>JAVBHV010000022.1:0-4800000 GCA_033992175.1 Spiraea crenata
CCTGAATACCTAAAATCCTAAATACCTAAAAATCCTGAATCCCTAGAAATCCTGAATACCTAAAAATCCTGAATCCCTGAAAATCCTAAATACCTCAATCCTGAATCCTAATCCCTAAATACCTGAAATCCTGGAATCCTGAAATACCTGAAATCCTGAATCCCTGAATCCCTGAAATCCTAGAATCCCTCAAATACCTGAGAATACCTCAAATTCCTCAAATCCCTGGAATCCCTGGAATCCCTGATATCCTGAATCCCTAAATCCCTGAATCCCTACAATACCTGAAATCCTAAAACCTAAATCCTGAAACCTAAAACCTGAAACCTAGCCTGAATCCCTCAAATCCCTAAAACCTGAAATCCTGAAACCTAAAACCTGAATCCCTCAAATACCTAAATCCTAAATACCTAAATCCCTGAAATCCCTAAATCCTGAAAACCTGAAATACCTGAAATCCTAAATACCTGAATCCTAAAATCCCTGAAATCCTAAAATACCTAAAACCTCGAATCCTAAAATACCTAGAAATCCTAAATCCTGAATCCTGAATCCCTGAAATCCTAAACCTAAATCCCTGAAATCCTGAAATACCTGAATCCTCAAAACCTAAAATCCTAAATCCTAAACCCTAAAATACCTAAAACCTAAAAACCTAAATACCTGAATCCCTAAAATCCTGAATCCCTGAAATCCTGAAATCCTAAACCTAAAACCTAAAATCCCTGAATACCTAAAATCCTGAATCCCTCAAATACCTGAAATCCTAAATCCTAAATCCCTAAACCTAAATCCCTGAATACCTAAAATCCTGAAATCCTCAATCCTCAAATCCTAACCTAAAACCTAAAATCCTGAATACCTCAAATCCCTAGAATCCTAAATACCTGAATCCTAAAATCCTGAATCCCTAAAATCCTGAATCCCTAAAACCTGAAACCTAAAACCTAATCCTAAAACCTAAATCCCTGGAAACCTAGAAACCTAAAATCCTGAAACCTAAACCTAGAATCCTAAATCCTAGAATACCTAAATCCTGAAATCCCTGAATCCTAAAACCTAAAATCCTAAAATCTCCTAAAGCCTAAATCCCCTGAATACCTAAATCCTGAATCCTCAATCCTAAATACCTAAATCCTAAATCCCTAAACCCTAAAACCTAAGAAACCTAAAACCCTGTGACCTAAAACCCTAAATCCTAAAACCTGAAACCCTAAATCCTAAAACCCTAAATCCTAAAACCCTAAAACCCTAAATCCTAAAACCCTAAACCCTAAACCCTAAACCTAAATCCTAAACCCTAAAATCCTAAAATCCTAAAACCTAAACCTAAACCTAAGCCTAAAACCTAAAACCTAAACCCTAAACCCTGAAAACCTAAACCCTAAACCTAAACCTAAACCTAAACCCTAAAACCTAAACCTAAAACCTGAAACCTAAACCTAAACCCTAAAACCTAAAACCTAAACCTAAAACCTAAAACCTAAAAAACCTAAATCCTAAACCTAGACTAAACCCTAAACCCTAAAGCCCTAAACCCTAAACCCTAAACCCTAAACCCTAAACCCTAAACCCTAAATCCTAAACCCTAAACCCTAAACCCTAAACCCTAAACCCTAAACCCTAAACCCTAAACCCTAAACCCTAAACCCTAAACCCTAAACCCTAAACCCTAAAACCCTAAACCCTAAACCCTAAACCCTAAACCCTAAACCCTAAACCCTAAACCCTAAACCCTAAACCCTAAACCCTAAAACCCTAAACCCTAAGCCCTAAAACCCTAAACCCTAAAACCCTAAACCCTAAAACCCTAAACCCTAAACCCTAAACCCTAAAACCCTAAAACCCTAAAACCCTAAACCCTAAAACCCTAAACCCTAAACCCTAAACCCTAAACCCTAAACCCTAAACCCTAAACCCTAAACCCTAAACCCTAAACCCTAAAACCCTAAACCCTAAACCCTAAATGGATGGTGCCTGCTGCAAATACGATTTGCTATCTAAAAATGGATTTTACTATCCTAAAGTCGATTCTGAAGTCTACAAGGTAGCATCATAGAGGCATCAGCAGCACTACCGAACATGCTGTGCCATCTGGACCAACAAATTGTTCAGAAAAAGCACCCAATTATGAGTCATTTACCTTCCAATTCTAAACCCTTTTTCTGAAAATGGCATTTTTCCCCTAAAATGCATTTTTGGCATCCAAAAATGGGATATGACAGCCTTATGAGGATTTTTTTGGCCGAAAATGGGTTTTGTCATCTTAAAATCCTATTATGCACTCTTAGAATGGATGGTGCATGCTGCAACTACGATTTGCTCTCTGCAAATGGATTTTACTATCCTAAATGCAATTTCGGCATCCGAAAATGGGATTTGGCTGCTTTATGAGTATTTTTTTTGGCCGAAGATGGGTTTTGTCATCTTTAGATCCTCTTTTGCCCTCTTAAAATGGATGGTGCCTGCTGCAAATACAACTTGCTCTCTGAAACACTACCGAACATGCTGTGCCATTTGGACCAACAACATGTTCAGAAAAAGCGCCCAATTCTGAGTCATTTACCACTACAAGAAAACCCTTAATAGGCAACACTAATTATGCAACAGCAAATATTAAAACCGATGCCATTTAAGGATTAGGCAACGGTTTTATATTTTCTGATGCTAAAAGGTAACAATGGCATCAGTAGAATTTGTGCCGATGCCTTTAGGCGTACTTTGGCATCAGTTGGACATTTAAAACCGATGCCAATTAGGTGTATCCTCATTTCATCAAATACCATAATTTTTGAATGATGATGCCAATTAAGTGTA
Organism: Spiraea crenata; assembly: GCA_033992175.1. Classification (NCBI taxonomy): domain Eukaryota; kingdom Viridiplantae; phylum Streptophyta; class Magnoliopsida; order Rosales; family Rosaceae; genus Spiraea; species Spiraea crenata. The sequence continues at coordinate 2,818 of JAVBHV010000022.1, forward strand.
TCCTCATTCATATTTGAATGCCGATGCCAAAGACCCGAAACGCGGAGCGAAATGTGCACTTACACTTTGACCAACGCGCGAACTTCGCCCCCCAGAAATTTCCCCAAATTCGTCCCCAAATTCTGTGAAACCCTAACTTTAAACCCGAACGCAAAATTGAAACCTCTCCGATTCTCCATCTCCGAATCCTCCAGCGGCGCCTTCATCTTCCTCGCCGACCTACCCCTGCATCCACTGTCGATTTCATCGCTCAATCTCATCCGCCATGACTCCTTTGTCGCAGAATTTCAGGTTTCGAGGCGTCGATTGATGAGCTCGTTCATCTTTAGTGCCAAATGCCGCTGCTTCGCTCCACAAAATCGATTGAAATCAGTTTTCAATCTCCGGTTCATTTTTGGTGAGTTTTTCAAAACCTAATCTCAAAATTTTTGTTAATATCCCTACAAGCAGTTTAGGGCTAGATTTACCCAATTTCATTTGTAATTTTAGGGTTTGATTTCGTTTGAAATCAATTCCTGGAAGTCGTCGGAGCGAAATACCTAACCCGCAGGCCTTTTCAAAGCCGCTGCGGCCGAAGTGTCTTCGCCCTTCAAGTCGCTACCCCAAAAGCAACCTGCCGAAGCTTAATCTCTCCGGAACGATGACCACCGCTCCATCCTTTACGTCGTCGTCTCTTCAGGTCAATCTGAGGCCCGTCTTCTTTTGCATTTCCTTAATTTCCTGTTTGGTTGCCTAGAAGCTGTGAGAAAATGTTTCAATTGAAATATAATGTTGCTTGGGTTAGATTTAGATAAAAGAAATTAACAAAGTTATGATTTGTACTCAGTTGGCACAATTGGAGTAGTATATGGTTCAAAGTTGATGATTTGTACTCAGTCGCCGTTGCTGTCCCTCTTTTAGTTGTCGTTTCTATTGTCGTCCACAGGTATAAACAAAAACACCAACTCTGATTAATTTGTCTTCTAATATTGAATCATTTATCTGCAGTACACGATGAACTCAAGATTGCACAAAGTTGGCCGATTTGCAATACTATTTACAGTTGTCATTGTATGGGCATATGCAGAAATCTTGACTGCAGCTAGTGCATACAACAATAGACCTGTCATAACTCAAATTAGCTGCCGTACCGATCGTTCTGGGCTTATTAGCGCTGCTCGTTGGTAAGCTTAAAGCTCAACTCATGAGCAGTTGCATTATTGCTACTGTTAATAAATTTGTGCCAATCATTCATCCCTACTGTTAATGGATTTATTGCCACATGTGATTTTTGTGTAAGAGAAATAGCACTATAACAGCTTCTTCGTGTCCAAACACAATTTAATGGTCACTCTGTCGTTTCTGTTAATATTCATATGAGCAAGAAATAGGGTCTAATAAATTGAGAAGTGGCAGGTGGATTACCTGAAATACTCAGTACATTTTCTGATTATCCTCTGCTTTTGAGACGATGAATTCAAATGACCTAGAGATAGAGGGTGTAGTTGATTGAGGAGCTGTAGCTGGATTACCTGAATTACTTGAGCATGTTCTGATTATCCACTGTTTCCAAGAGGATGATGTGTGCTTTCTGTGTTTTGGGTGTTCTGCACAAAATATCCTGTTTTCAGTGACCATAGGATAACTTAAAGTTTCTAGTTGTGGTAGATCACTTACTCAGGATCCCTAAATAGGTTCCCCACTCTTCTCTATTAGTTTCATGTTCCAGAACTATAGTCCAGCATTGTCAAAATTCTGGCATCATGGTGGTGACATAGGTATATAAATATGTTCCTTCAGTGGGAAATGAGTAATAGTTCAACAATCAGTCATATATATATTTTTTTTTTCCTTCATCATATGCAGGATAAGGTTGCCCTATCCATTTCAATGGGGGCGTCCTGACTTTAATGCCGGGGATTCTCTTGCAATGATAGCTGCAGCATTTGTTGCTGTTATTGAGGTAAGACATATGAAGCATTCTTACTTTTTATATTGGTTCTATTCCAGTTTTGAAACTGCAAGATTGAAATTAGACATGCCTACACTGGCATGTATACTTAAAGTATTCCGTACATTCCTGTTAAATGCTGTAAATGCACATGGAATATTGTAATTTATAAAGATGCATTGGGTTACTTTCTCCTCTAATGCTAGTTTTATCGTTTAAATTGAAGTGTGACTCTTTAAGAAAGGTTGATATAAATGCACAGTGTTTTCATTTTTCTCTGAAATATGTTTTCTTCCTTTTGTTTGGGCCAGACTACAGGTACCTTTATAGCAGCAGCCAGATACGGAAGTGCCACCCCTCTACCACCTTCTGTTTTTCGCAGAGGTATTGGCTGGCAGGTAGGAAATCCTATGAATACTCATGTCAATCCTTCATTATAAGTAGATATAAACACCTTGTAATTGTTAGTGGTGCTTATTGATTAGCAGCAGTCTTTATGATTTTCTTCTCCATCCTAGGTAAGGATTTGTGTAGCAATCTAAATAGTGAATGTTACATACTTCTATCTATAGTTGTGCTGAACTAATAATTGTAGATCTGATAAATGACCTATTTGCTTCTCCATACTTTTGATTGATCAAAACTCAAACAGAGGAAATTACAAAGGAATTTTGTTGGTAAGTTGTGAGTCTTGTGCACAGGGAATATATGATATGTATAGGAGCATTTTGCTTTCGACATGCTGGGATTGATTGTGATGATGAATGATGGATTTATAGGTCTGTATGACGTGTTCTGTACACCATTTTGCTTTGAACATGTTGCGATTGATTGCGATGATATATATTTGGTCTTGATAAATATTAAGGCAGTAGAAATCTATTAGGCTAACGAATTGAACTCCGTATGATTTCTTCTGGGTTGTTCTAGAAATTTGGTTTAGGGTTTTGGATTTATGTGAAGTGAATTTCTGTAGAAATAGATGTTAAGGAAATAACCAGCAATTTAGAAAATTGGTTCTGTTTGTAATTGATGTTTGGTTGCTGGCTGGAAACAGATGCTCCAAAACGATATCGATTTGCTTCATCCACCACCTGTGCTTGAGAAGAGGAAGCAGAAGCTCAAGAGGCTTGTGCAGTCCCCTACCTCTTTCTTCATGGTAAGGATTTTAGTCCTTTGATGCATATGATTTTCGGGTATCGGTTTGTCTAACTTAATTTTGAGTTTGTAGTAGGAGAATGCTAATTTTGATTGTCTTTTATGTTGTTTAACGCTTAGCAGCAGGGGCTTCATCAGCTCAGTTATTGTCAATTGTTCTTATTCTTTACTAGGAGATTTCTTTTTGGGGCTGTGTTTAAGTATAGGATACTTTATGCTTGACAAGAAACCTTTTGAATCTATTTTTAGATTATACTTGGTTTGTTTAACACGCTTTACTCTTATTGATGCTGCAGACCCTCACACAGTCCCAATTCTGCTCCAGCACTGCTAATTATGTTTCTCTTATCTGGAAATGTATATTTAGCAATATACAGCTAGAACATTGATCAAGATACTTGGATGTTAAGAGTTAGGTATTGAATTGCCTTAGATTGTTGGTATGTGCCTGATAAAGTTGCAGGTGTTTCTAAGGAATCTAGTAAATTGTTCAAATGCATTTAAATAATAAAACTTTGAAGGCTGGGAATTCTTTGTTTGAGTTGAAGGCTAATCTTTTGACATTTTTTCATGTGGATGATGAGAATGACCCTTGTATGCACCTGGAAGTTTTTAATTTAGTGGTTTCTCCAGCAGGCAGCAACTGCTCCTCTGTATATTTTGTTTTCCTGAATATAAAGTATACATGGATTCTTTTTGCCCTAGTTTATTACTTATATTGCTATGGAACATAATGATCTTATGTCCATGTCTTTCAACTGCAGTCCTAATGATACCTACGGTCAAGCTGCTTCAACTTTAGTTGGTGGTACTAATTCTAAGCAGACTATTCAAGAAATAATGAATTGGCAAGTTTGGGGTTTGGGGTTTTGAATTGGGGTTTGGGGTTTCACGTCCTCGGAATATCATGATCTTAATGGCATCATTGTAAACATGTTTACTTGCATTTTATTCATATGGAAGCTACACTTTGCTGCTTGCACTATTCTGAAACAGTTGTTCATGTGTGCAGTACGCTATAAGGGATAGCCGTTATTACACCCGTGAGGAGTTGGATGAGGTGCGGAATGAATTGGCAGGTTTTATCATCAAGAATTGGATTTAGTAGTATATGTACTCATATACTGTTTTGCTTTATCTTTGTACCATACTTCATGATTTGGCTTATGTATAATGGAGATATATAGGGATGAGAAGGATATAAGTTGTGTATTGAATGCTTTATGTTCTTTAATGAATGATTTTCCATTGGTTTTGATTTTGTGTTTTGAATTATGAGATGGATGTTGATGATGGTGCCAAAGAAGCACATTATATATATCAAATTTTTAGGGAAAAGTGATGCCAAAAAGGGATGACAGCATCAGATTTTTCCAGGAAAACCGATGCTGATTCTCTAGATAGGCATCGTTTTTTCCAGAAGAACTGATGTTGTAAGGCACCTTAGGCATCAGATGATGTGTAAAAAACGATGCTGTAAGGGTCCTTAGGCATCGGTTTATTCATAAAAACTGATGCCAAAAGGCACTTTAGGCATCGGAAATGGCTACTTAGGCATCGCTTGTAACAAAAAAACCGATGCCAAAGGGGTTTTAGGCAACGGATTTTCTCCGATGCCTAATACCCAGGTATTAGGCATCACCGAGCAGGGCATCGGTATTTAGCAGTTTTAGGCAACGGATTTTCTCCGATGCCTATGATGTTTTTTCTTGTAGTGTACCTTTCAATTCTGAACAGTTTTTCTGAAATGGCATTTTCCCCCTAAAATGCATTTTCGGCATCCTAAAATGGGATATGGCTGCCTTATGAGGACTTTTTTTTGCCCAAAATGGGTTTTGTCATCTGAAATCCTATTATGCACTCTTAAAATGGATGGTGCATGCTACAAATACGATTTGCTCTCTAAAAATGGATTTTACTATCCTAAAATGCAATTTCGACGTCCGAAATGGGATTTGGCTGCTTTATGAGTATTAAAGGGTGAAGGCACCACGGCTGAGGTAGTGAAAAGGCGAGTGCACCACAAATGAAAAGTAAATATATGCAAAGACGTAGAAGGGTGAATGCACCAATAAGATAAATGCCCAAACCTTCGTATTCAACTGTAATTGGCCATTGTTCTCATTATCACCAGTAAATTTCGGTTTCGGTGGAAATTTCGGTAGTTTAATTTTATTGAAATTTCGGAAAAAATTTCGATTTTCGTGGAAATTTTGATAAAAAAAAATAGAAAGATAAAATCTATAAATTGATGTCCCAACCTTCTATCAGCTCTAAAAGTAGCTAATAATGTACTCGTCTAACATGTGAAGTATGTAGTTGTGTATATGTTAGAATTAACTCGCCAATTAAAGAAAACTACATGTGGATTGTAACTTGTAATCAATTTCAAAATGGTTTTATTCATAAATGTTTCATTATGCATGTCAGGATTTGGGGAAGAAATTAATTGACTTGACATTAGGTAATGATTAAATTTGAAGAACAAATGAAACATCGGGATTTTTCGATGTAAATACATTAATTTTCTTATAAGAGATTGATTTGTCATAAATTTTCCATTCATGTGGGTTTTTTAGGGGTTTTTTTAAAATTAAAAAAAATAAAATTTAGGGATTTTTTTAAAATTTAAAAAAAATAAAAAAGAAATATGGACGGCCAAGATCTGGCCAAGCTTTGAAAGCAACGACCCACATCATTTTGGCAAAATCAGCAATCAGAATTACAAAACAACCCCAAAAAAAAACATTTACAAAACATACCCCAATATCAACGACCAATATCTGTTTTCTCATTCCATCCAACGGTCCAGATCAAAAGTCCAAATTAAAAAAAAAAATTAAAAAAAAAAAAAACCAAACCCAGCAGTGCACTGAAGTCAGCTCGGGTGAAACCGCGGTCGCAGATGAAGGCAATCGTCGCCCTCACCTGCGCCCAACCCACTGATCGCGTCGGCCGATTTGGCTGCGCTGGAGGCAGATTGACCTCGCCCGAGGTCGTTTCCGTCGATCGCGCCCACTAATCGGTGCCGCAGTACACTTGCTCTTAGCAAAAACAAAAAAACAAAAAAATAAAATAAAAACACCACATCACGTCGCTACTACGGTATATCCATCACACACCACCAGCTGATTATATCATTCCTTCTTTTCAATCTTTGAATTCAATCTAAGTATTGAAAGTCTGTAATTTGGATCTGAACAAAACCCATAAAAAGATTTGATTAGATCTGGATCTCGTCCTGATGCCTTGCAAACTCATCTTCATATTCAAGGTCTCCGACTTGGGCATGCTCGCTGGCTCCGACATTCGCTGGTGGGCAGACCCCACACTCGATTTCACCAACCTCACCTCCTCCGGCTCCATCATCTCCAATCACAAGCTCAACGAGACCGATGTTGAAGAATCGCACGGTTTTGTCGAAAAATTATAAGTATGATGGACGTTAAATTCTAATGAAAATGTGATTGATATTGGATTGGAGGCGGCGAGGAGGATGAATTACATGGCTTTTGGGTGGGGCAACCCAAATTCGATGATGGAGCTAACATCGCTGTCTCCGGGTTTAAGGAGAACGAGAGATATGAAAAACAGTAAAGACATCCAAAGATTAAAAGACTAATTTACCTCGAATTTTAACAGAAAAACTAACATAATTGTAAAATGGGTGCGAATTGATAGCATACACCCACCACAAGGGTTTTAATTGAAAATTTTTTTACCACAGGGGTGCAATTGATATTGGTCGCCCATCACAGGCATATCCAATGATAATTGGCCCTAAATGTTTGTAGTAAATAATGAAAAGACAGTAAAAGCAAGTCTACAAATATGGTTATCCAAGTCGATGTGGTTGTGTACTTCCTTGTGTGTGTGTGTGTTTCCAATTGTGGTTGCCCATAACTGTCTTTGTGTGCGTGCGTGCATGTTGCCTTATGATTCTATTCTTGTATGAGCAATCGTGCAAAGAGTGAAAATGATTTAAGAGCTTGCTATAAGGCAAAAGAGAGAAGGCTGAATTGATTGGTGCTATGTGCGGAGCAAGGGCAAGAAAGTTGTCGTGAATAGTTGCCCCTGTTACAGTGTTCCAAGTCATATATTAGACACGGGCATTACACACCATGGGAATTTCTAAATGCAGCCGTCCCACAAGCACTCAGAGAGAACTTTGCCGCCCCTTAAAATACTCTCCACTTCCTTTGGAGGATTTAAACCCAGTGTGTAAGCACGCTCCCACCGTCCAAGTCTGGTCACCCCAAGGCACGGTCCATAGGCCATGTTCATATCAAATTGCCTCAACAGCTCCTCTTGCTTATCATAATCATCTATCAACACAAGGAAAAGAAAACATTAAACCCAAAAAAAATATTAAGAACACCACGTCTATCAATACTCCCGACCACATCCAGGTTTCTTGACCCTTGATTCAGCATGGATAAACTTTCAGAATACACAGAAAGACTAACAGGTAGCCTTATGAAACTCCCATATTTTAGATCGATTTGAACTTCCAAGGAGGTTTAGGGTTTTAGGGTGAAAAAGGCAATCAAAGCAGCCCTAGGCTGCTCTAGCTTGAGGAGCCAAAAATTATCCTTTGAAAATCTATAATAAACACTATTTCTGAGAAAATTATGTTTTAAACTACTGGTATCAAATCAATACACCTCAAATCAAGTCCCACCTTCCTATTAAGGATATGAATATGAACCCTCTTCACTTACTACATCTTGATTGGACCTCCCCATCAGGAATGTAACTAAATATGCTGAATTTGATACAATAAAACCACGAAATCAAATCTAGCACATATGAGATCTCAACCGCATGCATGTACACAAAACTAAGCACATATATGAAGCCAAAGAGATGTTAATCTACCTCACCCATAATCATACCTACTGGAATGACAGATCCCGTTAACCCCCACCAATAAAAGCAAGTGTATCAAAGCTTTTCATTAGATACATTAATCTAGTTTAAGGTTAAAATTTTGGGTTTCTATAATACACATACTAATTAATCCCATACACAGACTAAACCAACAATGATCGCATTATTTGGTACTGATATGTGTAGCACATAATGAGTCATCATCTGTAGTATATTGGTATTGATAGAAGAAATACAAAAACAATAATCGATGCGATACCTACTAAGATAAATTGACAGAGATTTGATATATGCAGAGCGATTCTAGCCAACTGACATCTATGTAGATATGTTTCCTAGGTGGAGTGTGGTTCGTGGATTAGATAGAGAGCCCTGGGATGTTTGGAAATGTGATACCTACCACATGCGTATGAACTTCCCACGTGAGGATAAATTTTGTGTACATGCCTTCGGAAAGCATTTTACATATGAGGGAGAGGTCAGACCAATCTCATTGACCTGGTCTAATCTAAAGCAGATTGTGTTGAAAGAATTGATCAATTGTTATATGCCCAACTTCTTATCAGCTAATTTTATTCCTAGTTGGACCTGCGGTACCTCTGATTACTCCTAATCATATAAATATCAACCGTTCTTCAGGACCTGCAAGTAGAAATTAGCAAACTTGGGCGTCAACTAGAGAGAGCAATAAGGGCAATGTCCCCCTTAATGCAAACTCAAAAGCACCAAATTTTACTAGAGAACTGAACAAATTCTGATTACATGGGATTGGGAGAAGATGGAATTTATTTATCCGGTTCCTCAGATTTTCCATACACTTGAATGAAGATAATCCATTCCCATCTCCTAGGAATAGACATGGTAGCCTCATCAACAAAAACCTAATTAGCAAACCAATACTCACAAGCAATTATAGGGAGCCATTCTGTACAGAAATGAAGCTATATAATTGGTATCTATTCTCAGATTCATTCGGAGGAAAAGAACACCCTCCTAAATTTTACAAAGTGGACCTAAAACTAATGAATTGTCCACTATATTACTCTTGTTTAAGTCCTAAAGGACAAGGAATTAGGCAATGGAGTGATATCATATGGCGCACGAAGATACGGTAGAGAAAATTCTAATTACAAATATTCTGACAATAATAAAAGAAACACCGTGAAAAAGTCTATCCACAATACAGACCCAAGAAAAGAGAGATGGACCTTTCAAGTCTGGAGAGCCGTGGGAAATAAGGGCGGCGGGTTGGATGACATCCGATCCGAAAGAGGCAGCATCAGCGGCTTTTGGGTGATTGGGCCATTGAGAACTTTTCTTCCTAGAAATGCCACCGATGCTACTGCTTTTGCTTTGCCTATAGAAACTCTTCATATTGCCTCCTGCTTTTGATCTGGTTGCCATCCCTGACCTCTCTTTCCCAATCCTCAACCTTTTCAAATTTTGAATTCCTTTTCTTCTACTTCTGCAGATAATAAGCCTTCTACTTATTTATACCATCTCTCTTAAAAGTGCCGTGTTGTTTATATCCCAATTAACATTAAATATTATGGATGAACATGTATTATCAATTAATTTTAGGGCTTCTACCCAAAAACTACTACCGCACTTTTATTATGCTCAGAAATACTACCACAATAAAATTATTACAAAATTCTACTACTTTCCCAAAAATACACTAAAAAGCCCATTTCAGCTCACGCGAGCGTGAGACTCACGCACCTCACCACACATCTGCCTCCGTCTCCGTGTTTCAACCAATATGTGAGGCTCTCCGGTGATGATCCGCTGCAAACTAAGGCTCAATATTGGTTGGGCTGTGTCTAGAATGATGAGAGGATGAGGTTTTGGGTGGTGGTTCGTCTCATTTGTCGCCGGAATCGCAGAATCTCGCCGGAAAACGTGAAGATATTGCTGCCCCGGTCTCTCTCTACAGTGGGTCTGGGGTTACAATCTCGGTGTCTGTGGAAAGAGGGCAACGAAATAGATCCAACCCAATTGATTTCGTGTCAAACGGAGTTCGGATGAGAAAATTATGGGAAAAAGAGTGTTTTGAACTTTATGGGGATTGAGGACTTCCTTTAAAATGAAGGAAGTCCTGAGGACTTCTTTCAAAATCATGCTCATTCAGATTTGAAGGATGTGATCCTTCAAAAATCTGAAGGACAGGTTCCTGCAGATCTGAAGGAGCACTTCATTCAAATTGAAGAATGTGCTCCTTCAAATTGAAGTGTGATCCTTCAAATTGAAGGAAGTTCACCTTCAAAATCTGAAAGATGTGATCCTTCAAATTGAAGGAAGTGTTCCTTCAAAAATCTGAAGGATAGTTTCCTGCAGATCTGAAGGAGCACATCCTTCAATTTGAAGGATTCAAATTGAAGGATGTGCTCTTTCAAAATCTGAAGGATGTGATCCTTCAAATTGAAGGATCTACCCGCCTAATTTGAAGGAAGTCCTTCAAAATGAAGAAAGTGTTCCTTCAAAATGAAGGAGAAAGAATAGCTGTGTTGATTCATCATCAATTCATACAATTTTTATATCAATCTTCATCTAAACAACCCAACAAAGCTTTCTAGACTAGTTTCAAAGATTATATTGACCGGAAACTCACCGGAAAATTTCAACCAATATGTGAGGCTCACCAGCAATGATCCGCTGCAACTAAGGATCAATATTGGTTGGGCTGTGTGTATAATGATGAGAGGATGAAGTTTTGGGTGGTGGTTCGTCCCATTTGTCGGCGGAATCGGAGAATCTCGCCGGAAAATGTTAAGATGTTGCTGCCCGGTTCTCTCTCTACAGTGGGTCTGGGGTTACAATCTTAGTGTCTAGGGAAAGAGGGCAACAAGACGAATCCAACCCAATTGATTTTGTGTCAAACGGAGTTCGGATGAGAAAATTATGGGTAAAAGAGTGTTTTGAAGTTTGTGGGGGTTAACAAAAATAAAAGAGACGAATCCGGGCGAAAATGTTTTGTTACGTTTATGGTGCTGTGCAGTATTTGAGCGCGTGGATAGAAAATTGCTATTAACAATATACAATCCAATAAAAAATCGCCATGTGTCAAAGTAGTACTATATTGTAATGTTCAAAGTACAGTAGTGTTTTTGGGTATTTTGTTCTTGAAGTAGTATCAAAATGTACTTCTTTCTTAATTTTATCCATTTTATCAAATACTTATCAATTGTATCCATACAATGGTTTTCTATTATTAATTCGTATCCAAACATCGTTTCAGTTAGATTTTTTTGTTCAAATTAAGCATGTGACTAAAACATGCAAGGGCAAAATTGTCTTTTTAAATTTATTAGGGTTTAGGTCATTATGTTTTGTATCTTTTTAGCTTTAATAAAAGAAGTATTCCTTTCGAATTGATTTCACTCTGATGTTTGAGGAATTGCACCTATTACTATTGCTTCTTGTGTGCGATAGTTTGTTTACTTTTGTTGATGATTGATTGCTCTCGAATGACTTGGGTTTTTATGATGAAGAATAAATCAGATGTGGGGTCTAGCTTTCACATGTTTCACCAAGTGATTAGGAATCAATATTCATTTCCATTGAAGATCTTTTGTTACGACCTGTTCCGAAAATTTTAGTGAATTGACGAAAATGCCCTTGCGAGTCAATTGTTGACTTTTGAATAGTGTGAATTTACATAGTCAATATTGGGTTTCATGCGAAGAGCGCGTTGATATGAACGCGTCGGCGAAGACGGAATCGAATTTCGAGCTATATCGAGGCCGTTACGGATGAAAACGCGTTTATGGTGCGAGGAGCTTGCCACGTGGCAAGCTGAGTGGGCGGAAGATTGGGGACAGTTCTAGAAAGCCCGAACCCGGCTTTTTAAACAAAACCGGCCCAGGTTTCCCAAAAGGGAAACCCAAAATTGCCTAACCACCTCCACCTCTCGCCGTCGAATCACGCCGTCCGGCCACCGATCAGGCTCGAAACCATCGGAATCATCATCTCCTCACTCTTACAATCTCGGAGCACCAAGATTCAGCGACTGCAACCACCGGAAACACAAGCGAAGAGACTGAATGGAAACGAGGATTTCAGATCGTGATTCCAGCCAAATCCGATCGAAGTAAGTTTCCAAACCTTGATGTTTGAGTTCCTTGGATTGAGTAGATGAATTTTGACATATGGATCGTTGAAAATGATTGAGAATTGAAGAAATTAGAGCTTTTGGTGTTTCGGCCAGAAAGTCGCTGGAATCTGGAAAATTCCGACGGCGGCGCTGAAGAACACGCCGGAATTTGGGAAATTCCCAGATTCTGATGAGTTTGCTAGCGACGGCGCGGCGGTGATGTCGTCAGCGGCGATGTGCTGACGTCATCGCCCAGTCAGCGCCATGTCAGTTGCCACATGGGTGCCGCGCCAGCAACACGTGGCTGCCATGTGGGCACCACGTCACCGCCACATCAACACTATTTCAGTGCCACGTCAGCATCATTGACCGTCATTGACCAAAGTCAACCGGCCACTTTTCCGATTGGAAACGACTTTCTGGACCCGATGGAGAACTCTGTTTCGCCATCCGAGACATGGTTAAACCCCGATTGAGATAAACATGAGGAATTAGGGTTTTTCAATTAAAAATTCAGTTTTCTAACGATCGTTGCTGGAATTGTTGGTGAATAGACTCTCAGGGATTATGCCACCAAGCCGACAGTTCGACGATGACGATGATGATCGCCAGTATCACTGTAAGTGGATGGGTTTTGTTTACAGATGATCTTGCTTTTATCGAATGTTTCAGCTTAAAGTAGTATATATGTATAGAAATATCAGATTATCAGTTCTGTACTTAGTACACCTAGTCGCACATGTACATTACATTTTTAGTACCAAGACTACGGCCGTAGGACACAGCGTTCACGTGTTAGTTCACCAGCACCGAAGACCCCACTAGCTAGCCCTTCTTTCCGGTGCAAGCGTACCATGATGCCTATCCAGGGTATGGAGGTGACACCATTCAGCTTTCACGTAATCGTAGGTACATGGAGTTTTCTATTTATACGTACAAGCTTTACTCTATGGATTTCCGAGGGTAGGGTATCGTATATGCTTGACCAGAGGTGTACAAGATGTACAAGTTTACTATACGAGATTACTATGCTTATTACGGATTTTACAGCAGGGGGTTATTTATATTATTTTCAGAAATGTTTTCGAAAGATTATTTATTTTTCTATCCACTCACCCTTTTGGTTTTGCGCTCCCTCAGGGAATAGTAGCTGAGTTGACCAGATACGCGAGGAGAGGCAGTTTCGAAGGCTCTGCATCCGTCCCGAGAGTTTAGTCTTCCAATCAGTTCAGTTACTAGTTTCTTCCATTGTTGTATTATTCTGTTGTAGTTGCTCTGATACAGTTGTATGATTGTTATGAGCCCAGTCGCGTCTTTTGTGATTTTATTTCCTTGGTTTTGTTGTTTGTGTGTACGAGTTTAGGTTTCGTCACCCTTTGGGTGATAGCCGTACATCCCGGGCCCACTTTTTGGGGGCGGGGTGTAACATCTTTGATTAGATAATGGTAGTGAATATGTTAATTTGGAGTTGGCATCTTATTTCCACGCACATGGGATTACTCATGAGATGACAAGTCCCTAGACTCCACAACAAAATGGTGTAGCAGAGGGAAGAAAATCGGCACCTATTGGAAACAGCCAGGACCTTAATGTTTGGATCACATGTCCCGAAGAGTTATTGGGTAGATGCAGTAACATCTGCATTATATATGATCAATAGGCTGCCTTCCAAGGTTCTAAATTTTCAAACTCCAATTGAAGCATTGGGTGTGTAGCTTATGTGCACCTCTACAAGTTGGATCCATGTGCACTAAGTGTATATTTATTGTCACCCATATATGCGGAAGATGTATGTCACTATGGATGTGTCTTTTATCGAGACCGAAATGTTCTTTGACTCAAAAACATCCCCCCATGATCTTCAAGGGGAGAGGATAATTGAAGACCTTGGTTGGATGCATTACAATTCAAGGGGAGCATCAAATGAAAACGGTGCACTGTAGGTTGGCAGCACTACAAGATATTTAAGTCTTGGCGAATCGCATTGAAAAAGAAATGGTCGGCCATGAGTCTGAAGGTATGGAGGATGCGTTGGATGTTGTGGCTATGGAAAGAGAAGACATGGGCCCATACTTGAATAGTGATGTACTTGATGCAAATCGGATCGAAACTGCAGCATCTCTGCAATCAACATTGATTAAAGGAAATAATTCCCCTTCTAATACCAAGCCATCAATAAAATCTCCAGGAACGATATCCATGAAGTAAACAATATTGAATATAATGCCTTATTGAATTTTATTGATTCAGTTAGACCATATAAATTGCCAGACAGACATAACTGCGGAGTATCTGCAGCTACATATACTCCTACATGGAAGGTGCCCAAGTATCCGATTGTGATTTATGTGATATCCAAAAGGTTGTCTAGTGCTGGTAAGATGTGAATCAAATTGTGGAAATTAATATACCTAATAAAGTTGAGAAAGTGCTGAAAGATTCTAAATGAGCAAATTCCATGAATAAAGAGATGGATGTGCTCCAAAAGAATGGCACATTGGTGCTAGTGTCGTTGCCTAATGGCAAACGACATGTTGGATGTCGATGGATTTTTTAAAAACAAGGCAGATGGCAGCATTGGTAGATATAAGGTCAGTAGCAAAGGTATTTACCCAAACTTATGGGATTGACTATCTGGAGCAGTTTGCTTCAGTAGCTAAATACAATAGCATTCGAGTATTGAGGTCATCGGTAGCGAACCTTGATAGGTCACTTCAGCAGTTTGATGTAAAAAATGCTTTCATACATGGAATCATGAACAAGATATATGAGTTTACTGCTGGGATATGAGGTAGCGAGTAAGTCTGATTGTGTGCACAAGCTGAAGAAGGAGTTATATGGACTTAAACAGTCTCTGGGAGCGTGGTTTGGTTGGTTTATTCAGGCTATGAAAAAATATGGAGATAGGCAATACAACTCTAATCATACTCTATTTCTGAAGCGGAATGGTGAAAAGGTGACCCTTCTAATTATATATGTTGATGATATGATTATTACGGGTGATGACCTTATGGAGATTCCAAAGTTCAAAAGATGCTTTAGCTTAATAGTTTGAGATGAAAGACTGAGGAGGGTTTGAAATACTTTCTCGAAATTTAGGTGGCAAGATCTAAGAGTGGTATATTTTGGTCACAAAGAAGGTATGTATTAGATTTATCATGGTTCGAAAAAACGGCCTAGGCGGCCGCCTAGGCGCTGGAAGGTGATTAGCCGCCCCGATTTTTGCAAAAACGGTGAAAATATCAGGCGCCCAGGAACTGCCTAGGCGGGCTGGGCGGGTTTTTATAAAAAAAATTATAAAAAAAATATGAAGAAGAGGTTGAGTTTGAACATAGAATGAGTCTTGGAGGCCTTTCAAGAAGAAATAGAGGCCTACGCTTTTAATTTCTATGTTTTTTTTATTATAATATATGCTTGATATTTTTATTTTGTGGTAGTGGTACTAGATTTCTTTGCATGTTTGATTTTATATGTATAGTTTTATGATAAGTTTTCGTTTGAGAGAAAATGAGGGAGTGGGGTGGGGAGGGGGGGTAGATTTATTTAGCCACCACAAATAACACTCCCAAATGAAAATTGACAAGTATCATTTATAAATAAATAGTTAAAATTATTATGTAATGAATTCTTTGAGTATTAGTGTTTAAAAATAGGATTAAATGATAATAATTTTTATATAGAATTATAAATATATATTTTATTAAAAAAAAGCAAAACCGCCTAGGCCCTCTGGGCGCTAAAAGGTAGTTGACCGCCCGACTACCGCCTAACGTATTTTAGAACCTTGAGATCTATTGTCTGAAACAGGAATGTTGGGGTGCAAGGCTACCGAAATCTCTATCATAGAGAATCATTGCTTGGGTATTTATCCGGATGAAGTACCATGGTTGGTGGGAAAGCTATTCTACTTATCACATACGCATCCTGATATTGCCTATAGGGTAAGTGTGGTTAGTCCATTCATGCATAATTCAAGTGAGGAGCATATGGAAGCATTTAAACAAATTCTAAGTTACTTGAAGTCTGCACCAATAAATGGCTTGTTGTTTATGAAACATGGGCATTTGAGTATTCAATGGTATACCGATGCAGACTCCGCTGGAAATATTACTGATATGAAGTCTACTTCAGGTTACTTCCAGTTTGTAGGAGGCAACTTGGTAACTTGGAGGAGTAAGCAAAATATCGTGTCCTGCTCTTCAGCCAAATCCGAGTATAGAGCAATGACTCAGGATATGTGTTGTTATGGTTGAAGATGTTGATGGCTGAGATTGGTTTTGAGCCTCAAAAACCTATGAAACTGTTTTGTGACAGTCAAGCAACAATTGGGATTGCTATAACAATCAGTCCAACATGATCAAACATAACATGTGGAGATTGATAGATACTTTATCAAGGAGAAATTGGAGGACAATATTATTACAATACCATTTGTGAAGTTAGAAGAGCAACAAGCGGATATATTAACACATGCGGTGTCAAATAACGTGTTCTATGACTCACTCGACAAGTTGGACATAGGTGATATCTATGCACCAACTTGATGGGAAGTGTTGTTGTGAGTCCTAGGCCTAGTTGGCATGGGAAATATGGTTTTTACCTTATTTGGATCTGATTAGAATCATAGTGTTGATTGGTAACTTGTAAAAAAAGTCTCTTGTATCTGTATATAAGTGGTTCCTCCATAGAGAAAAGAATATATTGAATTATTACCCAATACTTATTCTAACACTATGCCAAAAACGCTTATAGACGACGGTTTTTGACCGTCGTCCAGAATTATCCAAAACCGTCGCAGAATTGGGACTCGTCTATAACATTTGTTATAGACGACGGTCGTAAAAACCCTCGTCTATATACTGTTATAGACGACGGTTCAAAAACCCTCGTCTATAATAATATATACCTTGTCTATAACAATTTATAGACGACAGTTTTACAAAAAACCGTCGTCCATGTAGTCCCCAATGGAACCAAAACCAGAAATATTTATGGTTATTATAGACGACGGTTTGTAACCAAAACCCTCGTCTATAGCTGTTATAGACGAGGGTTTTGGTTACAAACCGTCATCTATAATAACCATAAATATTTCAGGTTTTGGTGCCACTCTGATGCAATAGACGACGGTTTTTAACCAAAACCCTCGTCTATTGTTATAGACGAGGGTTTTGGTTAAAAACCGTCGTCTATAATAACTATAAATATTTCAAGTTTTGGTTCCACCCCATTGCATTGTTGTACTTTTGTTGATTGCAAAATTCCATACAAACATTTCAATGATCATTAATAAACTTCCAATTTCAATAAGTATACAAACAACAAAAATTTCATACAAAAATTTCAATGATCATTAATACACTCCCAATTTCAACAAGTACAATACTTTGATCCCAAAGAGAATATAAACTATGTTCATAACATAAATGGCTTACAAACTACTAAGTACATTAATTCTATACAAACATTTGAATTTTACATATAAAGCTTAACCAAAACTCTATCCTATACTAACTCAAATGAGGTATAAGGCAGGTAAATATAACAACATATAAACCTAGAAAATGTTCTGAAAGAAGACACAACAACAAGAACATATAATAAACCTTAAAAAGGGATAGGTTTGAGTATAGTCAAGGCTTGAATATTCTGGGCCGGCAGCAGCCTCTTCCTCTTCCTTTTCCTTGGTCTCCTCAGGATCTCTATAGAAGAACAAATCAACCTGTAAGGGGCAGTTTGAGCGACAATAAGAAGTTTAGAACTGTACTCTTATTTTAAGCCATCTGGTTTCTGACCACAGAACCATAGATATCTCCAAACAGAAAGCTATGTGCTTACCATGACATCCCACTTGTGTCCGAGACGTAGGGAACCATGCATCTGCAACACTATATGTGCTAGAAGCCAAAAGAGACATCCAATGCTGTGCTTACCTTGTTATTGGCTGGGATGCCAATATCAGCATATCGCATGGGCCAAAAAAAAAAGCTGTATAAAATTGGGGAATAAATAATTTGACAATAGCATGCACGAAATCCCAAAACGAATAAAGCTTTGACATTTGACATGTTAATAACGAACATGGCAGATGCAAGGATCAATGCAAGAAATGAAGGATGATGACCTAGTGATCAGTTCTTGGGTCAGTCAAAATGAGGAGACGGGGCTCATTGAAAGAAGTTTGGAGCTGATTGGTAAAAGTACCAGGAGTGTGCCTTCCAGCAATGGCATTAGTTCCTGTGTGCTAATCAATTACCAAACACAACATCAAGGAAAACGATGACACAGGTAGCATATAGCATATTCTATTCGTAATCAATTAGCTTCAAAAAACTGATTAATGTAATCTACAAGCAGCGTAGCGAGAAAAAATACCTGCTAATCCATGATTGCCCATGTTATGCATTACTTTACTAGAATGCCTGGAAATTAAAAAAATGAACAGGAGTGTAGAAATGTAGTTGTATTACAGCTACATGTAGTCAAATCCACATACTAATTAAAAAGTTGAAATATGTCAATGAAATGTATACCTCAAGTCATCTCTGTTGGTTGTAATGACTGAGTGTAGAAAAGAACAAGCTAGAAGATTGGATATGGATGAAAAGATGTCATCCTTGCGGGACAAACCATAAGCAAAAACTGAAAAGATATTGAAAAAAAAAACTCTAAATGTAAGAGGTGCAGGAAAGAACCTTCTTCATGCTTCGCAGCATGGATTTTCTCCGTTGAGATCTCTAATTTCTTCCTCAAATGTTCAAGAGCTTAAAAAAAAGGCATCATATACAAAAGATAGAAGGAAAATCAATCAATCAACTATCAGCACAAATGAAGACAAAAATGATTTACTTGCAAAATAAGAGTAACTAACAATGATAATGCAGCAACCTGATTTCTTTGGTCCAGTTGTGAACTTCATCTCCCTGGAAATACTTCTCAGCTCTCGTTCGACATCACGAATTTTCGAGTAGTTCTCTTCAATGTATCTGCAGGGAACATCAGTTTCAAACCATGAACCATCAAATCTTCCACAATACCGTTATTTATAGTAAACCCAATCCCCATTGCAGCAACTTTGAGAGCATGAAAAGGATGACTCAAATGCAGGTATTTCTAAGTCCAAAAAGACATAATCAAAGCACACCACCATTTTCGGAATAGCGTGTTGACTCCCTTGTCCCTACACCTCTTTGACCACATTTTTTCATATCCTCGAATCAATTACCAAGCATTTTCACAATGCCCTTGTTGCAACTATTGAACTAAGCTAAAGAACAATCTCTCTACATTTCGGTTTAAGTCGAAGCTTCTCGGTTCTTGGATCCCTAATCTTGTTGCCATTACTTTACAAAATTCAATATTCACCTAATTAACTGCATCACTGCTAAAACATACAAGCTTAAGCAATCAAGATTCTCTAAATGCAATTAACAAAATACTTACTTTCTTAATTGAAGCTGTTCTTCCTCGATTATCTGCAAACCAAAACCAATGCAAATTCAGAAAAGAAATCACCAAAACCAAAATATGAAATAAAAGAAAATAAATCCGTAGTTTTCCTGGTTGAGACCAAACATAAGAATAATTGGAAAAAAAAAATTACGAAATATAGAATAAGAAACCCAATCACCTTAGTTTTCCTGCTGCATACACTCGATCTCATCATGTTTGTGGCAATTTCCTACATTTGAACCTCGATAAATCATGACAGCTCAAAAGGAAAGAGAAATCATGCCTTTAAGCAGTATTACCGAAACCCAACCAAAATTTAACGAAACGATGCCTTTGATTAGAAGCAATCACACCAAATTCTCGACACCCATTCATCAAATTGGTTGTTGGACTCATGTCTTGCACTGAATTCGAATTCGCGAACGATTCTTGGTCAAGCAGCGGCCGGAGCGGAGCAAGCGTCATCTTCTTCGCGCATAGGGGCGGAGCTGTCCCAAACCCACTGAATTTTCCGGCGAGCAAAGGCGCGGAGGCGTACCTCCGCTCTCACATGGATCCACCCCTAGAAGATTGCGAATACCAAATCTAGGGTTTCACAGAGGTGAGACAGAAGAGAGGAAGAAGGAGAGAGGCAAATTGAATTCAATAAAAACAAAAATAAGCAAGGCATGGACTTTAGACAAACTCGGCGAGTTGAAGGTCGTCGCCTGGAGATGAGGTGAAGAAGGTTGCGCGGCCTGGAGAGAAGAGGCGAGGAGAGAGAGAGAGAGAGAGAGAGAGAGAGAGAGAGAGAGAGAGAGAGAGAGAGGGGTTTGTGAAAGAAAGAAGCGTTCAAATACTACTAGGGACACGTAAGGCATTTCCAGGATTTAATTTTAAGTGAATAGTGTCTTTCGTGTTTTGATATTAACTTTATAGACGATGGTTTTGGCCTAAAGCGTCGTCTATTAACTGTAAATTTATCAATTTTGATCTTATAGACGACGATTTTGGTCTAAAGCCTCGTCTTTTTTTTGTTTACGACGATTTTTTTATGAACACTCGTCTATGAGTCGTCGTCTATAATGTTTATTGGCATAGTGTAAATGATTCAAATGATAGTGCATAAGTATTTGTTTTTTCGAACATTTACATGTTCGAGGCGCCAAGGAGAAAATAGTGAGAAGTTTGGATTTATTCATCAAGATATGCGATTAATTATTCATACTGGTATGTATACATATGTGTATATATAGCTGAGAAGTCTATATCAAGCACTTGATAGATTTCTTCTTTTGGAACACAAAGAGCATCCACCCTTCAATGAATATATTCTATTTAGAGCTCATAATAATGGCATGTTCATTAACTCAGAGTTGGAATGAGCAGCAATCGAAATGAAGAACTCTCATTGAAGCATTTATTAATTGTCCATAATCGGAATAAAAATTTAATTGATTGTCATTAGACCGCTTAATAATTTTCATGAATCGGAGTGGAATTCAATTAAATTACTAAAAAAATTTCTATTTTCAATTTCTATTTTTTGTCAACATAAAGATGAAAATGGTAAAGTTTTAAATCTTACTTAATAATACTTATACGCCAGTACAATTTAAGTTTTCATTATTCAAAAAGCGTTGTAAGAAAACGAAAAAACATTAGATACAAATTTTTTGTCCGAATACAATTGAAAAAAAAAACATTAAATTTGTGAGGGTAATTCAGATATAAAATTTTCACTCCAACACGCCATAAATATATACCAGAATTCTTTTTTGACTAGCTATTTGTCTGAACACAGTATATCACTATAGAATCAAGGGACAATGACCCCTAAGGACAAAAAAAATTCCACAATTCTATGTAAGGATAACTATTTTAAATAATTTCCTACAAGGACAAAATAATAATTGGACCAATCAAAGATTAGCACGTGAACAGTTGTCGGTGAACAGTACCACGTGCGCATGAATAGTATCGTGCGTGAACAGTAATACAGAAACAGTTATGTCAACACACAGAAACAGTTAACTGTTTTGTCGAACACAAAAACAGTTCGTGCCAATACAGAAACAGTTCATGCAAACACAGAAACAGTTTATGCAAGCACAGAAACAGTTCATGTCAAACATAAATACAATTCATGCGAAATAAAAACAAAACAAATATGCTAATGTAGCAACAGTACATATCCAAACATTAAGCACCAATATACAGAATTATACATTATCATTGAAAAAGGAAATCAAACATAGACGCATGATTCCAATTTAAATTACTTCCCTAGCTCAATAACTTCTCTTTACTTCGAAGATCAATCACCTTGACATCTAATCACACATCAGAAAATTGAAATACCGAATAAACCTTGAAAACTAGTTCCCTCACCTAAAGCTGACATCTCGAGTGAAATCAATTAGAAAGAATGTCATTTAGTTTAGCTGCAAACTATCCAACCATCTCTTGCTCCCAAATTTCTACACATTAACAAATCCCAGAAGCAAAACAAACCCTTTTGTTTTCCCTATTTTTTCCACCAGCCAAACACAAAGCAAGAAAATTCAAGACTATTTGTGAAACTAAAACTCAAACTTGCAACAACAGAAAACAATGCAACATTATTGATGGAATTAAAACAAAACAAACAAAATCACAAATTCCAATTCCTACTTCGTTTCAACTCAGTTCCCTTGCTCCACGACAACAAAAACTACAAAAAGATTACAAATTTCCACAAAAGCCAAAAACTCCATATTCAATTTCCCTCACGACTTGAATTTGGAAATAAAACCGATCGAAAAGAAAGCCGCCGTAGTGACTTTCAAAACACCCAGAGATTATGATCACGAAAACAGCGATGAGTCTTCGTCGCCTCAGTCGATGGCCACCAAGCCAGCGGGATCGTCGATGGAGTGGGCTTCTTCTTCGCCGGCGCGGCAAATGAGTAAGAGTGGGACTTGAGCGGATGCCGGAAAAGGGTTGAGATTGAAAGAAAGAGAGCTGTGTTTGGTTTGCGAGGCCAAGTACTCTAACAATTGCAGAAAAGGGAGAAGCCGTGACTGCGGCAGCGGTTTTCGGTGATGGTTTGGTTTGGCTGTGGGAGAGGAGAAAGGAGGAGGAGCGAGGACGAAGAGGAGTCTAGAAGAAAGA
Organism: Spiraea crenata; assembly: GCA_033992175.1. Classification (NCBI taxonomy): domain Eukaryota; kingdom Viridiplantae; phylum Streptophyta; class Magnoliopsida; order Rosales; family Rosaceae; genus Spiraea; species Spiraea crenata. The sequence goes on from JAVBHV010000022.1 coordinate 25,473, forward strand.
GATTTACGGGCGCGTGAAGAAATGACTAGTTCACATTCTGCCACATATTGGGTTGTCCTTACACGAAATTATTTGAACTGTGTGTCCTACAATAGAAAAATGTATTCTTCTATGTCCTTCTGAGCCATTAATCCTAAAATCAAATCTACTTTATGCAATCATTTTTTTGGTTTGGCGAATGAAGTCACATTTTGACTTCGTACTTGCAAATAATTGATTCTAAAGGAATGAAAAATCTACAAGCTTATATATGAAGAAACAAAAAGACACCCATCCATCTGCACAGATAGAAAGATGTTCATTTAATTTTTAAAAAAAATCTACAAGCGTAAATGATCGAAAGATGTTCATTTTCAAAAATATTGCCAGTGCCACCCATGCATCATTAGTAGAAAGAGATCCATGAGAATTTGATTGAAAAATATAAGAAATTAGAACAAATATAGTAACTAACATTTAAATCTCTCTCTTCAACCAGGAAAATTAACAGAATTAACAACGTGGAATAATAATGAAAAATGTTTTTGAACAAAAATAATTGATTTGATGTTAGGATATATATATATATATATATATATATATATATATATATATATATATATATATGTCATTAGACCATTTATTACCATCCTTGGGCTAGGGGTCATCATTTGGCCCGGGGGCCCATGGGCCGAAAAAAAGCCCGAAGGCCCACAAGGCCCAAGCCCGGCCCGGCCCATCACGGGCCGTGGGCCGGCCCAGCCCGTATATTATTTGGGCTGGACTTGGACAAGGTGTTGAAAGCCCGGTCCGGCCCATTTAAGTTTATATGGGCTCATTTAGGCCCGGCCCACAAGCCCACTAATTTCTAATATTTTTCCCCTTTCCTTCAATTTTCCTACTCTTTTCTACCTCTTTTTTTTCTCTTTCTCTCAATCTTTTCTTCTTCTCTCACATACTTGCCCTCTATCTCTCTTTATCGACAACACTCCACCTATAATTTATCTTGAAAAAAGCTATGGCAGTCATATAGCTCTTATGAAGATAATATTTTAGACGTTGAATATTATATTTTGAAGATAACATTAAAATTTTATGCTAATTTATGTACTTTTTTAGGATGATGAATTTTTATTGGTGTTATTATATAAAAAAATTTAAATTATTTTGAAAAATAGTGGGCCATTGTCCGAAGTAAACCGAAGTAACCCATTGTCCGTTAGGAATATAAGTTTTGTTTAGAGCAAAAAAAAAATGTTGCCTTACAAATCTAAAAATTTATCATATAAACTCATATTTTTCACTCTAATCTAAATAATGTTGTAAAATTGGGTTGTATAAATCTAAAATGCTAGTGGAAAATGTAACTTTGGGGGCAAATATACACCCTCCACTATCATTTTCACATTGAGGTGGTGCTTGCATGCTCCACCATTTTTTTGTCTTTCTTCTCTCTTTTGCTGACATTTGGTATGTTACCTTCACTGTTTAAAAATATTTAATCGTCATGCATCCAATGCGTTAAAAAATTCAAAAAAAAATATTTAAATATTTTTTATAAAAAAATAGATAATTACCATGATCTATAATCAATAATCTTGTTTCTCTCTCTACTCATTGTAATTTATGTTTTTCTTGTCATTCAAAGTCAAAATATGGAGTAGAATTCCAAAAGTAGTGGAAAAGGGCCAAATTTTCACCCTTATTTTCCCTTTTATCATTAGAAAATTATGTATTTTATTCCCCACCCATTTTTCCCCCAACATTGTTTTTGCTCTAATACATGTATTAGGCTACAAAATGGGCCACAAAGTGATAGGCAACTTTACCAGTGCAGTTGCAACCAATACTTCACTGGGCTTTGTAGAAATATTTATGTTGGGCGAAAACTTTCGCGAAAGTGAATATGGCCCGAAAGTGCTTTCGCGGAAGTTTTCGGCCAAAAAAGTGTTTGTAAACGCAAACGAAAGCGCTTTTGGGCTATAATCACTTTCGCGAAAGCAGATTATCAAAAGCAGGCCAGGGATAGCTTTCGAAAGCTGCTTTCATTTGGGACACCTGAGTCATTTTCTGATTTCTTAATGAATTTTTTTTCTTCCCATTTTAGCCTTCTAAGACGTTTTAATTTACAACGAAATACCCTAATACCCAAAATTCCTTAACAGCCGAGGCCAACTTCTGCACAACCTCTCGACATCAAACCTCCAACATTTGCCAAGATCCCGAACAGAAACTCACACACGAAAGCCCAGAACCCGTCGCCGCCGCCGAACCCATAAGCCATCGCCGTACCCAGAAGCCGTCGCCGTTGCCAAACTCAGAGCCCGTCGCCAAACCTCCATCCAACCTCTGCCAAAATTCCGCCACATTCTCCGCCGCCACATCGTCTGCTGCCTACGTTTGCTTTTTGTCAGGCGAGCAGCAGAACTTTCAGGTAATTTTTGAAATTGGAATTGAATTATGAATACCCAAACTTTGAATTTTTTGGAGAATTGGATTATGAATACCCAAACGCCGAAGCCCAGAACCATTGCCGTCGCCGAACCTCTGCAAGATTTTGCTTTCAAACATTTGCTTGTCCTTGTCTGATTACATATGTGTCTCGAATTATGACAGTGGAAGGAAGATCACATCCGTCGGCCAAAGGGATCTTGATCAAGTTGCTGGGCGGATTGTTAGTGCACCTTGAACTATTGATTCCTTAGAACTGCGAGGGCACTAGAGTATTCTAATTTCTATGTCTTTAGGTTTCATTTCGAGTTAGTTGAAAGAGATGGTGCAAGAAGATGTTATGAGCGAAACGTGGATTCTGTTTTGTTAAGTGTTGTTATTTTGACAATTTTTCTTTCTTCCTAAACTTCATCTATATTGTTGTTGGAGCTGAAAAATTCGGGGTCTTCCCTCTCCAAACAGATTTCTCATTCCCCTTGTTGAGAAGCTTGGACACCATCTTCGCTTGCTACCAATGAGGGACGAAGGGGGGTATCTGCAAGAAAACACTCCGACGCTCAAGTCAGTGTTTGTCTAAGATGTTTTGAATAAATCCCATACCTTTCTCCCCCTGATTGATATAAAGTTTGTTTTATATAATGGTTGAAGCCCTGGATGATAGGCTCCACTTCGCACGTTCGTGAACGCTACTCTTCCTTTGCATCGTGCGTTTGTGTGGTAGTTGGTTATCTTTCTCAATATCTAACGTGGGTTTGCACCTTCGCTTTGTCCGCGCATACGCTCCGCCCACGTCGCCTTTGTGCACATGTGTCATCAATGCGAACCGAGTTGGGCGCTTCGCTTCCTTGCCATGGGTTCGATATCTACCTAAGCCCATATCAATTATGCTTCATATCCCATTATGCTTCATATCCCATGGTTTGGGTTCGATGTCTGACCAACTCATGCTTGGGTTCGACGTTCGACCAACGTCAATCTCTTGGGTTTGTCAAAAGCTTAACACATGTTTGATTTTCTTTGCTCCCACAATTGTGTTAAGATATTTTATCATGTTTTGGCGCAAGGATTTTGGCCTTTGTTGTCTATCAGTTTCTGTTTTGTTTTAGCTTTCAATGTTCTTTGTGAGATGAGCGGACCCTCTGGTTTTTACTCGAAAGTGAAAGATCTTTGTGAGATGAGTATATGAACCGAAAAGAAAATCAACAAACAACACAATATTACTCTGGTTTTTACCGTTGCCGTCACCTATTCCTTGAGATCATAGGTATATTTTGCTTCTATGTGGCTATTAATAATGAATGTTATACCTTGGATATGTCGTGTTGATTTTTGTGCAATTTGTGCATAAATATCATCATGCACACTCTTTTCTTAGAAGTGTTATTGAATGCACATTTGGAATATGGAAGACATGGTGATCGTCATTTGATGAAATTGAAGATGGCAATGACATTGAAGGTGAACAAATAGTCACTCAAGAACATGCTGTTTTGGTCATTATATACATCTCACAACACTTTACCTAAAAATGTTTACCAAACACCTAAAACTGATTATTGTGATCAAAAATAGTTTTCACAGGATATTTACCAAATGCCAAATTGATTATCCCGAAAGTAATTTCGCGAAAGCACACCAATGCCAAATTGGCCATGATACTTGGCAGACAAAGAAGAAAAAAGAAATGTGCATATATATATATATATTGTGGTAGCTAGATGTAATTGTAAGTTTATTGCAGTTCGGAAAGGGTTGGTACATGCATGATCATCATCAGCGACTCCAATATCACTTGATGATGGCGATTCCTTTTGGGCGTTGTACATGCAAAACAGTTCTACGTACGTCCCATGCATAAAGAGCGGCACATGCAGACGGGGTTGCTAGAATATTAATTAATTAATTTAAGCGCTGTATGGAGGGGGCTTAGGCAAATCCTTAACAATGCCACACAGAAGGGTGCTGTCGGGCATGTTGTACTCGTCCCTGAGCGAGCGTGCTGGAGACAACACGCTCACGTAGAACTGCTGTCCTAGATAGCGCCTCTCCGGCTGCTCTGATCGCACGCTCCACATTCCTGCGTTGTCGAAGGTCAACATGACGGCAGCCCATGATTTGGGAAAGACCTGCACGGTGTGCCTGCTCACGGCGTCCAGAAGGTTGTAGTTGCCTCTCTTCTCCGGGGTCCACCTCCCTGGCTCACCGGCCACGGCAAAGAAAGAGTATCCATCCAAATGCCACGACTGAATGCTCTTCTCGTGGTTTTCGAAGATGATCTCCACAAAGTTACGGAAGGTCTGGTTCACAACATTGGGTGCCAAGGTGATCTTGTCTTGATCGACTGTAGCTGCAGGCTCGTCCTGGATGGTGTCGTACTTGAACACTTTCTCGGCCACTCCGTAGTACTCGGCCAGCTTCAGCGGGGTGTCGCTGTCCACGTGGGAGACTCCGTTGACAGCGTAGCGGAGCTTCCCGTTGACCTTGGTGGCAGAGTTGACGATCCTGATGGTACGGGTGATGTTGATCTTGCCATAGTGGTAAGATCCCTGAGGGTTGGGCCTGGCAGCACTGGCAGTGAGGTTCCATCGGAAGGAACGGAACTGGTTGAGAGACCAGGCCCATCCAACTGGTGCCTCGGGGAGCTCAGGGGATGCAGGGCCTCCCTTTCCGCCTTGGTAGCGGACGATGCCTTTTCCCGTGAGCACCGTCTTGGTGAACCTGGTGGAGGCCACCATGTAGTAGTCCTTGGCATCTTTGTCGGCAGTCACAAGCACCGAGAAGCATTGCCCCACGTGCACGTCAAGGGAGTCGTAGGTGTTCTGGACGGTGTGGGATCCCTCCATCTCAACTAGCTTCATTGGGTGGCCTTGGATCCTGAAGTTGAGGGAGTTCTTGAGTCCCACGTTGCAGATCCTGTACTTGTATGTCTTTCCTGGCTTCATGGTGAAGAGGGGCTCGTCCTTGCCGTCTCCTTTTGCAGATTTTCCGTTGATGAGGACGCCGTCAGGCCTTCCCATGGAGCGGCCGCTGTCCAAGAACTTCTTGAGTTGGGTGTGGCTTTTGGTGTACCAGTCACCGATGAGGACGGTGTAGTCGTCCTCAGGGTCGGCATAAGGAACAGGGATCAAGAGACGGCTGTTGATGCGGAGACCACCGAAGCCACCGGATGCCCTGTGCATGGAGGTTACGGGATAGTACATATAGCTCCCAATCTGGTCCTTCACTTGGAACCGGTACGTGTAGTTGGTACCAGGGGGGATGGGGCACATGGTTCCCAGGGTCCCATCTTGCCATGAGTTCTTCCTCTGCTGGACACCGCTCCTGCAATTAACATTCCCACATTTTTTCATTAATTGAAATATATTAGCAAGATGTATATATATCAGCTAGCTTGAACTTTATATATATATAGATAGTAGTACGTAAGTACGTATGTAATAGTATACTCCGATCATGAATACATTACAAACATACCATGTCAAAAGGAATGGCTCATCGAGGTTATTGAAGACGTTGACGACAATGTTGTTGTTGCTGGTGGAGTTGATGTTGGGTCCCGGAAACTGGCCATTGATGAGAATGGCCTGCTGGGGGATTCCGAGGGGAGAGATGGTTCCGTAGGTGACATTCCAGGTGAAGAAGAGGTACGGATCTTCACCCTTAACCACCGAAAGTGCGCCTGCCGAGAGGCACAACAACATCATATACATGACGGACGCCATCTCTCTCTCTTTATATTGATCACCACTACTCCTAGTAGGGTAGATCAGTATACTATTCAACCCTTTCCTCACGCAATAATCTTCTTTTTGTTTTTTTTTTTGTGTCCCCTCCCTAATAATATAATATTCGAAGAAGACAGATGCTTCTTCTTCTACGATCTTCATCAATAGCCCAAACCTTCCCTTTTATATACACTGTGTTTCAAAATTTCTCAACCACTCCAACTAATTTCCGGCATCCTCTCTCAACTCACCCTTCTTTCCTGTCCCTTTAATTGCGCTCGCCCTTTCATTTTCTTTTCCATTTCTGTGCCCGCACAGAACAACCAAGACAGATCACCTTCCACAAATCGCGCCTCTTGGTAGGAATGTCTTTTATTAGCTACGCGGGAACGGATATACATGTTACCGGCCGTTATTATGACCGCCATCTTTATTTTAGTCATACTTACGTGAATTGAAAATACTAACATTTATAAATGAGTACGTATTTGATTAGGAAGTATATATATTGAGACGACACAGCGTTAACCAAGATATATATATATATATAGGGTGAGGATCAAGGGACACACCATTTTCAAAAACACCATTTCTTGGCCGTTGGATCGGTAACTTTTTGTGGGACCCATTGATAATGGGTCCAATCCAACGGCCAAGAAAGGGTGTTTTTGAAATGGTGTGTCCCTTGAACCGGACCCAATATATATATATATATATATATATATATATATATATATATGATCAAACCCCAACCTAATACATTAAACAAAACCAATAGATCAAGTGGCATCCTAGGAAACATAAAATACGAAAGAAATATAAATAATATATCACCTTCAGAAATTTAATCGCTATACAGTAAAAGCTCTATATACATAAGGTTGAAACCACATGATTTTTACGACTATAAGAAGATTATTCTTTAAAAAAAAAGTATAATTAAATATTTATGTTTTTCGAAGGATTTTCTTACATAATCTAGATTATATAAGTTTTATCTCCATTATGAGAATAAATCTAGATTATATTGTTTGACATCATTTAGCATCGAGTTTTTTCACTAATCTTCCTAGAAAAGCAGTCATTACACCCAAGTGAACTCTGATCTCAAGCAACAATTGATAGATATTTAACTTCATCTTAAATTTTTATGGACAAATTACAATTACGTACCATGTGGTTTGGGTCAAATTTCAAAATGATACATGTACTTTTTTTTTCTTGTATTTTAGTACCATGTACTTTCAATTTCTTGCAATTGTGTTCCACCGTTTGTCGAATCGTCAAATTTCGGCTGTTCAAAGATGATATGGACTATATGGGTTTGATTAACAAGTGTTGGGGTAATTGATTGTGTATCTGCAGCAAAAATCATGGTGTCAAAACTATTAAAGGCCACATTCTCCAATAACTCGAAGCTATTCAATGTACTTGTACCACGCGTTGTAGACCACAGATGACAGTGACGAGTGAATATATATGGGCTCCACAGCGTTCACGTCATCACTAAACAGCAAAAAATTGACGATTCGACAAACGGTGGAACACAATTGCAAGAATTTGAAAGTACAGGATGTAAGAAAAAAAAATACATGTATCATTTTGAAATTTGGCTCAAACCACAGGGTACATAATTGTAATTTGCCCAATTTTTATTGTAACATTAAAAACTATATTTTTTGTTTTATTGTAATTATGACTATATAGAGGTAAATTTCTGAGAACGGAATTTCAAAAATACATTGAACATGACAATATGGATGTTATTCTAATATAATGGGTCCTAAGTTGGGATTAAGAAATTTTATGATTATACAGAGGTTATTCTATTATACTGGCTTATGAAGATCTTATTGTATTCAATTTTTTTTTAGGAATTTAAATTAATTTAGGCTTGTTCGCCAACCGACCCCCTGAATTTGTCACATAATTTTGGATTTCCTAATGAAATTTAACACTTGACCAATTTTAAACCCATACTATAAACAAAAACAATCAATTCAACTGTTAAATTACTCAAACCTCATAAGTTTATACATCGAAATGGATGACGCGCTTGACACTTGAATACAATTAGAGAACTGCTACTTACGCCCAAAAAAAATTTTTGCACACCCATATGCTTCTCAGTATATCCATCTCAATTAAAGAAACTTCTTTGAACACTTAAATTTGATTAAATTTTTTCATAAATACCCTTCATTAGTTTATTGAATAAATTTGTCGATGATGGATATGCAGCTTTTCATCGACGAAAGCAATTTGCCGACGATGGGAGTACAATTGCCATCAACAAATGCATGCTAGTAACAATGAGAGTGCGACTACATATCAGGACCATCTAGGTGCAATCTGCCATCGACTGAGGATTTTTGTTGTTGATGTGATTGTGACAACCAAGCAGGGATGGCTGGGGCACGCTGCCATTGAATAGGGCCGCGTGGTGACGATTGGAGTGAGACTGCCAATCAAAGAACCTAAACTGCCTATTGACGCCATCCGAATGGCTCAAAGGGGGAGAGGAGAGGAAAAAATTGCTTTCTTTTTTCGAAAAAATTGATGGGTATCCAATATACGTGTACAAGAAACTAAGTCTTCAGATATAATTTACCACAAAGGTATAAAAGTAATTATATGTGAGGAAAAAGTTGAGGGTGGGGGAATTGAGCTTGCAGTCCCTAGCAAGTAAAGATGTTAGATTAACACTTTATATAATCAAAATGTTTGATTGAAGGACATTGCAACCGTGGCAAATCTTTTTAACGCAGAACTCACTAGTAAAAATTTGGGCAATAGTAACCAATTAGTAACCAATTGTTGGTAACTAATAGAGGGGTTACTATTGCCATTAGTAACTAATATTGAAAAATATTGGTGACTAATACCCTTAGTAACCAAAATATTGGTTACTAATACCCCTTAGTAACCAATAAGGTGTTGGTAACCTAGAGAGGGTTACTAATGGGCTTAGTAACCCCTTCGTTTTGGTTACTAACGGGTATTAGTAACCAATATTGGTTACTAAAGGGTAATTATTAGTGGTATTAGTAACCATTCTTTTATTGGTTACTAAAAAAAGGTTACTATTGCCCAAATTTCTACTAGTGACTTATAAAAATTACCTTTTTTACCACTAGCCAAACCATGATACACAATTAAATTGAAAGTTTCTCAAATTATTCCCTCAATTACAGCATTGACTATACATATCCATTTAATGGCTTGTTTGGTACACTTAAAAGTTCATGAAGCACTCTCTTATTCCAACCATGTCAATTTCTAATCTCTTTCAAGCGTTAGTATGTACCAGTATGTGTCTTGTAGTCGGCAACTTCATCGCATGGGTGAGAATGATAAAAATCATATTAGAGACGTTTGAGGAATGGATGTTCTAATCTTTTTCTAACACTCTCTTTAATGATATGGAGGGTACATTTTGTTAGTTGGGTACATTCTCGTTTTATGGGTACATTCTCATTTTATGGGTACATTTTGATTGGGTGGGTACATTTGATATTGGGTGAGTACATTCTCCTTTCATATGTGCATTTTCATTAATCTTCTCGTTGTATGGGTATGTTCTCATTGTATTGGTACATTCTCGTTTTATGGATACATATGGGGTACACTTTGATTGTTTGGGTACATTCTAAAATTGGTGTGGGTACATTCTCCTTTCATAAGTACTTTTTCATTAGTACAAGAGTATAGGGTACATTTTATTCAAATTGTTACCTTCAATATTTACCGATAGTTTTACAAGGTACGAGCTATATATAGGGGCACATAATTTTGGATAGAGACATGGGTACATTCTTCATACAATAACACTATTGGTACCAAGAGGTTGACCAAATTTTTTACACCAACACATGTGGCAGACTATGTGGCACTTGCCATGTCATCTTTCTAAATACATATTTTCTATTTGTAATTTTACATATTCTAATCAAATCTAAAACAAATTAATTATGTACCCAATCAATTAATTATCAAAAGCACCAAATTGAAAGAGAATTAGATTGGTTAAACATCAAATTGCTTAGAACCCTAAAAACCTTCCCACGCTCAACAGAAAAATGCTTAGAACCCTAAAATCCTCTTTCTTGCACCATAGTTGTCTGGCCAACCAAATCATTGTTACAATCTGCTTGCAATATGCAATGAGCGTCTCCCTCCTTATCACCCTTTAGTTTAATTTCTTCACCCACAGAACTAGAAGGTTTCAAATCAGCGAGGCTGGTTATATCCTCGATTTCCATATCTGAACCGCCATCAACAAACTCCTTTTCAAGGTTTACTTTTGGTATGGAATCGCCACCTTCGCATTTATCATCATTCTCATACCCCAAATTCTCACTGTTTGGTTTATCTTCTCTATTCTCTGAATTAGTAGGTTGAGATTCATCCTCTCTAGACTCAAAATTCGCACTATCAAGTTTAGCATTCGCATCGTGGCCTGGAGAATCACCACGAGGGAGACCAATAAAATCCTCAGATTCCATATTCAATCAATTCCCAACTTTTTTTCACTCTGCATTACAATTTACATGAACAATCAAGCCCATTAAGACCTTGAATACAACTACTAAAGTACATTAAATCAAGCACAAACACATGTATATATTTCTGGAAAAACACATTAAGAATTCAAATCTTGGAACAGACATGACTAATCAACTATCATTAATTTCCACGAAAAGAACAAACTTTTGAAACAAAAAGATGAGAGGAAGCGATGAAAACTTTTGCATCAAAGCTAATCACAACGGAGAATAGAAAGAAAATACAGAAATGGATCGGGAATTTGGTGTTTTGATATTTGTTAAATAATTAATTGATTGGGTACATAATTAATTAGTTTTAGATTTGATTAGAATATGTAAAATTACAAATAGAAAATATGTATTTAGAAAGATGACATGGCAAGTGCCACATAGTCTGCCACATGTGTTGGTGTAAAAAATTTGGTCAACCTCTTGGTGCCAATAGTGTTATTGTTCTTCATATACCAGATGGAAAAACAGTCGTTGACTATTGAGACTTGAAAATGGTAGATAATAACTTACCAATTCAAATGGTTATAAGGTAGATACAATTCAATAAAATAATTTACTCAAATGATGTATATTAACTTACCAAGTACAATTTTTAATATAAAAGTTAAACAAAGTTGACATGAAACACATATGTGGTAAATAATTATGTGGATGAAATGTTTTGTCCTTCAATCTAACTTTGAAATTGTATAAAGTTTCAATCAAAATCATTGGTGAGAGATGGCAATCTAATTTCCCCTAAAATTTACTCATTTCTTCCATTTTTGCAAAGAAGAGTACAACTTCAATTCCCCGTAGAGAAATGACTCTCTACTAATAAAGGAGATTGTGGGATCGTCTAAGGCCAAGTACATCCGCGGTGAAATTTATACTTTTCTTAAATGCTCTCACTTAGAGAAACAGATAAGACAAAACAATCTTAAAATAAGGGGGCAAAACAGTCAAAATGTAAAGTTCCACATTAAGTTTCCAATTCATAGGGGATTTAGATTATTAAAATTTTTAATCCATGTAAAATTTGAATTGTGAAAGTTTCTTTCTTAGATTAGTCTTTATCTTTTTTAATTTGCTCTCTGGCACATTCTTAGAAGATACTGTCACAAGTGTGAGACAAAACGAAGAACATTGAATGCAGTACGAAGCACCTGAGATGTAGTGCGCAATGCCGGCCTATAATGCAAAAAGAGTCTCATGCGTACGTGTATGTATGTGTAATGAGGTTAGTAAATTAGTAAATTTTGTGTCAATTAACGAGAATACCACCACAATATCTGTCACATTGTAAGCATGTGGCCCATTTTGACACCCATGAAAGGAATGTGAACGGCAAGCCCATAATGGCGATCTTGTATAATTTGGGTCTTAAAATTGGCCAATTGTTTAAATTTCAAGGGAAAAGTAAAACTATGAAACAAGTTTAGAGGTCTTTTAAACTAGAAAACGTGTACTTCACCCCACTCCTTTTCATTTTCCTTCTTAATAGTTCACCCCAGTATGTCCGACATCAAATGTGAACTAGATAATATATAACAAATCATCGAATGTTGGTTGGCCACATTGTAGTTTTGGAAGTTCATTCATTGTCTTGGACTGAAGTCCTACTTTACATTGATTTTAGACGGGGTTGGCCACATTCTAGTCTCATATACTATATTTTTAAATATTTTATTTAAGGTAAAATAGTATAAACATCCATAAAAGTTATTTTCTTGCAGTTGCAATACACCATATATTTTTTGTTCAATAGGTCTCATGACTAAGCATCCAAGTCATCTACATAGAGATTTTGTAATCTTTACCTTCATAAAACACCCCTATTAAATTGATTACAATTTGTTAGAATTATTGACTTATAAAAACATGTAGTAGTCCACCAATTGAAATAAACTAAACCAAGAGACTCAAATAGCTTATTGATTCCACTTGAGAAATTCCATCATAAATCCCAAAACACCTGAATTTATTCTCAAAAAATTAGAAAATACCTAAACATACATGAAATCGAAAAACATACCAAATATCCCAAAATACTTGAACATATCCACCTGAAATTGAAAAACATCTAAATATATCCACATTAAATTGGAAAGCACCTGAACATATCCACCTAAAATTATTATATGTAATCTAATATTATTTTCTGCACTTAAAAACATCATAATTTCTACAATGTAAACCATTAAAAAGGTTTATGTGTTTAGGGTCTATGTGTAAACCATCAAAAAAAAAAAGGTCTATGTGTGGATAACCGTAATTCAAATTAAAAAACATCATTAAGTTTGGACATAATTTGGATTCAGGTTCTTTTTTTAAAATTAAAAAAATAAAAAATAAAAAAAGCTATCCGGTTCTTGATTATAGTTTATAACGTCATTTTAATTTTGTAAAAAAAAAATGATAGATATGTAAATAGTTTGAATTAATATGTTAATTTGTATCTTATGCAGCAAAATTACTAATGAATGAGTTTTAAATGTATATGGGTATGAATCTAATAAGTACAAGCATTTTAAATTTATATCTAATTTACCTATTATTTAATTTCAAACGATTCAAAATCAGCATTACATTTTTGCACATAATGTATATATATATATATATATATATATATATATATATATATATATATATATATATATATATATATATATTTGAGACATGTATATCACAGAACCTATCCCCTAAGATGTTTGTAATCAAAATAAAAAACCATGGTGCACGGGAGCAAGGAACCCCATGGGGACAGAAGATCTCTATATATCCTTTAACTCTCATACACTACATAAAGAAGAGAAGCATGATGAGGAGTAGTATATAATCATATGATGGATCATGAGAAAAATTATACATTAATTGATGCTAAATAAGACTGCGGAAGGGAAAGAAGGGAAAGAGATTATATAACATACGAATAAAATCAAATTAAGTACAAAATTGCAATGGGATATCCTTCTCTCTAGAGGGTTGGGTTTTTTGGTCTGATAAGAAAGATGTAAAATTGCTTACATTCTAGAGGGTTGGCGCACACATAATGATGGAGGCAATCTTTTATGTTGTCCTTCCAACCCTTGTTATTCTTTACCATTCTTCTAATTCTCTTTGCCTAAAATGGCTGCGAAGAAAGAGCATACATATCTAGCTAAAGATGCATATATCTCACACTCACTCACACGAGCACAATAGTAGCTAGGATCCCCTCCCCCGGCGCATTGCTGTCCGACGTCTCTGATGATGTGTTTATCTCTGTCATGTTATAGCTAGTGTGAAGCGGCATGGCATGTCGGGTTGAAATATGTTACATGCTGTAAGGTGGAGGCTTGGGCATGTCCTTGACGACGCCGCAGACGAGGGCGTTGTCTGGCATGTTGTACTCGTTTCTAAGAGAGCGTGCAATGTTTTCGACGCCCACGTAGAGCTGTTGTCCAAGGTAGCGCCTCTCCGGTTGTTCTGATCTAATGTTCCACATTCCGGCATTGTCGAATGTCAACAGGATCGCAGCCCAAGATTTGGGGAACACTTGAATTGTGTGCCTGCTCACAGCATCAAGAAGGTTGTAGTTCTTCCTCTTTTCTGGGGTCCACTTCCCGGGCTCCACGCTGGTCATTCATTCATTCATTCATTCAATCATTCATTCATTCATTCATCAGTACTAAGCACTTTTGTTGTGACAGTTAATTATTTATCAATTGTAAAATTAAGTTTAATATATAATAATTGCGTACTATATAATAGATTATATATACATATAGAAACGAAGGAAAGGATGAGGGCTTACGCGACGGCAAAAAAGGAGTATCCATCCAAATGCCATGTCTGGAGGCTCTTCTCCTGGTTCTCAAAGATGACCTCGACGAAATCTTTGATGGTGATATTGACAACATTGGCAGTCACAGTGATTTTTCCAGCAGCATTCGCGGCTGGTGGGGTATCCTTCATGAGGTCGAACTTGAACACCTTGTCTTTCACTCCGTAGTAGTCAGCCAGCTTGAGAGGAGTTTCCGGGTCTACGTGGGACACTCCGTTGATGGCATAGCGGAGCTTGCCGTCCACCTTGCTGGCCGTGTTGGCGAGCTTGATGGTGCGGGTGATGTTAATCTTACCATAGTGGTACGATCCCTGAGGGTTAGGCCTGGCAGCGCTGGCAGTCAGGTTCCATCGGAAGGAACGGAACTGGTTGAGAGACCAGGCCCATCCCACGGGGCCCTCGGGAACTTCAGGCGAGGCTGGGCCCTTACCACCTTCGTAGCGGATGATAGCTTTTCCCGTGAGCATGCTCTTGGTGAATCGGGTGGAAGCCACCATGTAGTAGTCCTTGGGCTCCTTGTCGGCAGTGACGAGCACAGAGAAGCATTGCCCGAGATGCACGTCGAGGGAGTCGTAGGTGTTCTGGACGGTGTGGGATCCCTCCATCTCAACAAGCTTCATGGAGTGACCTTGAATCCTAAAGTTGAGGGAGTTCTTGAGGCCGATGTTGCAGATCCTGTACTTGTAAGTCTTGCCAGGCTTCATGGTGAAGAGGGGCTCCTTGTTATCCTTTTCTGATTTGCCATTGATGAGGATACCGTCGGGTCTGGCCATAGTGCGTCCTCCGTCCAAGAACTTCCTGAGTTGGGTGTGGCTTTTAGTGTACCAGTCCCCAATGAGGACAGTGTAGTCATCCTCGGGGTCAGCATAAGGAACGGGAATAAGGAGACGGCTGTTGACGCGGAGGCCACCAAAGCCTCCAGCAGCACGGTGCATGGCGGTTATGGGATAGTACATGAAACTCCCAATCTGGTCCTTGACTTGGAATTGGTAGGTGAAGTTCTTACCAGGGGGGATAGGGCACATGGTTCCCAGGGTTCCGTCTTGCCATGAATTCTTCCTCTGCTGGATGCCGTTCCATGTCAAAAGGAATGGCTCGTCAAGGTTATTGAAGACATTGACGACAAGGTTGTTGTTGGTGGTGGAGTTGATGTTGGGCCCTGGGAATTGGCCATTGATGAGAATCACTTGCTGGGGAACTCCCAGAGGAGACAGGGTTCCGTAGGTGACATTCCATGTGTAGAAAAGATAAGGGTCTCCACAGTGCACCATCGAAATGCTCCAAACTGAGAGGCATAGCAGCAGCAGCATATTAATCATCATCCTTTGATCAGACATATCTTTCGATCGATTTGTATATATATGATATCCCTGAATATTCTGATCACTTGCTCTCGATCTCGATCTCTATCTCTAGCTAGTAATATATGAATGATCAATTCCACACACACGCACACACAGCTGGTACACAAAATTAATCTCTAGCTGTACGTAATAGATCTATGTAGGATATCGAGATCTCTTGTACTAATTGTACGTATATGGATGATCAGTAGGAAACTGGAAAATGAGGATGATTCATGTCTGATTTAATTTGCACTAGCTCCGCCACCCTCCTCTTTATATACATGGCATTGACAATTTCTCAACCTCCCAAAAAAAATAAAAATAGAAAGACAATTTCTCAACCATTCAAGTTCCCCGCTATTGTCTCCAAGTTTACCCTTGTCTCTTGCCCCTTGCAATGCGCCCGTCCTTTCATTTTTCTCCAGATATATCCCTTCCGACCCTCTCTCCCTAAGACCAATAGACCATGCCTGCCCGCCCCTTTTCTTCATAACATATATGTATGTATGATCATGACCATTAAGTTAGGATCCTATAGCGGTAGTACGAACTGTAATTTCCAGCAGCTAGCTAGCTCCTCTCTCAGGATTTAAATATATCCCAACCGTACGTACTTGTAAGTTAATTTATTTATTAAATAGAATAATAATGTGAACACTGCATTATATTGTTGGTCATGTAGCTAGATTTGTATTAATGGAAGTTACAGAGTCAAAGCTCACGTATAGACCTTCGTTTTATAATAGTAGAGATATGAAAGCTATAGGAAAAAAAATCCTAAGTTAGGACTCTTAATATACCTGGTGGAGGGACACATATTGATCAGTAATAACTTAAAAGAACATTGTGGTTGTTGGGAAATATTGATAGATTTTGTAATTAGCAGTTAAGTACTAGTAGTTTTATTTGATTTGGGTATTAAGTCGTTTATTAGTTTAGATTTGTAGTGGTTTAGGCAGATTGAAAGAGAACAAGTTGAGATTGCATTTGCTTCTTATCATAATTAGGATTGATGCCTACTGAGGAACAATGTGGTTGAACAAAAACAATGAAAAACAATAAGGTGAATGATGCTCACCACCAAAATGCACTCACACTTAAAAAATCATGGTTGAATATGATTGAATTTTGCAAATCAATGCTCGATCACTATCGTAGCGGAATATGATGAAAATAATCGGAGTTCTGCCCGTTTAGTCCTATTCTTAATACATCCTTACCAAAATACCTAACTGACTATATTACTTACCAAAATATCCTAGGTTTACTAATTAGTCCTAGCCCCCACCCACAGCCCAAACCCTCCCACCCCACACCGTGCACATGTTGGCGCGTGTATGACAACTCTCGCCACCCCAAGCCGCACCAATAACACATGCTCTAGGAGCCCCATCGCCGTCACCCACAGCAGCCACAACAACTACTTTCCGACGATCGCTCTCATCACGATCCTCAGGACGGTGAAGAGCTAGAGCTTCTTCCATGAGAACGGGGCCGTTTTGAGGTCATCGACGTTGTCGACTCTGGCCGCTTGGACCTTATCGGATGGGTCGTAGGCCATTTATGGTGGGTCTTGGTCCAGTCAACTAATAGTGGCTGCAATCAGTGACGTAGCCAGGATTTTATTTTTGGAGGTCATTTTTAACAAAGTATAAAAAATTCAAACTCGCAATATGCACCAAAGTAACCAAAACATCATAATATTTATACTAATTATCAAAAGTTTAAGATCATATCATAATGTCGAATACACCTACATTTCTTTTACATTTAGATAGAATTCCTCTACGTTTTTTCATCTTCTGAAATCATTGCATAATAACCTCCTCATCTAAGCTATTAAAAATATATTTTTCTATATACGTAACCAAATAATCGTTCATCCATACATACCCATTCGATTGCGTAATCTTCTTTACAATATTCATAGCTACAAACGTTTGATTGTCAATCAATTGAATTTGTGGAAGATTGATTCCAATTCCGAATTAGGGTTTGTAAAATGGTAAAGCATAGGGGAAAGTAGGGGAGGGAGGGAAATTTTGGTGAGAGGGAATTTTGAGAGATTAATTTGCGGGTAAACTGGTGTGAAAAGGGGGTTAGAATTTTGGGGGTTACTTTTAGGGTTCATTTGCAATTTTATTACAATATGTGGTAAAAAAATTTGGGCCTTTAGAAATCCAGTGGGGACCCAAGCGTTCCCTGGGCTAGACGTGGCTCCGTCCCTGGCTGCAATTGGTCTTGATCTTGTGGGCCACGTGGTACATGTTTTTGAAGATGGGAAGAATTGAATGAGTTCCTGTGCATTTAATTACTTATTGGATCTAATGTTCACTAGCTGAATGCATCATCTTCGTTCTCTTTTTTTTTTTTTGGGTCTGAAAAGCTCAATTGAAAACGGCAAAAGCCAAAAGCAAGAAACACAAAGATAAGAGGAGAAGGTTGTAAAGGTGGGTGCATGATCACACCCCCTCAAGAGAACCTCTCCAACTAAAAGCCCCGTGGGCATACCAAAAAAAAAACAGAGGCTAGATGGTGAAAAGAACCATCGAGCCATCACGCTAAATACACTGGGGCATCATTGTTCAGAACCGAAACAAGAGAGGGGGGGATTGGGTACCCCACCTAAGATTTCTCAACCTCTCTGAAGACAAAGATGCAGCAACATGCTCTGCTTTATTGGCATTCCTTGGGCACCAGGTCCAACAATCGAGTTGAAATTCGCAGCTGATCTCCAAATTTCCTTCAAAATCGGGTAGATCCTCCAAACTTGATCAAGACGCTTGTTGCGGATGGCACTGATAACCACATGGCAATCAGATTCCACAACAACATCCCCAAAGCCAAGTGATTCCGCCAGATTGAGACCAAGTAAAATAGCATTCACTTCCGATTCCTCAGCAGACAATCAACGAGCACAAGATGACGCACCAGCCAAAAGAGCACCATCCTGGTTTCGGCAAATAACACCTGACTTTGCAATAAGAGAGTGTTTGTCCCATGTCCCATCCATGTTAATCTTAATGGTGGGCCAATATGGGGGAGTCCAAAGAGCTTGGTTTGTAGGAAGAGGGGCACGAACAGGAGCAGAATTCAGAACATCCATCTCCGCCGCCGAAAGGACACCGCGCCGGATTACATTAAAGTGACATGGGGTGGAATGATTGAAAATGGCGTGTGCACAGCTCCTTCCGAATTTCCCAACACAGCACAGCAATACGACCCATTAAATCCAGCTTTTGATGCTTATCCAAAGGACGAAGATTAGCAATTTCGAGCCACCAAAGATCAAAAGTAGTAATTGACCCGAGATTCGGACGGTATCCAATTGAAGCACCAAACCAAACATATCTAGTCCAGGGGCATAGAAGCAAAAGATGTTCAATTGATTCTTCATATTGTGAGCAAAACGGACATAAAGGGCTCGCCCTCAACTTGCACCGATACAAATTATGGGTGGTAGACAGGGCATTGTGAATAACCCTCCATAAGAAACACTTAACTTTTGGGACAATTGGAATCCTCCATGCCCAATTCCAAACTTCTCGTGGAGTTACATGAGAAACATGGTTGGAATAAGTAGAGTTCACATTCCTGTTTCTCGAGTACCACTAGTGATACCCGCTGCGGACCGTGTAATTTCCACCAGTAGAAAGAGGCCAAATGCGTCTATCAGGTTCCAGTAAATTGAAAATGGGTATGGAAGAGATTTCATTGAAATGGCGAACCGAGATCAAATGTTGTATAGAACTAAGATCCCAAGATCCAAATTCGCTGATCAGCGAGTGAACCATAGTAGGAATAGGACCAATGGGAATGTAACTCGGAACAACACGATCCGCCGAACAAGGGAGCCAGCGATCACTCCAGATACGAACCGAATTGCCATTGTTGACTTGCCATTGGTAACCTTCGACGCCCCTGTAAAATGCTAGACCACGCCCAAGTAGGATTAGAACCCACTGTCGCATCCATGAAGTCACAATTTGGAAAGTACTTCATCTTTAGGACCTGGACCTAGAAAGCCTCGGGGTGTTGGATAATTCTCCACGCCTGTTTAGCTAAGAGGGAAAGATTGAAAGTTTCGAGATCGCGAAAAACCGATTCTGCCTTCGCTTTTCGCCAAACATAAAGATTCCCAATTCTTCCAGTGGATTTTCCAATCATCACCTGTAGCACCCCACCAGAACTTAGCAATATTTGAGTTGATTTCCCTACAAGTGGTGACAGGGAACTTGAAACACGACATCGGGTAACAAGGGACTGTAGTAGCAACCGACTTGATGAGAACTTCCCGCCCCGCTATAGATAACAGATTTGATTTCCAACCATCAGTTTTCTTTCAAATCCTTTCTTTCACATATAAGAGAGCCTCCCTTTTCGATCTCCCCCAAAAGGAAGGTAAACCAAGATAGTTTCGTGGGTTATTTGAGCTGGGGATGAGAAGCAGATCACACAACAAAGATCGCACCTCCTCCGAAGTGTTTGGGCTAAAGAACAAAGATGACTTATCAAAATTGATGGTTTGTCCCGACGCCGTACAATAGATGTTGAGGATGTGCAACAAAGTCCTACAATGATCCTCCTTTGCTCTCAAGAAAAAAAAAGAATCATCCGCAAAAAGGTGGGTAATGATAGGACTTCGTTGACTAAGTTTGATGGGCAATGAGGATGTTATCTTGGATTTGTCGGTTGGGAACAAAGGCATTTTGATGATGGGATATGATGTCATTAAGAATGATTTTGAGGCGATTGGCAAGGATTTTGGATAGGATTTTGTAGGAGTTGTTACAAAGACTAATTGGACGGAATTGAGCAGTTTTGGTGGGGTGAGGGACCTTTGGTATTAAAGCAATATGGGTATGATTGATGCTTCTAACAAAGGTGTTGCCTTGTGAGAAGTCCACGGCAGTTCCAAAGATAGTTTCATGCAAGTGATCCCAAAATTTGTGGTAGAAAAGACCCGGAAAACCATCGGGACCGGGAGCCTTCAAAGAGCCCAATTGAAAGGCTGCCAATTTGACCTCATCATAAGTAAACGGTGCACAAAGCATATTATTCATCTCAAGATTGATACAAGGCTGGACACAGTGGATGGCATCATTCATATTACGTGGTTCATTAGACTGGAACAGGTCCATAAAGAAACTTTCAAAAGTAGCCCGTATGTCTTGCTCAGTCTCAGCCCATAAACCATCAATCACTTCCACCTTGCACTCTCTGTTGGTAGCCCGTCTCTAAAGAGTCGAGAGATGAAAAATGCGTGAATTCCTATCGCCCTTCTCAAGCCATTAAATTCTAGATCGCTGCTTCCTGTAGATTTCCTCACGATCCCAAAGTGTCCGGATTCTGGCTTGAAGATCATCATGTTTGCTCACGTCAGGAGAAGGAGAGCTCTGAAGAGCTTGAATTTCATCTATGAGCCCCTGAATTTCTTTTTTGTTATTTGGGAAGGCATCCTTGCTCCACTTAATGAGTTCCCTCCTACAATTGTGAAGCCAGTAGCGTCCAACCAGCTCTTCTTGACAATATCAGAGCATTGGTGGTGATCGGCCCACATCGCTTCAAATTTGAAACACTTCTTGCTTCGCTTCACTGCACATGAGGTGTCCATGATGGTTGGTGGAGAAGTATCAGCTCGCCATTCTGGAAGAAACCGTGAAGCTCCTAGTCAAGAAAAAAGAAATTAAAAGTATAATTTTTACAAGGAAATTAAAAATAAATTAATATAATAAATCAAAATGTGGGTCCCACCATATCCACGTCAGAAATTAACGGAGCTATTAACGGATGGGTAACGGAAGAGCATGAATGAAAAACTTTGAAACCACAGGTAACTGAATTGTAAGAAAAAAAAATCATAGGTATCATAATGGGATTTGACGCAAACCGTAAGATACTAAATTGTAATTTGCCCTATATTTTTGTACATAACATCGAACTCGAATTTTAAAAGAAAAAACATAACATCGAACTCGAATTTTAAAAGAAAAAAAAAATCAAAGGAGTCAATGACCCTTTAAATAAAAATGCGAAACTGTCATTTGTCGTTCTGCTACAGTAATGTACTGTTCTAGAAAAATTACAAAAATGCCCTTCATCGTTCTGCTTCAGTAATTTGTTGTTCTGAAAAATTATGAAACTGCCCTTCATTGTTCTGCTACAGTACCGCTATTATGAAAATTGTGACACTGCCCTTCAACGCGAATCACTGTTCTAAAATTACGAAAAATACCCTTGAGTTTTGTGAATAATTTTGCCCCCGAATAATTTTGAACAAAAACAGCGTCTCCCTCATATTTGTTTTCTCATACTTTTTGCGAGCCGCACAACCTCACAAGCCTCATTTTTAAAAAAATTATTTTGTAATGAGATACTGTGCATTTTTTTTACTTTAGTATATGTGTCATTTTGATTATTGTTTAGTTTGTTAAATATGGTAAATATTATAACATAACTAGTAATGTAAGGACTATATTATTAATTTATCTTTCTAACTTATATTTGTTTAACAAACTTTTATATTATTATTTAGATTTTCATGTCTATAAAGTATAATTATCTTCCCCATATATCTTCACAATTTTATACATTTTTTAACTCCGCAGCAACGCGCGGCCATTATTGCTAGTGTCTTTTAAAATGTGAATTTCAAGATGTAGTAGGGGGTGCTTGGATCCGGAGGCTTGAGGACCTCCATTACTGATCAAATGAAGATGGCCAATCCATAGAAATCGACTGCAATTCAACCATCAAAACTGGGAAACTCCAACATCAAGTCCCCAAGATTGGTGACGGCTCCAACTTCCATTTTTTAATTTAAATTCAGTTTTCACAATTTTTGAAAATTAAAAAAAAAAATGATTAGTGCAGATTTTTCTCTGCTCTACTTTGTTCAAGCACCCAATTAAATCGGTGACGGGGAACCTTCTACAAGACTAGCGACGGGGACCTTCAACAACAACCACCACATTGTTCCTCTATTTGATTTTATCTCAAAGGCTGGCATCAAATAGTATTACAAATGAACATTTCCGCGGGTTTTTTTTTTCATTTCTATAGATCTGAGATATGGTTGATAGGAAGATAGAGGTTGCATCTATGTATGGTTGGAGGTTGGAGCCCAGAAGCGCAGGAGCTGTAGCCGATATGGTCGGTTCATCGTCTTTGTCGTTGCCAATATGAATGATTATAGGAGGATCCGTCGCCGATCTTGGTGATTGGATTTTGGAGGTCCGCCTGGCGGCTTGAACAAAGAGGGAGGAGGTTGAGCGAGCGATGACTTTCTCAATTTCCTTTTGTTCTTTTGTTCTTTCGTATTTTAAAAAAGGATTTTTATCATGAGTAATGCATAAACTTTCATTAACCGGACTTCATAGGACCTGAACTTTAAAAGTGATCGATTTGGTACCCAGACTTCAAAAAAAGGACTTCATAGGACCTGAACTTTAAAAGTGATCAATTTAGTACTCAAACTTTCAAAAAGAGGACTATGTAGTACCTACTTCAATTTTTTTTAAAGTCTGGGTACCAAATTGATCATTTTTAATGTTCATGCACTATGAAGTCCGGTTTTTGAAAGTCTGGGTACCAAATTGATCACTTTTAAATTTCAGGCACTATGAAGTCCAGTCAAAGAAAATTCATGCACTATTCATGATAAAAACCCTTTTAAAAAATAATGGCCTCATACCTCATAGAATAATTCATCTTTCTATTATAGAAAATAAATTAAAATTATTTCATACAATGATAAAAAGATATATGATATAGTTACACTGTTGCCAAAAACCTTTTAATCATTCACGCACATCAGCCTCTCCTTTTCCCCTCCGTTTCTCTTTAATTTTCCTCTAAAAATTTCCACAAAATTGCTTTAATCTATTTCTTTCATTCGGAATCCAATTGATATGAGATTGGTGGCATTAGACTTGTATCGATCTCCATTTTCTATTGCTACTATACTCGCAACCTAAAGACTAGTATACAATAAAATGAGACAGTATATTCTTGACATTTTCCTGAAAAATATACCAATTATGATCAACTCCGACGATCCCAAGGTCAAATGATGTGTGAATCTTCTTATTTCTTCAATATTTACAATGTCCACAATTTGTTTTTAGTTTCAATTGAGTTTTTGTAGAACACATTTGAACCACTGTTGAACCCTAGTGGAGCCGCCACGACTATTTCTGTGTTGGCACAAAATGTTTTTGTGTGGCATAAGTTATTTTTGTGTTAGCAAAAATTATTTCTTTGTGACACAAACTATTTCTATGAGCGTGATTTTTGAGAAGGGAGCTTGCACGTGGGTTTCATTTTGGTGTCAGGGGTGGTCTCTATTATTGAATCCTTAGAGATAAATATTCAAAATAAGTGACCTATTATAAAATTAGAGAATTTATTTTATCCGTAGAGGTTGCTATCCGTTTAAAAAATTGTGGAAACTGAATTTAAATGAAAAAAAAACATGTGGCAATATAGAATTGGGCCATGTGAGTTTGGTCAGGACTAAAGGTCAGGAGCCAAGCATCTCATGTTTTGGGAAATTATCTATTTTGTCACTTTTGGGGTGATGGTGTTCCATATTGGAAACGGGCATATGGCTGTTATGAATGTAGCTAATTCACTGTGCACATTTTGCAAATAAACTCATCATACATAAAGGATTGAAAACACAACCAGTTCCCTCATAATGCCCCTTTCATTTCTACTTGATGCGACAACCATGCCAACCCAAGGGAAAGAGAAACATCAATTTATCTTTCCCCAACATCTAATCTTTCTAGCTGGATTCGCTATTAGAGGTGCATCATCGTCGTCTTCTATTCTCGTGTTTCCCTCTCAAAGATGTTGTCATCCTCATCTTCATCTCTAACATGAAAAAGAAAGTGAGCCAATTATCACAAACCCTAGAATTTGAATAGTTGGGTACCTATGCATCCAAACACTTATTACTTTTGTCTTCTACAACTCACTTTAAGGGAAATATTGCCCCCTATAATTCTATTTTTATCTCATCTGCCCCTGCAACTCATTTTTTTAGTAAAATTTACCCATTTTTCTGTTAAGTTAACTATTTCTGTTACATTGCTAATGTGGACATTCCATATCAGCAAAAGGTGGATTCCACATGTATACATGTCAATAAAAAAAAAAAAATTAGAGGATTTTCCTTTTGTCTCCTATCACTCATTTTGAGAGAAATTTTGCTTCATACAACTCTATTTGTATGTCATCTGCTCCCTACAACTCATTTTTTGGGAAAATTTGGCCATTTTTCATTAAATTAATTGTTTCTGTTAAATTTGTCATGCATGTATTTTGAGATATTATCAATTGTTTTCATTGTTTTCCATTTGTGGTAATTGTTTCTCTTCATCTTCTTCTCCATTCGATTTGTTCTTCTTTCTGAAGTTTGATGTTGGGGCAAGAGTCAAAAATAGCCCCACCAATTTCCTCCCAAGATTTTCCATCCAAAATTTAGCAAAAAAAAATAATAATAAAAATTTGACCCAATGATATTGTTGTCAAGGTGGGGTGAAAATCCTCTAAAAATTATTTTTAAAATTTTTCGCTAACATGTATACAAGTGGCACCCACCAAGAAAATTTAATTGAAGTAGTTATCTATGGAAAAAGGGGCAAAATTTCTCAAAAAATGAGTTGTAGTGGTAGATGAAATACAAATAGAGTTGCAGAAAGTAAAATTTTCCTCAAAGTGAGTTGCAGGGGCAAAAGGAAAATCGTCTAAAAAATGTTTTTTTATAAAAAAAAAAATAAAAATTGATGACATGTATACATGTGAGACCCACATTTTGCTGATGTGGAATGTCCATGTCAGCAAATCTAACGGAAACAGTTAACTTAAAGGAAAATTGGGCATAATTTCCCAAAAAATGAGTTACATGGGGTAGATTGGATACAAATAGAGTTGCAGGGGCAAAATTTCCCTCAAAGTGAGTTGCAGGGGGGCAAAAAGGCTAATAAGGTGGCGTTTGGTATTGTTTTACAATACTGATTTTTGTTTTACAAATTCAAAAATAGGATAAAACGTGTTTGGCATTAACGTATTTAAAAATGACTGAAAATAGAATTTAGAAAACGGGATAAAATTAAGCCTAATCAGTACAAAACAGTTTAATAGCGTATTCAGTATATTTGAAAAATAGAATCCGGAATTGGGAGAAAACATGGGATACGGCAAAATTTTCTCTCATGAAAAACATCCCACGGAAGAAAGTGCGGGTTCGAGGCACGCGAGTTCTTCCGTCGCTTCGTGAATTCGTTTCATCTCCTATGGATTTATGCTATTTGCTGCAAATTTTGCTAGTCCTGGTTCGTTACTCCAATTTCGCTGCTATCGATTCTCCTTTCTGCTATCGATTCTCCCAACTGAGTCCTATAAAACCAACATACAAATATAGGATGCAATATCACAAGTCGAAATCAAAGTTCCGCAGTTCCGTTTTGTTCGTTCCTTTTGCGCATCGCCATTGTCATAGGGCAATGATTCTGCTATGATTTTCCATTGATGTTTTCTCTGTTAATCTTACAAGATCCTTCTTTTGTTGTGTTTTGTTCTTTTGATTGATTTTTGACATCTGTAATTTGAAGTGGGTTTTGGGCTTTTTTTCTCGGTGATGAACAACACAAATGATGAGTCCTATCCATTCATATATAAAACCGTGAGGACAATCGAGGCATGGTGATGATATCTGAAATTTGAAGTGGGTTTTGCGTCTTTCAATTTGTTTTTCATTGAATTTTTCTTGGCTCCGATTGATTTGTTTGTTTGGGGTTGTAGTGGCAGGCATGGTGATGATTTGTTTCCTCTGATTTATTCTTGATGAATTTATACCTCCTACTCATACTGAATGCCTGCTCATCAGATTTGTCTTTTATGTTTTGGTTGATTTCTGGGTAAGAATTATTGTTTGCTAGTGAGTTTTTCTAACTTGTGTTCCTCAAGGATTGAGTGAGAAGGATGATGCACCAGTGATGAAAACTTGTTTGCTAGGTAAAGTGGTAGCCAAACATATTTTCATTATTTTTTTGTCATTTTAGAATATTAGAACCAAACATGTTTTCAGTGTTTTGGTTCCTAGAAAATTGTTTTTTAATTATACCACCAAACGTGTTTTCTCAAATCTTAAATTCACCAAATTGAATTTCCCATTTTTAACTTAAAAAATAGTTTTACAGAATTTGTATCATAAAATGATGTGTAATTGGGTTATGGTTTTGATGATACTATATTTATTTGATTGAATTGGGGTTGTGAATTTGCTGGGTACAATATATATTTTATTTCTAATTTGGGTTTTGAGTTTGCTAGATACAATATGTATTTGATTGAAGGTTGTAGTTTATCCAGTTTTCGATATGAACTATGTGGTTGCGTTGTAGATTGAAGTTCATTTTTCAAATTAATTTGTTAAATGAAGTTCTTATGGAGTTCAGATATACTGAAGTTCAATATGATTTTTGTTGTTATATGAAATTTAGGTTAATTGAAGTTCATTATCAATTTGAGCTCGTGTTCATTGACGTCAAGTTCCTTATCAATTTCTGTTGTTTGTGAATTAGGCAAATTGAAAAAGAATGGAATTTATGGGCTTGTGCTGAGTAGCAGGCAAGCTTTGGAAATTCAATATTGATGGTTGTATGGGGAGACCGAAAGATTTTCGTGATTGAAGATCTAGAATATAACTTTGTTGTATGTGAAGTTTTGTATTGAGTTCAAATAAATTGAAGTTCAGTGTGGTTTTTTGTTTTTATCTGAAGGTAGATTAGTTGAAGCTGATTATCAAGGTCATATCTTGTTCATTGATGCCAAAATTACTATTAGGGTCCATTTGGACGGAAGGAATTGGAATTGGATTTAAATTCCTTGTATTTCAATTCTTTGTATTCTAAATCCCCATGTTTGGCTAATGGGTTGATTTCAACCAAGGATTTGAAATCCAAGATGATCAAATCCTATTGTTTGGCTAGTATGTAAAATTGAATTTGGATTTCAAACAGACAAGTCATTTAATCATCTTTTTTTTTGTGCAACAAATAACTAATTGTTAATTAATTTTTTTATAAACCTGAAAAAAGGTTATGTTGAGATATTACAAATAAATACGGTGATGGTGAAACGGACTCCGCCATCGATTCCGGAACGTCGTTTCCACTCAGAAAAGCGGTCGGTCAAACTTGGTCAAATTTGCTGAACAGTAACTAAATGGAGTGCATAGTACCACAGTTAACTTTAACTGAAATGAACAGTAACTTAACCGGAATGAACATTATTTGATGGCAGTGAACAGTAACTCAAAAATGATTTCAATACCACCGTGCCGGCATATCCACCGCCAATACAGTCGCTGGAAAACACCAGTTTTCGGTGACACTATTCCGATGAGATCCAAAATTCATAACTTCTTCATTTCTCAATCAAATTCGACGAATTTTATGTCAAAACGTATCTACGGAATCCAACGAATCCAAAAATCCAGGTCCTGAAGCTTACCACGGCCTGTGCTGGCCGGAATTTTGATCAGAAGCTTTAGGCTTCCGTTTGGCTTCGTCGGCGGCTCTCCATCGCGTCTCTAGGGCTAAAACTTTGTGGCAATGTTCTTTGGGACGTTGGGAAGCTGGAGCAGGCGGCAGCGTTCTGCGAAAGTCGCCGAAAAAAGAGCGACGGCGGCGAGAAGCTCGGCTGTCCAGTTTTTACGTTTGGCTTTGCCGGCGGCGATCTACTCTGTTTCCGATGCCGAAACTTCGTGGACACACTCTTGAGGTCGAGTGGAAACTTTTTCCAGTTGATGTTGTCGCCGATCTGTGGCCAAAAAAGGGAGAAATGGCAGCAAGAAGGTTGGTGATGGTGATGGTGATGGTGATGGCGATGGCGACGACGATGAGTTGGAGACGCGAAGTTGAGAGGCGGAGTCTCGAAGGACAGAATTCAAATTCACTACTTGTAGAACGTATTTGAAATCCCCGCGTTTACTGCTTTAAAATCTTGGCTGGAATTGAACTGAATTCAAATCCACTTCATCTAATGCTTGCCAAACAGCTGGAATTGAATTCAGACCTCCCAATTCGAATTCCATACCCATCCAAACGGACCCTTAGTTTATGTTGTTATTTGTGAATCGGGCAATTGAAAATGAATGGAATTTACTGGGTGATGCTGATCATTAGGCAATTTTAGGAGAAATGTAATTTAGATATAAATGGCGAGTTGTAGATGGGTCCCGTTGTAGATATACAAGAGGGAGACCAAACACTAAAGGTGGACACATATTCGTTCTGTGCAATCTTTGATGCATTATTTTGAATATATCTGAGCTTTCTTGTGTTGTTATCCTTCCCTAGTTCAAACCATCCAGATTTTAGTCGAGCTGAATAATTGAAACAATCATGATACTTATAAATTATGGGTACTAATATGCTAAAGTTATGATATTGTGTTGCTTGTCTTGAGTTCTTAAAGATTTTGGTTGTCATACATTTCAATAAGGTAACTATTGAATTTTACCAAGATGTTCTGGACTCTCTAAGGGTGATGATGGTGATATCAATGCCATTGAGGCGGACAAAAGCGTAGCTAAACCACCTTTAGGCCTCCTCTGCTCACAACGAAGATAGTCATTATCCACAACCAGTTAGCAAACTCGACGAAGATGACCGCCACTAGCAGTTAGTGGCTCATGAGTTCTGGAAAAACAAAAAGAGGGGCTAATCATTGTTTTTATTCAATCTTAGTAGTTTTGTTTTGTTTATGTAAGAACCACATTTGTTTGTGTATAGAGGTAATGTAATGCAATTAATGTGCTTATATGAATGCAATTTTTTTCCAATTACCTTTCTTAAATCCAAATCGCATAATAAATTGTTGAAGAGAACTACATCATGCAAAAATCATATATAGACTTAAGTCTTATTACCGTCTTATGATCTTGATTGATCTTTCTATGACCATTGTATGAATGTCGTATCATCTTGGTTTACCCATTTAATTTATACTATGACTATTCTATTTATTGATTAGCCACTTATAATCATCATATGACCTTCATATCACTGTATTGAGTAAAAATTGTACAATTAATATATGCCTACATAATTTAACAATTCTTTTATGCCATTTTTGGTTTCGATCTCGATTGAGTTGGATTTAGTTTGGTCGTCACACAATTGAGAGAGAGAGAGAGAGAGAGAGAGAGAGAGAGAGAGAGAGAGAGAGAACGAGCAAGAGGAAGAGAAAATGTTTATGTGCTATGACCATGCTATGAGGATACTATAATTGTTCTCATCCCAATATATATCATGGGCATATCTGCAAATTTGTTACAGTAATTTAACTAGTTATAGAATAACTTTATATATGCTATTAATTTGCAATAAAGTGCTCATCAACTTGACAAAATAGATAATTTCCCCCTCTTTATATTGGGAATTGCTATTCTCACTCCAATTTTTACTATTAACACTTTATTTCATTTTTTTTATTTTTCAAGGCTCTTCCACAACCACACAATTTTAATTTTTTAATACCAAAAAAATAAAAAGGAGTGTGATTAATAAAAATGGGAATGGGAATAGCATTTCCCTTTATATTTTCTTATATTATAACAACAGTAAGGTGGATTTGGGTCCAAATCCAAATACTGAAATATATCAAATACGCCCAATCGTAACACAGCAGCCTCAGAAAGAAGAACTGTAGTTGGCGTTCGGCTGCTGAGTCAAGAAGAGAACCAGTGAGCCCTGCAATCCTTGCCATATCGTCATGCTTCGCTCGCCGTGAGATGAGGCTTGGTTGAGATTAGAAGGTTTGGTTGAGATTAGAAGGTATTATGTGTGCATCGTTGTTGCAAGGGACTGCTTTCTTTTAATTTATTTTTTATTAATTTCGCGTTGGACGGATTCTCATAGGATTCAAACAAAGGCAGATTCTGTATATATACTTTCCGCAATTTGCTTTTATCCTCCAGGATTGGAAGGAGTAAAACGCTGATAGGGTCTTCTTATAGCAGGCATAGATTAGGAAATTTCATACTTTGGTCTATTGGTTGAACACGGTCTTCGGCTGTAATCTGTAATGGTAAAGTTTGTACTTAACTAATATCTGAACTATCCTTACTAGTACTAGTACTACTGCTAATGAAGAAGGTCTTAACATACATGATTTGATTTGGGTGGCTATAACATTTTTCATAAGTTAACCCAGTTTAATATCGTGACCCAACTCTGTTGAAAACACGTGCAAAGGCCATTAAGTTGAAACGAAGAGGGTGATGCCAGTTGCCAGTTATAAGCCTTGAAATTCTTGGAGAAATCTGCTGTGTTCATCATCTTAAGAATTTCATTCGTTTTAATTCTTATTCTTTTTTATTACTGTGCTTTGATGCATATGCTTTATGTGGTGGCTGTAACAGAAGAATGGAAAGAAAAGAGGCTATAAAGAATTTCAGAGTTGGATCTCTTCCGACTTTAATATACATTCCTGACTTCATTACGGACAATGAACAAACCATGCTCCTAAATAAGGTAAAAATCCCTCATTGTCTCTCATATTTCATTCTTCTTTTACCATGCTTTATTTTTTCCTGAAACTCTCAGTGCGGTGGCTTCATCCTGCTTTATAGATATATGAATCCCCTGCATCAAAGTGGAAATATTTAAACAATAGGAGGTTACAGAACTGGGGTATGTTTTTGTTCTATGTAGGTCTATGTAATTTTACTTATATTGCTATGTAGCAAATTCTTTCATATTGATTTTCTTTAGCTTTTGGACTTTTGACTGGCAGGCGGTATTGTCCATGAAAAGGGCCTTCTACCACAAGATTGTAAGAGGAAAAATAATTTATTTTGTCATGTTTGGAGAATATTTTTGTTTCATATTCCGATTTCGGATTTTGCGTCATTTACTTGGTTATATGATCACAACTTTTAGCATGTCATATGAAAAGTTAGAGAGCCATTTGTTGCATTTCCAGACCAAATGGAATACTACTCAAAGTGCTTTGAGGTTGAAACATTATGGGTGGGTGTGCAAAGTTTTTGAATACAAGAAATGGCTTATTTGTCAGTCGCGTTGGGTCTGCCGCTCACCTGATTGGCTTTCTTGCCTGGAATGACTTCCCGAAGGAAAGAACTTACACAAGAGGGGATTGCTCGAGATAGCTTTTTTCATCCATCCGAATTGCTTATTCCTCGTAAACTAGGTCATCAAGTTGGCCCCTCTCCTTTTACGTCAAGTTCCCTATATCCACTCAGCGTCTCTCTTTCATTTCCTTAGTGCCTATACCATAACTGCCAATTTCATACATACAGAACCGATGTTTATTACCTCTTTAGGCTCCTACGCACAAGCGAGTGTAAACTCGTGATCTGCTGAGCTAAGATCGGCCTATTAAAGAGTTTTGTTTCCTGCAGCTACACCCCCTTCCTACAACTATATATCTGTAGGTCCAGCTAACAGAGGCACTGACTTTCTTGCCGAAAGAAGGATTTCAAAAGAATACCGCTTCCCAAGACCTGCGCAAGAGCTGAGTAACTGAAACATTCTTCTATGTTGGTTTGCCTGGGGCCTAGTTTTCCTTCATGTTTTCAACAAAGAAATATGGCCTTACCAAATCCCTGAAATCAATATTGCCTTGCTTGTTGCCTTATCCATTGGAAACTTGGCAAGGAGTAATGAAGCTTTACTGTAATGGTTATGGAGGTTCCATCAACAGAGTTAGGGTCTACTGTTTGCTGTCAATGTGACTTGCTTGAAAATGGGTTGGATTCCAATATCGTGAGCAATGGTCCAAAGTCAATTTCCTTGCAATTGCAAGTATGTGCACTGGCCTTGGATTATTTTCCTCTGAGCTGAAAGCTCTCGTAGAAACTTGAATGATCAGGAGGTGGAGGAGCTAACAGGGTCAGGCTATCTTAGAGAATTTTTTTGGTCCAACCTAGGCCAGGTAGATGAATATGGGATGTTGGAGTCTTCTGCCGTTCTTCTTTTGTAAATAGTATCCAAATGAGGTAATGGAAAACTCTTCTCTGTTTATTTTCCAGCCCTTTCTTGAAATTTGGAAGGCCAACGTACTTGTTATATGCTTTAGAGGAGACAGTCTTATTGGTGTTTATCGCCCCACTGGTATTTGATGTGCAAAAATGATGCAGAAATCCCCAGAGTTCTGATCACTTTTTGCTTCATTGTCCCATTGCTTTTACCTAATGGAGCAGACTGTTTATAAAGACCTATGTGAGTTAGCTGACTCCAGCTTCTTAAGTGGCATATTGAATAATTTTTTTGTTGGCAAAAAGATGGGCATGGTGTTATAGGATGTCGTCTTGTGAAAATACGTTTGGTGGTGCGAGAGAAACGGATGAGGAATATCTTCTATCGGATAGGGTTTGGTTTTGGGCTTCTCTTTGGGCGTGGGTGGCCATTGAATTTAAGGATAGTTTTTTTCATGCTGTTTTGTATGATTGGATTTCTGCTGTGCACGATGTTTTGTCTGCTTGTTGCCTTGTATCTGTATTGCTTAGCTATGTAGACTTTGTCATTTTGTTTAACTAGCTTCTTCTAGTTAAACCAGTAAAAAACTTGTTCCCTATCTTCATTGAAACAATGACATATATACATACATATATATTTATTTATCTCTCTTTTTTACATGCTGTTTTGTATGATTGGATTTCTGCTGTGCACGATGTTTTGTCTACCTGTTGCCTTGTATCTGTATTGCTTAGCTATGTAGACTTTGTCATTTTGTTTAACTAGCTTCTTCTAGTTAAACCAGTAAAAAACTTGTCCCCTATCTTCGTTGAAACAATGACATATATACATACATATATATTTATTTATCTCTCTTTTTTACAGTGCCTTCATGGCTAACCAAAATTACGAGCAAGATATATGAAGAATCGGAGCTATTCCCATTTCCAATTAATCATGTCCTTATCAATGAGTACCTTCCTAACCAAGGCATAATGGTTTGCACTAAACCTTTGCATTTATGATAATTGCTTAGTTTTTGTTTTTGTCCATTTAAGTTGTAATTTAACTCATTTTTTTGTTTTGTCCTTAGAATAAACATAGTTCTTAACAGTTATTAGGCGTTCAAATTTTATTTCAATGTTTAGAAAATGGAAAGAGATGGATTAAATTGTTCTTGGTTTCTAGGTACTTCAAAATTATATATATTAGTGGTTATTTAGTCTGCAGATTTAGAATAAGGGATGCCATGGAAGTGTTTTGGATCTGATAGTTGAAACATGAACGGGCTTTGGATTTCTTTGAATGCTTGGAATTATGGATTTCAACTGTTAAAAGTTTCTTCACATAACCCAAAAATAACGGAAATATCCATGCCATAGTGTTTCTTCTGTCTGGTTGGGATGGAAGAAAGGGCAGATCAGAGAGAGAACTTTGTTTCCTAATCCCAAATTGTACAACAACTTTCTTTTACTTTTGGTTCATCTTATTGTGTAGCTTTAATTTGGCCTTGTAGTTTCTTGGTGATGGCTGCTTGCCCTTTGTTTCGTTATGCATTCCACAGATTTATTCAGATGAATTTGTTTTTGGTGTTATGGTAGCTGCGAGGTGGATGTGTGTGCTTATTTCTATAGCAGTTTTTTTTTTTTTTTTTTTTTTTAAAAAAATTTCCTTTTGGCCTTATCTCCTTCTTTCAATAATTGTGTATAATATAGGCACACCAGGATGGGCCGGCTTATTATCCAGTTGTTGCAATTCTGTCCCTTGGGTCTTCTGTTGTTATGGACTTCTCTCCCCATTCAAGACTGTCAGTAGGCACAAGTACTCGTACAGA
Source organism: Spiraea crenata (assembly GCA_033992175.1). Lineage (NCBI taxonomy): Eukaryota > Viridiplantae > Streptophyta > Magnoliopsida > Rosales > Rosaceae > Spiraea > Spiraea crenata. The sequence continues at coordinate 60,166 of JAVBHV010000022.1, forward strand.
TGATGCTGAAGATGTAAATTCGGATCAGAGGATTATCAAGATTAATACAGATAAGTCAAGGGATGAAAACCATCCTTATTCTGTCATATTAATGCCTCGCAGCTTGCTGATATTCAAAGATGAAGCATACTCGGGTTGGTATCTGTTTGTTGAAGTAACAGCTCTATCCTTACGTATATTATTTCTTTATTCTAACAGAGAATTTGGGAATATGCTATGTGATTTTCAGATTACTTGCATGCTATAAAAGACAGTGAGGTACAATGTTATGATGGGGTAAGCTAAATTTTTCTTCTTCTTGGGCTAAGAAATAGAAATTCTGTGTAATGGAGGCACTAGTCATAATTGGTCCATAACCAACTGCTTTTGAAATTCATCCCCCTCTTTCAGGCTGTAAACGAAGTTGAAGCTCTAGATGGGCAAGTTCTGGACCATAGTGCGTCACGATTGGATGGAGATGTTGATACAATGGGGGACCTCAAGAGTTTTAAGAGAACAGCCTCTAGAGTATCATTGACATGTCGATTAGTTTCGAAAGTTCATAAAAATTTGTTTAGGTTGTAGTGCTCTGAGAAGTGATTAGTTTGACTAGTTTAATGTGGAAGTTTCTCACCTGTTAGCTTCTTAGCTTCAGAGAGCCTCGTTTAAACTGCACGGTCAATATCCGTTACACGCCAGAAACACTTGCATTGATCCTCCTTTGCTGAGTGAGGCTGTTTTTCTCTTCGTCGGAATATATATATATGTGTGTGTATGAAGGTTTCTTACACTCTGGTTTCTAATAAATAAGCATTTGGTCCATTTTGTTCCGCAAGGCTAATTTAGTCTTCATCCAGCTTCAAATGCACAACCAACTCAAATGGTGCACACCAAGACTGTCTTTCTATTATTATTTTTTTAATCTCTTCTTATTGCACGAGCACTCTGGCATCTTGGTTGAAAAGATGGTATTCTGGGAATTTCGTTCCCATTTCTCTCTGTTTCCTTTTAAGATAACTTGGTAACGAACTTCCTTTGTACAGTATCAATCACGCTCGTTGACCGAATATTATTATTATTTTTTTAAATTTCAAGCTCAGCTCATTGGGCCTCCATTCAATCGAAAGCCTTTTAGGAAACTCAACCCAAATTCAAAGCCCAAAACAGCACCGAAGTACCAGAGTAGTTTTTCGTGTATCAAGAACGAAATTATCTTACAATTGACGAAAGGGTAATAAGAATGAAATTCATATATAGGTGCCTGCTTTCGTGTCTTCTCTTGCCCAACAGAAAGAAAAGGCGAGAAAAATTCATAGCAGTCGCCGTACGCACGGTGAGGGAAGAAACGAACGAAGCAACTGAGGAAGAAGGAAGGGGACGGCACTTGTTCAGGTAAACTCGTACCTTCTCCTCTGCTGACTACTCGCTCGATCTGACGCGGCTTAACCTCTTGCTTAATTTCTCCAATTTAATACCAACTCTTATCGTTTTTGTGACAATTTCGCAGTAGACATTTGATTCATGGACTGAAACGCGGTCGGTCGTCTAGAACCGAATTTCTGTTCGTACAAAACCCTATGATTGTAATATTTGTCTCGGACATACCGTAAGGGGACCCGGACCTGAAATTCTATGTGTCCGACTCCTTGCTCTCTATTACGGTTTCATTAATCTCATCTCTCGGAACGACGAACGAAAACAGCAGGCGCTACTTCGAAGTTAATACTCTCTAGCATTTAGATTAATTGGCACTGCAAAAAGAAAGAGAAAGGGAAAGAGGTGGGATGATCTATTATGGCCCAACAGTCCTCTCGTCTCCACCGCCTCCTCACTCTCTTGGACAGTATCCTTCAACCATTTGGTTTGCTTTTCTTTTTTTATTTGGGTCTATTAAATTATTATTTGAATTCATTTTAGCTTAGCTATCTCTTGGATCTCCTTTTGGATTCTGCGTGCGTGAACTATCCTTTCCTTAATCTCCCAACTATTGTTTGAAACTTGAATTGGATTTTTTATTTTTTTTATTTTGTTTTTCCTTTAACCCAATCCTGATAGCTGGTTCCACCCAAGCAACAAGATTTACAGCAGCTCGGCAGATAGGGGACATTGCCAAGTCGCATCCGCAGGACTTGAGCTCTCTTTTAAAAAAGGTATTATTGCTTTACACAACTGTTGTCTTAGCACGGTGATTTTAGTTGCCTTCAGTCTGTTAAAATCAAATTGATTGGCACCAAGTTTTGTTGTTGGGCTTAGGCCTCCCGGCAACCACAAAAAAAAAATAAAAAATGTTGATTGGCACCAATGAATGTGAGGTTCTTTTCAAATTTAGCATGATAATGACTTTTTTTTTTCCTGTTTCCTGTCAGTAAGCTTAATTAGTCTATTGTCTAAACATTTTCAGTAATTTTTTTTCATTTAGACAGCAATTTAAGATATTTAACAACAATTTTATAAGATTTTCGTTTCTTAACATATCCGTGGTAAAGGTCTTCCCTTAAGCTGCTGCCCCACAAAGGCAACTACTTCTGGGGATTTCATGAGATATCTGTTTAAGTAAAGTTATTATAGCTGGACTTAAACCAGACCCTTATGCCCACATGTAACATTTCTATTGTCACTACTAGAGCCTTACTTGTCTGGAATTCGCAACAATAAGGAACCCAGTCTTCAAAGACCAAATCTTCAAACCCAAAATCGTGCAAAAACTAAACCGCATCCTCATTAGCCAATGCCAATTACCATGACGCTAACTTATCCCAACCTTTGAATTCCTTTACAATAAAGCTAGCCTTCTGCATTGACACCTCTCACCTGTTCCTAAGGAAGAAAAAAAAAAAATGCATGAAACACTCAGAGAATCAGATTCATAGACTCTGTGTAGTGAGGGCAATAAAGGATTAGGCAAGTAAAACGATGCAGTAGGTTTTTGTGTTTCGATCTTCTGGGTTTAGGCTAGTTGTAGTGCTTGAACAGCCAGGGGTTTTGGTTGCGCTCTAAGTGCTTCAAGGCATCTCCTAAATCACTTACCTCTTTGCATGTTTTTCTCAATTAAATTTGTGGCTTTTATCAAGAAAAATAAATGTAAGAAGCCATGTGCTTCCTGTTCTCTTTTGTGTTGCCTTTTTTTGATAGATACTCTTGCAAGTAGGACTTTGTTTTTTTTTTGTTTGTTGTACCAAGTTTATTTGTTTCTGTTTCGTAGCTACACCTTTTTAAATATGTTAACTTATTAGGGGGAAACTTGTGTCCTAACTTTAGTTTCTTGTGCAATTAGGTTTCCCAATATCTTCATAGCAAAAACTGGGACACAAGAGTTGCTGCTGCTCATGCAGTTGGAGCTATTGCTGAGAATGTTAAACATAGCTCTTTGATTGAACTCTTTACTTCTGTTAAATCAAAGATTTCTGATGCTGGAATATCCGGTGCCGTTGAGGATATGGTTGCTTTCCCTATTTTTGATTCTAACATTCCTGGCACATCATTTAGAAGGTGGGTACTGTTCTATAGGCTTGTAGTTTTCTTCCTGACATGGCTCTTTGTGCTTGGGAATACATGAGTCTTCTCCAGGCATCCTTGTCTATCTAATTTTGTATTTGCTCAATTACTACAGCTTTGATCTCAACAAGGTTTTAGAGTTTGGTGCTCTGTTGGCATCTGGGGGACAGGTAATGCAGTCTCTCTCTCTCTCTCTCTCTTTTTTTCTTTTTTCTTTTTCTTTTTTCAATTTGCAGTTACACTAAGTAGGTGATCTTTTATTTTTGGCAGACTCTTTCGTTTTGGATTATTGATTCCGAATTTTGAATAGGCTATTTCTAAATGTTTTTGTATGTCAACAATTGCTGAGTTTTTGAAACTATTAGGTTCTTAAAAATGCACATGTGATTAGAAGAGAGGCGGGTAAAAAGAAATCAGAAAGATAACGAGAGTTTTATGGACTTAAAAAAGAGACGTCTTGCTCTCCACTTCATGAGTTGCAAAAGATAAGTAATCTGCCCATTTAATTAATACTAAAAGGCTGAACATTTCCATCATTGTGGATCTCATCAGATGCCTCATTAGAAATCATATTTGTTTTTCTTGTCAAACTAATGGAAGATGTTATTCATGTTTGGAGAATAAGTTATCTGCCCACTGAAGGTTGAATATTGCTTCAGGTCTGTTTGTTTGTACCACAGGATTGCTCTAATTGCACAGATAATTATTCTTGTTTATCTTGTGGAAAAGATCATGCTTGTTTTGAGTATTCAATTTCTAAAACATGCTTGTAATGGATGCATTTGTTCTTGGATTTAGGAGTACGATGTTGCAAATGATCACACGAAGAACCCAAGGGAGAAATTGGCTCGACAGAAACAAACACTTCGACGTCGTTTAGGTTAGTACTCATATTTCATACTTGGTAGTATATCTAGGTCGAAAGAAAGAATTAATGTTTTCTCTTTCGGTTATTTCTTTATTGCCAGTCTCGTGATTGGTGGTATTCTAATCATACGTACATATATGTGTTTTTGGAGAGAGGATTTATGGTTAATTTTGGAAAATTCAAGTTACTGATACTGATAACATGATTGGTCGTGTGAACCATTATGCTGTGTATGGATTGGGTGGAGAACCAAAATCTAGTCACTATCCACCTGAAAAATGTGTCCACACTATCATTTTGTTGGAAACACTTATCTGAATTCCTATTTGATGTTTGGTATTCCTAATTCAACTTAGTGACTTGGATGCATATAGTTGTGGTTGGTGAGTGAGTTGTGAACAATTTGGATAGAGCTCTTGATTTGGGAGGAGCTTCTGTATTTAGGGTTTACAGGGTAATGCTGTATTGGTTTTCTTTTGCGTGTGTTTATACAATTCATTCTTCGGTCTGGTAAGGAACACAAACTTTATGATAAAAGAAATTATAAAATGGTCATCAAAAGTAATTTAACCTGGGAAGGTACAAAGAGGAATAGAAGTTAAAGCAAAAAGTTGGGCGCCGAAATAAAATAGAATAAACATTTCTTGTCTGAGTAGTTGCTAGTACTACTAAAGATTGCATCAGCCTTACCTGTTTGCACAGTATAGAACAACTTGAAGAGAAACAAGTGCAGGTTTTTTTGTTTGGTTGGTTTATCTCCTTTGTTTATTGGAATGGACTGCCAGTTTATTGAAATCGAAATGATAGAAAACTGTTGACAATATGTACACCCACAAATTACATGGGAGGCCTACTTTATGTCACTTCAAATGCCAAATGAAGCCTAGACTAAAAGTCAGCTAGCATACAGCACCTTCCACTGTAATAGACCTGTTTATCGATGTAATCTTCTCATAAAGATGTCCACAAAGAAGCCCAGGGTCATACATCGCACCAGTGTTTTCTAATCCATGCAGTAGGGCACATGAGTAGAATGAGTGTACTGAAATATCGAAATCTGTAGTTAGTCTGTGTATCTTATGATATTTGGGATGTAATGTGTACATACTATTATTGATTAAGCTGTTCTAAGTTCCACATTTCTACGTTCTAATACAGGTTTGGATATATGCGAGCAGTTCATGGATGTCAATGATATGATAAAGGATGAAGACCTCATTTTGCACAACTCGCATGGCAATGGAATTAATCCAAGAGTTTATACATCACATAATATCCAGCAGTTAGTTGCAAATATGGTTCCTAGTGTCTTATCAAAAAGGCCAAGTCCAAGGGAACTGAATCTCTTAAAACGAAAAGCAAAAATCAATTCAAAAGATCAGTCAAAGGGTTGGTCTGAGGATGGGGATATGGATGTGTCATGTGGTCAAAACATACCACCGAAGCTCTCATGTCCTGATTCATTTGGCGCTAATAAGGTAGTAGATAGCCAGTTTTTCAATATGTTTGGTGCTAGCTGATTTTACTGTTATATGCTATAGATTTCTCAGTTGATAATGAAAATGGTTTGAAGTTTTTTATGTAGTCTTTCTTGTTGTACATTTACTTTTCAGTGATATTTATTTTGTCGGAGAGCGTGATTCCAAAACGTTTTTGAAGAAAACTTTTGAGTGTAAGGAAATTGAGGGACAAGCAGTTTTCTTTCGCATGAGCTTTCATGAAAAGTAGCGTGTTCTGAAGCTTACAGTGCTGTTGTTTCTTTTAGACATTATTATATTCATAAAATCGAAAGAGTTATTTCAAACTTTGGACAAGTCAGAAGTTTTAATTTTAGTCCAAAAATGAAAAGTTTTAATCTTAAGAAAGTGAAATGCAGTCTTGGTGACTTTTTCAATTTTGATATACATCAAGTCAAGCCATTGTTTATGGAATTTAATTAAGGGGTCATCATAGATGTGTAATTTCTTGACTAAAAGTATAAGTAACATGAGTTTGAAGAAGCAGATTTCTCATCTTACTTTTTAATTTAGAGCCAGGCCTTACTTGTTCAGGGGAGATAGATCATAAAGGGGATGGCTATAGCGCCAAGCAAAAGAAGGAATATAATTGGTTATCTACTGTAGATAGTTAAGTTCAATACATAGATTTGAGGTTTAAATGTCCTAATCATTTTTAGATTGCAGAATTACTTGGGTTACTGGTTTTTCTGTTGACGTTGATTAGTTGTGCAGGAGTGTATGGACTTCGATCATGATGAAGAGAACTTTGAACACAACGGAGATGGGCGGTGGCCTTTTCATAGCTTTGTCGAGCAACTAATCCTAGATATGTTTGATCCAGGTTGGTTTATAATATTTCTATTTTTGGTGAGAATAGTAGTGTAATCATTAAGTTGGCTGCTATTTTACTTATATATAGACCTAATTGTAGCTATAGCTCCTGAACTACCACCCAAATTTAGCCCCCGAATTGTGTTGTGTATTCTGCAGTCCTTGTAGTTCTTCCTGTAGTTGCCGTTGGTCTTTGCCATTAATTCCATTACAGTTTCTGTGAGATTTGGTCCGGTGCCACACACGTTAACAATTTTTCAAGGGTAATGAAGGCATTCTGTAACACTGGTGGAGCCTTTGAATGGCCAAAGGTGGCCATGGCCTCCACAAATTTTTAAAAATCTTCTACTAAACATATCTATTGTCCAATAAAATTTGAACAACTACTAGTAATTGCCCCCACTAAAATTTAAACACCCATTAGAGATGGCCCCCATAAAATTATTAGACTCCAATTAAAGAAGATGTCAAATTAAAAAGAATGTGAAGGATTGTCACTCTCAATTCTAAGTTAGATTTTTATGTTTTTGTTGTGGAATTCCATCATGGAACTTATTTTGTAGATGACAGTGTGATGTTTATGTCTGTTTTTGGGATATGTTTTGTATACTTTGACATCACATAAGATATGACTATAGACAAAGGTAGCCATCCTTTGTTCCCTTTGTGGCTCAAATTTTTTATGTCTCTTGTGTGTATGAGTGGCCCCTACTAGTCCTCTAACCTAGCTCCGCCACTGTTCTGTAATCTCCCTTTCCTTCTTTGCTCATGGTCTATCCCTATCCTCCGTGAGTTTGGCCACTGATAAAACATACAAGACCAAAAGATAAGCGAAACAGAAATTAATTCCAAATCTCCAAAATTCTGACATTATTTGGAAGTTGATATTTCATCTACTTGAATGGTGTATAAAGTTTTCTTCCGCTTACTCGGCAACCAAAAACGACGCATGTAGCATAGATGGCAGCTCCTTCATGGATCTACTACAATCAATCCACGAACTCCCAGTCTTCCTCACCTTTCCACAACATGGAATCTTACTCAATACCTCATCATCACAATAGCAACACACTAGATGCGAATAGATTTCCCTGTTTTTTGAACATTTCTCTATAGAGACACAGTTGAGGCCCAGTTGAAGCCCACCAAGTGTAAAGTAAAAAAGCAAATTTGAATGTGAACCCTAAACAAAGCAGTCAATGTATTACAGAAATTAATAATCCTATTTCGTTGGCAGTCATGTATGTAAGGTCACCATCCCCCTTTTCTGGCAAGAACACAGCTTCAAATCCAAACATGGGTGGATGAAGTTAATAGAATTTCTATAACACCTCCTTTCTAGTAACTGTAATGGAGCGAAGTCTGATCATGATGCAGCAGCTAACTTAACAAGTTTTATAGCAAGTTTTAATTTTTGCTCTATTGTTCAACTCTGGTGGAGGAAGATGATGAGAAAGACGAAAGAGAGCATATAGAGAAGGAAATGAAGGAAAAAGAAGACGGGGTAGGGGTGGGTTGTCTAAAACTCTACATGTGTTCCTAATTGTGCGGCAGTTGACCATGTAACATAATGTGACAGAATTGATGGCTTGGATGAAAGTCAAACATTGGAGACTTAGACTTGGTTAATACTTGAAAGATCATTGCTTCAATTTACTGTTTTCCTAACATGCTATTTCATTGATTTTGAAGGATACCCTTGTCTTACACTAATGTTTCTGATTTTTTTTTTTTTTTTTTTTTACTTCCCAAGTTTGGGAGGTGCGTCATGGTAGTGTGATGGCTCTGAGAGAAATTTTAACCCATCAAGGCGCGTCTGCTGGAGTGTCTATGCCTGACTTGAGCCTGGACGGTGCAACTTTTGTAGAATATGAGAATAAAAGTGGATCATATACCATTAACACAGACAGACGGATTGATTTGAATGTGCAAGATCCACTTGATGAATCTGGACCAAAACTGAAAAAGTCAAAGTTTGAAGATTCGTCATCTCCAATTATACATACTATGGTCTCTTCGACCAAGGATCTTGATATGATTATAAAGGAAGAACATGATGATTGTAAATTGCCTTCTAGTCAGCTTAATGGTCAACTTCATGTGAGTTCTCTTAAGGAACCTGAGTCGTATGTAGATACTGTGCAGTATCCATGTGAGCAAATGGCTGAGACAACTGAGCCAAAGGGATCTGAAAATACGGAATGCTTTCAGAAAATGGATCTACTGAAAAGGCTCACTGAAAATAGTGAGATGTTGAACTTGGTTAAACTGGCTAGGCATTCCTGGCTTAAAAATTGCGAGTTTCTTCAAGATTGTGCAATTCGTTTCTTGTGTGTACTGTCGCTAGACCGGTATGGTTGCTCTCAATCTTGCTCTTTTTTCCTTCCAAAAGAAAGAATCTTAAGCGTGATCTTTTATTCATTTGCTTTATTTCAATTACTCTTAGCATGTTTCTTTCTATAGTTTAAAAACAACCTAAATCACTTGTGTTTATGTAAAATTGCAGTTTTGGAGATTATGTCTCTGATCAGGTAGTTGCCCCAGTACGTGAAACCTGCGCACAAGCATTGGGTGTTGTGTTCAAATACATGCATCCGACTTTAGTTCATGAAACATTGAATATCTTGCTGAAGATGCAGGTAAATGCTTTGTAATGCCATTGCGACGCTTTTAGTGGTTGTACTTGGTTGCTACTATGGGTGTTGTGGTTTTTATGCTTCTGATATTCCTATTTGTTCAGTGTAGACCAGAATGGGAGATTCGCCACGGAAGCCTATTGGGTATCAAGTATCTGGTGGCAGTGAGGCAGGTAAGCATTGGTTTCTGTCTGCAGTAATCTGACATAATTTGGAATCTAGCCGTCATTTGGACATTATTACAATTAGGATCTGTTACTCTTTGCTGTCCGAATCTTTCTCAATAGGAGAGCTAAGAAGAGAGCTTCTTCCTTGAGAACGAAGGCCATTTTGAAGTGATTTTGGTGGGTTTGGGTGGAGAAGGCCCACTAAAAGGGGAACTTGGAAGCTCACCACCAATCTATCAATTATAAATGAGCAAAAGGCTTATACTGATTTTAAATAAATCCTATCCCAAAATAGTTGTAGTAAGTAAAGAAGATGGATTATATATTACGGTAATTATTTTTATTATTTTGTTCACGTATCCATGGCATACTATCCTGAATTTTTTAGATTTCCTGAATCACTGTATCCTTACCCGTACCTGTGCTTCTCGGAAGAATATAAAACAAAGATTGGTGGTTGCCTGCATTGCTAAAATTCTTGTCAATCAATCTGGTAACTCCATTGTTCTTTTCATGGTACCAGGAGATGCTTCCGAACTTGCTTGATCGAGTCCTGCCTGCATGTAAAGCTGGACTGGAGGACCCTGATGATGATGTTCGAGCAGTGGCTGCAGATGCCTTAATACCTACTGCAGCTTATATTGTTGCTTTCAAGGGTCAAAATTTACATTCTATAGTGATGCTGCTTTGGGATATATTACTTGATTTGGATGATTTAAGTCCATCCACTAGCAGGTACCTTTACTTGGTTTTGATAATTGTGAGATAAGACTTGCTACTTGTCTTTGTTTTTTGCTATTTATTTGCATGGTAGTCTTTTGAGGTAATGTGTTAAATTAGCTAAGTATATATGTTACATAAACACTAAAGAAATATTTGTGTGCAGTTAGCTAAGCAACAAAATGATTATCTTCAGATTATTCCAGGATTTAGAAATACAGGAATTTGTATTTCTGTTGTCCGTTTAACCTAAATACATGTGTTTCGTATGACCTGGTTTTAGAGGAGCAGATAGTGAGGGCCATCTTTGATCTTATTGCTTATGTTTATTTGAGTGATGGTGGGAGTATGACGTGAATGTTGTTTGCCCTTCTGTATCTGAGACTTAACGCGTTTCTTGTCAACAGAAAAAGAATTGCCCTGTTCTGTTTAATGCTCCCTTTTCATTAGATGGTGAGACGTGTGTGTGCATACCCTATTTGTATAAGAGTGTCTTTATGTGTACTTGTGCAATCACAATTGCAAAGTATAAATCCATTCTGATTTATAAGTCACGGCCAATTTCTTTGCAGTAATTGAGTCTTATCCTTTGATGAATCACGAATGTCCTTTTTGCAGTGTAATGAATCTGTTGGCAGAGATCTATTCCCAAGAAGAGATGATTCCGAAGAATTTTGAGGCAGTGATATTGGAAGAGGATCCAGAGTTTGATCTAAATGAACTGGGTGGTGTTGATGATACTGGAGAAGGAATAATTTTGCAGGATAATCCTTTCATGTTATCAACACTGGCACCGCGGTTGTGGCCCTTTATGAGGCATAGTATCACATCAGTGCGTTATTCAGCTATCCGTACTTTGGTAAGATTCTCTTGGAATTGTCAACCAGCTGTATATATATATATATATCAAAGTATTTCAATTCTTTGTTTTTTGTTAGTATAATTCTTCTCTTTGCCACAAAAGATTTTAAAATGAAGGACGAATCTAAGTTGCTTTAAGATAGAAAATGAAAAATCCTGAGATGCAAAATTTCTTAGTCTGATGTTGGCCGCTATTCAAGTTGTGAAAGCATGCTTGCGATACATTGCATGAATCAGGCCAGTTTCATCAACTCCTCTTTCACAAGGGTACCCCTAATGACCTTGCAATTATGAACACTATCAAAAACCACATTTCCTAATATTGGCGCTAGTTCGAGTCAAGACATTTACATAATGTGTAACTGAATGTCAAGGTCCCTATGCTATAATTTGTCAGATATATATGTCAAGTATGTATTTGCACTTGCAGGGCTTATAAGTATGTGTTTACACTTGTCTGCACATAAGTATATGTTTGCATCTGTATTTGTGCTTGTGCTTCTAATTTATTCACATTATAGTTAAATATCTCTACTGTGCATTTTCATTTGCAGGAACGACTACTGGAAGCAGGATACAAAAGGAGCATCTCTGAGCCCCTTAGTACTTCATTCTGGCCTTCCTTTATCCTGGGTGACACCCTTCGGATTGTTTTTCAGAATTTGCTGCTAGAATCAAACGATGAAATTTTGAAACGTTCAGAGAGTGTCTGGAGGCTCCTCCTTCAGGTTGGTGTTAATGATGGGCTTTAGTTTAGTTATGGCTTTGTTATTTTCATCTTGATTCTTTATTGATGTGATTTTTCTTTTATTTTTCTGTATCTAGATATATGAGAAAATTTTATCTGCCTCTGACATTTGCATGACTTTGATTTACATTTCTTTTGGAAACACCAATAAAGCAAAATTTTAAGAATGTCTACTTTACTTCAACTCGACAACTGCTTCACTAGGATCTGCTTAGAGATACCTGTTGACCCATAGCGTGCTTGCATACTTGCTCATATGTACTATCATCCATACATCTCTTTAACTGGTATAAGTGGTGGTTTTTTAATAGGTGTGTAAATAATCTTTGTAACTGTTGTAAGTGGTGATCTTAAAATATGCTGCACTACGGGTCTCTATCTCAAGTATCTTTGTAACTGGTATAATTGGATATCTTTTAATATGCTTGGCCCACATCTTTTCATGCTTGCTCACATAGTAACATGTACGTACAAATTATATTGACAAATCACTGTATTATTATGCTTTTTGTTACGAATTTACAGATGCTTTGCTATCCAAACCTTTGATTGATCACTGTTTCTTCTCCCTTCATCTCTCTTACTCTCTCTCTCCCCCCTCCTTGCTTACACCAGTGTCCAGTAGGTGATTTGGAAATTTCTGCAAGGTCCTATATGTCCTCTTGGATAGAGCTTGCAACCACTTCGTATGGCTCTACACTAGATTCTTCAAAAATGTTTTGGCCTGTTGCTCTACCTAGAAAGAGTCATTTTAAAGCAGCGGCCAAAATGAGAGCTGTGAAGCTTGAAAATGAGTCTTGGAGACACATTGGGTTGGAATCTGCCAAGGGGTATATTCCAGAAGAGAAATCTGGTGATGCTTCAACCAATAATGTACAGATAGTTGTTGGTGCGGATGTTGAAGTGTCTGTAACTCAAACCCGAGTGGTTACAGCTACAGCATTGGGAGTTTTTGCTTCTAGATTGCAGGAAGGCTCAATGCAGTATGTAATTGATCCTCTGACTAATGCCCTTACCTCTTCATCTGGTGTCCAGCAGCAGGTAACCTTTGAATTTTAGATGCAACTTTCCAATATCATCCCCTTCCTCTCTGGGGAATGTTAAAATATAATAATTTGTCATTGTTCAATCAGGTGGCGTCTATGGTTCTTATTTCTTGGTTTAAAGAGATTAAAAGCGTAGGTGTGCTGCCAAGCACTGGAGTTATGACAGGTTTCCGGAACTCTCTAAGAAATCAGATGTTGGATTTGTTAGCATGCTCTGAACCTACTACCCCTCCAAAAGATTCACCTTTTTGTTATGCCGAGCTCTCAAGAACATATAGTAAGATGCGTTGTGAGGCTGGTCAATTGTTACATGCTATTCAGTCATCGGGTATGTTTCAGAGCTTCTTGTCTACCACTAATATTCCGTTGGAAAGCTTGAGCGTGGAAGAAGCAATTAATTTTGCATCGAAACTTCCCACACTGTCGAATGATAGTGTGCGCAATGATTCTTTAGAAAGGCATGTTGTTGATGACATAGAGTCAGCAAAACAACGACTTTTGACAACTTCAGGATATCTAAAATGTGTTCAGGTATGTTGTGATTTGATTGGAGATTTTTGATTGGTGGTTTAGGTGATCTAGGTATGCAAAAAGATCCATCTGTATTCTAATTACCTCCAAGAGCACTCATCTATAAACCCGGTCGCTAATTCTTGGATAATTTCTGTTTAAATTTTGACTGAGGGTTTTGTTTTACTTTTACCCAATGCGTTGGTATTTACAAGGGGTCCTCTGATGCTGAGTGTTACTCTCTGGAACAATCTGCAGGGCAATCTCCATGTTACCGTCTCTTCCCTTGTTGCTGCTTCAGTTGTTTGGATGTCGGAGCTTCCTGCACGACTAAATCCCATTATTTTGCCTTTGATGGCTTCCATCAAAAGAGAACAAGTAATATTCTAGACATGCGTGCTTTCTTATCTGTACACATGCTTGTTCAATCTTATATATAAATCCTTTTGGTAGGAGGAAGTACTGCAAGAGAAGGCAGCTGAGGCACTTGCAGAGCTTATTTCTCATTGCATTACACGCAGGCCTAGCCCAAATGATAAGTTGATTAAGAATATATGTAGTTTAGCGTGCATGGATCCTAGTGAAACACCACAAGCTGCAGTCATTTGTTCAGTAGATGTCATTGATGATCAAGATCTCCTCTCTTTTGGGGCAAATACTGGTAAACAGAAGTCAAAGGTCCATGTGCTGGCTAGTAGTGAAGACCGGTCAAAGGTTCAGGATTTTATTAGCAGACGAGGATCTGAACTTGTACTGAGGCATCTTTGTCTGAAGTTTGGCTCTTCATTGTTTGACCTGCTTCCTAAACTGTGGGATTGCCTTACTGAAGTTCTTAAGCCTTGTACTGTTGATTCCCTTAGTCCTGCAGATGAAAAGGAAATTATACAAGCTATAGATTCTGTGAAAGATCCGCAGATCTTGATAAACAATATCCAGGTTCTTATCATCCTTCTTTTTTTGGTTGTTGTACTTCATTTTGAATGTCGTGTTTCTGCATTCAGTATTAATAATGTCGGTTATGAAAGTGTAACCTTTTTGTGAAAAAGTACAATCTATATGCAATTTAAGTTTACTTATTTCAAATTATTTTTTACAGTGTTTCCCACTCTTGTAATTATTATTGCGACTCAAGATCACTAACAATGTATCAAGGAGTACATGACCATTCAGGTTCCAGGATTAAGGAAAGTAATTGCATTAAGTTGGCCAATCTAGGAAATAAATAAGTAAATAAACATGCATGAGACCTGATGTCCTTGCTTTTTGAACTAGAAACCAAAGCTCTAAAACTTCGTAGTTTGGAGATAGTCAAAAATTATCAGGGGTCATGCAAGTGGTCATAGTTTTGTTTGGGAATGCTAGGACCTAATAGGACTAGATTGGTTTTAATTTGAGGTTTCATTGTGTGCTGCAAAAGTAGATGAGAGAGCTTGAAGAAAATGAGAAGATTAAATCTATATTTCTGGTGCTCAGCCTTAATTTCTTTAAATGCTCAAGTGGTAAGATTTCTGTTTGCTAAACTGCTTTATTTGCACAAGGAAAAGTTAAAATCGAAGCGTCACCCAAGCATATTGTCTTTGGTCAAAAAATCTTATCAAAAGTTATTTTCTAGGAATCTGGCAGATGATCCACTAGCTGTGAAGTATTGATTGTCAATATATGTATTGATGAGCTTCTACAATACGGACGTCCGGATTGTGATAAAATCTGGATATTTGTGGTTTAGGCATTATTTGATGTTTCTCCAAGGCGTCATTGGCCAAATCACATTTTTATGCATCTGCAATTGTCTTTGCACCATTTGTTGCAATATATTAATGCTTTTAAATTGTTTTGTATTGCAGCTTTACAAATCATGCCACAAAAATCATTCTCATCCTCTTGCATTGACTATTTGACCAAATTGGTTTAGTTTCAACATTTGGCAGACATCACAAATGCATGCAAATGTGATTTGGCCAATAAAAGTCAATTGAGAAACATCAAATGCCTAAACTAGGTCATAACTGCATTCTAGCAATTATATATATATGAATTCTTTTGTTTTTGGTTTTCCTTCCTAGTTCTAAACTCTCTACTTTTACTTAATTGTGAATTAGGTCATAACTGCTCTCTTGGATTTAGAGATTGTAACATATTTATCATTCTGTGAAATATGGTAGACCCTCCAAATTTCTGTCTCATTCTTTACGTCAATTCCGAGTTGCAGGTAGTACGTGCTATTGCTCCTATGCTAAATGAAGATGTGAAACCAAGACTTCTCACCCTTCTGCCATGCATCTTTAAGTGCGTTCGCCATTCGCATGTTGCTGTTAGATTGGCTTCCTCTAGATGCATCACTTCGATGGCCAAGTCAATGGCCATAAAAATGATGGGACTTGTCATTGAAAATGCCATACCTATGTTAGGGGATGCGACATCTGTTAACGCCAGACAAGGTGCAGGCATGCTTATTAGTTTGCTTGTCAAAGGATTGGGTGTAGAGTTGGTCCCGTATGCCCCTTTTTTAGTTGTTCCTCTCCTAAGGTGTATGAGTGATTGCGATCAGTCTGTCAGACAGAGTGTGACTCATAGTTTTGCTGCGCTTGTTCCTCTTCTTCCACTGGCACGGGGGCTTCCTCCACCGGTTGGACTAAGTGAAGGCTTCTCCAGAAGTACAGAAGATGCAAAATTTCTCGAGCAACTACTTGACAACTCACATATTGATGATTACAAGCTATGCACCGAACTGAAAGTGACACTGAGGAGGTAGCTAAATTCTCAATGTGAACTGATTTGAAGAACTTAGCTTGATAGTTCTCTGATACCAAAGGAAAAAATCTTGATAGTTCTCTTATACCTATTATATCCTTGCTCAATCAACATTCTGTTTGTTTACTATTTCTGTTTGTTATAGGTAAATTGATTTGCCTTTCTGCTGATACATTCGTGTTCTTAATTTTTATGTGGTTATAGGTATCAACAGGAAGGTATAAATTGGTTAGCCTTTTTAAAATGTTTCAAGCTTCATGGAATCTTATGTGATGATATGGGCCTTGGTAAGACACTGCAAGCATCAGCTATTGTGGCTTCTGATATAGTTGAGCATCGCACTATAAATGACAGCAATCTCCCATCATCTTTGATTATTTGTCCATCAACACTTGTTGGACACTGGGCCTTTGAGATAGAGAAGTACATTGATGCTTCAGTGATATCCACTCTCCAATATGTTGGTTCAGCTCAAGAGCGCGCTTCTCTTCGAGAATATTTTGAAAAACATAATGTGATAATAACATCTTATGATGTGGTCCGCAAAGATATTGATCATCTTTCAAAACATCTCTGGAACTATTGTATTTTAGATGAGGGACATATGATAAAAAATGCGAAGTCCAAAATTACAGTTTCAGTTAAGCAATTGAGAGCCCAGCATCGCTTGATATTGAGTGGAACTCCAATTCAGGTTGGTGACTTACAGGTTTATAAAATGAGCCAAAAATTTGAGAGTTTTCATTTTTTCTGAAAGTGATCTACATTTTGTTGCAGAATAACATCATGGATTTGTGGTCCCTTTTTGATTTCTTAATGCCCGGGTTTCTTGGAACAGAGAGGCAGGTGTGTGTTTATCTTTTCTGTTATATAAGAGTGGTAAACCAGAGCAGCTCCAATACAGATGTATCTGGTTTTAGGCATATCTTGATGTTTCTTCAATGGCCTCATTGGCCCAATCGCATTTGCATGCGTCTGCAATGTTCTTTGCACCATTTGTTGTAATAAATTACTGCTTTTAAATTTTTTTCCATTGCAGCTTTACAGGTTATGCACAGAAATGATTCTCATAATTTTGTATTGACTATTTGACCAAATTCTTTTAGCTTCATTACTTGATGCGCATCCGGATTTTGTTAAAATCCAAAATCTGGATATTTGTGGTTTAGGCATTTCTTGATGTTTATCAATGACTTTATTGGCCAAATCGCATTTGCAATGCATTTGTGATGGTCTGCCAACCATTGAAACTAAAAGAATTTGGTCAAATAGTCAATGCAAGATGATGAGAATGATTTCTGTGCATAACCTGTAAAGAAAGCTGCAATGGAAAACAATTTCAAAGCAGTAATATATTACAAACAAATGGTGCAAAGAACATTGATGCATGAAATGCGATTGGGCCAGTGAAACCAAACCATTGAAGAAACATCAGGATATGCCCAAAACCAAACACATCCGCAATTTAAGAGGCGGACGTCTGTATTGGAGCAGCTTTGTACATAATCATGTCATTTTGTAGTGTCCCTTATGTATATATTTGCTTAACGATATATTCTCGAGAGAAAATGAAAAGATAAAAAATCTGCAAACAGTACAGGCCTTGACCCTTTCAGGCTAGAAATGAACTTTGAAATGGAAAGTTGATTGTGGAACAGATTGATGATTCAGATCATTAGAATTTAAATTTAGGTCCTGATCAGGAAGTTGGAAATGTCCGAATTATTCTAGAAAGAGTACTACTACAGTAAACAAATTGTTTGCACCAAATGAGACAGATTTAGTTCACTCTTGGCCCACGATGAGCCTCGCTCCCTTTGTCCTTATAGATTATCTGTGCACATCTATATTATTTGGTGAAAAACTACTGATCCTAGCTTGTCACAAGAATTTATCTTCGCATACTTCAGCAAAATAATATCTACATTTCTGTTGGAATGCAAGCCTTTGAAATCAGCTAAAATAGCTCTAAGGGAGGATCCAGTTTATATATAGCTGACCAAATGAGAGAAAACAGATTACAGGAAATGCTTCCAGAAGAGTGGTCAAGCCAAAACCTCTTTATCAACTCTATTTGGATGCAAAAGAGATGGCACTAATAAAGGAGTGTTTATTATTATCCAGAGATGGATATCCCAATAGGTGATACCAAGTCATAGGAATACTGAAAAAGAGAGTTTCCTAATCAACTGCATTTCTAGACGAATAAGTAGTTGGAGTGACTACATTTTAGATGAATAAGTAGTTGAGTGACAGACTTTTGTTTCAGCATTTTCTACTCTCTTGAAAAATTATAGATGCATGCACATTTTTCATGGACAATGTTCTACACGTGTACTTGAATATCTCTCAAAGAAAAGAAGGCAAATTAATTTCACGTATACGTGTATATCTCTCAATTTTAAAAAAAAGAAAGAAAATTAATTTCATGTCACTTTGAGCAGTTCCAGGCCACTTATGGAAAGCCACTGTTGGCAGCCAGAGACCCTAAGTGCTCTGCTAAAGATGCTGAAGCAGGAGCACTTGCTATGGAAGCATTACACAAGCAGGTGGATGGAATTTTCTTTCCTTTTTGATTATGCCCTGATTCAGTTTCTGCAGATTAGACATCTTGAAAAGTTGTGCTTCCTTGTGGTTACTTTGACACACGGGAGTTTTGCAAGGAAAACACACATTTGCTAGTTGAAAAAGTACCCATTTATTGTGCCTTCCAACTACCTGAATTTTATAAGAATGCAAATTTTTGTTCTCTGAGTAAAGTATGCATGGCTTGGTATTGATCTTACCAAAAGTAATACGAGTCAGCCGAGATTGGTTTCTAACTAAAGCATCTTCAAATAGGTCATGCCTTTCCTCCTCCGTCGGACGAAAGATGAAGTCTTGTCTGATCTTCCCGAGAAAATTATTCAGGACAGGTTTTGTGACCTGAGTCCTGTACAATTAAAATTGTATGAACAGTTTTCGGGTTCGCATGTGAGACAGGAGATCTCAAGTATGGTAAAGGTTAATGAATCAGCAGATACAGGACGTAGTGATACTCCCAAAGCTTCTTCACATGTTTTTCAGGTAATCTGGTTTTTTTATTTTTTTTTATTAAATCTCCTCTTCTGTTGGTTCCTCAGATAACGAATGTTGTTTTTTCTTGTCTCAGGCACTTCAGTACTTGCTCAAACTCTGCAGTCATCCTTTGCTTGTTCTTGGTGAAAAGATTCCAGATACGATTGCATGCCTTTTATCGGATTTATTACCTGGAGATTCTGATAAAATTCTAGAACTGCACAAGCCATACCACTCTCCCAAACTAGTTGCACTTCAGGAGATTCTTGAAGAGTGCGGAATAGGTCTGGATGCCTCTGGTTCTGAAGGTGCTGCAAGTGTGGGGCAGCACAGAGTCTTGATTTTTGCTCAACATAAAGTAATCATCATTTAGGTTTGACTAGTTACCTTTGAATACGTTAGTTCTTATGCATGCCCTATAACATACAGTGGCATCTCATGCAGGCATTTCTGGACTTAATTGAAAGAGATTTGTTTCATTCTCATATGAAGAGGTTGGTCTCCTAAATCTCTATCAAGCACAAGCTGCAAATTGGTTGCTAGTTTAGGTTTTTAGAAGTTATGGGTTCAGTACATGTGCTAAAGAAAAGTATTAGGCATTTTGGGTATAATATTCAAGAATCATCCTCCAGTTCAGTGAACTTGTGGAATTTTCCTTTACATAGGAGCTGAGCACCACTGATAAGAATTTGAATTTTTATTTAACATGAACTGGACTAATGGTTTTACATGTTGCTTGAAAACAGTGTTACCTACTTACGGCTGGATGGGTCAGTTGAACCTGAAAAGCGTTTTGATATTGTCAAAACTTTCAATTCAGATCCTACAATTGATGTCCTGCTTCTCACAACCCATGGTTGGTTTTCTCTTTTTCCTGTGGAGTAGATTCACATTAGGATGTTATTAAAACTGGATCACTTTTTACAGTTGGTGGGCTGGGGTTGAACCTGACATCTGCAGACACCCTTGTTTTCATGGAACACGATTGGAACCCAATGCGGGATCACCAGGTGATTAATTATGCTGTCTTTGTTCTCTAAGGAGTACGGAATTTCCAGTCTTGAAATTGGATTTGCATGCCATTTGCTACAATTTAATTCACATATTTGGGAGTATCAGACCTTCAGGAGAGTTTTTCTTAGTTATTCATCACTATAAAGAAAAACTGGGCCTCACAGCCCTCCCTCTTTTTTCCTTAGTTGTTCATCACTATAAAGAAAAACTGGGCGTCAGATCCTCCCTCTTTTTTCCCATTGTCATTTGACTGTTTACACTTGCAGGCAATGGACAGAGCACACAGATTAGGCCAGAAGAAAGTTGTCAATGTCCATCGACTTATTATGCGTGGCACTCTCGAGGAGAAAGTAATGAGCTTGCAAAAGTTTAAGCTTTCAGTAGCTAATGCAGTCATTAATGCAGAGAATTCCAGTATGAAGTCCATGAACACAGACCAGTTACTTGATCTATTTGCAACAGCAGAAACTTCGAAAAAGGTATTGCTCACGGGTCTATCTCCTGCATTTTTGTGCAAATGTTGTATCTGTGATAATGTTAACCCATGCCACACGCACAGCTAATATGAGCCTCCACCAGTTTGCTACTTAATTGTCATCTTTCTGCTGCAATTTCTTTGTTCTCTTTTCTTATATGGGCCACTACGTTTCTCTCTTTAGCTTTTCAAAAGTTATAAATCTGTAGGGGTAAAAAACCCGAGTCTTACATTTTTTTTTTTTTTTTGATGACCAGTTTTATTTATTTATTTCTTTTCCAGGCAACTTCTGTATCGAAGTATCCAGATGGAAAATTTGATGGAGATGTGAAGTTGCCTGGCACCGGGAAGGGGCTGAAAGCAATTCTTGGTGGTCTGCAAGAGCTGTGGGATCAATCACAGTACACTGAAGAATACAACCTCAGCCACTTCTTGGCAAAACTGGACAGTTGATGCCCAGCTTTCCACTTGTACAGTGTATATTTCTGAAACAAGTCAGGGACCCAAATTTTGACACTAGATCTAGATGTCCCCCCTCTTCCTTGGTTGATTCTCCGATTTCCTTTATATTTCCAGTTAATTGGGGGCAAGGATTGAGTGGAGTGAGCCTGGCGTCAGGGTGGTGATAGGTGGCCAAGAAAAGTTTTGGAGGGAAAGAGAATTGTACATTCCGGATAGTGTAAATACAATCAGTTTCTTTTCCTATTTTTGTTTGCCATTACCCGGAAGAATTTTACATTCCTTTGAAGAGTTGGCGCCACCATCTTGCATGTCATTACATTGTCCTTTGAACGTTCAGTTCAATTGCTGCTCAAGGAATTTAAACCTGGTTAAACACTTGTTTTGTGTAAATACAGTCAGTTTCTTTTCCTATTTTTGTTTGCCATTACCCGGAAGAATTTTACATTCCTTTGAAGATTTGGCGCCACCATCTTGCATGTCATTACATTGTCCTTTGAACGTTCAGTTCAATTGCTGCTCAAGGAATTTAAACCTAGTTAAACACTTGTTTTGTGTAAATACAATCAGTTTCTTTTCCTATTTTTGTTTGCCATTACCCGGAAGAATTTTACATTCCTTTGAAGAGTTGGCGCCACCACCATGCATGTCATTACATTGTCCTTTGAACTTTCAGTTCAATTGCTGCTCACGGAATTTAAACCAAGTTAGACACTTGTTTTGCAAATATTGGGAAATGTTATTGGCACTTCACATTTTTTCATTTTGCACTCCACTTCTCCTTTATATTATTTTACATGAAAGTGGAGTGCATAATGAAAAAAGTGGAGTGCTAATAACAATTCCCATATTTTTTTTAGTTATTTCTCTTGCATTATTTGATTTTTTTTACAATGTGTGAAACTCATTTCGGAGTTGCATGATCGACCTCCTTGGGTATAAACTGTAAATAGTCGTCCAACACATGTTTCGCAAATGTTTTTTTTATTCTTTTTTAGCAAAAACATGATTACTCATGCATACGTTCAATTAACCATGTCAATATCACCTTGACTCCCCAGTTCTCCACACCACAACATTGGAAAGATAGTTTAGGATACAGATTGAAGGTTATCATCAGAAGGTGCAAGTTAACAGGCCAACAGAAAACTGCTGGCGTGACTTCATAGGGAACACCAAATTAAAAAAAGGCAATATATGTGCTCACGGAAGCATTAAGCAGTGTAAAGAAAATATTGAAACGGCTAAAACTAGCTCCTGAAGCTAAACGGGTGCCCTCCCTTGGCTGCAAAACCTACTCATCTCTACTATCTGACGGAAGAGGGGAGTTCAATACCCCTCAAAACCAAGTTATTTCCTCCAATACCAACCACAAGGCCACACAATAAATTTTAAACCTGCATCACAAGCAATACAACTTGAAACAGAGTACATACGTTCATTATTAACACTGCAACTGAACAAAAAAAACCCAGCTGGGATGATCATTATTAAGTTGTACGGTTGACACACTATCAAAATCAAGTTACAGGTATCTGGTCTGTTTTTTTTGTTTTGCCTGTTTAATTTAAGCTTGGCAATCATCTCCGAATTCTAAGTTGACCATCAGAAAACGGATTATTTCAGACTTGAATGAGAGAACAGAGGACAAGTAAATAACAGAACACGACTGAAGAGAATCCCACCCCTAATCAAACACCTACTTGTAACTCTAAACCAATATTGATATACGAGAATTCTTTGTTTAATAACCAAAACCCAGGGAACCATTTATCTCTGGGAGGGATCCACTGTACGAACATTTGCACCTGTCATTCCTTCAATTCTGTCTTTGGTTATCTCCACAAAATGACCGACTATTTCATGGAACTGCTTGAGCCCTGACAGAGGGAGGATTATGGAAGACCGATCAGAACCTGCAACCTGCAATTTAAAGGATAGGTTGAAGATATAAAGAGTACATTAACTTTCACAAACCTAAAAAGATTAACATGAACAAGCAAACCCTCCTAGGGTCTTTATAAAAAAATCTTCATTTCATTTTCTAAACATACCTCAGAAATTCTTAGGAAATGACCCCTGTTATTACTCCCAAGATCAAAGAAGAATCTCTTTTGATCAGCTCTGATCACTTTAGATACCCCCATGTTACCAATTTCATCCTGTGCTGGCAGTTCTGCAGATCTTTCAACATTCAGTTCAGAAGATGGTGCAGTTTGACTACTATGGCCAGATATGAAGCCAGCGCCTACATCATCTGAAAGACCAACAAGCCGCTCTGAAGGTTCGGAGCTTTGCTGCTTCCGCGTGAAAACAACCAGGAGGAAATTCAAGGGATGTGTTAGATACTTCCAATCTAGAAAATTATATTACCTACATAATAGAAAGGAGTTTATGCATGGAAAACAAGAACACCTGATTGGGCAGTACAAAAAGCCTTGATGCTTCGTTGATCTCTGCCAAAATGTTCCTAAATGCTGCCCACCCTTCATCTCGGGTACTTCCTGCAGGGACAATGATAGTGCTGCGATTTCTACTAACGGATGCTTCAGATACCTGCACCGACAATTTTCATAAAACAGTAAAAATTGCAGAACAATGAAGTAAGATTTATAACTTTGCTGCATAGCTTTCTGGGCACTTATGTGGGCCTCCATTACTTGATATTCCACTTCAACAATGAAGTAACAGCTCTATTTGGTCTCTACAGAAGGATACGGATTATACTGGGTGTTTTTTCCTTCTTCCAAGGCTTAGTACTGAAGCCAAATGGCAATTAACTCTTTTAAGCAGAAAAACAAAAGATGAATACTTGATGCATTGAGCATAAGCCTCCAGTTGGTCTCCACTCGACATTTCATTGTAGCATGTCTTGGCAACCCAGAAACCATCACTAATCCCCATGATTAGAGAAAAGGTTAATAGTATTAGTTAGCACTCCACATCCATAAAAAAATGTGGTGATTATTTGAACATTTAATAGAATTGATGCATCAAAGACAACAATCAGCACCACACTAGATGTTGCTGAATAGGGGTGGAACGAAAGACTCAAATGGAAAAATTTCAGAATACCGTTCCTTTTAAGATAACCATAGGATCGAACAGCATGCAATTTGGATTAAAGAAGGTTTCAACACATTTCCCTGCCAGTTTATAAATCAGGACGGACAAGAAAGCATGTGTGGTACATAATTAGAAAACACATTCAGCATAATACATAAATGCATGCTCGAATATGCATATAGATATACAACTACGATATTAACTGATTACCAACTATGATATACACCAAATATGCATTTCAGAAATATATATTAACTGATTACCATGCTACAACTTCAAGTCATAGAGAAGAAGAAAAAAAAAAGGCAACTATTTACTATGACCACTCATGTTGGTTCTGCGCAAGTGATGTGCATAAACTCCAACATTAAATAAGAGTGAAGTAGAGGAACAACGCACTGCAAATACCACTTAATAGGTAACGTAGGACTCCAGACTGAATCCTACAGAGACATCCAAGTCATTTACAGGCTGGTCCAAGCCAATAGTGGATGCGAAATAGTGAAAAATAGGAGAGAAAGCAGTTGCAGCAAAGCAGTTGTCGGCTTCCCTCAAATCCCCCCTTTCATGGCATGGTTGTAAATGCAGAGATAGAGAAGTAAATACAAAGGAGAGAGGGTTTTCGAGAATCATTGGACTGACTATGACTTTAGGATGGGTTAATGTTTGGTCTCTTGAGATAATCAAGCATTTCAAACCTTGAGTATTAGCATATGTATTTTCCTCAATAGTGTCGAAGGAAAGTGACTTAAAACCCAGAAAGAAGTATTTTGCTCATGGAAATAAACAAAGGAATTTTCTTGCAAAAGAGAATGAGATACAAAGACAAGTATACAAGAAGTGCAAAGATCAGTTACAGGCACACAAGAAATGATAGATATATAAAAAGTGGCATAATGTACTTAATGTACAAGAAGTGCAACCTCGCCCTAACTTACTACGAACACAAAGGTTCAATCAGCTTACCAGGAACACAAAGATGGAACCTTGGTGTTAAAGGGGTGGTGAAATCACAACCAAAGTGAGTAAAGATATAGCAGCGAGCTGAACCAAAGTAGTAGATTGTGCTTGGAAATTAGCATGAAAAAGCGATGCGATAGATGTAAAAGGGAGGATGGAAAGAGAAAAGGGAAAGATGGAACCTTCAAGAAGCGGCCCCTGCGGTTCTCGCCAATGTCAAAGTAGAAGACCTGAGGAGGAGAAATGAAGGGCAGAAAGATGAGAAGAAAGAAAGGCCCTTCCTTGATACATAAAAAGTGAAGAAATGGTGGTACACCTTGGTGTCGAGCTGCAATTCCTTGCTGAAGACCTCCTGATCGTCGGTATTGACATAGTAATTGAAGAGATCGAGGAACCAGGAGATGCCGGAGAAGGGAACGATGATGGTGGACCTGGTGGCGGAGGTCTTCTCGGAAATCTTGAGATAGCGGCCGCGAGGGTTCTCTTTGAGGTCGAAGTAGAAGAGCTTGTGCTCAACCTGCAGCGTCTTACACAGAAGCTCTACGTCATTACCTCCACCACCACCTCCGCCGCCTCCTCCAACCGAGGTTGCTCCTCCTGCTCCTACAGCGGCTGCTCCTCCTGCTCCTCCTGCTCCTACGCCTCCAGAATTCCCTTCCATCTCCTCCTACAGGCCTACAGGCTAGGCTACACAGCCGCCACTCTCCACTGGACTAGTACTCGAGTTGAGTTCAAAGACCCACCCACCCCCTGAATGAAATTGACTCTCAGATCTCAACAATTCAATCCCTAATTTCAATCGGGACTACCTACTCAAAACTAGGGTTTTGGGAATTCGATTCGATTCGATCCGATTCAGCCCCCAGTTTCCTCTCTTTCTATCTAGTCCCAGCCAGGGACTAATAATATATTTCTTTCGGGTGTGTGCGTGCGTATGTAATTTCCCTGGTGTTTTTTACTCGAGCGTTAGTTTCACTCAAAAAGGGGTCAACTTTATGTTTTGTCCTTTTCAACTTTTGCCCACAAATCGCCTGTCTGTCATGCCCCCTCTTTTCCCTCCTCTCAGCCCAGTTTCTGTTTTGTTTCACAAGTTCACACCCACCATCTAGATTCTAGGCAGGTTCTAGCTATAGCTAGCCTATTGGTCTTGGGAAGAGGTTTTAGTTAGATTTAAATTCTTAAATGTGCTTGGTGTCCAAAAAGCGTTCCCCTTTTCTTTCCTTACTAGTCTAGTACTGCCTACCTTAGACTAGTACTGCCTACCTTGGACTGCTCTAGTCTAGTAGTTAGGTTGTGTGTCAATTCCTAATTGCTCTTCTTCTTCTATGCCACATGACAATGTTAGTTAGTGTTTCCAAGCGTCAGACGTAGATTGATTGATTGACTGACTGATTCAAAAAACTGTCCGGTATGCAATTTCATCCCGCAAAAGCACGGGGGGCGGAGGTCTCGTGGTGGCTGCTGAGGCTGACACAGTGCTCCACCCTCAAACACATACATGAAGCTCACGCGCTTCTGGTCGTCCGGGGCCTTGATGAGGACGACCACATCCTCGGGCGATTCATCGACGCCTGCTCTTCTCTGGGCTTGTCCGACTACGCCTATTCCGTTTTCACACTCAGCAGGCGACCCCGAAGCATGTATGCGTATAACAGCATGATCAGGGCCAAGGCTCTCTCTTGCTCTCCCGCCCACGCCATTCATCTCTACAACACCATTCAAGTCTTGCGCCCCCCCGACACCTTCTCCTTGTCTTTTGTGCTCAAGGCCGTCGTTCGCTTGCTTCACCCGCAGCAGCCGCACCGCCTTCACCTCGGCCAGCAGATTCACCGCCATGCCATTGGCCTTGGACTTGACGTGGACCCCAACGTCCTCACTGCCTTGCTTCACATGTACTCCTCTTTCGGAAGTCTTTCCGACGCCCGCACCCTCTTTGGCATTGCTGGCAGGAGGGATGCCGCTGTCTGGAACGCCATGATCGCCGGATATGCAAAGTCGGGTGACGTCGACAATGCCCGCCACTTGTTTGAAAATATGCCCCCTTCACTCAGGAACGTCATTTCGTGGACCGCCCTCATTTCCGGATGTGCTCGCGTGAACCGCCCCCACGAGGCCATCACCCTCTTCCATAGAATGCAGCTCCACAATGTGAAGCCCGACGAAATTGCAATGTTAGCCGCGCTCTCTGCCTGCGCCCACGTAGGTGCCCTCCACCTCGGCCGCTGCATCCATAACTACATGGAGAAACATGGACTCCGCAACCTGGTTTCCCTTAACAATGCCCTCATCGACATGTACGCCAAGTCCGGCAACATCTGGAAGGCCCTTCAAGTTTTTCACACTACCAGCTCTAAAACTGTCATTACTTGGACCACCATCATTGCTGGACTGGCTCTGCATGGTCTTGGAACACAGGCCCTTCGCATGTTCGCTCAGATGGAAATGGCTAAAGTCAAGCCTAACCATATCACTTTCATTGCCATCCTCTCTGCTTGCAGCCATGCTCGATTGGTTGAACCAGGCCAGTGGTACTTTAAAACCATGGTTTCCAAGTATAGAATTGAACCCAAAATTGTGCATTATGGCTGCATGATCGATCTTCTTGGGCGTGCCGGTTATCTTCAAGAGGCACACCAACTGGCTAAACAGATGCCATTTGAAGCAAACTCCGCGATATGGGGTTCTCTTCTTGCTGCTTCTAATATTCATGGCGACGCTGAGCTTGGACAGCGCGCCTTGAAGCACCTAATAATGTTAGAGCCCCATAATAGTGGAAACTATGCACTTCTGTCTAACCTATATGGTGCCCTGGGTAGGTGGAATGAATCTGGGATGCTGAGGAAAGTTATGAGGGACACCGGCGTCAAGAAGATGCCAGGAGGGAGTTCCATAGAAGTGAATAACAAAGTTCATGAATTCATTGCAGAAGACAAATCCCATTCAGAGTGCACCAAGATATATCAAGTCCTCTATGAGATTTTCAGGCAGCTGAAGCTGTCAGGACATCTGCAACAAGATTGTGAGGAGTTGCTTGAGTTTGATGAATAGCCACCAGACAGGATCTGATAGTCCTTCAATTCTTCAAGCGTCCCGTTTTTTTACCACATTTAAGATTGTGAACTTAGTTGACATCTTGGATATCATAGGAGCTTTGCTACAGCAGCATTTTGTACCAGCATTTTCACCGCCCCAAGCAGGTATTTCCTTTGTAAAATAGTGTCTTTTGTCTTCTTGAGCTGCCTAAAGGTTTACGAACATACGTATGCATCCATATGCATGCCCAGCTCACACTCCGCCTCTTAACTCTTTTTTTTTTCCGTTTATTTTCTTGCTCTTCACCCTCATGGTATCCTGCTAATTGTTCTTCCAGGAATAGCATACATGTTCGTTTTTGCAAATAATAAAGATACCAACCCCTATTTAGCACCGACCTTGCTAGAGCTCCTGACATCATCTGATTCCAAACCTGCTAAGGATGATCTATAACCACCCTGGTAGTAAGACACTTCAATAGCTTCATTAGTTTCTTAGAAGGAGAAGTTCCATCAATCAGGGATCTACATAAACTGAAAGAGAATCATAATGGCAATCAACATGTTGCACTTAAAATAACTGTGAAATAATTCTCAATGGACATTTTTCACACCTTATTCCATACAATTTTGCTATCTAGCATATGAACAGAATCATGGGGACAACTATTTATGAAGACGTAAATTACTGCCACCTACTGGAGCTGCTTCAAAGCATTAAGCCGAGGAAGAATTCCTGCTCTAGTCCCATTTCTTGAAATCCTAACCCTAGAAGAGCACTGGCCCACAAAATCTCAATTTTCTGTTGAAGAAGATGGCATATTCCTGGCAAAGTTAGAGTGAGAGACACTAGTGAAAACATGGTCCGGAACATAATCAGTAATAGATTAGTTCTTTGAAAAGTAAAATGCTGCTGGATGATAGTGCTGGAAAGATTCCAGAAAGATTGAAAACGAGTATATTTTGCATATACATAAATATCTTTTTACCTGAGTGCCTGTAATTATCTTCTGGATTTATCGGAATCTGTGGCTTAATTGCTTCATATAGAGTTTCATTTTCCATAAATAAAGCTGTTTGGGATCTCATTTTGATTAAGCCGTGTCTTGTACCTTCTGCAGAGTTCTGACATAGTCTGTCCAAGTGGTCCTTTTCGCAATCGTCCCTCCATTTCATGGTTGGCAATTGTTGACAGCATGAGTTTGGTTCTATGCTTGAAATTGAGCTTGAGTCCAAAGTGCCATGAGTCAAATTGGAGTTCGAATCAGGGGACCAATTACTATTGCTTGACAAGGAACTGTCTGAGGACTCTGTCTCACCAAGTAGTGCTTGCACTGTTGATAAGCTGTTAGCCCCATTATCCTCTTGTTCCTGAAAAAAATTGCTGCACCAAATATCAGGTGGATAAATAGTGTTGCATATGAGTTTCTCCATTGGCATGCAATCTACTTCGTCCTTATTATTTGTTATAATCTCGTTGACAAGTTTTTCTGATGGAGAATCAGAGTTACACCTTGAGTCGATGTTTTCATGATCCTTCGAGGTTAAGAGGGGTTTGTTTATAGCTACTTCTTGCTCCCATTTATGCGATCCCTCCACATCAACATGGTTCTCGAATTCGTTATGGTTGACAATCTGTAGCTCATCACGCGAGTGGTCTCTTTCTTTTTGTCCAATATACATATGTTTCTTCTTCGGGGTAGGAATTTCTAGGACGCATTGGTTTCTGTGAAAATGACTCCGGGTAGCAGGTCCATTTGTATGCGAGAGTAGCCACTTATCAACATTCAAATACTCTGCAGAACAAGCATTATTGTGATTTTTACTTTCACATCCCACTGTATGATCTCTGTAAGGATTTGAACACTTTGGTGATGTTTCCAGGTCTGGCAATACAACTTCTTTATCACATTCTGATAGATCTTGACTGTATACTGTTTCGACATCTGCACAAATTTTCACCTTTGAAGGTACTAAGCAGCTCTTTCTGGAAATACTATATTCTGAGTTGTTTTCCGAAGTGCCATTCAGAGGAAAGTTCACAGATTTAGCATGATGATTCAGTGACCTTTTCCTTCTTGCAGAGGATCTCAGTTTCTCTTCAGAACTTAGGTGCTCTGGTCCGGATTTTCTTCTACTGCAAATAGTCTGTCTCATAAACCTTGGTACCTGAGATAAGGGAGCTGTAGTGACATTTCTTCTCATATTCTTCTTTATTTCAAGATCAGACTGGGGAAGTTCATCTAGTAAGTGATAAGAATCCAGTTGCTCACTGGAAGATGGAGCTATCCCTGATAGCTTCTCTAATTTTTCATTTAACTTCTCAATACTCATTCTTACATCTTGGCGCTCAACTTCAATCATTTTCATCTTTTGTTGCAGGTTGATCATAGCAGCTTCCTTCTCTCTTTGTTCCTGCTTTCAATTTTTTTTTCGGTCATTAGGCAGAGGAGTTCACAATTCATAATAGAAACAAAAGAAGCTTTGCATCAGCTGAGTTTCCAATAAAGCACTTGGGTTCTTATACCAAGCTGATCTGGTAGGTCTTTCGATTTTGATTAAACAAGTATATTTGGTTATCCGTTTATCAACTGAGTCTACTTTCTCACACCAAATATTGCCTATTGATGATTATAATGACTTTTCGACCTTTCTATGGTATGCATATAGTATATCAACATAAAGTGCTCCCAGACTGCAGTACCCTTTTCTATGGTATGCATATTGTATATCAACATAAAGTGCTCCCAGACTGCAGTACCCTTTCCTTAAGGACAATAAAGTGACTAATGAAGCTTTCTTCCTTTTCATAACACATTCATTAGTTTAATGTCATGCAATTTGTGATGTGTCTAGATGTGCTTTTATTCATATCTAGTATGTCTCTTTTTCTTTTTCTGTTCAGTTCTTTCGCTCTAGATTATATCCTTAGTTGACACCAATCGAGTATCATGCTCCAATTTCAGTGGAAGCGGCTCATTAAGATTATTGAGCTGTTTCCATAGCTACAGGATTAAGAAGTAATGTCTTAGGGTGTGGCGGTAGGTATATCAGGACGCAGGGGCGAAGTTTAGACTCCTTTTCTACAGAATTAGGCAGCTAAAATACTAGAGAAACAATGATACTTCTTTTAGGAGAGGCGTGATCTGGAGGAAACTCGTCATTAATCAATCGGGATCTTGCCAAAAGGAATTCAGGCAGACCTCGGAAAATGCTTTCGGACTCCATAAAGAGTTCCATTTTGATGTCCTTCGAAATACATATATCTCAGGGTAATAGTTTCCAATTTGTTAAAATTTATTTTTTTGGTAATGGAATACAAGAATTAGGTTCAAACAATCTAATCAAGAAAAGAAGATTGATGGTAAGTCAAAGCTATAATGTGGCTTGGCCCCAAACAAAGGCAAAATTAACAGGTTTCCGCATTTACTTACAGTTGTATCTGTATTCCCTAGATGAACGCTTCTCACCCTTGTTGCAAAATTCAAAGAGCACACTGTCTCACAGATATCTTCTTCTTTAGGACTGATATGAACAAGCATTAGAGTTTTTGAGTCCTTTCCTGAAGATGAAATGGAAGTCAAAGGAAGAAAAGACATTTAGACCATGCTGGTATGTTTGAAAAAAACAAAAAGACACTGTATTGGCAGCAAGCATGTATCAAAAACCATGGGTATGTCCTTATAGTACTTATTGCCATCTGCTGAGCAGGCATTTGCCCGGGAATAATTTCCATGTTGCATGTAACTACTATGGATGCATGGATAGTTTATACTTGAAGAAACTCTACAGATGCCCCAAAACAAGCTCATTTAAATAGGAGAAATCTGGAGTAGGGCATGCTCCTTTTTCTTTTTTTAAATAAATAAGGAAAATACTGGAGGCCAGTGAGGTATAGTATTACCAAGGGAATCTTGAAGAACCTGGGTGAGCTTGCTATTCCTGTCATTAGAAAGAGAGAAGCTTATCATTTAGAGTGAGTTCGTACTGCTTCCTTAAGCTTAGCAGCTGGGCTTATCCATATAACAAAATTAAATATATGTAACTTATGTGGTGTTATTGCTTGTTAGTTATTACATGGTAAGAAGCTTAAGACCCGAAAACTTGGTAGTATCTTTGGTTCCTATTTGGTTAATTTGAACAAGTATAGAATTGATGTCCATCATTCAAATGGTATGTGGGAAAGAGAAGAAATCAAAATGGGGAGATGTATATGTTGCTGATCCCAAGTTGTAGGATCAATGAACAATGATTAATTGAGTGTTTCAGTCACCTATAAGGTATATGGCCCTTTCTTATTTGAAGGGCATTGATGACATCTCCAAGAGACGAAAGTGACAAGTTAATGGCTTTTCCTTCTTCTAGTCTCCTTCCCTGTGCCTTTGTCTTCAGCAAACGCTCACTTCCCCCAAGGTCAACAAACCATACTTTATTTGTTTCACGTCGCCTCTCAGGCGCTCTACATGTGATTGAGATGCGAATCAAGCTGCCAAAACAGGATAGAAAAGTCTCAGAACATAATATTATTATTTCTAAATACCAAACTCCAAAATCAGTAACCAGAGCTGTAGACATAGAGTTGGCCAGGTTCTTCTTAGGGAAACCAGTTACTACCAATGTGATCTGCTGGACTTGACGTTACAATTCGTTGATGCAGTTGACCTGAACCGGCACCCTAGCCTGTACAGCTTCAAAGCTTGGTTGAAATCACTCACTTGAATAGCAACAAGGTTTTCAATTTCAATCCCACCTTTTGGATCTGTTTTGATTGAGAGGCTGTTGAAATTAAAGTAGGATGACTTCAGAAGACAATGATGAACACAATTTCCTAAAAGAATATAACATAGTAAGGCAATGCAATAATCAAGGTACACTGAACTTCATCAAATTTGGAACCAAGTACGTGGACACATAAATAAAACCCCCAGTACCCATTTTCAAAGCTTTTGATGAATAAAAACCTGTTGGTTGGCTGTCTAACTTTGCGATGTAATTTTCTGGAACTTTCCACCAATTTAAACTTTACTCTTACCATGGTGGCAGAGTATCCATTGCCTTTGTTGGTTGAGAAATTAGCAGATCCTTGAGATTTCCCATGTAAATCTCAAGCATACTGAAACTGAACAAAAACACATGGTTGCTCTCCACTGCTTGTTTAAACAGTGCTTCAATTGAACGGGGCACCACTCCTGGCAAATCTGGTGTTCCTTCCTACGAAATTCAGACCACAACAAGTAAAGTTGCAACTAAAATATATATGAAGCTACTTGAACACTGAAATGTGTCAAAAAGGTTACGGCATGCAATGGAGACTATTTGCGCTCTTGTTTGGTTTCACTTGACTTGCATGATTCCCAGCATAATGTATAGTATAAATAGTAAATATTTGAGTTATTACTCACCATGGTGAAGGTTTTCCCTGTGCCTGTCTGTCCATAGGCAAATATGCATGCATTGTAGCTATCAAGTGCTGATTTGATGACTGGCTCAACTTCTGAAAAGACTTCGTCTGAAAAACAGTCACAATAGTAATATCTGTCCTTGTAAGTTAGCTCTTTCATGAGTTGCAACTCGCTGAGTTGCAATGAGCCTAAACCCTAAACCAGACTTACAACTATATAGGTTTGATGTACTCGAGCACCTTGTGATGAGCTTGGGTGGAAAACCTTGTCGAAACTGTAAACTTTGCTCTTGTTATCAGTAAGTCTTAGATGAACATTACTTGGATTAGATGCTAAAACAAACTCGGAGTTCTCCCCTGTTGCAATGGGTCTTATACGACAAAGCACTCGAATATTACCTGCCATCACAAATATGCAGGTAAGAACATTTACACACTTCAGTTTTCGGATTGAATATTAAAAGCATTTTCTTTAATAGGAGAGGAAGAAAGTTAGTGCGACATCAAACTTCCAGTCTACATTGAAGCTATAGAGTTTAGAGAAAATGACTAACCTTTCAAGTCTAGAAGTTCATTTAGAACCTGCCTTCTCTGTTTGCTCAATTCGTCTATCTGAACAGTCAGGATAGCAAGTTCATCTGTTGACAGGGAATCAGAAAAGGGGTAAAGGCGGTTGATGAATAGACTGATAGACGGTGTAGAAATATTAGTTGCACACAGGGAACAAAACGAATATACATATACAAATATATGCAGATGCAAGTACCAGGGGGTCTACCTCTAGTCTTAGAAGCAGCATTACTTGAATCATCATCACCGTTCTCTGGAGAAATGTTTGTCTTAGAATTTGTGGTCTGTATCTCAGCGGAAGTTACTTGAGAAGCTAGGTTTGTTATTATATCACACACAGATCTAACCCAGCTGGAAGTTAGATGTGACTTTAATCCTAGTAAGGAATGAATTGTTTCAGGAAGGCTGTGTGCAGGATTTCTTGAGGCCATGGTTTTCCTCCCCTGGAGGCTATAATTATATGCTGAAAGGTTAATCTTTCCCCTCCTATACTCTGTTGAATGTTTTTGTCCTGCACCTAAAATTTGCATAATAAATGAAGGAGTCACAGAAATTCAGATTATCTTTTAATTGGTTCTACGATATTGAGACTGGCACAGGCACAGGTCGAGCGGCATAAATATTTCTACAAACAGAAAATGGAAGGTGAAAGCTCACTTTCTTTACTGAGGTATTGTTTTCTTCATGCCAATATTCTTCTATATATCAGTTGTGCAGTATAATGATGAAGAAGATTCTGAAAAAGCTGCAGAATCTTTTGAAGTATAGAGAATCCTATTTCTTCTTTGTTACATGAATTTTCTGGAAAGGAGTGAATGAAAAATCGAATGAAAAGGTTAGTTAAGAAAAACCAGGGAGCAGATACATCATAGAAAAGATTTAAGAGTACCAGGTGCATATATATGATTCTGGAAGCTCAGAGCCTCAAAACTCCTGCTGCTTCAAAATGAGTTTCAGAAGTCACCAAGACAATGTTAATCGTGTAGTTGGCCAAACTTATAGATCAAGACAAGGTCAGACATTCCTGATTCCTACAAGCAGACCCCAACTTAGGACTTAAAACTTTTTTATTAAGTCGGTCAAAACCATTAAACAAGATACCATAAATTGATTGATTCTAAACGAACTAAGAAAGAAAGACCAACCTAAGCATATTTATCCTAAACAAAAAGGGAATATAGAAAAATAATCAAAGTGGTTGCCAGGATACAAATGAAAATATGGGGAGGGAGAAGAAATCAAACAAGCTGTTAAAAGAATGCATTGCTCAAGGAAGAACTTTGTCTTCCCTGCGAATACGACTCAAAACATTTCTCAACACACCGAATGTTTCCTTTCCTATGAAAAGCTCATGTGAAGTGAAAGCATCTAAATACGAATTTGCATTTACTGCATATGTTATTCAGGTACAGCCACTCAAGCAGCCAGGTAACCATTGTTGGAATTTTGCTGCTGGACAAAACACATATGAACGAACATATATATAAGAAAGATCGAAAGATTGATGGTAGTTGGTGAATGGTGAGAGGGTCCCATTTCGAAGTTTCAGGAGTAGCTAGGATGATGCATTTTCACTCATCTCTTGCTTAAAGTTGCGGATGTTTAGAGTGAAAAATTGTTTGGGGAGCTTAATGCTTAACAGAGCTGTCATTTGATCTCTGATATGGTTCTCGATCAAGTGTTTTGTGCTTCCACACTACGGCAGCATATATAGATCAATTAATAGGCCCAACACCAAACTAAACCAATACACCAATCAAACTTCCTTTGCAACTTACAATGCCAACAGTTTTAAGAGCAATATTTGCATTCACCTTCTGCCAAGGGATTCATTTTTTACCGTAACTTTTTACAGTATTGATCACGCACAAATCTCAAGAACTTCGTTCATCCAACGGTAAAAAAAGTGACAGTAATACTTACCACCACGTCTTGGTGGTGAGTAAAAATACACCTCACTCTTCTGGCAAGATTGGGCTCCCATGCCAAAAGGGATGAACAATAGGGTCTTGCACCACGAATATTTTATTCTCCTTTATCTTCCCTAGCATGGAAAAGGATATGCATTTCTGCACTTCAAATCAATTACACAGCCAGACAACCGGTCAAAATCAATATCAGGAGTCGGGACGATACACATTATACTACAACTGACTGAGGTATACCTAAACTGGACATGCCATCTTTATGAAATAATATTGCATTATTGCCAACATAATAGAACGCTCGTGAGCAAGTGAACAAATGTTACAAGATAACACTGCACTGCGACTATATATACCAAGCAACTGCTTTCAGTGACACCTAAGACCCAATAGCCAGCACCAGAACAGATAGGTGTAATCTAGCATGTACAATTCAAGACTCTTGGGGTGCCTCAAATCTTGTTGGAGTGTCAATTCCCATCATACAGCAAATGCCTGATATTAAGATTATAAGCAAAACAATTCCCTGAATCATTGCAAGAAGAAACAACGTCAGCAAAACTAGAATGCATGTAAATATGGAAGCAAAGAGAAAATAATGTAGAACAAACGTACAACATGTCGAAGATGGCTACTTACAACTAGAAGTCCCTCTAGAAGTGATGATTTGATCTGACAAACTTCATCACAGGCTGTCGAATTGGCTGATGCATTTCCTGAAGCACTTTCGGCAAGAAACCTTTCTAATTCCCGATGAGAAGGATATTGGATTGACTTGCTGGGATCTGAAACATATAGAACTCCATATTTCGCCCCCGACCGATCCATGGAATTAATAAGCTCGGAGAAAATTTTACCTGCACATTCAATTGAGATATTTGCATGAACATATCCTAGATCAACATGACTTGTACACAACCAAACAATTCAATCAATTATGTATATTTCAACATACTAACACTCATACCCTCAGAATGCGATTGTTCAGGTTTATTGGACGAATCAGATGCTTTATTGCAGAAGACTACCAAATCTACTTCTCCATTTGATCTCGTCTCCACCCTTGAATCCAGATAATCCTACCCAATTTAATTGAGAAAAAATTACATAAGATATCGTTCATAGGCATAAAAGAATATATTGTAATTTCAATAGTCAAGTTGATTTACATGGAACGAACGGAGGTTTCCAAGCTTTTGAAAACTTTCACCCTGAACAGAGCATGACTCCAAGAAAGCAACATTACTAAATCCAAAATCCTGCCCACAAGTCTCCGATATCCCAGACACCAAGGAACTTTCCATAGCATCCTCCTCTGATGCAGCAACATAAGGGAAGGCAATCGAGAAATTGGATCCTGTGAATGAGACCTGTTCAAGATCATGGAATGGTAGCTATTTCAGTCATCCAATTCCAACCAAAGACCAGAAGGAATTAGGTAAACTTTACTTACTTCTAGTAGGTCCACGAGAGCTGGATCTGCATGCTTGTTTGCAGGAATATCTGAAGATTGCAGCTAATAAAATAAAAAAAACCAATTTAGTAGCCTTAGACATAAACAACAGCAAAGAGTTTCACCGCATTGCAATGCCAATTACAAAATCTCTTAATGCTCTGTTTAGTTCTGTGAGATAGAGAGATTGTGAGAGCAGCTGCATATCGACTTGTGTTGTCAAGCAAGAAATGAATATTGGCAATTCTATCACAGCTAAGTTTAATAATTATATACTACATAGCAAGGGGATAAGGGGGACCTTTTACTTCTAGTAATCTTCAAAGGTCCCCCTTATCAGCTTGCTATATAGTATAATTCGATTAAACGAAGCTGTGATGGAAATTGTGAATCACATTGATACATGCACTATGAAACCATTGTCGTTCAAATAAGCAACTCTTTGATTCATTAGTATATCAAGGCTTAAAGATAAAAACTTACAAATATCACATTACAAATCCCACAAAAGATAAAAACGTAAAGCAACTAGAACTGTAAGCAAGCAACAAGAAGGTGACTCAGTACTGTTCCCGTATCATTCAAGAGACTGCAAAGGATTTGCAAATATCATTCTGACTGAGAACATGCATATCATAGGCAAGTTACATGATGAAAAATAAAACAATAAGATTCTGACCTCGCTACCAATGAAGACAAGAGCGAGGTCCAAAGGCTGATGATACTTCTTTCCAGAGCACTAATCAGTTGCAAACAAAAACGACGAATGGTTAAGTTTGAGAAACAAATAACCAAGGAGCAAAAATTCTCTCCATTGGAAGTTGATATGAAAGGAGACACTCTGAAGGCTAAAATAATTGAAGGAAAACAGAATACCAGCGAGTTTGACCAGCCTCCTTCTGAAAGAACAGACTTGGCTAAGCCCTTGGGAGAGAGGGTCTGATAATTTATGCTGGCCTTCAATCTGTTGTTTCAAAGAATGTAATCAGTGACTAAAGCGTAATATAATTGGGATAGATATAGATCAAAGCAATATACTTGTCAAAGAAAGGTGAGCCGAGATTTATCTCAAACTTGACTTGAGATTTGCAAAACAGTAGGCACAAGTAATTAAGTGTAAGATGTGGGCTCAATGTTACATTAAGTACATACTGATGGTAATGAGGTGACCAAAGGAAGGCAGGCACGGTCGGAGAAGGCAAGGGCAACCCTGAGAGCTTCGGAGGTCCAACAATCAAAGCCACCAACAGAGCTACTAGCAAAGGCGCACCTGCTGCTTTCATCTTTCCTTCTTCTTCTTCTTCTGCACACACTATTTGGATCAGACTATTTGGATCAGGTTCATACCATGCCAGGGTACGCATCTATACGCAAATTGAAACAAACAGGTATCGATCGATTCAAACAGCAAAAGCAGCAAATTTTAATCCTGAACAACGCAAAATGTAAACCCAATTCCAAGGGCCAAACAAAAAAGACTGCAAAAACAGATCGATCGGGGGACTCACCGGAGGAATATGGTGGTTTTATCAGAGATTCAGAAATCAAAATCTGCCAGAGAAACCTGCAGATGCCAATTAACTTATGGCTGTCTTCTCTTCTCCTTTGCTGCGTGAGATTGGGAACGCAGGACTTCGGATGCCAAACGAGGCCCAAGGGGTTCGGGCCCGTCCGCCGTTCTTCTGGTCCACTTCAATTATTCAATTCGAGTTGTTCATAAGCCTTTCTTTCTCTGTTGGGTGAGAGTGTCTCCGTCAGGTCCATTACTGTGCCCCTTATGACTTGTTTTTACAACCCATTTATGATTAATTTCATATCAATTTTTGCGTTCAATAAAATAGGGCAAATTACAATTTCGTACCCTGTGATTTGGGTCAAATTTCAAAATGATATCTATGCTTTTTTTTTTTTGCATTTTCGTACCCTATGCTTTCAAATAGTTGCAAATCAGTTCCACCGTTAGAAAAATCGTTAATGGGCTGTTAAGTAGCTGATGTGGCTATGTGGGGTCCACCAACTTAACAAACTTTGAAAATACGGTGAAAAAAAACCAGCAAAACGGCATCGCCCCCGTTATCTTATCATAAAACCTTCAGCTCTTCACCATCATCAGAAAATCACGAGCCAACATCAACGGTTACGATGCGAGGACGACTCGGAAGCACAGAGCAATCGCCGCCCGCCTCCGGCAAGGTCGAGGGCGAGGCGTGGCTGTGGGCCCAGATCAAAGCCGAGGGGCTGTGGGCCCAGATCAAAGCCGAGGCGGGGCGCGACGCCGAGTCGAAGGGCCGCGCGCGAGCTACCTTTACTCGACGATACTGTCGCACTCGTCGCTGGAGCGATCGCTGTCATTCCACCTCGGGAACAAGCTCTGCTCGTCGACGCTACTCTCGACGCTGCTCTACGACCTCTTCCTCAACACCTTCTCCTCCGACGCCTCCCTACGCGCCGCCGCCATCACCAACCTCGTCGCCACCCGCGAGCGCGACCCCGCCTGCGTCTCCTACTCCCACTGCTTGCTCAATTACAAAGGCTGATTTGGATGCTCAGAAAATTTTTGATAAAAGAATGGAATGGGTTGGATTTGATTTGGTGTTAGATGATTAACATTGTTTAATTTCCTGTTTGAGTGCTGAAGAAAATGTGAGAGTGGGTTGGAATTCATTAGAGTTTATGTCAGGTGATTAATTTGATATTAGAGCACTTAATGTTGTTCGATTTCATGTTTGGGTGCTGAGAAAATGTGAGAAAAGAAAGGAATTTTGTTTTGATTTTTGTATGTTGATTTCCAATCCCGCCGGCCACTGGCTCGAGAATCGCCGACGTTCGCGGTGGACATCCACCCTGCGGCAAGGATTGGAAAGGGAGTGTTGTCGGACTTCTGGGCCAACCCGCCGTTTTGCTAGTTTTTTTTCACCGTATTTTCAACGTTTGTTAAGTTGGTGGACCCCACATAGTCACGTCAGCCACTTAACAGCCCATTAACGATTTTTCTAAC
The DNA here is from genome assembly GCA_033992175.1 of Spiraea crenata. Lineage (NCBI taxonomy): Eukaryota > Viridiplantae > Streptophyta > Magnoliopsida > Rosales > Rosaceae > Spiraea > Spiraea crenata. Next base: position 100,687 of record JAVBHV010000022.1, read on the forward strand.
GGTGGAATTGATTTGCAACTATTTGAAAGCGTAGGGTACGAAAATGCAAAAAAAAAAGCGTAGGTATCATTTTGAAATTTGACCTAAACCACAAGGTACGAAATTGTAATTTGCCCAATAAAATCTTTACCCTTCATGAGAAAACATGCTAAATATTGTATGCATCATTCCCTATTACGAATTCACCCCTTCCTACTACGAATTCACCCATCCAACTATGAATTCACCTTTCTTTGAATGAATTCCTTCATTCAAATCATACTTCTTGTTAGCAATTTGGATTGACTAGTTCTTTGTTTCATCTTGGATTAAACATTGTGATTTTCCATGTATTTACTAGTTAGAGTTTTATGGGTTAAAGAATATGAAACTTGAGAGGGAAGTTATTGAACGTGTGAAATCTTGTGAATGATGTTGGAACTTGAAATTACTAAAAATAGAATCAAACTTACTAGAGAGTATTGAAATTACTAAAAATAGAATCAAACTTGTGAATGATGTGTACAATGCGAATCCACCAAGGCTGGCACTGACTTACTAGAGAGTATTGATATCAAAGGCAAAAAGAATCCATGTATTAGCATTTTGCCTCCTGTAACTCACTTTGAGAGAAATCTTACTTCTTGCAACTTTATTTGTATCTTATGTACCCCCTATAATTCTCTTTTGAGAAATTTTGCCTCAGTATCCTTTAAATTAATTGAATTTGTTAAATTTTTTGATATGAATATTCCACGTTAGCACAAGTAAGAAAATTTTATTCGCACTTCATTATGAATTAATTCCATTTAAATTTTTGTGTTTAATAAAATATTTTAATTCACCCCAAATATTATCTAAAAGGTTTTTATCACCAACGGGGTCTGGACTTTCAATGACCAGACTTCATAGTGCTTGGACTTTAAAAGTGATCAATTTGGTACCCAGACTTATGAAAACAAGAAAAAAATGGTACCTCAGTCCATTTTCTGTTAAATTTCCGTTAAAATTGGGGATACAACATAGAAAAATCACACGACAACTTGGAAGCAGCGTTCATTCCTTCGAGGGCTTCGACCCTTGGCGCCGCCGCCGTCAACTAAAGCTGTGGCATCGGCCGGGAGAAGTCGTCATCAACCTCTCCATTCCATCTCGCTGGTTCCTTGTCGGATTGAGCTGAATTGTTAAGAAAATCGCTCGAATTGGTTGTAGCATTTCTGCAATTGCCCTTTGAATTTTGTCGAATCTCTTCTAATTTCAGTTTGGTCCTTGCTTCTCTAGTTGGGTTTCAGCGATTCCGCCGGATTTTGGGTTTCAGCAATGAAAAAGGTGAAATCAATTTTGCCTTTTGATTTTTGAATTCGGGTATTTTGGCTTTTCTTTGTTTGTTGATCTGAGTTTAGGTGTGACAAGAATCTATAGAAAGAACTAAACTAGGAAGTGGAGGTTGGATACTTTCCATTAGATCTTGATTTTCCTCTTAATTAGTCAATCTTTGATTCTTAAACAATTGGTATGACAACTATTGGGACTGTACACATCCCTGCATTATTCCAAATTGTTGATTTTTTTCTGAAAGCTGTGATTTTGGTCTAGTTTAGGTTCCTGGGTCTATTTGATTTGAGTGAAAGTTTTAAACTTTCGGCAGTGAGTTCAGATTCGAGGTAAACTTTTTTTTGGTTTTGGTGGTATTTTCAGCTGAGATTTGATCTGGGTGAGGTGTATTCAGAACTTCAAGCTTTTGGTGCCCTTTATTTCAAATTGCTAGGATTTCAGTAAGCAAGTATGTATGGAAGCAACTACTCTTGTCTCTAATCTCCCATGCTTTAATTAGGAATCGCCATCCTTTCATCCTTATGGATACTATTTTTTCTTCTGGGCAACCTTTTGGAGTTTCTGCAAAACTGCATCTTCATATGGTTGATAGCCAGCCCGACCAAGTTGTGAAATTGAATAGGTTCATCAGGCATCTGAACTTGTGGAGCATCATTCACTGAAACTGATTGAAGAGGTAAAATCAGCAATATTATTTTTTTTTTTTATGTTAAAAGACATTTGTATCCCCAATTTAATGGAAATTTAATAGAAAATGGACTGAGGTACTATTTTGTCTTGTTTTTATAAGTCTAGGTACCAAATTAATTACTTTTAAAATTCAAGCACTATGAAGTCCGGTCATTAAAAGTTCAGACCCCATTGGTGATAAAAACCCTTATCTAAACTACTCTTAATGAGAAAACAAGCTAAATATTGTGTGCATTATTTCCTATTGACCTGGCCCCCTGCGAGTTCACTGCCGATGTCAAGAAGATTTACCAATGCGGCGACGTTGGGAGAATCCGAATTTAAAAGGCAGTGAGCTGCGGCGAGGAGATGCGACGGTGGTGGAGTGATTTGGCCGGGCTGTTGGTCCAAGCTGTTGAATGGATGGAGGTCAGCTTCGTGCTGGTGAGGTAGGCTTCGTGCTTCATGCTGGTGACCCATAAAAATGAGATTGGAAGGGTTCGTGCTGGTGACCCAGATTTATTTATTTATTTATTTTGGTATGAATGGGTTTGTGCTGGTGACCCAGAAAACTTGTATTTGATGCTATTGTCATTTAGGTTCATCTTTGTTATTTGAATGCTTGATATTCGTGCCCAATTCGTGCCCAGTTCATCTTAACATAGTGAGCCTCCATCACCCAAAACCAATTGGCAATGGGAGGAGAAACCCAACTATATTTAAACACTACAGACTAGGCTTCCATCTCCAATGTGGGATACTCTCAACACGCCCCCTCACGCGTGGCGTCATTGCGTCCTATGCGTGATTAGTTTAATTGGGTAACGTGGAGCACGTGGGACCGTGAGGCCTCTTACGTGGATAACCATAGCTCTGATACCATCTTAACATAGTGAGCCTCCATCACCCAAAACCAATTGGCAATGGGAGGAGAAACCCAACTATATTTAAACACTACAGACTAGGCTTCCATCTCCAATGTGGGATACTCTCAACAGTTCATTGATTGATATTTACTGTAGATGTGGATTGGTTGGTGTTGATGCGGCGAAGAAGGTGTTTATGGTGATGGGTGATAGAGATATTCGGTCTTGGAACTCCGTGATTGGTGGGTTGGCTAAAGCTGGAGAGTTGAGTGAAGCACGCCAACTGTTCGACAAAATGCTGAAAGAGATGTAGTTAGTTGGAATTCGATTTTGGATCGATATTGTTGTACTGAAGAAGGAAGCCTCTGCAGCAGATATGTTTAACATTGGGACTGCAGGCTGGTTAGGAACTTGGAAGTCACAATATGAAGAACTTGCATAAAGATGCTTGCATATAATTGTGATTAAGGGGTTGGCATTTGGTGGAGTACAATCCTTGTGTGAATGACGTGCACATTTACAATGCATATGGTGCTTTGTTTCTTCTTGCTGAAGTTACATACGAATCAGCCTTTATAAAATATTTAATTTATTTCTTAAAAAAATTGATTTATTATTTGGGAATTTTTATTTACACCCTTCATTTCTCTTCTCCCACCCAACACTACCTTTTTGTCTCTGAAACTTTCAAAATTACCCACATATTATAGAAAAAATTTCATAAGAATCTAATCAATTTATTTTCAAACCCAAATATTATTTTCGTGAACTTGAAAGTTTAAATAAAATTGAAAGACAAACAAATACTTCGCCGACGGAAAGCCTTCGCCACACTCCATGTATCTTTCTTGATTTCGGTAAAAACCCTTAAAGAAAATATGTGTCTAACCACACACTACCAAAAAAATGGGAATAGACTACACCTAATAGGTTTCGTTAAATATAAAAATCGATGTTGTAGCTTAGATAGGCATCGAAAAATTAAATGATAGAGCCTAAAGTCCTAAAGGCATCGCCAATTTTTATTGCTGATGCCTTTTTTTGTGAATTAGCATCGCATTTTAATAAAAGTGTAGGCTTTTGTTATTTGAGTAAAATCCAATGGTTTGGGTACCGATGCTGTTTTTCATACCGATCCTTTACAAACGTCCCACGTGCTTCCCACTCTTTTTTTCCCTCTAAATTTTGGGGAAAATTTTGACTAAGGCTCGTTTGCATTGCTTTCGCGAAGTACTTATCCCGAAAGTACTTTCGCGAAAGTTTTCCCAAAGCGTTTGTAAACAAACGAAGTCTTTCGGCCAGCTGCTTTCCGAAGCGGTTTCGAAGCATAGCTTTCGACCTTTCATATGACACGCTGGGTTACACAAATCTTTAATGAATTTTTTCCCTCCCAATTTTGCCCTTCTCTAACATTTTGATTTACACAAATTGCCACTCATCACCTGCTTCGCCCTCTCCCTTCACCACCACCTCGCCTCCCGCCACCATCACCACCCGCCTCCGCTTCCACCAAAACCTCTACGGAATAGAACACAAAGATGTATGGCGTGGAAAATGCCATACACCCGTCAGCGAGGCGCCGGATCCGACCCAGCCGTCGACGGCAGACCCAGATGCGAGGCCGGCGCGCCCCCCAACGCCCAGATCCGCGCCAAAGGCGCGAGGTGAGGCCCCCCCCCTCGACGCGACGAGGAGGTCGGAGCGCGACTTCCGAGGCCCGAGAGCAGACGACGCCGATGAGGGCGCAACGAGGCGGGAGCACGCACACCCGCGACGATGGCGTGAAGCCGATGACCGCACGACTGCCAGGAGACCGCCACGACCTGATGAGGCGACGACCCGCTAGACGATGGCCGACGCTACATGCCCAGCACTACGACTGGAGCCACCGCCGCGATACCACGACCCCCGAAATCTAGTTTTTTTGGTTCTGTACCAATTTTTTGGTGTTATTATAATAATAATCTTTCTAAAAAAATATTATAATAAAAATATATACACAAATTTTATTATTATTAAATATCTACATAAAAATTTAATAAAGTTTTGATGGAAAAATGTTAATTTTGTGTTGATTTTTTGTATGATTACAAAAAATAATTGTACAAATAGTAGTACAAAATAAAATTCCAAAATATGAACTATTATATGAAATTTTATTTTTAGAAAAACAAAACTTGATAATTACAAAAAATAATTGTACAAATAGTTTAATAAGATATTTATTCAATAATATGTCTGTTTTGGTCATTGTATACATCTCACAGCACTTTCACCAAAATATTTACCAAACACCTAAAACTGCTTATTGTAATCCAAAGCAGTTTTGATAAAATATTTACCAACGCCAAACTGATTATCGCGAAAGCCTTTCCGAAAGTGATTTCACGAAAGTATTTTCGCGAAAGCAAGAGCCAACTGGGCCTAAGTGTAAACCTATTGGAAACCAAAGCAAAACACACACTCTGTCTCATCTTCATCGCGCGTCCAGATCGAGTCTCTTCCCGAAACCGGTCCATTCCAAAGACGCGCATCTCCCTGCCCACCGTCTCCGAGCTCTCCTCCCCATCCGCTCCGTCACCGCCACCATTAGCCACAACTACTCATCCCAGCCACCTCGTCGTCGTCTCCGTTTCAACCAAGTATGAGCGTCGTCTCTTCTCTCTCTCTCGCTCTCTCTCTCTCTCTCTCTGCATAATCGATTTTGCTATTTGTTCAGAAAGACAATAATTCCATAGAAAATCATTTTTATAGATCCAATCCGAAAATAACAAGCACACTTTGAAAAAAGAAAAAACGAGAGAAAAATTGCCTCGCAACTAAGGATCTGAACCTTTGCTTTTGCATTGGACTTCGCAAACGACGCGTCGTCTCCGCACCCTCCACTCAATCAGGTATTTCTTCGTCCCTTTTGTTCCCTTGAATTGGAGGGTTTCGTTTTAAATTTCTTGGTCTATTCATCCATGGGTGCTCGAGTTCATGATTTTCAAATCTAGGGTTTGTTTAGTATTGGGAGTATTGGGTAATACATAAAAAGTTGATCTTAATGAAGTTATATGCTGGAGACATCAAGAATATCTGGTTGTCATACGCTTTTGTTAAGCCTGGTTTGTTGTCGTTTATGTTCTGTTTGGCTAACTAGATAACATCGGTGTGACATACTAATGGTTAAGAAAGAAGAAACAATTTGTTTCAGACTAACGGTGTAAATATGGAGGGTTTACAAATCAAGAGCAAAGTCGTGTTCTTTTGTGATCGTTCCAAGTATGATTGGTTTGTAGCACTTCTGGAAGAACAATCAATATTGTTTGTTTAGTTGTGACATATTGGGATGTATTTTGGATCAAAGCATTTAGCTTGTCTCATAGAATTAATAAGATCGCTTGAACATCACATTTTACTCTTGCTCACCGTTTGTTCTTCGCTGGAAAGTTTTGTGTTTCACTTCACGAATTAAAAACTTTCATCTCTCGGGGTAATGTTTCATTTGAATGCAAGTCTGCAGTTACTTGTGCTTTTTCTGTGGGAGTCTGTTTTAGGCTGTTTTGCTTGATGTATGCTTAGTGATGATTACCTTTTCTTGTGATTCAAGTTCCACCGACCTATTCCTGTACATTTGTAGCTATAACTGTAGAAACATATGCTCGTTTACTCTTCAGAAGGAAACTTTAGATGCATCAATTAGAACTGGTTCTGAACATTCACATGATGGTGCCGTGATTTTGTAAATAATTTTGTTAATCTTGAACCAAATGGGGCGGAGATCAGCGATGAAAATTAACCTTCTCGTAGTGTTCTTATTTACAAGCTTTCCAACAACTTTGTTCAAGATTTTGTGGTATTTTTACATCTTTCCTATAATAATTTTAAAAATGAAGGGATTCAGGGGAAATTTTTTTTGGGGGGGGGAAAGGAGAGGGGGGGGGGGGTTTTGTTTCTTGTACCTTTTTTCTCTTTCCCCTTTTCTTCTTTTCTTTTTTATTTATTACACCTCTTTTTTTTTTACCTTTTTATATTATTTTTTTTTTATATATATTTCTCTCTAATTTTTTTTTTTTTTTGATGAGCACTCATGCAACCCCATTTTTATTATTGATGATATATATATAGGGAGAGGATCATGGGACACACTATTTTGACACACCATGTGAAACATCCCTTCTTGTCCGTTGGATCGGGATCCATATTGTAAAATCAACGGTCAAAAAGGGATGTTTCACATGGTGTGTCAAAATAGTGTGTCATGGGAACCGGACCCATATATATATATATATATATATATATATATATATATATTATGACTTTGTGGAATTGTAAGTGTATATAATATGTGAATTTAGAAAAATTGATGCATTCTAGTATCTCATAGGCTTCAGAAAGTTTTTAAAAAAGTGATGCCTATTAAGGAAAAAAACCTCACAGGATTCAGAACCAGTTTTATACGCTGATGCCTGTTAAGGAAAAAACAACGTTTTATATGTGTCACTAAAATATAAAACATCCGTTGCCAATTTAACGTTAAAGCTTCGATACAAATATAATAAGCGATGCCAAAAACCATTTTAGGCATCAGAAGTCAACCCCAAATACCAATAAAGTCAATATTTAACCCCCTATAGGCATCGGTTTATATATAAAAGACGTCGATGTATATATTAAACAGCATCGGGTAATAAACGACGCCTTTTCTTAGCACTTTAGGCATCACCGCCCATTACCTCGGCAGCTTATAAGAATAGGCTGTGGAGAATGTCTGATGCCTAAAGGGGTCTTTTTTGGTAGTGACATTAGGTTCTTATGAAATATTATCTTATATTTGAGGGTAATTTGGAAAAAATTTATGACAAAAATGTAATATTGGGTGGGAGGAGAAAAATAATGGGTGTGGATATAATCTCCCTTATTATTTTTATTTTCATATATTTCCACTGAATATGTTTTCTGAAAATGTTTTAATGTTATACTACCAGGCGCATTTTTCAAATCTCGGAAATGCCAGATTCATTTTTATCATTTTCATTTTCTTAGTGTAAATTGCGAAAATACCCTGCAAAAATGTTAGTAGACGGCCACTTATTATGGGGCTTTACATTTTGACTGTTTTCTGCTTTATTTTTTATTTGTTATCTTATTCAAAGTGAGGGTATTTAAAGAAAATACAAATTTCACCGTAAGTGTCCTAGTCTTGAGTGTCTTTATTAATGTAATAATATAAGATAATAGACTAATAGAAAGATTTATTTACAGCAATGTCCTGAAACTCAAACTTTGTCCTCCCACATTAACTTCAAGAAAAATCTCAGCTGCAACAATCTACTAACTGACATGCTATTTGGGTTGGAAGCTGATCAGTGTAGTAAACTGAGCCCTTGCATTGTCTTTCAGTTTGTTACCAGCTCATTCTCGCAAAATGTATGTCGGAAAAAGATTCAATCTCCGATCTCATTCCCAATTAAAAAGAACTTATATAAAAACCAATATGAATGTGAGTGTTTCGGGTGGGATTCGCATTCCAGCAAGCATGATTAGGATTGGATCATTTAGATGCAGGAAGCTCCTTAATGAAATGCATAGACGTCAGTGGACTCATCAACCCTTTTATCACCTTCTTTAAAAGGTTAGCTAAACTGTCCATATCCCTCAGCCCGTTTCCAGGGGAATTACATTTGTTATTATTATCTACTTTATCATACGTACGTACAGATCGCTAGCGGAATTGATTGATCGAAGCTCATCAAAAGTAAAGAGATTAATTTTCGGTGACCAGGTCCAGGAGGGAGGGGTCAATACTTGTGAAGCCTCTCTCTTTTATCATGTGAATGCTATTAAGGCAGTAAGTATCACACCGCTCCCACAACATTCACGTTCAGGTTCACGTTCTAGAATATATTTTTGGCTCCAGCTAGCACCTCATCTTCCTCAGAATCGGGACCCCCTTGCGCTGGAAATTCGTTGATAAGCTAGCTCCATGGGTCGACCTTCAGTTAATTAACAACTCCTTAGGGAGCTAGGCAGCTGGATTAATTACTAGTTATAAGGAGCTAGCTAGCCCCATACGTAGTCCTTCCATGATCCATCCATCTTCTTCGAAATCCTGTGCTCAATGAGAGACCTGTCCTTATTTCTGATCAAGAACTCTCTGGGTGCCAAGATGAAGAAAGGGCTGAGAAATTTCTGCAACGACGATGGCTCAACCTCTACCCTCAACCAACATCACAAGACCACGTGCACCCTTGGGCCTGCTGCTGATACCTCGTCAAATCCTGCATCAGTTCCGGTTGTTCGCTCTCCAACTGAGTATGATTACTATTTGCAGCAAAATAACAATATCGCTTCTTCTAATTATAGCAATAATTATTCAGATAATGACCATCATCCGAATCGCCCACCGCCCACGTTGGAGGAGATGATATTGAGGTTAGACTTAGAAGAGGAGACAGCAAGATCAAAGTATTCAAAGCTGAAAGACTACGACAAGTACAAGTATTACAAGGGTAGAATGTCATGCGTTAACAACTCTGATATCTTAAGGTCGGCAAGGAATGCATTAAATCAGTATCCTCGCTTTTCTCTTGATGGCAAGGATGCCATGTATCGGTCCTCCTTCAGAAACAGCTTGGATGCTATTCATAGTGATGTGAATATTGTGGAAATGCCTGCTGCTAAAGCTGCAGCAGGTGGAAGAAAATCAGTTTGCAGCAGCAACTATGATTATGCTGGTCGTCTAAGGTCTGCAGAGAGACTAGTATGGGATGATGACAACCCTCACGAGTTTGGCCATGATGACGCAAATGTATTTACAACAACTCTGCGGTGTGAATTGCCAGCGACTTTAGCAGGGGAGAGCGTGGTATGGGGCAAACCAGGAATAGTAGCAAAGTTGATGGGGCTAGAGGCCATGCCAGTACTTGTACCTGCCTCCGTAATAGGTAGGAGTAGAACCTCAGATAAAAAGTTTGGTTGCATAGATGTCATGAACATCAAGAGACAAAATCTCAGGAGAAGAAACCATGAGAGAATACTTGTTAACAATTTTATGGATATCAATGGCACTGGTAAGCAATCAGATCACCGATTGATTATTAAGGAAGCAGCAGCTGGCAAGAGGACTATTGCTGCTTCCTCCTCCTCATGTACTACTTCAAAAACTACTACTGCAGCTTAGAACAACAATGACTGTTATTAAGCCAAGCGTTGCCAACAGACCTGGGTTGGCTGTCCAGCCCACCTAGCTCAGCTTCTCACTGCAGACTCACCTTTGGACTTCTATGCATCTATCCAGTGTTCAATCTAAGTAGCTCTAACAGTGTTGCAGCATGTTGTTCATATTATATAGATATGTATTGGCAGAGCAATAGAGTCTATTCTGTATAATGATGCAAACTGCAAAGCATTGTCACATGGTACAACTCAACCACGATGTTGAAGACTAATAATTTAATCTATTTCCAATTTAGCATAGTCTCCTGACTGCTAGCTAGAGTATGCATAGGAAACTAATAAATTTGTGTGATTAGCCCATCGAAAGCACCTGTTCAGCATGTATGATGACCATGATTAAGACTAGTATTTTCTCTATATATTAATAGAGTAAGCCTTGAGGTTAAACATTCGTATACACATGACGAGGTATAGGAAAATGATAAATTTGCTTTATCATAATAGTTTGAGACTTCAAGTTAGTTTTCAGTCTGTCCATCTTTCTATATTCTACAATTTGACCATTTACAATAGAGTTCTTTATCTTCCCCTATCCCTACAGGCTACTTCTATATTCTAGCTTTATATAAACAACGTTATGGATCATTATAAGTAAGCTCTCTCCTAAACTCTTAGTTTCTTCACTACTTGTGCTGGTTTTGGTTTCAGACTTGAGTACATCTTTCAATTACACTGCCGCTGTAACTGTAAGCCCAGCTTTACTCTAGTTGTCTCATCTTCATTGCTGATGTACATGTTTTCACATCAATATTATATATTAAATTTGTTTCCGGCAGGTTATGGAATTTCGTTATATCATTGTGGTCCTTAGTACCATTTTGATGAGGAGTGTGGAGGGATTTGGAAATGGGTGGACAAGTGCCCCATGCTACTTTCTATGGAGGCAGTGATGCTTCTGGGACAATGGGTAACTAAATAGATTAACTTATTTATAATTATTAGCATAACATGTTGTAGTTAATTAGTACTGTAAATAATAGATGTATCGACTATGGGAATCTATACAGCCAGGGATATGGCACAAACACAGCTACACTAAATAGTTCTCTGGTCAATAATGGGTTGAGCTGTGGAGCCTGCTTTGAAATTCAATGGGTGAATGACAACGAATGGTGCTTACCAGGATCCATAATTGTCACTGCAACCAACTTCTGCCCACCAAACTTGGCTCTTTCTAATAACGCCGGAGGCTGGTGCAATCCCCTGTTGCACCACTTTGATCTTTCTCAGCCTATTTTCCAACACATTGCTCTCGAAGTCTTACGGTTTTGTTCGTCGTCTTGATTTCAGCGAGTTTTGTTCTTCGTTAGCTATTCTGCAGTTTTTTAAAACCGTCGTCATGAGCTTAAGACAAAATATTCTCGTTCCCGTTTTATTTTTTCGCGCATTTCTCGTATTTTCCTCTCTTCCTCTCTTTCCCCATCTCCTTCCCTTCATATTTTTTCTCGCCTCACCACTCCTCTTCCTCCTCCTCCCGCTCCTTCCCTCCACCTTCATCTTCATCGTCTATTCGTGCTCGATTCTCTGTTCTCCGCGCTTCGCGCGTCTCCGTCATGATCTCGTCGATGAAAGGGGTGAGGTCTAGCAGTCACTCGGAGCGTTGATCTCGCCTTCTGGTACAAAATAGGCCGTCTTTTCCTTCTCATCCTCCGATCCCCCCTCTACCCACATTCAGTAAGTCTCTGAAAACCCTAGAAATTCCTCCATGAGAATTTGTGTACGAGATGGTGAAATTGTGACTGGGTTTTCATGGCTTTTTATTTTGGTGTTTGGGTTTTCAATTAATAGTCTCATGGGTATATGCAGATTATCGATTTCGCTTCATTCGTCGTTCGATAAGACTTCCACGGACGGGGCTTGTCGAAGAGGTTAGTTCCAATTCAGGTTATTGTGGTAAAATTGTTTGAATTTATGGTTGGGTTTTTGTAATCCTGTGAAGCTCTTTATAGATCTGTGGTGCAATATAAATTGTTTGAATTCAATTTATGGTTGGGTTTTATGGTGGTGTATCTATACATAGTAGAGCTTCACAGTTTGGAGTTTTTCATCACTTTTTAGTATCTGATGTTGTTAAGGTGTGCTGGTCTTTGTATCTGGTTTTTTTTCATGGATATCCTCATGAAACTTAGCAGAAGTTAACTTTGTACTTTATGCTATATATGTCTATGTAGGTGGTGCTTCAATTGGGTAAAGCTTGGAGCATATTGGGGTGAAAGAAACTAATTGGATTGAAATCATGGTGGTGAGTTTGAGAGTTGCTATAGGTTCTTGTAGGGATTGTCTGTGAAATGATTCAACAGAATTAGTTAATTTCAAGTTTCTTAGCTAATTGTCCACGATGGGGTCTATTTCTATTAACTTTTTAAACAATTCATCGTCTCTTTCATTCCTTTCTTTCCCAAGCGGCTTTGTTGAGATATGAGCGATTTCCAGCTGGTCTTGAATCTTGGGTGAGTTGGGTGTTGAATTCGCATGGGTTTTGTGTTTTGGATCAGGAAATGAATTGGGTTTGTCTCGGTTTGTTGTTGTGGTTTAGTTTGAGATCTATTCTTTTCGTTTGTTTGATTGGGAGATGATGTGGGTTTTGTGAGTTCTTGAGGAAACTTTTGTGTGATTCTTTGTTGATTGATTACCTCACAACTTTATTAGCCTGGGTGTTAATGGTGTTTGGATTTCAGGTAGCAGAGCAGCGGCTTTTATATTTCCATGTTAAATATGCTAGTGCTATTTAGCATATTTGTGAATGACTCCACCTACATCATGTATACTACCAATTCATAATTATTTTCTGATAGAGATTTATATAAGTTTGGCATCTAACTTTATGGTTGACAGATTCTTAATAACACCTTAATATTTGCTGGCTACTGGAATTTGGATATAATTTGTGTGCCTTAAAGGCATTTGTGCTATATGCTTAACCCTGAGATTAGCATCAACTTGGATAATCAGTACATATGCGACTGATTGTCTATCTTTTTCCAGTTTTTTTGCCTGATCAGGCCAATTTTGTGTTTATTCATAGATACTAAATAAGCTCACCCCTGAGAAGTTTGATCTTCTCAAAGGCAACTTATAGCTCCGTATTACGTTAGCTGAGGGTATCGTATTTTTCGTGTGTTGATTTGCCCTTGTTAATGTTTTTTGGTACTGTTTTGTTTCTGCTTCAACTGTCGACAAGTTTCTGTACATTCCAGGGTTCATTTCACTTATCTTTGATAAGCTATTCTACTACAGTTTCCCATGTATACTTAGTACTTAATCATTTGTAATGCTATTGAGTTATAAAATCACTTTTGGGTTTACAGGAGAAGCGCTGGAGCAGTAGGGTTTTACTAAGACTTGCAGGAAGTTTAAGTTCTTTAAGCACTTGTAAACATCCTCCTAAGCATGTAGGATCATTGATAACGGTATTGTCATATCAAATGTGACTTGTATTTTCAAATTCTTCAAGTAGTTTGTCTTTATGTTGGTAGTTCTCTATATTAGCTTTGTATTGATGTTGTTGGGAGTTACATTTATATTGAATAAATGTTTCTTTTGTGATGTCGCCAGAATTGCTATCATGAGGAGTCCGAAACTAGGACAAGCTGATGTTAATTCAGGAGCTATCAGTTTTGGTAATGATTGTTGATATGTTCTCTCTTTTTAGTTGTTTTTTTAGCTTGTTTGTCTGGCCAATTTTCTCAAAGGTATGAGGAATGGGAAGGAAGCTGAAAGACATGGAAGGAAGTTAAATTGAGAGCTCACAACATGCTACTATATCACAATCTTTTTGTCTTATATAGCTTCTAGTTGTAGTTTGAATTCATATGTACTACAATGAATGTGCAATTTGATGTACATCATTTGAATACTTGTAAATTGCAAATCATTAATTGAATGTAATTTTTGATCCACTTTAGATTTTGTTGACAGTTTTAGACCCTTTAGATGACAGTTTTAGACCCTTTGAAACACTAAAACTGTCGTTGAAAATCTATAACGACGACATAAAAAACTAGTTCTGTCGTACTTGTAGAATCTTCAATGACGGAAATGAACTAAAACCGTCGTTGAAAATTTACAAAGACGACGGAAATAAACTAATTATGTCGTTATATGTCGACTTTTAACGACAGTTTTAATAAATTTCCGTCGTCTAATACATTATTCAACGACCAGAAACTCCTCGGGTATAAGTTTATATAACGTCACCCTACCTCGCCAGTTTTTTCACCCCATAAGACGACGGATTTTCTCCGTCGTCTAAAGCCATTTTTGGCGTAGTGTCAGTCCAAAGCCGGAGTTGTTCCTGTTCAGTACAGAAGGCAAGTAATTAATCTTCTCTAATACCCTACCCAATTATAAAAGAATGATATAACATGAGTAAAACATGGTACTTGTTAAGAATGATATGAAAACAAAAAATGTAATGAATGCAATGCAATGCAGGGTTGGTTGCAAGAAGAAGGGTGCAATGAGATTCACCATCAATGGGCACTCCCACTTCAACCTGGTGCTAATGAGCAATGTGGGTGGAGTTGGTGATGTGGTTGCTGTTTCCATTAAGGGTTCTAAAACCGGTTGGCAGAGAATGTCCCGCAACTGGGGTCTGAATTGACAAAGTAACTCCTACCTCGACAGCCAATCCCATTCTTTCAAGCTTACAATCAGTGATGGACGCCCTCTCGTCTCCAACAATGTCTCGCCTCTCCACTGGTCTTTCGGTCAGACCTATAGTGGAACCCAATTCTAAGTCTCTTCTACTAATTATCCCATGGCCCATGACCCATATGAGACATTACGGTGGGCCATGCCAACCCACCCACTCTATGTTGGATACGGCTCCTCTGTTCGGCTCCCCTCTATTGGGCCGGTGTTCATCCGGCCAAACGACATCATTTCACGATGATGAACAGTGATTGGAACCGTTGAGTTTGTAACTAATTTAGTAAAGATCATCTCCACAAAAAATGAATCAATTCCGACATAGTTTGATCACCTAATTGTGTGAAACATATACCAAATATATGAACGGTCCAATTGCGTGACTATACTAGCCGTCCATATATTTGTTATATGTTTCACACAATTAGGTGATCAAACGATGTCGGAATTGCTTTATTTTTTGTGGAAATGATCTTTACTAGATTAGTTATAAACTCAACGGTTCCGATAATTGATTAAGTGACCAGAACCGGTCGTTTGGCCGGATAAACACCGACCCAACATAGGGGAGCCGAATCCCTGTATGTTTCTGCATAAGGTGTCTTTGTGTAAGTGGTACTCCATATTTTACAGGGTCACTTGCGTGTCGCTTTCATATATACTAGCTGAGGTGAACGAAATTTGTCACCCGCCCAACAAGCCATTAGAGTAAGCTCTGGTTAAGGAGATCGGATAGAGTGAGAGGGAGACATACAATGACATTCATTGTCATCAAAATGCCGGTCACTTCAAATAAATTTGTTTCAAGACTTGAATTGAGGCAAGGCAACCAACGAATTATTGCAAATTTTAGGCATTAAAATTGCTCCATGAAGTTGAGTCGAGCTTGGTGGATGGATTGGAACAGCACCATTGTTCAAGTTTCTCTCACATGCCCAAATAATGTCTTGCTTATATGAGTTTAATATCCCATATACACACTTTGATTTGTATATTATTAGAAATGTATTACTGTATATCACAAGGTGTATGGAAGGAAATCATCACTGTCAAGTTACTAGGAGAGAATGATGTCAGCTTAAAGGCACTTGCGAAATGACAATTTGGGCTGCTATAGACAATTGCAAATGGACAATGCTAAACTACTTCTTCAACCATATTCTACTTCCGCGGTTACATGTCATGATCGTAAAGAAGTAGATAGGAGCTGCTATGACTTAAGCAGCTCAGAAGTCTCCATTGCAAAATTCCTGTTGCTATTGGATGCCAACTTCATCCATGGTTTAGTATATTACTTATTACATTGCACGCGATTGTGTTAGAGGGCTTCAACATCATAACTTGATATACATAAGCCACTCAATTTACCCTTTACATATATTAGTAGGGAGGTGATTAATACATTATTTCCTTTTCTTACACGCTCTTTGTTTGTTTCCGGCCGTTAAATCTCGTTCAATAGCACACTTAGTTGAGTTTCACTGTGGGCTCGTGCTCTACAAGTCTACGGTCAACTCGGCCCTGATCTCAACTGGGCACGACGGGGGAGGGACCCAGCGCCGACGCCGACGTGCCAGCGCGCCCCAACAACGGGGGCGACGAGGGCGAGGGCACGCGACGACGACGGACGCGAGGGCGGGGGACGACGGGAGCGGGCGCCCGCGGCAACGGCGACACGGAACGCGCGCCGCCCGCCCCTTATTTTTTTTTTTTTTTTTTTTTTTTTTTTTTTCTTAAACTAAATAAACCTAATAAACAAAATTCAATTTTTTCTTAATTTTATTTTTATTTTTTATTATTTTATTGATCCTATTTGTACAAATTGATATATATATGATATGTATTGTGTAATAGTTTATTAAAATTGTTATCAATTTTTATAACAAAAAAAAACCCCACAAAAAAAAAAAAACCACAACACCCCCCCCCCAATCAAAAATAACATGGATCTTGTTCCCATGACCCCATGTGCATCTATTGATGTTGCGTCCTCTTTGTTAATGGAGTAGATTTTGCTTACGTTGTTGTTTTTAGTGTTTGTACTTTGTACAGACTAGGGAGCTTATTCACCCTTACTGTTGATATTTTTGTGTCCACTGGTACAATTGTAGATCGTGTAGAACTTTTAGTTGTTTAGAATTGCCCTTTGAGGACACTGCATATTTCTACATTGGACTATTGGATTTTGGAAGTCCAAACCGAAATCGTTTCATGATTGTTTACAATGATAAACTTTTAAAGGCGATGATTCATGACCAACATGCAATTATTATCTTCTGAAATTTATTTACTTCTCCTTTATTTTGATATAAAACCATAGTGGCATTGAGAAGATTTATATGTGCAAACATAGTTGATACCATCTAAATATGTTATCGCCTAAATCAATTGGTCACATTTTATTTACTCGTATCGTATCTTAATTTCAAGGGTAAAGTGGAAGTTCTTTCACAATAAAAAGAAAGAAAGAGTAAGTGGAAGTTTGTAAAAATCATATTAAAAAAAAGGCTTATTTATAGCAATGCCATCTGAAACTCAAATTTTGTCCCACTTACTTCTTGAAATTCAAAATGGTCACTTTATCCCCTGAAACTCACTTTTGTCACCTATGTTGCCTCTTGTAAGTTAACGATATTATTAACTACTTATTTGGAGGAATACCCGCTGAAACTCTCAAATTGTCCAACTTCTCCTCCAGAAACTCTCAAATTGTCTAACTTTTTCTTTAAAACTCACTTCTTTTCATCCATTTTGTCTGATTTTGCTTAACTATTTTGTAGCAAACTCTTGGAGTCCAACTCCAACTCATCTTCTACTTCGGATCAATCTTAGTATTCCCGTCATTTAGATAATTACTTGTATATATTTCTAGGTAGTTATTGTATTTTATCCTAGGCTAAGTCTGATCTGAATGACTTATATATATGTATGAGAATTGTGCAATGCAAAATATAAGTTAAGCATTTCTACATGGTATCAGCCTCTTTTACCTTCTAATCGAAGCTTTCCCGATCCTCGTCATGTCTATCGCTGCTTCTTTTTCTTCCTCTCTCCATGGTCCCAATTCTTTTCATTTCATTAAACTTACCGAAACCAACTATCTTGTTTGGCTGAGCCAAATCAAACCTTTCTTGGTTGGACATAATGTATGGCGCTTCATTGATGGTTCCTACCCTGCCCCAGATTCTCTTATCACCCATACTACCACTACTACTACTGACCCTCCTGTCACCACTACTACACACATAGGTTCCCAATCCAGATTATCTTACTTGGTACCAGCCGGATCAATTGGTCCTGAGCCATATCTCCACCACTCTCTCTGAATCTGTTGGAGCTCTTATTTTTGGCCAACACACTTCTCAGGCCGTATGGAAATGTCTCAAACGCCATTTTGCTCAACAATCTGTTGCAAATGCCGTGAATACTCGCTTTCAGCTAATGGATATGACTAAGGGCTCTTGTTCTGTCACCGAGTACCTCAGCTATACCAAATCCTTGGTGGACACCCTTGCTTCCATCAACGAACCGGTCTTGAATGCTGATCTTGTTACCGTTGTTCTTCGAGGCTTAGGGCCTGACTATGCCATGCTTGTGACTGCCATTCCCAGTTTCCCGCCTCTCCCTGACTTCACGGATCTCTGTGCTCACCTGCTTTTGTTCGAGTGTCAGAATTTTCGCCCTCTTGTTGCTGACAATCCCACCACGGATCTCATCGCCAATCACGCTCCCCCGGTGCACCCTCGTGGCAGTCCTCCTCAACCTTTTGTCAATAATCACGACGGTGGCGGAGGCGACGGCTGTAGCCGTGGTAGTCGGAATACCAACTTCAACCGGGGTCCTGGTCATCGTTGGAGGAATACCAACTATCACAACAACCAAAGTGGTTCCAACAACAACAACAATGGCGGCTGGAACAATCCTTCATCTTTTGGACAACCACCTTTTTGGGCTCCTCAACGTGGGCCAGCTCCTCAAGTTCCTTGGAATGACCAAGGTGTTTTGGGCCCTGCTCCTCCGTCTTGGTGCTCCACCAATCAACATGGACTTGCCAATTGTCATCACCGTTACCTCGGGCCTACTACAGCGCCCCCTTTTGCAGGAATGCAGATTGCTCATTATCAAGACCCGAACTGGTATCTGGATACAGGTGCCACCCATCATATTACCCCGTTGCTATGACCAATATTCAACCATACAATGGTAACAATTCCATTCTCTTGGGTAATGGTGAGAGTGCTAGTATTTCTCATACCTATACTATTCCTTTCGCTTTAGGTTCTTCCAAGTTCTCTCTTAAAAATACTTTATTTGTTCCTAATCTCGTCAAAAATCTTCTTTCAATTGCTTGTTTCACACATGCCAATAATGTATTTTTTGTTTTTACTTCTCATCTTTGTCAAATTTATGATCTATTCACTTGGAAATTGCTTTATCAGTGCCCCTGTAAGGATGGTCTGTATCCACTATCCTTGTTGTCCGCTCCTTCTTCATCTCCTCAAGCGCTCACCACTTCTGTCTCTCATTTGTGGCATCATCCTCTTGGCCTTCCCACTCAAGCTGTTCTTTCACGTTTATCATCTAGTTTAGGCTCGTTTTCTAGGTCGTCTTTTGTTTTTTGTAAGGGTTGTGCCTTAGGAAAATTTTCCCTGTCTTCCTTTTTCCAGTAATAAATCTCATGCAATGTTTCCATTCTCCATAATTCATTCTGATGTGTGGATGGCAACTATTACTTCTGTTAGTGGCTATCGTTACTATTTTTATTTACGGATGCGTATTCTCGCTTTACTTGGATTTATCCTATGCGTCGCAAATCCGAACTTCTCTATCATTTTCAAACCTTTGTGGCTATGATTCAAAATCTCTTTCATACTCGTATACAAACTCTTCAAAGTGATAATGGCACGAAATACATTAAACACTCCTTTTCTGAATATTGTCGACAATCAAGAATTCAACAACGTTTCTCTTGTCCCCACACTCCTCAACAGAATGGCTAAGCTGAACTCAAACACAGCCATATAGCCGATATGCTTCGCACTCTTTTGGTCACATCGCATGCCCCCCTAAATCTTTGGGCCGATGCCGCTCTAACAGCCGTGCTTCTCATCAGCATCCTCCCTTCTCCCTTTCTGAATTAGGAGACTCCTTTCTTTCGTCTTTTTCGTCTCTCACCTTCTTATTCTCATTTGTGCAAGTTTGGTTGCTCATGTTTTCCTTTTTTAGGTAATTATGTCACCAATAAACTCATGAATAGAACTTTGGAATGTGTATTTTTAGGTTATAGCACACAACATAAGGGTTATCGATTCCTTGATCCGGATACCAGTCGTGTTTACATTTCTCGTAATGTGTTCTTTAATGAAATGCATTTCCATTTTACTATTAGGCGGTCCCCGCCAATATCATCTTTTGTGGACTTTTCCATTTTGCCTGTGTAGGAATCTACTCACATGCCACTTGCTAGAACTTTGCCGCCCACCACTTCAATCACCAATTTTTCTTCAGTACATGAAGGCTTTGAGTACCTTCACCATTTTATTTATATACACAATAAAATTTAAATTTTAGATTAAGGGCATTAGCCCATTTCCGGTAGTCCAAACCCACGTGTAGCTCACGTGTACACTCACTTGTATCTGTTTTTGTTTTTTTCCAGTTTTACTTATCTGCTTTTGTTGTTGAATCGAATATAGAGGTGAGGAGACGAGCAACGGCGGAGATCTCCCGCAAGATATGGAGCCACATCGGCCGGATTAGAGGCACCGCCGACGACGCCGCCCTCGACGATGGCGACCCGAGCGTTAACCTAACACTAGCAATCCCAATTTCAACAACTGTGAGGTCAGAACCGAAGATTCCCCCGGCGACAAGAAGTTCATGCCGAGATCGCGCAAGCGGCCAAGAACTCAGGCGAGAATAGAAGTGGAACCGCTGCCGTCGCCGACCGTAATTAACAATGGCGGTGGTGGTGGGGTTAGTAATTGTAATAATTGCAATGTTCAGGGGTTGATTGAGGAGACGGTGAGGAGTTGCTTGTCTCCATTGTTTAAGGAGTTGGTGAGTAGTGCAGTGGGGGAGGACAGTCTAGAGGGTTTGGATTGAATCCGATTCCGATGAGCTTCGGCGGGCCGTCGATGAATTTGAATTTTGGGGGTGGGGAAATGGTGGACTAGAAGTGGAGGAAGCAACAGATTTTGGAGTTGGAGGTGTACTCAAAGCGGTTGGATTTGGTTCAGAATTAGATCAAAGTTGCATTGGAGGAGTCGAGGTCCAATGGCGGCGGGTGACGAATTTGATCAATCAAAGCTGCAAATTGGAGAATGGCATTGAACCCATTTTCTTCTTTAGTTGTTCAACCCTTGAATCCACAATCCCCCCAGTAGAAAACCCTATAAAAGCAACTTTGTTCTTGATATGTTTGTTTTCTGTGTGCCTCTTTTGGAAGTGTTTGGCGGCAGCAGCTTAATTGCCTTCTCTTGCTTCTTATGCATCATATAAACCCCTTATACGAGCAAGTTGCTTGTTTTTTGGCTATATCAAGTCAGCAGGTCATCAAATCTAAACCATTCAATTGAAATTAACGGTATAGATGGTGAAGGCACTGACTACATACATGTACCGAAGAAACTCCGTTCAATCACCACCTCACCAACTCAAGAAACACAACAGCCCCCAGATCCACCTCATCCCACCGAGCCTAGTGCAGACCTTCAAGGCACTCTTCCTGCTACAACCAATCCGACTCCTCTAACCCATCCCATGCAGACCCAATCTGTTACGACCCGTCCCCCATTTTTAAGGGAAATGACCAAAATACCCATGAAAGTCAAACAGTTGACTTTTGAACAATGAGAATTTACATAATCAATATTGGACTCTATGCGAAGAACACGCATTGATACGAAAAAATTACATAAGATCTTCTGGTAATGAGACCTGTTCAAGATCATGGAATGGTAGCTATTAAAGCAGAATGTTCAGTCATCCAATTCCATCGTATCAATGCGTTCTTCGCATAGAGTCCGCAATCGAGAACTTGCGCCTTCCTTTTCTTCTCCTCCCCATCGACCAGCGCCGGCGCTGGTTTCATTGAACATCGACTCATCCAAATACATACCAACCGCCACCGGTGTCGCCTTCCTATTCTTCTCCGCCCCATAGAACGCACAACTCCTCAGCATTCGAATCAAAGAACTGTGCTTTACGGGAAATCAACCGCCAAACAAAATTAAATAAGTGGGAAGGCGGTTTCCAAACATAATCGAATGCCGTGGAAAATGCTGAACGTGGGTACGGCAATGAGGAGGAGGAGGAGGAATTAGACATATTGACTCTTTTGCCCCTATTTTCTGAAAACTGTCATGTTTATCTTCTTTTCAACCAATAATTTCGAATTTGTTTGAAAACCTAATCTCCGATGATGAAACATGACTCTTTTGCCCCTATTTTCTGAAAACATTGGCTTCAGCGCACACACTTATTTACGCTCACGCGTGTGCGAGAGGGCCATTGGGAAATCCGAAATTACCCACGGTTGAAAAGAAGATGAAACATGACAGTTTTCAGAAAATAGGGGCAAAAGAGTCAATATGTCTAATTCCTCCTCCTCCTCCTCATTGCCGCACCCACGTTCAGCATTTTCCACGGCATTCGATTTTGTTTGGAAACCTCCTTCCCACTCATTTAATTTTGTTTGGCGGTTGATTTCCCGTAAAGCACAGTTCTTTGATTCGAATGCTGAGGAGTTGTGCGTTCTATGGGGCGGAGAAGAATAGGAAGGCGACACCGGTGGCGGTTGGTATGTATTTGGATGAGTCGCTGTTCAATGAAACCAGCGCCGGCGCTGGTCGATGGGGAGGAGAAGAAAAGGAAGGCGCAAGCCAGTTCTTTCGATGACTCAAGTTCGATTTTCAATTAGAACATTTGTTTTCTGGGAAATATCACTTTTGGAGGCCCGTTTCATGTTTGTTGGCTTGGGGTGTGCGAATTGTAAGTTTTTTTTTTTGGGTTTGGTTACATGATTAGTGTTTGAGTTATAGATTCAATTGGCCCAAAATTATAGGTTTTGGTTGTGTTCTCTTCTTTGACAAGATGAATTGAACTTTTAGATTTTCTCTTTTTCGTCTGTATTTGTGCAATTGCAGTTTGAAGCATCTATGGCTGCTTCAGAAGTGGAATGGACCAACGACTTGAGCACCACGATTTCATCATCTATATTGGTATGCATCTGTATGCCTATTAACTTCAGTGATGATTCATAAAATCACATTCCTATGTTTTCCTCATTTCAAATTCTATTTCTAATTTACAAATGGATTGGTACTTTAACTGTAGTGTCGAACTTCCTCATGCAGTAAGAAGCCTTTCCAGGTATTTTCATCAAGCATTTTTTTTCCATCATCCGTATTTCCTATCTATATCTTTATAAGTTTATTACTGTTATTTGATTTCTCTCTCAATTTGTCATATTCTCTTCTCTTTCGCTTCCGCTTTGGTTTCAAGGTCATCTTAAATTGGAAGACTTTCATGTTTCTTTATTCAATCTACTTTGATATTTGTGGATTTTGAGAAGCTTGACTGAATTTGCACTCCATCCACTTCGAGGGTACATATAACCATTTTAGTTCAGTATCAAGTCCGATTTGATCTGTCCATTAGTTTCATGCACTTTGAATCATTGTTGTTGTATGCGATCCAACTGAACTCACTCTTGATTTCTCCCCTTTTGTTATTTTGCTTTGTAATTGGTTGGCGAATGTGAGTTGGCTTGCTGCAGTCATTTCTCCCTCTGTCAATATTTTTCATTTCACAATGATTTGTATTTCATCATCACTTGATCAGGTCTCATTCACAGGATGACTGAACATTCTGCTTTAATAGCTACCATTCCATGATCTTGAACAGGTCTCATTCACAGGATCCAATTTCTCGATTGCCTTCCCTTATGTTGCTGCATCAGAGGAGGATGCTATGGAAAGTTCCTTGGTGTATGGGATATCAGAGACTTGTGGGCAGGATTTTGGATTTAGTAATGTTGCTTTCTTGGAGTCATGCTCTGTTCAGGGTGAAAGTTTTCAAAAGCTTGGAAACCTCCGTTCGTTCCATGTAAATCAACTTGACTATTGAAATTACAATATATTCTTTTATGCCTATGAACGAGATCTTATGTAATTTTTTCTCAATTAAATTGGGTAGGATTATCTTGATTCAAGAGTGCAGACGAGATCAAATGGGGAAGTAGATTTGGTAGTCTTCTGCAATAAAGCATCTGATTCGTCCAATAAACCTGAACAATCGCATTCTGAGGGTATGAGTGTTAGTATGTTGAAATATACATAACTGATTGAATTGTTTGGTTGTGTACAAGTCACGTTGATCTAGGATATGTTCATGCAAATATCTCAATTGAATGTGCAGGTAAAATTTTCTCCGAGCTTATTAATTCCATGGATCGGTCGGGGGCGAAATATGGAGTTCTATATGTTTCAGATCCCAGCAAGTCAATCCAATATCCTTCTCATCGGGAATTAGAAAGGTTTCTTGCCGAAAGTGCTTCAGGAAATGCATCAGCCAATTCGACAGCCTGTGATGAAGTTTGTCAGATCAAATCATCACTTCTAGAGGGACTTCTAGTTGTAAGTAGCCATCTTCGACATGTTGTACGTTTGTTCTACGTTATTTTCTCTTTGCTTCCATATTTACATGCATTCTAGTTTTGCTGACGTTGTTTCTTCTTGCAATGATTCAGGGAATTGTTTTGCTTATAATCTTAATATCGGGCATTTGCTGTATGATGGGAATTGACACTCCAACAAGATTTGAGGCACCCCAAGAGTCTTGAATTGTACATGCTAGATTACACCTATCTGTTCTGGTGCTGGCTATTGGGTCTTAGGTGTCACTGAAAGCAGTTGGTATATATAGTCGCAGTGCAGTGTTATCTTGTAACATTTGTTCACTTGCTCACGAGCGTTCTATTATGTTGGCAATAATGCAATATCTATCTATATCTATATATATTAATATATATTAATAAAACAGATGGGGTGAAAACGGTTGAAATGGTTAAATTTAATGTAAACTCGAAATTCCCCCGGAACACAAAGGACAATGTAAAAAGCAGTTATTGAAAAAATGGGGTAATATTGTCAATGTGCCGCACGCCCCCTTTTTCTCCTACATTTCAGCCGCTTCCCGCATACAAACGCCAATAGCCCCCAATTTTTCTCCTCCATTCTTGCCACTTCCCACACACAAATGCCTAATCGCCCACAAATCCAACGAAAATCAGAAATTCCTCCGACAGCGGCTCCGCAATCGACCCATGATTCGAAGAAGATGATCCTGAATTAGACATGAGTAGTTCAGTCGCCGATCCTTGATGTTCTTTTAGCTTTTTTTGCTTTTAATCGTTTTGAATTTCAATTGTGTTCCTTTTTCTTATGGGTATTGTAATTGGGCGTGTGCCAATTTTCACGTTTGCCGATTTGGGGTTTGCCAAATTTTAAGGTTTTTGTTTTGGTTTTGAAGAAGCAACAAAGACCTCCGATGATGGCTCCGTTTAAATTCTCATCTTTGTAATCTCCTTTTTGGTATTTTTGTATCAGGTACTTCATCAAGGTCCTGTTTTAAATGGATTGAAATGTGGAAGGAGGAGGCTATTTTGAAGGTCGGACTTTTCCACAATGTGGACTGCTATTAATGTTAAAGGTCGGAACCTCACATCAAAAGTTACTCACTTCACCAAGTTTATTTCAATTTGTTTTTGTTTTCATTTTGTGTTTCTATTCTTATCAGTTATGAAGTTAATTGAAAGAATGGCAATTTGATAGCACTGCAAGTGAGTGTGTCACTGAATTTGTAATCTCCTTTTTGGTATTTTTGTACCAGGTACTTCATCAAGGTCCTGTTTTAAAGGGACTGAGTTTGTAATCTCCTTTTTGGTATTTATGTACGATTAAAATTGAACAATGTTTGCATTTAATATTTTTTTGTTAGTTGATCTTCCCTGAGAATACTTTGAATGAACAGTATGCTGTTTTGTAATCCCATATTCATGGTGGCCTGTGAGGTTGCCTATCAATGTATATGTGTGAAGTTCAATATCTACCATTTATCTTTAGTGATTGAGAAAATTGCCTGATAGTCATTTAATTATATTCCTTTCTGTGCACTTTTTTTCATCACGGACGCTTCGCGCCACATTTCAACGCTCTTGGTATCCATCTCAGGCAATGCAAGCGTTTAAATTGTTTGTCCTTAGATACCTTAAATAAGAAGAAATGCTTGCACTGTCCAAG
This sequence comes from Spiraea crenata, assembly GCA_033992175.1. Taxonomy (NCBI): domain Eukaryota; kingdom Viridiplantae; phylum Streptophyta; class Magnoliopsida; order Rosales; family Rosaceae; genus Spiraea; species Spiraea crenata. The sequence goes on from JAVBHV010000022.1 coordinate 126,710, forward strand.
ATGGATACCAAGAGCGTTGAGCGGTATAAGAATATAAATTTCAAGTTTCCATCTACGCATTGGTGAGTTTTGTTTGTACCAATTTTGTAACAATCGGAATTACATACTTATTATCAATCTTCAACTTTTGGCTGCGCCATTTTATGTGATTTAATGTTCCAAGTTTCGAATATCGGCCTGATCAATTTTAACTTCACCATGAGCACGATTTGATGCCTCTTCCTTCACTATAGGTGAAACGGCTGGATGTCAATTCACTTTAGGTTTCACACATCATTTGAACATCATTTAATTCCTCATCTGCAGCTTATATGAGAAATTTTTTATTAATATATAGATGTCCCTGCCATATCGAGTGGACTTTGTCAAAGAAAGAAGATCCAGTTAAGAAAGAGGTAATTTACACCCTCAAATTGACTTTGGAAATGAGTACACATACGTTATCCTGTAGTTAATCTATTGAATGATGTTACCAGATTGCTTATCAAATGTGAAAATTCTCTCAAATGATTGAATTTGGTCTATTTTCTTAGCTATCTTTTGCTGCAGGAAATAAGGGATGCTCCAATTGTGGGGTTGATTGAATTTTAGACTCTTTTTTTTGGAACACGGTTCCTGTAGTTAATTACTTTTATTGTGGGGTTGACTATATGCAGACTTCCACTCAATCTGCACGTCTTCTTACCAATGCAACATTTCAATTTCTTTCGTTATTGTCTTTGCAATATGATTTTAGCCACCATCCATTTGTTTTCTGGAAATCTTGCTTAGGCTGCTATGATTTAGGCTTCAAGTTTCCGACTTCATGTACTTTCTTATTGCTTTTTTCAAAAGTTTGCTTTCATATTCTCTGCAATACTTGGGATTTCATAATTAGTGGAACTGCCCATTATATTTAGTTGTATTTCTGTGTTTTGTTTTCCAGTTGGATATATGCAGTCTAATTGTTCATGGACTTTTTTTAGTTGTTTAAGGCTATGGTTGGAGTAGTTGGGTGGAGAACTAAAGTGACATATATGCTATTTTGGTTTGTTTTGATGTTTGTCAAGTTTTGGGAGTCATTCTTCATACTGTTATGTCCTTTTGTACTCTCAAATGTCATAATGTGATTCTGTTTTGTTCTCTACAAAAAAGAAATAGAGTTGGCATTCATCAGCAGCATTTTGTAACTCATTTTTAGGGTAATTGGGTAATTGTTCAGTTCGAATTCATCAAGGCAGGTCATGTGGAGAATTTGAAACTTTAAAATAAATTCAAAGCTGTGATCTTGACATTAGGGGTATTTAATTGCTGTAGTTTGCATTTCGGTGCATTGTCAACAATTGTGATTATCAATTTCTAACTAAGATTTTTGTTTTCAGGTTATTGGTTACATTTCTTCAGAATAACTCCTACATCATATGGTAAACATGGGAAAGGTGCGAAGCGCCCGTACAAACCAGACCTTGCCTGTGATATCTTCATTTGGGCTGATTTGAGTTTAGGTTTTCTAAAGTTCTCTTTCACTGTAAGTTTGTATAAGATTCTTTGCAATACATAAGTGAGAAAAATTCGGCGTTCGTAGAAATCAAAATTTGGACAAACCGATTGTTGTATGACTATTCATTTGTCAAAAGATCACTCTATCTAACTTTGCTGGCGTAGGCAACAATAACACTTGCATGATCTGTCTCACCTTTTCTATCCACGTTCAAAACCCATCATCCAGACATTCCAACTTATGCAAAATTCCCTAGAAAAATAAACTTTGCAAAACTGGGCAATTCATGTTGTTCGTATCTCCCTCCATTTCATGAACTTGAACGAAATATGCATTTTCTTAACCTCCGTCAATAATTGTGATTTACAAACTTTCTAACTTATTTTCTAACTAGCTTCACCGCACACACTTACGCGTGTGCGAGAGGCTTTTTTTGCATCACGGGCGTTGTGCGCCACATTATGGGCGCTTCATGCAACATTTTAACACTCTTGATATTTGTCTCGCATTCGCTAGGCGAATCTTTTCAATTTTCAATTTGCCTCTACCACACCCAAAAAAGATTCGCCTAGCAAACGCGAGACGAATACCAAGAGTGTTAAAATGTTGCATGAAGCGCCCATAATGTGGCGCACAGTGCCCGTGATGCAAAAAAAGCCGCTCGCACACGCGTAAGCGTAAGCGTGTGCGGTGAGGCTAGTAATTAATAATTAATTATATATATCTATGTAATTAACATTTAATTATATAATTCATCATCCTTTAATGTCGTCAGTACTACCATAGGTGTGTGATCTCTTAGGTTCTAACTAAAGTCAGCAGTGAAACTATACGTTCTACAAACCATGGTTTAAGCCTAGCAGCATGTCATGGCTACCCGGATTAGTAGAAGTGAAAGTGACTAAATCATGTTTACCTTTTTTTCGAACCTTGGTTTGTAGTTACAATGTAATACGACTATCATTTATATCCCGATTGAGATGTGAGTGATATGGAGATTTGTCAAATTACTATAAAGAATCTCAATCACCAAGATCCATCTCTGACGAAGCGGTTCTTACAAACCAATGCTTGATCAATAAACACTCTACACAGAGATTTCTGAGATGGATCGTCAAGTGGCTTCTGATAAATATCGCGTCAAGTGGCTTCTGATAAATATCGCCTTCCATTGAACTAATTACCGGAAGGTGATAGATTCCATATTGCATATTCATGTACCTTCGTACCTATAACCATAAACCCAATCTTTACCCATGGGGTCACTGAACCATGTAGCAACCTTGAAATTAAGTCAAAGTTTATGATGTTAAGCACAAAATATCTCAAGATGCCTCAGGTCTAAGGACTAGTTACATACTACAACCGGAAGCTTTGTAACGCTTGACATGTGGTAAGCATCCATACGTTTAAGCTTCGGGGCGGCCATGTTCAATGGACTTGGTCAATAACAAGCACCTGCATATCCATCATGTATCCAATATGCATAGCACGAGACCATGCTAACTTTGATGCGATATACACCGGCTTCACAGGATAGTCAACGCGCAATTGACTTTCCATCGGCTAGGAGCATTTTTGTGGATTAAGTATTATGCCCTACAAGTCTCCTTGCTTTAACGACGTTCAGGACATTGCAGCCATACCTTAATCCAATGGACTCATTCATAGCATATTATCTCTATAATATAAAAGCCGCGCTCAAGAATGAATACCTTGCCCTTTTTTTTTAATATATAGTTGAGTTGTTTACAATATTACAAAATATTTGGCTTTTAAGGCGCAACTCCAACACCTGGTACCTTCATAAAAATTAAATTCAAACTCAACAAAAGATCATTCGACTAATCTAACACAATTCCCTTTCATCACTAACTCAAATCTCATGATTAACATGATGTATGAAATGGCAATGTTATCATGTTAGCATGAGGGATGACATCACATGAATCAATAACCAAACTCATAACAATCATAAATCCATATAGTGAAATGATATCAAATAACCACTCAAGCAACCAAACAATTATATTATGCTTACAAATAAGTTCCATAATTATAACCATCAATGAAACAATAAACCAACATAATATTAAACCCCAATCCCCCTACCTCGAATCCAAGATATTGTACAATTCCATTACGAGCTTAGTACCTTTACTGCCACAAGATACAATCTTCCACTCACACAATTTTTGTAGCACATCAGAAGGTATTTACATGGTTTAAACTTAAAGCCATGATTTTAGTTGCTATTGCTTTGCCACTAACCATTTACTTCACTCTCACTACACGTGTTATTGTCAGCAACTCTTGTGCTCTCTTTCATCATCTTGATTTTGATGTCAGTAGCACCACGCAACAGCTTCCCTTCGCTTCTTCCCAATTTGAACTGAACGGCCCCAACCCCCCACTAACCGTTTACTTTTCTTCTCTTTTTCCCTTCCCTCTTTCTTTTTCTTTTTCTTTTCTTTCTTTCTTTCCTTCTTTCTTTCCTTCTTTCACATCTTTTTCTCTTTGCTCCCAACAAACAAACAAACCCCCCTTTATAAAAACTAATCAAGTGGCGGTGTGCCTTAACCCCAAAGCAAACTGAAACATATCCCTTTGTGGTAGTCATCCAACTAGGGAAACAAAGGCAATTTTACAAAATAATAAAAAAAGTAAATAGTTAAATGTAAAAGATAATTAATAAATAGTAAAAAAGTAAATATGTCAATACATATACAAATAGGAAAAGAAAATACATATTTCAAACACATAATTTAAAATAGAGGTCATCACAAGGGGGAAGTATGACAATTTGAAAGTTTCATGAGATCTTCCTTCAAATATTTAATTTTAACTTAAAGGTGAAAATTTTAGAGATCTGAAGTAGGAGGCGGAGGCGGAGGTTTGTTTGAGAGAAGACGACACAGAGGAGGGTAACAAAAAAATTAGTGGGAAATGACTATTTTCTTCTCGTTTTTAACAGAGATTTAACTGAAAACTTAACCAGATACCATTTTGTCTTCTTTTTATAAGTTCAGGTTAAAATTGATCACTTTTAAAGTTCAGGTACCACATAATCCGATTAGCAAAATTTTAGGCACCACTCATGATAATTACCCAAAAAGAAAAAAAGGCATATAGTTAATAGTTGGGATGACCTAGGAATCCCTTAAAAACCAGTCCAGTTCACTAGTGGGGTTTCTAGGGCAAAGGTGAGTCGGTCACGTTCCCGCCGAAACTCGTTCCCCCTGGGTTCTTGTTACGGTTTCAGCAAAAAAGAAGAACAATCTGAATACAGATGGCTGGTAGTTCGAAATTGATTACACTAGAAGACGAAATTGAAGGAGAACATGTGGACTCCAACGAATACGTTTTCCAGAAGATCGGCGAGCCCGTCCCAATCAAGCCCGACGATTCAAGTTTCGATCCCCAACGCAGCCCCTCCCGGCCCCTCGCCGTCTCCGAGAAACATGGCCTCGTCTTTGTTGCTCATTCCTCTGGTCAGAGTTTCGAATTCAATTTTGCCGTCTTTCTGATTTTGCATCCTGAGACGAACACTGAACTAATTTTGTTGTTGTTGTCTGTTTGTTAGGGTTTTGCGTTGCGAGGACCAAAGAGGTCATGGCTTCAGCCAGTGAGATTGAGGGGAAGGGAAAGCCTTGTTCTATACAGGAGCTGAGTGTTGTGGATGTTCCCCTTCCGGACCCTGGCATTATCGCCCTCTCTGCCGATGATTCCACTCTCGCAGTTACTGTAGATTCCCACATTCACTTCTTCTCTGTTGATTCGCTTCTTAATAAGGTTGCCGTTTGCTGGCATCTTTTATGTTATTGCTTTATTTCTGTCAATTTGTTGTGATATTTGGCCAACATTTCGTATCTTCGAAAGTAGGCGATTATAATATAGTTGGAATTGGGTTGAGGTAGGCGCTGGGATATCTCCTTACCACTTGTACAATGTCTGAGTTTTTGTTTCTTTCCTCATCGTGCAGGGTCTAAAACCATGTTTCTCTTGTTCCCTCGATGAATCCAGCTCGATCAAGGATATGCAGTGGACAAGGAAACCTGAAAATTGTTATGTGCTTCTTTCGGGTGTTGGGAAGCTGTATCATGGAACAGTTGGCGGCCCTTTGAAAGATGTAATGCACGGTGTTGATGCGGGTAACTTTTTACCACTTATCTAATGAAACCAGTGACTCACTTCTTGTTAATGGTACTTGTGTCTCTACGGATCGGAACATGCATACTTAGTATGGATTTCTCTCTATATTTATTGCATTCTCTTTCAACTTATGTGCAGCACAGTGTGCATGTACATGAACTCGTACTGTTAAGTTTTATACACGCAGAAAATACATTAAACTGCATGCATCTATTGTGATTTATATGAAATGGGGCGCGTTCATGGGCATCAACCTTGATTATTTGCGCTTCATTTACCGCTATGAATTGCTTACAACTTAGGTTTAATGAGATCATCGACTGACACACCCTTGTCCACACTCAGTTTTTCTTCACAAGCAACAGGGGATGTCCTCTTGTGTGGAAGTTTTATAGAGAAACAATAGTTTTGAAATGTAAGGAAAGGAGATCATCTATTAAGAAATACCAAGAAGTCAGATATATGAAGAAATACCAAGAAGTGGGATTTGCGTCCACACTCCACTCATGAAGTCAGTTTTATAGAATTGTCTTTAGTTTCAAATAAGATGTTTCAGTTCTTCGAAAGACACTTTACCAGTGAAGGAAGCTGATGAAATAGGAATTTGATTGAAATGAATCATTCAGTCTCTTTGTTTGAACTTGATCCTTTTACTTCTCAATGAATCATTTGGTACAATACAGCTGTTAACCTTTGGTGCATCAGATTTAAAATTGGGTGTTTTATTTTTCTGCCACAAGATCTAGTTTCGTTCAAGTAATGGATTTTAGCCAATTGAAAGGATCCTCTGATCAATCCAGAGATCATTTGGATTCCATTAGAAATGAGGATTCAGAAGATCACACAAGAGGAAGTCTGTGTTTTTGTGCTGATGATTGTTCATTTTCGCTGTTTAGCTTCTACATGACTGATCAATTTAAATTGTCCTTTATCATAGTTGGATGGAGTTTAAAAGGTAGATCAATCGCTGTCGCAAGAACAGATAATCTCAGCATTCTATCATCTAACTTCAAGGAGAGGTCTTCTATGTTATTGTCATTCAAGTCCTGGACCGGCAATTCGGACACAAACTGCATTGTAAGAGGTATTTTCTGTTTTGTGCTTACATTTCCGTATTTCGTTTAACTTCTCTGTATGTTATCTTTTTAGGATATTTCTTATCTGTAGACTAGGATTTCCTTTGTCAATATATACTTCTAAACAAGTCCTCTATCGGAAATCCTCATTCATATGTATGCTATGTGGGTATGTGAAACCTGCTCTGCCTTTCTGTGAAAAAATAAGTCATATGATGACCTTATCACTTGCATGGCTGTACTTCTTTGTTTCTTTCTGTACCTGGACCTAAGTTTCTCTTTGTATAAGATTGATCACTATAGATTCTGAAACTGAAGTCTTTCCTGAATCATCAGTGGATTCTATCAGGTGGGTTCGTTATGATAGTATCATTCTCGGATGCTTTCAATTGACTGCAGATGGCAATGAAGAAAATTACCTTGTCCAAGTGATAAAAATCAAAGATGGAAAATTCACTGATGTAAGTAATTGTTTATGTATTTTAGCTGAAAAGTTATCTTTCTATTCCTATTTGTTACTTATATATGTGATATCTACCCTCTCTTTTTGTTGGCACCAACTCTTATCAGAGCTGTCATATCAGCATGAGATGTGTTTACTTGGAGGAATCTTTGCATGGTAACTATTTGGGCCTGAAGGAGAGCTGGAAGGCTCTTTTAGTACTTAAGTAATTACTTAGAGAGCAAACAAAAGCCCTCATTAAAGTTCTGATTTCAAGTTGAACAGAATATTAATAATCTTCACCTTCTTATACATAGAGTAGGTCTGGAATTTTTTCACAATGGCCATGCCTTCTTTTCCTTTTGTGTGGCAGGCTGGTCCTAGGCCTTCCCTTCTGTTCTGGTTGTTTTTAAAACCTTGGAGTGCTACAAGCACTTGTGTGCAAGCGTAGTAAATTAGTTGTGTTTCTGTCTAGAATTTCTCTTCTACTGGTCTTTGTATTTCATAAACTGAAGCTTTATATATATATATATATATATATATATATATATATATATATATATATATATATATTTCTTGATGAATAAAGATACTTTTCTCTTGGGTCTTGATATCTTAGAACTATGATTTTTGAGTTTCCTAAACAACCAAACTTCTAATATAGCTGACAAGGTGCCTTATCTGGCTTGAATACTAAGATAACCAGGGGTTTGGAATTTATATTTTCTTGAAGTTGTAGATAGAAATCCTCATTCTGCGGCGATCTTTGGTCTATGATGGCCATTGGACTTTTGGTTTCAAGAGAGTTCTAATAGCCGAAATGTAATAGTTGTAAAATAGAAAATCAATTAAAATATTTGTCAAATAGAAAAAAATTGTAATACCCATCTGCTGCCCCTTTTGGCTGTAAAATCGCCCCTTGAATTGTAAACTTATCCTACTTCATGGTTAATAGCATTAAAGTATATTCTAATTTTGTGAAACTGCTCTTGTAGGATGCTTGTAAGCCAGTTGTGATACCTTTCTATGATATTTTTCGGGGTCTCATTGGCGACATTCTTCCCTCTGCAACTGGACCATATTTAATGGCGAGCTATCTTGAGCAATGGTGTGCAATTTTACTCATGTCCTGTTCTTTCAGCATTAATTTCATAACAGTTACTTAGGTACACTTGTATCATGTCTAAATAATTTAATTTTTTCTGAACATTGTCTACTTGAACAAGTTATGTGGAATTAAATAAATATTCCATACTCTGCAGATCAAACTTGTAAATGGCGATGAAAAGCAGTAACAATGTTTTCCAGATAAATATGCCGATTCTTAAAATATGTTCATTTTACACGTTGAAAAGGAACTTAGTATTGGAGCGTCGACGAGCAGGTTAAGATGGATGCATGGTTCGTGAAATTAAGGAGCTGCATTAGAGCTGGAGGCCATGAATCCCTATAACGTTTGGAAAACCATCAAATATGTATTGTTTTTTAAAACAAGGGAAATGTTATTGGCACTCCAAAAGGGTTAGTGTGCATTCTACTTCTCCTATGCACAACAACTTTTTTGGAGTGCCAATAACAGCTCCCTTAAAATATAGTTGGTCTTTCTAATTATTTGATTCACATGTCTATTAGTTATTGACTTGGCTCTCCAGTCTCCACAATAAAGTTTTTTGGCATCCCCTGGGAGTTCTTTGTTGACTCTCAGTTGAGAGTTCACAGTACAGTTAGGGTTTTGAGTGGTTTGCCTTCTTCAGGTGTGTTTGATTCAAGTGAACTTATTAGTGTTAGTCGTAGTTGGCCCTTTTGGCTTAGAAACCTTTTCTTTTACTCCTTTTTTTTATTTGTTTTTATTTTTAAGTAATCCGCTGCATCCAATGTGTCTTTTAAGAACTTGCCAATCATTATTTTTTTCTTTGCACGCCATATTATGTTGCATACTTGCTAAGTGTACATTGTTCTTTAATTTCTTTATGAGTACAAATTTCATATTTCATACAATGGTGATAACTAACTTTTGGTAATTGTTACAGTGAACTTGCAATTATTGCTAACAGGAAGAATGTGGATGAACATATTGTGTGTCTAAGCTGGTCGCTAGGAAATGAGAACGATGAAGTTGTAGCTGTTGATATTTTGCGTGATCGTTTGCTACCAAGAATTGAGCTTCAAGGTACTAAGATATGATAGCGACAAAATACCAATGGATAGGTTGATTGGCACCCTTTACTTATGTTTAGACTAACAGTAACAATTAAACAGCTGAAATTTGCATAGATTCTGAAAAAATGTTAGCTTTTAGTTGTTAATATGGTGACAAATCGTAGTTAGTCTGATTGAGATCTGGTTATGAATATGGCTTGTACAGCCCCATTTTCAACCCTACGATGGTCTAGTAAGGAGCACCAGCTCATTCCTTTTTCCCTGTTTCAAATGTTCTATTGTGTTGGTTATTTGTTGGGTTGAGTTAATTTGTGCATTGTTTTGCCCCTTGTTTCAGAGAATGATGATGATAATTTGATCCTGGGGCTCTGCATCGATAAAGTTTCAATAAGTCAGAAAATAATTGACAGAGTTGGAGAGGAACTGCGAGAATTCTCACCATATTGCATCCTTATGTGTCTTACTCTCGAGGGACAACTAGTAATGTTCCATGTTGCCAGGTTTTCCTGTTCTCCTAATTCTCTAAAATTCATTATTGTCACATGGTTCTTTGTTTGCTTGTTATATGTGAGCCGGTCTCTGGTGTGATGCTCAGCAGAGGGATTACTGTTTACCAAACCTTTGATATATATATATGTTGACAATTGATTTTGGAATCTTCTGTAGTGAAAGTGGCAATAAAGTTTCACCTGCTATTGTTTCCCCCCTATCTGATGAAGACGAGGATTCCCCTGGACTGGTATCTGTAGAAAGTGAATCATCTGAACCTTCTCAGTTGGCGAAGGAAGAAGTTGAAAAGGTTTTAATGGATGACCTGAAGTCTACTCTTGTTACAAAACAAGTAATCAACAAAGAAAGTATTAGCAGTAACCAGAAAGAGGAGCCCTTGATGAATTTTCAATCATTTGAAGCTGATGGGCAACGAGTCCTTACAGTTCCAAAGGACTACCCAGACAAAAATGGAAAACAAGTGTTCAGGGACTTCAGAAAGACAGAAACTGGCGCCTCTTTTGCTGGTAGCATTGCTTCTGATATTGATGTAAAATCAACTTCTAAATCTCCACTAAAAATGGAGTTGACAGGTTCACAGATGGTTTTGTCTGAGTTCTTGTCAAGCAAAATAATCACATCTTCAAAGGACACTCATGTGAAATCTCCACTTGTACCTTCAAGTAGATCTGGAAATACCAGTCAAATTTCCGGTGCTAACGAGAAACCTCTTGGAACACTTCCTTCCAAAGATATTTCTGGCATATCAACCTCAGTCAACGTTGCTAATAGGGTGGTGGAAAATGGGGGACGGAGACCATCATCTTTTGCTGGAAATAGTGTACCAGTATCTTCTTTTTCTAGCTCTCAAATGGTATCACAGGAAAGTTCTTCCTTTGCAAAGTCTCCAAACGTCAAGGTTCCTACATCCAAGGAAAATGATAGTGATCTTTCCAAGACAAGGATGCCCAACTCTGAACCAACGTTATCAAAACAGTTTGGCAATGTAATGTCCTTTATTGTGGTGTCCTTTTTTCATTCAGACTACAGTTCTCTTACTCATTAAAATTCGTTAATGTATCTGAAACTTAACAGTTTCGGTAAAGGTGGAGAATCGACAAAGAAATGGGTGTTTTACACTTAGAACTTATAGAAATTGATGAGTTTGTCTATAACATAGGTAGCCTATTTAACCGTCAGATTCGGCCACTTGTCTACCCTATTGTTTGTAATATGATCGTTTTTTGCATGTGGTTAGTTAGGAACACATTTTTTGACTACAGGTGGGGCAGTCCACTTTTATTTGGATGGAATTAGATTTTGTTACTCTGTTTGTTTATGTCCTCCTTTTGCATCATTGTTCTTTCCTCTATGAGAAGAATATGACATACACGCACACACTTGGGGTCTCTATTGGCTGCTGTTGGAATGTTCTTGAGTTCGCATTTTCAGAGCTCTTAGTCCTTTTGCTTTTTCATCCAGATCAAAGAGATGACTAAGGAGTTGGATATGCTTCTACAGTCGATAGAAGGAGCAGGTGGTTTCATGGAAGCTTGCACTGTTGATCAGGAAAAGTCAGTTGAAGAATTGGAGAGAGGCATAGGGACTATATCTAACAGATGCCAAACGTGGAAGGTAATACTTATCTACTTTGGCTGCAAAAAAGATAATCCCTCAATGCGATTAGAGTTTTTCACCCTTTTGGATGCTTGCCATTTGGTAGTGGTACCTGAGTTGATTGCCATTTGGTAGTGGTACCTGAGTTGATAGTAAGAAGAAGACTAAGATGAAGATTATGAAATTTGAAAATTCTGATAAGTCTAATATTTGGAATGTTTGATATGATTTGATGTGTTTCAAATATGCCTCCCAACCATCCTATTTATAGGGATATGATGTGGGTTACAATCCTGATTATAACTGAATCTCTAAACTTAATGGGTTAGATAAAGACTAATCTAGGAAGGAATTAAGAAAAAGTAGACTAAATCCATACTTTCCATCAATTTTTCCCTTAGAGAGTTTATTAATGTTTGAATCTCAGTTTCCTGTATAATTTCGCAGAGCATCATGGATGAACGACTTCGAGAAACCCAACATCTTCTTGACGCTACTATACAAGGTACGTTATCTGTGCAGATTTATCAATGATTTTTGGGCAAAATGCGTCTGGCTTGCATAGATCGTTCGAAATAATCATTGTTCGAATAGTTCAGTTTTGGCGAGGAAAGTATACATGGAGGGCATTGTCAAGCAAGCTTCTGATAGCCAGTATCTGGACTTCTGGAATTCTCAGAAGTTGTGTTCTGAACTTGAGCTGAAGCAGCGGCACATTTTAAAAATGAACCAGGTACTCCATCATGCAATTTGTGCAATCTGATGTTTGATGAGTTTTATAATTTGTTCTTTGCCTTCTGTCTTTTTGGTTGTATATGGTGGTCATCTTGACTCCTTGTTATGTTCTTTGCAGTTTTATTAATTTTGGCTTTTTCTAAGAAACTAATATTAATTCTTGCATATTATTTTTCCTTTCAGGATTTGACTGGCCAATTAATTCGATTGGAAAGGCATTTTAATGGGCTTGAACTTAACAAATTTGGTGAAGATGCTGCAGCTCATGCTGGTCAAAGAGCTTTTCATAGTCGATCTGGCCCATCAAGGTAGATTAAAGTTTTATAAATACAATAGAAAGGAATTTTACTTTTCTAATTCCTTCTACAATGTAAATAAGGAGAACAGACTGAACAAAAGGTGCAATCTGAAGAGACAGGAAGTTACAAGATGAACACCTCAAAAGATCCTAAAATCTCATTAAGCTAGAATGACCTTAGTTGAATAGATGAATAAGTGTCTAAAACAAATTTCCCTTCTTTCTGAAGTAACTATTAGATTTACCTGTTTCAAGAATATGTCCAGGCATACAAGTAGACTTCAGTGTAGTCCCGGGAAATTTTACACTTCCTATGGCATTTTCTAATAAAGCAAGCTTTTCAACATGTAATGCTCCTTTGTGGTTTTCCCCTCAAAAGTGGCACTGAATAAAGAGACATTCACAGATTTGAAACACCAACCAGTAACTTTTTAGATCATGCCTCTTGGTGATCTTTTTTATAAGGTCTCTTCAGCATTGCTGCACAAACATGCACCCAGTTTGGTAAGGAAAGCTATCATTCCTTCCATGGCCTAGATCCCCTAATAAGACTGAAAGCAAAGTGCCTTCTGTGTGAAGGCACCACCTTATTACCTTCGTTCTTCTTGCCTAACATACCATGCATATAGAATTTATGCACATTTATGCTTGAACTCTATCATTCTCCCTTTTTTTTGTATCTTTTTTTTTCTCTGATTAAGGCTGGTAGTTGAAATTTATAAGTGTTTTTAAGTTGTGGACTCCTGCTTTTTCTTGTATTTTTTGTTGGTTAATAACACTTTTGATTCCTAAAAAAGAACAATATCTGACTGTACTGAACTATTTCTTGCAGACACATTCAGTCCTTGCATAGTTTACATAGCACAATGACATCACAATTAGCTGCTGCTGATCAGCTTTCTGACTGCCTCGCCAAACAAATGGCAATACTGAAGATAGAGTCTCCTGCTGTGAAACAGAAGAATGTTAAAAAAGAGTTGTTTGAAACCATAGGGATCCCTTATGATGCCTCTTTCAGTTCTCCTTCCGCGGGTGCTACAAAAGTTAGTGGTACTAGAAATGAGCAACTATTGTCCTCTTTGGGTTCTACTGCTTCTAAGGATCAGCCAAGGAGAAATGCCAGTGTCATAAAGAATTACGAACCAGAAACGGCGAGGAGGAGGAGAGACTCACTCGATAGGGTAATGATCCTCTGGACTACTTGTGTATTTGTGTTTCATTATTAGAAATAAGCCACTTTCGTAGTTAATCTGTCATGATCAATCCTCACTTGCAAGTCGTACAACTCGCTCTTGTGTGGTTAGCCTAAAGTTTGGAAGGGCTTATACTTGTTTATCTCAACAGTGTTATGTTCTGTGCACTAGTATTGGGCAGAGTTCTGATCATTTTCTTTTGACAATGCAAATCTAGGCTAGGTGGTCCTATGTTTGGAGTTGGAATTGATTTTTTCTCGTTGATGGAAAATGTATGTATATTAGAGCCAACAAAAAGGCTTTTACTCGACATTGATCCTCTGGATTGTTTAGCGGAGAGTAATAGGTCTCTTTGATGATTAGTGGCGGAAGTGAAATCCCTTTGTGATGAAAGTAGTAATTAGTTTTCTGTCTGTTTCTAGTATATTCCTTCCTTTTATTATTAGTTCATCTGGATTGTGATACGTTCTTGTTTGATGTATATATATATATTTTTGAGCAACTTGAATGTGATATGTTCTTGTTTGATGCGTGTAGCCATAGATAACTTTTATTGACTTCACGTCTGTTAGTTCTCATGATTTATCTTCTATTTTCGATAAATTCTTGTTTCTTATCAATAAAAAATAAAATTCTAGATACTGATTTGTGCATTCCTTTTTGGTGGTCATATGATCAAGAGCTGGGAAGACTACAAGCCCACGAAAGCAACTGTGAAAAGGTTGCTTTTGCAAGAAAGTGGCAAGGAAAGCATTAATAGATCATCTGTTCCCATTAATAAGCAAAGCTTCCCTCGATTGCTAGAGGGATCGGCCGTTCCTCGCCCTAGAGATCATGCAAAACCTGCAACCTTCTTGCATCCATCTCAGCATAAAGGTGGGGTTTGAAATGTGCAAACCAGAAAGTTTTCTGATATCGTTGTGTGCTTTAAGCATATTTGGCACCCACTGACTTTTACATTTCCATATCTTTAGCAGGTATTCAGGGTACAGAACAAAAGCAGGCTCTTCAGAGCTCAGAAACCCCATTTTCTTGGGTCAAAGACATTCGAGGACCATTGAGACCTACTGAGCCGAAGTCTCCTGCAATGCAAGAACTCATTATGTCATCAGCCTCCCAAGTGTTGCCTGCAGCTAGGCAGAATTTGATGAGGGAAACAAGAATGACAGCAGAAAAATCTGGAGATGGAATTACGTACATTCAGAAGTCTGAGTCAGTTTCAATGAAGGAAAAGTCTTTTTTCCCATCAGACACTAGTGAGAAACCCTCCATTCCTATGGTTCCTGCACAGACGCCATCATTGCTGAAGAAACCAAATGATATGCCAAGTTCATATGCGAAAGATGCACTTCCAACAAAAGAGAGTGTGAAGAATAGACCCTTCACCACAACAGCTGCATCTACTGAATCTGGAAAAAAACACAATTTTTTGTACGCCCCCTCGCTTTCTGTTCCTGTACCTGCTGATCAGTCTGAAAAGGTTTCCCAGCTTGATGCTGTGACAAACAACCACCTTGGTAAAGTTTCAGCTTCTCCCACATTCTCATCAGTTTCAGCTCCCTCATCTCCAATAACTAGTTCATCATCAGCTCCTCTATCTTCCTTGTCAGTTCAACCATCAGTTGCCTCATCCTTGTCCTCTGCGATGGCCTTAAACAAATCTTTGTCTAGTTCTGGCATTACTTCAGATGTGAGTAAACCTATATCAACATCCTCATCCTCATCCTCTTTAACTGTTCCTTCTATTAGTTCTCTCTCTTTTGATGCTACAAAACCATTGGTGCCCCCATCTGCCCCTTCATTTGTGATGAGTTCATCAGAATCTCCAAAAACAGAAACAAATGCTAATACTATATTGCCATCTCATAAATTTGAGCCTTCTAGTTTGATGCCTAAACCTTCAATATCATCTACCATAAGAATTGAAACTCCGACAGGCCTGGCATCTGAAATTCAGCCCAATCTTACCAGTGCTAGTCCTGCAGCAGGAGTGGCATCTGGGAGGACCCAGGCCAGTTCGGACAATACTGCAGGTCTGAAAGCTCAGAAAGAACAGTCATCTACTGAACCATCTCCATTCCCAACAGCATTCTCAACTCCTGGGATGGGTACTGGTGGAAAGGCGGACGGGCTGGGTGTACAAAATGTACCGGACGATGAAATGGATGAGGAGGCTCCCGACACAAGTAGCATAACTGAACTTAGTTTGGGAAGCCTTGGCGGGTTTGGGCTTGGCTCTGCCCCTAACCCAACAGCTCCTAAAGCAAATCCATTTGGTGCACCGTTTGGCAATGCTGCAACAAATGTGACGACTCCTTTCTCCTCGACTTTACCTGGTGGGGAGTTGTTTCAGCCTGCGTCTTTTAACTTCCAATCTCTGCAGCCTTCTCCATCCTCGCAGCCTGCAAATCCAGGTGCTTTTGTGGGTGGCGTTGGCACTGGTAATAGTGCCCCCGCTCCAAGTCCGAGTGGATTTGGCCAGTCTGCACAAGTTGGACCAGGGCAGCAAGCATTGGGATCAGTTCTTGGTGCTTTTGGACAGTCGAGGCAGCTTGGTACTAGTGTACCAGGAACTGGTTTTGGATCACCCGGGGGTTTTGGTGGTGGTGTTGTTGGCACAAATCCCATTGGTGGCTACTCAAGCGCTGCTACCGGAGGGTTTGCTGGTGCTGCTTCTGGAGGTGGTGGATTTGCTAGTTTGGCTTCTGGTGGTGGTGGGTTTTCCGGTGCAGCTTCAGGCAGTGGTGGGTTTGCTGGTGCTGTTTCCGGTGGTGGTGGGTTCGCTAGTTTGGCTTCAGGCGGTGGAGCGTTTTCTGGTGCAGCTTCAGGTGGTGGTGGGTTTGCTGGCGCAGCTTCAGGCGGAGGTGGGTTTTCTGGTGCTGTCTCAGGTGGTGGATTTGGGGCATTTGGTGGCCAACAGGGATCTGGTGGTTTCTCTGGTTTTGGTAGTGCGGGAGCAACTGGAAAGCCTCCAGAGTTGTTCACGCAGATGAGGAAGTAAACCCTCAGAAAGTTTTGGATCACATCTGGCAGATGTAATTTGGCAATTGAAATCGCACTTGAACAGACTGCATGTCTGGAAATCACATGAACTTTGTGGGAGAAACCTGTTTTGGCTGTGCCAGATTCTCATTGTACAGGTCAATGTTGTAGACTTATGAAAGAATACTAATTATAAGTAGATAAGTAGATGCATCCGCCGGACTGCTTAAGCATGTCCAGAGATTATGATTAACATAAGTCATTATCTGATCTGATCTTTGCCGCTGGCTATGATTATGCACAACATGATTTCCTTTGTGTGTGTGTGTGTTTCTTCCCAACTGTCAAATTTACAGATTCTTGCACTCATGTCGCTTGTGCTTGTCTCTCATCTCCTTTTCTTTTTTAAATAGGGAAGTGATTTTCACATACCCTTTTTTACATTGTGTACATCATTAATTAATTATATCTGTGATTCTCATTTCATCATTTAATCAAACGGCCAAAAATACAGTAAAAAATATAGGGTGTGTGGAAGGGGAAAAGATGTACTAAAATCAGTTCCCTTAGCAAAAACAATGTAGGGGAAAAAGATAGAGGGAGAAATGAATGGGGGAAAAATGAGATTATTTTTTAATGATGGAAGTAGAAAAAAAAAGGGTGAAAATTTGGCTCTTTTCCCACTACTTTTAGAATTCTCCTTCATTTTTTGGCTTTGAATGACAAAAAAACATAAATTACAATAAGTAAAGAGAGAAACAAGATTATTGATTATAGATCATGGTAATTATAAATTTTTTTTTAAAAAAAAAATATTTAAAATATTTATTTTTAAAATTTTTTTACCGCATTGGATGTATGACGGTCAAATATTTTTAAACGGTGATGGTAGCATACCAAATGTCAACAAAAGAGATAAGAAAGACAAAAAAATGGTGTAGCATGTAGACGCCACCTCACGGTGAAAACGATAGTGGAGAGTGTATATTTGTCTCCAAAGTTACATTTTCCACCCTCATTTCGAGGTTTATACAACCAAATTTTACAATATTATTTACATTTGGGTGAAAAATATGGGTTTATAGAATATGTTTTTAGGTTTTTAGGGCAACATTGTTTTTGCTCTTAGGTTAAGGGGAAAAGGTACACAGCACAAGAGCATTTGATGTATCAAAGGCAACTCAGGTATGCACAAAGACAAGCGAAAACTGAATGTGTTTACCAAATTTGTTAAATTACTACATCATTATTACAAAGCAGAAGTGCCGGATGCATGCTTACAAAACAGATTTAGTGGTTGCATGGAAAAACGGGGGTGCGTGAAGCATCTCCCTATGTAAGATATTAAAGTTCCCAGCTAAATGGCTCCTACGTCTTCAGGCTGTCACACTGGAAGTCCTAATTCCGAAATCTTCAATATATGTTTGTCTAGGACAGACCTCTGCCGTTTCAACATTGATGCTATTGAAGCAACCTAATAAACGTAAGACAAAAAAGAGTATTACCATGAGGAAAACAACATACTTGAATGAATGAAGGTTGTGATCTGTTTGAACTTGCCTCTGCTCTGAGTTTCAAAGCCTCCCTATTAGGAATTTCGCGCAGCCCGTCCATTAAATCTACAAAAAGAAAATGTAATATAAGATGCAGACATGATTCTAGTGAAATATTCCCTTAACAGAGAAAAAAAAAATTCTACTGAAGTATTCCAACATCTTCCCAATCCCAGTTCATTGATATGCATGACATTGACAGCCAAGGCCCAAGACAAGCATAAGAGCTCCCAAAGACAAAGTTAAGGCCTCTTATATAATCATCTAACAAACAGAACTTCACTAGCTCAAACCTGCAGCTTGGGATTCAACCTTGTAAACGGATTTAGATAGATACTGAACTTGACTTCCCACGTCCCTGCGTAAATGACTCGGAACAAATCAAGAGAGAGACCAAGAGTGAATGAAATTATAGGAGAATAGAAAGAGCAGTTAGTTAAATGAGAGGGGTACATGAGATCGGTATGCCCATATTTCATATCTTTCTCAGCAAGGCGCGCCCTTTCAATAAGTTTCTTGCTCTCCTTCTTCATCAAATCAACTGAAAGGTTCAATGCCTTCACATCTTTCTCAGCTCTAAGAAACCGAGCCTGCAAATTTATAAGTAGTAGTTAGTATGGGGAGCCAAATGTTTAACGAAAGAAGAGCTTGCTTGGAACGCATACAAGTTGTAAACTGCAACTAATAGGTTTTGAGTTTGCGTTTGAAGTTATGAGTGCAAGGGGGAGCATATACATAATATTACCTCTTCGCTCTGAAGTCGGCCAAATGTGTGGCGAAAGAAGAACCTTCTAGGTCCTGCAAACAAAGGTGTGACATTTCATGCGTGCTGGCGTGCCATGCCATGCCAAACCAAGGCACAAAAGTGAAAGACAGACGAGACGAGGAAAGATGCATTATCTGTTGAAGGGCAAAGTAGAACATGGAAAAGAGACGAGACAGTGTAGCACGCAAAGCAGAAAAAGAATGGACCTGGCAAAAGCAGCAAGGCAGCAGTGAGGCCAATTCCAAGAGTTGAGGCAGGAGTCTCTCTTGCACTCATCACCCCTTCTACACAAGCACATGTATGTATGTAGGTACATTTTCAATCTCCGATTCAACATTCAATTCGATTCAATATTCTTCAATTCATGATGGATGGATGGATTTGGGTGGGTTACCTTTGACGGTGGTGAAAAATGCCTGCTCGTAGTTTCTCAAGTCGGAGAGGGCTTTGTTGAGATAAAGGGGAAAGTGATGTTGAAGAGAGCGAGCAGAGCGAATGGCAGCGTCGCTGGATTGGATGACCGTACGCTGCAGATCCTCCGCCATGGTTGCCATTGATTTTGAGTTGGAAGAGGATGACGATGGCGACGATGGCGACGATGGTGACGGCGTCGTCTCCGCCATTTTCCTTCTCTCCTTTTTTTTCTCTGTTCTGAAATCAGGAATTCTTCCGTTTGCGACTGTTTCGCTTCTTTCGTCCTTGCTTGTTTGGGCTGGATGCTCTCCTTCTTCAGTACGGATATGGGCCAAAGCCCAATGTGACCAAATGTGCCCAAATGTGCCCAATGCGCCGAATGTGGCCATGCATGATCACGCCATGGAGACGCACCTAATGGTCAAAGCTCAACAATTCATCTGTTTGTGAATTCGATTCCATTGGTAGTTATTAAAGGGGTTGTTTTGTACCCACTTGTTGTCAATGTAATTGTATAATCCCATTGTTTTGTATAGGGGAGTGAGTTGTAGGCTTGTAGCGAGAGTTGCCAGATTGCCAAAGAGGAGGAGACTAAAAGTAACTCAGAAAAGGAAAAGTTAGTTAAACAACACCAAAAAAAGCATCATCATCATCAACGAGGAGAAGAGAAGAGAAGAAGAATCCTAGAAGAAGAAGTTGTGTCTTGGGGGGTGTTTTAAGTTGAAAAGGAGGCACTCTCACGTAGGTAATGTTACTCATTTAGATTTTGTCTTTAGTGAGGTTCGATTCAATTACCAGAGGGAGAGGCGCGGCGGTGACACGGCGGCGAGGGTTTTGGGGGTGTCTATATGATGCTTTGTGATTCATTATGTGATCGAATACAGCCATGGCTTCGTGATTACGACAGCCTTCAATCATTCGCCGTCATCCTCCTCTACATTCAGGTTCCCTTTCCCCTTTCTATGCTTTTCTATGCTTTTCTCTGTTTTTCTAATTTCCAATTCCCAGTTTTCAAATTCCAATTCAATCAACATCGTATCATATCAGTGATGATACTGATGGGTGCAGTGCAGCATCATATTTTATGAATTCAATTCAATCTATAATGTGCTCATTATGCTCGCTCCGTATATGCTCCGTATGTGCTCCGTATATATATAAATACACACAGATTGGGTGCGCATTGGTGGGATCGCTTGGGGCTCTCTACAACGGGGTGCTGCTGATAAATCTGGCCATCGCATTGTTCGCTCTGGTGGCAATCGAGAGCAGCAGTCAGAGACTCGGCCGTACTTATGCCGTCCTACTCTTGTGCACTATCTTCCTTGATGTCTTCTGGTTCATTCTCTTTTCCTACGAAATATGGTAATTTCATCATTCTTCTCCATCCTTAATTTCTTTTTCTTTTTTTCTTTTTGCATTGGCTTTCCAATGCGATACGATACGATACATTACAATACAATACTTAAATGTCTCTGTCTGGCTGGTTCTTCTAGGAGAAAGGGTCTAACTTGTCTCGTGCGCAGGAACCTCTCTCCCGGTAATTACACAGTTTTGTACATCTTCTCCGTTAAGCTCACTCTCGCCATGCAAATTGTCGGCTTCTCCGTCAGGTTATCCTCCTCTTTGCTGTGGATTCAGATCTACAGGCTGGGCCTTTCCTATGTAGACCATGGTGCCCTTCCTAGAGAAGCTGATTTTGACTTGAGGAATAGTTTCTTGAGTCCCACTACTCCTTCTGCTGTACCTAGACAAACCTCTGATTCCAGTGATGCTTTGGGAGGCGCTATCTATGATCCTGCTTATTACTCCTCGCTCTTTGAAGATGGTCAGGTTCGTTCTCTCCTCTCTCACTACTGCCTTTCATTTCTCTTTGCTTTTCTCCTGCATATGAACTTAGATTACGCGCCATTGCCTCCTTTTGTATATGCACTACTCTCAACACTATCCGAAAGCATGCTTACAAGCTTATAATGGAGCATCTTCGGCTTCTTTGTTCGTAGATAACAAAACACAAAATAGAGTGGACTCTTAGATAAAATATTTTGTAATCGCCCCATTCTGTTTATATATAGTAATCTAAGACCTCATTATTATTTACTTGGTAGAGGCACTAGGGAGAGAGTATAATGAAGGAATGTGGCCAATTTCCCACTTTTGTTGTCGTTTTCAGAATCCACAACTGAACCGATTGTACGAATAAATCCCTACAAGACAACCAGAAAGTGTCTGCTGAAGATAAAAGCATCTCACTACTGTGATGCTTTTTGGTAATCAAGTCCATATTTAGTTTCAAATAATGTGTGTTCCTTTGCCTATGACATGTACATTTGCCTATGACAACTACAAAACCATCAAAGGCCTCTTCGAGGTGCATTTTCTTTATAGTGGACAGGAGTGGACAGGAGGATTACCTACCATGTGACGGGAAAATTGCCCTTGAAAATTAATATTTCTATCTCACTTCTATAAGGAATGCACTTCCAGTTAGGCTTTCTTGAAATAGAACGTGATGTTGTCATGTATGCTAAGGCCCTTAGGTCAATTTGTTAAAGTTACAGAATAATAAACCAAATGAAATCTGACGTTTTCATCCTGCTCCCTGTTCTGGTGCTGTGCTTATGATTTTGACATAATCCACTGAGGGAGAAAATTCTGATATATTATGTCTGTTTGGCTTACATTTTGCTATAATGTGAATTACTGTATATCTCATGGCTGTTGGTGTTTGAAGTTCTTTCTCATATATTTCTGTTCCTTCAGATGTTCACAATATGATGTAAATTAGAAGGTATCAATAACTGTGTGTATACTGGTATGAAATTGAAACCAATCTTGTCTGTTTTTAGGGAAAGTTTTGCAGTGGCAATGGATCTACTTCTGCTGCCGAATCTTCTAAGGCGAAACCACCCGTAGTCAGATCGTTTCAGTTCGTAGATGTAAGTATCCATAAATATACTTTTGAAGGCAACTTTAGCAAATTGATTTGTCTGGTGATGTTCTTGGAGGTCGAATCAATATCATGGTTCTTCCTCACCTTTATGTTATTTATGTACAACACCACACCAAGTATTTCTTTCACATGTTTATAACTGTTGGATATGTGGTTGGGTAGAATTTTGAGGTCATTTTCTTGGTTTTGAAATGACATATTTGTTCTCAATTGGAACGTTGGATGTACAACATCTCTATACTTCCCTTCTGAAATTTGACTGGGTGCTGCTTTTTGGGTATTGTATACTACCATAAAACCTCTGTGAAATTGCTCTATAAAGGAAGAATCTCCACATATTCATAAAGGTCCCAAATTTGGCCAGTTATATTTTAGGTCCCGTCATATTAATTTGCTACCTTATAGCCATAATTGTAAAAAAGACTAAAAAAAATGCAATTTGCAATAAATATTTAACATAAAATAAAATATTTTCCTTTTGTGATCTGGGACAATGATTTAATGTTTAGAGTTGATGTCATGCCTTTGAGTCGTCGGATATATTATAACACCTTTTTGTTGAAGCCAAAATGTTCTATCTACTCAAGCATGTTTACAACTTCTTGGGTTGAAACTTTTGGTATTTGTGTACTGTCATCCATAGAATAACCAACTTAAATATTAATTAATACAAAGGAATAACATCCTTCAATTCATAAAATTGTTCAGGTACCAACATTATCAATTTATAGAGGTTTTACTGTATAACTCTTAGTATATAAGGATTATGATTCCTCTCAATGGGTTCTTCTTGTTAATAGCTTTGTCTTGTTATGCTTTCTTCTTCTATTCAGCAAGACACCCCAAAATTTCTCTCAGTGGTTTCTTGTTAACAGCTTTCTCTTGTTCTGCTTTCTTGTTATGTTCTGCAAGACACGCCAAAATTTCTTGCTTATTCATGTTTTTCGGCCACCATGATGTCGCTACCTATGCATTTTTAAGTATTAGTCACGACATGGCAGATTGTCATGAGATAGGTACTATGCACTGAAGCACTGCAGAACCAGTAAATTAGACTGTCCATGAAACGGTTCTTTCTGCTTGACTGTAGGAATTTTTATGCTCTGATACTTATTACTTCATCCAGAGGAAATAACATATTTGCTGCTTCCAAGTTGTAACAAGATTTGTTTGAGTTCTCGCAGGAGGAGAAGGCAGTAAGCCATTCTAATTCAGTTTAAAGTTGGAGGGTGTTATCTCTATTTTCTTTTTGCATCCCACTCCCCTAGTTGTTTAGAGAGGATTTTCATATAAATGTGATGTAGTCACCGCGGCCAGAGTTGTGTTTGGGAGTGGGCCTTGTACAGTCGAATGAATCACATATATTCTTGAGCATTTTTGCCGGGATGGAGGCCACCGCGATCAAAGAATTAGAGGGCATCCACATGGTCCGTCCAGTTGGGACGAACTTTGGTGGATCATTGGAGTAGCATGTTGGCCGCATTGCACAGTGCAGCAATCAGACAATCAGGCTGCAGCGCCGGATGTTAGTTTAGTTGACAATGAAATATTTGATTAAGGAACCAAGGCACTTGCCTCTTCTTCCCCCGATAGCATTACTTTGACCCTTTCAATGGAGAAGCTTTGATTTTGGTCTTACTAAGGTTCTCTTTGACGTAATTACTGTAGTTTGTGGCAATTGTTAATGCTAGGAAAAAAAAAACACAACAGTTCAAAGAATCAAAATGTTGAAAATCTAGCATCAGTTAACGTTGGTATCTTTAGGCTATTTTTGTTTTCAGTAGCCGAAAATGGAGTTTTGATGAGAGATGACTCTCTTTCATATCCAAACAATAATAAAGAGCTGACTATTCTAATGGTGAATAACAACCCCTTCCCCAAAAAATGAATTTCAAGTTTATTTTGTTTGTTGCCACTGTGGCTCATGGATTCGAAGACAAGATAAAATTTGGGAACCCACGATGCTTTATGACGACTTGTGATTCATGAACTCCTTGGAATATATCGACTTTTGGTGTATATAGTTGGTGGATGGAACGAGCACTATCATGAGCCTCTACATTTGTTTTTCCACGCATTTGGTGCATTTACTGAGGTGTCAATCATCAACTACTACAAACATTTTTTTAATTAAACATATCTTTAATTAAACATATCCTCCTAATCCAACCGTTACAAGCATGACACCTCAGCAAATGCACCAAATGCATGGATAAGCAAATGTAGAGGCTCATGGTCCGAAACATTAATTGTTGGGATCGCTGATCTTCTGTCCCTAAATTCCCTATCCCTTTGTGTCCTCTTGTTTTCTAACACGTGGCACACTATTAATTACTACACTTAATACCAAGTTAACTCTTCTTTAACCCCGTTAAGTCTCAATTCCTTCGTTTCCATTAGGGCATGTTTACTACACCCGGAATGGGAATGGAGGAATCGGAATGGAATTGAAACGATTCTCATTCCGGTGTTTACTTACACAACGAATGAAAATTGTTGTGGGTCCCACCAGAAAAAACCATTCCCATTCCCAAATTTTGGCCAAATTTGAAACCGGAGGGGGGGAGATGGTATTGGGTTGAGTGGAATGGGAATGGGTTTGTCATTTCCAAACTTACCCTCCCATTTTTAATTGACTGTGAAACTTTTTATTGAGGAATAAAACCAACGCGCCCCCCCTCCTCTCCCAATCCAACCCCAAAAACAACAACGCCGCCGGAGCTTCCATGGTTGAATAGAGATGGAGCCTTGCCGGAGTCGCCACCGCCGCTGTGTCGCCACCGCCTCCACCACCACCACAATAATCCCAATCCAAATCAAATTATAGTTAATCAACACAAAATGGTCCCCTCGTTGATTCATCTTATAGACTAAATTTAGCAGCTGCCCACAGCTCACACTCCCCCACTCGACACACACAGCCGCCAAGAAGTTGATACAGAAGACGAAAATGGTGATGAAAGTTTCTTGATTGCTTCTTCTCCGTTTGAACCACAAGGTACTGTTGGCTTAATCTGCTGTTCTTCGGCTTCAAGTTCATGCATTTCTTCAATTTGGTAGATTTGGGTTTCAAGATCTAAAAACAAAGAAGTCAAATCCAATAAAAAGTCTCACCTTTTTGAGGCCCGACATCAAAACCCAGAAGTTAATATCTCAAGTATTTGACATTTTCTTCATTGTTAGGAGTTTTTGTGATCCGGGTACTTTTGTTTTGCGCCGGAGTCTTTGGCATTAGAAACTATGTTGCATCTGGACTGAGTTGATGAATGATAAGCACAACTTGTTAGTATTGCTTCAATTGTGTTAATGAACATTTCCCGGAAAATTGGGGAAGTGCCCCCGGAATGAGGAAGTGCCTCGGTAAAATAGGGAAGTGTCCCGGTAAAATGGGAAGTGTCCCGGAAAATGGAGAAGTGTTCCGGTAAAATAAGGAAGTGTCCCGGAAATGGAAAAGTATCCCGGTAAAGTATGACTAAATTGTAATAATATAATTTTTTTGTAAGAAAAAAGTGAGGTAGGTTTATAAAACTTTGTAAAATTAGATAATTACCCCAATTGTAAGTAGAATTATAGACATAGTTAAAAATAATAATGTATAATAAAGCTTAATTATATATCAAAATTGAATTTATTTTAATAATATTGTATCTTTACAAAAGGGTATTTTGGTAATCAAATCACACTAATTCTGATTCCGGACAGTTAGTAAACACTGTAATGGAATGACTGATTCCGATTCCGACTCATTCCGATTCCTGCCCATTCCGATTCCTGCCCATTCCGATTCGAGTCAGTAAACGTGCCCTTAGTCTCTTCCTTTTGTTCGGAACACACTCATCTTCTCCCCTCCCCGGTCGACTCCATCAACTCCCACTCCCCTCTGCCGCCGCCATCGTCGACTCCCCTTCCCTCAATCGTCGATTCCTCCCCCTTCTTCTTTTCACCGCTGCATCGTCGACCCCTCCTTCCCTCTACTGTCGTCATCTCCTCCGTAAGCTCAAATCTCTAAATTCAAGCACAATCCACCGTTGCTACAACTGTAATCGTTTGTGGGTCACTCGGTTCAGCTCTCTTTGGAGCTTTTTCGGTTCAAAGCTTGTCAATTTCAGCCTCTCGAGGTTTTTTGAGTTGTACCCATGTCAAAACTCTTTGGTTTCACTGATAAGCTTCGAGATCTTTCGTGAATTTGATGTTTTTTAGGATTGTGTCATTGGTTTGTTGAGAATTTCTTGTTTTTGTGGTTGTTTGGATGATATAATTATAGATCAAATATGAAAATTCGATAGTTTGGCTGATCTAGTTTGTTGATTATTGAAGGTTTTGAGTTTTTATTTTTCAATTTCGTTTTTTATTATAGAACATGGATCTTATTTTGTTATTCAAGCTTTTAGGTGATTAGATCTGAAAGAGAGAGGAGTTGGCGGCGGCGGCGGCTGTGGAGGAAAGGGTGAGTTGATGAAAGAGAAGATAAGAATGTTCAGAGAAAAAAAAAGGTAGGGAGACTTTGATCGGAACGAAGGAATTGGGATTTAACGGGGTTAAAGAAGAGTTAATCTGGTATAAGGGTGGTATTAGGGACAGAAGATCCGCGCCCGTTGGCTTGGGGTTGTATATAGTTGGTGGATAAAAGAGCAGTATCAAACATTAAGGGTGATTTTACCCACACCCATCACTTTGATCTTTACACTTAATCTTATTTTAAAACCCATCATCAATTTTGGCTAGTTTGATTTTATCACTACACCCATTTTATGTTTCAAAAATACTCCTTACTCAACATTGAATTTGATTTTTACACCCACACCGTAATAGCCTCTGATAATGAGAAAGCGCATGATCACTAGAATTGCACAAATACTAGAAAGAAAGGACCCGATAACTAGATTTCAAGAGCATTGGAGCCACGCACTCGACAGATACACTCAAGTACAAGTAGCATGACTAGAAAAGTA
Organism: Spiraea crenata; assembly: GCA_033992175.1. Taxonomy (NCBI): domain Eukaryota; kingdom Viridiplantae; phylum Streptophyta; class Magnoliopsida; order Rosales; family Rosaceae; genus Spiraea; species Spiraea crenata. Next base: position 153,972 of record JAVBHV010000022.1, read on the forward strand.
TCATAAGGATGGATTTTTGTAAACAAAGAGACATTTTTATTGGGCTGATGGGATCACCTCCCACATCGGCAATCATCAAGCACACACCACAGGTCAAATTAATGCAATTTAGATTTGATATTACGCAGTGGATTGGCAAGATTACCTCCCACACTGCCAATTCTTAAACCTAAATGGTTACTTGATCATATACCTCAAACATACTGTTGATTACGGCAAAATCCCTGCACACAAAGCTTCGGTTGAAAACAGAAAATCCTTGAAAAAACTCAAAGACTCAATTCATACCTCAATTGAAGGATTCACAATTTCGCCTCAATTGAAGGATTCAAAATTTCAGTTTCACCTTCCGTTCTTCACAAGTGTGCTTGCTTCCATGTAGTTCTTCACCATATAGATTATGTGGAAGTTTGAGGAATACATATGTAGTGGGATAATGTTTGACGAACACAGCTAGGGTTATGTTGATGATGTTGGGTGTAGTGATCAATTTGTTATTTTATTTTAGATCTTTAAGTATAATTTTATATTAGGGTAAACTAGTAATCTAATAAATAAAATGAGTGATGGATATAAATATCAAATTGATGGGTATGGATAAAATCACTCAACATTAATTATTGGGATCGTTGGCTTGAGACTAGGATGGCAAAAATATTCATAGGTTGGGTTTTTATCGGGCTCCCGGGCCAATTGGGGATGAATTCCTCTATCCAATTGGGATTGGGTATGAGGGTCTTTGGAACCCTAATTTATTCCATAAAGTTTAGGTTGGGGATGAGATTGCAGTTATTATTATATTACTACTATTGAGAAACCTAATATACTATCATTTCCTCTTCAAGTAAAAAAAAAACCTCACATATGCTTCATCTCCCCCATCGCGGCATCCACCTCTTACATTTGCTCGCCACTTTATTGTAAGCGTACTAGGCCGAGTTCAGGAATTTCGGCTGGATCCGGGGAACTAGTACCCAATGCGTACGAGGACTGGGAATCCTCAAAAAGCCCAAATCGGGGATTTGGACGGGGAGGAGGGATGAGGATTGAAGATCAAGGCGGGGATGAGATTGCCATCCCCGGTCCCAGCCCGGCCCATGGCCATCCCTAGTCACAAACTTGAGACAAAATTGATTTATGATAAATTTGACTTTGTCACAACCTTGTGACAAAATTGGTTTTGTTACAACCTTGTGACAAATTCTATTTTTTCACAATCTTGTGACAAATATGATTTTCTCACAATCTTGTTACAAATTTGGTTTTATCACAATAATGCGCCAAATTTAATTTTATCACAACCTTGTGACAAACTCAATTTTGTCACAACCTTGTGATCAAATTGATTTTGTCACTACTTTGTGACAAAATTGTTTTTTGTCACAACCTTGCGAGAAAATTGATTTTTACCACACCCTTGTGACAAATTTGATTTTGTCACAACCTTGTGATAAATTTGATTTTGTCACAACCTTGTGACAAATTTGATTTTGTCACAACCTAATGACAAATTTGATTTTGTCACAACCTTGTGACAAATTTGGTTTTGTCACAACCTTGTGATAAAATTTATCACAACTTTGTGACAAATTTTATTTCATCACAACCTTGTGACAAATTTGATTTCATCACAACTTTGTGACAAAATTGGTTTCTTCATAATCTTGTGACAAATTTGATTTTATCACAATCTTGTGAAAAAATTGGTTTTGTCACAACTTTGTAACAAATTCGGTTTCATCACAAGGTTGTGACAAATTTGGTTTCTTCACAACCTTATGACAAATTTAGTTTCATCACAACTTTGTGACAAATTTTGGTTTCTTCACAACCTTGTGACATTGGTTTCGTCACAACCTTGTGACAAATTTGGTTTCGTCACAACCTTGTGACAAATTTGGTTTCTTTGCAACCTTGTGACAAATTTAATTTTGTCACAACCTTGTGATAAATGTGGTTTTGTTATAATCTTGTTACAAATTTGATTTTGTCACGACTAGGGATGGCAAAAATAGCAGGGGGTCTGGCCCCCCGCCTAACGGGGATGAATTCCTCAGCCCAATTGGATTCAGGTAGGGGGATCTCCGAAATCCAAATTTACTCCATAAGGTTTGAGTCGGGGATAGGAACCTAGTCCTCGTCTCCGAACCCGGCAAGAAAGTATATTATATAATTTTATTATTATTATATTACTATTATTAAGAAACCCTAATGGGCTACCTTTCCCTTTTTTTCCAAGTCAGTCTAGTTCTTCATCGGAAAATAGTTGATGATGTATGCGCTTTCTGTGGAGTTGTGGGTGAGACTGAGCAACACATATTTTTTCAATGTCAGTTTTCCAGAGCTTTCTAGTTTGCTACTCCATTACAATTGGATAGTAGGAAAATAGAAGGGGAAAACTTCATTGATTGTTGAAAATATTTGATGAACTACTATGATTAGGAGGAGGAGAGAGTTAGATGGATTGCTATGGGCTTATGGAGAATTTGGAAGATTCTCAATGAAGCTATTTTCAATGGATTGTGAACCCAGGTGCTGCTGTGGGGGCTCTTTTAACACAATATGCTGAATATATTCACACATCTCAATGTGGTTTTATCAAGTGTCAATGGTATTGCTCGTGTTGTGGGGGAATGTTAATAAATTTAGTCACAATTGGAAGGGGTTGGAGCATAGTGTGGTCAAGATCAATTGTGATGGGTCATAGCAAGGACACACTACAGGAGGATGATATGGTTGAATATTGAGAAATTTTGATTGTTGGATGGTGAGTGAAGGAGGTGTAGGTGGCTTCCCATGCTGCTCAAGTTTAGTAGCAGAGACAAAGGCTGCCCAGGCGGCTGCGGTACATTGGGCTTCAATTAGTTATCGACGGGTAGAAATCAAAATAGATTCAGAAAGCCAATAACTTATCAGTAATTTTGGTAGTTTCAAGGATAAAAATGTATTGTTGGGTGGGGAGAGATAAATGATGGGTGTGGATAAAAATTCCCTTTGTAAATTTACCATTGGAGTTAACTAATTTTATATTTTAGAATGTTCCAGTAAGAGGCAATTAGAATTGTAAAATTTCTATTTACATTCTCAATTTTACATATTTGCATCAAGTTGCTCTAAGAAAACATGCCCTATATGTTGTATTTCAACAATTGAAACTAACATGAGACCTGGGGCTAAAAGATGAGAATGGAAATAGAGAATTGGAAAGGAAGGGGTTGTCTTAATATAGAAAAGATAAAAAGAAACGAATATGAAAGAAACAAAAATGATTGGCTTTTGGGGGATTTGAAAAAGAATGAATGTGAGAGTGCCAGCATGACCACTACACACACATAACGCGTTTTAGGAGGAAAAAAGGTAAATTACACACAACGTCCAATTCATTGATGCAATCATGTCCATCGGACCCGTTGATCCAATCTAAAGGGAATAAGCAAACAAAGAAGAAAGAAAATACCAACGGTGGGTGGACTGGACGACTAGTAATTTTCAATTTGAAAATTTGCGAACATTTGTAAACAAGGAGTTTTCCAAAAAAAAAAAAAAAAAAAGGTTGCAAACGGGAATGGGATAACAGAGAGAGAAAGAGAAGAGGAACTGGGAAAGCGAAGGGGCCTCTCAGTTTTCTCTATGCAGTTTTGCAGTCAATTATTGGATTGGAGGCACCAATTCGAATTCTAATCTGTTTAATTGCTTTCTTGGGTACGCTTTTCCAATTACTTGCTTTTGCTGAATTCATCTTCTTGCATCAAATTAATTACGTTTGGTTTTTTTTTTTCTTCTTCTTGTTTACGTGTCATCTATTTATCAAAAGAATAATTAATTATTGATTATCGGTGGTCAATATCTGGCGGAGACACTTGAATGAGAGAATGAAAGCTTCCAGATCCTTGTCGCGTGTTTCATTTGGCTTTTAAATCTCCTCCAATTAACTTTTCAAATTTCAATTCTCAGGCTCAGCTTCATTGTTGAATTCCATTACACAAAGTGACAAAAAACTCGCCGCCTCTCATTCCCGGACGTGATTCGAATTTGATATCCCGAGGTCCCCGGCGCTTGCTATTCCTCTTGGTCTCCCCGATTTTTTCGGTTTTGGTGAGAATTCAAAAATCTCTACTCTTTAGTCATCCCCTTTTTGTCCTTCCGTGTTCCATCTCATCGGAGATTCTCTACAGATGTTCTGCTTCGTTGACTTTTGGCAAATTCTTACTTTTGTATTTTGATCAACTTTATTCTTTATATATATTTGAATTGGTTGGTCGCCAAGAATATCTGTGGGACTTGTTGTGATGTTATGATCTTCTGGTCGATCAGATCTGCGAAGTCACTGCCAAAAATGTTTTCGTATTTCATGATTTGATTGGGTGATGATCTTTTGTTTGTGCCAGACTGCCAGTGACCCAAGGAAGGAAGGAAAGAAGGAAGAAAGAAAGAACGAGAAATGGAGGAAGCAATGGCAGCGAGGTATTGGTGCCACAGGTGCTCTCAAATGGTAATCCCCATCCTGGAAGTAGAAATGAAATGCCCATTTTGCCTAGGTGGGTTTATTGAGGAAATGAACAGTACCACCCCAGGGGACAATCACGATGCTGCGGACTCTGATTTTGGATCCGATCGAGCCCTTTCCCTTTGGGCTCCTATCTTGCTCGGCATGATGAACAATCCCCGTCGTCCCCACCGAAGGTTAAGACGGCTAGACTTTGATGACGACGACGATGATTATCATTATCATGATCATGATCATGATGATACTGAGACCCGCCAGCGTGCCCATGCCAGAGACACTGAATTGGACTGGGAGGTTGAGTCAATCATCCGAAGGAGGAGGAGAAGCTCGGCTACTATTCTACAGCTGCTTCAAGGCATTCGATCTGGCTTGGCGTCGGAATCCGACAATTCTGAGGGTGGCAGGGGGGATATGGGGGATAGAGAAAGGGAAAGGGAACGCGTCATTCTTGTCAATCCTTTCAATCAAACCATCGTTGTCCAGGGTTCTTATGATTCAAATCAGGGTCAAAACAACCATCACACCCCTATTGGCTCATTGGGCGATTATTTTATTGGGCCTGGTTTAGATTTGTTGCTGCATCACTTGGCAGAGAATGATCCTAATCGATACGGTACTCCACCAGCACAAAAGGACGCAGTGCAAGCTCTGCCCACTGTGTCGATCAAGGAGAATTTGCAGTGTTCAGTGTGCCTCGATGATTTTGAGGTTGGTGTAGAAGCAAAGGAGATGCCATGTAAGCATAAATTTCACAGCGGATGTATTCTGCCATGGCTGGAGCTTCACAGTTCATGCCCAGTTTGCAGGTTTCAGTTGCCTGCTGCTGATGAATCCAAACGGGAATCTGATAGTTCTAGGAACCACAGTAACCAAAGGGAGAGTGAAAACATTGGTGGTGATGATAGTGGGGAAGAGAGAGATGGGGATGGAAGAAATGGAAGCGGGAGAAGGTTTTCAATTCCGTGGCCTTTCAATGGTCTGTTTTCTAACTCAGGATCCCAGTCTAGCGGCAGCGGGGGTAGTAATTCTTCTTCATCGGCAAATGCAACTGGAAGTGGAAGCACTTCTCGAAGAGATGACAATTAAGTTTTATCTTCCTTTGATTCAGTTCCTATATCAGGTACTTGTCCATTATGTCTCGCTTCAATTGTCTGCGCTGCTTGGTGTACATAGTATTTTACTTGAATGGCGAATCTTCCAAGTTCAGATTGTGTTTTCATCTTTATAAAAGGGACGGTCTTTTGTAGATGTTTTGGCCTCCTAATTCCACAAGAACTTCTACTGTTGCATTTTAAATTGCTCTTGCTTGATATATATTTTTCTTTGCCTTATCTTTCCTCTAGCAATCTAGCAGCATAATCAGCATCATTGATGGACTTTTGGCTTGGCTTCAATTGGTAATATTATTTTGGGAGGTGGACTAGTCTTACCCATTCTTGAATGCTCCTTGTCCTTCATGAGCTTACAAGCTGCGTTTTCTTTGTTAAACTTTGACTATTAGAAAATGGTTATGTAAATAATCCTTCTTCCTTATTTGGAGCACTGATTCAGGAAATAGAAAACGGTTATGTACATAATCCTTCGTCCGTATGTGGAGTACTGATTCAGAAAGATTTTATCTCCGCTTTGATAATTCTGGGTGAGTTGCCAGCCAGTCACTTAAGTTTTAGAGTCGATTTTGCTCACCTCCATTAAACTTCGGTGAAACCTTATTCTCCCTTTATAATCGTGTCACATATATAATGTCAACTAATCTAGGTTAACTATCACATATAATTATTTTTTTAAAGACAATTAATCAATTAAATACCAAACATACCATTTCCATTGTATAGGAGTATCCCCTAATTGCGCAACGGAAATCCCCTTTCCAATTTTCTCTTGTAGGCTATAGAAGCCAAAAGGAAAATTGGCATGAAAATCTTTGCAAAAGTTTTACTTTTGACTAAGATCCATGGATACTTGAAGAATATACTTGTCGCAAAAACACAAATAGTTTTTTATCAATATTGCAAACACAATTCAATGGATCAAACTTTGTTGTTTAGATTGATGTACATGTATATCGGGTGAAATCAAGGAACAAAAAGTTTAGATTGATGTACATGTATATCGGATGAAATCAAGGAACAAAATTTCAGCGGAAATATCGAAATTTCGGTCGAAATTTTCGGAATTTTGGGGTACCGAAACTTAAATTAGGGTACGTATATCAGTGGAAAAAACTGAAATTTCGGTAATTTCGGCAATTTTGGTAAATTTCGGTAAATTTCGAGCCTAAGAAGCTGAAACTTTCCGAAATTTCAGTAACCTTTCTTTCGGTGAAATTTTGGTAGAATTTCCTACATACTTTGAGTGAGTTGTTGCCTTCAATAATGTTTCTTTGAGTTCTTACCTTCAATAATACTTCTTAAATCTTTCCTGACAACTTTCTTTTGGTGCATTCAACAACTTTCTTTTAGTGTTTTCTTGCTTACCTTCAATAATGCTCAATTTTAATATGATTCTATTTCTTCAATTTTGGGACAGTGTACTTAGAAAATGAATCCACTAACATGTCTAGTGATTTTAGTACTCATGCCCTTCATTGTTATGGTGGCAATCATATGGGATCTAGCTCTGATAATACTTGAGGTCTATATTCAACCCCGAATGTCATATAGCGGTCCAAGCACTGATACATATGTTTCATATGATTGGATAAACCCGACATATCTGATTTTTAGAGAGACTGTGAGGAGAGATCAAAGCACATACAACAAGCATATTGAATGCTACATTCATTTCGCCCAAATGTCATGGGAGCAATATTGTCAATTCCAAGATAATGTTTTAAGAATGTTATATAGTTTTAAATTGCATTATTTATTGATTTTAGAGCCTAGAGAAAGTAGAGATATTAGTTTATAGGTTTTCTAACATGTTTTTCGTCTTCTTTTTCTTCAAACCGAAATTTACCGAAATCGAAACTTTTTTCGAAATTTCCATAAATTTTGACAACCGAAATTTTGTTCCTGTGATAAAATTGATATGCAAATGAATTGAATGGACTTGTACAATCAATGTATATTGAATACTTGATTGAAGATTTTGGTCAAGATGACGGCTCCACCAAAATTATCGCATAATCTTTGAATGTTGACAAATAAAGTTTTTCAGCAAAATTCGCTTGTTGGTAGGATTTTTTAAGCAAACCGGGTTGATATTCAATAATTCACTTTACATGGCGAAAAGTTTTAGAAAGTGATAGTGTAACTCTTATAAACATTAGAACTTGACAGAACAAAAAAAAGCTGCCTCGTTTACGTTTTTTTAATGTTCTTGTATTTTACTAAAACGACTCAAATTATATATTTTTTAGGCTAATAAGTGGTCAAACGATCGTCAGATTGCTTCCAAAGAGCTTGCAAGGTGACCCTAACAAAAATGTCTGATAATCTTTAAAAGTTGAAAAAAAAAAATGAAAATTTGCATCAAAAGTCGATGATAAAGGTTTTTGATTTTTTTATTTTGTCATAACCTAATGACAAAATTATTGATTTTTATGATTTTGTCATAACCTTATGACAAAATTTTGAAACTTTTTTATTTTGTCATAAGCTTATGACAAAAATTTTGAATTTTTTGATTTTGTCATAACCTTATGACAAAATTTTAAAAATTTTCATTTTATCATAACTTTATAACAAAATTTTTTCATTTTTATAACAAAATTTTGAAATTTTTTTATTTTGTCATAACTTTGTGACAAAATTTAAAACTTTTTTATTTTATCATAACCTTATGACAAAATTTTGAAATTTTTTTTATTTTGTCATAATTTTATGACAAAATTTAAAAGTTTTTCATTTTATCATAACCTTATGACAAAATTTTGAAATTTTTTGTCATAACCTTATGACAAAAGTTTTGAATTTTTTAATTTTTTTGATTTTGTCATAACCTTCTGACAATTTTTTTGAACTTTTTGATTTTGTTATAATCTTATGACAAAATTATAAATTTTTTTATTTTGTCATAACCTTATAATAAAAAATTCAAATGTTTTGATTTTGAATATGCTTGACCCGACTTGTGCCCCGCCCTATGAAAAGTGGCAGAAAAAGATCGTCAAATTACTTCCAAGTGCTTGTGAGACGAACCTAACAATGTTATCCGATAATCTCCGAAAGTTAAAAAAAATAAAATTTTCATCGAAATTCATGTGCGAGCAACATTTTCTTAAGGAAAACATGTCGATATTCAATTATGCATTTTATGCAGCAAAAAGTTTCTAAAAGCTTTGAGTAACTCTGATGTAACTCGTATAAATAATAGAACTTGACAGAACAAAAATAAAAAGTACATGTCTCATTTTGAAATTTAACCCAAACCACAGGGTACGTAATTGTAATTTGCTCAAAAATTTATTCGTGTAACCTAGATAACGCAACAATTTATTCGCGACACAATTGAAAAGAAGTTTGTGACTAAAATAGCCAAGTTTGTGACTAAAATAGCCCCCATCTATTTGTGGAATTCTGCTCCTGACAAAATAAACTCCTTAAGTTCTCCACCACTGTTTGATTACTGAAATACCAGATCCATAAAAATTAAATTAAGCTGGCTAATACACCAAATTAAGCACTCTTATGATAGTACTAACAGTGACTACCCGCCAGAACTGTAACATGCAAACTCTTTTCAAGCTCAATCAACAATAACGGATGATTTTCAACAAAGAAAATGATATAGCAAATGATCCTATTGGTATTACGAAAAGTCTAACATCCAATTCAGAAATTATGGAGCTATAGCATCAGAAAGATAGATGGCAGTAAATGTTTTTGCATCCAAAAACATATTAAACGAGGCAAAATCACAAGCATTGTCATTGGCTAATTCTGACTTCTGAGAACGCCAGTAAGGACAGAACAAAAAGATCAGGCAAAGATCATCACTTCACAGTCAAGATCTTGATCACAGATGCATTTCCATCACGGTGCAGAGCCACAACAGCATCTCCGTTCTTGCAGAGTCCCTTCATTTTAGCATGCTGAATTGCAAAGTCCAGTGCTTCTTCAGTTGTCTCTGCATGAGAGGCCCTAGAAGATCCTGCACTTAAAACTGGAACCAAGCCACGGAAAATTAGACTATGCCTGGCTGGAGCTTCATCACTGCATGACCAGTCAAAACAGTCCGTCTTAATCTCAGGGACAACAACAGACAGTATAGGCATGCCTGGTCTGTACTTAGCCACTAGTTTTGCAGTACTTCCACCTCTGGTTAGCACCAATATAAGAGCGGCTTTAGACGAGTTGGCTGTTTTAACAGCAGAAGAAGCCAGGCTCTCTAATGGGCTCATGGGCACAGGGGAATGATCCATAATCCTTTTAAAGACATCTCCATAATGAAGGGTGCTTTCTGCTTCAACGCATATTTTTGCCATGGTCCGAACAGCAAGTTCAGGATAAGCTCCTGCAGCAGTCTCACCACTTAACATAACACAATCTGTGCCATCTAGAACTGCGTTGGCAACATCAGTAGCTTCAGCCCTAGTTGGACGGGGAGATTTGATCATTGACTCCAACATCTGTGTTGCTGTGACAACAGGTTTTCCTTGAATGTTGCACTTATAGATCATCACTTTCTGTGCAAGGAAGATCTTTTCTATTGGAATTTCCATTCCAAGATCACCTCGTGCCACCATGAACGCATCTGAATTAGCGAGGATGTCGTCAAAGTTTGCTACTCCTTCCTGGTTCTCAACCTGCCAATCAATACTTGAAGTAAGAACCAAAGAAAGGAAACAAGTAAATGAACTTCACCTGTTACTAACTTACTACTGCAGTATCCATATACGAGGGAAGGCAGATACATTAGTACATTACAAACATTCACAAAGTTTTAGTAAATGTTCCAATGGACATGCTTCTACTATTGAAGTGATTCATCCTACTTTGCATACCAAATAGGAGCAACAAAGAACAAGTCCCAGCTGCAATATCTTACGGGTCTAGGGAAGCGACATTTATAGCACGTAGTGGAAAAGAGTGAAAGACCATAGCATGAAATGAGCATACCTTAGACATGAGAAGGATATTCTTGGAATGCTTTCCAAGAAGCTTCCTGACCTCCACAAGGTCGGAACCTTTGCGAACAAAAGAAAGGGCAATCATATCAATCTTATTAGGAACACCCCACTGGAGAATATCTTCCTTATCTTTCTCTGTTAAGGTAGGGAGATCCACAACGATGCCGGGAAGATTAACATTCTTTCTCTCACCGAGAAGAGCAGAGTTCTCACAACGGCATCGAACCAAACCCTTTTGTTTGTCACAAGACAAAACGAGGAAAGAGATGGTGCCATCAGCACAGAGGATCATGCTGCCAGGCTTGACATCCTCAGCCAACTTCTTGTAGCTCATGCAAATCGTGTTTGCATCGCCCTTGAGGCTGTAGTCAGTGGAGATGGTGATCTCCTGGCCCTGCTTGAGCTGGACGGGCTTGGCATCCTTGAGAAATCCAGTACGAATCTCTGGACCCTGTGGCGATGTATATGGGAAACAAACAGACAATCAATCAAAATCAATCAATCAGAAATAATTCCTCAATCCACTGTAGGTTTCCATTACTTTTTAATGTTCAGCTAATTTATCATATAAGTGAAAGTATCTATACAAATGGTAAACAGTGGACAGTGGTCAATTAAAATTCCTCCCATTTCCTCCTCAATACCTGATTATTTCCTGATTTAGGATACTCACGCCCATAAACTGACAAATTTTCTATTCTACAGGCAGGAGACTTAGATGCAGATTTCCCAAGATTAAGAAATCGAATGCACGAATGAAAAACATTTATGTTTCTGGAAAAAAAAAATGAAAAACATTTATGAAGCCGGAACCCTAAAACCCAAATAGGATGACGAGCAAACAAACAACTACCGAAAACAGAATACCGAATACCGAAAAGAGAATACAAAGGAAGCAAACACAGCCGAGAAATTCGGATCCTGGGAAATGGGATCTCGAGGGGAAATACCTTGGTGTCGAGCATGACGGCGCAGAGGATACCGGTGGATTCCATGGCGGCCCTGAGGTTGTCGAGCGTCTCCTGATGGTACTCGTGCGAGCCGTGCGAGAAGTTGAAGCGGGCGACGTTCATGCCGGCCATCAGCAGCTTCTCCACCATCGGCACCGACCGAGATGCGGGTCCCAGCGTGCACACGATCTTCGTCTTCGGCTTCTGATCCATCTTTTCTTTTCTTTTTTTCCGACCAACCACTTCACTTTCCGATCCAACAAATCTTTCTTCGCTCTTCGGATGCTAATAAAATGGTCCTTCTTTCTTCTTCTTTCTTTGGTTATGTCAATGACTCTCTTACTCCTCCTCAACCCCCAAATCTCTCAATTACTCCCAAAAGGAAATATAAAATACAAAAAAGCAAAGTCTAATATTCGCTGCGAATCGGAGGAGAGGATCTACGGAAAATGTATGGGGAATAACAAATCAATGGTAAAATTCAAGACCGAGAAACACGCGTGCTTGCTATTTATTTGTGTTTTTAAGTAATTTAATTTAATTGTGTCATTTTACAAAGAAAAATAAGGGGAGTGGAGGTGCCAAGCATATATTCTGACTTCTTGGGCAACAAGGTAGCTTACTTTATCAGCCAAGCCCCAAAAACTAAATGAGAAAGGAAAAAAAAAAAGGGTTGGTCTATTTGGCAACTCAGGCTTGAGAATCGATTCTACTGTTCTTCTATCTCATAGTATTCAAGGAGTTTGTAATTTTTTTTTGGTAAAGAAGGAGTTTGTATTAAAAACGTAAAATGAATCGCCTATATGTTTAACAAAGTTACATAAATAAATGATTTCGGATTTGATTGATTTTTTAAAAAAATAATCTTGACAAGATAATGAATAAAGTGAACGGAATTCTCCCCGAAATAATTATCATGCACTTTTTTCTTTTTTGATACAGATGAAATGCATGATAATTACTTACACTTACAATAGAATGGGTAATAAATTTGTCGAGAGAAACTGATACAGTATATTCATAGCCCCCCTTTTCGATCAGTCTTTACCAGCAGGGAGGCAAGCACTAATCCTGCAGTGCAGACGCTAGCCCCTCCTCATATGAGGACCTACGGGGACAGACTTACCTAGGCGCCAAACCATTTGAGTCCTACTCATGCCAACTCAACAATGGCGTCACTGTCATTAATAAAATATATTACTATTTGATATTAAATAAACCATCCCAATCGCAATCGTAATCACATTCACCATTACACATTACACATTACACACATAATATATATTTTGAAAAAGATATGAATACATCATTGGCTGACTTAGCAGAAAGCACCAACTCTACTCCACCTTCTTCTCTATTTGCAGACAAAAACCACAGAAAGCACACCATGTTTTTGAATGCTTTCTAATTTCCATTAGGTGGCAACGCGAAATCAGCAAAATGCAATATTGCACTGCTGGTCTCGTGGGGTTGGGTAGGCAGGCTGAGGCTGGTTGGCTTATTCAGCAGAGGTACCTACCTTTTCAATATTCAATGGTCAACATTTGACTTTTACTCCTCAGTCCGGATTCTGTCCTCTGTGAATATGTCCTTTGAGCTCTAGACAACTATAAAAGAGGGGAACCGGCCACACGTCCTTTGAGCTCTCTCTGACTGACCGCTGATACAGCTTTCAATTTCCCTGCCCCATTTTGGTTTGCTTGTCTATCAAACCAGTCAGTCATTTCCAGTCTACGGGCAGTTAAACCGCCTCGTGTCTAATCTATCTCTCCCCATTTCCAATACCAAATTTCCTTCCTAACCAGCACACGGTAAACGCTTAAACAATTTTTCCTGGACAACACAACTATCTATACAGATTTTGACCAAAAATAACACTCTATACACACTACCTTGCTGTTTGGTAGCACAGGACAAGCTTCGGATAGGCCCAAACCCAAACCAACTATCGACACGGCCCACACCCACCATGAATCGGCCCTCTGGATACTAGCCAGTCGTGTCACCGTTGAGGATCATCTCAACAGTTGCCATCCTCATTTAATTCTGAACGTTGTAATAAAGTACTATAATGTCCAACTATAAATAAAACCACAGCCACTCAGTAAAAATGTGTAGATGATGCTGAAAATTCATAGACAACTACACTAAATATCATTACCACATTTGGAATTACTACTCTCTGCTCATTTCAAAATTGTATCAAGAGGATCAATCATCTAAATATCACTTCTTCCCAAGTCGGACTATGCAGTTAAATGGAAAAGCAATACTGTGGTGTTCCACAACTTCAAATTTCAGGGGACACCACCAGAAAGTTGCTTTCAAATCCTTTAAACCACCTGTTCAGGCCCCATATTTGCCTCCATTTATCCTTTGAGATAAACATAGCAATTTGCTTGCAGGCCAAATCCATGAGAACTTAAAGTTCATCATGGCCTCGCGCTTCTGGTTCTTTGTTCATCAGCTCTAATTTTTGTTGCAGTTCCTGATATATTAAGTCATATTAGACAGTTCAGAGCAAGGTAACAGAAACTGAAATTCTCTCTTAAACACTTTAACACTCTCTTTAATAAACTTGTGGATTTTGGTTTTTCTTTTTCTTATACTAGGGAAGACAAGAATGATGGAAAGGGGAAGAGGAGGAAGGGTAGCAGGCTAGGTTCTGATACCAAATGAAACCACAAACGAAAAACGAAAAAAACTAGTTTGAGTAGATTTTCGTTTCTAGCTTTGGTTTCACCCACCCATCCTTGTTTTCGTCACTAGTATCTCTAACAAAAAGTAAAAGAAAAACCCCAAACTACAAGTTTACCAAACAAGCCCTAAAGGACCAATACCTGAAGTTTCTCCTCTGAGCAAAGAGCTGGAGTAGACAACAATGCAACATACCTGCCATAGGAAATGGAAAAGTTAGATCTAGGTAATACCCTTACATAACTACCATGAGGAACAAGAAAACCCGTTTGCTTGGGTGTCCGTGTGTGACAGAGCAAGGAAGCAATTCTTACTCGCAACGGCTTGGTTCATCAACATCAGCAACCTCATTTTTCAATCCACATCTAAGCCGGACCTAAAGACAAAATAAGAAATGTAAATACTCCATACCAAAATTAAATATAAACCAACGCTTCTGCTGTGTCTTTCTAATCTTGAACCCCATTTATACTAGTAGCCATTTATGGTGTCTAACAAACTCATGACCCACCACTTTCTTACAATGTACCCCATTCAATAATCATGTTTTAAGTTCTCCCTTGAAATTTTGAATGCGGCCAATAAAATCCATTCCAAAAAGGAACTACAACCGAACCACAATTCAGGAGAGAATCAGAGAGTGAAAGTAGAATGATGACTACCTTCAAACTTCTATCAGGTCCATTCCAGCACTTATCGCCATTTGCAAAGATCATGACTTTGTATGAGTCCTCAAATTTGTCCCAGCTCCTATTTTCCCCAAGATTTATATAAAAACACAAAAACAAAGAGGTAGGGTGTAAGCTAATTGAAATTAAACACACACACCACGTCACACAGAGAGGTAATGTGATAGTGGCATCAATCATGGTATGTGCTTGAATATTTCCTAAAATAATGTCAGAAGACAAATCAAAGTATACTGCATGCACCAGTAACCACAGGAAGTTGCTGCAGCACATAGGTGCGCATAAGCACACAGAAAGACATGTTTGATTAACTGGATTCAAAACCCAAAGGTATAACCATTCCCAAAGTGACTTTCCTTCTTCTGAACTGAAGGCAAGGACAATGACCTCTGGCAAGGATTCCTTAGGTAGAGGAAGAATGAAATAGCTGTACCAACCAGAAAGAGTGAATGCACATCTCCACTAGTTTGTTCCATTCTATAATTAGTAAAGCATGGATCGAAGACAAATTAAAAGTTTGAACCCAAATCAATCTCTTGACAACTTCAGAAAATGCCAAGGACTATGAACTGCATAACTTGATCTTCATTTCTGTCAACCAAAAATTATATCTTTGTTTCTATTTTCCCCCTCTTTTTTTTATGTATATGGGGAGCTATCAACACAGAGGGGAAAGTAGACACTTACCCTAAACGAGTTGTAGAGTGGCCCTCCTCCTGGGAAGCTTGTTTATATGGGCAGACTTTGTAAACATACCTGCACAAAGAATTTTGGGTGCCCAAAGGTCAGATTTATAAAGAAAATAGTTTTCCTCAAAAATGGAATTTACAGTATTATCACATCTGAATGCTACTAAAGTAAAACAAAATTCGTAACTTGTTCTGCTTGCTTTCAAAACACCGACCATAGAATGAATAGAACTCCTTCTCTGGCCCTGTAATATTCAAATGAGAGATCAGCTAATGCAAGCCAAGAAAATAACCAACTATCCCAATCAAACAAAAACGCCCTAGCATATACACATATGCAGCTCAAGATATACTAACCAAAATCATGTTTTAGCTTTTGCGTTAAACTTGATATTCTTGAATTTATCTTAGACAACTTGGCACTGGATTCATCATACTCCTTGCGTATACTAGCAGCTTCTGAACAACAGTTAAGTCCAAAGAGATAAGAATTCACATGTTTCCATTTCCATGATCAAGAAGTTCAGTAGCATCCAAACTGAGTACCTGATTGGTTCACTGGAGTCTGGAATAA
Organism: Spiraea crenata; assembly: GCA_033992175.1. Classification (NCBI taxonomy): domain Eukaryota; kingdom Viridiplantae; phylum Streptophyta; class Magnoliopsida; order Rosales; family Rosaceae; genus Spiraea; species Spiraea crenata. Next base: position 170,151 of record JAVBHV010000022.1, read on the forward strand.
ATTAACAGCCTGTAAAAGGCTGCGCACAGTTTTTTGTATCTTTTCCAACCAAGATGGGTTACTTGAGGTTGTTACATCTACAATACAAATATAAAATATAACAAAAAGATGGTAATAATCCATTTAATCAGCTTGAGCTGCAAATCAATGAACAGAAGTCTACTGAGCAGCTGCATACCTGAGAAGTCTGAATCAGTGTCTGACTCGTATTTGTCTGAAGAAGCAGAATCTCCATGATCCACCTCTCCAAAATCCTCATCTGCCTCCTCCTCTACATCATCTTCATCATATCTGTGGCTATCATCATCAGTTTCTGAAGCATAGCCATCCGACTCTGCCTCATGGGTGTCCTTTGCCACCTCTTCGTGATCTCCATGATTATTATCTTCTGCAGGATCAACTGTCCCTCCTTCCTTTGAGGCATCTTCCCCAGTCCAACGAGAAGCAACAAGGCGGCCTAACTCTTCCCTTGACAATGACTCAGTCGTTTCAGATACATCCTTGTCCTATGGATACATAATAAAGCGAAAACCCATTAGCTACTAGTAAAAGATACCAGACGGAAACTGTTAGAAACACTTGGAAGTATTTGGCAAGTCATGACTATATATTTCAACTGAGGAACATTATTTAACAATACCAAACCACACGTTTATGGTAATGCATTACTACACTTGATTCCCACAATCAACAAACTGTATATATTATCTCCAGTCCTTCACAAGCAAAGCATAAAAGCCTTGAACTTCCTTTGAAAATTATATTCTTTGCGTCAATATCTACAACTTAAATTTATCATACAATAGTTCTAGTTTAAATTATCTTACATATAGAAAAATGTTAAATAAGACATGAAAAGGCCATTTGGCGGCAGATGCAAGAAGGATATTTCTATTTACTTTGCAACAATACTAAACGCTTTACATCTTATAATTTCCATAAAGTGTGTCGTACAATGAGCAGTCTAAACCTTATGCAGATTTTATTTCTTTTTTACAACTTAATAGATGAAAGCGTTCTTCATATGGATCGCCACACAATGATCTTAATAGATGAAAATATTTACTGGATGATACCCTATGCAGCCAAATCAGTAATGAAATGATCAAATCCTCTGCAGGTATAATCCATTACCTCATTAGGAGGCACCTTGCTTTCAGATATTACAGAATCTTCCTTTTGCTTTCCTTCATGCTACAATTAGATAAAAGTATTTTTTATGTCCATATGACTAATGTAATAACTGAGAACTCCAATTCAATGTATTTGTGTAACAACATTGAGCCTTGGTTTACCTGGTCCACACCCTCCTCAACCAAAGATCCTTTATGTTCAGGAGTATCAATGTGATCATCTTTAGCAGCTAAGTCATCGTAGTTCACTGATGTATCCTATGAGAATGCTGTCAAGTGAGAACTAGAATAAAATAAAACATTTGCAGTGCTAGTGAACAGTTATTGTGGTCAAATAAAAAACAAGCGAATGTCAATATGAAAAACAAGTAGCACAACTTCAAAGCCAGTAATTATGCTGTCGTGATTAGTATACATGCATGATTGCAGTTGCATGCAGGAAGAGCCGCCAATATGAAACACGTCACAAGTAGGTCACGACTTCAATCAGCATAAAGATATTTTTAATGTGGCTGAAGGAACAATATATGAGATATCTAAAGTCTACACACTTATCTATTGGAACTCCCCAAATAGCACTAAAACGAGAAACAAAACAGCCTATGTAAACAATTACCCTAACCTGATATGCATGAGGTTCCTCCACGACCTCACTGTTATCTTCATATGTACTTTCTGACTTCGGCTTGACTTCACCATCTGTGTTCTCCACAATCTCTCTGTTTTCCTGCTTATCTTCCTCTTCAGCTTTGGTTTTCTGAGGGTTAGCTTTCTCTTCAGCTTCTTTTCTGTCCTGCTCTTCTTTTTCTTTCCGTAGCCGTTCCTTCTCTTCTGCCTTCTCTATTTGTTCTTTACGCTCTACACAATAGATGAGACAAATAACTGCTTTGAAACTTGACCAATGTCTTACGAGATAATTGTAGAGATGTTAAATGACCTATATTTGTCAATCATCAGCACAACGAAACAGTCATAGCCATGCATAGGAGTGGAGAGAATTTGGAGGAAATACGAATTGTCAAACCCACAACCCAAAAGAAATTTTTTTGGGTAAACATCAAACTCTTCAATTCCCGCAATAGAAGATAGTTTTCAAAAAAAATATAATCAATTTATTTGATAAATATAACACAGAGAGGATAAAATAACAAAACCTTGGGGATGATTATGATCACAACAATGCCGAAAAGATAATGACATGACAGATATATCATATACCTTTGAGCTGGTCAACTAGCTTTCTTAATATTTTCTCCTCATTTTGCAGCTTTGACAGTTCTGCCTCATCTTTGGCCATAGCTACTTTGGCTTGTTCAACTTCATGCCTTCGTATAGCAACCCCTTCTTGGTAAGTATCAATCTTCTTCCTCAGCTTATCTCTAGCCACTTTGCCAGCCTCCCAACATGTATTTGGGCACTTTACTATCCCATCATACTCATCACTCCCATCGCAGCAGTCTGCAGATTGCAGATAGGTAAAGAAGGAACCAATCAGCCAGGTGAACGAACATACAATTCAGATGCTAAAGAATAAAGAACTGGTTTTCTTAAGATAAGGCTTCTCTTTGCACCACTGTTTTGGGCTAAGTTTGAAATAGCATTGCAAGAATTAACAGCCTCCTCTTAGACATATTTAATGTTGCCTTACTTGCATTCCAAAAGGAAAATCAAACTAAAACATAAAATTGCAGCATGTTTGTGATGGCACTTATAAGTTAATGTGTAACTTGGTAAAGCTATTTGTACTGGGAAAATGTAGTTACCGCAAATTCCATCATTCACTCTGGATGAAAATAACAGGAGAGGTGTGTGTCCCACATTCCTACAATAGAATTTTGCACCTGGACATGCAGAAGTACCTGCAACCAACCAAAAACACAGGCATTCTTGTCAGCAACGTGAAAACATATCCAAGTTCAACCATCAAAGGTAAAGCATATCAGGAAAGTCAAATTTTACTCAAGACACATACAAATCACGCCAAGCAAGTCGATTACGCAACAAAAAGGTGAATTTAGACAGGCCCATTTCGCGAAAAATAATGCAGAATATTAGAGGAAAAATCAAATCTAAATGCAAAACGTTGGAAGGAAGACGTGGTATCAGAGTGTGAGTGAGGCAATCAAATGGAAACTGGTCTTGAGAGATATACAAGTACAAGCAAGGCAAGGCATTACGAAATTACGAAATTACGAAACTTAGAATAGAAGAAGCAAATGGTGCAGACAGAGCAAGCAGAAGCAGGTGAGGGAATTGAATGAATACCAGGCTCGTCGGTGCCATCAGGACAATCGCAGAAGTCGTCGTTGAGCTGAGCTCTGCTGAACTTCTTGGATCCATCTTTGCATTTTATCACCTCCGACGATTTGTAGTATTTCTCGTCTGCCCCAATTCCATCAAAACCCACCACTCAGATTACTATCAGACAAAAATCAAAGCAACAAAAAATTACCAAAAATTACAGAAAAATAATGAAAGAGACGAAACAGGCGGGGACCTTGTGGAGAAATTCCGAGAAATTGATTTTTAGGGGAAGAAGATGCTGCTGATCTAAGACTTGATTGGGAGACTAGGCACAAAACGCACAGCGCCGCGGCAATGAAGCTCGTCTTTGCCTCCATTGAGAGACTATTAGCCCCCAGTGATCCGACGTCGACGACAGACAGGCGACACCAGAGAGCGCGAGAGGGAAATACTGCTGGCTACACGACGACGAGTATTCCAATGGCGTCTCTGAGCTGAGAAACGACGCCGCCTTCATCAATAATATGTGTGTGTGTGTGTGTGTGACACCAACCCTTTTCATCTTTCAACAAAGTTAACATTGATAATCACCAAGTTAAGTTTTTTCCTTTTTTTTGGTCAACGAACCACCAAGTGTAGTTAACGGCTGTTCCTTCTTTTACCGTAAGTTACCATAAGTTCACTGTTAACGGGGAGTTTACCCATTCTTCTTCTAAAGTCCACATGATCAACTGAGCAAATAGAAATCGATTAAGACCAAAGATACTTGAAAGAAAGTGCTAACTATTACTTGGGTAAACAATTCATCTTAACTACTTGCGCCATTACACATTACACGTTATCTGAATGTATCAAGAATTCAACATTTATCATATACAGAATACTGCTTAAAATTCCATCTATTGTAACCCTGGTTGCTTCCCCGCATGGCCTCCACTTCTCATTGTAGATTCCACGTGAAGGGAAGCACAAAACTAATCACCTTCAATTTCTCCCCAACGCCTACAAACTATTGAATTCCTCCCGATTGAGACTCTTCAGCCTACCACCAACAGTCGGAATTGCCCATTACAAAACAATACAACTTCAAAACGTTATCAGCTCATACATCAAGTGACCAATTTCTGTTTATTCCCCAATGACGGAGTTAAACCACCAGCCTCTTCAATACTTCTAATGAATGTTCTAAGGCAGGCATTGATAGTACGGGGTGCAGCTCCATCACAGAAACGTTTAGCAAGATCTACCGCCTTCACAGATGAACATGTTTAATTAGACTCAAGCCAATGCGGCAACAGGAATACCAATCGTTAATACTATTTTTGGTTGAGAATATGTTATGGAAGTAAAGCGTATACCTCGTTAACGACAATCTGGTGTCGTGTTCCTAGCACTGTTATTTCGGACATTGCCAAGTGAAGGATGCAAAGCTCCAAGATTCTGCTTGCTGGTTCATCCTGAAGATCAAGATATATATATAAATGTTGTGAGAAAACAATAAAAGCATACGTAATTAAAATATCAACTTTGTAATATACCCTTGCACGCAAAATCTCTAGATTTTTCTAAGCAGTAAAGAATGCAAGAAACTGAATTTTATGCTTCAAATTAGGACATGACAAATTTTGAACCAGCTGCCATCAGTTTGATGGTGTAACGGTAATCAGCTACTCAAAACATAGTCTATCAAAGCAGATACAAAACGAATTAAGAAGTCCTTGATCAAAAAGTATGTGTTAAAAGCGCCTTACCCTGAGGCTCATTTCACCCTTCATGGGAATAAGATGGGGCTCTAGGTAACTACAAGCTTTAAATGGACATATGCCCACTCACAACCTCTATCTCATTGACTGACGTTGGGAGCAGTATATATGTGGAACTCATCTAAACAGCCCTAGTAGCAACTGATCTAAAGAGCCCTAAACATGAGCCTAGAATACGATTCGCTTGATTTGCTGCACCTACTACATAACTGTACAAGCATACACACAACCAGTTCACAAACTGCTGGATTCATACACATTAAGCATATCAAGAACAAGTGTAAGTGTACTCATTGATTAATAGAGGTGGCCCCTGCGGAAGCATTCCAAGAAGAGAAAAGAACAAGAAAGGTGACACATATAAACACTGGATAGTGGAATGCGCAAGACTACCCAGCTGTATCACAATAAGCACGAACAAGTAAATGTAGACAATGTGCAAGGAAAATATACTAACGTGAACTCCAAATTATATGGGTGTATCTAACCTTCCAATTTGGAGGGGCAACTTTGTCAATGACAACCACATGACTGTCCCATTTATCCGTGACTGCAACCAAAAGTTTCCTAGTAAATCTGTAACAGAAAGAAAGACGGAATTAGTTGGTCTCTGTCACAACCTCCGGTCACCATATACAGGCATGTACGCAATAATGGAGGAACAACTAAAAATGAGACGCTCCTGTTGCTATATACAGTTACACAGAGAAATTTTGATTACCGTAAAATTAGTTTGCTGTATACCAATTTTGGAGGAGCTGCAAGAACTTCTGCTTCTGAAAGGAAAATTTAGACAGGCTTTATTACTCTAGAAATAACAGTTTCATAGAATTTTAAAAACTAAGCAAAAACTTAAAGCACCATCAACTATATTCTCATGTAGCTATAAGAGCACGTAAGTTGCACAATGATTTCTAGTAGAGGGATGCTAGAATTCAAGAGCCCCAACACCCCAATAAGTTATGGAACCAGTCATCAAAATTTCTTAAAAAGGCATATAGCTGTCAGGGAAATAGCCCTCCATGCAAAAGCAAGGTAGGAGAAAAACTATGTGAAGTTACATGATTGCATATAACCCTCATTACAAATCGTAGCAAGTTCTGTTGCTTAATATATCAGACTATCAGTTATTGTTCTACGTTTAGCCAAAGTTCCACATTGCTTTTAGTTGATAGGTTGAAAAGAAAAATATACATTGGATTGTAAGAGAAAACTGATACACCTAATTCATGATGTGAGTGAGCTGATCAACATATTGCACATAAAGAATTAAGCATACTTTGAAAGCTACTTGAGTAAAACAAAAAAAGAAAGTCCTAAACGTTAGCTTTTGGTGGTGGTCTCTAAAGTTTCTGAACAAAGCTAGAACAGGTCGAGGGTAATCACATAAAATTACACTCCTCCACCGTCCGAACCATCAACCTAAGTCAATAGACTTTATAGCAGAGAGATGAAATATTACTCAAGGAGCATGTGACAGTTGACGCCTCCCACAAACAAACAAAAAACAAAGAGAGGCATATGAAGCGTAAATTCGTCACATGTATACCAATTGCAGATTCCTTTTCATCATTGCGCAGGAGCTCATCTGCTTCTTCGACGGTTTCAACAGTGACCGGGGGTCCTCCGAAGCTCATGGGATTATATTCGAGTAGCGCAGCTCTATCGAACTCATACCCGGGTTCTGAAAAATATAGATTGTGCGATGAGTAACTCAGAGAACATAAGCATGTGCTGGAGTGATGCAATGCAAGGCTTTGAAAGCAACAAGGGTTGTTGGGATAGCAAACTTTCATACCTCGACGAACATTCATTCGCTTTTCGAATAGGCGTACTGGGTCAGAGCCTTCTAAACAAGCAGCATAAACAATCGACCTGCATTTTAATAAAGGAAACCTGGTAAGTCGAAATTAAAAGACATTTCTCCTTGCCTTCACTATGTTCGCAGAAGACAGAAGACGGTTGTAGTTTACAGTAAACTTACAGAGCGAGTTCTCTGGCGGCTCGGGGGCTGCAAAATCTGCCACTCTTATCAATCTTGGGCAACAAATCTTTGGAGTCATTGTTGGGCTTTTCGAGAGCTTCGTCGGCGGTGAAGGTTGAAGTCCGGAGAGAGGTTCGGGGTGATACAGCGTTGAAGGCCAGTAATGGTCTCGGGACTGAACCCAGTAATGGACAGTAATTTCCAAACAGCAAAGAAGAAGAGGAAGAAGACGAGGAGGAGGAGAAGGAGTTGAAACTTGAGGAGAAAGAGAGATGGGGAATTAAATTGGGACAAGGACAGCAGCTGAGACTCAGAAGCGAGCTTCCCTCCATTGTTTCTGCTCTGGACGAGGAGATTTTTAGATAATGCCATTATGCGGGGTTTTAGAGATAACAAGGATGTGGCACGTGCCAACCAAAATTATGCAAACGCAGGCAGGCAGGCAGGCACAAGCACAAGACCCAGGCATTTTGGGCTTCTTCGGATCGCATCCTGCTACTCGGGATTTTCGGCCTATGATCTTTACATATTGGGCCTCATGGACTTTGCTTAATTAAGTTTTGGGCCTTTTGTCCGATTGAGTCGACCCAATCGTAAATTTTCCATTGGGCTTCACGCCTAAAACCTCTGGTGTCTAGGGTTTACACAGATGTAAAAGCCTATAAAAAGAGCACAAACCTCTCAAACAAACTTCAAGTAGAAAATTCTGTAACCTAATTCTTATGGCGGTGATGGAGCCGTCTTCTTCCTTTTCATCTTCCGATCTACGATGTGGTCCATAAATCTTACGTTGCCTAATATTGCAATTGTTTGATCTTTATGGATCAAGGAATCTATCCTTAGGCTATAGTAAAGCCCCTACATACACGTATTCGTATGTAGTCGATCTTAGCTCCGATTGTCCTTCTTCTCTGTAGGATGCTCGGTGACAAGGTTGATAAATTTCTTCTTAGTTTTTTGAGTTTGTTCTGAGTTTGTTGTGTTTAAATGTTTCTGGGCGAAGGAGGTGTGATGTTGAATGATGAAAAAAATCGGACGGATTCCCAATGATTACATTCGTGTATGATCTTAAACCAGCTACTTCTGACCACATCACATCATCCCCTCCCTTTAAGCACCCTTCAATTGTTTTCTTCCTCTTGGAATTGTATGTTTTTTGTTCTCTTTTTCCGTCTGAAAATCTAGGTAGAGTTTACAAAGATTTGGGCCGTTGATGTAGATTAATATTTGCTACTCTTGATGGGATTCTCAAGGAGGGTCTCATCTGATGATTCTTATCCACCAAGATCTCTGAGGCCTATCGACTTTCTCCTGTATTTTCTATTTTCTTTATTCTAATTTTACCTGCGAAAATCTTAGCGCTTTTTGTTAAAATTAGCCTCTGGTTCTGCTTTCTGTTTTTGTATTCAATTCAAAAGCTTCCCTTGACTTCTTGATGCATTGCTGAAACTATGATGTAGCTGAGGCTAAAAAGTATGGACTGGAAAATAGCACAGAGATGAATGATATGGACTGTCCAATTTTTCACCACAAGTGCCACAACTCGAACAGTATGATAATAATACTAGAGGAAGAATCTCTACTATTTTAAACAAATATGGGTTGTTTGCATTTGCCCAAACTGATCAATGTACCCTATAAAACACTATAGTAAACTAAAGGAAATCAAGTTTCATTAATTTTTAATGAAAAAAGAAATGGGGATATTTCAATCTAATGGAAAAATTGTCACAAAGCATTAGATGAAAAGTCTTTAAAACAAAAATTATCAATAAAATATATTTTTTCTTATAATGGATAATATTGTATTTTTACAAATCAACTAATGAAATTTATCCTATTATAGGAATAATTAGTTTTTTTAATCATACCCTATCAATCAAAATTATATTTCAATTTAACCCAAAAAAACTCACATATATGAGGAGTTTCTCCATTCCTTCAAATTCGATTCATGTTCGCCACGAGCATCGCAAGTATTGCTACTAGTAACTTATTATAAAATTCAGATAATTTGAGTTTGATGCTCATAATAAAATTCAGATAATTTGACTTTGATGTTTATAATAATGTTATAATTATTTCAGTTAAATAGAGATGAAGATCATACTTACATAATTTTTTCAAATTTGTTGATCTCTCATCAGCTTATGGCAGGAAGGATGGATGAGCTCTTAATTTTCAATTAAGTTTTTTTATTTTACCTCTCATGATGGGTTCTACATTTATGGATATCAGAATCATGATGCTCGTATATGAACTCACAAATTAAACTCACTTGTACAGCTCTCAAATATTCCTACTAATTCTGTGAGTTTGATTTTCAAAAATGGATTTGGCAGCCACAAATTCCTGTGTACTGTGGGATGCCTTAGCGAACAATTACAAACACTAGAACTTTTATACCATTGTGTGTGTTTTGTAATTTGTACTTAAACAATTTTGTTGGATAAAATAAAACCATTCCAACATTTACTTTACCCATTCTTCGGAGGGAGGTAGTACACGAACATTGAAGAAAAATTTACTTTACAATTTCTGCGATTATCTCGTAATGTTGTGAGGGACTTCTCATTTGCCTTTTAAAAACAATTCATGTTTGGGCTTTGAAATTGCATATTTTAGGTTGGTTTAGTACAAATTCAAGAATGTTAAAACAAAAACAAGATGACATTTTTTGGTTCGGTTATATTCTAATGGTTATGAGAGCCACATCAGATTCAACAGACGATTGAAGAAACTTTTAATCATGTAAAGTGGATATTTGAATATAGATCGATTTCATTTGAAAAGCACACAGATTTTGATGAAAATTTCACCGTTTTTACTTTCAAAGATTGAGGGACGTCCCGCGTGCCCTTGAGAAGCAATCTATCGATCTTTTGGCCACTTTTGAGCCTCAAAGAGCATATTTTGCATCATTTTAGTAGAAAAATAGAAAGTAGATGTACTAGTGGTGGTCTGGGAGCTGGTTCTGGGCCTTGGTCCAATTACCGTATCAAGTCCAGCCCTAATTTTGGCCTAAAGTATAAGGACGAAAGTGAAACGAAAGAAAGTGTATATGGATCGAAGTGAAATCTCGAATAAAGTACATGTACTAGTGGTGCAATTTACCCCCGTGGTGAAGGCAACAGCAATAGGGAAAGGAATGTGAAACGTGGCAGGTGGGTATAGGGCCTTGATGAAAGGAGCATGTCAGCGAAGCAAGGCCAAGCGAGATTCCATGAATGACCCTGGTGGCAGGATGAGCAAAGCGGTAGGTAGAGGGTTAAACTGGGGAAGTACATATAGGGGTTTGAGGGTAAGAAGGAATCGCAACGCTAGCTGGCCTCAGAAGCGACCAGATCTTTTGCTCCACACCCACAAAACGCTCTCGCCCCCTCTCTTTGTTCTTCTTCATCCTCGTATATAATCTTGGTCCCTTTTTAAGGCCCGCAATACAAATTTCTCCCGCTGTTTGTATGTTTGTATAAAAAACGAACCTCCATTCGAAATCTTCCCGCTTATCCTTGTGCTCTCTTCCCTCACAACAGATCTGTGCTCCCTCAAGGTCCGATTTCTTTTTCGAACTTGCAACTTGGGCACAACCCTTTCAACTACTTCCGGATTCAACTGAACCAACAAGATTTTAACCTTTGTTTTTATACTGGATTATTAAGCATAAAAATAAGCTCATCTGATCTCTTTAATCCTTTTGGCAAGAACAAATAAGTTAACTCCTTGTTTTTGGGTTTTTTTGTTCGGTCTCCTCTTTCGTCTCCATGGAAAAGGGAAAAGCAGGAATTTTTTAATTTTTTAATTTTTTTTTTATAAAAAAAAGGGTTGGAATTGTAGAAAAGATGGGTAAAATTCTCCGAGCCGATCTGAGGTCTGTTCCTGGAGATTTCAATTTAGAAATCAAAGCTTGTATGTTAATTTTTGCATAATTGGGCTGTTATATCTTGATATGTAGATAGATAGAGAGAGTGCGAGTGGATTGAGTGGGAATGGCAGAACAAGTGGGGTTAGAAGGAAGCCACCCAGTAGATTTCAAGAAGCACCCTTCCGGGATTGTCCCTACTCTCCAGTGAGTCCCTCCTCCTCTCTACTGTACGCTCCTCATTTAGATTTGTTTGCATCCATTCGAAAGCTGGTAACTTTGCCTAGTTTATAGAGTTTGTCCATCAAAAGTGAAGGACTTTGTGCTACCGATTATGTGGGAGCTGCAATGAACTGCGAATTGCTTTTCTTTTCATTTCGGTTGTCTTGTAATCAGTTGATGTGATGGAGTGTAGCCAGTTTGCGATGCTTGCATTTACTGCGGTTTGTGTCTTATTAAGTGACTGATTCAAACTAGTTTAGCAATTCCATTTAAAGCTGTTGGTTGACGTCTCTCTAATAAACCACTCTACCGTGCATTCCACTTTAGCATGTTTTCTGTGGCTACCCGCCAACTTGGATCTTCATCCTGGAATTCTCTGTAATTATTTATTTCCTGAAATTATGAAAGCTTTTCTGTAATATTTTCTTTCTGTCTCAGGAATATTGTCTCCACTGTCAATCTGGATTGCAAGTTGGATTTGAAGGCCATTGCACTACAAGCTCGTAACGCTGAATACAACCCTAAGGCATGCCCTGCCCTCCTTTTGTTTTTCTAACCTTTCTTTTGTTAACTGGGATCAAGTGTTCACTGTCAAGAGCAATAGAGTTTTTGCTAGCTTTGTAGTCACCCTGATGCGTATCAAAACAGCTCTGCTTGTTTAGATGGAGCTTAATTCAGTTGGAACTTAATAAGTACGCTAGAATTGCTACCTTTTATGTACAGAATATAGGCGTTTATTGTTCCTTGTTATCTTTATATTACATAACAATCTTGTAGTACTCTTGCAGCGGTTTGCAGCTGTGATTATGAGAATCAGAGAACCCAAGACCACTGCATTGATATTTGCATCTGGTAAAATGGTAAGTCTCAATTAACAACCAAGAATTTGCTTCCCTCCCTTTGTCAGTTCTGCACCATATGCTTGGTTTGTAATCATTCAAATGATTAGTAGATGGGGTTTTTGTTTTGTTTATAAAATGCGCTAATGAATACCCGTCCTTTATGTTATAGGTTTGTACAGGAGCTAAGAGTGAACACCAATCGAAATTGGCAGCACGAAAGGTAATTCTGTTCATTTGCACATTCAGCCTGTACAGTTTTTCCGGAAGAATGTCAAATTGGTGTTTCCCTTTGAACTATACGGATCTAACAAGTGCAAATAGCCCTTCAATATAGTTGAAATATTATGAAATCTGGTGATCTCATCATTATAAATGTAATGGTATTGATACAATCTTTCATGAATTTCGTTGTTCTTCAGTATGCTCGTATCATTCAGAAGCTTGGATTTCCTGCTAAGTTCAAGGTACTATTTCTCTCTCCCTCTCTCGCACGCACGCAAACCAACACACACACACACACACACACTGTCTTTCTGCTTTCGTACTATGGCACTATTTTCTTAAGCTGTTTGCCATTTTTTGGTGCAGGATTTTAAAATCCAGAACATAGTTGGTTCTTGCGATGTAAAATTCCCCATAAGACTGGAAGGTCTTGCATATTCCCATGGTGCCTTCTCGAGTGTGAGTTTTCTGGCTGCACGTTAGTGTCTGTTTCAGTAACCCTGTTAAAAACGAATGCATGTGGGCGAAGTTTTCCCTTGATTGGTGAAGGGCTAAGATGTAGGCGGGGTTTGGGTGGGAACCCTGCTCAATATCATTTGCGGATCATTATCTTTGTAGTTACTTCTGTCTATACATCTTTTACTTTGGCAGTGGCATGCATGTCAGAAATTGAAAGCATGGTTTCTACTGCTGTTAACTATATTATATGAATAGCTGTTTGAACATGCGAGGAAGGTAGTAGTAGAATCTAATGTGGACAGGATGTTTTTTCTGCTTGTCCTTTGGCTGAAAAAGTTGTTTGGGCTGCTTATTTATAACAATTATGTATAATTCATTATATTGATTTTTTTTTTTTCAATTGTGGGGATCAGTATGAACCGGAACTGTTCCCAGGCTTGATTTATCGGATGAAACAACCGAAGATTGTGCTTCTTATCTTTGTGTCAGGAAAAATTGTTCTGACAGGAGCAAAGGTGATAATTTTGTGTAACTTCTGTTAGTTTTAGAATTTCAAGTTTTGTGCTCTAAGTGTACTTTCTGAATAGCATGAATATGTTAATGCTTTAGGTAAGAGCGGAGACGTATGAAGCCTTTGAGAACATTTACCCAGTTCTTACAGAGTTCAGGAAAAATCAGCAATGGTATGGAACCTAACTGTGCAATTATGTTAGACATGTTGATTGCCTTTGTGTTGAGCCAAGTTTTCTTCCCACCGAAAGTTCTCGGATATATGCTATAATACCAACTATGTTTTATAATATGTATAGTTGGGTCTACATGGAAAGGCCTGTCCGATACTCAACCATTTTATACACTAGTTCGATTTATCAAGTAGTATGTTTGTGGCCTGTATGTCACAATTCATTTTTATTAATATCTTCCAATTCTTGGCAGATTACTTTGGCGAAGCACATTCGTGGGTGGAATGCTTGTCACTTAGAAAGTCGGATCCTAATTGAATTGTAAATTAGAAGATTGTGCATTGATTGACTAGTCAGAAGACGAAAAATGAAGACTTGTTTTTATATTTCTCGGTTTGTTTACTAATATGTTAAGACTAACTTATGCCTTTGAACAAAATACAAATTAAAGTAGTACATTTGATAGAAATGAAACAATGTCTCTCACCATCTATTTGTATTTGTACATTTCTTTATTGTTCAAAGGATTAGACTAGATTATTACTCTTGTGCAAATTGCCTAATCCATCCCTAGTGTAAGGGTGGCTTATTTTTGGTAAAACACGATTAGAAGTTGGAACTAAGTATAAATTCTTGATACCTCCAAGTGTTATATATCCACAGCAGTACACATCTCCATACAATTCATTAGAACCAACGGATGATCCCATGGATTTCACGGTCGTTACTTGTTACGCGTGGGAATTGCTAAGTATGATTGTAAAGAAATACAGGCTAATTAAGACAATCGGATGAACCCAGTGGACATCAAGGAGAACAACAACAATCATCAAAGCCAGGCCGAGGAGGTAAATTGATCCCTAAATAAAAACCTCTTGCACCCTTCATGCTATCTATACATGAGAGATCGGCAAAACGACCCTCTCATGTTCACATTCACGGATCTTTTATTCACTTCACTGATTGAGCATTTAAGGAAAGACTGGTAACAGAAAAATGAAATAGGCTGTAAAATTTTAGGAAATCTAAAAACGCTTTTTCTTCAGTCGGTAGGTGAGGCTGGGATGAACAATATATTTTATCTGGTTTTCTTTACATGTTGGAATAGATTAAGGAGGTACCAAACAAATCCAGATACATTATTTACATACTCCATTTTAATTAGAGGTATAAACTTTATGTTTGCAAGCTGATAATGGAGTGAGGACACCGAGACTAGGAAAACAATGAAGCAGACTTGCTTTTACATTAGTAATTTAAAGTTGATTTGATTGCGTCCAATATCTGCATCCAGGAATGAAAAAGAATCCATATAAGCAGAGGTAACTAGTAGCGAAACAAAAGAGCTATGGCATAAATTTTGGGTAACTGACCTTGTTCTTGGTGGGCAAATAGAATGGTTCGAAAACAAGAGGGAAGGGGGTATCCAGACCGCATACCCTTGCAACGGGTGCTTTTAACTACATAAGAGTTTAAAGAATAAATAATCAGCTCCCTCCAAGACCTTAAGAAGCAAACCACTAAAACATCTGAATGGAAAGGAAAAAAAAAAAGGTATTGAGTGTCAAAGATTGGTGCTTACCCATAGGAAGCAGCGTTCAACAATTGAAGCAGATATTTCTGCACCAAATCCTCCAGTAACTGGAGCTTCATGACTAATCTACAAAAAGGGCATTGGATTTGTCACCAATAGTGCACCAACCGATTTTCAGAATCCGTACTATTATGTATAAAGATATCATACTTACAAGAAGCCTCCCTGTCTTCCTGACAGAGGCCTCTACTGTGTCCTTATCCCAAGGTAAAAGAGTTCGCAGGTCTATCAGTTCACAGGAAATCCCGTCCTGCAAATTTTCACCAGTCAAATGGCATTTATTCTGTCTAGGTGTAGAAAGGATGAGAGAATAGTAATCCTTACAGTTATACGAACCATTCTCACATAAACTAGAACATAGAAAATCAAATAGTGAGAATTACTTACTTTTGCGGCATCTATACAGGCCTGTTCCATGACAGATAATTGAGCTCCCCAACCAACAAGTGTTATGTCACTACCCTCTCGAATTATCTGAGGATGAAGTTCCAAATTTCAGGTATGAGGTGCAACCAGGGCTGCAAATGTCATTCTTTTTTCTCATACATTAGAAACTGGGACAATAATGATAGTTTACCTCTGCTTCCGATAAAGGCAACATATAGTCATGCTCAGGAACCTCTTCTACTGATAATCTGTACAGCCACTGAAACCCAGGGGTTTTGTACAATCTCAAATCAAACATTTGGTCAAGTTAGTTTTATACTAATGGATGATAAATCAATATATTCTAGAACTACCTTTGGTTCAAAAAACACAACAGGGTTGGGATCTCGTATGCAGGAAAGCAATAAGCCTTTTGCTTGCCTTGGGCTTCGAGGGATAACCACCTACATGAAATTGAGTATTCTATAGATATCTGATAACAGTTCAAGGATCTTTTAATCCATAACAGTTATGGCAGCTAAAACAAAAATGAGATCCATATAATCATCAGAGCATTGACTATGGGGAAATGAAACATGGATCACAACCTAACCAAAAGTAGATGCTGATGGTGGTGCTACAATCTTATGTTACAAGCGACTACCTTGAACACAACTGTCAAGACTACGATAGAACTTCCTGATTCCATTTATAAGTTTAGAAAGAATAAATTATAATGATATCTCTTTCTGCTAGTAAGATATGATTCTGAGAACCACTATGAATAAATAAGTGATGTCACTGACCCCTAACAATCACGTAGTAGGATATACGAAACATGTCTTTCAATTTTTTCTTTTAAAGTTTGCGACATATATTTGGACTCTCATATTTTAGTTGTGGGTGAGTATTTGATACCAGGGGGGTAAATAAAAGCCCAAAGAAATCACAAAATGTTTGAAAGGAAAAAGACTTACTTTGATGCCAGGTACATGACAGAAAAACGCTTCTGGAGATTGCGAGTGATAATGTCCACCATGTCCCACAGCTCCATAAGGGGCTCTTATTGTTAAACCTAGGGAGCAATAAAAACTCCATCATGCACAATAATAGGTTTGGGGGGAGTGGGAAAGAGAAATGTGTGATAACCAATAATAACAAAAGTGCCATTTTACCTCCACAATTGAATTGATTTCCACTTCGGTATCTGAACTTTGCAGCTTCATTTACAATCTACAAAGTTAAGAGTCACTCAATCAATTATGATTTGTGAGGCTTATGGTAGAATTCAGCAGTGTAAGGGATGCATGCCTGATCAAAAGCAGGAAAGATATAATCTGCGAATTGGATTTCTGCTACAGCTCGATTACCCTATCATAAAAAGTGCGGTGAAACCAAATGTAGAGAAGGCTTGCAGCTATTAGACAAGAAGAAGAATTGAAGTAAAAAATCTGAATTGAGGAAAGATATTGAAGCTCACAAGATAAAGCTAAATCCTCAGACTTACCATAGCTGCTAGACCAATGCCAAATCCTACAATACCCTGAGAATTGAGGAATGGAGATTATCAAATGTGAGGTTGCAAGTTTTAAAATCCTTTGAGGTGCATATATGCGATGCCAACGGAGGTAGTAACTGGGCGGTGAGGTGAGGTAAAGAGATACCTGTTCACAAAGAGGAGTGTTAAACACCCTTTGTTTACCGAAGCGATCAGCTAAGCCTGTTGTGCAGCGGAAGACGCCACCAAAGCTTACATCTTCTCCAAATACATAAGAGCTGAGTGAAAATGAAAAGAATGAGTTGGTTGATCATCTATAGCATAGGCACAACATACGCGCAGCACACGCAGGTTACTGGTAAATCCAAAATAACTCATGTTGATCATCATCTATAGTATACTGCACCGCAAATTGGATACATAAAATTACAGGTAACTAGTTTGAATCACCCATGTGCTTGTTAAAAGAAAGAAAACCATCATCTATACATGTCATGGAAAAGAATTCCGAATTTATAAAGAAAACAACGATGAGTTGGTTGAAGGAAAGTGAAAAACAACGGGAATATCAAAAGAGGAAGGAATAAAAACCGTGGATCAGTTTCCAAGGCTATGTGGAGGGCTTGGTTGATGGCAGAGTAGAGGTTCAATGATTTCCCACTCCCCATTTGCATCTGCTGCTGCTGACCAATCACTTCATTTTCAACACAGGAGGCGGAGGAGGTGCTGGTGCTGGTGCTGGTGCTGGTGGAGAAAGGCCTCGTAGCACAACCACCAGCCCTCGATTGAATTTGAGTCAATCTTGCAAATCTCTTGATGCCAAGGCCGAGGCTGCTGCTACCCATTTCCAACTTTCTCAAGAATTAAATCAAATTCGTATACAAGACGTCTTAATTGTACGCAGCCAGAGCCAGCCAATTCTTCTTCAATCAACTACCAAGTGAAGAAACGTGTTGTCGCTCTTATCTCATGTGATTCTTCTTCTTTTTCTCATCTTGATCGTATCTCCATTTTCTAATGCAACTATGGAGTCCATTTTGGCTCACTCAACTCAACACAGCATTTATCACCACTCTTTTTTTAGGTGAGAAGGGGAGCTCTAAAACAAGAAACCAGCCCACCAAATCTAAACAGCCCTTACATGGGCTTTTCCCCTATTGTCATCATCTAGTAAGCCCTGAGTAAAAATAGGCGGTTCAGAGTGCAAATGCAAGCCCATGTCCAAACCAAAGTGGATATTGCCTTCTTTATAAATGTGAACAGTTCTACAGCTCCGATCCGAGACCTTCCCAATAAATATTTGTAACTAGTAATTAGATTAAAATGTGGATGATTAATAAATATTAAGTGACTATGACAGTAACTTGTAGGCAGAAAGCGAGTCACATTCAAGCATAACTTCAGAAAAGCCTTTGTGCCACGCCTCTTGCAATTCATAAAATATGCCCCATAACTTAGCCTCCATGACACTTTCACATCCAAGATTAGCGGCAAACCCAGAATGCCAAGCGCCCTTATGATCTCTAAGCTTTCGTCTACGTTGACTTTAATAGTATGTCTCTTAGGAGGCTTCCATTTTACCACGGTTTCCTCCTTTAACGCATAACTAGTCTTAGCACCATTAGCATTATAGTAATCAGCAGCATGATCAATAATCAGTTGTATACCTGTCCCAAAGCTAGCATAATCTGGTTGAAAAACAACTTCGCATCTCCATGTCCATATATCCCCATAAGGACACAGCCAACACTAAATTTCATGGCAATCCATAGCAGATCACATTTTCATTTTTCAAGTTCTTCATCAACCAAGTTCCAAAAGGCAAAGAAAAGACTTCGACGAACCTCTGCATTCATTTGGACTTGACTCCAGAGATGTAGAGCATGGGGCAGCTTCTTAACATGTGCTCTACAGACTCGGGTGCTTGTTTGCATATCGTGGACAACGAGAGTCAGTTGTAAGCTGCCTTCTTTCCCTTTATAAATTTGTAAGCACTTTTTTTATCATTGGATATATGAAAATCTTGGGATTTGTTTGACATCTCACTCATCAAATGGCCAAGAAAGTGATTGTAATGCTCACCACTACTTTTTTCTGTCCCTACTTGAAAGCGTCAAATGCAGGATTGGGAAAGGGGATGATGAAATTATACACAAACCCAGTTCAAGGCCTTCGTTGTCGTCGGCAACTCCAAGGGCCACGTTGGCCTCAGCGTCAAGTGCAGCCTGATGTCGGTGAGGGGGTACTGCGGCAACAAGAGTCAGCGCGTGGGCTTGCTCTAGTGGGTCTCTAGGGGGATTAATTGTTTAATTGTCATTTAATGCTAATATTTGAATATATTGAAATACTATAAGATTTTTGATTTTTTTTATAGATAAATACTATAAGATTATAGAGAAAATATCTATTTAGTCTCATTTCAATAACTTAATACCCTTAAAAAACCCTAGTTGTTCTCTCTCAAAAACCTTGTAGCCACCGGCCCCTTACTTTGGCTTGGGGTCGGTCGGCCATCCAAATCTTGTTTTCTGCCGCCCTCTCTCCTTGTGAGAGTCCAATTTTCCCTCTCCTTTGTGAGAGCCCCTCCCCCTCACCGTGGGAGTTTTGTCCTCTCTTTCATGAGAGTCTCACCATAGTTCCCGACCTTGTGTTTGGGATGTTCTTGTTCGTTCCCGACCTTGTGTTTGAGACGTTTATTTTTCTTGTATTCTATGTTTTTGGTTTTGTTTTGTTAGGTGTTTGGTTGGGATGTTGAAAGGCATATCATCAGCTTCGTCCCATCACCGCCTATATGTTTCGTCTGTCGCCGCTCACCGATCCAATCTGGGTCCGGTTTTTTTGTGATGGATGCGTCCTCTGTCGGATCCGTTATCAGTTGTTGTGTGGTCGCCATCAACGTCGCTGCATATGCTTGATTTCGATCTGACTGTTCTGGTCTAATTTGGTTTTGCAGCAACTTCAATCATTTTGGGTTTGGACCTGTTTGGTGTTGTTTTGTTGTTAGGCCTTTTTTGGTTGGAATTGTTTATTTGAATGTAATTGTCCGTAGTTTGGATACTTGTGTTTGTCCTCAGGAGTATAGGGCACTCTTTTCCTTGTACTTTGCAAGATTTTTAACGAGACCCCGGTTTGAATTTTGTATATGTATGTACTCCTTGTTTGGTTTTCTGGCCAAACCCTATCAATAAAATTACTATTCTTTTGATCAAAAAATAACTTAATATCCAAAAAACTCATTACAATCTACTCTTTACCATATAATCCTATTTGACAGATGGCATTTTATAACTGGTATAATTTTTTTCCAAAACTCACGCGCATTCTTAACCATCTTCTTCTTCCCAATCTCAACAACTTCTACACGACATCACAAACCACCATTGCTCCGCCACCACAGATCCGTCGCGGCGGAGAAGCCCAAAGCCGGCAAGAAGCTTAGGCGGCCACCGGCGCGGAAGAGAAGAATAACCGATCGAAGGATCGAGCGACGATCGGAAAGGAAACAACTCCCAGTCCGATTTCATGAGAAGAAAACACCCAGAATGAGTTACCCAATGGAGACGATGTCTTCTAGAGAAACGTTCACACTAGTGCTTTATACATCATATCAGAAATCCAGAGCAATCCAACCATTGTAGCTCCAGATAATCTTGTCCAAGTTGAAGCAGTTCGGAGGTATCCGAAGTTCTGCTGGTTTTAATTTGGGGGATTTCATGTCAGTTTATAGTGGTTGGATGATGATGCTATCTTCAGAAAAGTTGGTTATATATCTGTTTTCTACAACATATCCAAAATCCAGAGCAATCTAACCGTTGTAGCTCTGGATAATCTCGTCCAACCTTAAGTAGTTCGGAGGTATCCGAAATTCTACTGGTTTCATTTCTAGGGATTGCATGTCGGTTTATAGTGGTTGGATGATGATGGTATCTTCAGCAAAGTTGGTTATAAATCTGTCTTCTATAGCATATCCAAAATCCAGAGCAATCTAACCGTTGTAGCTCCGGATAATCTCATCCAAGATACAGCAGTTCGGAGGTATCCGAAGTTCTGCTGTTTTTTTAGCAAATGAATAAGTGACCCGTTAAAATGAAAAAGTGCCCCGTTAAAATGAAAAAGTGTCCCGGAAAATGAATAAGTGCCCTGTTAAAATGAATAAGGGCCCAGAAAATGGGAAAGTGCCCCGTTAAAATGAAAAAGTGCCCCGGAAAATGAATAAGTGCCCCGTTAAAATGAATAAGTGCCCGGAAAATGGGAAAGTGCCCCGTTCGGAAAATGGGAAAGTGCCCCGTTAAAATGAATAAGTGCCCCGAAAAATGAATAAATGCCCCGTTAAAATAAAAAAGTGCCCCGGAAATGGGAAAGTGCCCAGTTAAAATGAATAAAATGGAAAGTGCTCCGGTAAAATGAATAAATGCCCCGGTAAAATGGAAGTGCCTTGGTAAAATGAATAAGTGTCCTGGTAAAATGGGTAAGTGTCCCTGAAAAATAAAAACAAATGAAAATTTTAGATATACAATATATATTTAAGGTTAACCAATATGACAGATGATGCATGCTAGTTGGATTGGTTGGTCCCCCCTCTTCCAATAAGAGGGCTTGGGTTCAAACTCTTGCATGTGCGTGAATTAAATGACTTTTTGTCCATTTAGTGGGAGGCGCGTGGGTCCCACACATCCATAGTGAATCTGGGGTACATGCATGAACTAGTGGTTCCTCATGCCACCTAATGGAACTAAATTGTAAGATTAGGACTTTTTAGTAAGAAAAAAAGTGAGGTAAGTTTTTTAGTAACACTTTATTTTTTTTAGGATTTTTTTTGTAAGAACCCCCATTATATTAATTTACAGCTTATGAGCAAAATATATTTATTTGAAAAAACAAATACTACAATATGCATACAAATACTATTAATTTACCAGGGCACTTATTTATTTTACCGGGGCACTTATTCATTGCATTTTACTGGGGCACTTACAAATTTTACTGGAGCACTTATTCATTTTACCGGGACACTTATTCAAAATAGGACTAAATGGTTAAAACTAAAATGTAATGAGTTTTTTGGGTAGTATGTTATTAAAGGACTAAATGGGCATTTTCTCTTAATATAATGTGAAAAATTAATAGTCTAAATGAAGGGGTATTAGCCAATTTGCCCCCTCAACTTGTACCTTAGTTTTAATTTGCCCCATTAACTTGCACTTTGAAAAATTAACCCCCTTAACTTACATTTTTGACTAATTTCTCCCCCCGTCCTTGCAGTCAAAATTAACATACTCTCATCTAATATTCCGTTAAATACACTCACGTGACTTTCATGTGAAGATCATTTTTCGTCATTCACTATCATCAAGACATTTATATGCTATTAATTGGGTTGAAGTACGTCGACACCATTGATGGATTTCCCGGTCTTAAGAAGAACTTAATGAAGCAAGAAACACGACAAGATGCTCATCACGTATATATTACGTAACTCAATTTGATAGAATTAGGTTAATTTTCAACGGAAAAGGGGGAGATTGGCCAAAAGTACAAGTTAATGGGGTTAATTTTCCAAAGTGCAAGTTGCTGGGGCAAAGCGAAAATAAGGTACAAATTAAAGGGGCAAATTGTCTAGTTACTCCTAAATGAATGAAATTAATAGTTTATTTTGATGTTAACCTCAAACTCATTTGTCCAATAAAACTCGGTACGACCACTGCGGAGTTTCAGCCTTGATTAAAAATTCCGCAAATATCATCCCAAATTCGGCAATCTTCGAACGGATCCGCCGGCCGCCAGCCATGTTATTGAATTGAAATAAAAGAAGAAACACTTTTGTTGGTTGTTTCTCACTGAAAGGTCTGGTGGTCTCTCTCTCTCTCTCACACATCAAATGTTAATATTTGTTGGTTTGTTCATTTAAGTTTTTGTCATTGATTCAATTGAGGGCATGTTTGTTTACATAAGAATGGAGAGATGAACATTCATTCTCATTATTTCATTTCTTTATGTTGGCTTTAGAATGAAAAATCATAAGCTCCACTAAATTTGGGATCATTATCTCTTTTCCGATTGCGATCCCCCTTCTTGCTGATTTTTTCACTCCTTGGGCTGTGTGGACATTATTTGCTGAATTGGAAAGAATCCTTGCTAATAAAATTCCGGACTGAAAAAACAGGAATCCTCCCAATAATAGGTTAAGAGATTAATAATAGCACTACCCCAACCAACCTAGGAATTCTTTGGTTTGGATTTGGCTTTCTTTTGATTTTTTCTATGATTGATTTATGCAGGAACCAAATCAATCAAAACTCAATTTTTTTTTGGTAAACAAATATTTGGATTTGGAATGACTCTCCTCTCCAAGTAGGATTCAAACTTAGTACAAGGGTTTAGATTGAAGGGCAGCCGCCACATAATAATTAACTAGGACGGTGGAGAGACTTGTCTCCAACTACTCGGTCGCTCTCCTTATTTAACCAAGCTAAAACCAGAGACCAGGCACAAGAGCGATTTCTTTATAGATCCTCCAGTCTCATTGTGACGAGTAAGAGCCCCCAACCAAAATCAAAACCAAGATTGTATCGATACCATTCGATTCGACGAAGATGAGCGGGGACAACAAATTAAGCAAAAATCAAGAAGGGCTACTGAAAGACTTGCTAAACATGTGGGAGAAGAATACAGCGCTCTGCCTTTCTGTGATGGTGCATTGTGGCCTTCACTTTATACAGGGAAAACTTACATTCGCCCCTTTCATCATCGCTACATATAGAGGTATATTATTATATATCCTCCTACCTAATTTCTTTTTGTCTCTTGTTCCCTTTATTTTTTTTCGTTCCTTTCGACTACTCAACTAACTGATCAGCGCAGTGACTCCAGCAGCTGGCGTAAATATGCAAATCATGCTATATAGCCTTTATATATGTGGTAACTTTACTGTGCAGAAAACGCCCTGCGTGCTGATGCTGATGAATGTGAGCCTGTTGTGGAAGTCGAAAGTCATCTTGATGAAAAGTTAGTATCTTGGTATTCTTAATTTCTCTTTCTTTTGTCCTTGCAGCGCAAATATATAAACATATAAAAGCCTAAAATTTTAGGAGTTATATTGAAAGGGAATTTTTAAATTATTAGAATATTCATGTACAATTTATACAAACAATTTTTTACTACTTGGAGGGGGCCTAGCCCCTCACCCCCCTTCGTGCCTCCACCGCTATCTACCTTTGATTTGATGTTATTGTCTGAGCCTCTACTCTATTTGAGTTTTACCTAAATTCTTGTTGCAAAGGCATGCACGTAATTACATCGCAATATCCTAACTTCAAAAAGAATCAATCGTTCTTATATATCATAATCAAGTCATCTACGTACCAA
Source organism: Spiraea crenata (assembly GCA_033992175.1). Classification (NCBI taxonomy): domain Eukaryota; kingdom Viridiplantae; phylum Streptophyta; class Magnoliopsida; order Rosales; family Rosaceae; genus Spiraea; species Spiraea crenata. The sequence continues at coordinate 194,385 of JAVBHV010000022.1, forward strand.
GTGCCAAAAGAATTAATGATATCTCACTACCTGGAATGTATTGGATTTGCTTGCTGATGTATATATAATCATGTATACTGAACAATCATTTTGGTCATCACAGTGAAAAAGGAGCCATAGAATTTGAACATCGGAATACTGTACAGGATACGCTATGGTACATGTTGCGATCTAGTAACGAAGATGAGAGGGAAGCTCTTATGGCCGAGTTTGAACAAAGGAAGAAAGAAATAGATAAGAAGCTGGTGCTAAAGGTAGAGTACTACTAAGACTCTCAACTACACTATTTATCAGTTGCTCTGCCGATTGCTGTCAACACTGACTTGAGTGTTTTTTTTAACTATGCTTCTACAGAGACAACAAGCGCGTGAGGAGCGACAAAAGCGAGAGGAAGAGCTCAAGGCGAAAACAAGGTTAGTCATCAAGAAGATCAATCGCAAGTTAGTTAGTCAGGATTGGTTGTTTTTCAATAGCTCTACTATTTGCCACTTTCCTAACTCTCTCTGTCTGTGTGCCCCTTTTCTTTTTCTATGTCTTAAATTTTTGTTTGTTCAGAAGAAGATTATTGGAAGCTGATTCTGATATTGGGGCCAGTGGCAGTGATGAAACCAAGACTACTCCTAAGCAGCGGTTTAAGCTGCATAAGCAGCGTTTCATGAATGACACTGTCTCGAATGACTTTCGTAGCAGATTCGTGCGTAAATACATGAATGCCATATAGGTGGTCAGGTCAATCATCCAGTAGATTGAGTTGAGATGGAAGATATCTTGAAATTGATTGTTATCTATTTAACAAGTAGTTGAATCGAACCCAGGAAGTGTGGTTAGGCGCACATCCTGGGTTCGATTCCCCTTGGTGTCAAAACCGGGGCCACTGGGGTAGTCTACCGGTTCATAATGCCAGGGCCCCGTGGATTAGTCGCGCAAAGCGTGGACACCACAGTCATCAAAAAAACAAAGGAAAAAAAAAGTAGTTGGCTGGGGTCAAGTGTTTACAGAACACTATCCAACTGATATTTCAGATTTCAGGCTATTCTGATGTACTAATTTTCTTCTAATTTACCAATTTTTCTAATTTCTGGATTTTGGTGCGATGTTTTTTTTTCTAATTGATATTTGACTAATCTTGTATAAAAAACCTCTTCTTGGCTAGTGTCACTTAAAATAAATCTTGAATTGAAATACAGTAAAACCTCTATATAATTATAAGATTGGGTCACGTGATTTTTATGATTATAAGAGGTTATTCTTTAATAGAGGTATGACTAGCAAACTTATTTTTTTTTCTAAGGATTTTCTTACCTAACATACATTATATGAGTTTTTTTTCCCTATTGCGGGAGTAAATGCTAAATTATATTACTTGACATCAATTAGTATCGAGTTTTTTTTTTTGCTTGACATGCCACCCAAGCGATTTCTGATCTCATTCGAAAATAGATAGATATTTAACTTCAACTTAAATTTTTATTGTAGTATTAAGTGTTATATTTTTTGTTTTATTGTAATTATGACTATATAGAAGTAAATTTCTCAGAAGGGGACTCTCAAAATGCATGAAATATGATAATGTGAAGGTTATTTTAAAATATAACTAGTCCGGGTTGAGACTAAGAAGTTTTATGATTATATGAAGTTTATTCAATAATAAAATATGCTTATATGGAAGTCTTATTATATTAAAAGAGATACGTACTTTACTTGACAGGCACCCAAAAACATCGCTACATTCTTTTTTCAAGGATGGAACGGGGTCACTTTCATCTTGTCTCAATTTCAGTTATTAGTGTCCAAGCAAGTTGGAAAATTGGTGTTTTTTCATTAAATTCGTTGTACTATCAAAAGGGATTTTTAGAAAAGAACAAGTTGATTGCAAAACAACAAACTTACATGTTGTGGAACAAGATGTGAAACTTTGGTTGAAAATTCCAATTCCTAACGGAAAAATTTCGATCTGATACTTGAATATTCTAAATCTGAAAAATTCTGAAAGAAATTGGACGAAAATTAGAACATACTTTTTTAATAGAAAGTTTTGGCTTTTCGATCCGACTTATTTTCGAAGATTTCCGAGCATATTCTAATGCATTTCATATATTATATAGTAATTTACTTATTATATAGTTTATCATATTTACATTCATTTTGCTCATCCTTACTCGCGGATACATTTATTACTTATTTTAAAGTACGCATTCATTGCGTAAACTTAATTCGTATATTATTTTATCTTATTTTATCTTGAGAACCTAAAAGTTTCGAATTATTTCTGAAATTTCCGATATAATTCTAATATGAAAATTTCAAAGATTCTGAATTTGGAACGAAAATTACATGCCGAATTTTTTTAGAATGGAAGTTGAAACTCTCATTTTCAATATGTCCAAAAATCACCCATACGTGGAACCCTATGATAACTCACATTAAACTTCGAAAAGTATACTATGTTCACAAAACATTCAACCGCAGCTTCATTTACATTTCTTGACCGTTGGTGGGATCTGTTAAAAAATAGAAAATAGGAAAATTTTATTCACACCTTACAATCTTATTTCTACATCATGAACATAAACTTCCTCTTTAACCCATAAATTCAATAATTTCCTCTCCACTCCCACCATTCAATCACCCCAAAAAATCCAATACCATCGCCCATCATGGTTGACTCCGGCCATCCTTCCAATGACAATCGCAATTCCTTGCTGTCTCACTACACCCCCGCCCCTTTTCCCCAACCACGAGGCCCAATTTTTCATCTTTTACTATAAAATGAGCAATTCCATCTTAATCAAATATTACAATCAAAACTTTAATTAATTAACAAAACCACCACGTCTTGATGAATAGATAGAAGTTAATAGGGCTATGAGTACTAGTCCTTCTCTAAGTAATTCTCATGGTCGATGTTGATAGTAATAGGGCGGCCTCACTGATGATTACAATTAGGGCTGGGCACGGGTAGGGTACCCGAATTTAAACCCCAGACCCGATACCCGTACCGAAGGCATCAGGAGGGAGTTTGGCCGGAGGGATTCTTGAATCGAAGGGCATGGGTACCCGATTCGGGTACCCAATTTTTTCAGGATGGAACGGGTCATGTTTGGGTTTCGTACCAGAAGATTACGATGCGACGGTGATGGAGTAGTTTAGGTGCATAGAGGGAAAACGGTGATGTTGCAACGGAAGACCGGTGATGTTGCCCTGAAAAAGCGGTATGTTGTCTAGGAAAATCGGTGAGAGAATAGAAACAGAGGCCTTGTTGGGTTGATGATGGTGGTGGGGGCTCGACATCGGTGATGGTGGAAAGGAGATTGGGGACGAAAGTGTAGGAGGAGATTGGCAAGTAAAGTGGTCGGAGATTGGGGACGAAGAGCCGGGGTAAGAATTGAAAATTCAGAATTAAAGGAAGGATAATTTTGGTAGTTTGCTTAAAAATATTAATATAAAATAATAAAATAATAATATATTCAGTCTGGTCTGGGTACCTACAGGTTCTGAGTTTTTGAACTTGATACCAACCCGAATTTGATTGGTTCGGTCCGATTCGAGACATAATTTTTACTAAAACTGATCAATACCCGTTTGAGCGGGTACCAATCAGGTCGGTAGGTCCGAGTCTTCGGGTATTCGGGTCAGGATGCCCAGCCGTAATTACAATTGAACCATTTAAACCCTAGTTCTACAATATTACATTTTCAATTAGACATACTTTACAAATCACAAATTATTCATTGATATTTGCATGGAAATAGCGATAATTGTTTGAGTGAGGAGGACAGATATTAAAAAAAAGGTTACATCTAGAGTTGGAAGGATTGGTCAGAGTTGACCATGGTGGGTGGTGTTGGGTTTTTTGGGTAATTCAAAAGTGGGTGTGGAAAAAAATTGTTGAAATTATGTATGTTTATGACCAGGTGAACAGTTGAAAAGGGGTGGAGGATGGTGACTTCGAAGTCCAACGATGGATTCGAATGCCTAGGGCTGAGCCTGGGTGCTTGGATGGTTTCAGTGTTGTGGTTGGTGATCCTGTGCCTTGTTATTGCCAGATTCGATCTTCCAATCTCCTCTGGTTGGCTAGTGATGATGATACGGTTGATGGCTTTGTGCAAGCGGTGGCGGCGGAATTTGGTTTAGGGTTTAGTTGAGTTTGCTTTTGTGCTGTTGGGCCTGTTTGTTGTTTAGGATTGGGCCTCTTGTTTAATTTTCATTAGTTATGTTTGGCCTCTAAGCACTGTAGCGATTACTTTGCTACTGGTTGGCCTTCTGTCTTTTGCTCCATGTACTATCTTTTTCTCTATCTATGAATCAACTTTCGATCCAAAAAAAAATAAATAAATAATGGGTGTACAAATAAGATTGATGAGTGTGGATAAAATCACTCTTAAAAATATGTAACTTAAAGGGTTTAAACTTCAAAGCTTAGTTAGTTAACTCGAGTATTATATATGTATTATCTGCGTATATACTAATTTTTGAAAATTACAGTTTGTATCCGAATTATTTCAAAGATACGATAAAAATGCATATTTTTGACCTTGAACGTAAATGTGCATATATTTTAGAAGTTTAACCATAATTTGCATATTATTCACGTATTGTATTCGTATTTTATCCATATTTTCAAGTATTATTAAATAACAATAATTTAATTAATACATTATAAATGACCGAATTTTTCACCATATTATTCGAAATTTTTTGTTGAATAATACACATACGTATATTTAATGTACTACCCGTTCTCTATTTTACTAACTAGGCTTCAAATTCAAAGTGCCCAAGATATCACTAAGTTGCTTCCGATGGACATCAAAAACGCCCATATCAAATAATCATTGAAAGTTGAAGAAAATTAGATTTTTTTTAATTAAAACTAGCATTTTAGCATCTGGTCATATAGATAATTTATATGAAAACCCTCCGAGATAACTCACACAAAACTTGGAAAAGTATATAGTATTTGACATAACCCAAAAAGGCGGTTTCATATACATTTCTTCACCATTTGTGTTTTGGATTAAAAGTAGTAAAAACGTGCAATTCAAAAGCTTCAAAGTGCCTGACCCGATTGCTAATTTCTCAGAGTAGATCACTTGGTCCCTCAAATCTATTTACACAGGGAGGAGCTAGCACTCTTTATACTTGTACTAAGGCAGTTTACAATCAGCGTCTAGACACTGTCACCTCTGATCATATATGATTCACCATTGACCCAAAAAAAAAAAAATTTAAAATCTGATCATATATCATAAATAACTTGGGCTGCACTATAGATGGCCCAAATTAAAACCACCGGAGCCCAGTCCCAATTTACATATAAATACACACACTAGTAGCTGCCTCTGCCAAAATTCAAGAGAAAAAATTGAAAACACAAAACCAGCGGGAAAGAAACAGAGACTAACCCGATCTGTGAATCTTCGTCCTTCAACATTGAGAACTCAGGGAGTACTGGGCCGCCGTTGTTCAGCGTCCAGGCGTTTCCGGCGCACACCGTTTGGGGGCTGAAATTAGCCATTACCGATGAGCAATCTATTCCGCCGGAAACTCAATCGCTTCGCTTCCACAACCAGTTGCTTGAAGATCATCGGACCTTGGCGTCGTACGAATTGATCGATTGGTCGGTGATCGATCTTCACTCTGGCGAAGATCGGCTGGCGAACGATGTTGTGAGTGGGCACTACCGTTACCGACTCTTGCAGCGGTGAGTTCTATGCTTTACTTTCTTGAAATTAAGATTTTTCTTTGTATAATCTGTGTGATGATTTTAAATCTGAGCATGAATTCTCGTTTCTTTGTTTATTTTGTTAAGATTCTGAAATTAGAGTATAAAATTGCTTCTCCTCTGCCTCGCCTCCGCCGTTAGCGGCGGCGATTTCGAATTTCACAGAGCACACACTTTTGCATAATTTCTTGGATTTTTTTAGATTCTAAAGCACCATTTTTGCTTTTGCTAAGGTTCTGGAATTAGAGTATAAAATCTCCGTTCCTCTGGCGGCGGCGGTCTTGAATTACCGTCATGCACGACGGCGGCGATCTTGAATTCCCGTCGCCGTGGCGGCGGCGATTTGAGTTCCCGCCTTCCGCGAGTGAATTAATATTTTTTTGAGAGAAGAATTAATATTTACAATTACTATTGTACCCCTGAACAGCACACGGCTCACTGTACCCTACCCTACCCTACCAGGCTGGCCCATCTTCGTCTTTTCAAAAAATAAATATTTAATTTTCTGCGGAATTTTGGAAACGTGAATAAGCCCTAGAAATTTGGTGGCTGCGTAATCAGGAACGGCGCAACGATTCCGGTGACTCTTGTCCGCTACCGGCGGGAATGGGGAAGAGCAATCATTGTGGCATTTGCTTACCAAGGCGAGCAGGTAAGAGACTTCTTGGCGCATCTGATCTCGGCTCTACGCTGGAGCGAGGCCAGATACTTGTTCCCGAGCATGTTCCTGCTGTTTCTCAGAGGAGCAGACGGCAGACACCAGCCTCTCGGCCTATTGGACACCGTGGACACATATATGGGCACTGAGCTCATTATCTGAGCGTATGCTGCACTTGATTGGTCTTTTGAGGTTAGTTATACACCATTAGTCGTTCTTAAGAATTAAGATAGCTGAGGACATATGAGTTTGTAATCTGAGTGTTTTGTCCTGATTCGCTCAGCCTGCCAATGACTGAAGATCAATGCCGGACAATTCGGGGAATGATGATAGAAATTTGCGAGTAAGTTCAATGGTCAATGCTGGCCAGTTAGACTCATGTGTCTTTTAACTTCGTGTATTATGGATTTTTGATGCTAGCATTTAGGTTCCTTTTGTTTTTCTTGTACTATGCAGCTTTGCTCTGAATTGCTTGGGATTGTTAGGGGGCCCCCAGGTATACTCTTTTCGTTCTTTCTTTCTTTCCCTTACTGGGGTATGCACTTATAGCTATTCTGAGTGTTGGTTTTTTATTTTTTTTGATATGTTGTTGGTGTTCTCCTGCTCTGATGCCATTGGTTGTTTAGCTTTCTGGTGCAATTTGGTATTTTCTTAATTTTCTGTTGGTTTTTGAGTTTTCTGATATGCTGTTGATTTTTTGATTTACAGATACATGATGTTGCTAGTTGATGAGCCATACAGTTACATTGAAGACTCAATTCTTGTCGAAAACTGCTCAGCAGCAACTGTTTTGTATAGCAACTTTAAAAACATGTTAAGATGATGGAACTATAATTGTTCTATGGAACCATGTGTAAATTGTTCTTGGGTACACTCTGTATGTAGATTGTTGTGGATTGTTCGTTGGGTACACTGTAAATTGTTGGGGATTTTTCACTGGGTACACTCTGTAGATTGTTGCGGATTGTTCTTGGGTCACTGTAGATTGTTGTGGATAGTTCGTTGGTACTGTGTCGTAAAATTGTTCTTTGTTCGTGTATTTCTCTCTCTTTTGATTACTTCTGTTTTGAGCTTATTATTTCTGAAAAAAGTGCTTTTTTTTTCCGGAGGAAGTAGATGAGTCTCGCATGAAAATGGGTGGCTCCGTCTTACTTCGACTGACAACCTTAAACATCTCACATTAGTTTGAATCAAATTCAAAAGGCCATCTTCATGTTGTCGCAGTTCCATGGACTGTAGTTAATAAATTTCAGCTACCTCCAAGGACCTGGACAGCGTTCTCAACAAGCAAGTAAACAACAGAAGAAGAAGAAAAAGTAAGCGGTCATTTGCCATACAATTTACAGTGGTACACAGAAACATAAACTGAAAAGGAAGCCAATGGAAGTGGAAGTGTCTTAAACATAACCATAGCAAACATTAGAGCCACGCTGTTGCGCATTGCACAAGATATAACAGACCACTATTGCGCATTGCACAAGCTATTATATGAACAAGCACACACAACCTTCTTAATCTTGATTCCTGAGCACACAGAAAAGTAACTAATGCAACTGGTCTTGGACTCAACTATATTGCAATTCTGCCCATCTTGCATCTCTTACAAACACAAAATCTCACAACTTGCATAGAAAATAGTAGAGAGATATGTAAGCTACACATTGTCAAAACCAACCCAAATAAGGATTAAGATGGGATGGGATTGCAACTCTGAAGAAAAAAAAAATCTAGCCTGCCTTACTAAAATATCTCTAATCATTACTTTCTACTCCTTAGTTTCGTACTCATTGAAGCTGCAAAACCAGCGAAGCCTCTGACAGAAGTCCTACCAAGAAACTCATGAATATAACGAACCAATATTGTGCATTGCACAAGCTCCTACCCGCTTTATAACCTATTCTGTTACAATCAAATCAACTGGTTCTGGACCCTTGGGCAGCTTAAGTTCTCCATCAGTCTGATTAATTGATCCATTCTCGGGCAGCTTAAGTTCTCCATCAGTCTGATTAATTGATGTTGGTTCCTTAATCAAAACCAAGGAAGTTCCAAATGACTCTGGTGATTTGTGAACCTCAACTTTCCCACCATTTCTTCCATCAGTTGGCTTCACATCCAGTACCTGCATTTGAGAAATTAGCACATAGTACACAAAGTCTCCTTCAAAGCAAACGAACTTAAGAGCAATTATGAATGAACATTGCAGTAAAAACATAAAAAATGTTTATTATGTACGAAAAACTGTAATGGGACTCTGGAACTGGAAGGATAAAACTCAAACAAACACACATAACAAGGATTAATGGATACGATTAAAGGGAGAAATAATTGCCTGTTTCTGGCTCTGCTGCTTTGCTTTAATTTCCTGAATTGTCTGCTGGCGAGCTTCATAGAACTCAAAGTCATCCAAAAGGGATGCTTTACTCGAATGATCTTTGAATATTTTAAGCATTTGACGCCCCTCTTCTAATTTGACCTACATGAACGCATTAAAGTTTAGAGCTGAAAGCTAGAAAGGAATACAAGAATAAGTAGGTATACATACCTCTTGAGTGTCCCTACTGTTAGTGACAGGTTTGTTTTCATTGTTTTCCAGGGTAATGTGCTTTAACAAACTGTTGGGTACATCCTTTACAATGTGCCACTTAACAGGGAAACAGCCAGTCCACTTATCTTGTTGCCAATACTCCACACTCTTATCAAAATCCACCAGCCCCACCATCTCTGCTAGGCCAACAAACTGGCCACTGGTATTCACCTGGAGAAAGAAGAAGCAGCTAAGGAAACGAAATCAGAAAAAGAAATAACTGACTAAAGCAAAGCATAGCGATGCTTACTGAAAAGAACAGGAATACAGGGCAGCCATGTGATTTTTCCTGAGCGTCGTCGTATGCTGCATTAAGCTTCTTGTTCCCAGTTGGTGTGCTGGCCCAAACATTATACTTGACACTCTTATGCACATCATCCTCACTGTATGACTTAATAATGAAGAACTTTGCATCAGCATAATGATCATGGATATCAGCTCCAATGTACTGATCCCGCCCTGGGGTCATGCTGCTTATGCGCTTCTCATCGTCAGTTTTTTCCAATGGCGTACTGCACTCCTTAACTGCCATAGTAGCAGATGAATATCCTTTTTGATTTTTGTAACTCTTTCCTCTAGGTCCTTTGTTCAACTCATCTAAGCCTTCTACTTCCTGGTTACCATAGCGAGAGGAGCTGCTTCGCCCCCTGGATTTGTACTTGTCTTCGTAAGCCATCCACCCATGTCCATTTCTTTGCACACCATAACCATTAGATCCAAATCCCATACCAAGTCTAAATGGGTTCCCATATTGACCATACAAGTCATTGGTAAACATCCCATTCAGAAATCCATTAGCTGTACCGTACCCAGGTCTAGTGAAACCCTAGAATAAATGCAAAATAACCCAAAGTCAGATATTAATCCAGACACAAAATCTACCAATTCAGATTACTCAAATCTTTTATAAACTAAATGCAATGTAACTTAAAGCAGGAGCACTGCATTCAGATGAATCAATTTCCAGTAAGGTCCAGACGAAACAGTACTACCTATTTGGTTTCCCAACAGAATTCAAATGGAGAACCTCAAACTCGTCATTAACCCACTGCTCAACCAATCAGATGATGGGCAAAATGTGTTGTATCTCATTTGGGGGTATGCATACAGATTCAAAATAGCTTCCATGTTAATCTATCCCAACTTGCTCAGTTGGTCAGAGTCGTCAGACCTATCTATTTTTAAGCTTGCCGAAGATAGAAATAAAATAAAGGAACTAGTTCAAAATAAAAATAAAATAGTGGTGATAGCATACCATGTATTGAGAATTCAGTCGGGAATTCTGATTCTTGTAAGATGAAGTTCTGTTGACTGTTCCACCCATTGCCCTACCCTTTCCATTTGAAAATGTTGGCTCTTCTAACCATGGAGATAGAAAACTATCAGAACCATATATTGGATCAAGGTATCCGCTGTAGGGACCCTTTGCATTCACCCATGAGTTATGGTATGTTGGTTTTGAGAAATCTGAAGGAGTATTTCCCTTCCTACCATCACTGGTCAGAACGTCATTTGTAGTCACAGTCGTTGTGCCTCCAGATGAGGGCTTGTGATCAGCATCCTTAGAGGTGGAAATAGCTCCCTGGGAAGGAACAGCTGAATTAGAGGAGTCTGAACCAGTTTTAGGCGTCAGCTGCTTGAAGTATGGAGGATATTGGTAATGCTGAGGTCCATAGAGCTGGCCATCACTTCCCACAGTTGGAACTGAAGACCCTGATGTAGTATATGTGCTGTAGGGCGCATAACCATACCCATTATGATACATATAAGACGCATTATCGCCATAGACAGCCTGAAATTCAACAAGCATGATGTGAGATGGTGTCAGGATACACAAGAGTAGCTCAAAGAGTAAGGAAACGTGAACAGTAAAGCACAACTGTGGTGCATGAAAACCAACTAAAATTCTGCCTCAGAAAAGAAGATCTCAAAGTACAAAACTCACAGAATTGATATCGCTGCTATTGGAATTTAGATAACTAGGAAAGCTGGCCCACTCATTTCCAGTCCCACCATAGCCTACGAAAACAAACCCAAACCACGAGGAACAAAAGCATCAACAACATTCAAAAAGTAGCCCATTCGTTGACCATTAGTTGCATGTCTGTCTCAAAACTTAAAACTAGAAAATGATGCTTCAAAGTAAATCCACAAACTGATTAGGTATAGGAAGACCAGAAAGAGAAACTACCTCCATAGTAGTAGGCAGAAGATGTGTAACCATTAGGGAGATAGCCCATAGATGGATCCATGAAATCCTTTCGGAATGGGGTTGTCGACCGATTATATGACTTGCTCTTAGCAGTCACAACATTAGGCTGCATAACACAAAATTGATTATCATGCTGAAGACACAAGCAGGCTTGGCCTTTCCCGTCACAGTTTATGATTTTTTTTTCCCTCAAACCTAATGCAAATACATGTTTCAAGCCAACACGAGTCGCCTCACAGAATAAGAGCAGGGATGGAAATTACCTTCTTCACAGGCTCGGGGATTTCATCAGGTCCCTTGGTCTGAGAATCCAATGACAAATTCTGCAGCAAGTCTACAGCTTCTACGGAAAAACCAGTGGGTCAAGGGAAATACAACAGTCGGGCATAAACTCCACAAAAGCACGTTTATGTGATCACAGTACACAAACCAACCAAGAAGATGCTCCTAAGGTCACAAATTGAACCTAAGAGATGTATTCTCAAGATTCTCATTCAAAATGTAAAAAGCCAGCAGCTTTACTTTACTTGCTTAACTGTGAAACTACCCAACCAAAAAATTTAAGCACGGAAACAAAACAAAAACCCTAATTATGCGGAGAACTCCAAAAAGGAGACAATTTTGAAGACAGATCTTTGTGTCCCACATATATACCAGAGACATCTATACATACAAGAGCAAACACAGCGAAAGATTACACTAAAAAATTCCAAGAAAAGCATAACAGAGAAACCAAATTGAATCTGGAAAAGCAGCTCAATAGAAGAGTTAAAGAGAGCAGTAAAGAGCCACAAAGAAGATAGCAAAGCAAAGACACATAACGAAAGTGAGTGAGGAAGGATACGATCGACGGGCGGAGAAACGGTGGCCATGGCGGAGACTGGTGGCTGACAGCGGCCTCAACTGCTGCTGCTGCTGCTTGCTTCACAGGTGCTTGCTTCAAAGGCTCGAAAGGGTTTTAGGGGTTTTTCGAGATGCGCTTCTTCACACTAGTAATAATAATACAAGAGAGGGAGAGACACGTCCTTTTATTGTGACAACTCATTCAAAATTAGCACACCTACTATGCCCGCAACATTTGTATCATACGAATTCAGTTTTTTATCAACAATTTCTGTGTCATACGAATTCACTTTTCTATCAACAAATTTTAACACAAACGTATCGTGATTGAATTATTTCTCTTTTGTGAAAATATTATTAGAAAGGTAAAAATGTGTATTTAAAGAAAGAAACTCTAATTAAATTAAATTTCACGTTAATTTCACATATGGGCAAATTATAATTTGACTGAGGCGTATCAATTACACGTTAATATTATTATATAATGCCGAATCACAAGTAAAAATTAACACAACGTTTGTTCATGATAAGCAAGCTTCTTACAAGTGGTTATGAGGATGCCCCAATACAGTAGCGCTTATATGAAGCATCTCTCGTAGGCGAGTTTTGTGAATTGCAGCTCAGGATTGTAGGCAGGGCCGGCCTTGAGGGGAGCTGGGCAAGACGGTAGTCTGGGGGCCCCCGCTTGAAAAGGGCCCACGTAACAAAAATCATATATATTATATATATGTAATATAATAGCTATATATCTTATAATTTATGTTGGAAGCTTCCTAGTGTAGTAGCTAGATGTTGTATATGTTACTTTCATGGTTACATCCAATAAATGAAAAGTCGAAAACATTTGAGGCCCCATTTTAAGAGTTCGTCTTGGGCCGCCGAATTCCTCAGGACCGGCCCTGATTGTAGGCCACTTTAAATCATGTGCCACTAAACGAGACTAACGAAGTTTCTGGGCATCAGTAAAGGCCAACACTAACGATATTTCTTAGGCGTCTTCTTGCCTTTTGTATTGGCATCCTCCTTCATAACACCAGACTCAAAAGACAACAGGCATGCCAGAGGTACCCATCAGCCAATTCACTATTCTCGATGGCCCAGTCCGGTACGTCTCTATCCTTCAGAGAATAAAAAGGTAGCACGAACGTACCACTTCATAGCAGCAGGTTTTGGAACTGTTTCTTCTTCCCGTTTTGTCTTACTTTAGATGGATAATCCACAGTATCGTTCTTAACAATGCATCTGCTTTGTTGTAAGCCACATCGGCAGGTCTAGCGAGCATAATTTCACAAAAACAATAGAACGATGGAAAAGTAAATGCTCTTATAACTGACTATATTGCAATATTCTCCCACCTTGCTTCTAGCTCACATACAAATACAAATGCAAACCCTACTCCACAATTGGAGATATATGACCTAGATTTACAAGACAGGAAATAACCAAAACAAGTAACAAGCAAAGATAAAGTAAAACCCAAAAAAGAGAAAAGGTTATAAAGGAAAACCCATATCAAAGATATAAAAAAGCCACTGAAAGAAAAACCCTAAACCCAAAATCCTAGCCAACCAAAACTTGTTAGGAGCTTCAGCTGATCACTGTAAAACGACCCGAAAGAGAAATGGGGGACGGAACTTGGATTATCAAGAAACCCTAGAGGTTGACTTGCCATTCCTCAACGAATCATTGACTATTCTACCCAAGCAAGTCAGTCATCAGAACAGCGGTCCAACATCAAAGGAGAATTAACTGGTAGTTTCTCTCGTATATCCATTAACACCAGCATACTTCCAAGCCAGCCATTGAAGAACAAGAGCATGGACCGCCATTGTGCAAGGCAGAGACTAGCAACCATTCGCAATCCCATTCGCTACAACCCTCTTTTCTGCCACGACTGGCTTAGCACCCTTCGGGGCTTCTCCAGTGGCTACCGACCCATTTTCTGCAAGTTTCAGCTCCTCAGTTCCATTCACTGCCGGAATGGATTCCTTGGTAATATCAGAGGGAACCTCCAATGACTTTTGAGTTTTCATTTGCCCATCTGCCAACTCTTTCTTCTCATCAGTGGCTTTTCCTTCCCACACCTGCTTCGGTATTTCCAAAAGGAATGGAAAATGTTAGGTATTGTACCTCTTAACGAAAATTCAACCCAAACAGGAAAATGTCCTAACATGAAAAGGCGAAACAATAATTGTAGTCTGTACCTGTTTCTGAAACTGTTGTTGCTTAGCCTTCTTCTCCTGAATTGTCTTTTGGCGGGACTCATAAAACCCAAAGTCATCCAAGATGCATGTTTTGCTCAGATGTTCCTTGAATATCTTTATCATTTTAAGACCTGGCTCCAATTTGACCTGCATAAACCCGCAGAATCAATATTCAGAACGGTAGTTCAAAGTAGACTGAGGTAGAAAAAATGTCCGACCTAAGCTCACCTCCTGAGTATCCCTACTGTTCGTCACAGGTTTGTTCTCATTATTTTCAAGAGTAATGTGCTTCAACAAACTGTTAGGCACATCTTTAACCATATGCCACTTGACAGGGAAACAGCCATTCCACTTGTCTTGTTGCCAATACTCTAGATTCTTGTTGAAATCAACAGGTCCCAACATCTCAGCAAGGCCTACAAATTGCCCACTTGTATTGACCTGAAAAATAAAAACAAATTAACAATGGAAAATGCAACAGATGTTGATAATCTGTAAATCTCTGAAGTCCTAGAAGCAAAATACTCACCGAAAAGAAAAGGAATACTGGGCAGCCCTCAGATTTCTCCTGAGCCTCCTGGTAGGCTGCATGAAGCTTCTTGTTTCCAGCGGGCGTGCTGGCCCAAACATTGTACTTAATACTCTTATGAACATCATCCTCACTGTACGACTTGATGACAAAGAATTTGGCAGCAGTATACTCCTCCGGAAAATCTGCTTTATTATACTGTTCTCTGTCGGGAACACTAGTTTTATCCTTTTCCTCCTCATTGCTAATGGCTGTTGGCATCTGCCCCTTGATTGCTAGTGCAGTAGGTGCAAACCCCTTTAGGTTCTTGGAGCTCTTTGCCCGAGGTCCCTTATTGAGTTCATTCAAACCGTCCATGTTCTCGTTACCATATCCGTAGTAACCACCATTTCTCCCCCTGGGCTTATACTTGCTGTCAACAGCCAGCCATGTACGTCCACTGGTTCGTGAATCATAACCAGATCCATAGCCCATACCAGATCTCACTGTACTTCCATACTGACCATACAGCTTGTTAGGATACATTCTGTTTATAAACCCTTGGGCTGTACCCATTGCAGATACCGGTCTTGGGTGCTGCAAACCCTGTGGGATCAAACAAAATGAAACTCATACGGTTAACAAATCTAAAATAACATTTTCAGAATACCTTGAATACAAAAATTGGGATTCAAAAACAATTCAACCAGTAAGGAAACCCAATTTAAGTCTTTCACAACAATACCAAGTTTTCAGTTGGATAAAATTCAAGATAGGACCAACCAACAGGTTGAACTCTTTCCTCTTACTTAACATCAACTTGGGTTGAGGTTTGATTTACATCCAAGACCATAATAAAACAACGTGTCATAATACACACGACTGACATAATGATATCCACTGGTGGCTACAGTATGGCAGTATTCATGTGAAAGACAAAATCTAATCTAAACTTCCGCAAACAAAAAACTTGAAAGAGAAAGGTTAAGGATATAATCATGTACCATGAAGTGAGAATTAGGACGGTAATTTTGATTCCTTGAGGTTGGAATGCTATTGCCATTGGGCATTGAAGAGTTAATTGTTGAATTCGTCACAGGTCTAGGCTGCCCATTCGAAAAAAGTGGGGCATCCAACCATGGGAGAGGAGACCGTAATCCATCAAAAGCAAACCTTGGGTCCTGGTATCCAGGAGTAGGAACACGCCCTGGCAAACCACCCCGTCCATATGAAGCATTGGAGTTGAAGGACGAGTTTTGATATGTTGGTAAGGGTGCCGAAATATTGTTCCCTTTCATACTAGCACCGTTTGCAATGCCATTAGAAATCCCATTCGTTGTGTCCACAGGCAGAGGCTTTTGGTCAGCAGCTACAGAGGTGGAGACGTCACTCTGCGGGGCTGCAGGGCTGGGGGTGTATGGTCCACTGGTTGGAGTAAGTGGCTGGAAATAAGGAGGGTATTGGTAGTGCTGGGGGCCATATAACTGCCCGTCATTCCCCATAGTTGGAACAGGGGAACCTGCCGGGGAGTATGGGGCATATGGTGCATACCCATACCCATGGTGATATAGAAGAGACCCGTTGTCCCCGTAAACTCCCTGAAAGACACAAGAAGATTTAACAAAATTATAACTGGGAACAACGAAACCTAGACATGAGAGATCCAGAACCAACAACACCAGTAAAACCCCAAGGAACAATTACCCATAAAAGGAAAAGGACAACTTACAGAAGTCATCTCTACTCCCTCAGGATTTACATATCTCGAATATTCATCCCACTCATTGCCAGACCCGTCATAGCCTACAAGAAATTCAGAGTTTAATTTCACATCTTATACATAGGCACTAAACAACAATTAACAGCCTCCCAACAACGCAATCTGAAGCAGTCTGAGGAGCAGTCTGAAGCAACCTGAACTAAACAAAAAAGAAATCTGAAGGGGGGTTTCGCTAATAACTTACCCCCATAGTAATAGGCTGTAGAGGGATAACTGTTGGGGAAATAGCACGTAGATGGATCAAAATCAGTCAACAGTGGGGTCACAGAGCGGTCTGATGGGATCTGACCATTGGCAGCATTGCCAGAATCCACAGTCACATATTGATTAACAGAAGGCTGCAAAAGCAATGGCAGTTAGAATCGAATATGATAATTGAGATAAACAATTGAATGTCTTAATATGATTGTAAACAGTAAGCTGGAATAGAGGCAACAAAAGATACCAAAACAGTACCTTCTTCGTAGGCTCGGGAATTTCGAGATTCTTGGTCTGGGAATCCAGTGACAACTTCTGTAGCAAATCTGCTGCTTCTGAAGAGCGAAAACGGTGAAGGAAAAGCATTCTATTCCACAATTATTGATCAATATTCTCCATTCGTAACAACCACCATAAGATAAATCTAAGGGTCATAAGCAGTGAACATAGTAGCCAATTCAATCACCCCATCCACAAGTCAATATACAACAACTAACCGAATACGAAACCGTCAATTCAAACAATCCCTTACACACACCAACCATAACAGAAACAAAACAAAACAAATTTTCCGAGTTGAGGCACACCAATTTCACAGAATTAAGCAAAGCCGCGGCAGGAATTTCAATATCTGACTAGCACAAGCACAAATCAATACTGAAAATCAAAGAATCGATGCTCAAAATCCAGAAATCGAAAACAAACGAGAGTTATAGACACCAAGCAATTACAGCAAGAGGAGGCAGATAAGATCGAATTCGATCCAAAACGAATCAGACAGGAACAGATCCAATTAAACTCGGAAAGAAGCAGCAGAAACAAAAGCGGTGATTCAACAAGACCGTAAGATTAGGATACGATCTGCAGGAGGCGCAACGGTGGCCATGGCCGCTAGATCTTCTTCTTCTTCTTCTTCTTCTTCTTCTTCTTCTGCTTCTTCCAAGACTTGACCCTAAATCTCAGCGAAGAGAATCAGAGAAGATGGATGAGACTAGCCAGCGGGGAGAGAGAGAACAACGGGTCTGGAGAGAGAGAGAGAGAGAGAGAGAGAGAGAGAGCACAGCCAGCCGCCAAGGGTTTGGGTTTTTGGAAAAGAAGAGGGTTTTGTTCATCCAAAAGCGGTGATTCAAATAGCACCACGGCTCCTCCTCTACACTCTCCTTTTCCCTCACCCGCGGGTCACTTGGTGACCTCATCGCATCTTTCCTATTGGGCCACGTGCCCACGCGGCTGTCCTCCATTCGTTCCTACAATGTGCTTTTCTGTCTTTTTTCAGCGCGGAGAAACCTGATTGGCCCGACCACATGGGGGTTGGGTGCTGCTATTCATCTCACTGCTTGCGTATGTACGGTTGTACCCATTGGCTTCCATTGG
This sequence comes from Spiraea crenata, assembly GCA_033992175.1. Taxonomy (NCBI): domain Eukaryota; kingdom Viridiplantae; phylum Streptophyta; class Magnoliopsida; order Rosales; family Rosaceae; genus Spiraea; species Spiraea crenata. The sequence continues at coordinate 212,471 of JAVBHV010000022.1, forward strand.
CTTCCGGTTCGCCAAACCCTAGTTCCAAAAGGACATCCATGTCCCCATTTACTTTGGCTCTGCGCTCTACCCTGACTTTTTGTGCTGTGGGCATTATGGGGTTTACCAACACCTAATTTTCCAAAGTATACTATGAATGAGAATTAGTACATTAAGTAAATCACTAATAAGTAACTGCCTCCTCTTTTGAGTTTTACTGGACTTTTACCAACGCCAACAAAGACCCCTATGACCTGTGGAAATTAAAATCGACTATATTCATGAATTTGGTCTTTATTTATGTTCTGTTCCCATATCCTACATGGTCCCAATTTGTATTTAGGTCACATTTATTTTCATGAGTTTTCTGCCTTAATTTTACCCTCAACGAAAATATATATCCACCACTATATGGAATGGAGAGTTACGTTCATCTTTTGATCTGTTACGATGTAAACTAACATGACCACGACGTGAATATGTAACTTTTCCAAACTAGAATTAAAAGAAGCTTAAGGGGAATTTATGTGATGCCACAAACAGAAAGGCAGTAATCTTATTCAGTATCCCATTTTCTCATAGAAACAAAACAGAACAGAAGCCGGGGCCAAAAGATTTGTGTAAGGTAATTAGCTTGTGTCACCATTAAACCGGGCCCTAAATCGCGCTTGTCTGAGTGATGGGATGATGGAGGGAGTTACAGTAGGTGGTGTTGACAGATACAACCAAGGGAGTCCTGACCTTGTGGAGGCCATCAGACCAAACTATTTCCCCAAAATCATATCTCCCTTGAGACTTCTTCTGAGGCTTGAGCGTCAAGTAAAATGTGTCTTCCATCTTGAACCTTGAGAAGATCAAAACTCTAGGCCAAATCTCCACCTCTACTCCATCCGGCTCAGAAACGGTACCAAAGTAAATGGCATTCTTATTCTTGCCCACATTCCGAACAGTTCTTCTAATTGTCACAGCAGATTGAAGATCGGGAACTGTGATGGATGGATAGTTCAAATTGGCATTTGAAATGGCTACTTTTGGACAGCTTGTGTCAGTTCCAAAAGGACAAAGAACTATCTGCTTGATTTGGTTATCTGTGTATCCAATATTGCAGAGGAACACAATGTAGTCGGTTGGTTTCATATCGTATACAAGCCCTGGATCCATTGCTCTGATAGGGTCTATGTGGCCAGCACCATAGTCAAAAGGGTCAGCGGATTTCATGGATCCATCTGCTAGAATGCTGTCAAAGGATGTGTCCTTTGTGTAGGCTGTGGTGATGAGAGCGGATCGAATGGCTGCAGGAGACCAATTTGGATGCGCAGATTTGATGAGGGCAACTACTCCAGAGACATGAGGGCACGACATTGATGTTCCTGACTGAAAATTCCAGCTCACAGAGCGTTTATCATCGATTGTCAGAGTTGGCGATGTTTGAGGAGGCCATGCTGCCAATATGTTTACTCCTGGAGCACTTATGTCTGGCTATTTATTTTGAAACATATATGAATATATGGATCAAACATTGCTATATTCCCAACTAAACATATGGATGCTTGTATGGCATTTAGGTTGTATAAACAGATAAGGTACCTTGAGAATATCAGGAATAAGTGAGCTTGGGCCTCTTGAAGAGAAGTATGCAACTCTAGGGGCTGGTGACTTGCCGATAATTGTTCTACTTGCTTCGATCTGCACTATAGGTTTCCTGTGCAGTGTTTCACAACATCAGCGCCGAAAGTCCATAATAATATGTAAACTACCTGTTGATTGTTTATTAATCATGTCGACTTCTTACGTGGGAGATTCAGCAAGGTAGTGCTTGATTTTAGTCCCCTGCTCGAGGTTGACATGAACTGAGGGGATGATGTCCAAATCAACCTGCCTTGTCATAGCTTCCACAAAGATCAAACCTGATGCATTGGCTCTCTTGGCAGCTACTTCCGCCTCATAAATTTCATATGGTCCAATGCTTGAGAAGCATAAAATTATTCTCCCCACTGCATATTTTGATTTTATCCAATTCTCTGGCCTGCAAACCCTGCAATTTTTTACAACATAATACTTAACAACATTCAACAACAGTACTGTTGGAGCAGAATTTCTTCAAAGAAGGAATTCCTCAACAGGTTCGTGATCGAACTCGCACTTTTCCAAAGTTCTGATGGAAAGGAATATTCGGGATTGACTTGCCCAACTAACGGACGACTATAGTATGGAGGTATATCTGGAACAAGGGCTTCAACGCCCCAGCCGCCAAGTGATTTCAAACAGTTTATCAATGCAGTTGGCTTTTCCCTTTTTCCCCCCCTCTCCTGTTTTGAAGATGGGTCTTATATACTCGACGAAGCCCCCGATGATAGGCTCCACTTCGCATGTTTATGAACACTACTCTTTCTTTGCATCGTGCGTGCATTACTCCGATCCTGTGCTTATCCACTCCTATTATGTTAATTTACCGTTTGTCAACGTGCGTCAGCGGTAGCTAACTGTCTTTCCCAACTTCGGACGTGGGTTGGCGTCTTCGCGTTGTCCATGTACGTGTTCAACCCACGACGCCCTTGTGCGCGTAGAGCCATCAGCGTTTACCGATCGGGGCGCTTGTCAAGTATGCCTCCTATCCCATGTTATTGGGCTAGCCCATCATTCAAACTAAGTCAGCTTTATGTTGTGCACACATGGGTTTGACCAAGGTTGATCTGGGTTCGACGTTTGACCTACATGACTTGGGTTTGATGCTCGTCCAAACATCAAGCTTTGGGTTTGTCAAAGGTTTAACGCATATCCGGTTTTCTTTGCTCCCACAAGTACCAAGTAATTTATATTCAACTCAGATTGCCAACTACATGAGAGAAAGAGAAGGAGAACTCACCCATTAACAAAGTATGTGGTTGCATCTGCCAATTTCGCCTTAATAGGTGTGGTAATAAAGCTTTCTCCCTGTACAAATAAGAATCAACTAGTAAATTCCTTTTACCACCACTCAGAGCTTTGGTAAGGAAATGATTACGGTTGTGACCCACTGCTAATAGTACTATCACCATAAGACAAAAACAAAACTTTTACATGCTAATTATTAGGGCATACTTAACATGTAGTGTGGCACATGCATAATCCATCATATATACATGTTCAGTTGGACAAACAGAAATGAATAATTGGTAAATCGCTACCATGATCAAATTCAACATCACCTGGCACATAGTACTCAGAGACGAGACCAAATTACCATGACAGAGAGCTTATTATCCAGGGTTATCCGGGTTGGAAACATTCTGTCAACAGAGGAAGCAGCAACACAAATTCCCCATGGAGCAACATTTGTGACCTGTGATGGATCTGGCCCTTCATTACCTGCAGAGAACACCACAGAAACACCTAACTGCATTGCATGAAATGAACCAATTGCAGCTTCTGACACAAACAATGGTAACAATGGCGGTGTTGATCCAAATGACACTGAGATCACATGTACGCCATCATGCAAAGCATCATCGAAAGCTGCAAGTATGTCTACTTCAGAGCATTTTCCATCATAATCCTTTCCCCAGCATACTTTGTAGACTGCTAGACGAGCACTAGGTGCTCCTCCCCTGGCAGTTCCGTCTGCTAATCCAAAGAAACTTGCATTCTTTTTCACTATTGAACCCACAGCTGTTGAGGCCGTGTGCGTTCCGTGACCAAGAAAATCTCTAGCTGATTGATATTCGGGGTTGCCACTCATGTTTAGTGGTCCATATTCTTCTTCAAAACCTTTCAGGTAGTAACGAGCACCAATTAACTTTCGGTTGCATGCTTTTGATGGATCAAACATTTCTCCTTCAACACACCTCCCCTTCCAAGTTGAAGGGATAGGCCTCATCTGGGGCTCTTCTTGGAAACTATCTGATTCAGGCCATATACCTAAACAATTACCGAAACACATGAATTAGCTGGCTACTTTGTCAATTAAATGAAAATATGATGTTACGTATACTGACTAATGAAATGGCAGACCAGTGTCAAAGATCCCAACAACGATGTCTTCACCATAGGCCAGTCGCAACTGGGTCCCTGCAGTACTAGTACCACTGCTGCTTAAGGTAAGGCCCAAGAAGTCCCAACTTCTTGTTGTGTGCAACTGCAGTGTCTTGCTTCTAAACACCGATATTACTTCTTCCATCTCTGCAATTTTCTCAGGTCTTACAATATTAATACATGTTTCTTATACACCAAACATTAAGCTAATCGTTCCTTTAACAAAACGGCAGGAAAAAAAAGGCAGAGAAAAGAAAAAGTTAGCTTACTAGCCAAGGTGGTTGCTTGAGATGAATTAAGCTTTGCTGAAAAACCTGAGAAGCTGTACTTGTAGCTATAAAGCATGGATTTCTTAGCATCTTCTTCACTGAATATTAAATGAATGCAAATATAAACAATACCTAACAAAAAATAAAAACAGAGGGAAATGAATTTGAAATAATAGATTAAGATGGAAAAGCGAAAGACAGAAACCTTGAAAAAACATTAGAAAGGAGTCGAACATGATGTTTTGAAGTGAGGTGAGGATTATGAATAGAATGTCCGAGTCCCAAATAGACTATATACACCTACATAAACCAAATAACTCACAGTAAACAGGTAGTAATTAGAAAGGCAACAAAAAAAGAGAACCCTTCTTGGGCAAAAAGTTACATGAGGTGTGGAAGAGATACAGTGAATAAAGTAAAGTGAAAGTGCAAGGAATAGGCCCCAAAAACACCGAGAATTAGTAGCCATTGTCTCCTACATGGAAGAATCATATGGTCTGCTGAGGATTAAATAGAGTTGTAAGAACTGCCTTCCGAACAAGGCGGATAATGCGTCTGTTCCAAGTCTTTCAGAGCAGCAAGAACACGAAACATTTCCTCCTTCCATGATGATACTTTAACTCCCAAGCTAGGTATAGATCATAGTTGCCCATTTAATAGGAGCGTATATAAATACTTGCACATGCATGCGTCTATATGTACTACTGTACCTATCTGCATCTCAGGCAGGAATCATAGTTACCATGAATTCTGTATTGCTGTTAGAAAAAAGCATGTGCCTTCATCATACTAGTTATGAAATGATTTCTTTTCCAATGCAGTCTCATTTTCTATGTAACAAATTAGTAAAATATTATGATACAAGCTCTAGCTGTACTTTCTTCCTTCATAACACTGCGCATTTTTATGTTTCTTCGACTTGTAGACAAAAAAGAAATCTAATTACAAATCCTTAAAAGAAAAGTCAAATCTAGAGTTTACAGTAGTGCTTTAATGCACGTTATCCTGATAAGAAAAGAATGTTACTATGAGTATGAGTTATGGCCAAGTCTTGACACTATCTTACTTTTGTGTTTTTACTTCTTTTTGAAGGATGCAACCCTTGTTTTTCGGGTCTTGTCTTTCTAAGCTACTGTCATAGCACTGTAGATACTTATTTCTCCTGCTTTCTAGCTTAAAAAGCTATAGACTGCATGAGTATGGAGTAATTACTACTCGCAAGCTTACATGAACACATTGATTTCTAGTGTTGCCCCAAGCTATGCTTCACTTTAAGTAGAATAAATTTGGGGTTCACTGAGGTTGGTTCTTTTTCCCTTTTCTTAATGGTAATCTGTATTGAAAACATAGTTAGTACCATTATCGATGCCATAGGATAAACACCTACCTGTATGTATAAAGAGGATCAAGCTTCATATAGACCATGCATGAGATCTATACAAGTATCTGGTATTATTCAAAGAAGGCATACTAATTGACTGGAAGAAGCAAAGTTCTGGACCTCTGGTTAATCAAAATCATTGTCATTGGCAAGATGTTTCCTAACGATCTTGCGTGATCAAAGGTTTATAATCAAAAAATTAAGACTTTCGGAGCACGATTTAACCCTCCAAGTTCACATCATTAAGTCTACTGCCATATGAATGCTAAGACCTTGCTTTATATGTAGGCACCCTCATCCTTAGAGGTCTATTATTGCAGCTTCATGGCAGGATACTATGATTGGTATATCTAGTTTGCTTTGATAATCAGAAATTTCAAATACTGCATAACTCTTTGTTTAACATTGAAAAGTTGCTTAATTTGTATGGCTAAGATCAGTTCACCCTTTGAAAACTACAATGTCTGAGGTGATGTGAAGTGATGAAAATCTTGCTGCAAGATTAGTATAAAACCAATCTCCAAATCGATTATCAATCATCATATATAATTGCAGTGTTGGGTTAGAACTATAGATTTATATATGAACCAGGGACAATGTATGAGGAATTAAAACAGAATGGATATGTAAATTAACTCTTAGCTAGGAAGAGAACTTAGCATATGTATCTGAACTGATACAGATCGGCTCTTAATCTTGATAAACTTGAAAGGAGTATGAGTTTCCCTAACAGTATAACTTTTGGCAAGGATAAATTTCATCAGGAAGTGGTTTGTTTGTTCATCCTTAATTTTGAACAATATATATGAATTTATAGTGGAGTATATAGGCTTGTAGATAAGGATTGAAGTGAGTTAACTGGGAAGAGATATCATCTTGTTTCTAGCTGTACAGAAGCTGAAACGTCGAGACCTGTCAAGGTTAACTTTGGGATGTTCTGCAGAACCATGTAATTCACTTAACCTAGCAGCAGTTTCTTGGACCTTAGAATCAAATAATAGTCATCGTATAAAGAAAACTTTGATGTCATTGAACAATTAACCTTAGGCAAATGCAGATAAGGAGTTGAAGTTTCAACAAGCTGCTCTGTGATTGTCTGATATAGCTAGCTAGCATGAAGAATTTGGTTTGAGCTCTAATTAGCTGCATGGCTTTTGAACAAACAAATCGTGAAAAACATGATCTAAACTGTCAGAAATGACTCATTTACCCTAGCTCAAGCTCGATAACGTCCACATTAAAAGAAGTTAATTAGCGTGATGCTGTCTTTTGCAGAGATGGGGCCAATTTGCAACCAAAGCATTTAGTTAGGCAGGAGGACCAAATGAATAGATGCAAGTGGATGATTGATATCCAAATAGACTGTCTACTGGTATAAAGTGCTTTGTGGTCTAGAAGCAAATATACTAGTACTAAATTTAGGTAGAATATGATTAACATGGCACTCACACACACACACACACACACACACACATTTGTGTATTAGTCATCAAATTATATGCTTAACTATGTGAGATCAAATGGTTTTTAGTTGTATAAACCATACTATGATTAATTAGCAAAAGATAAAGACTTATATATTTGATACAGAGTCCACTTGTGTGTGGTGGTACCACAAGTCGTTATCATCTCCAGGGCTTTCTGGTTCAAGTTAAACAGAGTAACATATTGGAGTTTGGACCCCACCATTCACTAACACTATCCTTTTCACGTGGAAAAGATAGCATGTACTACTACTAGTACTGCTCAAGGAGAAGAACCACAACTCAGAAGAGTTAAAATATGAAGTTTTCAGCCATGTCACATTGCCAGCAGGGTGGGAAATTGATGTAGATTAAGCATTTCCTAGATTTCCAACTTTCTTGCCATGTAGATTTCGACTTTAGATATTATAAATTTCGACTTTTCAAATTTTCAGTTCTGTGGTGAAAGTGGTTACACGCGCACAGAAACACTGTGTAGATAACACGTATATGTACTAATATAAGCGTTTCATGCTTGTGCTAATCAGGGATATCTTAAAAGATAACAATGCACCATAAGCAAGAGCTTTCTGCAATCATAGGGAAATTGCCCAGAAGCATACTAGTGAGACTACTCACTCTAGTGATGTTAAGTCGTTAAGTGTTGAAGTTATAAACATAAGTTGTTAGAAGTTGAAATTCTATAAACATGCTCTGTTCAGCATGTCTGTACCCCTTTGCAAATGGCTTTTTGGTAGCCACTGCTTGTGTATATATGCACTGCAGATACCAGATTACCTAAAACTTCAAAGATCACCTCTTCAAGAAGTTTGCAGTTAGTTATCTAATCAATTTACGTGATAGACAATTCTAATCTGATATACAAGAGGCCAGCAAACCCAAGATAAAGAAAAAGGTTGAAGGAATCAAATTAACCTGTGATAGTACAAAAGTCAAGCTCATGATCAAGTCAACACGTTTCCGTTTTTAAGAAATGACTTTATAGGTGACATAGTCATAGGGAAGTTGCATAAAATTTGGTGAGAGTTTGTTACAATTCTCCTATTTCCTAGGGCTTATGTAAAGAGGAAGAAAAGATAGATTACTAGTGAAAAGCCAGACATAAATGTCCCTCTTCCCTTCCTGATAATGAGGAGAAACCAGTAAGATGCCAAGAACAGCAAGAAAGAAAGGTCAGAACAGATCTTGGACTACTAGTTTCAAAGCATAGCAATGTACTGTGTACTTATCTTAAGTTGACTAAAATCTGCTTTTTCTCTTGATAGCTCTTGGACTGTTGTACCTTTCTGTGAGATCTTTTTCTACTTGCTTGACTATCTGAGCAAGTAATGGTTAACAACCAAAATGAGTGGAAAAACATGTAAGTTTTGTGAAAGGTATGCTGGAAAAGTGGGTTGGTCCATTTTGCACAGATAACTTACTACTTATTGTTAGGTGGTTTACTACTGCCATTAGAGAAATTTAATAAGAATGAATATGTTACAGGTTAGGTGAGGTACTAGCAACTGATCACTAGCAGCCTTGAAGATTATTGGGCAAGTGTGCTGTTTATAGCAAGGCAGTGGGAACAAACAAATCAAAAAAGAAAGAAATGGACTTAAAAAAGGAAGAGAAGAAAAGAGAATGTGTTGGAAGTTTGGAAAGGAGAATGATGGAAAGAAAAAGATTGGTGGGAATTGAAATCCATCCACCTCCACCTTATATTATGCGCACTAGGAAGAAAGCACCTACATTCTTGAATCAATACAAAAGAAATCCCCCCGACTAGAAGGTGGGCCCAAATTTCTGCCATGGCCAAGAACAGCACCCACCTCAACCCTTCACCCCATCATTACCCTCAAGAAGTATTCTCCCTTACTCTTTCTCTCCTTCTTCAACGCCATTTCTATGTACCCTTTCACACCCACAAGAAAACCCTTATTTGTGTTTGGAAAACATTTTGTCCCCTCTCTTAGCTTTTCATTTCAGAACTCAGAAGGTTGACATAGTCGTTTTAGTTACGGTGATGGGTGGTTGCTGGTGAGGAAAGTGGGACTTTGGATTGCTTCTGGTTTTGGGTATAAATGGGGAATTGTTGGTTCAGGTGGCAACCTTCAGGTTACAGAGTCTCTTCCAATGCAAAGTCAGGTTGGTCTTTGTAAAGCTTTGCTATTTTCGTTCATCTTCCCGTCTTGTTTCTACATGGGTTTTTTAGTATGTTCATTTTGGAGATGGTCTCTTTTCTTGTGTGTAGATTAGTGTGATACTGTTAGAGTTGGACCTTTGTTCAACTGATCATGCTCTGTTTTGGATCCTCATATGTACTTGATTAGTGGATTATTTGCTGTACTTCCTCATACAAGATATTACACGGAATTCAGCAATCCGTTGGTTTGGTTTATTAGACTCTCTTGCGAAATTGGAAGTTGTGACATTTTTCAGAGTGTTTACATGGAAATATGGAAAAAAGTGTTCCTTCTTTTGGACGGAGAAATGCTGATAAGACTCTTGTGTTTTTCATTAGTTTTTACTTTTGTTTATGCAGGTCCTGCTTTTCTATTAGAATTATTTTAGTATCCTAGGTATATACTTTTTTTTTTTTTTTTTTTTCAACTTTTCTATGTGGCCGTTGAAAAAGGTTATAGATTTGCTTTTCCGGTAGGAAATGGATTACTCTTATTCTCCAGTCTCTTGATTCTTATCTTGATAGTATTTGTAATCGCTCTAATGAGTTTCTGCAAGTATATACTTTCTGGTCCCATGTAGCTTTTCTTTTCCCTTTTACTTTACGGAAGTAGTAATCTTTTAGCTTCCTTGTGGTCCATGTCAATAGTATCAAAGATTCTTCTTCCCCACTTTTACTAATTGTCCGTATAGCTGTATCCCATACGAACTACTGTAATGAACTTTTCTAGTTTTATTGCCGTAGGATAGGTTTTGGTATGTAAAAAGTATCTCATTTTAACTTCAAAAATTTGTGCATATTGTACTCCCCTGGATTTGCATTTGCTCTTAGTTCTCTGTATTTGAATACACTTTCAAGCTAGTCTTGAATAGGAAAAACATTTGGTGTTTTGCTTGTTGGATGGGATGGTTGGATGCGTGATGTTATGCTGTCACTTCTTTTCAGAGTCCCCAAAAGACCAGAGCCCGTCAGTGAATCCTAGGGGGGATGACAGCAAGTTGCCATCAAATCCTGAAGAAGTTGAGATCCTGCGCCGTGATTCCGCTGCAAATCCTTTGATTGCATTCACATTCAGTGAACTACAGATAATCACTGCAAATTTTAGGCAAGATCGTTTGTTGGGTGGTGGAGGATTCGGAAGTGTGTATAAAGGGTTCATCACAGAGGATGTAAGAGAGGGGATCACCCCTCTTCCGGTAGCTGTTAAAGTTCATGACGGTGATAACAGCTATCAAGGACACAGAGAATGGCTGGTAAGCTTTACAGTTCTATCTTCTAAGCCAATGAGAAGATCAAGGAAACGAAAATGATTTCAACTATTATACGATTCTCTTTCTTTTTATATGGTATAGAGGTTTCCAATTATGTCAGATTCATTAAGAGGTTGTGGATTTTTAGGCAGAAGTCATATTTTTGGGGCAGCTTTCTCATCCAAATTTGGTAAAGCTTATTGGATATTGCTGCGAGGATGCACAAAGGGTTCTGATCTATGAGTATATGGCCCGGGGAAGTGTGGAAAACAATTTGTTCTCAAGTAACTAAGTTCTATCCCGCTTCTTAGTGAAACCTGTTGATAGTTATGCTGCACACCTTGATTTTTGAGTTAAGTGGGCGTATGATTAATTGAGACTATATCTGACATGCATATATTTTCCTTCTGCGCAGGAGTGCTGCTTCCAATGCCTTGGTCAATAAGGATGAAGATTGCATTTGGCGCAGCTAAAGGACTTGCCTTTCTCCATGAAGCTGAGAAACCTGTCATCTATCGTGATTTTAAGACATCTAACATTCTGTTGGATCTGGTTGGTATACTCAAAACACTTTATTCTCTTTTTCTAAGGGAAGGAGAATCAATGAAATGACTAGGACTCATATTGACCGTGCTCAGTGTTTATTACGTGTCTTTTCTTTTGATGTATGACGGTTTTGGTGGTAAATGCACGAAGAACAAAATCACCAACGGTTAGCTAGTGATGGATGAAGGAAGTAGAGGCCAGATTCATCTTTCTAGATCATGGCCAACAGTACCAAATACCAATTACTATACCAGTAGCATTTCTTGGAATTCCAAAGTCAAGCCTAGTGTGAATTGCATAATGGTATTGGTGGAATGAGCTAATGTTAATCGCTCGGGCATATGGATCTGGCCTTGTGAGTAATTGCAGTTTGCTTGCTAAAACTTACCATTGCACTTTCTTTGCATTTCTCTTAAAACAGGACTACAATGCAAAGCTCTCGGACTTTGGCCTTGCAAAAGATGGACCAGTGGGTGACAAATCTCATGTTTCAACACGCATAATGGGAACTTATGGATACGCCGCACCTGAGTATATCTTGACAGGTGAGCCCTATCACTAATTCAGGCACAGTTTCGGTATGAACCACGTGGAGATAAAATCCGCCCATTCTGTGCCCCATAACATCAATTTCAGGATCGTATTGTTAAACAAGAAAGCTGAGTTCTCTCTTTGAGTCATAGACTGACATGACATAGTTACAATCTATCTTTTTATGCAGGGCATCTAACTCCTAGGAGTGATGTTTATAGCTTTGGTGTCGTCCTTCTGGAAATGCTGACAGGAAGAAAGGCTCTAGACAAGTCACGGCCAGCTCGAGAGCAGAACCTAACTGATTGGGCTCTTCCCATGCTTAAAGAGAAGAAGAAGTTGGTCAACATCGTTGATCCAAGACTGGAAGGAGACTATCCTATTAAAGGACTTCACAAGGCAGCCATGCTAGTCTATCATTGCTTGAACCGAAACCCGAAAGCAAGGCCTCTAATGAGAGACATTGTAGACACTCTGGAACCTCTGCAGGTCCCCGAGGAAGAAGTTTCTGCCGAGAAAACTGTAACACAGATTATCGAGTTTCGGGATGCTAAAAAGAAAGAAGAATTGGTGTAACTGGCATGCAGATGTCTGGTTTTGTTTGGAAAGATGGTTTTGGCGTCAGTCGCTTCCTTTGTGTGTTATCTGTGGTGGAATGATACGGCATCGGCAATCTTTGTTTTGTTTTTCGTTTTTGGTCATACTGGTTAAACATGGTTTTGTCATTATATCTTGTAATTGGATTATTGTCACTTGGCGTAAATATCAATGTAAAAGCATATATTCTCTTGATGTATCATATGACTTGAAGTTCAGACTGCAAATGAAGCTGCAAAGTTGATAAGAATTTCTGGGGTTGGTGAATAGGCTACTGGAAGTGGCGAGGAAGAGAGTGAGTTTACATGGAAACAACTAAGAGCCCACAGGACAAGCCCAAAGTCTAAATGGGCCGATGCCCAAGTCTATAAATTCACGGAAGAATGGCACAATGATTGGATTTTGAGCCCAATCCCAAAGTCATTTCGAATGCCGTCCCCGTCGGATCGGGGAGAGAAGTTCTAGAGTGTTCGGAAGTAGAGGACAAAAGAGGGAAGGGTTCCAACGGTCCAGATTGCGTTTGGCTCTGGAAGCTTCAGGAGGCTCTCATCTCACAAGGGCGGGCATTTCATAAACCTAACCTAACTCAAAGTCTCGACACTCTCTCACTTGCCCTCTCTCTTCCGCCTTTCTTATCCGAAAACCCCAACACGCTCCTAAACCCACCCGGCAGACCTCTTTCTTCAACCTAAATCTACCTACTCTTGTTCACCCGCTCCACGGTTTGGGTTGTAAGGTGAGTCCCCTCCTCAACCTCTTCCTCTCTCCTAAAAAGCTCGATTATTCGTATTCTTGGTTTGGATAATCTTCATTTTCGTTTGGTTATTGTTGATTATTATCGCCGTAGATGCAAAGTGTGTATTCATCTTCTCTGGGTTATGGTGTTCTCTGGAGGTGTCCTTCCATGGGATTCTGGGTTTCATTTTATGTTGACTTTCTTGGCTTTTAATTTGGTATTCTACAAGAAAGAAATGTATCCAGCTGTCTTTATCTCTAGCTCATGTTTAAATTTGCACTCAATTTTTCTCATATACATGCAGTATAGTATAGTGTTGTTTGGGCTCTGTTTTACTTTCCTCGGTAGGTGGTTTCGCTTTTTGTTGGCATGGTGAAGGATTATTGGACTGTACTGTATTATCTGATGTTTTCGAATTCTTCAGGGGGAGATGGCATCCACGTTTGCAGCCATGACTTCCGTTGGCTCCTTGGCTGCCCCAAGTGGCCGCGTGGCCGATAGGAAATTGGACACCCTATCGTCTCGGGCTTCCATTTCTTCATTCTCATTGTCCAGGAGGCCCAACGTAGCTCTTAGGAGGACAAGATCTCCTAGAATATGCGCCATGGCTAAGGACTTGCATTTCAACAAGGACGGGTCTGCCATCAAGAAGCTACAGGTGAGCCTTCTGAAAATACAAGCCTTTTTTTTCTTCTCCTAAATGCAATGGTGCCCCGTAACATAACACTTTTTAACTGAATATGTGTTTTATTATGCAGACTGGTGTCAACAAGCTTGCCGATCTTGTTGGTGTTACCCTTGGTCCAAAGGGCAGGAATGTCGTTCTAGAGAGCAAGTATGGCTCCCCAAAGATTGTTAACGATGGTGTAACCGTTGCTAAAGAGGTATATGATCCTAGTCATATTCTATTTTTGTAGAACCAGTATGAAGGCCAATCAGTTTTTTTTTTCTTTTTCCGTTGTTGTGGTTATTGTCATATTAGATGAGCTTAAGTTGCTTTTACATCCTAGGTATCAGTGTCTTCTTTATTATGAGGATTAAGGCAGTATATATGAATCTGTTGAAGCTTATGAGCAAATTCAGTTCTTCCTTGGATTAAAAACAGTAACAAGAGACATGTTTGCTCCCGCTAAGAGATTTGCACTTTCCATTGCATTCTAGGGTTTTCGAACTGAGTTTATTCCCTTCATTATTTTTTCTGCTTTTATAGGTTGAGTTGGAGGACCCTGTTGAAAACATTGGAGCTAAGCTAGTGAGACAGGCAGCTGCTAAGACTAATGACCTAGCTGGGGATGGGACAACAACATCTGTTGTTCTTGCACAAGGTCTCATTGCTGAAGGTGTCAAGGTTTGTTGATTGTTCTCTCCGAATGCCTTGTGTTGAACTTGAGGGCAGTTGTGTCAAGACCACTTCTGTTAACTGGGTTTCAATTGTTTAGGTGGTTGCTGCTGGGGCTAACCCTGTTTTAATCACACGCGGCATTGAAAAGACCACCAGAGCTCTAGTGAGTGAGCTCAAGTTGATGTCCAAAGAGGTAGCATGAATTGATTTCCAGTTGATTTATGTGTCAACCATCGACCTTGTGGTGGCATCATCATGATCCGTTGCTTCTTTCATTGCTTCATATTTCTAATATGTCTTCTAAACAAGACATAACTCGTTGCAGGTTGAAGACAGTGAGTTGGCAGACGTGGCAGCTGTTAGTGCAGGAAACAATCATGAAGTGGGAAACATGATTGCTGAAGCTTTGAGTAAGGTGGGCCGTAAGGGTGTGGTGACCCTTGAAGAGGGAAAAAGTGCTGAGAACAGCCTTTATGTTGTTGAAGGAATGCAATTCGACCGTGGTTATATCTCACCTTACTTTGTCACTGATAGTGAGAAGATGGCAGTTGAATATGAGAACTGCAAGGTAACTAACAAATTCATTTGATTTCATGTGTTTTTCTATGAGTGATGGGCATTATCTATCGTGTTTTTTGTTGTCATAACACAAAATTGGTTTGTGCAGTTGCTTCTTGTTGATAAAAAGATAACAAATGCAAGGGACCTTATTAACATTTTGGAGGATGCCATAAGGGGAGGGTACCCGGTTGTCATTATTGCCGAAGACATTGAACAAGAAGCTCTTGCAACTCTGGTTGTTAACAAACTTAGAGGAGCTCTAAAGATTGCTGCCCTTAAAGCTCCCGGGTTTGGAGAGCGCAAGAGCCAGTACCTTGACGATATTGCTATTTTGACTGGAGGTATCTTCACCAATGTTCTATCTGCTGCGAGTGTTTTCTTGTGCTAGTAATATAGTTTTGCCTTCTTCCTGTTTGTGTAGGAGTTTTGTCTTTTGTCTAATGTTTACATACATTATTTTTCTGTATGACTATGATATTGAGACGCTATTGTTTTGGTATAGGAACT
Source organism: Spiraea crenata (assembly GCA_033992175.1). Taxonomy (NCBI): domain Eukaryota; kingdom Viridiplantae; phylum Streptophyta; class Magnoliopsida; order Rosales; family Rosaceae; genus Spiraea; species Spiraea crenata. The sequence continues at coordinate 227,829 of JAVBHV010000022.1, forward strand.
GTCATCAGAGAGGAGGTAGGGCTCACATTAGACAACGTTGGGAAGGAAGTTCTTGGCCATGCTTCAAAGGTGGTGCTTACGAAGGATACCTCCACAATTGTTGGTGATGGAAGTACCCAGGAGGCAGTCAACAAGCGAGTTGCACAAATCAAAAACCTTATTGAGGTGAAACCCTCTTTCTCAGCTTCCTATGCACAATATGCTTATAGGCTTAGTCTTATGATTTCTCATGTTTGGCTTGTGGAGACTTAAGTAGTAAAACTATTCGTGCAGGCAGCAGAGCAGGATTATGAAAGGGAGAAGCTTAATGAAAGGATAGCAAAATTATCGGGTGGTGTTGCTGTCATACAGGTTCTATTTTAAACACATGTCAACAATTTGGATTATGATCTATTGCCGATGGTAAATCATGTAGTACTAATTTTTTCTTAAATTTCCCAAGGTTGGAGCACAAACTGAGACAGAGCTGAAAGAAAAGAAGCTGAGAGTGGAAGATGCTCTGAATGCAACGAAGGTAACCACTTCGTGCCCCCTGTTAAGTTTCCTTTTATCTGGTTCTTGACATCCTGAAGAACCGCCAAGTTTACTATTGCACTAACTTTTCAGGCAGCTGTTGAGGAAGGTATTGTCGTTGGGGGTGGGTGTACCCTTCTGAGGCTGGCATCAAAGGTTGATGCAATCAAGGAGACTCTTGCTAATGATGAAGAAAAGGTAGCTTATGTTCATTTGAACTCCCCCATATTGGACTTTTAACTAATCAGAACATTCCCAGGATGACAGAAACTAAACTATCAGGAGGATCTTGTTGCTTGAAATCAGGATGCAAAGATATTTTACGTCTTTAGATGTATTTTGTATGCTTCAGGCTCAAATCGTATGCTAAATTTGCAGGTGGGAGCAGATATCGTTAAAAGAGCTCTTAGTTACCCTTTGAAATTAATTGCCAAGAATGCTGGTGTAAATGGGAGTGTTGTCAGTGAGAAGGTATTCTTTCATTTTGGTCTAATGTCTGGTTATCTGATATCTATGCCGTTTAGTTTAATAAATTGAATACTCCTTTTTCAGGTGCTTTCCAGTGACAATTTCAAGTATGGATACAATGCTGCAACTGGAAACTATGAAGATTTAATGGCTGCTGGAATCATTGATCCAACGAAGGTGAGTTGATCAATCTTCTGCTGAAACTATTGTATTTGAACTAATGTATCTTCTCCTCCTCCATAAGTGGTATTGGGTGGGTGATAGGGCGTCTCTAGATACTTGACGCATGAGTAGTATAGCCAAGTTGTACTGGACTTGTAGTTCCTGAAAATGGAATCCTAACTTCTGTGTTGCAGCTTAAGTTTAACGAAGTCATTGGAACTGAATTTTGGATGTTTTCTGCATTGTTCAGGTGGTGAGATGTTGCCTAGAGCATGCATCCTCTGTTGCAAAAACTTTCTTAATGTCAGACTGTGTAGTTGTTGAGATTAAAGAGCCAGAACCAGTGCCTGCTGGCAACCCCATGGACAACTCAGGTTTGTAGTTAATTTAGAAAAGCATATACTTCCTATCAAGCTTTCCTCTTGCTCAAAGTGCAGTTTGCCAACTACATTTGCTCTTATTGGTGACAGGCTATGGTTACTAGAGCGGAGCAAGAAATGAGTACAGTGTCGGTAGAGAACTGAACAAGTTCAATTTGGATGGTGGGAACAAGTTATTAGGATCGTAGCAGTTGGACCCTTTTTTTGTATACATAAAAGACTCCGGTGAGATTAGCTTACCTGAGTGCTGTGAGTGCTGAATTGCGGTTTATGTACGATTCCATTAACTACAAATATAATTTAAATGGAAGAAATTTTTGGGTTATGGTATATTTTATTGTTGATTACTTTCTTTTCGCTTGGTTTTAATTTATGAAACTTGTATTATATGGGATTGGTAATGTCTGCAATAGGATATTGATTGCTCAAAGTGCAAAGGTTTTGGGAAAGAGATTACTGAAGAGATTACATTTATTGTCATGTGGTTGGATGACCAACCAAACGTTACGTGCTTTGGGTATAAAGGTGGTGAGGAAGATTTCATTAAGAAAGGAACCGTATTGTAGACTATGTGGGGTATGCTGTAGTATGAAGACCAGAGCATACTAGTGATTGCTTGCTACTCTGCGATCAGATTGTGTCAAAGTGGCTTGCAAAAAGGAAACCCAATTAATATCCATGATGTAGCATCTGGGTGCGATCCACCTTATATAAGGACAAGTTTTTGCAATGAACAATTATTGCAACCTTACGATAACTCAATACATTTATATGTACTTTCTTGTTTCAAATACCCAAAACATGCACTTAAAAGTGCCAAAGATAGCGTGAGAATGCTCTTCAAAGATAATGTTCATTATTGAAATAAAGTTCCTAGTGGCAAATTTTAGTATATTTGATCTTTAATTATCATTAAAAATGCCAAAGACGTTATGGGAGCTCCGGCTTCTGTTCCGAACTTCTCTTTCCTCCGATCATGGGTGAGTTGAGTTAGTGAACACATACTATTATATTACAGGAGGACATATTGGGAGACAAGGAAGTCCGGGACAGAGGATCCGAACGTCCTGCCATCCGGCCATTCCAACGAGCAACTTGCAACTCAAAACATCAATCCAATGATATAAGCTGTCTTTTGATATGGCCACTTTTCTTTTCCATTATAAGGCTACATACTACTATTTTTATTTGCCAAATAAGGCTACAGATTACCATTTTTTTTTTTCAAAAATACAAAATATATAATTTACAACGATAAACAATAAGCCTATAGGCTATAGGCCACCCATAACATATCCAAATTGCCTATAATGAAATATTGATCTCGCTGAATATATCCTTGATCTCACTATCACTGTGAGTCAAACTTGAAATCTCTACTACTGAAACATCGATCTCACTGAAAATATATCTTACTTTCGTCACCATTGTGAGTGAGTCATACTTCACTGAAATATAGAGAAAATACTGCTAGACCAACTGATCATGTACTACATATTATCATTCATTGAGATTTTAAGGCTGGTCAAGCTTCTTTTACTTTACAGTTCATCTCCTCTACCCATTCAAAATACATTCAATGACCTGTTCTCCCTTTTCATTTATATTTTCATGGATTCTTGTTCTTAGGGGTGGAGCTACTATAAGACTAATTGGTTTTGTTACTTAAATTTTTACTATTTTCAACCACAAGAGCTACCTGAATTGAAGTAGGTCCATTGATTTCATAATGTGAAATCAAACCTTGCTTGCCAATTGTGACCACAAGCTATATCTAACAGAACGCTTGAGGCATGTAGGGCATGCATGGCCTTGCCAATTCCTATTGAATAATTTCAAAAACATCCAAAATCAGTAATACGTATACACACCAAATAGAAAGATGCCCTCCATATCTGATAACATACTATCTAGGCTCTTTAGGATGGTGGGTCAAATTGTGTGGGATTGGTTGGGTAGTAGTTTCACCACTCTTTTTCATCTTATGTGTAATATTATGTCGATATGTGCATTGACGAGAAATCGACACTATTATCACCAACAGTGTCACTACATATATTGACGAGGCCCAATAATTACAAGTTTGAGCTAGAGATAAACTGCGGTTAAACACAAGATCTTGTTATTGTTGGAGATTTTCTCTATTGGCTAAACAGCATTATAAGGCAAGAAGTAGCAGATGACCAAGTCTTAGAACAAATGCATATTTAAATGCCCGTTTGACATGTGCTTTTTCAGTGTCAAAAGCGCTTTTGATTTCTAGAAAGTACATCATAGGTGCTTTTGCCAAAAGCGCTTTTCAATTAACCATAACCAGTTATGCACACAAAACCATTCTTATCTATTTTAAAGTATTTTTGCTCAAGTGAAAAGCACCTAGCATGTGTTTCCAAAATTTTCAAAAGTGCTTTTGACACTGGAAAAGCATATGCCAAACGAGCCCTAAATAGGAAAAGAATAAAACAGAGAGTGATTACCAAAACAAAAAGCGTGCGAAAAGGAAACAAAGAGCATGCAACATGGGATGTGTATTATACAACATACCAATACCCAACTAGAAACAACAGCATTCCATTCCCACATTTCCAACTTTCCAAATTTGATGGACATAGATATTATTTTACATTCCATTCCCATGCATGTAAATGGCAATATGAGCATGGGTTTGTGAGTTGTTAGATTGGATGTAAGGCAATTGAAAACCTCTCCTTCTTCTTCACGCCGCCTCAACAACACTTATTAACTCACACCACACTGTCACTCCCTTTGCACTCCCTTCTTTTCATTTTACCAAAATCACCTTCTTTGTCTCCATTTCTCTTCTAAATTGCTTTTTACAATGTCTTAGTTTTTTTTTTCTCATTCTGATTGCCTTTTTCCTGATTCCCACGTACGTCAACCTTCTTTCTTCTTTTGTTTCAATGACTTGTTGGGGTTTGCTATCTTCTGCATTGCTCTTGTTCTCATTGGGTTTGTGAAGTTTTGATCTTGTTGTGATTCAAATTCTGAATTCTTCTGCTTGATCATCAGGGCCATCTGGATTTTACAGCATTTGATCAGCATCGAAATTTGGGTATGTTTTTCTCTCTTTCTTGTTTAATGAGGGATGTTGCAAAGTAATCCGATTTATCAACACTTCCCTTGTTCTGTACGTAAGAATCGAGGAAAAGTATTGGGCTTTCTTTTTGTGTTTGTTGAAATTATGTGATGATCCAGCTGACAATCCCTATGGTTTTGATGCATTATGTGGACTCTTTTTTTGTACTTGAGGTTGGCATTGATTGATCTTGTGATTTACACATAAATTATCTTTCACTGGTGATGCTCAGATAATTCTGTCTGCTGTCTATGCGGTTGTTGTTGTTTGTTATATTCACTTCTGGGTGTGGGGATTTTATTGGCAAGAGCCTAGTTTTGTTTTTCTAGAATGAATGTAGTCCTTTTAAGAAAGATCAGTTCTAAAGATTGTGTCTTTTGATGATCAGTTTCTCCAGTAAAATGGATTTTATCGGATTGTGGATTTCTTCATTTCACATTGGTTTACTTAGCAAAAAACATTGTAGTTTTATGTTTAGAACTTGATGGTTATGAGCGAAGTCTGGTCTGTATTTACTGACTTTTATGACTGGCTTGTGTTGTTCTTTTGAATTAATAAAAGTTGTTGCTGAATTGAAGGGTTCCTCTGTGGAGTGTGGCTGGCGTACCTAGTGGTTGCTGTGTTGTTAGAAGAGGGCATTCTCAAACAGACTGCGAATACGATATGGAAGGAGGAAGAACCGAACTAGAGTTTGATGAATTTGAAAAGCTTCTAGGTGAGATACCAAATGCTACTTCAGGGAATTCACATTCTGAGGAATCTGGGACTAAGAACGTGTGTCTGAATGGTAGCTTGTCTGCCATCTGCGTGAACTTGTACAAAGGGCCTTTAAGTGAAAAACTCCATGAGAATGGGAGGCTCGATGAGGGAAAGAACTCAGTGAAGAAAGTTCAGAAATCACCTGTCAAAAGGGTTCAACCAGAGGTAAGGAATCTTTCTGATGACCAGTCCCTAACATCTGCATTTGCAGGAATGAGCTTTGATGATGAGGTGACTATGGATGGCCAAATGCCAAATAGCTTAAAGCCACAGATTCCTAATATAGATACTCCGGTCATGGTTGTTTCTTCTTTCCAAGCACCAAATAACATACCTTGTGGCTTCTATGAGTTCGATGTAACAAATATAGGCCAAGAAAGTTCAAATATGTCAAAATTCAATTCTGAGGAGGTGAAAAAACACCAGGTTGTCTATTCACAGCCGATGGAAAATTTATCTTCTGCTGTTCCTCTAGCTCATGCAGTGCAAGGCTTTCAGGTCCTTTCCAATGCGCCTGCTCCTGGTATGCAGTTTCCAATAGCATCTGATCAGCAGCGATTCTTTCTGGATGCACAGTCTCGTATTGCTTACCTACATTCACAACAAATGAACCAGAATCAGATTAGTTGGAGGAATATCGAAGAGGAACAATACTATAGGATGCAGCAACGATATGTGTACCTGCAGCAGCTTCATGATCAGCGGGTGGATGCTCAGCACCTGGTTCAAGGACGTGGGAATACAGCAAGTAGATTAACACGTCCAAACCCAAGGCACCCCCATTTTGAGGTGCCAATCTCTCACCGGCTTGAACAATCTAATACAGAACGTATTTGGAACAATTATGTGATTCCCAAGGGTCAACATCAGTCAAATCCTGCCCTTTCTTACACAGATTTGAATGCTGTTCAAGTTTTTGACAAGGTGGGAAAGCAGAGTTTTCCTGAAAAGATTCTAACAAGATCACATGGAATGAACACACTCAAAGCTGTGAAGTTTGGTACTGTTGGAGCAGAGGAATCACTTACTCATATTAGCCACAATGGAAAAGTTCTCTCCAATGGCCATTTTCGGCATAACTTACCTACTCCAAATACTGGATGTTTTCAGTTTGATAGTTTAAGCACTTGGGGTCTGTTCCCTGGTTTAATGCATCTAAAGAATACTGATATGAAGGCACTGCCTCAGAAATATACCGATATGAAGGCATTACCTCAGAAATATAACTCCATGAATGAAATTACTGGTAGAATTTATCTCATGGCTAAGGACCAGCATGGTTGCCGCTTCTTACAAAGAAAATTTTCTGAAGGAGCTCAGAAAGATGTTGAAAACGTTTTTCTCGAAATAATAGATCATATTGTTGAGCTCATGACAGATCCTTTTGGGAATTACCTCATCCAGAAGCTACTTGAAGTGTGTGATGAGGATCAGCAAATGCAAATTCTTCATTCAATCACTAAAAAGCCAGGGGAACTTGTTAGGATTTCATGTGATATGCATGGGTATGACCTCTCTCTCACTTTTTCTATGTGTGTGTGTGTGTGTGTGTGTGTTTTAATACTTCTCCAGACTTGATTTTTTACTTTCTACTATTTTCCAATTGGGACTTCTTCCCAACCACAGGACTCGGGCTGTTCAAAAGGTTATTGAAACACTCAAAACCTCAGAGCAATTTTCTATGGTTGTTTCCTCGCTGAAGGCAGGGATCGTGACTTTGATAAAAAACACAAATGGGAACCATGTTGCACAGCGCTGCTTGCAGTATTTAACACCTGAATATCGTGAGGTAAAAGATATTGTTTTGTACATTAAAATCTTTCAAGTCTAAGGAAACATATTGGATGTTGCTTGTGTGAAGATGTTTCTTTTCTCTTTGCAATGTTGAAAGCCATGCGAATTCACAATCAAGAGAAGAATAAGGAAAAAAAAAAAAACTTAACCACTTTTAGTTGTCTGAACATTTAGCTCATTTATATCATTATCAAGTCAACCTGCTGTGTATACTTAAACTATCACTTTTTCTTTTTTATCTTGTGTTTCAAACTTCGTCTAGGTGGAAGAGGCTTTATTTTTACCTTGAAATGGTTGTCATTTATAAGGCTAACTAATGAAGTGTTAGAAACCACAATTTCCATCTACAATTAGATCTTCGAGAACCAAATGAATAACCAAAAGCATGCAATCTGTACGTTGTTCAAAGATGTGGGTGTGATTAGAGCTACGTCTATCTCTCTACTAGGAATGGTTTTCATTAGTAAGGCTAACGAGGTTTGAGAGAACTAGAACTACCTAAACCGATAAGACCTCTTCTTCTTCTTCCTTTCAGTAGCAGAATAGTAGTATGGGCCTTTTCTTTTCATTGTAGATAGAGCAATGACAAATTGGTGATACCAGATAACCTGTTCTTGGTTTATCAATGCGAGTGGTCACTCCGATTGTTGCAGGACTTTCTATTTCCTTGCCTTTTTGCAGCACAGTGATTCTATGTAACTGTACCTGGTTTAAATCTTGGATTAATCAATTTATAATTTAAAAATGGCAATGGTTTCTTTTGCAGTTTCTTTTTGAAGCTGCAACTGCTAATTGTGTAGACCTTGCAACTGACCGCCATGGCTGTTGTGTGCTACAAAAATGCCTTAGCCATTCTGATGCTGAGCAAAGAAACCGGTTAATCAGCAAGATTACTTCAAATGCACTCATCCTTTCCCAAGATCCATTTGGGTACTGTCTTTCTCTCATTCCTCTTGACTAGCTTTGGCTGTGCTATTAGCATGGCATTAGATTTCTGTGATTATCTACTACACTTTCTCTGTTTGAGATGCTTGGTTTTTCTCTTTCAATACGCAATCTTGAGAAATGTAGTGACATGGCGACTTTTGATCAACGATCAAATTAAGTTTTAATATACAAGTCTGAGCATAGAATGTCATTTAATTTTCTTTTTCATTTTGCAGGAACTATGTTGTGCAGTTTGTTTTTGAACTTCAGCTTCCATGGGCAACCATAGATATTCTTGACCAGTTGGAGGGTAACTATAGCGATTTGTCTGTGCAGAAGTACAGCAGTAATGTGGTTGAGAAAAGCCTGAAATATTCAGGTGAAGAGCGAAGAACAAGAATTATTCAGGAGATTATGGAAAATCCCCGCTTGGATCAAGTCATGCAAGACCCTTATGGAAATTATGTTATCCAAGCAGCACTCAGCCAGTCAAAGGTTAGTAAATGCATCACGTTATCCTGTTTGCCATTTAATGCAAGTACCATCTTTGCGGGTGATAAGCTGCCTGTTATGTCTTTGATTTTTGTGTCTGTAAACAACGAACTGATGGTAGAATGGTGGTTCCGGGTTTATTTTAGAGACATTGGTCTTTCTTGTCTTAAAATGACTAGGCTTTGTATGCTTTAATTTGTAAGCAGGGAAGCCTTCATTCTAAGCTGGTGGAGGCAATAAAACCCCATGTACATGTGCTTCGGACCAGTCCTTATGGGAAGAAAATCCTGTCCAGCAATATTTTGAAGAAATAATGTATTGGTATGATCACAATATCTTCTCCTTTGACATACCATTTGAGCATATACATTTTCGTTGCGTTGTTCATGTAATTCAACTGAAGCTTTTCTTTCTACCACTGTAGGTCTTGAAGCTTATAATTGGAAAATGAACTATGGTTTTTGTGTTCTCTTTGAACAGGTTTTGATTATGTCGGAGCAATATGGCATTACACGAGATCTACGTGTTTGTAGATAAGCGGCGTCTTTTTGTCCTTCTTTCTTTTTGCACAGAAATAAAGCAGTGTGGAGAAGATGTAGAGTTATTTGATTGAGCTATGGAGATCACTGTACCATGGTTGGATGCCTTGGCTGTAAGTTAAGATGGTGTCCAGATGAAGCAACCGGAAGTTATCTGTTTTTTCATGTATCTTTACCATAATGAGCATCATCTGTGTTTTTTACTGTACATTCATTGATTATTCAGAAACATAATGTGAAGTATGTTAATAAAACACATGATGCTCTAATTTAATAACCACTTAGCATATAAGTGAAGCTTTACTTTGAATGTTTAATCAACGGTATGTATTTAATGAAAAGGTATAGCATCATACATGTGATCTAAGTATGGTTCAATTCATCAAATTTGACTTCTTTTTTTTATTTTAATATTCTGTTTATGGCGCCTAATTAGATTCATGAAGAAGTTAGTTGCTTACACGTTGTCATCCATCAGATTGCCAATTATAATAGAAGATTTGGAAATGAGAAAACCCTTCCTCTCTTGCTCTAGTGCAGAATAACAAGCATGTTTTCTTGGACTGAAAGGTTCATATTTTAAGGACTCCGGTAGTAGGAAAATGGACCGCGCAACACAAAACTTTACCATTTTGCCAACCAACCATAAAAGTGACACGTGGCTTCACACCCTTGAATTGAAGGCAACGGACTATTAGAGCCACTAGTCATCATGGATGGACTTGTAATCCAAACCTTTTTCTTTGACACCAAACAAATGGAATTTTCATTCCAAACTTCAACTGCAACTCCTCCAAGATCTTCTCCTTCAAATACTTCCAGCTAAAACAAGCAACTACAGGAGGGCCAAAGATCATGTCTTTAGCTCCAACTGGTCATCTTTCTCTCTGTTCATCATCACCCTTGTCAAGAAATCAAAACCCAATTCTGTTTTCTCAGACCAAGCTTTTTTCATCCAAGAATTGGTCATGCCTGGGCACTTCAAGCTGTTTTCTGGATACCCAATTGGTAAAGCTTTCACTTTTTGTTGTAAAAGCATCCGAAACTGAGTCGAAATCAGCTGAAAGTGGGAGTGAAGGAGGAGAGGAAGCATTTGAGGAGTATGAGGTAGAAGTGGTGCAGCCTTACGGGCTCAAATTTGCCAAAGGTCGAGATGGTGGGACTTACATTGATGCCATTGCACCTGGTGGATCCGCTGACAAGACCGGCAAGTTCAGTGTGGGGGATAGAGTACTTGCCACCAGGTTGTCCTTACGTCCTTGTTTGCCTTTAGTCTGTTTTCAATTGAATCTTTCACTAATCTTTTAAATTTAGATGTTGGTAACCAGAGATACTTGTTAATGGCCCTTTCATTAAAAGCTCTGCTTCTTCCAATTAAGTTGAAGATATAGGCTTTACTTAGATGGGGCCGCTTGATGCGTGTGGATTTTCGTAGTGGTATCCGAAGTTCATACTCGTGCACATAACAAGCTTCTGTTAGATTCCTGTGTATCTCAATTTCTTAAGGGTAGATGTTTCAGTGGGGATCCACTAAGTACTTTGAACTAGCTTATGGTTGTTGTTATCTTGGCCAATGAGTGCCTGATTGGTAATGTGATCAAAGAGTTCTAAAATGCATGCAGTGCAGTTTTTGGGGAGGAAATGTGGAATGCTGCTGAATATGGAAGAACAATGTACACCATTCGCCAGAGGATTGGTCCACTTCTCATGAGAATGCAGAAGAGAGACGGTTAGCTAATCTTCTGAACCTCCTTTGTACTCTTATACCTCATCCACAATCTTATTCTCAAGTTATATATGCACAGTAAATAGATTATTTGTGTCAATATTTCGTTAATTGGCTGGGATTTTCAACAATTTTGTTTCTTTCCAGGAAAGTTACCTGATTCAGGTGAACTGACTGAAAAGGAGATTATCAGAGCCGAAAGGAATTCTGGTGTAGTTAGCAGCAAAGTGAGGGAAATCCAAGTGAGTACTGTTCCAGTTGCCGATACAGAGAATGCTGATTTGGTTTCTTCCTCCATAAGAGAGATATTTCTAGAAATGGCCTCTAATATAGGCTCCAAATGTTTGTAAATGACTTCAGATGCAAAACTACACGAGGAAAAAGGAACAAAAAGCAAGGAGAGAAAGTGAACTTCGAGAAGGGTTGCAGCTTTACAAGTATGGAGCTTATTCTCTATATTTTTGCGATTCTCTCCACATGAACATCTCTTTGAAGTCTGAACTTCAGATAATCAGAGATTACTCCATCTGATAAATTTTATGTCTTTGTCGGTGATGGTTGATAAAGGAGTGCAAAATATGAGGAGGCCTTGGAGAAATTCGAGTCTGTTCTAGGATCAAAGCCAGACCCATTTGAATCTTCAATTGCAAGTTACAATGTTGCTTGTTGTTACTCTAAGCTTAACCAGGTATTGCTCTTCTTTTCATGAACAAGATCCTATCCATAAATTTACGATTCGCTTCAAAATTTCGGGTGATTTTTGGCATTGGAAGGTTTAGTCACCCCATCAATTTTCCAATAGTTTTTGAGGTCGGTAGTCAATATGCAGTGACACTAATTTTAGCAGTTATGAATATGCTCATGCCTACCTTAACAGTTAGCTCAACCACAAATATTTTGTGAAGGATATTGTTCTCACATTTGCTATTCATTTCTGTCCTCAATTAATTGCGTTGTTTTTATTCTTTCTCTTTATACAGATACAAGCTGGACTCTCTGCACTTGAGGATGCCCTGAAAGATGGATTTGAAGACTTCAAGGTAATGCACTATTGTTTGAGAATACCATGGATTATTTCATAGTGCTGATTATGGATAATTATTTCTTTCGACAGAGAATCCGGTCTGATCCTGACCTAGCCAATCTAAGAGCATCTGAGCAATTCGATCCTTTACTCAAACGATTTGACGAATCATTTATCAATGAAAGTGCAATCAATGCCATCAAATCAGTATTTGGCCTTTTCAACAAGAAGTAGAGCCATGAGCTGGTGTTGCCTTTGAGTTGAATATGAAGTCAACAAAGTGTCGACTGAGACATCATTTATCTGGTGATACAAATGGATCAATTTAGCAAGTCTCAATTCAGTCGTCAGGTTTAGTTTTGGATGACCTTTGAAGCGATTTTCTTTACTGTTGCTTATTCCAAAATTGTTCATATTTTGTCTGATGAAAATCCTATGTAATTTTCAAGAATTGAAGATAGAAGGAAACTTAAGAGGGGGTTACTAAAGATTTGTGATCAATTTCCTCAGTCATCTAAATAAGAAAGCAACTACGATAAATTGTTAGAACTTTGTATGGAATTTCATAACTAGTGTAATACTATATTGTTCTGTAAGAGAAGAAGCAGCCTAACATTCTTATTAACGAAAAATTACTATTTACTCGAGTGAGTTCTCATAGACCAGTCTCTTGTGAAATGAGAAGGCAAATGGATTGAAAGTTAAAACTGAATATAACTCATCCTTTCTCTTGTAATTGCTGCAGTTGCTTTATAAAATCGCAGAGTGGAAAGGGTCATAGAATAACACAAATGCATCCTCGTCTGTTCTCGTCTTCATTGTCAGTATCATCTAATTCACTGTTGAAGAGACAGAAGTTATGTAATTAGGCGAGAAATCAAAACCAACTTATACAGATACAGAACCAAAACAGACAAAATGCAGAGTTTTATTCTGTGGCCTCCTTTTCAGAGAGCATAATTTTTCCCGAAAGGCTTTTATCTTTTTGTTTGAACATTGCTATGTATATCTGATGCTGATATGCATTACATGTTTTGATAGCATCAGTAACAGTTAACGACAGAGAGTGAGTAGTTCAAGGCAAAGTGAGTAGTTCAAGGCGAAGTAAATTTTGTACCAAGCACTTCGAACTTGCAGTGATTACTTATAATCCGCTTGACACTCACACAAGCATGACCAAAAAGAAAATTATCTAGAAGATTGAAGAGGTAGGTCATGAGGTCTGATCCTTCATGAGGCACGCTCATTGAACTTGCCCATCGTAGGATGTACAGCCTATTGCAGGCTTGCTATCTATACTAAGAGAAATGCTCAAAAATTTTCTTCACCATTAATAGGAATTCAGAGAATCTGAATTCTCTCTGCACATCAGAAAGGAAAATATGTGTTGCATTTTCAAAACGAAAACTACTTAGTTAACTATATGTTGCAGATATTCCTAAAACAGATACCTCCTCAACTTTGTCAAGTCTTCATTTGAAAGTATGCATTCTACTATTCATATGAACATCCTTCTTCCTAAGGCACAAGTCTGGATATAATGGTTCTAAGAATGTTATAATTTATGGAAGGAGAAAAACCCAGAACTGTCTTAACAAATCTACTAAAAATTTAGCTTTCTGTATTCAACTACTATGAGTAATTGAGCACTCTTTTTAAAGCGTGGATGTAAAGTAGTTGTAGAAATGGAGAAGCTGAAGCAGAAACCAACATAAGGTATAAAAACAATGGAGGGAATATAGAGTAACCACCTGCATTCAAATTCCCTCATCTCAATAAGTTCTTTCCCGACAAAGTCCATCCACTGTACTTTCTTCTTGAGCTCCTGTCTTGGGGAACAGGTGCCCGAACTTGGCTTCCTGAGACTGCTTTTGAGACAAGGCTCGGCCACTCTGGGATTTCCATCTAAGCACTCTCCCTTGATGTCAATGGTTTTATCAGGCAACTGATCAGAGTTTTGAGGAACCGACACAAGTTTTGTTGGCACATGTGGGGTATTCTCCAATTTTAGTGGTCCAGGAGTATAGATATGAGGGGAAGGTTTACAAAAGCAAATGAAGGGAGGACAATGAATCTTGCAAAACACAAACCTCATCAAATATGTTCCTTATGGTTTATCAACCTAACATTTCTGCAATTAGTCCATTTGTGGACAGTCTCACACAATGGTTTGATGATTCTCTTATTAAATTACCAAGAAGAGAACTTCAAAACCATAATGAAACTTTGTTGAGACTCATCTGAAGGACATGAAAATCATAAACAAAGTGCTTTTGATGATAAAAAAGGGTCCAGTTTTGCAAAGTCACTGAACAGAATCAAACAAGAAAATGCTTTACATCCCTTCAAAGAGTTTATGCTAAATTGTAAACATACTCCCGGAGCATCAAGGTTTGATTGAGAAAGAATTTTTAGAAAAGCGAGAGAAACCCACAAGGAACATTAGTTTTGAAGGCCTATGCTGTTGGATTCCAGATGAAAAATGAGGCTCTCTCAGACAAACCTGAAAATGAAGCACAAACCTTGGATTCCCCTACTTTATAATCTACAGGAAGATGAAGAAAGCAATTTGTGTAAGGATCCTGAAATTACAAGGATGCCCTCATACAGGGTTTCACCTCCTTTGGCATTGTTGAAGCATGGAAGAAATATTGTAATGATATGAGAGAGCATTAGCAGCAAAGTCTAGAATTTTAGAAAGAACAAAAAGAAAGGAAAGCTTAGCTGGAAAGCCAGCACTCAACAGAAAGATGCACCAATCTTAAAAGAGGTTTGGAAGACAGGCCCCAACAACATTCCAATATTCCATCATCCAACTGACTGTTTAATCCCTCCAAATTGAACTTAACAGTAACTGCCATAACTATTTTCATCGACATGAACAGCTCCAAAGTTTATTTCCCTACCAACCATGTAATGCAAGTTGAGGTTTTGTAAACCTACCTTGTACAAACTGCATATCAACGCCTCTTCTGGTATTGTTAGATTACGTATGCTCAAGTAGCTAGTATATCAAACTGTATTTGAACCGTTATTAACAGAAAACTGTATATTTAGAAGTTTTATTAACTGCCATCAAAAAGCTCCACATTTTGTTTTTGTTTTAAAATGTAGAAGCAGATCTTCCCTAATGAGCTCACATGCAAGCAGGAGGGAGGGGGTCCTGCATGAAGTTTTCTAAGGAATCTCTGAGGGATTCTGCGCAAGCAAACCATGGAATATTACTTAGGGAAATGAAGATTGACCTTTTTGCAAATCATCTAGTTTTATTCTCGTATTCTTTTATTTGGACGAAACTTCTCATATTCGTATGCCTTCAAAGTTAATCTTACAGGAACTTTTCATTTTTAGAGAGATTTGATGCCAAAAGATAACACTTTTGTCTCGTATACAACTTGTTGGCATGGTTAATGGGATAATCCTCCTTTTGGTTTTGGAAGCTAAGATGGGTCCTAAAATCCTAACCAAATGAATGTTATTCTTTGCGTCTGCTGTACTTGTTGTACCCCAAGTCCCCACGTAACCCCAAATCAGACTCTTATGTCATCCCTTTACACGAATATTCATCGCTGATTCAATGCGGAAAAGGAAAAACATTAATCTACGGTATGATGTAAACCGAATAACTCAGCAACTCATGCACTGCCATTCACAGGATGTGAGAATTTGTTCAGAAAAGAGATGAAGTTGATGAGAAAGGTTAATAATAATTGTGGGCATGTAAACATTGACTCATTGAGAGGGTACGGGGGGGGACTCTTGCTAACGCGGCATAAGTTGGGACCACAGTAATCCCGAATGCGCATGGAACATCTCAAAAAGTCTAAAACCATATGATTTGAGAAGCCAAAAGAGGGGAGGCGATGATTCCTCAGAACCCAGGAACGATTATGAAAGGGGAAGCCAAGCAAAGTGTTTGACTTTTTCCATGGGTTTACCAGACAAACGCATGCCCTCTTGTAAATCATTGTGGGGGCAAAAGGCCCCATCTCTCCTTCTGCAAATCTGCCTTGCATCATGATAACTAGAAAGCGAACAACATGAATAGTGATGGAGTCCTAAGATATCTACGAACATGATGTACGAATACAATGCATTCGATGACCATGTAACTTTCGTCTAAATCCATTTGCAGACAGCTCAAATGAAAGCTTTGTAGACAACTTGGGCTGAAAGGTCATGAACTGCGAAACAGAAAACCCGTATGGTCATTGATTTTTCATGGACGAAAGCCAATTTTAGTATACCTGTTGCGGTCGTAGGACATGTTTGCTGACACCACTTTAAGGATAACCTGCAAATTTCTTGCAACCTTAGATTGCCCGTACACCTTCCTATGGTCCGATATGGACCAAATTTAAGAAAAGATCCACTTAAATATGCTTTCAAGGCTTCAACTACTTTCTAGGCACAGATGCACAGCAACCAAAGTAAAATACATCAGCAAACCTTCATTGGATCATGGTGTTGATCTTAATTCATAAAGCATGAAAATAGGAAAACTACAAATTGATGATTTGAAATTTTGAATACTCTTTATATCACTGTAATCTATGTTATAAATATTTTGACAAAGCCCATCAAATTGCTCAAGGGGGCCTTGGTCGATAGAGTTACACACAAGGGCAGCCAGGAAATGAAAATTTGGGAAGCCACAAAATTGCTCGTAGTAGTTAGCCAAGGTATCCGCCCAACCATCAGTAAAATGATCAATAAAAGAATAGAACAAGTTCCAGTGTGACCTCTATATAGTAATTACTCATAGGGCTGTGCCCTGTCTCATTGCTGAACTTTAAGCACTGGGAAAGCAATTACGTCTCTAATACTGGCCGAGTTTGTCAAAAGCATAACAAGCCTGTCAATTCCAAGTCCCTGAAATATAAGTTCTTTCCATTAGGGATTTGCTTAAAATATGGATGAGGGGTATAAACAGAATAAAAATTAATCACTACTGCAATTAACTTTTTGACATTCAACTTTTACATGATATCCTCTCAAAGAGTTTGAATAGAGGTAAAAGGATGACAATACCATTCCTGAAGCTGGAGGCATGCCATATTCCAAAGCTGTTAGGAAATCATCATCAAGAGTTACTTCATACAAATCACCGTTTTCCTTTACTTTGTCTGCACTATCTGTTTTTGAAAGAGCTGCTGCTTTCTTCTCATTGTGCTGCCTCACTTGCTCTTCCAAGCGTCCTCTCTGTCAATATTTTAACCAATGAAAGATGTTCTTGCTTTGTGATAGAAACTATCATAGTGACAGTCTCATTAGCAGCCCCAGAAAAACAACAATAACAGCTAGCATTTTCTTATGTATTTGCACCCAAAAAGAAACTAACAAAGGGAAAAAAAACCAAAAACTGGGTACAAATTTTTACCTTAGCATGAACTACTACTAGGTAAATAAATAAGTCTTCCATTGATATAAAAATTCGACATGGCTTCCTATGTTCCATTTCTAAAATCTTCAATGGAAAGATTATAGTGTTGAAGTTTGTCAAGGAAGAACAATTTATAAATATTTTCAAAACGAGGCTTCTGTTATCATGATTACCACAAGCAGTTCCCACGTATCCAAAATGTCATGTCAAATATAGAACAGTTGGTGGTAGTAGCGTGCTCATGATGATTACCTGATCCATAGGATCCGTCAATTCAGAGAAAGCATTGGCCATCTCACGACCACAGATGAAAAGTTCAAATCTCTCAGTCAGCCCTGCATTCCTATATTTGAAGAAGCAAGGAGTAAGATGATATGCAAAATTCAAGGAATGTGCAATGTAACCAACAGGGTCCAATACCTTCGGTGTGGCTTGGCCAGAGGAGATATCTCAATAGGATAGTCTAAAACAAATGTGGGTTGTAGAAGCTTTGGTTCGACAATAATCTCAAACACCTGGACAAATGAATACTTAGAATCAGAGAAAGGAGACAAAGTAGAATAGAATGATTAAGAGCCACAACTATACATTTTTCTTTATTCATCTTTGTGAGCTTTCTCATATCAAAAGCCTCACAACAGAAGGAAAACTCAGCAAACTAATAAATATATAAGGGTCCATAAAATATTGGTCCCGACAATGTTTTTTTTTTACTTTCTAGTCCCACATTATGTGCAAAAACATACTGTTGGTTTTGAACAGTTTGGGACTCAAATGTTCAAAAACATAGGATGTGGGACTAGAATGTGGTCTTTCCTCAATAAAATAAACATTACATCTATGTACAAAACCAAAATCAGAATTATAGTTTGTAGATTCCCACCAACCTCATTAAGAAGGTGGCCAATAGATGTGCATGCTTCAATTGAAATTTTGTATTTGTAATCAAGATCAACTCCGAGATTTTCGAGAGTAACTTCTTTAGCCGCTTTAAGATCATTGGCCAGGTCATCAAAATCAATCCCAGTAGATTCTTTTACAAGATTGTGCATGGTTTCCCTCCTCCAAGGCCGCTCAAGATGTATCTCCACTCCCTGAATAGAATATGATACCAGCTACAACAGGTTAAAAGCAACTCAATGTGTGATTGCCAGCTTGCTTTTAAGGCAATGTCAACCACAAAGAAATCCTGCCATACAGTTGGATGAAGGTACATCACCTGGTAATCAAGGGTGAGACTCCCATGAACTGCAAGTGCACATCTTGTGACAATTTCCTCTGCCATGTTCATCATGCTTTCATAATCTGAATATGCTTCATACATCTAAGATCAGACTAATACCAATAATGATCAGAGCTTCATTTGATAAAATTAAGATATTCAAAAATCTAATAGCATCATAAGGCTAATTTGGTGTAACTCACATTATCGGGAATAAAAGTTAACATTTGCTTACCTCTATAGTGGTAAATTCAGGATTATGACGAGTTGAAAGGCCTTCATTCCTGAATATTCTGCCAATCTCATATACTTTTTCAAACCCACCAACCTGTCATCCATAGACAGATCCAACTCAACATTTGAAACAGTAAGAGATGGTTAGAAGTATGGAGAAATGAAATTTATTGTACATTAAAAATTAGTTCATTGGTTATGGGAAGGCTAATATAAACTGAGACAGTAACCATTCATATTTTTATAAAAAGTCAGCAGCACAGGAGACATATAGGATACTGGTGAGAGGATGAGCATGCAACTAGAAATGAATTCATTAAAAGGCTCTTATTCTCTTATCTGTGGAAATGAGGGTTTTCTTACAGAGAACATAGAAATGGGATCCTGTTACTTCAACACAATAATATATATCACAAAAATTCAATGTTCAATGATAGACCACCTGTAAGCATAAACCATAACAGTTCACGTACAATGGGAAAAAGAAACGTAAAGAAATAAAAACCTCACCAGCATCCTTTTTAAGTGGAGCTCAGTCGCTATTCTCAAATACAGGTCCCTCCCAAGTGAGTTATGGTACGTAACAAATGGTCTAGCCTCTGCTCCACCAGCAGCTCCCTAGTTAATGAAATCAATTAGAAACAAGTTCCAGGTATCTGCAATCTTTGTGAAGCCCATATATGACACTAGAATATAATCATAAGGATACACAGAAATTATTTTTCTGAAGAAGTTAATAATATTCTTGAATTTGTAAAATTGGGGAGGCAACAATTTCCCATGAAACTTTGCCAACTGATATGTATAGATGCAGCATGTTACTGAGAAAAAAAAATATTTGCACAGCTGGAAGTAATTCTCTATACACAATTACATTCTGGGTCTTAGCCCGTACAAATAAGTCAACTACCAAACAGCCAACAATCATTGTCATCTCAAATCTAACTGTTAGACTTCAAATACAAATTTATGTTCACAAGATGAACTTCATTTTTCACATAGTTCACTTCGTCTTACCAAGAAACTATTTCAGCAGGCTTTTACTTAGAATAAATTTAAACTATGAGCAAACACTTTCAGAGTATAACAAAACAGCCTATTAAGTCAAAGAGCTAAAACTCATGAAAAAATAAAACTATGAAGATGTGGGGCAAACCTGCAAAACTGGAGTTTCTACTTCAATGAAACCAAATGATTCCACTGCCTTTCGTATCTCTGATACAATCTACTCAGTAAAACAAAAAAGTAAATCACTTTCAAGCATGGAAGTACAAATTTCAAAATTGGAAAACATAAAAAGGAACATCTCCACACCTAGTAGGTTTTAAATGCTTTATGGCATAGAGAGAAGAGGGTAGGTTTACCTTTGCTCTTTTTCGGAACACATCAGCTACCTCAGGATTTGCAATCATATCTACATACCTAAATATCAAAAGTAAAATACAATTAAAACTATAGAAGTTAGACAACTTCTAGCAAACATAACTTTTTTCTCATCTACCCTTAAACAGCGTTAAAGAAAAAGGAAATGAAAGAAAAAAAAAAGTTCATTCGTGCCATAAAAGACTAATGTTTCGACAATCACTAAACTAAATCCATGATTTAAATGAAATAAAAAGAAAAAATAAAACCAAGAACTAAACACTGTTTGCTACCACCTGCAAGCCTTACTATTAAATCATTTCAATCCCTAATGTGATAGGCAGATTAACACAATACTCAAAAAGAAATGATTAGCTGACCTTTGACGGTATCGCTTGTCCACATCTGTGAGACCATGATATTTGTCCGGAAGTGGAAGTAGAGACTTTGTGAGAATTGAAAACGAATTCACATAAACAGAAAGCTCGCCTGACGAATAACCAACAAAAGTCTTAGCTTTCCTTGCAAGATCATGAACAGAACTAAAACTCTTTCCGAACTGAAACTTGTTAGATTGTTTCACATCATTAGCCAATGAAAACTCACAGCCAGTCAAAGGATTTTACTTTTAGTTAGAAACTGATCCATGAATCCGGATTTACTCAAACATAATTCTTGTTCATTTTATTCTCAGGAACGCCTTTTCCTATCAGCAAAACCTAGCAACTAAATGAAAATAAGAAACATTGCAAAACCTGCCTTTCTCTGTCCGTTTGATGGATCCACTAGCACCAACTATATCACCGATATCAACAAGTGCCTTTAACTGGTCAAATTGATCGTTTGCAAGACGTTCCTTTTCACAGTAAAGCTGAAACCAAATAAGTATAACTTCAATCACTCCCTTGCTATAATTCTTGTTTAATTGATTTAAACGACATACAACTCTCCAACATTGGTAGACATGATGATAAATAAAAACGACGAATTTAAACACATTACACTACCAAAGAACCAATATCAAGTACTATCCGAGCTAGGAAACAAACCTGAATTGTCCCGGAGTCGTCCCTTAGTGTCAAAAATGCTAGCTTTCCAAATGCTCTGCGAGCTACAATTCTTCCTGCTATGGACACAGCATCTTTTTCGCCTTTCGCTTCTTCACCATCTGCTAAATTCTTGTATATATCTTGCAGCTCATTAGCATTATGGGTCCTTTCCCACCCATAAGCATATGGCTCCAAACCTTTGCTCCTCAGTTCTTCTACCTACAAAAAAACCAACATGGAATTTCAAGTCAAGCAACGATCTTTGAAACCCAGAATTTGAATTCACTGCTTTGCCAACAGACAACAATAAAGTTTTCAAACTTTCAGCCAGCGCTTCACTAAATAAAGAAGAAAAAAACTTGCCTTCTTTAATCTAATGGCTCGAACAGCTTCTCTATCGGAGGTGGAGGAAGATGTCGACACCCGCCGGTTTCTGCCACCGGCTCTGGCGCCGCCGCCACCACCCGCGTTGGTGTTAGTGGCAGCGGTGGTGGCGGAAGAGCAGCAGCGCAGGACAACTCCAGAGTACGAAGAAGAAGGTCGTCTGAGAGTAGTGGTGGTGGTGGTGGAAGAAGCAACGCGAAAGAGGTGCTTCAATGGCTGCGAGGATAGGCTCCATAGCTTCAGCGCATCCATCTCTTCTGCTTTGGAGTTGATGCTAACCTTCACTTCACTTTCACTTCACACTTCTTCACATACCAAACAACATCAACTCCATTTGGGGCCTCTCAGCATAGTTGTGGGCTTTGTCCAATGGGTTTTCTCTGGCCCACCTTTGTGTCCTGCATTCCTAGGCATTGGACGTTGTTGTTTAAGGTGTATTTTGAACGTGTTAATATTGTACACAATCGATCTTACATTACATACGTCCTGATTTGCATGCAGGGTGTGGCAATTCATTTTTTTTGTTAAGCTTCCAGTTTTCCCCCAGTTAGTGTCAAAGAAAGAATCATTATGCAACAAATTACAATGCTTATGTACAAGTGAAGGTCGTATATAATACAAACAAACCCTCCTTTCTATTCTGATCAATGTTTACTGAATGTCAATTTTCCCTGTTTCGATATTGGAACAAACAACAAACTTGCTGCATATTGTGATCAGTAATACTAATCAATATTGGGAGGATCGTTACTTCAACTGAGAAATTTGCAGATTTCGCAGGAGATGCAAAAATGGAGCATCTTTAGTTTGCTTTATTAGAAGCATTGATACCATTTGTTCCTTTCACATACATGGAGGGAGGCCTAACTGCTTGCATCCAAGCCAACAACCAGATTTACAATTTGTGTCCGTTGCATCTCTTACTTTCATGCATATAGGCATACAGTCATCGATACATGATGAAAATCTCTCCTTTAGGTTACCTACTCCTTTGCCTTTTTCTGCATATGCTGTCACCAACATGGCAGAGAGATCAATGCCAACATAGTTGCACTTCTGTTGGCCATATCATTAGCACATCAACCCAACTTTTGGCTTTTGCTTTGCTGGTTTTACAGGAATTTAGAAAAAGAGGAGGAAGTGAGACTTTTACACCAAATGTAATGTAAGCTTTAATTGTCTGCTGTATATTTGGCTTGGAGAGATTTCCTTGGACATTGCGCCAAATGGTCAAATACGGAGCACAAGGAGATAGCTTAGCTTGACATTCTATTTCTCCTTTCAACCTGCCACCACGTCTTAAATTAGTTAATTAATATCCTCATTTCACATATTGTAAAGCATCATATACAATAATACAAGTAATTCCAATCTTGGTGTAGGAAATAACAGAAGCAGTCATTGCTAAGCACAAAGTGACTTATACACCACGGCAAGATAGGACTGGTATGAATTTGTACTCAACAACGAGGTGATTCAATAACTTAAAAATAATTTAATATTTTTTAGAGAAAAGTGAACTCGTCAATCTAACGGCTACAATTACATCAGAATCACTTAATTATTCTCATAGTTCTTACTACAAAACTCATCAAGATTTCAGTTAGTAACCTTTCAGTAAACAAAACTCATAGCTATACGAAACCATCCATAACATAGGTAAATCCGAGAGAAAGACCTATGGAAGTAAAGTGGCCAGTCTCCAGCAGTTGTAAGAGTTAAGAAGAAGACGTGGTTAAAAAAGAAACCATTGAATTTGATTGAAACCAAACAAGCGGAGTTTCGACTTTAGAAGCATCCCAACACTTGGGGACAAAGAAAGTCACAAAAATAATTGAGCAGAAAGAAACAGAGGAGGCCAAGAAGATCAGAAACAAGTGTAAAGAAATGGTGTTCAACGCCGTGATGGTGGAGTCGGTGGCGCACATGTCGGCGGAGATGTGGCAAAACCTGGCGTGTTTGCCGGAGCGAGTGAGCAGCCGGCAGGTGTTGGATGTCGTCTTCTGCTTGCCTCTGCAGCAGCTGGGCCGCCTCGCTCTCTGCCTCTGGACCTTCCTCTGCGTCCCTCCGCTCGACTCCTACTATGCCTCATACTACTCTTCCTCCGATGACTCCTCCTCCACCGTCGATTACGATGACTATTACTACGGCTCCCATTCCGATTGATCATCCGCAGATCAGCCCCTCTGCTGCTTCGCCCACGCTCCTGTACATGTACGTACAGTAACTTTCCTCTACCCTTTTTGCTTTTATTATTTTTTTGCTTCTGGGAGTGTTGGATTGTGTTGATTCGTTTGATCGTCGACTTTGTACAATCATGACTTGATGATGAATTGGGTTGGTCTTTGACTTCTTGTCTTACGAATTTAATGGGTGATCACTGATCAGTGTGTAGCTTACGAAGTTAAAAAAGTGGATTCTGGGAAAAGCATCTTGCTTTTTAGATCAAATTTTGAGTGTTTTGAGAACTGCTTGCCGATGAGATTCGTTTGTGTTTCTAGGTATTGGCTTGTTATGCTGTTTTTGCGTGGCAATGTTTGCCTTGCTAGTTTCGTGTGTCTCTGGAACATGAGATTGACAACTCCTGGCTTCTGATGTGTAGGCCAGTCCCAGAGGCTGTAAAATCAGTGCATTCGAGTTAGTTCGGCTTGTGTCGAGTGTAATGGGAAGTAGATATATGAATACCAGTAGCAATACCCCAGATCAGGAGGAAATTTTAATAACTAGTTGGACGAAGATGATAAAGTCATTAGCGGTATTGATGATCACGAGTCAAGATGATGGCTGTTAAAGTTTGTTAAAAGTTGCACCCAAAAGCAAGCTGCACCACTGATTTTTTAAGGTTCCCCATCGTTTTAAGTGGCTGGAATCACACTAATCTTTGTTAGGAAGGTGGACTTAAGCATGGGGTAAGCATCATTCAGTTTCTCGGTGACTTAGGAAACATAAAATCAAATTTGATGATTTATCCAAAGCGCTTAGGACGTCCTATGATTTAGGTTGTATAACATCTGTCAGAGCTGAGACAAGGATGAAACTTGGAGGTTGGAAGGAGGAATACTCACATTTTATGAATTTAGTTACTGCTTTCAATCTGTGGGAAGTAGGCGAGAGGCCAACTTTAATTTTTCAATATGTGGAGCTCAGACTGTACTGATATTTAGGATCAGAGACTTAGTATATGAACATACACGACGGAATATCCCAGTTGGCAAGCTAGTCTGCCGTACAAGGTTGAGTTGTAAGATATCCTTTTAGGTTGACCTGTTTACTAATATTTGGGAGTCTATTTTACTTTTGATCATTAATTTAATAATCTTTGCAAGGAATGATGCTATGTCAGTGTAGGGGATAACCTATATCCTTATCAACAATGAGGTTTTTCCCCTAAAAGAACCCTTGCTTTAACTTTGGTCAGGAACATCAAGTCAGGACGTATTTTTGAAAACCATCCGTTTTCCTTGTATTTCTGCAAAGAAGCTCCAGGCTTTCACAAATTGGATGGGTTCCATATATCCCCTTCAGAGTTGTGCTTCTTTAGAAGAATTGGGTTTTCTCTGGAGGGTGATATAGGATTAAGATGTATACATGTATCCAGTGATGGAATTTTCTGATACTCGACAGATTTTTGTTTTAAAATGTGAACGTGTTAAGTTCTTCCAACACTGGCTAGTGCATTTAAATATGCCCCTGACATACTAAGGTTGGACTGGGAGGGGACATGCTATCATTGCAAAGCACGCTTAGCTTCATCACAGCAAGTTGGTCATTGGCCCATTGCTGGGGTGACCAGAAAATTATTTTCTGTATTCAATTAAGTTGAGATCCCAGGCTCCCAGCCTATGCTTTTATCCCTTATTTCTCTGAAAGGTCTTAAGAATTTGATTATTGATTTTTCTGGAGTGCTTGGTACTATTGCTGGAGTTAAAGTGATTAGAGCCATGAAAATTCTCTCACTAGTCTATTCATTTACAATACTACAGAGACAGGAAGTGCCTTATGAAGCAAGTTTTGATTGCTCTACTGACCGTGTTTCAAAGAGCCAAGAATAACAAAGACAGGCAATTGAAGACTTCTGTGCTGGCATTCTGCATTGGGGAAAACTGTACGAACAGCTGCAACATTCAAGAAAGAGAGAGTTAATTGTGAGATTTCTGAGACAACTTGAATAAATTCTTATAGTGACACTAGTCCTAGTCAAAATTCTAGCTTGGGAATAGGAACCTAATCAGTAACTGTGGTATAAATTGTAGCTTGTTATAAATTCAAAGCATACCTCTGTTAATATATAATGGTTAACTTGAAAGACAGAATAGTTGTGGGTTTGAAATACTAAAAGTATATAAAAGGTTTTGGATGTTTTACATGTTTGTTTCCAGCTATTTTTTGTCATATTTTTTACCATATGATTAATGGCCTGTGCAAGAAACATACGATGAGAATCTTAAACACAGCCAAATACTTTTTCCTCAATACTTAGTCGTCATATGAGTATTTGATTTATCAAACTTTCGACCAAGAGTGTATACAACTCTGTTTGATACTCTTTTTTGCTTGCTGATAATCCATCTCCAAAAGTGTTTAAAAAGCACATTTCTGCTGAAAAATGTTGAAATTTACATAAATTGGAATGGGTGAAACCTAGGATGGCTGGCTTCTTTTGTGGTTCCCCGATGGGAGTAAGTCAGATTGCAAGAAAATATACGGCCTTGGAAGTTGCCTTGGGAAATATATAGATCTTTTGGGTGCTCTTGCCAGTAATAAAACATTTAGTAATCATTTGACAACATAATGGTTTTGTCCTAGACTCCCAGTTGTGTAAGAGAATAGGTGCATAGCTTGTCGAGTTTTCACAAGGTTCTTCTCTTTGGCATATTCTTCTGCCTGCTCCACTATCTGAATAGCACATTTGACAGTATTACTGTTAGGGTTCCAAGACTCTCATAAGTGTTCATATGATGGTGTCTCAATTAGATAATATCTAAGTCAAGATCATGAATGATTACCAAGGTTGATTTGGTATGAAGAATATATGCTTCAACTGGAAATTGGCCTTTGTTTTTACATGTTTGTTGGATAACTTCATGATTAGAAATTGGTTTGAGTGAGTTGAAAGCATTAAGTTAGCTTAGTCTGAAGATTGGTGATTATATCTTGAAACGGTTTTTGGCTGTTTGGACAATGAAATGACTAAAATGTTGTTGTTTGATCATTTTGATTTTCTATACGGTACGTATCAGTAAACTAAACTACCTTGTGCAGTCCCTATTTCTATACGTATGATACAGAAGGACTGGCGCGGTACCCCCACCATTATTCCATAAATGGCTGTATGTATCAGGCTGCATATTGCTTTCTGCTTTAAGCATGCCTCTGTTAATGGGGTTCTAATTTCCTGCGGAACGATTTAGGTTGAATACAATTTTACAACATCCCCTCAGAGTTAGAGATAGCTATTAGTTACATGCACAGAGTAGCTATTAGTTACATGCACTCTGTGCATTTGTAGGGATAATCTATAGCTACTTGATTGCAGTAGACCATTAGCTACAGGAGGTTGTTATCTTTATCACGTGTGGTGCGGTGAGAATCCACACACTACTCATTAAAGGATCTGGTTGATGATGAATGTAAATTATTCTAGCAGCAAGAGGGATAACAGAAACAAAAAAACAAAAAAACAAAAACAAAAAAGTAGCAAAGAGAGCTGGAATCATACACCAATCACGGTGTATGTGTTGCATACATGTGGGGTCTTCATTAGCCTTTGATTTTTCTTTCTCCTGCCCATTGTTGTTAATGAAGTAGCTAGGTAGTTGTTCATTGTTCATTGTTGGTGCTTCAATTAGTCATAGTGCTACACTTTCACAGCGCAATCATGGAGAGGGAAAAGGGAAGAAAAAGTAAGGCTTTACTCTAATGGCCCCCTGATCTTGAGAGATTTATCAAATATGCAGCAATACCCCATTAGAAAAGGAAATGCATATCCCCTTTTTTCTTTGTTTGTTGTAGACATTGACTGATAGGCCTTTCCCCCCCCCCCCCCCAACTTTCCAGCTTTTCACTTGGTGGGTTGTGCCAAAGCTTTGCTGACTTTTCTTTGGTTGGCGTGACCAAAATAGGTCGAGCCTAAAACAATGGCCATCTTGTATGGTTTCATACCAATCAACATAAGAGAAGAAAACGCCCATTACTAACATCTCATCTTTGTGAGAATACTTGGAAGTTTTTCTTTGTCCTTATGAATACTGAGTATTTTAACTATTTTGTGTATTACACCTTTCATCTTCTCAAACACTGTATTGGTTGTGTAGAATCAATCAGTCGGCCCTTGTTGAATGGGGAACCATTCAAATGAAGGAGACATTGATGTTTTCTGAAGTATTAAATAAATTAAATTTTGCAGTTGGATAGTGTTTGCACAATTGTCTTTGTTTTAGTAATCTTCTTCTTCGCCACAAAACACAATAAAGTTTTTTAAGATATCAAGAATGCTACCAGAATCCATGTGTTCAATTTTCCAAGTTGGCGCCTGCCTGCAAAGGATATTCTAGCAGCCTTGCTAACTAAATATGGCAGGCAGATCAGCACTTTGAATTGCAGAAGTTGAAACATCAGCTTCCATTCCATTCCACATACGAAATTCAATTGTAAATAAATACACTGGGAAGGATTTATGAACCAATGGATTGAGATTTTTCTTGTCTTTTGTTTTGGAAATTATAAGATTTTTCTTTTGACGTAGTCGTTTGCTTATCAAAATCAATGAGCATACCTGTCGGTGCATTTAGAAAGATACAAGTTTTTTGCTCAAAAGAATGCACTTTTAGTCATCTCATTTAGTCATCTCATAGTAATTGTGTAAAGTACGTCAAATTACACATTCCTTTTATTACAAACTAGATGATAAGAAGTCTATCTCCGAACTATTTTTGAGGAAGTCTGATCTAGCATTCATCAAAGCAAGAATCTTTGGCATCCTGATCTTTCGGTTGAACATTATATAACTTGCTTGTTTAGAAAAGGTGAATTTTGCATGACATGAAAATGTGTGGACATCGGACTCAGAAAATGAGCGCGAACTTTCTTCATAGGTAACCAGTTGTAATCCGTATGTCCTACACAACCCATGTAATAATGCTCACATGTCCATGGACTTTTGTGTCTATAGAGCCCCACCTTGTTTTTTTTTTTTAACTGCATAATATACTTGAGGGAAAAAGAGAAGAAAAACGACCAGTTTTTGGGTCAACTCACCAAAATATCCAAAAGAAAAACCCCTTGTCTATTCTTACGATTGTGAATTGCCCGCACAGCATTTCGACTTGATTGGACAACAACAATAAAAGCAAAGTTTGTTATGGCATGTGTATGTGCTTTTCGTTTTCCTCTGGTTGTTTTCCCAACCTAATTTTGTCTGTGATTCAGCTAACCTCCAAAACGAGCGCATTAAGATAAATATGTCGTTGTGTGTTGTCCATGGATCCGACGCCCAAAGCCAACCATTCATCTTTCATGCACAGCTCGATCGTCAACAAAGGCAGGCATTTGCTACAAGACACTATACAGCTCATTCTGTTCTATCTATCTTCGATAAGACTAAAACAAAGAGAAAAGACTACGACACAATGGTTCGGGGCGAGGCCTAGTGATTAATTAGCCCGTTAGCCCGCGAGCGTCCTCATCATCGAGATGATATCAATTTTGATGCTTGAAACTTTTTAACACAACTCTAGCATTCATTTGATTTGATAAATATATGCCGCAAATTGCTAAAAACATGATAAAAGCTGAGAAGAAAAAGTTTCTTTTGACTGGAGCTAAACTTTCTATGTTTATGTTTACCCAGAAAGAGTGGTAACCCTTCTCTGGAAAAGACATACTTATCGGTTCTGTGGAGAGCCACACGTAGTATTTTGTGATGATTAATGAATTTCTAAAAGAATTTTCTAATGGAAAGCAATATAGTTGCCATGCATAAATGATGGGGCAGCTACTTTTGTTTCAAAGTTGGGTAAACAAATTCTATATAAAGTCCCATCCAATAATCGGTCAGCAACTGGATGTTTATGCCCAACACAATTAAGAGTTCCTCCACAAGCTTAATATATTGTTAACAACGCAACGAAGCATTCATCTTTAACATTTACACGATACTCAGTTTATCTTTAATTAATTCTTTCACTAAAAAGGAAGAAGAAAGTTAAAGCAAAAACGATATTAAAGTAAAGGTACATACATTTTGAGCTATGAAGCATGGGAAAAAGAAGGTGCAAAGTTTTGGAAATGCTCTTAAAATTATGTCAACCAGATGCTTCTAATTGGTTTGGATACCACAAGGGAAAGGGGAAACAGAGATTGTCAAGTTTGAATATAGTAAAAGATTTTAAGTGTTGATGTTGGTGGATATTTTGGTAGGTCAAAATTTAAAGATATTTCGAAGGAAATTTTGATATCGGTGGAAATATAGGTAAAAATGACAAATAAATAAGGCTTGTTAGAATATCAACTTAGCTCTTTCGAATCTTGATAGTTCCATTTTAAGGATATTTCAATTAAATATAGCATATATAGGTGATGTGGTTAATTATTCTAATTGTGTCAACCACTTAATTTGCAATACAGGACGCGAGCTAGTAATATCATTTAAATATCATGTTGGTTTAAACTTTTTTAGGGTCAACAACAGAGTTTTTACTATAAAATAACTGCTAAAAGATAGCAACAAACAAGAGAATACATTGTTGAACACAATGTTGAACACCTTGTTGAACAATATGTTGAACACCATGTTGAACACTTTGTTGAACATTGAGCACAATGTTGAACACCATGTTGAACACCTTGTTGAACACCATGTTGAACACAATGTTGAACACCTTGTTGAACACCACGTTGAACACCATGTTGAACACCTTGTTGAACACCTTATTCAATACCGTGTTAAACACCTTATTGAACACCATGTTGAACACCATATTGAACACCATATTGAACACCATATTGAACACCTTGTTGAACACTTTGTTGAACACCTTGTTGAACACTATGTTGAACATAGAACACAATGTTGAATACTATGTTGAACATCATGTTGAACACCTTGTTGAACAATATATTGAACACCATGTTGAACACTTGTAGAACACCATGTTAAAACCGTGTAGAACACATTGTTGAATACCATATTGAATGAAAGTCATGAGGTATTTAAAAAGAATTTCCAATGACTATTTAAAAGTCTATGAAAATAGAATGAGGTATTGAATTAGGATTTTTAATAACTTTTGAGAAGTCGATAGAAGTACGAGTATATTTAAATTTTTATTGATTTATTATGATTTCTTATAAAAGTGGATTTTTATGAACTTTGGTGGATTTTGAAGAGTAAAACTTATTTTGTTGAGTCCACCAAACTCTTGCTTCCGCCTCCTAAGATTTCTCAAGACTTTATGTGGATTCCTATCACTTAAATTTGGACTTTAGGAAATATGAAAATAAATATAAAATCTGAAACTCTGCAAAAGTCGTCTATTACTTAAAAATTCTATAGATATTCAAATAAATATGAATTTGAATAACACCCCAAAGTGAAAATCCCACCAATGTTTTGCTTAGACCTAGTCTTGCATGGCTAATGAATTCAGAAAAATGGATGTTGATGGAAAATGTACCAAGGAGCCCACACCCAATTTGCCAGACATGTCACAATCGTCCCTCATCATAATTCACAAGAAGAAAATGTAGAATCACACGGACAGACAAAACCCCATGTGCTGGTGACACAACCAGACGCAGAGCAGACACACTATTAGTATTATAATACATTATACATGACCATACACCAATTTTTATACGTACGTACACCACCCAAATTCGACAAATTGATACGTGTATGGGTGGGTCCAGTCTCCGGTGTGGTATACCGTATACCATTTTGAATCTCGAATTATGACCTTTTTTTATCTGCAACCCCTTGGGGCCGTTTGGCTTTGGATTCTCTTTCTTTTCTCTGTCAGTTTTATTTGGTGAGAAGTTTTATCTACTTTTCAATTGCGTTTTTACCGTTGCTCGTGATGCGTGCTTCTTGTGCTCACGGGCTCGCTGGTAAGGTAGCTGCATGTACACGTGTACGGTGGCTAATGCAAACCACACGGGTGCTTCAAAGGGCTTATTGGCGTCATTTATTTGTTCTTGTTCATGATGCTCTCTCTGATTTCTCTCCCATACGTACAGTTGATTGCACTACCACGCAATGATTAAAATTTTAATTTTGATGAAAATTTCGATAGTTAAAATTATAAAAATTATAATAAAAATTTTGGTATATTTAAGTAAATTTCGACATTTTCGAACTTTCAAAATTTCGAAAAAGTGATATTTCAATAAAAATTTTATTCCTTGCTACCATGATGAGTCCACGGTACATACTTGTTGTATATATATCTCATTTCTCTACTACATTGTACAACAACTTAATAACCTTTGTGTACATAATGAGCATGAGCTGATCAGTGATCAGACATTCTCTCAAATAATGGTCTCATGCCTCGTATCGTATTGCTCCACAACTGCCACTCTCATAAGTAAATTAATTTGTAATCGAAATGGCAATAGGTATACAGATTGATCTGTTTTTTTGGACTAATTAATGTATACATATTATTATTGATCGTGACATCTACTAGGATCGTCCCGCGATTAACGGTGGATGTGCTGCTACGCAGGTGATGGGAATTAACGGCGTTTAATTAGCGCTAAGTAACAACGACTGGGGGTCCCTCTGCTGCGGCTATCTGTATCCATAGACTGAGCCTAAGGTAGTAATAATGAGGAGGCTGCCGAGATGGAGACGCCTTTCGATTTCATCGGGATTCTGATGATGAAAACACTAATACCTGAAATGACCAAATTACCACCCGTTCAATTACTTCAATAAATTTGTTTAAGATTTGGGTGGGTGTGGGTTAATCCACATGTTTAAAATTGGTATTGCAATTTGCAAAGAGTGCATACAATAGTTGAATTCAAAGTTGAGACTTGAAACTGCATATGGTCATGCTCCTCATATGGCTCATTCATGCAAATGCAATATTCTGCTACACTGTCAGATTATCTCTCTGGCGTTGTAGAATATGTTATTTTTTTATCTACTTTTTTAATAGTCTTCTGTTCAAAGACGAGAAAATTAATAATGTACACTAGAAAGCTTTTTAAACAAAGGTTTGGTGGTCATGGTGGACTGAAGAAAAAGCTAGAAAAGAAGAAGAGAGATGTAGTGGTACAGATGCTTCTTCCCTTTCCCCATTTTTTTGTAAAAAAAAAAATATTTTCCCCAATTTTTTATTTATTTAATGGGAGTTATGTGTATATGTAGGGACAATAATTGTTATGTGTGATGTGCAGAACTTGCCCAGATTGCACTCACACACTCATAAAAGTCTCTTCACTCAACCCCTGCATGGATAGTATTTTCGATTAGATTGTGGATACAGACGACATGCCTATTGCTTCCACTTCACAGAATCATTGATTTGGCCAAAATTTACATACATTAACTTGGTTTGCTTGGAAGTAATCTCTTTGATGTAGAGGACGACCCTTCTTCGACACCTTGCTTATAAATTTCAGTATGATATATGTACAACAAAGAAAAAAGACTCATTGTATTTATATGAAATTTTTTGTGCCTGTTAAATTGTGATGTTTATTATTATCATGAGAACCAATGTATACTTCTCTCTTCGTTTGTTTACGTTAATATCCTCTTAACTACAGCTTACAACAGCTTCATTTTCTATTTTCTAGTGAAGGTTGTGCAGTCCACTATATTATATAGCAATGACATTTTTAAGTATGGTGGGAAATTGTGCCTTGTCCGTCGTTGAACATATTCAATGAGGTTTTATGCAAGGACCCATTGTCCTGCTATCAATCAAAATGCTTTAATAATTTTCTTGTAGAAAAAAATGTTGAACTTGAGTGGCACTAAAAAATTGCATAATACAAGATTCGAACATAAGAATCTTTGTCCAGAATAACAAAAAAAAAATGATCGTGGATGAGACTCTACGCTGTAAAACGATTCGATATTTATTATTAACGTATTGCTCATAAGTCAGAACAAGTCAGCTGATTTTTGCTAAATAAGTAGGCAATTTTCATTGGATTCCATTAAGAAATGACGTATAAAATGTGCAATTATTTAGGACCCCACTAACACCAACTAACTCAGTATCAATTCTAAGTATGAAATGAAATCAACCATACAAATCGCTCTAATATTATCTTTAAAAAAATCTTTAGACTACCAAAAAAAGGGCGATTTGGTAATATGGTGGTATGGGGTCCATATTTGAAGAAGAAGGGTAAAAGAAGGGAAGTGGAAAGATGTATAATGGAGCTCCCCAAACAGCAGCCTTCCTAAACGACAAACCAAACTCTAACCGGTGGTGCTTGTGGTTGTGCCACCACTAAGAGCTCATTTACTTATAAGTGGAAATCGGAAACAAAGTTTGTGAATTGGAATAGGATACTTAAGTACCTTTTGGGAATCCAATTCTCATTTTTTAGGGTGTTTTTGCCCTTAAATTGCAGTAGGGTTCACTAAATTTTGATTTTCAAGTGGGTTTAGTAAACATAGGGTAACCAAGGAAATTAAATGATTCCTAGTGATTCCCATTCCCTATAAGTAAATAAGCCCTAATTTTTATTTATTTGTACTACAATGGTGTTAACCTAACCTTTTGTTTCTCTTCGAATATAAATCCAATTGTCACACTCCCATAGATGTTATTACCACTTTTATTAGGCTTCTATTCAACTTTTTACATTATTAATGCTTTACATTACTAAGGCTTCTACAACAACAATCGTTCTTTTATGTTACTAAATTTACTTTACTTGGTCGCTTGCTCGATCTGATTTGTTCTGACTTATCCACTACATATCTGGACTTCAGACCAGTGGCGTGTTTAAGGGGGTGCACCTGTGCAACCGCACAAGGCCTCCAAGTAAAAAAAGCCCTTAATTTTGATTTTATTTATTAGTTTTTGTGCATATGCTAATTGTTTTGATTTATCTTACTTCTTTAATTATTATAAGAAGAGGATTTTCATGAAACAATTTCGTATCATCTTGTTCAAAAGTTTTACTCATTTATGCTTTTATAAAAGAAATTTCATGGATTTCTTAGGAGTAAATAATTAAAATTATTCGTAAGAGAAATTTTTGTTTCTTGTAAGCTATATATTAATTAGAGGTATTTTTATTAATCTCGCACAAGGCCCTCCATATCTCAACCACGCCACTCTTCATTCGGATCATTGTTATTTAGTTTAGTTTTGTTTTGTTTTCCTTTTGCACGAGGATTTGGCTTGGCCAGAATCAAGTACACTTAAATTAAGTTGTTTTTTCTTTATTAGTTTCCGAGCGGAGCGGTCTTATTGGAATTATCTTATTTGGTATTTTTTTTTAATCCAACTAATGTGACAATAGAAAGTAGTTTTTTTTTTTTGAGCTCCAATAGAAAGTAGTTTAAGCTTGATCTGTCGATACCATGTATGTGAGAGCTCGTTCTATGTCGTTTTCCTTAAAAAAAAAATATTAAATGACATTTGTCTTTCCCTTTCCTACGGATGATTGTTGACATACAAGCATTGACGGTGAGGGAAAAGAAAAAAGACGTAAACAGTTAATTAGGCCGTGCAAAACCCCAAAGATTAGAAGAAAGTAGAGAGAGAAAGGAAGTGTCCAAGTTAATTCTAGAGGGGGAAAGTATAACTTAATGAAAGGGAAGGAGAGGGAAAATGACAAGAAAGAAAGAAAGAAATGTGCAGTTCTTGAAATGTGAAAGTGGAGAGAGAAAACGACAAAGTGCCAAAGTTGGGGTCTTTATTGAGATTTTTGGATTGCAGCACCAGAAGCGCACCTCACCCTGCAAAGTTTTTGCTTCATTTTGGGGCTTTTGAGAGAGAGAGAGGAGACCTCTGGTGGGTGGTGCTCAATGTGCTTGAGAAATCTCTAGCCTTGTAAAACCATACACCTCCTCCATTGCTGCTGCTGCTTGTCAAGCTTTTGGCTTTTGGAGCTTCTGGGTCTTGGTTTTGGTGGGTTTTGCCAAATGGGTTTTGCTCAGCTCAGCAGAGGGAGCTCAGGGAGAGCTCTAGCTCT
This sequence comes from Spiraea crenata, assembly GCA_033992175.1. NCBI lineage: Eukaryota > Viridiplantae > Streptophyta > Magnoliopsida > Rosales > Rosaceae > Spiraea > Spiraea crenata. The sequence continues at coordinate 263,516 of JAVBHV010000022.1, forward strand.
AGCCCTTGCTGTTTGCTTATGGGGCTTCGTCTCCTTGTCTTGTTGTGATGCTGCGAGATTGACTGATGCGTCAAGGCAGAAGCTTGATGTCCAGAAGCACCTCAACCGCTTGAACAAGCCCGCCGTGAAAAGCATCAAGGTCGGCTCTTCTTTTCCTGTCTCCTTGCATTTCAACTTTTTCGTTCTTTTGATGTGTTTAATTTGAAGTAAAAAAAAAAGAAAAGAGCTTTCTTTCTTCTTGCTTTTCTTGTCCTCCCTCTGCCTGTTTTCTGGAAAAGAGTCACTGTTTTGGGTGTGAATGCTGATGAAATTTACTTCTCAGAAGGCTTTGTTTTTAACTTTTTCTTAGTAATTTTTTCACTACCCAAATGGTTGTAAATGCGAATGGGGCTTCTTTATCTGCTTCAGTCCAGTTCTATGATTTCCACATGATTTGTTCTCCAGAAATTTTATTATAATATTTTATATAATAATAAAGCCATAATTTTCAAATTGTTCCTTTTTTTCTCTCACTCTATAATGACTTCTCTTTCAAAAGGGAGTTAATGAAGCTCAGGAAAATTTAAAGGAAAGAAGAATCTGAGGCAGTATTGTGAAAATTCAGCTTAAATTTGTTCTTACCAAACACTGTTTCAGTGACCAGGCATAACATAAATGCAACTGAGTACTTTCGCTTTAGCTTGTAGATTTGTCAGCCTTGAATGCGGTCTTTTAGTTAGGTTGCTGTTCTTTGTTTTGAGATCTAACAAGTAACTCTTCTGATGTTTGATTGTCACCAGAGCCCAGATGGGGATATAATAGACTGTGTTCATATCTCTCAGCAGCCGGCTTTCGATCACCCTTACCTCAGAGACCACAAAATCCAGGTTCATTTTCCTAACCATTCATCTAAGCTTTTGTGAAATTTTTTTTTCCTCTGGTATTTTGCTTGTTTCTGAATATGCTCTGATCTGTTTGGTGTATCAGATGAGGCCTAACTACCACCCAGAAGGGTTATTTAGTGAGAACAAGGTGACTGAGGGGACAAAAGAAAGAGTGAACACCCAACTGTGGCACGTGAATGGCCGATGCCCTGAAGACACTATACCGGTAAGGAGAACAAAGAAAGATGATATTATGAGAGCAAGCTCAGTTAAAGCCTACGGAAGGAAGAAGCAGAAAACCATACCAAAGTCGGCAGATCCTGATCTTGTCAATGAAAGTGGTCATCAGGTGAACTCTTGTTTGCAATGAAAGTAATGAGGTGTCTGTATTCTTAACTTATTTTCTTATTAGCTTTCGTGATTTTGTTCTAATGATATCTTTGCCTGGTTTGTTTTATTTTGGGGTGATTAGCATGCGATAGCTTATGTCAATGGAGATAAATATTATGGAGCCAAAGCAACCATAAACGTGTGGGAGCCCAAGATTCAACAGCCTAATGAGTTCAGCTTGTCTCAGTTGTGGGTATTAGGAGGGTCTTTTGGTGAAGATCTTAACAGCATTGAAGCTGGCTGGCAGGTATTATCACAATTCTGAAGGCCAAAAGTATTTTTGGCAAGTTGTTAATCTTTCTTTTGAAATGAATTGTTGATCTTTATGCTTGTTTGTGCACTGCAACAGGTCAGCCCAGATCTGTATGGAGACAACAACACAAGACTTTTTACCTACTGGACTGTAAGCTTCTGAACAGAAGTATTTTGTCATACTTTTTTTGATTTGCATCTTGGTTTCTCTAGTCTTCACTGAGGTCATTGCTTTTCTCAACTTTTGATGGCTTTGCTGATGTGTTTTCTTCCTATGCTTATTACAGAGTGACGCATATCAAGCCACTGGTTGCTACAACCTCCTCTGCTCAGGTTTCATCCAAATCAACAGTGAAATTGCAATGGGTGCAAGCATCTCTCCTGTGTCCGGCCTGCGAGGATCCCAATATGACATCAGCATACTTGTCTGGAAGGTAAATGATAGCCTAACATTGGACCTGACCACAGAATAGTTAATCTGCGTTAGAACTAATGGAGCTGATAAGCTGCTAAAGGAGCCATATTAGCATAGATGAACATCTAACAGAAAATTAGGATCTTCATTGTACATTGCATTTTTTGAGATTTTGGGGGGTGGGGATCGGGAAATCATTGCAGATGGTAAGAATCTTTATTGTAATCTCTGATTCCCCTCAATGTGGTATGTGGTCGACAAAGGGACCACAAGGTTGTTTTCACTGCATGTATATCACGGAAAAGATAAGAGCATTGTCGTGTCACTGAGTTGCTTTACTTGATCTATAGGATGATAGTAGACACTTAATATTGCAGCAGTAGTAAGGTAAATTACTTCCATTTACTGTTGTTTATTCACTTGGGTAAACTTGTGTGTGGTAGGATCCAAAGGAGGGCCATTGGTGGATGCAATTTGGTAATGACTATGTGCTGGGTTATTGGCCATCTTTCCTCTTCTCTTACTTGGCCGACAGCGCTTCAATGATCGAGTGGGGAGGTGAGGTTGTAAATTCAGAGCCTGATGGGCAACACACCTCAACTCAAATGGGGAGTGGACGTTTTCCGGAGGAAGGGTTCGGGAAGTCTAGTTATTTCAGGAATATTCAAGTTGTTGATAGCTCCAACAATCTCAAGGCTCCCAAAGGATTGGGCACCTTCACTGAGCAGTCAAACTGTTATGATGTCCAAACTGGAAGCAATGGGGATTGGGGTCACTACTTTTACTATGGAGGCCCAGGTAAAAACCCAAATTGCCCGTGAAGTAAAAAAAAAAAAGAAAACCCCCCATTTTCACCCATCTACTTTTCCTCTGTGTATCATTCAAATCTAGTGTAATACCTTTTCTTTCTCCTTTGTATACCACCCCCCTTTTCTTTTTTTAGGTTGGGTTAGCAGTAGTAGTAAGTATATGTGACCCTTTTTTCTTGTAGTGGGAAGTTTTGACTCCTTGTTTTTTAGTAAAAAAATCTCTCCATGTAAGTGGATGTGAAGGTGTGGCCAAGTTTCTCAAAAGCCTAAAGAAACAGGCCTTTTAAAATCTTTGTATTCCCTTTGTTGTACAACTCTCCTCCCTTGGGAGTGGCTTCTTAGTGAATGAGTTTTTCTTGTCTTAATCTTGAGCCCACTGTTTTATCTTTTTCATTTGGGTCAAAAAATTGATCTCTTTTGACATTGTGAAAGATAAAGAGCGATATTACTAGATCAATAGTTAGTCGGTTATATTAAGCACTATTAAATATTGCAATTCTGTTTTGTGTTTACTTTGAAAGCTTCGCATTTTCACTTTTTCTTATTTTCTACATGCAATTTGCAAACTTGATTTGGGTGGTGGTGGGATGTGGTGCCCTAGAGAATATGCTGCTTGGAAAAAGTTGTTTGAAAGTGATGAGATTTTTGCATGTGAGTGGATGGCAGTGAATAATTAAATTTGTGGTGCATCACCTTTTTGGTAGATGCTAAGATGCCCCACACTAAGTTGTAATCTTGCACCACCACCCAGGCACCCACCACCAAGTACCAACACAACAGCCACCATTTAGCATTTAACAAGTATAATGTGCGGTCCTCTTGGGAATCCATTGCAGGTTCTTCTATTCCAATTCATCTTCCAACTTACAGATTCTTTAATAAAATCTTAAAGGGAATCTAAAAGCTAGGTGCATTTCTGCAACCCTACAAACAGGTTTTGAGTATTTTTCAGCCACCCAACTGCTAATGGTTGAAGCAAACTAGTGCCACCTGGTCAATTCAAATAGTGAGAACTTGCAAGTTCAGCGGGAGAAGTTTTAAGTGATTGAAACTTGGAAATTGTGTTTCAAGTTCCAACATCATTTTTCACATTTGTTTTGTTGGTGGTGTTGTATTGGACTTGGCGGTGCAGTCCAAATATGAATAAAGAACAAAGGTGAAACTGTGATAGAGGGGCTTCAATCAAAATTTTGGAATGCTAATAGGTGCATATCAATAATGAATAATGCATTAGATCTCATATCAATGCAACGTCTGATACTCGGAAAGATTGTGTCTTTCTTATTGTCTAAAGATGTTAAGTGGTGTGGTGGGTAGGGGGCCCCGAAAAAAAGATGTTTAGGTGGTAAACCATGGACTTATGTTTCACTTATAGATTCCCTTTTGGATATGAGTTTTGTCCAACTTCAGGATCAAATTTGGGCCAAAGGACTTCTTTTAGCCCTTTAACAGGATGGCAAAAAACATGTCACAGGGCCCTTATCCATTTCATCCCTGTTTCCATGCAAACTCCACTCCACCAAATCTCCATCTGCATTTGTCTTTTGGGAAGTGTGATCACTTTGCAGCCACAAAAAAAGACATTTCGTGTTTTCACCCTTCACTCTGCTTTGTGTATGGTTTAGTGCAATCCTTGCATGAAATTCTCGTTCGTTCTCAACCCTAATAGAAAAGAAATACGAGAAGAGCAGAGTTGCACTTTATACCAGTAAAAAGCAGCCCTTATGTTTCCTCCTTTACTTGAGGGGCAAAGGTCATATTGTTGCTAACTAATAATAGACTTGAAGTGGGCAGTTCTATTGAAGAATGGATTGCTGGTTTGGCTTCTAAGTTTGGGAAGTGAAGAGATCATTGCAGCTTGAAGCAACCAAGCAAAGTAATCACTGACCCTTTGACTTTGTAGTTGACTGGACTCTGCTGTAATCAGCCAGATTGGTGATAAGCACTTACTTTACACTGTATACTCTCATTTAATATGACTGCAAGATTTTACTAAGTAAAGCTCTGGAGGTACAGAATGAAAATCAACCATCTTTTGCTGCAGCCAGGAGAAATCATGCAGCTGACACCTCTGGCCAACATTTTGATTTGACATAGCAAACAACAGCAGCAAAGACAAACTCGACTCTATGAAGACTAGTTTGGCCACAAGTCCAATAAGACTGACAAGATAAAATAAAAATAAACCCCACCTTCCTAATTCTTTACCTAATTAAACAATTACTGTAGTGGGAACACATTATTCTACACCTACTAATTCGAGAATTCACTCGCGTGGCAACAAGCTTGACTGTTTTCAATATTTTATTCATAAATTCACCTAAAAATTATGAAAAATGTACCACTTTATTTTCTTGTCTGAATTATACTGGAGAAATTCATACAATTCACATATAAATTTTTCAACTCCCCATCCTCATGGCAAAGTAGCTGAACCCCACGCTCCAATAGAAACTCGCGAATGATCCTCTCCTGTTATCCCATAGGCTCCTGAACTACACGCGCCTTTCCCTAGAGTGAGTGTAATTCCACCAAATGCACAGAGATAGCTGTTATTTTATTATAGCCACTCTCCTCTTAACTTTTCCCCTTTATATTTTTATTTTGGTTTTCAAAATTTAATCTTTTTTGTCTCTTTCTCTCTCCAACAAAGAAAAAGAGCTGCCTTTTTTCACTTCACAGTTCACACAAAGGAAGATATTGAGCAGCTCAGCTGTAGGGTTTTGGTTTTTAATCTTTACCCTTTCTCCTTGCTTTCTCTGTGAACAATCTGAGAGAAAACCCCAAACAAACAAACAAACATAAAATTCCAACATCTCCTAACCAATACAAACCCTAATTTCCGAATCGTCTTCTTCCTGCTGTTGTTGTTGACTCAAAGTCCTGGGCTTTCACCTCCACACCCGCTCCAAACCCTAGTATTGGGATTTCAAAATGACCCATTTCCCCTGAATTCACCGGCCATTGCTGGCTCGCAGTAGTGGGTGCGGAGCGCAATTGCGAAATTTGGTTTCTTTTGGTGAATTTGGGGTGATTTCTTGGGTGGAATTTGGGGAAATGGGCCTGGATGCATGCGTTGCGTAGGTGAGAGAGGGAAGCCATGGAAGGGGATGAGCGTCACCTGCTGCTGGCATGTGTGATTTCAGGGACCCTTTTCTCGGTGTTGGGTTCTGCTTCATTTTCTATACTCTGGCTTGTCAATTGGAGGCCCTGGAGGATCTATAGGTAAGCTCTCTTATAGTTTCAAAACTTTTGGAATGTTTATGAAGTTACCATCTTTGCCAAGACAAAAGAGTAAATTAAATGCATTGCTTTGAATTTATGGTTTGCATTAATGTTCTTGTTAAGTTAAGGAGTTAACCTGTAGCTAGTTAAGTGTTTCATGATTGCACTGGAAAAAGTAATGTCATTTGTGCACTTAAGGTTTAAGTTGATCTCTTTTACAAAAACCGAGGCTAACGGCTGCATTCGGTATGCAATTTTGTGAATGTCCGTTATTTCCCAGAAATTGAGAGAGGAAGAATAGACTGGGCATTTGAAAATCCTTTTCTGTGAAGAGTTTCCTTAAGAATGCTATCCCTGGATTTTAAAACACCTGACTCACTTAGGGATTGAGAGTGCTGGGGTTGTAAAACTTGAGGAACACATGGCTACTAGTGGAGAATCTTAGGAGGTGCACAGATGTTGTGGTTTCTCGTCATTGGACTTCTTCTCGAAGTCTCTTTGTAACTTTAGCAGAGAGATTGTAGTTTCAATCTGAACACTCGCATTTCTGGTTCTATTTCTATACTGAGCTTCCCCGCGTTTACTAAAACTGTCGTTTCCCAATTCCCCTACATTTGGAACAAAAACGTATTGTAGTGGTATTTCTCATTTTCCAATGTTGCAAGATGTCCAAGGTTCAAATCTCCCCCAGTTGATTGAAATAGCATGCCAGCAGTGGCTTAGGATAAGGTATAAGGCTTAGGAGTTTATTAACTTCATAGGAGAGCTGTTGAGTAGGCCACTTGAGAATTAGCTAGTATTGTTTAATGATTGTTGAAATAGTTTCCTTTGGCATACCAATACGGTATCTTTCTCAGGACAGACCTTGCATTTGATTGTATATGCGTGGATCCTAGTCTCGTACATTTTGCACTTGCGTGCTCTTAGTGACTGTATTAAAGGTATTAATTTTGTTGATATATTTCTGTATGGGCATGGGCTGTTTCTTCATCAAGCTTCAACCAAGGATCAGTTCCTATTGGAAAGCTTGGTTTTTTGTAACACTTAGGGTCTTAGATGCTGCATTTTACTCAGTTGAATTTTATCATGGATGACAGACAGTTGAATCCATTCTCTATTCCTCTTTACTGAGTGACAGTCATGAATAGGTCATTTCCGCTATGACCCCTCATTTTCCTAAATCTTTAAAACTAATGTAGATATGCTCCTTAAAATTAGTGATGTTGTTTTGTACTTAGCTACTCTATGCGGGTCAGTGAGTTGCCTATTTGTCAAATAATTGTATTGACTTTAATTATCAAATTATGAGATAGTATTTTTCTCTCTCCCTGCATATATATTATAATACCACCTACATTTGTTTTTTTCAGTTGGATATTCGCCAGAAAATGGCCAGACATCTTCCATGGACCCCAACTGGATATAGTATGTGGTTTTCTATCTCTCTGTGCATGGATACTTGTTATTTCTCCAGTTCTGGTACTGATCATATGGGGAAGCTGGCTGGTTGTAATATTGGATCGACATATAATTGGTCTGGCTGTAATAATGGCTGGTACTGCTCTTCTGCTGGCTTTTTATTCAATCATGCTTTGGTGGCGAACGCAATGGCAGAGCTCAAGTATGTAATTTTTAGACCTTTCCCTTCTTTGGATAAATCAACTTTCCTTTTCTTATGTGAATTTGAATATTTACAAATAGAAAGTAGAACCTGCTTTTGTAATACTGAGGATGGAGCCATGCAAGGTAATGCCTTGAAAAATGATGTTTTCTTATTTCAGTTGCAAAGGGCGCCTAGGGTCAGATATGATTGATGAGTTGGCGTGGGATATATGAGATTTCCGCATAGATTATACATGAATCATTGCTTAATGGGATGCTACTAGAGCATGGGCAACCATGGTACTTGGCTCCCCCTGTCAATCCGCTAAAGTATAGAAAGATTAGAGAAACGGGTAGCAAAAAGGTCGTTAGTAAATGAATATAAGTTCTTAGGGGAAATTGATTATGGGTAGGGTAATTGTTTTTTTCTCTCTCACTATATTAGATGATCCACTCTTTCTTGTGGTCATGTTTTAATAGTGAGTCTTGGCTTATAGGCTTGTTTAAGCACTAAACTGACTTTTATGATTTTCTTTCACAGGGGCTGTTGCTATTCTTCTTCTTCTGGCGGTTGCCCTGCTCTGTGCGTATGAACTCTGTGCTGTATATGTTACAGCTGGTTCAAAAGCATCTCAGCGGTATTCACCTTCTGGTTTCTTTTTTGGTGTATCAGCAATTGCCTTGGCAATCAACATGCTCTTCATTTGTAGAATGGTGTTTAATGGTACATGATTCAAATTCTTATCCTGTTTAGTATTCATTCTGCTTCTGAATATGAAGATTGTATCTCATTGAACCATTATCTCGTTTAAAAAATTATATCTATCAATATGTGCAGGGAATGGCTTAGATGTTGATGAGTATGTGAGGAAGGCATATAAGTTCGCTTATTCTGATTGTATAGAAGTAGGTCCTGTGGCCTGTTTACCAGAACCACCGGATCCTAACGAGTTATATCCTCGACAATCTCGCAGGTAGTCTCCTTGATGTTCATGTTTATTTCATCAGTCTGGATCTTGTGTGCTGTTACTGATTATAAGTAACTCCATCTCTGAGTTTATTGCAGTTCTTCTTTCTCCTGTCATTCTCTTTGTTAATGGATGATCTTAAATTGAAATGCTATTTTGCAGTCTTTTATTGTTAAAAAAATTTGCTGAAGTAAAGTAATATTTTTAGTAAAGGGGGATGTTGAACAGATCTATTTCTGTGGCAGTAAATGGTCTGGGTAATCTTCATAAATTTTTTACTTATTTTTGTTCACGTTTTCTCTATCATTTAGAAAGATAGCATGCGGTTGGTTCAAATTCTCAATTTTGGTGTTGAAGTTTATAATATATTTAGGGGAATTCTGTTGGCACTCCACATTTGTGCATATTTACACTTGGTTTTAACTTTCCCCATTACTTTGTTCACTTATTAACCTTATTCTCTGTTTTCATTGGTCGATGTAGGGCTTCACATCTTGGGCTTCTTTACCTGGGCTCCCTGCTGGTTCTTCTTGTGTATTCAATCTTATATGGTCTGACTGCAAAGGAGTCACGTTGGCTTGGAGTCGTTACATCTGCAGCTGTGATCATTCTTGGTAACCACTGTGTTTCTCTGTTTATCTATTTGCATGCTATGTGTTTGAATCTGTGCATTTAATTTGCACATCCAACATGCTGCAGATTGGAACATGGGGGCGTGCTTGTATGGATTCCAACTCCTTCAAAGTCGTGTTGCAGCGTTATTCGTTGCTGGGACGTCTCGGATTTTTCTCATTTGCTTTGGTGTACATTACTGGTTTGTGCATTTTCCTGACTATTTTTCTTTTTCTTCTCATTGAATTTCTATTATTTGCAATCCACTGCTTTTTGTTTCTGTTGGTTGTCACAGACATTGGTTTGTTGAATTCTAAACATTGACATTATATGTCAGGTATTTGGGGCATTGCATCAGTTATGCAGTTGTAGCCTCTGTTTTATTAGGTGCTTCAGTTTCTCGTCATTTATCTGCAACAAACCCATTGGCTGCAAGGAGAGATGCCTTACAGAGTACTGTGGTTCGCCTGAGGGAGGGGTTTCGCAAAAAAGAACAAAACAGTTCATCAAGCTCATCTGAAGGTTGTGGCTCAAGCATGAAGCGCAGTAGTAGTGTTGAAGCAGGTTGCCTTGGTAATGTTGTTGAAGCAACTAACAGGAGCACAACACAATGCACAGTGGATGCTAATAATTGGACTAATGTTCTATTACGAACTGCTAGTTCTCATGAGGGAATTAATAGTGATAAGAGCATAGATAGTGGAAGACCAAGTTTAGCATTGCGTAGCAGCTCTTGTCGCTCAGTAACCCAAGAACCCGAAGTGGGAACATCCTATACTGACAAAGTTTGTGATCAGAATAGCACATTGGTAGTTTGTCCTAGTAGTGGTTTTGAAAGCCAAGGCTGTGGTTCAAGTAGATCGAATTCTGCAAATCAACAAACTTTAGACTTGAATTTAGCTTTTGCATTGCAAGAAAGGTTGAATGACCCAAGGATTACATCAATGTTAAAGAAGAGGGCAAGACAAGGTGATCTTGAACTGGTTAATCTATTGCAGAATAAAGGATTGGATCCAAACTTTGCTGTGATGTTGAAGGAGAAGAGTTTGGATCCAACTATTCTGGCATTACTTCAAAGAAGTAGTTTGGATGCTGATAGAGATCATCGTGACAATACTGATATCACCATAGTTGACTCAAATAGTGTTGATAATGCTTTACCCAATCAGATCTCTTTGTCAGAAGAACTGAGGCTTCAGGGGCTTGAAAAATGGCTTCAGTTATCAAGACTTGTTTTGCATCATGTAGTAGGTACCCCAGAAAGAGCATGGGTTCTCTTTAGTTTCGTTTTCATACTAGAAACAATTGCTGTGGCAATTATTCGTCCAGATACAATTAGAATAATCAACGGCACACATCAACAGGTGAGCAACGGCTCTTATAACTGTACATTACCTTTTATTAGAGGTGAAATTTTAATGTTAGTTTGCTGGTGTTTCACTGTTCCTGATCATACATAAAAAAATTGTGCACAGTTTGAATTTGGCTTTGCGGTGTTGCTGTTATCTCCTGTTGTCTGTTCAATCATGGCTTTCCTTCGATCACTTCAAGCAGAAGAAATGGTCATGACCTCAAAACCCCGCAAGGTATAATTTTTCCCTTCTTCCTTCCTCACACTGAATTGGGATTTTTCTTTTGTTCTGGATTGAGTGGAACACATGATGTGCTATGCTTCAAGTATCTAGATCAATTGATTCAGTATTCTACATTTGACGAGCAAACTTGTTTATTGCAATCATGCGTGGATGTGGATGTTTGCACCTTTGGTTTAGTGGGATGTACAAACAATTGTATATTTGATTAGTAGGGAAGTGCCCTTTGGGTGTGCGCATTGGATATGTTTGACCGCAACTGAGCTTTACTTATATATTTGTTACAACTTTTCTTCTTATCTTTTCAAGTTGATATCTGGAATAAATCATTATGAAACCTAGATATTGCAGCTTGGCTGAAGGCTTTTAGTGGGGATGAAGAATACGTTAGTGTCTCACGTAGTATTTGTGGATGAATAATACATAAGTGTCTCATGCAGGAGATGGTTGTAAAAGGAATTATGTTTGTTTTTGAACCGTGGGTATGCTTGATGGATTAATTTTCCATATTTCCTTGTCCCCTTTCTCTATGAAATTTCTTGTTTCCTGTCTGAAAAAACGTTTGTTATCTGTGGTTACTTTACTGGTCAAACAACTGTATGATCTCGATAAGTGTAAAACTATCCTGTGAATAACTACTTCCATTCTGCTGGATACTTCAGCAGAGGGAAATTTAACGGCTCCTTTGTGCTTTTGGCTTGTATCCAACTACTTGGTACTTTTATTAGCTAAGAATTGCCACATAAGCCTCACTGTTGTTGCCAATCATATATGCAAAAATTCACTCTGTTTTTTTCGTCTGCACATCTATGGTCTTTAATTTGTGTTGTTGCTTACGCTGTTTCTCTTTCTCATATTTCTTCAGTATGGTTTTGTTGCTTGGCTGCTAAGCACCTCTGTTGGATTGTTACTTTCCTTCTTGAGGTATGCTCTTTTTGACGTACCAGTATGAATTCTTCTTTTAGCACCTACTCTGTTATTCTGATAATCTTTCATGGAGCTTTGTAGTGTACCATATCTCCAAGATTTTCTTCCTCACAAATATTTTCAGTTAATTTTTAGATTCCTGTTTCATTTGAAATAGAAATGAACTCACCGTATATGCTATATCTTTCCTCGTTTGGCAGCAAGTCATCAGTTCTTCTTGGATTGTCCTTGACTGTTCCACTCATGGTTGCATGCCTTTCTGTGGCCATTCCTATATGGATGCGCAATGGCTACCAGTTTTGGGTTCCTCAATTGCAATGTGCAAGTTCTGCTGGGAACCATCAAATACGTGGAACAAAAGAGGTTAGCACTAAATGAATTCTGACCTTTATGACAGCACCCAAGCACTGTAAAACCTATTATTTTTGAATAAGTGTTTGATGGATTCTAGGCTTCTAGCACAACTCCATGATATGACCAGCACAAATATGGATATTGGTTGCTGTTTACATCTCTCTAATTAATCCTTAACTTTAAGATACAGTCAATGGATGATTATACAATGGATTCAGACGTACCATCTTGATGTGCCTCTGTCCATCTGTGTGTTTAATTATTGGATTAGCCACTTCTTTATCTGCAAGGACAAAAACTGCAAAGTACAAAAAAAAATTGCTTTTGAACTTTCTGGGTGCACAACTTTGATTTTTTGGAGCATATGCATCAAAGTAGAGCTGGTACTGGATGTTTGACTTGACTGAAGCTGTGAATGATAATACCAAAGGAAAGTCCAATATGGACGAAATACTGTGGGAAACTAAATTGGGACGTCCTAAGCCAGTAGGTTTGGTCTTGGTGCTGTTTGCCATGCTTTCTGTCATACTCCAGGCTGGACCTGTTGCCTCTTTGGAGTTTTTAAGATATCTAAATGAGTTAAAATTTGAACGTTTTAGTGTCTGGAAAGAGCTTCTTTTTTTTCTGTGGTTTTAGCTTTACTCTCCGCCTTTATTTATTTTATGATTTGGATTTTATGTGCTGTTACCAAAGTTAAAGGTTCCAAGAGTCATTTGGCCTGGAGGTGTCTCACTTCTTATTTGCTGTGATGCTATCTTTTCTTGTACTTTTTCCTTCACCAGATTATTCTGTTCTACTAAATTTCGGGTAATTCTCATTATATATTGAATTTTGTCAGGGTGCCATTCTTGTCTTAAGTACGATATTATTTGCTGGATCTGTGCTAGCTCTTGGTGCAATAGTGTCTGCAAAGCCCTTAGATGACTTAGGATACAAAGGATGGACTGGGGAACAGAAAATGTTTACCTCCCCTTATGCATCATCTGTGTACATTGGCTGGGCTATGGCATCTACTGTTGCTTTGGTGGTTACTGGTGTACTACCGATTGTTTCATGGTTTGCAACATACCGGTTCTCCCTCTCTTCTGCAGCTTGTGTCGGGATATTCACAGGTAACTATCTTGATTTTTATTTCTTTAAGCTTCATTTATTTGCCTATTGGAACATGATCTGTACCCTGTTTTTGTAGTTGTCCTTGTGGCATTTTGTGGTGCATCCTATATGGAGGTTGTGAAATCTAGAGATGAACAAGTTCCAACGACGGGTGATTTCCTTGCTGCTTTACTTCCTTTAATTTGCAGTCCTGCTTTGCTGTCTCTTTGCTCTGGGCTACATAAATGGTGAGTGAACCTATTGCTTTTGAGTAACTGAGTTGGGGCCAAAATCCGTGGCTTGCTTTGTTTGGAATTAGAATTTAGAACTTGGAGTAATGGACGCTTTTCGGTATTCTAAAGTTCTACGGATTTTGTTTTTCCAGGAAGGATGATGATTGGAAACTTTCTCGGGGCGTTTATATCTTTGTCACAATTGGGCTTCTTCTTCTGCTGGGGGCAATATCAGCTGTTACAGTTGTAGTTAAACCATGGACGGTAAGACAGGACCGAATTTGTTGTGCTCAATTATTCTATGATTTTTGAGGTAGTTGCCCTCACTAACAGTCGTCTTTTGGTATTACAGATTGGGGTATCATTTCTTTTAGTTCTTCTCATGATTGTGCTGGCTATTGGTGCTATCCATCACTGGGCCTCAAACAATTTCTATTTAACAAGGACCCAGATGTTCTTTGTGTGTTTCCTTGCTTTTCTTTTGGCAGTGGCCGCATTTCTTGTTGGATGGTTTGAAGGTGAAAAAAGTTAATTGTCGCTCTTATTTTGTTGCAACACCATCAGTTTAGGAGTTATATATTCTAGCTACTGACCTACTACTTTTACTCTATTTGTTCAGATAAACCATTTGTAGGTGCTTCTGTTGGCTATTTTTTATTCTTGTTTCTTCTCGCGGGGAGAGCATTGACTGTGAGTTGAATTCAATATATTTCAGTCCCATTTTAGATGCTCACAAAAGTATGTGATTTCTTCTTGTCTCTAGTATGTTTGAACTCTCATTTTTGGGTGTTTGGTGCAGGTTCTTCTTTCACCACCTATTGTTGTTTATTCTCCTAGGGTTCTCCCTGTCTATGTATATGATGCTCACGCAGATTGTGGAAAGAATGTCAGGTTTGTTATATATTCTCTGTAGTCCTTGTCTCCCTGTTTATAGTATCAACGTGTTATGTTGGTTCAGTTGATCTTAGATCATGTATTTTAATCTGATATTTGTGATTTGTATTCCCTAACAGTGCGGCATTTCTTGTGCTTTATGGGATTGCATTGGCAACTGAGGGCTGGGGTGTCGTTGCCAGTTTGAAAATTTATCCACCATTTGCTGGTGCCTCTGTGTCAGCAATTACTCTTGTTGTAGCCTTTGGATTTGCTTTTTCTCGTTCCTGCTTGACTCTCGAGGTTTGGATTTTTCTTTTTCTCTGAGTTTTTCTTTTGAGATCTATCCGGTTTGCTCTGTGTAATCATTATAAAAGATTTATTGAGACCCTTACAAGAGGACTTAGTTCTATATGCCATCCAATCTGTATCTCTTTCTCTGATGTGTTTTTGGGCTGACTAGCAGTTCATTTTTATGTTTAGATGATGGAAGATGCAGTACACTTTCTTAGTAAGGAAACTGTTGTCCAAGCTATTGCTAGATCTGCCACCAAGGTATGAATAACATTGTTATGGTCTGATTTTCAAGCATTGTCCTTAGATTTTCTGTGCCTACATGGAAGATACAGATTTATTTTAAGGGTCTGATGTTAATAATCTGTGGTGAATAAATACTACATATTACTCAACCATAAATATGTACACTTCTGCACACATTTGTGACATATTTCTATGTTTATTATCTCTGAAGCTGAATTTTCATTCTTGTTTGGTTATTCTAACTTTGTATTTGTACATAATGGGTTAATCATGCAGACCAGAAATGCTTTATCTGGAACGTATTCTGCTCCACAGAGGTCTGCCAGTTCAGCTGCTCTTTTGGTTGGAGATCCTACCATTTCACGTGACAGGGCAGGAAACTTTGTGCTTCCCAGAGCAGATGTCATGAAATTGAGAGACCGCTTAAGAAATGAGGAGTTAGTTGCAGGCTCATTCTTCTGCAGAAAGAGATATGGAAGGACTTTCTGCCGTGAACCAAGTAATGATGTTGGTCACAGAAGAGAGATGTGTGCTCATGCACGCATATTGGCTTTGGAAGAGGCGATTGATACTGAATGGGTATACATGTGGGATAAATTTGGTGGTTATCTGCTTCTTTTGCTTGGTTTGACTGCTAAGGCTGAGCGAGTGCAGGTAAATTTTGACTGATGCTTCTTGCCGTACATGATATATTTGTTTTCTTGTAACATTAACATATTTTTTCCTGTGCTAGGATGAGGTACGGTTGAGACTTTTTCTTGATAGCATAGGGTTTGCAGACCTAAGTGCCAAGAAAATTAAAAAATGGATGCCAGAGGACCGTAGGCAGTTTGAGATTATTCAAGAGAGGTATATTTCCTCGTCTACATTTGGGTCTTTATCTATCTGATTGGCATTCTTCCTTTGTTCTAATTGCGTAGTTATATTAATTTTGCAGTTATATGAGAGAAAAGGAGATGGAAGAGGAACTCTTAATGCAAAGACGGGAAGAGGAGGGCAAAGGCAAAGAGAGAAGAAAAGCTCTCCTGGAGAAGGAAGAACGTAAGTGGAAGGAGATAGAAGCTTCTCTGATTTCCACCATTCCTAATGCTGGCAGCAGGGAAGCAGCAGCTATGGCAGCTGCAGTGCGTGCAGTAGGAGGTGATTCTGTTCTTGATGATTCTTTTGCTAGAGAGAGAGTTTCAAGCATTGCACGTCGTATACGTACAGCTCAACTGGCTCGTCGAGTACTTCAGGTATTGTACATATATCGACCTGTTTGAAGTTTACACATGATAGATTCATTAAGTTCCTTTTCATAAAATTTATATACAAAAAGTAGAACGAAACTAGCCATTTACTCTTTGGATGTCAATCTCAGATGTTTTCTGAAATGAATTGAAAGATTTTTTCTTAATGGCATGGACATCTGTTTAAACATGCGGAGATGATGTGACATGTTTTCTCTGTTACTATACCTGGTCTTCTTGTTGGCTGGATTTTGGAGCATTTTCACATTGTTGTTTACTGAGTATAGTGCTCTACTTGGAGTTGGAATACACGAGTGAGAGAATGTCTCACTTGGAGGAGAAGAGTTTTTGATATACTGTATACGTGGTCAAGACCTATTTGTTTTTAAGTGTTCAAAAATGTATCTATTAATCTCATGGACTTGATGGATCCAAATACCTTGTGCTTTTGCTTTTTGTTATGTCTTACCAATCTGTTATTCCGTTTATTGTTTACCTATAGACGTTTGTGGAGTTTGGACTTTTCCTTTCCCTGACATATCGATGGAGGTTTAGCTTCTTTCCGTTATCTGTCGACAAACCTAACTAGGGAAATTGTGGTTGTTGGCAGACAGGAATTTCTGGCGCTGTATGTGTTCTAGATGATGAACCAACAACAAGTGGCAGGCACTGTGGCCAGATTGATGCCACCATTTGTCAAAGTCAAAAGATTAGCTTTTCTGTTGCAGTGATGATTCAACCTGTATCTGGGCCTGTTTGCTTATTTGGCACAGAGTTTCAAAAGAAAGTTTGCTGGGAAATACTGGTAGCAGGTTCTGAGCAAGGCATTGAAGCTGGACAAGTTGGGCTTAGATTGATTACCAAAGGTGATAGACAAACTACTGTTGCAAAGGAGTGGAGTATTAGTGCAACTAGTATTGCAGATGGAAGGTTTGGGTCCTATCCTTTCCTTAAAAAACATTATTGACCTTTTTCCTTGTCCTTGGAGATTCCGTTTTCTCTATTACCTTCCATTTATTTTGTGCTTATTTGGATTCTTTATTGTTTGCACTTATGGTTGTGCATGAGGTTACTATTCTCTTTGTTACGCTAATAATGTAGTACGGGATCTATTCGAATTCTTTGGCTGTCCTTGATTTTCTATTTCTTTGATGGATTTATTCCCATCTTGTCTTGTAAGAAAATATTGATTTGTCAACCACTCTATACATTATCTATTGATTCTGTTAAACCTCACTAAAATCTGTACTTCCTTTTCAGGTGGCATTTGGTAACAATGACAATTGATGCTGATTTAGGTGAGGCCACTTGCTATCTCGATGGTGGTTTTGATGGCTACCAAACGGGCTTACCATTGCATGTGGGTAATACTATTTGGGAACAAGGAACAGAAGTTTGGGTTGGTGTGAGACCACCTACAGATGTTGATGCATTTGGGAGGTCAGACAGTGAAGGGGCTGAGTCCAAGATGCACATTATGGATGTATTCCTTTGGGGAAGGTGCTTAACTGAAGATGATATTGCTGCTCTTCATTCAGCTATTGGCTCAGCTGATTCGGATATGATAGATTTTCCTGACGATAACTGGCAGTGGGCAGATTCACCCTCTAGAGTATGTGTTTTTCTTCGTTTCCGTATTTCATGATGTTATCTTTGGTCCATTTAAGGGATGTACTTTAGGTTCTTGTTATAGTAAAGCATGTCAACTGATTCTGGTTATTTTTGATAGGTTGATGAATGGGATAGCGATCCTGCAGATGTAGATCTATATGATAGGGATGACGTTGATTGGGACGGGCAATATTCTAGTGGAAGAAAACGAAGGTCAGAACGTGATGGAGTGCTGGTTGATGTGGACTCATTTGCTAGGAGGTTTCGGAAACCTCGGATGGAAACACGAGAGGAAATCAATCAACGAATGCTTTCAGTTGAATTGGCAGTAAAAGAAGCTCTCTCCGCAAGGGGGGAAACACATTTCACTGATCAGGAGTTTCCTCCAACTGATCATTCATTATTTGTTGATCCAGATAATCCCCCATCAAAGTTGCAGGTATGTTTTGTATGATTACTTTTTTGATGTGTGATTCTGTGGTTTCAAATATCCTAAACTCTTCTGGCAATTACAATTTAGGTTGTTTCTCAATGGGTGAGGCCTGCTGATATTGTGAAAGAGTGCTATCTAGATGCTCTCCCATGCTTGTTTTCTGGCACTGTCAATCCTTCTGATGTTTGTCAGGTTGGGCTCTTTGCCAAAAGGGCAATTAGAGTTACAATTATTTTGCGCAGAACTATCCATAATTTATGTTAATTTTATATAGGGTCGACTTGGTGATTGTTGGTTTTTGAGTGCCGTTGCTGTTCTCACGGAGGTTTCACGAATATCAGAAGTGATTATTACTCCAGAGTATAACGAGGAAGGAATCTACACTGTTCGCTTCTGTATTCAGGTGACTTATACTTTCAAGACTTGGGGGCCTTCTGGTTCATTGTATCTGTCTTTTTATTTCTATGAAAATGCTCCTTTTTGTTTGTGGAAAAATTTAATTTCCTTTTGGCTCTTTAGAATAGTAGCATGCTAAAGCTTGTTTTTGACCTTTCTTTAGGGTGAGTGGGTTCCTGTAGTTGTTGATGATTGGATTCCGTGCGAATCGCCGGGGAAGCCAGCATTTGCTACTAGTAGGAAAGGTAGCGAACTGTGGGTCTCTTTATTGGAGAAGGCATATGCTAAATTGCATGGCTCATATGAAGCGTTAGAAGGTGGGCTTGTCCAAGATGCTCTTGTAGACCTTACTGGAGGGGCTGGCGAAGAGATTGACATGCGGGGTGCTCAGGCCCAAATTGATCTTGCAAGTGGTCGACTATGGTCTCAATTGCTGCGCTTCAAACAAGAGGGATTTCTTCTTGGTGCTGGCAGTCCATCAGGTTCAGATGTACATGTTTCTTCTAGTGGCATTGTGCAAGGTCATGCATACTCGTTATTGCAGGTGAGTTGGAATACCATATTGTCTTAGACATGTCTTATAGAATGCTTGGATTTACATGGTCCCCATGGTTAACTTCTGTAACTCAGGTGAGAGAGGTAGATGGTCACAAGCTTATTCAGATTCGGAACCCATGGGCTAATGAAGTTGAGTGGAATGGCCCTTGGTCTGACTCATCACCTGAATGGACCGATAGGATGAAGCACAAGCTGAAGCATGTTCCTCAGGTTATTTATTGTATTTCATTTTTCCGCATCATATGTGAATCTACTTTGTCATTGCTTATCTTCAATTCATTACCATGGGTGGTCTATGTATTGCTACTCAATTAGATCTTGTCGGCATTTACCAACATTTGTGTTTTATAATGTCTCTCTCTCAACAGTCAAAGGATGGCATATTCTGGATGTCCTGGCAAGACTTCCAAATTCATTTTCGATCAATATATGTTTGTCGTATCTACCCCCCAGAGATGCGCTATTCTGTTCATGGCCAATGGCGAGGTTATAGTGCTGGTGGCTGCCAAGATTATGAGACATGGCATCAAAATCCGCAGTTCCGATTGAGGGCCACTGGTCCAGATGCCTCATTTCCAATTCATGTATTCATTACGTTGACACAGGTATCGTTAAGCTGGACCTCGTTGTATGTTTATAGGTGTAATTCATATTTTTCTGAAGATTTATATGTGTAATAAACGTAATAAACTATCCTTTATTACTAGATTTCACTGACCTTTTATCACATGTTCTATGCTTAGGGCGTGAGCTTCTCAAGAACAGTTGCTGGTTTCAGAAACTATCAATCTAGTCATGATTCAATGATGTTCTACATTGGGATGAGGATATTGAAAACTCGAGGCCGTCGTGCTGCATACAATATATACCTACATGAATCAGTCGGTGGGACAGATTATGTCAATTCTCGAGAAATATCGTGTGAAATGGTACTGGATCCAGATCCAAAAGGTTACACAATAGTGCCCACAACTATTCACCCAGGGGAAGAAGCGCCATTTGTTCTTTCTGTTTTCACCAAAGCATCAATAACCTTGGAAGCCTTGTAGTATGCTGTGGTGCATCTTCAGTTATTCTTTACTCCTTTTCAGAGAGTGCATTTGCGAAAATGTTGAATTGCTTGGGCTGGACATGACAGCATACATCTGCTGGAAGGTAGCGGTGACCACAAATCAGAAAACAAGATGACAAGGTATCTTTCGTACATATAGTTTGCTCTTGCTTCGTTTTGAATATATCTTTTCTATTCGCAAATGTAAGGGTGTTGATTTTTTCCTAATTTTCTTTCATGGATGCTGATTTTTTGTGAAATGATTACAAATAAATGACTACAGACCTTTATCAACAAATATGCCGCGCTTACTGTTAACCACTTCCAGCTGGAAAAGCGGTTGGCTAGAATTAAGTTTTCTATTGCTCTATTTAGATTTTCTTTTTCTACTAAATGTTATTGTAAGTATTGATTGGTTCCACTGACACTCGCCTATACGTTCACATTATGTTCAAGATTGAATACATTAATTAGCATATGTAATTTATTTACCTGTCAAATATTTGAAATTCCAAAATAATATCTTGAATGCTTTATTGACTAATATTTGTTCTCGTAATGCATTTCTTATATCGTGACCTGAAATAAATTTGATGCCAGAACCGAAAGTTTTGGAAAAGGTAGAGGACTAATTGATTACGATTTGATCCTGTGCAGGGCTGGTCACATACACAATTGGGTGGTCCTCTAATAGCTGCCAATGCAAAGATGGCCAGGTGTTGCTATTCATCTGATTAGTCGAAGTCAGCTCTACAAGATTCAGATGCATTTTCCAGTCGCGAGAATGGGTAAGAAGAACATTTCAGATACATGTACCGATGTACTTCTGAAATGGTGCTTGTGAAAGAAAGCTAGGCGCTCCCCGATGGCCTGTTATGTATATCATCTGTTTCAGCATGGATGAGGGCTTTTCGAGGGTTTGGTAATTGTATTTGTACATACATCTAACTATTTTAGGGAATGAATATAGGTCTGATCTTGTAAATGAGAGGGAAAAATAGGAAAGAAATAGGAATGTGTAGTTCAAGCGAGATATAAGTTAGCCAATGTAGCTAGAATTCTTTGTTGTTTCAGCTGCAGTTTTGAGGTGTCCTGTAATTGGAACAATGGGTCAAGTGTACAGAATATCTAATTATTTCAATATGAACTTACATTATCTGTTTTCATTATGACCTCTACAAGCAGCGTGCTGATCTAAGTTGACAGAGAGATTAAAAATTAGAGCAAAACAGCCATTTTTTGTTCATTCACGAATGGTGCCCCTATTTAATATCAACCATGGAAAGAGATTGCACCTGCATACAAACGTGTACTGTGGTATATTTATCTCAGAAAAGAGGTAATGGTAGTCTGTTTTCTAGTTCTTACCCGTAAAAAACTGCGACGACATCATTTTGTTTGAGATTATTTCTCATGTTTTGACTTTTGCCGGTAAGAACTATGGTCATATGGTCTCTTACTTCAAAGCAACAGAACAATATTTATTTGTTTGACACTGCATGCCCCTTCAAATATCCTCCAAGGAAAAGAATCTTCATAAGATTTTGGATGCTCTCAATGGTAGAACTGTGCGACTTCACAGAGATCTTAGAAGTTGGTGGTGCATTATATCAAAGGGAACTAAGGAAGCTCTCCGTTCCTGGTTCTCCTGTAGCTAGATCCTCTGGAACCACAAGAATCCTTAGTTAGAATGGGATTCCAACTCAGAATCTTCCCTTCTGAGATTTTGAGAAGAGTTGCTCTTTGGAGAGCATAGTACGATGAAAGTTGTAAGCTATGTTCGGGGGGAGTTATTGTCTATCGTTAGCCTCTATGGTAGAATCAGTCGGGGGCCTGAGAGGCGGGAATTTACCCTGTGGGGGATGTCAGCAGCTTGAGTCCACTTATCTCCAGGAATCAAACGTTCACAGTGAAGCAGATCAAATGGTTGCTATTCTGGACAAATCGCACTTAGTTGCTTGGGAATATATTCAACAGAAGGTTTAAACTTTCTTTATGTTAGCTTTGGTTCTTGCTCCGATTATTTTCAACTAAAGATGACAATCCGACCACACAAACCAGGTCTATTCTAAAAAATCCCACCAATGATATGAAATGGAATAGAACAAATTGATAGAAACAAGTGATCATGGAACCAAGAGAAAGATCATGAAATGTACTTTCCAGTTCGCAAAAATGGAAAAGCAGTTTCTACATAGATAACTAAGGGACGAGAGATCACACCATTTCTTTCGTTCCTTTTTGCTGGCTTTGATCTCTGCCCCTGGATGCCTACTTGGAGTTCTATGACTCCTAACTATCCAACGGGCCGTATCTTCTTGCCTTGTTTCTGATGTCTCTCCCTCTCTCAGTCTGAATCGCTTTCAATACCTCCCATGGCCTTTAATCCTCTCGGTCTCTGCATCATAATAGTAATCAATCACATTGGCTCTCATGCAGGTTTCCTTAGTAAACCTAATAAAACTACAGCTCTGTTTGGTTGCTAGGAGAATCAATGGAAACCATAAACGTACACATGACATTTCATTTTGATACACAATTTTCAGGAGATGGTTTTCTCGACAACATTTAGAAGCAATCTGAGCGTCCAAATCCAAATACCTTTTCTTCTAAACCGCAGCAGTAAAACAGAGCCAAGTCAAGCATGTCGGATCAAACAAAGTAGTTAGGAATTAACTGAATATGACAGTGAGAGAAGACTAACCTTCTTTGAAGTCTTCTTCTCCCTAACTTCATACCTCTCCTGGCACAAATCAGATAACCATACACCCGGCATTACCAGCTGCACACAAAAACGAGAATACGTCAAACCCACATCACCGAAAACTCCCTCTATTTCTATCACTTTGATAACAACTTACAAGTAAGCTTTTCTGGAGCAACTTTGCTCTTTTCTTGGGCCGCTGAGGTAGCTTACACCCTTTCATAGCCATGAAATCCTCTTCCTTTTCTTTACTAGACAATGATAGAAACAACCTCGGCCAGGCATGGCTTCCTTTCTCATCCCTTACATTACACGGATGATCTACTCCTAACACCTTTCCGTTGTCATCCACGCCTACTGATCCCCTTGTAGTGTAATACCGGTCTTCCTTGTCCGGTGAAGTAACAAATAGCTTCCTATTATTCATCGGCGAACCTGAATTCCTACAATGCAAACACACCCGTTGGGAAAATGTTAGCTCTATTCCTCTTCCTTCCCAAAAAGTCAAAAAGTGAGTGAAAACAGCGTAATGAAACTCATAACTAATAACATCAGCAAACACTAACTCCACAACTGGCACATGATTCCAGAATTCATCAATTTCTTTACCAGCACCTAATAAAAGGTGTTAATCACAATTTTCTCGGTTCTTTCTCTTCGGGGAGATATATAACAAACCATGAACATCTTTTCCCCAAACCTCATTAAACTTTAGCTCTTAAAATTTACACTAGCTTCTTCACAGTTCAAACCAATCCAATCACCAAATGTCAAGCTTTATAAAATAAAACATCTTTGTTTCGTATTTCAATTAATACAATGATTTGTCTTACTTGTTGTCGATGCGGTGTGAAAGAGGAACGGGCGAGTCTTTCTCAGTACGGGCGATTTTCTTCTTCCTCAAACTCTCTGGTGATTTGTTGCTGCCCAAGCTCTGGTCTTTCTTCACTTTTGCACATCTTAGCCTCTTCCTGTTCCCCCATTGCAACACGAAGTCTGCCTCCGCAGCTTTGGAGTTAGACTCTCTGTGGCTTTTCCCTTCCTTTTCCATCTCTGCAACCAGAACTTTTACCATCAGTTATCCGTTGTAAGATAAACAACAGAAAATAAAAGGCAAGTGAAAACTGACTGACCTCAAGATCTAAGGAGACAAGTGTTAAAAAGGAATGCAATTTATCTCAGAAAACCCTGCAGTTGAGAGGATTCATGATGACCCCGAAACCAATTAGATCGATAAGCAATATCAGAGTAATCAATCCTCTGTTCTGTTTGGCTGCTGAGAAAGTTTCAGAAAGACAGAAGAGAAAACAAGGAACCCAATTGGTCATCTTAATTCCATGGAATCTCTCCGTTTCTCTTCAGAAACCAAACAGACCATGGAAGTACACAATCACAACAAGATGGTAAATTTCAAAGGAGAAAACTTCATTACATAGTGATAGCAGCAGCAGCAGCAGCAGCAGCAGAAACTGAAGACTGAAAATTCCTCTTCAACTTTCTCCAGATTCTCCACAACAAATATGAAAAAGAAGGCAAATATTGATTATGTGATGGTTGTGGTGTTGGTTTTTGTGTTTTGAAAGGGTGAGAAATCAAAAATCGGCGCTTGTTCTTTGTTATCTTCACTGAAACCAGTTGAGTCTTTCAGTTTGTTTGTCTCTCAGAGCTTCTGTTTTTTTTTGTTCTTTTTTCTTTTGCCTTTCACCCTACTTCCGTTTGTTTATGTTGTTTGCCCTCCTCCAATCACCTCTATTTTCTCTTTTCTTTTTTTTTGGGACCTCTCTTTTCCCTATTAGCTTAGTTTAGTTGTTTGTTGATGCACACTTACCATTACACATGTCGACAGTGATCTTAGCCGTCGGATATCAAATGGAGGGTCAGGACTCAGATGGCGTTCCCTCTGACTATCTTCTTGCCAACAACAAAACAAAACATATGGTACAAGCTTTGGAGGTTCCACCCGTAGAGAGAGTGTTGCTCTAAACTAATCGAGAATATTCGTAAACTGTCTCTGAACCATTTGAGTATGTTCGCTCGCTCTAAACTCTCCCCCAAGTACGCAATCCTCCACTTCTGGATCACCTGATGTTCCTTGTTGTACTCTCCCCATTGTAAGTCCTAGTTCTCTTACGCACGTGAAATGTTTCTTGTCATCTAGAACATTTTCATGAACCAAATTAATCACCGCCTGAATAGGAACTTTGGGGAGGACGGTAACGGTTAGAAAAATACAAATGTATAACCTCTGAAAAATTATCTATCAATTATTATGTGCAGAGCATTCTCAGATTAAATGAATGCATTAGTTTGGGTATCATAAAATAATCTTATCTAGAATCACGTTTGATGACATCTCTCTTACTAAATGTTCAAATTGGTTCAATATATGTATGGGCTCATGGAAAAATCTATCAAGATGATTTTGGATCAGGTAATAATGTACACTTCAATTATGTACTTAGACGATTGTTTATACACAAAAAGCACTTAAGGATATCACTCTTGTGAGTACAGAATTCTTTTGAATGTAGAATTTAAACCTTTTGAGCGAATGGTGTGATCCCGAGATGGTGTTTATCGAACTTTTTCAGCCCCCAATAATAAATCTCTTTTGTTGCTTTTTTTTTTCTTTCCTTTTATATATCTGGAGTTGCAAGGGTGGTGTCAGTGGAATATCTGAATCATATACATCTAAGCATAGTTTATACATATGAACTTTTGTATTTCTGTAGGTACTCCCCATTTCCATTTGTATGAAACCAGTTATTGGACCAACAGTGATAGATTCAAATATGAAAGTAGTTAAATGGTCCCTTTGGATTGATTATAGGTTGCATAGGCAGAGCAGAGAATCATAACTCATTCTTAGTTAAATAATAAACAAGCTTTCTGGGGGTCGGAAACTGGAGTAGCTGTAGTGATTTGTCTAATGAAATAATTTGCTATATTGGAAGGGATTGCCAAAACTACCTTCAGAGATTCAATCTTCAGTTGCAGAGAAAACTATTATGCTTGTGTTCTTGTTAGACATGCTGCAATATTCAAACACATGAAATGCCTCAATATAGGAGGAGTTGCATTATATATCAAGTTATACAAGCTGATCACAGCACAAATACTAGTCAAAGAGTCCAATCCAACAAGCTATTGTAAACCAATTAGGTAATCATGATTGTTTACCTCGCAAGCAATCAGCTAGTCCAGTTAATCAAGATATCTGCTGCATGAAGCTATACTGGAAAGTAGAAATTAATGTCAATTGCGTCAAAGAAAGTACAAGACAACAACCAACTTTAGTGAAATCGTAGGCATTATCCTACCCACTCTTATTCCATGTACTACTTTTCATTCTAAAATTGCAGAGGCCTTTTCAACTCTTCCAGAAGACTTACTGCAGGTCACGATTCCCTGGTCTAGGCTGCCAGATTCAATGGGTTTGGCCTTTTGGAAATAACATGAAATTAATAGCTGGCCATGGCTGCCAAACTCAATGATTTTGTCTGCCCATCTGAGTTGATAGCTCAACCTTATTCACAGCAAATAAGACACTCCACATAGGATGATCAAAAGACGGTATGATAAGTTGGTATTTGTAGCTTTATTATGCGATCATAAGAACTCCTCATAGGCATTATCCGCTAACCGATACTCAACCTTGATCAATAAGATTCCGTGTGTTAATATGATTCACATTTTGTCATCTGTTCAGTTAGACTTCGGTGGCATTCCACATTAATATTCAACCAGTTTTTAGATTCATATGGAATGAAGCTTTGATATGGACAAGGACAATACACCAAACTCAGCCGATACAAATTAGGTGACCCATCTAAATTCTAAGAGAGCTGCCCACTCACGCTGCGCACCACAAGCAGTTCCCATTTCCCTTTCGTTTGGATTTCAAGCCACAAAGTTTAGCTTCAAAGACTTGAATTTCACACCCCATCCCAACCATGTTAATATATTTGCTGCATTTCAAATGTTATTGTTTTGAAGACGAGAAATTCTTGTGTAGGCTGTTGCATGAACAACAGTTTACAAGTCTACGGTTTAAAACGAGAACTTCTTATATAGGCCGTGCATTGCTGCACGAAGAAAAATTACAGTTTAAGATGAGAAATTCTTGAATAAGATTGTCGCATGAATAATAAGCCAATAATTTAAGTAGAAAATACAAACTAATACATATAATAATAAAAGCACAGTGCAGCATGGAATGGTCTACATTGTTAAAGAAGCATAGCACTATTACACAACAGCTCATTATCCTACCCAACTTCAGCATTAACCCAACAAGAAAGCAAAAAACACTCACTTATGAAGCATGAACTTGATGAATTAATTAGTAAAAAGAAAGTGGAAACACATGCAAAAATACAAAAAACAGTGGTTAAGAAGATTCTCCTAAAAAATACAGCAGAGGCAAAGTGACAGCTGTATGGCAACAATTGCAAAAGCCACCCTGTCAAGTGTCAACCTCATCAACCCCCCAACGTTCACTTTGGGATTTTTTGGGGATGGCCACTTCACCTTTCAAAATTCAAAATTAAAAATTGAAAAGAAAAAAAAAATTGAATCTTTCTCTCTTTTGTGGGTGTATAAAAAGCCTCGCACTCACAACATTGTCCTTACAAACAATACTCCTCTCTAGTTTCTACACAACCAAAGCTTCTTCCTTCCTTTCTTGCTTCATTGCTAAGCACTTACCAACTAAGCACTTTTAGAAATGGAGGCAATGAAGATGAAGCTTTTTGTGACTTTGATGGTGGTTTTCATGGTGGCCTTGTCTGGGGTTCAGAAAGTAGCTGCAGCTGATTCACCAGCACCCAGCCCAACTTCGGATGCATTCTCCTTTGCCCCCACTTTCTTTGCTTCTGTAGCTGCTTTGGCTTTTGGGCTCTTCTTCTGAATCTGAGCTCAATCACCACAGTTATTTAGGGGGAAATGGGTTGCCATTCTTTTGTAATTTGGGAGGAATTTCAGGTTTTTTTTAATTTAATCATTTGTTGTTGATGATGTTTTGGGATTTTGCTTGGGTGTGGTTCATGACCTTGTTGCTGGTGGCTTTGTATTATATGATGAATTATTATTGTTAATCTTGTCTAATTTTTTTTATAGTGGGATTAGGCTAATAAGGGGAGGAAAGTGATGTACTACTGGCATTACTACTGGTGATGTATGGATGTTGGATTTCTTCAGCTACTTCTTTCTTGTAGTTTCTCAATCATCATCTTCTCTCATCGAGTCATTGTATCTGTGATCCATTTCGAGTAATAAATTCAATTATTCCATTTTACAAGTTTTTGTGTATTTCCGATTAGTGTTTCACCATTGGTTTTGCCTCTAATTTTTTTCTGAAGAGTGGACCATGTAAGTTACAAAGAAAGGAGGTAAAAAGAGAAGGATGAAATATAGGAGGGGAGGGGACCATGTAAATTTGTTGGCAAATGTGGTGATAAAGGGTATGATGAGCTGTGGCTAGCTTGGAACATTATGACTTTTAATTGTGTGATTGTAATGGGATGGCATTGGTTGTGGGGCATCTCCAATCATGCTTCAAGGCGATTGTAGTCCATGGCATGATGAAGGTTGAAAACTTGCATAATACGGTTTTGTCTGTGTTCTTTTTTTCTATATGCGGTTTCATGTTATCTTGTCTCACGAGTCATGCTAAAAAAAAAGAAGAGATAATACTAATAAACGAAATGGTTACGTAAAATTGTTTCATCGTTTATTAGCAAAATGTGCATGATCCTTCTAAAGCTTCGGGCTCAATATAGTTGTTGGTTTGCATGTTTTATATTTCGATTTCTCCCCTCTTGTGATATTGCTTGTTTCTAGCAAAATTAATAATAATCTACCATGACGTTGACTGTGAGGAAGATCAAGATTGCGATCCTTGCTCTTCAATCCTAGGACTATTCTTCTTGGTGTGGTGCAAATGAGTTTTTGATCATGGTAGGTCATTGAATGCCAAAAATGTATCAAATGAGTATATGCCTAATGAGTTCACATGGTTCTTAATACCATTCACATGGTTAGAATGCAAAGGAATCAGAGACGTTGTCTCATACAAATTTCGAAAAAGCAAAGAAATACCAAATACAGCAATGGTGTGGAAACTGTGAAGTATTGTGAGCAAACATCACATGCTTGATCATTTCTAAGAAAGAACGGTAGGGCCAATATCACATGGAATTTTGCTTTAGAACTTACTCTGACGATGTTTAGAGCTCACTTATTGCCCTAATCACTCACCGTCACCATTTAGTAAGTTCTTTCATCTGTACTCAACTACCACATGTGTATTTTAAAGTCTCTCTTAAGTCATAATGATGTGAGCTAAACGACTGACTTAGTAATAAACACCATTGTTAGTGGTTTGGTTGGGTGTGCTTTGTCTATCTACTTTGATGCATAGGACGTGATTACGTACAAATAAAGATAATAAGAAGAATGTCATGACTCTCATTCCAAGTTGATTCTTTGTTTGTAGACCAACGTGAACCCAAATAAAACTTGGAGTCATACCCTTTCTGAAATTGGAGGAACTGGAGGTCGGATATGGAGAGAGTCAAGGCTATTATTACTGTTTCGAATCATACAAAGGTACCGATAGGTAATTAAACAAAATAAAATATGGACATTTTATTATACTCATAAACTTATGAAAACACTGCACAATTCAAGTTTATCCAATAAATTTGGATGTAAAAATCAAATTGATGTGTGGATAAAATCACCTATGTTATATTAATAAACTTAGAAACAACTGAAGCAGGATAAGCCCCTACATACCCAGATGGAATCCCTAACCAGCTCACAGCAAAGTTAAAGATAACTAACTAAATTAGAAACCCCGAGTGCATAGACTTTTAGAAAAGGCCTAACCACCCCTGGATAGTTCTCTATCGTGCTAGATGTCAAATTAAAAAGCCACAATATGAAGCCACATCTAGCTCCTTTTTATTCTTGAAATCTAAAATGTAATGGGCATCAAACCCGGGGGAAACTGGATTTGCAAGCACACTACAAGCTAGAAAGCTAGAAAAAATAGAAAGTAAAGCTAACCTAGCACTGTACAGTACGTAGCCGGAATGTCGTGCATACAAGAATGGAAACCTATCCTAATCCCGTATCCGGACAAGGCCAAGTTCCGAGCAAGGACTGTAAAACTAACCTAAAAACATGGCTCCTCACAAACAGTGAAGCCCTAGCAGAAACTAACCATTTGGGCTGGCCGCACTTGCATGGATCAAAAGGCTTCATGCTAGCACTCGATCCGAAACCAAACCCTAGCCCAATCAGTGGGGACGGACCGGGTCATGTGGTTGAGCTGCAGATTTTCGCGTATCAAGGACGATGACCAGCGACCCAAGCAAACTGTGATCGGCAGTATCAGAAGTGGTTATTATGGACAACTTCCCTAAATTATTGAAAAATCTAATTTTTCAAGAAAAACTCTCAAAGGTTATAGGCTCGGCCTGAAAGGAGTGCAACAGCGAAATGCTGGGCCCTTGCGTATCTTGTCGACCCAAATGAGAGGCTGGGGAAACCCGGGCAGAGACAACTATTGACTAATTGAACTACAAGTCCTTTATGGACTAGGATCACATTATAGTGGACTATGAACATACTACAGAGGACTACGCCCACACCATGTTGTAGAAACATCAAACTCTAGGTTGAAGCCCAACAAAAATCCACCTGCTCCTTCTGCCACCGCCAGAACGCCTTCCCTTACTCATAAGCAGCAACCAAAATCCAAAACAGAGAGATCTCTCTTCTGCATACACAAATCAAATAGCTTAATGACAAGACGAGAATCGCGTAAGGAGACGATTGCGAATGAAGCCAGCCAAAAAGTTAGAGATCTCCTACAAATTGCAATTAAAAATGTTCAACGCAAACAACAATTAAACAACATGAGGCACACCGTGAACGACAACCACTCTCCGACCATCTCACAAATCGAAACCCCCAGCAGAAACCAGTATAGAAGAATCATGGGTTTCCCCACCTTCGCCGCCGTAGGCGGTGGTCTGATTCTGATGGTTGCATACAAAGCCATTGCTTCCTCCGCCGTCCAAAACCCAACCCAAGATTCAACTCCGTCGTCGCTGGTGACTTCGATTCAAAACTTATCGCAGTCTTCGAATTTGAGAACTCAGACAAATACCCAGTTCTGAAAATCATCAATTTTTTACATATTCACATTTGTAATTTCGATGCTGTTTATATTGAACTAGTTGGTTTCTTTTTTTGACGCGGTCGACTCAGCAACAAAACCCAGAAAGCAGACGCTGAGCTTTCATTGAACGGATTTGCAGAGACATGTCTGAGAAGAAGTAGAGGAAGGAGCTGCTTCAATGTTACAAAAGAGTTTCGATGTGACGGTGGACTACGAGCACCAGGGATTTAATTGCAAATTGTGAATAGTAATTTATCAAGTGTTGAATTGCCCGCTGCCCACGGCCTATTTTGAAACATAAATTTCCCACTTAGCCTAATTTAAATAATTCCCAAATATTTTCCTATACGTTCCAACTTTGGCATCCCAAATATTATGCGCTGAAATTTAACTTTACAGCCGCTGATGTATATTGGGTTGAGCCTATAAGTTTATGGGCAATCCTCACTACCTAACTAGTTCAGAGTCCATTCCATGAAAATACGTCCCGAGTAGAAGATCCGCCCACATCTGGTCCTTATAGCATCCACAGTGCCCTATTATTTTCCTTAATTTTGCGTGCAATATTATGTTTAGGGCCAATAAGACGTCTCCAATGACTCCCCTATATTTTTACTTAAATTTTTTTCTTACTTTGAATATTTGACGATTTTGGTTATGATTCAATTGCATTCATTTCTTTTATAGTTTCTTATGGATAGTTTGCCAATATAGGAATTCTGAAAATATATGAAATTATCTCTCATAGTACGCTATATATAGGAATGAAGAGGGAGAACTGGAAAAAATTTTAGAATACATAATCCCCTAGAGCATTTTTTTAACAAAATTTACATTAAATTTGATTTAAAAAACCAACATATGAGATCCACTGTACATGGTCTAACGGGCCCCCATGCTCGCTTGTAGCGTTGGGTACAAATCTCACAACAACGAGAATGCTTTCCTTACAGATGATTCAGGTATAAACAGAGGAACAAAAAGGGAATCTGAGGGAAGGTGGACCTCTTCTACTTAATATGGGATGGTAACATTAACATCTCCATGTAAATCTGCATACTCGTTTCGTTTGTCCTCCCAACATTTCATGTACATCTTGAAAATCTAAACATGTCCCATCTAGCTATTTCTTCTCAAGACTGCCTATTTCTGTTTCAATTCCATTTGTGAAATAGCTGCTATCAGGCTAAACTTACATCTACAATTTCATCTTACAAAAGTTGTACATAGAACTACAGAAGCACATATTTACCTATAAATGGCCTAGTGTTTAACCACGATCTGTATTCTTCAAGAACCACTATGCCTTCTCTTGATGCCTGGAGAGGTCGTTCTCAGCAAAATGCAAAAGCCTTCTTAATCTCAACACCATATCACAGTGGAAAGGCAGTGCGGTTCGCCTCTCCAGGTATGCTGGACTCACAGTCATCCAAGAGAGTGCATGAAGCTCTGCCGCCAGAGATTCGAGTATGACATGAGTATCAATTTCTGCTTCTCTAGCTTCCGAGTTGGGATTCCTTCCCACTTGTTTAGAACCTCTCATGATTTTCTCTTGGCTATGGTTATTACCACCATAATGATCGATAAGACTGACCAAAAGAACTGAAGGCCACTCATCTTTCAAGTTGCTCCTGTGATCTCTTCTCATAGTAGGCACAGCTTTTGAAACCACAAAACAAGTAGAAAGGGGAATAGCCGAGCCTTTGCTGTGAAGGAGATGAGCTAGTGGTGGTGATTCGGCAGTGAGGCATGTGGGCAGCTGAAGAGGCGTTGGAGGCAGGAAACGCATGCTGGGTGATGGAATCAGCACATAAGACGCAGGAGTGGAGCCAAGAGACTTCACAGGAGTGAAGCCTTCCAGATATCCTGATAAGCCCATACCAACTCCACCTTGAGCTCCTGCAAAAGAGCTTGAAGTCAATATCATGATCAACAACTTCATATTATATCTCCAAACTACTTGGCACACTATGCAGTAAATGTTTCAAGCGGATCAATACAACCAGGCCCGAAAGTGCAATATTATAAATGTCGTAATTGAAGCTGTTAGCTTTTGTGTTCTCACTTCTTTTCCCCTAACTTCGTTTGACTCACATTAAAGAGAGAAAGAAAACGAAGAAAGAACACTTAGTTCACCACTTGCAATGCAGGCAAGAGGCAAAAAAGCATAGCACCTGTTACAGTTCAGTTTAAAAACTGTTATTCCAAGAATTTCCAAGGGTGGTTTTTATTCCATATATATGAAAAAGTAGTTGCAATCCCAAGAGTTTTACAACAAGAAACAACAGGAAAGAAAGAAAGGGTGCTTTTATATACCTCGAGGGTTCTCCTCTTCCTACCCAAATAAGTTTACAATCCCCATATGCCCCTTGGGAAAACCCAGCCTTAGGACACTTCCAACATCGGAACCCCCTCCCTACCTCCCCTGTCCCCTGTTGGGGATGGGGATGCCCACGATGGCGATTGAGGAGTTCAGGTCCCAGTGGATGGGTATTCTTTTATTTGAAGACTTGGTGAATTTTCAGGGGAACAATGCTCAGTTCGGATTTGGTTGCGTGGGAAGCAGGGATATGCTTGGTTGCGAACAAAACACTCAAGTAGAATATACCCCATTGATTTTAAATGTAAAATTTCACCTTTAAAAATTACTGTCAGATCACTGAGAGATTTAAGACTTCAAATGGTTCGCATCATCTTAAAGATTACATGCAAAAGAAAAGCCAATTATAACGTAGGATTGGAAGAAATAACTTACCAGGCGATTGTGAGTCTGCTTGGAAAACAAGATGTAAAGAATGATCAATTGCAATTGTAACGAAGCTGATACTTTGCACCCACTGAAGCAAACTCCTCGAGCTATCAATAGACTGTGAGCCCATAAGCTGCTTTCTGACAGACGGTTGTCCCAAACCACCTTTCATATATCCAGAGATTTTCGAGTGTGAGCTGCCATACAGAGGGCCAGGTGAAGAAGGTAAGGCTCTTTCTTGAATCATATTCATTTCCTGCTGTTGCAAAGAAGGTCCATTACTACTAGCAGATATCCCATCAGTCACAGATCGACGCAATTGCAAGTTCCATTTTTTCACTTCTGAACCCCCAATTGAATTAATTGCTTTCTGCCATTCTGCTCACAATCATATAAAAACACAGTCAACACACCAAATGCCAATTTGATAAAAGAGAAGAAAAGCTGGCGAGGTGGTTAGAAACTTAAGCTAATTGATGTTGTTTAGATGAGGAAGTTTCAAGTGCCAAGAAACTTAGGCATATTGAGGTGGTTAAAATTGCCACTTCATGAACAAAGGAATTTTGCTAGAACAATATCTGGAAGTGCGAGGGAATTGTCAATGACTACTAGCTACATGTCATTGACAATCCCTTTCATTTCGAAATGGTGTACTAACTACAAGTTCTGTTCATGTTAGTGCATTTGTAACCACCTCAATTAGCCTAAGTTCAGCAGAACTTGCAAATTCCACATCGATACACACCATAAAAGAAGGGAGTTGACACTCCGAAATAGTCATAGTACACTCCTTCCCAATGAAAAAATAAAAGAACAGACTGCAAAATGACTATTGTGGAGTTCTAAATAACAATGCCCCCAAAATGTAGTGGCATACTACATTATCCACTCAATGACTGCTGCTGCTTCCTTATAGTGCTTAAATACTATTTGAACTTTAAACAGAAATTAGTAAGAACTCTGAAACATATATGATGGGGGTGATCGCTGTCTACCTTGGTATTCAAGTTCATAGAAACTTCCAATGCGTGCAATCACAAAGTCCCTTGGCTTGGCAATACCAGTATCACAAGAGCTCGCCTGAAGTATCTGGCAGCCTTGCTGCAGAACTTGAACGAAAAGGCATTCCAGCCCCTTTGTGTCCTGTCTACTACTAATTCCACCAAACGGGAAAATGTGGCTATCAAGTAACTCTCCCCTTGAATCTGTCCAGATGCATATTAGCCAACGCCAATCCTCTGTCCATCCATAGCAACAATGTAGGCTTGGAGGACTCTTATCTGGCTCTGATCCATCAGCCTGGGAGGCTGTTCCAGAATCCACACTTCCACCCAAACCTGCACTCATAAAGCCTCCAATACTGTCATCTGACATTGGCTTTGAGGATTCGGATGGTAAAGCAGCAGCAGCTAAAGGTGAAACTGCACGCTCTAGCGAACCAGGTTCCGCAAGAATAAAAAGCGGTTCATACATGTAGTGAGTCTCATCTTGAGGAAAGATATCACCAATTCTATTGGGATCACTGCTTACTGATCCAGTTCTTGTTGTTTGCCATGAACTATCCCAACTACCAGTCCTCAAATTAGCATCAATTTCACCCTCTCTTGTGAGAGAATGCCCAGTAATTCGAGGGCCACCACAATCCTTCCACATCCCCGGGGTCGAAGACATTTGCGTGACTGTATGGGATCTACTAGACAGTGATGATGATTGGCCAGCATCACTGGGGGCTCCTCGTGATATTCTGCGAGCTTTATTGTAAACAGTAAAAGCAGTCTCCTTGAGAACTAAAAGCTCATTAAGTGATGGGCTTGTAACTTTAAAAATGGCATCCACCGTAACAATCTGCAGTACCAATTTTGGAATACTAAACCCAGAGAGTGCTGAAATATTTGATATTGATGCCTCATCCAATGTTGCCGAGTAGCTTAATGCCTTTGACACCTGATTGTGCAATAAAGATCTCCTTTCTCGGTCTGGTTGGAAAATGACTGATCCAATAGCAACAGAAGATTCAATAACAGTCTGTAAAACTGCACTAGGCTCAGGGAAAGGGCACACTACATAAATTACCTGGACAGAAAGCACCGAACAGTCAGCGATGCCAATCAGAAGCAGTTAAAAGTGTTGTACATTATGTTGAGAATTAGCAGAAAATATTTAACTAGAGAAATGACCTTCCGACGCACTCATTAGATCCCAAAGGAACGTTAATTAAGCTATACACATTAGCATATACTTTTGAAGCTGAGATACAACAATTTATCCTAGCTAGAGAGACAGCACAAAATTTCCATAACAAGGAATTGTATAATATGCAAGAATAATTGCAGGTAATTCCTACTCACCAGGGAAGGACCACTACTTCCTTCTTTTGCATTTGTGGACAAGCAGTGACCAAGTTTCAAACCTTTGAGAGCCTTCGAGAGAGACTTCAGGTAGCTTGCCAAGTCCCAACCATTTGAAAGAGAAAACAAAAAATCGCTTATTGAACCCACAAGGGAGGCATTTCTGCTTTCTATCTTCATTGCTTGAGGGCAATCAAGTAGGACAAACCCAGAAGATGATGATCTCCCAGAATCAACCTCCATTTGGTTCCCAAAAGTCTGCGGCAAATGAGTTCCCAGTTTGCATGTTTCATAGACTGAAAAAAAGGAACCGCTAGAAACAATTAAAACACAGAAAATAACAAGGCTTTCTGTGAGGCCAATTTATGAAACAAACAAATGATGTCTGGAAGCATGCAAATTCATAATCATCTGACTTATGAAATGACAATAACAAGGCCTCTGTGAGGCTAAGTCCAATTTAACAACCCAGAATTTCTCTTTAAGAAATATATTGTCTACAACTTTTGGTTTTTCAGGGGTTGACTAATCATGTATGTCACTAACATAATTTGATACTATTTTGGGGCCTTTTTCCAGAGGCACAGTTATCTTTACATATCTAGCCTGTCACATAGTGGGCAGCAGTCAGAGGCACAATTAATCCATAGAATTAGGTACTCCTTTATTTGATTGGGATTTGAGTATAGATGTTAGAATTTGGCATCTCAACTGACAGATAGCAAAATTTTCTCCTCCACTATGATAATAATCTAGAATCAAGAGAGAATGAGAAAATTACGGAGATGGCAAGCAGAAGACGAAGCAAATTAGAAAAAGAGGAATAAAGGACCATGAAGAAGAGAACTCTGATGACTCCAGTAATCACGTCTCACAAAAGGGTATACTGTAGCCAATTCTACAGGGACGGGCCCAAAATCAAATTGAATTGAATTCACTGATGAAATAAAATTACAAATTACCAGTTCCAAGTTGTTGGAAAAAGTCAGCAGCAGCAGAAGTGAGGGGATCTATGTCTGGACATATAACATTATAAGTAATCTGCAACAGTTAATGAAGAGAATGTTGAAGAACCATTGACAAATATAGTAGTTTCATATATTACAGCACTGAATATAGAAAGATGTACATAAGTAATAATCTATCGGGGATTTGTTGCAATTTGGCCTCAACAAACTTACAGGTTTTTGTAGAGCATATGGCTCAAGAGGAGCCTTTTCCCAAATTTGCAAGGAACTTGCTGATGTCTTAAGCCAGTCATCCTGATACCTAATACACACACACACAAAAAGTATCATTTAACCACTTCTTTACATTCATGGTAGGGATAATAACTTCATATCTCAGAGCAGTTTGGTGTTTGTTACAAAACAAAAAGGTAATATGGTTAGAAGCAGAATAATCAAATGAAATTCAGAAGGTAACTGAACAAGAAAGTCGGCATATATTGTAGATGGAAATATTTTTGTAGATCGAGGATAATTGAAACAACACATAGACGTAGTAATCACAAATCACAATATTTTCAGGGAAGATCTAAAACCAGGTTCTTTAAAGCAAAGCCTAGGCCTTTTTTAACTCAAAATTATAAAACCAAGTGTATATAACGTAGAAAAACAGTTGGCAAATTCTACATATAATGTAACTCTGAATTCTAAAACCAGGTATATAGTTATTTCAAGTCTCAAACTTGTCTATGTAGGAAGCCATACAGTCTCCCATATTGTGTTGAAGTACCCAGTCTAACTTAACTTTTATATACTAGTCTAACTTACAGATGTTCTGATACAAAAGGGGTATCAGGACAACTAACGAGCAGTAACAGAATAATATAAGTCGGGACTCATACCCAACGAGTATAGCAGGCAATGGACTGACGAAAAGTGTTGGTTTTAGCCGGGAGCATATCTGCAGGTCAGACTCAGAAGTATAGCTTTCTTGGTTTGATCTTCTTTGTGATATTTCTTCCACTTTTGCTCCATCCATTGCACTAGAAACTGTTCAAACTCAAACTATTAGGTATGATGAACCAATAATCTCATTAAGTAGACAAAAATATCGAAATACCTTTGAGGCAAGTTGATCCAACAGACGGTGATGGGCTCAATGGTTCCCCAATATATGGTGCCGCTATACTCGATGAATCTCTGCATTCACTTATAGTGGACTCGGCTGAAAACCCATCACCTGCACTCTCACCTGATTGGCTGCGACCTCTGCACCAATCAGTGACTGATAATGGACCATCCAAAATACCAAATGCAGATTTTAAAGCTGTCTTTATGTCAGACTGCAGCAAACTAATCACAGATGAAGCTTGAACCTGAAAAGAAGGAAACAAAGATAATATGCTCATTCCTCAGATATTTGCTTTATCAGATATAATTCCATAATAAAATAACCCTAAAATAGGGTCACACTGCAAAAGAAAAGCTAGTAATGTGCAGATCTTTAATATAATTGACAAACCCAGTAGTGCTTCTACCGTTTCTTCATACTGTAGGTACTCAAAACCCAACAACGAGGTCACATTTCTATAGAAACAGTAACTACTGGAATATATTTAAGAGCAAGAACATGATCTTTTGGTGTAACAGAACATGATTGGATGAAAATAATCCTGATAATGACTTGTAGGACGCCTACAGGAAAAATTCTTGCATATTTTAGAATTGAAACTACTATATATCCTAATATAGATGCCAATTTGCTTATTCAAGCAGATTATATTACAACTCTAGATTTGAAAATCCAAGAAAATTTTCCCATATCAAGTTATTGCTTTAACAACATTTTGCCTCCCTCTTCAACTACAAACTGGAAGAGAAAACTCTAACTAACAAACGATAATATATTGAACCAGTATCAGAATCCTCTATTTAAAGCATTGCCTAGATTCATCTATCAGTAAAGTGAACCGGTTCGTAAGTATATGTTCCAAATATATACTCAATCTCACACTAGAATCTCTCCATAATGTGGCTTGAAAGTAGTATATAATAAAGATTAGCATGACCACGAACACAAATTTGCTACACCAAATACCACTATATATAATAAAATCTTACATCAGCACAGAGTGGGTCAACTAACTCAACACCAGCAATGTCGAGGGAGTGACAAGAAGCCAGTGTACCCCCACAGCCTGCATGGACTGTAGAAGGCCCACACGAAAATCCTTTCCTCCATTGCTCTTGCAACGCCAGCCAACCATAAGGACCATCACCACAATCTGAGTCCAGGGCTAAATCAACAAAGGAAGTAGCTTGCTGTACAAGTAATGTGAAACCATCAAGAAGTTCCTGCAGTGGTTGTCTTTGCCCATAAGAAAACATACTTTCCTCCTTGATTGATGTATGAGGCAAGGATGAGCTAATTTCCATACTAGATGAACTTGTGGGCTTTGGGACTCTAGGAGCTCCTACAGAGCGCCAGACACCAACAGGTGCGTTGAGATGCCCGTCTATCATTCCTCCATCAATATCACCAGCAATTCTAACTGGTATTGATTCTTTCTTCTTTACCTCATACTTCCCAGATATATTGTCCGCCATGGCATTTCGGGCACCAGGTGGCCTACTAAAACCAGCAGATGAGATACTACTCAGAGACAATAAGGTGTGCCTTATCCTACACATAGTCGTTTGAAATAAGATGCACTCAAAATCAGTTGCAAGAATGGTCCTCATACCCAGAAAGGAATTTTCTGAATCAAATGTGCCTTCAGCCATTTTCTTCTGGCCCACTTTGGCAGCATTGAGAACAGGGAAAGAAGATTGTGCCCCATCATGTGGGAGCACAATGCCATTGCTACTTCTGAGCGATCTTCTTTCTTGTTTCTGTTTTCCACTTTCCACATGAGTGTAATAGTTCTTCAACTGGACTACCTTGTTTGCATCTTTCTTTCCGGGACATAGTTGTGTACTTATTTGCATCCTGGTCTTCTCATCAGATCCATCAAAACAAGGTGGTATTGGACCATACGTGTAAATGCTTGGGCTTGAATTTGAACTTTCTGATTGTCTACACTTTGGCAAGTATGGATTCCTGAAAATGGACGACGAAGCTTCACTAGTAGGTGTTTCAACGGCTCCATACTCCGGAGCAAATGTCATCAGAGCCTCAGCTTTTATAATGTGGTCAAATTCACTTATATTAGATGCTGAAGAGCCATTCAATGGACCGGAGGACAAAGCACTATTCATGGTCTCCTGATTTTTACTGAGCGTCTCTTCTACTGCTGCAGGAGGGGGTGAAATTAGGCTTTCAAAGGATACAAATCCCTCAGACATAAGCAACTGATCAGAAACATCCATTGCCCCAACCGGATTGTCAACTATATCGCTCGATTGTGGTGCAGAAAACATGAGGCCCTGGGATTCAGCAGTTCCTGGGGGCTTCACAAAACAAAAAAATGTGATCAGATAAATAAGAATCACAGCCATGTCATCATGTTAAAATGGCAGGGGGCCGGGGGCCGGGGGCAACATATTGCTGGTCTGAAGAAGTTTCCCTTCATTAAAATAATTACAGCCTTATTAAGGAAAATCTGCACTGCTTTAGTATATGTAGTTGTGGTGACGGGATTAGAAAATACCTCCCCAAAAGGCAAAACATCATTCACAAAAAAGTCACCAAAATCTCCAAAATCATTAAGCAAGGCAGTGATATCAGTGCCATCTGTGTCATCACCATCCCAATCCCAAAGAGAACCGATCTGCTCATTTGCAACTCTGGTGTTTGCTGAGTTGTTGACTTCCATGGAAACCAAACCAGAGTTGTATGTATCCACTTCTGCAAATGAATCTCCGATCCCAGCTCTGGGACGCTTAAGACCCTGTAAAAAATTATTCAGTTATTCCATAAACTCAACTCATGTAAACAAACCATAATATAAGGACATCCATCGGAAAGCTGCCACTTTCTGACACACACTCATGCTCCCATTCACTTTTTATAAACAAGTACTGCATCCTGATGCAGTCAAGTTCATGTTTATAAAGAAATTTCCATATACCATAGATGAAAATTCTTAGAGACTAGATGAAGTACCAATTTGGAGATCTCATTTCCCAGACGATCATTAAATGATGACCCGGACTGTCTACAGGTTAAAGAGTCAGCATCTGCCTCTAGTTCACTGCCTCCTGTGGCCATCCTGTAATCACTATCGCTGGAGCTGCTGCTTATGCTACTAATGCTACTACTGTTACTGTTGTTACTGCTGTTATAACTATGATGTGTGTAAGTCCCATTAGTTTCATTACACTCCTCCATAGGTTCTATGTTGTCAGAACTGCAGAAAAAAGAACAGCCAGAAGTGAGAGACAATGAAATTTGGCCACGGTGTTAATGTTGTTATGGACCTTAAGATTATTGTTCAAAACTTCAAACAAGACTAAGTTAACACTAGGTCTAACTGTGCCAAACTGATGAGAATTGACAACCACCACCATAATCTTGCAAACGTAATCCAAATTTACATGTACAAGGTAGAGAAAATCTTTTTTTTTGGGGGGACTGCAGTAGAGAGAATCTTAAACAAAAAAATAAT
Organism: Spiraea crenata; assembly: GCA_033992175.1. Classification (NCBI taxonomy): domain Eukaryota; kingdom Viridiplantae; phylum Streptophyta; class Magnoliopsida; order Rosales; family Rosaceae; genus Spiraea; species Spiraea crenata. Next base: position 305,087 of record JAVBHV010000022.1, read on the forward strand.
GCATTAAATGGTGACAACAGGAAGAAGAAAATGTCTTAACTGGAAAAATGCTTAAATAGAAATCACTAACCAAAGCATAAAGAAAGAGGAGGCAGGCATTGAGGGTCCGATCCAGTTCTGCAGCCAAAATCTGCCAGTTTACATAAAATATTCAGGTCAACTAACATGCTAGCACATAAGAGCTGAATAGGAACAGGCAGTGCAAAGGATGGCCATCGAGTATAGTTCTAAAGAGTTCCTTGAAGCTTGGACAATATAGTAATAAGATCATGAACTAATCGGTCCTTGTGAAGCACCCAGCTTATTGTTCACACACGGATGCATAGAAATGTGGTTCCCACAATTTGGATCAAACTTTTAACCATGTTAACAAACTAATCACATAAACAGAAGCAACACTTCATATACATCAGCTAATGTACCTTTTCAAAGATGATCTGGCCACTTGCAAGGTTGGGACAAGCACTGCCTCAGCTGGATATACAAATGTTTTCTCGTAAGCTGATGAATTATCCAATGAACCCTTCTGATCACCTCTTCCACAAGCAGAAGACTCAGCAAGGTGATGATTCACTATACTCTTCAAGGAATTTGAGTTAGAATGCAAGGCCCTGTCACTTCCATATCCAGGACAGCCAAGGGTAACTTCAACATAGCAATTTTGCCCCCTCAGTTGGCAACAGGAACCCTGAGAGACATGGTTTGGCAAACCAATGAAACCATTTGAAGTCTTAAGCTTGCTAGAACTGCTTGACCAAGAACAATACATAAAAATTAATGGTTTGTTTCTCTTCCAATAAAAAATTAAATAGAAAGTGTAAGGTAAGAATAGATACACAAGATAAAAGAGTAATTTGTACCTGAAGTATACTTGTTTCACCAGATCACTTGGACAACATCCAGTTAGCTTACCACATATTCCATGAGGAGAAACAATCACTGTGACAAGTGGTTCAAAACAAACTTAGTATAGACCCAATTTTCATGTGATAACATCGAGAACCTTCAAATTTTCAGGTCAAAGTTGGTTAATACCACAATTATTTCTATGAGAAGTACAAAAGAGTAAGTACTACAGATTAGATGGACAAAAGCAGCATCAAACAAAGCAACAGACATTACACAAAACCAATCCTACAGTCAGAACAAAACTCTCCCCAATCAAAAAGAATTACATTAAAAGGAGTTTCTCCAAATAATTTGACAAAGTTTTCAAAAATAAACCTAAAAATACGCTTTTCCACTGTTCAAAATTTTAGTTATTAACTTATCATTTAAACCCGTGACCACCATGTAGACTTTAGTTTCCTATAGGCATATTTTAGTGGGAATTCTGAGCGCCCTTGCCCTGTGTTATTACAATAATTGGAAATTCTCTGTGTCAAATGTACACATATAGCTTCTCTATTCTCATCCTCTGCCTCTACAAAACTACTTGCATTCCCAACATTATTAATAGCCTGCTGGCCATCACCTCTCTAGCATGCCACCAGCTGATAACCCAATCCAAAAATGCATACGGGGTGAGTTTGGTTTCCTATTCAAATCTACCACCACCCCCACCCCCACTCTCACCTCTCTACCTTACCACCCCTTTCTCAATCAGTTTAACATCCTTAATGACCCTCCTATCCCAAAAACCGACCTCTTCATTATGCTCCTTTTATTTCTCTGGCTCCTTGAATTGGTATCCCTTTACTTTTCCCAAGAGACCTCTGCTTTTCCTCCACACTGTATATTCTTCAAAAATCATATCCCCAAATATTAACCTTAAACTTGTTCTTTCATTTCTTAAAGAATCATCTAAGCCTCCCTTCTCCCCTAGGTCAATATAGCCTCAGATTTAAGTTCTCTGACATTCTAAAGACCACCTGATGCTGACTCCATATTTCCTGTTTTTCTTTCCCTATCCAACTCAAACCACTTTATGTACTTGACCTCCATAAATACTCCTTCACAAGGTGGTGATCCAAGTGCATGTTCTCAAACTGGAACAGCACAGAACCCTCACTTTTTATGATTGTTCACCCAGTTCAACCAACAAAGATCTCAAAGTAGGCTACTTGTCAAATGGAATGCAAGGTCTGAGAACAGACCCTCACCCTATACTCGTACTCAAACCCCGATTTATAAAATAAGATTAAAGAGTACAGGCACAAGCCTCCTCACGACCAAGATAGAATTAGAATTGCACAATAGAAGTAGACCAACCTGGAAGCTCATAACCAGAACTTTTGGAAGATTGATTCAATACTCTCTCGAGATCACCACCCGAAAGAGCTCGGATATGCCTATAAGATTTAAAAACAATAAAACATAGAATAAAAACCAATTTCAGCAAGTAACGTATGGATGGAACAATTGGTGGAATTCTACATACTTTGCAGATACTAAAACATGCACAAAGACTCCCTCTTCAGTGGCAGCAAATATAAATTCAACTGTAGGCTGCCCCCTCCTGCAAAAGATCAATAAGGCATTAGGCAATTGAAAGCAACATGAAACATGAAATACCTAGGATCATGGCGAATAGTTATACTAACAAGCTCTAAGTCTAGTGACACTTCTCCTCCCAATGTTGGAACAGGTGCCATCCCAACTGAGGTAAAAGATGGCAATTATATATTGTGCAATTTCTCATCCATTGAGAAGTCCACACTTAGAAAAAAAAGAAAAGAAAAATATTTGTATCATTTACTCTTCATTTTAGGGAATTTTTTTTTTTTGCGGCCATGTTGACATTAAAAGATGATAATGCATGTTTAACAGCAGCAATGGACAACCCCAACTCCGAAAAAAAAAATATAAAAAAATTGCTGCCAGGAAAAGGTATTGACTCTATCCTATCTTAGAATTTAGAACACATGTAAACAGATAGAAAGCACAGCAAAAAAGAATAAAAAAGTCAGATGATATATGACAAGGAATTCAAATATGATTAAGTTCTGAAACGGGTGTCAGGATTTCAGATGAGATAATATACGCATTGAAGACCAGATTAATTAATGGTTATTGCTATTACACAGTGATTATCACTGCTGTCGTTATCGTAGCAAATACTTCTTTTTCAAATTTGGAAGGAGATCAACTATTGGAATTCTACTCCACGAATAAAACACCTGAGAAGCTCTTCACTTTGTGATGGGCTGAACTTTGAAAATACATCTCCAAACCTCATATACGCAAGTCCAGATAGTGCCCTGTTAACACCAAGAAAATAATTGTCAAAATAACAAAACAAGGAATTTTACTGGTTGGGTATTGAAAGATTGGACCAGTGACCTTTCTACGCGATTCCTTAAAGCCTGAGATAGGGCAGCCGCAACCTCTTCTGAGTCCCCAGGAGCCATCCACAGTCCATATGCAACAACTAACTCGGAAAAAAAAAAAGGTTAAACTATAACTTTGCAGATACACAAGTCAACCATTATAGTATACTGAATACAGTAAAACTATTGTTAAGTAACCAGCATTTACCAAATTACAAATAAAAGATAAACATAGAAAATAAAAATTAATTAAAAAGCCCAAAGAACACATAGTACCCCTTAATTTCGATACTGCAGCTTGAGCAGAGTCAGCAACCGTTGAATGACGCCCAGGAAGAAAAAGCCAGAGCTTAATTTTCTCATCTGTGTATGTTGTATAAAGGACTAGTTAAACAACCAAATATGACCACCTATACTCCACGTGGTATATGGCAACTTATTCCCTATTCTGTTAAATAAGTAACAAATAAACATCCAAACCAAGAGCTTAATCCATTGGACATATAGGTTATATACTTACATCTCGATTCCAAAGAACCAATACAGAACTTATATCTTCAGCATTTCATATATAAAACCAGAATGGCATGTAAAATGGAACTATATGGCCCATTCCTCACCCGGATTGTGCAAACCTTGAGATGGATCCCAAGGCCCAACAAAAGAATTGGTCCACGTGCTGAGAAATCCTTCCTTTTGCAACTGTAGATGTGTTGAAAGTACCAGCTGGGTTGCAGCATCTTTCACACTGCTGACATCGGATGAGAGTAAGAACTTCAATTGATTTGATACATGACAAAGAGAACCTTTTGCCAAACTATCGCGAACTAAGAGAGAGTTTACGGAGTATGTTCACCTTTTATCTGGTAGTGGGACCAACTCAGACTCATGAGGGAGAAACTGAAACCATGAGATCTGATGAAATCCGCCCTGTTGGTTTCATTTGAATAACAGTCATAATCATAGCATTAAAAACAAACATTTCGGGCTTCTATCAGGTACGACAGCTTGAAAGCACACCCAGCAAGTAAATTTGTTTAGACAACTATAATTTTCTTAACAAGAATTAGAGAACTATTTTAACCCAATGAAGCCCACCAAATTTTCGCCCAAAGAAACAACAAATAAAGTAGAAGAAGTACTCGAGATAAATCATCAACAAGTTCACTTTATGACATTGTCGATTATCAATGTGAAACATCATGTGAAATCAATGGAACAACTATATATAGGGTCCGGTTCCCATGACACACTATTTTGACACATCATGTGAAACATCCCTTCTTATCCGTTGGATCGGGTCCATTATCAATGGGTCCCACAAAAAATTGCAAAATCAATGGACAAGAAGGGATGTTTCAAATGGTGTGTCAAAATAGTGTGGATCCTAATGATCATATATATATATATATATATATATAAATAGTGTGTTCCCATATATATATATATATATATATATATATATATCCCGTGGTTCTATTTCCTTTTGGAAACTCAGACTTCAGAACGAATTTAACCCTTTTTTAGGGGTTTCTGGAAACAGATATTAGCAGTATTTTGTTGGTATTGCATCCAAAGGATTGCTGAAGTTAGAGACCGAGAATTTATAGCAAGATTGACGAAAGACATGGCTGCACGTGATATATAGTCCTAAGAGTAATCTCAAAGATACGGGATTCAGGCCGTACAAGTTTGCATTAGCCATCAAAGGGAATGTGGTCCTGGTTCAACGTCGCAATGGGTTACACCTCTCTTGATGTTACGGAGTCAAGTTGTAACAAGATTTTCCTTATCTAGCAGGTGAGACTGAGGAAGACGAGGAACTTGACCATTACAGTGATAAAATGCCCAACACTGGTTTCCTCTCCATCCATGGTCATTTCAAAAGGAACTCACATCGTCTCAGGGTCTCAGATTGTCTTGGTTTCACATTGAAATCTAATTATTGGGGATATCCCAAATTGTATGGGCTTTATAAGTGCAAAAACCCTTGGATTTCTAATCAGAATTCAGATTTAGAAAAGACGACGAGCCAGTAAGAAAGCTAAAACTAATATAGACGGACCTTGTACAATGTGCACGATAAAACCAATAACTTCTTTAGTTAGGTCAGACACATTTCGGCCCTTAGATAGTAAAAAATTTAAGGGCTAAAAATCAATGTCAATATTAATTGCAGTTAAGGGCTAAAAATCAATGTCAATATACATACGGATTCATTTCTATGTCTGTTTTTGTTATTGTATCCATGGCATTCCCTCTCTCCTCTTACTTTCATGAAAAGCTATGAAATATAACTGCATTCAAGCCGTGAAGCAATGCCCTCAAGGAAATGAAACTTGTAATAGTTTAAAGCTACCGTAACAAGATGACACAAGGGTAAATGAACATACAATTTTGAAAACATTCGTCCACATCCCTTTTCGGAGTCGATAGCAACGCTCTGGAGCTCCTAATCTTCTTTAGTTATTGAAACCCCATACCAAATCAAATCCCCAAGCAACAATCAGCCCTGCAAATAACATCACAAGGAAAATTCATACAACGCCCCCAACGCAAAAGGAAGTACAGCAATGACCAAATTGTTTGTACACAATAAACCCTAAGAAACGAATTGGAAATTTTGAATTCCAACACCCTACGGTAAGATTTCCTATGCGTCTATTTCCCCAGTCTTAACAATTTCATAGCAACGAGAAAGGGGCGATAAAAAGGGCGTTAGAAGAAAAGTTGCGATCGAAAGGAGCGTACCGTAAGGTTTTCCGGCTAGCCGGAAAATTCACTCCGGCGATGAAATCGGTTAGGGTTGTCGCGCACTTGAGGAGTTTTGAGAGGGTTTTTTTCTTCACTGTGCAAGTCCAAGTAATTTGTGTTGTTTTGGAAACCTGAAATTATAGAGAGACCGACCGTGCAAACGAGTCGGATCTACACGCGGGTCCTTTTTCGTTGGGTTAAACACGCTCGGGTCCTATTCGATGTCACACTTAAGTTATAGCTTAAAAACCGCAGATGCCCCTCGTCCGCGACCCGATGGACTTGTCCATATTTGTCACATATTGTTTCCGATTTACTCATATATTATTATCATTTATATAGCAAAGTTCGAGATGTGCATGTCTCTCATGTCTATTATCGTACTTAAGTTAGCAACTTATGCCATCTTCAGTGATGGACAGACTTAAATATCTACTTGGCTAAAATTTAGCCCTTGAAAAATTAATTTTAAAAATTTTAAGGTCTAAATTTTAAATTCTTTAATTAAATATTTTATTTTTATTTTTTACATTAGCAACTTTTCAAAAGATGAAAAGTATGGAGAGATTGTGAGAAATTCAAATATGGAAGATTGTCACAAAAGGATTTGACAGATAGTGGCTAAAGAGCTACATGTAGCCACCTCTCTGGCCCTTTAACCCGCTTTATAGCCTTTTACCCCTTTAGCCATCCCATTGCTAAAGACAAGTTTTTACCGGCGGGGGAGTAGTGTATAAGCTACCCCTAAATTCCATTACTAAAAATGACCTTAGCTTAGCATCTAGTTAGTAATAAATGGTTTCTAAAAAAAAACAGTTAGTAAATCAAATGAAATCCAACAAAACTAGTCGAACTTTAATTTTATTTGTCTAAGATATATATACAAGGTGTTCTACAAAGTGTATTCTACTTAACACTTCACATGGTGTTATATAAGATGTTGTACAAAGCGTATGGCAACGTGTTTTACAAAATATTTTACATGATATTCTACCGTCATCGATCTCAAATTCTCTACACCACCAAATTTGTACGAGCCGCAAAACTTAAAACATCAAACTTCTTTGTGCGCATTCCAGCCCATGAGCTTTTGCCCAAATCAACATTTGTGGCTAGATGTTAAGTTACTTTGTAGTTGTAGGGTTTAGGGTTTTACTCCAAATTAATAATGCCAGATCCAAATCGAATACTTTTTGGCAAGCTACAAACTTACTTCAAATACATGTTCGAGTAGCCTCCAAGTAAATTTTATGCGTATTTATATACACTTGCTGCTGTTCCAAAAAAAAAAAAGCAACAACAAAAACGAGAAAAGAAGAAGAAGAAGAAGGAGGAGGAGAAGAAAATGCAAGCAGTGGCAAAACAAGTGGGCAATAAGCTCAGTCGCCGTCTCTTCTCCTCCTTGATCGCCCCCAGAACCTTAACCACCCTTGCTCCTTGTTCATCCAACTTGCTATCGTCACCGGGCTGTGAAACCAGCATCACGCGCAGCACCAACACGTGTCTCAGTGCCGGAAGAACTCTGCTTAGCTCTCCGTGGTCCGCCGTTCAACACCGCGGAGCCGTCGTCCAAGGCGCCGATGTAAGCTGTTGGTTCAATTTAATCAATCTCGTATTGAGTTGTAAATTTGTGATTTTTCTTCAATGATCATGATTTGGTGATTGTGTGCAGGTAAGACCTGGGAATGTCATTGAAAGGAAAGGTAACAGCTTCACCAATCAATTTGCACACTAATTTCATTGGGTTTAGTTTCGATGTTGATCCAAAATTGAATCTTTACTGACAAAGTGAATGCATAATCGAAACTAACCGGGAACTTTGGTGGGCAATACCTGCTTCAGATCGTTTTTACCAGGTGAATTGGTTTACTCTATCTTTTAGATGGGTAAATAATGTTTTTAATCAATATCTTGTGGATTTTAATTAATTGCACCATTGTTATTACTTAGGTGGTAAAGGTGGAGCATTCACATGAAGGAAGAGGGAAAGCAGTCATCAAGGTGTGTTTCGGACCTTCTTGTTATCAAATTTTTATCAATGAGCTCTGATTTGTAATTTTAAATATTTGTTTTCTGGAAATGTAAGATGATACATAAAAGCTGTGTTTTGATTGTAGGTGGAGCTTCGTGATGTTGACTCTGGGAACAAGACTAATGCACGATTGTCAACGAATGAGTCTGTTGAAAGTATGAAATCTTTAACTTTGTGAGTTATCATTACCAGTTGATTTTTAGTGTACAATGCTCATTGCCTACTGGATTTGTTTGACATTCTCGTGGTTATTTCAAGTTGGCTGAGGTCCTTTAATCTAAATTGCAGTTGGTTAAGTAATGGTTATTCTCTATGACAAACTGATAAAATCTCACATGAAGTTATGAACTGCTGCAGGAGTATTTGTTGAGTCGAAAACTTACGTTTACATGTGCACAGACCGTGATGGCCTTGTGGTATTGCTGGAGTAAGTTTTATACATTTCTAATATTTGCCTCTAGCATCTTGTTCCTTTCTCTTCTTACCAATACTCTCCTTACTTTCTCCTAAATCTACTTTTGCTTTGTAATTCTTATCAGCCCTGATACATGTGATCAGCTCGAAGTGCCTCAGGACGTATTTGGAAAGAATGCTAAATACCTACAAGGTCTCTGCTGATATGTAATTCAATTTAGATTCATCATCATTGTTAGTTTTCATGGTTTCCATATCTTATTCCAAATTAAAAATATGATAATTGACTTTGAGCAGAGGAAATGAAAGTTAAAGTGGAGATGTTTAATGGGAATCCTTTATCCGCATCAGTTCCAAAACATGTGACATGCATTGTCAAGGAAGCACAACCTCCTGTGAAGGGGATTGCAGCAACACCTAAGTATGCTTTCATTGTGCAAATGCTATAGTTTTTTGCAGACTTCATCTCACTAACTGTCACTTGTCTTTCAGTTGTACTTACTCCTATTTGACTTGACACGCTAAACTGCTGGCCAATTTTTGAGTGTTTAGTTCTTGTATTCTGGCGAAAGAAATTCTTGCTCGTTTATTTATTATTAGTATTTCTGGAAGTTGGAATTTTGTGAATTAGCAAGTGAAAGTTGACCTGTTAAACTAAATCCTGCTGATATATGACCTTTAATCATCATGGGCTTGAGGCATGAATTACTACTATTGGACACTGTGCATAAAACTTTTCAAGTCTGCTGGTAATGAGGACTTTGCTAAAGTTGATCATGATTGGGTTGATTATCTTATGTAGTTTGCATTGTCTATAGGTTTGCCCTGCAAAGGAAATTCCTGTTGCTAAATTCTGAAGTGGATTTCTATTCTCATGTTGACACTAGTATAAATGTGATATTTATATAGTATCCGTGTGCTTTTGCTATTCCTCTGATATTCCTCTATAATGCAGAGATAAAATAGCTACGATGGAAAATGGATTCACCATGAAAGTAAGATAATCTTTGGTTTTAAATATCTTTTTTATGCTGATATTAGTAGCTAGTGTTAGAAGAAACATTATGTGCTTGCAAAAACTGCATCACTGTTTTCTTCTTTTTGTACTTTCCCAGGTACCTTCTCACATTGTTGAGGGTGAAGCGGTGGTTATTGACACTGAGGATGATTCTTATGTTAGAAGGTAATTCCCTCTTATTTCCTATGGGTGTAAGTCAGATTATTCTTCTAAGTTCCATGTTTCGGCACAGCTAGATATTACATAGTCATCCTCTTTCACTTATTCTTGAAGGGATCTCAGGAGTTATCTAGTCCTCATAAAAAGTTCACATTATAAAGAATTTTTGTATGCTCTATAACTCGAATTACCCTGATGATTGAAATGTTGAGGGTTATGTTCTATGTTATTATTATGGTATCATTGGGACTCTCCTCGCAGATTGTAAAGTGTGTTGCCACCCAATCTCTTCATTACACCCCAATAGCTGTCATTTTGTTTCTAGATAATTATCCATGTATAAATTGAAGGGTTCAGTTGGATTGTAGTGGAAAAACACCTTCATTGATTCTTTTGTTTCTAGATTCTCGTGTAAACTTGTCGTTCTTATTCCAGTCATCTTCTTCTCTTTTGCTATCAGGGCCAAGGCATAATACTCAACATCATAGGTTCAGTCTGATGGAGAGATGGAATATCATTTAGGCACTGTCTGAGATTGACTTTCCGAACTCCGTAATGAATGTTTTTTTCTTAACATGCTTAGGTAGCTAATTCAGTTTGATGTATATTTACAGACAGAGCGTAGAGTTTGGGAATCTGAGGAACCTTTTTATGCAAATTAGTTTATAGGAAGGATAGAAGTTTTACATTATTGATTTAAACACTTCCGTTAGCCCTTTATAATGAGAAGAGGAAGAGTATTATGCTGATACAAATTGTCACTGAAACTCTCTTTTGTTGAATTGTTGGGTGCACGCTTAATTCTGGGTTTTTCTGTTTTTTCCAAATGTCAACCTACTTAACATGAAGTATGTAACCGTGGGAATCTGATTTTCTTCCTCGCGTCCGTAAATATTATGCCTACATCCAAAGAATGAAATGCGGTTCATGAAACTTGTAAGATAAGAGCACGATGATCATAAAATCATAATATTAAATAGCATTCATTTCAATTTCTTTTTCAGATGAACAGCTCCCGAAGCATTACTTTTGCTTGCTGCTAAATAACACAATTGCATTGTCCACCCTCAACATCGAGCATACATAGCAGTTTTTCCAACATTCTTTTTTGGTCCGAAATACAAGCATGATCAAGTAATTAACATTCAGTGTTCACGTAACACTTAACCAAGAGTACCACTAAACTAAGAGTTAGTTGTCTGAGTAAGATCAGAGGAACTAAATTCGAATATGATAACCACAGGCAGGTTATAAGTGATAAAGATGTCCCAAATGGACCCCTTTGATTGGCATTTTCCCCATAAGCATTCACAAATCAAACGGGACCTAAGCTTGAGCACATTACAAGTTACAACTTCCAAAGATTGCTAAAGTAGAATCCATGAAGTTGTCCAAACATAAACGCGTTCAAGGTGTCTGAGCACTGATACAATGTGTATATGTACGTACCCGGAGGCTTGGGGGAGGACGAGGAATCTGGTGCGGTAGATGAGATCGGAGGAGTCGAGGATGGAGGGAGGTGGGCGGCGATGGGGTCGTCGAAAGATGTCCTCGCCGACGACGAGGTCGACGGAGAATGGAGTCCATCTGGAACCATGGCTTGCAGAGGCGCATCACCCGGAACGCCAGAGAGTGGGGCCCGCCCTCACCGGAGCTCATCGTTTCTTTGTGATGTTTTGGATTCACCGGTGGTGGTGGTGGTGGCGGTGGCGCCAAAGATTAAACCGGACAACTAATTTATTTGATCCGGTAATAAGGGTTATTATCATGAATGGTGCCTGAACTTTCATTAACAGGACTTCATGGTGCCTGAACTTTAAAAGTGATCAATTTGGTACCCGACTTTTAAAAACCGACTTCATAGTGCCTGAACTTTAAAAGTGATCAATTTGTACCCAGACTTTAAAAAAGAGGACTATGTGGTACCCAAACTTTCAAAAAGAGGACTATGTGGTATTTTAGTCAATTTTTTTAATCAAATTCCGTTAAAATGAAGGATAAAATGGTCTTTTAACATTAATTTTTATATAAAATATTTTTTTTACCTCTCAACTTCTATAAATATGTTTTATGGTGTTTTGAAAAAAATGAAAATGTCATATAGCTATTTTAGGACAATAAATAAATTGATTGATGAAAATATAGTTGAACGGTAGATTTTTTCTATCACTTAATTTCTATTAGAAATAATTTTTAATGTTCAGGTATATTTTTATTCATCAATTTATCTATTATTTTGCAATAGTTATATGCATAAATGTTTTTTTTGAAACATCATAAATCATATTTGTATAGAGGTTGAGAGGCATAGTATTTTTGAAACATCATAAATCATATTTAAAAACCCTTTTTTATATTAATTTTCATGTAAAATACTATACCTCTCAACCTCTATATAAATATGATTTATGATGTTTCAAAAAAAAATTATGCATATAACTATTGCAAAATAATAGATAAATAAAAATATATCCGAACATTAAAAATGATTTCTAATAGAAATTGAGTACTAGAAAAAGTCTACCGTTCAAGTATATTTTCGTTAATTAATTTATTTATTGTTCTAAAATAGCTATATGCACATTTTTCATTTTTTCAAAACACCATAAAATAGTTTTTTTTTTTACTTCTCAACCACTATATAAATATGTTTTACGGTGTTTCAAAAAACATTTATGCATATGACTATTGAAAAGTAATAGATAAATTGATAAATAAAAATATACTCGAACATTAAAAATTATTTCTAATAGAAATTAAGAGATAGAAAAAATCTACCGTTCAACTATATTTTCATTAATCAATTTGTTTATTTATCTAAAATAGCTATATGACATTTTCATTTTTTTCAAAACATCATAAAACATATTTATAGAAGTTGAGAGGTAAAAAAAATATTTTACATAAAAATTAATGTTAAAAGACCATTTTATCCTTCATTTTAACGAAATTTGATTAAAAAAATTGACTAAGATACCACATAGTCCTCTTTTTGAAAGTTTAGGTACCACATAGTCCTCTTTTTTAAAAGTCTGGGTACCAAATTGATCACTTTTAAAGTTCAGGCACTATGAAGTCCGGTTTTTAAAAGTTTGGGTACCAAATTGATCACTTTTAAAGTTCAGGCACCATGAAGTCCTGTTAATGAAAGTTCAGGCACCATTCATGATAATAACCCTATTTGTTTATTACCAAAAAAAAAAATCTTTTACTATACCCCCTGTCCCCACACCCCCCCCCACCCCCCCCCTCTTCCACGCCCCCCCCCTCCACCCCACCCCTCCCCCCACCCCCCCCCCCCCAACACACAGGGACTGTAGTGAGGACAGTGACAAGAGCATAGGGACCTCTGGTGAGACATATTAGAGCAGGGGGACTAAAGCTAAACATGTGACAGAGCACAGGGACCTCCTGGTGAGACACACTAGAGCAGAGGGACTAAAGCAGACAAGTCAGGGCAGGGTGTGGATGGTGCAAAAAAGCCTATAAAGTTTGTTGTCACTCATAAGTTAACACGTGGTCATTTCTTAGTGGAAATCCTGCGGCAATTTGATAGGAAGCGAGTTTTTTTTTTTGATAGGAAGCGAGTTACATCTACGTCAAATTCACCATAATTAGCAAATGGCCACGAACAAATCTCCCGTCGCAAAAGCCTCTGTAGTACAGTTTAAGTGCTACTTTTCGTGACGAAAGGAAGGTGCAAAAATCCGAAAACTACATAACCAGCGGATTTTTTGGCTGCGAGGCGGAGCTAAAACTATCTTTTCGAGCGACTTATTTTTCGCCGCTAAAAAGTGCACTCTGACCGCATCTCCCCGTTCGCGAAATGTGAAATATCATCCAATTGTAAAAGAAAATGAAGGAAATATTTATATTTCAAAGTGATGAATCAATTTTACAAGAGTGCATTGGCTGAACAAATCAGCCGAACCCGAAAACCGCCATTAACCCGTATTACATGAGCAGAACCCCTAAAGTCTGTTTACAACATATATATATATATATATAACAGGAACGTTGCCGAAACCATGCCTACTCAGAATCTCACTCCATTTAGCAAGACTGACAAACTTCGTGCCACTGTTCAACTACAATACTACCAACCTGCAGAAATCAAGAGCTTGTCCCAAAACTCGTGAGATTAACAGAAGCTTTTATCTGAGGCAACAATCTCAACTGAGTTACCAGACAACAGCCATTAACGCTTATTTATCTGTCAAATGTGATTGTCTCATCAACAGCCATTAACTCTTATTTATCTGACAAGAGGATTTACAAACTGCAGGACAGAAACCTGAAAAGAATCAAGGAAACTTCAAATAATCTACCGCGCCAGAAAATAGTATGGCAGTGTTTATGTTTGCAGATTCTGAGAACTGTTGAACGAGTTGTATTGTATAAGCTGTCTTGACAATTGGATCTCAAGGAGGCAAGTTTAACTGTTCCAGCTCTTTGGCTATTTCTGACCACGACGCCTGCATTCGACCATTTATTCAACTCCTGTATAAATCTATTTCTTCGTTAATTTATTACGTCAGGCGTAGCTTTCGAGTTATTTCAGTGGATTGTTGGGTCCACAGTCAAAAAAAGCATTCCTTCCACCTCAAACATACAAATTTCATGCTAATGAATTCCTCACATGCATACTTTAACCAGGATGGAAAGAACCTAAACCTTAACCAGGCGGAAGCCATTACCAATTTGCAGAAAATGAAAACGCTTTGCAAAATTTGATGCTCAAAACGCCAAACCCCTGTTTCATATTGTGGTGTACAAAATTTATTTCGCAGCGACATTCCTTGTCCAATTGTGCCTATGGGAGAAGATCTTTCTCAAGTCTCAACTTCAGAATCAGAAGGGGTGCAATGTCCTACAATCCCAATCACACCCTAAAAATTACTAGTACAGACATCATAAATTCGGTAATCCTACTCCAACCCCGCTATAAAAATTCCCCAATAATTGTTTGACTTTGCAGGCGTAATATCACTGAAACGGGACTACAACGATAACTAGAAGATTATTGTTTAAAGTTTGAACTCAACTCCGGCAGAAATCGATTCAGGAAGAAAATTACAGCCCAAAGGATGCTTCCAACTTCTGGATCTGGTTGAGGAAAATCCAGGTCATCTGCATAACCATACACCAAACAATTAGAATACAATCACGAGAAAGTGGACATCGTTGAACACAATGAAACTTTCATCATACCTCCCTTCCAAATGGAAAAGGCAAAATGAGAGACAGAGAGAAAGACAGTACCATGACATGAGGAGCAATTCTAACACAGTATACTGGAAATCCAGAGTAAAACTTCAATGGTCCTCCTGCTTTGAGGGTTTTCACAGCACAATCAAAAGAGCCAGTGTATGGATACTTTCCCTGAGCATCAGGTTGCATTTTCTGAATTTGGGTTTTCACGTAATCAAAGGGTAAACTGCAAGCGGCAGCAAAAAATCCCGATACAGTACTTGCACCTACAAAGAGAAAGGAAGCACACGTTAATCTAACGACAGACATTATACGAATCTTAATTTTCGATCAGAGATAATGCAATATATGAACTAAGAGTTAAAATTTTACAAGTACTCCATGGATCACGTTCTATAACACAAGCTACATATAAATTTCTGAGAACAAGCTAATGTTGGTATTCTGTTGTTACATGAAATGTAGAACACCTATTTAACCAAGAAGAAAGAAAGCTATTCCAAGGTGGTAGAAGGTCTGCTTTTCAGAAGATGGAATATCATGCAAATTATGAGCTTACAATGCCACCATGTGATAACCGGGAAACAAAAATATACGGTAGTGTAATAAAATATATTCCATGAAGCTGTATGCAGACCTAAGGTCATAATAGGTTTCACAAAATATATAATTTTAACTATTAGAACTCACAAATACAAACAACATGAACGTAGAATCAGTATGTGGGCTTAGGGTTCAGGCAAGAAAATCTGTCCAACGTCTACAAATCAAGCAGCACCAATTCTAGTTATTAAGAAGAATGAATATCATATTTTCGAATTGTGGAAACAATAAGAGAGAGGAGAGGTTTTGGCTATACAGCTAACTACAATGTTCGTTCCAATCCTTCCACGCATAAATCAAAGCTTGCCCTAACATATGAACTCATTTACGCTTCATTCCACACAATATGGGACTACTAATGAGCAGAGTCATTTAAATAAATAGCCTCGTAAATCAGTAAAAGTTAACCATATAAATAATCATTTCAGTGATACCCAGAAAATAAATCTCAATCCATGAAAATTATTAAATTAATCTACTGGCAAGAATCTTACCAACAACAGTAGTCATTTCACCAAATCCAAGGTTATCCTTGAAGAACTCAACACTTTGATCATAAGAGGCAAGCATTCCCATGTTCAATGCCATTGCTCTCACTACTGTAGGGCCAGCACCTTTCCAAAGTGCCAAAACCCCTTCATCTGCAACAATACGAGTGAGAGCGTGGAAAGCATTTGTGTAGTGACGGCGCTGAGCAGCAGGCAAAGTGGCATCAGCCTGCATACGAATGAGTGCTAGATCCGCTGGACTTCCGACAGATGCTCCAATAGCACCAGCAGTTAGCCCACACAAGGCCTTCTGGTATAGAGGTAGGGGCTTCCCATCATTGGCCTCAATTGCTTTAGCTGTAAGGATCCTGCAGAAATTTATCAGATAAGCAATGTTACACTCTATGTATTTTCCAAATTTGCCCCTATTTAATAAAAAGATTAAACCTACTCCAACTTAACTAATAAGGGTAAATTTGAAAAACAACATTTTACATATAAAAGAGGATACCCAGTATAATGAAAAATCAAACCACCAAATAGAAAAAGCAAATTGGCACCCTCTCTAATAAGACACATAAGATGGAACTAAACTAAACATAAGCAAAGCTTTAAATCAACGAAGTTAAAAGATATAAAATAGGCTAATGCAATTTCAATTAAGTCTCAAAGCTATAGAGCACTCACCTGAATGATCCAAGACGAGCTGTGGTATATGTAGCTTGTCGTAGCAGTCCAGCAGACAGCCCCTGCACATATAGAGAAACTAATATATGATAAAGAACAGTCAATCGAAAGGATTCTTCCACATTTTACCAAGCCATTGTCAAAATCATCTTTACTTAAGTCTTAGTACATCCATGAAATTAACTAGCCTCACAAGTTTAATGTCTCAACTTGTTAGTCTTGCTAACTAGTTTTCATCATCTACTATACCTACAAGTCCTATAACACTCTCTGGGTTCAAAGAAATGACAATGCAGCGTATATGATCTCGCTCCGCCGAACCCAATCTTGTGAGAATCCCCACATTATAGTGCGACTCAAAACCAGGAATGCATCACCGCTTGTGAGTGAAGCTAACACACCTAAAAGTGAGAAACTTTACTAGTACAGATTCAACTCCTCTGAAGGTTCTTACTTTAACAAATCTTACTAGCCCAACTTGATTTAAAACCTCACTCAAACACTGGATCAACAACATAAACGAAGAAAAACTCAAATCGTAATCACATTTAAAAAGTATACCTTGTACAAAGCACCAAAACCCTCCTCTTTAATCATGTTCCTGGTAACCTGGGCGGCTGATCCCTGACCCAATTGAATCCTCACCTACACAAACCAAGATAAGGAGAACCCAACAAATCGTGAGTCCCATTCAGCCACATTACAGCACTAAACAAATCAGAAACCTCCAAATAGACCCCAAAATCACAGATCTAAAAAACATGATTTTCAGCTCAACAGTGACGAGGGAATCATCGAAAACGAAAAGGCAAAACATGGGTTCAATCCGAATCTCAAAAATGTAAAGAAAGATTCAAACTTGAAAGAATCAACACACACCTTGATCATATCTACGGGTTGGATGACGCAGGTAGCAAGCATACCAGAAGCTCCGCCATTGACGAAGGGCTTAATGGTGGACCAAACGGCAGCAGACTTGGGCTTGTCTTTGTCTCCCATGTTCGGATTTGAAGCGAGGTGGTGAGAGCTTCAAAGGGAGAGAGCGAGATATTCAAAGGAGGCTGCTTTGCTTTGGAGTTGCAGAAAAGAGAAAAGAAAGAGGCAATTTAACAGACTTCACTGCACACCCCACAACAAACCCTCCTCGTCTTCCTTGCTTTCCTCACGGCCTGAAAATTATTAATATATTGAAAAATGGGAAATTGGAAAATGAAATTGGAAAAGCTTGTTGTATGGCCTCAGATTTCTCCCAAATTACAATGGTGTGTTTTAAAGGTTGGTGACTTCATTAAAGCAAAATGATTTTTTTTTTTTTCCTTTGACTGGCAAAGACCTATGTACGGTACAATGTTATAGATCTCGCCACTACATGTAAATATTCAATTGAAGCATTGAATTAAATAGAATGATTCTCACACATTTGATAACTAGAGTAATTTTTATTACAGTTATAAATAAATATATTTGATTAGGATAAATAAATATATTTAATTAGGATAAATAGATCGTATATTTCAAATTATAAATCATTTGCACTGATTTATTAGACTGGAAAAAGGAGCATTTACCCTCAACAACAGGAAGAACACTTTCTGGTTTCAAATCAAGTGATCCTCATCAAATACATTTTTGGTTGAGTATTTCACTATTGGTTTTCTTGTTTAGTTTCTAGCCTTTGTAATCAATAGCCTTGTATGTTTAAAGTAAATTGCCACTTTTTGAAAACTTGCGTCAAGTACTAGTTTTCAACTAAAAACTACTCACGGGGCATAACAAAAACATGTGAAAACAACTAGACCAAACATTTTAAAGTATTTCCTATCAACAAAGAATATACATCCCAACAATGCCCGATGGTGATGTTTACGCACTTCCAGTAGAACACGAATGGAATCCCAATCTAAGCATTGACTTTAGTTTGAATTCAAAATACGACAACTTATGGATTCAATGACCCATTTGGTAGATCCTTGAAACAAGAGAGAAATAATTCTAGTAAATATCAAAACACAATTGGCTTAGCTAAGGACATGAACTATGCGAGTCACCTGTTTTCAATATTCTTTCAACAAATGCGACTTAAAATTAAATTACTATACGAAAGGGGAGAATAGGGAGCACGTTGTAATATTCAACCTCTTATTTATTATAGTTAAGTAGCGGTTAAGACTCTTTATGATATATATTCAAAAATGAGAGAGAGTAAATTAATTAAGTTAAATTGTTACAATAGTCTATTTGGGTAAAAAAACAAATTGTTTAGATTACAATGTAGAATATTGATACAAGAATAGCATAATTGAAGAGAATCAAACTCAAGATTTTAAATTGTCTTCTTCAACAAATGTAACTATTTCAACTTGAGTTTTAGCATATATCATCTTATAGGTGCTAAGCAGTAGTAGCGAAATTTATTGCTTTTTATTTTGTCTTTAAAGAAACATAAGTGTACCGGCATTGACTTTCTCTATGAAAGACAGCTGAGGAATGCATTGCTTTGCTTACAATATACTTTAGTCACTTTATAATTAGATCCAAATCTAAGCAGTTGAAGGGCAATTACGTAACTTATTCCTGGAGTTAAGAAAAATTATGTTTCCTTCATGCAAAATAGGGACTTGCAATATATAACAAAATGGACGATATTTTCGAAGAATCAATGCCCTTCAAGATAAATGAAGTCATGTTGGAAGGCTGTTTTGGTCATATCCAAAGACGGGATTCATGTTGCCCGTTGCCCGCCTCACGAGGACCTCCCGCTTATCCAACCAGCGAAAATATTCATTCACATATATTAGATTTACCCAATTGTCCCTGCCACTTGAATAACTGACGAGTATAACATGGAATATTTACTCAATAGCGATCGCCAACATTGAAGAAATAGTGGTCGTTAATGTCACTTTCGATTATGTGGCTATGACTCCACATCAATATTCTCATACACATCTATCAAATAAAAATATATATATATATATTCTCATACACTTTGGACCTCTACTCCTTTCCTTCGTTTTTTCACATCAACTTCATTTTTGTTCACCATTAAAAAAAAATCACAAATCAATAAATTTCCTCTTTTATATTTTCAAAAGATATTTGAATTCGACATGTGATTCGTTTTTGCTCCCCATTAAAAAATGGTGGTGAACATTACTACCATATTCTTCACTCTAATCACTTCAGAGATCTTGAATATCAAGTTCATTCAATAATGAATAATATGGTGAAAATGCTCACCATTACTTTTTGGTGGTGAGCAAAAGTAGACACTCCAATATGCGTGATCAATGCCATGACCGAAGTCTAAGAATTGGTGAGGATAATTAATTGAATTAAACAAGTACAATGTGTTCCATCATCGTATGGCATGTGCCATGCAAAGCTAGATGTATAGCATACTAAACATAATTAATATTTTCTAATAAGCGATCTTTCAACTACTGTCTAATTGCAAGCATTTTTGGAGAACGGCCTCAAGTTCATACGATCGATGAATCATGAACATGTTGGAATTGTTTTTAAAAAGTCCCAGAGTAATTCATGAGAGTTAAGGGGATCTCAATTCATGGCCAAAGTCACTCTTGAATGCCTTCCAAGCGTGAAGCTCCCACCATACATTATGAAGCTACATGCTTGCGGCCCAACTTGTGAATAGGGTCCCCAACCAAAGTTGTAGACATTGATATTCTCTCTACAATAATGTTTGCAATTGTGAAGAAGCCCATTCTTCTAGTAATGCTTGCTTACCAGGAATTAGAGGTAACGAGTATCAGAATCTTTTTCAATGGGGGCGGTGAGGAGGTGTCGGGTGAGGGTACGGGGAAGATGGTGAAGCAGATTGGGATTTGTTTATTTATGCTCACAACAGTGAGGGAACTAACGGAAATGAGGTAATGTAAAATGAGTTACAAGAATATAGGCTACAGAAAAAAAGGTCCAAAACCAACCAACGGAGGAGAATAATAAATGATAAACTTGGATGATGAAAATGTCTATATTTGTTTTTTGGTCAACAAAATATCTATATATATAAAAAATTATAAAAAATAAAAAAAAAAAAACAGCTAATCAGGGTTGGGTTGCTTTGCTGATGCACATGGACAAGCTGGTCCTGCAACCTGTTTTAAGTGAACCCAAATATGTCCCTCACCAAAACTCCTTTGTCGGCAGTACAGGAAGGGCAAAGATGGCAATGAACATTGGGACCCAAGCCAAGGATAGGCTGGCGCCAAATGGCAAGGGTCCTATTTATTTCCCACTTTTTATAGCAGCGGACTTGAAATCTTTGTCCATTCCCATTTTATCGAAAGGAGGGGCAGAAATAGTATAGTCTATAGAGAGGCTTCCACCAGGGCGACGCAGGCACACAAAACCCACACAGCACATACCGTATCATACATATCACATCATCGTCGTCCATCATAATTACCACATCAAGCCTCCCCACGAAAACAAAACAAAACAGAGCATTTCGCACAAGTTTTTTCGAAATCTTTCATCGGAGACGAAAAGCAAAGAATCATGAGGGAGATCATAAGCATACACATCGGGCAGGCCGGGATTCAAGTGGGGAATTCCTGCTGGGAGCTGTACTGCCTCGAGCATGGAATTCAACCCGATGGCCAGATGCCCAGGTTGGTTTTTTTCTTGTCTTCATTTTCGCATCTGCCTTTTGTTCTTGCTGGTTTTCATTTCAATGGTCTTGTTTTTTCTCTACCGGTAGTTGATGATCAACATGTTTTTGAGTTTTGACTTTCCGCGTATTGTCGGTCGGTCGGTCGGTCGTTTTTTAAGGTTTCTTGGAATAGTAATATGTAGATGTTTATGATCGTTCGTTTGTATGGCTTTCAGATGCGTGTTGGTAGTTAACTGCGTCTGTGTGTGTTTGTTAACTGCATTTGGTATTTGGTTTGGTTGTCGGTTTGGATGGTCTTGTCTTTCATCTACTTTTTATGGATCTGGGACTCTCAAGACAAGAATGGATTTTGTGAATGTATTCATTCAATGGGGAAACTAGAAGCAGAAAAATGGAAATTGAATACACTTCACTTCCATCTGATTGATGGTGGGTGTGTGTGTGTTTGCTTCCTGTGCAAGGTTTTGTAATTAACTTTGTTCCTCTGTAAAACTAGTTTTGTCAACAAAAAAAAAATTATCTGTAAAACTGGTAACAATAAAAGCTCCACCTTTTATTGTTCATCTTGCTCTGTATTCATGGAAATTTGTAGTAAATTGATCATGTACAGAACAATGAGGAGCTTCAACATTCAAAATTCTGCTCTTTGAATTGTATTTGTGGAAAATGTGAGTGCCTAATGGACGGTTGTGGTTTTGTGTCTTCAAAGTGACTCCTCAGTGGGCGTTGGGCGCGATGCTTTCAACACCTTCTTCAGTGAGACTGGATCGGGCAAGCATGTCCCCAGGGCCATATTTGTCGATCTCGAACCGACTGTCATTGATGAAGTTAGGACTGGTACTTACCGTCAACTTTTCCACCCGGAGCAGCTCATTTCCGGAAAAGAAGATGCTGCTAATAACTTTGCAAGAGGACACTATACGGGTTAGTGATGAGATGCTACTTCTGAACTTGAATAAGTGAATTCTTTTGTTATGTTCTTCTGGTTGATTTTGTCATTATGGTTCTGTTCTGCAGTTGGAAAGGAAATCGTCGATCTCTGCCTTGATCGAGTAAGGAAATTGGCCGATAATTGCACTGGTTTACAAGGGTTCTTGGTGTTCAATGCTGTTGGTGGCGGTACTGGTTCTGGTTTGGGGTCCTTGCTGTTAGAACGTTTGTCTGTGGATTATGGAAAGAAGTCGAAGCTTGGATTCACCATATATCCTTCTCCGCAGGTACGTGCAACCACTACTCACCATCATCCTATTGTAGCTCATATTAGGTTGCGCTAGTTATCTATTTATGGAAATTGTGTCTGCTATTTCAAAAGTTCAAAAATCAAAGAGTTCTTGTTATGCAACTCATCTGGGAATTGTTTCTTTTGCAATACAGGTCTCAACAGCAGTTGTCGAGCCGTACAATAGTGTTCTCTCTACTCATTCCCTCCTTGAACACACAGACGTATCTGTGCTCTTGGACAATGAAGCTATCTATGACATTTGCAGGAGATCTCTAGACATTGAGAGACCAACTTACACCAATCTGAACAGATTGATATCGCAAGTCATATCATCCTTGACAACATCATTGAGATTTGATGGAGCCATTAATGTCGACATCACAGAGTTCCAGACTAACCTTGTACCTTATCCTCGCATCCATTTCATGCTTTCCTCATATGCTCCTGTTATCTCAGCTGCAAAGGCATACCACGAGCAGATCTCTATTCCTGAAATCACAAATGCAGTTTTTGAGCCCTCAAGCATGATGGCCAAGTGCGATCCCAGGCATGGAAAATACATGGCCTGCTGCTTAATGTACAGGGGTGATGTTGTCCCCAAGGATGTTAATTCTGCAGTTGCAGCTATCAAAACAAAAAGGACTGTACAGTTTGTTGACTGGTAAGAACAAAGATGCCTAGGGATGATCATTTTTGGCTTTTTTCGCATCATTCTTCTGAACTCTGTTTTTTTAGCTATGGATCACTGAATTTCATCTCACATATTTTTCTTCATTGTTTCCATTTGGAAAAGAAAAAAAACCTATGGATCTAATGAATTTTGTGGCTGGATTCTTCAGGTGCCCAACAGGCTTCAAATGCGGCATTAACTATGAGCCTCCAACAGTTGTACCTGGGGGTGATCTTGCCAAGGTGCAGCGAGCAGTGTGCATGATCAGCAACAACACAGCAGTGGCTGAGGTGTTCTCACGCATTGACCACAAGTTTGATCTCATGTATTCCAAGAGGGCATTCGTTCACTGGTATGTCGGTGAAGGTATGGAAGAAGGAGAGTTCTCAGAAGCTCGTGAAGATCTGGCTGCTCTGGAGAAAGATTACGAGGAAGTTGGTGCAGAAGGTGTAGATGATGAAGAGGGAAGTGAAGATTACTAAATGTTGTTATGTAAGAGCAAGAGGATGTTCTCAATCTTCAATTATCTCTTGTTCCTTTTGTTGTGTAGTTACAGAATTATGAAACCTCGTGCACAATTGTCGTTATGTTGGGATAATGTGTTCTTTTATTTGATGGTATCGGTGAAGTGACATTTTAAGATATCTGAGTGGTTATGGCTCTCTTTCACAGTTATCATATTCCCTTATAATTACACTTGTACTTTTCCTGGTCATTTTGCATTCAATCCACACTCATCATTGTAAGTGCTGGATGTACCACCGTCTTGAAATGTTAGGTGATGATCAATACCCGTGCAACATTGGGCGACGTCAACTACAGATTGTTAGGATTTGGGGGTCGACTACAGTTGTCGTACGTGATATAACTCATAACCCAGGCGGTAGGGTATGAGTTTTGTAGTTGTGCTATTAGCTGGACTTCTGCCCAAAAAAAAACAGGAGGCATTTACACAGCCACTTTGAACTGACAACACGTTAGTATACCAGAGTTGGAAACAATTTAAACCTGTCTGGTTGTTATCATTTTTAACCTTCCATTTCAGCTATCAAGTTCAAACCAATTGTTAATCAAACTAAACGAAAAGCTGAAACACTTCAACTATACTGCAATAGCAGATAATGAAAGTACAAAACTAACTATTAATATTATACAGCAGCTGCCTAAACATAACTCTCAAGAGTAACTAAACCTTCACTCATCCAAAAGAACAAAACTATAAAACTGGACTTGTAGCTCAGTTGATTTGGCCGTCAGCCGAGGCAGAACAACTGAGATAGAGTAGGAAGATCCCAAAGAGCATCACCGGAATCGTACTCACTGTCCAAGTACTCATTCCCTCCATTCATTGCATAAAATGAAGCTGATATCTGCCTCTCCACCTTCAACCGCTCAAACTCTGTCAACTCCGGCTCTGCTGCGACCTCATTCGAAACCGACACACCAATGCCTCCTGTCAAATCCATTCCTTGGAGTATCGGAATCTGATCCAACCCAGCTTGGACCATCCACGACTGATCCGAACGAAACGTAGCTGGAGGAGCGGGTTGAAGATCACCAATGCAGTTGCTGATGTCTGGTTTATATGCATCACCAAACACCAGACTGCTCTGGATTTTTCCACAGATAGCTGAATTGTCAATGAAAGTGTTTATGTGTTTTGAACTATGATTTGGATTGGTAATGATTTTACCAAAAGTGTTTTTAGTAGAAGCGGCTTTTGGGGTTGGAGGGTTTTGTTGTTTCAAGCTCTTTTTGTGGTTGAGGAGGTTTCTGATTTTCAAAGAGAGTGCCGAGTTTGAAGGGACAACACAGCCACGATCAGTTGAGGAGAAATTGGTTCGGGTGTTGGAACCACGAAGAAGAAAAGCAGCTTCATCGTAAGCTCGGGCTGCTTCCTCTGCGGTTTCAAAGGTTCCCAACCACATTCTGATCTTCTTCGTTGTGTCCTTGATCTCTGCAACCCACTTCCCTGATGGCCTCTGTCTCACCCCAACAAACTTGCATGTTTTGCTCTTGTTGCTGACGCTCTTTTGGTGCTTTTGGAACTGGTTTTCCATTGCAAATTGTTGAGGAGATGAAGAGAAGTTTCAAGCTTTGAAGATTTGAATGAATGAAAGTGAGAGCAAAATGGGGCGGTGAGTTATATAAGGTAAAGACAAGGCAACTTGTGCAACATGGTTTGTGGCAGTAGTGGGAAGCTCGTTTTCTTTCTCTTGTCAGCATTTTCAACTTAAATAGTTTTTTTTCCTTGTTTAAGGATGACTGATTTCTCAAAGTTCACTATTCAAAGACTAGATCATTCTTTTGGTACTTGTGTTTGTTCTCTCTGTCTCTGACTCTGTCTTTGTCCCTAGAAGACATGCAATCCATTCCTTCATTTTCATAAGGCCATTGGCGATCTTAAAATATAAGCAATTGTAGCTTAAAATAATTTCTAGATGTAACGTTTGTGTTTTTATTAGAAAATGGACGATAAATATAATGTGTAAAGTATTAATTTTATTCACATGACACGTAATTTAGAGAATGTATCATCATGTTATTGATACATTATTGATAAAAACTCTTTAAAAGCGAGTAATCCGTTAAAAAGATGATTCATATAAACATCCAAATAGAAAAGGAAGATAAAGAAGTGAAAAGTCAAAATAAGGTTAGAAGAACTTAGACCTCAGTAGGGCAGAGGGGAATCACTCTACCACTTGGTCAACGGAGACAAAGAGCAAGAGTCGTGAGAGCACGAAAGCATGACACATGGAGGAGGCAATACAAATATGAACAAAGTGGGCAACGACAACTTGCATTGGATTTGTATTCAAAGGATTTGCGTGGGAATCTTCATGGTCCATGCTCTGTTTTCTGTTTCTGTTTGTGTAAATTGTGTTTGGTGGAATCTTCCATTTACATTTTAGTATATTTTAGAAACCAAAACACACCAAACACTTGGCTTTGGGTCAACTAACATGTTGTCTACTGAATTCAACATGTAGTCACCAAAGATGAATGGATAAAACAAACGCATAAGATAGAAAGAAGCAACTTCGGGCAATTGCAATTGCAATTTCTGGTGAGGTCCATATCATGCTTGTCTAATAAACATCAAAGCGCCTTGCATCAGCAGCAGCTACCGTGCGAGAAATGGAGGCATTCTGGTCAGTTTGATTAACGTGTCTATGATCCATCCCCAACAGTAAGTACAGAATAATCGCCTCCAAATTTATTGACCAAGCATTTTGGTAAACTAATGTAGACTGCAGAAATGGGTTTGGCCAACCGAACAGGAAACTGGTTCAGATCCTTATAAAAAGCAATCTAATCTCACAATCATTTGGGCATTTGGGAACCTAAAAAGTACATATTTTTGGTCTTTATCCACTTATTTTTGGTTCTATCAAGTTCAATACCTTGGAAAAATTACACCTAAATTATCGAGAAGGTTGCAGCTGATACATATGAGGTCCACACGATTTGCCCAAAAACCCCTTGCTAACACAACAGAATTTTTTTTACTCTTGCTATTTCAGTTTTCAGAGTTTGTGACAATTTTGTTTGGGATGTCTTATAAATTTTTCAAAACAATCTCACAATTGTTGGGGTACTTCCGTCTTTTTGGGTATTTCAAGTCCCTCCATGTAATACAAGAATCATAGTCCAGGACACAAGGGTCCAACACATCCTTCATCAAATAAAAGAATGCTTCAACAAACTACAGTACACTGGCATTGCAACTCCAGATTGATCGATCCAACACAAAAGCATACCATTGAAATACCATAACCAATTTATTGCCATTTGGGATCAAAACTGCAAACATAATCAAAGAATCGCCATCCATATTTTAGTCAACTGATTCTCACAATGTAAGCATACGAAACACCAAAAGAGAACAAGACCAAAACTGCTACAACAATTTTTCTCACCAGCAACCCTCAGAGGTATAGTACCTCAGGCACCAACAAGTATGCCAAACGCACAAACCAAAATTACCTACCCTTCTTTTCTTTTGGACTCAAAATTGCACTATTGATTCATACTTGATGCTTCCATATACACATCCTACAAAAAGGAGTTTGATCAAATCCCATTGATGACTTCCACGCTTAATCAGATGCTTGTTCGCTGTAAACACTTGACGCAAAAATGACTGACTGGAACCATCTTATGGAAAAGAATTGGTGACAAATACAACACTCAAGACTCCAACACTGTGTCCCAAAGCAGCAATACGCACACTGCAAATCTGCAAACCAACATACTATGAGAGGATAGATTGCAGAGCAACTTGTTGCTGGGGTTGCAAGGAGGACCAAGTTGAGGCCAATGTAGCTGGTGGCAAAGTCTGCTGAAGCTGCCTTAATAGATTAATCATTCGGCTAGCAGTTTTTTCTGTCGCTAAATCTTTACCAGCACATAAAACCTACAGAAACAATCACACTCTCAGACGAATTATTCAGGCAAGCTTGACAATGTATTACAAAGAATCTGCATTTACTGGTTCCATCTTATTGCCTAAATGTACTATCGTGCATGCCATGTCGTTACAGCTATATTGATTTTAGTTTTTATGTTATACTTGTTAGGTGATCAGTCCCTAGATCTTGAAAAACGGAAAATTGTTAGATTAATACATCTAAACCTATACCAGATGATCCATGATGTACCCATAAATGCTTCATGCCAATAACCATTTTGAAAAGATATGTATTCCAAGAACTATGCATTATAGAGGAACATGAATTTTGAATATCATGGTTTTCTGACACTAGGATTAATTAGCTTAAGAACACAAAATCGTGTAAAGAATCACAAACCTCAGCAAATACCGCGACAATTTTGGGAAGATACTGATTGTTGGGACCCAAAAGATCTGCATCGGACCTGTAGATGCATTAAGGGTGCAACCCTATGAGTTTGCTTCATAATGGTATTCCGAAGGCTAAATATATGAAAAGAAAAGTACTAGAAGTTCATAGATAAACAGAAGTTGAAGCTCTACCTCTCTACCATAGAACAAAGCTGTTCATGAACAACTTTAGCTTCAATCAAGTCACCTTTAATCGGTAAACAATTCAACCATGCAGGAATGACCTGTGAAATGCCAGAAGATTGAAAAATAAACGATTTGCAAACCACAGAAGAAAGATATCTATAAATCTTAAACGGAAAGATGGCAATAGAAGTTTCAATAAACCAGTAGGGTTAACTATACAGAATTCTGAAAAATCCATATCATGAAACAAATAAATGGAAGTACCTGAGATGCATCAATCCTGTCACGATGAAATTCGCATATTTTTCCTAAAGCAGAAACAGCATTATCATATGCCATTATGTTTTCAGGTTGTACGGAATTAGGATGCTGAATCACCACATTTAGCCTTGAAAGAGCCTCTGGACAAAACCACAAGAAAATGTTATTGTAAAGACACAGAAATATTCGTACTACATAAGACATGCAAGCAAATTACCTCCTATAAGAGGTTTAATTGCTGGCCCGCCAAACTCTGCACAAACACCAAGTCCATATACAGCTGCCTGAAAAGGGATGGAAAACAAAAAGAATCACATAACACTCATAGGAAAACGCAACATGTAATGCACTATACAAGTTTTGTGATACCAGACCTGTCGAACATCAGGACTCTCGTCGTTACAAGCCTCCAGTAGAAAAGGAAGAAACGTATCATAATACCTGATCCAACAACATTAGTGAAAAGAAATATGAGTCCACTATGTTAAGATATAGTTCGACCAATACATCTGAGATAGACTAAGCTTACTTTACAGCTGCTTCACGACACTGCTCTGCAACATCATCAAAGATGCATATTGCAATCCTTCTCTCTTCCGCAGTTTTATCCTTGGCCTGTGTTCAGGAACCAAAAAGGTAAAACCATGAAGAAATTAGCTCAAACAAAAAAAAGGTTGACAAACAAAAGTAAGCATCACATAAATCATAAGGTAACTTTGTAGGTGAGCATTTTGGTTCCCCAAAATGAAGATTAAAGTGATTGATAACAAGTCAATATAAACAAGTAAACTATTTAAGTAGGAACACAGGAAATTTTGCTTTTTTGAGGCATAACTTACCCACATAGGTGTTAGATATGTAGATAGCTCGTCAAAGAAAGGCAAGAAAGCAGCTCTAAAGGTCTTAATCAAAGTTCCCAAGATTTCTCCCACCTGGTACCAGAAAAAAGTGTTCAGAACCTTGAGAAGAAGATCCACCATATATAATACATCAACACAAATATCAGCAATATTATATATCTGTGACTAAGAAATTGTATGTTATAAACCTACTTGATCAAACACTTCTTCCTCTTGTTCATTTTCCTCATTAATAAGCTCCCCTTCCTCAGCATCAAAATCTTCTGCTTTGGTCCTTTCTGCTCTCTCTCTTTTTCTACTTGAACTGGCGGTGATCACCTGCTTTATCTCCTCTACAATGGATCTGACCTGGTTTTCATCTAAAAGTGGCCCAGATATCTGAAAGAAAAGATACAAAGCAAGCATGAGTTAATCAAACTCAATCCTCAATATATAAGGTAGAAATACTGAAATATACCTTTTGTTTATTAAGCTTATTCTAAAAGTTAGGTGTTCTACATGACTCTTCCCATGCGAACTAAAATAAAAGACTATGAATTACAGAATATTTTAACAATATCATCCAAAAAGAAGCGCGTGGTAGAACATCAAGCAGGCTACCCACACTGCATGTGGAGCATAAGTAAGGTGTTACTTTAGCAAACCAATTCAAAGTTATATTCCAAAATTTAAAAACCGAAACTTACTTGTTAGAGTTCTTGCAAACAAAACCAGTTTTTCTCTTTCGCAAAGAACATAACAAAGCAGAGCAAGACGAGGAATACCCACTATCCATTTACGTTCTGTTTGCATCATGTATTTGTGCCTAGCAATAACTAAATCAACGTTTCGAATCTTTAGCCAATTGACAACTTTCTTGCACTCAACTACGGCATAGAAGTGTACCAATTCCATATCAACTAAGAAAGTAAATTTATGCAGAATGAATGCAGAAAAAGTTAAGCAAACTGGGGTCAGCAAGTAATTAAATTTGGTGTACATATGACCAACCTGTAAGCACTCGTTTAATGCATCCAATATATTTGCACATATTTCTGTATCAGGTTCCTGCATACAGTGCACCCACATTTCAGTGAAATTTACATCTCTACACCCTGAACAGGAGGGCTTAATTAACAAACAAAAAACAACCTTATGTAATGCTTCCACCAGAGCTGGAACAATGTAATCAGACAATTGCTTTATATAAGTTTGATCACGACCTTGAGCTTGACCTTTCTCTATAGCTAATTTTGCAGAAAGCAGAAGCTCCGGCATTGCTAGGAACAACAAATAGATATTTTTTATTCACAAATGGAGCAAACCTCTGTGACATGTGGAGAGGAAGGGCCAAAATAAGAATATCTAATGGTAACAATAAATTCAACCTGAAACAGCTGCTTTCCTAACTTCTTCATGAAAATAAAATTTAAGAAGTGGAACCAAAGTCGGGGCAACCTGCATAAATTTTACCTTCATAAGTATCATACTAAAGAAATTCAGTCAAGAAAAATAATTATGAGACCCTATGAATGACCTGATCAATCCAGGGAAAGAACCCCTCTTTCAACTCATCAGCATAGCAACAAAGCATATTGCAAGCTGTAGCTTTTTCCTCCAAAACGCTTGTCTTGATTCCAATTCTTTTATCCCCAAGAGTAATTGTTTCCATACTGTAGCAGAAAGGCAACTTCAGAGAGACAGCAAGTACAGAGCAGCATAACAAGACTAGCTACATCTTAATATCTTATTACACTCACAAAAACTACATCTTACACCCTTGTTATCTTCAAGATAGCAATTTACACACAGTCATCAAGGGTTTAAGCTAAAAATATGATGATATAGATGTTAAATCAACATAGTTGCAGGAGAGCGCGTGGGCATGTGTGTGAGAAAGAAAGTGAAGAGTAGATCCAGCTACATTATATAGCAACATTTACGAAGGTTACAAAATGATAGGTATTAATGGCACATCCAATATAATTATACACCGCTTCTTGGTACATAAAGAGGAAAAATTCAAACCTTTCATCATCCGAGTCATCAATATCACTATTGTCATCTGCAGATGTAATGGTAACATCTGGCTTGAGTTGTGCAGACATAAGCAAAGGAGGCATTACAACACTCATGTACGGGAGGAAATCTTGTCCTAAACACTTGCAGAGTCTAGCCCATGCCTGTAACATTTTAGATGATTTGTTATTGCAGATAAATGACAATAATTTCCACGCACATTCCATGGGAGAAGAGCAGCCAACCTGTAGCATGTAACTTGTAGTCGGATCATCTGTCTCCATTTGAGACCCTTGCAAAGACATCAGCACTTCCATGACCTTCACAGAGAACAGTAAACATAAGCATATGACTCAGTATATTAATTTGCCGACTTCAAATAGAAAAGCACATAAGTACAGAGTTGAAGAGTAGAGAGCCAACTTCAAGATAAATTCTGAAAGGAGGATGCTGCACACTAAAAGGTCTAAATTGTATAAGCCCCTACCTGCTTAGCATCATCCCTGAACTTCTCCTTCCCAACAGCCATACCAACCAAACTAATGCACTCCATGGATTTGGCACGAAGCATGCGATTGGACTTATCAGTTGCATTCACCAAGATAGCTTTCAGGTAAGGAATAACTGCGTCATAGTATTTTTGGAAATGCTCCTGCAGATCCCGTTACCATCAAAATGTTGAGATGTGGAAACATTCAAATAGACTAGCACATTCTGTAGACATTATCTGTAGATATTACCTGAGATGAATCAGCAACTGATGCTAAAGCAGTCAAAGCCCCCTCTTGCACCATTTGTTTCCCGTTCTGAATGAGACAAAAAATGTAAGACACAAGTAAATAATGAGTTCAAAAGAATATAAGTACTATAAGTTGTTTCATTATGAATGTGTTGTGCGAAGCACACCTGCAGAAGCACAAGCAATTTGCTCACTACTCCATCTAAATATGGTGTTAAAATATCCGGAGTACAGTTCTCACTGAAGTTCAGTACTGCTGAAGCAGCATGTGCCTGCAGATATCAGAGCACAAAAAAGGGGAAGCAATGAATAACTAATTTGCATGAGCTGAAAAAAAAAATCATCCACGCATCATGCTATGCTATGTTACAAATTCAGGAGATAAAGAAGTGCAAATGGAGGATACTAGCAAGCAGCAAACCACTGGGAATGCTCATCTGAGTTTCTTTCTACTTTATTTTGAAATGACTTTCAAAAAAGCCATACTTTTGACCAGAAACATGCATTCATGTAGGTTTTACCTCCCAGCAGGTTAGAGACTCATTCTCACGTCTCAATACATGAAAGATTAACAGGAGGCAACTAATGAATGCTGCTTTTGGATGAGGGAGTTCCAATTGCAAAGATTGACAAATCCCCCTCATTTTCAAATTTCCTACTTGCTATATGTTTGAAACTCCGTCATGCAAAACTGCATAAATGGATTAGGGCTCTCCTCAACTAAATATGCAGAGATAAACTAACAAACTGAAATAGTGAGCTATGCACAGTATAGTGCAACACAATGCACAACTTCTAAATCATAAACAGATGAGGAACTGCCAGTCAGTTTCTGATCACCCGCCCATAGCACACACACCTGTTTCCTACTTGCAAGTACTAGTAGTTATAAACTTAAAGTTCTCGTGGGTTAAAGATGACACAAGAATGGCAAGAAAATTCTTCACCAATCATTCCTCATGGATCCCAGATGAGGGAACCCCAAGTAATATCAATCAAAATTTAAGCCTTTGGACTATGTTGTGAGGGAGGAACTAACCTGAACACGTGGGTTCTGAAAATCATCCATAGCTGCAGCTAATGCTGGGAGCACCTGTTGGTGATATTGCACTTGCAGATCAGGGCCCAAATCTGTTGACAACTGCCCAATTGCATTAATGGCTGCCCACCTTACACGAGGATGAGGATCTTGGAACGAGTTCAAGACCATTGCCACCACTTGCTCCAAATTCTTAACCATTACCTGCAACGAAAGTGGAAAGGCACAGATTGAGAATCACCATTAAACATAAAGGTATGCAGCATGCTGCAGAAAAATGATTTGCTGGTGAATTTTTCTCATAATTGATGAAATCTTGATACAGAACAATACAAGTGACACGTTAAAAACTGCACAAGGATATAAATGAATGAATATGTGCACACATCTCATGCAACAAGCAATTGTGCCATATGGGGCATGATTACTTTTCATTTATATTCTTCACAACCGAACGTGATAATCTAATGGGCAAATATTGAAGAACATCATATCAGTGTTCTCTGTTAGCTTGTCAGGCATTTGAGCAACTTCGAAAACAAGTCAAGCAACCTCGGGAATACTATTACCAGAGATAAAATTCTACACTCCAACAAACAAAACAAGCAAAGCATTCAATATGATCACAAATTTAGAACACCTAAAGTGGTTAAGTAACAACAATCCCTATCATAATGCGACTAGTGGGTAATAGTTAAGCTAATCTGAATACAATAACACTTAGCTAAAACAACAAAAGGATATATACCTTAGCACAACCCTCTGCAATTTGAGCAAGGGCAATGAGCGCGGCGTGGTGCTTCTGCCACTCGGGAGCAGCCAAATACGCCGGCAACTGCTCAGACGCCACCGGAACAATGGTATTACCGCCAAGCGAAATGGCGAGCCGGTCCAAGCACTCCTGCCCCACGCTGTAATTACTGGTCTCCCCAGCATCCTCGTCCTCCGTCTCCGCTGTGTGCCACGATGGCTCGTCCTGGATATCCAAAAGCATCCGCATCAAAATCGCAAACAACCTGCTAATGAACTGCGGCAGCTTCCTCATCATCCCCGGCGCTCGCTCTCTGGCCTCCGCGAGCGTGATCACAAACTCGATCGCCAGGTGCCTCGTCCCTTCCTCCAAGGACTCCGCCTCCGCAATCTGCAGCATAGCGCCGACCACCTCCGCAATCTGCCGCCGGAGGAACCTCGGCTCGGTCCCGGCGAGCTCGATCATCAGTTCCAGAGCCTCCTGCGCGGTGGCCTCGTTGCCGTTGTTGAGCGCCTCCATGAGCGTCTTCATCATCGCCGGCAGCAGGTCCTGGAACCGGTCCCGGTCGCCGGAGCTCGTCAGGCACTGGATGAAGTTGATGACGGCGTTGAGGGCGGCGATCTTGACGTCGGAGTCGGCGGGCCCGCCGCCGCCGAGGGTCTGTAGGAACACGGCGTGGAGCTCCTTAATGTAGGGGACGAGAGTGTCGCCGATGTACTGCGAGAGCTGCGCGAAGATGAGGAACGCGGACTCCTGAAGCTTGGGCGAGTTGGAGGAGACGCAATTGAACATGAAGGGCAGGAGCTCCGGCCAGTGGTTGTCCGGGAGGATGCCGGAGGCGAGCTCGGAGATGGTGTCGCAGAGCTTCTTGGAGATGGATTTGGTTTCCTCCTGTTGGATGCAGGTCAAGAGGATGGTCTTGAGGGTGGATTGGGTGGCGGGGGAGAGGCGGGGCCAGAGGTAGGAGTCGTCGCGGGTGAGCTGCTTGCGGAGGAGGACGGCGGACATGGCGCGGGCCTCGGCGGCGGGGGAGAACTGGAGGAGGTGGGCCAGCTTCAGGGAGAGGGAGTCGGGATCGGTCTGCTTGCATAGGTTGAAGATGACCTCGGCCTGGGATCGCTGCTCGTTGGAGGAGGACATCAGGTGGGAGATTAGGGTTTGGAAAGGGGCCGGGTCGGGGCCAAGAATCGTCGCGAGCTGGGCTTGCTGCAGCTGAGTCGACTCGGCCGCCATTGTTGAAGCTGCAAGCAGTTGTTGCTGCTGCTAGGGCTTTTGCTGCTTGCGGCGGATGGAGATGAATGGATGAGAGAGTGTTTGTTTTTGTAATTCGGGTCTTGTGTTAGTATTCGGGTCTCCTCCTTGTGCTGCTGTGCTGTGGGCTGCGGACTGGGCTTAAAGTAGGAGCGGGAACAGAGGAGTGGGGCTCCGATTAGGGAAAAAGGCAACTCAAAGACTTGATTTTTGCGATGGATCCTTAGCTGTGTGTGACTTATTTGTGGGTCACTCATCATCAATCATAATTGATAACTTAATTTAATTTAATTTAATTTAATTATTTGAACCCTAGGCAAAAAATTATATTTTTGGAGGGAATTTTATCTTTCATACGCTGCAACTACACTTTTTTTTTTAATTTCGGTTCTAATGCTTGCGGCAATTAATTTAGGAAAAATTGCACAAATACCATATGAACTTTTTCACTTCTATGCATTTACCACGCAAACTAAATATTTTTACAATTCACCACCTAAACTCTTATGACATTTACAAAACAGCAACTCCGTTCGTTTGTCATCCAATCTGCCGTTAAACTCGGCATGTGAGAGGCACATGGTCCACTATTTGAGGTTATAGAAGTTTCGTAAAACTAAATGGCAGGAGCGTCAGCCGTAGCCACCACCTCAAAGTCGTCGTCGTCGCCGGAGAAGCAGATGACAGTGAAGTGGAGCGGCAAAGAGTACACCGTCCGGCTATGCGGCGATAACAACGTCGGCGAGCTCAAGCGCCGAATCTGCCAAGTCACCAACGTCTTGCCCAAGCGCCAGAAGCTTCTCTACCTGAAACTCCTCCCGGTGAAACTCGCCGACGACGCCGTTTTGCTCTCCTCCCTTGCCTTCAAGCCCTCCCTCAAAATGACCACAATTGGGTAATTAAATTTCTGATCTGCTGTATGTTGTTCTAATTACTTATTTCAGTATTTGTATTTGTATGCACACCAAGTGTTTGATGAAATGCCTCTGAATTGAATTACTACGATGGAGGATTATAATATAGTGGATCCGGTAGATTCTCCGGACACTGTTGATGATTTTTAGATTGCCCAAGAGGAGCCTGTTGACATTAAACAGAAAGAAGCCAATAGGGTGAAGTAGAGGAAGCGTATTGATTCGTACAAGGTTTCTTCTTTCTTACCTTTCACTTTCGTGGTCCTTTTCTGCTTCGCATTTGTTTGTTTGCAAATGGGTTACTTAGAGAAATGCAACATTGAAACATGTCAATTTGTCACTTGATTTCGAATATGTGGTCTTAAATGTGTGTTTGGGATATAGATTGATATTCGAAATCCATGCCGAGTAGGAAATAAACTGCTTGTGCTGGATATCGATTATACTCTGTTTGATCACCGGTCTACAGTAGAGAACCCGCTTCAACTTATTAGACCTTGTATCTCTTTGTAGCAATGTGTACTTTTCGAGGCACTTGGGATATGACCTCAAATATAACCTCAAACAGTGGACCACGTGCCTCTCACATGCCAAGTTTAACGGCAGATTGGATGACAAACGGACGGAGATGGTGTTTTGTAAATGTCACAAGAGTTCAGGTGGTGAATTGTAAAAAAATTTAGTTTGGGTAGTAAATGTACAAAATTGAAAAGTTCAAGTGGTATTTGTGCAATTTTCCCTTTAATTTACAAACCAAACCCAGCCTTTCTCCACAAAGCAGAAAGTTGCTTTGCTTGATTGACCCTCACCCTCCTAACAGTTTTTCAATTCTTACAGCTTTTGAAATTATAATTCTTAACTTTTGCTTTCTATCGGGTACTATGTATGAGGAATATTTCGTACCTAGTTGTTTCCTTTTGATTATAATTGTTCCATTTAAGACTAATGCTCAATGTACTAAATGTACAGGTTTGTAATTTACACCAAATTACAAGAATTTTTTATCCACAAACAAAAATGTACAAAACATTTTGTAGTTATAGCTTGTGTGAAGTGCAATCCTTAATCTAGTGTTTTACAACTTGCTCTCGATCAATTTGAATTAATAATTTTGCACTTTGTAGTATAATCAAGGCGTTCGTCTAGTCCTCCAAATAGTACATGCACTACTTTACCTATACATTCCTAATACCACCATATTAGGAAGGAGGGCCTTCAAATCAAACTACATACATGAAAATCAAAGGCTACATAGTTGTCAGCCTTTTTACACTTTAGGGTGTGTTTACTTTAAACGAATTAGAATAAAGGAATGAGAATGATTCATATTTTCGGTGTTTACTTCAACTTTGGAATAAAAAACATTATGGGATACATGTCAAAAATTGATTCTCATTGAGGATTTCCATTCCGGATGGAGAATAAGGTATTAAAACAAGGGAAATGGGAACGGCACTTTAATTTCCAAAATGCTCCAATCTTCTCTTCTATTTTCTTCTAGCGCCCACAACCCATTGTTCCGACGCCGGTTGCTTCTTTTTTTCTTCGATTCGAAAAAAAGCCGCCGGCCGCGCGGGCCGGAAGCTCGCCCCCGGGAGGGGGGGGGGGAAAAAAAAACCCCTCATATTCAATTGCCTCTCCTTATGCTCCGACTATGTCTTAGGCTCAAAAACCCGAAGTCATTTGGACTAATCTAATTTGAAGTCTATTTCTCCCCTTTCCTTTTTAAACAATGAATCTAATTTGGGGT
Source organism: Spiraea crenata (assembly GCA_033992175.1). Taxonomy (NCBI): domain Eukaryota; kingdom Viridiplantae; phylum Streptophyta; class Magnoliopsida; order Rosales; family Rosaceae; genus Spiraea; species Spiraea crenata. The sequence continues at coordinate 342,809 of JAVBHV010000022.1, forward strand.
TTTTATTTTATCAATTTGCGTTATGTCACGCGGTGATAGTGATGAAAAATATGTTATATTTTGTTAAATATGAAAAAAAAAAAAAAGATGAACGAATGAGAAAAGAACTGAACAGCTTACTAAATTTGATTTCGGAAAATGATTCACACGGTCATTAACCACTGGAATGAGAATGACTAATTCCAATTCCAACTCATCTCAATTCATGTTGATTCCAATTCCGAGTCAGTAAACATGTGCTTAATTTACAGGGGTATATTGGATTGAGATTTAAAATTTTTTTTGAAGGATTAAAAAGTCTAAAATATTCAATTAAGACTTTTAAGTACTTTTTTGTAATCTTTAAAAGTCTAGATGTAAACCTCAACCCCAACACCTCACTGGCAACCACCCACCACCATGTCACCACCACGCCGCATCTCAGTCATCGACTCGTCCGACATCGACTTCGACGAAACCCACCACCGCCAATCAGACTCTGAACAACAAAATCAAAAACCCCAATTCTAACTTGCAAGTCAAATCCTTGAATTTCGAAACTTATTACTAAGAGCATCTCCACCGGGAACGCAACAAATCGACTGCGACCTCGGGCGAAAGGGGCTTTTTCGATCGGGCGATTTTGTGGGCAATTCAATCGCCCGGTCAATTTCCACCGCGAGAAGTCGAAAGGCGAGGGCGATCGACCCCGAAAGGGGAAGAAAGGCGAACGGCGGGCGAATTTGCAGTGCCCGTGTCAGCCGCCCACGTGGGTTTTGTCGGAAAGGCGAGGGCGCGTCCGAAGGCGAGGATTGCCTTCGCCTGAGCCTCCGAGTCGATCGGACGTCCGATTCCAGCAGCGGTGGAGGCGGTTTTTGTGGGCGAGGGCAATTTTGCAGGCGATATCGGCGATCGCCAGTCCGATTTCGGCCCCGGTGGAGATGCTCTAAGATATCAAAGGAGGAACAGACACGAAACGAAACAAAAGTCCACGAAAACCAAACAAATTAAACACCAGCAACAACGTGAGTCCATGAACAATCGGTTTTCACTCCAATCACTAACTCTGAGCAACAAAATCGGTGGATTATGGATTTTTTGGCGAGTTGGGTTGGGTTCATTGTTGATTGTCTCAGTTGAGTTCGGGTTCTTAGCCACTGGGGAGTTTTTGTCGTTGCCTTGTTGCAGAAAAAACACATGTGTTTTTTATCAATTCATGAGAAATCAACACCAAATCACGTCAACAACGACAATTCAGCAACGAATAGCTTCAAAACATATCACAATCTCTAAAAAATTTCACAAATCACACAAAAAAACGCTGGAATCCAAGAAAGAACACACATCGTAGATAGATGAATCAGATCAGCGACAAGAGCTCATCATCACCAGGGCTCTGATAACACGAATTTGATCAAAGAAATCAACAATAAAAGAGAAGAGTAAGAATGGGTCGTTTTCTACGAGGACAGTTGTTTCCGTCAGGTGCTAGGTAGGGAATCAGAATGTTTGTCAGGAGAAAAAGTCCTTTGAAATCTGGCAAATAATGTGAAAAAGTCCTTACAAATTCTAATTAAAAAGTCTTCATTGTTAAAAGTCCATTACAAAGTCATTAACAATTCCATTAAGGGCACCTTTACTAACTCAAATATATATATATAATAAAAAAACACATAACTGTTAGGAATAATTCTCAGGAATCAGAATTAGTGTAATTTAATTACTAAAATACCCTTTTGTAAAGATGAAATATTATTAAGATAAATTCAATTTTGATATATAATAAAACACTATTAAAATTTGTTCTACATTATTATTTTTAGGGGTTCTTACTAGGGGTGGGCAACCAAGCTAAAAACTGCAAACCAAACCAAATCAAACCATTTGGTGCGGTGTGGTTTGGTTTAAATATTTTTGAAGACTTCATTCCGAACCACACCACTTTAATGGTGCGACTTGTGTTTCCAAATTTCAAACCTTCCGCACCACACCACCAAATTAATAAATAGTTTAATTTATATTAAATAATTAACACATGTCATCTTTTCATTAATTATTATTGTGCTACTATGCATCCTTCACAAGTAATCAAACCCTCAACTCAAATTAATAAATACCCTTTTGTAAAATAATAAATATTATTAAGATAAATTCAATTTTGATATATAATAAAAAACACTATTAAATTTGTAATATGTGGTTTGACATTATTATTTTATAGGATGGGTGGTTCTACCCCAAAACAGCCGCCACCTTACCAAACATTCCTAAAAAAAATAAAGTGTTACCAAAAAACCTAACTCACTTTTTTTCTTACCAAAAAATCCTATTATTACAATTTAGTCCCATTTTACTGGGATACGTCCTCATTTTACCGGGGCACTTCCTTATTTTACCGAGACACTTCCCCCAATTTCCGGGACACTTCCCCTCTTTTTGAAAGAACATTTGCACAAACATTTGATGATTTTGAATCCTAATTGACCAAAAAATTAATTAAATTGTAAGAAGAAGGTTCTGTACATATTCACAACTAGATCATCATTTTCAAGCTTTCACGTGGTCAAGCATTAACTGTACACCACAAATTAAAGCATTTTGCAATTAAAAATGGCTCAAATTAGAAAACCCAGAAGAAGATCACCAAAGAACAATTGGAAGACAATTGATGATTTGTTGAATGAACACAAAAGAACCTCATCCCTGGATCATCATCAGTGATTCTTTCAAAATCCTCCCATGATTCCACCGCGTGTCCGATTCAACAAGCAAACAAAAATCTCACTGCTTAATTTTTAAAGAAAAAAACTCACTGAAAATAAAAAAAATGAGAAAGCCCAGATTGTATACTTAAGGAGCCAAACAAATCGCCATTAAACACACCAATTACAATCGCCAACTCGAACCCGCATTTGATGCAGGTTTGAGCTCGTCAAGACGGCGGCGTTCGAGGCGATGGCTGCGGCGGCGGCGGAGAAAAAGGAGGAAGAAAGTGAAAGGCCGTGGCGAGGAGATGTGGGGAGAGGAGAAAGAGGCGTATTAGCGGCTGCGTGGATTTGGTTTTAGTGATAAAGGCAGCATTTGGTTAGGAGAGTGAAGAACAGTCAACAAGCCAATTAAAAGTTGGCATGTTTTGTAATTTTTTGTGGTTTTTTTTTGTTATTTCATAAAAAATGGGAGGGTAAGTTTGTAAACGACAAACCCATTCCCATTCCTTTTTTTCCAAACCCACCTCCCCCCTCCGGAATCAAAATGCACTCCACTCCCGGAATCATAATCAATTTTAGATGTGGGACCCATGAGAGTTTTCATTCCGGATTGCAAGTAAACGCATGAATGGGAATGAAATGAAAATGATTCCCATTCCTGCATTCTCATTCCATTGAAGTAAACACGCCCTAAATTCTTAGGATTTTATACACCCCTGTGAATTATCACTTCTATCTCATGGGCTTTGGGCCATGGGTATTTAGGCCCGTAAGGTAGTTGGGCTGATACTCCAAATAAGGAAGCTGGTTGGCAGGAAACACGACCGCGTTGGCGCCTTCAGCAACCGTGACACTCGTGGTAGCTCTCACAAAATCAGCCAGCGCCGCCGCGGTTCGTTATTATCGCCGCCGTGATCCTTGTCGCTTCTCTCCTCGATTGCTCATTCGAGCTTACGCAGGTACGAAGCTTTTACTCCGACAAGTATTTCAGTAAACAACGTATTCTTTTGAGAAGAAGAAAAATATCGATATTTTCCTCTGTATTATGTGATCGGCCAACTGGGTTTGGGTTTGCTTGTAAATTGGATTTCCATTCAGTAGCTTCGCGTACCCGTTCAATGCATTTAAAATTTCATTGCATTGTAGAGAGTTTATGATTTAGCACTGTATTTACATTATCAATGCACTCCAGGTGTTTGTGAAAAGTTCTGAATGGCAGGTGGATTGGAGATTTTGGTGTTCAAGTTTTGATGAATTATGTTGCTGAGGCCTATTGGGATGCTTAGTAAGTTAAGTAGGCGTTGCTTTGGCACTGCTGCTCCACGGCCATGGCTATTTGTGGGTTTGGGCAATCCCGGCGATAAGTACAAAGGAACTAGACACAATGTACTATAAGTCTATAACCATACCATCCACTTTGATCTTCTTGTTTGTTGCCTTGGGTTTTGATGACAGGTTTCTAATTATTTGCTTTTTGTTTTGGTTTGAAACCCCAGCTGGGGTTTGCGATGATTGATGCTTTTGCTGAATCGCAAGGGATTGAAATGAACACGGTCCATTGCAAAGCTATCTTCGGGCAAGGTATGTGAACCTTTTGGATATTTTTCTCTGGTTGTTATGGTTTGTTCGTTAGGTTCATGGAAGCTTGGTATGTATGCCAGGTTTCGTGGGTGAAGTTCCCGTTTTTCTTGCAAAGCCTCAAACTTACATGAATTTGAGTGGTGAATCGGTAAGTGAACATGGTCCATTGCAAAGCTATCTGATGAAATTGTGTCATTCATTCTCATATGTACATGCTCATTGTGGTGTAACTTTGTTTTCTCTTTATTCAACTCCAGTCAGGACCCCTTGCTGCTTACTATAAGCTACCTCTCGACCGCGTACTAGTGGTACTTTTATCCTCCTAATTTGAAGTTTTGTTACCTGATAGCGTCTACGTTCCTTTTTTCTATATAGTGATTGTATTTGTTTCTCATTCTTCTTTGTAGTTCCATGATGACATGAACTTGCCTTGTGGGATACTTCGTCTTCACCCAAATGGCGGTCATGGATGCCATAATGGGTATGATCATAGAATTTTAGTTTGATTTAGTTAACCACATTTATTTCTCATTGATGAAGAATTAAGTAGAGACGACTATTTAAAGTTTGACGGTCAAACTGTTAGAACAGCCTAAAATACTGGCATTTACAGCAGTTATCACTAGGCTGATTAATTGAATGCGTTATCCCTGTGGAGCTAAGTACATTAGATATGCATGTGAGATCTTGAGGCATTATTAGACCAGCACTACTGCTTTCTTAAAAGAAAGGACCATGGCTAGAGCGGTGTTGCGCAAGTTTTTCTTGTCAATCCCTTGTCTTATGAATAGTGTTTTGTTTTTCCTTTCTCTCTTCATAGGCCTTTCAGTTATGCGTTTTCTCGCTTTTCAAACTTAAGGAGCATATATGGAATATTGTTACTCATCCTTTGAAGTTATTTATTATTCAGGCTGAAGAGTGTAATGTATCATTTTCGAGGGAATAGAGAATTTCCTCGGCTAAGAATTGGTTAGTATGAATGTCCATATGTTATTATCTCATTTGCAGTGCTATATATATGATGCATTTCATGTTAGGCATCGGGAGACCTCCTGGTCAAATGGATCCCAAAGCATTCTTCCTCCAAAGATTTAATGCAACAGCACAAAGACGAGTAAGTTTATGTTGTTGTGTAATATTTCAGACTGCAATCTTCTTCATTTGTCATGCCCAAGACATCCATATTCTTATTCTGATTCTGCTGCTGTGTACCAACAATAAACATAACCGACAAATTTTAATTTAACCAGTAAAGTCACAAAGATTGTACTGTATTTTTATATTATTTACTGATAGAATTGTGGATAACACAGAAAGGAGATGACATCATAGCTGTTTCTGAACCATAAGTGTGAAATGTGATAGTTGTTTGATCTGTTCTCTATAGATTACATATTCTGAATCCTGCCATTCTTTCGAATTGGGGTTTTTTTTTTTTTCCCTGTTTATCTTTTGACTTCAAGCTTTTGCTTTATCTCTGTCAATTCATTCTTTGGCTGAGTAACAACAAGGGAATGGTATAGTTTTCACCTTTAACCGTATGCCATAATGCCTGATTTCATGTAGATTGATGCTGCTTTACAAGAGGGAGTTGATATCTTGAAGTTTTTGTTGTCTAAAGGATTCGCAGAGAGTGCAAGGCGCTTCAACACAGAGCAAAAATACAAGTATCTAAGACTAGGGATCGTGCCCCAAACATGAACATATTAGCAAGCATTTGCAAATGAGTGCATACAGTCTGTAGTGATCCCCTGTTGCGTGTAGATTGTAATACAACTTGAAAACCAAATGTCATGTATCCGGATTCCGGAACAATTTTGTTGAGATGATGAGGTTGATTGTACTTGTAGAGAATGGAGAATGAACCATCGATCTGCTTGAATTTGATCAATGTTTTGCTGGGGAGTGGGCAGTGGGAGGGAAGTAACAGTACTGGTTTTTGCTGTCACCAAGTTTGAAGCCATGGCTGATGTGGACGGATGAGTGAGTGATGACCGTGGGGGTTTGGGGTTGGGTTGGGCTCGCACCTCTTGCGCACATGTTGCATGACTTCTGGACCGGTGCATCTGCTTTAAAGATTGACCAATTAATGCGGCCAAAAAAACCAATAAAGAAGACGAGAGAATCAGAGGGGAGGTGCTATGTGGGGCCCATGTGTAGCTCCCCAGCCTCGCTGTCGCTGTACTGCTTCTCTTCTGACAAAACTCCCCACACGCAGTCAAGGAAGGTATGCTAAACTCAGCACTCAGTTAAGCTAACATGTTCGATTCACAACCGTAGCGTAAGTGGAGTAACAAAAATTATATCACCTACAATGCCAATTCATCAATAGAATAGCAAACTATAAAAACATGGTGCGGAGGGGTCGCATTCGAAAACCCAACGACAACGGTGGATGGGCAAACAATTGAGCACACAAGGGAAGAATCCGACAAATCCGATCTTGATCGATGAAAATTTAGGTAGAAATCATTGGTGGACTCATTAAAGCATGTGCTACTCACCACTCATCAGTAGTCACTCCGTCAGCACTGTGTGCGTGGCCCCCCATGCAGCTGACAGGCGCCTGACAGGCGCGTGACAGGCGTATAAGGGCTTCCTATCTCCTCCATTCTGTCCCTCTGTGCCCTTTCCTTCCTTCCTTCATCTCCATCTCCATAAGCGTATCCCACCATCTCTCCTCTCTTCACTACCAAACCACAATTTCATTTTTTTCACATACAAAATAAAATCCGAGAACTCTTTTTTTGTTGTCTGAATCTACACCCAACCAACAAAAAACAGCTACCCAGTTGCTCGCAATCTGAAACAAGACAAGAAACGAGAAGAAGAAGAAGAAGAGTTTGAGTTGTAAGAGATGAGGAACCCGGCATCGACATCGTCGTCATCCAGCAAGGCGGCGACAGTAACGATTACTACTACTGGTGGTGGGACCAAGACGCCGTGTTGTGCCAAGGTGGGATTGAAGAGAGGGCCGTGGACGCCGGAGGAGGACGAGCTTCTGTCCAATTACATCAAGAAGGAAGGAGAAGGTCGGTGGCGGACGCTCCCGAAACGGGCCGGGTTGCTCCGGTGTGGCAAGAGCTGCCGCCTCCGCTGGATGAACTACCTCCGCCCTTCCGTGAAACGCGGCCAGATCGCCCCCGATGAGGAAGATCTAATCCTCCGCCTCCATCGTCTCCTCGGCAACCGGTACGATCTTCTTCATCATCATCATCATCATCATCATCATTTCTGCATACATATGATATTCATCAATTGGGTCATTCAATTTTAGGGTTAGGGTTTCACTGTTGATGGATTGAACCTTAATCAGTCTCGTTGAACTAGAGTGAATGTTCTTAATTAACTAAGTAAGTTACAATTCGCTGGTTGACCAATACTATAATTGACTCATTATTTGGATGATGATAATGATTGAATGTGTATATACATATATGTATACAGGTGGTCATTAATAGCGGGGAGGATTCCGGGGCGTACCGACAACGAGATAAAGAACTACTGGAACACACACCTGAGCAAGAAGCTGATTGGCCAGGGCATCGACCCCAGAACGCACAAGCCTCTCAATCCAGATCACTCCTCTTCTTCTGCTGGTGGTGCTGCCGATCACGCTGACGTGGACAACAACAACAACAACACCAACACCAGCAACAAGGCAGCAGCAGCATCAGCGACAAGGGCCAAAAGCAATCCGCAGCAACGCCGCTTCTCGTCCAACCCTAACCCTAGCAGTACTCCTACTTCTGCCGGTGCCAATGGAGAATTAGAAGATCCGAATAACACCACCACCAACAAGGAAAATGGATTCCATGGAAATGATAATATGATTCATCAAGGTGGCGCGTATGTTTCTTCTGCGGAGGCGACGGCAGCTTTGAGTTCCATTAGAAGCACCACAACAACAACAACAACAACAACATGAACCATGGAATTGGTGGAGTACTACTAGAAGGCAACAATGAGGAGGATGATGAAGACATGAATTGTTGCGGCGACGACGTCTTCTCGTCGTTTCTGAATTCGTTGATCAATGAGGATCCATTTAGTGGCCAGCACCACTTGCAACAACAAATGTTAATGCATAATGGGAATGGGAATGGGAATGCGCACATCGCTGCTGGAGGTGGTTCCGATGTTGCTAATAATTTGATGAGCTCTAATGCTAGTACTACTAGCACAAGTGCCCCAATTGGCTCGTCCGCTTTTGGGTCGGCCGCTTTTGGCTGGGAATCGGCGGTGCTCATGTCGTCGGCTTTCATCCAGAACGATCCCCACAGGGTACTTGATCATGAGCAGATGGAGTAGCAGCAGTATTAGAACACCTGTATGTTCATCAATCCGCGTCGCACTGCGCATATCAGGAACAAAAACAGTTGCTGAGTTCGTTCATTTATGGAAAATTTAAGTTCTAGCTAGGGCTTGCAATGTATAACGTCATCAGGAGGGAGAGAGAGAGATATATATATATATATATATATGTGATGTGATGATTTTGTGTGTGCTATATATATATATTATATATATCTATCCTGTAATTCGATCGATGGACTAGTTCATCATCGGTCGATGTGTTTTCCTCTGATGGGCTATACATATGTGTGTTCATGCGTGTATTGTTTTATATGTTTTGTGTAAACCAAATATGAGAGATCAATAATATCTATATATGTTATTGATTTGTATTAATATAATGTGTGAAGGAACTTGTTATATTTTCTACAAGTCACATTAATTCTGTATAGCTCCCAAAAAGTTTCTCATTTCTCATGTACTAGTGCTTGAAAAACTATCCTACATATGCATATATAATTCAAGATAAACTAATATAATTCAAGCCAGGAACCAGAAACTATATACCTGACATATTTACTCGCCATAAAACGAAATTCACAATATTGCTTTGAGGCCTAGACTCATTAGCCCCAAAATCCATTAACAATTAAACAAGAGAATACTCAGGAGGTTTTCAAGTTAAAAACTTAGAGGCAAAAAGTTAAGTTGCAAGTAAAGATTAAAATTTTGACTTCGATGGAAATTTCGATAGCCAAAATTATGGAAATTTCGATGGAAATTTTGGTAGATTTTAGTAAATTTTGATAAATTTTAGTAAATTTCGATAGTTTCGAACCTCCAAAATTTTTGAAATTTCGATAGAAATTTTGTTTCTTAGTTGGTTGCAAGACCATGCATGCTAGTCAGTAATCCGAAAAATTTAAGGAAATGGACCAATGTATCAAACCTTAATTACATTTAAAAAAAATGGGGTACAAGCAAATTAAAACTGTTGAAAAATGGTTCAAAACTTCTTATCTAGGATACAAATGAATTATCGATATGCAGATATGGCTTGTGTAGTTATAACAAAATTACAGACGTTTCTAATGTCACACACCAAACTACATAACTGAAATTCTACTCATTACACATTATAATTAAGCTTAGTTCTCCGTATACACAAAGTATACCTATATATATGTAGTAGCTAGCTAGGTTTTACTGTTCATTTTGTTGTTGTTGTTGTTGTTGTTGATGTTTTTATATATGAGCTATGAAGATTTTCACATATGCGTATTTATACAATTTGGTATAAATATGGAAAGAGACTTACGACAATAGGATGAGCATGAATTCGACTATAAATTGCTGTTGTAAATTTCAGTGCTCAGTTCAGTTGACAAGACTTGATCTTCATCGATCTTGGCATGATTCACCAACCCCTAATCTGGTGATCCGTCCATCCAAACATGCCTACTACTGTGATGACGGTTGCCGGTTGCCGGCCAGTGCTTGAACAGCTTCCTGCAGATCAAGTACAACATCCATATATATGTTATATATATGTATTTTCTAGCTACCTATTCAGTGCATGCATAACACCCATATATATGTTAGCTACTCTCACAATGCTAGCTCAATTTTATATATATACATGCAAAGTGTTAAAACCACATGCTAGTCAGTAAGTAATCCAAAAGATTATTTAAGGAATAGACCAACAAACTGAATGTATCAAACTTACATACATGAAATTCAAGCATATATATATGAATGATCGACAATGGCTGGCAGTTAAAATAATTAATGTATGTTTTGCAAACTTTGATGATGATCGATATATTGTTTGCTGTTTCTTTCTATTACTGAAAGGTATATATCGATCTTACATGTAATTATGTCACAGCCCAAACTCAACTATAATATGGTAATGCTTTGTTTAGTGTTTTGGATATTTGCCTGTGTGTGGATCAATTATAATATTCTTCATACAGATTGTTTAAGATAGAATTCAATTAGGGATCCTATAATATGAGCTATGAAGATTTTCAGGTAACTAAATACCAATGCTAATTATTTAAGCCATATGTACAGAATCGAGTTAGTCTAGTAATTAGTTAGAAGGAAGAGACTTACATTCATCCAATATGATTAATTGATGTAACGTTCAGTACTGATCAGTTGGGACTTGATGATCATCAATTCATCTCATCGATCAATCTTCTCATAATCTGATGAAAGCAAGGTTTTAAGCATCGTCAATCCTCCTAATCCGGTCATGATGCCTCCAGACATGCATGCTGTTGATGACGGTCTCCGTCGCCGGTGCTTCAACAGCACCCTCCTGGTCAAGTACAACAACATCCAAATATGTTAGTTATATGCGCTATATCCAAACAGGAACTAACTGGCAATAAATGTATGAAAGATTATATCTACATCCATCATTTTTTGTCAAAAAAACTTTTCAAATTACCCTCAAACGGAAGATCACATTTCATAAAAACTTAATGTGATTAGACACATACTTTCTTCATGGGCTTACATCGAAATCAAGAAAGATACAGGGAGGTGGCAATGTTAGTGACGAAGGCTTTCCGTCGGAAAAAGTACTTGTTAGTCTTTTAATTTTATATTAACTTTCAAGTTCACGAAGATAATGTTTGAGTTTGAAAATAAACCTATTAGATTCTTATGAAATTTTCTTTGTAATGTATAGCTGATTTTAGAAGTTTTATAGACAAAAATATATTATTTAGTGGGGGAAGAGAAATAATGGGTGTAAATAAAAATTCCCCCAAATGTATTAGAACAAAAACATCTAAACTGTTAAGGCAAACATATATGGTCTAAGAATACTAGCATCTTAGCACACGCTTTCACGTGTACCAATCTACATTTCGATTTTAGTGGTGTATTAATTGTAAAATAATAAAATTACTAAAATACCCTCACTTAAGTGGTGGCTTCCATTTGATTTGGTATGGGTATTTTTGAAAAACACTTGTTTCATTTCCTTGAGTACATTTAGTCTTATGTGCACCTAAGTATTCGCTTAAATATATAGATATTGCTCATGATACGTACATGTCAAATATACAAATATATGCTCTTAAAATTTTAGAGGTTTTTGCACAACTTTAATTGGGCCTTGCCCACATAGCCCCAAATAAACCGCTGGTCCATGTCAGCCCACTTTCCTTTTTAATAACCGCCGCATTCCCGACAAGCCAGAATAAAAGGAGTTGTCCTGAAATGAAAGAGTGGCCACTAGTTCCAATTTTAGTGCTAGGTAAGACTTTTTTTTTTTTTTTTTTGGGTCGGAGTACTAGGTAAGGCTAAGAGAACGTTTTTGGTTGTTGTAATGTACTTTGTGTTGGTTTGACCAAAAATCCAAAGATTCATATCTGACCGTCCACCCAAACTACCAGTCTTCTCAGTCTTCTCATTGCACCATGCGATTGGTAGATACACGCCTTCATGGTTCATGGTTGACCTCAAATTTCCAGTAGTTTCTCTATTCCAACCTCCTATATGAGTCTTTTGACCCCCTACTCTACTTGCCTTTTGTTCTTTCTTCATTACTATACTAACCTGTTCTTTCTTCATTACTATACTAACCTCATAGCACACGCAAACACGTGTGTGAGAGACTTTTTTTTTTTCACAGAGGCTTTGCGCCACATTTCAATATTGTCGGTTTTCATTTCGAGCGTGATGGATTGATTTTCGGATGGTGATGATAGGTTTTTGTTTAGTATGGTAGAATTTTTAATTATTTTTTAATTAATAAATTAATAATTTTACAGTTTTGCCTCCATTCTTTAAAAAAATCTGATTTTTTTTAATTATGGGTAGTTTTGGCATTATGAATGTTTCACCAAAAAAACCTGCTCAAACTCCATCCCCTTAATATATAGAGATACTTATTTTTCCAAATTTATATGGTTACTATTTAAACTTAATTGCATATCCAATTTATTATATACTTATGTCCCAAATTTATATTGTTACTATTTAAACTTATTTACATATCCAACAATCCCTTGATGTCTATGTCCGTGAGCAACAGCTACAAGTGTATCAACCACCAATCTAAGCCACTTATTTTTGCTATTAGTTCCAATGAATAGTCAATATGCACAATTATTATACACAGTACATGAACTTTTAAATTCTCATTTTAACATATAAACATGGAAAGTCATTATTTTGGGTCCATTGGAGGCAAACTGTTAGAAACCCATGTGTAAAACTTATCCCTAAAAACTACCTTGTAGGGAAAGTGTCTATTGAGTTCTTAAACCACACTAGAATGCTCTATTAGCCTAATGGGGGACAATTAGGGCCTAAGACGAACCTAAAATAAGAAAAATGCTAGTGTATTGCTAAGAGGGTACTTATGAATCTTAAAGTTAACTATTACTATAGGAGTTTTGTGAATTAACAAGGGTCTTTTTTTAAGCAAACAATGAATGTAGGTTATCTTGTTAACGAATTGCAGTTCTTTATCATCTAGACATCAGCCAACCATTTTTGGTAAGATCAAATATCCCATTTCACTGTTCACATAAAGTTTCAAATAATCTGTACATGAATCGTGTACTATAATTGTTGGCCGGAAGTTGAGATTAAACAAATTGTTGGAATCTGTGGATCAGATAATTGATACTTATTTCAGACGGATCACCACCAATGGCGCACTTTTCATCCCCTCTACCTTTTAAAATACCATTTTATATATTTTCATGGTACATGAACATAAAAATCCCAGAAAGTACAAAGTGTGAAAAACATAGCTCAATGCAAACTTTCATCATATTGTTATTATAATTTGATTATCCACCTAATATTGATATCTTTGTTTGGCGACACCAACGAGAGCCATATAGTACTAGAATCATATATCTATATTTTTGTTTTCGTTGAAGAATTTGTTTGTGTGGGGACAACTCTACATTTTCTCCCCAACCTCTAAAGTATGCTATTTCATTTTCCAACTGTTGTTATTGAACAAACACCATGTTTTCCCAAATGCTAATGCAAAAAGGGTCTTAAAAGCAGAGGAAACAGAGTAGGCATTTGCTGCAAACTCTGAAGCAGAACAACATAAATTAGAAGCAAAAAGCTACCACGATCTTGCCGCAAAAATTACGTGGACAACTAAGGTTCATAAGAAACGAAAGCAAAGCTGCAAAAATGATTTATAACCAATTTCTACACTAGTTATGACTGTAGATTTCAAAACCACTCGGCAAAGAAAAAGAAATTAAAAGCCCATTGAATGGAAGTTGTTCATGACATACCCGAATAATGCATCCTTCCTTCTCCTTTCGGGGCCTGTCCGGTAAAGAATCCAGTACTTCTTTGTCGTGAATATCTGAATAGGATCGACCGCCCCTGGAATACCTTTGCGTCGGAACAATGTTTGCCATCTCTCTACCTTGCTGGAGCCTATAACAGAGGCGTTGCTCTAGTGCAATGATCATCCAATAGGGACAAGGAAATCTTATTGTCCCAAAGATTAATAATAAAGGTTGAAACTTGAAAAAGGCAGACGAAAAAACTTCATGTGGCAGGAAAAGCAGCTCATACAATTTTTCTGAATTTTTTTGCAGTGTCTTCTACACGGTATAAGCACCGAAGTTTTAAAGAGGGAAGTACGCGTGCCGGTCTGGTGTTGGTGGCAATGCAATTTGGTGCTGTGGGGCTTGGTTGGAGGGGTTTAGTTTGGGGATTGACCGGTAGATCCTTGGCTTTTCTAAGGGAGGGGCACCGGCTGAGAATGTAAATCCCAAGGAGGAGGACCAACCAAACGTTCTAACCCATAAAAGGGAGAGGTCAGACTTTGTTAGACAGACCAAACTTTCTAATCCATAATCTGTAATCTGTATACAACCATATCTGCCTATCAGCTCATAATCTATCTGCTTTATTAATAGCACTGTCATTAATCACTTGGGTCAGTAGTTTATAATTAATTTAATTTGAGTACTAGGTTGGAAGACATAAGGCTGTCTCTTCTGCAGTCTGTACCTAACCAGAAGCTCTAGGGTACGGACTCGTAGGAGAGTGAGCGGGACTATCTGCATTGGGGGTTCCGCACGGTCCAACTCCCCTGCAACTCAAGTGTGCTGCCGGATAGGGCAGGCAGGCGCATCCAAGAAACTACAAATTTTTCAAGCACTTTCCTTTTGGATTGCATATCTGATGTGTACCTCACTTTGAAGAACACTTGGATAATAGAGCATGGTCCAAAATTGGATTGCCTATGAAAAACTAGCTGAATGTGGAAAGTAAAGCAGCAACGGCCGGTTGGCCCATCTGCAAGCAATTCCACATCCAGAGCTTTTGATATCTTACAGCCAAAACAAGTTAGATTTTTGTATTTTCTTTTGGTCAAAAACAAGTCAGACTGTGCTTTTTTTGGCCGAAACAAGCTAAGATAAGCTCAAAAGGTCAAACTGTACTTATGAAAGAATATTGAATCGAATGTAACCTACCATTCTTCAGCTCAAAACAAACAAGACAAGAATTTCTCCGGCGTACAATTTCTACTCAAAAGTACGATGAAAAAAATTCGAAATTCTGACATTCAGCAGATTCTTATGACGATTGAAGGGTGACTGGAAAATACGTTTCAACCACAAATCTAAGTGCTGCAAAGAATAATGCACTTACCAGAATATTAGTTTCGCAGTTTCTGGATTTTGATCCTTCCAAATTCTACACCACCAAGTCTCTTGCAATCCTGCCTGCGCAATTACTTCAGAAACCAAACACAAGTTTGAGCAGAGGTCTCTGTTTTTCTCTCCCTCTCTTTTTTGGAGGCAGAATAGTATTACTGCTACTGAACTTTTGGGTCACCATATGAATGCATAGTATATTGATTACATCGGGACAGTGGTCCATCAACATTTATGTTGGCAATGTACCCCATTTGCAAGCATTGAGATTTTTGTTTTCCGAAAAGAGCTCTCGAACTAGTGATTTCGAGAGGTTCGGAATCACTAACAACTAGCCAATGATAATAACACATCAAATCTTCTTCCCTCGAAATTGTGTGTAGTGTCAAAAGTGCCCTTTCACTCTATGCATTGCTGTGCTAACATTTGGCTGAAAATCCTCTAGAGCTTAACTGGGAAGCTTTTCGTGTAAAATTTGAACTTGCATAATTGGCCATGCTCTCTTCTCGCCCCCAATTCCAAATTTTAGCCCATATTAGGGATTCGAAGTTTGATATGCCATTTATCGAATTCGCCGAGGTCTCATCTCCAATCTAGCTGCTCTCTAATTTGAGGTAATTTGAATTCTTCCATTCTCTCTTTCAACTTCAATTTAGTCGCCAATCAAAGCTCAGATTTTGATAGATTTGAACTTCGATTTGATTGCAATGTTTATCGTTATATATTGCGTATTGGTTCAAAGTGTTGAGGATTGGAATTGTTTACAGTTGATGGTAACAAAAAGACTCATAAAGATTGAACCTTTTTGTAAATTTGATTGTAGGCAATTGAGGAGAGCAATGGGTGAGTGGAAAAGGCATAGAATTCTTATGGTCTCCGATTTTTTCTATCCCAACTTTGGTGGTGTGGAGAATCACATCTATTATCTCTCCCAATGCCTTCTCAAGCTTGGCCACAAGGTTTCTCAAATTTCTGACTTCAGTTTGTGTCTTTTTGGATCTTCCATTGTCTGATATAACTGCAAAGCAGAAATTGGAATTTGAACTGATGGTTGGTTTATTTTCAATGCTATATCGTTTATTTTAGTTTGGAAACTGTTATTGGCACTCACAAAAAGTCATCTTGCATTCGCCCTAGTTGAAATTGTCGAGCTAGGGGTGCAAGATGACTAGTTTGGAGTGCTAATAACAACCCCTTTTGAGGAATTTTAGCATTGTTGTTAACAGGAGGGAATACCTTTTATGAACGTAACCTGCTTGATGAGGCAGCTTAGGTGTGATGAGGAGTTTTGCTACAGAATGGGGATGGTGCCTGATTAGATATTGGAAGTTTTCATTTTATGTTTGGAAGCCAAGTGATTTTAGTTATAATTACTGAAAGTCTTTCATGACACAAATCAGCTTCTTCTGCTCTATTAGTTGTTGACTAGAGGAACGTTCATTGTGTGATTGTTCAGGTGGTGGTAATGACTCATGCCTACAATAATCGTTCTGGGGTGAGATACATGACAGGTGGTCTGAAAGTTTATTATGTACCATGGAAACCATTTCTTATGCAGAATACTTTTCCCACCATTTATGGGACACTTCCCATAGTAAGGAGTATACTTATTCGAGAAAAAATATCATTGGTACATGGACATCAAGCCTTCTCAACTCTTTGCCATGAGGCTTTGATGCACGCACGTACAATGGGGTACAAAGTCGTCTTTACTGATCATTCACTGTATGGTTTTGCTGATGCTGGAAGTATACACATGAACAAGGTATTGCAATTTACTTTAGCAGAAGTAAGTCAGGCCATTTGTGTTTCTCATACAAGTAAGGAAAACACAGTGCTAAGGTCAGGTTTACCACCAGCAAAGGTCTTTGTAATACCTAATGCTGTTGACACAGCTATGTTCAAGCCCGCACCAAAGCGACTGAGTAGGGATGAGATTGTAATTGTTGTTATAAGTAGATTGGTTTACCGGAAAGGCGCTGATCTGCTCGTTGAAGTGATTCCAGAAGTATGCCGTTTATATCCCAATGTAAGTTATTTTAGCAAAGCATTCGATGAAAATATCACTTCTCTATGTCCACCAATGATGTTCAATGAATTTTGATATTGACAAAGACTTCTATTGTCTACATTTATGATTCTGGAATTGTATATTCAGATGATCATATATTCATCCTTTTGTTATAAAGAAAATGTTGAGTGTATTGGATGTAATTATGCGAATAGTTAATCAGCACTCAAATCATCTCATTCAGAAATATGTGTTAAGGTCCGTTTCATTGTTGGAGGAGATGGACCTAAACGTGTGCGGTTGGAAGAGATGAGGGAAAAACATTCTCTTCAAGATCGAGTTGAGATGTTAGGTGCAGTGCAACACTCTCAAGTGCGATCTGTCCTAATTTCTGGCCATATATTCTTAAACAGGTACTTAAGAATAACCTCACTCATCGGAACAGAGAATAATTTCTCAATCTGCTCTCTACTATGAAGAAAGCATCTAACAACAGTATATAAGTGGAATGCATTTGCATTTAGATATAGCTATTGTGATGCAACTTCTGCTCTTCTTGCAGTTCCTTAACAGAAGCTTTTTGCATAGCGATCTTAGAGGCTGCTAGTTGTGGATTATTAACAGTGAGTACACGTGTAGGAGGTGTCCCAGAGGTGTGAATTTTTAAAATCCTCACTACGTAGTAGTGAAAGAGTATTTGCTTCTTTACTTATTCCCAGGATGTGTTCCATCACTGAGTTGACAGAATTTGTTAATCATGAGATTTTTTTAGTTAAGCTAGCCCTGTTGTGTGTGTAGGTACTACCAGACGACATGGTTGTACTTGCAAAACCAGATCCTGGTGATATGGTTCAAGCAATAAAGAAGGCAATATCTATACTTCCTAGAATTGATCCACAAGAAATGCACAATCGCGTGAGTGCACTCTTTCAGTGACTGTGGCCTTTATGCAAAATTGACTATGAGTACTAAAGCGGGCATTTTGGGTTTTTTGTTTGTTTGTTTGTTTGTTTGTAGATGAAGGAACTGTACAATTGGCATGATGTGGCGAAAAGGACAGAAATTGTTTATGACCGTGCTTTACAATGCTCGAATCAGAATCTTCTAAAACGACTCTCAAGGTCTGCTATTCAAAGCTTACGTATAAAATGCATGCTCATACAATTGTTAAGGCCATGATCTGGGTTCTTGAAACAAAATTCATTGTGCATCGTGCGTGAATAATCTATTATCTTCATCTCGTCAGTGTAAAAAGCAGAGCTTTGCATTTAGCGGATTTTAAACCACTGTCCTGCTTGTCTTGCTTGAGGTGATATGAACTTGTCCTTGTAGTTTAGGTTTAAGAGGATGCAGAGGTGTTTAATATTGTGTTAGTTAAGCTGCCTGAATCAGATACCGACAAGTGAGCTTGGCTATGCAGCAGTGATGGATTTAGAACATCGTCTGACTGTATATTTATCTTGCTTTTTTGCATTTAAGGCTGCTAATTGATTTATTTGTTTAATGTAGATACCTCTCTTGTGGAGCTTGGGCAGGGAAGCTTTTTTGCTTGGTTATGATCATTGACTTCTTGTTATGGCATCTGTTGCAACTATTGCAGGTTCTATAGTTTCTGTGCATGTTCTTTGGCTTTCCTCATTATTTCATTTTCTACTTTTAATTATCTTTGTTTCATTGTTCATATCAGCCTGCAGAGGATATTGAAGAAGTGCCTGATTTCGTTCTATCCCATGATCAAGATGAAGGGATTTTGGAGGACCATCAGAAACAAAGCTTGGGATGACTGCAATTTCATAGCAAAAGTGCTCCAACAATTCACAGAATGAATTGGATCACCAGATCTCTTCTCCTTGTTGTTTTCGCGAAACAGCATCAATTTAGTTCATGACTCTGAACATTGAAGACTTGAAGATGGTTGTCTATTGTTAGTATTTTTAGTATGGCAACTTTCGAACAATTGTTGATCGAATTGGCTACATTCTTTCAATTTTAGCCTTTCGCGCTTATGTACAGTCTTATGAAAAATTTATCCTTGCAAAGCTTATTTAGCTCCAAGCTTACTTTGCACCCGATCCTTTGATAGCTGCAACCTCTTGGTTACATTTTGTTTGCCTAAGAAAGAATTTCCACTTAAGTCATACATGTTAAAAAGCCTCACCAACAGAAAGAGCCTGAAGAGGTCAAGCTCCTTCTCCCTAGATAGATATGCATATTTCCCTCCTTTAGAGCAACTCCAATGGTGATGCAAATTTGGAGATGTAAAGCCACTTTTACATCTCTATTTACATCCATGAGTTGTAAATTTGAGTTTTACTCCAATGGCAAGATGTAAATTTTAGATATGTAAATTTAAATTTCATGTGGTTGATGGCAGTTCATTTGCTTTAAAGTGCTTTTTTTCACGTGGTGACGTCTTTCACGTGAGTATTGTCTCAACCAAATATGCTTTTTCACTTAGAATGATTCACAATCAAGATGCACTTTTAGTTGTATAATTACAACTTTTTGTGTGCTTTCCAACGAGATGTACAATTTCTCAACATAGACAACTCCCCATTATAGTAGATTGCGGCAATAGAAGATGTAAACTCCATTATCCATCCCATTTTGCATCTCCATTGGAGATGCTCTTATGGGCTTCAGCTCCAGATTTTAGACAGGGATGCATATTTCCCAAGTGACGGGAAACTGCAGATGTAAAATGCAGGGCCCACAAACTTGTGTCTGTGACTCCAGTCAGAAGAAGATAAAGAGGAAGAAAATACCAAAATGCAATGGCAATTGGCAAGTTGGGTACGTGGAGCTAGCCTAAACATGAAAACAAGTCATCCTCTGTAGCCGCTGGTTGAACCTCCGTCACAACGAAACACACAAACACAAGAGCCACTGGAATCCATCATCTATGCCTGCCATCGCCATGTGAGCTTTCAGCTTTGTGTATTACACTTCATCAGTTCATTGCTCTCTGTTTGATAGCCATGGCGAGCGCTACCTCTGCTTCTCTGACTTTGCCAAAACTGGATTTTCGGTGGTTGTCTTCTCAAAGAAACTTCAGAAGTACCCCACTTTCACTCATTTTCAGAAAGGATAATCTCCAGCAAGCTAAGATGCCTAGTAGGATTTCTAAGTTTTCTGAGCATAAACAAAATGGGTTTGCCTTGTTTTCTTCTCTGAGTAGTCAAATTGGCGAGAACAATGCGTCTGAAGTCCAAGTTCAAAGCAGGTACCATGTTTTCACTTCCTCTTGTGTTCTATGTAGTGAGTTTTTTGAATTGGTTTAGAGTTCTGCTTTTGTTGTAAGGTTCTCTTTGGTTTTAGAGAGCAGGAACTTCAACCATTTGTAAAGTCCTTCATTTCCAAGATATGTATATAACAGCCTTTCCCGTGGTAACCAAAACGAACTCTGGGGACCAAAGTTATGCTTTCGTACTAACTTTTGCGTGATTAGTAAGTGTTTCTGGCTGAATTTTCTGTACGGAAAACTGTAGTCTAGATCATACAAATAGACAATGCATAACAAATTTTTGATTGTGGTAAAATCATCATACCATTAGTGCCGCGAATCAAAACATATGGTATGAGATGGGAAACTAGGTCCGCCGATAGCAGTGGTGCTAATGTGGACTACTGATAGGGGGAAAAAATGAAAACTTGGATGTGAACCTCAAGTTGGAAGTCTCATAAAGACTGCATCTTCCTGTGATTCTACAAAGATTCCAATGTCCAATTGGCCTCTGATCTCTTGATTTCTAACCGAGACATGGAATGGGAGTTGCTCTTATGCTTCTTATAGAGTTTGTTCTTTTGAATCCCAATTAATAACCAAAATGTATCAAATGATGGAGATTTAGCTAGCAGCTAATGAGAATAAGTTGAATGCAGATGTTGCTTGTTGCCTTGCACTTGTATCTTTGATCCTTTATTTCATGTTATTTGTAATTGATATGAGTATGTGCCTTGCTGTTGATAGTTTTTGTTCTTATGCCATCTCTCTTTCTCATGTCATAGTACATGGAACTGGAGGGGCTATTCTATCCGGTATCAGCATGCTGGAAAAAGTGGCCCAGCATTAGTATTGGTTCATGGTTTTGGAGCAAACAGGTCTACATCATGCACATATTACTTCTCATAAGCAGACATCTTATTGCTATATAGGTATTACATGCGCAAATCGCTTAATAAACTCATGATGTTACACACAGACATGAGATATTTCGTTAGTTGCAAACATGTCATGAATCTTATTTAGTGAGTTTGTTTGCAACCTAGAAGCGAAACTTTCAACTTTAGGGCTTTGTATTTCTTACTGTCTTTGAGTTTCCATGATCTATTGACATTCAAACTTTAGAAATTTCGACTTATTTTGAAGCATTGTCACATGATTTCATATGTTTCAGAGGTTCATTGTATGATCTCTTTAACTCATGCTTATTGCTTAAGTTTTCACAATTTCATTACCTGTAACACGCTTGTTGTTCTATACAGCGACCATTGGAGGAAAAATCTTCCAGTTCTTGCAAAATCACATAGGGTATACTCGATAGATCTTATTGGTTATGGGTACTCAGACAAACCAAATCCTCGTCAGTTTGGGGAAAGCCTCTTTTATACATTTGATACATGGGCCACCCAGCTAAATGAATTCTGCATGGATGTGGTCAAGGGTGAAGCATTCTTTATATGCAACTCTATTGGAGGTGTTGATTTTTCTCATGCTTCGTTTTTCTGAGTTGCCCGTTTCTAATATTAGAGTTTATGCTGTCTTCTATAATCTGGTGGCACTTGTGAACCTTTCTTCTATTTGATGGTATTCAATAGGACTTGTTGGTCTTCAGGCAGCTGTTTTGAACCCGAAGGTATGCAAGGGATTGATGCTTTTAAACATTTCTCTGCGTATGCTGCATGTTAAAAAACAGCCTTGGTACGCAAGACCATTGATCAGATCATTTCAGAACTTACTGAGGTAGAGCTGGATTGATTAGTTTGTTTGTTTGGTGAGATTTCTGTAGTATAAACTTACAGTTCAAGTTAGTTATGTTGTTGTTGCAGAAACACATCTGTTGGCAAATATTTTTTCAAAAGTGTTGCCACACCAGAGTCTGTGAAGAGTATCCTTCGCCAGGTATTGTTCGATATCAACATCTTTATTGTTTGATAAGCTGCTACTACAGACTTACATAAACCAGCTTATCTGGTTAGTTTTGTGGGATTAGAGATACTAGTTTGGTTACAGCTTAATGAGTGCTATCATCGTCACAATGGTTCAGCATCATAGATATATAACCTAGTACCAAACAATCTCATACACACATTGGGAATTTTGC
Source organism: Spiraea crenata (assembly GCA_033992175.1). Taxonomy (NCBI): domain Eukaryota; kingdom Viridiplantae; phylum Streptophyta; class Magnoliopsida; order Rosales; family Rosaceae; genus Spiraea; species Spiraea crenata. Next base: position 365,379 of record JAVBHV010000022.1, read on the forward strand.
AACTAAGCATTTCTAGTTTCTAGATCACTTTTGCTTCATTCTTTCCACAACAGTATTTGTCGTCTCTTCCATAATCATTAACTTATACAAATATGAACGCTTCACTTGTGCATTTTGGCTGTTTATTTTAATACTGATACAAATAATTGCCATTTCAGTGCTACCATGACACCTCCCAGGTGACAGAGGAACTAGTCGAAAAAATCCTTCTTCCAGGACTCGAGCCTGGTGCCGTAGATGTGTTTTTGGAGTTTATTTGTTACTCAGACGGCCCTCTCCCTGAGGAACTATTGCCTCAAGTGAAGGCTAGTGTCGTAAACTGATCTTCCCATCTTAGTATGCTAATAAGCCACTCACGCCAGTCAAAGTTACTAGCACTAATGCATTGACAACGCTTCTTGTTTTCTTACTTCACTTTACAGTGCCCTGTTTTGATAGCGTGGGGTGACAAGGATCCATGGGAGCCCATTGAACTTGGGCGTGACTATGGGAAATTTGCTACTGTCGAAGACTTCATTGCACTTCCTAATGTTGGCCACTGCCCTCAGGTCTCCCTCTCTCTTTCAGAAACACAAAGTTCTCTGAAATTATAATATGTTTACATATCCGTACATAGCAGTAGAGCAAGTATCAAAGAGTTGCCTTCGAGCAGAATTTAGCTCCCAAACCGGGTTGCATGCACGAGGGTAAATGGTGTTGTAGAAGGTTTGACAAGGTGCATAGACTATATAGCATGGTTTTGGCCTCGGAGAAACTGGTTTCTGTTGTCCGAGGAATGAAATATTAGTTCATATGTACCCAGTGGGAAAGGAAGTGCTAGCGCTTATCGATAAGCTGATAGAAAAGTTACCCGTATCAGATTTTTTTTAGTGTGAATGCTGATGATGTTCCGAATACCAATGGATGCTGATTTAGAATTTGTTAATGTATCTGTGAAGGATGAAGCACCTGACCTTGTGAATCCACTGGTCGAGTCATTTGTGGCACGCCATGCTGCACTCTCACCTAGCATTTAAGCAACTACTTGATGTGCAGCATGCCAATTTATTGCAGTTTCGTCGTGCGGCAACGATATGTTGGTTTGTTGGAGGTCATTACTAGCCAAAAACTTGATCATTTTGCATCAGAAGCAGGGGCTTACAAAGTTGATTGCAGATGTTTTGATGTTTGATTCATGGCCTCCGAATAGTGTGCTATATGGATGCTTTGGACTTTACTCTTTGTATACTCTTTTTCTCTTTTCCAGGAACACCAAGTTTTCTATGTCAGCAAGCATGGAAAATTTGTGTTTCGAGTTTTCTTATTTTCGTGATCTTGATCTCTTGATTGTACAACTATCACTTGTCATGACAGAAGTTTCTATCTAACAATGACAATACAGCTTTCAGTATCTCAATTACCATCAAATGGGTAGCAACCATTTCGCTGTATTTGATTATATAATAGATATTCCTGTTAACTGACAGCCATGCATGATGCATCCAAGTTTTGTGTAAATATGGAGGACCCATGAATAAGACTTAGTAACTAATTTTAGGTCCATAATTGAAGCTTATTCGTGGTCACGGATATCATTTCATTATCCATTCTTGTTAAATATATGGAACAAAAACTGAAATGAAGGATTGGGAAAAGAACGCTTGACCTTTTTTCATTTAGACTTACACCATAAGGAATTTGATGAAAAATTATATTTTCAAAATTTAAGAAATCATCTGATTGTGCTGTTAGCAGCATCTTACAGACCCGTTTCTTCCTAATGCATAAAACTAAAACTTGTCTCAAGTATTTTGCACTCTAATAAAGACTTTACTTGCGGAATGGCACAGTACTGAAGATAAATCATTATGACCTGTATGTGTGATTTCAATTTTTATCTTAGGCCCCAAAGAAATGAAATTTTTTTGCATCTGCTATCCTGTCACACTTTTCGATTCATATTCTGGTGATCTTGCGCCCAACTGATCGTGCCACATTTAAAAGAAAATGCAGAGAAAAGGGCAGGAAATTTATATTCAGTAGATGGACATTGGACAACTCATAAATAAGAGATAAATTTTAAGTACAGATTAAAATGAGTTGAATCTATAGTAAAAGATATAACCTTTCCGTGATCAACATGAATTCCCAACCATCAATACAACAAAAGAACAAGCAGACACAATGATAAGCCTGACCTGAATTCAACAGTATCATTGATAAAGTGAATCAAAATATGGAAGTAGCAACTAGACCTTTTTCCAACTTTGTACGCATGTGTTGATACCGTCCTTGCAATCGCCGGTCAAATTATAGAATGTTTCAATGCGCTTCTTTGCCCTGTAAAGGACTTCGGTATCCACTTCAACCCTCATGTACCCATCAAACTCAACTGGTTTTCCGTCGTTCAAAATTCTAGTCTCATTGTACCACTCACTTGTATTACTCCACAGTTCTTTGTAATCGTCAAGCAAATGAACCTTGTACTCAGACCTCAGTTTATCGAAGTAATTGTAGAATGGTTCATTAGTGGCTATATACAGATTCCTCCCAGGCTGAACCATAGTCTTAACCTTCTGAAGAAGCAAGTCAGGGGATGTATCATAATCCAGATTAGGCCAAAGCTCCTTATTCTGCGCCTTCTCTCCTCGCACAACATGAACAGCATCGAAATCCCAATCCATTTGCCCGCTGATCTCTGTAACTATATTCATCAATCTCTTTGATTTCCACAGAGCATGCCACGGCCTCTGGACGTACTTGGCAGCTTGCCCTTCACACACTCGGTACCAGTAATTCTCTGGTTCTTGACCATCAAACTGCCTCCACAGAATTGTGCTCTTGTCTTTCTTGAGTTGCAATGGTGTCACCTTATGGCTGGCAACCTTCTTAACCGGAACCTTCCTCTTGTGGCTCTTATCCCATTTCTTCCAATCCCTCAAAAACTCACCCTCCTCCACAATGGAGGCAGTCTCCTTAAGATGCTCAAAATCAAAGTAATACCGAAAATCTTTCCCTTCTTCATCTTTCCCACTTGGATTGTAACTCCCCGCCAAGCACACACTCAAATCCATCACAAATGTCCTGTTCAAATACATAGCCTCACCTAGACCACACAAGAAACTCCATTGGTACTGGTTCATCCCTTTGCAATAATCCCCACCGCGCGAATAGTACAGGTACCTACCCCTCCTAAAATTCGTATCTGAACCCAAGGTAGGGATTGTATCATTAATCTGTTCATCACGAACAGGTGGGGGAATCCTAGCACGTCCCCCACCCCTAGTGCCATTACCAATCCTCCTAGGCCTCCGAGCATTAATACCGGAATGCCACCCTCCGGCGTGCACCACTTTATAGGTACAATTCACCCCAAAACCAAGCTTGAACCTCCTAAAATCCCTATACTTCCTCCAAGACTTCTCCTTTTTGTTCCTAAACTTCCACAGCACATCACATTCATCCGGTTTCGACCCATTCACCGGCGTCTGATACTCCAAGAACACAATGGACTTAAAAAGCCTCAAATTAAACCTCTCCACAGCAAACAAAGCCCTGGGGTCAGAGCAATTCACTTTCTCCAATTCCTCACAACCAGGTTCGGGCCGTGTCGAATTCGCCATCTTGGCTTCGGATTTCTCGATCACCGCCTCGGTGATGCGGGAATCCGAAGCCGCCGGAGACACGGCGGGGGCAGTAGGTAAATCCTCACCGGTGGTGAGGATGGAGTTGTCATTCTTGAATGTGGCGTTTTCGGGTTCAGTGAAGAGTTTGGTTAAGGCCGGAGCTGACTCCAGCCATGGATCTGGGGGTTGGTATGTGATGGCAATCACAGTGAATATAAGCACAGAGAAGACGAAAACTGAAAAGCACAGATTGCTGATGAGCTTGATTAGGTTCTGCCCAATGGGCTCGGTGGTCGGATTCGATTCTTTCATGAGTCTTTGAAGAAAACCCAGGTGGTAAAAACAATCAGATCTTGGAACGCATGAGTGAAAATGGGCGAGTTCTGAAGAGAAAGTGGGTGAAAATCGAAATGGGAAAACAGAGGAAATGCAGGGGAAGACAGAGATTTTACTTACAGGAGATGTGAAACTCTGGAGATCAGCTGCTCTGCTTGTCGGCAAATTGAGGTTTACTTTTGTTATTTTTCCAAAGACGGTGGTTCGGAGGCTGATGTCTCAAAATGACAGATTGGAAGATCAAGTGTGAAGACAGAGTGATGGGAGCTTGTGTTTGAAGCGACAGGGAGGTTTTGGTTGGTTGGATTGTCTTTGACTCTTTCTGACACGAGATCTTTTGCACTGCTATGGATGGCAACTGGCAAAGATTGGGCCTAATTTGATTGAACAAGTGGGTTTGGATTTCGGTCGGCCCAAAATTTTTTGCACGAAGCCAATCCTTCCTAGGTACAGGTTCAGAGTTCGATTCCTTTCAACGTAACTCAACCAACAAATATGGTATTGTAATATTTGTGAACATGCATCAAAGTAGCCGATTGATGACTATAATTCCATAGGGGAGTACATTGTTTGCCGGGCAAGAAACAAGATTAGATTCACATGAGATTATATTCTTTACAGGACAAAACTTGTTCGCATTGAGGGTCATATATCATAATTACATTGCCCCAATGGGGTGTATTTTCACTATGTCAACAACATTAATCTCAGACTAGAGCATGGTTATAGTCGTGAAAGTGGAACTGTTTGTAGATAAAGTCAGCCAACCATTTTGAAGCTGCAAAGGCTATTATAGCCGCTGCAACAACCATAGTTCTTGCTGCAACTGATATCGCAGCCTGCTTGGTTGCAGCAACAATTCCAAGTAAAGAAAAAGCGACGACCTGCAATACAACTTCAAGCACCTTCAGACCTTTGTATCCAGCTCTGCAACTGCTGCAGTTCACCACATGTGACCAGTACCTGAAAAGGTTAAAAAATCCTATGACTTATAAAACACTCCAATTTAATTCTAAGAATCAGAACACAACCAGGTGAGACAAATGTTCTTAGCGGCCTGGAAATTCCACGAAAATCTGAAAGAGATGAGTTTCCAGGTATTTCGTAACAGGTTTGACTTCTAGTTAGGGATCTATTTGTGTATGTAGGAGCTTCTCCTCCTCTGGTTGTTTCTGAGTTTATTAACTTAACGTCTTTGTCGTTTATCCTAAAAAAAAAAAAAGATTATATTGCAAGAATACCAAATTTTAACATTTCCAAGTCTCTGTAATAATCTACTCTGGTGGAATAGAAATTTCACACACTAGGGATAAGATCATAAGATGATTCCAACTTATCTCAAACTAAGAAGTTATGAAGTAATCAAACTCGTGTTGTAATTGCATGACTTGCCTGTCCAGCAACTGTTCTCTGGGTGGAGTAGGAGGAAGAGCCCCACTGAACTTGCCTCTCCAATCTACCTGGCCTCCAGCATACTTGTTTAACCACTTTCTGAAACCAACCACAAGGGCATCCGACTTTGTTGGCACAAAACATGCTTTCTGCCACTGGTTAGGGCCGGCATCCATTATCCTACGCTCCTGTACATTCAGACAAGACTAAGTGCAATAATAGATTCACCTAATAATATATGCGTTATTGTAGTTTTTTTCACCCAAAAAAATAATGTCTTGCACATTTGCACATTTGGCATGCGAAATGCAAGATAACTTCTAACCGTAATATAAAGAGTTAGGAGTCACCTCAACATGAAGAAGATACAAATCTGAGTCCAGAATCAGGTTTTGTCCAATATGAAACATCCATCGTGGAACAATCTTATCAATCCACACACCGAAATTTCTTGGGAAGGTCCATATGAGCCTGCTATTGCCTGGACTAACTGGAATGCAGATAAAAATTAAAACAGCTCTCTTTTGTGCTGATGATACCTACACAAATCAGCTTACACATTAATAGATTTACCAAAAAAGATACAAAGAGTAAGTGTGTGAAACTAAAGTAACTCACTCAATCAATATACTGTATTACCTTTTTGGTTCCATCTGATGATGCAGGTGCAGCCCCATTGCCATGGTCAATGGGATCAAGGGGAGAAGCATAAAACACGCATGGTGGCAGAAATTCACTGCGACCCTTGTCCTGCTTTGCAGTGAAACCATTTGCGTCTAACTTCTGAACAACCATATCCAAAGGTCTGCCCCCTTCTCTATCAGCCTTCTCTGTAAAGCAAAGAAGTGTAAGCCGTCAAAACCTCTTGTATAGAGAAGTTGATAAGTTCAGTAGAAATTATACATAAATTATTGCCTTTGGGTTGATTTATTCGCATTATTCCATAATGTGCATATGGAACATGAGCAGGGTCCATAAGATTTTCGATCAGGACCTCATACCTGGAAATCAAGCAAAGTTAGATCATATCTTCTAGAAGAAGAAAAGTTATTGAATTTATGGCCATAACAAACTTCTATTTGCTTCTCTTTATTTCTATCCTCTATAGCTTTTTTTTTTGGTCGAGACTATCCTCTATAGCTAGAGTAATTTCATATGCTGTTATGTTGTATATTAATATTACATGTGGATACACTGATAAGTTTTATAACATGAAAGAGGAAATGAGACCAGGATCCAGATTCAGGTGGTTACTTGTATAAGAGGTGAAGAAACATACTGTTACATACCCGTAAGGAATCTCTCTATTTCCCATTAAACCAGAATAGGATGGATCATCTAGTTCTCGAATGTAGGGAGGTTTCTTTTCTGCGAGGACATCCTTGTACTGAGGATCAGAATTTGGCCAAAACCACACTATACCATTCTGCACAGTGGTTGGATAAGCACCTACACATGCTTTCTTGGATGTGTGAACCTGCATACGATGTCAAAAGGATCGTCCCTCTCATTTCATCAAAACTATCATTCATTCGTAGTTTATATACAGCCTAAGAGGAAGAATAAGATACCCGTCTTCACTCCAACTTATACAACTGCTCTCTTTAAATTCTTTGAAATTAATGGAGACCATGGTTTTGTATGATATCTTCTAGAAGTCTATTTTTCTTTAACGACAATAGCGAGGGTAATAAAAGATTAGTCTGAGTAGAAGAACTACACTACAGGTCCATATCTGAATGCTATAACTATAGTATTATGACATCTTCTAGCTGTCCAGTTTTTTTTTAACAACAATAACGAGGAATGCAGAAGATTAGGCTGCACACTGGGTCCCACTCACCATCTGACTATCCAACTAGAAGATTAGCATGATATGAAAAGTTTGAATCAAGAGCTATTACCGGAGGGCCATCAGTGGGAGCTTGAGGGATGAACTTGCAGTCACCAGAGCCATTAAAACACCAGCCATGATAAACGCACTGCAACCTCCCCCACTGATCAATCCTGCCTTCAGACAATGGAGCCAACCTGTGAGGGCAAGCATCATCAAACACCCTCCAAGCACTCTCATTTCTGTCCCACCACAACACCACATCAATCCCCAACACTTTCTTTGCATGTGGGACCCTCTTGTCCAAGTCGCAAACCGGCATCACAGGGTACCATTGCGCATACCAGTCGAATTTCTCACCTTGGGTTTGATCTTCAACCTCTGTTTCTGTTGAATTTGCAGACAAAGTGGTGAAAATCTTGCTTGTTGATGATGATGATGATGAAAGCATGTTTCTTTGGACTAATGGGGAAGGCGATGAAGTGGGTTTTGTGTCAAACCCGAAGAAAGCGGGTTTCTTGGGTCGGATTTTGTGAGATATGGTTGGAATTTGTGGTGAAGGAATGGATGAAAGTCTCAGAGCTCCCATGGCTGCGACCTGAAAGGTAAAAACTTTGGAAGTCTCAAAGTGTCAAGCTTGAAGTTGGAATTTCAGTAAAAAAAAAACTTGAGGCTCTGAATTGAGATAGAAAGTTTGATTTTTTTTTTTTTTTTTTTTTTTTAAGAAGAAAAGTTGGATTATTTATGGGTGTGATCCGCGATCCAGTCCAGTGTTCTTTGAAATGAATGGCTCCAAAAGTGACGAGTGTTTGAAAACTAAACACCATCACCACAGAACAGAAGGACAGAATGCATTCCCATTCCGAAGTTGTCGCAAAAAGAATAAATATTTAAAATTTCCCAACTCCAGTAGGAAGCGAATCCTAATCCCAACCCATAGCAGTAGTACAAGTACTAGTAATACGAGGAGAACTTACAAGTCCGTGGTCGTGGTCGTGGTCGTGGTGGAAAATGAAAGGAAACCCAAGACACATCTATAGGCGTATATCTAAGAAAGGCAGAGGCTTTCTCTCCTCTTGTCAAGAAAACCTTGATTCTTGATTCGATTCGTTGGGGCTCTAGTGGATCTGAATTCCCGAATAATGGCCACCGCCGCCGCGAAGAAGCCTCCGGAAGGAGAGAAAGGAATTACGTGTGTACGGGTTGCGTGATATTTTGTCGGAAGCAATTGAAAGGAATCAGGTGCTTATTATCGACGGGCGAAGTGGGTGCGGAAAAACGACGCAACTACCTCAATATCTTCACGAGGCCGCATACACCACAAGATTCGGCGGCGGGAAGAAGAAGATTGGGTGTATGCTGCCGCCAGAATCCTCCGCCGCCGTGTCCACGATAGCCGCCCGAGTTGCCCAGGAGATGGGCCTCCACCTTGGCCATGAGGTAGTCTATTCCTTGCCACTCAATAATATTGATGAGAAGAACTCCCAAGATTCTAGTCATAAACCCACATATAGTACTAGTACCAATCGTAAGCGTAGTGGTAATCAGAAGAAGAAACGTACTAATAGTGCTAGTGATGGTGATGGTGTGATGATCAAATACATGACGAATGAAGTGCTGTTGCGTGAAATAGTGGATGGTGAAGCAGATTTGGAGAGCTACAGTGTGGTGATTGTGGACGACGCAACCGGAGAACACAACTGATATTCTCTTTGGACTACTTAGGAAAATTGCTCGATCAAGACGAGAGAGTGGTGGATTTCAAACTGCTCATCTCGTGCGCGGGCGGCATCGATTGCAACAAGTTGCGTGGTTATTTTTCTGATCTTGATGGGGAAGTTTTCCGTGTTCCTGGATGGGGAACGAGTTCAGTACGCTTCCTATCAGAATGGCCACCTGTTTGGACCTAATTTTGCAATTCTACTTAGAAATAAGATACCATCACGGCTTACCAAGCCGTGAACTACTTGCAATACGCCTACCAAGCCGCGCGAACTTCAATCCTGTCCGAATAGGAATACATGACCGCGCGAACTTCAATTCCTGGTCGGCATAGGAATCATGACCGCGCGAACATCAAATCCTGTCGGCATAGGAATACATGACCGCCGAACTATGCATGACTCACGAACTATGCACGACCGCGCATCCTCGAATCCTGGTCAAAGGGAATACATGACCGCGCGAACTTCGAATCCTGGTCGCATAGGAATACATGCTCGGTATGCTATGACATTGCCGTGACTAAAGTCATTGTTTGAGCGTGAAAAAACATGGGTTTGCCAAATGACCAAGTTTAGACATTGCCGCGACTAAGGAATGGTTATGCCAACCGAAAGCCCAAAAGACAATTCGGCGAGACCGTCTCTACGACACTAGATCGGCCCATCAAGGCCAAGCCAACATGAGCCTGACCATCCAGACCTCCAAAGTCAACTCTCGGCGTAATCAATCAAATTAATTGACGAATTAAGCGATACTGAGAAGTCTCGTTGCCCCAGAAGGAAACAATTTTCAAAGCTTCAATCAGAGAACATCAAGATAGAAAGTGAAGGTGCAACGGAGAGAATCAAGGCTCCAAAAAATATGCGATCGTCGGAAATCAAGGCTGAAGAAGAACAGGAACGCCGTTCATTAGAATTAGTATAAATAAGACCATCTAGACCATTTGTTAGCGGTCCCGAACCAATTACACATTTTACACACTATCATCGTTCTTTACTCTATTCTAGGTAGGGTTTATCTTCTTTCTTAGTTTTTCATCTAGTACTTTCGATTTGATAATATAATCAACTTCAGCACTCAATCCACCAAACCACCTCATCTCCTTTCCCCCCTCCCCCCCCCCCCCTCCCCCACCATCCCCCCCCAACCACCCCCCCCACCCACCACCCCCCCCACCCCCCCCCCCACCCCACCCCCCCCCCCCACCACCACCCCCACCCCCCCCCCCCCCCCACCCCACCCCCCCCCCCCCCCCCCCCCCCCCCCCCCCAACCCCCTCGCTGGCCCCTAGGCCGTGAGTTGGCACGCCCGCACAATCAAGAAGGACAAAAGGAGTCCTAAGATCCCTTGACGATTTAGACCACCCACCAGAAGTAGAACAATCATGGCCATCGGAAGTAGGACAACCATGGCCACTAGAAGCACAAGCACGCCAGCCATCACCACTAGAAAAGCTTGCACTTGGTGGTGGTGATTGGGAGCGAACAAGCAGTTTGGGCGGTACTAATGATTCATAGGATCAGGCCACCAGGGGGCATAATTGATCTTCCCCCCGGCCAAGAACAAATTCAATCAGTGCATCAGAGATTGATCGAAAGCATGGCAAGATGATGATGATCAGACTCAAACTCCTCAGCTGATGATTGTAAATTCAATTTCGCCACAATGTCTTCTTCGTCAATGCAACCAGCTAGTAAGGAAGGTGGTGTTTGCAACCAGCGTTGCTGAGACTTGGAGTTTCACTTATAACATCCAATATGTCATTGACTCTGGGCTTCACGAGGTTAGATCTTATGACCCCATCACTGGGGTGGAGTCATTGCAAATCACCCCCATCTCACAGGCCTCCGCAGAGCGGAGACAAGCTCGAGCTAGCAAAGTGTGCTTCCGTTTGTACACCGAACTTGATTATCTTCGTCTTTTTCCTGAATATGTAGTACCACAAGTGCAAAGGACCGCTAACCTTGCAAATGTTGTGCTTGTGCTTAAGCGCCTCGGTATACACGACGTGTTCGAATTTGCTTTTCCCGACCCTCCACCCCCTGAATCGTTGGCACAAGCCTTGGAGCAGTTGATTGCAATTGGAGCTTTAGAGCATGATGGACTAGGCCAGTTGACTCCGCTTGGAATTAAGATGGCAGACGCAGCTTATTTATCCATGCAATAATAATGCTTTCTCTTGTTATTTGTTTTTTCTTTCATTTTTCATTTTGTTGTTGGATTGGAGTAATGATGATCTGATTTTTAATAAATGACGGTTTAAGTTGCAAGCATGTGTTTGAGATGAGTAAAATGTACAATAATGAATAACATGAACGATTACTGATCATGTCACGAATCAACGAGAAAGGAGAAAAAGGATAAAGCAAGCAGCCATGGGCCGCCTCACTAAAGGCAGCCAAAAATTGTACCAAATTAAAATAAGTACAGCCACTCATTAGAACCTGGACAATTTTGGGCTACCCGGGCAGCCCTTGGCTGCATTTTCCCCCCATTTTCGACTCACTCGATGATACATTTTAGGATCTAAACTGTTCATTTTATTTATTATGTAATGAAGATCATCTCTGCAAAAAAAAATCAATCAAATCAGAGATCGTTCAATTATCAAATTTTGTGAAACATATGAACGATGCAATTAGACATCAAACGAGATGTCTATATGATTGGTGCAGTTAGATAACCAAATGATCTCAAATTTATTTGATGTTTTACATATGCATGAACTGAAAACGGAAAAAATCGAATAAAATGCAGAAGGGCAGCCCAAATTGTCCCTAGCCAAAATCACAACACCAGTGAAATCTAAATCAAGTCTTTAAAACACCAATGCTGAAATAGGACTGGTTAAGTCAAGAACATGACCTCCCAAACGAGCAAGAGAAAAGAAACAGACGCACGCAGGTCTTATGTTCCAGGCTCTATCTTGCATTCCTATTCCAGGCACCACCTGAGTGAAACCTCGGAGTTGTTGCTTCTGACAAACCCAACATGGCAGTGAATCATATTGAAAAGGGGAAACGGTTTTTGCAGTATCTTCTAGACCTTAAGGTGAAACATTCGTGATACCTAAAATACTTAGTTAAAGAATTACTTACATACCCACGTAGCCATTAAAGTTTTTTTTTTTTTTTGGAGAAGATGTAGCTTTATTAATAAAAGAAAAAGTACAAATACAAAAAGCCCAAAGCAGAACTATCGCTCAGGATAAAAACTGGACTCTTACTAAAGATCTGCTATCTAGATAAGCTGCTCAAAGGAGAAAAACACAATATACTAAAATCCATCATTAAAGTTAATCATTCAAAATACCCAAGCTATGCATTTGTGTAAAAAAAAAAAAAAAACGCATTAAAGAACCTATAAAATAGCAAATTGGCACGAGCAGGGTAATTGCAGGAATATATAGAATCATATAATAGTATACACGAGTACTTTATTAAGAAAATGAACAAATTGTCTTTAATTTGATTCATCGTGCAAGTAGTGCCGTGACTGAGAACTTAGTGGCATGGTCAAAAAATTTACCGGGACCTTTCCCATCTTCAAAAATATTATAACAACTATTTTCTACTCACATTGTACTGATAAAAAATAGAAATTCCAAACTAAATTATAACTTAAGAAAAGATTGAATTCACACAAATCATATTATCAACAAAGTATAAAATAACTTCTTCAAAAATAAACTATAAAATAAATAAGTTAATTAAGAAAACAACAAAGCAAAAAAAGCAAAATATGTTGTAGGAATCTTTATTAGGGTATGATTGTGTAAACTAGAAGTAGAAAACCCTGATGGACTTTGTATTAGCTAAAGCCCATTCCTATTGGGATTGATGGAAACCCTAGCTTGTTTCCCTATAAATAAAGGCACTACGAAGGAGTACAAACACATCTCTCTTCTATTCATCTATTCTATTCTCTCTTACTAACGATTCTCTGTCTCTAAGGCTTAGCAATTCATTATTACTGCAACACGTTACCAGGACGAAAGTTCTACCTGCTGCGCGTTTGGAGATTGACGAATCCCCGTTCGAGAGCTCACACAATTAACTGGTCATCCAACCAAATCCAATCATCAAGGTTTTCCTTCGAAATAGTCGTTCGGGGAGCCCCTCGCGCAACCCCCCGAGTTCGATATGCCTTCATTTGACAGAAGCATCCGAACACCTCTGCACGCGCCTCGCCGTCGCTGCGAGTTGCGCCTTGCATCGTCGCCGTCTTCCGACGCGCGACCGGGACCGACGCCGCTTACGACGCCTTGAGCCGTCACCGAGAGTCGTCGCCCGTCCCTGAAGGACAGGCCGCACCTCCCAATCGGCGAAACCCGAAAGCTTCGATCGGGTTTTAATCGCGAAACCGCGACGCCGCCGCGCTCTAAACTCCGATCCAGAGGCGATCGATCCCGGAGCGGAGCTCCGATCGATCATGCGCGTCCCCCGTGACGTCACCGCCTCCATCCTCGTCGAGAATCCATCGCCGCCGTTAATGGATTCCCCGATTTCACAATCGGGTTTTCGAGGAACCCGTTCCGCGCCGCCATTGTGGGCCCTGCAGGCCACCACAGGTGTGAAAGGTCGTCGCCGCGTCGAGCCCGTGTTGTTCCGCCGCTCGTTGTTGTCGCCTAACCGCCGCCGGATCGCCGAAATCCTCACGGTTCCTCCCATGGTCAGACCGACCGGGCCCAACCCGGTCCAGACCCGGTTCACCCCTGAACCGGTCCAAGACCCATGGGCTTGACCCATTGGGCCTGATCCATTTGGGCTTTGGCAGCCGCCTTTGGGCTTGACCCCTGGGCTTTGGCAGGCAGTGGGTTGGGCCCTGCCCCAACGGACCTGGGCTTCTGCAGCCAGGAGACCCGGGCCTTGCAGCCCTCTTCTTTTGTTCAGCAATGGGCCTTCACAAGCCCTTGGTCCAGCAGACCTATTGTTTTGATATCCAGTGGGCCTGAAGCCCATATGCTCAGTAAGCATATCAAAACGGATCCCGAAGATCCTAGACCATCAGTTGTTTATGTTTTCTGTTGGAATATTTGTATATATATATGTGTGTGAGTGTGTGTGTGTGTATGCAGGTTTTACATGAACCCGAAGTTCATTAGAAAAACCTCGAACCCGAAGTTTCGAGTATATGTGAAACATGTTGTAACCCGAAGTTAGCATGTTATATTCGAGTTATGTTATAGAACCTAGAGTTCTTGAATTTTACTATTCGTAGATGCTTTTACCTGAAGTTAATAAGCACTACTAACATACTTGGTCCTGCATATCCACACATTGTTTGTTTATTTTTTCCCTGCATTTCCTTTCGTATATTTGTATTCGTTTGAAATTGCAGGTACAATTGAACCTGAAGTTCATATTAAGTCTCAACCCGAAGTTTCGAGCGTGGACTATCATAGAAACCTGAAGTTTTCGAACCTGAAGTTCCTAAAACATCACCACACAAAGTCATAACACAAAGTTATGCACTATAACTTGATGTTATATGCTATGAGTCTACGACTCAATGTTACATGTTCTAAAACCTGAAGTTTGCATGTTACAACCTGAAACCATGTCATAGAACTTGAAGTTCTTAAGTTGTTGAATGTAGATTTTGTCTAAAGCTCTACTAACACAACGTGTTCCCTCCTTACCCGAAGTAAGGACGCTGGAAGCACATATTGATCACCCGAAGATGATCTACGTACTTGCTTGAAGCAAGACATGATTGGCAAAACTTATACTCTCATGACTTGAAGTCTATGATTGAGTATAGTTCTAAAGTTTATGGAATCTGATCTTTCCGTTAGCTTTACAAGGATGACTTGACCAAGAATGATCTCCTGCAGAAGATCATGCCTCTAATGTGCTCCTGCAGTAGCAATATAGAGAGCAAAAGGTTACCAAGTCCTTAGATCCGGTTACTACTTTGTTGTTTGCTGAAAAGAACAACATACTCATATCCACTCGCTTGAAACGCTCCCTTTGCCTGAAGCAAATGCTAAGCGATTTCTGAAGCTCAAAACGCAATCTATGGCACATGTCTGATTGGCTGGGCCGACCTGGATCAGACCAAATGCCCTCCCACCATTAGGGGGAGATAAGATCATTCCTGAAGAATGAATAATGGCGTGAGTGGGCATTAGGGGAAGGCTCAACCTACCCGAAACCAAGATTAGCCAATCATATGCTATCACTATTGTGGTACAACCATTAATCGCGCACGTGTCGTGCCCCCATCAATGTCGTTGATGAGTACCCTTCTGATAGGCAACCAATGAGACATGGAACGGCTCCGTTTAGCCGAAACAACTTGAGAGTACTGATTCCCGTTAGAATCTAAATCCAAGTTTTGGTGTTTGTTTTAGTATGTGAACATCGTTATTGAATATCAATTAATTGAATCAACTGGAACTTGCAGTTTCCTAAATTATGTGACCGATTTCAATTAATTCCCGTTACGGTATGCTTAGTGGGAAGTTAGTAGTCTGGCAGACTGTGCGATCACATATGCACATTATTCTCCCCGAATGGAGATACTCCCTGAATGGAGATATATCCCCGAATGGATATATATTTATAACTTCATACCTAAACGAAGACCTATATTGGCCTTACATTCACATGGTTCCCGAAGAACGTTATGGAGTCTTAAGGATATTCGAATGAACGATTACCACACTGAAACCTCTGAAGAGAATGGAAAGGACTATCTTTGCATTAAATCTTTCCTATACGTCAGAAAACGTATATTGGAAAAGTTAGAGCGCCTACCTAATGGATTGTATCGCACAACCATTTGCTCTATGGAAGCACATCTTGTGGCCGGCCTAAAGTCCGCCGAAATTGATGCTTCCTCGCTTTGGCATGACCGTTTGGGATACCCAGGTCACGACATGATGACCCGGATTCTGGAAGAATCACGCGGACATCTCCTAATGTCGAATAAGGTCCAGAACATTAAGACTTTATGCCAAGCATGATCGTGGGAATACTCGACCATCCCCTGCAAAGATACTTTATGCACTCCTTCTTTTCTTCAGCGGATTCAAGGGAATATTTGTGGACCATTTCAACCAATACATGGACCATATAAAGATTTCATGATTTTGGTTGATGTACCGATTCGTTGGTCACACGTCGTTTGTCCACACGAAATGCTACATTTGCTAAACTCTTGGCCCTGATTGAAGGCTCACCACCCTAGTTATCCGTTGTAGTCTGGAAGACTGGATAATGCCAAAGAGTTTATATCGAAGTTTTTCGATGATTATTGCAGTCCCTTAGGATTGAGATTGAACATGCAGTTCCCTATGTTCATACTCCAAATGGTCTCGCAGAAACACAAGTCAGACTGGCCGGGCAGGCCCGGGTCCGACCATTTCTGCGTGGGACTATGCAATTCTGCATGCAGCTATATTGGTCCGCCTGAGGCCCATCTCCACCCACTCTTGTTAAGCGTTACAGTTAGATACTGGGTACGAGCATGATTCACCGTACTTACGCAATTTTGGGTGTGCAATTTTATGTGCCAGTTGCGCCGCTGCAACATACCAATATGGGTCCTCAATTGGGAATGGATTCCCATCTATTATGAGCTTTTACGAGCCATTGACAGGCGATCTTTTTCTCGCAACATTTGCGGATAGTCACTTTCATGAGACAGTCTTCCCGCCGTTAGGGGGAGGAAAGAACGTCAACGTTCCTGAAGAACGGCGTGAATTGACGTGGCCTTACCCACTCTGTCTCGTCCTGATCCCTGAAAACAAGTGACAAGATCATACATACCAGCTGCAAACAAGCCTGTAATGAAAGACGTCCCCGTAGGGCACAAAGTCATCCCCGAAGGATGCAACGTCCCGTATGACGTTCCGTTCCTGATGAACGAAGTACATCGGCGGCTAGCCAATCATCTGTCTTCGGCCAGAAGCGAGGCAGATTCGGTTCGAAGGATTCACTCCCCAGAAGCGGAGAACTATGGCACAATCGAATCCTATCGCCATCTCAATCGATCCAAACTCATGAATTGCGCAGGATTATAGAAGTGTCCTGGGAGACGTCCCAGGGTGATACCCCAAATCCAAAACTCCCGAGAACCAGAAGATCTCGGTCCGGATGAGGTTATGGAATCGAAATGAGATTATCATCGATGATATCTTTGCTTAAAGCAGTGGCCACTGAATCACAAAGTGCGACGATATCGAACCGTGTTCCGTTGATGAAGCACAACGTTGAACTGATTGGTCAAATGGAAAGAAATAGTGCATGTTGAATTATGTTCCTTAGTAAAGCGAAAAGTGTTTGGACCTGCAGTTCCCACACTTTCCAATGTGAACCCTGTTGGTTACATGTGGCGTTCGTAAGGAAGCGTAATGAGAAGAATGAAACAGTGCAATGTAATGCACGCCTTCTGGTGAAAGGCTTCTCTCATTCGCCCTTACATTGATTACAAGGAAATATATTCCCATGCAAAGGATGTTACACGTTCCACTCCCTTATCAGTTTGGTAGTTTCCCAAAGAACTGAATATGCAGCTTATGAATGTGGTTACTACATATCTCTATTGGGATCTTGAGATATACATGAAAGTTCCTAAAGAACTTGAGATAACTCGATACTACCTCGGCCTGAAGCTCGAGAGTTGAAATGATAGCATCATCGTGCATCAATCGAATTACATCCAGAAGATGTTGAGTCGCTTCATTGGAGATAAAGCGATGCATTTGAGTACACCCATGATTGTCCGTTCGCTAGATGCCTAGCGTGATCCATACCGTACTATGGAGGATGATGAGCCGATATTGGTGCCCGAAGTCTCATATCGAAGTACAATTGGCGTTTATTGTACGTAGCTCAATGCACTAGGCTGGACATCTCATTTGTGGTGAACGCATTAGCTTGGTTAAGCGATGCGTTTACACGCTACCACTGAATTGGTATTAAAGACATCTTTCGCTACCTTAAAGGTACTGCGAATATGGGATCATCTATCCCTACGCATCCCATGATGGATTACCTCTCTTAGATCCACGAAGTGATCTTGCCTTCTTAGTTATGCTGACGCCGGTTACTTATCAAACCCGCACAAGGCACGTTCCCAAGTTGGTTATGTCTTTACCATAGGGAACACCGCAATATCTTGGAGGTCTATGGAATAGACTCTTGTTGCCACCTCTTCAATCCACGCAGAGCTCATCGCTTTACATGAGGCCACGCGTGAAGGTATTGGATTGCGTTTACTATTTGATTTACAACGTTTGTAGTCTTCAGGGGGAGCATTGTCGAATTTAGGGGGAGTATCCCGAAGTATACTCACTTGACCTTAATGTACTCTTTTTCCCCCTTAGCACAGGACAACTTTTTCCCACTGGGTTTTGTTGCCTGGCAAGGTTTTTAACGAGGCACCCACATCGGGTTGGTCATACCTCTGTACGCTTTTAGTGTCGACAAATGCATGCTCACTTTTTCCCCTTCGCCTTTGGTTTTTCCCACTGGGTTTTCCTTTGGCAAGGTTTTAGTGTTAGCATTCTTCCCATGGATTCCCCGTTGACTCATGTTCCTCCGAGTGCCTGCCGCAACGACTTCATCAACCGCCTACGCTATTTGTCCGAAGATCTGATGCGCCTACTTCTTGAGTTCTCCACACTCAAGGGGGAGTGTTGTAGGAATCTTTATTAGGGTATGATTGTGTAAACTAGAAGTAGAAAACCCTGATGGACTTTGTATTAGCTAAAGCTCATTCCTATTGGGATTGGTGGAAACCCTAGCTTGTTTCCCTATAAATAAAGGCACTACGAAGGAGGACAAACACACCTCTCTTCTATTAATCTATTCTATTCTCTCTTACTAACGATTTTCTGTCTCTAAGGCTTAGCAATTCATTATTACTGCAACAAAATATTTTCTTTTTCTTAATTATTAATTAGTACCTTAATTATATAATATTAAAAATGAAAAATAAAAAAGGGTGGGTCCCACTTGAAGTGGGGGCTTAGTTAGATAGTGCCTACCGCACCGTATCACTGACGGCACTGCATGCAAGCTGATTATGCTGGCCAAGCCTTATAATTAGGGGTGGGCACGGTCCGGTCCTGTTCAAAAAACTATAGACCCACGGCCCATCCCACAATTTTTGTACGGTCCCGTCCATATTTTGTGCATAAATTATTTGGACTGAACCGGATCGAATCCATTTTATTGCGGATGGTCCGTTCCTAAATGCGGGACACTTCGTGATCATAGTCAATTACATTTAAAAAAATCGATAATAAATAAAATTATGACATTACAATCTAATATATCAAAATTAGACAATTATTTCATTATTTCATACACAAACATGCATAAATGAATGTAATTGCTACCAACATTATACACAAATAAAAATAATTTGGACAATTCGTCTTACATATTAATTTCCATAATGAAAAAGACCAACAAAAATAGTTACATAACTATAAGAGCATTTCCACCACTAGGCGAAGAAGAAAAATCCCCCCCCCACACAAAAAAGGGCCGTGGTTGACCAGGTGCAACCGGCGCTTGGGAACCGGGCCCCCACTTCAAGGAGGGAGGGCCCAAAAATTATTATTTTTGTTTTTTAAAGATAATTCATATAATTTTTTAAAAAAAGTTTAGTATTAACATTGATAGATATATTTATTTATTTTAAGCAAAAAAATTGTTACATGAGGCTCTCGTCTTTGTTAGTATCTACCAATTCAAATTTCAAGATTAGTCTTATAGCTTTACTAAATTATTTTTAACATATATTGAAATCTTTGTTAGTTTTTAATGAAGTTTTGATATTTGGCATTATCACATATCAATACTTGGATATTGGAGGTTTAACTTTGTCGCTTTCTTATTTTGTTTCTTTCAATACTTTGTTTGTAATAAGCTTTGTGTAGATTCAATCATCTTTTTAGACGTTTGTTATAATTCTAGTTTAGAATTTGCATGTTCTGTAACTACATTGGCAGTAGAAAATAATTATTGTGCCATTTTTGAAAATTGGTTGAAGGCCCTTGTAAATTTTTTGAACCACCCCCCCAACCCCCTCGCCCCACCCGTGGTGTTGGGCACCCCCCCGCCCCCCCCCACCCCGCCCAACACGCCCGCCACGAAGGGGGGGGGCGGGGGCGATCACTATTCACATATATTTTTTTTATATATTTTTGTCAAATAATATTTATTTTTGTGTGTTTATAGGGTATTTATAGGAAAAATAAAATTTATGGTACTTTTTTGAAATTTAAAAAACAAAATTTAATCACAAAATAAAAAATTAATTACAAAACAACCCTTCCTCTAAAAAAAATTACAAAACAACCCTAATATAGGTTCAGCAGCCCCTGCCGAACACGGCAGCTCTCCAAACCAGAGTTCGGAGGCAGCCACCGAACGTCTGTCGCGTTGCCGTCGTAGCCCATCGACGCCTCCGACGACCTGAGCGTCTGCGAAACGAGCCGCAGGCAAACCTCGAAGGCCCATCGTCATCGCTGAAATCCTCCCGTTCCGCCACCCCGATTGGGTTTTCCTCGAACCAATTCCGATCAGGTTTGCCGTGAACCAAACGCCTTGTTTCCACTCCGATCGGGTTTGCCGCGAACCAGCCGCCGCCGCCTTCGAAACCATCAATCCACCCTCATCGTCGTCGCCCACAGCCTGCGTCGGTGAGGATTGGAAAAAAAAAATTTAAAAAAATGGGTCGAGTGCTCGAGTGCGAGTGCGCTGACGTCACCGAGACGCCTCGCCTGCAGGCGCGCGTCGCATGCGCCCTCGCCCACCGCGATTGCCCGCTTGTTTTTTCCCCGGTGGAGCATGAACAGTGATCGCGGAAGGCACGCCCTCGCCCTCGCCCGCCCGGTGGAAATGCTCTAAAAAGAGCGCCCTATCTCTTTCTCCCCTCTCTCCTCCCCTCCCTATAACACAGAAGACTCTTTCTCCTGCTCCTCTTGGGGTGGGGCCCCCCCCTTTACTTTTGCCCCCTCCCTTTTCCATTTTTGGAACAAAAATAAAAAAAGGGGACAGGGGACACACATCTCCCTCTTTTCCCCACAAACAAACATAATTATATTAAACATAAGAAGTTAAACACAGTTGACAATTATAGTTAAAACTATGCAGAAAGTAGCAAAATGTATTGCCTAAAATTGTGTAGAAACATATAAATAAAAACTGTGGGTCATGCCGGTCAATATGGGTTTGAATTAATAGGATCCGCGGCCCGAACCATAATTTCTCTTGCGGGAAGGTCCGGGACGGGTTTATGTAAAAATTTTATTGACCCGTCTCGATTTGTTCAATTAAGGGACAGTCCAGTCCAAAATTTGCGGGTTTCGGTTTACGCGGGCGACCCGTGCCCACCCCTACTTATAATGATCTCATATATTATGGGTGTTTGTAAATCTATGTTTATATACATATTGATATAGTTCTCAGTGTGTAGATAAAAAAAGAGTTTTCCAACGTAACAAAAGTTCAGTTTCGTTTGGTTTTTTAATTCAATTTGCAATCCAATGCATATGCTAAGTCATTTTGCCAAATATAAACTAAATCTAAATGCTCCAAACAATGAAAAGCAGATAGATCATGAAAAAAGTACAGAAATCTGAAGTGCATGTGTATGAGATTATAGCTACGGTAATAAGTAATTACCTGTCTCCTCATATGATTTTGGATTAAAGGAAAAAGTTTAAACCAAAATGAAAGCATTGAACAATGCGCATGTGCATGAGACTAGTTAGTTTAGCCGCATTTTATCTCCACTTTGTTAGATGAACTTGACTTTCAGTGATGTCGATAATAATTAGTTGTAGATCCCATATTACTAGTATTAAGAAAAACATGAATGCAACATAGTCGACCGTGCTAAACTCATTTTGCAGTGCTAATATTCAGAAAGTCAATTCGAGGTCATAAAGGAGATGACATATATGGGTGGCCGTGAATTTGGAGAAAAAACGGAGATGGAATTTTCTTCTTGCATCAGACCAAGAAAGTTGAGAGAAAAATTGAGAGGGGGCAAGGTGCTATGAGTGTTGTGTAAGCTACGTATTTATGTGAGGACCACTTGCTGGGCCTTGCTTTACCATACTTTTCCGTGGGCTTTTTCCCTTTTTTTCTCGGTTGTACTTTAGTTACTGGGCCTTGATGTTATTCATTTAAAAGGGGAATTATCTAAAATAAGCCAATGGGGAAATTTGCATTCCAAAATGAGCAACGGCCAGTGGGTAATTCTACAGTAAGCAAATTACCATTTACAATTTGCAATTAGATCTCTGGTGATCATAGTCCACCGTAGTATGATTGTAGTCCATTTCAAAAAGAATAAATTCACTCCTTCTGGGTCTCTATCACTATGCCGATCCAATAATCGATTTCTTTGTTCCCAACATTAAGATCAAAAGATGTAAGATTCAATAGAGATGACTGCTTTGGATTGTTCAATTTTGAGAGAATTGGTGGAATTCCAAATTTGGAAGACAAAAACCCTAAAATAAAATAAAATTGAAGAACGCCGCAACTTCTGATCGCAAACTTTAACACGCATAGCTTCAAAACTCTGATGATTCAATCACCTTCACTCTAAGGCTCAAAAAATTCCAACCAGAAAAAAGTAAAATTGGGGCGCCATGACAGAACCCGTAGCACAATCCCTCCTCCTCCGCCGCCATGGACAACGGCTCCAACAACAACAGTTCCTCTTCTTCCCATCCTGCCCCTGTCGAAGAGCTTGATAATCGGTCGTGACGAGAGCTCAAAACGAGTTCAACGTGCTTTGATCTCTCTTTCTCTTTCTGCCTTTCACGCATCAGCCTCTCTTCTTGCCCCTGGCCTTCATCACATAATTTTGCATCTGACATCCGTTGGGCTTCCCTGATGTTCAAAGTCTCTACAACGTAGTGTGAGCATAGTCCATCGAAGTGTTATCGTAGTCCACCGTAGTGTGGTCGTAGTCCATTATAGTGTAGTCCATAAAGAGCTTGTAGTGCAATTAGCCAATGGTTGTCTTTGCCCAATAGCCTATTTTAGAATGACAATTTCTGCCCACACATTTTGGAATATAAATTTCCCCATTGACCTATTTTAGATAATTCCCCCCATTTAAAAACCCCCATGAGAAATTAGGGACGTATAATTAAGAACAAAAAAATTTTGAATTTTTTGTATTAAACGGGCATGAAAAGCCACCAAAATCCTACAATTTGTCATATCCTTTTGTATGGGATGAACTAATGAAAAAATAGTATACATGAGTTAAGTAGGAAAAGAATGACAAAGAATTGCTATATCATCTTTCCTATCCACACAAAAGAATGAATTAATGAGGAATCTATTTTCAGTCATGAGACGTTAGGAATTGCGGTTAATGCACTTCCTGTAAACAGTGGGGAGGATTGTGTTCTATTGGCCGAGAGCTTTTCACTCTCTCCAATGCCAGCGAGCTTATCGTTGCTTCCATCTCCTCGCCACACTTTGTCAGTGTTAAAACCGTTGGAGTTGACGTGCTAGTGATCCGCGGAGAAAAGTATGATCTCGAACGGGCAGCACTTCTTGGAGACAAGCTGACATGCTCCAAAGCTCGTAATTGGAGCTCTGAGGGATAGTCCCTCACACAACCAATGCGAGGTCCAGCTCCTGTTGTCCATTTGCATGACAGCTGCTTTCCCAATTGAAATGACTTCATTCCTTTGTGTGAGTTAATCCTTTTCAGAATAGATTCTTGAGGAATGATTTCTTCATCAGCCTCTTCATGGTTTTCTTCAAACAAGTTCTTCTTTGGAACCATGTAATCCTGTTCCAATGGTAAACTTTCTTCGGCTGTTTCATAGCCATCCAATGTAGATTTTACAGGGACACCTCTCCAATCTGAACCGGAAGGTTGAGTTTCACTCTCTGTCATCTCAGACAAACTTTCCCTGTTTGGTATTGCAAGGCTAGACAATCTCCTACTAACACTGCACAGCCGGTTTGACGTATTAGATTCTGTTGCTGCAGCTTGTCCCAGTGAAACAGTCTCCTCTGGGGTCAACTCTTCAACAATGGTCTGTTCGGTCTTTAACTCCCATACATTTGGGATCAAGTCCTCTTCAGATGAGTTACATCTAAGATGAGCACTGCTTCTTTTCTTGCTGACTGAACCCTCACCTTCCTCCTCAACTGGACTTAACTGAATACAAATAATGGGCTTGTTTAGTATATAAGTTTCGTCTTTTCTTTTCTTGAGAGAGAATAAACTATTGCATAAGGATTCTTATGTTTTATACCTTAACATCTGTGAGATCAACATTGTTCTCCTCAAGGAATGAGACAAAGTCTCTAAAATTTTCTTCTGTAGGCCGATAATGACCACTGTGAGGCCAAACTGCCTGTAGAAAATTCACAAGCAATCAATGTTAGAGACAGTCACAATATCTAAAGAAATCAAACAAAACAACAGTACCTATGCAGAGATTTGGATAGTTTTCAAGTCTTATGGTATTATAGCCATACCTTAATGATGCCTTGTTCAACAACTAATCTCCCAGCAGCGGATGTAGCTCCTCCAGCCAAAAAACTTGAATGCTGAAACGTTCCCTTCTTTTTCTTGCCAACGTATAGGGTTCTAGAAGCACCAAGGACAAAAATCCATTTGTCGTTATCAAACTCTCCAGTTGTATGCAGGATATCCCCTGATTGCTTGTAAAAGAGTTTTCCATCCTCTACAACAACTTCATAGGCCATTCGTTCCATCTGTATTGAGCAAAGCAACTATCAGCAAATAAAATGGGAGATAAATAGATTGACGGATTATCAATGAGAACATCAAGGCTCACCGGTCCAAGATACTTGATGCACTGCTGTTGAAGTTTTGATCGTGGGCATTTCTCAAGATTTACTTCCTTCCCTTCTCCTATATCTAGCCAGTAGAAGAAGGGCTCTCTGCTCTGACAATGAAGCCACTTGACGTAATAAAAGTGTAGATTATGTCCATAGCGATGCCTTGGATCAATCTGGTTTTAATCAATAACAAAGAGTTCATATCAGCAATGGCTCATAAAAAATAAAAAGAAGATGAAATTGACACTCATATGCAATCAACTTACCGCCTCAAGCCAGTGCTGTAAAGCAAGTTTTTGAGCTTTTTCATTCTTTGATAGACCTTTTCCAACCTGTAGTGACAAAGAAATACTTAGTTCTTTGACCAAATTACCAGAAACTTAAACCCAAGCCTAGCAATCTGTTAAAAAATTTACCTTGGCAGCTCTAGTTCTTGCTCTAGACCACCGTGAAATGGCAGTTTCATGTTTCTCAATTTCAAAGAATGATATAGAGCTCCTTTTCAGCTCGGCGAAATCTAATAGCTTCCACCTACAGTATTACAATGATATTGAATTGAATAAGACACGAAAACATTGATTTTTTTACAAAATGGCAAAATTAGCACATGATAATGGAATACATACCAGCTCTGTTCAACAAGAACTGCACAATCTGCTAGCTTTCTTCTGGTTCGGAAGCTTTTGTATACTTTCTGCAATTTAATTGCCGCCATGTGTTTGGGGCTGGCTGGATCCGAAAGTTTCCCCAGCGAACTATCTAACCTCTGGGATTGAATGTCCATATCTTTGCTAACAGGACTGATTGGTGCAAGGCTAGCTTCTGTGCTTAGAGGACTCATTGATGCAATGGCCATGCTCTTTTCTAATGAAGGAACCTTATGTATCAACATTTTCTCAAACTCAGTCCCTTTAAAGCTAACAGAAGTTTCTAGTGCCATCTTTCCAGATCCTAGCGATTTCATTATGGTAGGCTCTGCATCACCACTGTTGAAACTGACTGATCTAACTGGAGTTTTCACTTCATCATCTCCAAAGCTAATGGACTTTACAATTATTGATTCTAGCCCACTTTCCAAATCGTTGTTTTCAGAAAATGGGCAAGAAAATCTGATTCCCATCTAACAGAAAAATAGGTTTTAGCAACCAAAACAATTCGGAGTCCTGTGAAAACAAAATTTGAGCAGAAGTTAATATTCCATATCATATCTTCATCTGCCTTAATACCAGAATAGGATCATTGAAGGTACTAAATCGAGCCGTTATCAATGTAGAGATGCAGTTCACCTATCCCAAACAGGAATCACATAAGCCCCCATAGTAAGAGCTTAGATTCACCTATACTACAGGAGTATTAAGTACACGTCTGAATTCCATTGCAATTGTATTCAGGCATATATTTCACAACAGTTCCACTTTTCTCCTAAAAGCATTATCTATGTGGTTACATCTATTGACGTATGTTTGTAAACAAGTGAAGGGAAAAAAGGGTCTCGTTTTATATTACCTTATAACCATTCAAAAGTAAAATCAATGTAATTTCTACAAAAGACAAGCAACACAATGCAATACAGATCAATCCATTTTAAATACCATTTCCACAAGAACTGAATAATCTTCAAAACCAACTGGGATCAACCCAGACATACAAATCGTTTAGCAAAAAAGCAATATTGCACAAAAACCGATTACCAGATAACTAAACTCAAACAAAAGGAATGGGAAACAAGCACATTTGCATGTCAATATCAGAGAACCCAGAACACCCATTTCATCAAAACAGCATAAAAAGACAAACTTTCCCCCAAGAAAGAAACTTTCACCATTTATAGCTACCTACAAAACAAACATCAAACAAACAACGACACGATGAAAGAAAAACATTATAGAATCGAAGGAGCTTTGTTACCTTAAAAGGAGGATTTTGCGAGCGAACGAAATGCAGAAAGCGAATATTGTGTATAAATAGAATGGAAAGTTCAAATTTTGAAATGGTGAATCAATGAGAAGTAAGATTTGTTTGAGGGGGTTGTTTGCTCAGCCGTGGAAAGCTCTGTGCCTTTTCAAACTCGAACCTTCGCGGATGTAATGTATGATATATATAGAGAGTGAAATGAGAGAGAGAGAGAGAGAGAGAGAGAGAGACAGAGAGTTGGGAGACAGAGACAGAGACAGAGTCCATTTTCCAACCACGTGGGCTTAGACTTTTACTAGGAAAAAAGGAAACAGCGCGAGATTTAAAAGCATAAACAAACCTATTTTATTTCTAAAAATTTCTGTTTTTATTCCTTAAATTTTGTTCGTTTGTTTCTCATTTTGTTTCTTCCCTCTTTCTTCGAAATTGTATGAGTTCATATATAAATACAAATCTTGATTCTTGACCAAGTAGGCAAATCTTGTATGTTCTGAAATTCCTTAACATATGATTATACTATAACAAATCAAGGGACTGGGATGGTAAATTATGACAAATATATTTGTAAATTGCCATGAAAGTTCAGGGATGTTATTATTCGGGATTCAACAAGTAGCTAATATATTTATCTTAGTCTCGTACTAAATTTCTTGAATTGGCCTTCACATGAACAAAGCTCATGGTATATATACGCGTAACACGGTTCTTCCATAATTGCATACTTAATTAAATACTAATGTTTTCAAGGGCTTTATTATAAATTAGTGCTTGTAGACTCTGACTCATATTTTACTTGCCACCATCTGCTACAATTAGTAATTCATAAGACAAATGACAAAACATAATTGTTTTGACTTAGTCGCTTTCACTTAAAAGCATAGTTAGTTTACAAAGTGTGGGATTGACTTGTCCATAATAGTCGGCAGCACTTATGTCATCACACCATTGTCCTACCTCCACTCCAAGTAACAAATAGTCGTAACTTAAACTCCAAGCTTCTTCTTATCAAGTACGTAATTAAACAGATTTACTATTCTTGTTATGGACCAGTTATAATCATACAAATATAATTTGTATGTGAGTTAATCTGAGAAATGAGAAAGCACAAATAACTCTTTTACAATAACAAATACATAGAAGGTTTGTTTTGCATAAGTGAGCAGAAGGTCAATTGAGAATCACTCGGAAACAAAGCTTGATGATTTAGTGAGAGTAATTTATTTTTTATTTTTATTTTTATTTTTTTAGTTAGTGAGAGTAATTAATTAGAGGGAAGGTAGCTAATTAATTGGGTGGTTAAGAAGGATGATGTGTTTGCACATGTGGAGTGTTTTGGATGGATATGATGAGTTGTTGTACGTACTTGAAAGCTCAGAGTCTTTGAAATTTCCATGTATGCGCTTCTAGCTTATGTGTATATGTCCCACAAAGTTGCCTTAAATATCCCAATTTGCGAAAAAGAGCTTGTGATGGGTTAAATAACAACAAAGTTACCCTTCAAAGTCTACAGCTTTCCCTTTGTTTAATTAGATTAGATATTAATACATATCATTAGAAACAGTCAAGCTTAGATGGCTCTTTTATAGTAATACAAGTGTAATTATGTTTATGCAATTAGATCTAGGTAGCTAAAATATAATTGTGTGCTATTTATTGTTAACTTATCAAAAGAATACGTTTTAGCGTCTTGTTTTATAATAAATTTATCAGTGATTAAGTCAATTTAAAATGATAATTCAAAAGTGAGCAACTTCAATGGGAAGATGTAAAATTGAGAATATAAATGTAAATTTTACAAATCCGGTGGCATCTTAATAGAATATTCTAAGATGTAAAATTAATTTGCTTAAGTGGGAAAGTTGTAAAATATTGGGATTAAAAGTCTGCATTTTTATCTTGAAATTTACATTCTCTCACTGTAGAATGAACTCTCAAAATATACATCCATTTTTCATTCTAATAATTATGAACTATTAATTCATGGGAGCCATTGGAATCAATATTGGTGTTTCCAATGTTTTTTGGTCAATAATCTTCATTGAATGAATAAAAATGTCTTAAATAAAGTAGGTTTTGGAGATGTAAAAAAAATTCCAAATTTGTGTTTTTTTGTACGTTTTCCGGCCCGATGCACAATTTGCATCTCACTTTTCCGACCCATTGGAGTAGAAATACAGTTTTAAGGATGCATATATAATATTACGGCGAGTTTGCATCCTCCCATTGGAGTTGCTCTTACGAAATTAAATTGTTGTGCTACTTTTGCTTGCTACTATTGTACATACTACTTTTTTTCAAATTCTACAATTTCGACCCACAATTATAATGCATGGCATGTGATTCAAAATATAATTAATCAAGTTATCGGGGGTGCATACGCAGACGAAGCATGTAAAGTGCACATACGCGTAGCCCAAAAAACCCAACATTATTGTATATCTTATTCGTATATATGCATTTTGTCGGAAAGTAGAACACAGCAAATGCACATGATATACAATCACCAGTACTATTCCCAACAGCAAAATATATATGTTTATATTTTTGGGTAAGTTTGACAGCTGGGTATTCGGAGCTTTGTTCATGCATTAATGCCCAATACAGAGTTCCGTACAGAAGCCCTAAATGATACTTTGAAATTAATGAGATAAATAAATTAATTAAATCTTCCCAAGATCTGCCCTCCTTCCACCCAACTCCCACTTAGGAGGTGATATTGAGATGAACAATTTCAATTAATTCATATTGTATAGTTGACATTGTCAATTCGCACTCTTTTTCCTGCACAAAACTTTCATTTCCTATTTGGGCAGAGGTACTCAATTACTAAAGCAGGCCAAGAAGTAAAATATGCGCCGTAAACCAGTGTAGGTTTAAAAACCGACACCGTTTTTTTTTTGGTAAAACATTAAAAAAAAAAAAAAAAAAAAAAAAACCAAGAAGTAAAATATGTGCCGTAAACCAGTGTAGGTTTAAAAACCGACACCGTTGCCAAACCGTCAAATTAATATCTTTATGAGGATTGATGTTGTAAACAAAACAAAAACCATGTGAAAATCTCGCTGCAAATCTGAACGCGAACAGATCTAGATTTGTGGTCCCTTTTTGGATACGGAGGTGTGAAATTATAACATTATTTTGGCATATTTATGGCCTGTAAAACAGAAATAAAATATAGTCTGCAAAACTCACTTTTGAACAATCCACAACGTGTTTGTCAGAAAGAAACTCACTTAATTAAACAATTAGTACCCGCTTTTGTTCTTCTGAAACACAATAAGTCAAACCCTAATTCCAATGATGAACTTCAAATTCAATATATATATATATGTTTAGCCGTTTTAATCTCAAACATTTGATTAGATTAATCTTATAGTATCAAAATTTAACGGTCAAGATCGTAAGTTTGGACTCTTCCAATAGTGCAGAACTCTTTCAAACAAAAATTTCAGAGTTTAATCAACTCATGTATTATATTTCCTAACATTGAGAATTTATGATACTACTTGTTTGTTTGTGATGTCATTTATTACTCTCCGTGTATAGCTTGAAATATTTACATACCAAAAATCATGAAAATGAAAATTGAGACCTAGCATGGTCATGTCCAACTGTCATGTAATGTGCGCAGATTTCCATCTAGAGTACCTTGGACCGTACGAGCTGTTGACTCGCCGACTATCGGTGCATGAATTCCACGTGTAAGGTGTCCAGTTAACCAGGTTGTAAATATGAGTGGTCCCGTACAGTTTCATATCTAACACCCAGACAACTAATTCTTCCCAGCACTTATTATTACACTTGTGAATACGCCAATGTGAATATCCAAACGTGAGCATCATATGAGTAGATTAGCTACCAGATTATGAAATCCTTGATTTTCCTATAAAAAATTAAAAATTTCAAATTATATTATAACACGTATCACATACTCCACTTTTTTAATATAAAGATGGTAAGTAAAGGTCGATCCGTGGTATACTATTATCCATGTTAGAAGCCTTTTGTCTACAATTAGAAAAAAAGATAGTCATCAGATTTGTATTTATTTTGTTACCTTTATTGTAAGAGCAAAAACAATGTTGCTCTAAAAACCCAAAAATCTATTCTATACACCCATATTTTTCACCCAAATGTAAATAATGTTGTAAAATTTGGGTGTATAAACCCAAAATGGGGGTAAAAATGTAACTTTGGGTGCAAATATACACCCTCCAGTATAGTTTTCACCCTGAGGTGGCGCCTACATGCTCCATTATTTTTTGTCTTTCTTCTCTCTTTTGCTGACATTTGGTATGCTATCTTCACCATTTAAAAATATTTGACCGTCATGCATCCACGCGGTAAAAAATTATTAAAAAAATAAATGTTATAAACATTTTTTTTAAAAAAAATTTATGATTACCATGATCTATAACCAATAATATTGTTTTTCTCTCTCTACTCATTGTAATTTATGTTTTTCTTGTCATTCAAAGCCAAAAAATGGAGGAGAATTCCAAAAGTAGTGGAAAAGGGTCAATTTTCACCCTTTTTTCCTCTTTCATCATTAGAAAATTATGTCATTTTCCCCACACCCATTTTTTCCCCTACATTATTTTTGCTCTAACTCCTACTTTATAGAATTCCTTACTGCTCTTGTATTTAGACACCGTTTCCGTTTGTATCAATGAAAATCTCATTCCTGGTAAATCATATTTTTCTAATAAGCAGTATTAAGAAGTATAGCTGGAGAGCACGCGGATATAGATGGATTGGAAATTATTGATTAAATAATGACAGCTAGTATGGTATGGCATGCGATGTGAGCTATAGCAATTCCTTGACTGCTTAATTGTTTTTGTGCCCCTTTGGCTCTTCCCCAGCCCAGAGTACAAGAAATGTAGTTGCTCCTCACACTTCCCTACCATATAGAGTTTGGAATTAAAAGTCTCCAAAGTCCAAACCCTCCCGAGGGAAACAAAGAGAAAACGCGTTACCTAGCTACTAACCGACTGAGTAATATTTGTCAGCATAGCACCGACCTTATTAGCATTAATGAATAGGTAAAGGTCTCACTTCACTTAGTAAAGGTAGACCATGCAGTGGACCAAGTAAAAGTCAGCTCACCTTGTAAATTACTCTGTTTTTCTCCTCCCACGAAAGGTAACGCGCTAGCTACTTATATTATGTTGACCTTTGCTAGATTGTGCTTTCTTGAATTTTGTTGGGCTATGTGAGTCCATATATCTCACTTTCAAAACTCGTCGTACACTCATGACTATACGTTTTCATCTAATGATATACGTATATTCACGTACATGTGTGTTATAATTTATTGCATTTGTATGTTAGATTGTTACCATATCAATTTTTGTACCTTTTACTATAACAGATAAATAAGCATGCATCACCACCATATACAGCCTACTACCAAGAAAATATTTTCAGTTGAGCCAATGTATGCCTAAAATTTATTAAAATTGGATGATTGGTCTACTACGTACTACACACTTAATATTGGGTCTTATCCATCTGGATTGATAGTCATCGTAATAATAATCAATACATGGGGATTAGGTAAGGTAAGGAATCCTCTTTCAATTTCTCCGAATAGGGGCCCATTTGGGTCTTATGGTTCATTTTCAAAGGTGTTTACCAAAAGAAAGACCCAATGTCAATAAATTTTCATTAGTTAACTTATATCCCAATTCCCCTTGAACTCCAAAGAACTTGTCAAGCAAGTTTCTCGGAAATCTTGTCAATCAAGGAAATGATCCATGAATCCAGAGAGTCAAATTCAATTGTGTTGAAGTTAATAAAAAGGACGCCAAGTAAGAGTAAGAAAAGGGGGTTCATTTCCTTGAAAATGACCCAAGTATAGAAGACACCGTCAAACTCCATATATATATATATATATATATATATATATATATATATATATATATATATATACGCATTAATTTTTAATTATTACTACTCGAAAGAAAAAGCTTCAAACTAAATGCCACCACATCACCGGAATCTAGTTAGAGTATGATGAAGGATCATTTGGGCCAGTACTATTGAATGAATCTACTGATGATAGAGAGCTATGCACGTAACCCGTTGTATCAACTAATTGATTGTCCACTTGATTTGAGCTATAGTATGTATGCTCGACCCACTAGCTACATAAATAGAGACATAAATATTGTGCGCTGAGGTGTCATCTCTATATATGTAATGACAGATCTCACCCCGCTTGATTCCAAAATTGCCTTTTATGCAACATGATGGCGGATGATGATGTTATTGTAGGCTTTACCCCCTCAAGGACAAGGATCCTCTATTCCACCATTTTTGTTCCATATTTGTTTCACTTTTCTTTTTTTTGGCATTTCCTATGATCCGTCTTACGATCCAAAGCGTTTACGTTTTTTATTATTTAGTAAAGATCATCCTTACAAAAAATCGTTGAAATCCGTGGTCATTAGGTTATCAAACAATGAAATATAGCCGAATCGACTTTGTAAAACATAACCGGGTCAATATATAGCCTAAACAATCATGGATTTGAATGATTTTTTGCAAGGATGATCTTTACTAGACAATAAAAAAGTGAATGGTTTGGATCATAACACGAATTATCAGAGATGCCAACAAAAGAAAAGTGGAACAAGAATGGAACAAAAATGGTGGAATAGAGGATCCTTGTCCCCCTCAAAGAAGTTGCCTATTACTGTTGTTCGTTGACATTCGATTAGGCTTGTCATATTTATAATTATATATCAATAGGGCAGAAGTCACCTCCCGCTTGATTCACTTTTTGTTTTTTTCTTGGCATATGGAACTATGTTTAGTTGGATAGAGTAGGACACTTTTTTGCTGAGAGTTTGATTTTCGCTTTCTTAATTTCCATGTAACCTTGTATGAAAGATGCATCATATATATATACCTGTAAAAAAGTCGATCGATTAAGGCAAGCCATTTTTCAGGTAATTTATAATGACATTGGTGCTTGCATGTGTCTAGAAAATAAAAATTTTAAATGGAAATACGTGCATTGAATTAATTTTGTTGTATAATGATTGAAATTCATATGCTTGTGTATGTGTTAGGGCACACAATTTATATAGTGTGAGAACATCAATATATTGAATCATATCCAGCATGCTTTGCCTACAGCTAATTAATTAACACAAAACAGTTTGTAGAGTTTAATTCAAATTAAGATTTGCATATACAGATGGCTCAGGGCTCAAGCTGACAGGAATGTGGTCAACATTTGTAGTCTTGTAGATCGATTTTACCTACTGAGCAAGCTGGCATGATTCGTAAAACCACCAACCATGCATCGATTCCATGCATTCCAGGCCCCCATTCCCATTGGATCGATGTACACTGCAACAACTAGCCATCACTAGCTTATTGATCTGAATTAAGGAGATCACGTATGTCATGTGGCATTGAATTATGATTTGGTGATATAATTAGCCTATCGTGTGACCATATATAATCAATAAATCGATCTATAGTTATAATATACTTTATCATTCATTGATATCATAATACTAGATCATATATAATCAATAAATCCATCTATATTTATAATATACTTTATCATTAATTAATATCATAATCCTAAATGTAGTTTTGTAACCATACAATATTGCCTTGTATGAGTGGTGGCTCTTGATTAATTTCCATCATGTGGGAAGAAATTGAGAGGAGGAGAAAAAAAACGAGCGAATTGAAGCTGCATCTCAATATTACTGACGTTCATGATTTCTTTTCCCCTTTTTTATTGTGCTCTGAAGCTGAAACAGAGTACTATATGACATTATGATTTAATGATGAGGAGGTTTGCAGCAGCAGCAAAGGAATCTGAGGTTTTGTTTAGATTTAAGACACTGTTTAGTCTTTACAGTACCATAATTATGCGATCGTACTACGGAAAATCAGATCTGTCATGCAATAGAAATAAATAGTTTTCAATTAAGTAGTGCTAGCTATAGGTCTGTAGCTAGCTAGGCGCATGTAAGAAGCACATGGAAAACCATCAAGTCTTCAAGACAAGTTGTATGTTTTTCCGGCGGATTGCTCACAGTATTAGCTGGCTCTGCTACTCATGCCTCATGCGTTACAATTTTCAATGCATTACCATTTTGAACTTGCAGATTTGTACTGCAAAACATTTCTTGACATTCTACCCGTTCCGTTGCAGGATCTCGTAATAGAAGCTCTATGCTCTATCGGAGGAGGCACGTACGTCCAGCAATCCGGCAAGTGGACATTGGACATAGGATTCTATTGCGAGATCCCGCAACAGAAGGACCCTGTCTTAAAGACTTGATGATTTTCCATCAAAGCGTGAGTAATTATTGCTGCATGGGCCTGTAATTATCAATGCCACCCCGATATGAACAGCAAAAATCAAGCCCATTGCAGCCCAAAATGTCCACCAGAGAAATTGCTACTCTCATTTACCAATCAACTGCCTGCCACCACTTCAAAGTTCAAACAAGGCAATACCACGCCAAGCATTTCTTGATAAGGAACAAAATCTATTAATAACTCGTGTAAATGTTGTCCATTGCGTACCATATTAAACCTAGCTATAAGCTGCACAAGTATTTCTTCTCTGAGAACTGTCAGCAGTGACAACCACTATGGGTAGTGTTTAGTAAACATACCGTCATCAACACCATATCATAAGTAAACTGACGCAGAGAAAACAAGGAAAACAGGCTTTCATCTCTGCTCTTTAATGGTACATCTTTCATCAACTGCATCAACTGCATCAACTGGAACGCAGTGGAAACCATATCAGCACGAAGCTTTGGCTCAAATTGAATCGTCGGACTCATCCGAGTCACTTCTATCAGGTTCCCCAGCATTTTTTGCCGCCTCTGGAACATCAGGTTGAGATACAGGTTCTTCCACGGGCTTTTTATTTGCATCCTGAGCATTTCCATCTCCATCCTTCTCTTGCTCAGCTGCTTCAACATGTGAGCTACTAAATTAAGGAATTTGCAAAAGAGAACATGCATGCTTTGCACTTTCAATACAAGTCTAGCGTGTCACAACAAGGCAACAATGTTGGATCATATTTCTCCATTCACAGTCACACTATGCCTTGACATAAGAGTCAAGGTTATAACCTAGATACTAAGAGGCCCAAAAAAAAAAACATGAAGTACAGAGGGGATCCTATTTCCCCCTTTTGCAGGACCAAGAAAGTAATGAAACATAACATATAAGGATATCAATATTATCAGCAGGTCCGCCAGCACTAATGTTCAGCAGTTCTTCCTCAACACGCCGAACAAGCTCAGGCTGTAAAAGGCACAAAAATTGCAATTAGCGAAAACATCCAGGTGTGAAAGAAGGCCAGAACATTGGAATAAAGTCAATCATTTTGTCATTATTGCTGAAGTCTAAAAGCAGTGGTTCTCAGCTCAGAAACTCCTTTGTCAGATACATTTCCTACAATTTGGCATAACCTATATTCTATTACTTTTGATAAGCTGTTTTTCATATAACTCTTACACCAAAGAGACTGGATTTTTTTGCCACTTACAACTTATATATGTAGCATCTACCAAATACGGTATTCCAAGGCAAAGGCTAAACATACATTTAGATCAGGCTCCCTGCGGAATCTTCGCTTTCGAGCATCCCTCATTGGAGGGGTGAGACCGTGCCTGTACTCCACTGAATCTGGAGCCGCATCACTTGGATCTCTAACCATAATCATCTGTAAACCACCAAAATTACATATAAGTGCCTTACAGATGAATCATTCACATACTTAACCACTTCAATATTGATAAACAAGACCCACCTGACCAATATCAGCAGTCTTAATTAAAACACTATCATCATAGGTCTTGAAGGACTCCACAACACAAGGAAGATCCAACAGTGACGCAGGAAAACGGTCATTGCCAATAACAAATGTGCCACTCCTGCCATCCTCTGCAAGATAGTTCAAGTTTACAAGTCAACCTTTGGTGAAACAGGCGAACAACCTAATACTAAAAACTATGCTATCCATCATTGTTACTTTCATCACCAGTTGGCTAGTTGCGCTACGTCCATAAAACATACTAGGGGTCATGATTGATCACGAAACTGATTTAAGTAAAGAGCTCCGGCCACAATAAGCAGGCAAAAGATTCTAGAGTTACAGGAAGTGAAGAAAACCAAGTAAAGATGCCATCTTTCTTCAAGCAATAGTTCATTCCAACATATAACCACAACAAACCTTCAACGATTGTCATATATCTCCATTGCACTAAAAGCACACCCGATTTAAGAACGTACTAACAGAACCAGGCTAACACACGATCGATGATAAAGGCAATACAACCCAACCAAGTGGATGCCAAATGCCACCACCACCACAAAAAGTACAAAGAAGCTTCAAACTGACATAACACACTACCGAGCTCTTGGTTTCTTTTCGTTTGACAAACTTAAACCTATTCCAGAGTCGGAAACATTTCCTATCCAATCGAACCCGACGAGGAAATCCAACCAATGCACCAATCAACCCCATGATCAGCAATTAAACCAAATTCCAACCATCAATATTGAAGCTTTTCAAGGACACATGTAAAATTACAAACCAAGACCCAAAGATACCCTTTTTCAACTTAGCTTTCTGCAATTATATGATCAAGACAGCAGAAATTTACGACTAACTCAATTAAGGGTGCAAATTGAATCCAGAAAGTAATGATCTTTATACCTTGGAATGACAAATCCAGCGACTTGTCGTCGGTAGAAGCATTTTCGCCCAAAAGGCGGTCTAATCGCTCGGCAACAGAAGGTGGAACCCTAAGTACGAACTGCTCCTCCATCACTACAAAATTTCCGGCAACTTATCAGCACAATTTGCACGCACAAAAGATGATTCTTTGATATTGTCGGGAAAAGAACACTATCCCCACCTCAAACGGACGATGGAATTCAGAAATCCAATCCTAAATGAAAATTCGAGTTTGGTGTCTGATGGAGAGGAATTGGGAATAAACTTGTAATTAATGTGGTTTTATACCCAATTGAAATATGAACTTCCAATTGTGTCCTCACGGTGATTTACTATAAAGGACATGCCTCCTACCCTCTTGATTTATGGATAGAGACCTAGTTTGACCTCTACAGATCACCATAAGGGTAATTTGGTCAAAAACTTACCAAACGATTTAGATTTGAGCGTGATATAAAATTGGAGCTTATTTTCAAATTAGAAAGAAGAAAATTAGGGCCTTCCTAGATTGACAAAAGTTTGAATTTGATGATTTAGTCCAATAAGGACATGTTTACTTACAAGGAAAGGGATTGAAAGGAATGATAATGATTTCGATTTTTTCCTTTCCCTACATTTAATAAAGGGATGAGACCCACCATAATTTTGGAAATTATTCCCCTTCGACCTAAAGAATTTGATATCTAAGCAGAATTTAGGTATTCAATTCTCATTCTTAATCCTCTTTTCATATTCTCATTTCATATTCTCATTCAGATTCACTCTTTGTAAATAAACATGTCCTCATTAGGTAGCGCATTTACTTGTTTGATTTCAAAACTCAAGATTAGAGCGAGTGATTCCTAATTTAAATACAAGAATGAAAATCAAATCGGGTAAAAGTTCTCAACACTAGAAGGGTATTGCTGGTATAAAAGGCATTAAAAACGCGGTACAGTCATAAGGCACGTGCGCCTTCCCCTTCTTTAACCCTAGACACTTGGTCTATAAATACATCGAGCTCCTTCGGATATCTTTCAGATTCAACTATTTGTAGCTATCGGACGCAGTGGTGCCTGGTCGCATTCGCGCACAACCAAAGCACCGCCGCCGTCGTATTCTCAACCGAACCCAACCTCGCCGGTTCGCCGTCGTCAGGTCCGCCTCTATTCGTCTATGTATTCGTATTAGGTCATGTGAATTGCTCGTATATATATCTGTTGTTAGGGTTAGGGTTCAGAAGTTTATGCCTGTTCGAATGTTAGGGTTAAATTGGTACCCTTCTCCGAATTATATGCTTTTAGTTCGAAATTTATGTAGCCAATTTCAATTTGATGGTTTAAAATACGAGTTAAATTAACGTGTTCTGAAGCTAAAATTTTGGTGTTTTTTATTTGGGAGAAAGGTCCTCTCTGCTTCTGTTTTCTTATTCTTGTATCAATTTTACATGGGTTTCCTTTCCCGTTGTCAAAGCCGGTAGTTTTATGTACTAATTATTGTATAAAGAACTTGAATTAGTCTTGTAAGTATGGTTTTCTTTTCTGGAAATTTTTTTCTTATTAGGGTTAAGTTGGTGACTTATAAGTTTGTGGTCAAATTTTCTTTCTTGGTTTTAATTTTTGTTCCGATGTTGCTTTCTTCAAGTTAGTAATGAATTTTTTTACCTGTAGAGGGTTGCTTACAGTCAACTAAAATGAGAGGAAGGAGCTACACCCCATCACCACCAAGGGGGGGATATGGTAGGAGGGGGCGGAGTCCTAGCCCCAGGGGGCGCTATGGTGGAGGCCGTAGTAGAGAGCTTCCTACAAGTCTTCTAGTTCGTAACCTTCGCCACGATTGCAGGTTTGTTGCCGTTAACCATTGATGATATCTTTCTAAAATGCATTGCAAATTTTGTGGTCACAAGTGATGGATGTTCTAGAAAATAGAAACCATTTGAGATTTGATAATCTAGATTGTTTGCTTATGCTATTTATTTGTATAATTTGTGAACTAACACGAGCTTTCTATTTGAATGTGCGCTTTTATGCAGGCCGGACGATCTCCGCAGACCGTTTGGGCACTTTGGGCCTCTCAAGGACATTTACCTGCCAAAAGATTATTATACTGGGTGAGCAAATCTCAATAATTGTGGTTGCTGAGTGCCTTGGGCAATCGGATTAACTGTTTCTGGACAATTTGTTTTACTTATTATTTATGTATGTGTATAACTAATCAGTAGAAACATTATAGTTTCCTCGTTTCTTGTTCATGCTCCTGTTTTCTAAAGCTATGCCATTATTAGCCATCTTTTACCACTTCTAAAACCATCATATGAGATAAGTTTACATTTGAACTTCGTTGGAGATATTTCTTTCATAGCTATAGGTGACATGTTTTGTTATGTAAAGGCTGTGATGATATTTTGCATGCTTCTGTCCCTACGTGAATTATTTTTGGAGCAAAGCCACAGGTTTTCATGGCAGTTACACCTAGCAGGCCATTGAATATGTGAAAATGTGTGTTTTGGGATTCCACCTAGCAGGCCAGTTAATGCTCTTTCTATTACTGCCCTCAAAATTTAGGGCATTTCTATATGTTCTACTTCTATTAATACATTTAGTTGGGTGTATTCATTGAAGTTTCTGAGGTTTAACAGTGAAATTAAAGTCTTGAAGACAACAATCAAGTAATTAGAGTTCTTTTGAAGATGATGTTAATGGTAGTGAAGATTTGAAGGAAGTTGGGTTTGATTACATTGTGAAGATGTTCCAAGTCTTGAAGAATTTCAAGTCATCTTAAAACTGACACTTGCAAGGTCAGCAGCCAAGTGCTTGCTTCTTTATTGTGAGCATCCATATTGTTGGCGGTTATTTTGGAAAATTTAATAAGAAAGGTTTAGTGTGCACAGTACTTGTATTATTTTGCTTTTCAGCATTGTTCCTGTTGTGACACTTTTCTGTTTGTATTATCTTTCCCTTTATTTTGCAGAGAGCCTCGTGGTTTTGGTTTTGTCCAATTTCTGGAGCCTGGTGATGCTGCTGAGGCTAAGTTTCAGATGGATGGTCAGCTTCTTCTTGGTCGCGAGATAACTGTTGTATACGCAGAGGAGAACAGGAAGAAGCCATCTGATATGAAGTATAGGGAGCGCGGAAGGTAAAACCTAAATATTGTTTTGTTGGCTATGCCATTTATGTTGAGACCTTGCACTAGGATTGAAAACTTGGTATAAGAGACCTTCTGGTTTTCTATCTTAATGCTTTTTTCCCTTCAGATTTACATGGGAATGATATTTAGATTGTCTGAAAGTAGTATGTGGCCGTTTGGACAAAAAATCCTTGTGCGTTCCGACTTTTGGTGACAGCGTTGAATTGAAGGATGCAATTGTAGCTATCATTAGGAGTAGAGTTTTAAGTTCAAAATCTGAGCGTTTCTATGCGTGTTGGTGGAGGTCAAAATGTTGCTTTAAGTTATGCTTAATGACTTGGAAAGAACAAAGTAGACACACATAATTTCATTGAGGATGCTTATTAACATATACATAATCATATAACCTGAAATATTAAAAGAATTCTGCGATTTGTATATGTATGTATAGGATGTTCACACAGTGGAAGATAATTGCTCTTTGTATATATATGTAAAGACCTAAAGCACTGTTATTATTGCATGTGTGATGTTTCTGTTATTAGCGCCATAGCCCTGGTTGTTTTAAAATTCTAAGTTGCATCATCAGTCTGTCTATTCCATGTCTCAATTGTTTTTATTTTTTGGTTAGCACCAGGAGTGGTCCGAGTGGACGATATCGTGATCGGAGACGGTCTCCTCCTCGCTATTCACGCTCTCCACGATATTCCCAATCTCCACCTCCACGTCGTGGAAGAGCTCGGTCACACAGCCGTGATTATGATTCCCCTCCCCCAAAAAGAAGGGATTACTCGAGGTAATTGTTAGTTTCATCCCAGTTGTTTTCTTTTTGTTCAAGTAAAGCTATTTATTGGTTGTTATAGTATTTTTTTCCTAATTTGTGAGCTTCTGTTACTTCTTTTGGTTTAGATCTGTCTCACCCCAAGAGAGAAGGTATAGCAGAGAGAGGTCTTTTTCTCGATCTCCTCCACCATACAGGGGCTCGGGGAGCCGAAGTCAGAGCCCAGTTAGGGAACCAAGCAGGAGCAGGAGCAGAAGCAGGAGTCGTAGTCCAAGGAGAACTGAAAGACGTGGCGCAAGTCCTATTAATGAAGATCACCCTATTCAACCAAATGGTGACAGATCACCTAGCCCTTGAACCTGGAGAGATAATTGCTCTTAATCTAGTGGAGAGTGTCCAATCTTTTGGATTGTAATTTGATGTAGTATGTTGGTTTGCACTATGACGTTGACTCTTCATTTCATCGGATTTGGTACTTCTTCGGATTCAGTTATGTAGTTTGTTGCTTTCGTGCAAATGACATCTGTTATGGCGATAAATACTTTGTTGTTCCTGGGAGGTCTATGCCAGTTGGTTGTGTTATTTACATATTTGTGTTCTGTTCTCTGTGTGGGTTGTTTGTTTGTGTAGATCCTTTGCTAGCTCTCTTCTGCGTGGGTTGGTTAAACATGAGAGCACTAAAACCCCACAAAACCAGATTGTCTGGAATGCTGCTCGTTGGTGTAATATGTATTCAAGAGAAAACGCCGTCGGCGCTCGATTCCTTGTCATGGCTGCAGAGTCATCTTCCTTAAATCCTCAGTACATTTCCATTTGCTCCCCAAACCTTTCTTTTCCCGAGTGGGCAGGACATGCCCGTAATATTTATTTCTGGACAAACAGCACAGAAAGTATCCAAATCCAAAACAAAGCAAATGCTTTTTGACGATTGGTTTGTGAATTTTTGTATTCTAAACCTTAAAGCTAGTCTATCCTTTCCGTGATGTGACCATATTTTCCAACTGTATTTATATATTTATTGGAATGTATTAAGTGGTACCACCCTTTGGTTTTTCATAACGAATCCATGATTTATGAGTACTGATTTTAACTTTTCTGTTCAAAGCTTTCTCTTTTCACGCGGCTAATGCATGACTTTCCAGCACCCTTTTGCCCCTCTTATCTCTTTCTTTCTTTTCTTTCTTTCAAGCTTAGAAAAATGACTTTTGGAGGGAAAAAACGAATAAAAATCACTGAAATCATACTCTAATTCAAAAATAATTAAGGGCTCGACGAGAATCCCAATGACTCTGCCTGCAGAAAAAATCAACGTTTGATTTCTATAATAAAATAAAATAAATTAGAAAAAAACAGCAGAAAAAGACAACCGACGAAGAAGAAACAAGCAACTAGAAGAGGTTGTTTCGAAATCTTGGCTTCACTTCACTCTCAGTAGCTCACTCTCTTCGTGAAGCTGCCATTAACAGGTCTCACTTAACGCTAGCTTATTTTACTGGGTCAACTTTGTTTTTTCCCAGTCAATTGTGCATAGATTTGC
Source organism: Spiraea crenata (assembly GCA_033992175.1). Lineage (NCBI taxonomy): Eukaryota > Viridiplantae > Streptophyta > Magnoliopsida > Rosales > Rosaceae > Spiraea > Spiraea crenata. Next base: position 408,155 of record JAVBHV010000022.1, read on the forward strand.
ATCATATTAATATGATTGAAATGGTGGGGGCGTAGTTTGTCAGGTTGTTTGTCGTTCTTTATTGCTTTTTCTTCTGGGTTAAAATCAAATTTAGTGTTTATTACTGGGAGGTTTATGTGGGGTCTTGAACTAGAAGTGTGTGTTTTGTGCTCTTCTGGCGTCCACAGTAATTGAGGAAGTTTGCTTTATGTACTTTGGAGCAAATGAAGAATCTTTCGTAGATTCTTGGTTCTAGGCATTCCATTTTCTGTGTTTGTGAAGGGCTTTGTGAAGTTTCTTTACTGTTGCGGATTTGGGTTTTGTTTGGATCGCCACAAGCGTCTTACTTTGCACATTGCAAGTAAATTTTCTGGCTGTTTTCAGCAAGGGAAGTTGAATCGGGTACTTTTCTGCTGCTTGTTCTTTGACTTTCAGTTTCTGGGTTCTTCATTATTACCCTTGGGGTGTAATTTAGCCGACTTATTTGTGGTTGGATTTGCTTCTGCAATGGCTATGTTTTGGTTATCTGCATCTGGGCTTTCTGCATTTTTCTTTGTTTTGCTTTTTTCCAAAAGTGGCCCTTGGTTTATGGGTTTCTTTGACTCTAGGCATTTCTTGGTGCTGAGTTCCTACCAAATTGAAAGCTTTGTTTGTCAAACTGTGTAAAGTTTTGTCTTTTGGAGCCGAGCTTGATATTGTATGATAGTGTATCATGTCCAGGTGATATTGTGCTGCACGTTGTTTGGGGGTGTAATTTAGCGCCTAGAATTTGTGTCCTTATATATCTCAGGAGATATTGTTCTTCAGTTCAGTGATTATGGTTGTTCTGGTCACATGGATGTTGCTGTCATCTAGCATGTCAAAATAAAATAGACTAGTGACGAGCGAATGCTATATTTGGCGGTGTATATCAGTTACTTGTTAGATTCAGACCATCTCTACTCTGGGGAGCTGGATGAATATATTTCTGTTATTTCACTTTTTCATCCCCTTTTCGTGTTTTACATTACTAGCAATATGCATTTATAAATGATGAAGGCCATAGATGCACATAATTGTGGTTATGCATTGGCTTTTGCCTTAGAATCTCATTGATATGGTTTTGTGGCAGGTTAGGAGTTACGAGCTAGCCACACAGCCTGGAGTAAAATTTGAAGCTTTGTTGGGACAAATGATGCGTGAAAAATGGATTGGTTGCATGCTTTTGCTCCTAGTTGGCATGTTTACCAACGTATTAGGTATAGTAGTAAACTTGTTATGTTTCTGTTGATTCTAGTTGTATTTTTGAATCTGGTAGTTTTGTTAAGAGCTTAATCTGGCTAAAATGGGCTTCGTCATACTGATATGGTCCACTTTCATTCCCTAATTCATGTTGACAGGACTACTTTTATGCGGGCTGTTTTGCTTCTGAAAATACATTGTTTTCTTGGCATCCTTTAGGTATTATAAGTATGCATAATAGGAGATAAATTTATAATAAGCTGTACATGTACATTTAGTATATTCAGAGTGTCTCAACCTAAGCCTTGATTTTCTTTGTTTCTTCTACTACATTTCTGTTTTTCTCCACTTGTCAATCATTATTTTCCAGGCATCCTTTGTGCTTTTGTAGTATAAGTGGCATTGGGCAAGTTTTGGAGGGGTTTATTCTTTAGATACTATAGATTATCTTTACTCTAATGAAGGGAACCATTTGGAATTTTGAAGTGCCCTTGTTCATTGTTATGTGTTATCACTCTTGCAAGTTGCTGAATGACAATTTTGAAACATACAGGTGCATTCGTTGGGATAAATATTGGGACCGATGTTTCCGACCTTCCATCTGAAACAGATACGGTTGCGCTGCTTAAAGCCCATCAAATTACACACGTGCGTCTTTATGACGCTGATACTCACATGCTGAAAGCCCTTTCAAACAGTGGAATTGAAGTAATGGTGGGTGTCACAAATGAGGAAATTCTTGGGATCGGACAGTCTCCATCTGCAGCAGCAGCCTGGATTACTAAAAATGTTGCAGCTCATTTGCCTTCAACCAATATTACAGCCATTGCTGTTGGCAGTGAGGTTATTACATCAATACCTCATGCTGCACCAGTTTTGGTTTCTGCTATGAATTACCTTCATAATGCCTTAGTTGCTACAAACCTAAATTTTCAGGTCAAAGTTTCGACTCCACAATCCATGGATATAATTCCTAAGCCTTTCCCTCCTTCAGCTGCCACCTTTAATTACTCATGGGGCCCTACCATTTACCGAGTCCTTCAGTTTATTAAGAACACAAATTCCTTTTACATGTTAAATGCTTATCCTTATTATGGGTACACAAATGGGAATGGCATTTTCCCAATTGATTATGCTCTCTTCCGACCACTTCCCTCTGTCAAGCAGATTGTTGACCCAAACACTCTCTTCCACTATAACAGCATGTTTGATGCCATGGTGGATGCTGCTTATTATTCTATAGAAGATTTCAACTTTTCTGGGATCCCTATTGTTGTTACTGAGACTGGTTGGCCATGGTTTGGTGGATCCAAAGAACCTGATGCCAACACGGCAAATGCTCAGACCTACACTAATAATTTGATTCGGCGAGTGTCGAATGATTCAGGCCCTCCTAGCCAGCCAAATTTTCCCATCAATACGTACATTTATGAGTTGTTCAATGAAGACAAGAGGCCAGGGCCAGTGTCAGAGAAAAATTGGGGTGTGCTCTTTACAAATGGCTCTGCTGTATATCCTTTGAGTTTGACTAATTCTTCACAAGCAACTGGGAATTCTTCAGGTCTTTTCTGTGTAGCGAAAGCTGATGCAGATCCTGATAAGTTGCAAGATGGCTTAAACTGGGCTTGTGGGCAAGGCCAAGCTAACTGCTCTCCTATTCAACAGGGGCAGCGGTGCTATTTTCCTGATACTATTGTAAATCATGCTTCATATGCTTTTAACGATTATTATCAAAAGATGCAAAGTGTTGGCGGAACATGTGACTTTGATGGCACCGCTATGATAACTGGTCGTGATCCTAGTAAGCTCCTGTCATTGTTTGTTTCTCTTCCTGTGCTTTTCCGCTTTTGAACGTTAAAGTACTTTAGTTGCATTTCGTGGTTGGTTGCAAATTCTACCACCTCTCTGATCAAGCATATGAACTTCTGTTTAGTTTTGTCTCCTAATATTCTCTTGGTAAAATTCTTTTGCAGGTTATGGAACTTGTAAGTTTGCAGGAAGGTGAGCATCTCACCCTTTCTGGATAATCATAGTTATGAATTCAGAACTTGTTGATTGATTAAGGGTTTCATTCTAACCACGCAATGTTGTGTGACAGTTCTAATTCAAGCGCAAGTGGGGGACTATCACCTGACTCGGCATCTGCACCTTCAAGCCCTGTTGGAGGATGGAGTTCAAATCTACAAGTTTCTAATCTTCAATACCTCATACCGGCAGCATTTCTTGTACCGATTTTGCTTTGACTTGAAGTTCCATCCAGTTCGTTGCCATGTAGCGTAGTGAAAGCAGCACACTTTAATGATTGAACAACATCTGGAAAGTGCACAGCAGCACAAGCTTGGAGACACAAATGAGAATGTCCATTCGTTTGATTCATCAATTTTGCTTGTGCTTACAACCTATCGATTCGTCTCCTGCACCTCTGCATCTTGGTGATTATTTAAGCAGGATTTCTGGGGAGTTTATGTAGTTTGATTGTACTAGGCATTCTGATGAGTAGCGGCAGAGACTTTGATTTTTTCGGATGAACTCAACAGTCTCAACTAGAAATTTATTTTGTACCTTATCACGGAAAAGGTTATCCTGGCTTACAATGTACTTACACATTTATTGTATTGGAAATTTTTCTGTTTGATACAAACGATGATGCAAGTTGTTGGGGCAGCCAAATTCGCAGTTTCGAGTGCAGGGGTAAATTGTTTATACCCAACTGTGAAGAGTTTGCGGCTCATAAATTATTTAAATATTGTATTAACAAAGAATCAGAGTGGCGCAGCGGAAGCGTGGTGGGCCCATAACCCACAGGTCCCAGGATCGAAACCTGGCTCTGATAATAAGTTCCTTTTCATTTTCTCCTATTTTTTTTTTCTCAAATCTTCCGAACATTCATCTAATCTGACTGTACGACGTTGTAGCTTGTGCAGCTTCTGAAACAGACGATGAACAACTCGGGGATTTGGACGATGACAACACCGTCGGCATCATCGTTAGCATCAACATCGACGTGGGCTTCCACGACCTCTCTGCCGTCCTCAGGTAAGAGGATTTATAGAGAAATGGAGGAGCTCAACCAGGACCCACCTCCCGACTGCTGCGCCGGCACAAAGGGCGACAACCTCTACCACTGGGTTGCCACCATCATCGGCCCCCCAGGTTCTTTTCCCTCTTTTTAACCAATTTGAAAATTTTTTTTTAAAAAAAAAAGCTGATCTTTTTCTCTCTTTTTGTCGGTTTGATGACTTGTGGTGTGGATTTTCATTGTTGTTTTCTGGGTTAAGCTTAATTTGTGTAATGTTTTGCTTTTATGTGGAGTTTTGGGTTGAAAAAGGTGGAAAATTTGATGGTTTTTGTTATTGTGTAGTGATGATTCTCAGCTCAGCTTCATTTGTGTTTGGTTTGCTAGGTGATTTTGGTTCTTGTGGAGTGATGATTCTCAGCTCAGCTTCATTTGTGTTTGGTTTGCTAGGTGATTTTGGCGTGATTTGTTTTTGTATCCCTTGTGCAGTTAAAGTTACTATCTTTTTTAAGCTGTGTGAAGTAAGGGTTTAGATTTTGATTGTTTCTAGGTGATAGGTTGGTCTATTTCTGGGTTTAAGGAGGATTAATTTAAAGGGTTACTCAAGTTTTATTACATTTTTCGTGTATTTCATGGGAACTGATTTGGTCCGTTTGGTACTGAGTAGGCTTGAATGTACTTCTTTAAGCAAGCTTGCCTATTTTTCAACTCCTTATAATCATCAGGGATTATTGGCTGCGATAAGAGTTGTTTCGAGTGCTGATAATAAGCATGTGCCATTAGGTTTTTGGTGTTCCTGACATACCTTTTCAATCATGAAGCAGCTTGTTTGTTATCAAGCAAGCTTGCTGCTTTTTCAGATCAGTATTTTATACTTTAACATTACTTAGCCTCAATAAGATTTACATCGGCTGCTTCAGTAGCATGTGATTAAATCTGGTCTTTCTGGCTATGTTGCTTATTTGATCTTTAATTGTAAATGGGGGAAGTATAATTTTGAAGGCTCTATTGGCATCAGAAGATTATGTAGTTGCTTTTCCTCCAAGATTATTAGGATCATACAGCTGCATCCTTTTCTTTGTGCTTCTGTTGGTCATAGACTGCATTTTGCTTTGGATGCCAGGTTCTCAATCTTAGATCTCAAGACAGTAGGCTTTAGTTATCGAATTTGTGAGTTTGTGTGTATTGAAAAGTTGAATATGTGGGAACCCATTAGTGGTTCTTAGTTGTTTTAGTGTTTCTGAAGAATGCTTTTTTATGCCCTTTCGTGGTTTTGGGATAGACATCACTAATTTTATTTCCGTTAGAATGAATTTGAATAAACTATCTTGTTGATATGGTTTGAAAGGGATTCACATGGCTTTCTGATTTTTGTTTATTCTGTGAGCTGCTAATAACTATGCTGATAAAGGAGTGATTTAGTGTCTCCTTGGAAATATTGACATTTGACACACTTCTGTTCTTTTTTCCAGGAACACCATACCAAGGCGGCATATATTTCCTTGACATTACATTTCCCAGTGACTATCCATTTAAACCTCCAAAGGTATTGCGTGCTGTTGAATATCTGTACATACTATTAGATAGTATTTCTTTCTCTGGAAGACTTGATAGAGAATAGTTTGATATTCAGTTATTATGTGCAATCTAGATACTGTTATTTCATTATTTCTTTGATATTCAGTTATTATGTGCAATCTAGATACTGTTATTTCATTATTTCTTTTACTTAAGGTCAGTTTTGCAGGTTGTATTCAAAACTCGAATTTATCATTGCAATGTTGATTCTGCTGGCAACGTAAATTTGGAATTGTTGAAGGATAGTTGGAGTCCAGCTCTGACAATTACGAAGGTGCTACTAGCAATTAGATCCATCTTCACAAAACCTGATCCTTGTAAGTTCCAGTATCTTTTGAGTGTATTTGTGGATTCTTATTTGCATGCATCAGTACTTTGATTTTAGTTACTTAGTATGTTGAAGGAATCTTGTCATAATTCCATGTCAAAACCCCCTGAGTAGATTGGATACACGTCTTAGATAAAATAGGATGTAAGAACAGAGCAGTACTCTATTGTTTGACACATTATAGGGTTGAGTTTGGTTTGGGATGGCAATATTCCTAACCGTCATATTCATTTAACTACTAACCTTAAGCAGCATGTTGTGTATGTTGTTCTGATTGAATACATATTCATACATGAGCAGATAATCCACTTGTCCCTGGAATTGCCCATTTGTACTTGGAAGATAAAGCTAAACATGATGAGCTTGCTGCTGAGTGGACACTGCGATTTGCTAAGTGATTTTACATAGAACCTACTTAGATCGTGCAAAGTATCAGATTCCAACTTTCTTGTGAACAGATTCACTGAAGGAACGTTATGAACTAGCTTGACTTGATAGTAAATAAGTGTACTGCTGAATTGTCTGCAAAATCGTTGAATGAAAGTAACTATGTACAAAGAAATATGTTTGTAACACATCGTTAATTTCATATATGCACCGCTTAACAATTTGATTAGTCATAGCGGTTTGTTGATTGTTGAATGGATGCTGTGCTATGTTAGATGGTGAATGCTACCTGGATTGTTGAATTTCTTGGTTAATGTTATTGACCGTTTCAGTACCTAAACAGATTTTGTGTCCATATATATATTTTTTTTGGTTAAGTGAAGTTTGCTGGTAAATAGTGAATGTATGCAGGATTATAGTAACAGAAAGCTGATGATACACAAAGCTAACTGTGTCGCAAGGCCTGTATTTGTGTCCATATTTTGCTTTCATGTTAGAATGTATCCGTGTTGGTGAAAATGTATTGACGATATCTCGGTACATCTCGCTCGCAGCAACAACGATATTGAACATGTATTGACAATCCAGTCTTTACTAAAGAAAAGACTGCCCATCCCTCGTAATTTTGTTAACTTCTGGAGTCTGTACGGTTAGGTAGGCCTGGTCCCACCGTCCCTACTTCACCAAGAATAGTTGGCATACATACAGAACAGATGGCAGTGGTTGGTTATATATGCAACGTCCAACGTGTGATTTTTCTTCGGTTCCGAACTGCTTTAAAAGCAGACATTTTTTTTGCTTGCTACAGTGCCTATACAGTAGCAAATGGTTACTGTAGCAAGGTAAAATTTTTGGTGGATTCTAAAGCTCCTCGGAACTGAAGAAAGACTGTCCAACGTGGATTTTCTAAAGGACAATATAAAACTGGGAAACTAAGCGACACGTTCTGGTCTTCCTATGATAAGGTTTATACACGACCCTACTGAAAACGGCTTTTTAGCTATATTTAACTAGTTTGTGCAGTTGCCATTGGAGGCATTTTTTTCCTTTTTTCTTTTGGTGAATAATTTATAAGCAGAAGAACTTGTATCTACCCGTAGATATATCCGAGGGTTAAGAAAGATACACTGAGGCCGATCCATGTATGCAACCTACATAGGATTGGAATTTGTGAGTTCTATATCATTTCACGTGGGTCAACTGTCCTTCGCATCTCGCACCTACTACTTCAATTGCGCAGACAAATGGTTTATAATTACATGCAAAGCCAGAGACAGAGACAATCAAAGGCAGACATGGTGAAGAGCATAAACGAGGTGGGAGTGGAGGACTTGATTCAGGCCGGGCTAGCTCTCGAGGAGGCCAAGGATCTCCTAGTCTTGCTGAAACGTACAATCTCCGGGACCAGAACATCGGACCCAAAAGATGTGTGGCGGCAGCTGGTGGCTCAGAGAGTGCTCAAACCATCACACCCGCATGAGCTGCACCAGCTGATCTACTACTCAGTCTATGCCAATTGGGATGTCTCCAAGAATGGACCCCCTCTCTACTGGTTCCCTTCACAGTAATGTTCTTCCCTTCTCTGCATCTATTTAATTGTTGTTTCATATCTTGTTTGGTGGCTAGGATTGGTTTTGAGTGGACTTACAAGACAGATATGTTCGACTGTTGTTCAATTCAACAACTTCCCAGTTCCTACATTTATCAGTTTACCAAACATCTGTCAGGACATAAAGTTTGTGCATTGTTTTCATTGTTTCCTTTGCCCTTATGAGTCTTACCCCGCTAAGGTAGGACGTCTGATGTTGGAAATTTGGAATGCTGCAGTTTGACAAGTCAAGTCTCTACATTTATAATTCCACGTAACATCAACAAGGGCATAGTGATTGCTGCATTATATTTTTGGTCGTTCAAGTCCCTACTCTTTATAGCATGTTTGATCACTCACTTTACTGTTATAGCTATTATTTTTCAGTTCTCTTCTTGTAAAGATTTTGTTTTTACCTGACCTGTGAGATGCTAATTTTATTCTGAGTTATAGCTATTCTGCAGTTCTCTTAACTTCACTTTAGTGTCATAGCTAACCTGTTTTTCTCTTTTGTCAGAAACCAGTCTAGACATACAAACTTGGGACGATTGATCGAATCACATGGTTCAGAGTTTTTAGGAGAATCATATATGGATCCCATAACAAGTTTTAGCCTTTTCCAGAAGTTCTCTGTTCAGAATCCCGAGGTAATTACTCAATCATATGCATAAGTTTTTGCCAGGCTTCACACGTGCAAGTTTCCTTACGAAGGAACTGTGTTCTTATTATGATTCATTATTTGAAATGATTATCAGGCTTACTGGTCGGTTGTTCTAAAAGAGCTATCAGTTTCCTTTCGAGAAGCCCCAAAGTGTATTCTAGATAGGACTGACAAATCAAAACCAGGGGGAGCTTGGCTTCCGAATTCAGTTCTGAATATTGCTGAATGTTGTTTGCTACCAACTAGATATCCAAGAAAGGAGGATGACAGTTTGGCTGTTGTATGGAGGGATGAAGGATGTGATGATTCTGCCGTTAATAGTATGACATTGAAGGAACTTCGGGAACAAGTAATGTACGCTCTTATTTAATATTCTAAGTACCATTTAGCTTTTTTCGTCTGATTGTTTTGAGAATGATTACAACTAAACATTGATTATCACTACTTTCATAATTTACAACGTGGTTTGATTACAACTAAACATTGGTTCTCACTACTTTCATATTTACAGTGTGGTTCTTTGTGATCTTAACTACTCACATGAAAACCAATATGAACATCCTTAGTTCATATCTTCTTGATGTTGCTACGACATGATTTGCAGGTTGGTGGCTAATGCAGTGGATGCAACCTTTTCAAAGGGCGATGCAATTGCTATTGACATGCCAATGACAGTCAGTGCAGTTATTATATATTTGGCCATTATACTTGCAGGATGTGTTGTTGTATCAATAGCGGACAGTTTTGTAGCGAATGAAATTGCAACTCGTCTGCGTGTGTCTAAAGCAAAGGGCATCTTTACCCAGGTGATTTTTGATAGGTTAAACTATATCTTCAAAGTAACAGACTGCAAAAGGAAGTAAACTAGATTGAGTATGGTTATTCTATGTTTAGAGGTTCTTACTTTCTCAAGTATCCTAATGCAATGTCATTCTGAGTATCAGATTACATACTGCTTGATTAAGTTTCTTAGCAATCCCTGTTATATTGACTTGATATACTCAGAAGTCAAAAGTGAAAAGTGCTGCATAACAATGACAGAGTTGTTTTGCACACTACCAAAAAATTCCTTGCTCATCTAATATTGATGCTTATGTAATTCTAAAATATGCTTTTCACTTCGGTTTTTGTATTTGAAGTTTGTTTCTTGGGGTCATAATTTCTTCTTTCACTTTTGTATTCAGGATTTCATACTAAGAGGAGGTCGAAAGTTTCCTCTCTACACGTAGGTTCTACTACTGTCTTCCAAAATGCTAGATGCTAAGTTTTTCTTCTCTTTCAAGTATGGTAATAATTGTCCATACGTATTGCAGTCGTGTTGCAGAGGCGGCTCCTCATAAAGCTATTGTGCTTCCGGCTACTGGGAGCAAACTAGGCATTCAATTGAGAGAACAGGATCTATCCTGGAATGATTTTCTTTCTAGTATCGATCACCTACCAAGGTAACGAATGCACCCAAAATATTGATCACTTAAGACGTTATGCAACGAGTGACTTATCTTTTTCCTAATAATTGCTGAGGTCAGAAAAGATAAAACATGTTCTTCAGTAACATAGCTTCAAACCAATTTCTACTTTTTAATGAAATTTCTTTCTTGGCAGAAAGAACTATTACTCTCCGGTCTATCAGCCAATAGACTCTACAACTAATATTCTGTTTTCATCTGGAACTACAGGTATAGAAATTGTTTAGAAGGAAACATTTGTTACCTCTCATTGTTGTCTTCATGTTAATTTATATTTGTCTTTTATCAGGAGAGCCCAAAGCTATACCATGGACGCATCTATCACCAATTAGATGTGCCGCTGATTCATGGGCTCACATCGATACTCAAGTAGGAGATGTCTTCTGCTGGCCTACAAATTTAGGATGGGTTATGGGTCCAATCTTACTCTACTCATGCTTTCTAGCTGGTGCAACTCTTGCTCTGTATCATGGATCTCCACTGGGTCGTGGATTTGGAAAATTTGTTCAGGTGACACCGACATACGTTTTTCTCTGACTTTTCTTTAGAAAAGTATTGTTTGTTTGGAGCTTCATTAATTCTGTTTTAAGATATAATAAATGAAGGTCACAAACGACAGGCAAAAAGTGTTGAAGCTCAGGAGGAATATATATCACCTTAGAGTTTGAAGATTATACGAATACATTCCCTCCAAACACTTCCTAATTTTCTTCTGTTATATCTGTTCAGGATGCAGGAGTCACTATTTTGGGTACAGTTCCTAGTTTAGTAAAAGCTTGGAAGAGTACACAGTGTATGAAAGGCCTAGACTGGACAAAGATGAAGTAATTTTCATTAAACTCTGGGGAAATATATTTGCCAGAATACCGAGAAAATGGACTTAAACATTGGTGTGTGCAGATTATTCTCTTCTACTGGCGAAGCATCTAGCGTTGATGATGACCTGTGGCTTGCTTCCCGTGCTTATTACAGACCCATACTTGAATGTTGTGGGGGTACAGAGCTCTCTTCATCGTACATCATGGCAAGTCTTCTGCAGCCACAAGCTTTTGGATCCTTTAGCACAAAGTCGATGACAACAGGCTTTGTCATCCTTGATGAACACGGAAGTCCTTATGTAAGCGCATTCTTTAGCTGATTTCCATTTGATCGTCAGTAGTCGGTAAAAATAATATGAACAAGTATCAAGGAACAAAGTAATATCATTATTCTCATTTGACTATATTGGTTATGTATGTCTTTGATTGCCTTCATCAACGTGACAGCCGGAGGATCAACCTTGTGTTGGGGAAGTTGGTTTGTTCCCCTTATACATGGGTGCGACTCAGAGACTGCTAAATGCTGATCATGACGAAGTTTACTTCAAGGGAATGCCAAAGTACAATGGAATGGTATGATTAGAACTTCCTTTTTCACAATACTTGAACTTCTTTATCTGTTCAAATGTAATGTCATCAATATCTTCATTCTTCAGCTAGACATGTACATTTGTGGCAATGTCTCTAACCGATGACCAAAGTATTTATCTTTTTTAAACTTGATTTGTATATCGACAGCACCTGCGGAGACATGGAGACATAGTTAAAAGAACTGTTGGAGGCTATTTCATTGTTCAAGGCAGGTCTGATGACACCATGAATCTTGGAGGCATCAAGGTAAAGTGTTTGATTTCCCCTTTATTTCCTGAGTGATTTTGAAGCAATCTTCTGCCTAACTTTCAGTTTGGACTGCAATGAGTGTCTTGAGAAATATGGTAGTATGTGAATCATCTCCTTATTTTTAGGGGGTATTAGCCAATTTGCCCCCTCAACTTGGGCCTTAGTTTTGATTTGCCCCCTTAACTTGTACTTTGGAAAATTAACCCCCTTAACTTGCATTTTTGGCCAATTCCCCCCTCGCAGTCAAAATTAACATATTCTCATCCAATTTTCCGTTAAATACACTCACGTGACTTGCACGTGAAGAGCTTTTTTCGTCATTTACCATCATCGAGACATTTATGTGCTATCGATTGGGCTGAAGTTCGTTGACAACATTGATGGCGTTGACGGTCTTAAGAAGAAGATGACGAAGAAGAAGAGTAAGAAACACGACAAGATGCCCATCACGTATAGGTTATGTAACTCAATTTGATGGAATTAGGTTAATTTTGGACGGAAAAGGGGAAAATTGGCCAAAAATACAAGTTAAGGGGGTTAATTTTCCAAAGTGCAAGTTGATGGGGCAAATCAAAAGTAAGGTACAAGTTAAGGGAGTAAATTGGCTAATTCCTCTTTTAGTTTCACTTGGTTGGACTTCTTCGCTTAGGTACTAAATTTTTCAATCTTTGTTGATTCTCAGACAAGTTCTGTTGAAATCGAGCGGGTTTGTGATCACGCTGATGAATGTGTCGTGGAGACGGCTGCAATTAGTGTTGCACCCATGAACGGGGGACCTGAACAGTTGGTTGTATATGTTGTACTAAAGAGGGGATTTGACTCCAAACCAGAGCAGCTCAAGATGAAATTCTCAAAAGCAATCCAAAGGAACCTTAATCCTTTGTTTAAGGTTTGACTTAGTTTTTCTATTCAACATTGAATCATAAGCTGAAAAATCCCAATCAAAAGAGGTAAACTGGTGATGCCCCAGTTGGCTCGTTTGGTGTTGCTGCTGCCGCAGCTTCAGAAACCAACCTAGTGTGTGCCAGTTTTAGTTTTAGTTTATATAATTTCTCCAGCTAATGTAATTTTTGTGATGGATTAACAGGTGAGCGTGGTCAAGATTGTCTCTGAGTTTCCACGAACAGCATCCAACAAGTTACTAAGAAGAGTTTTGAGGGACCAAATGAAGCACGAGCTTTCTGTTCGGAGTAGAATGTAGTTGCAAGATATATGTTTAGAATAACAACCCATTCAGGATAGCAAGATATGTAAGCGTTGAGATGTCAGAGTGATGACCGGCGCCGACTGTGAGCTCAGGGTTTGGGCAGACGGGTTAGTAGTTGAGGTTGATCTGGATCCCATTAGAAGATGCTGTCTTTCCTCCTGTCTATCTCATTCATATTTAGCCTCTTCATTAGCATCTCTAGGACTTGTTTTATAAGAATCTCGGTCTTCTTCACGTATTCCAGCACTTCCAGCCCTAACGGCAAGCCATACGAAAACGCAATTTAAGCAATTTCAAGGAACAAAAATGAAAAGACAAACATAGCCTTGTTAATTGAATCGCAAGCAAGTTCAGTACGTTGTGAAGGTTATGCGTGAGTTATGGGGAAAGGTTGCATAAACATTCTTGTGTATAAATTTCATACATAAATTCGCACTTTTCTTGCACACATACCAATTTGAAGCAATCTCACAATCATTTAGGAACTGTGAGATCTCCAAACGGCATACTTACGGCATACTTTTGTTCTTTTTGCTAGAAAAATAAGAATGTTCAGGGCATGAAAACGAGAGTCGTTTGCTTTTGTAAAGGTTAAACGTGAGTAAGAAGGATGTAGCGTGAGTGAGTTGGTGATATACGAAGATGTTGTTCTTAACTTACTACATTCGGGTTTTAGAATTATGCACAAATTCATGAAGTATAATTGCCCATAAACTTGGATAATGAGCTCACACACGACATCATTCACACTGAACAAGTCTTTTTAAACTAATATACTTTCTAAAACCAATACTTAGTTAATGAAACTGAGTTTTATCATTGAATCCAATTATTGATCAATCCTTAAAGACAATAAAAAGCCAGCACCACAAAACCAATTGTCCAATGCCTCTACTACTCCATCAATAAGTAGTGCCACATAGGCAGCATAAGTTGTCAAACCCTCTTGCTTTTGATATCCTTCCTTTCTTTCGGTTAAAGTATTAGACCACCAGCTGGGTACCATCATCTTTATTTCAGGAGAAGTTGCCATCAAATATCCTTGTTTTTCTGCTACAATGTCCGACATTACGTCTTTGTGTGACAATAATTTTTCAAGGAGCACACGATCATCATCATTAATGTTACTGTCGGTGAAGCACATCTGATCATGGCATAAAGTCCATGAGTAGAAGTGCTCCGGAAGCAATGCTCTTTGAAAACAATAAGCAAAATTTTTCAGTTTTCTCCAACATCTCATTGGATGATAACTGTAGTGAATGAAATTAGTTGTAGTCGACATGGACCAAAGATAAAATATCCCTGTTCTAACGACGTCAAATTCTAAGTTTATCCATCTAGGGAGGTCTAAGAGTCTACTTGTTATGCACAATTTCTTCCCTCCTGTTTGGACTTATATATGTACTCTCAATATTGTATCTACCGTACACTTTTGATAGTGGGGCTTTGCAGTAAAAGAAAAAACCTCTTTATTAAAGCCAAAAATACATACAAACATATATATTATTGATCACATTATCAATAAAAAACGAAGGAGCTCCTCCGTTACACACCGACCAAATACTCTTATTCCTTTTTTTTTTTTTCTTTTTTTTTGTCGAAATACTCTTATTCCTCTCGACACCATGAGCACTTAGATTGATTTCGTAGTTTATATGGTTCATATTTTGGCGAAATCAATGGTACTCTTCCCATCATGAGCCTTGCGGAAGAAATGCCTGACATAATCAGAGTAGACAACTTTCTTATACACCGCTTCCTCCCCACTCGCAAGCACTTCCGGCAGCGGCGCTATCAAATCGGACGGCCTAGGGTTCACGAATATGGGGACCGAAATCCTGTTGTTGTGTCCATTAGCAGCCACTCGATGCTCGATGCTCTTGTATCGACTGTTGCTCAATATCTGCAGCGCGTCCCCAATGTTGATCACCAAGGACCCTTTCACCGGAGGAACATGAACCCAACTCTTCCTGTCGGTGCCGCGCACGTAGAGGCCGCCGATATGGTCTTGGAGGAGGATTGTGAGGGTCGAGACATCGGAGTGGCGGCCGACTCCTACTGTGAGCTCGGGGTTTGGGCAGATTGGGTAGTAGTTGAGGTTAATCCTCTTGGATCCCATCAGAAGCTGTTCTCTTTCTTGGTCTATTTGGTTCACATTGAGTCTTTTCATTAGCATCTCTAGGAGTCGTTTGATGAGAACATCTGTCTTCTTCATGTATTCAAGCACTTCACCCCTACAACCAAGCATATATACACTTCAGTTCACATATAATATATGATACTATACAAAAAGTTTTAAATTAAACAGATAGATATAGGATCTCGGGTGCAACTGTGTTAACCCATCATCCAATCAAGCCCGCGATCCAATCACATCAATTTATCAGCTTAGCATAATAACGTGACATAACCGTTGTGTATAGATGCACTAGTTGTCTGGTCTAAACTAATGGATATAGAGTAACGCTACATATGTACATGTACGTACTACATTAGTTGACTAAATATACGCTTACTTGCAGGCAGGAGGCCAGAAGGCAGAGGCCTCATCTTCGGAGACATAGAAGAGACTGAGGTAATCTTTCCACTCCAATGCCTTCTCTGCTTGAGGACTAAAGCTCGTGCCGAACCGGATGTTGCTTGAACCGGAGTTCTCTTTCGAATACTTGCTCTTCTCCTCAGCTGCCAACTCAAAGAACCGATGAGTTGCCTCCTGGACATTGTCAAGAACTTCAATGGGCACCCCATGGTTGACTAGCTGAAAGAACCCCCATTTCTCTGCCGCATCGCAGATTTCCTCTGCGATCTTCGGATCGTTTTCTGATTCCGACATGTCAATGATGGGAATGGAGTCTTGGGGTTCCATGACATCGTTGGTGCTGATTCGCTCTTCAAGGGGTTGGATGTATTGCTTGGGGAGGGTTTTGAGGCACATTTCTGAAATCCCCTTTACTCCAATCCCTTTGTTGATAACAAAGTTAGTGACACCTGATTGTGTGATCATAGTTGGAGCCATAATTCCTCTGCGTTTTGGGAATGCAAGTGAAGAAAGCTTGAAGAAAATGGTTTGACTAGAGTGGCGGCAGAAGAGGTATTTATAGTTCGATTCAACTAATTAAAAATAGCTAACCAACTAAGCAAGCAATTAGCATGCTTTCTTCTAAGTATACGTTCTGTTGAGTAATTACAGAGGTGTGGTTAGTGCGATATTCATGTCTATAATTAGTTTACGTGTTATAATGAGAGAATATTTATTTTTGGATGATTTTATTCACATCCTACAATTTTACCTCCACACCCAATATTAAATTTTTAATATTTAAATACCAATTTTGCCCCCTTAAGTCTCTCTTTACACCCAATAAAAAATAGAAACAAACATGATCATCTTCCCCACCAACTCGCCCTCTTTTCGGAGAGTCGATGATAATTTAATTCAACAAGAACTAAATAAAAAAATGGGCAGAAGGGAGATGAGTGATTGATGTTTTCAATTCTCCAAATTTTGATTTGGATTTTTGAATTCAGTTCTTGAACTCAAGAACACATGTATCAATCAAGAGAAGAACCAATTAACGAAAAGAACTTTTTTTCTATTATGAAAATTAAAATCCTAATTTTGGCGGTGGCCGGCTTTGGAAAGATGACAGTGGTGTTTGCTCTAATCATTGGGTTTTGATAGAAGATTGTTGAATTTCTAGGGCAAAATAGGTAGTTTAGTGGACAAAAGTTTCATAATGGGTGTAGAAATTAAATTATTGGGTGCGAATAAGCTTACCCTTTATTTTTTTGGATTTTATAAGTGGAACCTGCATCAACTCACATTATAATACATGCTTTCATTCTACCATGTTAATTAACCTAATACCAAGAGGTAGATCGCTCTTCTTAGTATATGTTAATCACTTTAATTTAAATTAACGTTGTTTGAACTTTTGAGTTCATTATTTCTTTATGGAAATTTTTTTTTTCCGTCGATCTAGACCGGGTTGGTTCTCTAAGCACATGATTACTGTCAACCAAATACTCAAGCATTTGGACATGATGTAACGGAGTATATGTTGTTATTGGTCCTCTAAGCACATGATAAAGAGCGTTTAAGTAGACTCTTTTTTCTTACTACAACGTTATTGAGTTCAAGGTCTAGGCTTACATATCAAGTTGTATATAGTAGACTTATTAGTTATAGATGCTTAATCTAGTGAATGTTCTAGTAATTATGTTTAATTATTCTATCAATCTAGGGACAGTTGACCCCATTAAAGAAACACCTAATTACCCAGATAATTCAAATACATCTGACATGACATTTGGAGCCATAATTCCTCCGCTTTTGGGAATGGAAGTGAAGACAGCTTGAAGAAATTGATTTGGTTATAGAGTGGCAGTATTTTAATTCTACTAATTAAAAATGGCTCACCAACTATGCTAGCAATTAGCATGCTTTCTTATAAGTAGAGATGGTATTGTTATTTAATGATTAATTCACATGTTATAATAATAAAAGAATATATATATATATATATTTATCTATTTAAATTTTAAAAGTGAAAATACAAAATATCATATACACTTACTCTATCGTCTAAGTCGGTTTCCCTTTCAATTGTATTGAACAATAGTAGTTTGCCCATCATAGCAAATTCCCGTTACTTTTATAACTTAATTTGAGTGCTAAGGTGATCAAACTAATGGGGTAAAAGTTCAGTAATTACAACTTAATAACTTTAGGGTTAGGTGATCATGGGTGCTTCATGTATTAGTACGTATTGCTAAAGCCCAACGAACATCACCAATCACAAATATACACCTTGTTTCAACTTACTAGGCCAAATTTGATAAACGAAGGGCAAATTACAATTTCGTACTCTGTGGTTTGGGTCAAATTTCAAAATGATACCTATGGTTTTATTTTTTGCATTTTTGTACCCTATGCTTTCAATGTGTTGCAAATACGTTCCACCGTTAAAACAAAGTTAATGTAACCGTTAACTGCTGCTGACGTGGCTTATGTGGGGTCCACCCAATTGTTTGGCTGGCATATCAAGTGCAGCAAAAGCGCACCGTTTCGTCGAACGAGCCGGAGAAGATGAAGTGCAGCGATGCTTGGCCAATTCCACTGCTGCTCGGACAAAACAAATACTGGGTTTTCAATGGAAACATCTTTAAAGTTGTACATAAACTAAAACCCCCAAAACCCGAATCCTATTAATCTCCAAAACCCCCAAAACTAAGACTCCCGACTCCGAATCCCAAAATTTCGAAAAGCCCACAATGAATTTCTTCAAGTCCGTCTTCGCCAACGACCTGCCGCTTCCCACCGATGATTCCCACTCCGTCGCCCAACAACATCACCTACTGGGTTTAAACTTTAAACCTTAAACTCCTTGAATCCAAATGGGTCTCTCTCGATTTCTCAATCTCCTCCAAAAACCACCCAAAAACCCGTCAACCCCTTCCTTCTCTTAACCACCCAAACTGGTTGTTTCCGATCACTCTCCACCTCGCCGCAAATCATCAAAGACACAAACTTTACCCGTGATCCAATACCTGACCCGAAATCCACGACAGTCCAGAAAAACCCCAAGTGCTCGACGAAATCCCAATTTTCACGAACCAAGAAATCGCCACGACCTCCACCAGCGATTCGATAACAAGCGCCGGCGATGCATCGGAGGAAGCACGGTTGAGATCTCGATTTGGGAGTTAGAGCCGATACTGGGTAGTATTCTACAAATTCTCTCAGCCGAGAAAGGTCTCGATTTTGGTAGGCATGTTGAGCGCGATTTTCTCCTCTTGGATCCCAAATGTTTTCTGGTTGAATCTCGAGCGCGAGAAGCCAAGCGTTTCATTCGCTATTTTGCCGCTCTCAAAAAACACAACCGAATTGAAAGGTGAGCTTTATCAGATTCGGTTTGATGAATACATAAAGGTGAGCTTTTGATTTTTCCGAAGACAGAGAGAACGCCGATTCGAGCTGGAGGTTGACTGCTCGACTCCAAATGGGCCTCTCGATTTCTCAATCTCCTCCAAAAATCACCCAAAAACACCATCAACCCCTTCCTTCTTTTCACCTCTCACGATGCATCCCACCAAACCAACGGCGGCGCCTCTCAAAAGACCACAAAAAAGCACCACCCCCACCCGCTTCCCTCCCCCTCTCCACATTCCGGAGCAGAGAGCAAGCCAGCAACAAAACCAAGACAGAACCCAAACCCACATCCCTAAAAAAAAAAAAAAAAAAAACAACCCCCTGCCCCCACTCCACAACCCAAACCACACACAAAACCCCACAACCCCCCCAAAAACACCACCAAGCCAAAACCTCCACAAAAAACTTTTAAAAAAACGTAAACTACAACCAAAAAAAAAAAAAAAAAGGAAAAAAAAAAAAAAAAAAAAAAAAAAAAAAAAAAAAAAAAAAAAAAAAAAACAAAAAAAAACACAAAAAAAAAAATTTGCCCATAAACGAAACAAGGAAAATTGGTTAAAATAAGAAATTTCCAACCTTTTATTTACAAAATGTACGGGCAATACCGGTCAGTTTTAACCTAAGTAAATTATTATTTATATTTTGCAATCATACCCCTGATATAAATAGTTTCATTTTACATATTTGCCTCTCTTTCTCCACCTCATTCGTCTTCTCTGTCCTCCCCCTCTCTACATCAGCTCTTCATCGCCTTTCAGATCCGAACACGAGTAAAGAACCTTGAATCGAAACGAATCGGGTTAAACCCAGCAAATAAAAAGTGGGGTTACGTCTTCTCCAGCCCCTGCGTCGGCATTTGGGTGGACAGAAAATGGTGTTTGGGTGGTGAACGCAAAATAGCTTCAATCTAATTGAAATACTATCCAGGCCAACCCTTTGGACTTAGAGGCAGCACCACTCAACAGAACACCCCACCACTTTACCTTTTCGATGCAACCAAAAAATGAGAGGGGACTGCCCTTTACTTAATCAACTAATTACCCATAAAGAAGAGAAGGCAAACTTGAAGCTATAAAGGGAAGTCTGATGCGTGAAAAATACCAATTCTTCTTCGAATTGCAAAGAGATCAACATGTAAGTATTCTAGCAGAAGGAGATTTGAGGAGGATTCGGAGTTAGACTTTGGGTTCGAGAACATCTCTATCATCGCCAAGCCCGTTGTCGAAAATACCATTGGGATGTTAGAGAGAGAAAGGGGAAGAGCCCATTGAACTACGATGGTACCACAGGTTTACTATGAGGGTAATACGATATACTTATGCACAGACTAGTATGGGTATGCTAGAGAGAACTACTACGGTTATGGTACCATTATAGTCCATAGGAGGCTGATCAGCAAATAAGAAAAATTTATGCTCAGTGTAAAATAGAAAAAACTGTCTTCACAATTTAGGAAGAAAATGTTGGAAATAGCTTCTTTTAGTCAATTATCCCCACAACAATCGCTTCTCTATGCCAAAATGTATTTGGATCTCCATCCCTTTTAGGGAAGGCCCGATTCCATTGCCCTTGGGCTCATGAATAACACTTAGTTTTAGGCCTATGCATAGACATAGTGAAAGACATGTGTTATGTGTTATTTTTTTGTCAAGCATTAATCAAGTACAAACAATAATTATTTCAGACATATTTCTTCTCAACAATATCTAAAGAGATATCAAGTTCAAACCTTGATCATTTCATATAGAGATCAAAGAATGCAAAACCAAGTGTTAATTCTTTGTGTACAAGGTAAATGTAAGGTTATCTAGGCGGCAAAGTAAGCTTGAGCAAACCTTGGGAGGAGGAATGGCTATAAACTTGAGCAAATTAACCAAAGTAATGTGATTGCCTCTTTTATCATGTAGCATATCTTACCGAGACAAATTTGCATGCAACATTCATTTTACATTGTATCATAGAAGTAATAAGACACAAATACATTGTAACGGGTCAGCACGAATTAGCGTATAGTTAATCAATAAATGTCACTTTTAAGTTGCTTCAACCGTTAGATGTGGACACTAAACTATGTCCCATGTTCAATAAACATAAAAAAGGTTGGATCAAGTTGACCTTTACCCAAGTAACCTACGCTACGCATCCCTCAACTTTAAGCTATAATAAACCATTGGGCCGATGCCCCCATGGAAGTTGAGAATCAGCAATTTGACTTTGCAAACCCAACCATCGGTTCATGATCCCTTGTCCAAGTGCCTTTTCACCAAAGTAACGGGACTTTTATGAATAGAGTCGGTATTCGAAACATTGGAACATTGACATGTTACTAACTCGAAAACCATTCCAATACTCCGAGTTGTTAAACTTTTTTGAATTGTAAAACGAGATTTGCGACTAAGAATGAGCACTATATGTATTATATGCCGTGCTAATCATTTAACAAACATAACACGAGATCAAAATGGCACCCAAATCATACAAACATACACACATAAGTAAGTGTCATTTTTTTTCCTATGAAAATTTAAATCTCGACGCAGCAACCCGATTGAACAAACCCACAAAACTCATCGGGGACACTAATCTTTTCCAACTTCCCCATTTGCCCTCCCTTGGCATTACTATCCACCATGTAGAACCCATGGGTTGCACCTTGGTACTCCGAACCCATCACCAAGGTCCGACCCGCACCCACCTTCACCCCACACGTTCCGACCCGGACCGCCGAGTCGGACTCACCCCAACTCACCAAATTCCCATCTCTTCCGACCCCAACACAATGCCGCGGACACCGCCCCGCCTCCCACGCCTCGTCAACCCGCCTCCACTGACCCGACCCGAAATCCAACACCTCCGCTCCGCCGTCAAAAACGCCTTGACTTTCGGTCTTGTAGCCGCTGACCACCCAAAACTCGTTCCCAATCACGACCCCTTGGCACTCGTCTCGCTCCTGGCTCATCTGAGTCAACTCAGTCCACTCGTCTCGCCTCAAATCATAAACCGAAGCCGATTTCAAAGCGTTCTTGCTCTCATCATGCCCGCCCGCTACATAGACCCGACCCTCGTACGACCCGGTTGCGAAGAAAGAACGCTTGGACGGCAAGTCTTTGCCCTTTCTCCACCGTGAGGTAGTGAAATCGTAGACGAACACGTCGGTAACCGGGTCGTAACTCACCGGGTCCCACCCGCCCATCACCACGAGCTTGCCCTCTGAGCTTGCCAATTGGCAAAACAAAGGCAACCCATTTGGGTACTTGGGGACCGAGTCGAGTCTGACCCAAGTGCAACTCACCGGGTCAAATACGGCGATTCCGTAACTCGGTGAGTCATTGGATTTGGGGCCGTCGGAAACGGCAGGAACTTTGGGCGGAAGAGCTTGAACCAAGCAGGCGACTTTATGGGTGTTTCCGGTCTGCTTGCGGTGGTGATAAAATTCTTGACTTTCTAACAGAGTCTGCCATGGACGGCAGACCCGGGAAGCAACCGGGTGGGCTGAGTACGGCAACCGGGTCAAGCACTCGAGCCCGAGTTCTTCAGGCAGACCCGGAATCAGCTCGGAGAGATTAAGACTCCACATTTGTTTCAGTGAAAAGAAGTGACCTTTGAGCAAACTGAAAGGAAAGAAAGATGTCTCACTTTTGAGATTTTGAAGCGATGAGGACAGTTGGTTGCTTTTGTGTGTGGATCATGCGGTGTTTGCCTATTTATAGAACAAGGGAGGGTGGCAAAGTGGAACACTTGGGGACCCGAAGATGGCCTTTGGCCATGATCGAAAAACTCAGTTTATGATTGGAAGAGGGAACCAATCACTCTTCTTCCAAAAATTAAGATTAAAAATTGGCGGTGGCCCATAATTAAAGTGGATGCATATGAGTTTTGGCTAGCTAAGTTCAGAGTAACATCAAGGTTGGATAAGTCTTTTAACGATTGATCAAATATTTTATA
This sequence comes from Spiraea crenata, assembly GCA_033992175.1. Taxonomy (NCBI): domain Eukaryota; kingdom Viridiplantae; phylum Streptophyta; class Magnoliopsida; order Rosales; family Rosaceae; genus Spiraea; species Spiraea crenata. Next base: position 431,121 of record JAVBHV010000022.1, read on the forward strand.
CGAGCAAAGTGTAACTTACACCTAGCCATTGCATTATGAGGGTGTTTTCATTTCTCCCGGCATGCAAGTATTTCTAAATTATATTGAGGACGTAAACATATCTAGTCATAAAGATACGTGTTTACATAAAGACATGAAAATGATTTTTTGCACTTAATTTTGAATTCTTGTACGAAGCTTGTATTATACTGACATAATCGAATAAGGTTGGAAAGGCGGATGGTTTTATATGACCATTATATGACATATGTTTCATAACCCCGTTACAAGAAAAAAAAAATTTCGCGGAAAAGCCGGTAAAGCCACTAGGGGCATTTGCTTAGCATTATTTATGTAACTTGTAGATGATCATGGTGTAAGAGGGGCATTTTACGCCAAGGTTTTGTATACGAAGTCGTTTCTCTCCAATAATAGAAAGGTCGGGTAAAGCCAAAAAAGGCCGGTTTTTGATTGCATAATGCAATAAGATTCAATGGACAACCGGACATGACATGAAGAAGGTGGGCGGTTGGATCAAATCCAAATTAATAGACAATTGGACATGATATTGGACATGACCTTGGACATGGGTCCCAATTCACACATGGCACGTAAATATCGGCTGTGATGTTCTATCAAAAGGTTGAGATTGGCTGGCCACATGTGGATAAGTGGATAAATGTCTCAAGTGTGTGTGTAGAATTCAATCATTCAAGATTTTATATGGAGAGGATGTGGATGGAGATGAGTTTGAATTTGTTGTCCCTTATTACTTTATTAGCTTTCATTATTCACTCGGAAATCAAGTTGGGAATATTTGGATTGTAGGTGATGTCAAATAGTGAAAGTGAAGTTTCATGGCATGTTACCATTGGCATGCATAGGTTTCTTACTTTCTAGCTTATACAAGTTGTTTATCTATACTATTATTTAAGGAAATCCGTTTTTACTGTTCCGGGTACTGTTCATGAACAGTACTAGCGTAGGCAGAAGACCCCTTTGCCCTTTCAACTTTAGCAACTTTAAAAAGCTAGATTAATACATGAGGGTAAATCGGTACATTACCATCTGTACTGTTCAAGATACTGTTTTCCCACTGTTTCGGCACTGTTTATGAACAGTACCGACACTCTTTTTTTTTTTTCTTTCTCTTAACTCTTCTACAACGTACAAAATACGGTCTCTTATTGCACCCGCATAGCGGGTGTGCTATTTTCTAATGTTTATGACCAGATAATATTCACTCAATAATTGGTCCCGTCTTATCTTGTTACAATATGAAAAATTATGCTTCACCACTTTATTTGTAGTCAATTCCATACAATTGAAGTCTACAATCTGGTTTGAGTAAAATATCTCGTTGTATCAATACCTTTTATTCATACCATGTCATCTCTCATAAACATCGATCAAAGAATGTTTTCCCAGTTTAGAGCACCGAAAAGAATGTTTTCCTAGCTAGTTAGTAGTTAGTTATGTTGAGATCGCTTACTGTTTGAAAATACCTTGTTTGAACTTTTCGATTTCATTAACTTTCCGACATATAAACCGAGGTTGGTTCTGTAATTAATCAAGAAAGTACTCAAGTACAAGAATATGCACATAATCTGATCGAGTTCTGATATTATTGGCCATCCAAACACATGACATAATTAAAGAACTTGAGTATTGTGTTTCCTTTTCTTAGAACACAATTACCGAGCCTACATATCAAGTTGGATGTACGGTTGACTTATTAGGTACAGATGCTTCTAGTATAAATGTTCTAGCAATAATGATACATATTTTGGTATAATCTAGCACAGTTGACCCCTATAGAATACTATTATGAATACCAAATTGACACTACTCATAGTTACTAAAATACATATTTCACATGACTTTATTCTTGTACACAGATAAGGGATAAGGAATAAATACATCATGCTTTTAGAAGTTTCCTAAAATGTACATAGCAAGTCAACCCATTAAAACAGTACTTAACTACCTTTTCATAATAGTAATCAAGAAAATAACGTCATATATGTGATCGTCCTTTGTTCCGATTGTACACTGCAACTCGCCTACATGAAGCCGGAATCGTGAAACCACATTAGTCATTTCACAATTTGATCATATATAGTAGCTGTAAATTATCATCTTAATAAACAGATTTACAACAAAAGGCCAATACAAAAACTTACCCCAAATCTTCATAATCTGCTAGTTTTTTCATCACATATGGGGATGTTAGCACACATTGTAGCTTGGAAAAGCTTCATGCTGAAGTACCAAACAACCCCCAAGACAGTCAGCACAGCAACCACCAAGTACACAACTTTTGTGCCAGCACAAATTACAAACACCAAAATCCCAAATGGAATCAAGAACATCGCCATCAACCCCCTCAGCTTTGTAATTGGGACTTTGAATGGCCTCTCCAAATGCGGAAACTTCACTCTCAAGTAAATAAAAGCCGAGAATTCGATCAACATGCTCAAACTGTACAAGACATTCACTAGTGAAGTGACATGTCTGAAATTCATGTAAGATATCAAGATTGATATCACTGATGAGAGCAAAATTCCCACCCAGGGAGTGTTGAACCAACCAGATCGCACTCCGAAAAGTCCTGGTAACAACCCTAATTCAGCCATGCCCAGAAGCTGGTATGAACAGCTGCTCAATTGGGACTGAAAGACACCAATGCCAGATAAAAAAGCTCCAATCCTAACATATCTTCTGTACTTCTTTCCCACAATTTTTTCTACAACAACCGTGTAGAATCCGTCAACCCAGTCATCTAGATCAAGGGACATAGCCCCAGTTGCAGCTAATAGAGGTATCAAAGAAGTGAAACAAGTTAGCAACCCAGCTGAGAGGAATGCTTTTGGTAAGGTTTTGGGAGGTCTTTTAACACCCTCTACAACTAAAGTACTGACATTGTCCCAACAATTTAAGTTCCAAAACAGAGAATTGAAGAACGATGGCCAATCTTTTTTCTTTCTTATTTGGCTTGAAGCAACCCATTTGCTAGGATCAATTTGGGGGATTGCAAAAACGGAAAGTAGTACAAATGGCAAATATGACAAAACCCCTAAAGGTATTGCAGCATAGCCCACTATATGCAAACCAAGGAAGTTGAGAACAGAAAGAAACAGGGTTGAAGCAGAGATGAGTAGATAATGAGGCAAGTGTGAGAAAGAAGTTGGGAGTATTGGATCAATGTAGTCTAGACAGAGAACTGGGTACGAAGATAAGTTGATGACAACACTAAGGAACTTCCAGAAACCAGTGAGGAATCCGCAGAAGGGACCAAAGGCTTGGTGAGTCCATATGACAAAGCCGCCATTCCCAGGAAAGGCAGTGGCAAGCTCAGCAGTGACAAGGGCCTCAGGGATGCTCCAGAGGATTGGGAAGAGTATTAAGCCAAGGATTGCATAGAAAACCCCTCCGGAACCTACAAGACCTTCCGTGTTGTAGGGGCCTCCAGAGACTTGAAAGTAAATGAGGAAGATTAAGGGGATGAATGCCAGTTTTCTTGTTTTGATCTTAGTTTTGCCAAACCTTGGAGGTTCTTCTACTTGCTCTTGAAGATCATTTTCAAGGCAAGGGTTTTTTGAATTTGGATATGATTGGGAGGATTTCATGTTGGTTTTAGTTTTGGTTGGGATTTCTTAGATGGTTCAAAGGGAGAGTGATCTATTGCTTGGGTTCCAAGATTGCTGGTGGTGGTGGAATGTGAAGGCGGGTTGCATATATAACTTGGTTCATGTGGAACAACATAATCAAACACATGCTTCAATCTTTCCACTGTTTCTTTGTAGTTTGTATTGAGTGTGCTACTGTTCAGGAAATTTCTCACACCAGTACAACATTGTCACTTGTGAGAAGAAACGGGTACTTAGTTCGAAGTGTAAAACTACACTCCAGCACAAGATTCACAGCAATTCCATGCACATAAACATTACAAACAGATTCAGCAGCTTATAATACACGTGGCTGGAAAACTCTGATGATCATTTGTTATCAAACATTTACACAACTCTTGCCTCCTTTCACTTCCATGTCTCTCCTCTTGTACTACATCATGGTTCTTTCTGGGAAATTTCTCGGGCACCTAAAAGCCAAAAATAATGAGATAGTAGTAGTGTTGCCCGCATGACAAGTTTCCCAATGTTGTGAGAAACATGTAACTAACGAAGTATACGAAAGCAGGTGGAATCAAGAAAATGACCAACGGTTACTTGGAGAAGTAGACTTACTACATTTCTGGAATATTGTCTGTCAACTTCAATCAAATTACAGAAAAAAGCCAGAATAAGAATGGTATAACAAATGAAGTTGATTTCAATTATTATTTGCCGTCGACCAACTGACTTTCCACAGAGCAGAGACATCTGGGAATTAACCACAAATCAATTTCGGTGCTTCATTCATTTGGTCCATGTGCTCATTGATCTGGTTCATCAAAAATGATAAACAAAATAGGGGAGTTGCGTCTGCCGGGAGTCGAACCCGGGTCTATTGCTTGGAAGGCAATTATCCTAACCGTTGGACTACAAACGCTTTGATGTGTAGACTACAAGAACAAATATTTTGATCCTATGTTGGAAGAAGTGCCTTGTCTTAGCAAGAAATCGGACAGATTAATGGAACCTCAGTTTGTTCTCCTCTAGTCCCTTTTCTCATTCACCCTAGTCAGTAACAGAGGCATAATTCTTAGATACCATATTAATAACCCAAGGTACAAGCATATTATCCATAGTACATTATTAACAATATCGATACAAAAACAAAATATGCCGTGAGAGTTTCCGATCAAATGTACAACACTTGCATATACAGTTGGTGACATTATCATCAAGTGTATCAAGATTCAAGATGGTAATTGGAATTTGGCACTTGGGAAAATTGAAAGCAAAATGGACCAACTTTCCCTTCTATGATTCTACTATCTTTTGCTTGACCAAAAAAAATGAGAGATTCTACTTTCTTTTGCTTGACCAAAAACAATGAGAGATTCTACTATCTTTTGGGTCCCCCAAGGCCCAATGCAGAAAGCCAAACCAATCAGGCCAACAGACTTTCGAATAGAATAATTGATTCATTCCATCTAGACAGCATGAGAGCCTCTAGTTCTTCTTCAAGCTCCCAATCCCTTCTTGAACAACAGCACCAGACAGAATCACAACAACCTCAAATCACCACCAAGAAATTAACCCTTCTCCCACTAGTGTTCCTCATCTACTTTGAAGTCTCTGGTGGCCCCTATGGAGAAGAATCAGCTGTTGGGGCAGCTGGTCCACTCTTTGCCATTCTTGGGTTCCTCATCTTCCCATTCATCTGGAGCATCCCTGAGGCCCTTGTCACGGCTGAGCTAGCCACCGCCTACCCCGGAAATGGCGGCTTTGTCGTCTGGGCACACCAGGCTTTTGGCCCCTTCTGGGGCTCCCAAATGGGCTGTTGGAAGTTCCTCAGTGGAGTCATCAACTTGGCTTCATACCCTATTCTTTGTGTGGACTACATGAAATTGGTAATCCCCATTTTCGCTTCTGGCCTACCTCGAATGCTTGCTGTGCTTGTTTCCACTCTGGTGCTTTCTTTTCTCAATTACACTGGCTTGAGCATTGTTGGCTACACTGCAGTAGGTTTAGGGATTGTGTCCCTCTGCCCCTTTTTAGTAATGTGCTTAATTGCAATTCCCAAGATTGATCCAAGTAGATGGGTTGGTTTGGGGCAAAATGGTGTGGAAAAGGATTGGACTTTATATATCAATACCCTATTTTGGAACTTGAATTTTTGGGACAATGCAAGTACTTTAGCTGGTGAAGTAGAAAACCCTCAGAAGCTATTCCCAAAAGCACTTTTTGCTGCTGGGGTTTTGACATGTTTGGGTTACATAATCCCTCTTTTGGCAGCAACTGGTGCTATTCCACTTGAACAGGAAGATTGGGTTGATGGTTATTTAGCTTCTGCTGGTGAAATGATTGCTGGGAAATGGTTGAAATTCTGGATCGAAATAGGTGCGGTTTTGTCGATTATCGGACTTTTTGAAGCCCAGCTGAGTAGTTCTGCATACCAGCTTTTGGGTATGGCAGACTTGGGAATTTTACCAAGAATTTTCGGGGCACGGTCCAAATGGTTCAACACTCCTTGGTTAGGAATTCTGATTTCAACACTGGTAGCGCTTTCTGTTTCCTACTTGGATTTCACAGACATTATATCTTCTGCCAATTTCTTGTATAGTTTGGGAATGATATTAGAGTTCGCATCTTTTCTTTGGTTGAGAGTAAAGTTTCCAGCTCTGAAAAGACCCTTCAAAGTTCCAATGACACTTCCGGGGTTGGTGGTTATGTGCTTGATTCCATCTGTCTTTTTGGTGTATGTTTTGGCTGTGGCCACTAAAGCTGTTTATTTGGTTAGTGCATTGATGACTCTGTTTGGTGTTGCCTGGTACTTTTTCATGAATCTCAGCAAATCAAAGATGTGGTTTGATTTCAAAATGGAAGAAGAAAAAGTGGACAATGAGGAAAGAGACTAGAGAGTTTACGATTGTTTGGGGCCTCTATTTTATCTTGCACAGAAGATTAGTACTGTAGTTTCTTGAGGGAAATGAACATATGAATTTTCTGTAATATTGATACTGAAGGGTACAATGACAGAAAATGGCGCGAGTTGTTTGTGATTGTGACCAAACTGTGAATCGGTAGCAGGTTTTAGAGTGTAAGTTGTGGAAGAATATAGTAAGAATTGCAATGAAAAGAGTGCTGCATATCTTTAACTGGAGAAAGCTAAGTTTGAAACACGCACATTCTCACAGTAATCACGTAACTTCATGTTCTTGGTAGCCATTCTCCGTTGATGTCATTTGACATCGTTCTTCATTTCATTAGCCATGAACTTGAACAAATCGTGAAGAATTCTTGATCTGCAAAGAGATTTATTTATGCACTCTCAAACCAGCACAGCACCAACAACCAACAATGCAAATTCACCAAAGCATGCATATTTCACAAATCCTGAGCTTTCCCAATCCGACGCCATGAAATCTTTTTCAAAACCTAAACAAACACTTTCTCATTTTCATCCCTCCTCAATCTCTTCAAGTTCCCTAGCACTGAACTTGAACAACTTCTTAGACTTGCAAAAGTTCATCAAAAAGTACCATCCGATCCCAACCAGAGTCATCACACCGCTAATTAAATATACAGTCTTGGTGCCAATAACCATTATGAAGATCAAAAACCCAGATGGAATCAAGCACATGACAATCAAACCTGGAAGCTTCATCGGAACTCGATAGGGCCTCTTAAGTGCAGGCAACTTCCTCCTCAGCCAAACAAAGGATGCAAATTCCAATAACATTCCCAAACTATACAAGAAGTTTGCAGATGAAATGATATCTGTGAAGTTCATATAGGAAACAGCAAGAGTGATCACAGTGGAAATCACAATACCAACCCATGGAGTGTTAAACCTCTTGGATCGAACACCGAAAAACTTAGGCAAGAAACCAATATCTGCCATGCCAAGAACTTGGTAAGCACTGCTGCTCAACTGTGCTTCAAAAAGACCAATTCCTGATAACACAGCCCCAACTTCAATCCAATACTTCAACCATTTCCCAGCAATGATCTCTGCAGCCTCAGCATGAAATCCAGACCCCCATCTTGTTTGATCCACGGAGAGCGCGCCAGTGACAGCGAAAAGCGGAAACAAGTATGCCAAGCAAGTGAAGATCACAGCAACAAAAAGAGCCAATGGAAAAGTCTTTTGGGGATTTTCTACTTCACCAGCTAAAGTACTAACATTGTCCCAAAAGTTCAAGTTCCAAAACAGAGTATTGAAGAACAGGTTCCAATCTTTCTTCACACCTTTTTGCCCCAAACTGAGCCATCTGCTGGGATGAATCTTTGGAATTGCAATCAAACACATTAAAATAAACGGCGAAAGCGAGGCAATGGCAAGTGCCACTGCAGCATATCCCACAATTGTTAAACCAGTGTAGTTGAGGAATGAAAGAAGCAGAGTCGAGACAGAGACAGCAAGATACCGAGGCCAACCCGACTCGAAAGCCGGTATGATCTTCTCCATGTAATCAATGCAAAGAACTGGGAAGGCCGCAATATTGATCACACCGCTAAGGAACTTCCACGTACCCATCAAAGAGCCCCAGAAGGGGCCAAAGGTTTTATCTGCCCAGATGACAAAGCCACCATTGCCGGGGAAGGCGGTGGAGAGCTCGGCGGTGATGAGAGCCTCCGGGACGCTCCAGATGAATGGAAAGATGACGAATCCGAGTATGGCTAAAAGGGGCCCGGCGGCTTGCACCGCCGGCTCTTCTCCGTAAGGGCCGCCGGCGACTTCGAAGTATATGAGGAATATGAGGGGGATGAGAGTGAGCTTTTTTGGGTTTGCGGTGGTTGAGGCGGCGGTGATGGGGAGGGCCTGATCCTCAACCATTGGTGAATCTGGCTGAGAATTTTGCATGGTGGGCTGTTTGTGGTTTGTCATTGGGTGAAACAAAGTCAAATATTGGATTTGATTTGTTCTAATAAGTATTGAAATAGTGATGGAGTTTGGATACGGTGAAGAAAAACTTGCGTGTAATCGGAAATATATCTCTCCTCGTAAGGGGGAGTGACCAATTTCGTAGTACTCAATAAGAATAATGCAGCTTGGCTTGGAAATAAGAAGAATTTGTTATGAGTTCTAATTCTAGTAACATATTTGGGGATATTGAAATCAGAGATGGAGACTGGATACTTATATAACCTACGCAATCTTTTCCTAAAGTGAGTGAGTGATAATGATCAACGTGATTTGTTTGTGTGGTCAGTGATGGATGGTTTATAAAACGTGATTGAATCATTATTGTTTTTGGCTAGATTCTAGGCAGATTAATTTTTTGCAATCTTATTTTTTACCGCGTAAATGAAGCCTATCCTATATTCTAACTGACTGTCAGATTATAGTCCTATTCTTGCGATTTAGCTCAACTCAAGTTTAGGTCTTGCTGCGAGTGCGGGGTTAGTTCCAGTAGGGCTTCATTACTTTTATTTCTATTTGAAACCTGTGTCATTTATATTGTATTTATTTACATCAACAAATTTCATTTATCTTTTCTCTTAAAAAAAACTGTAACTCAAGATTAAAGTTTAGTTATGCCACTGAATTAGTGAACTATTATATCATAAAGGCGCAACCTTTGGTGGTTCTTGTGGAAAAAAATCTTTGAGTGTGGAAGCAACGTTGACTAGGGGGGCGGGGTGGGTGGGAGCGAAGATTCTCTGTTACACTTTTTTTATGTTCCACTCTTATTTTTTTGATATCTCCGAGAATCCGTGTTATGATCCAAATCTTCCACTTTTTTACTGTCTAATAAAAATCATTCTTGCAAAAAATAATTCAAATCCGTGATCAGTTATCAAACAATGAAACATAACCAAATCGACTTTGTAAAACATAACCAAGTTTTTATATAATCTAAAAAATCACGGATTTAACTTATTTTTTGTAAGAATGATGTTTACTAGATAATAAAAATAGTGAACGATTTGGATCATAACACAGGTTATCGAAGATATCGAAAAAAAAAAGAGTGAAACAAAAATGGAATTAAAAAAAAAGGGTAATAGAGGATCTTCCTCCGGGTGGGTGGGGTGGGTTTCAACACATGCGCATATTTAATTATCTGTAACAGGAATGAAAGGATAGTCGATTGTTTAGTGTTCTTTCTTAACAGGAATGAAAGGATAGTCAATTGTTTTTTCTTACTTTTCGTTTACTAATACAGTAAGGAATGAAAAGTAGTTTCAACTCAACATTCCTAATCTTGAGCCAATCATGTTCTGGCAATCTCATTGGGTGAGTAGTGCTCCATTCAAAGTTAGACAGCCTCTGCGCACCCTGACAAAGTTGATAGTGGCCCTTTACACCAAAACAAAAGGAGACAGCTGCCCTTTGCACCAAAACAAAGGTGTAGCTGCTATATCTTATTATTATTTTTTTCGAAAAAATAAGCACATGTAAATAAAAAAATATCAGCGCGCATAACGCCATACGCATACACTATGAATTTTAATCTGTTGATTTGGTGACTGGCATGTTCACACTCCACGTGAAATGTGTTGGAACTTTGATGGGGGTATGATTTTAGAAATAACTTGTTTGAACATGTAGGATGAAAGATAGAATAGAGGATATGATTCCTTCAAAACACGTAGGATCTACACTATTTTTTAGACTCTAATTGCCTTCATCATCGGTATGCAAATGAGTTATAATGCAAATGAGTCTCATAGATATGATGAAGCACGGTGATCAATCGTTTGTTAGTCTGCGTTTTGCACAACTCAAAGGTAACCAAAATTGATAAATAAGAATGCTCAAGAATTCTAACTAACGTTGCAACAATTTAATTTCAAGTAGACTTCTGTAGGAAAACAATAAGCAATATATAAGGTGTTTATATATATATAAGTCTGCATAAGACATATCCTCTATTTAAGTGGCCAGCCCAAAGGTGGTGTCTTTCCAAGAGGAACCACTTCATCTATGAGTCACAACTCTCGACTCTTCATGAATAGTTGCAATACTTCATTAAATCATTTAATCAACATTTATGATAAAATGAATTGATGCAAGAGGCATCACTTATCGAAAAGGCACCATAAAAAGATATATCATATAACTTTCTCTTATGGTATAGTCAAAAAAACATATATCTCTTGGTGGAAATCAAATAAACTTCTCCACCATTTTATATTATGAAAATATCTAACAATCCTCCACCGTATTCAAAATATAAAATATATAATATATGCATATGCATAAAAACATTTTTTTAAAAATTCCTTGAGCAATTTCTTGAAAGTCTTGTGCATAGACTAAGGTGTCTTATGGACTTGAACCTTAGCTTAGTGAGAACACATCAAAGAATTGAGATGGCGAAGTAAGGCAATGCTTTGAACTTGCGATCCCATAGTGACTTAACCGGACATATTTCGCATACGTACTTTAAATCCTTTTTGTGTGTTTAAAAACCGAGAGGTGGATTGGCCAATGTGTCAATATCCACTTTCATGAGTGCTCTAGAGACAAGCCCAAATCTCATAGAGGGTGGCTCCACCCTCACAATCATATAGGCAGACATTTAGTACCAACCTATAATAAGATACTTTCAATCATATAATTTAGAATGAGAGTGACTACTTTTGTTTTCCAAAATGATCAAATTGCAAACTATTATCCACCGTTAATTAACATTGAACCATGAACCACATGCCTTTCCTATGCAGAAGAACCATTTAATTACTTTGTTAGCAAATTCATGGTCATTTTATCTTCTTCGTATGAAGATCAAATAATCTAAGGGCTCGTTTGGTTCACGGAATTGGGGTTTGGGAATGGGAATCTAATTCTATTCCCATGTTTGGAAAGAGAGGGAATGAGAGGTGTTTGGACCCGTTTTGTGCAAAAAGGCCAAGAAAGAGAGTTGGGCCTATGTGCATAAAGGTGAAAAGCCTATTAGTGGCTAAATCAGAGAGAATCAGGAAAGATTAATGCAAGTCCCACGTCAAGCAGAAACTATTTTATCAAGAAAAAAAAAAAATACATAAAAAAAAAAAAAAAATTTCCCCCCCCCCCGAAAAAAAAAATAAAAAACAAAAAAAAACACAACCAAACCAAACAAAAAAAAAAAAAAAAAAAAAAAAAAAAACTTGGGAGAAGAATTGCTTGCCGCCCAAGTCAGAGCCCAGTCCATGAGCATCCGCTATATAAGAGAAGGTCTCTCTTCAAGCTAACGATCCCCGATCCCTCAAACACAAATCCCTAAAAAGATTTAGCCGAAAGGCACCAGATTTCGCCGCAAGGCAACCAGATTTCGCCGTAAGGCACCGACGCAGAAGACGGTCACGAGCACCGAACTTCCAAGGGACGATCACGAGCATCGCTTCCGGACGTAGCCGATCACGAGTATCGTGCTTTTCACGACGAGACAGAGACTAGGCCGATCTAGTTCTCCTCTATCCGCAGCCGACGCGCATACCGGTTGTATTTATTTTGCTTTCATTGCACTTGTTCTTAAATTTCAATAAGGACTTTACTCCTTAGACTATTCGTGTAGCACTTATAAATTTTATAAAGTCCTTTATCGCCCAAAGGCAAAAAAGAACCTTTGTCTAGACTTACTCTTTACATGTCCCCTGTCTAGCACAATCGTTTGATAAGAGGTAAAAGACGCGCAATCATTCACCCACAACTCCAAAACACCGCAACGGTGCTATTGGTGGCCCCCCCCCCCAACAAAGAAAAAAATACCTCCTCACGAAAAAAAAAAAGACAAAAGAGGCAATGGGAAAATGGGGGGAATATGATGGGTTTATGATTCCCATGCATGTGGGAATCATATTCGCATCCACCCCCATGGGAATAGATTTTGTTTCCTAGGAATCAGAAATTATTGGACAAAAATATCCTTAGAAAAATCTACAAATTACACATATTACCCTTTAGACACTCTTGAATTTAAAATAATTATAAGGGCATTATTGAAAATGTCAACCAAACATGATTCCTATTCTTTGATGTACCAAACATGGGAATGGAAAAAATTATTGTTTCCCAAACATGATTCCTTGATCTACCCAAACATGGGAAAGGAATCTTGAATTCCATTCCCCCGGGAAAATGCATAGGAATCCTATTCCCGGGAATATGATTCCGTGAACCAAACGGGCCCCAAAAGGCACAACTTTTGCAATTTGAATAGCGGTTAGATGAAGGAAATCCAGCATAATTACCGCTTCATCCACACTCCCCACCGCTTCATGTAGTCACAACAATATGAACTATCCATTCACAATATCATTGATGATTAAAAAGGCATTCCCATGAAAATTGTATCGAAAAACAAGTGTACCTGTTACCTCCACCATATCGATGCCTCCATCGAAATTTGAATTTCCTCCACCAATCAGATTTCTCCGTCGACCGATATGTAGCGAGAACAAGTAACTTCAAGATTGAAGCACCACCATATTGATGCTTACACCAAATTAAAGCATCCACCAACAATGTATCCACATTATAACATTCAATATCCAACGAATCAAGCAATCTCTCCCATCATTCTTGTCCTCCAATTTCACAAAATATGTAATAAACTCTTCCTTTGTACACAAAGCCATATAGCAAAAAATAGAGTCTGAAAATTGTTGGAACTTTTGTGGGTTATGACTTTAGGAAGAACTTAGAGATTGAACATGCAGGATGAAAGATAGAATACAAGATATGATTGCTTCAAGGCATGTAGAATCTACGCTATCTTTCAGACTCTACTAAGTATGCAAAGGGATTATAATGCAAATGAGTATTGTGAATACAATGATACTCAGTGATCAACCGTTTGTTAGCCTGCGTTTGACACAACCGAAAGCTAACCAAACACACAAAATTGATAAACAAGAATGCTCAAGAATTCTAAAAACTAACGTTGCAACAAATTACTTTGTAGTAATTTTACTTCTCTAAGAAAACAATAAGCAATAGTGAAGGCTTTTCTATATATCTAAATCTGCATAAGACATATCATCTATTTATAGTGGATCATGTGTCCTTTCCAAGTGGGTTGTGACTTTCCAAGAGGAACCACTTCATCCATGAGTTACAACTCCTGTCTCTTCATGAACAGTTGCAATACTTCAATGAACCATTTAATCAACACATATGATTAAATGAATTGATACAAGATGCATCACTTATCCAAAAGGCACCATAAAAAGATACAACTTTCTCTTATGGTATAACCAAAAGACATATCTCTTGGTGGAAATCAAATAAGCTTCTCCACCATTTTATATTATGAAAATATCTAACAAAATGTATGCTCAAATCCAAGCCTCAATGCCCATGAGAAAAACCTAGTGATTTTTGTTCTCGGTTAGGGTTGATCGGCTTGATTCACCGGTGTATTGATTGAAAGTAGAATGTTCTCAAAAGTTAGAGACAATAATACACAGCAAAAGAAGAATAAATCAGTATCCATTCCCAAACATGTTAGCAAAAGTCTATAATTTCCTAGAATCTCTCTAAAATATTACAATAAGAAGTGAGATTCTCTCGTCTCCTAGAATCTCTAAGGGAATTGCAATAGAAGTGAGATTCAAAGTAATGAATTTGTTAGTGGGATTCAAAGTGATTATGCCTTACTTTATTAGTGTAGAATACACAACAGAAGAAGAAGAAATTAATATTTGTTAGTGAGATTATCTGTCTCTTCACAATGGTCGACATTGCACCAAATTTAGTAGACTCCGTATGCTTAGCCTTGGTACTAAAGCATCATGAAAAATGTGAAATGGAGATTCCACATGGAATTATAACAAGGGAAAAAAAAAATTATAACAAGAAGGGAAAAAGAAAAGAACAAGTAAATGCGTTTGCCGGGAGTCGAACCCGGGTCTATTGCTTGGAAGGCAATTATCCTGACCGTTGGACTACAAACGCAGTGATATTCCAGTTATGCTACATGATACGATCCATCAGTATATTTGTTCTCTTCTCTTTGTCAAAAAAAAGGGACCATCTTTAGGCCTAAAATTTCAGGTAGGAAGTCGATTTATCTGAGGCATGCAATCTCTGCAACACATCACAGCGTTCCAAGGAGAAGAAATGGAAGCGCAGAGATGCCAGTTCACACTGCAAGGGTTCACCTTTACCACCCCAAGTGGGCAACTCCATTCGAAACTCTCTGGTTCCCAAGTTACACCAATCCATTTGCTGTCCACTTTATGTAGCCTTCCTTCATTTGGGAAAAGAAACAATCTTGGTTGGTTTCAGAGAAACCGCAGGGTTAGTTATCAACCCCTGAATCTTTCTAATGTTATTTAGTTGCTATGTTGCTTCGGTTAATCCCTGTTGTTTACTTCTTTTTAAGTTTTAAAAAAATTGGTTGAAATCTTATGTGCCATGGTATCAGGATTATGATTATGGAATTTCCTGTAAGTTATGATATTATAAAAGCTGATTTCTTTTTGTTGCATCTACCCATTACGAATCAAAATTTTAACATTTGAGTGCTTTATCTGCCTGTGACATTTTTGAAGTTCTTAAGTTTTGTCAAGTATATGTATACTTTTATTTGGTTTTAATCAACCTACATTGGCAGAGCAAAAGGAACTCGGACAAAGGAGTATACTCTTTTGAAAACTAGCATGCTGCCACAATAGACCCGTATTTTTGTAAATGTGTGGATGTGACGACTTAATGTGTATGCAGGAATGTTGTAACTTCTTAACTTGGTGTGGCTGGCTCATTGATTCATTATCTTGTTTCTGTATGTTCCAACATTAGATTCTATTAGTATTTAAATAAGCTAACAGGTTATGCATAGCCTTCGCGTCTCTGGCCACCTACAGAAGTGAAGGTCTGCACAGATAATCTGATATATTCAGTTCAGATGTTTGTAAGAAGGCTACCTCGCAAACTTCCTAAGATTTGATTCAGACAGAGCCGTGGCTGAAAATTTAGGGGCCTGGTTCTAAAATTTTACCAAGGCCCTTCAACCTATCTTCTAAAAAATCATACCAACTTTTTTTAGCATAATATACTAATAAAAGGTAAATTTGAACCTAGAATAATAACAAAATTTAGAAAGAGTATTACGAAAAAAGTATTAATAGCAAAAAAAATGATAATTCAATCAACAATAGTTTTGTATATGTAGGAAAGTTTTGAAATTCAACTAAGATAATTGATTAAAGCATTAAACTAACCTTGAATTTGACTAGATGCAGACGCAATTTGGATTGGAGTTTGGCGAGCCGCCTAATGATGGAGAAGCAGCTTTAAGTTTAGGTTTTGCGTAGGTTTGGATGAAAAGGGCAGGGGATAGTAATTAAATATGTATAATATAATTTTATAAGTTTAATTAAAATATAAATATTTTATATTTTATACATTAAAAAATTTTAAAAATTTATTAGGGGCCCCACTAAGTGCTGGAGGTCCAAGTTGCACCGCATCAACGGCGGCTCTGGATCATCCAGATCCATGATTTGGTTTTAGGGGCCTATGTAAAGAGTTGCAGAAGTGGTAAGCATTGTTCATACCATACCCGGATCGGCCACATGTCATCCGAAGAAGAAGCTACTGGGACCACTCCCCCCTCCGGGAGCACACTTCCCAGAAGCCTACCCTTCGGAATCACACCTCCCGGGAGCGCATCTCCAGGACCAACATGCTACCTCCTCCAGACAACAAGTATGAAGCCCATCTGGGCCCAGACGAAGGCCACTTGGGCCTAGACAAAGGCAATCTGGCCCCAGACGAAGGCCACTTGGGCCCAGGCAAAGGCTCCCAAAGGCCCAACTAGGCTTCCAAAGGCCCGACTAGGCCTCCAGGAGGCCCACTAGGGGCAACCTAGGGGAAACCTACCCCACTTGGGAACCCTAGGTTTCCCCTCACTATAAATACCTCACTTCCACAAGTGAAAGTAAGTTCATTCTCTCCCACAAAACACTTACTTGCCTCCAAGACTCTCCCTTCCCTCTTTCTTAGCTGACTTAAGCTTCAAGGGGTCTTAGACCGGCACCCCACTGGTGCCCCGAGCTATACTTTCCTTCCTGTGCAAGTACCTCCATTCCCGGAACCACCTTCTGAGTAGCACCTTTCGGGTCCACCCGGAAGCCAGCATCCGGAGCTAGCCTCCTAGCTCCCTGACACACACTTGTCCGACCCGAACCCTTGACGTTGATCCCATTTTTTGCATCAACAAGCATAGCATGACTTTTTGTAAAAGGAACAAAATTTCGGCCGAAATTTTGGTAAATTTGGAAGACCGAAAGTTGAATCGGGGTACGTATCATCAACGGAAAAATACCGAGATTTCGGTCGAAATTTCGGAAATATGGTGCCTTAGAAGCTAAAAATGCCCGAAATGCCCGAAATTTCTATTTCAGTGAAATTTTGATGTAGTCCTTGGTGAAGATGTTGTTTTTTGTCACTTCAATTCAATACAATCTTTTATTTTTGGTTACTTTAATTCAATATTCTAATATCCCACCACCATCTTCATGTTCTTAATTATATAGCTACCAAAAAACAAAGACATGTATGCATTATACATATATTCTTCTTCTGACAATATGTAAGAATTGTTTTATGCTTTACATAGCTTCTTCCCACCACCTACGTACATTGTCAATTATTTAGCTAACAAACAATATGTAAGAATTGATGTATGATTTACATAGCTTCTCTTACCACCCCCACCGTCAATTATTACATAGCTTCTCTCTACCACCTCCAACGTCAATTATTTAGCTAACAAACTATAGGTAAGAATTCAACTATGCTTTACATAGCTAACAAACTAATTGATAGCTTAGTAGAATACAAAATACGAATTCTTCTCCCTTATGTATATAAAAGTTAATCCATGTGGACAATGTTACATAACTTAAATGTTAAATTGCATTATTTGTTGATTTTAGAGCCTATAGAAAGTGGAGATATTTAATTTATAGGTTTTCTAGCATGTTTTTCGTCTTCTTCTTTTTTTCGTTTTTTTACCAAAATTTCCATCGAAATCGAAACTTTTTCTGAAATTTCCATAAATTTGGACTACCGAAATTTCCATCGAAACCGAAATTTTAATTATTGCATATATGGTATAAACAACATGATAGTTTAATTAAGAACATCAAAATGTAATCTAGGCACATTTTTCATCTGATAGGCATGGAAGATCTGTTTCGTCAGCCAAAAGATCTCATTGTTTATTTAACAATTTTATGAATTATATTATATGATAGTTGACTCAATCAGGAAGCAATGGTGCTAGGATATACGCACCAGCTTGCTTATTTAATCTATTTTGGTTGTATCAACCCTTCCAGCTCCCGTCCTAGATGCCAGAAATCTCTGCATCAATTCATGGAATTTGTTTCCTACAATTTTCATGGTTGTCCCCACCTCCAGCTAAATAGATTGCAACAATTAGGAATGCTATCTTTGATTGTCAAGAAGAGTGGAGAAAACTGAAAGCGAAATACATAAATGAAGACAGGTTATGGAGCAATAATTGGGTAGATATGATACGATTAACTAAAGACAACCCCCAAATATAAGTAAAATTATATGTTATTCTCTCACACCAGACAAAAGGTTGAGAGATTTTATTTGAGTTTTTAAATTTGCTGGACGTTATTGAATATGATTACACTTCAAATGGAGAGATGTGCTCACATATTTAAGAGGTCATATCATGTTTCTATCTTCTTCAGTACAAGGCTCTAAAAGAAGTAAGCTAGCTAATTGTCCAATGTGCTCAACATTTTCACTTGCAGCCAAGATTTACCTGAGAGACAGCAATGGAAAGCTCCCATCCAGAAAATCTCCGGTCACAGCACCAGGAGCTAAAGTTGTAGTAACTCCAAAGAAGAATATAAGCATACCTGTTTTTCTTGAATTATCTATACAAGGCATTCCGTTTGCTGTTAACTTCGGAGTACAAGAAAGCATTCAAAGGCAGTCTCAAACTGGGAACATGAACACGAAAGGTGGCAGCAGAAAGCCGCAGTTGTATCCTCCCTTTCTTGAAGAAGCATATGAACGATGTAGAATCATTTGTGCTGAAAATGCCAAGACATACTATCTAGGTTTACTGTCCAACTTCTTTCCTCTTCTTTTAATCAAACCTGTTCATGAGGTCTTCAGTTATATGTTAGAAATTATATGCCTTTGGTATTTGACTAACTGCATTTCCATTACACTATCTTTGCTTGCCAATCTACTGCTTCTTAATTGGTCACATTTTTGTGACTACACTTTCTTGATGCAGGAGCAATGTGGGCTATCTATGGTAAGAGTTTAACTGTCTTTGTTCGTATAGTAACAAGTGGTGGTGTACAAATTAGTTTTGAAGAAAAATCATGCTGTCATTCCGGTTGTTCTTAAAATGAACTGCAGTTTGGGGTACAAGGACAGATGAACTGGTCGATGGCCCCAATTCTGGCTACATGACCTATGAAGATCTTGATAGATGGGAAGAGAGATTGCAAGATATTTTTGAAGGACACCCCCGTGACATTCTTGATGCTGCACTGACTCATACGGTTTTCAGTTTCCGCTTAGACGTTAAGGTGCTTATTTATTCGAAATCTACTTATTTACTCTTCTTCAAGTTTGAAGCCTAGTCCTTCTAAAAAGGATACTAGTCGTTTCTGCAATTCCATCTCATGCAACAATTTCCTTCTTTGAACATAGCCTTTTAGGGACTTGATCGAGGGTATGAGAATGGACATAAGCAAATTTCGTTATCAGAATTTTCAGGAGCTTTATCTTTACTGCTACTACGTGGCTGGGACTGTTGGCTTAATGAGTGTTCCTGTCATGGGAATGGCACCAGATTCTTTGGTCTCTGCTCAAGGTGTATATAATACTGCAATTTATTACGGCATTGCAAATCAGCTGACAAACATCCTTAGAGACGTTGGGGCAGAGTAAGCTTGTTTGATAATGTATGTGCATGCAATTGTTGGTTTCAATTCCTTCACTAACTTTCTCTCCCTGATGTTTTTCTGCTCTCTCTTTTTCTAGTGCTAGAGTTGGGAGAATCTATCTGCCCCAAGATGAGCTTGCGCAATTTGGGTTATCTGATAAAGATGTTTTCTCAAGAAAGGTAACTGATAAGTGGAGAGCGTTCATGAAGGAACAGATTGCAAGAGCTAGGATATATTACACGCTGGCAGAGGAGGGAGTTTCTCACCTTGACAAGGCTAGTCGTTGGTCGGTATGTACTGATAAAACCTTTATTTCGTACACTTAACTTACATCATGCACCTCTTTACATTTGGACACCTTACTTTGGTAGGTATGGTTGTTTTCTTATAATGATCTGTAATTCTTTTGCAGATATGGTCAGCGTTATTGCTGTATCGTGGCATCTTGGATGCAATTGAAGAAAACGATTATGATAACCTGACAAAGAAAGCATATGTAGGGAAAGCTAAGAAACTTCTCATGTTGCCTTTGGCATACAGAAGATCTCTATGAACACGTATAGCTGCTCACTAATAAAGTTGTTCAGACAAGATAGGGGTGTGATGTAAAGTACTTTTGATTTGTAAAGGAATCGAAAATTGTATCTTTCAAACTTACCTATTAATGTCAGGTATTTTGCGTTTGACTAAGTGTAGCAACATCTGCTTGATCACCTTCATGCCTGATCTTTGCCATTTCAGTTGGTTAACCAAAAACTGCAGCTATTATAATCGCTTTGAAAGTGAGGAAACTGTTGACTACTTGACAGTTCCATCATGTCCTTCAAAAAGAATATTTCCAGGTTCATCCCTCTTTCAAAATTAAAAAAAGCAAAAAATGCGTTTGCCGGGAGTCGAACCCGGGTCTATTGCTTGGAAGGCAATTATCCTAACCGTTGGACTACAAACGCCTAGACAATCATCACACGAAACGTAATTATTTTTTTTTTCCTGAAGTTTTGTTGTTTTAGATGCAGAGTGCAGGAGTCTATAACTCTCCTTCATTTTGCGTCTGAAAACTGCAGCTATGGAGTCCATTGCTCTACGGCAAGCAATCTCTGCAACACATCACAGCTTTCTATGGAGAAGACAAACAAACCCAAAAAACCCATTTCGCAGCAAAAGGTTCCACCTTCAGAGGCCAACTCCAACTGGGCGCTTTCAAATCCATTCCAAACGCTCTGATTTCCAAGGTACACCCAATACACCATTTTCCACTTGCTTGGTATTCCTTCATTTCATCAAAGAAACAATCTTTTCTTGGTTTCTGAGAAAACCCACGAAAAATTGCATACAAGGATTTAAGAAATAGGGGTCGTTGCTAGTTATTACAGAGCTGACAAGTTTTGTTTGTGCGTCGTTGTTTGAGTGTGCGTGCCCGTGTTAGCGAGAGAGATGAATCACAGGACATATCATGTTGACTCGAAGCTGGTTTTGTTTTGGTTGTATCAAAGGCAATACAAATCGAGCTTGATTATTTGGATGCCAAAGCTGCTTGTGAAATCTCCATTGTTTGTATCTTAAGTCAAATGGGTTCCTCCAACTCAGGACCTAGGGATAAATGCTCTTCACTTGTAGAGCTACAAACCCCTACTTTGTACTTCTACATCAATATAAGTGTCTGGTATCATGTGTGTCGACGTTATCGCTTTTGTTTTTATGTTTCTGCATTAGATTCTATCAATTGCGCAATAAACTGAAAGCCTTCTCATTTCAGATTCTCAAAGCTATGCAAAGCCTTCTCGTCTCTTGCCAGCTGCAGAAGTGAAAACCTTTACAGATAACTCAGAGGAACATGTTTTCTCCACTTTAAGGGATGATGGATCTCAGTCTCTGTATAAGGTCAAGTTAGGTACTAGTAATCTTTTTGGTTGGAGTCTCTCTGACTTGAATGCTGGAATCCTCCTCTGCATGATAGACGAAAATGGTGACTGCATATTACAGAGGATACCATCGAGTTTGATAACAGATCATTCTGCAGAGCCAGAAGATGATGGCATGCTTCAATTTCAGAGAGGTTCTGTTGACGAGTTCATCTTTGAGGGACCTAAACTCGGAAAAGTTGAAGCTCTTTGGATCAGCCTGGAATCAGGTGTGTCTTTAGTACTATGATTAGTCTACATGTATAGGCCGAGCTACATGCGTGTATTCTCCCTATGGTATATAAGATTACTGCTGCTTTGATATGAAGGCGGTTACTGTGAACAGATTGACTATTGTAATCCTGTCTCTCTCTATATATATGCCTATGTAATTACCCATGCTTGGCCAAATAATGCTAACAATTATTCTGTTGACTCTCTAAGGTCAGGTCAGTGGAGGCTAGGAAGTGTGAGCTTGACTGTTGTTTGTGGGCAGCAAAGTTCTGTTGAAGAAAATGATGGAGAAAAACTTCAGATTGTTGGTTTCAACTACAACTTCCAAGCTGAGGATATATTGCTTGGGGAGGGAAGCGATACTTCAATGGTGGAACTTAGACCTTGCCTGGTTACCAAGTTATCTGGGGTTGACCCCTTCACCGTCTTCAATAAGAGCGTCCCCGAGTCAACTCTAATTGTAAACCGTGGGATATCAAACGAGGAAACCATGAGAGAATATGCAGATTTGAAGTTGTCTTTGCTGCTTTACGATGCCATGCTGATCTTTGTTGGTACATCAGTTGCCTCCTTTTCAGCTGGGGAGAACGTAGGTGGTGCATTTCTAACAGGTGGGATTGGTGGCTTCTTGTATCTCCTGCTACTGCAAAGATCTGTTGATGGATTATCAACTTCAGAATTGACATCCAGGAACGCAGGAAGGCCCAACGAAGTCTTTGGAGGATTAAGGGGCCCAATATTTGGCCTTGCATTGTCTATTGGGGCTACTTTATTCGCAGTGAAGTATGGCTCGGGGGATGTCCCAATTGTATTCACACCCAAAGAAGTTGTGTCTGGGATGATAGGATTTCTAGCATGTAAGGTAGCAGTAGTTTTGGCAGCAGTTAAGCCCATTACAACAAATGTAAAGATCAATGAGTGATATACCTTTCCGCTTTGAGGGAGACCGAAAGAGGTGGAGCGATATGCCAGCTTGTATAGGACCTCGGAGACAACACAGCTGCATTGTATATCCAGAAAAAAAGTGCAGCTAAAACACTTCGGAGCATATATTACATGATACACATCATTAAAGTTAGAACCTTGATTTTTCTTTACATTCCTGGTTGATCGATGTTTTTTCTGTCCAGTTGGTTTTATCGGCCAACGTCAAGTTAACAAGCTGTCTAATTTACTTGAAAAGTGACCAGTTCAGATTAGGTTGTTGTTCAAGAACAAGTATTATAAGCATCATGCAGCGCCATGTTGTTACTATTCCTTGATGATCTGTTCATTTCCAGTTAATCCCCTTTATCGAATGCTTAGTTGCTCGTTGCTTTATGTCATTGTGTTTTACAATATACGAAACAGGAGTGAAAGGATGTAATGTAAGAACGAACAACTTCATTTATTAGAAGAGATTAACATCAGCACGTGCGTGGAACAAGTACCTTTAACTCATGGCATTTTCATCTGCGAATATAGTCTGATAGTTAGACGAATTTGACTTCCAAAAACGAATTGTATTTAGGATCTTAATTGCCAAATTCTGATATAGGTTGATTATAAAAAACAAAACAAGCATGACACCATGAGGCCAATGACAGCAATGCCAGGCCATGGTTGCCTCCTGGCTCCACCTCTAGCCAGCCAAAAATAAAAAAGTGAATT
This sequence comes from Spiraea crenata, assembly GCA_033992175.1. Taxonomy (NCBI): domain Eukaryota; kingdom Viridiplantae; phylum Streptophyta; class Magnoliopsida; order Rosales; family Rosaceae; genus Spiraea; species Spiraea crenata. The sequence continues at coordinate 454,375 of JAVBHV010000022.1, forward strand.
CCTTATGTTTAATTGTAAACAAGTGGAGAAAACTAACAGAGATGTTTCGATATAAGTTCATTAAATATATCTCTATATGAAATGTGAAGCTACTGTTCTGGCTACAGTGTACTTCCGAAAGTGCCCTTCAGCTTTTAGAAGGGTTTTATCCCCAGGTAATTGAAAGGACGTATTTGCCCCTGAAGTTTCCCGGTGTTGTGTTCTGGGTTTCCACGGAAAATCAGCCACCGCCTTTTTTATTCGTCTTTGCAGTTCTCGATTCTTCACCATAATTCGAAAATCTCTCAGCATCGATATGATTTTCTCGACTCTTCTTTCAAGCCTAGATTATTATCACAAACCCGTCCTTATCCTTATGCCCACCTGGAAAAAAACCAATTACAAAAGCAAACTTTTGTATATTTTAGTGGGAAAAAATTCTATCCGCGATATTTTTTAAGGCACTATATAGAATGCGAAGGGAAGAGAAGAAAGAAGTGAAGGAAAATCAGATAAAGCAAAAAGAAAATGAGTGGTGGTGGCAGCGAAGAATGAGTGGTGGTTGCAGCAGCTTGCACAGGGATCGTCGCCATTTTCCTTGCCGTCGAGCGGCTTCTCCACTACGGCAGCAAGGCATTGAAAAGGAAGAACCAAAAGCCTCTATATGAAGCTTTACAGAAATTAAAAGAAGAGATCATGCTTCTCGGATTTATCGCTTTCCTCCCCACCGTTTTCCAAAATGTCACCTCCAAAATCTGCATCGACAATGACGTCATGAAGCACCTCCTCCCATGGCGTCCAGAATTATATTTAATATGTTTTATTTCTTTTGTGCTCTTCAGAATTAGTTATGTGCTATTGCCGTTAAAGTTGGTTAACAATAGTGTTCTTTGTGTTGTTCATTAATGGTATGTGTAAATTTTTTGCAGACAGGCGAAAGATATTGTAGAAGGTTGATCTCTCCAATTTGTTGTTACTCCTCTTCACTTGCCGCTCCTATTCAAATAAGTTTCTTTTCTATTTGCCCTCTCTTTTCTCATCCCTTATCTGCAATCTCTCTTTTTGATCTCTAACATGCTATTTAACTTTCTCGGATGGGCACTGATTGCATTTTATTAAGGTCCGCAGTTATTCAGTTTCCTCTTCAAAACTCACTGTTTAGAGCTTTCAGATAATCAAATTGAGGTTGGGTTTTTTGCTTCGCAGGTGTTTATGGAAATTGAGTTCTCATTTATGAAGTGTGGGCTAGACCAGTTGAGCTTCTTCCCTAATTTTCACCAATTTTTGGTTTCTTCTCCTCAAACATTCCTCCAGAGAGTTTTTTTTGGTGTTTATACAAGTTTAATGTATGTTAAGTTTGCTCATCTACAGAGTTATTTTAGGTATGTGTTTTCAGGTTTTGAAGTTTTCAAACTTTGTTGATACAAGCTCTCTCCTCAAGTTTTGGTTTATTGGCCTTTGCATTTGTAGGGAACGAAATTTGAACAATTCAGTGAGTGGATTCCAACAAGGGGTGCTCTTAACCTCATCCACACTGGAGCATATATGTATGTCGTTTGGGATTGCCAGTCATTTTTTTTTTAATAAAATAAACCTTCCTTAAAGAAAAAGGCCCCTAGGTCATCCAACCTTTACAACATTAAAAACAAAAGCATTCTTAATTTTGGATATTTTGGTACCAAAGGTGAAATTATGTTGGTGTGGTGTTTGCATTTTGTAAGCAATAACAACACATTGCATTTGCATTTTTGTATAAAAATGTAGTTAAGACTGATTTTAGCCTAGCCAAAGTTTGGCGAAGCCTACACTTCGCCATGGCTATGTACATGCCTTACTTCTCGATTTCTCTCACAACTATATACACATGTTATATAAATTTTACAACCCGCAGCAAAGCACGGGCACCAACTGAAGAATTAAAACCACTACCAAGCAAATACTTTTTGCTTGTTGTATATGTATCATGAATAACAAAATTCTCATTATATGTTGATTGAATGTAACTGGAATTCTAAATCAAAAGCATGTCCTGACATTTGAAACCGTTTCGGTTTTCGCTTGAAAAGGGTCGGATGAGGTTTCAAATGAGTTTTAATTCATTCTTTTCCTTAACCATTCTTGAGTTCATGGTAATTATTGGAATTATTCTCATTCCTCCTAACATCTGGTGTGTTACTCAAAACATAAGTACCAAAGGATATGTGGCTCAATATCAAAATCCATAATCCGCTGCATGAAAAACTAGGAATTGAATTGATTAGAGGGGATGGATGATCGTTTTTTCTGTCACCTTTACACACCTTTATATGATTTCTAGATTCCGAACTTCTCCTATTGCAACTTTCCCCTATCATGATTAAGCGGATACGTGACTATGTTGTTTTGACCCTTTTCCTGATTTGGCAATTTCCATCAGTGGTTTTACCACTTCTCAATAACTTGCCAAAAGACTGAAAAGAGAACTACATAGACAGTTTTGTCACTTGCTTCATCCATTTACCACAGAATCCAAGTATACATTCAGAAGTTCTAACTTCAGAACATGTGTAACTGAAAAGTGCTTATGAAGAAAGAACTTCCTTGGCCAACTTCAGCATCATTTTCGTACGAACTGACATCAACGTAGTATATTCTGTTTCGTCTTTGTTTTTCACTCATGTTTTATTAATATATTGTGGGAATCTTTCTCTGCATAGCTAGCTTTCCACTTGGAGCCCAACCTTAGATTATATCACTCCAAGATAAAACACCTACAACGAACCAAAGGGTTGAAAGCGCATCACTGGTGATAAAGATTCTAGTTCGAGATTGCACAAGAAGACAGGCTTTGCAAGCAATGCTTGGGTTGTTCTTTGCTAGGCTAAACACAACATCAACCTCTTTGTGAATCACGTCTTTCAATCAGACACGCCAACCTCTTTATGATTTTGTATTGAAGTTAATGCCATGTTTTCTTACGGCATCGAAAAAATGGAATTATTCAAGTTACTGACTAACTATGTGTTTACCTTGAAATGAGTAAATTAGAGGCAGTAATTGATCCAATTCAAATTCCTTCTCTTTCCTATTCTCGACTTTCCTCATTACTGACTTCTCTCATTTCAAGTTAGTAAACATACCATAACTTTGTTATTGAAGACGTGTCTTACCTTTCAAATATTGCATAAAACAAGGACAAGTAAAAAGGTCTGGAAGTTTATCCCGGAACCAAGATTTTGGTTGTTTCACTCGTGGGCCATATCTGCATTGGATTCGACATTGTACATCCAAATCCTAGCTACAGTAAAGATACCACATGAAAGAGAGAGGTATTTATATGCAGAGGTTTTCATAAATTGCCATTTCAAACTGAAACAGCTAACTGCAAAATGTGTTCTACATTTTCCCTTGCAAAGACTTTCATTGGAGAGAGCAATGAGAAATTCCCTTCTCGAAAATCCTTTGTCACAAGAGCAAGAGCTGAAGTGATCATAGCTCCAAGCAAGCCTGCTTTTCCTGAATTGTCCATGCAAGGTATTCCTCTTGCTGATTTGCATGTGCAAGAAATTGTTAAAAGGCAGTCTCAGACGTACAGCATGGACAGTGAAAAGAACTGCAGAAAGCTGCAGTTCTGCCCTAGCTTTCTTGAAGAATCATTTGAAAGGTGCAGAAATCTCTGCGCAGAATATGCTAAGACATTCTATCTAGGTAAAATTTCACCTCCCATCTCTTTTATCTTATGATCTTTTGCCAATCTATTTCGGTCTGATCAGTCATATTCATCACTTTTTCATGACAATGAGATTCATTTCTGGTTCTCTTTCTTGATGCAGGCACTTTACTAATGACTGAAGAGCGTCAAAAGGCGATATGGGCAATCTATGGTAAGAATCTAACTCTAAGTCCATGTTCATTAATCAATAAAAGTGAAATATGAGACGAAAAGTTACATATTCCTTCACAGAGATAGTTTTAAATGATTTCTGAAATGTCCTATTGAAAATAAACTGCAGTTTGGTGTAGAAGGACAGATGAACTGGTGGATGGCCCTAATGCTGGATACATGAGCTCTGAAGTTCTTGATAGATGGGAAGAAAGACTGGAAGACATTTTCGAAGGACGTCCTTATGACATGCTTGATGCTGCACTGACTCATACAGTTTTCAACTTCCCCTTAGACATCAAGGTGCTTATACAAAATCCCATAAAATTTCATGAAAATGATTCGTTTGCCAAATTCATTCCAGCCATTCTCATCTAACACAATATCATTCTTTGAGCACAGCCTTTTAGGGACATGATCGAGGGTATGAGAATGGACACCAGGAAATGCCGGTATCAGAATTTTCAAGAGCTTTATCTCTACTGCTACTACGTCGCTGGAACTGTTGGCCTAATGAGTGTTCCTGTAATGGGAATTGCACCAGATTCTGTCAATACTGCCCAAAGTACTTATGATGCTGCACTCTATCTGGGGATCGGAAATCAACTGACAAACATCCTTAGAGATGTTGGGGAGGAGTAAGTTTCATTCATTTTCGTCAATGTGAGCTAAATCATTTTCGATTTCCTTAGCCACTTTTACTCACTGATTCTTATTCTGTTGTTTTTGTAGTGCCATGAGAGGGAGAGTTTATCTTCCCCAAGATGAGCTTGCGCAATTCGGTTTATGCGACAAGGATGTTTTCTCAAGAAAGGTTACTGATCAATGGAGAGAGTTCATGAAAGAACAGATTATTAGAGCAAGGTTCTATTTCAACCTGGCAGAGGAAGGAGCTTCTCAGCTTGACAAGGATAGCCGTTGGCCGGTATGTACCTCTTGCATGATTACATAATCTACAACCTTTATCTCAACGGAGGAATCGATCATGTACGAAAAAGAGTATATTTGGATCCCATTGTTGTCACCAACCTTAAATAATGGATCATTGCAGATACCAAAAAAACAAAACATTTGGTTGCCTTTGGTTTGTTCTTGTGTAACAGGAAAACGAATTTCTATTGGTGCCAGTTTTACCTGGTTGCCTTTGGTTGATCCTGCTTTCAAGTTGTGTGCCCTGAATAAGATAGTTTCTTCATCTACTGTTCAACAAGAAAATTTCTTGTCCCGCCGGATAGGCTTTTTGTTTTTTTCCTACTGATGTGTACGTTTTGTAGGTATGGTCATCATTACTGTTGTATCGTAACATCTTGGATGCAATCGAGGATAACGACTATGATAACTTGACAAAAAGAGCATATGTAAGGAGAGCTAAGAAACTCCTCATGTTGCCTTTGGCATACACAAGATCTCTATCAGCACATACCTTGCTGCCCCCTTGATAAATTCCTCCAAGCATGTGAGGGGAAGCAGAAGAAAGTTCACCAAAATCGTTTTGATAAAGAAGCTGCAGTGTATCGAATCATAGGACTGTTTTTTCATGTACTAGAGCTCTGTATAAATCAGTGTACATGTCTACCATTTTTAAGAATTGAGTTGCTTAATCTTCTTTGAGCATTACTGGCATATCGGAACAGGACATCCCAACCTGGCTACGTCCAGCATCAAAACATCACACCAAAATTGCAAACCAATATGCGATCAAAATTTGAAAATTTGATTCAAATCAACTCCCCCACAAACAATCACCAACCAAGAGGGGATCAATTGTCAGTGGAGTAAATTCCATACAGCAGTAGAACAAGCCTAACCTTTGCAGCATCCCAGTGAGCTGTACTCTTATCTTTTATGAGATTGATTCACTACGAAGCATGGCACATTTTTAACTGCTTCTTTAACATCTTTTTGGAGTGCTTACTAGGAAAAGAAGAATCAACCATAAGTTAGTGATCTAGTACCCATCATACTTGCTGTACAATGCCATGATCAGTAGAGTGAACAAAGGTTCATAAAGTCCGTTTCAAAAGGCAATTTGTTTTTATGGTGAGGGAATTTTCTGTCATTTCCTTTAGGTGCAACTTTTCCATTGTGTTTTTATGGGGAAGCAATGCAAATTCTTTTGGGATGTTGGATAATAGCTCCCGAAACTCGGGAAGCTTACTAGATTAACTATCGGTTGACAATGGTGTGAACTCCAGGATTTGACTTCGTACTTTTGTCAGACACATGAAGTTATTACATCATACTATCAATTGCATTTTCTTTTTAATAAAATCCATGAAAAACCGAGCATCTTCAATTGCCGACACAAATTAGAAATTTAAGATAACTATCGTGATCCAAACCGCCGTCCAAGGACTTGTAAAATTGGCAGAAACTTCAACATCTGAAAGACAGTTCACAATAATGAAAGTGAAATAAGCTGACAAATGCAATAGAAGTCCGATGATATAAAAGAAAACTAACGATACTATATTTAAACTATGGGGGAAAGATTAGGACAAAATAAACCTATTGAAGAACATTTAGAATCCATTACTACGGGGAAAAAAAATTATAAAAGCACCCATTATATGAAGTGAGCTCATCATCCCTCTACAAATCACCAACCCCCAAAAAACAATCCTACAACAGCAAAAATAAATAAAGAGGATAGAAAAGAAAGAAAAAAATCAGAGCAGGCGATGCCACATTGTTTGCTGGAAATGGTACATATGCTGCAACAATGTCGCCGCCTCTGCTGCTTCCTTTCGCAGAGACTCAGAGCACAATCCAAGGAAGCCTCACCTACTAATTGTATGTGATTTCCCCTAACCGTCCACTTGCTACTGTGAAGTCATAATCTTAAATTTAAGTAGAGCCCTCGATACAGAAACCTTCTAGCAGGCAGCAGCAGCAGCAGCAGCAGGTCATTCAGCAACTGATTTGACAGTTTCATTATAGGAAATAATCAGGTGTTCTTCGGGTTACATCCGGTTCTCCCCTCCTTGGAGCTGGCTCAAACTGCAATACAAGACACCAAAGTTTCAAGATTTTTTAATGCAATATGTTCAGGTTAGGGACCATTTATAGGTTATAAGATATCACATGCACTAGTCGGTCAATAAGTGACAGAGGGCGAGGGTTAGGGACAAGAGTTTATATATAAAAGGAGGACCAACCTGAATGAATGTGTGACCTTTGCAGTCATCGACTTCCAGGATGGATGCCATATTCCCACACCGATAACAATAGTTGGGAGCACTAAATATAGTGACCACTTTTTGTTCCTGCCATAAAGATAAACAAACTAATTAACAGTCCTCAGAAACAAACCATTTGCCATGACAGCCACAAGTGAGCACAAGTACTCACATGACCCCAGTTATATCCTTCCATGACCAGCTGGTGTGCTCTAGCAATCAATTTTAAGTTATTTGTATGATTGAACTGCTCAGATATGTCCTGTTAAAGCAATAAAGTAACATTCACAAAGTATGTTAGACTCCAAAGGTCCAGCCAACTGAATTTTAACCCATCAACCATAACATGAAAAGGAAACAAATAATAGACAAGTAAGCTACCTGCCCAAATGTATATCCAGCACCCCTAGGAGAGATACCCCAACCACAGCGATCATCCGGGTCAGACCACAGAAGATCACACATGGGACCCTCGTGAGGAACCTCTTGAACACGGTCAAAATTACGGATGTTATCAAGGGTTTCAATGGACGGAGACAGACCACCATGCAGGCAAAATATTTCAGATTCCACCTTCACGCAAACAAAGGAAAATATGTTTAAAATGGTGATCAGTTTTCTGAACTACCTGTGTACTAAATAAAAAACCTACAGCAGCTACGACCACACAAGCAAGCAATGGCTGTGCCCTAAGCTGTAATAATATTAGTAATGACAACGGAATGGTTAACAAGGTGAAAGTTTGACAATTAGTTATAAACCTATATAAGACCAAAAGAAAAATCAAGGAGAAGTAGTTCCAAGTGTCAAAGATGGTAGACTAGTAAATATGACATGTTGCACAGAAATAGGTTAGTGCAATAGGTATAATGTAGTAGTATGAACTGCAGGGATAACTTCAGCAATAGCAGTTAGCCTTCATGCTACAGTAGCAATGTGATAGACTTTAAAGATGGTGATGGGGCGCTGCAGTGCAGGCACTCATGTGTTTGAACAGGCAGCAACAAGATCAAAGGTTGCACCAAGAAATTCAAGACTATGCATCTTAAACTGATAGAATAGCAACTACACGCATTGGTGCAGACTTCTAGCTTAAAAGACAAGACGGCCTTGCTCGATAACCTACATTGACCGTGTAAGCATAAAAAGATGTCATGTATAATAATACTAACCAATGCTGTCAATGGAAAATAGTCAAATAAATCTGTAAAAGTCTTCCAAACATTTGCATTACCATACCTGAAAATAGAACAAGAGTGAGTTAGCTTTACAGGCTTGAGAAATAATACATCAAATTGAAAGGAACAGGAGAAAGTGTGAAGCAGAAATCTGTACACTTTAGGTAACTGTATCAACCATGCAGTCAAATTCAGAGCACAAGACATACAGACAATGAAATCTTTATAAGGTAGTATACTTCCAAAAGTCTTCCTAAGTTCATAAGATCAAGGACTGATGGATATTAGAGGTTTTATCTCTCAACAATCTTTAACTGATAAGCCTAATCCATTATACACTCTTTCATGTCAACAAATATGATCATCGCATTAACATGGATGTGTTCAGTGTGCTGACAAATCATCACATTAACATGACTGTGATAAGTGAACAGTTACTGTGATAAGTGAACAGTTACTGTGATAAGTGAATAGATATTTACACAAATCTGCTTCAGTGTGTACACATATAACAGTGCTAAACAACCCTAGGTTAAACTGAAAAGGCAATGGCCTCGCAGACTAATTACAGTTATGCTTTCCCCTGATGTTATAGTCCAATGGCAATTTTTTATGTAAAAGTACATCAAGGGCACCTTGATATATGCGTCTTAAACAAAAACAAGGGAAATGGAAAAGAGAGTCCTTAGTTTAATCCCAAACCACCAAAAATCTTAATTGCATCAGAATTTAGCCCATAAACCAAAAGATGCTAAGAAACTCACTTCCGTAGGCACTCATCATAAAACCCATAAACTTGAGTAATCTGCAAGGAGAAAGCATAAAGCCATAATCAACATAAACACTTTGATGAAATGAATTGTATTTCGATACATTTAGGGCGGAAAGAGGAGAGAGAAAGACTAAAAGCAAAAATATACCTGACGGCTTTCATGATTTCCTCTTAAGATAGTAATACGTTGATGATAGCGCACCTTCAAGGCCACCAAGAGCTGAATAACAGATAAGAAGTCAGAACAACAGACCCAATTGGATGCTAAGAAACAAGCTGAAGCATCCTTGATATGGAAAATCAACATTGCAAGAAGATTAGATTTCTTAAATTTCATATGATTTAAACCCACTCATTTTCATTAAAGGTACTTTGTCTTTGTTTCCAAATCTCCCCTGCTGCTCATACAAGCTACGGTGTTCACAGGACAAATGAATGGGGTTCCAACCCTTTTTCCTTACAACCCGACCTTGGCAAGTTCTAAATGTACTTTGTCTTTTTTCCTAATCTCCCCTGCTATGCATATATGCTACGGTGTTCACAGGACAAAATGAATAAGGTTCAAAGTCTTTCCATACAACCTGACCTTGACAAGTTAAAAATTGCATCAACCAATGCTCACCAAGGAAGGGCTTGAAAGGTACTACCTTGGAATGTTTAAAGCCCTTTAGAAGCTTGCTGACTGCTTGAAGGGCTGATATTAATGCTACTAATGTCAAAGATAGCTCAGGCTCAAGTTTCTAAAGCAAAACTTAAAGGTGTCTCACTCTGATAGAATCAGCTATGCTCATGAAAAACCCACAAGTTTGACCAGAATTCTTATCCCGAGATTCCAAAGATCTTCATGTTAGAGCGGGTCCCACAATTACAACTGAGCCGCATTGAAATAAGGAGTGGAAAATAAAACAGCATACTTACTGTTACTGTTTCAACTGAGTAATAGCCACGATCCACATAGTCGCCCATGAACAAATAATTTGTATCTGGACACTACAAACAACATTGCAAACAAAATAACAGCTACTTTAGTATCAAAGCAGAGATATGATAGTAGACAACAGGAAACATCACAGTCAGTGAGTGATTAAGCTGCAAAGTAGCATATGATAGTAGACAACAGGAAACATCACAGTCACAGAGTGATTAAGCCGCAAAGTAACACTTTCCATTAAACCCTCTTACACAAATTAGTATCAATTAAACAAATTTAGGTATCTATTGGGAAACACATGATCTTTGAGATCATAAAATATCATGGAAGTCCAGAAAAGACATCCACATCACATCTCATTATGAACAGTTGTAACCTACTAACAACCTTTTAGCAAACATAGGTAGAATGAAATAGTTCAAATTAGAACAAACACCTTTCCTCCAATACGGAACAGCTCCGCAAGATCATGGAATTGGCCATGAATATCACCACAGATAGTTACAGGGCTTTTCACAGGCTGCAACATATAACAAATATAACGATCATTTGAAAGATGTCAGAATCATTATATGCTCAAAGGCTGTATAGTGGAAGAGATAGAAAGATATAAATGGATATAAAAAAATCACAATCAGATGAACCTTTGAGGAAATCATACACGTATGGAGTTGACATTAATGAAAAAGACCCACCTGGACATTGCTTTCTTCCATTAATATCTCTTTGGCCTTCTCACAGAGCACCCTCACCTATTATAATAGGCAAACAAATTAAGTTCACGATTACTTTAGACCGTTGATGGATTGGACATCATATTTGCGCAAAGAAGCCAAAGGAAACAATTAACACAAAGGGGCCTGCAACGAATATGAAACTAGAAAAGCGAACAAGCTATAAACACAACATCTGTCCACTCAGCTAACTATCACACTGACGTAGCAAAACCAAAAGAGCTTAAGCAGAATCTAAGCTGATACTATTTTCCGTCTTTCATTTTGAAGCTTCTATACAGTTAATTCACATAGTAGCTTTGTATGAGAGAAGCAACATTAAGGACCGTAGTAACAAATGTCCCTCTCCAAACTAACCGGCACTTGACATTGAACTAAAAGACAGTCCTGAAGAAGGTGGTACTGCAGTCATGTAACACTACCAAACACAGAAAATAGGACTGCTGTACGATGGAACATAACCAACGTTATGACATCAAAGACGCAAAATTAGATTCAGGTTTGAAACCAACAATCCGCTTATAGTGTGGAAGCACAGATACTAGATAGCAACACAACCCTCCCCGCCTCCTCAGGACAATAGGTGAACCCATTCTAGGGTGCAAACATCGTGCATTTCTTCAGACTTTTTGGTTCAGTGGTAAATCCGATACAAAAGAAAACACATATCAGTCTATATAGGTACCATTACATCCAGTTAGGAAGCCATACGCACAAAGATTACAACCAGCACCGCATTATCTCGCAATTCAAAAGGTTGTAACAATATCACCCTCAAAAGAAAAGGGATCTGAACCATATTACCCAAACAAATCGGTGCGATTTCATGCATTTCTTCATACTTTTCATTTCCATGGTAATTCCGCAATTAGAGAAAAACCCACATCACTAAACAAGCGAAAACTAAGCGAGATCGGTCCCTTGGGGAACCCTAATTGAACTAAATTCACAGATCACGCCCAAATTAACCAGCGGAAAAATGCACATTAGCTTCTCGATCTCGCAACACTCAATCCCTAACATATCGAAACCAGATCCGCCTCATTTCCCAAAAATAACCACAAAATCCCCAGAAAAATAACATTAAAAAAAAAATCAAAAATAGCCAAAAACAGAAATCAAACGGAGCGAAAATGATGAACAAGGTCCGCACCTCTTGTTCGGATAAGGGCTTGCACTGCATGAGCTGCGCAATCTGCTCATCTAGGTTCCCGTGCGAGTTCGAAGGAACCGAATCCATCGTCTTCTTCCTCCAAAACGCACCGTTTCACCACCAGATCAAGATGCCGACGGGTACGCCAAACCGGAGATCCGCAGAAAACCCTCAGTTTCTCCTCGACCTCTCTTCTTCTTCGCCTTCTTCGATTTTTTCTTCGATTTCAGAGAGATTAGAGAGAGAAAGATGAGAGAGAGGGAGAGAGAGAGAGAGTCACAGAAAAGAGAGAAGGCTGGTGGTGGTGGAGAAACCAAAGGCTTTTTTACTTGTTTTTGAATTTTTTTTCTTTAATTTTTTTTCATTGTCTCTCGGCGCTCTCTTTTTTCGATTTTTTTATTTTGTTTTATTTTTGAAATATTTGGCCTTGGGAGTTGGGAATGAGAGTGTGGGTAACTACTCGCGCGTGGGATGATTGGACGAATGCATGGGCTCTGCGCCCAGAGCGTGTGAGTTTTTGATTCGGTGAGTGTGACGTAGGAGCGCGTAAGTGATGGATCACAAAATCTACACCCATCAAATTTCTCGGATTTCAATCTAAAAGCAACAAATTAGTGAAGTTTACTCGGGTTCAAACGTCTTATCAACCAAAACAAACTTCACTGCATTTTGTTTTGATGCTCTTGTTGAAAGTGACGTTGTAGTTGAATTTTGAGTTTGCCTATTTTCTAAGTAGATATTAGTGCTCATCTTATTCCAACTTAGCATACTTATAATGATTATTTGATGTATTATTGGTTGACGAATATGATTGCATTTCAATGTTACCTATTTGACACATAAAATTGTATACTTGTTTATACTCGAACCAACATAAAACAAGGTGTATACGAACTTATATAAAAAATAATAATAATCATTTGAATCGCACTGATATAACTAACTTAAGATTACATAGTCTAATTAGACCAATATTGATCCAAAAACATGTTTAAGATGCTTGGATCCGAAATTTTGGATGCATATAATAGGTGGATTTTCAAGCTTGCCCTGTCTTTAATGCCAATGTGAGCAATCATTCATATGAGCTTAAGCAAAGTCAAATTTTTTAACCATGTGTCGCCATCTGATAATGACTCACTTGAAAATGACAAACAAGTAACGACTCACTGAATGGAAATATGTGATAACAAAATATGTTGTTTGAAACTTATGTCGTAGATGAATGGTTTGTGTCCAGGCAAGTAGACTATTGAAAATATAACTTGCACGCAACCAACATAATGGATTGTATGACATAGGGGCGGAGCCAGGGGTTGCTGCCCTAAGCTCAAGCACAGCCCAATATTAGAGGGTTAACATGTGTTAATTGACCAAAAAATATGAAATTGGTGTTAATAATTAGCTCAAAATTATCCAAAAATTTAAATTTAGCCCACCCTTTTATAAAGGGCTTCTACCCAAAAACTCTTCACACTTTTTTATGCCCAAAAACACTACCACAATAAAATTATTCAAAATACTCTCTTTCCCAAAAATCACTAAAGCCCACTACAGCTACGCGAGCGTGGACACGCACACCTCCGCCTCGTCGCCAAAAAACGTGAAATGTTTCTGCCTCGTCTCTCTCTACAGTGGGTTTGGGGTTACAATCTTCATGTCTATGGAAAGAGGGCGACGAGACGAATCCAACCCAATTGATTTCTTGTCAAACGGAGTTCGGATGAGAAAGTTATGGGTAAAAGAGTGTTTTGAAGTTTGTGGGAAAGGAGGACTGCCATGTTCTCTCTCTACAGTGGGTCTGGGGTTACAATCTTGGTGTCTATGGAAAGATGGCGATGAGACGAATCCAACCCAATTGATTTCGTGTCAAACGAAGTCCGGATGAGAAAGTTATGAGTGAAAGAGTGTTTTGAAGTTTGTGGGGAAGGAGGACGTCCTTCAAAATGAAGAAAGTGTTCCTTCAAAATGAAGAACGACTTCCTTCAATGAAGGAGCTTCCTTCAATAACTTTTTTCTTCAAAATGAAGGAGTCCTGAAAATTAAGGAAGTGTTTCTACAAAATGAAGGAGGACTTCATTCAAAATGAAGGAGGATTTCATTCAAAATGAAGGAGGACTTCCATCAATGAAGGAGGATTTCCTTCAAAATCTGAAGGATGTGATCCTTCAAAAATCTGAAGGACATGTTCCTTAAGATTCTGAAGGACACTTCCTTCAAATTGAAGGATGTGCTCCTTCAAATTGAAAGAAGTGATCCTTCAAATTGAAGGATGTGCTCCTTCAAATTGAAGGATGTGATCCTTCAAATTGAAGGAAGTGCTCCTCAAACTATTCTTTCTCCTCAAACTGAAGGATGTCTCCTTCAAACTGAAGGATGTGCTCCTTCAAACTGAAGGATTTCTTCCTTCCTTCAACTACCGTACTTCAAATTCCCAGAAACTGGACTTTGATGGAGGTGTAAGGATGTCTCCTTCAAACTGAAGGATGTACTCCTTCAAACTGAAGGATGTCTTCATTCCTTCAACTATTGTACTTCAAATTCCCATAAACTGAACTTTGATGGAGGTTCCTTCAAACTGAAGGATGTGCTCCTTCAATTTGAAGGAAGTGTTCTTTCAATTTGAAGGAAGTCCTTCAAAATGAAGGAGAAAGAATAGTTGTGTTGACTCACCATCAATTCATATTATTTTTTATATCAATCTTCATCTAAACAACCCAACAAAGCTTTCTAGACTAGTTTCAAAGATTACCTTGCCGGAAACTCACCGGAAAGTTTCAACCAATATGTGAGGCTCTCCGGCGATGATCCGCTGGAAACTAAGGCTCAATGTTGGTTGGGCTGTGTCTAGAATGATGAGAGGATGAAGTTTTTGGTGGTGGTTTGTCTCATTTGTCGCCGGAATCGGAGAATCTCGCCGGAAAACGTGAAGACGTTGCTGCTCTGTTCTCTCTCTACAGTGGGTCTGGGGTAACAATCTTGGTGTCTATGGAAAGAGGGCGACGAGACGAATCCAACCCAATTGATTTCGTGTCAAACGGAGTTCGGATGAGAAAGTTATGGATAAAAAAGTGTTTTGAACTTTGTAGGGAGATTTCTAGCGTGGATGAAGAGATTGAGCGTATTTTGCAGCGCGCGTGAAGTTAAAAGTTGTTATTAAAGTGTACAACCCAATTATAAATCAACATGTGTCAAATAGTAGTATATTGTAATGTTTAAAGTGTAGTAGTGTTTTTGGATATTTTGATCTTCAAGTAGTATCAAAATGTAATTTTTCCTTTTATAAATTCCAAGCTCCGCTATAACATGAAAAACTAATATTTAGCCTAGTCTTTAACCCTTCATTCTTCATTTTTTCTAGAACCTAAACTAATTCTATATTTCTGTCAAAAAAATAAACTAATTCTATATTTGGCCAATAAATTAATATTGTTTAATGTGAAGGTTTTGATAGCGGGGACTGTCATATGCATTGCCCTTTGTTCCAAATGGTTGCAAATCCAATATGATCCCACAAAATTAACACTTGGGCCCAATAACCTTTTTTTCATCTTAGTCGATGGGCCTATTTTGGTACCAAATCAGTAGTCTCGTCTTAAGTCGATTTCAATCAATAATTAGCTAATCAGCCCACATTAGTCGATGTTGGTTTTGATCTGTGTCATTCAATTTCCTGCCAGTTGATTGTGGCCTTCAGTATTCGGTTCGATAACAACCAAAATCAAGCCCTAAACAGAACAACATTGACACATTGTGATTTTATGAACTTACAGCACAGTAACTCAAGCAAATTTACCACAAATGTGGTAAGGTTTTGGGTTGGATGAAAATAGGGTCCATGCATAGATAGTATTTGCGATTAGATAGGTAGTGAGGATATCTAGACCATCCATTTTATGATTCTAATTTCTTACAGCACACCAGCCGCAATAGAGGTTGGAATTCCCTTCTCGTCTCACCCTTTCTGGTTGACTCCAAAATTTAATGTTTAAGAAAAAACAATCCTCTTCTAATCGCGAAAAGAGGAATTAAGATCTGATCGTATCACAACCACATTTTATGTTTAATTATATACATTAGAATTTAGTTGAAATTAGGTAATTACGAGATTGTGTTATTTTATAATTACTCGTCCCTAAAAAGAAAAGCGAACAAAATAGTAAACAATTTGATTTTCAAAGGAATAATTTGAATTCATTTTTTTAAGAGGAATAATTTGAATTCATGAAAAGTGAGAGACAAGGGCAAGGGAAACGGAGAGAAAAAGGCGAAGAAAAGAAGGAAAGAAAGATATTTTGGTAAGGCCTTAAAGCGCTGCCTCTTGTCTGCGTGCACCACCAACAAAACATTAGGGTTTTCTCAGATCTTTTTTCTTCAACCTCCGTCGTCCCGTGTTCTCTACTGCTTCAGGGTTTTTCCATTCCTACAGGTCTCGCTCTCGCGCTCTCGCTCTCTTCGCCTCTAAGTTTCTTCTTCTTGTTTGCATGCTCGTTCATCGCGTCTTGCATTAGCATCGATTGCGCCGTTTTGCTTTTCCGTTTGCATAATATAGATCGGTGATTGTAGCTCTTCAATTCGCTTGATTAGGTTTTTTCGACTTGATATGACTGTATGCAAAACTTTACAGGGATTGAGGCGCAATTTTCTTTGAAAATTTTGATTCTTGAATTTTGATTTTGTGATTTTTTTTGTGCATTGTGGTTTATATTGCTGCTTTTGTGCGCTTGTAGATGATTGTGCGTCGATATTTTTTGCTTGTTTGTTTGTTTGACTCGTGTTTATTCTTTCAGGGTTTTGTTTTCTGTGTTGATTTGGATTCCGTTGGTATTGCAATTGAAATTTGTCTGGGGTTCAATTCTGGTGAATTTTAACTAGGCTATCTGGAAGGGACAATTTTGTTCAAGTTGAATCGACTATGCGAACTTCATGGGCAGATTTGGCTGCGAATTCGGCAGCTGACAATGCGTCTTCTGGCTCTTCTGCTGGCAATGCTGGTGCTGGTTCTGGTTCTGGGGCTGCTCCTAATCGGTCCACCTACGTCCCCCCACATCTCCGTAACCGTCCTCCTTCCTCTGACCCACCTGCTCCAGCATACACTGGGCCTGTTGCCAATGATCGAGGTGGGTACGGTGGATCTCGTTGGGCTGGTCCCAGAAATGACAATAGCCGACCTGCTTATGGTGGAACCGGTGGTCGTGGTGGCGGGTGGGGCAACCGAGGTGGTGGTTGGGATCAGGGGAGGGGGCGAGAAGTTAACCCCTTTGCAGATGATGACGAAACAGAGGTACCGTTTAGTGAGCAAGAGAACAGTGGAATTAACTTTGATGCGTATGAGGACATTCCGGTTGAGACAAGCGGTGACAATGTTCCGCCACCTGTGAATACATTTGCAGAGATTGACTTGGGTGATGCACTTAACAAAAATATTCAGAGGTGCAAATATGTGAAACCAACCCCTGTGCAGCGTCATGCAATTCCAATCTCTCTTGGTGGGCGGGACCTGATGGCATGTGCCCAAACTGGTTCGGGAAAGACCGCTGCATTTTGTTTCCCAATCATCAGTGGAATTATGACAGGACAACCAGCACAGAGACCGCCCCGTGGAGCACATACAGTCTATCCACTTGCTCTGATTTTATCTCCTACTAGGGAGCTTTCAATTCAAGTAGGTTTCAGTTACCTATTATCTTTTCTCACATTTTATGGTAGTCCATATGATGAGAATTGACATATTCTATGTGTTTCAGATTCATGAGGAAGCTAGGAAGTTCTCTTATCAAACAGGTGTCAGAGTGGTTGTTGCTTATGGAGGAGCACCAATTAACCAACAGGTTATGCATTTATTTTTTTCCTTCTGTTGTCTTGGTGCTTTGCGCTATGCTAGTTGGAGTTGCTTTGTCCTCATTTAGTATTCTGTTATTATTACTAATGACTCCTTGCAAAATGTTTTGATACTATTCAACTTAAGTGAAAAAAAGTCTTATGAAGTTCTGTTTTGTTGTGTGTGTATGAAGGTATGTGGCTTATGTTTATGTTACATTGGGCTTGTATGAACAGTAGATTTGATAAGCCAAAATCTGTATACGCCTGAGTAATTTCTTTGGGTGGGGTGGGGGGTTTGGGTTGTGGTTGTTTGTTTTTGGCCTGAGAGAAGATGCGGACATGATTCACTGTAATCAAGTATAGCATTAAGAGGGGAAGGTGTTATGCCATATTAGTTCTCTTGTTTACTATGCTGGATTGTGATTGTTGAGATATGCCATATAGAGCACCTTTTGATAAAATTTTGTTCAACAGCTGCGAGAACTTGAAAGAGGTGTTGATATTCTTGTGGCAACTCCTGGAAGATTGGTGGATTTACTGGAGAGAGCAAGAGTCTCATTGCAGATGATTAGGTACTTAGCCCTAGATGAAGCTGATAGAATGCTGGATATGGGTTTTGAACCACAAATAAGAAAAATTGTGCAACAAATGGACATGCCTCCACCAGGTGTACGACAGACTATGCTGTTCAGTGCCACTTTTCCCAAGGAAATACAGGTGAATTTTTTTAACTTGAGGTTTGTCGTTCTCCAAATATAATTTATATGTTCTTTGTGTCTACTTTATGGAGAGTTATACCATGGCGCGGCATCATATTAAATAGTTCTATCGCTTCCCATGTATATTTAAATTTTGGTCAATTATTATATTGACTTTAAATGTTAACTGCTCTGATACTCGAGTTTCATTTACATGGGAATAGTATCCAACCGAGTATGAGGTAGTTCTTCTTTTCCTTGTGGGAATCAAAGTTTATTGATGCAAGACTTTGTGAAAGTGCTGTCTCAGCTTTTGCACATCCAGCATAGTATTGATAGTCCACTTCCTTCAAGAAATAAGAAAAATAACATTAACCATATTGTTTCTTCTATCAGTTTCTATGAATGACTCCATCTGGTGTTTGATTTGATACTTTTGGTTTATATGCAGAGACTCGCCTCTGATTTTCTTGCAAAGTACATCTTTCTGGCAGTCGGAAGGGTGGGTTCTAGTACTGATTTGATTGTTCAAAGAGTGGAGTTTGTTCATGAGTCTGATAAAAGAAGTCACCTTATGGATCTTCTTCATGCACAGAGGGCCAATGGCGCACAGGGCAAGGTATTCCCATGGAGCACTCTTTTAATCTTTCAATATGGTGTGGTTTATGGGTCTGAGGTGCTGCTGTTTGTCCTTTAAGTTTTAATTTGAAAACTATTGTCATTTGAATAAGTTTTGTATCTGTGATTCTCGATCCTCTCTGTTGCCTCAGTTACATGATTTTGGTTTTGCAGCAAGCTCTGACTCTAGTTTTTGTGGAGACAAAGAAGGGAGCAGATTCACTGGAACATTGGTTGTGTATGAATAGTTTTCCTGCAACTACCATTCATGGTGACAGAACCCAGCAGGTAAGTTGGGTTTTCAATCTGGTTTCTATCAGGCCAATTTATTTATGTTTTGATTAGACGATATATCTGCAATTTAAGGCGCACCGGCTTAATTGGTAGGGAATGTTATAGTTACACTACTTATGCTCACTCAGGTTTTTTAAGCTATCGGATTGTTCATGCATGGGAATATTTGTTTTGTTGGTTATCTCCATCTTGGAGATTGAGATTTGAGTGAACATATTAGGATATTAGATATCTCGCCTGTGTTGTAGAGTAGCAAGATACTTGGAGAAAAAATGACTCATTTTGTGAAGTCTTGTATAGTGCGGTGCCTTTTTGGAGTACCATCTTATACTATTTTCTGCTGCTGAAAGTGCTGTCATATGGCTTTCCACGGCCTTGTTAGTGATGTATTACCATTGATCTGATTATGTTGGGTATTGCTCCATGTTACATGGACTATCTACAGCTTAGGGTTTGTACACCACATGACTCATGAATGTAGGTCAGGATTTATGTGGATTTTCTTTCTGTTGTATACTTGGCTCTCATGGAGATACATTTTTCTTCTTCCATGGTAATTTTGGTAAGGCAGTGTGCAAAAGCTGTTATTATGGGGATTAATATTTGAACTTTGGTTCTAGAGGACAACTGGCTAGGCTTGATATCCAAAATGTGCTCTTGCTAATCAATTTTAAGACTTAGAAATGGGTCATGGGACATGTTTTGAGGCCATGTAGTAGATATTGTGTGCTGCCGTTGTTTTGTTTCTATGTGTAATTCTCTGTACTTGTGTGTAGGAGAGAGAACACGCACTGAGGTCGTTTAAGAGTGGAAACACTCCAATTTTGGTAGCTACTGATGTGGCTGCACGTGGGCTTGATATTCCTCATGTTGCACATGTTGTCAACTTTGATCTGCCAAATGACATTGATGATTATGTCCATCGCATTGGTCGAACTGGACGAGCTGGGAAATCTGGTTTGGCTACTGCCTTCTTTAACGAGAACAATGCATCCATGGCTCGATCTTTAGCAGAACTAATGCAAGAATCGAATCAAGAAGTACCTGCTTGGCTATCCCGGTATGCTGCTCGAACTTCTTTTGGTGGTGGCAGAAACCGTCGCTCTGGGGGAGGCCGGTTTGGTGGCCGTGACTTCCGAAGGGATTCCTCTTTCAGTAGGGGTGGTTCTGATTATTATGGAGGGCCTGGAGGCAGCAGTGGTGGGTATGGGGGTTCTGGTGGGGGATATAGTGGAGGAGGTGGAGGATATGGTGCAGGGGTGACCAGTGCATGGGATTAACCACTGACTCTTGAAAGCAGTTAGCTTCTAGGTAATGGCTGCAGACTTCCTTATAATTTTACCTTTGTAATGTTTGGTTTAAGCCATCAATGCTTTATACTGTCGGAAATGCTCACAATGCTTTGAGAGAAGGGAGATATATGTTTGGTATTGGTACCACAGGAATAGAGATTTGTGTAATGCCGTAGGTGTCCATTAAAAAGTACTAACAGAGTAGGGATTACTTTGTCTTTCAGTTTTCGTTTTTCTGTACGCTTATATACACTGGCTTGTGATTTCGGATGGGTTGTAGAATATGTAGTGGGAGAGGGAGAGGGTTTCTTTTCGGCCGCATCTTTGTTTATCTCATAGGCATGTTCGATTCAACCCAATTTGTTGGGTTATAGTGTTGAGGTTCTTCTGTTCCTGCCATTTCTTGCTCCTTTCTAGGAGGTAATGAGTCATGGGCCTTTGTAATATTTTGGTTGTGACTGAAATAAATACAAAGCTCGCTCAGAAATTAGATTGCCCCATTTGCTTGGGACCTTTTGGTACCAAATGGATATTGGATTTCTCTCATTGTTAAACGTGAGACAATTGTTACTCTTATGCAAGTAAATCTTAATCTTGAAAGGCGGAATTCTCATTGTTTTACTTAGTTTGAATGCTTATTATTGGCGGCACAGAAGCCGCAAAGTATGTCCAATGGTAAGCTATCGTTATATCTAGTCTTGCAAGGTGTATCAGATGTAGGAAGGCGGGCTGGTTACCTAAGTGGTTGACTTACTGTCTGACGATTTCGATTTAGGGGAACCAAAAGCCTAGATAATATATGATGAAAAAGATAGTGGTGGAGTCACGCGGGAGTTGAGAACTCATCTTGCATAAATTTATATGTTTTCTTTCGTGAAAAGTATCTAATAATAATTGCATTATTTGGAGAGAAATCACATCCTAATTATGACAAGAACACGCAACTAGAAATTGTAAATTTTGCGACCCAAAAAAAGGGAAATTGTACAGTTAGCCATGCTGTGGCTAAAGTCTATGATGGCAAAGAGGCTAACATACACAATAAGTATGTTGAAAAGTTTTATGGCTTATGGTTTGTAGACTTGTTGAGTCATAGTTCTTACATACTTATTTGACTCGGAAAGTTTCGTTTTTTTTTGGAATGCCGCTCTTGAGTTAGGGTTTCGACCAAATAATTCAAAGGAGAATTGAAGACAAAATCAAAAGGAGGAGTGCGAACGAAAGAATTGAGAACGTGAAAGTACCACTTAACAAGAAAGGTTTAGATTCATAATTAAAATCAATAGCTTGCCTCACATATATTGAGAAAGGATAAGAGGAGGGTTGAGAAAATAAGAAATTGAAAAGGATGTCACTAAAACAGTCTCCATATGATAGGTGAGCTCATTAAATACTTTGGTATGGCCAAAAGCAATGCTTTCATTCAAACCCCCATGTTAAATGTCCTTAATTCAATCCCACAAACACACATTTTTCAAGTGTATTACACAAAATGCTACAATACCATTTGTGTTGATACATACTTACATCAATGTTGCTTGAAACAACAGTCTCATACATTATCTCACGAAACGAAAATTCAGAAATGATTAAAAACCGAATGTTTTGTATATTATTTTAAATACACAATCGGAAGTAGTAGAAATGCAAAATCAGAGGTTGGTCAAGGCCAAGGGGTCCAGCTGTACTCCTGTGTTAGAGAGAGAGAGGTCTTTTAGAGAGAGATAGAGAAGGAAGATGTGCCCTCACTACATGTCATTGCTGCTGTTGAACTTCAAATTCCTCAGTTGGTGGTAGAGGGAGTAGACTTGTATTCTTTTTGGCCCTTGGTTCTTTTTGTGCTCATTTGTTTGCATTTGCAGAGGTTAAAAAAAAAGACAACAAAAGTAAACCCCCCAACACCGTAGACAAGACAAAAGCTTTGAGTTTCATTTATGCTGTGCTTGTTGGATCGGATTCGAGTTGAAAGCTCAAAGTGGCTCTCGATCTGCGCTCCAAGGCTTTCTTCTTCAACCTTTTGATTTCATTTTTCCATGAGATTGTGATTCTCTCGGATGGACTCCTCCAACGCCGAACACTCGTCAAATGCGCCGAGGGGCTTCAGAGTTCAAGCGCCACTGGTTAGTCCTCCTGTTGATCTCCGACCCATCTTTCGTTTTCGTGGTTTCTGGTGGATTTGCTTGTGTTTTCTTTGAATTCACGGCATTTTAGAGATACCCAGATGAAAATTTAGATGGAATGTGGATAATTGTGGAGAAATTGTGGGAATTTTTCCCTTGTTTCATAAGCTTTTGGAGGTATGTTGCATTTGTCTTTGTAAAATGTGCGATTATTTGAGTAAAGTTTGGGTATTTTTTGGATTAGGATATGTGTTGGAGAATTGTTGGAACTTTGATTCTTATGAAAATTTAGGTAACCTGTGCATATGTGCTGATAAAAGATAAAAGATTTGGTTCGAAGCATGTGCATTTGAGGTTCATCTGAAAGTTAAGGCATTGCATTGTCTTTTTGGGTTGGGTTTCGTGAGCTTGTAGGAGTAGCAGCTCGTATTGTGTAGTTTAATATGCGATTTTGTATTAACAAAGAGGGAAATTTGGTGAGCGTTAGTTAGGACTTTTCTCAATCGCAATGTGTGCTGTTTTTCCTTGTAACTTTTTTTTCTTTCGTGTACATCGAAGGCCCTTTCTTTCTATGCTTGAGGTGCTGCATTCTGATTTTTGTGTAAGGTTATGTTAGTATTCTTGTCATGACCTTTTGTTACCAAGCAATTTGTCTTCCTTTTACTCTGATGAACATCTACGAGTGTTGTCTGTGAGGTAACTGTGGATGTTTCGATGCTTTATCTGCCCTTGGTATAAGTCCTAATGATGTTCTCCTAACATTAATGTACTTGGAAGCAAAGTACCGCCACTTTGAATATGCAGTTATTAGTCAGTTCTTCAGGAGAAGTTCATGCTGTTTCTATCCATTCTAGTATCTACTTGAGGTTAAAATCTATTCAGATGTGGCATGTCAGCAAATGCAGCAAAGGATTAAATCTGTCTTTCACTTATATTTCATCAACGCATATTTAGGTGTTGTAAAACTTGACTTCCATAGATAATGCACAAAAGCTGTATTTGTTCGGTTATACATGATAAGCACATCTAAGGAGATGCATTGTGGCTATTAGTTTCTCATGGACGATGCTTGCTGACGTATTCTTAACTTTGGGTAATTCTTGTTATCTCATGCATCCTGACAGGGCTAGTTTTGCAGGTTGATTCTGTCTCGTGCTATTGCAAAGTAGATGCAGGCTTAAAAACAGTTGCAGGGGCAAGAAAGTTTGTCCCCGGGTCAAAACTTTGCATCCAGCCTGATATCAATCCAAATGCACACAGAGGAAAAAACCTACGCAGGGAGAGGACTAGAATCCAGCCACCCCTTCTGCCAGGCTTACCTGATGATCTTGCAATCGCTTGTTTAATCAGAGTCCCTCGAGTTGAACATAGAAAACTCCGTCTAGTTTGCAAAAAATGGCGTCGCCTTCTGGCCGGAAACTTCTTTTATTCACTCAGGAAAAGTCTTGGAATGGCAGAAGAGTGGGTGTATGTCATCAAAAGAGACCGTGATGGAAGGATCTCTTGGCACGCGTTTGATCCTACATACCAGCTCTGGCAGCCACTTCCACCAGTTCCTAGTGAATATTCTGCAGCGCTTGGTTTTGGCTGTGCTGTGCTTAGTGGTTGCCACCTGTACCTATTTGGAGGAAAAGATCCATTGAAGGGATCTATGAGACGGGTTATTTTTTACAGTGCCCGGACAAATAAATGGCACAGAGCACCAGATATGCTTCGGAAACGCCATTTCTTTGGTGCTTGTGTTATTAATAATTGCCTTTATGTAGCTGGTGGGGAATGTGAAGGAATTCAAAGGACTCTTCGTTCTGCTGAAATTTATGACCCTAACAAAAACCGCTGGAGCTTTATTTCAGATATGAGCACTGCAATGGTGCCCTTCATTGGGGTTGTGCACGATGGAATGTGGTTCCTAAAAGGACTTGGGTCACACCGTGAAGTAATGAGTGAAGCCTATTCTCCCGAAGGTAACAGCTGGACGCCCATTAGTGACGGAATGGTTGCTGGATGGCGCAACCCGAGTATTTCGCTGAATGGACAGCTCTATGCTCTTGACTGCCGTGATGGGTGTAAGCTTAGGGTCTATGATAGAGTAACAGACGCATGGAACAAGTTCATAGATAGCAAGCTTCATCTTGGTAGTTCTCGTGCTTTGGAGGCTGCAGCACTTGTTCCCCTTAATGGGAAGCTCTGCATTATTCGTAACAACATGAGCATCAGTTTAGTTGATGTTTCTAGTCCAGATAAACAAGTAGAAAGCAACCCTCACCTTTGGGAAAACATTGCCGGTAAAGGTCATTTCAGAACTCTAGTCTCAAACCTATGGTCAAGTATAGCAGGAAGGACTGGTTTGAAGAGTCACATTGTACACTGTCAAGTGCTCCAAGCATGAGAACTGGCCTTTGCACTGCTTTTGCTTTGCGTGAAGCAAGAAGTCAGACGAGAAGTATCGTCGGTGTATCTGTAAAGCCAAGGCTTCCATCTCCTTCAAGTGATCAGGTACTGGACTGGTGATGCTGGTTTCAGCAATAGACTTATGAGGCTGTTGGTCACGGGAATAGAATTATGAGATCATTTTCATTACATTGGAGAAGAAAGAGCAGATACATTTGTAAATCTTGTTACATTGGTCTAGGCCTTTTTGTCCTTTTCTATGAGGTTTTATGTTAGAACTGTTAGTAGTATATAATCTTAGAGATGCTTTGTGAATATACATGGATGATTGGATGATTAGATATCATTCAATATATACCTAATTTCGTCTATGGTGATGTTAGTGTTGCAGAGGCTTTAGTCTTCCATTATTCATGAATAACTAGTCAACATTTCAGATATAGTATATGAAAAAGTTATTCAAGGTAAGCTTCACTATATACAAACGATTTCTCATTATTTTGGTGGAGTATCAGCAAAGAACAAACAAATCTATATCCAGATCACCATCTTATTGACCTACACCAGTAACACCAGAACTTTAAACAAAACATTCAGACTTGCAGGAACAAACCAATTAGCCATGACTTAAATATTTAAGTTCTTTCTGTTCGTTCAAGATGTATGTCAAACCCCACGACCAACCACGTCCTGATACCGTTTGAACGACTCTTCCCTCTGAATCTTCAGTTGGTTTCTGAACTTCTTAATGAAGGCATCAGCCATCTCATTAATGTCGCCCTGCTCATCTGCGGCATTCATCCTTCTGTTGACAATCTGTTTCTTTGCATTCTCCTTCTCCTTCTGTATTCTAAGGTTCCCACTAGAAGCAGCAAACTCTCGACGAACATCCATTACAACAGCTTGGTCAGAAAACTTTAAGACCGAAAGGGATGAAGAGAAATGTGCCTTAAAGTTGCTCCGTGGTGTTTGCAAGAGAACAATGAATGTATTTATAGCTACAACATCTCAAACTTTGAAGCATGAGTTTCATATGGATTAAAAGCGAAGAAAGAAAGAGCAACGAAGCTACAAAAGAGTAACAAGTTATGCTTATCGAATAGTGAAAGCAATTTTATGCTTCTCAGGCCAAACAAAAGGCTGATAGAATTACTATTCTATTGCCAACTTAGTGGAAGAAATTAGTTTATTTTACAAGGCATTTGTTTTGTTCTTATATGCTTTGTGTTTCAGTAAAATATGTGGATTCCATGTGGATAAAGATGGGTGATGATGACCTTAAATCATAAACTAATTACGCTAATTAGATGAGCTATTCATAGTTAATTAGTGTACACACTATCCGAAAGCCTACGCGTTATGGTAATGATGAGTATGTTAGTTCAAAATAGTAGATAGCCATTATTGACGATAAAATTGGTTTATTTGGTCAGAACACATTTGATTTAGCTTTAAGAGTATGATTATACATAATTAATTTGGTCTTAGGTTTGTCATCAAATCTCATTACATAATATTTTTTCAAACCAGTATTGTACATCGACCACAGCTTGAAGTAGCAAACAGGAAGTTTCTTAGGATAGCTAAAACAATTAAGTAAAACTTGATCAAAATGCTTTGGAACTAGTTCATACTGTAGAAATCAAACCAGTCAGTCTTTGATCAATCTGCAATTTTCATGTTCTTTTCAGTGAGGCTAGATATCTCTGCCGTATCTTTTTCCTTCCAAAGTAAAAGAAGCAAATAAGAAAGAAGAGACCGAAAGACAAGCATGGAATTTACATTATATGTTTATTTATTCGTATTGATCACAAGTTTGCATTCGTGCCTGAGATGTGGCACACACAGATAAGACCAATTCCTATCTATATCTCTCCTGTTTACTAATAAGAATTCATATGCATATCAATTTGCTTCTACGGCCACTTGTGCGGATGGAACTTGAAAAGCTACAGCATCAAGCATAAACTGACAGCAAGAAGTAGAACGATCTGCCTGCCCTATCCTTCTTCCATGCAGTGAGTTCATTCTACCTTTTTAACCTGCAACAGCATCAAGGCACCTTAATTAGTTCTCCAAACAATAGCCTGAATTCGACTTGCCCTGAATCAGTAACGGAACAACTTTAGAAATGCAAGTCCAGTATGCAGCTGGGCCATCAATAGAGTGACTTTACCAAGCTTAGTAGGCCTCCGCACAAATGAATATGACTAAGGAAAGAAAAATCTGAACAGGTACATGTCCCTACTCTTTGAATTGCCACTATATAACGTTCTCTTTCAGACAGAAAAGATGCAGCTACATGTCCCTACTCTTTGAATTGCCACTATATAACGTTCTCTTTCAGACAGAAAAGATGCAGCTACGAAGCTCCTTAGCTCCACGACGTTCATTTGGATGTCTGCTTTAGCTCCACGACGTTCATTTGGATGTCTGCAGGTCCTAGCTATACGTGGTTATGTTTAGAGCTTTAGCAATGTCGATGGTTTTATTCTGTCCCCCCAATATCCTAGAAGTCCTTTCTATCAGCATAGCATATCAATGGGGTTCTCATACATCATCAATGGAAAAGTAGGGTAGTTCGTTGTTTGGATGTCCGTTGAAGCAAACTTGAAAGGATCACAAGATTTACACCAGTATAGTTCCATCATAGCGTCATTAAAAACAACATTGCAACAATGTCTATCACAAATCGTTAAACAGATTAGCGGAACACTAGTACAAAAAGCAAAACAACACATCAGACATGAACCGCAGACATACAGTTGGCAACCTTACGCAAGAACCGATACTCCACGATTTGATACTTTTGGCAGATACTATCACCTTATGAAAAGCCTTAATATTTCTGAAACATGATCACCAACATTCCGCATTCAAATGGAGCAAGAAAATCATCAATCTAAAGAGCGAAAGAACTCCGTTAATTACCATAACCCGAAAACAACGACATGACGTATCACTCATATCAAACTGACTACAAGAAGGTTTTCGATCTTTTTGGCCTAAAACTTTGGAACTGAGTAAATCACTCTTGAAGTCCACTGTAACACATTGTACTTTAACCACCAAGAAAACCAAAAATTTCTCCCCAAAACTAATTACAATTTACACAACAATATGTGCAGTTGGAGGGAACCAAACAACAAAAAAATCCAAACAATGTAATTCACACAAAAAGAAAGAAAGCAATAATCTTTTTTCAACAAAAATTACCTCAGATTGATGCAACATAAGTTTTTTCTCGGCAAGCCTTGCTCTTGCAAACAGGAATATCTTCGAACTGCTTGGCCGGCAGCTTCTCCGACAAAGCACCAACGTAAAACTCAACAGAATCAGATCCTTCATCGGCCTTCATTCCGGTAACCGAAAGCCAAATGAAAAGCTTCTTGGCTTGAATTCCAGACACATCGGAAACAGAGCCATAAGTCAACTTCCCTTTGATCTTCTTGTCGTAGTAAACCAGCTGGTCAAAGTGGACGTAGCACGGCCTTTCTAGAAAGATCTCGAAGGTTCCGTCGTCGGAGAGTGTGTAGGACTTGACGTTGTCCGGTAACAGACCCTTTGGGAGGCCGTACTTGGGGAGGAGGTCGTGGACGTCTGTGATTGACTGGGGTGTTGTGAAGGGAGATGGACGGTGGGGATTGGGTTTGAGGTTCCTGAGAGATAAGGTGAGATGGGTTTTGGAGAAGAAGGTGAGGACGAGAAGGTAGAAGGAAATCTGGGCGATGGATGATGCCATTCTGCAGAGCTCTAGAGAAAGAAACAGAGCATAGAGCTTTTTGACTTTGGGAAGCAAGAACAAAGGAGGCAGAGATGTGATTTAGATGAGTGGTGAAGGGTAAAGTGGGAAGATTTAATTATTGGATGGTATGGTAGTTTGGTATGGATTTCTTGTTTTTTTTCGTGAAGGCAAAATTCCAATGCACTTTTTCTTGGATTAGGTGTTTTTACTAAGTTTGGCTAGGTGTTTCCACTTGTGTCCCTTGAAGCTTTTGTCTTTCATGAAGGATTGTACAAAATGCAGCAGTCCTTGTCCATTCCACTCTTGCATTGTATAAACTGAGGTCCTTCTTTCTAAATTATCTCCTGCTTTGTTTATTTGCCCTATATATTATTCCAGTCAACTCTCAAACATTAGGGAACATTCTCACGAAGACTTTGAAGCTTTGAAAGTTCATAATAGTGTATCTAATACAGCAGGATATGGGAAACCATCCAATAATTTCTATCACCAACATGTTTAGTCGCATCCGTGACTTAAAAAAAGCTTGCAATACGTTTAGTCGAATCCTTGACTGACAGGTTAAGCTTGGATGTTGTACTTATATAAGTACTTTGTGAACAACATGCTTAATTTATTAAGATTTCAGGTCAACGACTCCAGTGGCTTGTGGAGGTGGATCATCTTCATTTATGTGAAGGAGCTGTGTGCATTTTCCAGGAAAACTTTGCTTCAAAGTTCAAACTCTTTAGTTTGCTCCAATATTTATATCCACCTGTGCTCTGAGAAATTTGAGTCCAACTTAAGCATGGAAAATCCACGAATAACCACGGTAGTGCAGCTTTATGGCTTCCTTCTGACCCTCTTGTTTGCTTGCATTATACCTACCAAGATCATTCATGCATGTAACCAGACTGAACGAGGTGCTCTCTTGTCCTTCAGCAGCGGTCTGTCTTCTTCTCCTCTAAATTGGAGTTCGACTAATTGTTGCCAATGGGAAGGCATCACTTGTACTCAGGTTGGTCAGGTCACCAAACTCCACTTACCATCTAAAGGGCTCAAAGGAGGTAGTTTTCTTTCGTCACTTGGAAATCTAACACATCTCATCTATCTAAATCTTTCCCACAACTCGCTTTCCGGTTCACTCGATCAATCCGGTTCCTTCTTGTCCTTGAATTCTCTTGAGATCCTTGATCTGAGCTATAACCTTATTTCCGGAGAGCTACCCTTTTCTCTACCATCCAAAAATATGATCCGGATAGTTGACCTGTCCAGCAATCAGTTCCGTGGTGCAATTCCGTCTTCATTTTTCCAAGAAGCTAGGAATTTGACTAGCTTCAGAGTCAGTAATAACTCCTTCTCAGGTTCTATTCCGTCCTCTATCTGTCTCGATTCTTCTCCCTTCATACAGCTATTAGATTTTTCCCTCAACCAATTCAATGGCAGTATATCTCCTGGACTAGGCCAGTGTCTCAAACTACAGGTTTTTCGAGCCGGTTACAACAACCTCTCAGGATTACTTCCAAAAGATATGTATAATGCTTCAACTCTTGAACAGCTTTCATTACCTGACAACTCATTTCATGGAGCCATTAGTGATAGAATTGTGAACCTCACCAACCTCGAAATCCTTGATCTCAATTCCAACAGTTTAAGCGGCGTTCTTCCTAACAACATTGGGAAGCTCTCCAATCTTAAACTTGTGCTCCTCTATGCTAACCAACTACAAGGTTTGCTACCCCCGTCAGTGACTAATTGTACAAACCTTGTTGAGTTGATTCTGAGGTACAACAACTTTGAAGGAGACATCTCTGATCTTAATTTCTCCAGATTTAATCAACTTACTAAACTTGACCTGTTGAATAATGACTTCACTGGTATCGTGCCAACAAGCCTTTACTCATGCAAGTCCCTTAGAGCAATTCGACTGGGCTCTAACAAACATCTCACAGTAAAAATACAACCTGAGATTCTTTCACTGAAATCCCTGTCCTTCCTCTCAATCGCCAGGAACAGACTCAACAATGTGACAGGAGCAATGAAGATATTGATGCGATGCAAAAATCTCGTATTCTTATCATTGGCATCTAGCTTTGTAGGTGAGAGTGTGCTAGCTGATGAAGCCTTGGTTGAATCTGATGGATTCCAACATCTTCGACTTTTGGATATGAGTTCTTGTGGGCTCACTGGTCCAGTACCTGCATGGCTATCTATGCTCAAGAACCTTGAGTTCTTGAATCTATTTCATAACAGAATCACAGGGCCAACTCCAAGCTGGTTGGGATCACTTCCAAGACTCTTCTACCTAGACTTGTCCTTCAACCAAATTTCAGGTGAACTTCCAAAAGAACTTTGCAGACTTCCGAGGTTACTATCTGACCAAACTTTAACTGATCAACCTCCAGAGTATCTTGAATTGCCTATCTACGCCACAATACCACTTATTCTTGCCAAAGATACAAACTACGATTTCTTTTCTTATGCGCATTCTTTACAGTACAACTATTTGTCCAACTTTGCACCATCCTTATTCCTATACAACAACAGCATCAGTGGCAACATACCCACCGAAATAGGCCAACTGCAGCTTCTCCAGACATTGTATTTGGGATTCAACAACTTTTCTGGCAGCATTCCAGATTCAATATCTAACCTCAAAAGGTTGGAGATACTGGATGTCTCCATGAACCATTTGTCTGGGAGAATCCCAGGGTCATTGACGAGCCTGAGTTTCTTGAAATCTTTTAACTGCTCATACAACAATCTGGAAGGGCCGATACCAAGAAGCACTCAGCTCCAGGGCTTCAATGCCTCTGTGTTTGAGGGGAATCCGAAACTCTGCGGCACCCCACTGACAAATGAGTGCAAACCAGTTAACAGCAGGGATGCAGATAATAAGACCAATCAAGATGAGGAAAATGGGGATCAAAGTCCATGGTTTCATATTTCTGTTCTGCTTGGTTTCATTGTAGGATTCTGGGGAGTTTGTGGTTCTTTAATAATCAAGAAGACATGGCGATATGCATATTTCCTATTCCTAGACAATGTACAAGATAGGCTATGTCGGATAATAACATTTTGTAAGACCACAAGTAATGAAAACTAAGAAGCTAGCTAGATCATCATCTTCTGCTTTCCTGATGTACAGTTGTTGATTATCCTACTTAATTACTTTCTTCTTTTTGACTCTTTGTTCATTAGCTGTCTGTATTCAAACTATCCACATTGAAAGAACTGAGAAAATACTTGTTTTTTTGTAGGGATGTAAACAATCCAATAAAGCTTTCAATCTATTTGATCAAAAAAAGCTTCCAACAAACCTTGTGGAAATGATACATCTTTATATATGTAAAATTAAACCAGCCATGAATCTTCCTAATAACTATGTTTAACTTATCTTCGTTATTCTTGGTGGATTTTTGACTCTCTAAGCTGTAAGCCTTTGAGTGTCTCCATGTTTATGAGAACATGTAACCAATCTAAGATGTATCAGACAGGCTTTCCTATATAAGGAAATAAGCACAAATGCACAGACATCCACTAAAAATAGTATAGGCAGACAAATCATGATCTGAGAGTACTAATTCTAACTTTATTCCTTTTTACATAAGGAAGACGTTGAAGTTCTGAAAGTATAGCCAAATGTCTTTCTAACTACAAAGTATAATAACAGGAAGAACCAGAGAAATCTAAAAAAAAAATCTAAAATTACATCTCTTGTCATCAACTTTTAGCCATGGTGGTGCAGCATTATTCATCCTCATGAATAATTTGGCCAAGGTGGTGCACAGTTGGGCCATATCTAAGAGTTAAGGTGATATTCAAGACACAAATTTCACGTTGAAATAGATAGGTGAATGAATGATTATTGTGTTTTCCCTCGTTATATGTATTGTAAATTGAAATGCTACTTCTGCTAGTTCCCACACCCACGGTCTTTGTTTTTTTTTCCTTTTCGTGTACTATACAAACATTGTTTGCTGAATCTAGAGGATAAAGCTGATGAGACGTTTTTTGAGTCATAGAATGACGAGAAATCTTACCACCAATAGTTCATCAAGAAGAGAGTGCATCACATTTCGTGGGGCACCAGTGTGAGCAAAAATATGTCTTAAATATACCTGTAGTAGCCTGTCCCACATGATAATATGTAAGATGCGCAAACTGAGCGGGATTCTTCAAGTACGAGGTGGTGGTTTGGCCATGATAAGAAACCTGGAATTTGTAAAATCTAACTATGAATTCCGCCTCGTCCTCTATCCGGGGTTGTAGAAATCATTAGGGTCTTCGTGCGTGTAGTGCAATACAACTCTAATACAAAAAAATGTTGTGTCATTCTCGGTGAACATCTTACACTAATTATGTTAATTTTGCAGCTGTAGCTGTCTACTTGGATGTGTTTGAACTCCATATACTTTTGATTAAAGAACTTCACTTATATAGGCTAGCTACTAGCTACACCGAAATCAACTTGGAGTAGGAGCCTATCTCCAATAAGGTTTAGGAAAATCTGTACATTTAGATGTAGGTTTCCATAGATCAAGAAGGGATATGTTGTTAATCTGTACATTTTCATATGTACTATGTAGGTACCCTACATCAAGAAGGAATAGGCTGTTCGCGCGTTTGATTCCATTTCAATTGTTAGTTCATTTGGAAATGGAATCCATTTTAACATTCACGTTTGATCTTTATAAACGAGAACAACTAGCAAACTTTGAGCTTTAACCTCAGGCTTAATGTACAAGTTTTTGATCAAAGAACTTTCACTTATACAGGCTAGTGAGACCTAAATTAACAAGGGATTAGTTGCTATAAGTCTTTCTCTAACAAGGTTTAGAAAAACCACATTGTTTGTCTTTTCGATTTTGTGTATGTTGTACAGTCGTAGTCCTAAGTCAAAGTGGAAACATTCCAAAACTGTTTTTTCAGAACTTTCGAAACTGTAAATCATGATCATCCTTCGATCCATCGAGTTAATCAATTCAATTGATTATGCAATATATATGTTATCCACACAGATTTCTGCTCTTCTTTCAGTCCTTCCACATCATACACTAGAATCTGAATAATTATATATCCTGTTATCTAAATCCGAATTCATTAGTCTGTATCAACATTATGCTACTGCTATGTATAGGCTAGTCTTTTATGATGATTTCGGAAACAACGGTGACAATGGGAACTAAAGCCGGCCAATGCTTTTCATACTATAGAAGGTGATAAGCATCAATGTATAAACAAGATATAAAGATAAAAAAAATTCAACAAGATAAAAAGATGTGTCTCTACTCAGTCATTACAATTAGAATTCAAATTGAAAGAATAAACATCTATAATCTATTAGAGCACTTATAACTTAATTCCTTGGGACGTACGTACGCAAGGCAGGGGCTTGGTTACGGTTCTGATGGCTGGCCTAATTCCAGTGTTGGCATTGCGTATCGGCACAGGGGACACAAATGATTTGTCTCCAGCCATGGAACAATGCAATGCCAATGATAATGATGTTTGCACGGCATACGAGCAATTATCATTTGATCATCACCATCAACACCTTGTGAAAACTCCTCGAAACAAACAGCACATGTCGATGAAGATTCTGGTAATAAACTGTCAAGTTTCACTTTCTCCAAAGCCTCAATTGATGATTTAGTGGCAGGAAACATATTGGAGCTGTATGTTTCAATGGACTCCATTACTACAAGTGATTCTTCTGTTTGGACGGAGTCCATTTCTATAATTTGGTTCCCTGCGGATTCCATGCTAGTTTGATGGCTATAGCTCTCTGGCTCTCGTGATGTGAACAGATAATTAGGTTGCTCAGGAACGGCGCTTTCAACTGCCTTATACAATTCATCAAGAAGTGAGCGCAACAAATCCCGTGGGACACCAATGTTAACAAATAATGTCTTGAACATATATCTGGAGTAGATTCTATTTGATAATATATGCGAGGCGCGCATTGAGCGAGATTCATCAAGTACGAGTTCAAGGTCTTGTTGGCCATCATAAGGAACTTGCAATTTGTAGCATCTGAATCTGAATGCAACCTCGTCCTCGATCCGGTCTTCGTTAGTGTGGTGCAGCACTAATGTGGTACAAAAAAATGTCGCCTCGTTCCCGGTAAGCATCTTGCACGAATGATAATTATGCAGTTGTAGTTTCTACTTTGAATGTGTTTGAACTTGATCAAAGAACTTCACTTATATAGGCTAGCTATAGCTACACCGAAATCAACTTGGAGTAGAATCCCTTCTCCACCAGGGTTTAGGAAAATTTGTACATTTTATGTGTAGGTTTCCCTAAATTTAGAAGGAATAGGTTGCTAATCCATACATCTTCATATGTAGGTACCCTAGATCAAGAAGGAATAGGTTGTTCACATTTGATCCATGTCAACATTTACGTACGTTTTGATTCCATTTGCATCGTTAACTTATTAGAAAATGGAATCCATGTCAACATTCACGTTTGATCTTTATTGACGCAGCGGAAATTATAGAACAGGCTCAGACAAGCGTCTAAAACCAAGAACACACACTAGAATCCACTAGCACTCCAGAATCCACCAGAAAAGATAGAGAAAACTCTCAATACAATTGACTGAGGAATTGGTCTTCTAGCTGTCCTACGTCATTTATTAACGGTACAACTAAAAACTTTGAGGCTTAATGTACAAGGTTCAGTTCTTTTTATGGAGTATCGCGCATACAAACTACGCAGGTACAACCATCAGCTGTTAATAGATTTTTTTTTTTTTTTTTTTAACCGAAAGCTTTATTAATAAAAGAGTTTGACAAACTGCCAAACAAATGGAGTACAAAGGAAGAAGGAAAGAAAAACTAAATAAAAGAAGTGACACAACATCCGAGGGCCTCATTAAAAACCTCGCAGTGTACGAGGAAAAAAGAACCCAGTACACCATAATTAAACAAAAGCATTCGGAAAAACAGTAGACATAGATGTAATACCTGGTCCGAAACCCGCCCCTTTTCCCTACGGCATAGCCATCAAGAAAAGAACACGGGAACCTAGTCGACCTCCTTACGGCCTAACCATCAGAGGGAATTAGGCCCATACCAAGATCTACACCCAGTGTACTGATATGCAGAACAACAGAAAATGGCACTACCAGCCTGACGAAGCAAGACGTCAAACAAAACGATAATTCGGAAGACCCGTCAAATCTCGAACACATTTGGAAAGAGCAAAACGTGGAATAGAGTCCCACCAATTGAAGCCTTGAGAAGAAGTTCCAAAATTAGCAAGCGCATCGGCAACCTGATTACCCTCACGAAAAATGTGAGAAGAACGAAACTGCATTTGCGAGATACGAAACATGCATTTGCGAGATACGAAACATACATTTCAGCTGTTAATAGATTGTAATATGGGAGAATATCTATGTTTGTTGGATTGCTAAGCTTATAGCTACTAGTTATAAGCTTAGGCTATCTTTAGCAGTGGACTTTAGAGGTAGTTTAAACACTATTAGCACGTTTTTGTTGTTAAAAACCATCTTTAGCAATGCGAGGGCTAAAGGGCTAAATGACTATAAAGTGGGCTAAAGGGCCAAAGGGGTGGCTACCCGTAGCCCTTTAGGTAGCCCCTTTTGCGGAGCCCACCCAAAACTGCTACAGCCCAAACGCCCAGTTTTTGTTGCTCAAATCAAAAAACATTCTTCACAAAAATTGTTCATTGCTTCGATTCCTAAAACATATCCGAAATTCAGAGTCATCGGAGCTTATAAGAATTAACGGCGTATATAAATCCAAACTTTGTTCAAAATGCTTAAACTTGTTCAAAATGGTTCTTTGTTCAAAAATGGTTCTTAGTAAATGATAATTGTTACTCACCACACCAAATAGGAACCACATAATACATTAAAATTAATAAAATATTTAAAAAATAGGAAATTTAGCCTTTCCTTACTAAAGATGGTAAAATTTAAGGCTACCCTAAATTATAAAAATATATTATTTTGGGGGCTAAATTTTAGCCCGAGAGACATTTAGACCCCCTATTGCTAGAGATGGCCTTAGTAGCTTATAAAATTGGGATATATTTATAAAAATGGGAACGGAATTCGGTGAAATTGCTAACAGATGCATATTTTGAAGATGCCATTTGATATTTCAAAAAATGTATCTCTTTGTGATTGGAAGTTAATTCCAACCAGATGCATCTGTTAATGAAACTGGTGGCATTGGGACCTCTTGAACATCATCAAAAGGGTGTTTTAAGTATATGTATAAACCACCAACGTGGGATTTATCCTCCAACACCATAAACACCATTCTATTAGCATATCATTCTCTTTCTCTCAATCTTTCAGCTTCTACAGTTTCCTTCTACAAATTCTAATAAAATTTTAATTATTGCTAGACTAAGCTTTCAATCTTTATTGTATCCTACAAGTCAATTTTTCCAAGACCTTTCTCGAGTTGGGGACAAATATCACTTTAAAGAAAACGTATCTACGTGCCTCAAAGTCGAGTTCTGTCTATTCTCAGCCCAATTTCTAACAGAAACATTTGTACATTCCCTCGTCAAATATAACTATCAAACATGTCCACATTACACATTGAAGTCTACTAAAACCGAACTCAAAGACTTGTGAGTCTGAATTTGTGAACTACCATAGAGAGTCTTTGTTCCGCCATTATACCTTACATTATAACAACTTGGTGATGTCTACTACGTAATTAGCATCTCAATTTCTTCCACAGGAGATGGAAATTGCAAATCACCGCACGAGAACTGGTTATACACATATGAGCAGATAGAAGGATTGTTTTTTAAACAAAATTTTTTTTTTTAATTCAATATAAGGATTTGACAATGCGCCAAACGAAATAAGTACATGAAGTACATGAAAAAGAAATATACAACTTTTAAGTACATGCAAATCACCGCAATCTGGAGGGGGACAAGCAACTTGTCAAACAATTTTAACTCCAAAAGCAGAGATTCAGTCAATATGTTACACATTTGAAACTACATATAGATTTGATCTCAATGAGACGAACAGCCAGAAAGAAGTGACTCAAGTTTTGTAGCAATTCTATGCAAATAGAAGATTCAGATTAGGTACATTGCCAAATAAGCTAATGATTAAGAGCATTTCCAAAGAG
This sequence comes from Spiraea crenata, assembly GCA_033992175.1. Lineage (NCBI taxonomy): Eukaryota > Viridiplantae > Streptophyta > Magnoliopsida > Rosales > Rosaceae > Spiraea > Spiraea crenata. Next base: position 492,260 of record JAVBHV010000022.1, read on the forward strand.
CAATTTGCAAGAACAAAATATGGCTTTGTCAAAAAACATGTTTTCACCGCACCCAATCTTGCCTTTTACTGTAGATGGGTGAGGGGCAAAGGTCGGGTGAAAGGGCAGAAATCTGCCTCTCGACCTGCCTCGGGGTAAGCTGACGTCAGCGCACTAATACATTTGTTTATTTTTTTTGTGTCAGGCGCGTGGTTGGGACGCGCCAGTTGGGCTCGTGAGAGCAGAGTTTTTTACTATTTTACTGTTGCTTTTTACTGTTTTACTGTTTCTTTTTACTGTTTTACTGTTGCTTTATTTACTTAACCCCTCAACGCATTTTCGTCCGTAACTAGTCCAATCCAACTCCGAAAACCGATTCCGTCTTCGCCGACACGCTCGTATCGTCGAATGCTTCGCATAGAGTCCAATATTGAATAATTAAAAAATGAATTTATGAATAGTAATCACCCTTGCCCTTACCTTTTACGGGTGGAACAAAAAACGAAAGTCGATTACTATTATGGTGGGCCAATGGTGAATAGTTCCTGATTTTTGGGTATATTTCTTGCCCTTTGCCCTTTGCCCTAGGGCAAAGGGTGGAAATGCTCGGGGGAGAAAGGTATGCATTATTATATTCATTCTAATATTTCAAGCTTATATGCATTGCAAATAATACTCATTTTCATATCGTGCGTTGTCTGCCCGGGCAAGCAAAGGTTGGGTTACTTCTTGTTACCACGGTACTGTACCCAACAACCAATCAGACGGAGCCACTAATTTCGTTCATTGAATAGTTGTGTGATCTACTTGTCTGATTTGGAGACTTTCTTCTCTAGTCTGAATTTCTTGTTTGTGAATCCAAAAGTGATGGAAATTGATTGTAATCCTCAGGTACAACTAACCAACTTCAAGTTTTACTTCCTACTTAACATACAAGATCCGTTCTTTTCATTTAAGATCGCGGATACAAATTTCACACTTAAAAAACACTAACACTGGTACATTTCCTCGTTGAATACAACTACAATCATGTGCACATTACACCAAATTCTACTAAAACTAAACCCAACGACTTGTGAGTCTGAAGCGTGAACTACCATGGAGAGCCTTTGCCCTGCCACTATACAATACATCGTAACCACTCAGTGATGTCTACTCCGTAATTAGCATCTCAATATCTTCCACAGGAGATGGAAGCTGCAAATCACCACAGGACAATAACTGGTTATACACACATCAGCAGAAAGAAGTTCAACAAGTACGTATTGCAATCTGAAGGGGGCAAGCAATTGTTCAGGCAAACAAAATTAACTCTAAATATCACTAAATTGAGAGTCAGTCAATCGGTCAGCAAGAATTCACATTTGAAACTACCAAGGTAACTGATCTCAATGAGAAGAACAGCCAAAGAGCAGTAACTATAGTTAGTTGCAATTCCAAATGAAACAGGAGTATGACAAGCATATTAGCAACTATTAATGAAGATTCGGGTTTCATGCATTGCAAATAAGTTCACATATTTTAAGTTAAGAGGAGAAAGGAAGGAATGCATAATCATATTCTTTCTAATTTGTCCAACACAGCTTCTTTAATGCATTGCAATAATCTTTTCATAATCATATGTTGCATTTGCCGCCAGAGCATGCAAAGTCTGTCACTTGTAATCATGTCATTGTACGGGTTTTACCCTCAACATCCAAACAGCAAGGCACATTTCCTACCAATAGGTCTTTCCCTGACTATGAAAGTAATAAAAAAAGACTTGAAAGCTCAAAATGACTTCATCCTCATCACATCTTCAAACAGACTAAAGCTCATTCGTTAATGTAACAAACGGAAATCAGATGGAGAACATATTTTCGTTGATTGAAGAGTTATATGAGATCTACTTGTCTGATTTGGAGAGTTTCTTCTCTAGGCTACATTCGTTATTCCTAAATCCCAAGTTAACAATAAATCTCATTACACCCTTTTGTCGCCTTTTTATCATGCACTGCAGATTATAAATTTTCAGGTGTAACAGAGACAATCAACCGGAAATGGTAAGCATGAAAAACAACATTGAACTCCACAGTCCCCATCCCACTTACCACTCACAGAATTAAACCACTTTACAGTACCAATACTAATCATATTCCACAGCAACGTCCTTATCCAATCTAATTAGACCAGACATAATAACAAAGTAGCATTCTACACTATTTAAAGGAAGTCAGCAGATATCTATAACAATGTCACGAAAATTGGGTCATTCGATTCAAGTCCCTCATATTCAAAACACTAGACTTTGATTCAATTTCAATTGCACTATGCAATCATAAGCTTCATTGTACAAATAAAAATGCCTAGTCCATTTTAATTCAGCATATAAACTTCGTTCAAAGCACGATTAAGCAGACTAATTTCGCACTTATCATAACAATCAAGAGCAATTAAAAGATTCATCCAAATTACAAGAACTGAAAACAAAAACTGGTTCTTTCTCAACAAACAACATCAATTAAAAGAATTTAAAAAAAACCCAAAAAACACATTGAAATTGAATGCAAAACAAAAGTCATCAAATATTTACCTGGATGCCCCGCTTGAACGACCCGAGACAAGAACCCGATAACCCGTCGCGGCAAGAATGGACCTTTTGGAACTGATCGACATCGAGCTTCTTGTTGATGATGCCGACGGTGAAGTAGATGCAATCGGACGGCGGCAAATCGACCCTGATCTCGTCGACGTCGAACCAAAACAAGAACCTCTGGACCTGGATGCCCTTCAGCTCCGAGATCGACCCATACGTCAGCTTTCCGGTGATGGTCTTGTCGTAGTAGACCAAGTAATCGAACTGCACGTAGCACGGCTTCTCCAGCTCGACGGAGAACCGGCCGTCGCCGGAAAGCGTGTAGTTCGAAACCGAAGCCGGCAAAAGCCCGCTGGGGAGCCCAAATTTGGGTAGGATTTCGAACACTGATTGGTGGGTTTCGGATTGCGAAAGCGACGGTCTTGGGCCGATGGAGACCAAGAGGAGGAGGATCGGGATCAGACCCAGATAGGGTTTCGGGTTCGGAGCCATATTTCGGGTCGGGTTTAGAGAGAGTGTGTGGGTTTTGAGCTTGGTTTGGAGAGAGAATAGTTCGGATTCTTTTGTGTGTTTTTTGTGCAGATGTGGATTTACCGGGAAGGTTTTTGGATTTCTATATACAGTTGGGGGTAGGGGTTTATATAAGTGTGGGCCGTTGGATTTCAGGGACTTGGACGGCTCGATTGAGATTGCATTAAATGGAAGTCATGGGATTTTCTTGACGTTCCCAAGAAGGCAGGTAAGAAAATGACTGGGAGGGATAAAGACAACAGGATCAAATTTGCCCAGAAAAATAAGAGGATCAAACAGTTAAAAATCACTGTCCATCAAGAAAAAAACCAGAGGGTGGAGAACATATGAGTCACCAATATAATAAAAAAGGAGGAGGAAACTAAAATAGGAATGCACACCTGATCATTATTTGGCTTCATCAGCCACATTATGATATGGGTGGTGTACAAACAACTAGACATAAGGCATTGAGGTCAAGCAAGCTGCTAGCTTTTGCGCTTGAGCTACTAAAGTCATTAAAATTATTAATTTGATTCTACACATTAATTGAGTTACCCATAAAGTTAGTCCTTACTTTCCTGAACAGTTGCTTGCCCCCCTCCATATTGCAGTATATACTGGTTGGACTTCTATCTTCTGATATGTGTATAACCAGTTCTTATCCAAGTGGTTACGATGTACTGTGTAGTGGTAGAGCAAAGGCTCCTCTGAGAAGTTCACGCTTTAGACTCACAAGTCGTTGGGTTCGGTTTAGTAGTAATTCAGCGTAATGTACATGTTTGTAATTGTATTCGACGAGGGAATGCACTAGTCCTATTGTTTGTGTCTGTGAAGTTTGTATCCGCTTTTTTATGTGAAAGAACTGATCAAAGTATACCGTTGATAACGATCAAACATGAATTGTTGACATGGATCCATTTGCATAGTGAACTCAGTGGAAAAAACACCTTGATTACAAATTTGAAACCATAAATATTTTGGGTACACATCGATTACAATTTCGAGCAACCTTGTTTTAGGGATACCTACCTATAAAGTTGTACAGATTTTCCTAAACCTTGTAGGAGAAAGGCTTCTACTCGTAGTTGATTTAAGTGTAGCTAGTCGGTTGCCTATATAAGTTAACTTCTTTGATTAAAAGCACGTATAATCCAAGTTCAAGCACATTCAAAGTAAAAATCTAAGAAATAATATTATCATCAATGTAAGATGTCCACCGAGAACGATGCGACACTTTTTGTACCAAAGTAGTGTTGCACCACACATGAACGAAGACCCTGATGATCATCTACAACCCCGGACAGAGGACGAGGTTAAACTCAAAGTCAGGTCTTACAAATTTTGAGTTCCTTAGAGCATCTCCACCGGACGGGCGGCAGTGCAGGCGGGCTGCCCGGCTAGCCCGTCCGGGCTCCTGTTCACGCCACACCGGCGATTTGAAGTTTGGGCGAGCGGCGGGCTCGACGGAAGAAGGCGGGCGGGCCGGCGACGCTCGCTCGCGCCAGCTCCCGCGGTCGGTGAGGGGTGTGGGCCCCGCGCTGACGCGGAATCGCACTCTTTTTTTTTTATTCGGGCTCGTGCATTGCACGCGCGCGTGGGGGAGCGTCGCTGGGGGGTTGCGGGGTTGTTCGGTTGTGGCGTCCAAACAAACGAATTTCTCTTAGGTTTCTGTTCGGCAGCCACTGCCGAACACCAAAAAAAGCCTAACGGCTATTTTTTTTTTAGTTTGCTGACTGCCACGTGGCAGCATCTGGTGCGTCCGCCAATATAGCCGTTGGCAATCAACGGTCCAGATGCTGCCACGTGTACTGACCGTTTGAAATTTTTTATTTTTTTTTTTTTTTTAAATTTTTTCCCTATAAATACAATCCTTCATATAATTTCTCATACACCAAAATTAAATTTCCACTCCATCATTACACACCATTTTGCTACTTTCTTTGTCAATTTGCATACAAAATTTCCTCATTTTTTTCCAATCAAAATGTCTCGTTCCTCAGAGCTAATGCAGCAATCCCGGGCAGTGTATGGATTGATGCAGAAGTTATCCAGTTGTGCAAATCTTGGAAATTTGTATGTCATTGCCCGATCACCGGTACTGAAATGCGTGCACCCCAAATGTGGAAAAAAATTACCCAACACTATATTGCTCATATGCCCGGTACGGTTCGAAATGAAGGAGCTCTACAAAGTCACTGGAGGAATTTGAACAAAGAATTCAAAACATGGAGGGATGCATTGAACAAAAGGAGCGCAAAATACCGGGAGCGGCTATGCTTTGGATGACGAGGTAAACATTGTCCGAAATTTTGTTTTTTTTAACATTATATTTTGGTATATAATTTTAATAATTTTGATGATAATTTTAATAGATAAGACATGCGCAACTGTGGTATCAATCTGAAATGAAAGGGGCTACTTTCGGACAATGGGGCGGTTGGGACATTGTCAAGGATTGTCAGCGGTATGTACAAGTCCGCATACCGGACCCAACCCCTTCTTCATATGCTTTCACAGGTGAAGGTTCATCAATGGGAGCGTCATTGGGAGGAACCCCAATGGAAGTGAATTTATCCGATGATGTTGACACTATTGCAACACCTAGTTTAGAGACTCGTCCTACAGGAAGAAAGGCTGCAAAAAAAGCAAGGAATCAACAACCCAGTATGACCAAAGCATTGTGCGAAGAATTTGCAAGGAATTCCGCACTTCGTGTTGAAGAAGCAAGAAGAAGGGAAGAGGTCCGACAAGTAGAACGAGCAAGAGAAAATGAGTTACTGCAACAGGAAACTGAATATAAAGTTATGTCAATGGATTGCAGTTATATGACTCCAAATTCAAAACAATTTTGGGCGGAGGAAAGACAAGAAATTACTCGTAGACGGAGGCTTTTTAAGGAGGCCCAGCAGGCTGAGGCTTCCGCTTGGTTTCGTCCTGAAGAGTGATTTAATTTGATGATGTTTTTATTTTATTTTATTAGCATGTAATATTCATGTTTTATTTTATTAGTATGTAATGTTAAATTTCAAATTTAAATAAAATCTGTTTTATTCTTGTATGAATAAATTTTATTCATGTTTTAATTCATGTATAAATTTCAAAGTTAAATAAAATTTGTTTTATTCATGTATGAATAAAATAGTTGTATGAATAAAATTTGTATGAATAAATTTTATGTGTAGATTACTTGAATATAATATTGGTGATAATTTTTATACATGTTTTTGAAAAAAAAAAAAAATTAAAAAAAGTTATCGCCTGCACCTACGCCTACATGGGTGTGCGCTGTTTTTTTGACGAAAGGCTTGCCCGATCACTATTCATCGCCTGCTCGCCTGAGGAGGGCAACACCCCACTTCGCGCCTGCGCCTGGGCCTGCACCGAGTGGAAATGCTCTTATGATGAACAACCGGACCTCAACCTCCTATTTGAAGAATCTATTTCCTTACCTGCCTCTGACATATTATCCAGTAGGATTGACTACTCATGGTTTTTCACCATATATTTTGCTCACATTGGTGTCCCACCAGATTTGTTGCCCTCTCTTATTGATGATTTGTATGAGGCAGTTGAAACCAGTGTCTCTGAAGAACCTGATTATGTTCGTGGCACAAGCGCCCTAGAGCTTTCGGACTAGTACTAGTATGGAATATGTGATTGACTAAATTATAGTATTGGACTCCATCCAAGCTGAAGAATCACTTGCAATAGAGTCCATTGAAACAAATAGCTTCAACCGGATTCCTGCAACTAAAACATCGAATTGAGGGGTTGGAGAAAGTGAGAGCTTATAGTTCATCACAAGAAGAATCACTTGTAATAACGAACTATATATAAATTCAGCACTGCTCTAATATATGTTCATGTAAAATTGTTTCAATTTCATGTCCAATTGTACCATAGAAGAGACAATATCTTATTGTTGAACGTTTTGCAAAGACTATACTACATGCCCTGTACACTAGGGATATACTTATTCGTGATAAGGCTACATTAACATGATCACTAACATGTGTTGCGTCGTGCTTTTGTGCGTATTATATTCTGGTTAGGGATTTACTTGAAAGTCTTCTCTAGTTAGACCATTATCAGCCATGACTGAGGGGTAAAAACAAGAAGATCAAATTTGACAATAAAAACAAGAGGATAAACTTAGAAATCAATGTCTTAAAAAAAAAAAACAAATGGTGGAATATATGAGTTACCACTATAACAGAAAATAGGAGGAAACTAAAACAGGAATGTACATGAAAACATTGTTTGTCTTCATCAACCACATTTTGTTTTTGGTATTGTACAGATTTTACTGAACCATGTTGGAGAAAGAATCCTGCTCCAAGTTGATTTCGGTGTAGCTAGTAGCTAGCCTATATAATTGAAGTTCCTTGATCAAAAGCATATATAATTCAAGTTCAAAAACATGCAAAGTAGAATGCAAAAGCTATAGGATAACATCATTAACATCATTTGTGTAAGATCTCCACCAAAAACGAGGAGACAATTATTTATACCACCACAGGAACCAAGACACTGATGATCATCTAGATACACAGACCGAGGACGAGGTTGAATTTAGAGTCACGTTCCATAAAGTTCAAGTCCCTTATGACGAACAAGAGGACCTCGACCTCCTATTTGAAAAGACTAGCTCAATGCACATCTCTCACATTTCATCTTCTAGGGTCTACTACGAATATATTTTTTAGGGTTTTCTTGCTAATCTTGGTGTCTCACCGGATTTGGTGCCCTCTGTTCTTGGTGATTGTTAGGAGGCAGTTGAAAGCACCGTCCCTGAGCAAGTTGCATACATGGTATGAGCACCAGATATCTTTTAGACTAGAAGTATGGAATCTATGATCAAGCAAATTAGGGCAATGGACTTCATCCAAACATAATCCATTATGGAAGCACTTGTAATTACAGAATCCATGGAAACACATATAGCTCCAATATGATTCCTGCAATTGTAAAGCATCGATTGAGGGTTTGTTGCAGGATGAAATTTAGTGTACTCCAACATCTCATCATCCTATGACTCAAAGAAAAAACATCTCATCAGCCTTGTCCTCTTGAATCAGTGAACAATTACACGAAAAAGAAAAGAGGCCAAGAGTGTGGAGAACTAGCAGAGCTCATAAGATTACAGTACATATAACAAGGGAAAACATAGGAATCATTGATTCAACCATTTCTTTCAACGTGAAGTTTGTGTCTTGAATATCACCTAACTCTTAGACAGGGCCAAATTGTGTGAATGCCAAGCTGACCCGACACATCTATTTTAAACTTCGAGTTCAATAGATGGTTACTTGTCATGCAAGAATCCACGCAAATTGGATTTTCTTTCCCTAGTTATATTTATTAGGCCAAAACGTCAGAAATTGATTATGTGGTTTTTGATCATTTGGTTAGCCCCATTCAGTTTTTGTTGATTTTATCCTCGTAAGATCACCTTCGGATAACAATTTCGGTCAAATGTCGAATCTTTATTAACATCACCGAGTGGTTATAATGTGAAATATAGGTGCCTCAAAATACCTACATCTTAAACAAGGCCAATTCGTGTTAAGACAATCCGCATGACAAGCAATTACTGTATTTGAGAAACATAGAAACTCAAAATTTCTGTTGGCAATTTACTCATCACAGCCATGGCCAAATCCAATTATAGTTCTAGTTCAAAGATGATGATGTACTTGGCATCCAATGTACATTATGATCAATTATCCTGTAACCAATTGGCTGCACTGGTAGAAATTTGACTATAGACCACGGACCAAATCATCCACGACTTTCTTCTCTGTGGTTTTTTTTGTCAAAATAACCACAGTGGGCTAGTGAGGTAACCACAAGGCTTCTGTGGCCATCTTGCAAATTATTTAAGTAGCCACGGTGTCTCCGTGGCTGCCTTGGGAGTTGTCCTCGTCAGAATATATTATGGACAAACCACAGTACCCTGTGGCTTTCATTCAAAAAACTGTCAGAAAGAAAAATTTAATAATCATAAAGACCACAGACAAACCAACTGTGGCATCTCAAAATAAAATTCAACAACTTTCCTTTAGTTTATGCTTTTTCTTGTGCCAAATAAAAATTTAATAATTATAAACGACCACAGACAAACAAACTGTGGCATCCAAAATAAAATTCATTAACTTTCCTTAAATTTGTGTTTTTTTCTTGTGCCGATCATATTTATATTTTCACTTTCTTTCTCCCGAAAATTCTATGTAGATAACTAAAATAAGCTTTTATTAATTCCTATTGTGTCCCCATATATAAGAATAACTTCAACCCAAACCCTAATGACACTTTACCTCTTCACCAGCCGCAACTTCTCTTTTTCTCCATCCCTTTATCTTTCTTCATTTTCTTTCTCTGCCATTTGAACCACCCACCTCCGCCTTAACTCTCTTTTGTTCTCCGATCGCCTTCAAGCACCAGCGAGCTCAGCAATACGGATTGACACCTCTATCCCATGGCCTCAAGATCTGCCACTAACCTTCATCCCCATTTTTCTTTAATTAGTCCATACTTGTTCTTCCTTCTCTACTTACTCTAAGATTTTTCTCTTTTTTTTTTTTGGTTACTTGGAAAGAGTTTATATCTAGAGAAGAAAGCAGTAACTTCTAGAATTGGAATTGAAAGGGTGAGTAGTTTATATCACTAATCTAATTTCTGTGAAATTCTGTGAAATGGATTTGTTAATTTGTTAGTGTTTCTGACTCTAAATCGTATAAATTCATGTTCGCCTGTCAGGTGCTTTCGTCCATAAATGTAGCACAGCTTCTCCATCTGGTGAGGATTTTGATTTTGCAAATCTGAATTGGTAGTGATTGCTTTAGTTTTTAATTTGGGTTTATCCGTGTAATTTCCGGGCCATTTTGTATTGGATTGAAGTGGTTTAATTTGATGTCTCATTGGTAAAGCATGGGGTTTAATTTATCTATCTTTGTTTTGAACTTGCAGGTTGTTCACACTTGAAAAATGAACAAGTTTAAAAAGATGAAGTATTCTAGGTCTTCCCAGTTTTCTTTGCTTTGAAATGTGGACTTGGAAACAATTATGATAAAGGACTTGACTGCAAATTCTTTGAGGGCTGTATTACAAATTATGAAATACACAATCGATTTTGATGCGTATTCTATTGGTATTAATTTAACCAGCAAAAAGCAATTATTATTTTTTTTTGTCAAATTGATTTCGGGAGGCCACAGCCCATTGTCAGTGGCCTAAAATAAATAATATAATGAGCTGGTTGGAGAGAAAGGAAAAAAAGAAGGGGGGGCCCATTGTCAGAGGAGGCCACAGATCACCTACGCCGTGGTCTTAGTAAAAAAACAACACCTCCCATAGACCACTACCGTATGTTTTGTGGCTAATCCGTGGCCAACTCCTATAGACCACAGGCCTCTGTGGTCTTTTGGGCATTTTTTGCCACAGATATATGTGGTGTATACTCAATTTTCTACCAGTGTGCTGGTCTGTTCGCTAAGTGTTCGCTCGCAGCACAACCGCCGGAGAGCTATGGGACTATCACTAGTGTGGAATCTGTGACCAGCTAAATTAGAGCAATGAACTCCATCCAAACAGAGAATCATTTGAAATATATCACTGAGTGGTAATGATGTATTCTAGAATTCAGTGTACATAATGTGAACATGTTAGTAGTTGTATTCGTCGAGGGAATTAATGTACCAGTGCCTCTGTTTTGAAGTGTGAAGTTTGGATCCGCTGTCTTGTATGTAGGGATGGCAGAATTACCCAATGGGTTGGGTACCCTGTGGGGACCCGCCCCAAACGGGGGGAAAATTCCCAGTGCAACGGGGAATGGGGATCCCCGTCCCCGAAAAGTAAAATTCCCCGGTGGGGATGGGGCGGGGATGGTATTGTCATCCCCATCCCCGAACCCGCCCCGATATAATATGATAATTATTAATAAATAAATAGATATTAATTTAAGCTAATAAATATTAATATAAAAGATAAGTTTTACTGTAACCTAACTACAAAACAAAACCTAATTGAAAACTTTTTCTATTCTTAGGTACGACTGCCTCTTCTTCTTTAAATTTCTTTCAATCTTCAAAAATTGAGATGATGAAGTTTTTCTTTGTTAATTTTACCTATATGAAAATAAAAAAAAACATGGGGATGGGACAGTGCTCCCCAGCGGGAACGGGGATGGGGAATCCCCGAATCATACAAATAGGGGATGGGGACGGGGACGGGGGAGGGGATAGGTATTGGGGACGGGGATGGTACTGTCATCCCCATCCCCAACCCGCCCCATTGCCATGTGTTCAGTAGGATTTAAAACTTGAAGTTTGTTAGTTGTATTGTACCCGTTGATTGCAATCAATATCGATTAATTTTGGATTTATTAACAAGAAATGCAGACACTCGAGAAGAAACTCTCCAAATCAGACAAGTAATGTCAAACAAGTACTTCAATGAACGAAATGAATTGCTCCGTCTGATTTCATTTTGCATAGACTTGCAACAAAACTTTAGTCACTGCTTTCTGGCGGTTCATCTCATTAAGATCACTCCTTTGGGTAGTCTTTCAAATGTGAAATCTATTGACTGAATCTCTGCTTTGGAGTTTAAAGTTGTTCTCTTGACTAGTTGGTTGCCCCCATCCAAATTGCAATACGAATGCTAGTTAAAAGTTGTCTAATGTCTTTCTTTTCCATGTACTTCTCTCCTTTGGCGCAATGCTTTTATTATATATAAAAAAAAAAAAAGGGAATGTGATTTTAACCCACCAAAATGACCATTTTTAGTAAAAGTCCTGAAATTTTTAGTTTAAGCCCTTTCTGAGATGATGAGTCATGAATAATTAATAATAAATAATTTTTATTTGATTTCATTCCTATTTTACCCTTTTGCTAACGGTTTTTTGGGTAAGTAATTTGGCAATGTTTTGGTACTGAATTTAGGCTTGACATTAAGGGCATTAATTTATAACATTTAATAGGTGATCTTTACCTATTAGATAAAAGATTCTGACAAAAAAAAAGCATACGGCGCTACTTATCTTTTTGAATTTTTTTAATGAAAAATTACCTATGTTTTAGGATTTTTTAATTATTTTATTTCAATGATATCTATGTATTAGCATGAGTCTAAATTTCCTCACAATTAGGTAAAAATACTTATCTCTTATAGGTTTTTATATGGATAAAATTTTACCTATTCACTAGGCATGAATCTAAATTACCACATAATCAGGTAAAAATACCTATTTTCGAGGTTTTTTTTATTTGGACGGAATTTAACCTATTCATTAGGCATGAATATATGATCAATTAAACACCTATCTATTAGTTATGCAACTTTTCCTATAGATTAGTTACAAACTACAAATTTTCAATTGAACCACCATCACCACCTCCCTCGACTTGATGAAAAGAACCCTTAATCTCAAAATAATTACATGGAAGATCCACCAACGCCCCACCCCATCCTCCATCCACCCACACAAACCCAAAAATAAACTACCTTCATATGAGAACCCACCATCACCAACACAAGACCACATCCCTCCTTGTTTTTTCCTCCATGGTAGAGCGACAAAACCAGCACGCCCCCCATCATCCCCCCACCCACCCCCAAACTTGCACTACATATTTATAGACAAATTCTCAATTTGAATTCAAAACATAAAACGTCTATTGACATTAAGAATTGAAATGTTATTCTGAAAAGTTCTTGGGGGCAATGGTTGTAATTTCATAATAAAATAGTCAACTTAATTTTCATAATTTTTTATTTTTCTATACTGATTAGGATGGGTGGGTTGAATATGAAAATTGTATTATCCAATGGGTTGATATCACAATACCCCAAAAAAAAATTCAATTTTTTGAAAACAAAAAACCTTCTATCTGCTTGTGTATAACCAATTCTTATCATGTGGTGATTTGCACCTTCTATCTCCTGTGGAAGAAATTGGGATGCTAATTTTGGAGTAGACATCACCAAGTAGTTATAATGTACGGTACAATGGCGGAGCAGAGGGGCTCCATGGTAGTTTACACATTCAGACTCACTGTGCCGGCCTCAATATTCGCCACAGATGGGATAATATCCAATGTCCAGAGCACAGTCACAAAGCGTTTTTGAGCATATATTTTGATCTCATTGGTGTCCCACCAGAGGAGTGGCCATCTCTTCATGAGAGTGGTTGAAACCGCCGTCCCTGAGCTCCCTATTTGTGAGATCGCGGTACAAATGCCTGCCTTCTTTTCGGATATCAGTAGTAATATACTTGATTTGGTGATCAAATTTGATTGGGAACTTATGACAGCTGAGTCTGACGACATCCAAACAGCAGACTCACTTGCAACAACGGACTTTATCCAAATAGCAGAATCACTTACAACAACAGACCCCATCCAAAGAGCAGTATCACTTGTAGTAACGGAATCCATTGAAACATATAAGGCCAATCTTATTCTTGCAACCAAATCATTTGAGGCCTTGGAGAAAGTGAGACTTGGTAGTTTATCACCAGAATCTTCATCTACATGTAACATGTGCTGTTTGTTTCGAGGAATTTTCACAAGGTGTTGATGGTGATGATCAACTGATGATTGCTCGTATGCCATGCAAGCACCATTATCATTGGCATTGCATTGTCACATGGCTGGAGACGAATCACTTGTGTCCCCTGTGCCGATAGGCAATGCCAACTCTGGAATAGGCCAGCCATCAGAACCGTAACCAAGCCCCTGCCTCGCGAATTGTAATTAATTGATTTCCAATTGTAGCACAGTGGAGTGAGAGTCTTTTGTCTTGTTGACTATTTTACTGCAGGGGATTTACCTATGCATGATGAGTTCCTTATTAATTAGCTTCTTCAACATGGCTCTAGAAATATATCTTGACCAAAATAATTCTTAGATAGATGGTTGTGTTTTGATGTGGCCGGCTAATTACTTCGGTGCGAAAGTTAAAGATAGCCTCACTCATATTTCGGAGTTGCAGGTTGCTGATATTAATATGAAATAACAGATTAGATTACAACATGACATTAAATTAATTAGTACACTTTTCCGATTGATTGATTCATACATGCCCCATAATAGAGGGTGCACCGAGACAGACAAGTATTTCCTACCAATACAACTGCAGAAAGAAGTCCATATGATGACAGAGTGACAGAAAAAGAGAGGATAAGACAGTGGTATACAACATACAAAACTGACCAGCAAGAGGTGCAATTCCTCTTAATTATCAAACCCAAAACACAAGGTGTATCATATAAAACCACAGTGAGGTCCCAAAAAGCACTTCTATTCCAATAATTCCCCCTCTCAGTCCCAGCTGATGCCCACCATTGCTCTTATCTTGAGAAACTATAGCACCTGTAACAGAAGAAAAACCAAGCATATTGTTAACAAAATATACCTAAGATTCAAAAAATGCTTAAAGTTCTACAAAATCTTCAGATTATGCAGAACAAGTGAATTTTGCTATACCACTGGGTGTATGGGCAGTTTTACTGCTAGCTTCAGTCTTGTTTTCAAAATCCTGGAACATCTTAGCATCTGGCGAGCTGGATGGCAACTTCAAGATATCTGGTCCATCACCAGCATAAGAAAGTAGAGGATCATACCAGTGATTAAACCAATTACTATGCATTTCATGTATGTATGTAATATTGTACATTGGGCATAGCTAAATTGGTTACAGCAATGTGCGTCTATTGCTCTTCAATTAGTAAAGAGAAAATTAGACAAAATATTACTTACCAACACAAGTGGATATGTTAATAGGTACATGACAAGCAGCGGGAAGTTGTACTGCACGAGTGACATTGATCTTGAGGCCAAGACTGGGATCGTCGTGGTCCTTAATGAGGACGCAGAGGCACTTCTTGCTCCTCTGCACCACTTCTTTGATCCCAGTGCAGCAATCTATTGTGGGGGTTTTGCCATCACCGCCTACATAAGGAAGGCAATCAGCAAGGCCTACTAGTTGGTCTGCGCATTGTGCCCTGTCCTGGTCGATGTTTGCACTGCCCAAACTGACTACACATATCAACACCAAGATGGCACTCACCTTGTTTGAATTGCTCATTGTAAAGCTGAAGTTATATGGACTGTCTTGGTGTAGTTGTTTTCTGGTTTTTATGCTTTTTTTATCCTGGCTACCTTCTTTTAGTGGTTGGATGGTGGAGGAGCAATAATTGTGCAAGCTACAGGGTGCACATGTGAAAGGTATCTGTTCTGCCCTCAAATCAAAGGCACACAGGAGCTTAAATGAAACAGGTTACGTGAGAGAAAGGCATACACGTATATAAGGTATACACATCCGGTTTTATACAAGTTTTATTGCCTCAAATTAATGACTAGGCCTTGGCACCTAGACTGCCAAGATATCACATTCATATCTGAAACAAGAAATAATGTGACTGATGATCTGCACCAGTAGTACCCTACCATTTCTGCTAAAATGACTTGAAAAAATAGTGCCCTTGCAACACCTTTCTAATGTTTATCATATTAAAGTTTTGTAGAGCATTGCAGGAGTTGAGATTCCAGAATGTTGCACTAATTGAATTAGAAAAGGTTACTCCCTAGTTGTTTTCATTTTTGCCAGATCTGGAACTACACAGAAGAAGTCCTGTGACAGGACAGGTTCGGATCTTGAGGTTGGATAAACAAATGGGTACTTCATTGTCTAGGTGTGTACGTTCTTGTTGCAGCATCATCATATCTCTCTCAAATTCAGCAGCAGAAAACAAAAACAGGCACATCTGGAAGAGATCTCTGTTTTCACAGCTCGGAATAATTTGGATAAAGTAAGTAGGAAATTTTCACATGATCAGTACAAACCCGTGATCATTTTTCGTTCATCCGTGACAACTTCGTATTAGTACAAGATGTCTAATAGGAATGATCAATTTATGCCAAAAAACATTCTTTGGAGAGCAGACAAATTTGCCTATCACATCGAGTGGTATAGCAAAATTCAGTGGGTTCAGCTCTAGTAACAAACTTCTTGTTTTCAATCATGGTTGGTAAACATCTTGTTTGTAAAGATGTAGGGATTAAGCCTCTTCCCCCATATGATTAAGCTCTAGCATTTAGAGCTTTGTTTCAATTCAATATAGTGAACTAGTTTTCTTTCCGACTCTGCAATTTCATTGATCACATTAAATAATCTCGACATAATAACCTGTATCGAAACTTTTTCTTAAGTGGGGACCTATTGAAATTATGATGAAATGGGTCAATGGTGGTAGATTGATAAATTGCACTCGTCATGTGGCTAAATGAGTGAAGGGGGAAGACAAAATGATTCATAATTGAATGCAAATTTTATTCTAAATTTCTGGTTTAAGGTAACTAAACTCTATGTAGCAATATTGTGGTCATTGTCCACATCACAAAAACAGGTATATTAATTAAGCCATAAATCAAAAACGCACCAACCGTCATAGTAGTTGGTTGTAAATCACTCTCATATTGAAAGCCTGTTTGCCTAAATTACTGTCCTCCTCCTACTAAGACAAAAAGACTTCAACCTCAATTAAAGATCTCCTATACATAAAATTACCAGAGTCAAATGAAATGTATTGTCAACCTCTAATAAAATTGGACCGAAGAAGCTCACTATACATGTATTGTTACTTTTCAACCCAAGTTTAATATTAATCCAGCGACATTGTTGATAGATGTCTATTGTTAACTTGGTTGTTGATATATTTAGATGCCAATTGTTTATTTACGTATTATATGCTTACGCGAGTTCAACAAGGTGTTTAACATGGCGATAGGCTTTTTTTGCAAACTCAATGGCATGGGTATGATGTGAGAGGCTTACGCGTGTTTATAAATATTCTTATTGAACACATTGTTGAACATCATGTTAAACACCTTGTTGAACACTATGTAGAACACTTTGTTGAACACTATGTTGAACACCTTATTGAACACCATTTAAACACTTTGTTGAACACCATGTTAAATACCTTGTTGAACACCATGTTGAATATCATGTTGAACTCCTTTTTGAATACCTTGTTAAACACCATGTTGAATACCATACTGAACACCTTGTTGAACAGCTTGTTGAACACTTTGTTGAACTCCTTAAAAAATACTGTGTTGAACACTTTGTCGAACACCATGTAGAACACGTTGTTGAACACCATGTTGAATACCGTGTAGAACACCTTCAAGAACACTGTGTTGAACACCATTTTACACACTATATTGAATACCTTGTTGAAGATTATGTTGAAAACCTTGTTGTACACCACATTGAACACTTTGTTGAACAATATGTTGAAAACCTTGTTGAACAGTATGTTGAACACCTTGTTGAATAGTATGTTGAACACCTTGTTGAACAGTATGTTGAACACCATGTTGAACACCTTGTTGAACATCATGTTGAATACCTTATTGAATACTATGTTGAACACTTTGTTGAACACCTTGAAGAGCATCTTGTTGATCACCGTGTAATAAACACCATGTTCCGAACTCAAGGTGTTCTTCAAGGTGTTCAACATAGTGTTTAACAAGGTGTTCAACATGATGTTCAACAAGGGGTTGAACATGGTATTGAACAAGATATTTAACATGATGTTCTACAAGTGTTCAACAAGTTGTTCAATATAGTGTTTAACAAGATGTTCAATAAGGTGTTCAACAAGATGTTCAACATGATGTTCAACAAGGTGTTGAACATGGTGTTCTACAAGTGTTCAACAAGATGTTCAACATAGTGTTTAGCAAGATATTCAATAAGGTGTTCAACAAAATGTTCAACATGATATTCAACATGGTGTTCAATAATGTGCTCAACAAGGTGTTTAATATGGTGTTCAACAAAGTGTTTAAATGGTATTCAACATAGTGTTTAACATGGTATTCAACAAAGTATTCTATATGGTGTTCAACAAAGTGTTTAATATGATGTTTAACAAGGTGTTCAATAAGAGTATGTATAAACACGCCTAAGCCTCTCACATCATACACATGCCATTGAGTTTGCCAAAAAAGCCTCTTACCATGTTAAACACCATGTTGAACACCTTATGCATACTCTTATTGAGTTCTTACATCATACACATGCCATTGAGTTTGCCCAAAAAGCCTATCGCATGAAGAACACCTTGTTGAACATCTTGTTAAACACTATGTTGAACATCATGTTGAACACCTTGTTGAACGCCATGTTAAACACTATGTTGCACACTATGTTGAAAATCTTGTTGAACACCTTGAAGAACACCTTGTTGAACCTCATGTTGAACACAATGTTGAACACCATGTTGAACAACATGTAGAATATATGTTGAACACTATGTTGAAAACCTTGTTGAACACCATGTTAAACACCTTATTGAACATTACGTTAAACACTTTGTTCAACACCATGTTAAACACTTTGTTCAACACATTGTTGAACACCATATTCAACACTTTGTTGAACATCATATTGAACACCATGTTGAACCAAAGTATATAAAGTGAAGTTAGACCAACAGATATTGAGTTGTTCTCCTGCTAAAATCTGTACACTTCCCTTATCAGTTTGTGTGACCAAATCAACCTGCACTGTACAACAAAAATTGGGGATTATGTATTGTCCTTCACAAAATGAATTGGTAAGAAAGACATACTTCACAAATACGATCAATCTTCTATGGAACTGAATATGCACATACCCAAATCCACAATAAAACTTTCATATGCATTCTGTACAAACACGCGTAAGCCTCTCACATCATGGTGTGCATCACAATATTCTAAAAGGTGTACGACAAGTGTCCGACACGGTGTTTTTCAAGGTGTTCAATAAAATGTTCAACAAGGTGTTCTTCAAGGTGTTCAACAAAGTATTCAACATAGTGTTTATTATGGTGTTCAACAAGGTGTTCAAAACAACAACAACAAGCAACAGCAACAACAAAACAAGGGATATAGTGTGTAAATAGTGTTCAACACGGTATTCTTGAATGTGTTCTACAAGGTAATTAACATGGTGTTCAACACGGTGTTCTTGAATGTGTTCTACAAGGTATTCAACATGGTGTTGAACAACGTGTTCTACATGGTGTTCGACAAAGTGTTTAACACGGTGTTCTTTAAGGAGTTCAACAAAGTGTTTAACAAGATGTTCAACAAGGTGTTCAACATGGTATTCAACATGGCGTTTAACAAGGTGTTCAAAAAGGAGTTCAACAAGGTGTTCAACATGATATTCAACATGATGTTCAACAAAGTGTTTTACATAGAGTTCAACAAGGTGTTCAATATAGTGTGTAACATGGTGTTCAACAAGGTGTTCTTCAAGGTGTTTGACACTTTATTTAATAAGGTGTTCAACATTGTGTTCAAGAAGGTGTTTAAAATGATGTTCGACAAAGTGTTCAACACAGTATTCTTCAAGGTGTTCAACAAAGTGTTTAACATGGTATTCGACAAAGTGTTCAACACGGTGTTATTAAACATGGTGTTCAACATGATGTTTAATATAGTGATGAACATGGTATTCAACAAGTGTTCAACATGACATTTAATATGGTGATGAACATGGTGTTCTACAAGCGTTCAACAAGATGTTTAACAAAATGTTCAACATACAAGTTATTCAACATGGTGTTTTTCAAGTGTTCTACACAGTATTAACAAGGTGTTTAACATGGTATTCAACAAGGTGTTCAACATGGTGTTAAACAAAGCATTCAGCTTACAATGTGTTCAACAAAGTGTTCAATATGGTATTAAACATGATGTTCTTCATGTGTTTTACAACATGTTCAACAATGTGTTTAACATGGTATTCAACAAAGTGTTTAACAAGGTGTTCGATAAGGTGTTAACATAGTGTTTAATGTGGTATTCAACAAAGTGTTTAACATGGTGTTTTACATGGTGTTCAACAAGGTGTTCAACAAGGTGTTCAAAATGTTGTTTAATAAAGTGTTCAATATAGTGTTCAACACAGTGTTCTTCATGGTGTTCTACATGGTGTTCAACATGGTTTTCAACAAAGTGTTTATCATGGTGTTCGAGAAAGTGTTCAACACGGTGTTCTTCAAGGTGTTCAACAAAGTGTTCAACAAAATGTTTAATATGGTGTTCAGCATGGTTTTCAACATTGCGTTCAACAAGGTGTTCAACATGATATTCAACATGATATCCAACAAGGTGTTGAACATGGTGTTCTACAAGTGTTCAACAAAATGTTCTACATGGTGTTTAATAAGGTGGTCAACAATGTATTCAACATAGTATTTAACAAGGTGTTCAATAAAGTGTTTAATAAGGTGTTCAACAAGATGTTCAACATACAAAGTGTTTAACACGGTGTTCAACATGGTGTTCAACATACAAGGTGTTCAACACGGTGTTCAATATGTTGTTCTTCAAATGTTCTACATGGTATTCAATAAGGTGTTCAACATGATGTTCAATAAGGTGTTCAACATAATGTTCAAAAAGGTGTTTAACATGGTGTTCAATATGGTGTTCAACATAGTGTTTAACATGGTGTTCAACAAAGTATTTAACATGGTGTTCAACATGGTGTTTTTTAAGGTGTTCAACATGATGTTCAGGATGGTGTTCAACATGATGTTCAACATGGTGTTTAAGAGTGTGGTGGAGGCATATAGAAAATGGAAAATATACGCCGAGCAAACGAGAGACGAATAGCAAGAGCATTGAAATGTGGCGCGAAGGGCCCGTGATGTGGTGCGCAGCGCCTGTGATGAGAAAAAAGCCTCTTGCACACGCGTAAGCCTCTCACATCATACACATGCCATGTTCAAACACACAGCAGCTGCCTAGCGAGATGAATTCCAATTCTGCTAATATTGGCATATTTTCCATTTTCCATTTCTTGTTTTGAGGGAATGTGCTTTATATATATAGATATAGAATTAAAAATTATATTATAAATATATACTTTTTTAAAAAAAGACAAAACCGCCTAAGTGCCCTGGGTGCTAGAAGGTGGGTGACCGCCTGAGTTTCACTAGCCTTTTTGAACAATGAGTTTTACTGCTTTGTTTAGTTTCGGTACTATTTGTATGGGTTTGGGTCCCTCACCGAGCCTTTAATTTTATGCCATCTGTTACCTTGACAAAAAAAAAGTATCAAACTCTTATTGAGTTCGACAGTAATTGTAACTTGTAACAATTCTCAATCCCTTACTTTGGAAAGTGAAAAGTCTAAGGGCTCGTTTACTTACAATAGGGAATCAAAAACAAAATTTGAGAATGAGAATCTGATACCCCAGTCCATTTGGGTCCCGATTCTCGTTCCTTGGGGTGTTTGTGCCTCTAAATTAGAGTAGAGCCCACTAAATTTTGATGTTCAAGTGGGTTAGTAAACATATGATAACCAAGGAAACAGAATGATTCCCAACGATTTTCATTCATTCAATTCTCATTCCTTTTATGTAAACATGCCTTAAAATTGATAATGTTTCGGACCTATATGTCACGGTTCCAATCATAAAAGTCATGTCGTCCTATGTATAAATACTAGGACCTTCAAACGACATGCCGCGGAAACAATTCCCCGGTTCCAGATCTTTACACACTCCCCATTCGTCGTCGTCTCGACCTCCGCAACCAAAATTCAAATGCCTCGCCCCAAAACCCCACCGCACCTCCGCCGCGAAACCACCGTGATCAAATCGGCGATCCTCTCTAGGCTTCTAGTCTTGACCTTAATCCTCCTATGGCGGACCCTCTTGAGCCCCTACGACACCTCCGCCCTCATCAACCCCGATTGCCTATCCGCCGATTCCGATCTTGACCACCACGACCAACAACAACAACAAAAGGTTCTCTTTCCTTCTCTGGGTTCAGCTATCGAGTCCAGCATTGTGTGGGATAGCGTTTACTTCGTTCGAATCGCGCAATGCGGATACGAATACGAGCAGTCTTACGCTTTCTTCCCGCTCCTTCCACTTTGCATTTCGTTGTTCTCGCGCTCAGGTTGGTCCGTTTTTATCAGTTTTCAGTAGTACCCATTCGGCTAGTTTATCAGTTTGTTCGTTTTTAAGCAATACCCACCTGTCAAGTTTTCGACTTTAAGCATGCCCACCTGGTTTTTATCAGTTTGATCATTTTTGAGCAATACCCAGTTGGAAATTTTTGAACTTTAAGAATGCCCACCTGGTGTTTTGTATCAGTTTGTTCATTTTTATGCAATACTCAGTTGAAAATTTGTTGACTTTAAGCATGCCCACCTGGTTGTATCAGTTTGTTCATTTTTGAGCAATACCGAGTGCGAAATTTGTCGACTTTTAAGTATGCCCACATGGTGTTTTGTAGCAGTTTTGTTGATTTTGAAAGGGTGTGCTTTTCTGTTTCAGTTTTGGCGCCATTGGTACCGGTTATTGGGCAAAGAGCTGTATTGGGATTATCTGGCTATGTGATCAATAACATTGCCTTCGTGCTTGCTGCAGTTTATTTGTACAGGTGAGCTGGTTAGTAAGCTTCAAGAGTGTATTTTACTTCCCCAAGTCTAACTAGCTTTACTTGCACTTGATTACTCGCCTACCCTTAATAAGACCCTTGATCTCTGAAATTGAATAGTATAAAGTATGAAGTTTCTGGAATGGAGACTATAATCTTTAACATAGATAAGGTGTGGCATGGATTAGGATGTCCATAGTCACGCAGTTTCAGATGACATACTATCCGGTGCTGCGCCATGGTAAATTTTACTTGTCTAGTACAACACTGGCCCCAACTTATTCCCTTTTTACTGACCACACACTTGGTGGTTCATTGTGTGGATATGTTGATGTTATGTTTTCGAAGAGTTTCTTAACATAGTGTATAATCCTTCAACCTTGATTCAATTCATTTGCCCATACATACCGTATATTTGCATCTCTTTTGGTTTAAAACTTTCGGTTGCTGTTCTTACCTTCTCACTTTAACAGGCTTTCAGTTACTGTTTTGAAGGACCATGAAGCAGCATTGAGGGCTTCAATTTTGTTTTGCTTCAATCCAGCTTCCATATTTTATTCATCAATGTAATTTTCTTTTCTTACTTTTTGTTTTGTTTCATTGTACTTGATTCCTATCAAATTGAATTTGATTGTATTTCTTATCTGCTGTCTACTGCAGATATTCGGAGACTTTGTTTGCCCTTCTTTCAGTTGGAGGATTGTACCATCTAATGTCTGGAAAACATGTTCTTGCTGTTCTTTGGTTCGCCCTCTCTGGATTTTCAAGGTCCAATGGAATGCTTAATGCTGGTTATTTCTGTTTTCAGACTATGCATCAGGCTTATGATGCTGTTTTCTTGAAAAATCGTGCTTCTGTAGGTTTCAATTTTATCTTTCTTTTATCAGTTTAAATTGTAGATATGAAATATTGAGCTTTAGTCTCCTGATCATCAGTAATTGATTTTGCCCACCTAGTTGCATGAAAGTAGTATTTCTTTTAGAACCTATAATAAATTCTATGCCATGTATGTGTAATTAAATTATTCTTGTAGAGTGTGAAAGAAAAAAGGAACATATCAGTTGTATAGCAGAAAGAATTTTTTTGTTGTATTAGCTTAATAACTTTCATTTCTACGCCAGTTGGCATTGCAGGTTCTTGTTGGTGGAGCTCTCCGTTGTTTATGTGTCTTTGTTCCTTTTGTTGTATTTCAAGCTTATGCATACAACAATCTCTGTGTTGGACATCTTCCAAATGATATGAGGCCGTGGTGCAAAGCAAGAGTGCCTTTGCTGTATAATTTTATTCAAAGCCATTATTGGTACTGTGAACTTTAATTAGCTATGCTTCTTCATCAGGCTATCACTTATTACATTTCTTGTTTAGCTGAAATGGGAGTCAATAGGAATTATTCGGACATTATTTGAACTTATGTTGATAGTTTACTTTTATGCCAGGGGAGTAGGTTTCTTGAGATACTTCCAAGTTAAACAGTTACCAAACTTTCTCCTGGCCTCGCCGATATTGTCTCTGGCACTCTGCTCAATTATCCATTACGCGAAGTCAAAGCCTGAAAGTTTTTTCTCTTTGGGTTTCCATGCTCAGCCTGAGGAAAAAGATTCTGCAGCTGTGCTGTTTTCTCTATCACGAGGTCAGAGATACGTTAAAATTTCTGAGAACTACTCTTCCAAAAGTCAAGATAATAATTTTTATGCATGCACTGGTTTATATTTAGTATTTACTAGTTGACACATTATTACTGTCGTTGGCTTGAGTTATTAATCACTTAAATAAATGGGATATGTTTGTAGCTATTCTGTTGATATATATGAAGCTACACCGTATTAGCCTTTGTTAAAAGTCTACTGAAGAGATCGATTCAGTTATTAGGATACCTTTTGTAATGTTCTATTCCTTTATATCCACTTTAGTATCTTCCACCTGTACTATTACCCCTAACTGATATGTGTAGGCACATCCAGTTACTAAATTATGCATGATTTTTGGTAGATTTTTTCTTCCATTTAAGTTGCATGTGAAGACCAGATAACCAATCATTTGCAAATGTAACAGAAAATCGCAATCTGAAAGCGAAGAAGAAAGTGATCAAAGACAGCCCCGCTTTGTTCCCAGAAGAACGTAAAGTATCACAAAAGCAAGGGTACTTGTCTATTGCCGTTCTTCCATGTATTCTACAGTTGGGATTTATGGCAGCTACAGCATTTTTTGTCATGCATGTGCAGGTTTGACTTTATTTCCTCCTTAAATTCTTTAATTTGATAAAGATTAATGAGTCAGAATGGTGGAGAGTTGTTAAATTAGTTTCAGCATCATGAAATGATGGATATGAGTATGAAAGGTTTGACTGAATCACGATCATCGGTGAAATTTGGTATGGCTATTCTAGGGAGAGCAGAGTTTAGGTTTATATGAAGTGTGTGACTGAATCAGTGTAATTCAGTGAAATCATTGGTATGGTTATTGTAGGCAGATCAGAGTTTGGGTTTTATATATCTGGATTCGGGTAAACAAAAGAAATGGTGGATTCCTAAAGCAAAGATAAAAAGAGGACTGGATCCCCTGCGACTGACATCATTATTTATGTTACCTTTCAATCAATATTGAAAGTTAGTGGGATTTATTTACTTGCTCCTCCTTCTAAAGGTCAAGCATTGCCGAGATGAAAAGTTTGTGAGATGAGCCCATCATTTAAGATTAATTATAGAATAGACTCGATTTGCCAGAAATCTCCAAACAATGCGTTATATCTCCAAATGTGTGCGCTGAGACTAAAACTGTTTGTTTATTAGATGACACAGAAAGTTTTCTTCTAAAAGATTGGTATAAAGATGGTGCCTTGTGATTTGAGTGCCATAGCAGACCAATGAAAACTTGTTTGGTTTCACCTTAGTGGTACTATACTTGTTTGGTTTTTCAAGGTTGGTATCTTTCTAATATTATATCTTGTTTTGACAGCGCTGCCTTCACTATGTAGCATAACTTCTGATCTGATGCTTTATGCATGACAGGTCGCTACTCGTTTCTTATCTTTCAGCCCTCCTCTCTATTGGTTTGCCTCCTATGTAATGAAATCTCCCGGTACTGGTAAAAGATGGGGATACATATTTTGGGCATACTCTACCGCCTACATTCTTCTAGGCAGCTTGCTCTTCTCGAACTTCTATCCTTTCACCTGATAGTGTTCAGCAATGGGTCTCAGATTGAATACACATACCGAAGTAGCTATCCTAATCTGTTTTATTGTTAGGAAGTTCCGTATATAATGCATTGTACAAATTTCGGATCAACCCAGATAGTGTTGGTAGCCCTTTTGTTCTTTTGCATGTTGTCATAGGCAAAACTTTGAGATCTGTTACAAAATTGTGTTACTGATGCAGATTGTCTCTCTCTCACCATTATGAATAATTGTGATGATTATGATGTTGTCACCATTTAATGGCATTTCCTTAAACTTCATTGTGTCTTTGGGCAAACGTGTCTATGAAACTTCTGCATGCTGTTTTATGAACTAAGCAAAGATTAGAAGGGGATGCTTTTGATTAGCCGGAAACAAAAATGTAGTTTGCTTCTGTAAACCATAGATAAACCAAGACTTTCAATCTAAACCACATTCCTCGCCGGTCCACTAGCAACTCGTCGGGTTTGCTATACAAACAAATATCAGGTGATCTCGGATTTGAGTGATAATTGGATCGTGACCAGCCTATCAGGAAAAGAAAAAAGAGAAAAATACGTAAACAGGTGGGCATGGGCCTGAATTCGAATGATCCCCCTCAGCCTTCCATTTTGGACAGAGGCCCGGCCCACATTGGAGGGAAGCAAATGACCCAATAGCCCTCTCATCTCAACTCTGGCGGTCTCGCCTCGCGTTCGTTTGTTGTGTGTGTGTGTGTAAAAAAAAACTCCATGGAAGACGAACTTGTGTGCTTTTCAAGTACCAAACACGACTTAGCAGAGAACAACCTGGTGCAATTGCTAAAACGCAGCGTTCTGGTCCTCCCTCTCTCTCCTTGTGCAGGTACTCTCTCCTGTTCTCTTATCTCTATGCTCTGTATGTGAAGGTTATGGCGGGTTTAGGGTTTTTGCTTGTTCAAGCACATCTTGTTTAATTGAATAGGATGACTGCAAAGGTTGAAGCAGCAGCATCTGCAGTTGAATCTCGGAGTTCGACAACTAGTTCATCTGCATCATCGTCGACCGCACCGAAGGTGGTCTCAATGTTTGCTGCTAAGTGTGGGTTTGTCATACCGAAAAATAAGCTGTCGGGTTCGCTCGTGCCCGCCTTCCGCGGAAGTAAAAGTTTAGGAGGCAGCGATGCAGCAGATAGTGGGGAAAGCAACACACAGACCCAGAGGAAAACAAAATGGGGTCCTGATCTGACCCAAGATGCTTCTGTCAGAAAGGGAAGAGCCTTAGCTTATCAGGTATTGTTTGCTGGTTGAGAATTTCACTAAACAATGTGGGACTTAAGAGTTTCAAATTTGTGGGTTTGGAGGCATTTGCAGCCCCAGTTTTGTTTTGCTGGAATTTCGCAGTTTTCCCTTTCCCATGAGTGATTAAAATGCTGGTCTGTGTGTTCTGTGTGAATGCTTCACATGCACAGCCTCCCATTCCAGGTGCTATTAAGTGATATTACTGCCTGTTTGGTGGTACAAATTTTGAGCAGGCTCGAGTGGATCAAATTACGCAACTGCTGAAGTTTGGAAGGTTAGAGGCTGCGGATGATGAGGACTTACCATCAGCACCTGAAGATCCACATGACAATTCCTCTAGACGTCAAATTGATGGAGAGGTAGAATTGCTTTCATGTTGTACAGTTGCCTCTTAATTTCGTTCACTGCTTTCTAGTATACTACTTGTTTGCTGCGGAATGATGTTTCAATTTGTTACTGATAATAATATCCCCCACTGTAGGAGGTAGAACAGTTGGAACTTGAAAAGCGGGAAGCCATAGGTTTGTTTGACAGTTTTCTTGGATTATACCTTCATGTAACTTGTGTTGTGTGTTGCATTGATTATTGTTCTTTCTGACAATATTCAGGTGAAATATTAAAGTTGAATCCAAGTTACAAGGCCCCGCCTGATTATAAACCTTTGTTGAAAGAGTCTACAGTTCCTATTCCTGTAAGTTTAACTTCTGGTTCTGAAATTCTTAGGGATACTTTTCCTTTAAATTGTTTCTTTAGAGATGGTTTGTGCGATAATGTGTGAAGAGGTTGGCCATACTTTGGGGCTTGGGAGGTAAACTATGGGTCACAGAGTGCTGCAAGGATTTAGAAATAAATTTTCAAGGCTAAATGCTTGCAACTGAACTTAATAGGTAGGTCAGCTAGTTTAAGCTGTATTGAAAAAGAAAGGGTTGAACAGCTAATCGCAACTGGCTGAGATAGGCTTTGTTGAGTTGAGCTCTTTGACTGGGTGATACAAGTCTTTCCTCTACTTCCTTGCCCTTCAATGGCCTTTCCCTTTTTACTTTAGTAGGAGTCAAATCAAGGTTCTTTGTCTTAGTAAAGGAAAAGAGGCATACTTGACTATAGGAACTGGTAATTAAATGATCCCGATTTTACTATTAATTGCCCAGCACAATATGCCAGCGGCCCAGTAACTTTTATTGTGATATACAGACAAAGCACTAATTTATGTTGCTATGCATTGCTACTTTTATTGTTGGCCTTTAAGGATGATGAACCCATTTTGATCCAACACTAGTAAGGATCTGTTAAGCTAGAGTGTAATTTGTTACTTAGGCCAATGTTATGCTTTAGATTTGAGAATATTTAGCATTGAATTTCTTTTGTTTGGTGATTTTGGATATTGGTGTTACCTTGTCTTGCACCAAGCAGTCAGATTGTACCGTAGTACGTAAGTCAACTTCCAAATAAGTCTTTCTAGAGAGAAGCCTATGGTTACCAAATTTTGCCCTTTATTAGGCAGCCACACCCTTTCTTAGGAACTTTTATAGTGAGTTGAGCATGTCATTGTTGGAGACAAAGGTCACCTACTTGTGAATACAACTACTGTATTATTAAAGATTGCAATGGGTTTATGTGGTTATTATCCATACTATTTTAGAATTTTCCTTTTGCCAAGGGGGGTTAATTTGTCAGCATGACCAAATTTCATGTTTTTCTGAGTCAGCAAGTATTTGTTTCTGATGCATTCAATGCTTTTCAGGTGAAAGAATATCCTAGATATAATTTTTTGGGCCTAATATATGGTCCTGGAAGTGATAATCAGAGGCAATTAGAGAAGGTGAGAAGTTTGTGGTAATGCTGATGTTGGTTACGGCAGACAATCATAATTATCATGGTCATGTGCTATATTCTCTATCATGTATGTTTTCATTGTACCTGACTGACTCTATATATGCAAAAAAGGAAACTGGAGCCAAGATTCAAGTCTATGGTACCAAAGCAGGAACAGGGGAGAAGGTAGATGCAGGAATTTTATTGCTTGTGGAAGTAATATAATGCACATGCATATATGCAGGGACTTGATCCTTTTTTAATTGTTTTACTTGTTACTAGGTTGAAGTAAAACCATCTGAAGGGAGTGAAATGCAGGGTGAATATGAACAGTTGCATGTTCATGTATCAGCTGACACATTTGAGAAAGTAGATGCAGCAGTTGCTGTAATTGAATTGCTAGTAACCTCTGTATCAGTAAGTTTCATTATCATTCTGAAGTTAATGAGAAGTGTTTATTGTACACTTTTTTCGTTCATATGATTATAGTATTCTACTATCATTTCTACAATTCTAATGTATAGTATTATGTACTTCATTCAGGGAAATCTGGTAGCGGTTCCCAAAATAAGTGCTTCAGTTTCTGGTGATAATACTCATGCTCCTAGTCAAGGTCAGGATGCTACCACCCATAATATGGTTCCTACTACTGTGGTAAACCAGGGAATTGTGCAACCAGTGGCAGGAACTACACAACCTCCACTGGATGGGCAGTTTCAGTACCCCAGTCCATTTTTCTCGACGGGCCCATCGTCCACTCCAATGAACATTCCTGGCTTCACTCCACTGAATTCTTCTAGGCCATTTTTCAACAATCCTACCCATCTATCGACATCAGACTTCCAATCCACAAGTCTGCCTTCACTATTTGGAACACCGCCACCTCTTGCGTCCCCAAGGCAGCACTTGCCAACACAAAATTTTCAGCAAACATATATGGCTCACACCAGTCATGGTAATGTTGGCCCGCCAAGAAATCTCTCTTTGATGCCTCCCCAACCTTCATCAGTTCAATTTGATATTTCAGCTCCGCTTACATACATGGGCAACCAACCACCACCAACAGGTTCATCCTCT
Source organism: Spiraea crenata (assembly GCA_033992175.1). NCBI lineage: Eukaryota > Viridiplantae > Streptophyta > Magnoliopsida > Rosales > Rosaceae > Spiraea > Spiraea crenata. The sequence goes on from JAVBHV010000022.1 coordinate 522,108, forward strand.
ATCATCAGTCCATTTGCACCTTCATTTCCTCAATTATCAAGTGCACCTACATCTCTAGCCCAACCTCTTCAATCAAGAGTTGCAAATTCTGTCTCTGAAAGTGTTCCGACTTTCACTCCGCTAAAACCACCAATGATGGTATCTCCAAACCCTGGCGATTTCACTTTTCAGCCACAACGACCACAGAATCCATCCTTCCAAGCGGTTCCCCAGCCAAGCAGTCACTTTTCAGCTCACAATGCTTTCCCTGCTAGAACAATGGCGCCACCTCCAGCACCTCAGCCACCTTTCCAGTTTCCTGTGCAAAATATGACAGAGACTGGCATGTTATCAAGGCCACAGGTTGAGCACTTGGGTCAACCTCCACCAGCTCATATATCTACCGTTCCCTTTGCTAGAAATTCAACTACCATCCTAGTTCCTTCGAGACTTGCACCTTTTTTAGACACTAGTCCTCTTGCACCTAGGCCACAACACCTGCCAATGGGACCAAGGAACTTCAATCCAGCTAACCACATGCCCCATTTACCCAGTCATCTGCCTCCAAGACCTGGAAATCATATTCATTATCCTGCTCACTCTATCCATCCTGAGATTCCACAAGGTCCAAATTCACAGTTCAGCAACAACCTTGCATTTGCCTCTGGTAAGCCGGTATCTAGCCCTGGTGGACGTCAACTTTATGATCCCTTCTCGCACACTTCCATGTCTTCTAGGACTCAACAGCAAGGAGGTAATCCAGCAAGAGAATGACCCCGACTAATGGCTTTGATGGTCTTGTTTAAAGTACTTTAGGATTTAGTGATAAAGGTGACCAACATAGAGCTCATATTATTAACATGTTCTGACTATAATGATGGGGCAGAACTTTCTCACTTTTTTACCATTGTGATTTGTTTCCCATTCCTTTTTGTCTTGTGTCCAGGTTCTAAATTTTACTTGACTGAATTACTGAATTTGTATATTTGAGACCACTTATACAGTGTAAGAGGCAATCTTATTCTGTATATTCGCGGCTGGACTTTTCCTTAATTGTAACTCCGTAACCACAAGTGAGGATGGGGGTTATTGAGAGATATCGTGGCATCCACGGCCATGGGAATTAATCAATTTATTGAACCATCATGGAAGGAGTAATGTCCACAACATTTTGGCTGTATTTGGATGATGGTGTTGTAAGTCCCAAGGAACTTTAGTTAATTGTGGTTGGAGTATATGAACAGGGCAATATGCAACTAGATCGTCATATGGCAATCAACTTAATAGGATCATACAGGACTATTTGAAAAATAGAGTAATGGTTATTCAATGGAATGATGACCTTTATATACTGTATGTTGTTATATAATATGAAGGATAAACAAATTGCCTTTCTTTCGCGAGTAATCTTAAAACTTTCATATGCACACAAACACAAAAGACTAAACGTAAAAGCTAAAAAGCCTAAAACCCATCAATATGCAATACAAGCCAAACAATCTCCCACACCAACATTTTGTTGGCTTGATCAAATTCGATAAATAATTTGTACAAGCATTCATCATCTACTTAATTTGTACTTTTTCCCCTCTACCTTTCCATGTCAATGGGCGCAACGCCTGCTTTCTGGTTCATATGATTCATAAATTTCTTTGAGTTTCCAATGTTGAGTTCCTTTGGAGATTCAACATCTTCATCTTCTTCTGTTTCCCTCGTCAGTGAAAAGTACTCAACCTTTTCGCCGTAAATCTTAACGAGAACCAAATAGAGGGACACACCAAAAATTGCTACTCCCACCAAGAACCAACTGAACTCAAGGTTCACCAAGGACTTGGCTCTGTAGAGTGCTTCATCTCCATGGCATCTCACCACTTTGTGACCCTCTTCCAAGTTCATGAAGCAGCCTTTCGGCATTAACCCCGGCGTCCACAGCATGAATCCCATGACCATAAGCCAAAGACCTTGGAAAATATGCTCAAAGACCTTACAAAAGAGACCAAAAAGCTATAGGGGAGGCCAATTCCCATTAGAGTTGTGGTCAAGGAAACAAGTACTATAAGCTGAAGAAGCATGTGGTATTGGCCTTCAGGGCCCGAGTGATCAGCAGAGTGGAGGTGAAAGAGAAGCAGCTGCTGCCCAAAAGCCAGGGCTGCAAGGAATTGGGTCAATTCTTGTTTGACTTTTGGACCTGTTTTGTCAAGGATGATGGCAAAGGCTGCATACACCAAGAAGGTCGTGGAGATTGAGGAGTGCTCAAAGTTGTGTAGATGGTTGGTGGGGATGGTACCATCGTTATCCAACGGCTGGTGTTTCTCTGGGCCGATGAAGAGTTCCATGGCAATAGAGGCAGAGGAGCCTGCCATGATTAACCACAGCTCCAAGTACTTGAACTTGTGGGTGGAGAACCATGGTGGCGCTATGTAGGAGTTGGGTTGGTGGAGATGGAGCTTGATGTGATTAAAAAGATGCCATAGGCCAATCAGAAGGAACCCGAACCCCGGTGCTACATGACCAACTAAAGTTCCCATCAATCTTCAACGGTAACTTTTTCTCCAAGAATTCGAAGAAAGAACTCGAAATCTTGTATTGTGATGAGGGGCAGAGGAAAACAGAGAACAACAGAGGAATGGAGGCAGGGGTTGCTTATGCTTTTGTTGTTGTTGAAGAGTTAAGAAAAAGAAAGGGAGGGAGTGATGAGGAAGGGTGACAACGGAGAATGGGGTTTTTAAAGTTTGAAGAGGGGGAAAGGGAGAATGGGGGTTGAAATTCTAAGGAGTCCAGAGGCTTCCAACGAGCGAAATTTGTAAAATTTGAGGTACTTGTTTGGCGGCTTAAGGTAAGAATGTTGTTAAGCATAGTTGACCAATGACCATCTTTCAGGCTTCGTTTGTAAATTGTAATGAATGACACGAGCAAAGGCTGCCAACTTTCTAGAATGATAGAGGCATCAACATTGGTTTTTCATTTATTCCACATTTGAAATGACAAAGTTGCCACTAAAATTGTGAAAAACTAGGTCATTCTCTGTCTTTCATGTTTTTTAGCAGGTCAATGTCTCCATGATGGGAAGAAAACAATTAATGTGAAAAATACAATAATGTGCTCTCCTCTTCTTTTTCAAACCATATAAATTTTATTGAAGACAAATATAAATATTTGAGTTTGAAGCGAATATATTTAAAAGGACAATCATCTTCATAGGTGCCGATACGCTATTTCATGATCTAAGAGTATACAAAAATCTAAACTCAAACAAAATTACTACAATGACTTCACTATCATAATAATTCCATCAATCTCTACAATCCGAGGTGAAAGCCCACTAATATATCCTCAAGAGCATTCTAGTTCGTCTCCATTGCATCAATCTCAGCAATCCGAGGTGAAAGCCCACTAATATATCCTCAAGAGCATTCGAGTTCGTCTCCATGTCAACCCTTTGATGATAGCCACCCTATGACAATGCTTCACCCACTAACATATCTTGTATGGTAAACATATAATTGCGTTATTTAGCTTATTTATTTCCAGCTTGTCTACAAAGGGCATTGTGGTCATTATAAGTGAGAGTGACAAATGGCACTTGGGCTATCCACGAGGAAAATGAGATCAAAGGAAATTTGGCGTTGTATATCTGCTATCACATGAGTTTGGTCATCTTTCTTCTCTTGCACGAAATTAGGAAGTTTCTTCATATGACTATTGACTGTGTTGGTGGTATTATCAGGGCTGCAGAAAACATCAGTTACCTCAAGCCTTCAAACAAATTGCAAAAGGATGGGTACGAAGCAACCTAACTTTTTCCACAAATTAATGAGTAGGATTATACTTATCACCCGCCGATACGCAATTCTCAAATGAAATTGAAATCATCACAATTCATATATATATGAGAAATTTCTCAACGTACACATGCCCCTCTATTAGAGGGTGTACTGTTTTTCCGTTGAGGCCTTTTCTAATAGTGCACACATTACCGTTTGAAGTATAAACCCCAATTATTATCAAACCAATTAAAATAAGAAGAGAAAAAGCTGTACAAGTCAATGACAAATTGATCCGTCGCTCTAGATCTTCTCAAACCTTTTCCCCACGAAAAAGATTAGCATGGTGTGTCATCACTTGTCATTTTTCCAACATGGATACCGTTGCGTGTGCTATGCCGCAACTATAGAATTAATTATACAACTGTTTACTTGAGTATATTTTTTCCAAATTAAGTGGCAGTATAAAACGTATTAGAATACAATTACATTTATAATACTATTTGACGACATGAAAGTGATATCATTGTGAAAATGACTAACTTTCTTGAAAGAATAGGATATAAAGGCATCCAAGCAATTTATTTTCCTTTTGGTTGTTGTGAGGAAGATTCCTAAATATTCGTTCAAAAGAAATGATAGATACAAGAACATAAATTGAACGGTCCAAGTAATCAGAATTGGATTAAGCGAGGGGCTACAATATATGAGATTCTTGGGACCCAAGTTTGGTAATGACACACGGAAGACTGACTAAAATTCTATATTTTTACCAAGACTTTTCCACAAATACTAGACATATGTGCATTGTTGCATCATCCTATAGCTACTCCTTAAGCCATGGAATAGCAGCCTCGGTTTTTATTTTTCCCAAAGAGCAGCCTCAGTTGTTGCTCTAAAAAAATTGATCATTCATGGCAGTAGCTTGGCCGCCACAATTAGAAATGAGAGATCAAATGCCTCGAGCATTTCAAAAGTGAAGATCAAAATGGACAGAATTATTATGGCACCGATGGCAAGGATTTGTTTGCTATCCATCTTCATGCACATTAAACTATATTAAATTATTCATTTATGTGTTCTTCATCATCTAAGATTTTACATTTTAAATACCCTTAATTCCTTTTTAAAATACCCTTAATTATTTCAGTTGAGTCACTAATGACGTTGTGCCAACCTTAAAGAACATCTTCAATTTATGTAGAATGAAATGGACGTCACCTTTTGAATAACTTGATATGCTTTGATATTTTGTAATTAAACTAACCAAAATAAAATGGTCAATTATATTAAGAACGTAACCAGATTTAACATAGTCAAACTTTGATTCCCACTTTCTTTTTACATAACGAGCAAAAATCTCATTACTTTTTTTTTTCTTTAAGAGATGATGCATAGAATAACCAACACGGGTTGGGTTAGTGAAAATAGCGCGAGCCATCTCCCCAAAGGGGGGGTCTCAAGTTTGAAATGCGATGAAAGCTAGTCTACTTAATGTTGGCCAGGAATAGGGTGAAAATCACAACTAGCCTCCTTCTGATCCCGATTCGGATTAGTCCTTGATTAAAAACATTGGAATACTGGATGATACAATCAAATGCTGAACTCAGCATGGTTTGTCTACGGAACATGGACAAACCATTCTTAAACAACAATCCATCTTGACATACAATACAATCAAATGCTGAACTCAGCAATTGAAATTTAGAGTGGAGCATGAGAAATGAGATCCAACGCCTAGTTGTCGATCACCACCAAGTACTCCATTTTATTCCTTCCAACACTAGCATCTGAATCATTGTTAATTATTTCTTGGAATGCCTTAGGCCAAAGGCTTTTAACCTCGCGAGGCCATCTTCAAGAATTGAATGATCGCAAGCGAAGGTTATGCGCAACCAATTCTTCATCCCCACTCCCACCCCTGCAATAACATTACTAGCATGTAAAATACAGGTTGTGTTTAGTGTTTAGATCAGCTTAACACAGGGGATAAGAATTATGTTTCTTACCAGGTAGTACTACAACAGATTCCTCTTTGGCAAGCTTTACGCAGAAATCGATGTCATCGCTAATGTCATCCAATAATGAGAGGTTTAGCTTCACCTGCGTTTAACACATATGTATGTATATATTGGATATATTTCACATCTGTTTTAAACCTGCTATGAAAAACATGTGTAGCGGCACTTACCATTACAAACATGGAACCCACTGGTTTGCTTGGGCAAGTGATGCAAGGGATTTCCTTAAGTCTATCGTAACATATGTCTACACAAATGCTTAATATCCCAAGTTTTTCGGAAAAGTAATCCTCCTTTGTTTTGTCTAGAATTTGAGGTAGTGCTGCCTGATAATAAACCACATTGTGAATTTCATCAGGTAAAAGCAAGAACATGAAGAAACTAATGAGTAAGGTTTGGGGGTATCAAGAAAAAAATTTAGGTCGAAATTTGTACTGGCCAATCGTTTTCATGTGTTGTTGAATCAGTTACTTAATCCTGTCAATTGACTCAACACTTAGAACCCTGTTGGTCGCCTCAGTCTGAACCACACTAGTTGTAGTACAAGCAATTCTGAACTCAAGAGGTTTGTCATCTGTCAAGTTTGAGTTATTTCACTGTACTTCGATCAATAGTTGCTACTTATCTATATCAAGTCGCAATAGTCGCTAGTTATCTATATCAGGTCGCAAAAATTGTCAATACCGAAAAGGACCAGTTGTCTTGAATATATTTAGGTATCAAGGTACAAGTCTATCCTAGAAAATCCAGCAGTTGTCTTGAATGTAAATGTACTGCAGTTTCACTAATGTAAATATGCAAATGAAAAACAACTACTCAACCAACAGACCTGGATGAATGTTGGAGGATCGGGTGAGACTTCGAGACACCCTGCTATGCGATCAATAAGCTGTGGTAGAAAGCAAAGGAAGACAGATATGAGAAACCATTGTGATACATACAATGCGACAAGGAAACTGTTTAGCTCTTTCATTTGTCAAGCAGAATCTAATGTGTTAAACCAGATTTTGTCTGTAAAGGAATAAGCGGTTATATGTAAGATTGAGAGAAAAAGTACCCCAGTTTCTTTAAGAACACCATTGGGATCACATGTGACAAGCCAACCAAGTCGCCAACCAGGTACGTTCCATCTCTTGGATATAGAACCAACTGTTACAACTGGTACAACAGTTCCGAATGTCCCCATGGGCACAAATGGGTTATTTCCGTAAGTGATACGCTCATAAACTTCATCAGCAATTACAAGAATCCCAAGCTTCTTTGCTATCTCTGCAATCTAAAATTCAACGAGTTCAAAAGCATAAGCATCATCATTGTAGACAAAATGGTTTATTCTAGGACAACATATGTCATGATTAAGAAGCTCCTACACTATACATCATTTGGCTAGTGTGGTTAAAGAATGTTATTCAGAATACCCTCTGAGATGATAATTTTAATTGGGGTAAGGCATGTGCAGTTCTTTTTCCTTCAGATTCGGTTCAATGATAAAGCTTTCTTCATGCATGTGAGACTCATTTCTCTATTAAACGGATAGTTAACAATGTAATGTTTGAGTAAATTATGCAGACTACATTCTTAGAGACGACACCACACTAGATCTATATGGGCGTCTGAGAATGTAGTCCTCGTGACGTTATGAAACATAGTTAAATTATAGCGTTTAATTTATACTTGGTACCTGCTGATCTTTTTTGTGTACATTTTTCCACATGGATTGCCAGGATTAAGCAAACTAACCTCCTCCAAATGTTGAGCAGAGTGTACATTTCCACAGGGATTGCCAGGATTAATGGTCACCATTGCTACAGTATTCTCATCTGAAAGTGCTACCACAGCTTCAAGATCAACCTCCCAACCCTTTTCAGGAAGGAGATCATAATGACGGACTTGGAGATTCGCGCAGGAGGCACGAGCTTCATAGAGAGAGTAACCAGGCCTTGGAAGCAGAATGTTGGCACCAGGAGTACGACCAAGAACTGTTATAATCAGTTCAATTGCTTGTGCGCATCCAATTGTGAGATAAACATCATCTGGTGTTAAATTGTAGGGTAGCTCATGGGAGAGGTACTCTGCAACTGCCCTGACGCATTACGGGCATCAAGTCAGTATACACTAATATGAAATGTTACATCAATACACATATCCAATTTTCACCAGTGCTCAAACCCTAATTGGTGGTTGATACTAAACATAGGATAGGACATAGCCATTACAGATTAATTGGCTTGTCAGATATGATGGGACTAAACTCACTCATTAAATTGGACAATACGTACTGGAACCTTCCGACTTGGGTGAGAAGAGCTCTACTTAGTTCCAACTTGGACCAGAAATAGTCAATTACTAACTTAAAATTTATGCTTCGCTAAGTTACTAATCCGCTACAAACTCTTTGCTCAGCCAATAAAAAAAATATTTCCATAAAGTAGAGCACAATCCTAACATGACCAAGGAAAAAAAATGAAAATTAAATTAATTAACCAGGAAATGAAATCAATAGTAACATATGCTCAAGTCAACTAAAATATATAACACATATAGCTTAGCAGAAGCAATGAATGACCACCGTACCTCCTGGCCGGAGGAATACCAACTTGAGGAGCATAACAGTTGTACTTGGCGGAGCGAAGGGTGTCGACGATGGCGTCTTCGGCTACAGGACTAGTCCGAAAGCACGCAAAGGCCGACGGGTCACCGTGGCCAAGAGGAATGGCCGGCCTTTCATCATCTTTGTTGAGATGTCGCATAACGTTTCCAAGAACTGTTCGGATTGTGCTTGACGGTGCTGACGCCGGTTTGAGCTCTCCATTCTTCCCCTCAAAGTTCCACTTCTTCGACCCACCATTTTCCATTTCTTCTTCAGTTTGTTTTCTTGTGTGTGGTGGTTGTTGAGAGGAGCTCGATCTCTTCTTCCTCTTGTAGCGTCCGTCTTTATATAATCAATAATCAATATCGCATGTCCCCCACTTGCCACTGACTGCCACAAATACGAGGCAAATTACTCTTTGTTCTTAACTTATATATATATATCCACGTGGCACGCACCTGCCTGATGATTTCCTAATAACGAGCTGGCTAGGCATATTCTTGTCGTTTTCTTCTTATTTCTGCTGTGTTCATGCTACACTAACAAACAAATTGAATTGATGCTTTTAAATGACTGACTGATTAGCAAGAGTTGACCCTTAAAAAGACTACAAGTAAAAAGACCTCTAGGTCTAGTTGATGAACCAATTAAATTGATGCTTTTAAATGACTGACTAGGAAGAGTTGACCCTAATACCAGGTCTAGTATGAACCCAAACCTAAGAAGCAATAAGAGCATCTCCAGCTGGTGCAATGACAATCCGTTGCCCGCGAACGCCGCGCGCTCCACCCCCAAATCGACCGATCGCGTCAGTTCTCGCTCGACGCACGATCGACCATCCCTCCCGCCCTCCGACAACAAGCTGAAAAGCACAACCGACTTTTTTAAAAAAAAAAAATTGAAGTGCGGCTCGTCACACGCACTAGCCGAGGGTTGTGGCCGTTGGATTGATCTCGAGAACGGGCCGTTGATTTGGGGGTCATTTTGTAATTGTTTTATTTTTTGGGTTTGTTTTGTAATTCTGGTTTGGGTAATTTTATAATTTTTAGGCTGTTCTGAATTATTTTTTTGGTTGCTTTGTAATTATTTTTTAAAAAAAAATTCAGAAAAATACCCTAAATTTTATTTTTTCCTATAAATACCACAATATTTTTAATATATTACAAGAAAAAATTAAGGAAAAATTACATTTTGATACTACTGAGATCAAAATACCCAAAAACACTACTACTCTTAAACATTAAATATACTACTACTTTGACACATGTGATTTATAATTGGGTTGTACACTTTAATAACAACTTTAACTTCACCGCTCTGCAAAATACGCTCAATCTCTTCATCACGCAGAATCTCCTAAAACTTCAAAACCTTTTTTACCCAACTTTCTCATCCGAACTCCGTTACAGAAATAATTGGTTTTCGTCTCGTCGCCCTCTTTCCAACACCAAGATTTACCCCAACACTGTAGAGAGAAACAGAGCAGCAACGTCTTCACATTTTCCTCAGATTCTCCATCCGGGACAAATGGGACAAACCACCACCAAAAACTCATCCTCTCATCATTCAGACACAGCCCAACCAACGTTGAGCTTTAGTTTCCACTCATCGCCGGAGAGCCTCCATATTGGTTAACTTTCCGGTGAGTTTCCGCCAAGGTATCTTTGAAACTAGTCAGAAGCTTTGTTGGGTTGTTTAGATGAGATTGATAAAAAAATCATAGAATTGATGGTGAGTCACACAACTATTCTTTCTCCTTCATTTTGAAGGACTTCCTTCAAATAAAAGAACACTTCCTTCAAATTGAGGAGCACATCCTTCAGTTTTAAGGCACCTCCATCAAAGTTCAGTTAGGGAATTTGAAGCAACAGTGAAGAAGGAAGACATCCTTCAGTTTGAAGAGCACATCCTTCATTTGAAGAGTACATCCTTCATTGAGAAAGCACATCCTTCAGTTTAGACACCTCCATCAAAGTTCAGTTCTGGATTGAGCGGTAGTTGAAGGAGAAACATCCTTCAGTCTAGGAGCACATCCTTCAGTTTGAGGAGTACATCCTTCAGTTTGAGAAGAATAGTTTGAGACGCTTCCTTCATTTGAAATCACATCCTTCATTGAGGACACATCCTTCAATTGAGGAAGTGCTCCTTCGTCTGAAAACTGTCCTTCAATTTTTGAAGAGCACTTCCTTCAATTTGAAGAATCACATCCTTCAGATTTTGAGGAGAACTTCCTTCAATTTGAGGATCACTTCTTTCAATTTGAAGGAGCACATCCTTCAATTTGAAGGAAGTGCTCCTTCAGATCTGCAGGAACATGTCTTTCAGATTTTTGAAGGATCACATCCTTGATAGAAGTCCTCCTTCATTTTGAATGAAGTCCTCCTTCATTTTGTAGGAACACTTCCTTCATTTTGCAGGACTTCCTTCATTTTGAAGGAAGTCCTCCTTCATTGAAGGAAGTCGTCCTTCGTTTTGAAGGAACACTTCCTTCATTTTGAAGGAAGTCCTCCTTCCCCCACAAACTTCAAAACACTCTCACTCATAACTTTCTCATCCGGACTTCGTTTGACACGAAATCAATTGGGTTGGATTTGTCTCGTCGCCCTCTTTCCATAAGACACCAAGATTGTAACCCTAGACCCACTGAGAGAGAGAACATGGCAGTCCTCCTTCCCCACAAACTTCAAAACACTCTTTTACCCATAACTTTCTCATCCGAACTCCGTTTGACACGAAATCAATTGGGTTGGATTCGTCTCGTCGCCCTCTTTCCATAGACGCCAAGATTGTAACCCCAGACCCACTGTAGAGAGAGAACATGGCAGTCCTCCTTCCCCACAAACTTCAAAACACTCTTTTACCCATAACTTTCTCATCCGAACTCCGTTTGACACGAAATCAATTGGGTTGGATTCGTCTCGTCGCCCTCTTTCCATAGACACCAAGATTGTAACCCCAAACCCACTGTAAATAGAGATCGAGGCAGAAACATTTTCACGTTTTTTGGCGACGGAGGTGGAGGTGTGCGTGAGTCTCACGCTCCGTGAGCTGTAGTGGGCTTTTTAGTATATTTTTAAGAAAATAGTAGTATTTTGTAATAATTTTATTGCGGTAGTGTTTTTGGGCATAATAAAAGTGTGATAATAGTTTTTGGGTAGAAGCCCAAAAATTAAACACTACAAGAAAAAATTTAACACATAAACAAAATGCAATCCTTGCCCTCTAAATTGTCCTCCAAATTGCCTTTGTTGGGTGGAAGCAACAAAGGCAATTTGTTGGCATTCAAATTTCCCTTAGACCTAAGGCAATCCACCCAACATGGTTGGAGATACTCTAAAGGAGTAGGACAGACTCCTATTGATTACTTACAAAAATTCCTAATAGTAGTAGTTGTTCGTTGGCTGTGCACAGTTTGCACGTGCGTGCTGGGTGTTCACACTGACCCAAACGTTACAGAGAATACCAACCCTAGAATCATAGAGAAATACACAAGTGTACCAATCCTAACAAAACAGAAGAGGCTGAAACCAATGTTCTGGCGGTTCATGCCTCGGATCCTGCCACTCATGGCCTTGCCGGAGATTATCAAACCACCGGGGACTCGGATCCGAACTCGAGGGAATAGCGAAACCGTAGAGAATTAGAAATGAGATCCTCGACAGGATTGAGTGGGCTAATTAGCTGAAGGACAGGAAAGCTGCAAATGCAAAGAGCTTGGGCCCAGGATTGAGTTTGAGTGGGCCAATTAGCTGAAGGACAGGAAAGCTGCAAATACAAAGAGCTTGGGCCCACCAAACTGGGCCCAAATAAGAGTCGAAAGAAGAGGCCGGGCTTTTGGTAATGTGAATTCTCGTACAACTGGAGCACCATAATCCATAATTTATACATTTGTAGGACAATGACTGAGTGGACTGGTAAAAGATTGGCATTAGACTTCTATCAGCAACAATAAGCTATTGTACGCAAACAAAGTAGGGAAGTAAATGTACTTCAGTCTTCTGCTACAGCAGCTTACCACTAACAAAGTGGCATATAATCTTGCACGGGAAGCAACTGCTACACAAGCTGAGAACTTTTGGGATGGGGATGGACCCCATGGCTTGCAGAAATGATTAGAGATGAAATGCAAGTTTAGTAGTTTTTGAATGTGGTGTCTAATCTGGGCCCAATTCCCTATGATGGTTAGGCCATAAAGAGATTAATTAGGTTCCCGTTCTTTCTTCTGATGGCTTTGCCATAGGAGGGAGGGGCGGGTTTCGGGCTAGGCTTTATGCTCAATCTACTTTGTTATTCTTGAATGCACATTTGTTTAGTTTATGAGGACTAGATACTCTTTTCGCTTGTATATTGCGAGGGTTTTAACGAGTACTCCAAAGTTATTTTTTCATATGTAGTCTTTGTACTCCTTTGGTTGGCACATTGTCAAACCCAATTAAAAACAAGCACATTCCTTTGGATAAAAAACCAAAAAAAAAAAAAAAAAAAAAAAACTCGAGGCCTATAGGTCGATCACTCTCTAGTTATGATTGATTCTGGTGGACTCTTCATATGGCCAGTGATTATATTGTTGATGGCTTCCCTTCACTTTCACTCAATTTGTTTATGTCGATGAACCCACCACTGAAAATTATTATGTCTCAAGAAACTTTCACTGGCAAAAGAACAGTGGATTTGTTTTGTCCCACATGTAAACCAAATGAACATTTACCAGGAGGCAAATATTGTAGTCGAAAATGTCGCCTCTTTGGTTACGAGAATCGTTCTTGTATTTTGGCTTTCTAGTACAAAATGGTTCAATTTTTTTATAAAGGCATCATGTATCACGTATGGCTACAGACTTTCCCGGAAAATGCACCAATTTATTCCAATTAAAAGACAAAGACCAAGACCTCTACTAGAGAGAACCAAAAAGTAAGAGTTAGGCCACCCAAACAAATACAAATACTTCGTGCATGGACAACTATGCCGAATGGTTCCTTAAAATAGACCAAAGGTAGGAGCCACTGCCAGTACATGCCAACAGAGCTTGCAAAAATTAGTGAAAGTTTGCTCACACATTGTTGAAAATAGTGTCACTTAGACGGGTTAAAAAGTCAACCCAACCTTAAGATATCTACATCTATGAATTGTAGTCCATGTATGATTCATACGAAAATGATGGTGATTTGTTTATATGTAAGAAGACGAGCAGTATGTATGCACCTTCTTTTATTCTTTGCCAAACCTAGGGGTGGGCGTTTTAAACCAAGAACCGAAGAACTGATTCAATCCGAACTGAAAAAATCCGAAAAAATTCGAGTTGATTAAAAGAGTCAAAATCCAATATCCAAATTGAACCAATCCGAATTTTAATGGATCGGTTCATGGATTTTGCTTTATGAAATCTGCTCCAATCCGAACCGATCCAAAATAATATTTATTTTATTTTATTTTATTAATTTACACATGTCATAATATTATTGGTGTATATTTTATTAATTTACACATGGTTTATAAAATATGTCAGTTCTTATGGTAGGTTAAGAAATGTTATGAATCATATGTGGAAGAGATTATTTTCTATTACATGATTTCATTTTCTTAGGAAGCTAATTTCTTTCTATTTGTGCGCCATTACTTATAACAAATTGTGTTTGAAGTAGGATGACCAACACCACACCTTCAAACTCACCTATTGGTATTGATGGAGGTACATTTATTTGAATTACGAAAATTGAATTGTATGATCCGAAAATCCGAATCTGAACCGTGATCCGAACCGAATTAGTTGGATTTGGATGACGTTTGATCGAATTATTTTTACCTTTAAATCCGATCCGATCTGATTCAATAAATATTTATGGTTCGGTTCTTAATTTTTAGTCAAATTCGATCCGATCAGATCCATGCCCACCTCTAGCCAAACCCTTATCATCATTGCCCAACCACAAGGTACTGCAGGCGGCATATCAAGCAGATTGTTTGGATTGTTTAGATTTAGTTTAGTCGCTTAGAAAACTAAGTAAGAGCCAACATGGTCACAACCTCACGGTTAATCCCTTCTTTCTAATGAGCAGCCTAATCAGACAGAAAAAAAAAAAAAAAAAAAAAAAGGACTAATTAATTCAACAAAAGACCTGGGCAGTCTGTGCAAAGATGAAACCCAACTTGGTCAATCAAATATACTTAATTCCTCTTCTTAAACAAAAAATGTATTTGATTCCAAGCTATAGAACTCATTATTCCACTATATATTTGGACACAATGCTAGAGCAATTTCTCAACCACTAGTGAATTAGTGCCCAAAAAGAGCTTCAACAATGGCTAGAACACCTCAAATCATAATCCTTTCCCTTCTGATTTCTTCATTTACCATACTCTTAGTCCAAGGAAAGGATGAAAGCTTTGTGAAATCCTTGAACCCCAAGATCTTGGGGCTCAAGAAGGAAAAGCTCACCCACTTCCGATTGTTCTGGCATGACATTTTCAGCGGCAAAAACCCCAGTGCAGTTACAGTGGTGAAACCGATCAATACATCCTCCACATTCTTCGGGGCCATTAACATGATTGATAATCCGCTGACCAAAGGGCCCGAATTGAGCTCAAAACTGCTGGGAAGAGCTCAAGGGTTCTACGCTCTCGCGGACCAGCACGACTTTGGGCTGCTAATGGCTATGAACTTTCATTTTGTTGAAGGAAAGTACAATGGGAGCACCATAACTATTATGGGGAGAAACCAGGTGCTGGCCAAGGTCAGGGAGATGTCTGTGATTGGCGGAAGTGGGCATTTCAGGTTTGCAAGGGGTTATGCTCAACTAAGTACTTACACATCTAATTTTACTACAGGGGATGCTTGTGTTGAGTATAATGTCTATGTGCTTCATTATTGATTCATGATGCCTTCTTTGATGTCTACTGTGGAGTCGCCTTTTTGCTATGCCATTTTGTTGTTTGTTCTGTTTTGAGGGCATAGGTTCCAATAACTCAGGTTGGCCAGCCACCCTTTGGTCACTGTTTTGAATATTAGTGGTGTTTGTTGGCATTCTTGATTGAACTGATTATATATCATGAAGTACCAATTTGTAAGTTGTAACAGAGAACAGTTTGTATGTTATTTCTCCAAATTAGTAGTAGTTTGGTATGGCTTTTAAGTGAAAAAAGGCTTTTTTGTACCAGAGGTCTCTGTGCTGTGTCACTTGTCTAGCTTTAGTCCCTGTGCTCTAGTGTGTCTCACCAGAGGTCCCTGTGCTCTGTTACATATCTAGCTTTAGTCTCTGTGCTCTAATGTGCCTCACCAGAGGTCCCTGTGCTCTGTCACTGTCTCACCAAAGGTCCCTGTGCTCCAATTTTCAATCTCACGGATTGTAGTAACTTGAGATTGAAAATTGGAGCACAGGGACCCTGTGAGAGGCAAGACAAGCATAGGGACCTCTGACGAGACACATTAGAGCACAGGGGCCTCTTGTGAGAACACACTAGAGCACAGGGACCTCTGGTGAGACACATTAGAGCACATGGACTAAAGCTAGACATGTGACAGAGCACAGAGACTATAGCTACAAAAAAGCCGTGAAAAAAAGTACTTTTTTCTAAAGCCAAAGAGTGATTTTGTGTTTGGTAACAACAAAAAGTGGAGGCTTTTGATTGAAGCTACTTTTGTTAAAAGTGGCTCCACAACATGAAAAGCAAAAGCTCCCGTTGGAGCTTCTTATAAAAGCCTCTTAAAACTGTTTTTACTGTGCTGCAAGAATAAGTTGCTGAAAAAAAAAAGTTCTGAAGCATTTGGTAAATTAATTTAAAAAAACTGTTGTGAATAGAAAAAAACATAAGTTGAGTGTTTGGTAAAATTTTATGTAAAATTGTGTTTACTTATATTAGAGCTCCGCAGTCTCTCTAAGAAAACGAAAATGGCTGCCATAACCACATTCCAGTCACCAATGCTTAATCATTACCTCCTTGTTCTTCTCCTTCTGTTAACCTCTTATGCTACTCCTTTGACCTTCAATTTTTCCTTCAATTTCTCCACCTTCCAACAAAGTGATGACACCAACACTACTGCATCGTTAGTTAACGAGGGAGATGCTGTGATCGGCAACCATCGTCAAGCTCCAAAGCCCCCAACTGCAAACAAGCCGACAGAACACAAACACCTCCAAAGCCCTATTCATCTCCCCATTCCCAACTGACCCATTAATCATCGCCGTCCAACACTCGGTATCCCTTCATCCTAACCCAGTTAAAAAACCCACCCGCCTCCTCAACCAATCCATTGTCAAATTCACATTCAATTCACCACACTTTCCCTAAAAAACCTCATCAGATACATCCTCATCGATCGGTTCGACGAGAACCCAAGCTTCAAAACCTGCGCACGGACTTCTCTGCCCTTCTCCAAACCCAACCCAAAAGTTGCGTAAAAGTAGACGTTTGGGGTTTCGACTCGCCGGAAAATCTTATTGGAGTAGTCGACGGAGTTGAGGTTGGAGCAGAGGCGAAGGAGCTCGAAGATGACAAATGGGTCTTGTTCTCTTCGTCACCATCTCGAACAACCCAGAACCATCCCTTCGTCGCCATCCCGAAAAACCCATCCCATCTCATCCCAAAAAACCCAGAACCATCACCATCCCCAAAAACTTGGTTTTTGAAGCTTCCGTTTTCAACCAAACCCACCAAATGATGCAGATCTAACAAGAAGAAGATGAAGGAGAAAATGGTGGAGAGCAGTGGCGGACCCAGGATTGTATCACAGTGGGGGCTTCACAAAATTAAGTTTCCAAAATTTTTTGATAACATATGTAGTCAATACATTTACGCATGCCCTTTATAGGGATGTTATGCCTTCAAATCGTTTTACAATAAGATCATTATCAATTGTATTGAAAGTGTCATTCTCTCACAATTGATTCTTGACAAAGTTCATGCTCGAGAAAACTCTTTCTACAAAAGCAGTAGCAACCAGAAGTATCAATGTCAATATTATGAGAAAATAAACTAGTAGATAGACTTTATGATTTCCTGTCTCAACTAATTTCCTTGCTAGATTGGAAATTTCTTACAAATCTTGAAACTTGGTGTTAGAATGCATATCCACAATGTAATTCATAAGTTGATTTTCAAGTTCCAAGTGTTGTTGAGGAGTAAAATCACTTTTATAGAGTTCGGCAATGCATACCTCAACACCCTAAAATTTTGAGGTATTTTCTTCTATCTAAATTGTTATTTTTTATGTCATATGCCAAAAAAGAGGTGATTACAAGTTTGTGATATTTTTAGGTGTGTGAACATAAATGGTAAACAAAAGAAAAAAAATATTTGATCAACAGCCATGTGGCGCGTTCTTATTGCACCACATAAAAAAAAAAAACAGTGACAAGTGGTGCTGACCGCACCACATAAAAGAAAAGGCAAAAGGAGACTTTTTAATGGGAAAAGAGAGAGTTAGAAGGCACAAGAGACGGGAGGTTTCTAGGAGAGCATTTTTGCTCACCAGGCAGAACAGGTTTCTAGAGTGCTCTGAAGAACTACGGTAAGACCGGGTGAGAGCCCAAAACGACCAGGTTCTGTCGCTCGAATCTAAAAGGTTTCTTCACGAAAGTTGCTCTTCAGCTCGATTTCTATATCATATCAAAAATTCATCTCGATCCAACCGTTCTAGCTTCTGAAAATCTGGGCTAAGCTGAGGCTGTTCGTTCGTGAGAATCCGAAATGGTGCTTGATTCAGACAAGGGGCTTGCATGTCCTTTTACAGTGGTTGGATGAAGACGGGTTCTTCATGAAAGTTGATCGAGATTCTGTCCTCTACAACATACTCAAAAATCGTAGCGATCACGCAAATCAATCTATCAGTGGGGGCTTACTATTGATATAAGGGTAGTATACTAAAGAAAAACAAAATTGCAGTGGGGTCTTGAGCCCCCACTCGTCCCACACAGGTCCGCCAATGGTGGAGAGGAGAAACGGCAGAGATAAGAAAAACCCAATTCATTTAACTGTTACAACACGAGTGGGTGCTTTGAAAAGGGAGGAACTTACGTGCTCAAGATTGATTCCCCAACCATGCTCAATTTCTTTTATTCTTTCCATCGTACGATTGTATATCATGATTCGAACCGTTCATTCATTTAGTTATGTAGTAAAGATCATTTCCTCAAAAAATCAATCTAATTTGAGGTCGTTTGGTCATTTAATGGTACCAAACATATAGACGGCTCGTATTATCGATTTTGCACCGTTAATATGTTTTGCACAATTAGATAATCAAATGATCTCAAATTTGATTGATTTTTTTAGGAGATGATTATTAATACGTAAATTATAAAATAACAGGTCTAGTTTGATTATGGTATGAAATCATATAATAAAAAAAATTAAAAGGAATTGAGCATGGTTGAGCATGGTTGGGTGCTCAATCTTGAGCACCTAAGTTCCTCCCCTTTGAAAATAAGCAGCATCCTCCTTTCAAAAAAAAAAAGGAAAATAAGCAGAATCCCATAAGCTAGGTTTCACCCGCTTCCGCTTCTAAATCAATTCAGCCTAAAGTTGTAGCTGGATTCCAAAAGAAGCTGCTTTTGTGGCTTTAGCAAACACCAAAATTATCCCCAAATTAATTTTTAAGTGTTTTTTTAATAATTTAAGTTGTACCAAACTAGCACTTCCTTTTCATCAGACAAAATGACTTTTACTTTTCTTTTATTTACATTGCATGTCCCTATTATAATTCTCTCTCTATTCTAATTAAATATTTTTTTAATTTTATGTATAAAATCTATACTTTGGTATGGTTTTCATGTCATATTAATATAGTTTGATATTATTCTATGACCATATTTTTTGGGCTAAGGTTATATTATCTAATTCGGAAAACAAAAGTAGGAAAAAAAATATTTTCCTTTAAATAAATAAATAAAGAGAAATTGCACACATATTTTGTATTATAACCTTTTTGGTCAGTCTACACATTTATAAAAGCTTTAAATAAAGTTTACCAAACACTTTTATAACTTAAAGTCATTTCAGCAAATTAGTTTACCAAACGCTTTACAGTTTTTTTTTAAAGCAGCTTATTCTCAAAGTATAAACAACTTATTTTTGAAGCAGCTTTAAAAATAAGTTCAGCCATACCAAACTAGCCCTCAGTCTCAATTGTTACCAGAGCCGTTCCAATGATAGTTCACAGGTTTGCTCGAAATTAAAGCTGAGCTTCTTTTCTTTCAAAGAATTCTAGGAAAATGCGATTATTTATATTTCTAAAACATCGTAATCTATTCATGGCAAAATGTAGGCTTTCCAAGGGTGTTCTAAAGGAATGTGACTTTTTATTTGTTTTACGATACTAAGTAACCCTATAGTTTGTTTATTGACTTTAGAAAAGTAATTAGTTTAAAAAAAGCTATGTAAACAAAGAATGAGAAAATGTGATGATTTGGCGAAGAGACTATATATATATATATATATATATATGGTCCGGTTCAAGGGACACACTATTTTGACAAACCATTTGAAACATCCCTTCTTGTCCATTGGATTGGATCCATTATCAATGGGTCCCACAAAAATATAGCAATAGCCTTAGGGATCCACACGTTCACCCTAATGAAGAATAAACTCTGGAATCCACCAGAAACCTAAAATCCATCATAAATTAAGAGAAAAACTCTCAAGAAGAATGATTTTATTGATTGGTAAAACTCCCTTTAAAGGCAGCGTTTAGAGTGCCTTTTATACATGACAAAACCCTAGCTAAAAAGGGAAAAAAATAGAAAAGGAAAATAGAATCACAACCCTACCAAAACAAGAAAAGTAAATAAACTGCGTAATTGACCTAGTAAACGAGGGATTTCGGCTATAAACCGCCAGGTAGGGTGTAAATGAGCCGAGCTGAGCCGAGCACCGTGGTGCTCGGCTCGGCTCGCATAAAATTTCTGAAGCTCAAGCTCGCATAAACTTCATGGATGAAAGCTCAAGCTCGGCTCAATAAAAAATTACGAGCTCGAGCTTAGCTCGGCTCGGCTCATTTACGATGCGAGCTCAAACGAGCCGAGCTTTTGATCGAGCCCTCGGCTCGGCTCGTTGGGCTCATTTGTAAAAAAAGTATTTAAAATAAAAAAAATTGGCAATTGAAAATAAGTACAAATTACAACGAAAATTAAACATCACTATAACAACTCTTATGAACATATGCAACCTCTTTAGTTTGAGTCTCTGTTCAAATAATTAATTCATATCAAACTAAGTAAAAAAATTATATAATCATTATAATTTAACTTTTAAAGAAAAAGAATGAGCAAGTAAAAAAGAATGAACTAGTCTACCTGCAGGAAGTTCCATCACGAAACGGACCAGATGATGATGACTTTGTCTTTTCTTTACTTGTCAACGATTTGTTTGTGCCTCTTTGTTGTTTTCAATGCAATGTGCATTGGTTGGTTATGTATAGAAGGTAATTAGGGTTAAGTTTTGCAAGTTGTTTAATGGGCTGGACTATTATTTTAATTTAATAATTATAATATTGAAAGATTAATCTAGTTACTAATAAGTAATAGTATTATTTATATATATATATATATATATATATATATATATTAAATTACGAGCCGAGCCGAGCTTTAATGAACGAGCCGAGCTTGAGCCGGCTCATATATATACGAGCTTCTCATGAGCTTTATGAGCCGAGCATGCCAAAGCTCAAGCTCGGCTCACTTTTTCAATGAGCCTAAAATAAGCTTAAACTCAGCTCATTTCTGTAACGAGCGAGCTTGAACGAGTCAAAAACGAGCCAAGCTCGAGTCGCGTCCGAGCAGCTCGAGCCAATTTATAGCCCTACCGCCAGGGCTCATTGTTTAACAATGAGTCTTGTAGATCTCGTCGTTTCCCTTGAAATCAACATATTATGGGCCTAAATCCGACAATTCTGTCCAAAGTTACATTGTCTCAGCCGAACCTAAAATATCCAGTAAATCTGACGCTTGTCCTTTCCTGCGGCAAGAAACCTTCCTACGCTTGAATTCCCAATTCTCAATTCACTTTTCTTGGCATTCCGTAGTCTTCGTCTTCGGACCTTCCTTTTGAATATTTTACCCATTCTTCGTCCTACATCAAGAACCCATACTTACAAAGGGTGGCTTCAACCGTTCAACCAACCAATGGTGGGAAAAGTCTAAACTCTAAACAAGAAGACGTGCCAATAATAATCACAACGTATGCAACAAAAAGTGCAATTTAAATTAGCTTACCACAACAACTATCTTGTTTCTATGTCTGACTCTTTATGGCAACCAGGAGCTAGCTTAATTAGTGTGAAAGCTCAGGGCGGAAGCATATTTTAAATAAACTAATGAGCCATCACCAAGTATCTAGAATACTATCTTGTTAATAGCACCTTGGAAGCGACCATAACACCGTTGCCTACTTTCAACCCACAAAATCATGACTGCAAATGACTCGATGATCAAAGTATTCTACTATCAACACAAGCGCGGATGACTAATGTCCTATATGATTAAATTATTCCAAATTTGCCCATGAAAGGAGGCCTAACTATTTGACCAAAAACAAGACGGTGATGCATTTGTACTGTTTCTTTGTAATCTCCATTTGGGTAAAACTTTTAGGAAAGTGTATCAGGATTTCCTCCGTGAGGAGGTTTCCTCTGAACCGCCTCTTTCTCCTTGAGACATGATGGGTTCTTAAATTTCCTCCTCAATTCGTCAATTTTTTTTATCATCTTCTAGTCTTCGCGCTAGGTTTTTCTCCTTGCTTACCCCAGCTTTGGGGCGTGGTTCTAGTCTCCAGACAAGAATTATATGGAGTGGGCCAACAGAAAAATGGAAATTTGGGTGTTAAAAAGTCTTTAGAATAGATGGGTCAATTTGATGAAATCACAAGATCAATCTCTAGAACGTTTGATTCACACACGTAAACATCAGTAACGTGTTACTAGTGCACTTTGCTTTTCGATTCCACAACACATAGTAAAACCAAACATATCATGATCATATTTTCCCATATCTAATGCGTCAGCTTGAAGATATCAGATCAATGATTCGATATCGTACAATCAAATATTCCCAGCAATCCCAATTTCCCTTACAAACTTTTATAAAAAGTTTTTCGGCCAAAAAAAAAAAAAAGTTTATAAAAAGGTCTCGATTTATGAGCTGGGATTATACGTGTGCACGCTTTCGACAAGCATCACGCTTTCAGACAAAGAAAACGGGGCAGGATGTGGTTGGTAACTTGGAAGTCACTCACTGGTCAGCCATGAATGATCAAACCCACCTTGGTCAAATGTAATAATTTTCCAACTTTTTGGTCCATTCCACACTATATATGTGGACACAATGCCACTTCAATTTCTGAACCACTACCTTGGTGAAGAGCTAAAGAGATCCCCAACCCAACCATGGCTACAACATCCCAAATCTCTGCTTCCCATCTCATAATCCTTTCTCTTCTGGCTTCAGTGGCCCTAATTTCAGTCCGCGGATCTCAGGAAGATGAAGGCTTCCTGAAATCCGTGGACCGCAAGTTTCTCGGCTTAAAGAAGGAGAAGTTCAGCCACTTCAGGATGTACTGGCACGACATTTTGAGCGGCAAGAATCCCACATCTGTGCCGGTGATGAGACCCGTCACCAATTCAACGACAGCCTTTGGACTCACCACCATGATTGACAATCCATTGACATCAGGCCCAGATTTGAGCTCAAAGTTGTTGGGAAAAGCCCAAGGGTTTTATTCCTCTGCTTCTCAAGAAGAGGTTGGGCTTTTGATGGCTATGAACTTGCATTTTATTCAGGGGAAGTACAACGGTAGCACATTGACTGTGCTGGGGAGGAACCCAGTTTTAGAGACGGTGAGGGAGATGCCGGTGATCGGAGGAAGCGGGCTGTTCCGGTTTGCAAGGGGTTATGTTGAGGCAAGAACTCACACTTTTGAGCCAAGTACAGGGAATGCTTGTGTTGAGTATAATATCTATGTGCTGCATTATTGATTTAATGCCTATTTTGTCGATGTTTTTTTTTTTTGGCTTTATTGCTAGCTGTAGCTTTATTATGGCCATAAGTACTAGTTATGCTTATGTTGGCCACCGACTTTGATTACTTTTGAACTTTAGTGGGGGTTGTTGAGTGTACTTTTTGGTAAGTATTTCCATACACCTGATGACTAATTTAGAATAATGTTTGCATCTATGCATGCTCGACACAATTCAATACATTGCAATTAATCTGAACATTATGACACTATCAATGAGACGAGTAAAATCGCATTCAAATAACATATTAATAAATTGGTATTTGACAAGCTTACACTATTGTTGCCGGCAGGCGTATAAAAGGATTGCCTGATTGCACAGTTTTGTTTTGCCGTTCTACAGATAGCAATTTGCATAGTAATTCTATTAGAGCATCTCCAAGAGCTTAACTAAAATTTTAGTCATTTTAATCCAAAAATGAGTTAAAATATACTTTAGCTAGTCAATTTAACAAAACAACTTCAACAACACTAGGAAATTTAACATTAGTTTAAATAATTTAATATTTTTTCTCCATTGGCCCTGCCCTTTCTCTGCCCCACCACACCCGTCCCCCATCACTTTCTCTTCCTTTGTTCTTCAATTCCCCTTTCTTCTGAATTTAACAACTCGCACACCCACCGTTGGGCCAAGTTTAACAATGGAATTTAGGGGTACCTAAAATTACTATTAATTCATTTTAGTGAAAAAAAATGAACTTTAGCAATGGAGAGCCTAAAGGGCTAAAGGGCCAAAGGGGTACCCAAATACCCAAAGGGGTGGCTAAATTTAGATCCCAAGCCAGCCCCTCTTGGTAGAGCTCACCAAGCCCACTTGCATTTAAAATGCATTTGATTATTTTAGTGGAATACACGTTGGCATCTGGCAGCCTCTCCATTGGCAGCCTTTTATTAAAATATTGAAGAGGTCTCATATATAATTGCTTCTTATTAAAATTCATAAAATTTAGGATAATTATTTTTTAGAGGGCTAAAATTTAGGAGGATAGCCCTTTAGGTAGCGTTTGGTTCACGAAATCGGATTGATGGGAATATGATTACTGGGAATATAGGGTGGGAATGGGAAAAAGAAATTCATTACGTTGTTTGGTTAAGTTGAGTGGGAATGGGAAAATAGATGGGAATGTGTATTAGGATACGAAATAAAATAGTATAATTTTACAATTATACCCTTACTTTTTTAAAAAAAAAAAAATTTTTATAAGGGCAAAATGGTAAAATCATCATCATTTTGTGATTCCCATGGAATGGGAATCACAATACCATGGGCGGAGGTGGGAATCCCATTCCCCTCTTCTTTTCCGTGGGTCCCACAGTTTTTTCCGTGGGCCCAAGAATTTCTTTCCCCTTCTCCTTCAACTAAACGTGGGAATGAGAGTTTTATTCCCATTCCCCCCTTAACGTAGCCTTAGGGTCTTCCTTGCTAAAATTGGCCTTGGCTTTTGTCATTCTATTATTCTCATATCACATCCCTTTTCTTTCCAAAATCTTTATATCTATACATCCCTCAAGCAAGATCACCAGATTGCTTTTTAAAGTCGTCGATTTCCGAAAACTATCACCGGTGCAGCGTCACCACTCCATGCTTCCGCGCGCGATCTCCACCGCGCACTACCTCACGCTCGCCGCCACCATCACCGCGAATTCCCGACTTTCACTATTGGAATCCGATTCCGATACCATTTACAAGCGCACCCTAAATCCAACCTCTCCGGCGATGACTGCTTGTCCACCAACATCCCAATGCCGACCCATTAAAATTGTCTTGTGTAGAAATATTATTATTTAATTTTAACTTTTTTTTAACTTTTCTCCTTCGGCTAGCCAGATTCAGCTAGTGATTATTCATAATATTGAAATAGCTAACCTAATAGCTAGTCTCTTGGATAAACAATTTCATAGTTTTTGGGTTAAAATAGCTACTAGGATTGGGAATGGGTTGAACCCAACCCGTATTGCCAATAAACTGACCCAACCTATATTGATAATAACCTAATTCGACTCATAATTACTGGACCCGACTATTATGGGTTGAGTATAGACCCGACCCATCAAACCCATCTTTTTTCAACTTTTTTTTTCCTAGTTTTGAATTATGTATTTAGTCGTGACAATTGAGCTGCTCATCAGAGCCACCGTTGGGGCGGTTCCAGTTGGAGTTCCGGCACCAGACCCCCATTTTGAGTGGACCCTTAATTTTTTTTACTTATATTAATATATTTAATATTTATCTTAAATAAAAAATTTATATCCATTTAATACCATTCTTCAACCGTACTCTTTCTTGTTTTCGTCACTGCAAGGGGGCGGGGGCATTGTCATATATTAATATACTAAGATGTTGTAGGGTTAAAATTTGTTGATTTTTTTATTTTTTATAAATATTTTATTCGTAATATGCTTTGCATGCATTTAATGCAATTATCTTTTCTGCACTTTGTTATAATTTATATTTCAAATTTATTTTTTCATCGTTAATATATTCAGCATTAAAAATAATCGTTACGAGCTTTCGGACGGTTGAAAGGCCCAGATAAAAATTTCGAACTAGACCCCCAGAATCTCAGCCACGGCTCTGCTGCTCATACAAAAAAATATCAAATATTTCAAAATGCAATATAACAAATTTCAAGTTTAATTCAAACACAAAATACCAAATTAAAAACTAAACAAATTACAAGTTGTTATAATAATTAAAAGAAGCCTCTTATAGCACACAAAAAAAGAAGCCTCTTGGAACTTCAAAGCTAAAGGAGGTAACTTGCTTAGTCAAAAATTCACATAGTGAACCACAAAAACAATCGAAAATATGGTTTTGCATCCTAAAATCATAATTGAAGCTCAAGATTATTGATTGATTGAAAAAAAACTCATTTTACTATGAACAACCCTCAAGTATAGTAACCCTCAAATCCAATCAGATTATCCAGCCCCATGTCATGGCAGAAGAAGAAAAAGAAGAATAGGATCAGAGTTGCTTATTCGTCAAGAAGTATTGAAATTTGGTTGTATTATGTTGGTGGCGAGATGGACGATGAAAAGAGGCATGAAATTTTGGTTGCGAGCGGCGGCCACTTGTTTGAGAGAATAACGTGGAGTTTCAATTTTTGAAACAAGAGCCACATTTTTTGTTTTCAAATCCATTATTTCCTATACAAAATAGTAATTTTAATGAATAATTACCAAAATACCCTTAAAAATGAGTAAGATAAGTTTGAGCTATTTATAGTTATGATCGACCCGCACCCGACCCATTAATAAATTCACTCGACCCGCACCCGACCCATCGACTATGGGTCGGTAAATGGGTTAAACCCATCTTAGAAAAAATGAATTGGTTATGGGTCAACTATGGGTTGACCCGACCCATGTTCCAGCCCTACTCCATATAGCTATGCTGTTGGAGATGCTCTTAATGAATGATTATGAAATGATTTCTGTCATATCAAAGTCAAATCAAAGGTTCAGGTGAGGTCCACCCACCAACCACCATTCGAGAAGTTCAATCTTTGAGATGCAGGTGGCAGCGCAACCTGTTGGGGTGGCTTCAACTTCAACCACTTGTTTTGGCATTGTTTTGCAATGGAATACATACATACTAACTACTAGGAATTCTTTAAAGATTCAGAAGTACTTCTTAAAAAAAAAAAAAAAAAAAGAAAGATTCAGAAGTATTGGATGTTGTTATGTGAGTTGACACATGCTATTAATATAGTCAATCACAATATTATTGATATATTTGTCTAAAACAATGACATCGATCGTATATTAATGTCTAGTATCAATACATTGGCGTAATTCGCTTTATATAGAGCCACAAGATAGACATAATTAGAGGTGCCAAAAACCATGGCTAGATCAATCTCTCTACTTCTAGCTTCCCATATCATAATCTTCTCCTCCCTCTTCTTTTCTTTTGCCATGACCTTAGTTTGTGGGGAAAGCACACACCATAAGCTTTTTGGGCTGCACAGTGAAAAGCTCACCCACATCCGCCTGTACTGGCACGACATTGTTGGAGGACCTCACCCCACGGCCATAGAGGTGGTCCCATCGCCCTCGAACAAAACCAATTTCGGGTTCATCAGAATGATTGACAATGCTCTGACCAAAGGGCCCGAAGTAAGCTCACAACTGGTGGGCCGAGCTCAAGGACTTTATGCATCTGCATCACAGGAGGAGTTCAGCCTGCTCATGGCACAGAACTTCGATTTTCTTGAAGGTGAATTTAACGGCAGCACCATAACTTTGCTCGGGAGGAATGCGATTTTCGACAAGGTGAGGGAGATTCCGGTGATCGGTGGCAGCGGTGCTTTTCGATTTGCTAGAGGTTATGCTGAAGCGAGAACACACACGTTTGATCAGGCCACGGGTGATGCTACGGTGGAGTACAATATTTATGTGTTTCATTATTGATGTTGATCATATGGGTTAGTTTGGTAAATAATTGGGAATAGGTACGTAATGATCACGAGTTTATTTATGACTAGTTGTACTATGTTTGAAATTAATGAAAGGTGAACATAGATTTTATTAAGGTATTAGTGTTGATTGTATGTTGTTTCATTGACCAAGTTATTTAACGACATATCTTTCAATTGTGGGTGTTTAAAGCCTCTATAGCGCCCCCTAACTGCAAGTATTAACAGTCTACTACACTTATGACCCTAATTAATTACAGAAGCTAAATATTTGCTATGAACAAGTTCACAGTCGGATATGTATTGTCTCCAAGTCATAAAAACACATTGCTTGAAACTATATTATAACAGTAGAAAAAAAAAATGTGGCGAGAACTGTTATACATTGAAGATTACATATGTAACTCTCGAGCTTTGTAACATGAGTTGACAACTAAGTAGTGCATTGAAAAATATTCACATAACCTCCTCCAATTTAATTAGAGAATCGAGAATGGGGTGTCGTATAGCGGTAGACTACCCACCTTCCTCCCCTTTGACCTGGGTTCCATCCCTTCCTTGGATTCGATCCCTTTCCCAGGTTTGATCCCTCCCGTATCCCCTTTAATATAGAACTTATAGCAAATGTATTTCCATCAATAAAACAAATACAATAAAATTTTTGAGGCACTAAACCATAAAATCAAACTGAAAATTAATCTCTGTAAGAATCTCTTAATACAATTTAGAACTAGCCAAAATAGTTAAATTCAACCAGTATATGTAGCGCCACAAATTAAGCACGCAAAAGACACAAGAAAAAGAGAGGTGCCAAAAGTAAACCATGGCTTCCCAAATCATAATCTCCTTGCTCCTCTCTTCATCTGTCCTGCCCTTAGTTTATGCGGATTCTCCCTATGAGCCCATCAAGCCTCCAGCACTAGATAAGAGCAAGAGCAGCGCGAAGGCAAAACGAGGGCCGATCCTTCGGGATTGCCCTTCGAACGAGAAAACGCGCGGCAGCGGGAGGAAATTGCAGCGGCAATCCGACGGCGATCCAGCGAGAGGCGGAGGCAGAGGCCGCGCTTGCCAGCGCCTCTGCCAGCGAGCGGCGATGGCGATCTGAGGTCACTGCGCGTCCGGCCAAAATCCCCCAAACTCAAACTCACTCAATTCTCAACCAAAATCAATGATTTTTATATCAAAATCCATCTAGGCAATCCAACAAACCCAAAGGAATGATTATTGGAACTTACCACGACCAGAACTAGCTGGAAAAACGGCCGGAAAACTCATTTTTCATTCAGGGTCGTTGACGGCGATTCCGACGGTGTTAGATGCCGATCTTTGGTGCTCCAGGTTTGTGGCGACGTGGGGAAAGTGATGCTTGACTCCATTTCTCTGATTGGTGCTCGATGGAAGGTCAACTACGATGGAGTCGTCGCCGGTTTCATCGAGTTTCTCATGGCTCATCGCTGGTATTGCGTCGAGTTTCTGGGAACACCACGGGTTAGAGAAGCTTCACCACGTTGAGGGGAGTTCAACCCAGCCGGTGGCGCGTCGGATGGTGGCCGGACGACGGGGAATTTTGGCGAGAAGCTCTCGGCGAATGCTGCTTTCTTCATTGGGGAGATCGTGTGCAATGTTCGGTGGTGGCCTCCGAACGCTATTTTAGAAAGATGAAGTGTTCGGCAGTGGCTGCCGAACATTGTTTTGGGAGTTTGGGCTGGTTTTCTTGTTCGGCAGTAGCTGCCGAACATACAAAAAATCAAAAAAAAAAAATTTTAATAAAAATCAAAATTTTCTTGTTTTTAATAAATTAATTTTTTTATATCAATTTTTGTAGTATGTAGTGTTTAATTTTAAGTACAAATAAATTTTATGTGACACATTTTTTATATCAAATATAGTGAATCCCCCTTGCCATCGCCTCTGTGGGTGCCAGCTGCGAAATCAACGGAGAGCGAGGGCGAAAGACTGTTCATTGCCCGCTGGCAAAAGGCCCCCTTATTGCCCTTGCCCTTGCCCTTTGCGGTGCCAATGCTCTAAACTCGGTAAGAGCACTTCCACCCGGTAGGCAAAAGGGCTGGCGAAGGTGAGGGCTCGCCCACGGCAACACAAAAACATGCTCCAGTGGGCAAAAAAGGGGAAGGCAATCTGCGGGTGATCGGGGGAAGGCGAGGGTGATTCTTGCCCGTGCCTGCACCTGCAGGTGATGATATTAGAGGTGACATCACAGCGCACTCGACCTATTTTTTTTAACTTTCTTCTTCCACTCGTAGGCGGCAAAGATTCTGCAGCGAGCCTCAGTGCCCGAGAGCTCCGACGAGCCATCGTTTACGAGCTCAAAACGGGTTCTAGCTCGGGCTCCTCCATATCACGTTCGGGCTCGTTGGAAGGGTTGAGCCGGGTTGTATTTGACGTGCTAAGACGTCGGAGGCAGCGACGGAGCACCAGCGATGCTCGTCGGCGATGTGCCAAGACGTTCGGTGGCGGCCTCCTAACTTTGGTTTGGAGTGCTGCCGAATCTATATTATGGGTTGTTTTGTAATTAACTTTTGATTTTGGGCTAGTTTTGTAATTAACTTTTATTTTTTAAATTTCAGAAAAGTGCCCTAAATTTTATTTTTTTTCTATAAATACCTACAATATTTCCTCAAAATAAACATTATTTGGAACAAATTGCCCTCCCAAAAAATAAACACACAAAAAAAACATTATTTTGGAACATTATTTGACAAAAAAAATATATTAAAAAAAAATGTGGATGGTGTTTCGCCCTCGCCCTCGCTCTCGCCTTCCGTGGGTGGAAGCTGCGTGGGTGACGGAGGGTGCGGGCGAACACTATTCATTGCCTATAGGCAAAGCCACCATCAATCGCCTTCGCCCTTTCCTACATGAGTGGAAATGCTCTAAAGAAAGGCTGAGCAACATTCGCTTGTATTGGCAAGAATTTGTTGGTGGTCCCAACCCCACAGCCTCCAACAAATCCCAAACAAATTTCGAGAAGATCAGGATCTTCGACAATGCCCTAACTGCAGGGTCCGAGCGTAACTCGGAGCTTTACGTTCAGACCCAAGAGTTCGATGCATCTGCATCACAGCAGGAGCTCAGCTATCTGGTGGTACAAAGCATTTTTTTTGTGGGCCCGTATAAAGGCAGCTCTATAATTGTGCTCGAGGGTAATCATGTCTTTCACAATTTGAGGGAGATCCTAGTGATTGGCAGCACCGGGGCATCCCCGAGTTACTTGGGGTTACATCGGAGCAAGAACTCATAAATATTATCCGACCACGGATGATGTTACAGTGGAGTATAACATTTACGTGTTGCATTATTACTAATCCCTGATTATGGACACTGTATTTTTTCTTTATTTTTCGCGTGGTGTGCGAATAACAATGTTATGATTCAATTTGAACACCTTGAACTGTTAATTTCGAAGACTTACATCGTACCTGCTAATATCAGTTGATTATGAGTTTAACTATATTCTGAGAACAGTACATAAAATATGCGTTATCGTATGAATGGATAATAGCACTATTCTATATGAGTTAAGTTTCTTTAATGAACCATTGCCAATTTTCCACCTTATATAGGTGAGTAACTCACCACACCATTTCCACAGTAATTTGTCAAGCCATAGCAGAATTTTGACATGACGAGGCACTACTGTTTTGCCAACCCAAATCATAATTTTAAGTCGACCAAACAAACAACACGTTTCTATCAATGCGATTACTGTGCGTGCAAATGACATGCTGTCACGGTTCAAAATGTCCAATTTCACCTAAAAAAATAAAAGGATAACCACTTTTTGTTTTGTATCGTCAAGAAAGGCATTAGATGGATGAATAAATTGTGTAATCGTAGTAGATATGCTGACGCACGACGGAACACCTAGCAATATTAGCATGCTTTGATTTGATTTGGTCATCATGATGCTGCATTGCCAAGAGCCAGGTGAATTCAAATTGCTTGGTGAATCCGTCGTGGGCCATTTCTTTTCCAAATGCCTTCAACCGTAAACATAGATTGAGTAGAATAAACCAGAAATTATGGATGAAGCTCTAAATGATTTTAAGCAACTTGTACACGTGTGTGGTCTCTAAGCATTGAAGAAGTCAGACGTCTGTAAACTCGAGCTAGTCGACGCAAAAAAACAGCTAGTGCTACATTTACAGTGTCAAGGATAATATCCAGATTTTCTCATTACGAAAACTAGTAGGAGCATGATTTCGTTAACGTTCACATACTGGTTAATTAACTGTTTCACATACTTCAAAACGAAATTACATTCTAAAATGAATCGTACATTGAAATTAACAAAAGTATTTACCTCAATTGTACATGCTTGCAATGGAATTTTTTTATGTCCAAAATTGAAGCAAGCAACTAGTTGTATATGGAAAAGATTGAATGAAAGGAATCAAGAATATGCAATATATATTTCCCTTTCATTAGCTTCGTTGGCCGCTTAAAATATACATAAAGCTAGGAAAAGGTGACTTGGACCACCATTTTGGGCATGACTTTGATGTTCCCTTGGCAACTTTGCCTTCATCACTA
This sequence comes from Spiraea crenata, assembly GCA_033992175.1. Lineage (NCBI taxonomy): Eukaryota > Viridiplantae > Streptophyta > Magnoliopsida > Rosales > Rosaceae > Spiraea > Spiraea crenata. Next base: position 554,443 of record JAVBHV010000022.1, read on the forward strand.
AAATAAAATCCACCTGCCATTAAGAAAATAATATTATTCTTCTCATCTTGCCACACTGGTGTCCAATGGTCGGTCGTAGGTGGAATTTCCCCATTGGCTGACACCTCAATTAACGAATCTCCACCATGACACAAATCTCACCGCCACTTGGAATTTTCCCGATGGATCTGCAAGAAAAAAGAAGAGTCCCCCGTAATGCAGGTAAAGAAAGCCACATGAAAATCCCCAAAAAGAAAAAGTTCACACAGACCCTTTAGAAAAAAGCCACAGAAGGAAAAAAAAAATACTACACAATTCTTCTATTGACTAAGCTAGCTAAGTAATCGAATCTACATAGACCCTTTAGAAAAAAGCCACAGAAGAAAAAAAAAATGCTACACATTTCTTCTATTCACAAAGCTAGCTAAGTAATCGAATCTAGCACACGATTTATTGATTTAGTGATATATTTTTTATTTATATGATGTTTTAAATTTGATTTATAGTGATATTTTAAAGTTTAATATTTTCAATTTATTGAAGATTGCATTACCGACCTGAGAAATGAACTATTCATTAACTCTCTCTATATAAAGCATGGACACTACCCAATCTTTTCCCAAAACGTTCAAATTTCAAAAACTCGTTCATATTGTTCACAACAACTTCATACCCTTTTCTTTGTACAAGCAAATCATCAACACGATGGCTAGGGACTACGACTACCCCTACTCCTATTGGGACTACTTCTCCATGCCTGTTCCCCTTTTCTTCTTCATGTTCACCCTCCTCTTCATCTTGGGATTCACATGGTATATCAACTACGAGTCGATTTTCGAGGGTTTCATGATTCAGTTCAGGTTCTTCCTCCTGATTGTCCCGATCATTGTGCTCCTAGTCATCTACTGCATGTCCGGTTGGCTGTCGTATTTGGTTCCGTATCCGGAACAGGATTCGCTTCATCGCGCCGGAGGGTCTCCACCATGGGGTGTTGCGCTTATGCTTGTCATCGTTTTGATGATGATCTCTTACCAGTCTTCGGCTCATGAACGTTGGTTCCCCTTAGTTAGCAAGTAGATGTTGAGGACGATGAATTAATTAAGTGTATATATAGATAATATCGGTGGGAATTTAAATTATATTGTAGCATGAGATGAACAGTTGTAATAGTAATGAACCTTGTGTTTGCCTTTTGTTCTTGAGAGTTGAGAGATTACTGGGTGAAACTTTTTGGTGTCCTGATAATCCACTTTTGAAGTGAAGTGTACTCCTTTCATCTTTTGGCAGGGCCCATTTATGACTTCAATAGTCATGTACATTGATGCAGTAGTCATAGAATGTTTATCCCATTACCGCACAATTCCTTGCCCTCTAAAGTTTAAACACATTTCTATGAAACATTTGGCTAATCATGGTAATATGTACACTTGGCTCCATTTCTTGGTATGTAGTTGAAACTGGTAGTGGGGCCATCCAGTGCTAAATATTGTCTACCATCACACATCCTCCCCAAACACAGTCAGGACCAAAGGATTTGGTGGAGTTTATGGATATAGGTCGTGTTAGTGTTAGTCGCGTGTAAGCCCATAAACTTAATACTTTTTTTGATAAATCTAAAACTATTTGTAAGATCTGATAGCCATCAACGGATCTGATAATTTCATGAGCTGAGTAATGCTAAAAAAAAAAAAAAAGTGCTAAAGCTTAGATGTTCCAAATGTTTCATGAAAAAAGCTTATGGTTAGTAGTAATGTTATGTACCTACATAACAGCACCTCACTTGATATTCAAATGGGATTAATGTGCAAATATAGTATTATGTGTATAATTGGACTCATCTACCGTATGTAGAATCCACACATTGGGATAAGAAATTGAAGAAATAGTTGGGCATAGAAATGCAATTTTTCTCTTTTGCTTGACTGTAAACACTTATTAATGAGTTGATTAGGAGCAATTCAGCAGTTCCCAATATGAAACATATTCACACACAGACAGAAACACGGTCCACAATGACAAGTGTGCATAGATCACGTGTCAGAGGCGTCAGTAGCACGTGACCTTTGTCACGAAGCAAAGCAGTGCTCACACATTCAGTCTCTGCACAAGCATCATCTCCCAATTTATCAAGTCAAACCGTAGTTAAGTAAGCAATCTGTAAGAACTTGTAGGTTAGGTCACATGAGATCTTGTTTGGTGTTCGGATCCCTTTAATAACATTTGTATAATAGAAACTGCGGCAATTTTCTTGGAGTAGTGGAGCCGAAGAAAAAAAAGATGCAGTATCAAAGTCAGAATTAAAATGCTGAAGAGTAATGCATCTCCCTATGTTGTTCATTTCTGTTTCCTTAGTGCATCTAAAGTCTTGATTTGAGGAGAAGTAACAAACAAAAATTGGTAGTTGCTTACAAATTATATCTTGCCATTCATCTTCCCCACTAAAAGGATAACCATCAAATTGCAGTCAAAATTCACAAAGGCGAAGCAGCCAAAAAAAGAGCAGTTAAACTACATACTGAGCACAGCAGAAAGAAGGCCAAGAAGGAGGTCCTACTAGAAGGCCCCCCCCCCCAAGCCCCCGGCCGGCTCAGACCCCGGACTGCTAATGTTCACTTGGCTGCCTGTGGAGAGCCAATGAACTGAAATAAATATAAGCAAAGGGTAAATGACCAGAAGACGTTGCAGAATTTGGATACTGTCTGTTGAGAATGTGGTGTGAAAAGTTTCACATTGGCTAGTGAAAGGACCCTCGTGGTATTCATAAAGGATTAGACTAATTCCCTCATTGCCAATTGGTTTTGGGGTGGAACTTCAATTTCCTTCATGGTATCAGAGCAAGGTTGCTCACGTGTTGGCGTAACGGCCGCACGTGCTCACCGTCCCCGGTGTGTGTTGTTCACGCGTTGACTTGAGAGTCGTCATGCGTGAAGGGGCGTGTTGAGAATGTGGTATGAAAAGTCCCATATTGGCTATTGAAAGGACCTTAGTGGTATTCATAAAGGATTGAGCTACTCTCCCCATTGCCAATTGATTTTGAGATAGAACCTCAATTTCCTGTACTGTCACCAAGACATCATCATAAACAGCGTAACCTACAAACCCGAGCATCATATAGTAGCCACAGGGAACTTGATCTGGGAGCTGAAGCCATGAGCAAGTAGCAAAGTGTTCAGAGAGTGAAGCTTGTGGAGCCAGTAACAAACCGTACAAGTGAAAGGGCCATAAGGGCAAAACCGGTAGGATGCTTGCTGATGGTTGAAACCATATCAAGGAGTGAAGGCACCAAAGCTGTACCATATCCAACTCAAGTTATTTACCAGATTAACTATCACTGCTAGTAATGCACATGAAGCAAACTTGTTCAAGGCATAAAGGGGACAGACTAGGCAACTTGACAATCTGGAACTTATCGGACTGCATCATTCGTGGAATAAAATAGACCACCAGCAACTTTGTGCTCCACTATGTGTTTTTTTTTTTTCCTCCTGCTTGACTGAAAACAGTGACTAATGAATTGATTATGAGCAGTTAAGCACTTCCCAATATGTTTGACCAAAAACAAAAGGATCTCCAATATGAAACAGATAATTCAGAGACAAATGGAACACAGTAGGCGAGATGACAGGTGTCCATAGATCACGTGTCAGAGGTGTCAGTAGCACGTGACTTTTGGAACGAAGCCCAGCCGTGCGCGCGCGCGCGCGCGCACACACTAAACTATATGGAGGCCCCACCCCCCACAGAAGGAGCCGTACGGCCGGTCAGCTCCGCCACACAAAAAGGCCACCACAGATAGCGCACCAAAGTACGCTATCAGAGGATCCGAACCCCTATAACTATACACGGCAGCAGCAGCAGTGTGGCATCAGCATCGGAGCGCACAAGATATTCACTCTTTTCAACTAAAACGCTACAATACAACGTTTTACATCAACTTATTTCATCAGTGGATGTGACAGATTCGCATTGCCTAGGTATTTAACAAGACATCTTTGGTTATTTAGTTGTTGAGGAGCTAAGTGGACTTACTCAAACTTAATGGTCTAAGGTTTAGGATTTCTAATTAGGGAGTGGTCCATCGCCTAGTTGCCCTAGGTATTCCCAATTGAAATTACAGTACACCAAACTCATCAATAATACAGTTTCATCTTTGGCTTCTACACAAGTATCATCTCCCTATTATTCAAACCAGAGTAAAGTAAGCAATCTGCAAGGACTTTAGGTGAAGTCGCCCTTTTGCACCCGAGATCCTTGTGTTCGAATCCCTATTTCCTAATGTTACTTGCATACTAAAAAATTTCTGCAATTATCATGGAGAGGGGCTTTCATTTTGCTTTCTTGGCATGATATTGATGTAAGTAAAGTAAAACTTGGGCAATATAAACAAAAGATGCTGAAAGGCACCAAGACTAACAGTATCTAAGTTGTATTTAATCTGCTGAAAAGTTAATCCACCACCCTATGTTCTTGGTTGCAGTTTTCTCAGGCACTTATCTGAAATCATGATTTGAGGACAAGTAAAAAGCGAAATTGCCAATTGCCTAAATACATATATGCAAACATAGATATCATATCTTGCCATTCATCTTCCATAGAAAAAGGATAGCCATCAAATTACACAAGGAGAAGCAGCCAACAGTACATATTCATCATGCTTCTCTTTTGGACCAGAGAGACTATTGATTTAGCTAGAAAAGAAGGCCATGCAAGGAAGGCTGGTAGGATATGAGAAAGAAGAGCAGAAATAGCACAAAGGCTACACCCCAAGGCGAGCCCCCCGCTCTGTGGATGGCTCCCGGCTCGGACCCCGGAATGCTGATGTTAACTTGACTGCCTGTGGAAAGCCAATGAACTACAATGACTATAAGCAAAGGGGAAATTACCAGAAAACGTTGCAGCAACTCAGATACTGTAGCCATGACAGCGTCATAAACTGTATAACCTACAAACCCGAAAACGAGCATCATAGTAGCCACTGGTAGCCAATTCTGTGAGAGATTGGAAAGCCAAGAACTTGATCTGGGAGCTGAAGCCATGAGCAAGTAGCAAAGTGGTCAGAGAATGAAGCTTGTGGAGCCAGTAATAAGGCATACAAGTAAAAGGCCCACATGTATGTCCTATTTGTAGTTACTCTGGTGGATTTGGCATATCTTGCCCAAAAGGAAAAATAATTGAGACAGTACTTTAATAACTTTTTTCCCAATTTGAATCTAACAAGTAATAACAGAGGTAACAATTTACCGAGTCTAAATTTTATTTATTTATTTAACCCTTTCATATGAAATAATGTGATCATTGATTAAGCAACAGACATGTAGACTAGGCATAAAAATTGTTACTGTCAAGAAAACTTTCTATTCCCACTATTCTTTCACAAAAGAACAAAGCTTTCTATCTGAAGGAGTAAAAGAAATACCTTAAAGGTACCAAAGCTTGTACAGTAATATCCAACTCAAGTCACTTACCAGATTCACTACCACTGCTAGTGATGCACGGAATTAAACTTGTGCAAGGCATGAAGGGAGCAGACTAGGCAACTTGAATAGATAAGCAACTTTTCGCTCCATGACTAGTGTGTAATTCCAACATATAGGCATACAAACATTTTTGTTCGTTTGCAAATTAGAGTTTGCTGTCTGGCGGCTGACGTATTAGAAGCAATCTCGTATGCCTGCTTGCACGACAGGATTGAGAGATTTTCAAATATCATTTCTTGGACACCCTGCAGACCTCCTACCACGTATATTAGCTATGTTTCTTTCGTAATGCACTTTTTACTGAAATATATTGCAGAATCAGGGAAGAAATTAGCTGTTGTGTCCTATTCTGCATCAAAAAGCTTGACTTTATTGGTCCACGTCTTTGCCGTTGTTCGAGGAAGGAAGGATAAAGAACCAAATCCTTGTCACACTTCTACCTTTCAATCCCAAGTTTGGATGCTCCATCACTTTGTTACTTTTCTTGACCAGAAATCATTATCTAGCTTTCTTCTTCAGAGTTCTCTTGATCATCTTGGCCATATTTTTCGTGCCCTCCTTTTATAGATCCCAACTTCTGCCTCCTGGAAATGAAAACTTACCCAGCAGCCACTTTTGTAACATCTACAGAAGAACCGCCACCGCCTACCTCCACCCAACTGCACCCAGGAACCTTTGCCAAACCCTTCTGTTTCATGGCTTCTCGTAGATCAGCAGCATCATCCCAGCAACCAGAAAGAGAAGATACACCAGCAGCAAGTACATAGTTTGCTCCTAGGTTAGGCTCTGATACAAGTAGTTTCTTGAGTTTATCGTCTAAAGTAAGAACCACTCCATGGTTCCTACAAGCACCCAAGAAGCTCCTTAGTACAACTGAGTTAGGCTCCATTGGCATATTTTTGATAATGTCATACGCTTCTTCAATCAGACCAGCTCTTCCAAGCAAATCTACTAAGCATCCATAATGCTCCAGTGTTGGCTGAATACCATACACTCTCACCATCTGATTGAAAAATTGTCGACCCTCATATACAAGACCCAAGTGGCTACAGGCTGAGAAGATGGCAGAAAATGAAATGCTGTCTGGTTTCAGCCCAGATTGCTCCATACGGGTAAACAATGAGATAGCATCGTTTCCACGGCCATGATCAGCAATTCCGGAGATCATGATCGTCCATGACTGCAAATTCTTCTCACCCATTGAATTGAAAACTCGGAAAGCTTTCTCAATATGCCCACACTTACAATACATCTCAAGAAGAGATGTCCCTAAAGCAACATCTATCTCAATGGAGTTAACAATAATGTAGCAATGAATGGATTTCCCTGTACTAATATTAGGTATACTTGTGCAGGCGGACAGCAAGCTTACCAAAGTAACTGAATTTGGTTTCTCATTCTCAAGCTTCATATCCCGAAACGCCTTAAACGCATCCAGTGGATAGTTGCTAATAACAAAAGAATGAAAACCAGTAAGAGAGTAACTTATATCTAAATTCTTATCCACATGTATAAGTTCTCATTCTTCAACTTGAACTTGGCGACATAGTGTCAACCTTTCCAAAATCCACAATGATATAAACAAAACTGCATGAGACTTCAAAATAATATGCTACAGATGGATGATAGTGATGCATACCAAGCGACATATCCCGCGATCATCGAGCTCCAAGAAACTACATCTCTCACAGGCATTTCGTCGAACACCTTCCGTGCAAGCCAGACTGCACCGCAAGCGCCATACATTCTCAAAAGGGTATTCCCTATATAACGATCTGAATCGAGCCCCGTCTTCAGAATCAGAGAATGCACCGACCCACCAACTCCGACCATCGAACATCTACCGCAGGCTTTCAACACAAAAGGGTAGGTGAAATTGTCGGGTTCGAGCCCGTTTCTTTTCAGATCAAAGAAGAAATTGAGGGATTCGATTGGAGCCCAGCTGGTTGCGAAGGCTCTTATGATGGAATTCCAAGCGAAAAGTGGCGGAGTGATGGGCAAACGATGAAACACCGACTTCGCAAAGTCGATCGAAATCGAACATGCGGCGTGTATGTAGCCGGAGACGAAGCCGGGGTCGTGATCGAGAAGGGTCTTGAGGATCAGAGGGTGGAGTTGGAGAAGATGGGCGGCGGATCTTGACCGTTGGATTAGCACTTGAATTTGGCGGGAAGCCTCCATTGAAACAGGCACTTGAATGTCCGTTAGAGAGCACCCCAGATGAAGTGCTTCATAAGGGCTGGTGGTGTGGCACTGAACACAATCGTATGCATTGTGTGAAGACAGAAAAAGCATTGGCACCAAATTCCTTTCGCAAGATCTGGATACAAACTGATGTAACAAGCCCGAACGAAAATCTTCAAGGCTAGCATGTAAAGTACTTTAATTTTTAATAATCAGAAAATGACTTATACTTAACCCAAAAATTCATGTTTTCATAATATAATTATGAAAATGTCCTTTTAGTATATATGCTCTACGAATTTCATCGTGAATGGTAGGATTATAATCCATCATTGGAGTTCTTAATCCAAGATCTGCCTCAAGATAGCTAGAACTTCATCTAACCCACTTTCTTTTGAACTTGTAATATCCGGATTATTCGAAAGTTCCTCTCTACAAACTTTCGTAAAGTACCGTAACATAATTCTACATATCAATTAATCAAGAAACAAACAAAACTATGCTACTAAATATTCAACACAACAACCCAATCATTTAAACAATTTCATATTGTCTACACATCAATTTCATCAAGAAGCAAGTAAAATTGTTAGGGGTCCATGTGAAAAATTGTATTTATCAAGAAGCAAGTAAAATTGTTAGGGGTCCATGTGAAAAATTGTTAAGGTTTTTCTCCAAGTTAAGGGGTCCTAGGACCCCTTATGACCCCATGTAAATCCGCCACTGGTAACAAGTGACGTGGGACATCCGCATCCTTAATTTTAATTAGGACTTTTATCATGAATGATGCCTGAATTTTCACTCACCGGACTTCATAGTGCCTAAATTTTAAAAAAGATCAATTTGGTACCCATACTTTCAAAAATCGGACTTTATAATGTCTGAATATTAAAAATGATCAATTTGGTACCCAGACTTTCAAAAAGAGGACTATATGGTACCTCCTTCAATTTAAAATTTAAAATTCCATTAAAACGAGGGATAAGATAGTCTTTTAATGTTAACTTTCATGTAAATTACTATTTTTTTACCTATCAACCTTTATATAAATGTGTTTTATACTGTTCCAAAAAAAATGAAAATGTACATATAGCTATTGTAGAACAATAAATAAATTGAATTATGAAAATATACTCAAATTTTAATAAAAAATTCTAGCTTTAGTTGAGTAATATTTTACAAAAATATATTTTTATTCATCAATTTATCTATTGACTAACAAAAATATACTCAATTTATGTTAGATATATTTTTTAATGTTTGAGTATTTTTATTCATCAATTTATCTATTCTTTTGCATTAGTCACATGCATATTTTTTTTTGAAACACCACAAAACACATTTATATAGAGGCTAAGAGGTAAAAAAATAGTATTTAACATGAAAATTAATGTCAAAATACCATTGTATCACTCATTTTAACGGAACTTTGATTTAAAATTGAAGAATGTACCACATAGTCCTTTTTTTGAAAGTCTGTGTACCAAATTAATCACCTTTAAAGTTCAGGTACTATAAAGTCCGTTTTTTGAAAGTCTGAGTACTAAATTGATCATTATATTCATCCCTTCCACCCCACACATGGCGCATGAACATGACCACCGCTACCGCCTAACCTTAACAACCCAATTACAGTGGCTTTTTCATTCCATATCCAACACCATTTTGGATGAAGAAAAAAAAAAAGTCTTGGCCGCCAGTCTACAATTTTCAAATGATTATTTTGTCCTTAGAGGTCTTTGTCTTTATCACTATATTGACTAGGTTGATTTGGATAGTGGCGGCAAAAGAGAAAAGCCATCTCTGCGAAACAAATGGCGAAGGCAAAGTTGTGGCCATAAGCCCTACATTTTTTAAATATCAAAAATTATAATATATAAATTTAATGAAGTAGCTGATGACATGAATTACCATATCACTTGCCACATCAATTAACATTTAAATCTTGGTAAATAACTTGGTGTCAATAATGTTATTGAAAAAGAAAAGGCTAGTTTATTTTCTGTTAGATTTACTACAAATGTAGTTTAGAAAGGCGATTATGGGCTTATACAAGTTGGAACATTAGTTTAGAGAGAATTTTTTCTGTCCTAAGTAGGATTGGGTTCTATAAATAATAATACTATAAACAATTTCAAAATAATACTACTTACGAAACAAAATGACCAAAAAACTTATGACAAGTTAAACATTACAAAATAATATTATCTTGACACATGACATGAGTTAGTTAGTCAAAGTATTTTAACTCATTAACGTCGTTAACTAACAGCTGGTTGTGGTAGATGGTATAAAAGCACACCGGTCTTCACTTACAGCTCATTTGAAGAAACACATTCAAATTTGAAGGAACAATATACACATCACTGGATTTTTCAAAATTTTCAAATTATTTAGGCAAACAAGACCAATATAATATTTTTGGAATTCATACTGAATTTTGAAGGAATAGTGTACATGTATTTAGCAGAACCTATGCAAGCAAACAACAATAGTGATTAATTGTGGCAAAATTCAAACAACAACAAAATGCAGAACAACTAATTAGGACAATTCTGTTCGAATTAGGACAATTTGTGGAAAAATGAATTTTTCGTGGGATTTTAAAAATATATTGTATGATATAATATTAAAATTGATAGGGTACTATTTTTTGAGTATAATAAAGTTGACATAGTAGTTGTTTGGCATAAGCACCATTAAACTCTTGAATTCTGAAATTGCAACCATGGAAATTGGGAGAATCAACTGGGCGAAATGTGGATTCCCCCGCTTCGGCTTGAGGCCAATGCCGAATGGAACCGAACCCTGTTTCTTGAGCTGCCCGGTGACCAGATTGAGGACGAAATCTGTGCATTCCGGACTGTGCCGTTTCGAGTCGATCGAAAAGCACCACTCTTTCTCCCTGGAGTTCAAAGCTTCCACCAAGGTGGTCAAGAAAAGTAGTTGTGACGACGACGAGAGTGATTCTGGTTCTGATTCCAATGACGAAGGTGAAAGCGAAGAAGCAGAACCAGCAGATTCCGATGACGAACAGGAAAGCAAAGCGGAAGATGAAGCTGCTGATTCGGATGACAAAGCCAAAAGCGAAGCTGAAGCGGAGAAGAAGAAGGAGGAGACTGTGGAGGCAGCAGGGCCGAGGTTTAGGGACCTTGGTGGGATGACGGATGTGCTAGAGCAGCTAGAAGGCGTGATTTTCAGGCTTCAGTTTCCGAAGCTGGCGAAATCAGTGGGAGGCAAACCCACAACTGGAATTCTCTTGCAAGGACCACCTGGGTGTGGGAAGACCAAACTGGCTCACGCCATTGCCAATGAAACCGGCTTTTCCTTCTTCCCAGTTTCTGCCACGAGCCTCATAGCTAAATATTATGGTACGCGTGCATTTATTCTCCAATCTTCTTATGCTTACATTAATAATTTGTGTATCTTCTATGAATGCTACTTGGTTAATTATAATTTACTTATCAGATATGAATGAAAGCATCTGTATCACTTGCGTACTAAATAATCTAGCTGGAGAGTAACCGGTTTTTGTGAATTTGTGATTAGGTGAATCGGAAAAGAATATACGCCAACTTTTCTATAAAGCACGCAAAAAGGCACCTTCGATTGTGTTTATTGATGAAATCGATGCAATTTGTGGCAAGCGAGAGAATTGTACATGGTATGCAACGCTATTGACGCAGCTGCTGGCTTGCATGGATGAATCTCACAAACCACAACTTGATAGCGACGATGACGATGACGATGACAATGACGATGACGATGACGATGAAGATGACAATGACGATGATGATGACTGTAATGATGATGCTGATGACGAGGGATCGCGCCATGTTCTTGTAATCGCAGCTACCAATATGCCTGATGCTCTTGACCCCGCTCTGAGGAGGCCTGGGAGATTTGATATCGAGATCTTTTTCAATGTTCCAGATGAAAATGACAGGGTTGATATCCTTAATGTGGTCACAAGAAATTTAAGGCTTGAAGGCCCTCTTGATTTTGTTAACCTAGCGAGGTCTACATCGGGGTATGCTGGAGCTGATTTGACAGCAGTGGCTAACAGAGCTTCTGACATTGCCATGAAAAGGATACTGCAGGAGAGGTATCCCAATATATCAGTCGGTTGTATAAATGAGGGGTACAACGAAGATTGGGTTGAACAAGAAAAGGAAAAGCACAACATCACTGTGGCTGATTTTGAGGTGGACATAGTTAACTTCTTTAAATACTTAAGTCTGACTCTTATGCTCAAGTTTTCTTTTATCATTAGTTATTGAAGTTAGTCTGCTTTGTTCGTAATGGGTGTTATTGTGTGATTCTGCAGAAAGCAGTGAAAGAGGTTCAACCTTCACTGAAAAGAGAAGGGTTCTCTGCAATTCCTACGGTGAAATGGGAAGATGTTGGCGGTCTCGATGCTTTAAGGCAGGAACTTGATCTTCATATAGTTAGTCGTATCAAGTATCCTGATATCTATGAGGTATTAACCCTTATGTTGTTGTCGCAGCTGTACTAGTTCATTTCACTTTAGTGAGTTCACTAGATATGATCTTAGACTGGTTTGCTTTTTTCAGAAGTTGGGAATGAACCTAGAGACAGGCTTTTTGTTCTATGGACCTCCAGGGTGCGGTAAAACACTGATCGCGAAAGCTGTTGCTAATGAGGCAGTAGCTAATTTCATTCATGTTAAGGTCAGTCATTGATGTTTCTTATTTGATTTCTTTTTATTTGTTATGTTAGTTCATTTTGGCTACTGGTTTTTTAATTCTTTTGGCTCATGCTTATGTATAATTTGGGATTATAATCATTTTAATTGGCCCTGGCATTTTGTTAACTGATTAGGGCCCTGAACTTCTGAATTGCTATTGGGGGGAGAGTGAGCGGTTAGTCCGGGAATTGTTTGCTCGTGCAAGGACATGTGCACCATGCATACTTTTCTTTGATGAGGTTTGTGATTTCTTCTTAATTGACAGTTGTTGCTACTGCTCCCTGGGCCTATTGCTTTTTAATAGTTTTATTTCCTGGTTTTTTTTGGCAGGTCGATGCTTTGACAGCAAAGCGGGGGAAACAAGGACAGGAACATATTGAGCGGCTATTGACCCAGGTTAGACAATCGGAAGTAGCACCTTCAAACTTTAGTACTATACATGCATATTGATAAATGAACCGACTGCTTGCCACTGCAGTTGGTTGTGGAGTTGGATGGTGGAGAGCAGCGGAAGGGTGTGATTGTCATTGGAGCCACAAATCGGTAAACACTGAACGATGTTCATTCTTTCCAATTTTTCATTATGATATACATATAACGATGATTTTCGTTGTCAAATGCATGTGAAGTTTATAGTTTTGACGCTGTTGTACGTTTGGCAGACCGAATATAATGGACCCTGCTGTTTTACGACCTGGAAGGTTTGGTAAGCATGTTTATATCCCCCTGCCCAGTAAAGAAGAACGCAGTTTCATCTTAAAAGCTCTTGTAAGGAACAAGCCTATAGATGCGGGTGTAGATCTATGTGAGATTGCGCAAAGAGGCGCTTGTGAAAACTTCAGTGGAGCTGATCTTGCTGCACTGGTTTGTTTATACTTGAATATGTTCAACATTTTATTGTGTAGTACTAGTAACTCAATCGATATATCTAATTTGTTGATCTATTCGTGCCAGGTACATGAGTCTGCAATGGCTGCTGTTCAAGAGATGTTGCTCATAGCAAAGAAGGGGAGTTCAGCTGATTCATCTCCATGCACAATAAAAGAAACTCACTTTGAACAAGCACTGGCTAAACTGAAACCATCCATAAAACAAGAGGTAGAAATCAAATTGCTCATTTGTCATTCCCTTATATGCCTAAAATGAAACAATCTATATGAAACAAGAGGTACAAATCAATTTTCCCATTTGTCATTCCCATATGCTTAAAATGAAACCATCCATAAAATAAGAGGTACAAATCAATTTCTCATTTGTCATTCCCATATGCCTAAAATGTAACTATCCATGAAAAATAGAGGCACAATCAATTTTTTCATTTGTCAATTCCCATATGCGTATTTCCTTTCAAGAACCAGTTCTTTCCTTTTCTCTTCTTTGGCCCTAGTACTGCTATAACTTCTCAAAATTCAATTTTTCGGCTGCTTGCTCGTGCAGGACTTGCAAATCTACCTGGAATTTGGAAAGCACGGAGCAAGCGGGGAGCGGAAGTGGCCTTGGCCAGCATAGACTCTCTAAGCCCTGGTAGGGTATGGTAGAAGTAGAACCTACAGAAGATGATGTTGTAAATGTCCATAGAGCATCATAAATAGGTGAAAGTTTGTGAGAGGAAAGCCGATTTTGATTGGGATATTATGTAAAACGAGCCTGAACTAGTTGGTGACATGCTACTTACCCCCAAGTTGAAATTGGGAAAGTCCGGAAATCGGGAAGTCATGTTTTTAAAACTCTGGTAATTTTGATCTTATTAATTTATTTTCGATAGAAAAATTCTTGCTTTTAAGGTATTTCATTCCTATTACATGTAAGAAAACCTGCCATTATTTTTGCTACATTCTTGATTCGTAGTGGTCGAAGTTGATGGCTTGTTTTACTTACCTGAAAGTCGAAATTGGAAAAATCTGAAAATCGGGAAAGTCATGATTTTAAAACTCTCGTAGTTGATCTTGATTTTGGATAGAAAAGTTCTTCGACCTTTTATTCCTACTATAAGTACGAAAACATTGCCCCTATTAGTTTGCTAATGTTCCCGATTCGTAGATGATTACCTGAATTTGGCGGGAAACATTTCACAAGCCGTACAAGAAAAGTCTCTGCTTTTCCTTTTCAAAAGATGTTTACCTCTCCTTCGGTTGTATACTTAATCCTCAAAGTCAATGCCGCTTGTGAGAAAAAGTAAGAAGTGGTGATTCTCAAGAGAGCAAAGAAGACAGATATACAGAGAAGGATATTGCTTGAATTTGTCATTCAACCATGAGGCGCTTTCTTACTCCCTCTGCGGCCAAGGCACTGCAAACCGCCGGAACCAAGGCGGCCGGAGCCGCATTGGTTTGGCCCGGATTCTCGGGGGTTTCGAGGCCGATGTCGAACCAAAGAAAACCTGGTTTCTCGTACTTAGGGGCGAGATTGGTCCATTCTGAACCAAAACAACCCAGCAGCACTCATGAGGAGACCGCGTCCTTCAAGTTTTTATTCACTCTCGATGAATCTGTCCCTCATGCTTCCGATGACGAGGGGGACAGCCACCGTAAAGTCAAGGTCTGGTTCAGCCAAACCCCGGACAAGGTCAGCAAGATTGAATCAGGAACCAATTCTGTTTCTGTTTCCAAAGCTGAGTCTTCCAACTCCGAGTCCACTGACAAAGCAACAAGCGAAGAAGAAGCAAAGAAAGAGAGTGAGAAGAAGGAGACTGTGGTGGAAGGGCCGAGGTTCAAGGACCTTGGTGGGATGAAGAATGTGCTGGGGCAGCTGGAAGACGTGATTTCCGCTCTCCGGTTTCCGAAGCTGGCGAAGTTGCTGGGAGGCAAACCCATAACTGGAATTCTCTTGCATGGACCTCCGGGTTGTGGGAAGACCAAACTGGCGCACGCCATTGCCAACGAAACCGGCTTTTCCTTCTTTCCAGTTTCTGCCACAAGCCTCCTTGATTGTTATATAGGTATGTATCTGCTTTCCAATCTTCTTATGTATTTGTCCTCTTGGTTATTCTTTTTGCTCCAGAAGCAAGATTACTACTATTCTGGAGTGCTTTAATGCAAAAGTTCAAAATTCAAATTAAACTATTAGTGACATTACTGCTCTGCATAATCTAATCTAGTTGGTGAATGAGTAAAAAGTGAGCTCTAGCACAAATTTTCTAAATGTGTAACCGTTTTTGGAAATTTGTGATTAGGTGAATCTGAAAAGAATATACGCAAGCTTTTCGCTAAAGCACACAAAAAGGCACCTTCGATTGTGTTTATCGACGAAATTGATGCAACTTGTGGCAAAAGAGAGAATTCTACACTTTATGCAACGGATTTGGCACAGCTGCTGACTTGCATGGATGAATCTTACAAACCACAACCTGACGATGATAGTGATGATGATGATGATGATGATGAATACACGGATAAGAAGTCTGTGCCGCCTAGTTCTGATCAAGATGAGAAATCACGCAATGTTCTTGTAATCGCAGCTACCAATAGGCCTGATTCTCTCGACCCCGCTCTGAGGAGGCCTGGGAGATTTGATACCGAGATCTTTTTCAACGTTCCAGATGAAAACGACAGGGTTGAGATCCTTAAGGTGGTTACAAGCAATTTAAGGCTTGAAGGTCCTCTTGATCTTGTTAACCTAGCACGGTCTACATCAGGGTATGTTGGAGCTGATCTGACCGCATTGGCCAACAGAGCTTGTAACATTGCCAGGAAAAGGATACTGCAGGAGAGGCATCCCAATATCTCAATTGTTACTACGAACGACAAGGGGTACAATGAAGATTGGGTTGAACAAGAAAAGGAAAATATCAACATCACTGTGGCTGATTTCGAGGTAAAGCATTTGAAACTAATCAAAATAGACATGCTTGTTTATTGCAATTTGTTCGCTTAAACTTTGGTCTTACTCTTGTAATTTTGTTCTCTTCTGTTATTATGTGACTATGTAGAAAGCAATTAAAGAGGTTCAGCCTTCACTGAAAAGAGAAGGGTTCTCAGACGTTCCTAAGGTGAAATGGGAAGATGTTGGTGGCCTTGATTCTTTAAGGAAGGAGCTTGATCTTCATATAGTTAGTCGTATTAAGTATCCTGACATCTATGAGGTAATTTTTATATTATCTAATGTTATTATTCTTGGAGCACTAGCTTTGGAACTGTAGAAAAAGCTACCTGTGCTGCTTTGTACTTGTTCATTTCAATTTGGCCTGCAAGCAAAGTTAATAGATATGATTTTGGGATGGTTGGCTTTTCAGAAATTTGGCATGAACCTAGAGACAGGCTTTTTGCTCTATGGACCTCCAGGGTGCGGTAAAACACTGATTGCAAAGGCTGTTGCTAATGAGGCGGGAGCTAATTTCATTCACGTTAAGGGCCCTGAACTAATGGACAGCCGTTGGGGAGAGAGTGAGCGGCAAGTTCGCACATTGTTTAGTCGTGCAAGGACATGTACACCATGCATACTTTTCTTTGATGAGGTTTGTGGTCCTTTCTTCTTTGGACATGCACGTGTATACTAATGGGAAGCCAGTAGGGAAAGAGTGAGCGGCTAGTTCACATCGGCTTTATAGATGTTGATCATTTGAGTTCCTCTGGTTCTTGGCAGGTGGATGCTTTGACTGCTAAGCGGGGGAAACAAGGACAGGAACATGTTGAGAGACTACTAAACCAGTTGCTTGTGGAGTTAGACGGTGGAGAGCAGCGGAAGGGTGTGATTGTTATTGGAGCCACTAATAGGTAAAATTCATTGTTCATTGTTTAAGCTTTTAGGATTAAAATTACTAGTATCATTGTCTATGCATTTCCTACAACTTCTTGTATGTCATGCAGACCCGATGTCCTAGACCCTGCTGTTTTACGACCTGGAAGGTTTGGCAAACATATTCATATTCCCCTGCCAAATAAAGATGAGCGCGGTTTCATCTTGAAAGCTCTTGCAAGAAACAAGCCTGTAGATGCCAGTGTAGATTTAACTGAGATTGGACAAAGAAGTGCTTGTGAAAATTTCAGCGGAGCTGATCTTGCTGCACTGGTTTGTCTATACTTTAACTTCATTTATCAAAATTGTTATTGTGTAGGAATCTTGTAATTCAATTGGGAATATTCTCGGAGTTATCTAATTTGTCAATATCTTTTGATGCTAGATGAATGAAGCTACAATGGTTGCTGTTCAAGAGCAGCTGCAAATAGCAGCAGAGAAGGGGAGCTCAGAATCTGCAGATGCATCTCCTTGCACCATCAAAGAAACTCATTTTCAGCAAGCATTGGCTAAAATGAAACCATCTATATCAGAAGAGGTACATATCACTTTCAAGTAACGGTTCTTTGTTTTTCTCTTCTCAACGCTCCTAACTTAACAAAATTCCATTCTTGGTTGCTTTCGCTGTGCAGGACTTACAGGACTACCAGGAATTTGGAAAACCGGGAGTAGGGCGGACAAAATTGGGTTTTTAGGTCCAACAGTCCCCGAACTCTAACGCGAGGACATTCCCTATGGAGAGTCTGTTGTAAATGTCCATGGAGGTCATACCAGAAATGATTCATATGCTATACTAGCTTGTATGTCAGTCATGCAAGAGTAATAGGTGTAAATGCCCCTACAGCATTAGCAATTTTGTCCACAACAGTGTGAGGAAATTTACTATTGTCATCTTTCTAATTAGTCGGTTTTCCTATGTATAACGATAATAATTATCAAATTTCATCATATTCGAATAACAGATTCTTTAATTATGTGATGGTGGAAGGTAGAGATCAAGTTTGCTGGATGTTTTTCCAATTGAGAACTATGAGTTCTCCATTTCTGCCCTTTTACACACCAGTCGCTGAATTTGTGCTACCATGAACTTTGATTGATCAATACAATAAAAATCAGTTCTTTGATAAAAAAAAAATCAGTTCTTTGAAGTCCTACCCTCGCCTACTAACACCCCCGCGACGCCTTTTCTTATATGGGCTCTCTTTTTCGGCCTTCTATCTGAATAGAGGGAAAGCCCATTATCCAACCATTCGCATATTAAAACGACCCCATCCTTGTCGAAGAACAAGAGAAGCAGAAGAGGTGAAGACAGTGAAAGTTGAAATCGAGCAAGGAAAAGGCTAATAGAGAATGAAGAAATCGGAGTCAGAAATGTCAATGAAATCCAGCAACAATTCTGTCCGGACCACAAAGCCTCCTTTCGTTCCGGCCAAAGACGACACCAAACCAGTGCTCCAAGACCCAGTCAGTACTCAATTTCCTTCTCTCTAAATACTAATTGACAGTTTTTATTTTTATTTTTCTTGCGTTTATAGGATTTTAATGGCGGAAATGAAGACTCGAACTTAAATGATGGGCACACTACTCTAGTCAACTTAGCTATGCACATGTCGATTATCGTGTTTTCGGGTTCGATTATTTAATGTGGTCTGACTAATTATCAATTTTCTTGTTGGTGTAGATTCTCAGGTCGGACCCGATTGAGACAGAGGAAGCTGTGCTTCGGTTGCCTCCTTTTCGTGTTACCAGATCGAGTAATGCTCAACCCAAAATGACTTGAACCATCTGTTGTGATTTTCATGGAGAATGACGAATCGTTACTGATCCTCTTACTTTTGCATTGTAGTTTTCTTCTTAATGTTTAATTTCGTTGTGCGAACCCATAAAGTTTCGTATAAATGTTGATTTTCGGCTGGAAAATTCACAGGCATCTTTGTGTACTTTGCTGACCATTGTTAGTACAACTTGCATTACAAACGTTTAAAGAACAGTTAGGAGTACACGATGAACCATCCTGTGCCTAGAAACCTGACGATGAAACGTTTGTACATTAGTTTGTTTGAAGCATTTAACTACAAACTCTGAGATTCAAATTCCCAAGTGCAGATTCCCACCCCCTACCTAATACGGCATTTATTAGAGAGACAGCTATAGAAAAGCAGTGAACATGAGCATCTACTTGGTACTGAGAAAGCTTCATGATATTAATAGCAGTGAACAATGCTGAGTAACATAGAAAGACTCTTAGTAAAAGAATGGCCATCTTCCTCATTAGGGACCAAATCTTCAACAATAGTTTTTTACCACAAGAAAAAAACTATAATCAATCATGCATCATCCGAATCATACATCATCTTCGGATGATGCATGATGAACCACATTTGGAAAGTTTTCTGGCAATTGAACCAATGGATCGGTGGGTGATGAACGTTTGAGAGCAAGCCCCAGAGCGTATCCCAGAGCGCGAGCAACAGGGACGGCCACAGCATTCCCGACCTGAATATACCTGAAAAGAATTCAAACATTACCAAAACAAATGTGGGATGGTGATCAATAAAAAAAGGAAATGCTAGTACTTATTAACAAATGTTACCTCGCCTTTGGAGGTCCACAGAGTTTATAATAGTCCGGGAAACCTTGAAGCCGGGCATTTTCCCGGATGGTCAAAACTCTATCTTGCTCAGGGTGCGTGATAGCCTATAATGAACAATATGACAAGCACTTAGATATATTCCCCCTACAAGTTTGTTGGCAGATATGGCTTGACTTCATGAAAATGCATACCTGATTGTGTGGTTCTGCTCTTGTGACCACCGTTGGGACAGTTTCGTCCCACCACAATCGCGCAAAAGGCCTACGTTATTGATTGTAGAAAATTTCAGAAGTTATGTTAACTGATTGAAACTATTCAACCGAAAAAAGAAAAAGTAAAAACTTACTTTGATGAAGCTCCACCCACAAAACTCATTGCATAATCTGGGACCTATTTTTAACATCACAAATGAGATTCACAATATTTTGCAACCCAAAAGATAAATCAGCATAACAATTTCTTGAATGAAAAATAGAAACAGTAGTTTACCAGCGGCTTCCCAGAATCCAACATCACTCTTTCTACTGCAGGATCCCACTCAACCTTATTATCTGGGCGCACATGCACACCTGGGAGATCTCTGAAGCATGCGCCCTAATCCAAAATACATTAAGATCTCAGAATTATGACAATGATACCAAGGGTAATGCAAGTATTTAATAATAAAACATTGAGAATACTTTTGGCCACAAACCTTCCGCTTTGGAATCCTTTGAACACGCTGATAATCATCATCATTCAACCTTAATGGTCGATGGTCAAAAAGTGTAGAGAGCAGTGGATCGGTTTCTAGAGAGCCCAACAAATCTGTATCAAGATAACCAATGAACCAGAGTTTTAGCTTCCTTAACAAATACATAACCCTTTACAGTTATCATTCTTATCCTTTTCAGGGGCGAACTTTACAATTTCCGTTCATTTTTAAGCATCACAGCAACATAAACATAATTATTCTTCTTTTTTTTTTTTTTTTTTTCAAATAAAACAAGGGCAACCGCAAAAGGCTATGTTCATATCTTGCATTGGTTCAATAGTAAGTATGTTTTTGCATCCGTACCATATTCCACAACTAGCAAACCATCCCACAACTCCTAGAAGGAGCAAGGGCATATATGCAAGAAACCAAATTAAATACTTAAATGATGTGGAGCTTACATTCTTTTTTCAACCTAATGAATCTCTGAAACTCTGTTCTCGGAAGTTCTCCATATGGCATTATATCGCGAGCTTCATAGTTCTCAACCTATAAAATAATCCTATAAGAGGCAGAATAGTTGGGAGGAAAGAAAAAAAAAATCAGGAGAAACGTAAAGGACTTTACAGGGGGAAGGTCACTTATGGCGTCGCATAGGTAAAGCTTTTCCTTTAGAACATGCTTCTGTCCTTCTTCATAAGCAACAGTGTTGTCCTGCATACATAGCACATTATTTAGAGAATTAATGGGATATAAGCCCATAAAATTATAATCCTATAGACTAAGATCCATATATTATTAGGACTAAACAGTGAAGAAGTTGAAGTCCAAGTGTCTAACTTCTTACCTCAAATTGAGTGGGGATAACACCCCTCACAACAACATCATGAGTAGGCAACGGATATGGAGGCAATCGCTGCAAAGTAAAACAATCTATTAGTTAATGTTAAGCAAGCACTTTAGAGAAAGTAAACAAATCGACCAATATACCTCCTTAGGATGGGCCCCCCACATGAACACCCGCATTCTAAATTGTGGAAGGCCATAAGCTCCTGCAGCCATCATGCCCATTCTGGCTTGAAAATTCATAGCAACAAGACGCCTTAACGCATAGCGTCCAAGAGCCCCATCACAAAATTTAACTATGTCAACGACATTCTCCATCAACACGTATCTTGGCTGAAGGAACTCGACGAAATCCATAAACACAACGAGTTGCCTGTTTTTCTCATCTTCCAACGGAGCCTCATTATTCCGGAATCTGTTGAAGCCGCTGATTCCTTGACAGGGGGGTCCACCACAGACCACATCAATGTCACCCTACACAAAGAGATCAAAAATTATTACTTTAAAATTTACAACTTTCAAATCAAAGGTTTAAAGAGGAAAGTTAAAAACTTACAGGTAAAGGCAAATAATTTTCTGCATAACGTGGTGAAACAAAGTCTTTTATAGCTTGCCTACAAGACCTGTTTGGCAGAATAAATGAACATTCACTGATTTAGAACAACCAAACACCAAAGACTGTACTGCAACCATCAGTTCAAGATAGTTACATACCTTAGCCCATCAATAGGTTCCCAGGTGTCATATTCAGGCCCATAACCTTTCCAGTGAACCTGCACAGCACGTATCATAATGTAAATAACTTTCACTCATGAGAAACTAATGAATTTGGGATTGCTCGTAAATTTCTGATAAATTTTAACAAGTAAAGACAAAGATCATTATGTTAAGAGGTTATACCCAGAAAAAACATAAAGTGGACAATTTGCTGTTCACATTTGGATATATCAGCCGAACAATGCCATTTGTTAGAACTGCTTGGCTTTAATAAGATCCCTAATTGATTTTTTTTAAAAAAAAAAAATTTTGAAGAGAAATGGAGGAAAGTTATCTCTCCCAACCGTTCCAAAGGGACAGCTTTCCTTAATAAATAGTCGATCTTCCTTACACTGAATCTAATCAGCTATCCCATTGAAGCAAATGTTCGGTAAAAAAAACATCATTATCTTGCATAATATACCATGAAAGAACCTTGTGCAACCAAGCACTGTTGCATACTTGAGGCTTAATCCATCATTGACAAGATAACTATTAATACGTAGAAGCATACAATGGAGTAGGTTTTACTAACTAAAAAATAGATGAAGCACACAAATTACAAACAGACAACATCAAAATTTTCAATTGCAATATGAATAACATAAGGCACATGAATAGCAACTATACAACCACTTCCAATTAACACTAAAACTTTTAAATTTCATACCTTAAAATACAGTGCCTTATTCTCTTTGTCATCAGGTTTACCGTAGCAAACTTCTAGCACATGCTCTACCTCATATTCAGGTTCATCAGTAGGTTTATCATCATCGCTTCCCTCACTATCTTCTTCTTCCGCATCTTCTGGTTCAAAATAATCCAATTTTTGCCTCTCTAGTTCTTCAGACTCAACCAAGCCAAAATACATGCATAGATTTCTCCACTCCTTGAGGAGTGACAGAAAATCCTCAGCCGCTTCATTCCTGACCTGAAGTTATATATGTTAATTTGAAAAGCATGTGAACGGTTTCAATTCTCATTCAAAAACAAGGCATGCAAATGGGAGATGATATTAACTATAAAAGGAAAGAAATAAACTACAAACACGAACCTTTGTTTCGGGATGGTTTAGCCTCAAACTTTCACAGGCATCAGGGTTAACATCAACAGCCCATTTCTGAAGATGTAAACAAGAAACCATAGAAAATCAAAGAATAAAAAAACAGATTAGTGTAAGTACTCTTCTACATATTCTGTGATATCGTTTCCCAGATTCAATTTAGCATAATTGTGTGCATTATACAAAAAGCCATTAATAAACAAGAGTGAAACACTTACTGTAACAAGATTGACATCAGACAGATGTGCACCTAGGCATAGACCAGTTGACATTGCTCCACAACCAGAATACAGATCAAGCAATGTGACTTCAGGTTTGTCACACTCTCTAACAGAGCACCCTCGTGAAAGTTTAGGATTAACATTGCAAGCTCTGTCCACATCACCCTCTTCTGAATTTACCTTGCAATCTCTATCTAAATCAGCCCCTTCAGAACTAATCTCACAAACACCAGCTATGTCAACCTCACAACAAATTGTAGAGTCATCACTTGCACTTTGCATATTTTCTGGAAATTCAAAAACAAAAAAAACAAAATTTCAACATTGAGGTGCCTTCCCACGTGAAGTAAACAATAAAGTTCAAGACAATACAAAAGGAGAAACCACCTGATGGCAAATTTATGAATGTTGAATATGGTACCAAATACTTTGTGTCACAGTAAAAGTCACAAAATGAAATAAGTTTACTCTTTTCATCGGGCTCAACCTGCGAAAATAAGGAGTAATTAATTCAGGCTGAAATTATATTGATAAATACCAATTGACAACCAATGAAAGTTCACCCATACATTTAAAGATAGTCTAGCAATATGAAGCTTCTGAATCAGACATTCTAGAGCATTGACATTCTGAACATCTGAAAAAAATACGCGCTTGGGATCAATAGCAGCACCTTCCTTTTTCAAGACCTACAAGAAAGCAGAACAAAACTAATGTCATAATGTAGCACGTCATATATAGCTTCTTGCACTTCAACATAAAAAAAAGTAATAAAACAAAGTAATTGGGAAGAGCATAATGAAAAGGTTTTGGATTGTCTTACTGTGTCTGTTGCTCTATAGTACCACTGTGCGGTAAAAAAATTTGATCCATTTACTGCCTCGAACATTTCAATGATCTTACAGATGTAGGGACTCTCATCCTCCCCTGCCTAAACAAGAGAATGAGTTAGGAAAAAAACTGTCAAATCATGAAGAGAACTGATAATTAAAAAAGGTATACAAGTAAATACACCCTCATTCCAAGTAAATACATTTCAAATTACCAAATGGCATATGTATGTTTATGTACATAAATATTTCCATTCTTACTGCTAAGATTACTTTGTACAAGTATCGCTACCTAGCCATGCAATCGTCAAATAAATGGAATACTGACAATGAGAAGGCTTTGAGCTTCTCAAGAGACAGAAACAAGCTAGCCACCGGAAAAAAACAGAAACAGTCTGAAACGGGATTTCACTTTTGTAGATATAGTTTTCCCACAAAGTCACACAAACGTAATTATTTCTTAAACAGATAGGCAAATGGATGAGAACCAAAAAAAGTAAACAATTTTAGCTATACAATAATATTCAGAAAGTGATATAGCAATCTGATCTTATTTTTCAGAGTGACTGCTAAGGTCGAACTATTAACTATTAACTACGAGTTAAAAAGCATTTTTAACATCTGAAAAGCATTTCCAAAAAAAAAAGCCACAAAACAAATAAAGCAGACTCACTTGTACATAAGCATCATCATGGAGATGGAATATGTTCTTGCCATCAACCTCTGCCATTGTGTAGTGGCGGCGTGCTTGAATAAATGACTCTTCCCTGCGTCGTAAAACAAATCATGAGAACCAAAGTTACAAGGAGGATATGCATATCCGAAAATCAACGAAATACTGGCACTAGGCTTTTAAACTGATATGATATCTCTCGAGACGAATACACAAAGGGAACGGGACAAACTTAACTAGTCAGAAACTTACTCATCTGAGTTTTTTGGCACAGGAACGTGGTTTCCCTGCAACGATACCATAAACATTGTAAGTACAAACTCAAAAAACCATTGGGGACAAAACATGAAAAACCCACTGGAGGCAAAAGATGTATTAGGGAAAACATGGCTACCAACACTAGAGTATTGAAATGTTTAGTCTGAGCATTATCAATCCATCCTAATAACTATACGAATATCTGTTCAACATTATTAACAGAGAGCCTAGAAATTGAGTAATGGAATATGGGGCTTAAGCTGATTTAACTACAGTTCTACACACACCATGGCATTTTGACAAACAAAAACCAATCTAAAACTTGAAAACCCCAAAAACATTTCTATAAAAAGATGCAAATTTTTTCACCTCTACCAGGTACCGACTGGAATTGAATAATTGGATACAAGATTTAAGGTGGTTTAACTACAATTCAACAAAAACTATTGACATTTAAGCAAACAAAAACTCGAAAAAACCCAAAGAAAAAAAAAACATAAAAAGATGCAAACTTTTCACCTTCACCAGGTACCGACTGGAATTGAGTAATGGGATACAAGATTTAAGGTGGTTTAACTCCAATTCAACAAAAAACTATTGACATTTTACCAAACAAAAAACTCGAAAGACCCGAAAGAAAAAACATAAAAATATGCAAACTTTTTCACCTTTCCGAGGTACCGATTGGGCCACCTCGCACGCGCCTCCTCATCTCTCACCGGCTTGCCGAGGAACCTAGCCTCCGGCCCATCTTCATCGTCTTCAGGGGCTGAACTTAGAACTTTCAAATTTCGCTTCTTCCCCGGAGAATTAGGCTCGGGGTTTTCACCACCATTCTCTAACGGCTCTTCTTCGCCATTCTCAATCGCAATCGCCAACAGCTCCTCCTCTGTAATCTCATTGCTCTCCTCATCGGCTACCGGAACTTCGACTACCGGAATTTCAGCTTGCTTCTTCTGCTTCTTCGTCGATTTGGAATCGGCCGGAGTCTTCCGCTTGCGCCGTGTATCCACCATGGCCGGAGAGGGGAGGGAGAGGAAGGGGCTTTAGAGAGGGAAGTTGAGAGTTAAGAGAGAGAGACTAGGGTTTTGAGTGATTGTGGGGGAGTGGGATTTGTGGGGGAATTTATAGTGGGGCCGTCATGTTTGAATTGAATGCGGAGTGGTGGCGATCGTGGGCGGGAAGTGGAAATTTTGAATTTTGAGGGCTGAAATTTTTGGAACGTTTGAATTTTGGGGGGTGATTGGTTGCGCGGGTCAGATTTGGGCCTGTTTGGCTGTGGACTTTTGGGATATGCTTTTATTTTGTTTCCTTGTTTTTGGATACGTTATTCAGTAGATGACAAATCGTCATCATTATTATGCGAAGTATGTGTGTTTATGTGTGATTTGTTGGAAGCTGTTTGATTGATTAAGTAAATCAATAATGGGTGCTATGATGTTACTTGTATCATTAATCTTCACATATGCGAATTTGAATGCTTGTATATTTGTCAACTTTTGGATTATTAATAAGAAAAACTAAGACCGTGTAAAGTAGTTGAATTTTTATTTTTATTTTTTGGAGAAAACTAATGCTAACAAAATAATTTTGACAAGCAGATGGATAGCATTTTTGAAGTCAACATTTACACTTCGCTTCTTATATTGTGCTCGCAACATGCAATTTATCGGATATTAAACTACTTTTCTTCACATGTACTTTCTCTGACAACAATATTATGAATCCGACTGTTTTCACAACAACAATGTTAATTGGTTTTGAGCTAGAGGCAATCAAAATTAGGCTATATCAAGCTTGATTTGGTGGTAGTCGTGTGCAAAGACAAGATTGTGACCGAAGGTCCAATTAGAGTAGTCAAGTTAAAAAGTTGTGAACATTAGTCCATTCTAATTCAATCTTGCCCATGAACAATGGAGGCCAAATTGACGGCTCCACTAGGCAGCTAAAGAACAAAACCTCAAGTATGCAGAATTCTGTTTGCACCCAACGCAGCAGAAAAATATTAGTTCATAATTTTTTTCATAATATTCCAATCGACTAGGCCCCACGACGAGAACCAAGTAGAATTGGCAGACTGATTAGTACATGAAACAACTATAATTACCACATGAGACTGCTCTCTGCAGACAACTAAATTCCAAAAGGTCGAAACAAAAACACAATTGACAGTGATACGTCCAACGTTAGAATTCCAAAAGGTCGAAACAAAAACACAATTGACAGTGATACGTCCAACGTAGATCCTCATAATTGGGGATTGTTTTAGAACGCGCAAACAAACACAAGGAGATCTATTGACCCGATATTGACCCGAAAATTCAATACTATACTTCCTACCAACACATATATACATAACATAGAGAATTGAAATGAACTGTATATAGAGTTTCAACCTAAGAGATAATTGTTGAGAATGTGGTATGAAAAGTCTCACATTGGATTCAGGGACCTTGGTGGTATCAATCATCAATTTCCTTCAATAATCAATCAGCTGCCACTACAAAATCAATGACAAAGGTGCTGTTTTTAAGATTATAATCGTGACTATTGAAATATTTATTGAAGTGGAGATTGCAAAGTATAATAAGGAGGAAGGCGGCGACATAGATGGAATAGGCGATACATTTGAACCACATAGGATATGGGATTGTGATGGATAAAAAAAATGATGTGACACCAAATAAGAGACCGAAATTATGAAAGACGCCGGGAATGTAAGGAACAAATTTACTAATCAAGATGCAAGTGAAGGTAAGTAAGATGGTGAATCCGAGAAAGTAAAAGGTTAAAGGGAGCTGGCGGGAGTCAAGTTGGACCGGGAGAAGGGCTATTCATGTTGCCGCGGTCAAGACCCACAATTATCTTTGCCCAATCCAAGTTGTTACTTCGGTATTTAGTCCTCCTGTCTCTGTAATACGCTGCTGCTTCCGGGTTATGATCTTCGTCATCATTAATCGGAGTAATCACAAGACTTGTGAGTAGTGGGAGTATCTTGGTAGTAACTGCAAGGACAAAAGGCTTTAAGTAGTGATCATAAGCAGTATTGATAGTATTCTTCATTTTCTTCTAGATGTATAGGCCAGAGGTACTGAGAATGAGGTTATAGGTTACAAATTAAATTCTGAGAGAACTGGTGGACATATATAATAGCGTGTGTGTGTGTGTGATCATGAACATACCCTTAGAAAGCCATGAGAGACGAGAGTGATGGAGATAGGGGATGTGTTCAACGGCCTAGATAATGACAAAGGAACTGCTTTGGTAATTTACTATGAAAGACAAATTAGGTGAAGAAGAAAAACATTGTTTAAAGGAAAGAGGAACATTGTTTAAAGTTAGGGACTTGAATGAACAGCCACACATCAAAATTAATTTTAGCATATTCCCTACAAATGGATAAAGGCTCACATACGGAGTTTTTTAGAGTTGCTATGTCTACTGATTACTGTTTTTTGGATATCCTCTTCTAATTGTACA
Source organism: Spiraea crenata (assembly GCA_033992175.1). NCBI lineage: Eukaryota > Viridiplantae > Streptophyta > Magnoliopsida > Rosales > Rosaceae > Spiraea > Spiraea crenata. The sequence continues at coordinate 582,939 of JAVBHV010000022.1, forward strand.
CCCTAATTTAATTTCAAAATTTCTTTCGACACCCAATATCTTTAATATTACCAACAATGACCTTGAATTAAATTAATCGAAATTAAATTTTGAACAATCCATTGTATATAGTAACCCTGCTTCAGGTTGGATGAGCTCCACAAGACAATTAGTATTCACAAAATAAAATTTGGGTTTGGGTGACTCCTGTAGGTTTCCAATTGAGGGTTGGGTGGGAGTGCCCAGAGTGGGTGTGGTTTAAAAGATGTAATGCTGTGTTTGGATGAGGCTCCAATTCCCGGGAATCAGCTAAAACTCAGGAATTGAGGCAAGGATATTGTGAACTGACGTGTTTGGATGAGGAGCTGTAGAAATTCTCAATTCCCGTGAGGGAAAAGTCGCGGAAATTAGAGAGCCAATTTCCGAGTTTCAAATTCCGCCAAAGGGGTCGGAATTCGGCAAATCTTGAGAGGGAAGAAAATTCCTTTTCCCGAGCGGGAGATTCAAGCCCATAACCCCTGTCTTCAATCTCAGCAGAAGTCTGCAAATCTGCGTATAGGTTGTTTGTGATGAATTTATTTGGTTTTCTGGGTTGAAGAGGAGAAGTTGTATTTTGCTTTTATGGCTTTATGGAAAACTAGTTCATCGTTTTGGAGGGACAGAGAAGAAGTTGTGGTGGAGGGCGTTGTGGGTGGGACGATAGGAGGCAGAGATGAGACGAATAGTCATATTAGTGTGGTGAGTTATAATATTAGTTTTGGGTAGTGAAATAAGTTGTGGTGGACAATAGCCGAGACAAACTCACAAAGAAAATAATTTTGTCCACATGCTCTCTGACTTTTTGCTTCTCAACACTTCACAAAACAATATGAATCATCAACAAATACATAACAGTGATGATGAATCAGTGAACTTTCAACATATTCAATACTAGATGCAACTCTTTGTATTCAACAATAGAACATACTAACATTCTATAGAACATGATTTCTTTGTTATTATCCAAACAAAGAAATCACAAATTTCTATCACTTTGCAAATTTTTAAAATTAAAATTTTTCTCATCCAAACAAGAAATTCATAATTACCAGAATTTTAAGACAAATAAACTTAATATAAATATAAAACATCCAACACAGCATATTCTTTTTATTTGTTTTTTTGTTTAAGTGTATCCTTTTCTAAATCAAAGGTGTAGATCCTTTTCTAAATTTGCTTTTCGTTTAAAAGACGTAAATCCTTTTCCAAATTTGCCTTTTGTTTAAAAGATGTAAATCCTTTTCTAAATTTGCTTTTTGTTTGGTGGCAGGTGGTGTGCAGAGGAATAGAGGGGTGAGCGCCACCATTGATGAATCTATGTCACCCGCAACACCTCCCTTCAAACTTTTAACTTCTCTAATTCTTTTTTTTTTGGAAAGATTTCTATAATTGTTAATCATAATTGGGACAATGACCCCAAAAGATAAAATAAATATCCTAATTTTATGATAGGACAAGAATTTCAAAAGTTCACATCTAAGGACAAAATAATGAAAAGAACATTCATTGACTGCCACATGGACACCACCTATGCACAAACTCCACTCTTACTTGCCCATACGCGCCTGCAACTTGTTGTGAAAATATTTGTTCTCTAGTTTTACGCACTCGCAAGTGTACGAATCGTGAAATATTATAGAAATGCAAGCACAGATTATCGATCCCACAGAGATTAAACATTTTACCTATTTAATTAATTAATTCAAGTGCTAATGTAAACACCTAGGTGCAGGACTAGTGGGAGTGAATAGTGACATTTTTGAAACTTAAAATAATAACAATAACAAAAGTGAAGAAGTAAACATACTAAAATAGCAACTTAAGAAAACACGTTTAGGTCGAGATTAAATCAAGTGTGAGGAAACCTAGGGCATAGACTTCACCACAATCAATCCAACTTAAGTTAATGATTCAGTTTACTATTACATTCATGTCATGTTGATGGTTAAGTTCCCAAATTTACATAATATCTGTGGCGTCCAGATTATTATGCATCTTTTATATGCAAGCAGTCCATGTCGTCTAGATCAGTTAAACACACAAAAAGTCATTAAGTTCTTTGGATACTTTTGTAAAACCACATAAACCCTAGTGCATGGCGTCTACATCAAGGAAATTATGATATCAATTGCAAGAAGCTAAACTCAAGTTAAGCATGGCATCTACTATAACTTGCATCAAATAACTCAATTAACAATCACAAAGAAGGCAATCAAGTATTAACAAACGACAATTGATATTCAACATGGACATAAATTTCATAGAAAACCAAAATCACAACTTAAGTATTCATGATTGGGCTACATCTTAGCCCTAGTAAAGCGTTTAGTTACGCATAGTCATAATAGAATTCAAAATAAACATGAAAGTAAAGAAACTCCCAAGTTGCCGAACTCCAAAGAAGCACTCGCCTCCGTCGTTCGACTTCGAACTCAAAAGGTAAAGGTAGGGTAATATGCGGCAGCAAAGCTGCTGCCCAACTTATCTAGGGAATCACAAATCCTTTCCCAAATAGAAAATCCTACTTCTAATCCAAAAGGTAATTAATTAAATCACAACTTCTATTCTACCGGGGAGAACTCTGCTGCAGATTTCATGACTGATTTGGGCCTCCAATTGGGCCTGCGAAAATCCACCAAAATTTGGGCTTGTAGATATTTATCTCATCTTCAGTTTAAGTACTTGTGGGCTTCTACCAAAAATCTGGAAAGCTTTCAACCATCCAATCTTTGGCAGCTGCGCAAAGCTGTTTGCAATTGGGCCAACTTGTAAATTCGATATAAAATAAATGGCCCAAGATAAAATTCTGAAACTTTGCAGTAACTATCTTCAACATGTCAGCTTCCGTCTATAATTTTCCAGCATACAAATTCGTCCAAATCGCCCGTCTTTTGACCATAAATGCACAAATTGTACCTGTAGACAGATTATGTGCAACCCAAAGCAATAAGTCCTTTTTATATTAAATTCATGGCATAAAGGCAATCAATTAATGGGTAAAATAAATAAATAAGCACCTAACACAACTTTTCAGCAATTAGGCCTCTTTAGTGATAAATGTCTATTTGGCTAAAATTTAGCCATCCAAAAAATAAATTTTAAAACCATGAGGTATGATTAAATTTTACCATCTTTAGTGAGGAACGTCTAAATTTCAAACTTTCTAAATGTTTTATTAATTTTTTCTACATGAGCAATTTTTCAGAAGATGAAGAGTATGGAGAGATTGTGAGAAATTCAAATATGGAAGATAGTGACAAAAGAATTTGACAGATAGTGGCTAAAGGGGCTGGCTAAAGGGCTAAAGGTAGCCACCCTTAGCCCTTTAGCCCACTTTGTAGCCATTTAACCCTTTAACCATCATATTGCTAAAGACGATTTTTTACAACAACAAAAAAAAAAGGCTAATAGTGTTTAAGCTACTTCTAAATTCCATTGCTAAAAATGACCTTACTAGCGCACAAACCCACGCAACAACGATTACTACACATAAACAATTACTGTCAACACAAAAACAACTACTGCCAACACAGAAACAGTTACTGTCAAGCATAGAACTATGTTGATAGCAAAAATATTCAGATTGACAGGCATAGACGAAGGAGAAGGTGAAGGATCTGATGACGTCCCCCTCAGCCGCAAGAGGCCTCATGTCGTTTCTGTCCCTCCGCAACCACAACAACTGCGCAACAGTCGTCGCGTCTCCTGATCCGACCGAAACCACCGGTTGCACGTGAAGAAGAATCGAAAGACTCGGAAGAAGATGACGAGAGCAATAGTGATTCCAAACAAGGCCAAGAATCTGAAGAAGAAGACAACAATTATAGTGGCGAGGAGGAAGAGGAAGTGCAAAGTAGGGACAACGACGACAAAGTCGCCATCTTAGCTACGCGTTCGGCTCCACCGAGCAGCGCTGCACAAGCCACCCCTCCACAAGTCGGCTCTTCTTCGACCAGCGATCGAGCCCCAAGGCTCTAGGCCCGGCTTAATTCAGCTATCTTGAGGGAAGCTTGACTTGGGGAAGTTCGCCGAGTTTACCGTAAGAGGGAAAGAAGAAGAAGAAGAAGAAGAAGAAGAAGAAGAAGAAGAAGAAGAAGAAGAAGAAGAAGAAGAAGAAGAAGAAGAAGAAGAAGAAGAAGAAGAAGAAGAAGAAGAAGAAGAAGAAGAAGAAGAAGAAGAAGAAGAAGAAGAAGAAGAAGAAGAAGAAGAAGAAGAAGAAGAAGAAGAAGAAGAAGAAGAAGAAGAAGAGAGGCACGTGAAGAATGAAGGCAGGACCACTGTTTGTATTTGTGATATATGTTTTTTTGTCCTTACACAAAAATATTTGAATTTTATGTCCTAGTGTAGAAAAAGGTGTTATTATATGGACTATGAAGTCATTAATCCATCATAAATAAGGGCTTTCAAGTCGTTTAATGTACAAGTAAAATTGTCTTAATATGTTATTTAAAATACATGAGTGTCGTCAGACCAAATATGGGTGTACATAACAATCTCCAAGTTTATTTATCCCGATCATTAAAAATTTGACATGTGGGGGACTTATGACAACTTTTGCATATGTGGCGATTTCTAATTGGTTTGGGACAATGATATGGTAAGAGCATCTCTAAATGACTGTACAAACTCAGTTTGCAATGTCACGTAATCAAAACAGCCTTCTAAGGGATTCTACAAATTAATGTGCAAATTATACAGAGTATAGTAGAATCTGTATATTTGAAGATTCTAGTAAATATTGTAAAAATGGTCCATGCACAATATATTGAATTGAAAATGTTAGAATCTCTCTCGCCTCATAACAAATTGGACTTCACGTGAAATAAAAGTATATCATATACAATATAATACTAGTTGTCTCAACTTATTTCCCTATTCCATTGGAGTGATCAACTTTAACTAGTATGCAAATAAATCGATATAATGCCACATCAGCCATCAAACTACACATTTACTTATTATATTTGAAAAGTCCTTTAAAGATGTTCTAATACAATGAGTCATAAAAGTCTTTCTCCTAGAAATTGACCTTGGCGAGAAAGGGGATAAGGCAAGGCACTATAATTTGGCCACGAGCGTAAATGGAACGGACTAAGAGGGAAAAGTGTGGCACAAGCATCCATGATCAAGTATATAATAATAACCATTAAGTAGAAAATGATGATCGCCATTAGCCATTGGGTCACAATCAATATCCTCTTTGGTCTCAAGACATAGTAGTAGGTAGCATATACACCATTGTTTCTTAATCAACACAAAAAGGCATAAGCGAAGCTAACGGAGACTATAGTAAAGCAAATTTGGCTGATTGGTATACAATATGATATCTACACAATATAATGTTTCGGATGAGAATTTCAAATTTGACTTGAGTCTGATGTGAAGGTAGCATAGCGAATCAGCATGGTACCAAATCAGATTGAGGAAAACAAAACTTGCAGTCTCAAACCAAAATTTAAAGTTATGCTGATTTTACTCAGATATTTTTTCAAAAAAGTTAAACTAATATTTTGTAAAATTTTAGGATTAATGACCCCATAATTCATAGAATAACTTCTCTTTCTATCATAGACCATAAAATTCAAATGTTCTCCTATAAGAACAACAAACTAAATCATACAATAAAATATAAAAACTAAAACATATATACTCACGTGCGTAAAACCGAAAGGCAAAGGGAGACTTTCGCCGTCACACTCAAATGCAACCAAAACCTTCTCCACCAGTTCTGCGTTGCCTCCTTCCTCACCCTGACGCTCAATCCGACTCCTCCACATCCTCCAAACTTGTCCAACCCAGCCCAGATTTCATATATGAACTTGCTTTCTCTCAAGCTCGCCCACCTACTCTAGTTCTTCTTTTTGTTTTTTCTAAGCTATGAATCCATATAATGATTCTTCACCTTGAGCACTAGAAGACAAGGAAGACGATGACAATGAAGCTGACTCCGAGCTCGATCTATTGCAGCTCGACATCGATTCCCCATACTTATATTAAGTTGGGATTTTTTGATTCCAGTCCCTATTGGCAAACTTTCTTAGATTGAAACTTTGTATCTTTTCATTTTTTGATTGAAGTCCAATATTTAATGTTCTATATTCATGTACCATTTTTCATTCCCGAATTGCCCAACCATCATTAATGATTTTGAATCATTTCTTTTGATACAAAAATCCCACCATTTATGAGATTTCAAATCACACAATTTATGGAATTCAAATGGGGAAGGTTAATTATATGATTGTATGAAAAAAAATCAAGAATGCATATATTCTAAAAAAAACTTCAAAACCATAAGAAGTGTAAGGCCAATTGGCTTTCATTCTTGAAGGCACAGAAAAAACGTGCCTTAATAAGTGTCCCTATAATGTTAAGGCAAAATGTACCCAAAGAAAATGTATCCATGTATATATACATTTACAAGAAACTTAGAAAAGGCAAGAATGTACCAATGTACCCATATACAAAAAAAAATGTACCAAACTTCAGAAAGTAAAAGAAAATATACACATATATAAAAGAATGTACACATCTTCGAAACGTAAAACTAATGTATCCAAATACGAAATTGAAAAGAGAATGTACCAAAATTCAAAGGGTAAAACGAATATACCCACAAACACATATTGGTACATAAACCTCAATAGAAAAGAATGTACCCATAGGTACAAATACATATTGGTCATTAACCTCAATAGATTCCAATGCACCTATAGGTGCAAATACGTACACATTAACTTAAAAAAGAATGCACCCATGTACTTTTTCTTCGAAGTAAATTTACTGATACATACATTGGAACAAGAAAAAAGCATTCATGGGTATCAAAACAATGAAAATGGGTACAAACAAAGTCAAAAAACTTGGCAAAAACATGGCTTTTCTTTTGGTTACAGAACAGAGAGTAACTATAAGAAATTTGGTAGGAGATGTAAAGAAACAAGAAGCTTTATGCACCCATCCAACAAACTCCCGTACTAAATAGAAAGAGATCCACAATAAGACATAGGCCAATAAATTGCTGGCATTGAAATATCAAAAAATTTAGAAAGTAAAAAACTTACCAAATAAAAAAGTTTCGGTTCAAAAGGGCAAAATGGTTGGATGGATACAATTTTGTATTGAATTACTAAAACAGTTGACATGAAGATATACTCATATGGCAAGTTGCTGATGTGTACCATAGTTTTTGTCCTTCAATCTATATTTGAAAGTTCACAAAGTTTCAATAAAAAAAATACTAGTGGTGAAGGATGGGATCCTAATTTCCACTATTAAGTTTTGATTGTGTGTTATATCTAAAAATTTCAATTGGGTGTTAATTGTGTATTTTAGTGATTGTTGATCTTCAATAGAACAAATTTGTATCTTATTATGTTAAATTTGGACAAATTTTGAATTTGGTTGCGGTTAATTTGTGTATTTCAATGATTGAAATGAGACCTTGAGTTACAAACTGTTTCTATGTTGACACAAACTGTTATCGTGTTAGCACAAATTATTTTTTTATTTACAAGTTGTTTCCGTGATGGTAAGAACTGCTTTTGTGTTGTAGGAACTATTTCTATTCTGGTATGAACTGTTTATGTATTAGCAAAAAATATTGTTGCGCGTAGGTTTGTGCGCTAGTAGTACTATGTGTTTTTTAAAAAAAATTTGAAAAGTTACGGTCGCGTGAAGGCAATTGCGAGTGGAGTTTGTGCTTTGGTGGTATTCATGTGGCAGTCAATAAATGAGATTTTAATTACTTTCTTCTTGGAAGTGAACTTTCAAAATTGGTGACCTACTGTAGAAAAATAAAATATATTTTATTGTCAAAGGTCATTGTCCCAAAGTTTTACTCATATATCATTTTCTATCGATAATTCTTTAGTTGATTACTACAATTTACACAGTGGGGTCTTCCAGTTGACTAAGTCTGGATCTTTGTGGGGGTGATAAGTAGGCATGCGGGCTTTAGAATACTAATTACAAGTCATTTGATGGCTTCATGTCTCCTCTATAACAAATTTTTAAATTCTTCCTCTTTGGTCTTTAATGCTTTATTAATGCTTTTACCTTTTCACACAAGTCTTCCGTTGAGGATGACTTATAATCTCTTTTCTAGAGTGAAATGGTGCTAGCTAGACTCAACAAAAACAAAATAGCACATTGTCATGTAGACCAACGCTTTTACCGCCGGTGGGCTTCTGCAAAATGAATACTGATGGTTCGGGGTGCGGCCCCTGATGCACTAAAGGCTGTGCATCGGGAGCTTCGACGGGGACCTTGTGGAAGTATGGATGAGCGACCTTGTAGTGTCTATCAACTCTTTGATATAGAGGTTGTCCTCAACATTAAATTCCTTATAGTGCATTCTTTTTCTTTCGAAAGATTTGAGATCGAGAAAATGAGTAGAAAAACAAAGTATTCATATACCATATTTTTAAGAAACAATTACATTTTGATATCACTTGAAGAGCAAAATACCAAAAAATACTACTACACTTTAAACATTACAATATATTACTACTTTGATACATGTTGATTTTTAATTGGCCTGTACACTTTTAACAACAATTTTACACACACGCGCTACAGTTCCATAAATTCACCAAGTCAATGTCCCTCTCGAGTGGGCCGCCTTTCCCTGATCCGCCGTCATCCTCTCCATGCGCATCATCACCGACTCAATCTCGCTTCCCCTAGGTCGGGTGATCTTGTTCTCACGTTGTCTCCTCCTCACGTTCACAGTCCGGCGCTTCAATGCCGGAGTTGCGCAGTCGAACACGAACACCGGCTTGGTCTGCAGGTACAAAAGCTTGCAAATCCAGCGAAAGAAGCTGAGCAAGTGGGCATTGCAGACCATCTCGACATTGTCATCCCCGCATTTGCCATCTGCACGGATTCAAATTCGATGCAAGAATTGAGATTATCATAGTAGTTTGAAATTGACGGAGGTTGAGGTCGGGTTTACCGATTGCAGAGGCGTCTTCAGGTGAGGGTTTCGACGGAACGCCGCCGCGACGGGGGAGAGTATTCCATCATTCTCTGCCCTCTCTCTCTCTTTTTCTTCGAGGCCGAGTGTTTGTTTGGAAGGACACAAAATCGGGGGTCTCTCGAGAAAAGGAAAGTGAACACAACTGGAGAGGTGAGTCAACACAAGTGTTCCTTCATTTTGAAATAATTGTTCCTTCAAAATGAAGGAACAGTTCAAAAAATACCAAAGGAGAGGAACAACTTCCAATTTGAAGGAACAATTTCATATTTGGAGGCTCTCTTGCAAATCCGAAGGAACAACTCCTTCAATTTCTGTTTGAATTTTTGAAGGAGGCCGATTTGTAGTTGTTCCTTCAATTGGAAGGTTAGCACAACAATCGGAGGTGATGAATCTGCTGCATGCAATAGAGTTAAATACAAAGGAAAGTGAAGCCAACCACCGACACCCACTATTCATGCCCAAAACCAAAAAACACAAGTTATTTTTTTTTATAAAAAAAAAAATAAAAAATTAAAAAAACAAAAAAAAAAACAAAAAAACAAAAATGGAGGAGGAGAGTACCCAACACTAGGTGTTCCTTCATTTTGAAATCAACAATTCCTTCAAAACCAAATCGGCCCAACAAACAACAAACACCAACCAAGCCCAAGCTCAAACTCCGTGAAATTCCTTCCAAGATTTGAAGGAATACCTCAAAAAAGTTCAAATGGATGAGAGGAACAACGCTTCCATGGTGGGAAAAGGGGCCTCTCACAAAGGAGAGGAAAAACTTAGCTCTCACAGAGAGAGAGGACAAAAAACTCTCACAAGGGAGAGATGAGAACTGGATCGAAAAAGGGTGAAAGAGTGGCCGGTCGACCTCGAGGAAAACCAAGAGGTCGGCGGCGGCGGGGAGAAGTGTGGTTTGAGGTTTTTGAAGAGGGGACGGCTAGGTTTTTTTGCATACGCTAGATTTTTAATTAAATCTACAAGTTTAATGGTTGAGGAAAAGTAAAAATGTACAAGTTTTAACATTTAACCAAGTAAAGTGACAACATCACTTGATAGTTGTGTTAGTGCCTAGAAAGGTTCAAAGTTTCGGTTTCGGTTGAAATTTCGGTCGCCAAAATTTATGAAAATTTCGAAAAAAGTTTCCATTTCGGTGGAAATTTAGGTAAAAAAAAAAAAAAGAAGACGAAAAACATGCTAGAACACCTATAAATTAATATCTCTACTTTTTATAGGCTCTAAAATCAACAAATAATGCAATTTAACATTTAAGCTATGCAACATTGTCCATATGGATTAACTTTTATATACATAAGAGGGAAGAATTCGTGTTTTCATTCCACTAAGCTGTCAATTAGTACAATATTTTAAATGTTATTGTTAGCATGGAGGAGTGGAGGTGGTAGGGAGAAGTAAAACATAAAGTGAGACACCTATTGTTTGTTTGTGTGATAGATAATTGATGATGAAGGTAGAGAGAAGTAAAACATAAAGTAACAAGCCTATTGTTTGTTTGTTAGCTTGATAATTGACGGTGGAGGTGGTAGATAAAATCTATGTAAATAAAACATCTTCACCAAAGACTACATCGAAATTTCACTGAAATTGTACCGAAATTTCACCGAAATTTCCAACATATTTCCAAAGTTTCACCGAAATTTCGGTCTTTTTCTGATGATATTGATACGTACCCCAATTCAAGTTTCGGTCCTTCAAAATTACCGAAATTTTGGTATTTGGGCCGAAATTTTGAACCTTGGTGCCTAGTTAGTTTAACTGGCATTGACTCAATTTGTTATGAAACCAAATCCACACCACACCAGTATCGTCATTTGATACGAATACTATATTATCCTTATTTTTTTAATACAACCCTACAAGGATGAAGTGTTTTAAAATTTAAACCTCGTACATTTTTCAACATTAAAAAGAGAAGTATTAAGAAATAATGTTACATCAATTGATCGCATACGTAAAGAAAGAGAAACGCACTTAAATTATAGCTAAATGCTATTATATCCATTCAAGATACACCCATCTATGAAAATTCAGTGACCAAATTATCTGATTTAGAAACAAATATTTTCCGCCAATGGTATCCAATGTTTGGCAAATAAGACATTTTGATACCCAATGTTTAAAACCAAACATTTTGGTACCCAATCTATACCTTTGTTTGACACTTTAGTGCCCCAATCTAATTTGCTGTTAAAATTGAGGGTATTACAATCTTTTTTTTGGCTGGGCATGGGCAATATGGTAATTTCAAAATTTAGCCTCTTTTTTATTGCAAGCTGGATTTAGGACGAATATTGTTCTTGTAAATTGGGTGCTTTGCTAACTTAGAGTAATATCTATTATCATGCTCTAATTCATCTTTTAAGTCTTTGCAAATTTATTTAAATTGAAATCAAAATTAACTGCTTTTTCACGATGCATACAATGAAATGCAATATCAAAATAGGAGTAGGTACAGTGGCGGATCCAGACCATTAGGTTTGGGTGGTCCCAATAAAAGTCACTAGCCACAGATAAATGTGGCTATTTGGGTGCACTAGCCACAGATAACCATGCTACTTGCGTGGTTCTGATGAAAAAAAAGTCATTAGCCACAGATATATTCCGTGGCTAAAAATTTAGCCACAATAGCCATTAGGCACTTGGAGTTGTCGAAGTAGAAGTCTTTTTTTTTTTAAGGTCTAGCTTTGTTATAATTTGGGTACTATTTTGTCCATTTTTTTTTAAAAATATTTGAGACTATATAAGTCATATTTTATGAATTAATTTGAAAAGACTGTAATACCCTCAATTTTAACAGCAATTAGATGGGGAGCACTAAAGAGTCAAACGAATGTATAGGTTGGGTACCAAAGTGTCCAGTTTTAAACATTTGGTACCACAATGTCTTATTTGTCAAACATTGGGTACCATTGGAGGAATTAACCCTATTTGTATTGACATGTATTGTGACACAAGTTTGGTCAAAAGATGTTTGAATAAACTTGTTAACCAATGCGTTACAAAAACAAGGGTTGTGCCATGTCATGCGTGACTTGTTGGTAAATTACAATTACGTACCATATGGTTTGGGTCAAATTTCAAAATGACACCTATACTTTTTTTTCTTCTTGCATTTTAGTACCCTGCACTTTCAAATCTTTGCGATTGTTTTCCATCCTTCGTAGAATAATCAATTTTCGGCTGTCCAGAGATGATATGAACTATGTGGGTTTGATTAACTGGTGTTTGGGTAAATGGATTGTGTATCTACAACAAAAATCATGGTGTCCAAACTACTAAATGTCGAATTCTCTAAAGACTCGAAGCTCCTCGATGTACTTTTACCATCCGATGTAAATCACAAATGATAGGAAAGAGTAAACATGTGGGCTCCACAGTGTCCATGTCATCACCAAACCACCAAAAATTGACGAATCTACAAACCGTGGAACACAATTGCAAGGATTTGAAAGTACATGGTACTAAAATGCAAGAAAAAAAGGTACATGTATCATTTTGAAATTTGACCAAAACCATATGGTACGAAATTGTAATTGGCCCTATATTTTTGTTCTTACCAACATTTTGGCTAATAATGCTTTTATGTAATTAATAAAACCAACTGTAAGTTCAATAAACTACAAAGAGAAACTGATTGTTATGTTTTTTAATGCAATTATTTAATACACTTTGCCTTTTATTTTTGTGCTCATGACACTTTTAAAATACAGTTTATTAGATACTCAACTACATTATGAACTCGACTGTTTTCACAACGTAACAATGCCAAAGCTGATGCTAATGAACCTTGAACTTTTGCTAATTGGTTTTGAGCTAGATAATCAAAATTGGGCTATATCAAGCTTGATTTGGTGGTGGTCGGACAGAGGTCCAGTTAAAGACAAGATTGTGACTGGAGGTCTAATAAAACTAGTCAAGTTAAAAGGTTGTGACATTAGTCAATTTTTAATTCAATCTTGCCCACGAACAAGGGAGGCCGAATTGACTGCCATCCTCAGCAGCTAGGTAGACCTAAAGAACAAAACCACAATTATGCAGAATTATGTTCGCAGCACAGCAGCAGAATATATTAGTTCATAATTTTTCATAAATGGATTGGGCCCCATGATAAGAACCAAGTAGAATTAACAAACTAATTAGTACCTAGATTACATGAAACGTATACGCTATTTATTTACCATTGAGGCTGCCTGACAATTATATTCCAAACGATTGAAACAAAAACACAGTTGAAAGTGAGACGTTGGACAAACGAACACGAGGACACACATTGACCAGAAAATTTATTACCATGTTTCCTACCAACACATACAAAAGTAAACAGTGAGTTGATAGGACTGTAAACATAGAGTTTAGTATTACAACCAGACCCAAGATATATAATCAATTAATTGACAGTGCAGGATCAACGACAATGATGTCGCTTTTAAGTTTATGATCGTGACCTTTGGAATGTTTATTGAAGTGGAGATTGGAAAGTATAATAAGGAGGAAGGCGGCGACATAGATGGAATAGGCGGTACATTTGAACCACATAGGAAATGGGATTGTGATGGATATGAAGAAGGATGTGATGCCAGATAAGAGACCGCAATTATGGAAGAAACGGGGGATGTAGGGAACAAATTTGCTGACCAAAATGCAAGTAAAAGCAAGCAAGATTGCGAGTCCAAGAAAGTGAAAGGCTATTGGGAGCTGTTGGGAGTGAATTTGGACTGGTAGGAGAGCTAGTCCGATTGCCGCAGCCAAGCAATACACCACAATAATCTTTGCCCAATCCAAGTTGTTAGTCCGGTACTTGTTACTCCTATCTTTGTAATAAGCCTGCTCAAGTGCTGCTTCCGGGTCACCATGATTGACATGAACACCATCCTCATCTTCAATCGGACTAATTACTAGAAGTTTGAGTAGTTGTTGTATCTTTGTAGTAACTGCAAAGAAAGAAGGCTTTAAGCAGTGATCGTAAGCAGTACTACTGAGATTCTTCATTGTAGATAGAGAGATAAATAGAGAAACAGAAATAGATAACTCAAAATGAGGTTAGGACATGTTGAATTCCGGGAGAATGGTTAGAATATAAAGAAAAGAAAAAGGGAATGTGTTTGGAACTGTGTAATCGGTCAAATTAGAAAGAGGAAGATTAGAAAGACGAAAAGGCAGACATTGACAATGATAGACAGAGATAAAGACAGATAGGGACTGTGTATTAAGCCAGGAAGGGAATTTCCTTGTAGTTCACTACAGAAAATACACATTGATTAGTAAGTTAAGAAGAAACAATATAATAGCCTTGAATATTTGTGACTTATGTGTTTGCCTAGCTTTTTTTTTGGGTATTATTACTGTCCAAGGTCATGAAATCAAACCTTCCCGGTCTCAATCTTTTCTTATATTTTTTTTTTTTTAAAAAAACATGACTTACGCATTAGCTACTAATCAAAAAATCGACTTTTGTGCTAACAAAACTATGAACCAAAACCTTTGTTTGGTGATGAAATTAAGACACAAATATTGGGGGTACACTGGCAATCCAATGGGGAATGTGGAGTTACCATTGAAAAAACAAAGACTCTAACCATCTATGATCTAGTAGAAAATTGGTGATCTGCCCTTAGCCATTGGGTCACAATCATATAGTAGTTAACATAACTTTAGTAAAGACGATGCTACACTATCCTAAGTAATATCAATTTTATGGCTTGACTTTCGGATAAAGTGATGCCAACTGGACTTGTTTCAAATGAGAACTACAAAATTTCAAACTTAAGTTGAATGTAAACTTAAGTTAAATTTCTTGCGTATCGGATTTTTCTGCACATCTAAAAGGACAATTCTTGGGGGCAGCCTTGGGTGCAGCCCTTGGCTGCTGAAATCATCACTTTTCGGCTTCCTTGTTGATGCATGTCATAATCCAAACCGTTCATTTGATTCATTATCTAGTAAAGAACATTCCTATAAAAAATCAATCAAATCGGAAATTGTTTGAGTTATTGAACTGCACCAAATATATAGACGGCTCGTTAGACATCTAATTACACCGTTCACATATTTCACAAAGTTAGATAACCAAACGATTTCCGATTTGATTGATTTTTTGCAGGGATGATCTTTACTAGATAATGAATCAAATGAACGGTTCGGATTATGACATGCATCAACAAGGAAGCCAAAAAGTGATGATTTCAGCAGCCAAAGCTGCACCCAAGGGTGCAGCCAATAACTGTCCCATCTAAAACTAATGAACGGTGGGTCTAGACACCATGTACTAATTATTCACCAAAAAAGTTGAAGAAGTTTGGATTTTTGTGTGGTGAAAGTAGGCATGCGAACTTGGTACTACTAAATAAGTCATCGATTGGGTCCATGTCTCCCTAGAACAAATTATAAAATTCTTCCCTTTGGTTTTTTAAGCTTGATCGATGATTTACGTATACCTTTTAGACAAATCGCCGTTAAAACAATTGACAAATCTTTTGTTGAGGATTACTTGCAATCCTTTTTGCCAGTATGGTTAGTGAAAATGGTGATAATTAGCAAATTATCATGCTAATTAAGAGACGCAAGGTCATATAGCTAAACCAATGCTTTTAGAGCAAAAACAATGTTGCTCTATAAACCCAAAAACCTATCTTAAAAACCTAAATTTTCACCTAAATCTCAAATAATGTTGGAGGAATAAAGTGTATAAACCTAAATTTGAGGGGGAAAAATATAAGTTTGGGTGTAAATATAAACCCATTTTTAAAGTTTTCCCCTTGATGTGGTATGAGTAGGCACCACCATCTTTTCTCTCTCTTTGACACTTAGAGAGATGAATGGCTAAGATGAGTTAAATTTTTATACCCAATTTTTCCCTCTCATTTTTCCTCCCTTCACATTAGAAAATCATACATTTTTTTCCTTTCAACTTTTTCCACTCTACCTTATTCCCCTTATTTTTTTCCCCCACATTGTTTTTGCTCTTACCACTTGTGTGGTTCGGTTGGTGCAGTTATACAAATCGTTATATCGGTTGTCTTCAACATGGAAGTTGTAACGGGGGCGATTTTCCCATATCATTTTTAGCCTAACTGTTCGGAACTTGGAAGATTGAATCCTTTTGTCACCGCATCATTCACTTAGAAGATTGACACTCCGCTGTCCACGCTCTTCACTTCGAACCGCAACAAGGATATCAACTAATTTCAGACACTTCTTGTCCACATGAATCCGTGCCAAGCCCATGCTACCAACACCTACGAACTGCCCATAACTTGTCGTAGTCATCAACAACACGCTTGCTACACGTCTCGAATCCATGTCTCCGCAGCATCTTTTATCGCTACACCGCTCACTTTGAAGATTGACACTCTCAATGTAGCAAAAAGACAGCAATTGCTTACCCCCAGATTTCCGCAACTCGTGCTCCTTCTCTGCATCAATCACCTCATGTCTCTGTCCATCGAATTGTATGGCCATTACACTCCATCCTGCTCACATGAATATTGACTTGCAACTACTCACCTCTTGGCATCATCTCAACTCTTTGTGCGCGCCTCTATGATGCCCGACAAGCGACTCCTCCGCTTGCTGCGATGCTTCTTCAGTCATCGACTTCACTCATTAATTCGGAAGTGTCCTAGGACTCCACTCCTTTTGCTTGTTTTGCCAAACCGTAGTGCTACTGGGGTGTGCACTCGATTAGCTAGAAGACTCGGTACCTCCCGCAGCTCTTCTTCTCCTCTATTTGCAGCAACCTATCCTTCAAAGCTTCGCTACCTCTTTGCCATCTCTTGGCTCAAACAAGGGTCGACCTCACTTGTTTGCTCCGCATCAACCGTCTTCTCCTATGGCCTGATCTCGAATCCCAGTGGACAATTCGAGTATCCTCCTTTACAACATGAACCTTTGCTGCATACGCCCTCTCCGAAATAATAAGCTTACTTTGTTTCGTCTGCACCAGCAACCTGCATCCGCTCATGCACCCACTACATACTATCGCAATGACTCTGGACAAACGCTGCATCACTCCGCAACGCATTGCACACTCTTGCAGCGACTCTGGAAAAACGCTACATTACTCCGCAATGCACTGTATGCTCTCGCAGCAACTTTGCATCCGCTCCTGCATCCACATAGCTTTGCTGTGACTGCATCAATTTCTTCAATATATTGCATAATGCGAAGCGCTGAAAACTCTGCAACACACGAACCAACTCTTTTAAACTGATCCACGTCATAGCACCCTAACCTCTTTGATCTTCGTAGCAACCGCAACATCCGGTACTGCAACAAAGTAAGTCACCCAAAGCCGCTTCTATGCAACTTGACACCGCGCCTCGCCACTTGCCAAGTTGTGATATGTCCGCAGTTGATTGACTCCACCAACTCCACGATCCCGCATCTGATTTGGCGCTTCCCTCGCAACTAAGCAAGTCTACGCAACTTGCTTGTGACACCACCGAGTTGTAATGAAGCTGAAATGGACGAAAAACAGTTATGGGAAGTTAAGGAACCCGCCACGTGGCGTGTTTTGATTGGGTGGAAGCTTTGGGATGCTTCTGGAAACCGGTTTGGGGCGGGTTAAAAAGAAAACCGGCCTAGGTTTCCAAAAGTGGAAACCCGAACCAGCAAACAAATCCGTCGCCCCTCTGCCGCCGATCGTCGCGCTACAGCTATGGATCACGTTTTCCGACGCCGCCAACACCTTCATCATGACCCCAACACCACGCTCACAAAGTTTTAGCTCCAACAACGGCGTGGAACGCCGCCGTCGAAGCCAAACCGAAACCCCCAAGTCGCCGCCTTCTCGCCTTCGAATTTCACTTTCCAACCACCGATCGGGCTGATGACCAACAGCAGCACGCTCCTCTCGATGTCGTGATTAGATCCCACCAACTTTCGGCACTGGAATCGGACCAAATCGGCGCCGGCTAGAGCTTGACGGAGCTGGATCTTTCAGACGCATTTTCCGGCTGATTATGGTCGTGGTAAGTTCCGAAAACTATCCCAATGGATTGCTTGAGTTGCATAGATAGATTTTGACATAAAATTCGTTGAAAACGGTTAAGAAATGAAGAAATTAGAGATTTTGGGAAATCGGCCAGAATAGAATAGTGTCGCCGCCACCGGCGTGCCACGCCAGCGCCACGTGGGTGCAACATCAGCGCCCAGTCAGCGTCGCGTGTGTGCCACGTTAGCATTGTGTCAGTGCCACGTCAGCACCGGTGTACTGCCGTCAGCACCGTTGACCGGCATTGACCAAGGTCAACCGACCACTTTTTCAAGTGGAAACGACATTCCGGACCCGATGGCGAACTCCGTTTCGCCATCCGAGACACGGTTAAACCCTGTTTGAGCAAAACATAGGAAAGTGGGGTTTTGATCGATGTTTGTGAATTGTGGTTGCTAATCATTGAAATTGGGAAACTTCTTAGGTACTTGAGCTCCGGTTAGACGCCGCAACAGGCAGTGCAGACAACGAGTTTGACAGCTCAGAATCACTGTGAGTGGATGGTTTTTGTGTTTTTAGATGATGGTTTTATTGAAGTTCAGTTTATAGCAGTATGACACCTATTTATAGAGATATAAATATCCATTTTTCAGTAATATATTATTCTAGTGCACCTAGATTCACACGTACACTTTTAGTATTCGGACTACGGCCGTAGGACATAGCTTTCACAACGTTGCCTGCACCGAAGACCCCGTTTTCTAGCTTTATTTATTCCGGTGTCATCGACCCCTGCGCATTCCAGGGTGTTGTGGGTAACTTGAGAGGGAGAGTACACAGGGGTTTATACATTCATTTGTACCAGCGGTGCCCTGCCGCGGTTTAGGGTGAGTGATATGCTACCAGGGCACTGTGTGTGATATCCTACGTGCACCAGACAGGCACCTACCAGAGTTTGTTACAGTATTTTCAATATTTAAGTACAGTTATGTTTTTACAGCAGGGGGTTTTATAGTATGTTTTCAGAAATGTTTTCGAAGCTTATTTATTTTTTCCATCCACTCACCCTTTGGTTTTGCGCCCCCTCAGGGATTAGTAGCTGAGTTGACCAGAGACATGAGGAGAGGCAGTTCGAGGGCTCTGCATCCGTCCCTAGAGTGTAGGGACATCACCTGTTTAGTTCAGGTTGTTAGTTGCTTCCGTTGGTTCTCTTCTGTAGTTGTAGATGCTTTGATGCTGTTGTGTTGTATTGTGTGAATGTTATGGGCCCAATGTGTCTTATGTGATTCTATTTCTATGGTTTTATCGTCTGTGTGTGAGGATGTAGGCTTCGTCACCCTCCGGGTGATGGCCGTACATCCCGGGCCCGCTTTTTGGGGATGGGGTGTATCAAAAAACTTCATCCAACCTGCTATCCCAAAGTTCGATGGTCATTACGATCATTGGGCTATGTTGATGGAAAACTTTCTGAGATCAAAGGAGTATTTTGATCTGGTGGAGATGGGTTATGACCAGCCAAAATAAGGAGCAATTCTCACAGTCGCTCAGCAGCAAAGGTTGGATGCATTGCAGTTGAAGGTCAAGAATTATTTGTTCCAATCCATTGATCGAACTATCCTAGAAACAATGCTTCATAAGAAGACTTCCAAGGATATCTGGGACCACACTACAAACGTTTCTGGCCAAGGAATTGTTGCTTGTAACTCTTTAGTTGATTTTTATCTTTATCAAGGCTTGTTACTACTCCGCCTCTTCTTCTCTTAAAGCTGAAGCCTTCGCTACTCTGAATGGTTGTCTCCTTGGCCAGGAAATCGGCCTCTACCAAGTTATTATTGAGTCTGATTCATAAAATCGCATTCGCTCAATCAATGGCTCCATCTCCAAAGGTCATTGGACAGTCTACCCCATCCTCATCAAAATTCGAGCTGCCTCCCATAATCTTCATATCAAATGGTCTTGGATTCATAGAACCGCGAATGCGTCTGCTCCATTGTCCTTAACTCATGTTCTTGCAAATGACGGCCTCCCCTGCCTACCTCTTATGTAATTTTTTTCTTTTGGCAGTGTGGAAGGACGAAATAGTTCCCTATTACGTCTTTTTCCTCGCTGCTTGCTTAGCTCTTTGCTATTGCGTTCCTTTGTTGTATTTTCGCTTCTTTGTTCTTAATATATTTGAGGTTGTCCAAAAAAATACATAACCAATTTAGCATACCACACGGTCCACACCCAAAAACTCTCCTCTCTTTCCCACATCATCCAACACTTGGATTCGGCGACACCTCTCCTTCACCTTCCCCCAACCCAAACACTAACCCCAAATTCCCAATCTCAAGCCCTAATCCGCCCCCAATCGAACCGGACCCGACCAATCCGCCTCCGATTCCCTCAATTCCCACGATTACTCATATTATATGTATACGTGTATAGTATGCGTATAATACTTTTACAGTTACAAATACGCATATTTTTCTGTATCTTTCACTTTATGACAAAATATGGATTTTTTTTTCAAAAGTATGTACGTACACATAGTATACGCATATTCATAATTTGATTAACCCCACCAAAAGTAAAAAGTTTTTGTTATAATACGCGTACTTACCAACTAAGCCGTATAATACGCATACTGACCAACTAAGCTCTGCACAAAGTACAAACCTAACAAGAACTTTTTGCATTTGGTGGGGTTAATCAAATTATGAGAGTCCATTATAAGTCATGTTGCAGATTGTGTTCAGATTTGCAAGAATATTGGTTGAGGAAAAGTTATCTAACAGAAACAATTGCTAATGGTGTTAGTAGCTTAATTGATATTGAAACAATTTGTTATCAAAACACATCTACCACTACATTTAGGGGTGTATTACTCCTTGTTGAAGTGCACCCTTCCAAATGTTATGTAATTATGGAAACATTCAACCTTAAAACTGTATTTGAGGCAAGAGAAACATCACTTAAATGATAGCGGATCTTTAGGATAACTTTTTTTCACATTCAAGCTAAATGCTACTAGATCGGTACATGATACACTGATCTAAGTCACGAAAATTTATTGACCAAATGATCAAATTCATAAACTAGTAAATGTAACCACCCACACATACATAATATATAGATGTTTTGACTCAAGATATAATCAATCAGCTGCCACTGTAGAATCAACTGGGATGTCGCTTTTGTGACTGTGACAATTGAAGTTATTGAAGAGAAGACTGCAAAACATAATGAGGAGTAAGGCTGCAGCGTAAATGGAATACGCAGTACATTTGAACCACAAAGGAAAGGAAATTGTGATTGATATGAAGAAAGATGTGACACCAAATAAAAGACCGAAATTATGGAAGACATGGGGAAAGTAGGGAACAAATTTGCTGACCAAAATGCAAGTGAAGGCAAGTAAGATTGTGAGTGCAAGAAAATAGAAGGTTGTTGGGAGCTGCTGGGAGTGAATTTGGACGGGTAAGAGAGCTAGTCCGATTGCCGCAGTCAAGCAATACACCACAATAATCTTCGCCCAATCCAAGGTTTTAGTGTGGTATTTATTACTCCTATCTTTGTAATAAGCCTGCTCAAGTGCTGCTTCCGGGTCACCAAGATTGCCACGAACATCATCGTCATCTTCAATCGGACTTATCACTACAATTTTGAGTAGTTGTAGTACCTTTGTAGTAATTGCAAGGACAAAAGGCTTTAAGCAGTGACCATAAGCAGTATTAATGAAATTCTTCATTTTTGTAGATGGAGAGATGATAGAGAAACAGAAATAGGCTCAAAATGAGGTTAGGACATGGTGAATTCCGAGAGAACGGTTAGACTAAATAAGAGAAGAAAAAGGGGAATGGCATTGGCAGATAGATTCCGTAAAGCCGGACAGGAGTACATATATGGATTCCGTAAAGCCGGACAGGACTACAAATTTCTTTCGGCCTTCTTCGAGTTCACCAACAGTGATAAGATTTTTCTTCCAGCCGTGCTTCCGTTGATTTTGAACTAATAGGTGCAAGGCAACCTTTATAACCATAAATGCGACCTTTTTAACCAAAAAGTACTTTGATCCTCGCGTTGATAGGAATTTTTATCTTTCCGTGGGTAGGAGAATTTCTTCGCAAGTCAGTTCCACGATGCAACCGGCAGAACGGTGCCCCAAAAGTACTTTTATCCTTTTTAAATCTATTTTTGTTTTGGTCTTTGGCCAGTAAGGGTTTGATATTTGGTCCTTGTTAGAAATTATTTTTAAGATATTGAAGATTTTAAGTTTGTAATTTTTTAGTTATTTTTTTTTAATATTTTATTCGAATATGCGCTTTGTGTGGATTCAATTATCTATTTAGAAGTTAACTATAATTATAATTTTCAAATTTATCTTTCGAATATTAATACATTTCGTTATAGTTTTTTTAAAAGATCCGTTGAAGGGCCCCTCTAAAAATTTAGAATCAGGTCCTCAAATCATAATACCTACTCGATAATCTTCAATAGCATTTAATTCTCCATCTTCAATAGTTCAAACATTTAATTATAACGTTCTGCCAGAAAAAGTACATAAATCAAAATTGGTGGCAGATGAACATTACAATTATAAGGAACATTACTCAGGATACTGCTCAAAGTATGTAATCTTTTCACCAGTTAGTTCATCATGACAAAGATGTCTATGAATTCATACAATGTATAAGAAAAACAGAACTTATAAGCCAAAACAATTCAATTTAGATTTAGAATAGTAAACGCTGGGATCTTTAGCAGTAAAGTAAGTCACCTCAGAGCCCCCCAACCGAGACCCAAGATTGAAATTAATAGGTGCCTTATTTATCTGCAGAGCAAAAAAGGAGGAACAAATACACCAAACCAATATTTCCACAACCCATAGTCTAATTGAATTCCTAATTGCAGAATACCACAATCCATCATCAAAACTTAAAGCCATGAATGTAAAATTGCAAGACACATAATCTATATGTTCAGTTTGCACATTCCTCTGAGTTTTGGGGATTTTAACTCGAATATGATATGTGCAGTGGTAAAACAGACACGAGTGGAAGTTCAATCCAACATGCAGCAAAATACCATTACGGTCAATTGTTAGTGTGCTTTGATAAGTTTCAATTGTAAGCATTATGACCCTAGGATTAATTAGGAGTCAAAAAAACCACACTAAATCAAAGGGAATGCAATCTGCAGTAGTTGCAGAATTGTCACTATTTGCAAAGACATAATCAAGACTAACCATTAGAAGAGGACATGTTGAATGGCAATTGAAAGTAATCAACCTTTTCTACTTGCTATTTATTTTTCTTTAAACTGTTCTGTATCAGACCAACAAAATGAAGACTTATACCTAGTTTTTACAAGAATTAACATAATTGGGATGTGATCTAAGGAATACTTACAGTGTCAAAGCTTCAGAAATCCAGACAAAACTAGCCTTGCGGTGAAGCATGTGGAATTCACAACTCGTGAAGCTAACTGTCAAAGCAATATGAGAAACCTGAGTTGTGCCCACAGAATACAATTACATTGGTAGAATTTTACGGGAGAAGCTACAGTTTCCACCCAGAAGCATTTTTAAGCTCATCATGGAGAAAGAAACACTAAACCATCTCCAATTATATTGTCAAGCGTCTCCAATGTATAATACGAACACTAAATCATCTACCTAATGAGTTTATGGAACAAATCATGAGAAAGCAGTATGCTAGTGAGGGGACCGAAATTGGTCTTAAAAGCAGTAAACGAGTAGGTCATAAGAAACATGCATTTCAAATTTATATTTGTATTTTTAATACTCCCTACCTCAGCCAACTAATGGTGCATTCAACTCACGAAGCGTTTTAGAGAATGCTCTGCATTCACTTCAGCTGCCTTCCTTGCACCTAAAGTCAGAGATCACCATTAGTTCTAACCCAACGAGTCAATCCCAACACAGGACATCTTCTAAAGTGACTCTAGCGTGGCTTGGGACTTTCATCAAGCACTTGGCGTGCATGCAAGGTAAGAGGTCACACTACAGACCTCCCTACTTCCATGATTTCCATAATCAATTTGGAAAGCACCAGCCCAAATCCAAAAAAAAAAAAAAAACACACACAAACAGCTTGTATATATGTACGAAGAAGGTTCTAAATTGGGAAGCATAATGCACTTGCAGCAACATAAATTCTTATATCACAATGAGATTGAAAGATCGTCAACCGTGCAACCCGAATCATATGCATTGACCAAAATTTCGAAACAAACCCATGTCATTAAACACTAAACCCATCAAAACTTGAAGCTATGAATGTAAAATTGCAAAACCCATCACCCCATGTCTACAAATGAAAAGTTGATTTCAATTACTTGCCTTCAATTTACCCAGAACAAGAACTCGTCGATGTTGAGCAAACTCCACACAAACCTCTCAATCTCGACGACGGGACAAAAACCCTCAATTCAGCCCATCGAGAATTGTTATGGCGCCGGAATAAAGTCGAATAGCAGAGGCTCTTTCTTCGCAGGTTGTCGTTGTCGCCAGCGCGGGCCTCTCGCCATCCTCGGCGACGCGGCCTCTCGTCGTCCTCAGCAAGGCCGCTCTTCCTCGTGGTCGTGCTCGAGGATTCGCACGACAATTCCAAAGCTGGCATAGATTCAACCCTAAAACCCATTATATAGGGCTCCCAAATTTCTCTCAAACTCGGCACGTTTTCTTCAATCTCTGTGAGAGAGATTTGTACAAAAACGCCCACATAGGCACTCCCTCAAGGAATTGGGCAGCTGAAGACCAAGCGCCGACCTCTTCTCTTGAAAGTGGGAACTTTTGATTTCTTTCCTTCAGAGGTGCCTACGTAGGCACTTGACCTGCTTTAGCAGGTGGAACAAGTTGGCCCTCCAAGGCAAAAATTCTGCCGGGTTTTACACCCGATCTGAATCGAAGAAAAATTATTTCAGAAGATAGTTTCAAATTTGACTTCAAGCTTGTTGTAGGTAGCATACCGAACCAACATGGTACCAGGCCGGCATGGTACCGGACCAGATTTAGGAAACAAAACGTTCTGTCTCAAACCAAAGATTCTTCATTATTATCGAAATATTCATCAAAACATACATAAAATGAAGTTATCAATATTCTAAGGAGTTAAACTAATATTCTATAAAGCTGTACTCATCTGTTATTTTTTACCAATATTTCTATCGATATCAAAATATTCTTTGAAATTTTGTTTGAGATATCCCTAAATGGACACTTTAGAAGCCCTTTAATTTATTAGTAAAGTTGAATAAGTCTGGATCTTGTTGGGCATGCGGACTTTATAATACTAATTACAAGTCATTTGATGGCTTCATGTGTCGTCTTAACAAATTTTTAAATCCTTCCTCTTTGGTCTGTTAAGCTTTATTGATGTGCTTTACCCTTTCACACAAAATCGTCATCAAAATACAGTTGACATATCTTCCGTTGAGGAGGACTTGTAATCTCTTTATTAGTATATGGTTAGTGAAATGCTGCTAGCTAGGCTTAAAAAAAAAAAAAAAAAAACCATGCTGACGCATATGGTCATGTAGACCAACGCTTTCATCTCCAGTGGGCTTCTCCAAGCTTAATACTGATGGTGCGGGTGCGGGTGCGGGTGCGGCCCGTCATGCACTAAGAGCATCTCCACCCATGTTGGGTGGATTGCCTTAGGCCTAAGGGCAATCTGCACAATTGCCAAATTGCCCTAGAGCAATTTGGAGGCCAACAAATTGCCCTTGTTGTCTCCACCCAACAAGGGCAATTTGGAGGGCAATTTGCATTTAAATAATATTTTACTATATCAATTTGTTAAAATATTACTTTTATTCAATACATATTAAATAAACATTACAAATAAAAACATCTTAAACATTACAAATTAAAACATTAAAAATTAAAAAACTAAAAATTAAAAATAAAAACATCTTAAACATTACTAATGTGGGAGTAGGAAAAAAGTTTGGTTAATGTATTAATAAGATTGTGCTTATTTATAGGAAAAATTAGGGTTTTTTTTCCGGATTAAAAAAAAAATCAAAGGGTAAAAAAAGGGATTTTTAGGGTTTTTTACCGGATTTTTTTTATAAAAAAATGGGTAAAAAATGGACGGCCAAGATCACTTGACCGTTTCAAATCGGACGGCCCAGGAGATATTAAAAATTATTTCTAATAGAAATTAAGAGATAGAAAAAATCTACCGTTCAACTATATTTTCATTAATCAATTTTTTTATTTATCTAAAATAGCTATATGACATTTTCATTTTTTTTCAAAACACCATAAAACATATTTATAGAAGTTGAGAGGTAAAAAAAATATTTTACATAAAAATTAATGTTAAAAGACCATTTTATCCTTCATTTTAACGGAATTTGATTAAAAAAATTGACTAAGATACCACATAATCCTCTTTTTGAAAGTCTAGGTACCACATAGTCCTCTTTTTTAAAGTCTGGGTACTAAATTGATCACTTTTAAAGTTCAGGCACTATGAAGTCCGGTTTTTAAAAGTTTGGGTACCAAATTGATCACTTTTAAAGTTCAAGCACCATGAAGTCCTGTTAATGAAAGTTCAGACACCATTCATAGTAATAACCCATTATAAAACTAATACCACATTTGTACACATGGATTTACCCAATCACCTCACCTGTATAGAAACCTAACCCATGTCAATTCAGCCACTTCTCTATATACACCCACCATTAAACCTGTGCTTGCACGCCATCTCCATCGCCTCGATGCCGACCTGAAACTCCTCCAAGCAAATAACACACTCGGAAGACCCACCCTCACAGCCTCCGCTGCTGACGATCTTCATGTTGGACACGATACCGATCAAGGCCTTGGATGCCATCAGCTGACAAAATCCTTGAATTCTTTTACTCTCCGTCAGCGCCATTGTAATTATTTTCACCGGAGAATAATAAATCTGACTTTGAATTGCATATGGGTTTTGGGAGAATTGAGATGGGTCGGTTTTGGTTTTTGGAATATTGAAGAATTTGGGTTGTTGTTGGAGGAGAAACGGTGTTGGTCGGAGGTGGTGGAGTGACAACGATGGGTGAGCTCCGCCAATTGGGTCTAAAACGCAACCTGGGTTGCGGATATGGAAGCAACATGGAAATCGTCGGCGTGGATTCCATAAAACACAAAGTAGGGATGTGGATTTAATTTAATAATTTTATTCACCATAGGATTAATATGATGGTTGTTATGAAAGAGGACCTCACAGGTCCTTAAAAAGAGGACCTTAGGTGAGCATCAATGATATTCTACGAAGATTATACAGAATCTTGGTATACATAAAAAAAAATTTAATCGTTAAGGTTCAAGCTATCAGTTTTAGGCAGCCCCTCTAAAAAATTTCCTGGTTCCGCCATTGGTTTCCGCAATGTTTTCTCTCCTTACGTCTTTTGGGACTTTTCAGCCGTGTTTCATCGCCGAAATATTTATGAAATGCCAAATATTAGGTGGTCAGAATTTTGGTGGTTGATAGCATATTGTGAGAGCCCATATGTTGTAGTGTAGCATACAATTTTTTCTTAAGTGCTCTGGACATTGTGCTCTGCACTATTCATGTCCAAAACCAAAATCACAAGTTCATTGGTTGAGGAAAAGTTAAAATGTACAAGTTTAACATTTAACCAAATAAAGAGACAACATCACTTGCTATTTGTGTTAGGAAATTGTGTTAGTTGTTTAATGACTCAATTTGTTATGAAACCACATCCACATCACTATTGTCATTAGATGAGATTACTGCATTAGCCTTTTTTAGAACTTCATATTTCTTTAAACATTGGAAAGAGAAGTATTAAAAATGATGCTACATCAACTGGATGCGTAAGGGAAACGAAACACAATTAGTTGACACTGTAGGACCAACTCATACAAAAGTAAACAGAGAGGTGAAGGGACTGTAAGCATAGACTTTGGTACTACAATCAGATCCAAGATATATAATCAATTACTTGACATTGTCGCTTTTAAGTTTATGATCGTGACCTTTGGAATGAAGCAACAGAGTTTGAAAAGTGACCCATAAGCCTCTGCATTTGCTTATCCACACATTTGCCGCATGGGCGTGGTCAGGATTTTGCCCGAATTATTCATGCTGTATAGTTGCTTTTGACTTGGATTATGAGGATATGTTTAATTAAAAAAAATGCTTGTAGTGGTTGATGGTTATTGCACTTTGACGTCACACCTCAGCAAATGCGTGAAAAAACAAATGCAGAGGCTCATGATCCGTTTGAAAAGAGAGACTCAAAGTTGAAAACTTGAAATTACGGTATTGAAGAAAACGGCGTCGGATTGCGTGAAATTGGAGATCCAATCAGGGGATCATGGAGGTCACTAGGAGGAGGTTCATCACCGCCTTCGCCTCCGCCACCTGACTCCTCAGCCGTTGTTGGTGGAGAACGGACGCAACAAGTCTAATGGCGGAATGAGTTTATTTTTTGTTGTTGTAAATTTGTTGTTCACGTGTCATGTTTTGGTTGGCTGGATGTGGATCCCCATCACTGAAAGTTCAGGTGTAACAAAGAACCGAAAAACACACGGGCACAAAGTACAAGCCTAACAAGAACTTTTTGCTTTTCGAGGGTTTAATCAAATTGTGAGAGTCCATTAAGTCATGTTGCAGATTGGAGAGTTCAGATTTGCAAGAATATTGGTAGAGGAAAAGTTCAAATTTGCAAGTCTATGTTTTAACCAAACATTAGAGAAATCATACGGAAACAGTTGCTAATGGTGTTAGTACGTAGCTTAATTGATATCGAAACAATTTGTTATCAAAACACATCCACCACTACATTTAGGGGGGTATTACTCCTTTTGAAGTGCACCTTTCCAAACTTTATGCAATTATGGAAACTTTCAACCTTAAAACTCTATTTGAGGCAAGAGAAACATCACTTAAATGATAGCAGATCTCTTGGATAACTTTTTTTCACATTCAAGCTGAATGCTACTAGATCGGTACAAGATACACGATCTAGATTACAAAACTTTATTAACCAAATGATCTAATTTACAAACAAGTAAATTTAACCACACACACATACATAATATATAGAGTATTTCGACTCAACATATAATCAATCAACTACCACTGCAGAAACAACTGGGATGCTGCTTTTGTGATTGTGACAATTGGAGTATTTATTGAAGACAAGATTGGATAATATAATGAGGAGTAAGGCTGCAGCGTAAATGGAATACGTAGTACATTTGAACCACAAAGGAAAGGGAATTGCGATAGATATGAAGAAGGATGTGACACCAAATAAAATACCGAAATTATGAAAGACATGAGGGAAGTAGGGAACAAATTTGCTGACCAAAATGCAAGTGAAGGCGAGTAAGATCGTGAGTCCAAGAAAATAGAAGGTTATTGGGAGCTGCTGGGAGTGAATTTCGACGGGTAGGAGAGCTAGTCCGATTGCCGCAGCCAAGCAATACACCACAATAATCTTCGCCCAATCCAAGGTTTTAGTGTGGTACTTATTACTCCTATCTTTGTAATAAGCCTGCTCAAGTGCTGCTTCCGGGTCACCATGATTGCCACGAACACCATCGTCATCTTCAATCGGATTAATTACTACATTTTTGAGTAGTTGTAGTATCTTTGTAGTAATTGCAAGGACAAAAGGCTTTAAGCAGTGAACATATGCACTATTAATGAGATTCTTCATTTTTGTAGATGGAGAGATGAATAGAGAAACAGAAATAGGCTCAAAATGAGGTTAGCACATGTTGAATTCCGAGAGAGCGGTTAGACTATATAAGAGAAAAAGTGATAGATTAGACACTTAAAGGGGTCCGGCTCCTCTACAGAGCCGGTGCAGATCCGGCCAAACGGAGGGCTTTTCCGGTGATGAACAGTGATCCAAACCGTTGAGTTTGTAGCTAACATAGTAAAGATCATCTTCACAAAAAATGAATCAATTCCGACATCGTTTGATAACCTAATTGTGCGAAACAAATACCAAATATATGGACGGCTAGTATAGTCACTCAATTGGACCGTTCATTTGTTTCGTGTATGTTTCATACAATTAGGTGACCAAACGATGTCGGAATGGATTCATTTTTTGTGGAGATGATCTTTACTATGTTAGCTACAAACTCAATCCTTTTACCACCGTCCATCACCAAAAGCCCTCCGTTTGGCCGGATCTGCACCGGCTCTGCAGAGAGTGACTCTGCAGAGGAGCCGGACCCACTTAAAGGCACATAAAAACAGTACAAATTGACTAACAATGATAGATCTAAAAAAAAAAGGCACATAAAAACGTATAAAGGCAAATATCCTTGTCTGTAAGCAAATATCCTTGTCTATCACTTGTCTTACATTCCCGTGCTCCAAATGTCTTACATTCCCGTGCTCCAAAACCTTGTACAGTTTACTATGGAAATACACATTGACTATTGACCCAAAAAAAAAAAAAAAATTCCCGTGTCTTTTCAAGCAACCGCCTCCCCTCCCCCCACTTCTGTATGTTTCCTTGAGCCTCATTCTCATGCAATCGTTGCAAACAAAAGTGATTAGTTACTACATAATTAGAGAAGAAAACTATGAACCGAAACCTTTGTTTGGCGATGAAATTAAGACACAATTGGCGACCCCCGTAGCCATTGGGTCCCGACTTTTGGAATCGGCTGATAAATTCGAACTGAATTTGAACTAATGAACTGTCTTTTGCTACTAAGGGCGGAGCAACACTTCGGATTCAGGTGTGCTCCAGCTCAAGGTTATTGTGCAAAATTCTTAATTTTTTGTCATAAAAATGCCTCTAATTCTTGCAATTTTACTCTTAATTTTTTAGCAATCTCTTTTTCAGCCCACCTTATAAGCTTAATAAAAGACCAATTTATCTAATTTAGTTCAACCTATCAAAACCTCTTGATTCTCCTCTTGTAGTAATTCAACGAAAAATTAAATAAGTTAGGATTTTTGTGCCTGACTGATTCTTTACCTTTTTAAATAAATCGTCGTCAAAATATTTGACAATTTTTTTGTTGAGGATGACTTAATCCTTTTGCTAGTATGGTTAGTGAGAATGATAAATTATCAGATTGGTATCATGCCAAGAAACGCAAGGTCATTTAGCTAGCTAGACCAATGCTTTTACCGCTTGTGCCATTCTACAAATTTAATATGGGCCTTCAACGTATGTAAGCACAACCGCATCAGCCAGCTTCAATTCTTCCGCAACTTTGTTTTCATCCTCCGGTCTGATTAAACGAACAGAATCAACCAATCTAGCATCATACCCATGGCCTTTTCGTTATATATACTGAACTGTGTTCAAGTGCAACGCAGATACACGTTCAGCATGAACCTTCAAATCTGAAAGAGTCTTCAAGTCAAATCAGCAGGCAGCATCAACTATTCAAGCTGGTGCAGCCACCATGTATGCAAATGAAAGCATAAAAAGGTAAAATACCTTAATAGCTCTTTGAAGATAAAGTCCTTTTGAGATTAGATTTGTGTAGGTTAGAAGACATTTCACTCTCTCAATATCACTTTCAATGCTATCAGCAACACCAGGGTACTGAATTTTCATTGCACCATGCATACCGTGCTTAGTGACAACTGGTGTACCTACAAAAGTTTTAAAAGGGTAAGACAAACAGTGGGAGAAATGTCTAATGCATGGTAGTTTGAACTATAGATATCTATTGATAGATGCAAAATAATGTTGTTAGGCAAAGATATGGCATTATAAGTAGATTTATGTCAATGCACATAACTTATTTGCAGCATCTCTAACAGTAGCAGGCAACTGGCCGCTTAAATATTTGTGGAGATGCCTAATTTGGTTTGGAGATGCTGCATTGCCTTCTCCGGCATTGCCTTAGAGATGCTACAATGTGTTTCCTTACATTTTCTTCGATGATTTCTTTTCGACCGCGACAGCCTCAGCAAGAGCTATTGGCATCAGGCAGAGGCCTAATTTGGTGTGGGGATGCTGCATTGCCTTGTTCATGTCTGTTTCCATCAGCCTCACTACTTGCTCCAAATCAACATCATTGAAAGAAATATATTCTACTTGACCGATTGATGGCGATAGCAATGAACCATTAGCACCCTAGCATGATTTGGTTCACTTGTCAGAAGAATAATCACATTCAAGTTGTGCACGAATTGATATCCAGCTAATGCTGCATGTTAAAACAGTTGATATGTAGAACATTTTGCTTAGGAATATTGTATCGAACATATTTAAGTTTAAAATAGGAACAAAGCTGGTACGCATTTAGAAGAGGTTTGAGTACCTTAGCTTGTTGACTTTCTGTGATGAGAGGAGAAACTGCCTCTGCAGTCCCTTGTGTGCTGGTGCTCAGTGCCTGTAAATTGTCACATCATTATCAAGTTATGCAAAAAAAGTGTAATAGAAATCAAAGTCTTGGGCCTTCTCATTGTTATTTGTTCAATTTGTCGCACCAGATTCAGTTGATCACCATTTCTTTCACTGAAAATGTGGAGGGACTATTAGAAGTGCAGAGGAAAGTCACCATACCTTGACTTGGAGCTGAAGAGACTTAACATACTCAGTGATCTCATCGAGCATGGATGCCTTGTCGGTCTGAACATCATGAATTACACCAACGCTTCTTAAGAATCAAGCCTTGTTAGAATGTGTTGCAGTGTGAAATGGAAAAGAAGAGTTTTTAAGGGGACTACAACTTCACATCAAAGATTGTGTTTTATTGAAAGAAAAACGACCAAATGCTATGCATTTAACCTTCACATAACTAATGCAGACGTGATGCCTGGGAAGCAGCTCAATCAAGTTTCGGAATCAAAACCCAAATCACATCCCAAACCAGCTCTACCAACAACAGCTTCAGCCAAACATGAAAGCAAATAAGTTATGTGCAAAAAATGTCAATACTGATAAGCAGAAAATCCAATTAAAAGAAACCCGTCAAGAAATGAGGCAATTGGAGCGCCCCCAATTGGATTGATGAACCCACAAATCCAGTGGTATCACCTTTTTTTATTAGAAACTGCAATTGAACCACATCAAAAGAAGTTAGAAGACAAATCATGTTTTCTCGTGGTTTTGAACCCACTTGGTACAACGCCTGATGAAAAGGTTCTTCTCGTGGTTCTTCTTCGGCCTCTTCGTCTTTCTTCTCCAAACGCTCCGTTTTTCTTTGCTGGCGTGGTGGTGGCGGGGAAGTGGGCTTAATGGTATTGTGGTGATGCCGATAGAGGATTGTGATGACGATTCGCAGAGTTTAAAGCTTTGAGGCGCAATATTCGGATTACGACGACGCTAAATATGGTAAATTGGAAGCCGTAATGAAGCGATCGGAGGAGATGTGACAAAACACTTGATGGCAAAATCGTCAGTTGTTTGAACAGCTTAGCTACAGTAGTTCGCAATTCCTAATTTACGAGTTCCTCTGGGTCCTGTTCGGTTTTGTCGTCGATCCAAGACTTGTCTTTGGGAAGGGAGGCTTCGTCCGGCACCGAAGTGAACGCGGTAATTTATTTAAGGCAAGAGAAACATCACTTAAATGATTGCGGATCTTTTGGATAACTTTTTTTCACATTCAAGCTGAATGCAATTAGATACGGAGTACAAGATACACTGATACAAGCTACAAAAATTTATTAATATATAGATACACTAATACAGGTTACACAAATTTATTAGCCAAATTATCGAGTTTACAAACGAATAAATGTAACCATACACACATACATAATATATAGAGTGTTTTAACTTAAAATATAATCAATCAGCTACCACTACAGATACATCTGATATGTTATTTTTGTGATGGTGACAATTGGAGTATTTATTGAAGACAAGATTGGACAATATAATGAGGAGTAAGGCTGCAATGTAAATGGAATAAGCAGTACATTTGAACCACAAAGGAAAGGGAATGGTGATAGATATGAAGAAGGAGGTGACACCAAATAAAAGACCGAAATTATGGAAGACACTGGGGATATAGGGGACAAATTTGCTGACCAAAATGCAAGTGAAGGCAAGTAAGATTGCGAGTCCAAGAAAATAGAAGGTTCTTGGGAGCTGCTTGGAGTGAATTTGGATGGGTACGAGAGCTAGTCCGATTGCCGCAGCCAAGCAATACGCCACAATAATCTTCGCCCAATCCGAGGTTTTAGTGTGGTACTTATTACTCCTATCTTCGTAATTAGCCTGCTCAAGTGCTGCTTCCAGGTCACCATGATTGCCACGAGCACCATCGTCATCCTCAATCGGACTAATTACTACATTTTTGAGTAGTTGTGGTATCTTTGTAGTAATTGCAAGGAGAAAAGGCTTTAAGCAGTGACCATAAGCAGTATTAATGAGATTCTTCATTTCTGCAGATGGAGAGATGAATAGAGACATAGAAATAGGCTCAAAATGAGAGTTGATACATGTTGAATTCCAAGAGAAATATATATTAAGGATTGTGACATCACCAACTGACCATACATTTAAGAGTTGATAGCGACACGAACCAAACGAGAGAAAGGACAAAGGAACCCTTTTTTCCCCATGGGCTAAGATGGCCAAAAATTGGCCTTATCCCCCCCTTTCCCCACACCTTTCCCCCTCCCCCACCCCCCTCTCCCCCCCCTCCTTTCTTTTCCTCCCTCCTTTTTCTTTCCCCTCCTCTTCCGGTCCCTGACCCCACCCACCCCCCTCCTCCCCCCCCCCTTCTTCTTTATATAACAAAAACCCTTAGGGTTGTGACATCACAAAAAAAAAAAAAAAAGGGTTGGGTCCCGACCCGAAAACCCTCACCCCGACTCCCGACCCGACACCCTCTCGGTCTCGCGTTTTCCACCCCGATCCCGATCCCAACCCCGACAGGCGTCGGGTCCCGACGATCGGGTACCCCGATCCCGTCAGGTATTTTCGGGTCGGGTGGGGGAAATCCCGACAGATCTAACAACACATCTTGGCCGCCTCGCTCTCCCCCTGCGCCCGGTTGATTGCCGCCCTCCGTTCGACAAATCAATCCAATCCAAGCTCGACCTACTTAAACAACAACAACAACAACAACAACAACAACAACAACAACAACAACAACAACAACAACAACAACAACAACAATCCAATTCCAAAGAAACCCAATTGAATTCCCAACCCAATTCTAAAGAAACCCAAATCACTCCTACTGCGCCACCTGCTTCTGCTCCACCGCTCCAAGACGGCGGAGGACGAGCGGCTCTGGGCCAACACCGACTGCGACAACTGAGATCTGTCGTCCTCAACCAGCAGCTAAGATCCGTCGTCCTCAAGCTCGGCGGCTTCCGACGGCTCCACTCCCTCTGCATCTGACCGCTCAGTCGCCCATCCTCCTCCTCGTCCACCGCCGGTGTTGGTTCTTCTTCTTCCTCGTCAGCGGCGTCCGCGGCTTCGTTGGAGAAGAGAAGAGTCGGGAAACAGAGAGAGAAAAAGAGAAGAGAAATGAGAAAAAAGAAATAAAAAGGGTATTTATATATAAAAAATTAAATAAAAATAAAGTCGGGTCGGGTCGGGTAACCGATGGGTTTTGGGTTTCATGCCCGAGCCCGAGCTTGATTATTATCGGGTCGGGCAAAAAACTCGATTTTTCGAGTCGGGTCTAAATCGGGTTGGGCAAAATGGGTCGGGCAGGTGGGCGTCGAGGGGTCGGGTTGGTCAGGTTTTTTTGCCAGCCCTAGTCACCATAAGCAGTATTAATGAGATTCTTCATTTTTTGTAGATGGAGAGAAGAAAAAAGAAAAAAAGGCTAAAAAAGAGGAAAGGAGAGGGGAAAAAGGGAGGAGGGGGAAGAAGAAAAAAACATACGAGATAAAGAGAAATGAACGTCAGATATCTCGGACATGGTACGTCAGATATCTCGGGCAATGGCGTCAGATATAGATTCTCTAGACTCGAAATATGTCCACTGACGTCTGATGTTGGGATTTGGCTCCTCTGTTGAGCTCTTGTGTGTTGATCCGATTTTTGTGACCATTTGACGATGACGTACAATGATCGGAACCGCTGATTTTATAACTAATCTAGTAAAGATCATCTCCGCAAAAAAAATGAATCAAATCCAAAATCGTTTCATTACCTAATTGTGTAAAACATATTAATAGTCCAATTGCGTGACTAAATTAGCCTCCTATATGTTTGATATATGTTTTACACAATTAGGTGACCAAATAATTTTGGATTTGATTCCTTTTTTTGCGGAGATGATCTTTACTAGATAAGTTATAAAATCAATGGTTCCGATCATTGTACGTCGTTGTCAAACAACGAAAAAAGTCGAATCAACACCGAATCAACACACAAGGGATCAACAGAGGAGCTGGATCCAGTTGGAACTAATTGAGGTTGACCAAATTCACGTTGCAAGGCAAAAGCAAAGACCTACCAATTGTAAAAAACGTCTGATGTTGTAACCAATTGAGGTTGACCAAATTCATGTTGCCAGGCAAAAGCAAAGACTTTTTTTAACCCAAAAATAATAGGGGAACGAGTTTAATGTATATATAATTTCTTCGCAAGTCAGTTCCATCTGCAAAGTAAAAAAAGCAAAAATAAATAAATAAAATTTGTAGTAAGGCAAAAATTCAGACAAATTCAAAACTTGAACCGGATACATTAACAATTATAGATGGGCTAAATGTCTATTTGGCTAAAATTTAGTCCTCTAAAAAATAATTTTTTTAAATTTAAGGCATACTTACCATTTTTAGTAAGGAAAGTCTAAATTTGAAACTTTTAAAATATTTTATTAATTTTTTCTACATGAGCAACTTTTTAGAAGATGAAGAGTATAGAGAGATTGTGAGAAATTAAAATATGGAAGAAGGAATCAGATCATCTTTAGCAATAGAATTTATGGATAGTTTATACATTATTAGTTTTTTTTTTTTTTTTTTCATAAAATGACTAAAGGGTTACAAAGCGGGTTAAATGGCCAGATGGGTAGCCATTTAGCCACTATCTATCAAATCCTTTTGTCCATATGGCAGCCTCTTTGCCAATATATGATGACATCATAAATTAATTAAAAAATAATTTTCTCCAAAAATGCGTATAAATACTTTCTCCCATTATGGATATCTAGTCAAAGAGAGATTTGATAGCACCAATGTTGAGCTGCCAATAAGTTGAAAACAAGAAAAAATTGGAGTGCACCCACAGCGCGTAATACGGGGGAAATGAAAATGCTGCATTGTCTTCTCCGGCATTGCCTTGGAGATGCTGCAATGTGTTTCCTGACATATTCTTCGATGATTTCTTTTCGATCGCGACAGCCTCAGCAAGAGCTATTGGCATCAGGCAGAGGCCTAATTTGGTTTGGAGATGCTGCATTGCCTTGTTCATGTCTGTTTCCATCAGCCTCACTACTTGCTCCAAATCAACATCATTGAAAGAAATATGTTCTACTTGACCGATTGATGGCGATAGCAAAGAACCATTAGCACCCTAGCAAGATTTGGTTCACTTGTCAGAAGAATAATCAAAATCAAGTTGTGCACGAATTGATATCCAGCTAATGTTGCATGTTAAAACAGTTGATATGTAGAACATTTTGCTTAGGTATATTGTATCGAACATATTTAAGTTTAAAATAGGAACAAAGCTGGTACGCATTTAGAAGAGGTTTGAGTACCTTAGCTTGTTGACTTTCTGTGATGAGAGGAGAAACTGCCTCTGCAGTCCCTGTGTGCTGGTGCTCAGTGCTTGTAAATTGTCACATCATTATCAAGTTATGCAAAAGAAGTGTAATAGAAATCAAAGTCTTGGGCCTTCTCATTGTTATTTGTTCAATCACTTATTACCCCTTTTGCCCCCTGCAACTCACTTTGTGAGACATTTTGCCCCCTACAACTCTATTTGTATCCCATCTGCCCCCTGCAACTCATTTTTTGGGAATTTTTGCCCCATTTTCAGTTAAGTTAACAGAAACCGTTAACTTTGCTGATGTGGATGCCACATCAGCAATTATGGGCCCCACATATATACAAATCAGAAGACAAAAAAATTTTATTTATTCTAATTTTATTTTTTGCGCGAGCTGTTGCACTTTCGCCTTCGCCTTGCCAAGACCCATCTCACCGATCGCCTCGACATGGCCAAAGACCAGCCGGAAGATGACGGTTAAGGAGAGCACGAGATCGGAAGATGACGGCTACGGAGATCGCGAGATCGGAAGACGATGGCTTAGGAGATCGCGGGTCTGACGAATAGCCGAGCCGCCGAGTGGTCAATCGGTGTTCTGCTGCCGGCGGAAGGTCCGGTTGACCGAATTCCGATGCCGGTGAGGCGAGCTATTCTGCTCCCAATCGCCTTGGATTCACGAGACATATGAAGCTTAATGGACAACGCCGCCTGCGTAGTACTGCAGGGGTCTCTTGCTCTCCTCTTCCCAGTCATTGCTTTCTTTTTCCATCGGCTTCGTGGCTGTTTTCGCGGCCAATTCCTCAGCTCCGAGCCTAATTTCCTTGTCCTCCCAGTCCAGGATCGTCTCAAGCAGTAAGTCAATTTGTTTTCTAATATTTGGGCTTTTTATTAATTAGTGTGTTGTGGATGGAAATTAAATTTCTTGCTGCATCTTTCATTGTGATCAATTGTTTTTTATGTTATCTATCTCAAAATCATATCGGAATTGAGCGAGCAATTTCCTTTGCAGGTGTTGATCTTAAGTCGTCTAAGGTGTGTGAGCTTGGACTGTTGAATTACAAAGCCAAACACGTATTCTATCCTTTTGAAGGACTAAGGTTTCGATGTTATGTGAAAGCTTCAAACTTCGCTTTTAATTTCGACTGTATCTACTTGCAATTTCAATGTTTTCAAGTTCTTTTCTCTCTGAAGATGCATTGCTGGGTATTAAGGATTTATTCCTTAAGTTGAGGCTGCACAAGTATGCTGTTATGGAAAAGCTGTGTGAACGAATTGGTAATGTTGAGAGGCGTGTTCCTGGGCAAGCCACAAATCAGGATGACGCCTCTGCTTTTGCACCTCCGGCGTGGCTCGGAGACGTCGGCGGCGAGGCAAAGGCGAAAGAGCAACAGCTCGCGCAAAAAAAAAAAATTATAAAATTTTTTTTTTCTTCTGATTTGTATATATGTGGGGCCCATAATTGCTGACGTGGACATGCCACGTCAGCAGAGTTAACGGTTTCTGTTAACTTAACTGAAAAAGGGGCAAAAATTCCCAAAAAATGAGTTGCAGGGGGCAGATGGGATACAAATAGAGTTGTAGGGGGCAAAATGTCTCACAAAGTGAGTTGCAGGGGGCAAAAGGGGTAATAAGTGTTGTTCAATTTATCACACCAGATTCAGTTGATCACCATTTCTTTCACTGAAAATGTGGAGGGACTATTAGCAGTGCAGAGGAAAGTCACCATACCTTGACTTGGAGCTGAAGAGACTTAACATACTCAGTGATCTCATCGAGCATGGATGCCTTGTCGGTCTGAAAATCATGAATTACACCAACGCTTCTTAAGAATCAAGCCTTGTTAGAATGTGTTGCAGTGTGAAATGGAAAAGAAGAGTTTTTAAGGGGACTACAACTTCACATCAGAGATTGTGTTTTATTGAAAGAAAAACGACCAAATGCTATGCATTTAACCTTCACATAACTAATGCAGACGTGATGCCTGGGAAGCAGCCCAATCAAGTTTCGGAATCAAAACCCAAATCACATCCCAAACCAGCTCTAACAACAACAGCTTCAGCCAAACATGAAAGCAAATAAGTTATGTGCAAAAATCGTCAATACTGATAAGCAGAAAATCCAATTAAAAGAAACCCGTCAAGAAATGAGGCAATTGGAGCGCCCCCAATTGAATTGCTGAACCCACAAATCCAGTGCTATCACCTTTTTTATTAGAAACTGCAATTGAACCACATCAAAAGAAGTTAGAAGACAACTCCAGTGCTATCACCTGTTTTCTCGTGGTTTTGAACCCACTTGGTTCAACGTCTGATGAATAGGTTCTTCTCGTGCTTCTTCTTCGGCCTCTTCGTCTTTCTTCTCCAAACGCTCCGTTTTTCTTTGCTGGCGTGGTGGTGGCGGGGAAGTGGGCTTAATGGTATTGCGGTGATGCCGATAGAGGGTTGTGATGACGATTCGCAAAGTTTAAAGCTTTGAGGCGCAATATTCTGATTACGACGACTCCAAATATGGTAAATTGGAAGCCGTAATGAAGCGATCCGAGGAGACGTAGTATTGAGGTTAGCTACAGTAGTTCACAATTTATTTATCTTTTTGGTCAAACAGTAGTTCACAATTCATTGAATAGATAATTTGAGGCAAGAGAAACATCACTTAAATGATAGCGGATCTTTTGGATAACTTTTATTCACATTCAAGCTGAATGCAATTAGATACGTACAAGATACACTGATACAGGTTACAAAAGTTTATTAACCAAATGATCTAGTTTACAACAAATAAATGTAACCTTGCACAGAT
This sequence comes from Spiraea crenata, assembly GCA_033992175.1. Taxonomy (NCBI): domain Eukaryota; kingdom Viridiplantae; phylum Streptophyta; class Magnoliopsida; order Rosales; family Rosaceae; genus Spiraea; species Spiraea crenata. The sequence continues at coordinate 623,321 of JAVBHV010000022.1, forward strand.
ACATAATATATAGAGTGTTTCAACCTAAAATATAATCAATCAGCTACCACTACAGAAAAATTTATTTTTGTGATGGTGACAATTGGAGTATTTATTGAAGACAAGATTGGACAATATAATGAGGAGTAAGGCTGCAATGTAAATGGAATAAGCAGTACATTTGAACCACAAAGGAAAGGGAATGGTGATAGATATGAAGAAGGAGGTGACACCAAATAAAAGACCGAAATTATGGAAGACACGGGGGAAGTAGGGGACAAATTTGCTGACCAAAATGCAAGTGAAGGCAAGTAAGATTGCAAATCCAAGAAAATAGAAGGTTCTTGGGAGCTGCTTGGAGTGAATTTGGACGGGTACGAGAGCTAGTCCGATTGCCGCAGCCAAGCAATACGCCACAATAATCTTTGCCCAATCCGAGGTTTTAGTGTGGTACTTATTACTCCTATCTTTGTAATAAGCCTGCTCAAGTGCTGCTTCCGGGTCACCATGATTGCCACGAGCACCATCGTCATCCTCAATCGGACTAATTACTACATTTTTGAGTAGTTGTGGTATCTTTGTTGTAATTGCAAGGACAAAAGGCTTTAAGCAGTGACCATAAGCAGTATTAACGAGATTCTTCATTTTTGTAGGTGGAGAAATGAATGGAGAAACAGAAATAGGCTCAAAATGAGGTTAGGAGATGTTGAATTCCAGGAGAAGGGTTGAAGACTATTTATGGGTGGATCTAAAACAGAATGTTTGAACCGGGTCATAAACGGTCAGATTCGGAGCCTAAACGGGTTCAAGTATGCTTCTAAACGACATCGTCTGACAAGCATATTTGATTTTGAGTTTAGCTCGGGCCAGAAAGGCCTTGTAGGATTTCAACCACATGGCCTTAATGGATTGGGCCTTAAAAGAGGAACCAATTGGGAGGGGCCCCCGGGCTCACAAGGCCTAAAAGAGGTGGGAGTGGCCCTCGTGGCCACAAGGCCTAAAAGAAGTGAAACTGGCCCTCAAGCCTAGAAAGCCATGAAGAAGTAACCTAGATAAAAGTGGCCCTCGAGACTAGAAGGCCATGAAGAAATAGTGGCCCTCAAGATCATACTTAGTGGCCTAGCATACGGCCCTGAAGAAATAAAGGTTGAGGGCCTCGAGGGCCGATGGCCCTGAAGAAACAAAGAATAGAAGGCCTAGAGGGCTGATGGCCTCGGAAGATACACGGCCTTGGAAGATAGAAAGTGTCACGCCCCAAAACCACCTTGGCAGCATGAGGTACCAAATCATCGCAGCGAACGTCATCTCGAACGATCTCCTTCGTCCACAACTTTTTCCTGAAATGATAGAGAAGGGTGAGCTTCACCAAGCCCAGTAGGTTCAACAAATAATCAATTAAGCCAAAAACTCCACCAAGCATACAGATAGCATAAACATGAGAGTATTTTCTTAGGTTAGTTAGCCCAACACCGCGTTTACGAGCTCTAATCGTCGGACACGGCAACCACCTCAGAATTAGGGTCTGAGTACACCCCGCTTTCACGGACCCTGATCAGGTTTGGGGTCTTTCACCCTAGGGAATACAAACCCTCCTTATTCAACATCAATATCTTGGGTCTAACCTGTTCAATCAACTCTCAATTCCGTACATAGAGGTTCATCACAATTCCAAGATCATTCCATCAATTCACGTCAATGCAACATATATACATATACACCAAATGCATAACTCGAATAGAATAGAGACTATAATCAATTTACTTGCTATCCCCTACCTCAATAAGCACATCAAGCGGCTGACAATTCACAGCAGCAGAACATCCCAAATAGACCTCAAAACCAAGCATAGCTTCACCAACGAGCTCACTGATTCACCAAAAGCCATTTAAACATAATATAGCCATCAATTACTCACATAACTGAAATCCACATCTAATCAACCAATTACAGCCAAGCTTCATCTTGAATTCAAGCAATCAATGCTCAACTAGCTAAAATACAATAATCCCACAAGCATAGAAGTTGCAGAAACATACCCAGTACATAAACCATTTCACAAAGCTTGCTTCTACAAAACCGTAGCAAGGACGGCCTTCTCTTCTCGGCTCACTGTCTTTCTTTTCTTCTTTTTCTTCTCTTCTTGCCCGGTTCTCTTTTCTCTTTCTTTCCGCAAGTTTCCTTTTCCCCTTTCTTTTATATTTCTTCTCTTCTCTTTCTTTTCGGTCACTCACCAGGTGCCTTAATCACTTAAGGCCTAACTGATTTGGGAGGGTGACATGTGGCATCACAAGAGGCAAGCGGCAGAATACCAAATGACTAGGCAGCAGGGGTAATAAGGTAATTTACCATACATAAATGTTAATATGGTAAAAGTAAATGGTAAAATAGTAAATGGTGAAATGATGAATGGTAATTCACGGTTCGTGACAATCCACCCTCCTTAAAGGAATTTCGTCCCCGAAATTTCCATGATAACTGTGAACAAGAAACTATTTGGTTATATGCCTCAGCGTGCATACATGCTGGTTCATCATCTTCAAGTAACAGAGAACCAAGTTCAACTACGATATCAAACATTTCCCATGCCCTTTCAATCATATGATGTCCCCATAAAACTGTGAAGTACTAAGTCTCGAGAATAAGAAATCATGACTGGTGGTACTGTTTGTAATTAGAACTTGAGGATATACAAGCTGTAGAACTGATTGCAGCACAAGAGATGGCCCTCAATAAGAGATGATGATTCCTTGATCTGCTGTCACTTTCTTACAAAGAACATTCACAACGGAAACTAGTAACAAATCTGTAAGCTACATCAAGAAACAAGTGTTGCACTTCACAAAACAGACAATCACACATAGCGATTGCAGCACCCCACAATAATCAAACACAACTGATACACAACAAATTTGAACCTGGGAGATTAGACCATCACCAACAAAGCTTCTAAACAGGAAACCAGACCATCACTGATCAATATCAACATAGTAGAGTCAAGCTGAAACAGACGAATAGATATCGAAACTCTGATGAAGAAGATATGATAAACGAGACAAAGACATCACAAAACCTGATCGCCATAATACAACTCCAAAAGACCAGAAGAATGATACTCAATCGACATACTCTTCAATATATAGTACCAAACTTCGAACAATACGATATACAAGAAAGCTTTTCTGAACTACAACCATGGAGATCGCTGACTAACTCCAACTAAAATTGGGTTGCCAGATCTGAAACAGAGAATCTAACTAGTAGACAATGCTTCTGAACTTTGATGGGAAGATTACTCGAACTGAAAGACAAACTGATATGCAAATATCCCAAACATCAAATTTCCAAATCAATTGCAACAGAACAAGCACCAAATCAACTACCAATTTACCAAATGGAACTTTGATGTGCACAAGTATAAGTGTGTAACCAACTGAAAACAATATTATAAACAAGAAAGTTTCCTGAAATTAACCATGGAAACCCATTTCAACCAATAATATCACAACACCAACCAGATTCATGTATGTCCAGATTTGATGTAGAGAGTCTAACCAATAGAAAATACATGTGATCATTGCTGAGAAGATCGCTTAAACCATTCTTCAAGTACCATTACCAAACTGAAATCACAAACTTTAAATTCGCAAACAACATCAGCAAGCGACAAGCTGTTAAGTAACAAACTTTTTTGTAAATGTCTCCAATACGAAACCACAAATTTCTCTGCAAACATCGCTGAAATATAGACAACTGACAAGCTTGAAATTAACATTTAGCACATTTCGAATTTCCCAGCAGCAGGAAGCACAAACAACCCAACAACTATAATCCAAGACAATCTTCACAGACAAGAAAAAAATTTGCTAACTTTGTGCGATAAATTCGACTGTCACCAGATTTATGAGGTACTGAATAGTATGGAATCACGTAGTAAGCTAACGTTACTAAAAGAACATCGTAATTTTCTGTAATCCATCACAACTCAAAGAACTTACCGAATCGATATCAACACAAAACCTTCTTTTGAACCATTCACACGAAAGAACACAATTCGTCACAATAAACGATAACTCTTCAATTTGCTGTTTCAGTTTTCTAAGTTCAGAAGATGCCATACGATACAATGAAATAAGAACGGAAAAGGTATCACGATATGACTCAATAGAAAATCAGCATTCCATATGAATGTAATTCAGTCAATTCTGCAGAAAGTACATCAGGAGATTCGAACACTACAAACGGCTCTTGGAACTACTACTATGTATATATTCATAAATAAAACTAACCACACACAACACAATCTGCTACGCCTCTGCCATGTTTCAGTAAACTTTCAATGAAGGACATAAAGTGTACATTCTGCTCACAAACTGAAATCTTATACCACTTGCTGAAAATCACCACAGAATATGCTTGAAGAAGTACAAATAAACTTATATTTCATTAACTAAACTGTGAAACGCATAACATTACGATCAGACATGTATAGCAGCAAGAAATAAATTCTGACTACCAAATTTTCGAACCAACGTGTCTACAACGGATTACAACTCTAAACCCCAAAGGAAATTTCAGACCCAAACGACCTTACTAAATCAAATGTATAACCAACTATTCTCCCATTTCCCACCCTTGGTCCGATCGGTTAACCGGATGCTCTGATACCAAGTTGTCACGCCCCAAAACCACCTTGGCAGCATGAGGTACCAAATCATCGCAGCGAACGTCATCTCGAACGATCTCCTTCGTCCACAACTTTTTCCTGAAATGATAGAGAAGGGTGAGCTTCACCAAGCCCAGTAGGTTCAACAAATAATCAATTAAGCCAAAAACTCCACCAAGCATACAGATAGCATAAACATGAGAGTATTTTCTTAGGTTAGTTAGCCCAACACCGCGTTTACGAGCTCTAATCGTCGGACACGGCAACCACCTCAGAATTAGGGTCTGAGTACACCCCGCTTTCACGGACCCTGATCAGGTTTGGGGTCTTTCACCCTAGGGAATACAAACCCTCCTTATTCAACATCAATATCTTGGGTCTAACCTGTTCAATCAACTCTCAATTCCGTACATAGAGGTTCATCACAATTCCAAGATCATTCCATCAATTCACGTCAATGCAACATATATACATATACACCAAATGCATAACTCGAATAGAATAGAGACTATAATCAATTTACTTGCTATCCCCTACCTCAATAAGCACATCAAGCGGCTGACAATTCACAGCAGCAGAACATCCCAAATAGACCTCAAAACCAAGCATAGCTTCACCAACGAGCTCACTGATTCACCAAAAGCCATTTAAACATAATATAGCCATCAATTACTCACATAACTGAAATCCACATCTAATCAACCAATTACAGCCAAGCTTCATCTTGAATTCAAGCAATCAATGCTCAACTAGCTAAAATACAATAATCCCACAAGCATAGAAGTTGCAGAAACATACCCAGTACATAAACCATTTCACAAAGCTTGCTTCTACGAAACCGTAGCAAGGACGGCCTTCTCTTCTCGGCTCACTGTCTTTCTTTTCTTCTTTTCTTCTCTTCTTGCCCGGTTCTCTTTTCTCTTTCTTTCCGCAAGTTTCCTTTTCCCCTTTCTTTTATATTTCTTCTCTTCTCTTTCTTTTCGGTCACTCACCAGGTGCCTTAATCACTTAAGGCCTAACTGATTTGGGAGGGTGACATGTGGCATCACAAGAGGCAAGCGGCAGAATACCAAATGACTAGGCAGCAGGGGTAATAAGGTAATTTACCATACATAAATGTTAATATGGTAAAAGTAAATGGTAAAATAGTAAATGGTGAAATGATGAATGGTAATTCACGGTTCGTGACAGAAAGCCCAGAAGCTGTCAAACTTCGAGGCCTGATGACTCAAAACCCTTCAACTAAATCAGGATAGTTGGGCGAAGATCAAGAGAAGTTATGACGAAGTCCTCTCACTATGCAATCAAGTCTCAATCTTCAAGGTGACATTACAACGATCAGATTTGCGAGGCTGGAGATCCACTCATCACGAGGCCTGAGAAGGAAAGGAATCACACGCCAACGATTACCTTAGCCCAAGAAGGAAGTACGTGCAAACCAAGCTGGACTCGGAGCAATTTGTCATCAAGGCCTAAGCAATCAGGTCTAGACTTGGAAGGTTTACGAACAAAGTTGACCCAGGCCAGTTAATGGCCCAGCTCTAGGGTTGAGGCATCCCTATAAATACCATCAGATGGAGAAGAGAAGCTCCCCCCACCCGACAAATACAACACACAAACCCTACTTTCCTTTCTTTCATTTCCTATCATAGGAGTAGTGTAATGTAATCCCTAGTCTAGCTTTTATTCTTGCTCTAGATTATCTTTACTTTTCATCGCATTAGTCTAGTTTAAGTTCTTGTTATTGTCTTTCAATTCATTTCAATACAAGTCTTAGTTAATCTTTATCGTCTTCATTAATCTAGTTTACTTTATGCACTATCTTTCAATTCTTTACAATTACGCACTTTAATTCACGCGCCTTTTCCAATTCTTTACAATTACGCATTTTAATTCATGTATCGTTTTTCAATTCTTTACAATTACGCACTTTATTCTATGCACTTGTCCTTTTAATTTATTATAGGTTCAATCCTTTACTTGCACTTAGTCTAAATTCCTTTTCATTTATCTTCAACCTTAAATCCAACTCACTTTGTCAATTGGTTGTTCATTCAAGGCCTTGATCCCGAGGCGGTGAAAGAACCTAGGCTAAGAGGAGGTTCCTTGCTTGGCCGCACAATCACTTGATTAGAAGTCAAATTTAAGCGCATTACCATCAACCTATTACCTATCCATTTCCATTCAAGCCAAACTCGTGGCTTGGTGGTGGCACGCCTGCGCATCCAACTCAAAGAAGGACCAAATACCCTTACGGCCCGACCCGGGCCGAAAAGAGGCAAACATAATTTGGCACGCCCGGTGGGATACACTATATGAGCGACCAAGAAAGATGGCGATACACATATCAGCCAACAAACAACAATGGCTTTGATGCTCAGTATGGTAATGGCTTGTCAAATAGCCAATACATTCAATACTACCATGGGAATCAATATGGGCTTGGAAGCCAATTTGGCTCTCATTATAGGTATGGTTATGGCGGTCTATATGACCAAACAGGTAGTGAGCAACAAGCTTCCTACAATCCACAAGGCTTGTATTACTCTGCCAACACTTATAATGAACCCAACCATGAATTCGACCATGGCCAAAGTGATTCTAATGGCCTTGTCAGGCCAGATTGGCTCAGTAAAGCTTTAGAAAAATATTGGAATGAGGCCCGAGAGGCATCTCAAAGTTCCACAAGCAAGTTAGAGGCCACTCTAAAGCAGATTCAAGTGGACTTGCAAGCTTCACAGAATCTCCTTACCGAGAACTTTCGCGAGATATTTGTGCGAGTTGAGCAATCGTCTAGGGGACAAAGTCTAAGCCTTGACTTTGTCTCTCGGCCTGAAGCGACAAGCTCTCATGTGGCTCAAACACGGTCATCCATTTCACCTCCTTTGAATGAGGAAAATGAGGTAGGCCGAGAATATATTGTCAAAGAGGACATGGACAAGTCGGCCTTGGAATCTAACATTTGGGTCGACATTCCAATTGAAAACCTCGAGTTAATTGAGAAGAGTAAGTCGTCCTATAAGGATGAAAGCAACAAGGTCGAGATTAATTACGTCGGCTCGACCCAAATTGAGAAAGCCACATTAAGGAGTAATAATGGGATTAAGAGCCAAGAAATGGATCATGAAATAGTTCAAGATGAGATCCAACCTGACACAATCATAATGGATATGATTGCTGAAGACTTGGCCAATTCAATTGAGCCCAAATTTGAGGCCGAATGCACCCAACTTAGAAGACTTTGGGGGCATGAAAGTCTGGTTGAGGAAAAGGCCGGATTTCATATCGGCTGTTCTCATCATACTTGCTCGATGACCTACTGTCTACAAAAGTGTAGATCTCACGATTGTAGAAGGAACTGCTCCAAGCTTGGAGTAAAACATAGATGGCCACCTCCTTGGTCACTATAAGAATTTTGTTGGTGATGGCCTTAAGAAAGAAGTTAGGCCAATCAAATAAAGGCCATTATCAAATATGAATTGTATGGCAAAAATGTTACGGCCTCCGGCCTCTGAAGAACCTTTGGCTGGTTTAGAAGCACATCTCTTTGGCGCCTTTGAGAGCGTAAGCGATTCAATTGGGTCAGATCATAAGGCAAAGGTGGAAGATAAAGGCCATTTAGTGGCCTAAAAGTCAGTGGCAGAGAAGATGGAGACCTAGAAACTGGTGGTTAAGAAGCCGGTGGCCCAGAAGCCTCCAAGTTGTGCAAGTAACCCAAGCGCCACCATGAAGAGTAAAGGCCAGCTACTGGCCCAGAAGACAGTTAAGAAGGGGTGATGAAGACCAACTTATGGTCGAGACGGTTCAGAATGAAATAAAACGTTCAAAGTCCTTACTGGCCAATGAGAACGGTGAACTTATGGTCGAAAAAGTCCAAAAGAACCTATGGTAAGAGGAATCCCAGAGGTTAAAAAAGAAGAACTCAGAGACCAAAAAGTTTGAAAACGGCCTGACCCAGCAGTAGAAGGCCTGGACAATTGGTACCAAACAAGGCGGTGTCAAATTTGACGACTTTGAAGATGTGAATATTTTGGTGATCACTCTACCATCTTTCTTTGAGGCCCGTCCTGGGCAACCCAACATTATGGAGGGAGATGTAGCGGATGACCAATTGCTTGATCTTCAGTTTAAAGAACTTTGTCTGATGGACAAAGATGAAGAAGAATCAGGCCTGACCCAGGTAATGGCGAAGAGGCCCGAAAGAATTTTCTTTGACATGCCAACTAAGAAAATGTCAACCCATCTCAAGCCCTTGTACATCACTGCTCACTTTGACGGAGTCCCAGTAAGCAAAGTTCAAGTAGACACCGGAGCAATAGTGAATATCCTTCCGGCCTCACTCATGAGGAAACTAAAGAAAAATGAAGGTGATTTAATCTAGACCGAGACAACGGTTAGTGGTTTTGTAGGTGAAACCACGACGGCTAAGGGTATTTTTCCATTGGAAGTTCAAGTATGGGCAAAGTTCGAATGACCACATTCTTTGTTGTGGAGACCACGGCCCAGTTCAATGCTCTTCTGGGTCGGTATTGGATACATGGAAGCTTGTGTGACCTTCATCACTCCACTAACTTTTGATGTTTTGTCACGATGATGTTTTAGTCGAGACAGTTTAGGCTGATTCCCGGCCTTTCATGGCATGTGCAAATGCAGTTGAGTCAAGTTTAGAGTTCCAAGAATCCGAGTTGGGCCACTCTTGACTATATCAATTTAACCTACCTGGAGGGTGAGTTGGGTTAAAATATAACTCAGTATGGCCTAAAGGATGAGTTGGGTCAGAGAACAACTTGGCTTGGCCTACTGGACCAATTTGACCTTGATGAGAATTAGGCCACTCTGTTGAATTGGCCTTCATGACAAATTGGCCTAAGAATTGAAAATAATTAAAAAGACTGGAAAGGGCTAGTTTGGCCTAACATACGAAGACCAAAAAGGTCTAGAAGGTTGAAACTAAGACACGAGACGTGAAGCGCATACAACATGTTCCTAAATAAAGAAGTATGCTAACTTCAAGGCCGTATAAAGCGGACTAAAAGATGTGTGTCAGACCCAACATCAATTTGTTTGGCCAGTCTGAATGAACCTTGAATGAAGACAAAAAGGCGAATTAGGACGAGAAAATGGGTCAAACATCATTCAACAACGAACTGGGTTGAACTTTTACAAGGATTACTCTGGCGATGGTATCTTTTAGGCTGAAGAGATCAACTATTTCAATGGCGAAATAGTAAGGCCTTTGATGACAATCAACGTGAGAATGGCCTAATATATGTGGTCAATCTACATACATGGCCCGTTGATGGGCTGCTTTACCTGGTTCCAATCAAGCAGTTTTGGCAAAATGGTAGCTTGGTTAACAATCTTTCACCTGAAAGATGCTAATGCATCTGGAAAAGTTGCCAATATGTATATCGGTTAAGTGGCTAGAGGCCAAGAGCTTCAAGATCGTAATGCATAAACCAGGTTTTGAGTTGACCAAACTACATGGTAATATCAAGCTAAAGAACTCAAAACAACAAACATGTGCTCAAACTGGGGCTACGAATAGTTGGAGTTTAGAAATGAAAGCGGCCGGATTGAGATTTTTATGCTCATGGCCAAATATAAGTCATTCAGACTATTGACCTTATAAGATTGGCCTATCAGGACTTGCCTGACGAGGGCTTGCTTCATGGCTTTGGTGTAATAAATCAGGACTGACCTGACAAGGGTTTGGTCCTGGGTTTGATTTAATAAATCAAGATTGGCCTGACCAGGGCATACTTCATGGGCCGGATGTAATAAAAGTTGTGTACAAGTCCAGTCATTCAAAGATTGACTCCCAAGTCCAGGTTTACAAAGTTCAAGGTGCAGTTTGAAAGATAACACCTCAACTAGGGAACATTGTTTTGTTGAGGTGAGATCTTGTAATAAGTATTCTTGGTCAGGTGAGATCTTGGATAAGTGGGGTCTATGTATGTTGAATGCATTTTTGTTGTGTATTTATACTTGAATTTCGTCAGTGCTTCGCATGTTGGCCAAGTGACTATGGCCCTAATTAAACTTGCATGCATCTTTTAGTCTAGACACTTGGTCATGATCAAGTAGAAACAAAAGATGGTTTTTAAGGCTGCAATTATATTGATGGAGATAAAGGCCTGATATCGTTGGTCTATCTTGGCCTAATTTGTGGTTGGGAAGAGATAGAGGCCACTCAGACCTGAATGAGCACAAGGCCTTACTCATTCTCTTTGATTTAGGGCTTCACATTACACTCAAAATTGACATCAGATAGGAGCTTGGGAGATTGTGGTGAACCCACATATATCAATTTATATGATAAGTTAGGCCAGGTTGTTATGGCCCAAAAAGCTTTCATCTAGCAAGAAAAGAGTGAAGTACCTGAATATATATCTTGTTGAAAAATAACGGCCTAGGACAATAGGTTTAAATGTTTAAAAATAAGTTGATGGCCGAGCAAAAGAATGGCCTGAAGGCCAAGCTGATGAAAGGCCATTTAGGCCTAACTGATTAGAAGGGAAGCTTTATTGCAACTTCTTCCAATTGAAGACAAGTTATGCCCCACCAACTAGAATTCGAAATGGTGTTTGAGGAGGCTCTGCTATGTGACCAAGGAGACTACTTTGTCTGGCAAGCTTCATGATGTAGCCTTCAATAAAGACTTCTTGACTTTGTCTGATGCTTTGTTCAAAGAGAGGCTTGAAAGCCAAACTTGACAAGAAAATCTACCTCAAGATTGGACTACTAGCAACAAAGTGCTCAAAGGAATTTTAGGAGAAAATTCCTACAGCCATGATGCGGTAGGAATTTTAGGAGAAAATGACACTCCATTTTGTCAGACTCTCTGTGGGCATACCGAACCTCAAAAAGGTCAAGTACCGATACTGGTACTACACCTTTTGCTTTGACATACTGCCATGATGCGGTCTTACCCCTTGAAGTTACTGTAAAGTCTCTAAGGATAGCTCGTCATGTTGGGTTGGACTTAAATGTGTACAACCAAGCCATGGCCCAGGAGCTAGATGACTTAGATGAAGTTAGGCTAAATGCTTTAGAGAGATTGAGAGCTCAAAAGGAATCTATAGCCAGGACTTACAATAAGAAGACCAAGGCTAAGACCTTTGGAGTAGGTGACATGGTTTGGAAGACAATTCTGCCTATTGGAACTAAAGACCAGAGGTTTGGTAAATGGTTGCCTACAGGGGAAGGCCCGTTTAAAGTTCTCCAAGTATTGGAAAAATGGGCTTATAGATTGTGTGATCTTAACGGTCGAATTTATGATTTACCAATCAATGACCGATATCTTAAAAAGTATTTTCCAACGACCTGGGAAATGATGGCAACTTAGTGTTTGGATTGAACACGATTCAAAATGTGCCAATATGATATGAGTATGGCCAATTAATTGTGGCCCGAGAGCGTGCATATGCTTCTTTATAGCCAACATTGATACATGGCTAATTGCAAATTCTATGTACATAAGGCTAGACACTTTTTGTTGTTTTGACAATTTGCCACCATGATGTGAAAAGAAAGGCCTTATGGCCATACTTGGATTCCAGGCCTTGGTTGTCGGCAATTAATGAGGGCCTTCATTGGCCAGGTAAAATAAAGAGGATTTTAGCCTAAGGGAAGTGCGTTCAAGACCAAGCTTTTATGATGAAGGAAATGGAACAAAGTAACATCAATTTCTCGCCCTTAGCATCAGGCCGAAAAATTGAGGGGGCAATGTTTGAACCGGGTCATAAACGGTCAGATTCGGAGCCTAAACGGGTTCAAGTATGCTTCTAAACGACATCGTCTGACAAGCATATTTGATTTTGAGTTTAGCTCGGGCCAGAAAGGCCTTGTAGGATTTCAACCACATGGCCTTAATGGATTCGACTTGAAAGCAGAACCAATTATGAAAGGCCCTCGTGGTCACAAGGCCTAAAAGAGGTGGGAGTGGCCCTCGTGGCCACAAGGCCTAAAAGAAGTGAAACTGGCCCTCAAGCCTAGAAAGCCATGAAGAAGTAACCTAGATAAAAGTGGCCCTCGAGACTAGAAGGCCATGAAGAAATAGTGGCCCTCAAGATCATACTTAGTGGCCTAGCATACGGCCCTGAAGAAATAAAGGTTGAGGGCCTCGAGGGCCGATGGCCCTGAAGAAACAAAGAATAGAAGGCCTAGAGGGCTGATGGCCTCGGAAGATACACGGCCTTGGAAGATAGAAAGCCCAGAAGCTGTCAAACTTCGAGGCCTGATGACTCAAAACCCTTCAACTAAATCAGGATAGTTGGGCGAAGATCAAGAGAAGTTATGACGAAGTCCTCTCACTATGCAATCAAGTCTCAATCTTCAAGGTGACATTACAACGATCAGATTTGCGAGGCTGGAGATCCACTCATCACGAGGCCTGAGAAGGAAAGGAATCACACGCCAACGATTACCTTAGCCCAAGAAGGAAGTACGTGCAAACCAAGCTGGACTCGGAGCAATTTGTCATCAAGGCCTAAGCAATCAGGTCTAGACTTGGAAGGTTTACGAACAAAGTTGACCCAGGCCAGTTAATGGCCCAGCTCTAGGGTTGAGACATCCCTATAAATACCATCAGATGGAGAAGAGAAGCCCCCCCCACCCGACAAATACAACACACAAACCCTACTTTCCTTTCTTTCATTTCCTATCATAGGAGTAGTGTAATGTAATCCCTAGTCTAGCTTTTATTCTTGCTCTAGATTATCTTTACTTTTCATCGCATTAGTCTAGTTTAAGTTCTTGTTATTGTCTTTCAATTCATTTCAATACAAGTCTTAGTTAATCTTTATCGTCTTCATTAATCTAGTTTACTTTATGCACTATCTTTCAATTCTTTACAATTACGCACTTTAATTCACGCGCCTTTTCCAATTCTTTACAATTACGCATTTTAATTCATGTATCGTTTGTCAATTCTTTACAATTACGCACTTTATTCTATGCACTTGTCCTTTTAATTTATTATAGGTTCAATCCTTTACTTGCACTTAGTCTAAATTCCTTTTCATTTATCTTCAACCTTAAATCCAACTCACTTTGTCAATTGGTTGTTCATTCAAGGCCTTGATCCCGAGGCGGTGAAAGAACCTAGGCTAAGAGGAGGTTCCTTGCTTGGCCGCACAATCACTTGATTAGAAGTCAAATTTAAGCGCATTACCATCAACCTATTACCTATCCATTCCCATTCAAGCCAAACTCGTGGCTTGGTGGTGGCACGCCTGCGCATCCAACTCAAAGAAGGACCAAATACCCTTACGGCCCGACCCGGGCCGAAAGAGGCAAACACAGAAAAACAGCACGTAGGGACTGCGCAGGGAAAAGAAGACAAGCGTTAAAGACTATTTTATAGGGTGCATATAAAACAAAAAGCGTACGGAAGAACCTTTTTGACCCAAAAAAACAGCACGTAGGGACCGCGCAGGGAGAAGAAGACAACAAAAACAGTGATAAATATCACGAATATATGCGCAATTGAAATATCTAGGGAGTTATACATTTGTGTATTGATAAGATCATTCACTATTTCTTGAAGCTCGATCTCTTCTCCGGATGAACCATATAGCTAAGAGAAACCGTGAACTAAAATAGAAGAGCAACTCGGGTCCATTTTTTTCTTAACCAAGACACATGTCGACAGAAGAAGTCCCAGATTTTTCTGCACACTTAAAACTAATGAACTGTCATTTACTACTAATTCAAGGACGAAGCTACACTTCGGATGTGCTCCTGCTCAAGGCAATTGTGCAAAATTCTTTCTTTTTTTTTTCCTTCCTTCATACAAGTGCCTCTAATTCTCGCAATTGTACTCTTATTTTTTGAGCAATCTTTATTTCAGCCCAAGCAAAAGACCAATTTATCTAACCTACATGTAGTAAATAGTAATTCACCAAAAAGTGGAATAAGTTTGCATTTTTCTGCTTGATTGATGCTTCACCTTTTTAGACAAATCGTCGCCAAAGTATCTGACAAATCTGTTGTTGAGGATAACTTAATCCTTTCGCTAGTATGGTTAGTGAAAATAATGATAGGGTCATGTAGCTGGACCAATGGTTTTACCGCTTGTACGGTTTTACAAATCGAATATGGGCCTTCGATGTATAGAATTAAGACTTTTTTTTTATATTCTAGTTTCATATTACATGTATAAACATAATGCATGTTTGAATAATTTAAGATTAAAATATTCAAAAACGTAGAAAGAGAAGCTATATCAAACTACTTGATATAGAGGTTGTCTACAACATGGAATTCCTTATTGCATTTTTTTCTCTTGTACCAAAGATATGAGATCGGGAGAATGGGTGAAAAATTAAATGGTGCATTTGTTAAGATTTTGATTTAGAAAACCCTACTTTCAAGAATGTCACTCTCTAACCACGAAAGTGCTACTTTCTTTGTATGAGGTTTCCTCGAGCAAGGACTCAATAATGTCACATTAAGTTATCTTGGTCAACCGAATGCAAGTGTCAAAAGTCCTTTTCTTTTTTTTTTCCCCTGAAAAAGGCAAATGATCAAACTTGTAACCTTAAACATGATGATGAACAATTTTAATCAATTAAGCTACAAATTTTTTCCCGCTACTTTTGCTTTAATTTTGAGAAGGAAGTTCAAGAAACAACAAAAATTGACTTTGTTCTTGGTTGGAGTAGTATATGTTTGTACAAACTTCTGCTACACCCATCTATCTTGGGGGTACCATGGACAAGGCAAAGAGGAAGACTTCCATGGAGAATGAGGTGATCATGAACTTAGCCCATGAGAAGACCCAAAAGCACAAATGTAGACGTTTCTTGGTGTTAGCCCTAACAAATTGCAGGCGTAACGAGACCGAAAACCAATGGGGAATGGAGACGGAAGAGTCAGCACCAAGTACAGGCGTCACAAGACAATAACTTTTTGCTTTTGGTATGGTTAATCAAATTGCGAGAATCCATTAAGCCACGTTGCAGGTTGTAGAGTTTATTGCAAGAATATTGGTCGAGGAAAAGTTCAAATGTAAAAGTTTATATTTTAACCAAGCAAAGAGAAATCTAACAAAAACACTTGCTAATGGTGTTCGCAGCTTAATTGACATTGAAACAATTTGTTATCAAAACACATCCACCGCTACATTGTCATTTCATGGGTGTATGCTCCTTGTTAAAGTGCAAATTTTCCAAATTTATGCAAATATGGAAACATTCAAATGTAAAACTAACATCACTTAAATAATAACGGATTTTTTTTGATAATTTTTTATATTTCGCATCTCATCGTCCAACTATAATTAAATTTGTACGGGATATACCACTTTAGGTTAGGAAAATTCAAAAGATGATTAAATGAACTTGTTACCAAAGCGTTACAGAAACATGGGCTGTGTCATGCCCAAACATTTGCCAATAATGATTTTGAATTGTTGAGTTCTCATCTCCACCCAATTTGATAAATTTCGTACCAATACATAACCAATCTAGCACACCACACGGTCCACACCCGAAAACTCTCCTCTCTTTTCCCGCATCATCATCCAACACTTGGATTCGGCGCCTCTCCTTCACCTTCCCCCCAACCAAACCCTAACCCCCAAATTCCCCAATCTCAAACCCTAATCCGCCCCCAATTGAACCCGGACCCGACCCAATCCGCCTCCGATTCCCTCAATTCCCACGATTACCCGACCCATCACCGCCAATTCCAGCGATGCGCAAGGCTTTCTCAGGTTCGCGGCATTAATATAATGATCGAATCGTTGAATCACCGTAGAAATTCATTTTATGGGTTTGAGCAATGCCGGAGCTTCGTAGAGGAGTCCGCCGTGGCCGCGCTAGGGTAGCTCGCAAGCCGTCGGACCCGCCGCCGCCGCCGCGTGTGCGGAGGACACGTGCCGCCATCGCCAGAGAAGCCGCCGCCGCGAGGCCGAGGACGCGGTTGGCCGTGAGAAGATTGAAAGAGGAGGGGAAGCCGGAGACCGAGCCGGAGTTGGAGCTAGAGCCGGAGCCGAAGCCGGAGGACGAGGAGGAGGAAGATCGTGTGGTGGTGATATCCGTGAAAGATTCCGATTCGGAGGGCGAAAAGGAGACAGAGGAGGCAGAGGAGGATCAAGAAGCTTCGATGGCTGACGACAGTGGTGGCTTGAGTGCTAATAAGGCTACTGGGCAAGAAGAAGAGGGCACTACTGCTCCTTTCCCCGACAAGGTGTAGACTTTTTCCTTGTTTTGGTTGCGATTTTCGGTGTTTATTTGTCAATTGGGAACTTGGGTTGGTGTTTCTGTTGATGAAATGTGTTTTTTCTCATTCTTTTTCTTTTATCCTTCAGTTCAGTGGTTTTGTTTACTGTTGTTACAAGAATTTGATCATAATACTTGGTTTCCATTTTGGGGTCGAGTAAAGTGGAAATCTTTAGATGCATCTGCGCTTGTGCGCAGGGACGGAGCCAGCCCAGAGCGGAGGTCAGCAGCCGCTCCCCTGCTCGCCGGAAAATGTCTGGACTGGGAGTGGATCGGCGTGGCTCCGCTCCCCTGGTCCCAGCGCAGGAAACCTCAAAGAAGAACAGCGCGGAAGAAGGTGCTGAGGGCTCGAATTTTGGTTCTTTTTTAACAAAATTTTGATGGTATGTTGAAGATTAAGAAAGAAGATGAAAGTTGTTTTTGCAGAGCTTTGCGTGCGGCGGCGGAAAAGTCGGGTGTGGATGAGGAAGACAAGTTTGTAATTTAAACTAACATTTGGTCACTTTTGTCATTTGGTTTACTTCTATTTCTTTTAGGATTTCTTTTTTTTTGTTTTAGGATTTCTTTTACTACCCAAACCAAACCATCAATTTGCATATCAAATATAAACCCCATTCTTTTATAGGACTTCTTATTAAATTCTATTTTTATGGTACATTAATTCTTTTACTTTATATATGAATTTCATGTATGAGTAAATAATTTTTATACCTTTTGATCAATATGATTTTTATACCTTAGATCTGTAGTATGTGCATTATTGGTTGATTCATAGCCTACAAACGAATAATACACTAAGTTGTAGGTATTCTAATATGTCTTTATATCTTTTATTTTTTATTTTACCGAAATTTCCACCAAAATTGAAACTTTTTCTGAAATTTCTATAAATTTTGACTATGGAAATTTATCCGAAATCGAAATTTAAAACCTTGGTCTGTGTACATGTGTAATTAGTTTGAACACCCAGTTTTTCGTTTTCGTTTTCGTTGTGTTTCCAATTGGGAAAGAGATGAGCTGGAAGGTTCAAGAAGTGTTTTCAATATGATAACCGTTGTTTTCGTTTGTTCGTGTTTCTATATGGATGTTGGGTTGCCGTTTCAATTCCCATTGAGATGTTTTTCTATTTTGCATCTTGCAGTTTCCGATTTTTGTTAATGACATTTGCATTATTTAAATTCTATAGTATTTAGATCTCTTAATTTTTTTTGGAACTGTTGAGCCTTTAAATTCCGCTCCCCTGGTCCTAAAATCCTGGCTCCGTCCCTGCTTGTGCGTGCTTTGTATGTTTGACTAATGGTGATATACGTTCTGAAATTTTTCCCTTTTTGAAGGTTCAAGTTGGTGGGTCACCACAATACAAGGTAGAGAGGAAGCTGGGCAAAGGTGGCTTGTGTTTATGGTTATGGATTTCTTTCTGGGTTTTGTATTTTTCAGGTAGCACTGAAGTTCGAGCACAGAAACAGCAAAGGCTGTACTTATGGTCCTCCGTATGAGTGGCAAGTGTACTTATGGTCTTTCTCTCTCTCTATTAGATATTCTGTTATTCAATTGATTTTTTTTTCCTTTCCTTAGGATGATGTGGATGGGTTCTTTAATCAGTATCTATATATGCAATGTACACTTACACATTTGCTTATTAATTGGTCATTTCTTATTTTCGAACAGCACTCTTGGTGGTAGTCATGGAGTGCCTAAAGTACATTACAAAGGAAAGCAAGGGTCAAAGGGGCCTTGCTGTCGCTGTCGGCGGTGGTGGAAATTGGGATAAAATCGATGCCGTTTTTGGCGGCATGGTCGAGGAGAGGGGGTTGGATGAAGCAATGGAGTTTGAAAAAGAGGGATTCCGAGTTGAAAACTTGAAATTACGGTATTGAAGAATACGGCGTCGGATCGCGTGAAATTGGAGTTCAAATGAGGAGGAGCTCTCGTCGTCGCAGCGGTTTCAGGGGGATCATGGAGGTCGCTAGGAGGTTCATTTCCGCTCGGCCACCTGACTCCTCAGCCGTTGCTGGTGGAGAATGGAGCGACAAGTCAAACGGCGGAATGAGTTTTTCTGTTGTAAATTTGTTGTCCACGTGTCATGGTTTGGTTGGCTAGGAACACTGATTTGGATCCACATCATTTGCACTGAGCGTAAGGAAATATAATTAGTTCATAAAAATCCTTCTGGTAAGGAAGGAAGTCCCTTTCTAAAATTCAGGCATAACAAAAATTGAAAAAAGACACTCCGGCACAAAGTGCAAGCCTAACAAGAACTTTTTGCTTTTAGTGGGGATAATCAAATTGTGAGAGTCCATTAAATCATGTTGCAGATTGGAGAGTTCAGATTTGCAAGAATATTGGTTGAGGAAAAGTTCAAATTTGCAAGTTTATGTTTTAACCAATCATAAGAGAAATCATACAGAAACAATTGCAAACGGTGTTTGTGGCTTAATTGATATTGAAACAATTTGTTATCAAAACACATCCACCGCTACATTTAGGGGCGTATTACTCCTTGTTGAAGAGCACCTTTCCAATTTTTATGCAATTATGGACACATTCAACTTTAAAACTATACTAGCAAAACGACCCGCGGCATATGAACGGTTTTTGCGGATGCTATGCAGTACATGTCTTACATAAATGGAAGATTTTACTGCAATTGTTTAACATGTTTGGCATCTATACAAACACTCAGATACCATAAGAGAGTTGGCTCTCAGCCTTTTGACTCCGTTTAGAATGATGACAGTAAGATAGGACAGTACATTCACTAAGTAATAAATTTTCAATATATAGGCATCATTGTAAAAAAAAAAAAACAACATTAATAAGGTATTCAGTTCTTCAAAATGTGAGCTCGAAGCTCAATGGATCTCCTACTTTACTTCTACATAAATACTATAGCATCATAAATCCATCTAAACAATGTTAGCACCTAACACTAATTTCTAGTACCTGATCCGAAGCCCGTTTTGTGGGAGACAGGATTAGTCCATTTGCAAGTCTAACATCATTATTGTACCCGAACTTCCTAAGGACAGTCCACGTTGTCTCTAGACGTTCCTTCTCTATAAATAATGCATGCAGGAAGAGAAATCCTGTCAAAGTAAGCCCCCGTTCAATGACTCCTTCTAGTAACTTTTCTTGCACTACCCTCATAACACCAACTTTTTCAGAAGGCTGTAATGGAGCATTGAAACATTTAACCTGTTTACAATAGCCATTGAACTTTCCATGAATCTCAAGCAAAGACACCATATATTAAGCTAAGAGTGTTGAGAATATAGCTATAAGATCGAATAAAAACTGTCACATAAAGAACTAGGACTTTAAAAAGCATTAAGAATAGAATATTGTCCAGCAAATTGCTGCACATAAGAAAAGGGACCTGGAAATCATTCAGATGTACATCACTGAGGGCACCATCCCTGTCGTGATCACACAGAATGAATATTTGCTTCAAGACTCGCACACATTGATCCTTCAAAGTTTGTGTTTCCTGATCGAATAATGGGCTCGTTGGATGAAGGGCAGCTTTTTGTGCATAGTAAAACACCTCAGGAATCTGCAAATAGAAATAGTTCATTAGCATGTCTTACCAAAAGAATTAAATAATTCAATGAGTCCAAGCATTGAAGCGTCAACACCAATAAGCACGCATAATAAAGAACATTTTAAGAAACTTGACTTGAGAGGAGCCACTACAGACCTGAATATGTTTATATGCCGAACACTCAATGCAAGTTTCAATCTCCCGCACTCCTGCATTATTGGTGACATAACTTCTTCCAAGCTCACCTGGTTGTCCTCATCTCTCAAATCTAGCGTACAACCCACCACTATCACAGGTACCTTCACCTGCTCAATTAAGTTTACATTTCCATCATATCAATTAATTTTACATTTCCATCATAAGTACATACTAAAAAGCACAGGTTAATGCCACTTTTAAAATAGAACAGGGGTACAATAAACTTATTGGGATTTATTTCCAGAGTGAAAGGTATATACTATCAACGTCTAATTTATTTAATCAGCATAGGATATTTTTCTCTTGAAAAAGCAGGCAACTGTAGTGATGAAAAAAAGGTAACCACACACCTGTAGCTGACGAAGTTTCGGAATCCAGATCTGACTCAGATGAGCAAGGGTTTCTGGCATATCACACGCCTATGTAAGCACAACCGCATCAGCCAGCTTCAATACTTCCGCAACTTTGTTTGCATCCTCCGGTCTGATTAAACGAACAGAATCAATCAATCTAGCATCATACCCATGGCTTTTTCGTTATATATATTGAACTGTGTTCAAGTGCAACGCAGATTCACGTTCAGCATGAACCTTCAAATCTGAAAGAGTCTTCAAGTCAAATCAGCAAGCAGCTTCAACTATTCAAGCTGGTGCAGCCACCATGTATGCAAATGAAAGCATAAAAAGGTAAAATACCTTAATAGCTCTTTGAAGATAAAGTCCTTTTGAGATTAGATTTGTGTAGGTTAGAAGACGTTTCACACTCTCAATATCACTTTCAATGCTATCGGCAACACCAGGGTACTGAATTTTCATTGCACCATGCAAACCATGCTTAGTGACAACTGGTGTACCTACAAAAGGTTTAAAAGGGTAAAACAAACAGTGGGAGGAATGTATAATGCATGATAGTTTGAACTATAGATATCTATTGATAGATGCAAAATAATGTTGTTAGGCAAAGAAATGGCATTATAAGTAGATTGATGTCAATGCACATAACTTATTCGCAGCATCTCTAACAGCAGCAGGCAACTGGCCGCTTAAATATTTGTGGAGATGCTGCATTGCCTTCTCCGCCTTGTTAGAATGTGTTGCAGTGTGAAATGGAAAAGAAGAATTTTTAAGGGGACTACAACTTCACATCAGAGATTGTGTTTTATTGAAAGAAAAACGACCAAATGCTATGCATTTAACCTTCACATAACTAATGCAGACGTGATGCCTGGGAAGCACCTCAATCAAGTTTCGGAATCAAAAACCCAAATCACATCCCAAACCAGCTCGAACATCAACAGCTTCAGTCAAACATTAAAGCGAGTAAGTTATGTGCAAACATCATCATTATTGATAAGCAGAAAATCCAATTAAAAGAAACCCGTAAAGAAATGAGCCCACAAATCCTGTGCTATCACCTTTTTGATTAGAAACTGCAATTGAACCACATCAAAAGAAGTTAGAAGACAAATCATGTTTTCTCGTGGTTTTGAACCCACTTGGTACAACGCCTGATGAATAGGTTCTTCTCGTGGTTCTTCTTCGGCCTCTTCGTCTTTCTTCTCCAAACGCTCCGTTTTCCTTTGCTGGCGTGGTGGTGGCGGGGAAGTGGACTTAATGGTGATGCCGATAGAGGGTTGTGATGACGATTCGCAGAGTTTAAAGCTTCGAGGCGTAATATTCTGATTACGACGACGCCAAATATGGTAAATTGGAAGCCGTACTGTAATTAGCGATCGGAGGAGATGTAACAAAACGCTTGATGGCAAAATCGTTAGTTCTTTGAACGTGTTAGCTACAGTAGTTCACAATTCATAATTTAAGGCAAGAGAAACATCACTTAAATGATAGCGGATCTTTTGGATAACTTTTTTTCACATTCAAGCTTAATGCAATTAGATACGTACAAGATACACTGATACAGGTTACAAAAATTTATTAACCAACTGATCTAGTTTACAAACAAATAAATGTAACCATACATGCATACATAATATATAGATTGTTTCAACCTAAAATATGATCAATTAGCTACCACTATAGAAACATCTGGGATGTTATTTTTGTGATGGTGACAATTGGAGTAATTATTGAAGACAAGATTGGACGATATAATGAGGAGTAAGGCTGCAGTGTAAATGGAATAAGCAGTACATTTGAACCACAAAGGAAAGGGAATGGTGATAGATATGAAGAAGGACGTGACACCAAATAAAAGACCGAAATTATGGAAGACACGGGGGAAGTAGGGAACAAATTTGCTGACCAAAATGCAAGTGAAGGCAAGTAAGATTGCGAGTCCAAGAAAATAGAAGGTTCTTGGGAGCTGCTGGGAGTCAATTTGGACGGGTACGAGAGCTAGTCCGATTGCCGCAGCCAAGCAATACGCCACAATAATCTTCGCCCAATCCAAGGTTTTAGTGTGGTACTTATTACTCCTATCTTTGTAATAAGGCTGCTCAAGTGCTGCTTCTGGGTCACCAGGATTGCCACGAACACCATCGTCATCTTCAATCGGACTAATTACTACATTTTTGAGTAGTTGTGGTATCTTTGTAGTAATTGCAAGGACAAATGGCTTTAAGCAGTCACCATAAGCAGTATTAATGAGATTCTTCATTTCTGCAGATGGAGAGATGAATAGAGAAATAGAAATAGGCTCAAAATGAGGTTAGGACATGTTGAATTCCAAGAGAAGGGTTAAAGACTATTTAAAGAGAAGAAGCAGAGAAGGGTTAAAGACTATATAAAGAGAAGAAGCACTTCTCTTTATTTACACAATTGACCCTATCAAGATCAGATTAGGACATTGAAATTTGAAATTATATACACAATTGACCCTATCAATTGAATTGGAATATCTATAGATAGTGACGAGCATATCTCATTGAAATCAATTCAATTGCTCGTGACGCCATGCTAATGATGTAGTTTGATTGTAATGTCCACTATTGTAATACACATTAGTAAGAAGGAAGCCCGTATATGTGTCTATTGACCAAAAAGAGAGAGTTGATAGGGACAAAGGAAATATCCTTGTACAATTCACTATGGAAATACACATTAGTAAGAAGAAAGCCCGTATATATGTCTATTGACCAAAAATTAAGCCTGTGCCTCCCCTGTCCCCCAGTTTTGTATCTTCGCTTTTGTATGTTTTTTAGCCTCTTTCTAATGCAATCTCAGTTGGCCAAGCAAGTCCGATTGCCGCAGCCAAGCAATACACCACAATAATCTTCGCCCAATCCAAGGTTTTAATGTGGTATGTTGAATTTCAGGAGAAAGGTTAAAGACTATATAAAGAGAAGAAGGATGGATCTAAAACAAAATCTACCGTTCGAGTATATTTTTGTTAATCAATTTATTTATTATTCGAAAATAGCTATATGCACATTTTTGTTTTTTCGAAACACCATAGTACACATTTATATAGAGGTTTAGAGGTAAAAAAATAGTATTTTGCATGAAAATTAATGTCAAAAGACCATTTTATCCCTCATTTTAATGGAATTTTGATAAAAAAAATTGACTGAGGTACTACATAACACTATGCCATTTTAGCTTATAGATGATGCCATATAGATGACGGACCCAAAAAAAACCGTCATCTAAAAATAATAGATGACGGTTTCTTCAAAAGGCGTCATCTATAGGAGCAAGGACTACTGAATAGATGACGGTTTGTGAAAAAACGTCATCTATATTGCAATAACACTATTGACACCAAATGATTTAACAAATTTTGGATACCAAATGATGGGGCGACATGAGCCCCAAGGGGGCCACAACCAACCTCCTCCATTTCAAAACATTAAAATACTTTTTTTTTTGGGAAAAACATAACAAACCAAAATTTTGCGTCCCTATTTCAAGCCATCTATCATTCTTAATTAAATTTTATTAAAAATTAAATTAGTCAGTTATTCCTATAATACCCTTATTATCTTCTTCCATTTAAAACCCTAAATTGTCACCTAAAATTACATCCGCCGTCTTATTTTACACCAAGACATGATGGAACCAATTTAACTTGTGCCAGGAGTTCATATTAAAAAAAACATGGAATTGTTTGTCGTTTTTCATTACCATTCAACGCCACTATGTATCATCCTTGATTAATAAATAGGAAGAAAATAATATGCTGGTTTTGTCCTCACCCCCTAGATTTGTGTTTCGTTATACTTTGTGTTTAGACCCCAACTTCGTTGCGTCCGCCAATTATAGAACTTGCCGAGGTAGTTCATATCGACTATACAGATTATGATAATTCTCTTGCTGATTTTCTTGCTCACTATTCTCTTTAGTACATCCTTGTCCTTAACCACCAAGATCGAACGGTTTATAGTGGACGCGAGTATATGCTTCAAGTTCAATTTCATGTCGATTCGGAATGGCGGCGGTCGGATATTTGATAGCTTTAGGTCGTCAACGGTGGAGCCGTGATTAAGTGCTCTACCCATGTTTCAGATTGATAATTATTAGGAATTAGGGTTTCAAATTAGGGAAGATGATGAGGGTACTTTAGGACTAACTGAATAGTTTAATTTTAAATAAAATTTAATTAAGAATGATGGGTGGGGAAATAGGACAGAAAAGATAAAAGCTAAGTTTTTATCTTTACCTCTTCTTTTTATTCATCTACCCATCCTCATCTACACCACTACGCACACATAGCACATCACATCACCAATCAAAGTCACATGTACAGCATTCTTGTCTTGTTCTTACACGAATTTTTCTTTTTGAACACCGCAATTCGTCTTTTACAATTCTCGAATTTCTCTTAAAACAACAATTCAACAGGACTGCATCTCCATTAAATCCAGCACCATCAAGAACAAAAAAATCCTTATCCATCTATAATGCATTGAAACTCTCTGTCCAGCTTATTCTCCAAATGATAGATGATAAAGGCGACATCTAGACCAGGCGCAACAAAAGAGAAAGTTATTGAGAGAGAGTGAGCAGGGAAAAACCTAATAAGGGGTGCAACTAGCATTGCCCCCAGCCACCCCACCCACCCATCCCACCCAACAACAACAACCACATCACCAACACACCCCCCAACCCCCCACAACCCCCCCCCAACCAACACACCAAAACAACAAACAAAACCATACCCCACAACCCAAAACACAAAACCCCCATCACAAAACCAAAAACCCATCCCACCAACCCCACCAAAACACACCACAACACCACCACCCAAGCCCACAACAAAGCAACCCACACACAAAGCCCAAAAAAAAACCCAACCACGCAAAACACCAACCCAAAAGAGACACACAAAAGATATGAGCCCCACAAACAAACCCCCCACCCAACAAACAAAAAACCAAAAAAAACCAGCGATTAAGATGACAGTTTAACAAAAACCGTCGTCTATGGAAAAAACAGATGACGTTTTATACAAAACCGTCGTCTGCAAATGAAAAAAAAACACGGAAGGAGAACGCTCTATTTTCTCATTTAGTTAGGTTTCCACGCTCTCCTCTTTTTCATTTTCTTTCTCCTTCGCATCTCTCCGCCTCCTCTTCACCTCCTCTCCAAGCCGTGCGAGCCCAAGATCGTCCAACCCGTTTTAAGCTCATCCCTAACCCCAATCGCAGCCTCAACCTCAGGACCTTGAAGAAGTCGAAGATGGTGGTGCTGGCGGCGAGGGTTTCAGGTCCTTGAAGAAGTCGGAGATGTTGGTGTTGACGAGGGTTTTGGTGGTGAACCCACCCTTATTCGGTTCAGATTTCATGGGGTTTTACTTGTCATGAGATGCAAAGATCCTAGGTTCAATTTTGTTTTTCTCCTTTAACTTTTCATCAATTTTTCAAATGTAAATTTCTAGGGTTTTCAATGATTCATGCTTATTCGCTCAATAAAGTTATTTATTCATTGATTTTGTTGTTCTGTATCTCGTTATAATTCAATTGAATATATAATTTTTTTTAATTTGACCTTCCCTTTCTGTCGGCGGTGTCGACGCTGCACTTGGGTTTTGACGCGGCGCAGCATCAACATAAGCAGCATCAGCAACAACAGAATCAGCAATTGGGGTCTAGACAGGTGAGAAAGTTTGAATATTTGTGTAAATTGGTTGAATTGATATGTGGGTTTTGGAATTTGGAGTGTGTTTGCGGATGGGTTAGTGTGAATTTTGTCATTTTTGGTTTGAGTTTGATGTTTGGCTTTCTAATTCGGAGTGTTGTTCCAAATTGGTGGGAGATGAATTTGTGTTGTTGTTGTTGTTGTTGTTTTTTGTTGCATTTGTTGAGCTGTGGTTGACTTGTTAATTGCAGCCATCATCTGAGCTGTGGTATTTTCGTCAGTGCTACTTCTGCTCCGGCTCTCTATTCAGACAATTTTAAACAACACTAGAATAGAAAGGACTTCTACAATATGATATAATGATATAAAAAGGCGTGGATTGTTTGCTGGTTTGCTTTTCTGGGTTCATGGATTGTTACATCTTTTTAATGCTGCTCGAAATGCAAAGGAAAGTAATGGGAAAAGGGGAGTAGTTTTTCTGGGTTTTGGTTAATTCATATGCGGGGTTCGGTAATGAACCCAATTTCGTTTACATCTCGCTTGTACTCTATCAACTGTCGATAGCGAAAAGGCGATGTAAGTGATCTTGGGTGGAACTTGCTTTAAAATTTTGAACAAACTAAATTTGGATGCACACCATGATCTTTGATCTTCAATGATAGCTTGAATGTAGGTTCAAATCTCACTGGACTTCATTTCCCAGTCTGATTTTTTGATTATCAGGCAATTGTTTTTCTAGTTTCATAGTATATTTCTCAAATGAACACATTTTTTAATTAAATTATCTTCTTTTGCTTGTTTTCGGGTCACACTGTTGTCGCAATTAACTCATAAAGGGTTTGAGTTCTCTTGCGCTGTTTTATGCTCCTCATTGCGGTGCTCATATGCACCATATGGATTCGGTTACCAACTGCAGCATATGGAGTCGGTTACAAACTTTTAAGTATAGGGAGATGAATTTGTGGTGTTGTTGTTAGTTGTCTAGTGTATCTAGGGAGTTTGGCTTTTGGTTACTGTTGTTTTTGTTGCAAATCCAGTTAGGATGGTGCTTTTTTTGAACAAGTGATAGTGCCAAATCTTGTCAAATGTTGATTGAGAATAAGTTTGGGTTTCTTCTGACCTTGGCTGCAGGAATGGTAACTGTCTAGAATTCATTTATTTCCAAGCAAGTTTACTTCTTGTAGAATTATGTTTGCTTTATTTAGATTTATATTATATAGAGTTTCAATTGTGATATTACATGTTTGGTTTCAGCTAAGGACTCTGGTTTGAGCTACACTATATGTGGAACCATAGAGGAAACCAATGAGACAACGCTCAGGATTTCAGAGTTGCCAATCCGTAGGTGGACTCAAGACTATAAGGAATTCCTTGAGTCTATCTCTCAAGGGAATGATAAGGCCAAGGATCCTTTCATTGAGGTAAAATTTCTGTTGCAATATTGATCAAAATGTATTTCAGATCATTTGCAGTTTCTAATTGACATCATGCATGCTGCAGGGCTTCAAGCAACATAGTGATTATAGCACTGTAGACATCATAGTCCATTTGTCTGAGGAGAACCAAATGACAGCCAGGCAAGAGGGCTTGCTAAAGAAATTTAAACTGACAACCACTATGAGCACCAGCAATATGCACCTGTTTGATCCTAAAGGCGTGATAAAGAAATATGACACTCCATAACAAAGTACATGACAAAGTTCAACTTTGTTTTACTAATTGTTTGTTGTGAAATACATCTAACTGGGCCTTTCTGTTTTTCTTTTCTTTTCTTTCTGCAGTCCTCGAGGAGATTTTTCACCTGAGACTTGAATTTTATGAGAAGAGAAAGGTATGTTCATTTGTAGCCGTCATTGACAGATTTTTATATTTCTGGTATGGGATTAAACGGTTAACTGGTATGCTGTTGTATATGCAGAAAATACTTCTGGAAGACCTGCAGCTGGAGTTGTTAAAATTGGAAAACAAGGTTAGGTTTATTCTGGGTGTCGTAAATGGGGAGATCATTGTGAGCAATAGAAAGAGAGCTGATCTGTTTCTTGAGCTCATCTTTGGGTTTGTGGTCGACTCACGTTTAATCAGAGAAAGCTCCTGGAAGTGGGAAACACGGAGGTGGAGCCGCTCCGAAGAAAGCTCCTGCTGCCAAGAAGGTTGGCACTGCTGTTTTCTTTTTATTGTTTGGCTTTACCTTATAAAATGGAACAAATCCACACAATACACAAGGATGTCTCATATTTGCTTTATTTAAACAATTCTGATCGTATTGGTAAACAGCAGATAAAATCCTCTGTGAGCTTGGGTGACGACAGTGATGATGACGAACTGCTTGACCTGAAGCAAAAACTTGCTGCGTATAACCTTGACTCATCTCCAGAAAATGCAGCAGGTACATGTTGTATTCTTACTCGATTGCAGCTTGTAATTGACAACCTTTAGGATGAGTTACTTTTTAGTATGCTTGGGGATATATTATCTGTGGACATTAGTGTTTTTCTGTTTTCTCTTTGATTGACAATTGTACATGTTAGCAGCATTAGTGTTTGTTTATCTCTCTAGCCTTTTTTCATATTGAGCTTCTTCTGTAAGTGGAAGTCCACTTTCTATTTAGATATGAACAACGTTACATCTTTCTTGTAAAAATATGGAGTTCCATCTATAAAGTTGCCTGTGATGTATTGATTCTGAATGATTTGATGATTCATTATCAAAATTTGTTCAACTCCACCTTTTGATGAGCTCTGATTGCACTGTTGCAAGATCCTCCACTTCCAGCAGATCTAAAAGGAGAACTTTTCCTTGCTCTTCTAGGAACTCACAGCAGGTACAAGAGACATTGTGTTTTGCAAACATTTGTAGTTAGATTTGATTAGGAGAATAATATTGTATATAACAGATTTGTGCTTTTTTCTATAACAGATTTGTATTCATTTGTATTAGAAATGCAGCTTTTAATTTCCCCCTGTTTTGCTAAATAATAGCATTTTTTTTTTGTTTTTTTGTTTTTTTTGTTTTTTTTGTTTGTATAGATGACGGTTTTTTGACAAAACCGTCATCTATAACTTATATAGATGACGGTTTTTGACCGTCATCTATACTGTTGTTATAGATGACACCCGCAACGATGACGGTTTTTGAGGAGTTTTAATGATGGTTTTTGACCGTCATCTATAGCCAAAATTGGCATAGTGATAGTCCTCTTTTTTAAAGTCTGGGTACCAAATTGATCACTTTTAAAGTTCAGGCACTATGAAGTCCGGTCAAGGAAAGTTTAGACACCATTCATGATAGGGGTATTAGCCAATTTGCCCCCTCAACTTGTGTCCTAGTTTTGATTTGCCCTCTTAACTTGTACTTTGGAAAATTAACCCCCTTAACTTGCATTTTTGGCCAATTTCCCCCCTTGCAATCAAAATTAACATACTCTCATCCAATTTTCCGTTAAATACACTCACGTGACTTGCACATAAAGAGCTTTTTTCGTCATTTACCATCATCGAGACATTTATGTGCTATCGATTGGGTTGAAGTTCGTTGACAACATTGATGGCGTTGCCGGTCTTAAGAAGATGATGACGAAGAAGAAGAGTAAGAAACACGACAAGATGCCCATCATGTATAGGTTTTGTAACTCAATTTGATTGAATTAGCTTAATTTTAGACAGAAAGGGGGGAAATTGGCTAAAAATACAAGTTAAGGGAGTTAATTTTCCAAAGTGCAAGTTGAGGGGGCAAATCAAAAGTAAGGTACAAGTTAAGGGGGCAAATTGACTAATACCCCTTCATGATAATTACCCTAGTTTGCCACGTGAGAACTGCAACCTTCCGTCTCTTCTTATGCCCATGACTTGCACGTGGGCTCCCTTCTTGGGCTTTTGACTCCTTCCACTTAATTAACCCAAAGAGAAGTGACGGCTAATTAATTGATCACCAACTGCACTCCATTGCCCATACATAAAATAAAAGGTGATTAATGAGATGTGGCAAGATTAGAATTCAAACAATTAACTTATTTGGTCAATTAATTAATATAATAAGTCCACAAATTCAATTGATTATCAAACATGTAAGCCTTATGAACAGAAATTAAGCCCAAAAAATATACCCCCCTCTTTAAATTCAATCTTTCTGCTGGGCACGATACCTCTCAAGGCCTTGGATGCTCCACCTTCAAAAATCCTTGTTTTTTTTTTCTCTTTTTCTCCACCATTATAATTTTTTTTACGAGCAAAATAAAACCTACTCATAACATCCACATGGGGGTTGGAGAAATTTGCAGGGGGCGGTTTTGCTTTTTGAATATTAAATAATTTTGGGTGTTGTTGGAGGAGGAACGAGGTTGGCCGGAGGTGGTGGGGGAGCAACAAGGGTGGGCGACGCCCATGAGGCACAAAAACCAACCACCAGCGCCCACATGGTGGAAACAAGAAGAACATCACCGCCTCCAAAAAACACAAAAAAAAGAGGAGGGTTGTTTATAATAAAAAATAAAAATTTTTTTTTACCAAAGGTGATATTTTATTGAATATCAAAGTCGGACAGAAACATTTGCATCCGGCGCTAAAACATTAAAAAACCATGCAGGGCACTCAGTCCAGGTGGGTAAGCCCCCATGTCTAACTGCATACGCCGCAATTTCATGCGTGGCTTCATTACATGTCCTGGGAATATGCTTAAAACTAACAGCTTCCAACTTGGCACACAGGCACTAAATATCACACAATACCTTCGATCTCTGCTATTCCGGCGACCTCTTCAGCAATACCTCCACCACCTCCCTAGAATCCGTTTCCACCTCCACCCTCCTAAACCCCCCTTGGACGCAAAAGGTAATCGCCTCTCGCACCGCAACCGCCTCTGCCACCAAGGCGGAGGGGTAAAGGTGATCACCCTCCCCTCCGGCAGCCACCATCCAACAAAGAAACTCCCGCATAATCCATCCATAGCCCCCCTTTCTCGTTCTAGGATCCCATGCTCCATCACAATTGAGTTTATGATACCCATAAGCCGGTCGCTGCCCCCGTGACGGGCGCACCACATTGAGAACTAGACTCGATGCGTCGCCACCACTTTGCACCAGAGCCCCCTCGGTCATAGGAGCCGACCCTCTAGTAGCTTGCTGCATGGCATTAGTATACTCATCATACTGTTTTTTCATCGCTGCAACACAGCCCACAATATCGTCGCCACCCCTAGTGAAAACAACGTCGTTCCGATGCTTCCATATTCTCCACAACCCAAATACCAACCTACCCACCATCTCCTGTCGCCCTTGGAACCTATTCAGCATCTCTATCCATCTAGTGAGGAACGGTTCATCATCATCCACCCATACCCCCAAATCAATGTTACACGCGGTCCAAAACTCACGTGCAAACCCACACCGGAAAAATAGATGATGTTCCGTTTCTCCAACCTGGCCACACAGCAGGCACCGATCCTCAATCCGCATCCCCGCCCAACCAAGTTGGACCTCACCGCCAATGCTCGACCACAACACCTCCACACAAAATGGCGCAACTTGTTAGGCACATTCAACTTCCAAATGTTAGACCACACGTCATCATGATTATGATCAATACATAAAGCACCCGTACTTTGTCTCCCAAGCTCACCCCTTGCCTCCAACTCCATGGTAACCTTGTAACCCGAGCTTACCGTATACCGACCATGCCTGGTATAGTGCCAAATGTACCTGTCATTACACCCACGTCTACTCACCGGCAAACACATCACTGCTTGGGCCTCCAGTGGCATTAAGCAACGCATAACCTCCTCTTGTTGCCACTCCCCATTCACCGGATCGATCAAATCAGACACATACCCCACATTAGGCTCAGGGGGCGCCCTTGAGATAAATTCACGTGAGATGGGTATCCAGGGGTCACCATGAATCCGCACTGACCTCCCATTGCCAATCCGCCACCGAAGACCAGCCTCCAACACCTGCCGTCCCTGCCAAATACCCTTCCACCCCCATGAGGTACCCACCCCAGGCGTAGCCTGTAAAAATGTAGAATTCGGGAAGTATTTGGCCTTAAGAATGCGTGCTAGTAACGTGGCCTCATCACATACAAGTCGCCACCCAATCTTCGCAAGCATAGCGAGGTTAAAGCAAACCAAGTCCTTAAATCCCAAACCCCCACACTGCTTCGGATTGGACATCTTCTTCCACGCTACCCATGGTATGCCCTTATCAGAACTTCCCCTCCACCAAAATCTCGAGAGTGTGCTCTCAATCTTCTTGCAAATATCCACCGGAATCTTGAAGCACGACATAGTGTAAATGGGTAAAGCCGAGGCCACCGACTTAATCAGGACTTCTTTCCCAGCCATCGATAAAAACTGTTCTGCATACCCATCCACCTTCATAGCCACCTTGTTTCGAATCTCTTCAAACAGCGCTTTTTTAGATGCCCCAAAGTCTGCTTGGATCCCAAGGTATTTGCCAAACTCACCATTCTCCCCAATTCCCAGACTCGCTGATACCACACGCCCATAGTGGTCTGGACAGTTACTACTAAACATCACGGAGCACTTATCCAAATTCACATATTGCCCTGACCCCTTAGCGTACATGTCAAGAATCTCTTTAATACATTGGGCTTCCTCCACGCTAGCACGGCAAAACAAAACAGAATCATTAGCAAAAAATAAATGTGTCAGCGCTAGGCTATCTCTCGTCACCTGAATTCCATGTAAAGCACCCTCCATCTCCTTCTGCCGGATGAGAGCAGACAAGCCTTCAGCACACAACAAGAACAAGAATGGCGAGAAAGGGTCACCCTGGCGCAAGCCCCTTGAAGGCTTAATAAACCCTTGTGGCTCACCACACATCATTACACTATAGGACATCGACGTGACACATTCCTTCACCAGCCCACAAAATTTCACGCCAAAATCGAGTTTCATCATGATAGCAAACAAGAACTCCCATTCGACCCTACCATACGCCTTGGCCATATCAAGTTTAATCACCATCTCTAGCAAATCCGTCCCACTCCTGTGCTTTATAGAATGGAGAACTTAGTGGACAACCAACACATTATCCGATATTAGTCTTCTGGCAACAAAAGCTGCATGATTATCACTGATCACCCTCGGCATGAGTGTCTTTAATCTGTTAGTCAACACTTTGGAGATAATCTTATAAACCACATTGCATAACGAGATAGGTCGAAACTGTTTCATACTCCTAGGGTTCAGCACCTTGGGTATCAGCACAATATGCGTGTGGTTAAGCTTACCTTCTAACCGGCCAGTATTGAAGAACTCTCGGACCAACGCCATGATATCAGATCTCACCACCGCCCAAAACTTATGATAGAACCTGGCTGAAAATCCATCAGGGCCTGGAGACTTCGTCGGATGAATTTGGAACACCGCTTCTCTAACCTCCTCCTCCGTCACACCCTTTTCCAACAACACATTATCCTCACCCGTGACCTTCTCCCCTACACAACCAATTATGTTTCCAAACTCCAAGGGTTGATCCGATTGGTACAAGCCCCTGAAATAACGCACCGCAATCTCATTCATGTCACTAGGATCCTCATGCCAAACGCCAGCCTCGTCCTCCAACCCACTCAACCTGTTAACCCTCCGACGTTTCACCGTTTTAGAGTGAAAGAACTTGGTATTTCTATCACCCTCCGTTAGCCACTGAACACGGGATTTGAGCTTCCAATATATTTCCTCCTCTTTTATAACTTCTCGCAATTCCTCCTCCTTTGCTCTTACCTCACCCCCATTGAAAATAGGAAGCTAGTAGGCTTCCCGAATCTCCCTCTTCAGCTCCTCAATCCTCTTCCTTGAGTTCAAATCCCGGTGAACACGTCTCCACCCCACTAGCCCCCGCCGGACCCTCGTGAGTTTAGTAGCAACCTGTGTACCCATCGTACCACTCACCCTGCCCTTCCACCGACCCTCCACAACCGCCTGACACTTAGGATCCTCGGCCCACTGCGGGTCAAACATGAACCTCTTCTTCCATCTACGGAATGGAGCCTCCATATGAATGGCAAGTATAGCATGGTCTGATCCCTCCAATACCGTATGATGGTTGTTAATGAAAGAGGACCACACAGGTCCTTAAAAAGAGGACCTCACAGGTCCTTAAAAAGAGGACCTTAGGTGAGCATCAATGATATTTTACGAAGATTATACGGAATCTTGGTATACATAAAAAAAATTTAATCGGTAAGGTTCAAGCTATCAGTTTTAGGCAGCCCCCTCTAAAAAATTTCACTTATTATCCCTTTTGCCCCCTGCAACTCTATTTGCAATCCATCTGCCCCCTGCAACTCATTTTTTGGGACATTTTCCCCCTTTTTCCGTTAACTTCACTGTTCCCGTTAACTTTGCTGACGTGGCATGTCCACGTTAGCAAAAAAATATTTTTTTAAATTTTACCTCACTCATCCTCCCAATCCATTCGCGTCTTCTTCTCTTCTTGTTTTTTTGGTCTGAACTTCTTCTCTTCTTCTATTGAGTCCATCCCACATCAAATACTCCGACTCCAATCCTCGGCCGCCATGGCCGCCGTCCTTGTTCCTCGCTCCTTTTCTTGTCTCCCTCAGCCGCCGTCTCCCCTAATCGCCACCTCCTCCGCCCTTGTTGGATTGCCTCACTACAAAGGCCTCAAGGTCGGGTCCGCTCTCAGAACTCAGCAGATCGGATCGCGGAGTTGGGCATCCTAATTTGGTCACTTGGGGGCAACGCAACCCATGCCCAGCTCAAATCCATCGTCGGCGAGGAGAAGCTCACGGCTCTGTTCGATTTCGCGGTTCCTGGAGCTGATGGGGAAGCACATGAAGCCGGAGCCGTTCGATCGCCAGCTCCGTGACGCCTTCAAGGTCCTCGAAAAGTAGGCCGCCGGGTTCGTCTCGGTGTCGAAGCTCCGGCACATCCTCACCAGCATTGGCGAGAAATTGGAGCCGTCGGAGTTCGACTAGTGGATCCGAGAGGTCGGATGGGAAGATCAAATGCTGAATTGGTTTTAAATTTTCTGAATTGGTTTTAAATTGTCTTATTTTTTAATATTTTGTTTTGTTTGGTGGTATGAAGAATTTGGGTTTGTTGTGGATTTCGTTTGTGATGAATTTGAATTGATGGTAATGCTACGTGTTCATGGTTTTTTGTATGGAATGTAATCTGGATTTGCTGGATTATTTTGTGGGTTTTGTGTTTCGGTTGTTGGATTTTATTGTGTGTTTGGAATTGATGATGCTTTGTTTGAAGTCGCGAATTTCGGTTTGCAAGGGCGGAGGAGGCGGCGATAGGGGAGACGGCGGCTGAGGGAGGCAGAGAAAAGGAGCGAGGAACAAGGACGGCGGCCATGGCGGCGGAGGATTGGAGTCGGAGTATTTGATGTGGGATGGACTCAATAGAAGAAGAGAAGAAGTTCAGACCAACAAAACAGAAGAGAAGAAGAAGCGAATGGATTGGGAGGATGAGTGAGGTAAAATTAAAAAAATATTTAAAAAATATTTTTTTGCTGACTTGGACATGCCACGTCAGAAAAGTTAACGGGAACAGTGAAGTTAACGGAAAAAGGGGCAAAATGTCCCAAAAAATGAGTTGCAGGGGGCAAATGAGTTACACATAGTTGCAGGGGGCAAAATGTCTCTTCAAGTGAGTTGCAGGGGGCAAAAGGGATAATAAGTGAAAAAATTTCTTGGTTCCGCCATTGATCTCCACAACATTTTCTCTCCTTACGTGTTTTGGGACTTTTCAGCCGTGTTTCATCGCCGAAATATTTATGAAATGCCAAATATTAGGCGGTCAGAATTTTGGTGGTTCATAGCATATTGTGAGAGCCCATATGTTGTAGTGTAGCATACGATTTTTTCTTAAGTGCTCTGGACATTGTGCTCTGCACTATTCATGTCGAAAACCAAAATCACGAGTTCATTGGTTGAGGAAAAGTTAAAATGTACAAGTTTAACATTTAACCAAATAAAGAGACAAATCACTTGCTATTTGTGTTAGGAAATTGTGTTAGTAGTTTAATTGGCATTGACTCAATTTGTTATGAAACCACATCCACATCACTATTGTCATTTGATGAGAGTACTGCATTAGCCTTTTTTAGAACTACATATTTCATTAAACATTGGAAAGAGAAGTATTAAAATTGATGCTACATCAACTGGATGCGTAAGGGAAACGAAACACAATTAGTTGACACTGTAGGACCAACTCATACAAAAGTAAACAGAGAGATGAAGGGACTGTAAGCATAGACTTTGGTACTACAATCAGATCCAAGATATATAATCAATTAGTTGACATTGTCGCTTTTAAGTTTATGATCGTGACCTTTGGAATGAAGCAATGGAGTTTGAAAAGAGAGACTCCGAGTTGAAAACTTGAAATTACGGTATTGAAGAAAACGGGGTCGGATTGCGTGAAATTGGATATCCAATCAGGGGATCATGGAGGTCACTAGGAGGTTCATCGCCGCCTTCGCCTCCGCCACCTGACTCCTCAGCCGTTGTTGGTGGAGAACGAACGCGACAAGTCTAACGGCGGAATGAGTTTTTTTTTTTGTTGTTGTAAATTTGTTGTCCACGTGTCATGTTTTGGTTGGCTGGATGTGGATCCCCATCACTGAAAGTTCAGGTGTAACAAGAACTGAAAAAACACTCCGGCACAAAGTACAAGCCTAACAAGAACTTTTTGCTTTTTGAGGGTTTAATCAAATTGTGAGAGTCCATTAAGTCATGTTGCAGATTGGAGAGTTCAGATTTGCAAGAATATTGGTCGAGGAAAAGTTCAAATTTGCAAGTCTATGTTTTAACCGAACATAAGAGAAATCATACGGAAACAGTTGCTAATGGTGTTAGTAGCTTAATTGATATCGAAACAATTTGTTATCAAAACACATCTACCACTACATTTAGGGGGGTATTACTCCTTTTGAAGTGCACCTTTCCAAACTTTATGCAATTATGGAAACTTTCAACCTTAAAACTCTATTTGAGGCAAGAGAAACATCACTTAAATGATAGCAGATCTTTTGGATAACTTTTTTCACATTCAAGCTTAATGCTACTAGATCGGTACAAGATACACGATCTAGATTACAAAACTTTAGTAACCAAATGATCTAATTTACAAACAAGTAAATGTAACCACACACACATACATAATATATAGAGTATTTCGACCCAAAATATAATCAATCAGCTACCACTGCAGAAACAACTGGGATGCTGCTTTTGTGATTGTGACAATTGGAGTATTTATTGAAGACAAGATTGGATAATATAATGAGGAGTAACGCTGCAGCGTAAATGGAATACGTTGTACATTTGAACCACAAAGGAAAGGGAATTGCGATAGATATGAAGAAGGATGTGACACCAAATAAAACACCGAAATTATGAAAGACATGAGGGAAGTAGGGAACAAATTTGCTGATCAAAATGCAAGTGAAGGCGAGTAAGATCATGAGTCCAAGAAAATAGAAGGTTATTGGGAGCTGCTGGGAGTGAATTTCGACGGGTAGGAGAGCTAGTCCGATTGCGGTAGCCAAGCAATACACCACAATAATCTTCGCCCAATCCAAGGTTTTATTGTGGTACTTATTACTCCTATCTTTGTAATAAGCCTGCTCAAGTGCTGCTTCCGGGTCACCATGATTGCCACGAACACCATCGTCATCTTCAATCGGACTAATTACTACATTTTTGAGTAGTTGTAGTATCTTTGTAGTAATTGCAAGGACAAAAGGCTTTAAGCAGTGAACATATGCAGTATTAATGAGATTCTTCATTTTTATAGATGGAGAAATGAATAGAGAAACAGAAATAGGCTCAAAATGAGGTTAGGACATGTTGAATTCCGCGAGAGCAGTTAGACTATATAAGGGGAAAGATAGATTCTCTAGACACTGACAGTACATACTCACTGACAATGATAGATCTATTAGGAGACAAATTTACAGTTATAGATATCTAGCCAGAGAGAGAAATTTGATAGGGACAAGGGAATAATATCTGTAAAGTTCACTCTGGAAATACACATTAGTAAGAAGATACCCCACGTCTAGCGGTCTATTGACCAAAACAAACGAAGAAAGCCCGTGGATTATTTTCAAGCAATGGCCTCCCCCTGTCCCCCAACTTTATATCTTCGCTTTTATATGTATCCTTGAGCACTTCCAATCTTTCCTTGAGTCTCTTTCTAAGAGCACTTCCAATGTTTCGTTGAGGCTTTTTCTAAGAGCACTTTCACCGCCAATGGCAATTGGAAGGCAATAGGGGGTTTTGGCCACCCAATTACAAAAATGAGTTTTCACCGGACAAAAAAGAAGAGGGCCAATCGCCAGTCTTGCCTGCAGAAGGCGAGGGCGAAACAGTGATCATAAGTAGTACTACTATGATTCTTTATTTTTGTAGATAGAGAGATGAATAGAGGAAAATAGATAACTCAAAATGAGGTTAGGACAGGTTGAATTCCGTGAGAATGGTTAGACTATAAAAGAAAAGAAAAAGCGAATGTGCATAATTGGCCAAATTAGAAAGGGGCAAAGACAGAGACATTGACGATGATAGACAGGGAAATAAAGATAGATAGGCACTGTGTAATAAGCCAGGAAGGGAATTTCCTTGTAGTTCACTACAGAATACACACATTGATTAGTAAGGTAAGAAGGAACGATATAATAGCCTTGAATAATTGTGACTTACGTGTTGTTTGTTTGCCTAGCTTCTTTTGGGTGTTATATATTACTGCATCCAAAGTCATGAAATCAAATCTTCCCGCCCTCAATCTTGCTTGATTATTTTTTTTTTTAAAAAAAAACACGACTTACGCATTAACTACTAATTAAAAAATCGACTTCTGTAACATTCCTAACAAAACCATGAACCTAAACTTTTTTTTGGTGATGAGACACTAGGAGGCACATCGCCGCCTTCGCCTCCGCCACCTGATTCCTCAGCTATTGCTGGTGGAGAATGGGAGCGACAAGTCTAACAGCCGAATGAGTTTTTTAGGTTGTCCACATCTCATGATTTAGTTGGTTGGGAACACTGATGTGGATCACATCATTTGCACTAACCGTAAGGAAATATGATTAGTTCATACAGAAATCATATGGAAACAATTGTTAATGGGTGTTAATAGCTTAATTGATATTGAAACAATTTGTTATCAAAACACATCCACCACTACATTTAGGGGTGTATTACTCCTTGTTGAAGTGCACCTTTCCAAATTTAATGCAATTATGGAAACATTCAACCTTAAAACTCTATTTGAGGCAAGAGAAACATCACTTAAATGATAGCGGATCTTTTGGATAACTATTTTTTTTTTCCACATTCAAGCTGAATGCTACTAGATCGGTACAAGATACACTTATCTAGGCCACGAAAATTTATTGACCAAATGATATGATTCACAAACAAGTAAATGTTACCACATGTACACATACATAATCTACAGAGAGTTTCAAACCCAGATATAATCAACCAGCTGTCACTGCAGAATCAACTAGGATATCACTTTTGTGATTGTGACAATTGGAGTATTTATTGAAGACAACATTGCAAAATATAATGAGGAGTAATGTTGTAGCGTAAATGGAATACGCAGTACATTTGAACCACAAAGGAAAGGGAATTGTGATAGATATGAAGAAGGATGTGACACCAAATAAAAGGCCAAAATTATGGAAGACACAGGGAAAGTAGGAACAAATTTGCTAACCAAAATGCAAGTAAAGGCAAGTAAGATTCTGAGTGCAAGAAAATAGAAGGTTGTTGGGAGCTCCTGAGAGTGAATTTGGATGGGTAGGAGAGATAGTCCGATTGCTTGCCGATTGCTTGCCGATTGCCGAAGTCAAGCAATGCACCACAATAATCTTTGCCCAATCCAAGGTTTTATTGTGGTACTTATTACTCCTATCTTTATAATAAGTCTGCTCAAGTGCTGCTTCTGGGTTACCATGATTGCCACGAAGACCATCATCATCTTCAATCGGACTAATTACTACAATTTTGAGTAGTTGTAGTATCTTAGTAGTAATTGTAAGGACAAAAGGCTTTAAGCAGTGACCATAAACAGTATTAATGAGATTTTTCATTTTTGTAGATGGAGAGATGAATAGAGAAACAGAAATAGGCTCAAAATGAGGTTAGGACTATATAAGAGAAGAAAAAGGGGAATGATAGATTCTCTAAACACTGATAGTACATAGTGGCTCTAGACACTGACAGTGATCTTGTATAGAGATCTACTCAGATAGAGAAATTTGATAGAGACAATGGAAATATACTTGAACAGTTCACTATGGAAATACACATTAGTAAGAAGAAACCCCGTCTGTATCCTAGTTAGTAAAATATGGAATGGGTATAGTAAGTTAAACGTATGTACGTGTATTATTTGGTAAAAAAATTTCAAATAATATGGTGCAAAATTTGGCCATTTATAATACATTAATGTTTTAGAATTAATTTTTTTATTATACTTTATATTTTTCAATAATACGTGAAAAATAAAAAGGGATAAAATACATGAATAATACGTGTATTATTGTTAAACTTCTAAAATATATGCATACTATTCTGAAAAATACGTCAATATGCAGATAATACATCCAAGGTCAAAACTACACATTTTTTTACCATATCTTTGAAATAATTCAAATACGGACCATTTTTTTAAAAATTCATACTTACGCGTATAATACGCCAATTAACTGACTATGATCTATATGTCCATTTACCCAAAAAAAAAAAAAGAAAAAAAAAAGGAAGAAAGTCCGTGTCCTTTCAAGCAATCACTTTTGATTATTTTTTTTAGCCTCCCAATCACAGTTGCCCTCAATTTTGCTTGATTTTAAATAAAAAAATACATGATTTACGCATTAACTACTAATTAAAAAATCAACTTGTGTAACATTGCTAACAAAACTATGAACCAAATCTTTTGTTTGGTGATGAAATTAAGACACACATTTTGGGGGTACATTTGGCAATCCAATGGGGAATGTGGAGTTAGCATTGAAAAAACAATGACTAACCATCTATATACACACACCAATGATAAAGTAGAAAATTGCTGATCTGCATTTAGCCAGATCTCCATTTAGCCATTGGGTCACAATCAAATAAAAAATTATTAATTGGTCATTTCTTATTGTCGAACAGCACTCTTGGTGATGATCATGGAGTGCCTAAAGTACATTACAAAGGAAAGCAAGGAGACTATTATGTAATGGTACGGACTATCCTATCTCTTGTATCATTCCCTTTCCATTAAGTGGTTCTTGATTCTTGTTTCCTTATACCAAGTACATTTCTCATTTCTATACATGCAGGTTATGGACATGCTAGGGCCTAGCTTATGGGATGTGTGGAATTCTTCCGGGCAAGTGTAAGCACTTAACATTGTTATCCCTTTGTCATCCAAACCTTCGTCCTTTTGATTTACCCATGCATTTTTCTGTGATGTTGGGTTCTGAAACTTAAATAATCCTGTGACTTTTCAGCTGAAAGTTCTTGTTTCAAAAGTTTTGCAGCTTATCATGTTAGGTCTAAATAGATGCAAAGCTGAAGCAGCTTATTTTGAGTCACGATATTAGGATAGAATATTCTAGAAGCTAGGCCACTCATAGTGAAAGTTTAAGTTATTTGAAGAGTTTGGCTTTGGATGCAGTGCTTATCTATTCATGACTGTTTTGGGCGCCATACTTGTTTCTTCGGTTCTTTGACTTCAGTTTTTTGAAATTTTTTTACTTATTTATTTCATGGTTGAATGAACGCAGGATGTCTGCAGAAATGGTAGCTTGTATAGCTGTTGAGTCTTTATCAATTCTGGAGAAGATGCACTCTCGAGGGTATGTGAATGCAGTCTCTGATAATTTTCTTCAGCTCCTGCCATTTGTTGTCCCCATCTGTATGCTTAATATGAACATTAAGTGTTCTCTAATCCTTTTTTTCTGTTTTTGGTTTTCAAGTTTCATATTAAATTTTTAGCTTAACTGCAAATTATGGCTTGTTGACACTAGGTATGTGCACGGAGATGTAAAGCCTGAAAACTGTTACTTGGACAGCCATATATTCCCCAAGAGAAGAAGTTTCTTGGTGACCTTGGACTGGGTGAGTAAATTTATTTCGTCAAATTATGACTTTTCTCCAGTTATTTCATTTACTTCCATTTTTTATGCCTTTTCATCAACTGATTGTGCAGCAACGAAGTGGAAGGACACTAATGGCGGTCATGTTGATTATGATCATCCTGATATGTTTAGGTAAACTAGAATTTACATTTTTGGTGTATTGCTTTCAAATAATTTACTAGTCTGAGCCTAAAGCCTCCTTCTGTGTCTCCCTTAGAGGAACTGTTCGATATGCTAGTGTACAAGAGAAACAATTTGTTATCAATACACATCCACCACTACATTTAGGGGCGTATTACTGCTTGTTGAAGTGCACCTTTCCAAATTTTATGCAATTATGGAAACATTCAACTTCAAAACGTTATTTAAGGCAAGAGAAACATCACTTAAATGCTAGCGGATCTTTTAGATAACTTTTTTTTTTTTTTTCTCATTCAAGCTAAATGCTACTAGATTCATACAAGATACACTAATCTGGGTCACGAAAATTCATTGACCAAATGATGTGATTCACAAACAAGTAAATGTAACCACACACTACACATAATTTATAGAGAATTTCGACACAAGATATAATCAATCAGCTGCCACTGCAGAATCAACTGGAATCTCACTTTTGTGATTGCGACAATTAGAGTATTTATTCAAGTGAAAATTGGACGATATAATGAGGAGTAAGGCTGCAGTGTAAATGGAATATACAGTACATTTGAATCACAAAGGAAAGGGAATTGTGATAGATATGAAGAAGGATGTGACACAAAATAAGAGACTGCAATTATGGAAGATGCAGTGGAAGTAGAGAACAAATTTGCTGACCAAAATGCAAGTGAAGGCAAGTAAGATTGTGAGTGCAAGAAAATATAAGGTTAATGGGAGTTGCTGAGAGTGAATTTGGACGGGTAGGAGAGCTAGTCCGATTGCCGCAGTCAAGCAATACACCACAATAATCTTCCCCCAATCCAAGGTTTTAGTGTGGTATTTATTGCTCCTATCTTTGTAATAAGCCTGCTCAAGTGCTGCTTCCGGGTCACCATGATTGCCACCAACACCATCATCTTCAATTAGACTAATTAATACAATTTTGAGTAGCTGTAGTATCTTTCTAGCAATTGCAAGGACAAAAGACTTTGCGCAGTGACCATAAGCAGCATTAATGAGATTCGTCATTTTTGTGGATAGAGGGATGAATATAGAAACAGAAATAGGCTAAAAATTGGGTTAGGACATGTTGAATTCCAAAAGAGGGTTAGACTATATAAGAGAAGAAAAAGGGACTCTACACACTGGCAGTACATAGAAATCTAGACACTGACAGTACATATTGACTAACAATGATAAACATTTAAAATGACAGATATCTAGTCAGAGAGAGAAATTTGACAGGGACAGGGGAAATCTCCTTGTAATTCATACACATTAAAAAGAGCATCTCCCCCACGTTTTGCCAATTACATTCACGATTTGCCAATTAGGAGTATCTCCAATAGTCTCTGTAAAAGACTTTACAAAATTAATTTACAATGAGTAAAACAACTCTCGAATAAATTTTGTAAATGACTTTGCAAATTATAGAGTCTAATATAATATATATTTGTAGATTTTATTAGATGATGTAAAAATGGAACCTATACAATTCATTGACCAAATGATCTGATTCACAAACAAATAAATGTAACCGCACGCACAAATACATAATATACGTAGAGTTTCGACTCAAGATATAATCAATCAGCTGTCACTGCAGGATCAACTGGAATGTCACTTTTGTGATTGTGACAATTGGAGTATTTATCGAAACGAAGATTGCTGAATATAATGAGGAGTAAGGCTGCAGCGTAAATGGAATACGCAGTACATTTGAACCACAAAGGAAAGGGAATTGTGATAGATATGAAGAAGGATGTGACACCAAATAAGAGACCAAAAATATGGAAGACACGGGAAAAGTAGGGAACAAATTTGCTGACCAAAATGCTAGTGAAGGCAAGTAAGATTGTGAGTCCAAGAAAATAGAAGGTTGTTGGGAGCTGCCGGGAATGAATTTGGACGGGTAGGA
Organism: Spiraea crenata; assembly: GCA_033992175.1. NCBI lineage: Eukaryota > Viridiplantae > Streptophyta > Magnoliopsida > Rosales > Rosaceae > Spiraea > Spiraea crenata. The sequence continues at coordinate 668,155 of JAVBHV010000022.1, forward strand.
GAGCTAGTCCGAATGCCGCAGCCAAGCAATAGACCACAATAATCTTCGCCCAATCCATGTGGTACTTATTACTCCTATCTTTGTAATGAGCCTGCTCAAGTGCTGCTTCCGGGTCACCATGATTGCCCCGAACACCATCGTCATCTTCAATCAGACTAATTACTACAATTTTGAGTAGTTGTAGTATCTTTGTAGTAATTGCAAGGACAAAAGGCTTCAAGCAATGACCATAAGCAGTATTAATGAGATTCGTCATTTTCGTAAATAGAGAGATGAATAGAGAAATAGAAATAGGCTGAAAATGAGGTTAGGACATGTTGAATTCCAAGAGAAGGATTAGACTATATAAGAGAAGAAAAAGGGCAATCATAGATTCCCTGCACACTCACAGTATAGTGACTATTCGACCAAAAACAAGAAGACAATCGATAGTGACGATAATAGATAGTGCCGGTGAACAAAGCATACACATAGACAATATGTAGTCCTTCTAACCTTTTTATGAAAATCGCGTAAGACATTTAAAAGTAAGATATCTAAAGAGAAAGTTGATAGGGACAAAGCATATAGACAGACAATATGTAATCCTTTTAACCCTTTTATGATGGTGGCTTAGGAAGACATTTAAAAGTAAGATATCTAAAGAGAAAGTTGATAGGGACAAAGGAAGTATCCTTGTACAGTTCACTATGGAAATACACATTTAGAGCAAAAGCAATGTTGCTCCATAAACCCAAAAATGTATGGATAATTTTTGGCTGCTCACTCTTGAGCAGCCAAGGCTGCTCAACTCCCCATTTTCACACTTTCTCGCAAATTGTTTTCATGATCGGAACCGTTCACTTTATTCATTAACATGTCAAGATCATTCCTACAAAGTTTCAATCAAAACGGAGATCGTTTGGTTATCTAACTGTATGAACTATATGAACGGTATAATTAGGCATTAAACGAACCGTCGATATGTTTTACAAAGTTAAATAATCAAATGATCTCCGTTTTAATTGAAATTTTGTAAGAATGATCTTGACATGTTAATGAATAAAGTGAACGGTTCCGATCATGAAAATAATTTGCGAGAAAGTGTGAAAATGGGGAGTTGAGCAGCCTTGGCTGCTCAAGAGTGAGCAGCCAAAAATGATCCAAAATGTATCCTAAAAACCAAAACAGAAAAAATGTAAATTTGGGTGTAATTATACACCCACTTTTAAAGTTTTCTCCTTGATGTCACACCACCATCTTTTCTCGCCCTCGCCCTCCGCTGTTTTACCCTCCTTTTTTTTTTTTTTTGGCTGTGGAAGCTGGGTTTCGGGCGGCACGGGCTATCCCACGGGGTTGCCTTCGGTTTCACCCCTGAAGTGAAATTGCTCTTATATACAAGACGAAATGTTGCCAAATCAAATCTACACATAAAGTAAAAGGATGTGATGTACAACTTACAATCCAATTTCTGCAGTTTACAAATCGAATTATGCAGCATACACCAACATATGACAACAGAAGGATTTCTACTACAAGGTATAAGAGATCTGTACAAAAAGAGGTTTGGCAAACAGAAACAATGTTGAAGACAACATTGGCATTGTTTTATCTGTTCCATATGAAAGTATTGTTCTTAACCTTGATTAGTCCACTTCAACCCTATAGACTTGTCTTACAATTGGAAATCAACCTATGAACAAAGCGAAAGAGATGCATTTCAACCTTCAATTCGAGGATGATCAAAGTTAAAAATGAATTTGCAGGCCTCCTATCCCTCACAAATTCTGACACAAAGAGCTGCTCCATCCTTTCACCAAAAAAAAAAGAGCTGCTCCATCCAGAGTCTACTGGGTTGGCAATCTCTGGATTCATGAAGAGCTACAAACGAAAATCTTTGTTAAATACCAGTTCCTGAAAGGCTCCGGATCCTCTGTCCCCATTTTGCCTGTCCCTTCATGTCCCCCACTAATATTTTGACATCTGGCACACTAATTAAATGCTAGTTAACCGGATCTTAGACTTTTTTTTAACACTGTTAACTTATAAAAAATCACAAATAAGAAAATAAAAAAAGCAATTAATCTCCTCTCTCTCTACCTTCATTCTCCGCCGGAGTCGCCCTCCCTTCACCCCCGCATCCTCCGCCTTTTCAAAACCAAACCGAGCATCGAAGCCCATGACCCATCTTCAGTTCTTCTACAATCCCCCTTCTGTCTCTCTCTAGTTTCTCTCTCTAAAAACCCAATCTTTTTACCCCTTTGAAATCCCCGACCTTTCAATTTGCAATCTTTGTGTTCAATTGGGTGTATTATTGCACTGTTGTCCCAAAGTCTTCGGCTTTTTTGCACCATTGCCCTCAAAACCCTAGTTGCTGAAAGCCCAATTCGAAGCTCCCCAAAATAGCTCTGGCGTCTGTGGTGATTTTGGCTGTAGATTCGATAATTTGGCGTGCGAATTGCTTTCTTTTTAGTTTGCTTTGATGCTCGGTTTGGTTTTGAAAAGGCGGAGGATGCGGGGAATGAAGGTAGAGAGAGAGGAGATTAATTGCTTTTTTGATTTTCTTATTTGTGATTTTTTATAAGTTAATAGGGTTAAAGAAAGGGTTAACTACATATAAGCACACAAACTATGGGGTCAATTTCAAGTTGATACCCAAACTTGTAAAGCTCTACAAATACATATCCAAACTTTACAAAACCTTACAAATTAAGTCATCTGTTAGTAAATCTGTCAAAACTGCCGTTAATTGCTAACTAGCTATGCCTAGTTGGCAAGCCAGTTAGCAATTTTTTGCTGACGTGGGCTTTTGACTAACCCCAAAGCTTTATTTTCCCGCCCTTTATGATTTAGCCCCACAATGAAATATAGCTCATTTATGTCTGTTATCAAGCCTTGTTTCGAAAATTAAATACCACAATATACATAGCAAATATGCATCTTAAAGACCAATTTTGATCATTAGTGCAGCCAACACAACCCTATTTTCAATACTACACAAAAAGAGTTCCATACATAACTCAAAATGGCTCCATCAATGGCCACTTAATGAGTTTCATACACAACTCAAAAAGGTAATCACATAAGATAATTCATCACATATCACATAACCAAAATAGACATGTTCAGAATACCATTGTACCACAAATACCAATCTTTCCCCAAAAAGTTGTGGCCTAGAACATTGCTCACACTAATCATTTTCTACCATCTCTAGTGGTTGCCTATGGAGCAGGGAAATGAAGGTTTGGGGTCAGTCAAAAGCCTACGTCAGCAAGAGATTGCCAACTGGGCATAGCCAGTTAGCAATTAACGGCCAGTTTTGACGAATTTACTAACAGAGGACTTAATTTGTAAGGTTTTGTAAAGTTTGGATATGTGTTTGTAGAGTTTTACAAGTTTGGGTACCAACTTGAAATTGACCCCATAGTCTGTGTGCTTATATGTAGTTATAAGTCTAAAATTCGGTTAACTAGCATTTAATTAGTGTGACAGATGTCAAAATATTAGTGGGGGACATGAAGGGACACGCAAAATGGGGACAGAGGATCCGGAGCCTTCCTGAAACATTATACGAGGAGAATATTTTAGTAACATGTAGAAAGGCGTTGAAAGTTATAATCTAATACACAAACCAAGTTAGAGATCTTGATTACTCAATCATTAGCATCTAGATTTGGCAAAAAAAATAAATGAATGATTAGCGCATAGGTTCACCATTGACCTTACTAAACCCCAGGAAAAAAAAATCATTGATCTTTACACTTTTTCTTACTTGTTTGTTGGTGAAATAACTTTATCTGCAGGCATTGTTGACAGATGAACATCTAAGGCAGTATCTCAAAAAGTCCAATACTTCCCATGATAATATGTATGATGAAGTATTTATCTAAAAATTCGGTGATCATTAATCAAGAGCCTTTGACCCACAGTGCACATCAAAATCAATCAAGAAAATGAGGTTTAGAATGTGGTTGATTACGGTAAAATAGATAATCCTTGAAGAAACTCAAAGACTCAATTCATACATCAATTGAAGGATTTAAAATTTCAGTTTCACCTTCTATTCTTCACAAGTGCACTTGCTTCCGTGTAGTTCTCCACCATGTAGATTATGTGAGAGTTTGAGGAATACGTATGTAGTGAGAGAATGTTTGATGAATACGGTTAGAGTTATATTGATGATCTCGGGTGTAGTGATCAATTTGCTATTTTATTTTTGATCTTTAAGTGTAATTTTATACCAAGTTAAAATATTAATTTAATAAATAAAATAAATAATGGGTATAAAGATCAAATTAATAGGTGTCGATAAAAGCACCCAATGAAAATTTAAAGTATGCATTTGTTAAGATTTTGATTAAGGTCTACTTTCTTTGTATGCGGTTTCCTTCATTAGACCATCTCCAATAGTTGGAGTTATAATCTCAAATTTGACATCACAAAATACAACTATTTATCTATACGAATTTGACATTGCTCCCAATAATGAAAGACTCAAATTTAACATTATACTTTAACTAATTGAGTTTAACCTTAATTTTTTGTCAATTAATTCTTTTTCTCAAGTTAATTTATAGATAGAGTTTCTTAAGTTAATTTTATGAATATTCCAACCTAAAAAAATTCAAAATCTGAAATGAAAGGTGCGGAATGCTTTCCACATTGCGCATTGGCAATTTATTGTTTTAAACCGAGCTGTAATGACTTCTTTTGTTCGAGGAGGGTGTTGAACCCCAAGAAGAAATTGCTCAAACTTTTCATGGACACGGCCCCAAAATATATCCGACGATTGATTAACTCCGATAGAACCATAATCTTCACCCAAGCTTCACATATACATTCATCTTCTTTTTGTATGTAATTTGGACCCCTTGGAAGTTTTGGAGGCATATTGAACAAATTGAATGGAGATAGAAAATAGAAAGTGTTCAGGGGGAATGATGAAGAAGTTGTGTTGATTGTTAACGAAAGAAGTGCGTATTTATAAATTTTCTGAGTAAAATCTAGCTCAAAATATATTGTGCCCAATAATTTTAGCAAGAATCCAAAATTTTACTCTCTCTCTTGGTGGGTTCCATTTATGACTCTGGAGTCATAATCTGTGTCAAATTTGATCCAGAATATGACTCCAGACTCAAATATGAGTCCTCTATACGGACCAAATACCACCATTGGGAGGTTTCTTGGGTCAAATATAGGTTTGACACTCCGCCATTGGAGATGGTCTTAAGATCTCAATGGGGTCACATAAAGTTATTATATCGCTCAACTGAATGCAAGCGTCTAAAGTCCTTTTTTTTCACCTAAAAAACCAAATGATCAAGCTCATGACTTTAAACGTGATGATAAATGATTTTAATCAATTAAGTTACAAATATTTTACTGCTACTTTTTGCTCAATTTTGGGAAGGAAGTTCAGGAAACAACAAAATCTGACTTTGTTCTTGGGTTGGAGTTATATATATTACTACAAACTAACATACTTCAGCTACACCCATCTGACTTGGGGGTACCATGAACAAGCTAAAGAGAAAGACTTTCATGAATAATGAGGTGACCATGTACTTAGTCCATGACAAGACCCAAAAGCACAAATGTAGGCTTTCATATCATTGGTGTTGTAGCCGTAACAAATTGCAGGCGTAACAAAAACAAATGGGGAAGGGAGACAAGAGTCAGCACCAAGTACAGGCGTGACAAGAACTTTTTGCTTTTGGTGGGGTTAATCAAATTGTGAGAATCCATTAAGCCATGTTGCAGATTGTAGAGTTCAAATTTGCAAGAATAGTGGTAGAGGAAAAGTTCAAATTTTACAAGTTTATGTTTTAACCAAACAAAAAGAAATTTATCAGAAACAATTGCTAAGGCCATTTTTAGGCCATCTCCAATGGTTGAAGTCATAATCTCAAATTTGACATCACAAAATACAACTATTTATCTATACGAATTTGACATTTCTCCCAATGATGAAAGACCCAAATTTAACATTATACTTTAACTAATTGAGTTTAACCTTAATTTTTTGTCAATTAATTGTTTTTCCTCAAGTTAATTTGTAGATAGCGTTTCTTACGTTAATTTTATGAATATTCCAATATAAAAAAAATTTAAAATCTGACAATTTTTTGTCATTCGGTTTAAAACCGAGTTCAAACAAAAGGTGCAGAATTTGACCAAGAATTTGACTCCAGACTCAAAGTTGAGATTGGAGTCATAATTTGTGAGAGTGTAGTCATAATTTGTGTCAAAATTGGTGGGCTCCATTTATGAGTCTGGAGTCATAATCTGGGTCAAATTTGACCCAGAATTTGACTCTAGACTCAAATTTGAGCCGGAGTATACGGACCAAATACCACCATTGGGATTTTTTTTGCTCAAATTTGAGTTTGACACTCCACCATTGGAGATGGTCTTAGAGATAAAGGGGCTAAAGAGCTATCTGGCTAAATTTTAGCCTTCCAAAAAATAATTTTTTAAGATTTAGACTACCCCTAAATTTTATCATGTTTAGTGGTTTGGGGGGACTTTGCTTGTGGGTTTTACAAATTTGGTGTGGGCACCCTAATTAGTAAAATACGGGACGCGTATAGTACGTTAAAAATATGTACTTATTTTATTCGGTAACGTTCTTGAAAAAATACGGTAAAAAATTTGGCCACTTATAATTTTTTATTAATTTCTTTGTTTATAATTAATATTCTCAATAATATGGATAAAATACGGGAAAAATACGTGTATTATTATTAAATTTTAGAAAATACATGTATTATTTGGAAATAATATGTACGGGCGCATATAATACGCGAATAATACATCCAAGGTAAAAAATACGCATATTTTACCGTATCTTTGAAACCAATACGGAAAGCGAAAGTATTTTTTAAAAATACGTACAAATGCGTATAATACATCAAAGGTAAAAAATATATGTATTTTACCGTATCTTTCAAACCAATACGGAAAGTGAAAGTATTTTTAAAAAATACATACAAAGGCGTATAATACATCAAAGGTAAAAAAATATACGTATTTTACCGTATCTTTCAAACTAATATGAAAAATGGAAGTATTTTTAAAAAATACATACGGACGCGTATAATACACGTATTTTCCAACTATGGTGGACACCACAAGAAGAGAGCTTGATAGAGGCTAAAGGGCTAACTAAAGGGCTAGAGGTAGCCATCCCCCAAGCCCTTTGGCCCCGTTGGTAGCCCTTTGGCCATTTAGCTCATTCATTGCTAAAGATGGTTTTTTACAAAAAAAAGAAGGCTAATAGTGTTTAGGGTACCCCTAAATTCCATTGCTAGAGATGGTCTAATGGTCTCCGTAGCTTAATTGATATTGGAACAATTTGTTATCAAAACACATCCACCACTACATTTTCATTTCGTAGTGGTGTATTCTCCTTGTTGAAGTGCAAAATTTCAATATCATTTTTGGAAATTTGGAAATTTGAACTTTTTTGGCAAAATGGGATAAATACCCATAAAAATTATTTTCTTTCAATTGTAGCCCATTTTATATTTTTTTTTTATTGAATAAACCCCATGACTAAGCATCCAATTCATCTACTTTCTATATATATATTGATTTTATAATCTTTAACTTCCTAAAACACCCTTATTAAATTTATTAGTAGAATTTGTTAGAATTATTAACTTATGAAAACCTAAAGTATTCCACCAATTGAAATACACTAAACCAACAGACTAGAACAACCAAATGATTCCACTTGAAGAATTCCACCAAATATCTCAAAACACATGAATGTATCCACTTGAAATTAGAAAACACATAATCGTATCCACTTAAAATTGAAAAACACACCAAATACCCAAAACATCTGAATGTATCCACTTGAAATTGGAAAACACCTAAACATATCCATCTGAAATTGAAGAATTACTTATTCTAGGCAATTGATCGGTCGATCTTGGAGACTATTCTTCAGAAAAACAGTTCCAAAGAAATTTGGGATTCAATGAAGAAGAAATCCAAGGGCTCAGATAAGGTGAAGCGCTCACAACTCCAAGCACGCCAGCAGAGATTTCGAGATTCTTGAAATGAAGCAAGGAGAGACAGTGACTGATTATTTTTCAAGAACTATGTCCATTGCAAACAAGATGAGGCTTTATGGTGACTCGATGACTGATGTTACCATAATTGAGAAGATTCTCCGATCGATGACACCGAAATTTGACTATGTTGTGTGTTCGATTGAAGAATGAAAGGACATTGATGAAATGTCAATTGATGAGCTGCAGAGTTCTTTGCAAGTTCATGAGCAAAAGGTGAATCGAAGCAACACTAAGATTAAAGAGCAAGCATTGAAGGTTTCAACTCATGTTGGTGAATCCTCAAGTTCAAGAGGAAGAGGTCGAGGCAGAGGAAGAGAACGTGGTGGACGTGGCAACCGAGATGGAGGTAGGCAACATGGAGCGACTAATGATAAGCATGATGATTGTCATTCCTCGAACTCTCAAAGTGGAGGGAGAGGCCGAAGACAGCAAAATGACAAGTCCAATGTTGACTGCTACCGGTGCCACAATTTCGGACATTATTGTTCGGAATGTTACACGAAGCTGCCCAAAGACAAAGAAAAGGGAGAGAAGTCGAATTTCATAGAAAAGAAAGACGAGGAGACGCTTTTGATGACATTCCATGTCAATGAAGACGAGCTCGAACCGGACATATGGTATTTGGATAGTGGTTGTAGCAATCACATGAGTGGTAGTAATCTTTTCCCATCTAAATGAAGATTTTTCGTACTACTGTGAGTTTTGGTGATCATTCTACTGTGAATGTTATGGGAAAGGGTGATGTTCAAATCAGGACTAAAGAAGATAATATTGAGACGATCTCAAGTGTCTTTTATATTCCTGAGTTGAAAAGCAATTTGTTAAGTGTGGGGCAGCTAGAAGAGAAGGGATATATGTGTCTACATTCAAGGGAGGCGCTTGTGAAATTTAAGATCCTGCAAGAGATTTAGTAATTGCTCATGTGAAGAAGACACCAAACAGATTGTTTCCGCTGCGAATTTGAAGTGTTCCTGCTTGCTTGCTGACCAAGGTGAATGATCCAACATGGTTGTGGCATTTTCGCTATGGCCACTTAAATTTCAATGGATTGAAGACACTTTATCAAAAGCAAATGGTGACTGGTCTTCCTGTGATCACTCCTACCCCCAAAGTTTGTGAAGAGTGTGTTGTTGGCAAACAACATCGTGATCAATTCCCCAAAGGAAAAGCATGGAGAGCTCAGAAGCCGCTGGACCTGATCCACTCCGACTTATGTGGTCCTATTAACCCGGTATCAAATGGCAAGAAGAAATATTTTATTTCTTTTATTGATGATTTTAGCCGGAAGACTTGGGTCTATTTTTTGCAGGAGAAATCAGAGGCTTTTAATGCATTTAAAAGCTTCAAAGCACATGTTGAAAATGAAATTAGGAGAGCAATTAAGACACTCCGTACTGATCGTGGTGGAGAGTTTTGTTCCCAAGAATTTGAAGTTTTTTGTGATCAGCATGGTATTCGAAGGCAATTAACAGCAACTTATACAACTCAGCAAAATGGTGTATCGGAGAGGAAGAACAGAACCATTCTCAACATGGTGAGGAGCTTGTTGGCCAAAGGGAAAGTCCCAAAAACCTTTTGGCCTGAGGCGGTGAATTGGAGCATACATGTCTTGAATAGAAGTCCCACATTTTCAGTTCAAGATATGACACCAGAAGAGGCTTGGAGTGGATGGAAACCATCTGTTGATCACTTCAAAATATTTGGGTGCATTGCATATGCACATGTTCCCGATCAGAAGAGAAAGAAGCTCGACGACAAAGGCGAAAAATGTGTCTTTGTGGGAGTTAGTGAGCAATCCAAAGCCTACAAGCTCTATAATCCTGAGACAAAGAAGGTTATTACTTCTAGAGATGTCATTTTTTATGAGGACAACACTTGGAATTGGTGTGAACAAGGCCCACGACAGCAACAACAACAAATTCCTGTGAATTTTGAAGAAGAGGAAGCAGAAAAGCAGCAGCAGCCAAGTCCTTTCGCTGACACCACGTCGTTGCAGCCATTCACTTCCAATGAAGTTGAAACAGTTGAAGAAAGCTCTCGAACCCAGTGTTTGAGGAAGCGACCTGCTTGGATGATGGACTATGAAGTCACAGGTAATCCAAATGATGATAATGACGAGGTTGATGATGCACTAGTCCATTTTGCTTTGTTTTCAGATTGTGATCCTATAACATTCCAAGAAGCTGCCAATGAACCAAAATGGCAAAAAGCCATGAATGAGGAGATCAAATCAATTGAGAAGAACAACACTTGGGAGCTAACAGATCTCCCAAGGGGGCAGAAATCCATTGGTGTTAAATGGGTTTATAAAACAAAGCTGAAGAAAGATGGAGCAGTTGATAAGTACAAAGCTCGGCTCGTTGCAAAGGGGTACAAGCAAGAATTTGGCGTTGATTATAAAGAAGTTTTCGCTTCTGTTGCAAGGCATGACACAATTCAGTTGGTGTTATCCATGGCTGCTCAGAAATCATGGCCTATTGTTGGATGTGAAGTCAGCTTTCTTACATGGTGAATTGGAAGAAGAAGTGTATGTTGATCAACCTCCTGGACATATGAAGCAAGTCCATGAGAATAAGGTATTCAAGTTGAAGAAAGCATTATACGGTCTGAAACAAGCACCGAGGGCTTGGTACAGTCGTATAGATACTTATTTCGCTAAGGAAGGTTTTCTCAAATATCCTTACGAGCACACACTTTATACTAAGTTTGGAGATGATGGAAAGATGCTCCTTATCTGTTTATATGTTGATGATCTGATTTATACTGGGAATGATATGGTAATGTTTAATGAATTTAAGAAGTCTATGATGGAGGAATTTGATATGACAGATTTGGGGTTGATGCATTATTTTCTTGGCATTGAGGTGTTGCAATCTGCTGCTGGAGTGTTTATTTCACAAAAGAAATATGTCCTGGAAGTTTTGGACAGGTTCAAGATGAAGGATTGCAACTCAGTTCCTACCCCAACTGAACTTGGTTTGAAACTGACAAAGAGTGGTGCAGGAAAGAAGGTTGATCCTACTCTTTACAAACAGATCGTGGGGAGTCTTATGTATATAACTTCAATAAGGCCAGACATCATGCATTCTGTAAGTTTAATCAGTCGCTATATGCAGAATCCAACAAAGCTTCATCTTGATGCAGCAAAAAGAATTTTTCGTTACTTGAAAGGTACTGCAGATTTTGGAATTCTGTATAAAAGAGGTGGACAGTCAAGTTTGATTGGATATTCAGATAGTGATTATGCTGGAGATGTTGATGATAGAAAGAGTACATCTGTGTCTGTGTTCATGATGGGCTCTGGAGCTGTCTCATGGTCATCTAAGAAGCAACAGATAGTGACTTTGTCTACAACTGAAGCTGAATTTGTAGCTGCAGCATCATGTTCATGCCAAGAAATATGGTTAAAAATATTGCTAGAAGTTCTTCACAACAAGCAGCAAGGTGCAACTTTGATTTACTGTGATAATGTTTCTGCTATAAAGCTTTCAAAAAATCCAGTTTTGCATGGGAGGAGCAAGCACATTGATGTGAGGTACCACTTCTTGCGTGATTTGTGTAAAGATGGTGTTATTGATTTGGTGTTCTGCAAAAGTGAAGATCAAGCTGCTGATCTTTTAACTAAGCCCCTCAAACAAGATGCATTTGTGAAGCTTCGAAGTTTACTTGGAATTTGCTCAGTTGAAGGCATTGCTGGTTTTGAAGCTATCTGATGTCTAAACTGATATCTGCAGATTTCAGTTTAGGGGAGGATGTTAAAGTTACTAATGTTATTTGCTTAGTTTTTCAATAAGCTAGGAGTTGTCCTATTCTTTAGGAGTATGTTGAAGTGGATTAGAAAATCCCGATTCTTTCGAAGTATTCAAAGTCATGGAGTCTTAGTTAGTGGCAGGGACGGAGCCAGCTGGGTGCGGGAGTCAGCACCCGCTCCCCTCCTCGCCGGGATTTACTTGTACTGGGAGTGAGTCTGCTCGCTCCCCGCTCCCCTGCTTCCATAAGCGACACCGCTCTTTCTCTCTTTCCCTACCCGGCGAGATAGCCAAGCACGGAATCGACACAACCCAATGAATCCTCAAACGATGTATATGGGTTATTGGCTCTTAGCCAAGCATGGAATTGACACAGCTCATGAATCCTCAAACGATCCGGTTCGGCGGCTCGCTACACTGCTTTCGCGAGGAAGAAGACCCAAACATGTCGTATGGGTTATTGGCTTTTAGTGGGGATAAATTTCGGCCAGACGGGTTGATCATGGGCTTATTTAGTGGTGATATGTGGGCCACATAAATAAAAAACCCAAGAAAATGGTTACAAATTAGAACTAACTCAAATATAAATGAATATAATTAATTATTAAACTTCAAATCCTAAGAATAGTATGACTAATTAAGGGTTTAGGGTATGTTATTTCAGTTATATTTAATTCACGTAGCCATATCTTAACTCTGCTCGCAAATTTTGAAAACTTCTGAATCACCATATCGTACCGTACGGTTCCACACATGTACCTATAACAATCCCAAAAAAATCTCCTCTGACTCATTCTTCCTACCTGACGCTCACCAAACCTGCCCATCGCCACCGCCGACCAAACTTCGTCTTTTCTGCTTTCATCGTTCGGTTTCGCATGCCACACATAATGGAAAATTTCGCTCCCCTGGTGGAAAATTCTTGGATCCGTCCCTGGTTAGGGCCGGTTTAAAGGGGGGGGATTGCCCCCCTTTTTTTTAGTTCCTCCATTTATCCCCCTCTAAAAAAAGAAAAAAAGAAATTTTTTAAAAAAGTAAAAAAAGGAGAGTTCCCCCCCCTATTTTTTTTTCCCCTCCCCCTTATCTCTTTTATACTTTACAGGCAACTGTAGTGATGAAAAAAAGGTAACCACACAAGGTAACCACACACCTGTAGCTGAAGAAGTTTCGAAATCCAGATCTGACTTAGATGAGCAGGGGTTTCTGGCATATCACACGCCTATGTAAGCACAACCGCATCAGCCAGCTTCAATTCTTCCGCAACTTTGTTTTCATCCTCCGGTCTGATTAAACGAATAGAATCAACCAATCTAGCATCATACCCATGGCCTTTTCGTTATATATACTGAACTGTGTTCAAGTGCAACGCAGATTCACGTTCAGCATGAACCTTCAAATCTGAAAGAGTCTTCAAGTCAAATCAGCAGGCAGCATCAACTATTCAAGCTGGTGCAGCCACCGTGTATGCAAATGAAAGCATAAAAAGGTAAAAGGTAAAATACCTTAATAGCTCTTTGAAGATAAAGTCCTTTTGAGATTAGATTTGTGTAGGTTAGAAGACGTTTCACACTCTCAATATCACTTTCAATGCTATCGGCAACACCAGGGTACTGAATTTTCATTGCACCATGCAAACCATGCTTAGTGACAACTGGTGTACCTACAAAAGGTTTAAAAGGGTAAAACAAACAGTGGGAGGAATGTATAATGCATGATAGTTTGAACTATAGATATCTATTGATAGATGCAAAATAATGTTGTTAGGCAAAGAAATGGCATTATAAGTAGATTGATGTCAATGCACATAACTTATTCGCAGCATCTCTAACAGCAGCAGGCAACTGGCCGCTTAAATATTTGTGGAGATGTCTAATTTGGTTTGGAGATGCTGCATTGCCTTCTCCGACATTGCCTTGGAGTTGCTGCAATGTGTTTCCTTACATTTTCTTCGATGATTTCTTTTCGATTGCGACAGCCTCAGCAAGAGCTATTGGCATCAGGAAAAGGCCTAATTTGGTTTGGAGATGCTGCATTGCCTTGTTCATGTCTGTTTCCATCAGCCTCACTACTTGCTCCAAATCAACATCATTGAAAGAAATATCTTCTATTTGACCAATTGATGGCGATAGCAACGAACCATTAGCACCCTAGCATAATTTGGTTCACTTGTCAGAGGAATAATCACAACCAAGTTGTGTACGAATTGATATCCAGCTAATGCTACATGTTAAAATACTTAATATGGAGAACATTTTGCTCAGGTATATTGTATCGATCATATTTAAGTTTAAAATAGAAGAGGTTTGAGTACCTTAGCTTGTTGACTTTCTGTGATGAGAGGAGAAACTGCCTCTGCAGTCCCCTGTGTGCTGGTGCTCAGTGCCTGCAAATCGTCACATCATTATCAAGTTACGAAAAAAAAAAAGAGTAATAGAAATCAAAGTCTTGGGCCTTCTCATTGTTATTTGTTCAATTTGTCACACCAGATTCAGTTGATCACCAATTCTTTCAATGAAAATGTGGAGGGACTATTAGCAGTGCATAGGAAAGTCACCATACCTTGACTTGGAGCTGAAGAGACTTAACATACTCAGTGATCTCATCAAGCAGTTCGAACATGAACAGCTTCAGTCAAACATTAAAGCGAGTAAGTTATGTGCAAACATCATCATTATTGATAAGCAGAAAATCCAATTAAAAGAAACCCGTAAAGAAATGAGGCAGTTGGAGTGCCCCCAATTGAATTGATGAACCCACAAATCCTGTGGTATCACCTTTTTGATTAGAAACCGCAATTGAACCACATCAAAAGAAGTTAGAAGACAAATCCTGTTTTCTCGTGGTTTTGAACCCACTTGGTACAACGCCTGATGAATAGGTTCTTCTCGTGGTTCTTCTTCGGCCTCTTCGTCTTTCTTCTCCAAACGCTCCGTTTTCCTTTGCTGGCGTGGTGGTGGCGGGGAAGTGGTTTAATGATATTGTGGTGATGCCGATAGAGGGTTGTGATGACGATTCGCAAAGTTTAAAGTTGTGAGGCGCAATATTCTGATTACGACGACGCCAAATATGGTAAATTGGAAGCCGTAATGAAGCGATCGGAGGAGATGTAACAAAACGCTTGATGGCAAAATCGTTAGTTTTTTGAGGTTAGCTACAGTAGTTCACAATTCATTGTAGATAATTTAAGGCAAGAGAAACATCACTTAAATGATAGCGGATCTTTTGGATAACTTTTTTTTTTTTTTTCTTTTTCATTCAAGCTATAAATGCAATTAGATCCGTACAACATACACTGATCTAGGTCATGAAAATTTATTGACCAAATGATCTGATTCAAGTACAAGTAAATGTCCACACACACATATAACATACAGAAAATTTCGACCTAAAATATAATCAATCATCTGCAATGTCGCTTTTGTGATCGTGAGAATTAGAGTATTTATTGAAGAGAAGATTGGACAATATAATGAGGACTAAGGCTGTAGCGTAAATGGAATATGCAGCACATTTGAACCACAAAGGAAAGGGAATGGTGATAGATATGAAGAAGGATGTGACACCAAATAAAAGACCGAAATTATGGAAGACACGGGGGAAGTAGCGAACAAATTTGCTGACCAAAATGCAAGTGAAGGCAAGTAAGATTGCGAGTCCAAGAAAATAGAAGGTTTTTGGGAGCTGCTGGGAGTGAATTTGGATGGGTAGGAGAGCTAGTCCGATTGCCGCAGTCAAGCAATACACCACAATAATCTTCGCCCAATCCAAGTTTTTAGTGTGGTACTTATTACTCCTATCTTTGTCATAAACATGCTCAAGGGCTGCTTCCGGGTCACCATGATTGCCACGAACTCCATCGTCATCTTCCATAGGACCAATTACTACAATTTTGAGTAGTTGTAGTATCTTTGTAGTAATTGCAAGGACAAAAGGCTTTAAGCAGTGATCATAAGCAGTATTAATGATATTCTTCATGTTTGTAGATAGAGAAATGAATAGAGAAGCAGAAATAGGCTCAAAATGAGGTTAGGACATGTTGAATTCCAAGAGAAGGGCTAAAGACTATATAAAGAGAAGAACTAAAAAAGGTAAGGCATATAGCCTTGTCTATTTTTTTTTTAATGAAATATAACCTTGTCTATCACTTGTCTTACAGTCCTGTGCTTTATAGTTAAAGACTATATAAAGAGAAGAACTGAAAAAGGAAACGCATATAACCTTGTCTGTCACTTGTCTTACATTCCTGTGCTTTATGGTTAAAGACTATATAAAGAGAAGAACTAAAACAGGAAAGGCATATAACCTTGTCTATCACTTGTCTTACATTCCTGTGCTTTTATCCTTGGTACAGTTTCACTATGGAAATACACATTGACTATTGACCAAAAAAAAAAAGAAAAGAAATCCCGTGTCCTTTCAAGCAATCGTCTCCACCGCCCCCAACTTCTGTATGTTTCCTTGAGCCTCATTCTAATGCAATCATTCCTAACAAAAGTGATTAGTGACTACATAATAAGCCTAGTTAGTTAATTCGCGTATTATATGCGTACGAATGTATTTTTCATCCGTATCCAAATTATTTCAAAAATACTGTAAAAAACACATATTTTTTACCTCGGATAGATTATTCGCATATTGATTTTCTTTTTGCCGAATAATACGTGTATATTTTAAAGTAGCCAAATAATACACGTATTTACATATTTTATCTGTATTTTATCGTATTATTAAAAAATATAAAAAGAATATATTAAAAATGGCCATTTTTTCACAGTATTATTTGAAATTTTTTACCGAATGATTCAATGATATATGTATGTATGTTTAACGTACTATACCCGTTCTGTATTTTACTAACTAGGATAATGAGAAAAGGAAACTATAAACTGAAATATGGAAGTGCTAATGGAAATTATGAACCGAAACCTTTGTTTGGTGATGAAATTACGACACAATTCGTATTGGGCAAGCAATGGGGAAGATGGGAATATCCCTAGCTTTTAACTCTAACCACACATTGAAAATTGGCAACCACCCGTAGCCATTGGGTCACAATAAAATAGTAGTAAAGGTGATCTGACGCCATGGGTACATAGAATATAAACTATAAACTTTATGGCCCGATTCTGGAATCGGCTTCGAACTTCGAACTGGACTTGTTCCTTTTTGCGTATCGGATTTTTTCTGCACGTAAAACTAATGAACTGTCAGAGCGACACATCAGATTCGGTTGTGCTCCAGCTCAAGGTAATTGTGCAAAATTCTTTTTTTTTTTTTGGTCATAAAAATGCCTCTAATTCTTGCAATTTTACTCTTAATTTTTGAGCAATCTCTTTTTCAGCCCACCTTATAAGCTTAATAAAAGACCAATTTATCTAATCTAGTTCAACCTACCAAAACCTCTAACTCCCCTCTTGTAGTAATTCAACAAAAAATTGAATAAGTTTGGATTTTTGTGCCTGATTGATGCTTCACCTTTTTAGAAAATATTTGACAAATCTTTTTGTTGAGGATGACTTAATCCTTTTGCTAGTATAGTTAGTGAAAATGATGATAGATTAGCAGATTGGTATCATGCCAAGAAACGCAAGGTCATGTAGCTAGTCAATGCTTTTACCGCTTGTGGCGTTCTACAAATTTAATACGAGCCTTCATTCAATGTATAGAAAGAAACTGAACATTTTTTTTTTGTTGATATTTTAGTCTTATATTACGTGCAAAAATATAATGCAAGGGAGACCATGAGTTCTTTCTATTTGTACAAACTTCTGCTACAGCCATCTATCTTGAGGGTACCATGGACAAGGCAAAGAGAAAGACTTTCCTGGACAATGAGGTAACCATGAACTTAGTCCTTGAGAAGACCCAAAAGCACAAATGTAGACTTTCATTGGTGTTGTTGCCCTAACAAATTGCAGGAAAAAAAATGGGAAATGGAGACGAAAGAGTCAGCACCAAGTACAGGCGTGACATTGACTTTTCGCTTTTGATAGGTGAATCAAATTGTGAGAATCCATTAAGCCATGTTGCAGATTGTAGAGTTCAAATTTGCAAGAATACTGGTCGAGGAAAAGTTCAAATTTACAAGTTTATATTTTAACCAAACAAAGCGAAATCTAACATAAACAATTGCTAATGGTATTCGTAGCTTAATTGATATTGAAACAATTTGTTATCAAAACACATCCACCATGACATTGTCATTTCATGGGGGTGTTTTCAATTTATGCAAATATGGTAACATTCTAATAGTCGATCTTTTGAATTCTTTTATACTTTGCATCTCCTCCAATTACTGTTAAGTTTGTAGGAGATATACCATACTGCTTTAGCTCAGAAAAATTCAAAAGTTGCTTACTTGTTACCAATGCGCTACAAAACCATGGGTTGTGTCATGCTATGCCATGCCCAAACATTTGCTAATTATGATTTTGAATTGTTGAGTTCTCATCTCTCATTCTCAAAAAAAAGTTCTCATCTCCACCCTATTTGATAACTTGATTATTTGATAATTGATGGACGAATGCCCAAACATTTGTCGTACCAATACATAACCAATCTAGCACACCACACGGTCCACACCCGAAAACTCTCCTCTGTTTTCCCGCATCATCATCCAACACTTGGATTCGGCGCCTCTCCTTCACCTTCCCCCCACCAACCAAACCCTAACCCCCAAATTCCCCAATCTCAAACCCTAATGGACCTGGATTCTGATCTCTGAGATATGCAATTTGCAGAACAAGAAGCTATTTCTTTTTGGAGAGCCATGGCTCAATTTTCATTCATAGAATCTGTTTCAATACATTGCTACCTCAAATGCAAACCGAGCATGCTAAATATAGCTAACATAGATTGACCCGCTTGAGCTAGAAACCACTAACAGAGTGCCATGTGGCCACTAACTCTAACTAACTGTAAATAAAAACAGTAAAAGAAATAAACAACAATGTGACATTCCAACTCTCTCAATCATGTTCTTATCAAATCCGCCCACAATCGAACCCGAACCCGACCCAATCCGCCTCCGATTCCCTCAGTTCCCATGATTACCCGACCCATCACCTCCAATTCCAGATGAGCAAGGCTTTCTCAGGTTCGCGGGATTAATATAATGATCGAATCGTTGAATCACCGTAGAAATTCATTTATGAGTTTGAGCAATGCCAGAGCTTCGTAGAGGAGTCCGCCGTGGCCGTGCTAGGGTAGCTCGCAAGCCGTCGGACCCACTGCGGACACGTGCCGCCATCTCCAGAGAAGCCGCCGCCGCCAGGCTGAGGACAAGGTTGGCCGTGAGTAGATTGAAAGAGGAGGGGAAGCCGGAGACGGAGCCGAATTTGGAGCTTGAGCCGGAACCGAAGCCTGAGGAGGAGGAGGAGGAAGATCGTGTGGTGGTGATATCGGTGAAAGCGTCAATGGCTGACGACAGTGGTGGCTTGAGTGCTAATAAGGCTACTGGGCACTACTGTTACGAATATGTCAATCTCTAAACAACGATGCTGGTCAAGTACGATTTTCTTTGTACGAGATTTTTGGGACCAAGGTCTCAATAATGTCACATTAGGTCATCTTGATCAACTGAATGCGCGTGTCTTAAATCCTTCGCAAAACAAGCAGGTGATCAAACTCGTGACCTCAAACATAATAAATATTTTTAAACAACCTAATTAAACCTTTTACCTCTAATTTTGGCTTTATCTTTCATAAGAAAGTTTCAAGAAACAACCAAAACTAACTCGAAAGTGTTCGCGCAAAATCTGTCGTGGTGGGCATATCATGCATGGACAAGGCAAGGCCCAAAAACAAAATTGTAGACGTTTCATTTGGAATAGGAATGAAGGATCTACTGGAGGCCGTGGACGACGACGAGCATCGAGACCCTGTTGTGGAGGCGGGCGATGGACTCGGGCGGGTCAAGGAGGAGTTACTTGAGCTGCTGCTTCCATGGGTGGCCGCAGTGCTTGTGGATGAAGCAGTCAAAGGGGCCTTGTTGTCGCTGTCGACCGTGGTGGAAATTGGGATAAAATCGATGCCCTTTTTGGCGGCATGGTCGAGGAGAGGGGGTTGGATGAAGCAATGGAATTTGAAAAGAGGGATTCCGAGTTGAAAACCTGAAATTACGGTATTGAAGAAAACGGCGTCGGATCGCATGAAATTGGAGATCAAATGAGGAGGAGCTCTCATCGTCGCAGTGGTTTCAGGGGATCATGGAGATCACTAGAAGGTTCATCGCCCCCTTCGCCTCCGTCACCTGACTCTTCAGCCGTTGCTGGTGGAGAACCGGAGCGACAAGTCTGACGGCGGAATGAGTTTTTTTTTTGGTTTGGTTGTAAATTTGTTGTCCACGTGTCGTGTTTGGTTGGCTGGATGTGGATCCCCATTACTGAAAGTTCAGGTGTAACAAGAACTGAAAAAACACTCCGGCACAAAGTACAAGCCTAACAAGAACTTTTTGCTTTTCGTGGGGTTAATCAAATTGTGAGAGTCCATTAAGTCATGTTGCAGATTGGAGAGTTCAGATTTGCCAGAATATTGGTTTGAGGAAAATTTCAAATTTGCAAGTTTATGTTTTAACCAAACATAAGAGAAATCATACGGAAACAGTTGCTAATGGTGTTAGTAGCTTAATTGATATCTAAACAACTTGTTATCAAAACACATCCATCACTACATTTAGGAGGGTATTACTCCTTTTGAAGTGCATCTTTCCAAATTTTATGCAATTATGGAAACTTTCAACATTAAAACTCTATTTGAGGCAAGAGAAACATCACTTAAAAGATAGCGGATCTTTTGGATAACTTTTTTTCACATTCAAGCTGAATGCTACTAGATCGGTACAAGATACATGGTCTAGATTACAAAAATTTATTAACCAAATGATCTAATTTACAGACAAGTAAATGTAACCACACACACATACATAATATATAGAATGCTTCAACCTAAATAATAATCACTCAGCTACCACTGCATCTGGGATGATGCTTTTGTGATTGTGACAATTGGAGTATTGAAGACAAGATTGGACAATATAATGAGGAGTAAGGCTGCAGCGTAAATGGAATACGTTGTACATTTGAACCACAAAGGAAAGGAAATTGTGATAGATATGAAGAAGGAGGTGACACCAAATAAAAGACTGAAATTATGAAAGACATGGGGGAAGTAGGGAACAAATTTACAGACCAAAATGCAAGTGAAGGCAAGTAAGATTGTGAGTCCAAGAAAAGAGAAGGTTATTGGGAGCTGCTGTGAGTGAATTTGGATGGGTAGGAGAGCTAGTCCGATTGCCGCAGTTAAGCAATACACCACAATAATCTTCGCCCAATCCAAGGTTTTACTGTGGTACTTATTACTCCTGTCTTTGTAATAAGTCTGCTCAAGTGCTGCTTCTGGGTCACCATGATTGCCACGAACACCATCGTCATCTTCAATCGGACTAATTACTACAATTTTGAGTAGTTGTAGTATCTTTGTAGTAATTGCAAGGACAAAAGGCTTTAAGCAGTGACCGTAAGCAGCATTAATGAGATTTCTCATTTTTGTATATGGAGAAATGAATAGAGAAATAGAAATAGGCTCAAAATGAGGTTACATGTTAAATTCCTAGAGAACGATTAGACTATATAAGAGAAGAAAAAGGGAAATGTCAACGCTTTAGATCTGAGGAAAACATCAGAATTTCTAGTATTCTATCGAAAAAAATCAAAGTCGTTAGAATATGAGAAAAATGTCACATGCTTTAGAATTTGAGGAAAACGTCAGACACTTTCTGACTAGCCCCCCTGCGAGTTGACTGACAATGACAAGATTTTTCTGGAACAAGATCCTCTGTTTCACAATTTTTGTTCCATTTGTGTTCCACCTTTTCTTTTTCGACGTCTTCGATAATTCGTGTTATGATTCAAATCGTTCACTTTTTTTATTGTCTAGTAAAGATCATCCTTACAAAAAATCATTCAAATCGGTAATCGTTCGGTTATCAAACAATGAAATATAGCCGAATCGACTTTGTAGAACATAACCGGGTCTTTATCTATACTATTATTTAAGCAAACCCACTTTTACTGTTTTCGATACTGTTCATTAACAGTAAAATGACCACTCTGCACTTCTTAACTTTAGAAAATTTTTAAAATCTGATTAATACATAAGGGTTATTCGGTAAATTGGCAGCGATGTACTGTTTCGATCACTGTTCGTGAACAGTACCGGTGGTACTGTTCTCGGCACTATTCACCTTTTAATTTTTTTTGAAATTTTATTTATTTTTTTAAATAACTCTTTCACATCACACAAAATACTGTTTCTTATCGCACCCGCATAGCGGGTGTGCAATTTTCTAGTATAACTTAAAAAATCACGGATTTAAATGATTTTTTGCAAGAATGATCTTTATTAGATAATAAAAAAAGTGAACGGTTTGGATCATAACACGGATTATCGAAGACGTCGAAAAAGGAAAGGTGGAACACAAATGGAACAAAAATTGTGGAACAGAGGATCTTCCTCCGATTTTTCTTCCTGCCGTGCCACCGTTGGCCGAAAAAGAGTATGTTTATTCTTTTAACCGAAAAAGAGTATTTTTATTCTTTTTATAACCGAAAAAGAGTATTTTTATTCTTCGCAAGTCAGTTCCAAAGATGCAACGGGCAACGGTGAACCCATTTATCCTCATAAATATTTTTATTCTTTTTAAAATTATTTACTAATATTTTATTTTATTTTAATAAAAGAAATATATCGATTTAAAATCATTTTGACAATAAAAACCATTCTGCTCCACCCCGCACCCCTCTCTTTTTGTTTTGATCGTTCGTCACTATGGGTTTTGATATTTGATGCTTATTTTAAATCATTTTTAAGATATTGAAGATTTTAAGTTTTGTAGAATTTTTGTTATTTTTTTTCTTAATATTTTATTTGTATATACGCTTTGTGTGGATTCAATTGTCTATTTTGAAGTTAATTATAATTTTAGTTTCAAATATATCTTTCATATGTTAATACATTTGGTGTAAGAATAATCGCTATAGTTTTTTTAAAGATTGGTTGAAGGGCCCTTATAAAAATTTAGAATCAGGTCCTCAAATTCTCAGATACGGCTCTGTTCCATGGAAAGGAAAAGATGGTTTCCTGCATGTTTTGCAAACTCTCTCTCAATCAGCATTGCACGCCCTCTTCAATGGCTTCTGGGTTTTGACGGCTTTCGTGTTTCGTGATCCTCGTCTGTGAAGTTGGTTCATGCAGACAAGCCGACTGCTGTTGAGTTTTCGGTTGAGTTTTGGTACATATTGATGGCCAGTTTTGTGTTGCCTATCAGTTGTTTGAATAATGTCCTCTGTGGGTTTTTGGTTGCTTGGATGGCTTGGAGTTTAAGTATTTGTGATTATGTTGAATGCCATCTTACATTTTGGTAGCACGCGTATTTCGTAGCACTTGAAAAGTGAAACATTAGGAATCTAAGGTTTGGGAAATTTTTCATCCAATGTGTTACTCAACATACATTGATGATGAGCTAACTCTGGGTTCTTGGTTACTAGGGTGATTAGTTACCCATTGACATTTAAATTTACTTTTCATTTGCTCAGATAGTAGTTTTTGCAAACCAGAATGGAAAATGTATTCCTCTTTGCATTCATATAAGAAGCTGGGGCATTCATATGCGGCAGGAATCATATATTACCAACCTGAGCTAGATGCGTTTATATTTGTTATGCAACTTTTGCATCTATAAGATTTCTTTTTGACTTTTTGAATCCGCAGATTGTCTACCTTTGCGTTTGTTGGTGAGGGAAAAGACAGTGGAGCCGCAATGGACACGTCAAATTGAACACTTTTTAATAATTTTTACTCAAATTGTGTAGGTAGTTTCGGGCAGTTTCATTCTAAGCAAAATATTATTTAGAATTTACAGATCTACCCCTAGTTCTCCACTTCGCCTTCATCCTCCGCCAACAACTGCAACAATAGCTCCCCCATGAAATCCTCCAAAGTTTTTCTGCAGATTCATGAGCAAAGCATCACAACATTAACCCAAAGTTTTGTACCCTTTTCTTTTTCTCAAAGATATAAGCAACCACAGAAGCACAATTCAAAGCCGAATACAAGTTAAATTTTATTGAACATAGTGTGTGAAATTCGATAAGGAAGGCAATAACTTTTCAATGGAGGCAACCTCAGTTGAAACGAACCCAACATGGGTCCAATTCATTTCCTCAAATTGATGTTGTCCACGATCTTCACCCCTCTCCTCGCCGTGAATTCGACATGGGTCATTCGGAGTTCAATAGATGAAAACCACATCGGAATCGACCTCAACAATATCGAATCGGCTGCAATAACTGTCAAAATTAAATCCAGATTCAGAATCAGCCATAAAATTGAAAAGATAAAAAAGAGTGGACTACGATAGTTCTATACATATACCATGATGTACCTTGTTGATGTTAAAAAGTCGGGATCAACACTTATGAAATAGTAGTGAGGATGTGGAAATGAAGGCTTCACGTGGTCTAGTTGAGATGACTTCAGGGACGCCACAGACGGGAGGCATCGGCTAGGAGGGGCGGCGGGTCCCTTGGATGGTCTGCAAGAAAGCCAAAAGTAAGTATCGGAGTACCGATTTGGTATCCGCTGAAGGGGCTTCGATGCCTAAGTCAGTATCAGGGTGTGGCATTACCCGATGTTGATTGCTTAACCCAGCTCTTTTAGTATGATTTGTAGGTGTTACAATCTGATTTGCAGTGCTAAAACCCAGGTACTTAATAATTATTTGTTGTTTTAATTTCTGTCAATTTTTGGATTGGTTGCTGGGAAAATTTGACAAAGTTTGAAAATTTTGGCTTGCCAGAGCTAATTGAGCTTAGCAGAGCTTTTGGTTTCATTATATTAAGTTCAGGGGTAAAGTACAAGCTTTTTCATTCATTTTTTGAGGTAGAGCTGGTCTTTTTGTGGTTGGATTGTGGGTGTTGCTTCAGAATATATACGGGTTCAGGGTGTTAATTAGAGAGAAATGGTTGTTTTTTAGTAACCGGTGTTCATTACTATTTGGGTGAATTGAGGTGTAGGTGCAGCAGAGCTTTGTCGTTTTTTGGATTCTAAGAACACTTATATATCTAAATGACTCCTGCCACTTTATTTCAGTCTCAATTTGCCTCATGTAACTCGAGTTGTCTCAATTTGCCTCCTGCCACTCTATTTCAGTCTCAGCCGCCTCCTGTAACTTCAGCCGTCTCAATTTGCCTCCTGCCACTCTATTTTCAGTCTCAATTTGCCTTCTGCAGCCCAAATCCGTTAATTCATAGTCAACTACTGCCACGTGACAAATTATTATTGGTCTCTGCTGCTGTTTTTGAACTTTTTGTTTTCCCCCGCCCAGATTTGTGTGGGTTTTTATTGAGGTAAATTAACTTAATTTATTATTTAATGTATAGGGTTTAGGGTTGCCAAGGCAAACTGAGACTAAAATAGAGTGGCGGGAGGCAAATTGAGAAAATTGGAGTTATAAGAAGCAAACTGAGACTTAAATATGGCAGGAGGCAAATTGAGACAACTGGAATTACATGAGGCAAATTGAGACTGAAATAAAGTGGCAGGAGGCATTTGGATTAATAAGTGTTCTAAGAATGTAAGGTTAATCTCAGTACTTGCCAAGTGTTTATCTTTTGTGATGGTCATTCCTTCGTGTGGTTTGGGAACGGGCATATGTATTACTAATGGATGCAAGATGAACCTACTTTCTGCCAAATTGAGTTGTTGTAAGTTAGGGTAAAGGTGATTAGTTGGGTGATCTAGGTTTCATTTGCTATTTTTCTACTCATCTGTTTCATTTCTTCAATAAACAAGAGTTTTGATGATGATTCTCTTTGTGGGTTTTTGAGGCTTATCCAGTTGTAAAGCCTTTGTTTAGATTTTTTTAATCTTTTCGTGCACTGAGCTTTTGGGTGTTGCCAATAACTATTGATCAGTTATTTAAACTAGAAATTTTCTTCCGTCGTATGGAAACTTTGTTTCCTTCAAGCTCTAACTTGATATGTTGTGCAGTAAATTTATATTCCCGCTGTTGAAATTTCTTTTTATTTTGGGGAAAGATAGCTGGAGAATGTGCCTGCACCGCCTACGTCACATTCAAGTATTCGGATTCGCAGGAGGCTACTTGCTTGCTCAGTGTGAGTATTTCTTGGACTTTATCAAATTTGGATGTAATGCATTATGCATAATTTTGTGTTTTAACATTTGCGTAGACAACTTTCCGAATGCTTTTTGTTATTTTTTATTAATATTTTATTCACATATATGCTTTGCGTGGATTCAATTGTCTATTTTGAAGTTAATTATAATTTTAGTTTTAAATTTATCTTTCGAAGGTTAATACATTTGGTGTAAGAATAATCATAATAGTTTTTTAGGAAAACTAATAAAAAGTCCTTAGATTAAAATCCTTGGTATAATGAATCCCTACATCTTCTAATGTTTTTATTAAGTCCCCAAATTTTTTATTTTGAATTTTCTATTTTACTTATTGGACTTCTTTGCCCCTAGCCCTAGTGGCTTTGAAATCCACAATCACCAAATTTTTCAGCCGCACATCAACCTCCATCCCCAATTTCTTCAATTTTTGCCTAAAGCCAACCTCCACCCGCACATCAACCTCTAGCCACACATCAACCTGCAGCCACACATCAACCTTTCGGGCGTCAAATTCCAATCCGGAAACTTGCCGTCGGTCGTCATCGCTAGCCCCATCGGCCCTTCTCGTCGCTCGTCGCTCGCCCTTGCTGCCCTCTCTCTGCTCTTACGCTTCCTCTTGCCGTTGTCGTCGTTTGTGACCATTTCGGCACCAAACTCGACGCCAATGGTGAGATCATGCGCTTGTGATTTTATTGCAATTCCCTTAACAACAAAATCAATCGTTTGCAATTACTTTAACTCCCATATTTCTATCAAAACCAATATAATTACATATTGGTTTTCAATGCTTTCTGGAATGTAGTAGTGCCTTTGAATATAAGTGGGTTAAGGGAATTGCAATCGTTAATTTCGTAGATTGCAATTGTCAAATTTGAGACTAAAATATCTAAAAAATGTGAAACCTACCTTCTGAATTAATAGTTGGCAATTGCAGATTGTCTAAAACATGTGAATAGAGAATTTTCGAAATGGCAATTGCAGTGTACTGTAACTGTTGTTCCTGCCGAAGGCTTAGGTCCAATTACAGTATACTGTAATTGTGTTTTAAAATTGAAAATCCAATATAACAGTTAACAGATAAAGGATAATTGGTGGAATTGAAAAAAGCATTTGATTGTGTTTTAAAATTGAAAACCCAATATAACAGTTAACAGATAAAGGATAATTGGTGGAATTGAAAAAAGCATTTGATTGGTTGAACAAGGGTTTAGGGGCTTAAAACTATGTTCATTTTTAGTTGGGATTTTATAAAACTATAAAGTAGTGTATAGGGGCTTAAAAATTAATACCCCTAGTTTTTTTAAAGATTGGTTGAAGGGCCCCTCCAAAAATTTAGAATCATGTCCAAATGCCATCTGAACTGTTTCATTTTTGTGCATTTACCATCCAGACTAAATTTTTTTACAATTCACCATCTGAACTCTTGTGACATTTCCAAAATACCACCTCCGTCCGTTTCTCATCCAATATGCCGTTAAACTCAGCACGTGGTCCACTGTTTGATTTCACAAATGCCACCTGAACTTTTTCACTTTTGTGCATTTACCACCAAGACTAAATTTTTTTACAATTCACCACCTGACCTCTTGTGACATTTACGAAATACTACCTTCATCCGTTTGTCATCCAATCTGACGTTAAACTCAACACGTGGGAGGCACGTGGTCCACTGTTTGAGGTTATATTTGTCAATTCGATTTCTCTTGGGGTATTATACATACCACATCCAAAATGTCCCGCCAGCAAATATTCTAGAAACCATTTTCCCGCCAAAAGGCCTTGTCTTATTTCTATTAGAAAATTTGATTTTTTTTTTTGTTCTTAAAAAGACTAAGCATTTCTACGATAAGCATATAAAATCAAAACTAAAATTAACAATTGACTTTGTTTTGAGGAAACGACCCAATATTGTTTGCCAGGGTGGTTGGGGGCGTAATGTTTTCTGGTGATGCTTTTGGCACTCATTAGAGCAATGGCCTCCAAATCACAGTAAAACTACCCAACTGAAATGGGTTTTAAGTTTTAAGGTGTTGCTGTTGGTGCAGCCTTTGAAACTTCCCGCTAGAAATCTCATTCTCAGTACTTTTCGCCATGGCATTGCCGACGCCGGAGAAGAAGATGGTGGTGCCAGCGGAGGAGCGGAGCAGGAGGGAGGGGAGGCGCGTTGGACTTGTGTGGGGGTTTGACTTTCTCTATCTTGTTGGCCCCACTGAACAATTGGAGTACTCTTCTTCACAGCCACAAGATTAATCTAATGGCCAGAAATGCAAATCCGGTTTTAGTTTTGTACCGGACGGACCGGCAGAGAGCAAAGACCAATGCTTTTACCGCTGGTGGGCTTCTGCAAACTGAATACTGATGGTTTGAGTGCAGCCCATGATGCATTAAAGGCTGTACATTGTGTGCAAATCGGAGACGGATCGGGAGCTTCGACGTGGACCTTGTGGAAGTATGAATGAGCAAGCTCATAGTGCCTATATATCAACTCTTCGATATATATAGAGGTTGTCCTCAACATTCAATTCCTTATATTGCATTATTTTTCTTTCGAAAGATTTGAGATCGAGAAAATGGGTATAAGAACAAAGTATTCATATACCATATTCTTAAGTATTTGATTGACAAAAACCATACTTTTAGGTTACCAATAACATGTCGCAGTCCATCTTGATGTTGGGGCAGTTTTTTTACTTTCGTATGAAGTTTTTTCGAGCAAGGTACGTTAGGTCATCTTGATTAATAGAGTGCATGGATTTAAAAACAACCACATAATCAAACTATTGATCTCAAATTTAAATAATTTTAAGGGTTTTTATCATGAATGGGGTCTGGACTTTTGCAAACCGGACTATGTGTGAACTTTCAAAGTGATCAATTTCATACATGAACTTACAAAAAGGAGACAAAATGGTACCCGATTAAGTTTCCCATCCAAGTATGTTAAAATTAAGGACAAAATGGTCATTGTACGTCATCTTCAACCTCATCCTCCTCTGTCTATTTTATCTTTCTGGGTATTAAAGTTTGACCATCTAGAAAACCCACTATAAAAGGTTGATGATGTGTATGAAATATGAAACACCGACACAAATCCCCCTGTAAGCCCAAACTGTAGAGTCAAAGCAGAAAAGGAAGCCATGTCTAAGCAGCTTGGCGACGACGAGCTAACCCGAATCCTCAAGCGGGTCACCGACCCAAATGACCGACGATCATTCTCCGAGGTCTGCAAGCAATGGCTGCGAGTCGACGGCCTAAACCGCTCATCCATTCGCCTCCTCGAGCCCGAACTCCTTCGTTAGGTCATACCCAGATTCCCAAATTTGACCCAATTCAAAACTTGCAAGTTCTTCCCAGACAACAACGTCGCATTTTTAGCCCAAAGTTGCCCCCAAATCGAAACCCTGGACTTCAATTTCAAAACCCCCCGCGAAATTCCATACGAACTCGATGAAACATCTGTGTTTGTTGATGTTGGGGACAAAGGTATGTGCTTTTTGGCAAATGGGTGTCCCAAATTGAGCAAGGTTTTTCTCAGGAGGAGGAAGAAGATTGGGGATTTAGGGATTGCTTCGATTGTGAATTTCTCGCGAAATTTGACAGATTTGGATTTGGCGTTTTGCAAATTGGTGTTGGGCAAGTGGGTGCTCAAAAACCATGAAAAGATTGAATCTTTCCGAGTGCGATAGGATCACTGATTTTGGGGTTTCGATGTTGAGGCAAATGGGTTGCTTGGAGGAGCTGAATTTGGTTGAATTTGGGGTTTCGAAAATCACCGATACTGGGACAGTTTCGATTGCTGAAGCAATCAAATCGCTGAAAAAAGTGAACTTTTCTTGGCTGGTGAATGTTTCAGACCCTACTCGTGTTGCTCTTGCCGAACATTGTCCCAACTTGGAGAAGGTTGATTTGACTGGTTGTGATTTGGTGACCGGAGCCGGAATTCGAGCATCCAAAGTCACTTGTGCTTGCAGGCTCTGGTGCTGTGGTCTTGCTTCAATGTAAGCGTGAGTGGTGTTGAGTATACAATGTGTAGATGCTGCTTGTTGAAGTCTGTTGTGATGGAGGTTGAAGATGACGGAAGGGATGAGTTTGGAGTGTACAATGACCATTTTGTCCTTAATTTTAATAGACTTGAATGTGAAACTTAACCGGGTACCGTTTTGTCTCTTTTTTGTAAGTTCAGGTATGAAATTAATCACTTTTAAATTTTAGGTACCACATAGTCCGGTTTGTAAAAGTTCAGACCTCATTCATGATAAAAAACCCTAATTTTAATCAACTGACGTACAATTCTTTTACTTCTACTTTTGCTTTAATTTTCAAAACAAAGTTCAAGAGACAAAACCCATCTTTCGTATGGATAAGGCCCACAAATGGACATGTAGCCGAAGAGTCAGCACAAAGTACAGGCCTGAGTCTGGCAAGTGTTGGGAGTCCTTTTAGGAGTAGGATTCTTTAGTTTTGTTTTCTGTTAAATAAATCCCTATTATGTAGGGAAACTAATACTCAGTTTGACTGTTTCCTGCTGCACTCTACCACATTTTGTGGGCTATCATTTGTATTCGGTTAGCTCTTGTAAGAGCAACTCCACCGGACGGGCGGCAGTGCAGGCGGGCTGCCCGGCTAGCCCGTCCGGGACCCTGTTCACGCCACACCGGCGAAAACGAGAAGGGGCGAGCGGCGGGTTCGACGGAAGAAGGCGGGCGGGCCGGCGACGCTCCCTCGCGCCCGCTCCCGCGGTCGGTGAGGGGTGTGGGCCCCGCGCTGACTCGGAATCGCACCACTTTTTTTTTTTATTCGGGCGCGTGCATTGCACGCGCGCGTGGGGGAGCGTCGCTGAGGGGCTGAGGGGTTGTTCGGTAGTGGCGTTCGAACAACCGAATTTCTCTGAGGTTTGTGGTCGGCAGCCACTGCCAAACACCAAAAAAAGCCTAACGGCTATTTTTTGTTGAGTTTGCTGACTGCCACGTGGCAGCATCTGGTGCGTCCGCCAATATAGCCGTTGGCAATCAACGGTCCAGATGCTGCCACGTGTACTGACCGTTTGAATTTTTTTTTTTTTTTTAATTTTTTCCCTATAAATACAATCCTTCATATAATTTCTCATACACCAAAATTAAATTTCCACTCCATCATTACACACCATTTTGCTATTTTCTTTGTCAATTTGCATACAAAATTTCCTCATTTTTTTCCAATCAAAATGTCTCGTTCCTCCAGAGCTAATGCAGCAATCCCGGGCAGTGTATGGATTGAAGCAGAAGTTATCCAGTTGTGCAAATCTTGGAAATTTGTATGTCATTGCCCGATCACCGGTACTGAAATGCGTGCACCCCAAATGTGGAAAAAAATTACCCAACACTATATTGCTCATATGCCCGGTACGGTTCGAAATGAAGGAGCTCTACAAAGTCACTGGAGGAATTTGAACAAAGAATTCAAAACATGGAGGGATGCATTGAACAAAGGAGCGCAAAATACCGGGAGCGGCTATGCTTTGGATGACGAGGTAAACATTGTCCGAAATTTTGTTTTTTTTAACATTATATTTTGGTATATAATTTTAATAATTTTGATGATAATTTTAATAGATAAGACATGCGCAACTGTGGTATCAATCTGAAATGAAAGGGGCTACTTTCGGACAATGGGGCGGTTGGGACATTGTCAAGGATTGTCAGCGGTATGTACAAGTCCGCATACCGGACTCAACCCCTTCTTCATATGCTTTCACAGGTGAAGGTTCATCAATGGGAGCGTCATCGGGAGGAACCCCAATGGGAGCGTCATCGGGAGGAACCCCAATGGAAGTGAATTTATCCGATGATGTTGACACTATTGCAACACCTAGTTCAGAGACTCGTCCTACAGGAAGAAAGGCTGCAAAAAAAGCAAGGAATCAACAACCCAGTATGACCAAAGCATTGTGCGAAGAATTTGCAAGGAATTCCGCACTTCGTGTTGAAGAAGCAAGAAGAAGGGAAGAGGTCCGACAAGCAGAACGAGCAAGAGAAAATGAGTTACTGCAACAGGAAACTGAATATAAAGTTATGTCAATGGATTGCAGTTATATGACTCCAAATTCAAAACAATATTGGGCGGAGGAAAGACAAGAAATTACTCGTAGACGGAGGCTTTTTAAGGAAGCCCAACAGGCTGAGGCTTCCGCTTGGTTTCCTCCTCCTGAAGAGTGATTTAATTTGATGATGTTTTTATTTCATTTTATTAGCATGTAATATTCATGTTTTATTTTAGGGCTTCTACCCAAAAACTACTATCACACTTTTATTATGCCCAAAAACACTACCACAATAAAATTATTACAAAATACTACTACTTTCCCAAAAATACACTAAAAAGCCCACTACAGCTCACGCGAGCGTGAGACTCACGCACACCTCCGCCTCGGTCGCCAAAAAACGTGAAAATGTTTCTGCCTCGATCTCTCTCTACAGTGGGTTTGGGGTTACAATCTTCATGTCTATGGAAATAGGGCGACGAGACGAATCCAACCCAATTGATTTCGTGTCAAACGGAGTTTGGATGAGAAAGTTATGGGTAAAAGAGTGTTTTGAAGTTTGTGGGGAAGTAGGACTGCCATGTTCTCTCTCTACAGTGGGTCTGGGGTTACAATCTTAGTGTCTATGGAAAGATGGCGATGAGACGAATCCAACCCAATTGATTTCGTGTTAAATGAAGTCCGGATGAGAAAGTTATGAGTGAAAGAGTGTTTTGAAGTTTGTGGGGAAGGAGGACTTCCTTCAATGAAGGAGGACTTCCTTCAATGAAGAAGGACTTCCTTCATTTTGAAGGAAGTCCTGCAAAATGAAGGAAGTGTTCCTACAAAATGAAGGAGGACTTCATTCAAAATGAAGGAGGATTTCTTTCAAAATCTGAAGGATGTGATCCTTCAAAAATCTGAAGGACATGTTCCTGCAGATCTGAAGGAGCACTTCCTTCAAATTGAAGGATGTGCTCCTTCAAAGAACCTTCAAATGAAGGACAGTTTCCTGCAGGAGACTTCTGAAGGAGCACTTCCTTCAAATTGAAGGATGTGCTCCTTCAAATTGAAGGATGTGATCCTTCAAATTGAAGGAAGTGCTCCTCAAACTATTCTTTCTCCTCAAATTGAAGGATGTACTCCTTCAAACTGAAGGATGTGCTCCTTCAAACTGAAGGATGTCTTCCTTCCTTCAAACACCGTACTTCAAATTCCCAGAAACTGGACTTTGATGGAGGTGTTCCTTCAAACTGAAGGATGTCTTTTCTCAAACTGAAGGATGTAATCCTTCAAACTGAAGAATGTGCTCCTTCAAACTGAAGGATGTCTTCCTTCCTTCAACTATTGTACTTCAAATTCCCATAAACTGAACTTTGATGGAGGTGTTCCTTCAAACTGAAGGATGTGCTCCTTCAATTTGAAGGAAGTGTTCTTTCAATTTGAAAGAAGTCCTTCAAAATGAAGGAGAAAGAATAGTTGTGTTGACTCACCATCAATTCATATTATTTTTTATATCAATTTTCATCTAAACAACCCAACAAAGCTTTCTAGACTAGTTTCAAAGATTACCTTGCCGGAAACTCACCGGAAAGTTTCAACCAATATGTGAGGCTCTCCGGCGATGATCCGCTAGAAACTAAGGCTCAATGTTGGTTGGGCTGTGTCTAGAATGATGAGAGGATGAAGTTTTTGGTGGTGGTTTGTCCCATTTGTTGTCGGAATCGGAGAATCTCGTCGGAAAACGTGAAGACGTTGCTGCTCAGTTCTCTATCTACAGTGGGTCTGGGGTAACAATCTTGGTGTGTATGGAAAGAGGGCGACGAGACGAATCCAACCCAATTGATTTCGTGTCAAACGGAGTTCGGATGAGAAAGTTATGGGTAAAAAAGTGTTTTGAACTTTGTAGGGAGAATTCTAGCGTGGATGAAGAGATTGAGCGTATTTTGCAGCGCGCTTGAAGTTAAAAGTTGTTATTAAAGTGTACAACCCAATTATAAATCAACATGTGTCAAAGTAGTAGTATATTGTAATGTTTAAAGTGTAGTAGTGTTTTTGGGTATTTTGATATTCAAGTAGTATCAAAATGTAATTTTTCCTTTATTTTATTAATATGTAATGTTAAATTTCAAATTTAAATAAAATCTGTTTTATTCTTGTATGAATAAAATTTGTATGAATAAATTTTATTCATGTATAAATTTCAAAGTTAAATAAAATTTGTTTTATTCATGTATGAATAAAATAGTTGTACGAATAAAATTTGTATGAATAAATTTTATGTGTAGATTACTTGAATATAATATTGGTGATAATTTTTATACATGTTTTTGAAAAAAAAAAATTAAAAAAAGTTATTGCCTGCGCCCACCCCCACGCCTACATGGGTGTGCGCTGTTTTTTTGACGGAAGGCTTGCCCGATCACTATTCATCGCCTGCTCGCCTGAGAAGGGCAACACCCCACTTCGCGCCTGCGCCTGGGCCTGCATGGGTGGAAATGCTCTAAGGGGGCTATATTTAGCGAAGTTTATTGTCCTGAGCATTTGATCTAGCATTCGTTTTCTTGATCTATTAGTTCAAAACAACCTGTTATCAGAGCCCTCACTAGGTATTTGATTTAGCATTCGTTTTCTTGATCTTTTAGTTCACAACAGAGTGCTCTGGACATGGTGCTATGGCGGTTAAATCCAAGGGACATGGATCAAATTGAACACTTTTTAATAATTTTTACTCAAATTGTGTAGGTAGTTTCGGACAGTTTCACTCTAAGCAAAATATTATTTGTAATTTACAAATCTACCTCTACTTCTCCAGTTCGGCTCAATTTGGCATTGCTGTGCTTTTGCGAAATCAACTTTCGGGGAAATCAGTTTGGTGTTTGGTAAATATTCTGTCAAAACTGCTTTGGATGATCCAAAATCAGTTTTAGGTATTTGGTAAATATTTTTAGGAAAGTGCTGTGAGATGTATATAATGACTAAAACAGACATGTTCTTCAGTAACTATTTTAATAAAGTTGTCATAATATTATTAATAAGAAAAATTGAAATACATAATCATACAAATATTTTGAAATACATAATCGTACAAATTTCCTATGTTACAGAACTCATTAAACTTGCAGCAATGTTTATTTCTCAAAGTCTCCATTTCTTGTGCACGTTGACTATCTTTTTGTTGGGCATCAACCTCCCTCTCATTTTGTCACCTTGAATGTCATTGTCATCTTCACTTTCATCAACCTATAAAGACATATATACCAATTAACAACCTATATTACAATCCAACTACAACTACATAATGGTATTTGCAAAAATTGCATTTCTGCAATCCTTATGCAGAAATGCAATCCTTATGCACAAATTGCACTAAAATCAACACGGCAAATTTAGTGAATACATTGCACTAAAATCATCAGATGCATTTCAAACCCCTCTTATATGTGAGGGGGTCACTTCTAATATTTACTTATGAGATCAAGTTAAAAATAATATATGTAATGTTGATTATGAGTTACGTTGAATCAAAATTTCAATTCTATTATCAATTTGTAACGAGACACCCAATAACCCAAGACAACAACGACTAGGTTCATTACTTACAAATAAACTAAACTAAATTGAAAAAAAAAAACTGAATGTAAATATTCCAAATGCTGAGTTCTTAACCATTATTTGTTATAATTTATATGCAGTCTATCATTAAGCAAAAGTATTCACCGGATCCATTTGGGAAAATGGAATACGGATCCAAAAATCCTAGCAAGGTACAGAAATCCTAGCAAGGAAAAAGCTTTCTTTCACCCCATTTGTGATGTGACCAGTAGTACAAAGAGACCTCTTGCAAGTAGGTTTAGTTTTACACAGAGACATGATCAAAGAAGTCTGCAGAGACCATTACAATGGAACAACAATGCGGGAAGCTTTGGATTATATATCGAACCTTTGCATAGTAATCCTTCTAGACTCTGCGAGCAATCTGATGTTGTGTAGGCTGATGCTGTGCCAGTCTGTAAACAAGTGCCATAAAACTCGAATTGCTTACACCACAGAAAACAAAAATCCCACACGGAGACAAAAACCAACCATTACACCCTGAGAATGGGATAACCTTAATCCATGCATTAAAAATGAAGTAAACAAAACATATGGGCGACAAACACTTCTTCTATGTTTCTAAACCCCCTGATATTGTTGCCTACGCTGAATACCGCCAAATCTAGCAGCTGACTAACATCTTCGTTGAAGGCATTTAAGGCGACAATATCACAGCGTTCCATGGTGAATAACCGGAGGGAACCTCTTATGAGGAAGAACATGATTCCCATGAAGTCAGCCTAAAAGAACAATTAAGGAATATCAAACCTAGTAAAAGTAACACAACCTAGAAGTTCTAGGATCGGCATACCATTAGCTAGCAGTATAATTCTTTAAGCATTGAAATCACAGACTGCATATATTGGCAAAAACTATGAACTGAAGAAAGAAGAGCAAAGTAAGAACAAATAATACAGTGAAGCTATGAGCAAACTGAAACATTAGTTCCTGATCACTGAATTATGTCCATTACAAAAACGCAGCAGCAAACATCAAACCCTCTTTGGTTCATCGTCCGCCATGGCAACCTTTGGCGAATATTGCATATCCAGCTCTGAGAGACTGAGAGACTCATTATCCACTATCGAATCCAATTACTGGGACACTACTCCAGATCAAAACCTAATCCTAATTTCTGGAATTTACATTCACTATAGAAGCTCCTAAACTCCAAATCAAAAAACAGAAACTAAACCAAAATGCAATCAGAAAATTTAATCAAAATTTCAAAAAATCATCACCTGATGAGATTCTTAGAAGTAATACGAGGACCCTTGATTGCTGCACCGATAAACTGCTTCCAGTTATAGAAATTCCCCTAATTTTCCCAAACCACCAAAAATTCCATCTTTTTTACAATTCAATCAATTCAAAGATTGAAACTTTAACTAAAAATATGAAGAGAGTTAGCCGCAAAGGGGGCGAACCAGGTGGCACCGAGGACGGAGACGCCGATTGCGACGGCGAGGGCGCGTGACCAGGAAATTGGCAAGGTCTGAGGGCTCATCATTGTGGAGCTTGCGGAACTTGGCGGAGACGCGGTTGACGAGGTCGTCGCTGTCATCGTCGCGCCCTCGTTCGTCCTCGTCGCGGCATTGTCGTCAGGCCATCTTCGTCGTCGAGCCGTTGTCAGCGCAAGTTCGTGCTCGTCTGGGCGTCGGCAAGGAGTCGGATTTCGACCATGGAGCTCGCGATTTCGGCTATGGCTCGGACCTGATCCTATAGCTCATGGGACGATCTCATGAAAAACTAGTGCTACCGCGACGGCGACTCGGCTTGGGGAAGAACAATAGGAGTGGCAAAATGTTGTAAATTGAAATGTTTGACAAGGATAAAACTGGAAGAAAAAAATTTCATTAAGAATTGCAGAAATCCCCAGCGTGTCCCAAATGAAATCACTTGCGCAAAAGCTACTTCTAGCCTGCTTTCAATAATCAGCTTTCGCGAAAGTGATTTAGCCTCGAAACTGATTTCGTTTGAGTTTACCGAACGCCTTTTTGGACCGACAATGATTTCAAAAAGCAATGTCAAATGGGGCCTTCGTCTTCAACCTTCGCCAGCAACTGCAACAATAGCTCCCCCATGAAATTCTCCAAAGTTCTTATGCAGATTCATGAACAAAGTATTACAACATTAACACAAAGTTGGGTTTTTATCATGAATGGTGTCTGCATTTTCACTAACCGGACTTCATAGTGCTTAAATTTTAAAAGTGATCAATTTGGTACCCAGACTTTCAAAAACCGAACTCCATAGTACATGGACTTTAAAAGTGATCAATTTGATACCTAGACTTTCAAAAAGAGGATTATGTGGTACCTCAGTCAATTTTTTTGTCAAAGTTTTCTTTAAAATGAATAATAAAATGGTCTTTTGGTATAAATTTTTTGTAAAATACTATTTTTTTACCTCTCAACTATATATATATATATATATATATATATATATATATATATATATATATATATATTATGGTGTTTCAAAAAATATATATGCATATGACTATTATAAAACAATAGATAAATTGATAAATAAAAATATAATCGAACATAAAAAAATATTTCTAACATAAATTGAGTAATAGAAAAAATCTACCGTTCGAGTATATTTTCATTAATCAATTTATTTATTACTCGAACATAAAAAAAATATTTCTAACATAAATTGAGTAATAGAAAAAGTCTACTGTTCGAGTATAATTTGATTAATCAATTTATTTATTATTCTAAAATAGCTACGTGTACATTTTTATTTTTTCGAAACAGCATAATACACATTTATATAGAGGTTGAGAGGTGAAACATGTGTTCGCACAACGGATTTTATCTGTCGTCTGAAAGGGTCAAAGCACAACAGGGGATTTAACGACAGAAGATACCCCCATTATACGACGGGTTTTACTCGTTGTAAAACGCCATTTTTTTGGTAGTGTCAGAAAGGAAGTCGAAATATGTTTTCCCGGAGAAAACTAACGCCGGTTTGAGATTTGACTGCATAGCTTCTTTCCATTTATAAGCTAACAAACTTTGCCTTTTATTTTTGTGCTTGCGACACTTTTATAATACAGGATAGCAGATACTCAACTATATTATGAACTCGATACTCGATTATTTTCACAACACAACAACGCCAAAGCTGGTCCTAATGAACGTTAAACTTTTGCTAATTGATTTTGAGTTAGATAATCAAAATTCGGCTATATCAAGCTTGATTTGGTGGTAGTCGTACAAGGTCCAGTTAAAGACAAGATTGTGACTGGAGGTCCAATAAAACTAGTCAAGTTAAAAGGTTGTGACAGTCCATTTCTAATTCAATCTTGCCCATGAACAAGGGAGGCCGAATTGCAACTGGGTCGACCAAAAGAACAAAACCACAATTATGCAGAATTATGTTCGCACCACGGCAGCAGAATATATTAGTTCATAATTTTTCATAATATTCCAATGGATTGGGCCCCATGATGAGAACCAAGTACAATTAACAAACTAATTAGTACCTAGATTACATGAAACATATACGTTATTTATTTACCATTGAGGCTGCCTGACAACTAAATTCCAAATGATCGACACAAAACATAGTTGAAAGTGAGACGTTGGACAAACGTGGGGACAAATCCAAGTTAATCTAAGAACGCGCAAACGAACACAAGGACACAGATTGTCTCGAATATTCATTACAACGTTCCCTCCCAATACATACAAAAGTAAACAGAGAGTTGAAGGGACTGTAAACATTGAGTTTGGTACTACAATCAGACCCAAGATACATAATCAATCAGTTGACACTGTAAGATCAACGACAATGATGTCGCTTTTAAGTTTATCATCGTTACCTTTGGAATGTTTATTGAAGTGGAGATTGCAAAGTATAATAAGGAGGAAGGCAGCAACATAGATGGAATAGGCGGCACATTTGAACCAAATAGGAAATGGGATTGTGATGGATATGAAGAAGGATGTGATGCCAGATAAGAGACCACAATTATGGAAGAAACCGGGGATGTAGGGAACAAATTTGCTGACCAAAATGCAAGTAAAAGCAAGCAAGATTGTGAGTCCAAGAAAGTGAAAGGCTATTGGGAGCTGTTGGGAGTGAATTTGGACTGGTAGGAGAGCTAGTCCGATTGCCGCAGTCAAGCAATACACCACAGTAATCTTTGCCCAATCCAAGTTGTTAGTGCGGTACTTGTTACTCCTATCCTTGTAATAAGCTTGCTCAAGTGCTGCTTCCGGGTCACCATGATTGACACGAACACAATCGTCATCTTCAATCGGAATTACTAGAAGTTTGAGTAGTTGTAGTATCTTTGTAGTAACTGCAAAGACAGAAGGCTTTAAGCAGTGATCATATGCAGTTCTACTAAGATTCTTCATTTTTGTAGATAAGAGAGATAAATAGAGAAACAGAAATAGATAACTCAAAATGAGGTTAGAACATGTTGAATTCCGAGAGAATGGTTGGACTATAAAAGAAAAGAAAAAGGGAATATTGTGTAATGGGCCAAACTAAAGACAGAGACATTGACAATGATAGAGACAGAGTTCAAGCTAGTTGAGTCGATAGGGACTGTGTAACAAGCCATGAAGGGAATTTCCTTGTAGTTCAAGTTCACTACCGAAAATACACATTGATTAGTAAAGTAAGGAGCAATATAACAGCATTGAATATTTGTGACTTACGTGTTGTCTGTTTGCCTAGCTTCTATTGGGTGTCATTACTGCATCCCAATGCCATGAGATCAAATCTTACCGCCCTCAATCTTGATTGATTTAAAAAATAAAAAAAAATGACTTACGCATTAACTACTAATTAAAAAATAGACTTGTGTAACATTGATAACAAAACTATGAACCAAAACCTTTGTTATTGGGGGTACATATGGCAATCCAATGGGGAATATGGATTTAGCTTTGAAAAAACAAAGACTAACCATTTATACACACAGATGATCAGGTAGAAAATTGGTGATCTCCCCTTAGAGCATCTCCACCCATGTTGGGTGGATTGCCTTAGATCTAAGGGCAATTGCACAAATTGCCCTAGAGCAATTTGGAGGCCAACAAATTGCCCTTGTTGTCTCCACCCAACAAGGGCAATTTGGAGGGCAATTTGCATTTAAATAATATTTTACTATATCAATTTGTTAAAATATTACTTTTATTCAATACATATTAAATAAACATTACAAATAAAAACATTCAAAACATTAAAAATAAAAACATCTTAAACATTACAAATTAAAACATTAAAAATTAAAAAACTAAAAATTAAAAATAAAAACATCATAAACATTACTAATATGGGAGTAGGAAAAAAGTTTGGTTAATGTATTAATAAGATTGTGCTTATTTATAGGAAAAATTAGGGTTTTTTTCCGGATTAAAAAAAAAATTCAAAGGGTAAAAAAAGGGATTTTTAGGGTTTTTTACCAGATTTAAAAAAAAAAGAAATGGGTAAAAAATGGACGGCCAAGATCACTTGACCGTTTCAAATCGGACGGCCCAGGAGATAGTGCTTGCTGACGTCATTGCTGACGTCAGCGTACTAACAATTTAAAAAAAAAAAAAAAAAAAAAAAAGCCTGCGCGCGGCAGGGGTTGTCGGCCGACCGCGGGTGCGTCCGAGGTCGATCGCCGACCTCGCCCGAGACAGAGAACTCGGACCCGGTCGATTCCGAGTCCGATTTGGCACCAGTGGAAGCGCGAGCGGGCTATTTCGCGAGCAATCGGTCGATTGCCCGTCCGATTTGCAGTCCGCTGCAGATGCTCTTAGCCATTGGGTCACAATCAAAAAGTAGTTAAGGCGATGCCATATGTACCCCCCAATAAAATAATATCAATTCTACAAAGTTGGCTTGACTTTCGGATAGAAGAAATGCCAGCTGGACTTGTTTTAGATGAGAACTACACTGTTTCAAACTTAAGTTGAATCTTCTTGGATTTTTCTGCACAAACTAATGTCTAGACATCATTACCTTTTTTGATGAACTTTGTATTCACCAAAAAAAGTTGAATAAGCTTGGATTTTTGTGTGGTGAGTCATATTGGCTACTGTCTCCCTAGAATAATAAATTATAAAATTCTTCCATTTTGGTTTTTTTAAACCTGCTTTACCCTACAAATCGTCGTCAGAATAATTGACAAACCTTTTGTTGAGGATTACTTATCATTCTTTTTGCCAGTATGTATGGTCAGTGAAAATGGTGATAATTAGCAAATTATAGTATCATGCTAATTAAGAGACGCAGGGTCATATAGCTAGACCAATGCTTTTACCGCTTGTGCGGTTCGGTTGTTGTCTTCAACATGGAATTCCTTATTGCATTCTTTTTTTCTCTTTCCAAAGATATGCGATTGGGAGAATGAGTGAAAAATTAAAGTTATTTTTTTTTGTCAACGAATGAAAAATTAAAGTATTCATACTATGTTTGAAAAATTGTGATTAAGAAAACCCTACTTTCCTGTTACGAATATGTCACTCTCTGACAACAATGCTCGTCAAGTACTATTGCTTTTGTATGAGGATTTTGCGACCAAGATCTCAATGAATGAAGCAGCTGATCAAACTCGTGACCTCAAACATGATAATAAATATTTTTAAACAACTTAATTACAAATCTTTTACATCTAATTTTGGCTTTAGCTTTCATAAGGAAGTTTCAAGAAACAACAAAAACTAACTCGAAAGTGTTCGCGCAAAATCTGTGGTGGGGGGCATATCATGGACAAGGAAAGGCCCAAAAACAAAAATGTAGACGTTTCATTTGGAATAGGAATGAAGGATCAACTGGAGGCCGTGGACGACGACGAGCATCGAGACCCAGTTGTGGAGGCGGGGAGATGGACTCGGGCGGGTCAAGGAGGAGTTACTTGAGCTGCTGCTTCCATGGATGGCTGCAGTGCTTGTGGATGAAGCAATCAAAGGGACCTTGCTGTCTCTGTCGTTTTTGGAGGCATGGGCAAGGAGAGGGAGCAATGGAGTTTGAAAAGAGGGATTCCGAGTTGAAAACCTGAAATTACGGTATTGAAGAAAACGGCGTCGGATCGCGTGAAATTGGAGTTCAAATGAGGTGGAGCTCTCGTCATCGCAGCGGTTTCAGGAGATCATGGAGGTCATTAGGAGGTTCATCGCCTCCCTTCGCCTCCGCCACCTGACTCCTCAGCCGTTGCTGGTGGAGAATGGGAGGGACAAGTCCAACGGCGGAATGAGTTTTTTTTTTTTTTTTCTGTTGTAAATTTGTTATCCACGTGTCATGATTTGGTTGGCTGGGAACACTGAGGTGATCCACATCATTTGCTCTGAGCGTACGAGCATCTCCACCGGTATCGTTATCGGACGGGCAATCGACGGATTGCCCGCGGAATCGGACAAACCCAGCTCCACATCAAGCACTAGGCAATTCTTTGTGGTTGTCGTTCATTATATTTTGCATCATTGCTGTGAAAGCAAAGAAGGACTGATTAAAAACAAAAAAAACAAAAAAAAAACAAGACAGTAGGAGAAAGAAGCAAGTGGGTCATGAGAAAATAAAAGAATGCAAAACATGGGAGAATGCAAACAGGAGAGAAGAAGAAAACGAAAGAGAGAGAAAGGAAAATAAAATAAGTTGTGGGCCATGAAAAATAGAAAAGTGGCGGGCCATGAATTTGGAGAAAAGCAAACAGAAGTGGGGATTTTAGGCAAAACGCTGGCGTTTGGAGGATCTGCACAGGCTCTGCAGAGGAGCCGGACCCCTTCTCGTAAGGAAGTTCCTATCTAAAATTCAGGCGTAACAACTGAAAAAAACACTCCGACACAAAGTACAAGCCTAACGAGAACTTTTAATTTGCTTTTCGTGGGGTTAATCAAATTGTGAGTCCATTAAGTCATGTTGCAGATTGGGAGTTCAGACTTGCAAGAATATTGGTTGAGGAAAAGTTCAAATTTGCAAGTTTATGTTTTAACCAATCATAAGAGAAATCATACAGAAACAATTGCTAATGGTGTTAGTGGCTTAATTGATATTGAAATAATTTGTTATC
The DNA here is from genome assembly GCA_033992175.1 of Spiraea crenata. Lineage (NCBI taxonomy): Eukaryota > Viridiplantae > Streptophyta > Magnoliopsida > Rosales > Rosaceae > Spiraea > Spiraea crenata. Next base: position 711,781 of record JAVBHV010000022.1, read on the forward strand.
AAAACACATCCACCACTACATTTGGGGGCGTATTACTCCTTGTTGAAGTACACCTTTCCAAATTTAATGCAGTTATGGACACATTCAACTTTAAAACTATACTAGCAAAATGACCCGCGATAATGATGCTGCGGGGTTTGCACATGAGTGAAACACAAACAAAAATATGCTCGGTTTTTGTGGATGCTATGCAGACAGTACATGTCTTATGTAAATGGAAGATTTTACCGCTACTGTTTAACATGTTTGGCATATATACAAACACTCAGATACCATGAGAGAGTCTCATCCTTTTACTCCGTTTAGAATAATCACAGTAAGATAGGACTCTACATTCACTAAGTAATAAATTTTCAATATATAGGCACCATTGTAAAACAAACATGAATAAGGTATTTAGTTCTTCAAAATGCGAGCTCGAAGCTCAATGGATCTCCTACTCTACTTCAACATAAATACTATAGCATCATAAATCCATCTAAACAATGTTAGCACCTAACAAAGGCAAAAACCCGTTTTGTGGGAGACAGGATTAGTCCATCTGCAAGTCTAATATCATTATTGTACCCGAACTTCCTAAGGACAGTCCACGTTGTCTCTAAGCTCAATGGATCTCCTACTTTACTTCAACATAAATACTATAGCATCATAAATCCATCAAAACAATGTTAGCACCTAACAGAGGCAAAAACTAATTTCTAGTACCTGATCCGAAGCCCGTTTTGTGGGAGACAGGATTAGTCCATCTGCAAGTCTAATATCATTATTGTATCCGAACTTCCTAAGGACAGTCCACGTTATCTCTAGGCGTCCCTTCTCTATAAATAATGCATGAAGGAAGAGAAATCCTGTCAAAGTAGGCCCCCGTTCATTGCCTCCTTCCGGTAACTTTTCTTGCACTGCCCTCATAACACCAACTATTTGAGAAGGCTGTAATGGAGCATTGAAACATTTAACCTGTTTACAATAGGCATTGAACTTTCCATGAATCTCAATCAAAGACACCATATATTAAGCTAAGAGTGTTGAGAATATAGCTATAAGATCGAATAAAAACTGTCACATAAAGAAACAGGACTATAAGATCAAATAAAAACTGTCACATAAAGAAACAGGACTTTAAAAAGCATTAAGAATAGAATATTGTCCAGCAAATTGATGCACATAAAAAAGGGACCTGGAAATCATTCAGCTCTGCATCACTGAGGGCACCATCCCTGTCGTGATCACACAGAATGAATATTTGCTTCAAGACTTGCACACATTGATCCTTCAAATTTTGTGTTTCCTGATCGAATAATGGGCTCGTTGGATGAAGGACAGTTTTTTGTGCATAGTAAAACACCTCAGGAATCTGCAAATAGAAATAGTTCATTAGCATATCTTACCAAAAGAATTAAATAATTCAATAAGTAGAGTCCAAGCATTGAAGCGGCAACACCAATAAGCACGCGCAATAAAGAACGTTTTAAGAAACTTGACTTGAGAGAAGCCACTACAGACCTGAACATGTTTATATGCCGAACACTCAATGCAAGTTTCAATCTCCCGCACTCCTGCATTATTGGTGACATGACTTCTTCCAAGCTCACCTGGTTGTCCTCATCTCTCAAATCTAGCCTACAACCCACCACTATCACAGGTACCTTCACCTGCTCAATTAATTTTACATTTCCATCATAAGTACATACTAAAAGGCACAGGTTATTGCCACTTTTAAAATGGAACAGGGGTACAATAAACTTATTGGGATTCATTTCCAGAGTGAAAGGTATATACTATCAACGTCTAATTTATTTAATCAGCATAGGATATTTTTCTCTTGAAAAAGCTGGCAATTGTAGTGATGAAAAAAAGGTAACAACACACCTGTAGCTGACGAAGTTTCGGAATCCAGATCTGACTCAGATGAGCAAGAATTTCTGGCATATCAAACACACGCCTATGTAAGCACAACCGCATCAGCCAGCTTCAATTCTTCGGCAACTTTGTTTTCACCCTCCGGTCTGATTAAACGAACAGAATCAACCAATTTAGCATCATACCCATCGCCTTTTCGTTATATATACTGAACTGTGTTCAACTGCAACGCAGATTCACGTTCAGCAGGAACCTTCAAATCTGAAAGAGTCATCAAGTCAAATCAGCAGGCAGCATCAACTATTCAAGCTGATGCAGCCACCATGTATGCAAATGAAAGCATAAAAAGGTAAAATACCGTAATAGCTCTTTGAAGATAAAGTCCTTTTGAGATTAGATTTGTGTAGGTTAGAAGACGTTTCACACTCTCAATATCACTTTCAATGCTATCGGCAACACCAGGGTACTGAATTTTCATTGCCCCATGCATACCATGCTTAGTGACAATTGGTGTACCTATAAAAGTTTTAAAAGGGTAAGACAAACAGTGGGAGAAATGTATAATGCATGATAGTTTGAACTATAGATATCTATTGATAGATGCAAAATAATGTTGTCAGGCAAAGATATGGCATTATAAGTAGATTGATGTCAATGCACATAACTTATTTGCAGCATCTCTAACAGTAGTGGGCAACTGGCCGCTTAAATATTTGTGGAGATGCCTAATTTGGCTTGGAGATGCTGCAATGTGTTTCCGTACATTTTCTTCGATGATTTCTTTTCGGCTGCGACAGCCTCAGCAAGAGCAATTGGCATCAGGCAGAGGCCTAATTTGGTTTGGAGATGCTGCATTGCCTTGTTCATGTCTGTTTCCATCAGCCTCACTACTTGCTCCAAATCAACATCATTGAAAGAAATATCTTCTACTTGACCGATTGATGGCGATAGCAACGAACCATTAGCACCCTAGCAATATTTAGTTCACTTGTCAGAAGTATAATCACAATCAAGTTGTGTACGAATTGATATCCTGCTAATGCTACATGTTAAAACAGTTGATATGGAGAACATTTTGCTCAGGTATATTGTATCGAACATATTTAAGTTTAAAATAGGAACAAAGCTGGTACTCAGTGCCTGCAAATCGTCACATCATTATCAAGTTATGCATAAAAAGTGTAATAGAAATCAGAGTCTTGGGCCTTCTCATTGTTATTTGTTCAATTTGTCACACCAGATTCAGTTGATCACCATTTCTTTCAATGAAAATGTGGATGGACTATTAGAAGTGCAGAGGAAAGTCACCATACCTTGACTTGGAGCTGAAGAGACTTAACATACTCAGTGATCTCATCGAGCATGGATGCCTTGTCGGTCTGAAAATCATGAATTACACCAACGCTTCTTAAGAATCAAGCCTTGTTAGAATGTGTTGCAGTGTGAAATGGAGAAGAAGAGTTTTTAAGGGGACTACAACTTCACATCAGAGATTGTGTTTTATTGAAAGAAAAACTACCTGTCCCTGCGACGACCAAATGCTATGCATTTAACCTTCACATAACTCATGCAGACGTGATGCCTGGGAAGCAGCTCAATCAAGTTTCGGAATCAAAAACCCAAATCACATCCCAAACCAGCTCTAACAACAACAGCTTCGGCCAAACATGAAAGCAAATAAGTTATGTGCAAAATCATCAACACTGATAAGCAGAAAATCCAATTGAATTGATGAACCCACAAGTCCAGAGCTATCACCTTTTTGATTAGAAACTGTAATTGAACCACATCAAAAGAAATTAGAAGACAAATCCGGTGCTATCACCGGTTTTCTCGTGGTTTTGAACCCACTTGGTAGAACGGCTGATGAATAGGTTGGTTCTTCTTCGGCCTCTTCGTCTTTCTTCTCCAAACGCTCCGTTGGTGGTGGCGGGGAAGTGGGCTTAATGATATTGTGGTGATGTGATGCCGATAGAGGGTTGTGATGACGATTCGCAAAGTTTAAAGCTGTGTGGCGCAATATTCTGATTACGACGACGCCAAATGTGGTAAATTGGAAGCCGTAATGAAGCGATCGGACGGGATGTAACAAAACGCTTGATGCCAAAATCATTAGTTTTTTGAGGTTAGCTACAGTAGTTCACAATTCATTGTATGGATAATTTAAGGCAAGAGAAACATCACTTAAATTATAGCAGATCTTTTGGATAACTTTTTTTTCTTCTCATTCAAGCTATAAATGCAAGTAGTCCGTACAAGATACACTGATCTAGGTCACGAAAATTTTTTGACCAAATGATCTAATTCACAAACAAGTAAATGTAACCACACACATACATAATATATAGAGTGTTTCAACCTAAAATATAATCAATCAGCTGTCACTGCAGAATCATCTGGAATGTCGCTTTTGTGATCGCGACAATCAGAGTATTTATTGAAGAGAAGATTGGACAATTTAATGAGAAGTAAGGCTGCAGCTTAAATGGAATATGCAGTACATTTGAACCACAAAGGAAAGGGAATGGTGATAGATATGAAGAAGGATGTGACACCAAATAAAAGACCGAAATTATGAAAGACACGGGGGAAGTAGGGAACAAATTTGCTGACCAAAATGCAAGTGAAGGCAAGTAAGATTGCGAGTCCAAGAAAATAGAAGGTTCTTGGGAGCTATTGGGAGTGAATTAGGACGGGTAGGAGAGCTAGTCCGATTGCCGCAGCCAAGCAATACGCCACAATAATCTTCGCCCAATCCAAGTTTTTAGTGTGGTACTTATTGCTCCTATCTTTGTGATAAACATGCTCAAGGGCTGCTTCCGGGTCACCATGATTGCCACAAGCACCATTGGCATCCTCAATCGGACTAATTACTACATTTTTTAGTAGTTGTAGTATCTTTGTAGTAATTGCAAGGAGAAAAGGCTTTAAGCAGTGACCATAAGCAGTATTAATGAGATTCTTCATTTTTGTAGATGGAGAAATGAATGGAGAAATAGAAATAGGTTCAAAATGAGGTTAGGACATGTTGAATTCCGAGAGAGCGGTTAGACTATATAAGAGAAAAAGTGTTAGATTAGAACAGGCACAGCAAACATATAAATAATAAAGAGCAGGCACAGAAAACATAGAAAGGATAAAGAACGCACACTAAAGCCAACACCTTGTACAGTTTACTAAGGAAATACGCATTGACTATTGACCCCCAAAAAAAAAAAAAAATTTCCCTTGTCTTTTCAAGCAACCGCCTCCCCTCACCCCACTTCTGTATGTTTCCTTGAGCCTCATTCTAATGCAATCGTTGCTAACAAAAGTGATTAGTTACTACATAATTAGAGAAGAAAACTATGAACCGAAATATGGAAGTGCTTATGAACCGAAACCTTTGTTTGGTGATGAAATTAAGACACAATTGGCGACCCCCGTAGCCATTGGGTCCCGACTTTTGGAATCGGCTGATAAATTCGAACTGAATTTGAACTAATGAACTGTCTTTTGCTACTAAGGGCGGAGCGACACTTCGGATTCAGGTGTGCTCCAGCTCAAGGTAATTGTGCAATATTCTTAATTTTTTTGTCATAAAAATGCCTCTAATTCTTGCAATTTTAATCTTAATTTTTTAGCAATTTCTTTTTCAGCCCACCTTATAAGCTTAATAAAAGACCAATTTATCTAAGTTAGTTCAACCTACCAAAACCTCTTGATTCTCCTCTTGTAGTAATTCAACGAAAAATTAAATAAGTTAGGATTTTTGTGCCTGACTGATTCTTTACCTTTTTAGATAAATCGTCGTCAAAATATTTGACAAATTTTTTGTTGAGGATGACTTAGACCTTTTGCTAGTATGGTTAGTGAGAATGATAGATTATCAGATTGGTATCATGCCAAGACACGCAACGTCATGTAGCTAGCTAGACCAATGCTTTGTGCGGATTCTGCACAAAAGCCATTCTCTCTCTAAAAACCTCTCCCTTCTCTCTAGAAACCCAAATCCAGATCTCAACCGTATTGGGGGAAGGGGGCTTCTCCTCCTTCCCCCATCCTTTTTCTTTTATGCTTGTTTTCTTTGTTCTACTTTGTCTTATTTTCAACTATTTGGCCCCAGATCTACAAATTCCTTCCATTTTCTTATCTTTATCCACCACCTTCAAGCTCCTGGTTCATCTATTCTCATCTAGACCTGTCACCGCCACTGTCATCAACTGGACTGCTCTCGAAATCAAAACGAGGCTCTTCCATGTGAAGTCCTCTCGTTATCTTGTCGACTGGGATGTATACAAAGCCATCTGCTATAGACTGTTTTGTCCTATGTTTGTGCTGTTTCTTGCTCTGGTTCTCTCCGGATGGGCTGACTGGTTTGTTTTGGCGACGGCGCGACTTGGTTGCGGATGCTTTGGCTGGATTGGTGTTTGCTTTATTTTTTTCTGTTTTTGTTTTTGTTGATGGGCTTGGGCCTTGTAGTTTAGGTTTTACTGCTTTGTTCGGTTTTGGTACTTTTTGTAAGGGTTTGGGCCCCCCACTGGGCCTTTAATTTTATGCAGTTTGTTACCTTGACCAAAAAAAAAAAAAAAAAAGCTAGACCAATGCTTTTACCGCTTGTGCCATTCTACAAATTTAATATGGGCCTTCAACGTATCTGGACAATTTGTTTTTGTTGATATTTTAGTCTTATATTACGTGCAAAAACATAATGCAAGGAGGAGAATTTTGTGCTGCTACAGCTATATCACACGCCTATGTAAGCACAAACCGCTCACTCTTCCCCCTTTTCCCCCCCCCGCAAAACACCCCCCCCCCCCCGCATCTGCAAAGAGTCTTCAAGTCAAATCAGCAGGCAGCTTCAACTATTCAAGCTGATGCAGCCACCATGTATGCAAATGAAAGCATAAAAAGGTAAAATACCTTAATAGCTCTTTGAAGATAAAGTCCTTTTGAGATTAGATTTGTGTAGGTTAGAAGACGTTTCACACTCTCAATATCACTTTCAATGCTATCGGCAACACCAGGGTACTGAATTTTCACTGCACCATGCATACCGTGCTTAGTAACAACTTGTGTACCTACAAAAGTTTTAAAGGGTAAGACAAACAGTGGGAGAAATGTCTAATGCATGGTAGTTTGAACTATAGATATCTATTGATAGATGCAAAATAATGTTGTTAGGCAAAGAAATGGCATTATAAGTAGATTGATGTCAATGCACATAACTTATTCGCAGCATCCCTAACAGTAGCAGGCAACTGGCCGCTTAAATATTTGTGGAGATGTCTAATTAGGTTTGGAGATGCTGCATTGCCTTCTCCGCCTTGTTAGAATGTGTTGCAGTGTGAAATGGAAAAGAAGAGTTTTTAAGGGGACTACAACTTCACATCAGAGATTGTGTTTTATTGAAAGAAAAACTACCTGTCCCTGCGACGACCAAATGCTATGCATTTAACCTTCACATAACTAATGCAGACGTGATGCCTGGGAAGCAGCCCAATCAAGTTTCGGAATCAAAACCCAAATCACATCCCACACCAGCTCTAACAACAACAGCTTCAGCCAAACATGAAAGCAAATAAGTTATGTGCAAAAATCGTCAATACTGATAAGCAGAAAATCCAATTAAAAGAAACCCGTCAAGAAATGAGGCAATTGGAGCGCCCCCAATTGAATTGATGAACCCACAAATCCAGTGCTATCACCTTTTTTATTAGAAACTGCAATTGAACCAAAAGAAGTTAGAAGACAACTCCAGTGCTATTACCTGTTTTCTCGTGGTTTTGAACCCACTTGGTTCAACGCCTGATGAATAGGTTCTTCTCGTGCTTCTTCTTCGGCCTTCGTCTTTCTTCTCCAAACGCTCCGTTTTTCTTTGCTGGCGTGGTGGTGGCGGGGAAGTGGGCTTAATGGTATTGTGGTGATGCCGATAGAGGGTTGTGATGACGATTCGCAAAGTTTAAAGCTTTGAGGCGCAATATTCTGATTACGACGACGCCAAATATGGTAAATTGGAAGCCGTAATGAAGCAATCGGATGAGATATAGTATTGAGGTTAGCTACAGTAGTTCACAATTTATTTATTTATTTTGGTCAAACAGTAATTCACAATTCATTGAATAGATAATTTGAGGCAAGAGACACATCACTTAAATACAAGAATTAAAATTTCGGTTTCGATGGAAATTTCGATAGTCAAATTTATGGAAATTTCGATGGAAATTTCGATAAATTTTGGTAAATTTCGATAGTTTCGAACCTCGAAAATTATGGAAATTTCGATGGAAATTTTGTTCCTTGCTTAAATGATAGCGGATCTTTTGGATAACTTTTTTTTCACATTCAAGCTAAATGCAATTAGATACATACAAGATACACTGATGATACAGGTTCCAAATGATCTAGTTTACAAACAAATAAATGTAACCATACACACATACATAATATATAGAGTGTTTCAACTTAAATATAATCAACCAGCTACCACTACAGAAACATTTGGGATGTTATTTTTGTGATGGTGACAATTGGAGTATTTATTGAAGACAAGATTGGACGATATAATGAGGAGTAAGGCTGCAATGTAAATGGAATAAGCAGTACATTTGAACCACAAAGGAAAGGGAATGGTGATAGATATGAAGAAGGACGTGACACCAAATAAAAGACCGGAATTATGGAAGACACGAGGGAAGTAGGGAACAAATTTGCTGACCAAAATGCAAGTGAAGGCAAGTAAGATTGCGAGTCCAAGAAAATAGAAGGTTCTTGGGAGCTGCTGGGGGTGAATTTGGATGGGTAGGATAGCTAGTCCGATTGCCGCAGCCAAGCAATACACCACAATAATCTTCGCCCAATCCAAGGTTTTAGTGTGGTACTTATTACTCATATCTTTGTAATAAGCCTGCTCAAGTGCTGCTTCCGGGTCACCATGATTGCCACGAGCACCAGCGTCATCCTCAATCGGACTAATTACTACATTTTTGAGTAGTTGTAGTATCTTTGTAGTAATTGCAAGGAGAAAAGGCTTTAAGCAGTGACCATAAGCAGTATTAATGAGATTCTTCATTTTTGTAGATGGAGAAACAGAAATAGGCTCAAAATGAGGTTAGGAGATGTTGAATTCCAGGAGAAGGATTAAAGACTATATAAAGAGAAGGGTGGATCTAAAACAAAAAGCATTGTCAGCACATATAAAGACTTTGAGAACTTTTCCCGTCAAAGTCAGGGACACAATTTTCCTACAGATCTTTTATTCTTTCCCTACAGATCTTTCAGTTTTTGGTAAGTGTTTCCCTACAGATCTTTCCTAGCACGTTTGTCTGATTTTTCTTCAGTTCAGAACTACTTTAAAACCAGACTAAATTGCAAGGCAAAAAAAAAATCACTGTAGCGAAAAGTACTGTAGTAAAGTTACTGTAGCAAGGCAAAAAAATTGGTGGATTCTAAACCTGTTTTGAACTGAAGAAAGACTGACGTTTGTCTGATTTTTCTTCAGTTTCAGAACTAGTCAGCACGTTATAGTCTTTCCTACAAGCGGGACCGCGGGGAGAAGAAGACAAAATATCCTACAGTAATGAATATAAGCGCAATTGAAATTTCTAGGGAGTTATACATTTGTGTATTGATAAAACCATTCACTATTTCTTGAAGCTCGATCTCTCCTCCGGATGAACCATATAGCCAAGAGAAACCGTGAATCAGAATAGAAGAGCAACTCGGGTCCATTTTTTTCTTAACCAAGACACATGTCGATAGAAGAAGTCCCAGATTTTTCTGCACACTTAAAACTAATGAACTGTCATTTACTACTAATTCAAGGACGAAGCTACACTTCGGATGTGCTCCTGCTCAAGGCAATTGTGCAAAATTCTTTTTTTTTTTCTTTCCTTCATACAAATGCTTCTAATTCTCGCAATTGTACTCTTATTTTTTGAGCAATCTTTATTTCAGCCCAAGAAAAAGACCAATTTATCTAACCTACGTGTAGTAAATAGTAATTCACCAAAAAGCGGAATAAGTTTGCATTTTTGTGCCTGATTGATGCTTCACCTTTTTAGACAAATCGTCGCCAAAGTATGTGACAAATCTGTTGTTGAGGATAACTTAATCCTTTCGCTAGTATGGTTAGTGAAAATAATGATATGGTCATGTAGCTGGACCAATGCTTTTACCGCTTGCACGGTTCTACAAATCAAATATGGGCCTTCAATGTATAGAATTAAGACTTTTTTTTTGGGGTTATTATCATGAGTGGTGTCTGAACTTTTGCAAACTGAACTATGTGGTACCTGAACTTTAAAAGTGATCAATTTTATACCTGAACTTACAAAAAGAAGACAAAATGATACCCGGTTAATTTTTCGGTTAAACCTCCGTTAGGAATGAGGACAAAATAGTCATTTCCCACTGTTTTTTATTTAACCTTATCTATGTCGTCTTCCCTTAACCCAGACCCAACCTCAGCCGCCTCTGTGTCTAAGAAGCAAACCCCCACCGCATCATCATCAACTCGGCTACGCAATCGGAGAAAAAAACCATGAACGACGAATTGATGGCCTCCTCCTCTGTGTCTACTTCTTTCAAGTTATCTGCCAAATCAAAATAAAACACAAAACTCAATCTCCCCAATTGATTCTCCATATCGATTTCATCTGCTCAAATCGAGCCAAAAAATCGAAACAACAAAAAATCGAGTATTGAAATTTAACTTTCATTTCACACAACTCACAACGTACACTTAATCAAATCGGGTATTGAAATATAACTTTCATTTCACACAACTCACAACATACACTTGAATCAAAATTGGAGTTCAGATTCGAAATTTCCAAAAACTCAAATGAAATCTAAACAGATTGTTCCGATATTTTCTCGCAACCAAACAAAAAGTTTTGGAATAGATAAGTGGCGTAACTGAGCAGTACTTGCTCTTTGCGAAGCCGATGCGGTTGCCATTTTCATCCTCTTCGCAACGCCGAGATCGCAGACCTGCAAATTCATCTTCTGCCGAACGATGTCGTTTTGGAGTTTTGGGTTCAGAGAGCTTCGGATTTCTGCAGATGAATTGGGAATGGAGGCTTCAGATCGACGGACGGCAATTAATCACAGAAGGAAAAAGGGTTTATTAAATTGAATTGATGGCTTCCAGTTTCCTCTTCGAGCTCAGCGCTTCCGACGCCGACTACAGTATCTCCAAAATCGGCGCAATTTACCGGCGGAAGCCGTTGCTTCTCCTCCGCCGCCTCTCTCAGACTGCCTTCACTTTCGGCAGTTGGTTCTCCCACCGCTACATTGATAACCCAATGGATCGCTCCGATCAAATGTTCGAGGTCCTCCGCAATTCTGTTTTCTTCCGGATAACCCTGCTTCAAAGAAGACGACACAAAGGAGGAGGCCAGCAATTCGTCGTCCATGGTTTTTTTCTCTCCGATTGCGCAGCCGAGTCGATGATGATGCGGTGGGGGGTTGGTTCTTAAACACAGAGGGCGGCTGAGGTTGGGTCTGGGTTAAGGGAAGACGACACAGAGAAGGTTAAATAAAAAAAAAGTGGGAAATGACTATTTTGTCCTCATTTCTATCGAAGGTTTAACTGAAAAATTAACCGGATACCATTTTGTCTTCTTTTTATAAGTTCAGGTATGAAATTGATCACTTTTAAAGTTTAGGTACCACATAGTCCGGTTTGCAAAAGTTCAGGCACCACTCATGATAATAACTCTTTTTTTTATATTCTAGTTTCATATTACATGTATAAACATAATGCATGTTTGAATAATTTAAGATTAAAATATTCAAAAACGTAGAAAGAGAGGCTATATCAAACTACTTGATATAGAGGTTGTCTACAACATGGAATTCCTTATTGCATTTTTTTTTTCTCTTATACCAAAAATATGAGATCGGGAGAATGGGTGAAAAATTAAAGGGTGATTATATCTCACCCAATAATGCCTTAATTATTAAAATGCCCCTCCAAACTCACTTTCGGTAAAAATTCGCCCCCCCCAAACTCACTTCTGTTAAACCGTTGCCCCCTTTTGAGTTTTTCCGTTTCTTTTTGCTGATGTGGCATTCTAAGTGGATACCACTTGCTGATGTGGACTGCCACATGTTAAAATGGGTTGCCATGTCATCATCATCTTCCTCCCACCCTCACGTGAAATTCTGACCCACCGCTCGCATCGTCGATCTCATCACCTCCTCCGACTTCGTCGTGGCGGCGGACACCGAGATCAAATCACCCAAGCTATACAACACGTTTCTCAGAGACCTAAAGCAAGTAAGAAATCAATCGATTCAATTCCGCACTGATTTCAATTTCCGCTTCAATCCGTACACTGACGAATTGCGTACGTTTCTCCGGTCGATGTGCTCAGTCGCTGTTGCAGCTCGCCAACCCTCTACGCCGTTTCGCCGCCGCCGCAGCCGTGTCGGAGCAAACCGGAGCCGCTCCAAGATCGGTTAAGGCTTTGCTACGTCTCTCAAAATCCGATTTCCTTGGCCGATGAGGTAATCGTATGCGAATTCGGAATGCACGCAAATTGTTTGTGTTATTGCCACTGAGAATCTGAGATCGAATTTGGTGTATCTCCTTCAAGATTGAACGAGACCAAACTCTTGAATGAAAACCCGAGAGAAAATTTCCCAATCTGGGTAATTGCGAGTGCAATCCAAACTTTGAAACCACTGTTGAGCATCTCCTTCAAGATTGAACGAGACCAACCAAACTTTCTCCTCCGGCGGTGTTTGGTAATAGTCGAAGAAACGCTCAGCGCGGTACAACCAAGATGGAGCGTCATCGCCATCGCCGAATCTTGGAAATTCCACCTTCTGGTGCGGCTGACGAGGCAGCCCACGACCCATGTCGAAACGCCCAAGAAAGCCTTCGTCGTGGTGCTCGAAGCACTGGGCTGGGAAGCGATGTGCGCGCCGTGGCAGCGATTGTCGCCGGGAACGCCGTCGTCGTGGAGGTCGAAGCGCTGGGCTGGGAAGCGATTCGCGCCGGGAGCCTGGTCTTGGCGGCGATTGTCGCAGGGAACGCCGTCGTCGTGGAGTTCGAAGCACTGGTGGAAAATTTGCAGCTGGCCCACCAGGAGCTCACCGTCGTCATCGACCTAATTCCCAATCCCATTTTCCAATTCTAAAACCCAATCCCGTTTTCTGCAGTTTTTTTTTTTTTAAATCTGTGAAATTTTTATGTTTTTGCTTAGTTGGACATGGGTGGGCCCCAGTTTTGAGCACGTGGCTGTCACCTCAGCAACATTAAACGGAAAAACTCAAAATGGGGCAACGGTTTAACAGAATCGAGTTTGGGGGGGCGAATTATGGCATTTTGGAGTTAGGGGGGGCGAATTTTTACCGAGAGTGAGTTTGGAGGGGCATTTTAACAATTAAGCCCCCAATAATTATCTCTCCACACCCAATATATTCTAAACACCCACCTCATATTTTTTTAAAGTTCTAATTTCTTTATACACCCAACTTTAATTCCTAAAAACCCCTCCTCACTAACACAGCAAACCAATCCCTCAAATCACCGAAACCGCCTTCCTCCCATAGCAAAACTATTGATCTGGGCGAGGTGAATTTCCCTGAAAAGTAGTTGATTTACCACCGAAAGACATGAAATTCTACATGAACTGTAAGTTATCAAGGTGGAAAATTGATCTCCCTGCCCAATAAAGGACACCATAGAGCTTGAAGATTTGGACATGGGGCCTACTACAAAAGACTGACACAGGAGCAGGGCAACCATGGAAACCCAGCACGCAGTTGAAGTTCAAGACAGTAAGGTTTGAAATGAAAGCCCTTTTTTCCTAGATCTCGTCCACCGAAAGCAATCACCATTACAGTTCATGAACCAATTACACCATTACAATTCATCAATGTTATTTTTTTCGTCGTCCATGATGTCACCGTCGTCCTCAAAAATGAAATCCCCAAATCTACTAATTGGGTTGCCCTGGACAATTTCGAATTCGACGATGTTATTAGTGTCGATAATTGCTTGAGGTGGGTGGGGATGAATGGTGGATGTGGGGGGAGTGGGGATGCCACACAAGTTTTTGGCGATGCAATAGGGGTGCAACATCGGACTGGGGTTGCAACAAAAGATCTTCCTCGGGGGTGGTAGTCTCCGACTTCAATTTCTAAGCCAAGGGGTTCAGTCCTTAATAGTAATTATGTATTAGGTGAAAAATTAAATGATGCATTTGTTAAGATTTTGATTTAGAAAACCCTACTTTCAAGATGTCACTCTCTAACCACGAAAGTGCTACTTTCTTTGTATGAGGTTCCTCGAGCAAGGACTCAATAATGTCACATTGAGCTATCTTGGTCAACTGAATGCAAGTGTCAAAAGTCCTCTTTTTTTTCTTCTTTTTTTTTCCTGAAACATGATGATGAACAGTTGGAGTAGTTATCTTGGTCAACCGAATGCAAGTGTCAAAAGTCCCTTTTTTTTCCCCTGAGAAAGGCAAATGATCAAACTTGTAACCTTAAACATGATGATGAACAGTTTTAATCAATTAAGCTACAAATCTTTTCCCGCTACTTTTGCTTTAATTTTGAGAAGGAAGTTCAAGAAACAACAAAAATTGACTTTGTTCTTGGTTGGAGTAGTATATGTTTGTACAAACTTCTGCTACACCCATCTATCTTGGGGGTACCATGGACAAGGCAAAGAGGAAGACTTCCATGGAGAATGAGGTGATCATGAACTTAGCCCATGAGAAGACCCAAAAGCACAAATGTAGACGTTTCTTGGTGTTAGCCCTAACAAATTGCAGGCGTAACGAGACGGAAAACCAATGGGGAATGGAGACGGAAGAGTCAGCACCAAGTACAGGCGTCACAAGACAATAACTTTTTGCTTTTGGTATGGTTAATCAAATTGCGAGAATCCATTAAGCCACGTTGCAGGTTGTAGAGTTTATTGCAAGAATATTGGTCGAGGAAAAGTTCAAATGTAAAAGTTTATATTTTAACCAAGCAAAGAGAAATCTAACAAAAACACTTGCTAATGGTGTTCGCAGCTTAATTGACATTGAAACAATTTGTTATCAAAACACATCCACCGCTACATTGTCATTTCATGGGTGTATGCTCCTTGTTAAAGTGCAAATTTTCCAAATTTATGCAAATATGGAAACATTCAAATGTAAAACTAACATCACTTAAATAATAACGGATTTTTTTTGATAATTTTTTATATTTCGCATCTCATCGTCCAACTATAATTAAATTTGTACGGGATATACCACTTTAGGTTAGGAAAATTCAAAAGATGATTAAATGAACTTGTTACCAAAGCGTTACAGAAACATGGGCTGTGTCATGCCCAAACATTTGCCAATAATGATTTTGAATTGTTGAGTTCTCATCTCCACCCAATTTGATAAATTTCGTACCAATACATAACCAATCTAGCACACCACACGGTCCACACCCGAAAACTCTCCTCTCTTTTCCCGCATCATCATCCAACACTTGGATTCGGCGCCTCTCCTTCACCTTCCCCCCAACCAAACCCTAACCCCCAAATTCCCCAATCTCAAACCCTAATCCGCCCCCAATTGAACCCGGACCCGACCCAATCCGCCTCCGATTCCCTCAATTCCCACGATTACCCGACCCATCACCGCCAATTCCAGCGATGCGCAAGGCTTTCTCAGGTTCGCGGCATTAATATAATGATCGAATCGTTGAATCACCGTAGAAATTCATTTTATGGGTTTGAGCAATGCCGGAGCTTCGTAGAGGAGTCCGCCGTGGCCGCGCTAGGGTAGCTCGCAAGCCGTCGGACCCGCCGCCGCCGCCGCGTGTGCGGAGGACACGTGCCGCCATCGCCAGAGAAGCCGCCGCCGCGAGGCCGAGGACGCGGTTGGCCGTGAGAAGATTGAAAGAGGAGGGGAAGCCTGTAAAGAAAGGTATTTCTGTATTTCATGAATATGAATATCACAATACAAGATGATACAATTTATAAGGAAGGGAAATACTATCTACGGTAAGTAATTTACTTCCTAAAGTTTAGATGTACAGAACCTAAATCAAAGGAGTTGACCAACTAATATAGGTACAATCAATCAAAACTTATTGCCTCTGATATTTTCCAAATCTTCAATATTCCCCCTCAAGCTGGACTGTGGAGGTCAAGAATTCCCAGCTTGCCTTTAAGTCGTTGAAATTGGTCTTGGCCTAAAGACTTTGTAAACAAATCTGCAACTTGGTCCTCCGAACGTATATAGGCAGTACGTAAAGAACCATTTTGAATCTTCTCTCGAACTACATGACAATCAATCTCAATGTGTTTGGTGCGCTCGTGATATACGGGATTAGCGGCTATGTATAAAGCAGCTTGGTTATCACAATAAAGTAAGCTTGGTGTGGAGTGTGATAAACCAAGGTCATGGAGTAAATACCGTAACCATTGAAGCTCGCAAGTTGCCACAGCCATCGCTCTGTACTCTGCTTCGGCTGATGAGCGTGAGACAGTATCTTGCTTCTTTGTTTTCCACGATATAGGGCTTTGTCCAAGAAGTATGAAGTAACCTGTAGTCGATCTCCTTGTCTTCTTACAATTAGCCCAATTAGAATCACAATAAGCCTTCAATTGGAAATTATTCGAAGCTGATAATAAAATCCCTTGTCCTGGACTTCCTTTTAGATAGTGCAATAACCTGTGTGCAGCTTCTTTATGAGGTGTACGTGGGCTTTGCATGAATTGGCTCAAAATATTAACCGTATGAACAATGTCCGGCCTAGTAATAGTGAGATATATCAATCGACCCACCAATCTTCGATAAGTTTCCGGATTCTGTAATGGTTCACCATCTTCATCATTTAACTTGAGATTTTGTTCCATGGGAAACAAAGTCGGACGGGCACCTGTAAGACCCGAGTCTTTGAGAATGTCAAGTGCATACTTTCGTTGGCTTAGATACAGCCCCTTTGAAGAACGAGAGACTTCTATGCCAAGAAAGTATTTCAAATTTCCAAGATCCTTCAAGTGAAAACTTTGGTGCAAAAACTGCTTGATAGTGGATATACTAGCAGCATCATTCCCTGTAATAATTATATCGTCAACGTATACAAGTAAGAAAAGTGATGACTTGCCTTTGTGACGATAGAAAAGGGAGTAGTCTGCTTTAGATTGTGAAAAACCAGCATTGAACATAGCATTAGAAAACTTTGCGAACCAACATCGAGAAGCTTGCTTTAATCCGTAAAGGGATTTGTTCAGACGGCATACTAAATGTTCCCCCTTGCCGTCATAACCGGGAGGGAGCTGCATGTAGACTTCTTCATGTAAATCACCATGAAGAAATGCATTATTGACATCCAATTGTTGAAGAGGCCAACCTTTGGCAGCGGCCAATGATAAGAGGACACGAACAGTAGTATGCTTTGCAACAGGAGAGAAAGTTTCATGATAATCAATCCCCTCCATTTGGGTATATCCTTTGGCGACTAAACGAGCTTTGTACCGTTCAATCGTACCATTGGAATGCCGCTTGATTTTATAGACCCATTTACAACCAATTGCTTGCTTTTGACTTGGTAAGGATGTGAGAGTCCAAGTACGATTAGCTTCCAAGGCAGCAAGTTCAGATTGCATAGCTTTGCGCCATTCAGGATATTTATTGGCTTCAGCAAAAGTGTTAGGCTCAACAATGGTAGAAATAGAAGCAAGAAAACTTTGATGTTTAATGGAGAATTTGTCATAAGATAAGTAGTTTGAAAGGGGATACCTGGTGCTCTGCGGAGCCGGAGCAGAAGAGGGGAGATCAGCTTGAGATTGGTAGCAGTGGTAGTCACTAAGATGTTGTGGCGGACGTCGTAGGCGGGGAGGAAGAATTGGAGGTGAGCCAAGTGAGTCAGGGGGTGCTTCGGGTAAAGAAGGAGAAGGGACGAGAGGGAGAGATGGAGTAGAGTGTGGTGATGGAGATGATGAAAGGGAAGAGTCTGGTGGTGTAGATGGTGGTGTAGGTGATGATGGTGGAGATGATGCAGGTGGTGATGATATAGGGGATGATGGTGTAGGAAAGGATGGAAGGGAAGTGTCTAGAGGTGGATGAGAGAGAGTAGGTGCGGAAGCAGTAGTGGGGTGAGAAGGTGGTGTGGTGGAGGACTCAAAATCTTCTACAGGAAGAGGTAATACATTATTTGGCATGGCATGATTCATTGGTGATAAAGAGTAAGGAAAGATAGTTTCATAGAAAGTGACATCACGGGAAGTGTAGACTTTCTTAGTATCAAGATCATATATTTTGTAGGCCTTTTGAGAAGGTGGATAGCCAATAAAAATCCCTGGTTTGGCTCGTTTATCAAACTTATGGGAATGAGGGGAAAGATTATGCCCATAACAAAGGCAACCAAATATACGCAGATGTGCATAAGATGGAGTTTTTCCAAAAAGAATATCATAAGGTGTCTGGCCTTTTAAGATTTTTGTGGGCAAACGATTGATTAGATATGCAGCAGTAAGAACACAATCTCCCCAAAAAGTGAGTGGTAAGTTTGATTGAAAACGGAGAGCACGAGCAACATTTAAAAGATGACGATGTTTACGCTCAACAACACCATTTTGTTGTGGGGTGGCCACACAACTATGTTGATGAATAACACCAAGTGAAGAGAAAAATTGATTGATGGTGTGGTTAAAGAATTCAGTTCCATTATCAGTACGAACTTGACGTATGGTACGATTGAACTGTGTTTTAACCATAGCAAAAAAATGAGGTAGATATGTATTTACTTCAGATTTATGCTGCATCAAATAAATCCAAGTATTACGAGAATAATCATCAACTATGGTTAAAAAGTATTTAGCACCAGAATGAGAAGCAACGGAATACGGACCCCAAACGTCACAATGAATTAAATCAAAACAAGCAGTTGTTGAAATTGTACTGGTAGGAAAAGAAAGTCTACAATGTTTGGCCAAAGGGCAAATAGTGCAGACATGATTATTAGAAATGGAAAATTCAGAATTTAACTTTTGTAAGCTAGGAAGTATAAGTTTGGATGGGTGGCCTAAGCGCCAATGCCATAGATCAAAGCTTGGAGAAGTTACGGCGGAATTAGCAATAGAAGGCAGATCGGGTTGGAGATAGTAAAGACCACCGCGTTCCGTTCCCCTACCAATCACCCTCTTCGAACTCCGGTCCTGAAAAAGACAAAACTCAGCATAAAATGTGACGAAACAATGAAGAGCTTTAGTGATTTTGCTAACAGATAAAAGATTGAAGCGAAAAAGAGGTACTAATAAGACATTTTGCAGAGGTAATGATGGTAAGGGTTTGGTGGAACCAATATGAGTGATATTAGCTGTTTGACCAGTTGGTAATGAAATAGGAGTAGTAGTTACGGGTGTCATATTGTCCAATAAATTGGGATTAGAAACCATATGGTCGGTGGCACCGGAATCAATGATCCAAGAACCAATATCAAAAGAAGAATGAAAACAAGAACGGTTACCTGCATAATTAGCCATGGAATTACTTGTACTAGACGGTATCAAGGCAAGCAATTGATTGTATTGTTCAGGAGTGAGGGTCATTGCAGGAGGAGCACTAGTTGTTGCCGCAACAAATGAGCCACTTGAAGTGTTGCGAGAAGAAGATGGGTTGGACTTGGTAGAGCCATTCTTCTTCTTACAATGAGAATCTGTATGCCCGGCTGTATTACAATGGTTGCAAAACATATAAGATTTGCTAGAAGGGTTTTTTCTACAGCGGGATTCCGAGTGACCATCAGCGTCACAAAATTTGCAGTGGTAAAATGGTTTCTGAGATTGGGGCCGATTGGCTGCCATGGCGGACTGATCAAGAGATGATGTCACTGCCGGTTGAAGGGAACGTCGTCGTTCATCTTGTAAGAGCAAGGAATAAGCACGGTTGATAGTTGGCAAAGGGTCCATGAGAAGCAGATTGCTACAAACCCCAACATAGGACTCGTTCAGGCCGGCCAAAAATTGCATAAGGCGCTCTTCTTGTGTATGATTAATGTGAGATTTTGATGCTCCACAAGTGCAAGGGGTTAAAGAAACATAGGAGGATATCTCATCCCAATAACCTTTCAAAATAGTATAATAAGAGGCTATGGATGAGTTACCTTGTGTATGATTGGCAATAGCACGACGAATCTCAAAAATCCTAGGTGCATTTTTCTGAGAAAAACGTTCGCGCAGTTCCAACCAAACTTCACGTGCTGTAGCCGTGTAGATAACGCTATTGGATATCTCAGGGGAGATAGCGTTAACTACCCATGACTGGACCAAGCTATTGCATCTGGTCCATTGATGAAAGTCGGGAGAAGTTTCTTCAGGTTGGGCGATAGTGCCGTCAATGAACCCGAGTTTGTTCTTGGCGTCAAGGGCCATTCTCATGGCACGAGACCACGTAGGATAGTTGTCGCCAAGGAGCGGTTGTGAAACAAGTGCCATACCTGGATTATCAGAATGATGAAGGTAAAAGGGAGAAGAGCCCACATATTCTGTTGGTGGTGTCTTCTCATTGATTGGTTTATTCTTATCAGCTTTGGAAGAAACGGTGGGGCTAACATCACCCATGGTTGGAAAAGTTTGAAGAAAAGAAAGAGGTTTTAATGGATCGGTGTAGGCTCTGATACCATGTAAAGAAAGGTATTTCTGTATTTCATGAATATGAATATCACAATACAAGATGATACAATTTATAAGGAAGGGAAATACTATCTACGGTAAGTAATTTACTTCCTAAAGTTTAGATGTACAGAACCTAAATCAAAGGAGTTGACCAACTAATATAGGTACAATCAATCAAAACTTATTGCCTCTGATATTTTCCAAATCTTCAATAAAGCCGGAGACCGAGCCGGAGTTGGAGCTAGAGCCGGAGCCGAAGCCGGAGGACGAGGAGGAGGAAGATCGTGTGGTGGTGATATCCGTGAAAGATTCCGATTCGGAGGGCGAAAAGGAGACAGAGGAGGCAGAGGAGGATCAAGAAGCTTCGATGGCTGACGACAGTGGTGGCTTGAGTGCTAATAAGGCTACTGGGCAAGAAGAAGAGGGCACTACTGCTCCTTTCCCCGACAAGGTGTAGACTTTTTCCTTGTTTTGGTTGCGATTTTCGGTGTTTATTTGTCAATTGGGAACTTGGGTTGGTGTTTCTGTTGATGAAATGTGTTTTTTCTCATTCTTTTTCTTTTATCCTTCAGTTCAGTGGTTTTGTTTACTGTTGTTACAAGAATTTGATCATAATACTTGGTTTCCATTTTGGGGTCGAGTAAAGTGGAAATCTTTAGATGCATCTGCGCTTGTGCGCAGGGACGGAGCCAGCCCAGAGCGGAGGTCAGCAGCCGCTCCCCTGCTCGCCGGAAAATGTCTGGACTGGGAGTGGATCGGCGTGGCTCCGCTCCCCTGGTCCCAGCGCAGGAAACCTCAAAGAAGAACAGCGCGGAAGAAGGTGCTGAGGGCTCGAATTTTGGTTCTTTTTTAACAAAATTTTGATGGTATGTTGAAGATTAAGAAAGAAGATGAAAGTTGTTTTTGCAGAGCTTTGCGTGCGGCGGCGGAAAAGTCGGGTGTGGATGAGGAAGACAAGTTTGTAATTTAAACTAACATTTGGTCACTTTTGTCATTTGGTTTACTTCTATTTCTTTTAGGATTTCTTTTTTTTTTTTTTTTAGGATTTCTTTTACTACCCAAACCAAACCATCAATTTGCATATCAAATATAAACCCCATTCTTTTATAGGACTTCTTATTAAATTCTATTTTTATGGTACATTAATTCTTTTACTTTATATATGAATTTCATGTATGAGTAAATAATTTTTATACCTTTTGATCAATATAATTTTTATACCTTAGATCTGTAGTATGTGCATTATTGGTTGATTCATAGCCTACAAACGAATAATACACTAAGTTGTAGGTATTCTAATATGTCTTTATATCTTTTTTATTTTTTTTTTTACCGAAATTTCCACCAAAATTGAAACTTTTTCTGAAATTTCTATAAATTTTGACTATGGAAATTTATCCGAAATCGAAATTTAAAACCTTGGTCTGTGTACATGTGTAATTAGTTTGAACACCCAGTTTTTCGTTTTCGTTTTCGTTGTGTTTCCAATTGGGAAAGAGATGAGCTGGAAGGTTCAAGAAGTGTTTTCAATATGATAACCGTTGTTTTCGTTTGTTCGTGTTTCTATATGGATGTTGGGTTTCCGTTTCAGTTCCCATTGAGATGTTTTTCTATTTTGCATCTTGCAGTTTCCGATTTTTGTTAATGACATTTGCATTATTTAAATTCTATAGTATTTAGATCTCTTAATTTTTTTTGGAACTGTTGAGCCTTTAAATTCCGCGCCCCTGGTCCTAAAATCCTGGCTCCGTCCCTGCTTGTGCGTGCTTTGTATGTTTGACTAATGGTGATATACGTTCTGAAATTTTTCCCTTTTTGAAGGTTCAAGTTGGTGGGTCACCACAATACAAGGTAGAGAGGAAGCTGGGCAAAGGTGGCTTGTGTTTATGGTTATGGATTTCTTTCTGGGTTTTGTATTTTTCAGGTAGCACTGAAGTTCGAGCACAGAAACAGCAAAGGCTGTACTTATGGTCCTCCGTATGAGTGGCAAGTGTACTTATGGTCTTTCTCTCTCTCTATTAGATATTCTGTTATTCAATTGATTTTTTTTTCCTTTCCTTAGGATGATGTGGATGGGTTCTTTAATCAGTATCTATATATGCAATGTACACTTACACATTTGCTTATTAATTGGTCATTTCTTATTTTCGAACAGCACTCTTGGTGGTAGTCATGGAGTGCCTAAAGTACATTACAAAGGAAAGCAAGGGTCAAAGGGGCCTTGCTGTCGCTGTCGGCGGTGGTGGAAATTGGGATAAAATCGATGCCGTTTTTGGCGGCATGGTCGAGGAGAGGGGGTTGGATGAAGCAATGGAGTTTGAAAAGAGGGATTCCGAGTTGAAAACTTGAAATTACGGTATTGAAGAATACGGCGTCGGATCGCGTGAAATTGGAGTTCCAATGAGGAGGAGCTCTCGTCGTCGCAGCGGTTTCAGGGGGATCATGGAGGTCGCTAGGAGGTTCATTTCCGCCTTCGCCTCGGCCACCTGACTCCTCAGCCGTTGCTAGTGGAGAATGGAGCGACAAGTCAAACGGCGGAATGAGTTTTTTTTGTTGTATATTTGTTGTCCACGTTTCATGTTTTGGTTAGCTAGGAACACTGATGTGGATCCACATCATTTGCACTGAGCGCAAGGAAATATAAGTAGTTCATAAAAATCCTTCTGGTAAGGAAGGAAGTCCCTTTCTAAAATTCAGGCATAACAAAAATTGAAAAAAGACACTCCGGCACAAAGTGCAAGCCTGACAAGAACTTTTTGCTTTTCTTGGGGATAATCAAATTGTGAGAGTCCATTAAATCATGTTGCAGATTGGAGAGTTCAGATTTGCAAGAATATTGGTTGAGGAAAAGTTCAAATTTGCAAGTTTATGTTTTAACCAATCATAAGAGAAATCATACAGAAACAATTGCAAACGGTGTTTGTGGCTTAATTGATATTGAAACAATTTGTTATCAAAACACATCCACCGCTACATTTAGGGGCGTATTACTCCTTGTTGAAGAGCACCTTTCCAATTTTTATGCAATTATGGACACATTCAACTTTAAAACTATACTAGCAAAACGACCCGCGGCATATGAACGGTTTTTGCGGATGCTATGCAGTACATGTCTTACATAAATGGAAGATTTTACTGCAATTGTTTAACATGTTTGGCATATATACAAACACTCAGACACCATAAGAGAGTTGGCTCTCAGCCTTTTGACTCCGTTTAGAATGATGACAGTAAGATAGGACAGTACATTCACTAAGTAATAAATTTTCAATATATAGGCATCATTGTAAAAAAAAAAACAACATTAATAAGGTATTCAGTTCTTCAAAATGTGAGCTCGAAGCTCAATGGATCTCCTACTTTACTTCTACATAAATACTATAGCATCATAAATCCATCTAAACAGTGTTAGCACCTAACACTAATTTCTAGTACCTGATCCGAAGCCCGTTTTGTGGGAGACAGGATTAGTCCATTTGCAAGTCTAACATCATTATTGTACCCGAACTTCCTAAGGACAGTCCACGTTGTCTCTAGACGTCCCTTCTCTATAAATAATGCATGCAGGAAGAGAAATCCTGTCAAAGTAAGCCCCCGTTCATTGACTCCTTCTAGTAACTTTTCTTGCACTACCCTCATAACACCAACTTTTTCAGACGGCTGTAATGGACCATTGAAACATTTAACCTGTTTACAATAGCCATTGAACTTTCCATGAATCTCAAGCAAAGACACCATATATTAAGCTAAGAGTGTTGAGAATATAGCTATAAGATCGAATAAAAACTGTCACATAAAGAACTAGGACTTTAAAAAGCATTAAGAATAGAATATTGTCCAGCAAATTGCTGCACATAAGAAAAGGGACCTGGAAATCATTCAGCTGTGCATCACTGAGGGCACCATCCCTGTCGTGATCACACAGAATGAATATTTGCTTCAAGACTCGCACACATTGATCCTTCAAAGCTTGTGTTTCCTGATCGAATAATGGGCTCGTTGGATGAAGGGCAGCTTTTTGTGCATAGTAAAACACCTCAGGAATCTGCAAATAGAAATAGTTCATTAGCATGTCTTACCAAAAGAATTAAATAATTCAATGAGTCCAAGCATTGAAGCGTCAACACCAATAAGCACGCATAATAAAGAACATTTTAAGAAACTTGACTTGAGAGGAGCCACTACAGACCTGAATATGTTTATATGCCGAACACTCAATGCAAGTTTCAATCTCCCGCACTCCTGCATTATTGGTGACATAACTTCTTCCAAGCTCACCTGGTTGTCCTCATCTCTCAAATCTAGCGTACAACCCACCACTATCACAGGTACCTTCACCTGCTCAATTAATTTTACATTTCCATCATATCAATTAATTTTACATTTCCATCATAAGTACATACTAAAAAGCACAGGTTAATGCCACTTTTAAAATAGAACAGGGGTACAATAAACTTATTGGGATTTATTTCCAGAGTGAAAGGTATATACTATCAACGTCTAATTTATTTAATCAGCATAGGATATTTTTCTCTTGAAAAAGCTGGCAACTGTAGTGATGAAAAAAAGGTAACCACACACCTGTAGCTGACGAAGTTTCGGAATCCAGATCTGACTCAGATGAGCAAGGGTTTCTGGCATATCACACGCCTATGTAAGCACAACCGCATCAGCCAGCTTCAATTCTTCCGCAACTTTGTTTTCATCCTCCGGTCTGATTAAACGAACAGAATCAATCAATCTAACATCATACCCATGGCCTTTTCGTTATATATACTGAACTGTGTTCAAGTGCAACGCAGATTCACGTTCAACATGAACCTTCAAATCTGAAAGAGTCTTCAAGTCAAATCAGCAGGCAGCTTCAACTATTCAAGCTGGTGCAGCCACCATGTATGCAAATGAAAGCATAAAAAGGTAAAATACCTTAATAGCTCTTTGAAGATAAAGTCCTTTTGAGATTAGATTTGTGTAGGTTAGAAGACGTTTCACACTCTCAATAGCACTTTCAATGCTATCGGCAACACCAGGGTACTGAATTTTCATTGCACCATGCAAACCATGCTTAGTGACAACTGGTGTACCTACAAAAGGTTTAATAGGGTAAAACAAACAGTGGGAGGAATGTATAATGCATGATAGTTTGAACTATAGATATCTATTGATAGATGCAAAATAATGTTGTGAGGCAAAGAAATGGCATTATAAGTAGATTGATGTCAATGCACATAACTTATTCGCAGCATCCCTAACAGTAGCAGGCAACTGGCCGCTTAAATATTTGTGGAGATGTCTAATTTGGTTTGGAGAAGCTG
The DNA here is from genome assembly GCA_033992175.1 of Spiraea crenata. Classification (NCBI taxonomy): domain Eukaryota; kingdom Viridiplantae; phylum Streptophyta; class Magnoliopsida; order Rosales; family Rosaceae; genus Spiraea; species Spiraea crenata. The sequence goes on from JAVBHV010000022.1 coordinate 737,566, forward strand.
CATTGCCTTGGAGATGCTGCAATGTGTTTCCTTACATTTTCTTCGATGATTTCTTTTCGATCGCAACAGCCTCAGCAAGAGCTATTGGCATCAGGCAGAGGCCTAATTTGGTTTGGAGATGCTGCATTGCCTTGTTCATGTCTGTTTCCATCAGCCTCACTACTTGCTCCAAATCAACATCATTGAAAGAAATATCTTCTACTTGACCTATTGATGGCGATAGCAATGAACCATTAGCACCCTAGCAAGATTTAGTTCACTTGTTAGAAGAATAATCACAATCAAGTTGTGTACGAATTGATATCCTGCTAATGCTACATGTTAAAACAGTTGATATGGAGAACATTTTGCTCAGGTGTATTGTATCGAACATATTTAAGTTTAAAATAGGAACAAAGCTGGTACACATTTAGAAGAGGTTTGAGTACCTTAGCTTGTTGACTTTCTGTGATGAGAGGAGAAACTGCCTCTGCAGCCTGCAAATCGTCACATCATTATCAAGTTATGCAAAAAAAAGTGTAATAGAAATCAAAGTCTTGGGCCTTCTCATTGTTATTTGTTCAATTTGTCACACCAGATTCAGTTGATCACCATTTCTTTCAATGAAAATGTGGAGGGACTATTAGCAGTGCAGAGGAAACTCACTGATCTCATCGAGCAGCTCGAACATCAACAGCTTCAGTCAAAAATTAAAGCGAGTAAGTTATGTGAAAAAATCATCAATACTGATGAGCAGAAAATCCAATTAAAAGAAACCCGTCAAGAAATGAGGCAATTGGAGCGCCCCCAGTTGAATTGATGAACCCACTAATCCAGTGCTATCACCTTTTTGATTAGAAACTGCAAGTGAACGACATCAAAAGAAGTTAGAAGACAAATCCAGTGCTATCACCTGTTTTCTCGTGGTTTTGAACCCACTTGGTACAACGCCTGATGAATAGGTTCTTCTCGTGGTTCTTCTTCGGCCTCTTCGTCTTTCTTCTCCAAACGCTCTGTTTTCCTTTGCTGGCGTGGCGGGGAAGTGGGCTTAATGGTATTGTGGTGATGCCGATAGAGGGTTGTGATTAGGGATGGCAAAAATCTCCATGGGTATGGGTACCCGTGGGTATCCGCCCCTGCTGGAGCGGGTATGGAGGAGCTAAATGGGTATGGAGGCGGGTATGGAGATTTTTAAAATCCCCATGACGGGTATGGGGCGGGTATGGTATTACTAGTCTCCAACCCGAACCCGACCCGATTATATATATACAATAATTATTATACATATTAATTAATTAATTAATTATATATATATGTATAATAATTATATAAACTTTTAGAAATCACCCGAACTTAAATGAAGCTATAACCCTAACAATTTATAAACAATTATTAATAGATTATGATTATTTATAGAACTTTATTATTATTATTGTCCTTATTTTTTTTATACGGGGCGGGTATGGAGGTGGGTATGGAGATACTAATCTCCATGGAGGCGGGTATGAGGATACCCGATTAAAAATTAATGGGTATGGAGGCGGGTATGGAGATTAAAATCATAAATGGGTATGGGAATAGAGATAGTACTACCCTGACCCGACCCGACCCATTGCCATCCCTAGTTGTGATGACGATTCGCAAAGTTTAAAGCTTTGAGGCGCAATATTCTGATTACGACGACGCCAAATATGGTAAATTGGAAGCCGTAATGAAGCGATCGGAGGAGATGTAACAAAACGCTTGATGGCAAAATCGTTAGTTTTTTGAGGTTAGCTACAGTAGTTCACAATTCATTGTATAGATAATTTAAGGCAAGAGAAACATCACTTAAATGATAGCGGATCTTTTGGATAACTTTTTTTTTTTTTTTCTCATTCAAGCTATAAATACAATTAGAACAGTACAAGATACACTGATTTAGGTCACAAAAATTCATTGATCAAATGATCTGATTCACAAACAAGTAAATGTAACCACATACGCACATATATAATATATAGAAAATTTCGATCTAAAATATAATTAATCACTTGTCACCAGTGGCGGATTCAGGATGAAATTCTTGAGGGGTCAGCATGTAAAGTAGTCTAATTTTTTTAAAATAAAAAATATACTCATATATAATATAAATATCCATTAACCTTCACAATTAATCCAACAATTTGCGATATTTTTTCATACTTTGATACCATTGTATGATTCAATATAAGTAAAAATATATTTCTCAATATAAACATGTGGACTATCATTCAACCATTCATTTCCCATTACATTGCGGAATGGACCTTTTAATATATTCGTACCCGAAATATTTATGCTCACAACATTATACAAATCAAACTCATAACAAGACTAATAATATCGAGTCAAACTTGAGTTGCTTGATTCCCGACCGTCCAACTTGAAGTGACCAAGTGGAGTGTAGACTACCGAATAAACTTGATGAGATGACCAAAAGAAGGCCCAAGCTTCAAGTGGGCTTGTATAAGTCTAGTAAATTTGGACCGTTTTTAAGGAACAGAAAAGGAGGCCATAAACCTCCGCACTCTTTCGTCGTCGCCAACGAAACCATTTGGAAAACTCGGAATTGTGGCCTCCAGTGAGATCTGAACTCCAACACTTGAATCTTTCCTTTCCAGGTATCGTTTATGCTAAAAATAATTGATTTTCAATTAAAATAATAGGAGAATACAACACAACACAACAGCAGCACAGCAGCAGCGCCGCCGCCGCTTGTTGCCGGAAGCTATGGAGGCATAATATTTCATCCACACTTCAGGGGTCGAAGGGAAACTTCATGGGCATTTCTCCCAACTCTACGGGGTCAGCTGACTTGGATCCGCCACTGCCTGCCACTGTAGAATCAACTGGAATGTCGCTTTTGGGATTGTGACAATTAGAGTATTTATTGAAGAGAAGATTGGACAATATAATGAGGAGTAAGGCTGCAGCGTAAATGGAATATGCAGTACATTTGAACCACAAAGGAAAGGGAATGGTGATAGATATGAAGAAGGATGTGACACCAAATAAAAAGACCGAAATTATGGAAGACACGGGGGAAGTACGGAACAAATTTGCTGACCAAAATGCAAGTGAAGGCAAGTAAGATTGTGAGTCCAAGAAAATCAAAGGTTCTTGGGAGCTGCTGGGAGTGAATTTGGACGGGTAGGAGAGCTAGTTCGATTGCCGCAGCCAAGCAATACACCACAATAATCTTTGCCCAATCCAAGTTGTTAGTCCGGTCCTTGTTACTCCTATCTTTGTAATAAGGCTGCTCAAGTGCTGCTTCCAGGTCGCCTTTATTGCCACGAACTCCATAGTCATCTTTAATCGGACTTATTACTAGAAGTTTGAGTAGTTGTAGTATCTTTGTAGTAATTGCAAGGACAAAAGGCTTTAAGTTTAAGCAGTGACCATAAGCAGTATTAATGAGATTCTTCATTTTTGTAGATGGAGAAATGAATGGAGAAACAGAAATAGGCTCAATATTGGAATTAGGAGATGTTGAATTCGAGGAGACGGGTTTGAAGACTATTTATAGACAGAAAAAAAATTTTCAATAGAGTAAAAACTTTCGACAAAACTCTAGGTAGTGAGGGCCTTCACCATCTGGACCATTGATTTTAAATCAATGGCTTGGATTGCTTCAGCTGATGACCTGCTATATTCTGATTTTACTCAAGACCGCAAATGGAAAATAAGACAACCTACATGAGGGACCGCAAAGGGAGAAGAAGTCAACAAAAATGGTGATGAATATATGCGGAAATGAAATTCCTAGGGAGTTATACATTTGTGTATTGATAAGACTATTCACTATTTCTTGAAGCTCGATCTCTCCCCTGGATGAACCATATAGCTAACAGGTACTATAAACCTAGACACATGTCGACAGAAGAAGTCCCGGATTTTTCTGCACACTTAAAACTAATGAACTGTCATTTACTACTAATTCAAGGACGAAGCTACACTTCGGATGTGCTCCTGCTCAAGGCAATTGTGCAAATTTTTTTTTTTTTCTTCCTTCATACAAATGCTCCACAAAGACAGTAAATTGTCTCTATAAAGACAATCAAGTGTCTCTACATAAATGGTAGCCTGCCCCCCAGGAGGAGGTCGGTTGTCTCTACAGAGACACTTGCCTGTCTCTACAGAGACCAAATTCAAAAGTTAGTTTGGTCAGTCAAGTGTCTCCACAAACACAGTAAAGTGTCTCTACAGAGACAATCAAGTATCTCTAGAGATAGTCAAGTGTCTCTATAGGAATAGTCGTCTGTCTCTACAGAGAGACAGTTGTAGAGACACTAAATTCAAAAGTTAGTTTGGCCGTGGAGAGGGGGAGAGGAGAAGTGGAAAGTGAAGCAACAATAATACGGATCAAATTCATACCCCAATCACCCATTTGCTCACCAAAATCAGCTACAATAAAGCACATCAAAACCGACCCAAACCCACAATTCACCGAAAGCGTAACTCATTTTCATCATCAAAATCAAATTTTTACAACAACAACAACACCACCAATGAAATTAATCAAACCAATGAGAATCAGCCGGCGAAGCTCCGGTGGGGGGAGCTCGACGCGGACGACGGCGAGGACCTCGACTTCCTCCTGCCGTCGAAGCAAGTGATTGGCCCCAACGAGAATGGGATCAAGAAGGTGATCGAGTACAAGTTCAACGAGGACGGCAACACAGTCAAGATCACCACCACGACCCGAACCCAGAAGCTCGCCAACGCCCGGCTTAGCAAGCGAGCCGTGGAGTGCCGCTCCTGGTCGAAGTTCGTGATCAACGCCCGGCTCATCATCTTCGTTGGAGTAAGGGACGAGGCACCTAATCTGCGATATGAAGCCCCTCTCGTCGTCCAAGCTCAAGTCCCTCTGCTATGACCCGAGCCCGCTCAAATCCGACCCGCAAGTCATCAACTCGTGGGAGCTCATGGCCGGCCTCGATGCCGACAATAGCTTCCGATTCTCGCCGCTCCCGCCGCCGAAGAGCTTCAGCCCGAGACCCAAGAATAAAGAGAACTCCGACCCGAATCGGAAACTGCTCTGATTCTGTCGAAGCCCAGGAAAGAAGACATGCTTGAGAGGTTCAGAGGCTATGCCTGCCCGGTGTTCTCAAACGACGGCGTTCTTCGGCAAAATCGATGAGGCCTCGTGGATCTGACAGTGCTGATTCCGCGAGATGAGATCGGCGGCGGGCGAAAACACCCTAGAAGAGCGGAAACCTTGGGCTCCGATGAGGTTTTCGTCTTCTTCGTTGTGTTCTCTGATAATCGGGTCGGGTCTACGTGTTGGGCCTTGTCGTGCCCTCGGAAGATTAGCTTCGAACCCATTACTCTTTTAGGCTCCGGATTTCGAAGCGGCGGCGGCAGAGGAGGAGGCCTAGTTGGGGCTCCGAGTTGCTGATCCAATTGCTGATCGAATCAAATGAAACTGGTTCGATTTGAGAGAATATACTAGGTTAGAACGAGTCCGACTCGGCGGCGACTCGGTGTGTGGTGGGTGGGGGCGGGCGATACTGCCTCTTCACACTCGTCTACACTCGTCTGGTATTTAAAGAAATGGTGTTTGAAATGGAGGTGTCAAATTTTTCGATTTTCGTAGAACAGGTTTTACGAGGGGTAACGGCATTCTGATGCCGTTTGTTAACAAACATCAAAACTATCCAATAAAATTTTGCCACATTAACAAATTGAACTATTTGGATATTACAAGAAATTATTGTATTTTTTAGATATTAGCACTCTGATATAAGACTTTTTAGATATTGTTTCAAAATTAAATGATGCATTTGTTAAGATTTTGATTTAGAAAACCCTACTTTCAAGATGCCACTCTCTAACCACGAAAGTGCTACTTTCTTTGTATGAGGTTTCCTCGAGCAAGGACTCAATAATGTCACATTAAGCTATCTTGGTCAACTGAATGCAAGTGTTAAAAGTCCTTTTTTTTTCCTTTTTTTTTTTTGTTTCCCTGAAAAAAGGCAAATGATCGAACTTGTAACCTTAAACATGATGATGAACAGTTTTAATCAATTAAGCTACAAATCTTTTTCCCGCTACTTTTGCTTTAATTTTGAGGAGGAAGTTCAAGAAACAACAAAAATTGACTTTGTTCTTGGTTGGAGTTGTATATGTTTGTACAAACTTCTGCTACACCCATCTGCCTTGGGGGTGCCATGGACAAGGCAAAGAGGAAGACTTCCATGGAGAATGAGGTGATCATGAAATTAGCCCATGAGAAGACCCAAAAGCACAAATGTAGACGTTTCTTGGTGTTAGCCCTAACAAATTGCAGGCGTAACGAGACCGAAAACCAATGGGGAATGGAGACGGAAGAGTCAACACCAAGTACAGGCGTCACAAGACAATAACTTTTTGCTTTTGGAATGGTTAATCAAATTGCGATAATCCATTAAGCCACGTTGCAGATTGTAGAGTTTATTGCAAGAATATTGGTCGAGGAAAAGTTCAAATGTACAAGTTTATATTTTAACCAAACAAAGAGAAATCTAACAAAAATAATTGCTAATGGTGTTCGCAGCTTATTTGATATTGAAACACATCCACCACTACATTGTCATTTCATGGGTGTATGCTCCTTGTTAAAGTCCACATTTTCAAAATTTATGCAAATATGGAAACATTCAAATGTAAAACTAATATCACTTAAATAGTAGCGGATCTTTTTGATAATTTTTTATAGGGAAAATTGCACAAATACCATCTGAATTTTTCCACTTTTGTGGATTTACCACCCAGATTAAATTTTTTTACAATTCACCACCTAAACTCCTGTAACATTTACAAAACACCACCTCTGTCCGATTTGTCATCCAATCTGCCTTTTCCGATCACCGATTGGCGACGACTCCAACTACAAAAAGTTCCCTCTCAACCTCAAGAATATATCCCCAAAGTTTTGGAGTAAAAAACGGCTTGAAAAGCCGCCGGTGAAACCAAATGCAAAACTGAGCCGCTGGAGTTCTCGCCGCCGTTGCTAATTTTCCGGCCACTTTCTCCATTCGGAACCATCGGAACTAGCTTCCCAACATCCCCGAGTACACTCCCACGAAGTTTCAACCCCAAATCCCAAGCAGTTTGCAGTCGGCGAACGAAAACGTTTTGATCTATTTTTTGTCAAAAATCGTCCGACAAACCTCCCTCTGTTCTACCTTTTCCGGTCACCGATTGCGCAAATATAACCTTAAATAGTGGACCATGTGCCTCTCACATGCCGAGTTTAACGGCAGATTGGATGACAAACGGACGGAGGTGGTGTTTTGTGAATGTCACAAGAGTTCAGGTGGTGAATTGTAAAAAAATTTAGTCTGGGTGATAAATGCACAAAAGTGAAAAAGTTCAGGTGGTATTTGTGCAATTTTCCCTTTTTTATATTTCAAATCTCATCCAACTATAATTAAATTTGTACGAGATATACCACTTTAGGTTAGGAATACTCAAAAGATATTAAATGAACTTGTTACGAAAGCGTTACAGAAACATGGGCTGTGTGACGCCCAAACATTTGCCAATAATGATTTTGAATTGTTGAGTTCTCATCTCCACCCAATTTGATAATTTTCGTACCAGTACATAACCAATCTAGCACACCACACGGTCCACACCCGTAAACTCTCCTCTCTTTTCCCGCATCATCATCCAACACTTGGATTCGGCGCCTCTCCTTCACCTTCCCCCCAACCAAACCCTAACCCCCAAATTCCCCAATCTCAAACCCTAATCCGCCCCCAATTGAACCCGGCCCCGACCCAATCCGCCTCCGATTCCCTCAATTCCCACGATTACCCGACCCATCACCTCCAATTCCAGCTATGCGCAAGGCTTTCTCAGGTTCGCGGCATTAATATAATGATCGAATCGTTGAATCACCGTAGAAATTCATTTTATGGGTTTGAGCAATGCCGGAGATTCGTAGAGGAGTCCGCCGTGGCCGCGCTAGGGTAGCTCGCAAGCCGTCAGACCCGCCGTCGCCGCCGCGTGTGCGAAGGACATGTGCCGCCATCGCCAGAGAAGCCGCCGCCGCGAGGCCGAGGACGCGGTTGGCCGTGAAAAAAAATTTCAATAGAGTAAAAACTTTTGACAAAACTCTAGGTAGTGAGGGCCTTCACCATCTGGACCATTGATTTTAAATCAATGGCTTGGATTGCTTCAGCTGATGACCTGCTATATTCTAATTTTACTCAAGACCGCCAATGGAAAATAAGACAACCTACATGAGGGACCGCAAAGGGAGAAGAAGTCAACAAAATGGTGATGAATATATGCGAAAATGAAATTCCTAGGGAGTTATACATTTGTGTATTGATAAGACTATTCACTATTTCTTGAAGCTCGATCTCTCCCCCGGATGAACCATATAGCTAACAGGTACTATGAACCTAGACACATGTCGACAGAAGAAGTCCCGGATTTTTCTGCACACTTAAAACTAATGAACTGTCATTTACTACTAATTCAAGGACGAAGCTACACTTCGGATGTGCTCCTGCTCAAGGCAATTGTGCAAATTTTTATTTTTTTTTCCTTCCTTCATACAAATGCTCCACAAAGACAGTAAATTGTCTCTATAAAGACAATCAAGTGTCTCTAGAGACAGTCAAGTGTCTCTACATAAATAGTCGCCTGTCTCTACAGAGACAGTCGGTTGTCTCTACAGAGACACTTGCCTGTCTCTACAAAGACCAAATTCAAAAGTTAGTTTGGTCAGTCAAGTGTCTCCACAAAGACAGTAAAGTGTCTTTTACAGAGACAATCAAGTATCTCTAAAGATAGTCAAGTGTCTCTATAGGAATAGTCGTATGTCTCTACAGAGACAGTTGCAGAGACACTAAATTCAAAAGTTAGTTTGGCCGTGGCGAGGGGGAGAGGAGAAGTGGAAAGTGAAGCAACAATAATACGGATCAAATTCATACCCCAATCACCCATTTGCTCACCAAAATCAGCTACAATAAAGCACATCAAAACCGACCCAAACCCACAATTCACCAAAAGCGTAACTCATTTTCATCAAATTGCGAGAATCCATTAAGCCACGTTGCAGGCTGTAGAGTTTATTGCAAGAATATTGGTCGAGGAAAAGTTCAAATGTACAAGTTTATATTTTAACCAAGCAAAGAGAAATCTTATAAAAACACTTGCTAATGGTGTTCGCAGCTTAATTGACATTGAAACAATTTGTTATCAAAACATATCCACCGCTACATTGTCATTTCATGGGTGTATGCTCCTTGTTAAAGTGCAAATTTTCAAAATTTATGCAAATATGGAAACATTCAAATGTAAAACTAACATCACTGAAATAATAACGGATCTTTTTGATAATTTTTTATATTTCGCATCTCATCATCCAACTATAATTAAATTTGTACGGATACCACTTTAGGTTAGGAAAATTCAAAAGATGATTAAATGAACTTGTTACCAAAGCGTTACAGAAACATTTGCTGTGTCATGCCCAAACATTTTGCCAATAATGATTTTGAATTGTTGAGTTCTCATCTCCACCCAATTTGATAAATTTCGTACAAATACATAACCAATCTAGCACACCACACGGTCCACACCCGAAAACTCTCCTCTCTTTTCCCGCATCATCATCCAACACTTGGATTCGGCGCCTCTCCTTCACCTTCCCCCCAACCAAACCCTAACCCCCAAATTCCCCAATCTCAAACCCTAATCAGCCCCCAGTTGAACCCGGACCCGACCCAATCCGCCTCCGATTCCCTCAATTCCCACGATTACCCGACCCATCACCTCCAATTCCAGCGATGCGCAAGGCTTTCTCAGGTTCGCGGCATTAATATAATGATCGAATCGTTGAATCACCGTAGAAATTCATTTTATGGGTTTGAGCAATGCCGGAGCTTCGTAGAGGAGTCCGCCGTGGCCGCGCTAGGGTAGCTCGCAAGCCGTCGGACCCACCGCCGCCGCCGCGTGTGCGGAGGACACGTGCCGCCATCGCCAGAGAAGCCGCCGCCGCGAGGCCGAGGACGCGGTTGGCCGTGAGAAGATTGAAAGAGGAGGGGAAGCCGGAGACCGAGGCGGAGTTGGAGCTAGAGCCGGAGCCGAAGCCGGAGGACGAGGAGGAGGAAGATCGTGTGGTGGTGATATCCGTGAAAGATTCCGATTCGGAGGGCGAAAAGGAGACAGAGGAGGCAGAGGAGGATCAAGAAGCTTCGATGGCTGACGACAGTGGTGGCTTGAGTGCTAATAAGGCTACTGGGCAAGAAGAAGAGGGCACTACTGCCCTTTTCCCCGACAAGGTGTAGACTTTTTCCTTGTTTTGGTTGCGATTTTCGGTGTTTATTTGTCAATTGGGAACTTGGGTTGGTGCTTCTGTTGATGAAATGTGTTTTTTCTCATTCTTTTTCTTTTATCCTTCAGTTCAGTGGTTTTGTTTACTGTTGTTACAAGAATTTGATCATAATACTTGGTTTTCATTTTGGGGTCGAGTAAAGTGGAAATCTTTAGATGCATCTGCGCTTGTGCGTGCTTTGTATGTTTGACTAATGGTGATATACGTTCTGAAATTTTTCCCTTTTTGAAGGTTCAAGTTGGAGGGTCACCACAATATAAGGTAGAGAGGAAGCTGGGCAAAGGTGGCTTTGGTCAGGTGTTCGTTGGCCATCGTGTTAGCGGTGGAGTTGATCGTATAAGTGGTCCCGGTGCTATTGAGGCAAGTTATATTTTTCTTGTGTTGAAACTTGAAAGAAGGCTATACTATTTCGAAAATTGGTTTCTTCTTGTTGTGTCCAGTACTTGTGTTTATGGATTTCTTTCTGGGTTTTGTATTTTTCAGGTAGCACTGAAGTTCGAGCACAGAAACAGCAAAGGCTGTACGTATGGTCCTCCGTATGAGTGGCAAGTGTACAAGTGGGTCTTTCTCTCTCTATTAGATATTCTGTTCTTCAATTGATTTTTTTTTTCTTTCCTTAGGATGATGTGGATGGGTTCTTTAATCAGTATCTATATATGCAATGTACACTTACACATTTGCTTATTAATGGGTCATTTCTTATTGTCGAACAGCACTCTTGGTGGTAGTCATGGAGTGCCTAAAGTACATTACAAAGGAAAGCAAGGAGACTATTATGTAATGGTACGGACTGTCCTGTCTCTTGTATCATTCCCTTTCCATTAAGTGGTTCTTGATTCTTGTTTCCTTATACCAAGTACATTTCTCATTTCTATACATGCAGGTCATGGACATGCTAGGGCCTAGCTTATGGGATGTGTGGAATTCTTCTGGGCAAGCGTAAGCACTTAACATTATTATCCCTTTGTCATCCAAACCTTAGTCCCATTCATTTTTCTGTGATGTTGGGTTCTGAAACTTGAATAATCCTGTGACTTTTCAGCTGGAAGTTCCTGTTTTAAAAGTTTTGCGGCTTATCATGTTAGGTCTAAATAGACGCAAAGCTGAAGTAGCTTGTTTTGAGTCACGATATTAGGATAGAATATTCTAGAAGCTAGGCCACTCATAGTGAAAGTTTAAGTTATTTGAAGTGTTTGACTTTGGGTGCAGTGCGTATCTATTCACGACTTGTTTGGACCTTACACAGAAGAGTGCCACACTTGTTTCTTCTGTTCTTTGACTTCAGTTTTTTGAAATATTTTTACTTATTTTTTTCATGGTTGAATGAACGCAGGATGTCTGCAGAAATGGTAGCTTGTATAGCTGTTGAGTCTTTATCAATTCTGGAGAAGATGCACTCTCGAGGGTATGTGAATGCAGTTTCTGATAATTTTCTTCAGTTCCTGGCATTTGTTGTCCCAATCTGTATGCTTAATATGAACACTAAGGTTCCTCTAATCCTTTTTTTCTGTTTTCTTTTTCTTTTTCAATTTTCATATTAGATTTTTAGCTTAACTGCAAATGATGGCTTGTTGACACTAGGTATGTGCACGGAGATGTAAAGCCTGAAAACTTTTTACTTGGCCAGCCATCTACAGCCCAAGAGAAGAAGTTGTTTCTTGTTGACCTTGGACTGGGTGAGTAAATTTATTTCGTCAAATTATGTGCGATTTTTCTCCAGTTATTTCATTTACTTCCATTTCTTATGCCTTTTCATCACCTCGTTGCGCAGCGACAAAGTGGAAGGACACTAGTGGCGGTCATGTTGATTATGATCAACGTCCTGATATGTTTAGGTAAACTAGAATATGCACTTTTGGTGTATTGCTTCCAAGTAATTTACTAGCCTGAGCCTAAAGTGTCCTTTCTGTGTCTACCACAGAGGAACTGTTCGATATGCTAGTGTTCATGCTCACTTGGGAAGAACTGCTAGTAGAAGAGATGATCTTGAATCTCTTGCTTATACACTCATTTTTCTTCATCGAGGCAGGTTGCCCTGGCAGGGGTATCAGGTATATAATATATATTTAGTTTAGTGCCTGTCTTCATGTGTTTTATTGTGCAAGTTATCTGTAATTATCTTTCTTCCTTTTTCAGGGTGATAACAAATCTTTCCTAGTTTGCAAAAAGAAGATGGCAACATCTCCTGAAATGCTGTGCTGTTTCTGCCCACCACCTTTAAGGCAATTTCTTGAAGTTGTGGTGAACATGAAATTTGATGAAGAGCCCAACTATTCGAAACTAATTTCGTTGTTTGAGGGTTTGATAGGTTCAAATCCTGCTGTAAGGCCAATCAAAATTGATGGTGCTCAGAAGGTATCTCTAATGATATTTTTATACATAGAGTTTTCTTTTGTTTGCTCACTGGGGTTCTAACTTTGTTTATACCAACATTTTTAGATTATTAGCCAGGTTGGACAGAAACGGGGTAGATTAAATATCGAGGAAGATGATGATGGGCAGCCAAGGAAGAAGGTTCGGCTAGGAGTACCTGCCACGCAATGGATTTCGGTTTACAATGCTCGCATGCCGATGAAACAGAGGTAGAAGATTATTTCCGAATGTTTTCCCCTTTGTGATTTTTTCCATCAATAAATACGGAAATTTGTTTCTTTCCTTGCACCAGAAATTAGAAAAGGGAAAAATGCTTTGGATACAATTTTTCATCTTTTATTTATCCTGAAGGCTTGCTTATTTTTACCAGGTATCATTACAATGTCGCTGATGCAAGGTTGGGGCAACATGTGGAGAGAGGAATTGCAGATGGTCTGCTCATAAGTTGTGTGTCATCTTGTTCCAATCTCTGGGCACTTATTATGGATGCGGGAACTGGTTTTACAAGCCAAGTTTATGAGCTTTCACCCTTATTCTTACACAAGGTGAATTTCTGTCCTTCTTTGTACCTTGTAAGATAGTTTATACTTCTCAAACAATTGAAAGACTTTAGTTTATACTTCTCAAACAATTGAAAGACTTTTTGTTCTAATTTGACAGGAATGGATCATGGAACAATGGGAGAAGAACTATTACATTAGCTCCATTGCTGGTGCTAATAATGGAAGTTCCCTTGTGGTGATGTCCAAAGGTATGCTGCTTGAATGATTAGCCATGGCATTAACCTGTTAACTTAAGTTGCATAACCTTCTCTGGGCCTTTATGTTCTCATGCTCTTAGAATATGCTGTAGTTTTCATCTCATGTATGATTGCTGTGAAATAAAAAGAAATTGGCATGGGAAATGATTAATGATAAGAGTGTTCTTTTAATGCTATGCTGTTGCCACTTTAATCTGCTCGTGTTTTAACCATTCTTTTTTGACTTCCTGCATGTTTTTGCTGGCTGTAGATAGTTTGTAGTTGTTGTTAACCTCCCTGTGCCTCTAGTTTCTAGAAAGTTGCAATTGGCTCATACAGTGGTTATTATCAAAATATCTCTCTTTTTTTCCATAGCTTGACATTGGAAGTTGATGTGTGTGCTGGACATTTATGTTTTGAACTTTTTGACCAAATGTCATATTTGGAAATCCACACAATTCCTTCAGTCATGAGATTATTGAACGGTGACCCTGATTCTGCAGGAACTCAGTATACACAGCAGTCTTATAAAGTAAGTGATTCTTTCCCCTTCAAGTGGATAAATAAGAAGTGGAGAGAAGGATTTCATGTGACTTCAATGGCGACTGCTGGGAGCCGGTGGGGTGTTGTTATGTCTCGCAATGCTGGTTTCAGTGATCAGGTGATCTATGCCTATCTTATTGTCAATGTTACCTATTCTCTGCAGTAGGCAACTTTTTGGTGATTCTGGTTTTTGTGAAGCCACTTATCTTTCTCTGAGGGGCACAAGTAACATTTGCTATTGCTTTGTGGGATTCCTTTTTATAGCTTTACTTTGTGATAGTAGTTGAATCTTATGTTAGGAGTTGGGATGAGGGAAAAATGAATCTATTTAAGTAAGTTCATTCTAATAGAACCAGACTTAGATTTACTCTTATTCCAATTTGGATTTAACTCGAGATGATGACAAATGGATTGGTTTATGCCATTTGTGCATTCAATCATTGGATATGGTTGCTAAACAAGTGAGTCCTGTGTGGCAAAGGGATTTGCTTACTTCTTCTGTATATAAAACGTGATCATTAGCATTTCATGATAGCAAAGACACACAGATTTGTGCTTACTTTATGTTTCTGGATTTTGACTTGGTGTCCTCTTTCTCATTTGCCATTTTGGTAGGTTGTGGAGCTGGATTTTCTATATCCCAGTGAAGGCATCCACAGACGTTGGGATAATGGTTTCCGAATAACATCAACTGCTGCAACTTGGGATCAAGCAGCTCTCATCTTGAGTGTTCCCAAGCGCAAGCCTGGGGACGAAACTCAGGAGACTTTACGTACATCTCAATTTCCTAGCACACACGTGAAGGTATAAAATAAATAACTTTTATAGTTTGAGGGATGAATCTTGTAATGCTGTTACTTTTTTTTTACTGAACTATAGTTGTGTATACTATTGATACTTCAACTAACTTCTGCTCTATTTTTTGCACAGGAAAAATGGGCAAAGAATCTGTATCTTGCCTGTTTGTGTTACGGGCGTACTGTATCTTGATTCCTGGTGGAATCCACAGGAACTGATAAGTCGATATTTGTAGGCTTTTTGTTTGTGTTTCTCCCTCTCTCTGGATCATATTACATGTAAGAAAATTTGTTGTACGAGAGAAGTTAGCTGTAGCAGCACAGATTCTGTTGTATCATAAGCCGTATAGTTGGCTTTTTCATTTGAGATCTCGTCAGTAACTTTTAAGTTAATGCAGTGCTTGTGCCCTCATCATTTGTTCCTTGTGTTGTACAATACAATGTCAATTGTCCATTGTTGGCGCCTCCATCTGATTGGCACATATTGTTTTATCATCTGCATTTGCAGATTCTCTCGAAATTGGACAAAGTTTCCACCATGGCTTTCTTTCTATCAAAACGTGAGTGCACTGTGGTGCTTGCCCTAGGCCCGTTCTCAGGCATCCTACTGCGAAATGAAGGTTTGCCACAAATCGATGAAAATGCGCATTTTGTTTGGCGCAACTCCTGTACAAACATTCTAGAAGTGCTCATTTGTTTAGGTTCATTAAACATCAAGTGCCTATGAAATGATGAACGCGGATGGGGGCAGCCAATAGTACAACCAAACTAAACTTCACTTAGTATCCACTTTTATGGCTAGCTGAAACATACTATGAACTTGAGAAAATGACTTGATCAAATGGTAGTCCTTAAATACTAGTTTTGGTTTGGAGGGAAGTGATTAACAATAATATGCCTCAAGATGGACTCCGATTGCAAACACACTTGATGATGTTTTGGAGGAAATTTGGATTCAGAGAACCTGCCGAACGAAAGATTATAAACTACAAAGCCTCATAGTCTTTGAAATATCGATGAATATACACAAATCCTTTGAAACGTTAACAATGGTGAAAAAGAGAAATAATATCAAGTGAAGGACCAAAATAGAAAGGAAGACTTGAAAAGAGGGAGTATGGGGGACCCAGTTTCCACACGCCCTGGCGTATGTGAATAATACAGAGAAGATGATAAATATGAGTGTCCCGCTAAGACCACATAGACACAACAGAGAGAGATAGAGAAATGGCTTCTTCTTCCTCTTCCCATCTCTCTGCCATTCCACAGCGTCTGTCAAAACCCTCACCATGCAACTGTAAGTAATCTCTACTTGGTAACCAATGACGAGTTTCTTTAAGACCTGCAATTTTCTTGGCACTTCAATTTCCCTCAACTGTTTCTTTTTCACTTGTTTGCATGACATGAAGGGTTGGTTTTCTTATTGGCAGATATTCATGTGTTATCATATATAGCTCCCTTTAGGGGAATTACTTCATGGGTTTGTAGCCAACTCATGAATAATGGGTTTTTGTGTTCTGCTTTTATGGTGCTCTTTTGTTCTCAAATAGGAAATGTTCGTAATTTGCCTCAACTCGAATTTGTGGCGATTTTTAGCATAACAAGATTGTATATGTGATTTGTTTCTCTTTTGGCCGCTAAAGATTTGAGAATTGGTACCCTGATATTGGGGGATACAAGCAAGGCAAAATTATGAAATCTTAGGACTTCACTTCCACTCATATAGTTAACAGATTAACCCCTTTTGGGCTGTTGCTTCTTGTACCTTTAGGTTGTGAGATCAGGCTTTAGGAACACCGGATGTGCATGTCTTTGATCCTTAATTGGTGTAACGACAGCGATTCTAACAATGGTTTGTATGTCTACATTTGGCAGTCAGTTCAAAGTCAGTTGGCTTTTATGTAAGATCCAATCTTGACAAGGAGAGCTGCAGATCAGGGGATTCGGACCACTCATCTAAACCCTCAAAGGTATTGATCTCTTATCAGATTCAAGTATCTAAGTAGTTATTCCCCAGTAACTTGTTTATTTGATTTGGAAGGTATGCCTTCTTCGAACAAAATATGGCATTAAATAGAGCAAGAAGATAACCAGTAGCCATTGTTTATGGATTTGCTGTCATTTATACAACATCATATGGAGCATGTAGCTTGATGAGCCTCAACTCAAGTGCTTTTGAAACTACATTCATGCTCTTAATAATGCTGCATGCTAAGTCTTCTCTTTGTGGTGAATACATTTTGTTCTCAAGACATAAGCTTCATTGTGAAATCGATTGCTTTAGTATTCTTTTTAAGACCAGATGAAGTCTTTGCCCATGATTTCCTCTACTGGAAAAGGGCTTAAACCTTGCTAGAACATATCTTTTGAATGTTTGATGTATTGTTCATTAACAGAGAATATCTTAGTGGACACAAAATATGTCCTTTTATTTGGTGCTTTGTGTTTTTTCACATATAGTTTTTTTGAGAATTTAACTTTGCTGATCGGTGTGATTCATTAGCACTTGAGAACCAACTTACATTTTTTATTGTACTAGTAAATAAGTTTTCTTGATTTTCCTATTAATGGTCTTTCACTTCAATAAGATAAAACTTACAAAGGTTCAGTGACGACAGGAATCTCAGGCCTCAATCTCTCGACGATTATGTCTCACATGTCTATGTTCAACAGTTGCTTTGATAAGCAATTCTGCAATCTCCACATCCGTTCCAAAGGCATTTGCACTGGATGGAAAAGATAGACCAGCTGGTTGCCGGAACTGTGGGGGAAGTGGTGCTGTCCTTTGTGAGTATTTTCTTTTGTAAACCAGGGTTGGAAATGATATTGACATGTTAATTAGTTCGATGGTATAGGTTTTGCATAAACTATATTGGTCCAAAGGTTAAATAGAAAAACAACTTCAGTTTTTCAGTTTTGGTTAACAAGCTGTTTCAAATGTTGATTGTCTTTGTTCATCTACGAGTTCTTGCTTCTTTCTGGTAATTATGAGTTCCTATTTTGTTTGTTCTTTTGTGGAGGTTTCTAATTGTAGTTGGTGGCTTTCTTTCTTAAAATAGTAGACTGAGTAGTTCAGTTTGATATCTAGTTAAAAATCAAAGATACAAATTCTTCTAAACATGCCTCGGGCTGATCTTTTTGCTCTTGAGAGGAGAAACAAGTTTGCTTCTTTCTCTTCTGTGTTAGCTGCTTTACGTTAAAAGAGTTTATATTTAGTTAGATAAATTTCTGGGGACATAATGACAGTTTCTATAAAAATTGGTTTGCTATTGAAAAGGAACAACAACAAATCTATGTTACTTGGGTTTCATTTTCTATAAAGATATATATTTTATGTTACATATGCATTCCATTCGTCCTTAAGATGTTAATTTGCTTTTCATTTAGGTGATATGTGTGGTGGTACAGGAAAGTGGAAAGCTCTCAATAGAAAACGGGCTAAAGATGTCTACGAGTTTACTGAATGTCCAAACTGTTATGGTATGTACTTGCCATTGGCATTCATACTTCTGTTTCAGCATGCTTCCTAGCATTTTTAGTTTCCACACCTTGCTCTCAGGGAACATGAGTCGATCAAAAATTTACAGCCATTCTAATTTTTAGTAGTTGGCTGACCTTGTTCATTATCTGTGTGCTATCAAAGGTTTTTTGAGGGAACCAAAAAAAACCGCTTTGCTTTCGTTCCTTAAGATTTCTTGTTTTTCTACTAAAAAACCAAACATATGCAAAATGGGTGGATCTTCAAATATCAACTTTGTGTAAAGAAAAGTTTCCGCAACCTTCTAATAACTAAGGTGTAAGTTTTACAATGTATTAAATGTGACATAACCCAAAAAACCGCTTTGTTTAAGTTCCTTGAGCGTCCCGAAATCAGTATTTCGGGCCTGTAAGATAGTTTTTCTCTTCCTCTTTTCTATGCCATTTATTTTTTTCCTATTGGTGGGATACATGTTACCGTGCATTATCTGATCTCTTGTTGCGGACAGGTCGGGGGAAACTTGTATGTCCGGTTTGCTTAGGGACTGGTGTACCTAACAACAAAGGTCTTCTTAGGAGGCCCGATGCCAAGCAGTTGCTCGACAAGATGTACAATGGTCGCCTATTGCCAAACTCATAACAGAGTCCTTCAACACGACTGATCTAGAGAGCTAAATTTTTGGCAGCGTAACCAGTCGGTTTTAGTGTACAATACAATGTTAATCATTTTACAAGGGTTTAAAATCCAAACATATGGAAACTACATAGATAGCTATTCTTCCACTATGATTGTGTAGTCATAACAGGGTTCCTGTGCGCATACTATATATAGATCTCAATGGATATGAATCTCAATATACATTTCAGATCTGAACACAACGTGCAGTTAGGAATTTTGAGTCTGCAAATTGAACAATCTGAATATGACACAGAGGTAGCAACGTTACACGATTTCACCATTTTTCTTTCACGTGTATTGTGAAGCTTGCATAATATCTACTTGGATTTAAAGAGATAATGTGTCCAAGCCAAGCCATGAATTTCAAAATAGAAAGAAAAACAGAGCAATCCACTTCGATTTGCCTTCCTGGAAAATCAAACAGCTTGCGCCGGCCAAAATTTAGAGGGCGCGCAGGCCCGATATGTTCTCTGTTATTACTCACAGGCATAGTAACTAGATTATTGCAGATATGGGAACATTTCATCCTCCAACAAATGAACTCAATCACTTGCGAGTACCCTATGCAGAAGACAGTCAAGGCCAACCCTGTTTGCCTATTTGGTGCCAAAAATTGAGATTCTGCGAGATCAGGGCTGAGTGTTTGGAAGCTTGATAAGTACAGAGTGTTCTGGCTTGTGATCGCATTCAAAGTCAAGATGAACGAATGCTCGTTCAACTTCGGGAAGCTTCTCAATTTTTATCTGGAGAGTCTCTCCAATGGCATGTGCTTCCTTTAAGGGCAACTCCTCTGGGAGTTCAATGTCAACCTGTTTCCAACAATTTAGTGTTCAATTTTTTCCTTGATGAGTGCAGCTGCACATTATATGATTAAAAAAAAAAATCAGGATTGCCTATAATAAGACTAACCTCCACGAAATAAAGCACACCAAATGTGTAAGCACGAACTGTGTCAATACGCTTCACTTGAGGGTGCATTATCGCAAGATATGTCAGTTTTTGTAGGAATTCAGGAGGGGCCGATTGTCCCACGAGGGAAACTGCATGTTTAACACCACATGTTAGACGAAGTATAAACTTGTCAAGCGTCATTAAAAACATATTTCCAACTCATTCGAATACGATACATCAATATGCAAGCAATAAACAAGACAAGTTTCCATTCATAACCGGTCTATGAGTTGATATAAAAGGATTGAGCACAAAACTAGTAATCGCGCAAAGCTAGCGTGACCATTGGTAATCTAAGAGCAACGTGACTAGTAAGAGAAAGTTCTATTGTATTAAGTAATACAAGAATTTTGTGAGATCAAAAGGAAGTGAAGAAAAACTGGAAAAAGTACCGGCATTTTCCATAACAGTTCCAGACCAATTTGTAATCGTGTATATAGCAAGGATAATAGCACCAGTAGGATCAATCCACCAGTAGAACTTATTAGCAAGAACAGCAGCGAGTAGTCCGACTACATTTGTTACCACATCAAAGTAATGATCCTGGTAATTGCATTCAAGGAAGTCAGATAACTTGGCAAAAAGAGAACTTGAACCCCTCAAGAGAAAACTTATAAAAGAAAAGGAAACAGCAAATAACCTTTGCATAGGCACGGACAATCTTGTTTCCTGAGCTCCTACAATACAACCAGAGTGCCAGTTTCACCACAGTAGCAAATATCATGATTGCGTACAACCAAATCAATTGATTTGAGGACATCTTTTCAGTGGGATCATCTGAAACTAATTGTTCTACGGCCGTGACCAAAACCTGAAACCCTGTAAGGAAGGGAACAGTATCAGAGTTAGCTGGTTTGAATTTCACGCATGCGAAAGAGGAAAAAGCAACTGATGCTGAGGGCAAGAAAAGCTAGAATGACATACCAAGTGTAGCCATGACTGCAGCGAAGATGATTATGCCAACAGGCTGCACTCTCAATTTTCCGATAGGATATTGATAGATGTTGATGTTCTTCATTGCCAGGTGAGTGAACCAAAGTATGCCACCAGCCATGAGATCTAGTAAAGAATCTAGTGTTGATGCCGCAATGGCTATGGATCCACTCTTCACAGTAGCATAGATCTACACATTCCAAAATTACTATGTCAGCAGTGCAATATTAAACATGAAACCGCAGAAAACTGTTATTTATCTCAACTCAACACATCATGTACATGATAGATCATCATCACAACACATCATTCATTCACACCCAAAAAGCTTCCTTTTTTGTCCTAATTTGGTTTATAGAATTTGGGCAATTGCAGTGAGAAAATAACCTTAAGTCCCAATAGAACTACATTTGCATAGTTGGAAATCTTCATTGCTCTTTCATGCTGTTTTTGTTCCTCGAGATCCTCCTCATCGATGCAGTTGGATGACACTACCGCGTCAACTTCCTCAAAGGATTTAAGTGTTGCAAACTGGTTTTCATAGTATTCCTTTTCACCTACATTTTCCAGCATTTCCAGGATCAGTTGTTTGTCACAAACCAGATACAAGTAGGGAAATAATTAATTAAACACTCCCATCTAAGAAGCATTAAGACTTACACAAAAAATTAGAATCACCAACATTTGCCTACATTTTCTAAGTTCCAAACAGGGTAGAAGTAACAGATTAAACACATTCACTTGGGTAACTCGGATAATGAAAGACGGTTACAAAGGAAATGACTTAACCCCAATAATCCAATCTTTCCACAGAATCACAAACATTTTCCTACATTTTCTCAGTTGCCAAACAGAGTAGGAGAAACAAATTAACAGTCATGCAAACATCAGACAGAAAGGAAAAAAAAAAAAAAAAAAGCAAACCCTTTATTGGTTTTCTCAAATAATGAAATAAAATCATCAAGGAGATGGCTTTTTCCCCCAGCATGCAATCTTGTTCATAGAATCACAAACATTTTCCCACATTTTCTCAGCTTCCAAACAGAGTAATAATAAAAAAAAAAACCACCTGGATTTAAGCCACTGGTTCGAGAATAGTCGATGCTGTCAGGACACTCCGGGTCAACACCAGCTCGAACCTTGTCCGGAAGCCTCGAAACGAAGTCGGTTCGGAGCGAGTTATACGAGTTCCGTCGACTCAGTCGCCGACTGCGTCCACCGCTTCCCAACAGCGGACTGCGTCCACCGCTACCCAACAGCGGCGTTCTCGTACCGTCCGTATCGGATTTTTCCTCCATGTGGGCCCCACCACAGTCCTACTATTCGACCCGACCCGAATTCGATACTTAGCGGTCAGAAGAAGAAGGAGTAGCAGATCTTGAAAAAGAAAACAGGGGAGGTGGTGATGAACTAACTCTGAATTTCGCACCAAATATATAACTGAATATCTCGTTTTTGTCATAAAAAGGGACAAAATAAACAAGGGAGCGACACGTACGGAAGCGTACTTGTATGTGGTTGTGGGTATAAAAATTTTAAAATCGAGGTATAACACAATATTATTAATTCACGTATCATGTTATTAATGTTATTAATAAATGTAAAATTAAAAATAATATATAGATGTAATATGAGAAATTTTATTTGTAACCTTATTTTTAGTGGATATATCACATTACAGAGAATTGGGTGGTGGTCGATATACAATAGTAGGGTTGAGCGGCAATGGCTATTGACGTGTGTGTTGATGGGTATGGCGGCAATGGTTGTGTACATCGATGAGCATGGTGGTGTAGTGGGCGCTTCACGATTATTGTATGGTGGTGTAGTGGTGTAGTGGTCGATATACAATAGTAGGGTTGAGCGGCAATGGCTATTGACGTGTGTGTTGATGGGTATGGCGGCAATGGTTGTGTACATCGATGAGCATGGTGGTGTAGTGGGCGCTTCACGATTATTGATCGGTGAAGGGCCTAGGGCTATCACCGATGGGCATTAGGAATTTAATATGCTAGGATTATTAATTTAAGGGAGTTTTATTAGTTTGTACTTATTTGTAATTTTAGACAAAGTTATATTAGGTTTTTTCTATTAAATATCAAAATGAGGTGCATTCATTACAATTAGAGTATAAATAAAATTTCTTTAAAACTATTATATCATGTATTAATATTTATGTTAATTTAGGGAGAATTTGAACGCGGAACTTTCTCTTAGCTGGCAAGTGCTTTGCTAAGTCTTTTAGTAACTATGTACATACAAATGGATAATGGAAGAAGAATCAGATTATGACATGGTTCAATTATACATTAATCAAAGGCTCATAATGGAAATGCTGTAATGACAAAGAGAAAATTATAGTTTATAGAATGCAATTACAAGGTCAAAAGGTGTTATAAAACATGCGCTCAACTGCTCAAAAATCAGTTTGGCTTTTTTAATCAGATCATCCGAAGATTACGCTGAATTAGTATTGTTACAAACTTTCCCTTTCTGCCTTTGAAATGTAGATAGAAAACGGCTCATCACATGCAGTTTACACACTACTGCCGGATTACTTGCTTTTTTTGTCGTATGCATGCACGTCACACTACATGACCAGGACCAGCTGCTAGTGAATATTCTAATTAAAAGAAAAGTATACTTAGTGGTCCAATTGGATTATATAATTCCATTTTCAAATTTTGGTTAGGAAGTTGAAGCCCAGAATATGACCTAAATATGTAGCATACCGTCATTCAAACACCATACTTTCAGTTTTAACAAATTTTATTCGGATGTCTTTTTCTACGAGATCCATGTTTCGAAGATATGAGATTGATGGAATCTTAAGATATTCATGTGAACGCAGAGCTGTTAATCTTTTTAAATTGAAAGAATTTGAGACGTTTCATCCAATATTAATTACCAACGTACAGAATAGCACAATTTTTTTTTTATAAATGTGTCACATAAGTTAACTTCAATTGAGGAACAAAAATAGCAGATATGACTTCAAAGCGAAAATAGACTTCTCATCTGTTGCCGGTCTTTACAGTCAATGAGCATGGTCGAGCGCACCAGGAAGATATCTACCAAGGACTTTCCAGTTTAAACTCAGCCGTAAATGGTTTTCAATGGTAGCCAGAAATCTAATGTTAGAGATGGATTTGGATTGGACCTACGGTGGAGTTCCTTCCTTGCCTTTATCACTGGGACCTCCACTATTAATTTGCGTGATGTAATACTGTCAAACGGTTTGCTTAATATTTTATGGGAAAGTCATAAATTAAAAGGATTGGTAACATATGGTGTGCGAGGGGCCGCTTCGACTACCCCTGGGATAATCAGATTTCGCAAACCATCCGATCATCGGATTTCGTAAGCCATATGTTTTCCCTACAGTGATGTTTGTGTGAGACGTGGAGTAAGTTGGGTCATCAAGGCAAAAGGGTGTGTGCATGATGAGCAAGTGATGTCTACATATCTTTTTGATCTTGAGAATCTCTAATTGCACACAAAATGTCTGTTACGACAAATTGCTGCTTCTTTACTTTACCATGCAACAATGTAAACCACAACAAACGACACATATATTCCAAGAAGAAGCCAAGGCACATATTCATCATATTCATGATACAAAGGTACAGTCTTGGTTTAGGAAGATGAAGCCCAGATAGGACCTAAATATGTAGCACACCATCATTCAAACACCATGCTTTCAGTAACAAATTTTAATTTGGACGTCTTTTTCCTTGAGATTCACATGCTTCGACTTCGAAGATATAGTTGATGAAACCTTAAGATACTCAGTGATAGAAAGTGCAGTTAATTTAATTAAATTGAATAAATATGAGACGTTTTACTTAAATATTAATTAGTATACTGTCTTAAACAGAGAAGTCAGCTCTTTATAAATTCATGTATTTAATGATCCCACAACTGTAATCCGGGACAACAATAGTAGATTGTGATTCCATCAATAGGGGCCAGGCATATATGGATTGGACTATGGTGGGTCTCCAATCCTGGCCTCCACCGCTGGGACCCAATAGCCCCATATAAAATTGCGTGTAGTAGTACTAAGGGCGGACTGTAAGAGCATCTCCAACAGCCTCGCTAAAAGAGACTGTTGGGCTAAATTTGGCGAAAAAACACCATTTTCTTCCTCCACCGGCCTCGCCATCACGCTCGCCATTTTGGTTTTGTGAACAGAAGCTCGCCAGATTTGGCGAAGACGAGTGAGAAAAAAGCTAGCTCGCTAAAATTTTTTAATATTATTTCGACGAGTTCGAGGCAAAACCGGCGTCGCGCGCGTTTTGGGTCTGCCGCCGTCGCTACCACTCCGGCCACTTCCCTGGAACGCCACCACCACGTCGGCGACGTCACGCCGGTCACGTAGGTGCCGGCGGAATTCCGAACAGAGGTCGGACGGCGGAGATCAGCCGGAAAACGCCGTCGGTGGCTGCGTTTTGGTTTTGCCGCCGTCACTGCCACGCCGGTCACTTTCCTGGAACGCCACCACCACCACCACCACGTCGGCGACGTCACGCCGGTCACGTAGGTGCCGGCAGAATTTCGAACGGAGGCCGGACGGCGGAGATCAGCCGGAAAATGCCTTCGGTGGCCGATTTTGCTTCTGCCGCCGTCTCTGTCACGCCGGTCATTTTCGCAGAAAGCCACCACCACCACCACGTCGGCGACATCACGCCGGTCACGTAGGTGCCGGCGGAATTCCGAACGGAGGTCTGGACGGCCGGCTACCAGCCAGAAAACGCCGTCGGGGGGGTTGAAATTTTATTTTTTTGAGAGAATGTGGGGTTTAACATTTTTATAGCAAAAATTTAGCTATCGTTGTTGGAAGTAAACAATAGACAATGATAGCTAAAGTACCGTTGGAGAGCTTTCACTGGCCAAAATAGCAAAAATTTGCCGAGCATTGTTGGAGATGCTCTAAGCTTAACATTTCAGAGGACAGTCGTAGATTGAAATGATTGGTACTAGCAATACTAGCAACATAAGGCAGGTGTCTTTTGGGTCTGATTTGGATTTTGCATTTGTCTATTTTTTTTGCTTTATTACAACATTATTTTAATTTATATTTTTGTTTTTTAACATTTCATAGAGAATTAGTTTAGTGTTGTAGAATATGGTTGCACACCTCATGGCTTGCATCATACTTGTTCAACATCATCACTTACCTCACACACTCATCATGCAATTGCTCCCAAGCTTGCCTATATAAAGAGGAGCTTCCCTCTCATTCAAGACACATCTGAGGAGCCGAGCATAGGGCTAGGGGGAGTGAATAGTGAGATACTTTGTATATTGTATACGTTTCCAGTATTTCCATATAATGAGAGAAACCAGTACTACCGCCCCGAGGACTAGGCACACTTGCCGAACCTCGTTAAATTCTGTGTCTCATTTACTTTCCGCCACTGCACTACTTCACACCCGTTCTGCAACACGTTATCAGCACGAATGACTCTCGTGTAAGTGTTAGTGGTGGATGCGGAAAATAATAATATGAGATGTTTTGCTTTACCTACCGCAAACCACTCTCTATTATTCTTACTGGAAAAGAGCAATACACATTGAATGAGAACCTGAAGATTCTCAGCTGTGTACTCCGATAAAGAACTTGCAGTTCTTTACGTTTGAAGAATTGATATTGCTTTGCTTACCTACCGCAAAGTAGTCCCATTCTTTTCTAATGAAATTGGATGCTGCACAGAGAAGCACTAGCTTCTGCGCACCAAAAATAGTGCGGTGATCAAATACGCACTCCAAGCTCTGGCCGAAACTCACCTAACCCACTCCAAAAGAAAAACTTTGCCAAAAGACCATTTTCTTCTGAGGACATACCAACACAGCAGCCGCAGACAATCACCGCGACGCCGTCGTGCTAGCCTCTCTCCTCCAGCTCGCGGTGAGTCATCGACGAAAACGGGCAGGGCGTGAAGCTGGTCGGCGTCCACTGATCTTCCCACCTCGACGCCGTCACACCCGCCGACGCGCTCCAGCCGCAGCCCGCCACCGACGCCGGATCTTGAAGATCCACGGCGAAATCCTCGAGCCCACTGCTCGGACTTCCCCGCGTCTCCGCCGGGTCCTCCGGCAGAGAATTCTGAGCGGTTCCCGTCGCCGGAATCGAGAAATGAAAACGGATTCTCGGCCGGTTTTTGTGGGGTTTTCGTTCCTTGCGATCTCCTTCGTCGGATCCTAACGATCCACGCCGACGACGACCTGAAGTCGCCGTCCAAGCAGCCGGATATCCCTGCAGGAAAACCCGATCGCGTTCGCCGCCGATCGATTCCCTTGCGGCGCCGTGAATATGCTCGGCGTTAGCAGTGTTCGGAAAGCATCACCGAACACAAATTCATGGGATGCGCCTTTTGTTTGGTTGCTTCAACCGAACAACAGGAAACCAGGCCCCGCCCTTGTTCGGACAGCCCATCCGAACGTGCTCTTGGGCTGATTTGGGCAGATTGCGCCACCCTTGGATTTTGGGCTGTATATTGGTTGTCTTGGGCCAATTTTTGATTTGGACCATGGGCCTGGAAACCCATTTGCCATTCCAATTGGGCTTAGACAGTTTTCTGAAGCCCAGAACAGTGCCCAATATGTTTAAAGAGTCCAGCAGACTCGAGACCTTTTATTTGGTCTAAATTTCGGGCATATACATGTACTTGTTGGAATATGCAATTTCGATTGAACGTAAAGTTCATCACATATAGTGAACTTAAAGTTCACAATAGACCTCGAACCCGAAGTTTCGAGCATACCCAAAACTTTTGTCTGGGTTGTGGGCTTTTTAGCCACAGTTTATTTCAAGTGAAATTATAATCGAACTTGAAGTAACTGATATTGTACTGGCACGTACAGTGAACCCAATGTTCACAACATATCACGAACCTGAAGTTTCGAATGAAACCTAGAGTTTCAA
The DNA here is from genome assembly GCA_033992175.1 of Spiraea crenata. Lineage (NCBI taxonomy): Eukaryota > Viridiplantae > Streptophyta > Magnoliopsida > Rosales > Rosaceae > Spiraea > Spiraea crenata. The sequence continues at coordinate 765,319 of JAVBHV010000022.1, forward strand.
AACCAGAAGTTACTGCTATTAAACTGACATTTTTAACTTTGTGGGTTAATGGTGCGGATATCCCTCCATCCCATATTTACTTTCAGCAATTTAAATTCTGCTATTTACTTTCAGCAATTTAAATTCCTCTATTTAATTTCTGCAATTTAAATTCTGCAAATGTGGGACGTTGGACGGTTGTACCGCCTCTCCATATTTAATTTAAGCAATTTAAATTCTGCTATTTACTTTCAGCAATTTAAATTATGCCATTTACTTTCGGCAATTTAAATTCTGTCATTTAATTTCAGTAATTTGAATTCTGGTTGTGGGATGATGGTACGGTTTTACCAGCTCCCATTTGATATTGTATGCCAGTGCAATATCATAAGTAACAAAGTCTTGCAAATATTTGATATTTTATATCATGCAAGGGATCGGACCTGAAGATCCTTGATCTTTGTTATATGATTGGACCTGAAGTTCCTTAATCATCATTATATGATCGGACATGATGTTCCTTGATCAAATCCAGACTGAAAGTCATTGGGATTAATTGAGAGGAAGATTTTGCTCTCATCCGGATTTAAGTTTCAGTCTTATCCGGATTTTGTTCTCGAATGTCAATTAATTGAATCAGTTGGAACCAGCAGTTTCCTTGATCATGTACCAATTCAATTAATCCATGTTGAGGAATGTGAAGTTAATCATTTAGATGATAGCGCGGCTGCGCATGATATTCTCCCTGAATGAAGATATATTACTTACTTCATACCTCCATGTAGACCTACAAAGGCCTTATACTCACCACATTCCGGAAGAATTTTGTTGAGTTATAAGGATATTCGATTGAACAGTTACCATGTTGAAAAGGGGAAAGTTTGTGGACGATTTCCAACCAATACGCGGACCATATAAAGATTTTATGGTTTTGGTTGATGTAGTGACTCGTTGATCACATGTCTATTGTCCACATCAAAAGTTGCATTTGCCAAACTTCTAGCTCATATTGAGGGCTCACCACCCTAGTTATCCGTTGTAGTCTAGAAGACTGGATAATGCCAGAAAGTTTATATCGAAGGCTTTCGATTATTATTGCACGTCCCTTAGGATTGAGATTAAACATTTAATTCCCTATGTTCATACTCAAAATGATCTCGCAGAAACACAGATTAGACCGGCTGGGACAGGACCGCAAGGACCGTTGATAATGATCACAACGTTTCCCGTTTTCTGCATGGGACTATGCAATTCTGCATGCAACTATATTGGTCCGCCTGAGACCCATCTCCACCCACTCATGTTGAGCGTTACAGTTGGTTACTGGGTACGGACATGATTCACCGTACTCACGCAATGTTGGGTGTGCAGTTTATGTGCCAGTTGCGCCGCCGCAACGTACCAATATGGGTCCTCAATTTGGAAATCTTTGTTGGTTATGATTTCCCTTCCATTGACAGGCGATCTCTTTTTCGCAAAATTTGCGAATAGTCACTTTGATGAGACAATATTCCCGCCGTTAGGGGGAGAAAAGAACGTCAACATTCCTGAAGAACGACGTGAATTGACGTGGATGTACCCACTATGTCTCATCTTGATCCTCGCATCGCACACTATGATAAGTAAGTGCGACATATTCTAGATCTTTAGAGTGTGTGTAAATAAGCCAGACACCCTCTATGATCTAACTAAAGTGACGAGATCACATATACCAGCTGCAAACAAGCCTGTAATGAAGGTGTCCGTGAGGACGCACAAGACATCCCGGTAGGATGTTCCGTTCATGATGAACGAGGTACATCGGCGGCTAGCCAATACTCTGTCCTCAGCTAGAAGCGAGACAGACTCGGTTCGATGGATTCACTCCCTAGAAGAGGAGAACTATGGCACAATTGAATCCTATCGCTATCTCAACCAATCCAACTCATAAATTGCGCAGGATTATGGAAGTGTCCTGGGAGACGTCCCAGGGTGATACCCCAAATCCAAATTCCCGAGGATCAAGAGATCTCGGTCCGGATGAGTTAATGGAATCGAAATGAGATAATCATCGATGATATCTTTGCTTATGCAGTGGCCACTGAATCACAAAGTGCGACGATATCGAACCGCGTTCCGTTGATTAAGCACAACGTTGAACTAATTGGTGAAAATGGAAAGAAACAATGCAGGTCAATTTAGACTCCTTAGCGAAAAGTGTTTGGGCCTGAAGTTCCCATACTACCCAATGTGAATTCTGTAGATTACATGTGGGATTTCGTAAGGAAGCATAATGATGAGAATGAAATAGTGTAAAGACACGCCTTCTGGCAAAAGGCTTCTCTCATTAACCCTGACATTGATTACGATGAGATGTATTCTCTCGTAATGGACGTTGTTACGTTCCACTACCTAATCAGTTTGGTAGTTTCCGAAAAACTGAATATGCAGCTTATGGATATGATTGCAAGATATCTCTATGGGATCTACATATAGAGATATGATTGAAATATGCAATTCAGGCAAATTTGAATTTCTTGTAATATATTCGGACCAGTCTGTCAAACCCCGCCCAATGTGAACCATGACGGTTACAAGTGGGTCTTTTTACAAGAAAATGAGAAAAACAAGATTACAAGGCATACGGCAAAGCTTGTAATATAAAGTTTTTCACAAAGTCCTGGAATTGATATTATCCCAGAATGGATGCAATCAAGAATCCTTATGCGGTAGAACAGAGGATCTGGACTCCAGCCAATCAAGTTTGTCCTTCATCTCTGTTGAGTACCGAGTGCATATGGCATGCAGACGTCGGTTCTCTTCTCTCAATGATTGGTTATCCTTCTTGAGCACGTCTAGCTCATAGTTTCGGGCCGCCAGTCGTTTGGCCAGATTTGACACTTGTGTTGCACTTTGGACACATGAAGCCATAGCATGTGTCATGGCTTCTTTGTCAGAACACCCCGCTAACAACATCTCATCCTCCGGAGTCGAGATGTTCCAGGCCACTATTGATGCAGTATCATCATTGCGCATTACTGAGTCCTTGACAGTAAGCGGGCATGTGCTGGAATTAAAAGTGGGATGCCAAATCTTAACACTTGGCATCGAATCTCCAGGGGGAGCAAGAGTCAAATCAGGAGAAACATTGGAGGAGGAAGCCATTACTGGAAAGGAAGAAAGGTATGAAATGCTAGGAAAATTGGAGGGCTAAAGCTGAGATAGTTTGCAAGAGAAAGTCTTCAAAGATGTGACTTCCACAGATGAATTGCACCGAGGATATGTAGAGAAAAATAGATCTTCTCTTTTCGAGACCCGACAGGTGAACCTATTTTATTGAAGATCATATCCCATTAACTTCGGATCTGATTTCAGATGATTGGCCGCACGTGTTCCAAGGGTGACTAATTTCAACAAACGTTGAATCACTCACGAGATATTTTCAAGCGTTCTCGGATCCCAAGGAGTGCGCCTTACCTGTTTTGAGATAACTAGAAAACGCATCTCAGCCATTTATTCTCTCTGCTCCTGTATATATCCTCAGCATTCTGCACTTGGTAGAAGAAGTCTCTCAGCATTCCCAATTTCCTTTATATGATCACTCATCAGCTTTTCATATACAGTTTGCCTTTCACATGCTTAAAGGAGCAAAGGTATCTCATATCATGGAGGTTGGGAGCAAGGGCATCTCATGGCATGCTCCCAATCTCAGCAGTATCTCCTGGCTTGCACTGGATCCTATTGATTCCATCAGGCTTCTTCTTGCCCTTTAACCAGAAGGGAGAGTCAAAGGTCCAAATGCGATTCAACTTCAACATTCTTCCTCAATCACTTGCAGAGCGGTTACAACATGATCCTGCGATGCGTGAGGAGGAAGATGATAAGCTAAGGGACCTGAAGGAAGAGTGGTGCAATCAAGTATTTGGGTGTCTCACTATAGCCTTGAAAGAAATCAATGAGTACAATCCAAGGCGACGCATTCAGAAGTATTCAGAAGCATTCATGTGCATTCGTGAGCACCCAAGGGGGAGTGTTGTAGAATATGGTTGCACACCTCATGGCTTGCATCATACTTGTTCAACATCATCACTTACCTCACACACTCATCATGCAATTGCTCCCAAGCTTGCCTATATAAAGAGGAGCTTCCCTCTCATTCAAGACACATCTGAGGAGCCGAGCATAGGGCTAGGGGGAGTGAATAGTGAGATACTATGTATATTGTATACGTTTCCAGTATTTCCATATAATGAGAGAAACCAGTACTACCGCTCCGAGGACTAGGCACACTTGCCGAACCTCGTTAAATTCTGTGTCTCATTTACTTTCCGCCACTGCACTACTTTCACACTCGTTCTGCAACATTTAGAACCAGTTGGGGACGGAAGAAAATCGACATAAGGCGTGTGAGAGGCCGCTCTCCAACTACCCCTAGGATAATCGGATTGCGCAGGCCACATGTTTTCCCTGTGTATCATGAGAGATGGGTCCAAATGCGAACCGTACATTCAGACAGTGATGCTTTTAATGTGGAGAAGTTTGGATCATCAAGTCAAAAGGGTACGGACATGATGAGCAAGTGATATGTGAATATCTTTTTTATCTTGAAAATATTTAATTGCACAAGCAAAGTCTGTAACGACAAATTGCTGCTTCTTCATTTTACCATTCAACAATGTAAACCACAGATATTGCAAGACGAAGCAAAAGGCACATAGTTTGATTAAAACCAGGCCCAACTCTGTAGAACTTTTATTTACAACTGCTCATGAAGTAGGCGGTTTTTCATTCGCAAAATTCGGCTCTGTTTCAACTTCACACTGGAACAGCTCTCAACTGAGAGACTCAACTCTTCACACTTACAATTTAAAAAGAGAGAAAGAAGAAAAATAATGATCACAAAAGGCCCATAAAAGAGCATGACACAGCTGAAGCATACACTATCACTGAAGACACAGCATGTATCCCTCTGCAGGCCCCTTTTTCACGTAGTCTGACCCTGGTAGAAAACACTGGTTTGAGCTGTTACCGATATTGTTTCTGACGAAAGATCATCTCAATTTGGAACATCCACCCCACTCAGTCAGAGAAACTATCAACCATTTTATCTGTGCAGTAAAAGATTCGCGTTGTTCACCTGTAGTATTATCAACCATATATTTTTTCACAGCACTTCCTACATATCCGTTTTCCTTTCTTTTGTACGATTAAAAAGAGATGAATCAGCAGGCAACAGATTCCTTCCGGTCACTTTGTTTCCTCTTCTTCTCGCTTTGGTGTGATGGCTTATTTGAAGCTTTGTCCGCCTGGGAGACAATCTTAGAGACTGTAAACCCAGCGTCTTCAAAAATGTATGATCTATTGGGAAGCAATGAGTTTCGAAGAACAACGTCGATACCATCATAGGTCCAAACACTCACAGCTGCCTCTCCTTTAAGTCCAATAGAAAACCAACCAAGACCTGCAACAGCAATATCCATCGAACTTGAATCCCAACTATTTCCACTGATGCGAAATTCCTTTCTCACCCACTGCCCGAGCTCCTTAACTCTATTCTCTCCAATTGGTGGCTGAAACAAGGGCCAGATCATTTTGCATCAGAATTGTATCATGACATTTTCCGAAATATTTAAAGGATGCAATAGCAGACCTCAAACGGAGTTGCAACTTACAAGCATCATAACTAAGCCTATCCAGAGCAGTTAGGGATACTCAACTAATTCAGACGCATATCAATCTCTTGATTATGAGCATATTTATACTCTTCAGAGGAAAAACATCACCAAAAATCATAGGTATACTGATAGAGAATTGAACCTTAGGAAGCCACAAGTTTTATGTATACCACTGGAAATTTACCACTGGAAACATGCTGAAAATGAAGAAGAAAGATTTTGGAACTAGGAAACAATCACTCATCAATCAGTGCTAGTACCTGTAATTGATGACCAAAATGTTCGTCCACCATTGTGCATGCATTTTCTGTTTTTCCCATGTGCAATGGAAGATAAGGAGATGCCCATGCTGTCACATACACTGTATCTACATAAGATTCTTCTATATCCAGCCGCATAAGCCCAGCAATATGAACCGAATAACCATCCTGTAACAACCAAAGGAGAATGAATATGAGCTATGATAAACGAACAATTATTTATAAACCACATGAACCCTCGATTGATCCTGGAATCAAGGATAATCTATGCATTCAGTAGAATCCAAATATTACCAAAAGACAGCTATTTTTCCACCTCCAAGCAAAAGATAATTACTTATTCAATGGTAAATGAACTTCCAATATCATCAAGCAATCAGCTTTCTAGTGAGATATCGGCAAAACAAACATCTGAAAGACAATGGAAAAGCCCTTCATTGCTTGATAAATGGATCTTCCGCAATTCAAGCAGTGGAACTTTGATCATGTTATTGAGAGGGTTCCAAATTCCCAGTCTTGTGAACTTGAGATGAGTTTAGAGTACAAAGTATGAACTAAACTTTGCATAGTGCTAAAAAGCCCGATGGTACTTAGACAATTGAAGCAATGGGTCTTTACTTAGCTACATTACTACCAAAATCTATCTTGTCAATTCTATCTATAACACATGATTCACATGCTAATACCTGATAACTGCAAATTCCTAGAAGTCAAGAAAAAGAGATACCCAATGCACTATACACAATACAAATAACTGCACTTTGAGCTGTTAGCATTTCTACAAAGATCAACATCTACTTCCCTATGTCACTTTTACAAGTGTTGACCAAGCAATCTATTGAAGAAAATCAGCACATGAAATCCTAATCATGGATAAAGATTCACTTAACAATATTATGCTTACCTTGATTCTGTATGTCCTTGGTTTCAACTCCTTGCTAATGTTCACAAGCTTCTGTTCTTCTCTTGTCAACCTAGTAGTTATCTGGTGAGGATTCAGCAGCCCCGGCGTATCAAACAACTTGGTATTACCAGGAAGAACACCTTCCACTCTAACAATCCCTAGTGTAGTTCCGGGCACCGGCGCTTCTGTCAAATGCGTAATCTTCCCTCCAACACTCTTCCCTATAGCATTTATCAACGTACTCTTCCCGGCATTCTGTGCCCCTATTGCCCACACATTCCCTCTTGGTCCTGCCAAGCTCACAACATCATCAACCAGGTTCTTCAGCCCCCAATCCCTCACCGCACTCACCAAATGCACGCTCGTAATCTTATTCGCACCGCCTTCTCGTGCCCTAGTCCTAACCCAATGATCCAATCTTGTTGGTGACAATGTACTTGGCAAAAGATCAATCTTTGTCACCACAAGCACCACTCTCGGAACATTTCCTGATTTCCCCTCCTTCCAACCTCTGGAGTGCTCATCAATCGTCTTCGAAACCAAATTCGCAACCTTTTTCGGAAATGAGCCATCGAAATCAGCTGCATCCACCACCATTAGCACCACTGATCGGGTACCAGAGGTCAATGCCAGCTTCCCCCCAACCGTGTGGTTGAAATCGAAATCCGGAAGCAAGTTCTCCACGGTTGGATCCTTCACTCTGCCGTAATGCCTCAGAGAGTGACAGCGGGCGCAGACCACCGGCTTCTCCGGCTTGACTTCCACCATTTCGGGTTCGGATCCTAAGCCTTCCGGGTCGATTATAAGACCCCTTTTGACCGAATCGTTGAATTCGGGTTCGTGGGCACCGAATTCGAGATGGGCTCCCAACCGATAAGTCGCCGGGTCCTTCTTCGTGGGTCTGAGGAAGAACCCGGGTTGTTTCGGGTCGGAGTCCTGCATGTGGACGCCGCAACCGGGGCAGACGACGCGGGTTGCGGCGGTGGACTCATTGTAATTTCCGTCGCGGGTCAAGGGCAAGGATGGAGGTGACGAAAATGGTCTGGAGAAGATGGTTGGGAATTGTAAAGGTTGAGCCTTTGTAGGGTTTTTGGGGTTTGGGATTGAAGTGAAATTGGAAGATGGGGTTTTTGTTGTGAAGGATTGGGAGATTAAGGAGAGAGAAAGAAGGGGTTTTAGCTTTGAGAGAGAGTGGTTTCGAGCTATGAGTAGCATTTCTCTGTGCTTTTTTGGGGATTCAGAGGAAAAAAAGAGATGGGTGGAGGGTTTAGGGTTTTAGGGTTTTAGCAGAGGGGGGTGGAGTAGACGCTGTGTATGTATGGTTCGGCCGAGACGCAAACTTAATTTACAAAACAACCGCTTATGGTTTTTGGCTCATGAGTAACCGCAAAGAAGTAGTTCCTGGCTTGCTTGTACTGGATGCGATGTAGAATTTGAGTTGAGTTGGCTACTAAGGCCATCTTTAGCGAGGGAGGGGCTAAATGTCTATTGGGCTAAAATTTAGCTCTCTAAATAATAATTTTTTATAATTTAGAGTAGGATTAAATTTTAGGGTTTATACCCAAAAACTACTATCACATTTTTATTATGCCCAAAAACACTACCACAATAAAATTATTACAAAATACTACTACTTTCCCAAAAATACACTAAAAAGCTCACTACAGCTCACGCGAGCGTGAGACTCACGCACACCTTCGCCTCCGTCGCCAAAAAACGTGAAAATGTTTCTGCCTCGATCTCTCTCTACAGTGGGTTTGGGGTTACAATCTTGGTGTCTATGGAAAGAGGGCGACGAGACGAATCCAACCCAATTGATTTCGTGTCAAACGGAGTTCGGATGAGAAAGTTATGGGTAAAAGAGTGTTTTGAAGTTTGTGGGGAAGGAGGACTGCCATGTTCTCTCTCTTCAGTGGGTCTGGGATTACAACCTTGGTGTCTATGGAAAGAGGGCGACGAGATGAATTCAACCCAATTGATTTCGTGTCAAACGAAGTCCGGATGAGAAAGTTATGAGTGAAAGAGTGTTTTGAAGTTTGTGGGGAAGGACGACTTCTTTCAATGAAGGAGGACTTCCTTCAATGAAGGAGGACTTCCTTCAAAATGAAGGAAGTCCTGCAAAATGAAGGAAGTGTTCCTACAAAATGAAGGAGGACTTCCATCAATGAAGGAGGATTTCCTTCAAAATCTGAAGGATGTGATCCTTCAAAAATCTGAAGGACATGTTCTTGCAGATCTGAAGGAGCACTTCCTTCAAATTGAAGGATGTGCTCCTTCAAATTGAAGGAAGTGCTCCTTAAAAAATCTGAAGGACAGTTTCCTGCAGATCTGAAGGAGCACTTCCTTCAAATTGAAAGATGTGCTCCTTCAAATTGAGGGATGTGATCCTTCAAATTGAAGGAAGTGCTCCTCAAACTATTCTTTCTCCTCAAACTGAAGGATGTACTCCTTCAAACTGAAGGATGTGCTCCTTCAAACTGAAGGATGTGCTCCTTCAAACTGAAGGATGTCTTTCTTCCTTCAACTACCGTACTTCAAATTCCCAGAAACTGGACTTTAATGGAGGTGTTCCTTCAAACTGAAGGATGTACTCCTTTAAACTGAAGGATGTGCTTCTTCAAACTGAAGGATGTCTTCCTTCCTTCAACTATTGTACTTCAAATTCCCATAAACTGAACTTTGATGGAGGTGTTCCTTCAAACTGAAGGATGTGCTCCTTCAATTTGAAGGAAGTGTTCTTTCAATTTGATGGAAGTCCTTCAAAATGAAGGAGAAAGAATAGTTGTGTTGACTCACCATCAATTCATATGATTTTTTATATCAATCTTCATCTAAACAACCAAACAAAGCTTTCTAGATTAGTTTCAAAGATTACCTTGCCGGAAACTCACCGGAAAGTTTCAACCAATATGTGAGGCTCTCCGGCGATGATCCGCTGGAAACTAAGGCTCAATGTTGGTTGGGCTGTGTCTAGAATGATGAGAGGATGAAGTTTTTGGTGGTGGTTTGTCCCATTTGTCGCCGGAATCGGAGAATCTAGCCGGAAAACGTGAAGGCGTTGCTACTCTGTTCTCTCTCTACAGTGGGTCTGGGGTAACAATCTTGGTGTCTATGGAAAGAGGGCGACGAGACGAATCCAACCCAATTGATTTCGTGTCAAACGGAGTTCGGATGAGAAAGTTATGGGTAAAAAAGTGTTTTGAAGTTTGTAGGGAGATTTCTAGCGTGGATGAAGAGATTGAGCGTATTTTGCAGCGCGCGTAAAGTTAAAAGTTGTTATTAAAGTGTACAACCCAATTATAAATCAACATGTGTCAAAGTAGTAGTATATTGTAATGTTTAAAGTGTAGTAGTGTTTTTGGGTATTTTGATCTTCAAGTAGTATCAAAATGTAATTTTTCCTAAATTTTACCATTTTTAATAAGGAATGGCTAAATTTTCTATTTTTTAATTTTAATGCATTATGTAGTTCATATTTGATGTGGTGAGTAACAATTATCATTTATTAAGAAAAATTTTGAACAAAGAACAATTTTGAACAAAGTTTAAGCATATTAAACAAAGTTCGGATTTATGTACGCTGTTAATTCACAAAAACTCCGATGACTCTGAATTTCGGATATGTTTTAGGAATCGCGGTAGTGAATAATTTTTATGAACAACATTTTTTGATTTGAGCAACAAAAATTAAGCGTTTGGGCTGCAACAATTTTGGATGGGCCCCGCAAAAGGGGCTACCTAAGGCCAATTTTAGCAAGGAAGACCCTAAAGCGCTATCCTCCGAAATTTTAGTCCTCTAAAAAATAATTATTTAACATTTAGGATATCCCTAAATTTTATGAACTTTAATAAGAAGCAATTATATGTGAGATCTCTTCAATATTTTAATAAAAGGCTGTCAATGGAGAGGATGTCAGATGCCAACGTGTATTCCACTAAAATAATCAAATGCATTTTAAATGCAAGTGGGCTTGGTGGGCTCTACCAAGAGGGGCTGGTTTGGAGTCTAAATTTAGCCACCCCTTTGGGTATTTGGGTACCCCTTTGGCCCTTTAGCCCTTTAGGCTCTCCATTGCTAAAGTTCATTTTTTTTCACTAAAATGGACTAATAGTAATTTTAGGTACCCCTAAATTCCACTGCCAAACTTGGCCTTAGCCCTTTAGCCCCTTTTGTAGCCCTTTAGACTTTTAGCCCTCACATTGCTAAAGACGATTTTTTTTACCCAAAAAAAAGGCTAATAGTATTTAAGATATCCCTAAAATCTACTGCTAAAGATAGCCTAAGCTTTCTCCAAATCTGCAGTCATTCCTTGCTGGATAGGTAATACTATGTACTTCACGAACAGCGAGTCACATGCCAAGACAACATGACTCAAGTAGAGCTTCTTTTGGGACACTGTCAAAGATTTGATTACTAAGTGAATGGAATGCAGTTACTTGATTAAAAAGAGGTGCAACTTTCTGGTGGTGTGGGAAGCCTTTATAAATAACTTTTGAGCTTAGCCTCATTGGTTGCACTAGCAAAGCACATATGAGATCCAGACTCAGCTCAACACGATCGAACACTTTCCCTAGATAAAAAACTAATCGACGAAACGCCCCAATTCCTTTCAACCTTTTTATTTTCATACCACAAGATTACAATATCTGCGAACACATTTCTAGTTCTATATCTCAGTGCTCTTTCCATATACGGCCCGCGACTTTCAGCTTCAGCTCCTGCCTGTTACCGCCTGAGAAGAAGAGTGCTAAGTTCCTCTGGATGATTAGTCCATCTTGACTATCGCGAACTTTTCTGTGGCTATCCCGGATACTCCTAGGAACTCCTTGCCAAGTAAGCTTTCTGCCACCCCCGCTAACTTCAAGACTATAAGTGAACTGTTTGGCCTCATCATCATCACCCATGAACCTTAAGAATGCCATGTAGACAGGCGCAGTTCCGATGTGGAAAGCCTCAAAATGCAAGCAAAACTGACGGCCAAAACAGTTGAAAATCTGCAATACATTTGAGACATAAGATAGGGTTTGGATACATTGATACAGTTAAGAGAAGAACGAGTTCATTTTTTGAACATTCAAAGAAGCTAAACCAGCGGAAAATACACATTTTAACTTTACTTGATACCTGATAGCAACATACGTCTTAGAAACTTCTAAACATTACTTGCCAAAGTGCAGGCTAACATCCATATAACTTGAGCTGAAATACTATTGGTACTACTGGTGTGCATATGAATAACACCTCCCATTGAATGAGATCAAAATCAACAAAATACTGCATCAAATTCTTACTTGCTGGTTAAAAGATGAAATCTTGTTGACATTGTTGACAAGGGTGGTTGTAGAAAGCAATTTGTGCGTATGGTGGCATGATACATATAAAGCGTGAGAAAGAAAAACATACCGTTAACATCCATGTAGCATTTTCCACTTCTTGGGGATTGGCTTTAACATATCTGTGGTTGAAAGTACACCCGTCATGCATGTCAACCTTGTGGTCATTTTTAAGATGCATCATAAGGAGTTGGATATCTCCAGTGACAGAACATTCAGCTCCAGCATAAGGGCAGTTGTACGGACGATATTTACAGATCTTCTCATGCTTCAGCTTGCTGTAGTATGGGAATATATCTTGGCAACCACAAATATGATATTTACACGGAAGATCCAGCGACTCTGCTACTTTCTCCAGCGCCAAGCACCTTATATTTCCAAGTTCATGGCGACAAGTAGGGCAGCAGTTGTGCACTCTAGCCTTACAGCTCGAGCATAGAGTATGGCCGTTTGGACACTAGAATATAAGCTTCGATAAGTTATCACTTTGGTAAAACTATAGCTTAGGACATAAATATCTAGACATAAGAGAATGTACTGCAATCTGAATATTAAACAACCCCAATGCACATGAGCGGCAAAATGCGATTGAGGTTCCTTGTAGGAGAGACATGGGTAGTGTTGGAGTTTATATTAGACAAAGAGCTGACATACTGGAGAAACCTTATATAAGAATAGTATGCATTCAATCCTAATTTTAGATGGTGTGAGATTTTAGTTCTCTATTTATGCTCCACATTTGATGAGTAGGTTCTTGAGAAATCCGCTTCTCGATTGCAAGTATTTGAGATATTCACAAGGTTGTATATTTTCTGAGTTGTAAATAGTTTTGACAGTATTATGAGTTTTAAACTTCAAGCATAACTTAGTACTCAATAATATATAACTTTGGATAACTACCAGATACTTCAAATCCTATTAGCACCGATTTGCAGGATTTACTTATATTGAAGTATCCAGATATTAGTGAAAGAGCATTGGATTCTCCATGATCATTCTAACATATATCAAAACATACCTGGTGAATTGGAGGACACATTAAACTCATGCAAACAGGGCACTCGAGTAGGTCATGTACATTACTATTTGATGGCATTCCAGGATTTCCAATCAAACCAGGGGCAGCTTTTCGGAAAGGGGAAGACCTTATATCAGAAGTAGAAGTTGCAACATCAGAATCTGCATATGCCAATCGGGACTCCACCACATCCTCACAGAAGCGACCACCTGGAGACATCTTTCCTCCTGAAATGCCCACGCTGGTAATCTCAAATGGGATCAATCTCACAGTTTATTACCCAATTGTGTCACTTTCTTCAAGTGTTAGTCTCATAGCCCTGTGCCACCCACCATAAGAAGTTTAGTTTAGTGTTCTGCAGAACTTCTCTTTTAACCAAACGCATGTAGTTGATGGTATTGAAAGCAAGGTATTTGGCAGAAAAAGACATACAATTAAGATGCCAATCTACAGTTTCAAGAAATCCATCTAATTGGATGGCAATCAACTTTAGACAAGTAAAAGAACTTTATCTTTTGTGCATTTGGAAGAGAGATTCAGATGGGATGTGGGGTGAGATAGGGCTAACGCATCCTCGTCGGAAAACATTAGTATGGATTTATAAATTGTCAGATACTTTCAAAATTGGGATTTAAGATCCTATCTTAAACAATAAACCACCTATACTGGCAAAGGAAACAAGGAAAAACTGTGATTAGTGACAATTTTCTCGTTTCCGCAAAAAGCTCTTGATTTATGAGCAATAATCCATTGCAGTTTGCTTCTACATTGATATTTCTTTCTAGCAACAAAGGTTAACACCATCAACAGGAATAGTTGGAGTAAATTAGTTTACTCGTGCAAAGGTGGGTCTCAAAAAGTAGACACAAATGCCTAATCTGAGTGTGAAGAAAACTCCAAGAACACAATTCTCTCATAGCTCTAGGAGTCCTTGACTAGGACACACAGAAGAAATAGTAAAAGGGTAAAAGTAGTTGCCTCATTTCCTCACTATGAAGCCTTGAAAAGCATACAACAAATCTTGTCCTTCACATAATTTATCAGATTAAACAACTTCCAAATAAGTATGCCTGAAAAACTCCAAACTTTGGGAATCAATAGCAACTAAAAAGTAGAGTGAAAATCCTTTCAAAGTGAAAAGAGTAAAAGGTGAGAAGAAGACAAGATGTTAATGATTATTTCCAGGTAAAATTTGAACACTCAGAAGCAAATCCAGCATATGAAGATTACATGGCAAGAGCTGCTTTTACTATTCTTGGCATTCTCCAGCTCAATTCTAATTTCAAAGCAATTTCAGGAAATGGAAAGCACAAATTCTAGACCAGTAAAAGAAAGCATGACACAATTCAAGCATCCAACCAAAACTGCATTCTCAACCAATATAAACAAAGCACAAATTCATTGATGTGGACAAACATAAATTCTTACCAAGAACTGGCCACACCCCAATAATGAGATTTTTGACCACTACCCAATTCTCAGGTGAGATTTTATTGATCCAAATGCTCAAAGTCTTCAACTTTGATCCACCCCAGCTACCAATAATTGGATCAATTTTCCATTTTTCCCAAAAAAAGGGGATAAAGAAAAGAAATACAAGCACAAGAATGGTGGTGAGGTGGAGGAGAGCCCGTGAAAGTTGGCCCGGATTAAGCGTGTCTTAGATTGATTTGGGCAGGACAAAGTTTTCAACCTCCGAGAGTCAAAGTCTCAAAGGTGATGGATTTTTGGATTCATCGCCTTCCCTTCCATCCCTCTTACACCTAGCACACCCAGCACACCTTTTTGGCAATATTTTATTAGGGGTGGGCAATCAAACTGAAAAACCGCAAACCAAACCGAATCAAACCGTTTGGTGCGGTGTGGTTTGGTTTAATATTTTTTGAAGACGTGTCGCTCAGAACCGAAGCCACACCACTTATAATGGTGCGACTTGTGGTTCCCAAATATTCAAAAGCGGTTCACCACGGCGCACGGCAAAATTAATTTTTAGTTTAATTTATATAAAATAATTAATACATGTTATCTTTTCATTAGTTATTATTGTCCTACCATGCATCCTTCACAAGTAATCAAATCCTCAACTCTAATTAATACATGTTAGCTTTAAAATAATAATATTTTATGAAGAATTTTGATCTTGAAATGAATTTTGGTCTACTTATATCATGTATGGATTCATGAAATTTAGAAAATGCATACGAAGTCAAACCAAACCACACCAAACCGCTAATTGTGGTTAACTGCACCACTTGAAGTTGCTAATATGTGGTTTGACTTTGGTTTGAGATTATGCTAAACCGCATAGAATGGTGTGGTTTGCGGTTTCACCCCAAAACCGCACCAAACCGCACCACGCCCACCCCTATATTTTATAGTCGAAGAAAACAATAGAACTTACTTAAAAGAGAATACTTTATGCAAATATAATGGGTACTATGAGTCTTTGAATTTGTTTATCCACGTATTTGCTACAGTTGTTGAAGTGTCATGCTTATAGCAGTTGAATTAGGAGGATATGTTTAATTAAAAAAATGTTTGTAGTAGTTGATGGTTGACACCTCTGCAAATACGTGGAAAAACAAATACAGATGAATAAATACTACTCATATGTTCCTTTACCTGTGTTATTTTTCGCTGAAATTAATTATAATCATCTTCACACGAGTTGTTAACTTGTTATAGATGTCACCTCCCTCTTATGATTTTGGTGCAAAGGTTAATAATTAATTTGACTCGCTTCACACAATAACAACTCTCTTGCAAGCAAGTTACATTCGAAGGTTCTTTTATAATAGCAGTTTCATACAATTAATTGAGGAATGGGTTGTGTGTGGTGTCGTCTTTAATCGTGGCATCAGCAGCGTTTGGATTGCTTTGGCATTTGCCCATATGGCATTGGGAAGGTGACATTTCCCGCACGCAACGTTTTGAATATTTCACACCACCAAACCGGTTTCCTGGCACTCAGTTTGAAAAAAAGGTAATTTTTTTTAATAATAAAAACAAAGTAGTGGGGGTGCGTGTGTGGTGGTCAGGTGGAGTCCATGTTTTAGCTTTAGCTTTAGGTTGCATGGTCTGATGATGCTCAATGCCTATTGGTTCTGGTTTTTGGGAAAGTCAAAGGACATTGACCAAGTCCCTGGATCCAATGTGGCTCAGCTGATGGCACCTCTGGGGAAGAGAAGGCAGTCTTTGTGGGTTGTGGAAATTCAATTGATTATCAGTGGCCTGAGAAGTCCATGTGGTCATGAAGTTGGTTATCATCAACCAGTGGTTATTTCCTGAAGAAGTCCAATAGTGTTACAACATGAATTGTTAAATTTGTAAGTGTGAACTACCACAAATCATAAAAGTAGTTGATCTTTCCTACACCAAGGTGCTAGATACGATTGCTGATAGTTTCTAGTGTCCCTTGTTACAAGATATTACACCAATCATGATTCATGAGAGAAACTCCTCATTGCATATCTGGTGTTATAAGAAGTGAAGGTAACTGAACAGATGTGCAATTTTAATCTTATCCAATCAATGTTTCTTTCTGCAGATTGTAGCTAGATATAATATAGTAAATGCCTCATATTGGAGGAGGGTCCTATCCAATCGTAGAGGAGCAGTTGTCAGTTGTGTTGGAAGGGCAGATTGCTCAAGATCATTGTAGCCTTTTTGTGGAGCATTGCTTACAAAAGATAAGATAAAAACATACATCTTCAAATCAATGTTTAAACAATCCATTATCAGAAGATTTTGAACTTAAAGAATTGAGATGGAGGTCCTCTGCATTTTGCATTTTAATGTAGCTTTATGGGCGGGGATTTGGGAAGTTCTGGTGCTCTTTTCTTCTCCAACAAGTACCATCTCCAAGAACTTGTCCAGATAGCCTTTTGTGCTACTCTTCAACTTGAATCGGTTCCAGGTCTGCTAAACTAACTATGACCTACATGTATGCGTGATCCTAGTAGTCGAAAAAACAAAATTTCATACTTTGATTGTTGTTTACTTAGGTGTATACTTATCAGTTAAAAATCTGAAGTTGCTTTAACAGCTGGTAATATGTTTTGGTGTTGTTCTAAGGAATTAACATTAGCTATGAAGGGTCACCCAAGCATTAAGCAAGGGAGGCATTTTATCTAAAGCACTCCAAGTTTGTAGTTGGTATGGACTTCCTGGGCTTGAATTGCTGAGTCTTCAATCCATCATTTTAATCTGGTGTCTCAAGGACTAAAAAGATGAGGACTTCAATGTACTCTAAACCATCAAGTTATTTGAATTTCGAACGCAAATGCTACACCTTTGAACGCAATACACGAAATTACTACAGAAGGGATTGCACAATCAAACTCAGTTTTACGCATATCAGTAATGTCTTACTTGAACAACATTTCAGAATACCTTACTTATATAGAGCATTACAGAATAAGTTATCATGATTGGTAAAACTTACTAGAAGGCTTAGAATTATACTCCATAAAAGAATAAAAGAATTACATATAGCAGATTAGTTTAGGCCTGCCATGATCATGGTCATGAAGAAGGTGAAGCCGGATAATCAGCAGTACTAGTACCGGTTGGTAAATCAGAGATGGAGGCCAACATTCGGTTAATGCTAGCAGAACGAACCGGCCTAAAGCTGCTGAATGACCTCAACTTGTTCTTGGATAAAAGGGTGGATGAACTTGAAATGATCAAATAAACCAAAGCTTGAACCACCACAAACAAAGCCACCTTCATCAATGTGTTATCCACCTGCAGCAGAGTCTCCATCACCATTTTCTTTCTTTACACTTCTCAAGCAAATTGCTCAAATATTAAGCTAAGAGATGACCAATTCAAGTGTGTTGAGAAAGATTTGGGAACTCCCTGTTATATAGGAGGAGAAAAAGGAAAGAGTCGCAGCCCTTGAAGCCGCCTCCTAATTGTTTACATGTTTATCCTAATCAGCTCTGAGGACATTAGTTGACCACACATGTTTGATTACATCTTTAATTATATGATTTATTAGTCTGTAGACTCTGTACCGTAGAATTGACTGCATTTGACTTTTCTCTTTTTGCCTTCCTCTTTCTGGATGGAGAGTGGATTTGATATTTTAATCAAACGATGCGGTTGGTGGCTTAGCTACTTTTGGTGTTTTGTGCAAGTGCTTATTTTTGTCAATAATATTGTGTCAATCATCGAAAAGTTGCTCTATAAACTAAAAGTTCAAACCAATTGGTTTAGCCATAATCATTACAATATTGATTGTAATTTAGATTAGACTGAAATAACACCCGGATTAAAACAAGAAAAAAATTAGACAACCGAAAATGTCACCACCTGAACACCTTTTAGTAAATGCTTTTAGGTAAGATTAAGAAAGAAAGAAACAGAAGCAAACGGTCTCCTCTTAAACATGTGTTAGCTTTGGAAACAATCTACATGAATGGTGTGGAGATTCAATGAGATTCTCGTGTGAGCTCATACCAAAACAAGTCCATATGAATTTCGTGCAAGAGAGATCCATACTAACAGTTCAAGAAAGCTTTAAGACACCAACTTGAAAAGCAGAACATTACGAGTCAAGAATGGTTTATTTACGAGATAAGATTTGAACTCCAGATAATTTCCAACAAAGCAAACATAATGTGCCACTTGATTAAAAATACACTCACGATCATTCCGATCATGGATAATGTTTAAGTATTTGCAAATTGCAAATGATCAAAATATATGCTTACCTCAACATTGCTAAATGGGCTGTAAGTGCACGAGAAAGAAAGTTTGTTAATGTGAAATCCTCATTTCCACGCAAAGCAGCTTGTTTTGGTTCCTTCACTTTCATACAAAAGGCAAAAGGCAAGGACCGCAAGAGTGCAAATTTCATTCTGTGTACAGAAAAGTAGGTATAAACTTCTCAAATTTTTCATCCTAAAGATTAGTTATGAACTTGTGATGCAGGAAATGTGGGTATCCTCGCATATACTTTCTTTACAATTTTCTCACTTCACAGAAGAAAAAAACATGCAAATCTCAAACAAGGATAGGATAACTACTACTTTTGGATCATGAGGATAGAATGCTACCACTGCGACAATAGTATATTTTGTACATGTCTTTGGTTCTTGAGCTTCTTGTATTGTACATGTAACACGCGGCAACACGAGGCATTAGTCATCGATACTGCCAATGCCCGGCTTATCAAATCAAGGCACGTGCCATCGAGGTGTCCCCATTCAGGGACACATGTCGATTACCTAGCCCCCTTGAAATTGTATATATGCCATGTTCTACTACTGTTCCATTCCATCCAAAGCATCACAAACTTGAAAGAACATCCTACAGTTCCCAAAGCGAAGCATTCAGAAAACCACATTTTCAATCCAGTGTGTTGAAAGCAGAATGGCGTCCCAGAAGCAGAGCTACAGGGCTGGAGAGGCCAAGGGCCAAACTCAGGTACATTAGCATAGGATGTCCGATTATTAATAATACTACGAACCTCATTGTTATGTAAAATGTATGCATACCGTGTAGTTAATGAATGATATACATTGTGGATGTATTGACAATTAAACTGAACTACAAAATCCATAAATTCGTAGATTGTTTTTGATATGGTACGTATGTACTTGTTGTCTCAGGAAAAGACGAGCCAGATGATGGGAACAGCGGAGGAGAAGGCCCAGGCGGCAAAGGACAAGACCTGCGAGGCGGCCCAGGCGGCGAAGGACAAGACTTATGAGGCGGCTGGAGCAGCCAAGGAGAGAACAAAAGCAGCAACCCAAGCAACCAAAGACAAGGCTCAAGACAAAGGTGAAGTTGGAAAGGAGAAAGCCTGGAGGAGCAAGGAGGAGACCAAGCAAAAGAGCTCCGAGGCGGCCGGAAAGGCCCAGGACACGGCGGAGGCTGGCACGGAGAAATCCGAAGGGTTCCTCCAGCAGACTGGAGAACAAGTGAAGAACATTGCAAACAAGACTGCTGGTGCTGTGAAGAATACATTTGGCATGGGCACGGTTGATGATGAAGAAGACGACTCTCCTTACTATAGGAAGGACCAGAACTAGCTTGAACTTGAAGTGAACTTACTGTTGTTAATTACTTTCTGCTGTTAAGCTGTTGTTTTTTGCTGTTTATTTTGTTTGTTGTGGGGCTAGGCTTTGAAAATCCTAGCTGTGGATCCCTCTGTGTGAGATAGATGGGAATCTTGTTGCATTTGGGGTTTTAGTGTAGTAGGAGTGGTATTGTAATCTTCAGTTATATATGAAATGCAATCCGCCTAATAATTTCTGATTAATTCACTCGTGACAGGTCTAATCTACTTTTGCATATACGCCTTTTAGTAAACGTTTGAAAGTCAACAATCAAAGTGAGTATAATACCCCCGTTTAAGTGACCTGTCATTACAGGGCCGCTTCTCCTAATGCATTATCAAGTATCAATCTCAAATGGATATGGAGGGGAGATTATAAAACCGATCAGTTGATTATGTGAAGTCGTCGATCCAGTTCATACGGAGGAAGGGACCATCACAATTACTCCTTTTCCAGCCTGAAGGGTTCTATTGATCTGCATGATAAGTTTCATACTTAAAGATAGACAACTGTATAACAAAATTTCATTCATACAGATGGCTCATCAGTTATCACAATCCTTCCTACATCTCTTCTATATGCCCTGGAAATTTCATCTCCAACCAAAGTCTCCAAGTCATCATGTAACAAAATTTCATTCATATTGGATGCTCATGTGGTTGGTACAATAATAAGTATTCGACGTTATCAGCCCCTTAGAATGGACCTCAAAACTTGCATCAACCGCTCATGTCCTCAAGTCCTTCAAAATCGCTAACACCACCAAGTTCTGCATCAGACTACTTTCCATTTTCATCGTCTGCATCTGTTTCCATGGCATCCTCAGATTCCTCTTCGTCACTACTGTCATTATCCTCATAAATTACTGGAGCTATTGTATCATTCTCGTCCCAATCATCAAGCACCTGTTCAAAAAAGTTGATCAGCTACGTATCCTAGAGTATTTCACTTGTCACAAATTTGAATAACAGAAGCACCTTACCCCTGTATACAGCGAGTCTAAGACACTCGATACTTGAAGAGCAGACTGAAAGGTGGAAACTCTGGACTCAATCAGCTGCATATGCAAGGAGTCAAGTATATTAGAAACATAAGAACCACTCCATAGGATTTAATTTTTGGTGTCAAATTATCGATTTAGTATTGTGATCTCCAAAGGAGGTCCCAATGGATCTTTCAAAGCAAAAGTTGTTCTTTAGGAGGACACACTAGAAAAATATTAAAGGTTCCTGACCTGATATAAGGAGTTCAAAGAGCTTAAGGAAGATTCTTGGGACACTATACCACTTGTGTGTTGAAGAAGTAGACTTCTCAACCATGGAAGTGCACATGCCAAAATTGCACCCCTGGAGTGAAAAGTGCAAAAGAAATCTATCAGGTACAGAAAGAGATCATCCAGCACATAAAGCATACTGCTAGGTACCTTACCTCGACTGAATAATAGATATCAGAGATTGTAAGAGCTTCAGAACACCAGAGGGATTCAACAGTGATATAGACTTTGCAATAACCTAAAACCACAGATTGTGTCATCTACATCAGTACTTATCTTCAAACATTTGTACTAAATATTAACATGAACTATGGGCACTGTTACCTTCTCATCTTGAGTGTATAAGCAATCTAGTAGGAGGGCACGGTCATCAGCATGCAGTGCTTGCTTAAGCAAGATGTGAACAGAGTCTGCACTTGGAGGCTTTGCATCTACAGAAGAGTCCTCTTTCTCATGACTCTTTAATTTATCATTGTCTAACAAATCTAAACTTTCAAGTTTTTCTCCCATTGTTGGTTCATTCAAATCATGGTCAACAAGGACTCCATCTGCAGCCTCTGCATTACCTGCATAGATCAGGATACATGTATCAACCAACCAAAAAGACTTGTATGTTATCCTAAGGTTAAGAACTTTAATCAATTATGAAGACGTGCAATATCATGTTGAATTTCGACAGCAGACAAGCAGTAATGCACTTTACCCAATCCTCTTCTTTTGAATGGCCTGGAATAGAAACTGCATTGTTAAAAAAAATTAATGGTGCTCCTAGTTTGATTTTGAGTATAACCATTACCGATATCAGCGATGTCTTTAACAGTAGGAAAATCAGGATCCGGAACTGCTGCCCGCTTCTTACTGGACTTTTTACTCTTCATTGGAACTGCTACTTCTAATTCCAAATCATGAACATCATGAGAAAGCGAATTCAGTTTCTGTTGAACCTCTAGATCATACAGTTCAATAAGTGCATTTATAGTAGATGGTAGCTGATTCTCACATAAAAAATATCAACTTTCAAAACAATCAAACTTGATCATAATACTGCATACAATTATATGAAAACATAACCAAGTATAAGAACCAATACCAGTTTCAACAATGTCTTTAACAGACTGTGGATCCGCCGGTTCAGCACGCTTCTTGCTTCCTTTTTTACTCTTCATTGGCAGAGCTTTTGACCCTAATTCAAAATTATGAACATCAGTGAGAAAGCATAATATTTACTTCCCAAATTCAAAAAATGCGTACACTTGGTAGCACATGCCAGAAGATTATCAAAGAACATCAAGTTTGACAACATCCAAATCTGATCATCCGATAAATTCTACGAAAACATCGAACCCTTTAACCATGTCATAACAAGTACAACAACAAACAAAATGAAAAAACACTTCTTCAGCTGCTTAAAGGAAGAGGCTTTCGAATGAAAAGTTGAGACCTTTTTAGTCACTCCATTATAATCATACCCGAAGCTTACTTGAAAACTATTTCAGATAAGTTAAGGTATCATTTGAAGTAAACTAACAAGAGCTACGAACTAATAGACCTCGACCAATTAACATAACACAACCCAACACAACACAGAGCAACAAAACTAACCCAACAAACAAAGCTGCACATGAATTAAAAACCAACAAACAAAACCCACATCACCAAATCACCATAACGAAAAAGTATGAAGACTTGTGTAGTGATAATCATAAATAAGCACGCCTAGGAAAACAGTAACAAATTTAGTTCACAGGGGTTGAAGAGAGGTTAAAAACGAGTTATCTTACCTTGAGTAAAAGTGGGGGAAAGGGGTTGGGCAGCAATCTCCGATGGAGACGATACGGTGCGTTTTGAAGGGAGGTGAGGCAGCGGCAGCGGCAGCGGCGGCGGCGGCGGCACTGAGGAGTATTGAGGTAAAAAAAGAGAGGGAAGAACAGAAGCGAGGAGGAAGGAGACGGCTTGTAGCCTTTGCAGGGGGGGTAAGTGGTTTATTTTATTCTTGGGCCTTTGGGCTTATTTTCCATAACACAAGAAGGCCACCTGTTGGGCTTCAATTTTTGTAGTTTTATGCTGGCTTGAATTTTTCTTTAAAATCGAATATTTGAAAACGAATGAATCATTTGAACTGACATAGCGACTGATACGTAATGAATTTGTATCAATGTTGTTTTCAGCTTCTTACCGGCGAGTTTGTTTCACTTTGATTGATATTATTTCTTACATGTAAGAACTGGTGTCGAATAAAAAAGGGACTTATGTTGTAACATCTCACATCGACCAACGGAGAGGGGGTGAGGTGCCTTATATGTACATGTCCACCTCTATCTAGTACGAAGCCTTTTGGGAAGCTCACCAGCTTCGGAGTGATAGGAACTCCGAAGCCGGTCTCGGGATGTGACATATGTAGCCTTTGCAGGTGGTAACTGGTTTACTTTCTTCTAGGGCCTTTGGGCTTCTTCTTTTTTTTTTTTTTTTTTTTTTTGTTTTGCTCTTTTATTCTTGAAAACGAATAATTCAATTATTTGAATTGACTTAGGGCTTCTTCCCAAAAACTACTATCACACTATTATTATGCCCAAAAATACTACCACAATAAAATTATTACAAAATACTACTACTTTCCCAAAAATACACTTAAAAGCCCACTACAGCTCACGCGAGTGTGAGACTCACGCGCCTCACCAAAAAACGTGAAGATGTTGCTGCTTCGGTCTCTCTCTACAGTGGGTCTGGGGTTACAATCTTGGTGTCTATGGAAAGAGGGCGACGAGACGAATCCAACCTAATTGATTTCGTGTCAAACGGAGTTCGGATGAGAAAGTTATGGGTAAAAGAGTGTTTTGAAGTTTGTGGGGAAGGAGGACTTCCTTCAAAATGAAGGAAGTGTTCCTTCAAAATGAAGGAAGTCCTCTAAAATCTGAAAGATGTAATCCTTAAAAAATCTGAAGGCAGGTTCTTGAGACTTGAAAGAGCGCTTCCTTCAAATTGAAGGAAGTGCTCCTTCAAAATTTGAAGGACATTTCCTACAAATATGAAGGAGCACTTCCTTCAAATTGAAGGATGCGCTCCTTCAAATTGAAGGATGTGATCCTTCAAATTGAAGGAAGTGCTCATTCAAAAATCTGAAGGACAATTTCTTGCATATATGAAGGAGCACTTCCTTCAAATTGAAGGATGTGCTCCTTCAAATTAAAGGATGTGATCCTTCAAATTGAAGGAAGTGCTCGTTCAAAAATCTGAAGGACAATTTCTTGCATATATGAAGGAGCACTTCCTTCAAATTGAAGGATGTGCTCCTTCAAATTAAAGGATGTGATTCTTCAAATTGAAGGAAGTGCTCCTTCAAAAATCGGAAGGACAATTTCCTGCAGATCTGAATGAGCACTTCCTTCAAATTGAAGGATGTGCTCCTTCAAATTGAAGGATGTGATCCTTCAAATTGAAGGAAGTGCTCCTTCAAAATCTGAAGGATGTGATCCTTCAAATTGAATGATCTACCCACCTAATTTGAAGGAAGTCCTTCAAAATGAAAAAGGTGTTCCTTCAATTTGAAAGAAGTCTTCCTTCAATTTGAAGGAAGTCCTTCAAAATGAAGAAGAAAGAATAGCTGTGTTGATTCATCATCAATTCACACGATTATTATATCAATCTTCATCTAAACAACCCAACAAAGCTTTCTAGATTAGTTTCAAAAATTACATTGGCCGGA
Organism: Spiraea crenata; assembly: GCA_033992175.1. Taxonomy (NCBI): domain Eukaryota; kingdom Viridiplantae; phylum Streptophyta; class Magnoliopsida; order Rosales; family Rosaceae; genus Spiraea; species Spiraea crenata. Next base: position 790,511 of record JAVBHV010000022.1, read on the forward strand.
AACTCGCCGGAAATTCACCGAAAGATTCAACCAATATGTGAGCCTCATCAGCGATGATCCGCTGCAAACTAAGGTTCAATGTTGGTTGGGCTTTATCTAAAATGATGAGAAGATGAAGTTTTGGGTGGTGGTTTGTCCCATTTGTCGTCGGAATCGGAGAATCTCGCCGGAAAACATGAAGACGTTGCTGCCCTGTTCTCTCTCTACAGTAGGTCTGGGGTTACAATCTTGGTGTCTATGGAAAGAGGGCGACGAGACGAATCCAACCCAATTGATTTCGTGTCAAACGGAGTCCAGATGAGAAAGTTATGGGTAAAAGAGTGTTTTACCCATAACTTGCGGCTTTGTTTATAGGGAAATTTTGGGGAAAGCACTGTAGCGTGTGTGAGTACAGATGTGGGTAGGGGAGATACTGTAGCATGTGTCAATAAAAGTGTTAAAAAAAATGTAGAACCCAATTAAAAATTAACATGTGGCAAAAGTAGTATTATTTTGTAATTTTTAAAGTGTAGTAGTGTTTTTGGTTATTGTACTCTTAAAATAGTACCAAAATGTAATTGTTTCATTGACTTAATGACAGATTTGTAACGAATTTGTATCAAAATGTTATTTTCATATTGGTTCTAGTTGGGAGTTCGTCTCATTTTGATTGACATTATTTCTTACAGGTAAGAATTGATGTCGAATAAAAAAAGATTATTTTACTCGTAAGAAACAATGTCAAGCTTAGAATCAAACACCAATTGGTACTATGCAATCTTTGAAATATGATTGCCGTCAAGATATGGTAACTTAAGATTAACAAATCTAGAAACATAATGACAAAGAAACGAAGATGATCAAGGCATTGGAGGCACTCCTTAATAACAAAATCACCAACTTCTTTCGGTGGTTACGGCTTTAAGCCCAAAGAAGACTAAGCGTTAGCCCCAAAACCCCAAGCCGATCATCTATACAAGTAACAAGAAGGGAGAGAGAGAATTGATCAATTCCCCCTCCTGCTCCTCTATGATCAAGTTGTTCTACTTACTGCTCTTCTTCCTTGGAGTTAATTTTCTGATATTTGATGAGAGGGAAAAGCCCGGCATTATCGCCTACGTCGGCCTTGCAGCTTTCATCTCAAATGGAACCTGTCTTCTTCTTTGGCTAATCGGTAAACTTGTTCGGGTTAGCATTGCTTGGTTCCGAAGAAAATCATTAGAGAAAATCTACACAAGTCATGAAGTAACACCTAGCAGTTGCAGGCAGTGTGCAATTTGCTTGGAAGATTTCGCAGAGGGTGACTCTTGCCGTGTGCTCGATAGGTGCGAGCACACGTTCCATTTTGTCTGCCTTGATCTTTGGCTTGATTATCAGCTAACATGTCCGATTTGTCGCAATTCCGTTGGGAGCGCATATGAGTTATGTTAATTTGAGCTGTTAATATTGATAATTGATATGTAGACTGTTCTAGGGTATTGGTTGATTCAGTTTACTTCAAACTTTTTGCACATCTACACTTCACAATTATGCATTTCAGCTTTCTATGTCTATTGTTTAAGTACGTCAAACTTAATCGATAAAAATATAGTGAAAATCAATACTAATCGTTACTCATGAGTAGTAAGTGAATACTAATCGTTCCGCATGATGTATTTTGAGAGCTACTCTATTAAACTCACACTCAGTCAATGCCCGAAAAACCTTGCAACACACATCCCCGCCCGCGATGGATGATGGTATCACTCTTTTTCAGATAGGAATTGCCTCTATAAATAAGCACCAAGTGGGTAGCCCCACACATCAAGATTGAAGCCAATAATTAACGAATCTCATTCCAGCCAAACCCTATCCGGGTTGTCCACAAGGGGCCCAGTTAGGGCATTTAGCCCAGAAACGTAAAAAAATCCAATAGATAAGAATTAGTATTAAAAGCGCACGCAAATCGATGCTCCTCAAATTTGCTATCCGTTTTCAACGAGTCAATCACAACAACAACGACCGGAACACATGCGAAACGAAGCAGCCTAGTAAACGAGAATCAAATCAACCTGAGACCCAGAAATAAAGGATTTTGACATTTTCTCGACACTGCCCGAAATGAGCTCCTCCTCGTCGTCCAAGACGCTGAGGCAACTTCAGGTGGCGTCGCCGGTGCCGGCGGACATCGATATTGCCAACTCCGTCGAGCCTTTCCACATCGCCGAGATTGCCAAAAACCTCAACCTCAGTCCCGACCACTACGATCTTTACGGCAAATACAAGGCCAAGGTGCCCGCCTGCCTGATCCATTTCCTTGATTTTTGTTTGTCGGGACGTAGATGTTCTTAATCAACTGAGTTACAATCGTTTGTCATTCATTTTGCTTCCTTATCCTTAAATATAATCTTTTTTTTTTGTCTAACTTTATTGTTTGAGTATTGAAAGATGATTTTATTTTTTCGATAGGTGTTGTTATCTGTGATTGATGAGCTGAAAGGATGTGGAGATGGGTATTATGTGGTGGTTGGAGGGATTACTCCAACTCCTCTTGGAGAAGGCAAGTCCACCACTACTGTTGGATTATGCCAAGCTTTGGGTGCTTTTCAGGACAAGAAGGTGTGAACTTGCTTTTGTCATTCTGCTGTTTTTAGTATCTGAAATTGTGGGTTTCTGTTGGTTTCCTTGTTTTGATCTTACAATGTTGGAATCAATAGTCGAGAAAGCCGAATTGAGCTTATGCCTGTTTGTTGGGAGCTATTGAAACATAAGTATAGATGAAAAGAGTAACTCAAACACTAATATTCAAATTTATGAGGGAAAAAAAGAACCTTGATTGTATTCAAGACGTAAAGCAAAGTACTTCAGGCGTGCCTTGTATTGCTATTTATCTCCTGTGTTGTTAAGTTGTCTTGTAAGTATTGCAGTTTGTTTGAAGGACTTAAAAAATGAAGTAGGTCTTGCCAAAGGTAGACACTTGTCAAGCTTTCGTTACTACTACTCGGTGTTGATGGATTTTTCTATTGTTAAGACGCTTTCTTAGATAGAAGCTTTCACAATTGAGAGCATTTATCAGAAGTTGTTAGTATGGTCCTGATCATTGATTCTCTCTCTTTATGTCAATAGGTTGTTACTTGCCTCCGTCAACCATCACAAGGACCAACTTTTGGAATCAAAGGGGGTGCGGCAGGTGGTGGTTATAGTCAAGTGATTCCAATGGACGAGTTTAATCTGCACATGACAGGGGATATTCATGCAATAACAGCTGCGAACAATCTTCTGGCTGCTGCCATTGATACTCGGATTTTTCATGAGGCTACCCAATCAGATAAGGCTCTACTGAACCGTTTATGTCCACCAAACAAAGAGGGCAAACGGAGCTTTAATGATATCATGTTTAGACGCTTGAAGAAGCTTGGTATCACCAAGACCAACCCTGAGGATCTAACACCAGATGAAGTTAAGAAATTCGCTAGGCTTGATATTAACCCCGATTCTATCACATGGAGAAGAGTAATGGACATAAATGACCGTTTCTTAAGGAAGATTACGATTGGCCAAGGCCCCGATGAGAAAGGGATGGTGAGAGAAACAGCATTTGACATTTCAGTTGCCAGTGAAATAATGGCAGTTTTGGCCCTTACGACATCTCTAGCAGATATGAGAGAGAGGCTTGGGAAAATGGTGATTGGGAATAGCAAGGCTGGCGACCCAGTAACTGCTGATGATCTAGGTGTTGGAGGTGCACTGACGGTTCTAATGAAGGATGCTATTAACCCTACATTGATGCAGACTCTTGAAGGAACTCCAGTTCTTGTTCATGCTGGTCCTTTCGCAAACATTGCGCATGGGAATTCCTCTATTGTGGCTGATAAGATTGCACTGAAACTGGTAGGACCAGGTGGATTTGTGGTCACCGAAGCTGGTTTTGGTGCTGACATTGGTACTGAGAAGTTCATGAATATAAAATGCCGGTATAGTGGTTTAACACCACAGTGTGCAGTTATAGTTGCAACCATAAGGGCCTTGAAAATGCATGGTGGTGGGCCGGATGTGACAGCTGGGAAGCCTCTTCACAAGGACTATGTAACTGAGAATGTGGCTTTGGTTGAGGCGGGCTGTGTGAATTTGGCCAAGCATATTTCAAACACAAAAGCCTATGGTGTGAATGTTGTTGTTGCTGTCAACAAGTTCTCGACTGACGGTGAAGCAGAACTAAATGCAGTTAGAAATGCAGCATTGGCTGCTGGTGCATATGATGCAGTTATTTGTACTCATCATGCCCATGGTGGGAAAGGAGCGGTTAGTCACTCCATCCCATTAGCTAATTAGCTTTTTTCCTCTAATTTGGTTGAGGTATATAGAAGTTTTTTAAAATAGCGAAATTTTTGTTATTCTACAGTGCCCATTTTGTTTATAGAAGCTTGTTGCTCGCACTGCTGAGTATACAGCTATTACTTGCAGTCCCAGTTTTACTCCCATGATAATCTTCAGTTTCCTAATCCATCTCATTTCTTTTACGTGCTGATAGAGCCTAATTGTAGTTTGTTGTACGTCTTCTTCATGTGCTTTGTTTTCAATGTCATTTTCTTCTTTCTTCACTTTAGATTTAGCTGTATTTGACTGTGCGTGTCTTGATTTCTTTCACCTCCTTTTGAATCCATTACATTTCTGACAATGTCTACTGCATCCCTTGAAGCCTGGAGCTGTCATTGCTCCTGGCAAGTACATGCATAGCTGGCTCCTTGTATTGACTTCGATGAATATTGTTTCCAGTGGATGGTCTGTTAATGTAGTTTTGTGATCTTCAGGTAGACCTAGGGGTCGCAGTTCAAAAAGCCTGCGAAAATGTTACACAGCCATTAAAGTTCTTATATCCTTTGGAATTTAGTATTAAAGAGAAAATAGAGGCAATCGCTAAATCATATGGAGCAAGCGGTGTTGAATACTCAGAGCAGGTAAGCTCATATATTACAATAATTCTCTTTTTCATTACCATTTTGTTCTTGACACCTTTGAAGCCAAAATGTTGTAAATTCTGGACCAGCATGGAAGCTGACTTTGCATGCTTATTAATATGAGCTTTCTTCATTTGTGTAAATAGGCTGAGAAACAGATTGAGATGTACAGCAAACAGGGCTTTTCTGGTCTGCCAATATGCATGGCGAAAACCCAGTATTCATTTTCACACAATGCTTCTGAGAAAGGAGCCCCCACTGGATTTGTGTTACCGATAAGGGATGTAAGGGCTAGCATTGGAGCTGGATTTATATATCCTTTGGTGGGAACAATGAGTACAATGCCGGGTCTTCCCACGCGCCCTTGCTTCTATGACATTGATCTCGACACCACCACTGGACGGGTCATTGGTCTTTCATGAAGGTCACTGCACTTGGTTCTCTTATGCTGACCGAATCAACTTACGGAAACCAGTTGTTCAAACTTCTGTTGTGTTTTTCAATTGGTATGTAACTTTTTCTGTACAAGTAGATAACGATTCATAAATAAAGAAGAAATCTCTCAAGATTGTTGTATTTCTTTCCCTGATGATTGATGAATAATAAGCTTATTATTGTATTAAAAGAGTTGTCTCATTTCAACCACATATTTGGTGTTTTCACTACTTAGGAAATTACACATGCATATATTTATCAGTAAATAGGTTAATTATGATAAGAAATATCAGAAAATTACTTTGTGAGGTTATTAAATTATCCAGATTATGTGGTTAATAAAAGTTTTAGTCGATTTAAGCGAGTTTAATCAAGTAGTAAACATGTTGGTCTAAAAATATATGTGGAATTTCCCTAAGCTATAAACAGAAAATGGTTGATCTTCCAACAAAAACTGAGAAAGTAAATAAACAGAAATTTGGTCAGTCTGCATGATTTGTCTCCAAAAATAGCAAATGTTTAGAACTAAGTAACTAATAACCACGACATAACAGAAAAGTGGCATTAATTCGCACGACAAGTGAAATCGACTTCCGCTGTGTCTTCCCTGCCATCTCTTTTTCTCTATTTTCAGACAATTCTGGGTTGTAACAATATCGCGGACTCACATCACACCTTCTTCCCTGTTCTCAGTCAGTTTTTCTTGTTAACTTGCGCAGAAAGCAATATAAAAGAAAACAATGGCGTATTCTCCTTCATCAAATTCAGCAAGGCAGCATTTAATCATCAAATCAATAGCAGAGCCCCTGACAATGGTGTCTCCTCGACCCTCTGTTGCGCATATCTCAGTTACAGATGCCACAACAACCGTGCTAAGTCCGCCTTCAACGAAGCACATGTCCCCCACCAAAGCAGAACCCAGCAAGGGCTCTCTGCTTTCAATGTTGTTCACCAACAGAAAAACCATGGCCTTTACTTACACGTTGACATTGGCCTTTGTTTCCTGCACTCTCTTCTTGGTTTTCAACCCTTCTCCGCACCCTCTTCCTCTGCGCTTCAAAAACGTCCTCCATAACTCCTTCTACACCTCTTCTGAAAACCCTAATGCCAATTTGGACCTTTCCCGGAAAGACCCTTTCTCTGGAAAACCTGATTCTTCACAACACTCTGGTAAGATAGCAAGCTTGAAGGGTGTTGAGGTCAATAGTCAGCAGTCTCAAGTTCCTGGAAAAAATGAGAGCTTGAAGGGAAATAATGATTCCCATTCTCAAACAACCAACCCCATTCTTTCTTTGTTTCCAGACTCCACCAATCAAACAACTTCCAACAATGCCGGAATTGAATTTTCCAGGAAAGTGAAGGGTTCCAAGCAAAGAAATGAGACAAGGAAGCATGCTCGTTCTCATTCTTCTTCGAAAGATTCTAATGGAAAACGCAGTTCGAAAAAGAAAAGTGAGGGTAAAAAGAAGCAAGGGAAACAAAGTGAGTTGAACTCCAACTTCATGAATGGTTGTGACATATTTGATGGAAGGTGGGTGAGAGACAACTCATATCCACTTTATGCTCCGGGGACTTGTCCTCTTATCGATGAGCCTTTCAATTGTTTTCTGAATGGGAGGCCTGACAATGGCTACGAGAGGTATAGATGGCAGCCAAACCATTGCAGTATCCCGAGGTAATTTGCAGAACTGTTTGACTTTCAGTTTTTTTTTTAGTATGTTTTTCTTAAGCTTCAGCCTGTTACCTCTATTCAATCGGTTTTGGGTTGGATGCTTCAACTTCTCATCAGCAATTTGTTCTTATGTTGCTTCTGTTATAAAGCTTTACAGTTCTGTTTTAGTGATGATGGTTCTGGTGTTGTACAGGTTGGATGGCAAGAAGATGTTGAGATTATTGGCAGGAAAACGTCTAGTTTTTGTTGGTGATTCTCTCAATAGGAATATGTGGGAGTCTTTGCTTTGTGTTCTTAGAAATGCGGTGGAAGATAAGAGCAAAGTTTACGAAGTCTCTGGTAGGAGCGAGTTTCGTACAGAGGGATCTTACTCTTTTATATTCCAAGTATGTTGTTCATCATCCATTAGCCTCACAAGTTCCTTCTTTCTTATTGGTTTTCTTGGTATGAAGTAATCTTATTTATTCTTCCATGGATCAATAGGATTATAATTCTTCAGTGGAGTTCTTTCAATCCCGATTTCTAGTCCAAGAATGGGAGATGCCAGACAAAAGTGGATCGAAAAAGGAAACTCTTCGTATTGATATGATGGAAGAATCCTCTGAAAATTACAAAACTGCAGATGTTCTCATCTTCAACACAGGTCACTGGTGGACTCATGAAAAAACTTCCAAACGGGTAAAGACTCATGCTCCCTTTCACTTTTACGACATTGATTTTCAAAAACTTGGCAGCAAATTAAATGGTTTAAGAATCTTGCAGGAAGGATTACTATCAAGAGGGCAGTCATGTATATGATAAATTGGATGTTGATACTGCATTTAGGAAGGCTTTAGCAACATGGGGAAAATGGGTGGATACCCATGTAAATCCTAAGAAAACCGCTGTTTTTTTCCGGGCCTATTCACCTGCTCACTTCAGGTACAGTGGACATATGAAAAACTTAAACTTTTAGAACCTCATGGTTGGTTAACAAATTGTGTTGCATCTCATAATCTTTGTACTCTTTCACAGAGGTGGAGCATGGAATTCTGGAGGACATTGCCATGGTGAGACTAGGCCAACAACAAATGTGGAATCCACAGAATTATTAGGAGAATATCCAACGAACATGAAAATATTGGACTCGGTAGTCAAGGAGATGAAGACGCCAATCAACTATCTGAACATTACAGCAATGACTGACCTCCGAAAGGATGCTCATCCATCAATTTACAGAATGCCGAATATGACAGAGGAGGAGAGAAAACCGCCTATGATCCAGGACTGCAGTCACTGGTGCCTGCCTGGTGTTCCTGATACATGGAACGAGCTTATATATGCTCAGCTCCTTCGACGTAACCTGAAGCAACATAAACAGACGAAACCACAAAATCAGAGGACACCTTTTTAGACATGGAGGAAGAGTTATGCAGTCATGTTTTTATTTTCTGAAAGCTCGTTAAGTGGAGAAGAATCAACAAGTAGTTTCAATCCTATAGACACAAAAGGAGGATAAAAACAAAAGTTTAAGTTAGCCAAGGGGGTAGGAAATGTGCCATAGTGAGCAATTGTGGTTGGACATGTTGGAGGAAATAGGCGGAAACTGGAGATGGATAGGGTGAGAGAAGGGAGCAGTGAGGGAAACCCGATTTGATGTTTCAGTTGCCAGTGAAAGAATGTAAGTTTTGGCCTATATGATACCTCTGGTGGATATGACGGAGGAGCTTTGAGAAGATGGAACAGCGAGTGCTGGGGATCTTAGTGTCGGAGGTACATTGACAGAGCTCACAAAGGATGCTACTAACCCTGCATTAAGTCAGATTCTCGGAGGGATTCAAGTACTTCTTGATCATGCTGTTGGTTCTTTTGCAAGCAATGTGCTTATGAAGTTGTCTCCTACAGTTGGTTAGATTGCACACAACTGGTTGGACCAGGTGGGTTTATGGCTGGTTTTGGGACTAAGAAGTTCTTGAATATAAAATGCATGGTTCTGAGCTGCAAGTTGTTGCCCACATGCCTCTTAGTTATGCCTACATAACCGAGAATATGGCACTGATTGAGGCCAGTTGTGTGAGTTTGGCTAGGCATATAGCATGAACAGAATGTCTATGGTTTGAATATTTGTGTTTCTGTGAACAAAGTCTTGCTTGACAGTAAAGGAGGACCAAATGTAGTCAGAAATGTAGCATTGCCCGGGCAGGCATATGAGCAGCTATTTGTACTCATCACACCTTTGGAAAAGGAGTGGTTTGAGTCACTTCATCCCACTAGTCATCTAACTTTTCGAAGGAATGGGACTTCCAACAAGAAGCTTGTTCTTCTTGCTTGCAGTGCTGACTCTACCACAGCTTCCAATCCAGTTTTATCTTCTTGTCGGAACGAGTACAATGCCGGATCTTCTGACTTGATCTTGCTTATGTGGATTTGATCTGCACACCAGCACCAGAAAGGTTACTGAATTTGGCTCTCCACATGGTTGCCTCAGCAACCTTTCTAACGCTTTATCAAAGCGAAATAAAAGAAGAATGTGGAAATCTTTTCACCTTTTTCAATTTTCCATTTACACAGCTGTACTAATGTGAGTTCTTCATACTGTTGAATTCCTCTTTTATCATCAATTTTCCATTGGCTATCATTTTGAGTGCATGACATCTAATGAATGATACTCAAAATCACAAAATTGTCAATCTAAAAGATGAATTATCCCCACATTAATTGATTGCTATAGTTATAAATAAATAAATCAACAAAATCCAAATTAAACCGAGACATAAACAAATGAAACTCTCTTAAGTTTACTTGTGATTTAAAAAGTCAAAACATGACCGACATTCGTTCTTGCAATGGGGGTTGTGAGATTTTCCTATTATAGAAACGAAATAAAAAAAAAAAGTCAGTTAGCCATTATTGCTGCACGTGCAAGCGACAAGCTTTATCTTCAAAAATAGCAATTTTCTTGAACCAAGCTCAGTTGTTATTAGTCTTAAGTTAACCAGCACTAACATCACCTGAAGATTTAAACTTTTAACAGTTAACCCCAACTCTCTGCTCTCTCAAATCAATGGCAGATTCTCCAACCCAGAAAACCCAACAATCCACAATTTCAAAACCAGAGGCCATCATCAAACCCTCCATTTCTTCTTCAATCTCCTTCACCTCGAGGAAAGCTTCGACCTTTGCTTATGGATTCTCATTCTTCTGCATTGCCTTCACCGTCTTCTTCGTTTTCTACCCGTCTGGCTACTCTTTCCCTTTCCGCTTCAACAACATCCTCTACTCATTTTCCGGGAAAATAACCCATTTTCCGGGAAAACTGAATCTTCACCCCATTTGGGTAAAAATGGAAGCTTGCAGAACGATCCTCAGATGGGTACTGCTCGATCATCTTCGAAACCCATTATTTTCATGTCCAGCAATTCAACAGTTGATGTTTCTGGGAAATCAACGAGCAATGCGGCGGCATTGGCGTCGAAAGAGAGCAGTGATGGTTTGGAGTCTTTGATGAATGGTTGTGACATGTTTGATGGAAAATGGGTGAGAGATGATTCATATCCGATTTACGCGGCGGGGTCTTGTCCGTACATTGATGAGGCTTTCAATTGTTTCCTCAACAAGAGGCCTGATGATGGTTACCAGAAGTACAGATGGCAGCCAAACCATTGCAATCTTCCGAGGTAGATACTTTTATTTTGCAGGGCTGTTTTTTACTTACTTTTAGTACAAGGTAATTGATTCTGTTCAAACTTGGTTCGCTTGCTTGCAATTAGTCTTGTAGAGATCACTATAACAATTACTTGTTTTTTCTGTTCAATGTTCATAACCGAACTTCAATTTTCAGTATACTGGGACTTATATTCTTTGAACTAATCTGTGTGTGTTTTATACGTATCGATTAGTAGATCGTTTCTTTGGGTTAATGTGTGTCTGTGCTTCTGTTCGTTAGATTATGTATCTATGTCTTATGCTTATGGATTCTCCAGGTCATTTCTGTGGACTAATATGAGTGTCTGTGTCTATTTTTTATGTTCATGGATTCACTAGATCGTTTCTGTAAGATAAATGCTTGTTGTTTATATTTAGTGATGATGGTTTAGGATGAACTTCTTCTGCAGGTTGGATGGTAGGAACATGTTGGGAATGTTGAGAGGAAAGCGTCTAGTTTTTGTTGGGGATTCTCTCAATAGGAATATGTGGGAGTCTTTGGTTTGCCTTCTTCCAAATTCAGTGGATGATAAGAGCAAAGTTGTTGAAGACTCCGGTAGGACAGAATTTCGTACAGAGGGGTCTTACGCTTTTCTATTCAAGGCATGTTGTTCAGTATCCATTGTCTCTGATTGGCATGCATAGCCTGATAGATTCTTCCTTCTTTTATTTAAAATTTTTTTGGTTGCTGAGAGAATATGGGAAATACGTTACATATGCAATGCATAAAGAATCTTCAGATAGTTTGAATATAAAAGTTCACACCACTGGACCCAATACACTTTGCTAATTGACTTGATTTCCACTTCAAACAAGTAGATATATAGCAGTATAAGTAAGATCAATGCTCTTGCTTTCTTTTATCTTTTACTTGTTATCTCAACAACCAGGTCGAAGGTGTAAACTCTATACTAACAGATTTATATCTTTTTCTCGAATGGATCTATAGGACTATAACTGTTCAGTTGAGTTCTTTCGATCACCATTTCTAGTTCAAGAATGGGAGATGCCAGATGCAAATGGAACCCTAAAGGAAACACTTCGCCTTGATTTGGTTGAGAGATCCTCTGATAAGTACAAAAGTGCAGATGTTCTCATTTTCAACACTGGTCACTGGTGGACCCATGAGAAAACTTCGAGAGGGTAAATACCATTCTCCCTTTCACTCTATGTCATTGATGTTACGAAACTGGACAGAGATACTAGAATAACATAAGATTCTTGCAGGAAAGGTTACTATCAAGAGGGTAGCCATATCTATGGTGAATTGAATGTTAAAGCGGCATTTCAGAAAGCTTTATTGACATGGGCAAGATGGGTTGACTTCAACATAAATCCTGAGAAGACTGTTGTTTTCTTCCGGGGCTATTCACCTAATCACTTTAGGTACAATAGTCTGAATTTCAAGCACTAGTTTTGATCTTTTAGAACCTCCTAATTGGCTAACATGTTATACGCAATCTTCTCTATCTTTGTACCCTCCACAGGCGCGGAAATTGGAATTCTGGAGGTCAATGCCATACTGAGACAGAGCCAATACCAAATGAGGCATACAAAGGCAAGTACACAGCGAAAATGAGAATCGTAGACTCAGTTATCACAAGAATGAAGACACCGATCTTATATCTGAACATTTCAAGAATGACTGGTTTAAGGAGGGATGCTCATCCATCACTTTACAGAAAGCAGAATTTGACACAGGAGGAGAGAAACTCGTCTCTGAGATACCAGGATTGCAGTCACTGGTGCCTCCCTAGTGTCCCTGATACATGGAACGAGCTTCTGTATGCCCAGCTCATTAGACATCATCAGAGGCAACAAAAACAGCAGCATCAACAACAGCGGAGGCAGGGGAGCCCCTAGATAAATGATCTATCAGATGCCTTTGGATGGTTAAGGTGAAAAACCCACTTCTGTTGTATTTCTCTATAGAAAAAGTAGGAAAAAAACTACTAGTTGTAGGCAGGAATTACTATATAATATCTCCACTCGGTTTTCACATTGTAAACTTCACACTCAGTTTCTAATGACATTACAATATTCCTCCTTCCAAATCAGTGGCGGGGCCAGCACAGCGCGCACCCCCGCCCCCCCCCCCCCCCCCCGCCGAGAAAATATAGATTCGGACCCCGCCCCCCCCCCCCCCCCCCCCCCCCCCCCCCCCCCCCCCCCCCCCCTTCCCCCACCCCCCCCCCCCCCCCCCCCCCCCCCCACCCCCACCACCCTGATAAAACCCAATGAATCCTCCGCTCCTTTAGAAATTTCGACGAAACGCAAGTAAAAAATAGTGAGATTTGTAGCTGTGGCAGTTCGGCGGTTCGGCGGATCGCTAAATTGCTCGCGCGAGGAAGAAGACTCAAACACTGCCGTTTGGGTTATTGTATTTTAGTTGATCGTGGGCTTATTATAGTTGGTCATGGGCTTACTATTGAGCCAATATAATTGTTGGCCACGTGAATAACGAACTCAAGAAGATGGCTAAGCTAAATATAAATCAATAAAATTAATTATTAAAAGACTTCAAATCCTAAAAATAGTATGACTAATTAAGGGTTTAGAGTATGTTTTTTTAGTTATATTTAATTCGCGTAGCCATACCCAAACTCTACTCATAAATTCTACTTGTAAATCTTGAAACCTCCAAAATCATCATATAGTATAGTCTGTTCTACACATGTACCTATAACAATTCCAAAAAATTCTCCTCTAACACATTTTCACCCACCTGACCTCCCCCATGAAGCACGAAGCCCACCCGTCCCCCCCACCCCCCCCCCCCACCAAACCTCCCCCCCCCCCCCCCCTTCCTCCCTTCCCCCCCCCCCCCACCCAAAAAAAAACCCCCCCCCCCGCGGCACCTCCCCCCCCCCCCCCGCTTCCAAATGCATCTATCTGTTGCTAGTTGTGAATCACTGTCATAACTCTTTATTATTTAAGAAAGTAATGGACTGGATCACTGTAATATCCCTATATCTTTTACCTTGCATTTATTTTTCAAGCACACACCACTAGTTCACCCTCCTGCAATGTACTCTGATCTCTCCCTTGTTTCCTTCCAACGGTGTGATATTACCCATCTTTATCACTGACCGCACAAAGCTGGCGGAGAACTGACTTTGGCTGGTGGCGAAGCTGTGGACCAGAGCAGTGGTGCCATTGGCCGAGAACAGCTCTTTCTGTCTGGAGCAGCCCTCGGTTCATATGGATGTTCCTGAAGTAGTTGTTGTCGAACGCAAGGGGCGTTGTAGGGTCCAGGTCGACCAGCGTTTCCGCCTTTCCACTGCAGGGACATATTCGGCGGAGAGAGGCCAAATAGCTTCCGTTTAAGGTCTGGTCCGGCTTCCCTGTGCGGTTGAAATCGTATAGGCGTTGGCGGAAAGCACCGCAGGTGAGTGCCCAAAAGTGTGAGCACCTAGCCAAAGCCAAAGAAAAAAAACCATTACTTTTTTTATTTTTTATTTTTATGTAAGCTATGTTTATGACAAATGGCCTAAACAATATTGTTTACAACACCAATTTTTCTACCTGATAATGCAACCAAATCAGTGGCATCTAATCCTGCGTCGCGAAATTTTCTAGTGATGGTGTCAAGGTTGTCAAAGGGACCTGGAACTGCTCTAGTATCAGTTTTATTGGCCTTCCTTCCTACTGTCCGTTCTTCCCACTGGTACTTCCCAAGTCGGCCCTCCTTTCTGAAAATTAAATATACCAATTGAATTGCTCAGAAAAGGATTTACTAAGAGAAAACAGATGAGTGGTAATTAATTACAAATAAAAGAGGAACATAACATTACCACAGAAACTAGCATTTCAGAAACTAGTGCTAAGATGGCAGCACACGACACAACACCGGGGCAGACATTTTCCACGGCGGCTTTTATGTCATTTACCACCTCATATCCACCAGTGGATAGGTTGGGAGGTCCTGTCTTCTCACTCCTAATGCCTGGGGCGTCGTCCAGTAAGTTGGAGGCATCACACCCCTAGAACCATATACCAGATTATGGACAAATTAGTATAATACTAGACTACTAGTTTAGCGTAAGTAGCCAAAAACGACTTAATAACAAGCGCTTCGACTTACATTGACCATGCAGTCATGGAATTGTAACCGAATGATTTTTGGGCCAATGTTAGCGTCCTTCCGGTGAGCTTCGCTGACCACAGTACAGATGACGGTCGACAGAGTTGGGCACGTTGAGTTATAGAAACCAGGGCTTAGAGCATTGGAATTACCTAACAGCAGCAGACTAGTCGTAGTAACTAGTACTGGTGCAACTAAATTAATCGAAATTTGAGACATAATGATGCTAGAGTTCATTAAGTGAGAGGAAGGTTATGAAAATGAAATAACGGAACAACTGATCTCAGTTGCTTATTAATGGTGAGTATTTGTATATTGAAACCAGCTTTTATAAAGGGGATAGTAGCGCTGATCTAATGTATGAATAGCGTGTGAACATTATCTGAACATTATCTTTACGACTGCTACTTCCTGAAGCTGAAGCTGGTGGGTGGTTATAACTTTTACCTGCTTTGGCTACCCACATATGTGCAGATCCGCATACACATTACACATGTGTATCATTTTGGGTGATTTTATCCACCCCATCAATTTAATCTTTACAACCATCACTTATTTTATTTTTTAAATTACTATTTTACCCTAATATAAAATTACACTTAAGACCTAAAATGAAATAGCAAATTAATCACTACACCCAACATCATCAACATAACCCTAGCCGTGTTCATCACACATTCTCCCACTATATTCGTATTCCTCAAACTTTCACATAATCTATTTTCCCATTATAATCATTTTGCTCTTTCTGGAGCCGTAAGTAAAAAGTGAAGAGACTTGGGGAAAATAATAGTCTTTTTTGCTTACTTTGGCATGCTTTAGAGAAAGGCTTGCGTTACAGGATACAACAAGTATGATTGAAACAGGTTCAAACATGGTTATATAAGATGGTTATAGAGGGTTGGCATGAGTTCAGATTGTGGAATTAAAGACTATGTGTATGGAAGCTAACTGTTTGGACCCAATTTTGCAACAATACTTGGTAAACAAGTATGCCATCACGGCTTACCAAGCCGTGAACATACTTGCAATACGGCTTACCAACGCGCGAACTATACATGACCGCGCGAACTTCAATTCCTGGTCGGCATAGGAATACATGACCGCGCGAACATCAAATCCTGGTCGGCATAGGAATACATGACCGCGCGAACTTCAAATCCTGGTCAGAATAGGAATACATGACCGCGCGAACTTCAATTCCTGGTCGGCATAGGAATACATGACCGCGCGAACATCAACTCCTGGTCAGAATAGGAATACATGACTGCGCGAACTTCAATTCCTGGTTGGCATAGGAATACATGACCGCGCGAACGTCAAATCCTGGTCAGAATAGGAATACATGACCGCGCGAACTTCAATTCCTGGTCGGCATAGGAACACATGACCGCGCGAACATCAAATCCTGGTCCGAATGGGAATACATGACCGCGCAAACTTCAAATCCTGGTCCGAATGAGAATACATGACCGCGCGAACTTCGAATCCTGGTTGGCATAGGAATACATGCTCGGTATGCTATGACATTGCCGTGACTAAAGTCATTGTTTGAGCGTGAAAAAACATGGGTTTGCTAAATGACCAAGTTTAGACATTGCCGCGACTAGGGAATGGTTATGCCAACCGAAAGCCCAAAAGACAATTCGGCGAGACCGTCTCTACGGCACCAGATCGGCCCATCAAGGCCAAGCCAACGTGAGCCTGACCATCTAGACCTCCAAAGTCAACTCTCGGCGTAATCAATCAAATTAATTGACGAATCAAGCGATACTGAGAAGTCTCGTTGCCCCAGAAGGAAATAATTTTCAAAGCTTCAATCAGAGAACATCAAGATAGAAAGTGAAGGTGCAACGGAGAGAATCAAGGCTCCAAAAAATATGCGATCGTAGGAAATCAAGGCTGAAGAAGAACGGGAACGCCGTTCATTAGAATCAGTATAAATAGGACCATCTAGACCATTTGTTAGAGGTCCCGAACCAATTACACACTTTCACACATTATCATCGTTCTTTACTCTACCCTAGGTAGGATTTATCTTTTTAGTTCTTGGTCATGTAGTCTAGTTCTCTTAGGCGATTCAGTTCGCAAATTTGTCTTTCAATTCCTTTTCTTACATTGCAATTTCAAGTTCATGTTCTTTGTTTCTTCACTTTAATTGTCGTTTTTACTTTTTACTCTTTAAGTTCTTCGCACTTTCATTGTCGCACCTTTAATTTTATGCTACTCCTATCCCTTTTCGTCTATCCCAAACTCTTTATTTTATGCACTTTTATCCTTGTCTCTTTAATTTTGCGTAATCTTTAGTTTCAGCTAAGTTTTTGTTTTTGCATCGATTTTAACCTTTGCGAATTGTTTCGTCAAAGTTTGATGAGATTCACGGCTCATACGCACATCATTTACCACATCAATCACCAAATTGACCACACATCCACCTTCACCACACCACCACTCAACCGAACTCTTGAGTTCACGCTCGACATCGAATAACGCCGTCTTTAAAGTCCTTGCAGCCAAGGCACGGTGAACCTTTGACCGAGACGTGTTCCTTCCTCGGTCGACAATCGTTTGAAAGAAGTCAGATCCACGCGCAATACTCACACATCAACATTACTCGCTGGCCCCCAGGCCGTGAGTTGGCACGCCCGCGCTCACAAACAAGAAGGACGAAAAAGGAGTCCAAAATCCTAGCGACGGATTTTGAGACCAACACTAACATATCCGCATATGCCGTGAACAGTAGGTTAAAGAGAATAGGTATTGGATTCTGATATTTTCTATCTAATTAGGTAAGCTCAATCCCACAAGGAGTAAAAAGGATGAAACCAGTTGCACACGTCAACTATTAATTAAGGGAAATATATTAAAAATGAAAGGGAGAGCTCGGATCCCCTTATCACATCATCCTAGTGCACAAATTCATGTCTAAGCATTTTACCGATTATACAAAATTCGGATATATATTTTTGGTTTTTTACCCTTTAGACATTACAGTTGCTTTCCTCTTCTCTTTCACCTCCATGCTGATACTCTATTATATTTTGTCAGTCCTAATATTGCTGAATTTTCTTCTCCAAGAGGAAATCAATGAGCCCTTGGAGTGAAACGTGATCATTGCCATTTATAATAGGTTATATAGATTATTGATGGGTGTAAAAATTAAATTTAACTTTGTGTAAGGGATATTTTTGGAACACAAAATGGGTGTAATAATAAAATTCAAACTAACAAAAATTGATGAAAGGGTTTAAAATAAAATTGGGTGTAAACATCAAATTGATAGGTGTAGATAAAATCACTCTATCATTTTTCCAAACTTTTGCAAAAATCTTCCTACACTCTACTACATTATGTCTTACACATGGGAGTGTAGAAGAACGAGTGCTTACAACATTTTTCATGAAAAACTCAAAATAAAATGAGACGTAGCTTGGGCTAATTTCATACTCGAGCTTTGTAGTCTCATGCTTATTAGGCAAAAAAATTGTGTAGTCTCCCACTAAACCCGTACTTTTCCTATTGTGTCGAATCTGACTTGTATCATGCTACAATGCTCGTGCCAATTGAACACAATGCCAAAATAAACTTTGGAGTTGTGTGCCTTTTCGGTTGTGTCGGGCCGAACCTTTTCATGTTTGTGCCAACTCTAACATGATATCATGATGAAGACATTCTCTTACTTAGTTTTGATGTACTATAAGTTTATAACTACCATAGAGTAACATATGACTATTCATTAATACATGCGTGATTACAAAATTTATTTTTTCGACTTGGTTGTTTTTGTATGAAAGTTGTATTTATATAAATAAAGTAGTGAGTGCATAGTTGAGCATGTTCATCTCCGTATGATTATTAACATACCACCAAGCTCAAAAGAGATGGTAACAAGTCTCAAGAACATAACATTTTTTTCCCATATTTATTGATATAAGCTCCAGATGATGCATCCCCGGAGTGTAAACATTGCTTATGTCATCCAGTGGCCCAACTGCACTTGTTCGTCCAATTGCTTATGATCAGGATGGGTAACATCTGCCAGTTGAAGTTTCGACCAAAACCAATCGGAGACTTTGAAAATCATCCCGGCCCTATGTTAGGCGGAAAACAACATTTGCCAGTACAGAATCCAGGAAGCTGATGGGCCAATCTGGGCCAATATTGAAGTCATTTTTCAAGGCATAGAGATAAACCTATTTGGATCTTCTTCGTCTTACATTCCCTGTACAAAGCATAATCGTTGGATTAGAAGTTATACTTGAGGCTCAAGTATCAATTCAGTTTATTCAACACTAGTTTAATAAACACTACGGTATTATTGATGGCACGTCCGTGCATTATTTGAAGTCTTTCTTTCTTGCCTATCACTGAGGCTAGGAGACTTAAGGTCAACAGGGGCAAACACTTTCCACTGTAGTTTCGATGTCTCTTCTTCCCTCACCCCTTGGAACATCGAAGGGATGCCCGATCCGCATGTCTTGCGATCGGTGTCTAGCTAGTTTCCCAGTCAAGAAGTTGGCTGGTCCAGACATCAATGTACTTGCTGCAAGAGGTTGTGGTTTTTCATTGGAGAACTTGAAGGGCCTGTACGGCGCAAATCACGCGCCTAGAGCCACCAACTTGCTAGTGCTGGCCAACTGCCCGGAGGCGGCTGGAAAATTCCAATTCTCCTACTTCTACACCCCGCCACCTTGCCTCTCCGTGGGTTGCTACCAGAGAAATATAACATATGCGGCTGAAGAAACCGGGCTCATTGATTTCGAGGCGGTCAGCTTGACCGGGTGTAAAAGTCTGGTCGACTCCATCTTTAACAAAAGGGAAGGCACGCACTCGATCATCGAGTTCTTGATGATGGAGGTAGAGTGGTGGGTAGACGGACCTTGCGGGTACGACCCGCACGGGGAATGCCAGGAGTAAGGGGTAGTTTTGGAACATAAAATGGGTGTAATGATAAAATTCAAACTAACTAAAATTGATGAAAGGGTTTAAAATAAAATTGGGTGTAAACATCAAATTGATGGGTGTAGATAAAATCACTTTATCATTTTTCCAAACTTTTGCAAAATCTTCCTACACTCTACTACATTATGTCTTACACATGGGAAACTCAAATTAAAATGAGACGTAGCTGGGCTAATTTCATACTCGAGCTTTGTAGTCTCATGCTTATTAGGCAAAAAAATTGTGTAGTCTCCCACTAAACTCGTACTTTTCCTATTGTGTCGAATCTAACTTGTATCGTGCTACAATGCTCGTGCCAATTGAACACAATGCCAAAATAAACTTTGGAGTTGTGTGCTTTTTCGGTTGTGCCGGGCCGAACCTTTTCATGTTTGTGCCAACTCTAACATGATATCAAGATAAAGATATTCTCTTACTTAGTTTTTGATGTACTATAAGTTTATAAGTACCATAGAGTAACCTATGACTATTCATTAATACATGCGTAGTTACAAAATTTATTTTTTCGACTTGGTTGTCTTTGTATGAAAGTTGTATTTATATAAATAAAGTAATGAGTGCATAGTTGAGCATGTTCGTTTCCGTATGAGTTATTAACATACCACCAAGCTCAAAAGAGATGGTAACAAGTCTCAAGAACATAACATTTTTTCCCATATTTATTGATATAAGCTCCAGATGATGCATCCCCGGAGTGTAAACATTGCTTATGTCGTCCAGTGGCCCAACTGCACTTGTTCGTCCAATTGCTTATGATCAGGATGGGTAACATCTTCCAGTTGAAGTTTCGACCAAAACCAATCGGAGACTTTGAAAATCATGTTGGCCCTGTGTCAAGCGGATAACAACATTTGCCAGTACAGAATCCAGCTGATGGGCCAATCTGAACCAATATTGAAGTCATTTTTTGAGGCATAGAGATAAAGCTATTTGGATCTTCTTCGTCTTACATTCCATGTACAAAGCATAATCGTTGGATTAGAAGTTATACTTGAGGCTCAAGTATCAATTCAGTTTATTCAACACTAGTTTAATAAACACTACAGTATTATTGATGGCACGTCCGTGCATTATTTGAAGTTTTTCTTTCTTGCCTATCACTGAGGCTAGGAGACTCGAGCTCAACATGGGCAAACACTTTCCACTGTAGTTTTGATGTCTCTTCTTCCCTCACCCTTTGGAACATCGGAGGGATGCCCGGTCCACATGTCTTGCGATTGGTGTCTAGCCAGTTTCCCAGTCAAGAGGTTGGCTGGTCCAGACATCGATGTACTTGTTGCTAGAGGTTGTGGTTTTTCATTGGAGAACTTGAAGGGCCTGTACGGCGCAAATCACGCGCCTAGAGCCACCAACTTGCTAGTGCTGGCCAACTGCCCGGAGGCGGCTGGAAAACGCCAGTTCTTCGACTTCTACACCCCGCCACCTTGCCTCTCCGTGGGTTGCTACCGGAGAAATATAACATATGCGGCTGAAGATATGTGGCTGAAGAAACCGGGCTCATTGATTTCGAGGCGGTCAGCTTGACCGGGTGTAAAAGTCTGGTCGACTCCCTCGTTAGCAAACGGGAAGGCATGCACTCGATCGTCGAGTTCTCAATGATGGAGGTGGAGTGGTGGGTCGACGGACCTTGCGGGTGCGGCCCGCACGCGGAATGCCAGGAGTGGACCGGTGTGGATGGGGAAGCAAGGCATAGGTGCAGCTACCCGAAGTGGTACACCGGCGACGGGTTCCTCTCCTGCCATCGAGGTGAGTCTCAATCGGAGAAGAAAAGAACCTGTGTTCTTATTTTTTTTTTCTAGTAATAAATCGCCCCAATTTGTGGCCGTTTGGCTTCTGTTGCTTTGTGAGTTTGGGGCACAGTGGGCTTTTTGGGAAGTATTGGGAAGGTCTAGGAGGGGTATTATGTTTGCAAGTGATTTCTCTGGTATATCTTCTACTTGGAGGGGTATTATGTTTGCTTCCCAGGTTCTTAAAGAAGGTTTGAAGTGGTGCTTGGGAGATGTTACTTCAACTCACTTTTGGACTGACATTTGGATGGAGGCCAGTTCCTTGAAGAATCATGCTCTTTTCAATTGGAAGGATAGCTGTGAAAAGGTTTCTATGTATACTTTTGATGGTCGGTGGCTGCAGGAAAAGTTACACGCTTTTGCCTTTATTCTTGTCCTTAGTATTTGTAGTATACATGTGTCTCTCAGGATCAGTTGAGAAAGGACACTACTTTGGGGAGCTACTTCCTCTGGTGTTTTTACTGTAAAAACTACTTATCAAGTTGGAATGCATGATCTCAAACTCAAGGGGTGGCAATGGAAGGTTATATGGGATTTGCAGGTCCTTCCAAGGATTAAAACCTTTTTATGGGTTCTTTGTCATGGTTGAAATTTTACAATTGTCCTTACTGTCCAGGAAATCAAGAAGATTTAAACCATCTGTTCAGAATGTGTGAGAATGCTCATTCAGTTTGGAGCTACATTTTCAATCCTGCTGCTTGTCTCCAGGCTTTTGATCAGAGTTTAGATGATTGGATGGTCATTAATTGAATTGCAAGAGGCAAATGCACGTTGGGGTTGCATGGAGAGGTTTCTTTGCTTCTGGTCTCTGGCACATTTGGAAAAATTGGTGCAAGAGAAGTTTTGAGCATGGTCATGTTAACACCACTGTCAAAATTGCAGTTTTGGAGTGGTCTATTTGCCCTTTTTACTACAAGTCTGGAGTTGTCTATGGTTGAGATAGCTTGTAATTAGATCACCTCAAAAGTGAAACAGTATAGAGCTACGTCTATTCCTCTGAAAAAGTATATATTTCTTGAAGCAGGATGATGATGATGATTATTATTATTATTATTAGTTTTGCATACTTGTATTCTGATAATTTATCTGTCTGCAGTAGTCATTTAGATTTTAATAGTGTTTTGTGCTTTTTTTTTGCTGTATGCAGTGTTGACACTTACTGAAGTCAGGCTGATTTTAGCGAGAAGTTTTGTTAGTGTTGGCCCCTCTTCTTTAGAAGTAGGCACACTCCTTTCGAGTTGGAATTTATTTTTACTCACCATTGAAAAGTAATGATGAGCATTACCATTTTTTTCTTTATCATTGAACGAGTGACATCACCATAAATCGCTTGTATCCGCCATTTATCTTCATTGTAACTAAGACTTAGGGATATTGCCAATCAAGGTCATTTCATGGATAACATGTATATTTGGCATGGCTAGAAATGCCATTTTATTTGACATTATAAACTCAGGTTGCCCTCGAGGCTTCGTTCTTTAATGAATTTCTCTCTTGTAAAAAAAGAAAGAGAAAAAAAAGAAAGGGAGGAGTAACACTGATATAATGTATGAATAGTGTATGAACATTAACTTTACGACTATTACTTCTTGAAGCTGATGGTTATAACTTTTACTTGCTTTAGCTACTCACATATACGCAGATCCACATACACATCACACTTGAGTATATATCATTTTTCCAAACTTTTGCAAAAATCTTCCTATACTCTACTACATTATTTTTTACACATGGGAGTGTAGAAGAACGAGTGCTTATAACATTTTTCATGAAAAACTCAAAATAAAATGAGACGTAGCTTGGGCTAATTTCATACTCAAGCTTGTGTAGTCTCATGCTTATTAGGCAAAAAATTTGTGTAGTCTCCCACTAAACCTGTACTTTTCCTGTTGTGTCGAATCTGACTTGTATCGTGCTACAATGCTCGTGCCAATTGAACACAATGCCAAAATAAACTTTGGAGTTGTGTGCCTTTTCGGTTGTGCCGGGCCGAACCTTTTCATGTTTGTGCCAACTCTAACATGATATCAAGATAAAGACATTCTCTTACTTAGTTTTGATGTACTATAAGTTTATAACAACCATAGAGTAACCTATGACTATTCATTAATACATGCGTAATTACAAAACTTTTTTTTTTTGTCAATCAAAACTTATTTTTTCAACTTGGTTGTTTTTGTATGAAAGTTGTATTTATATAAATAAAGATTGTATTTATATAAATAAAGTAGTGAGTGCATAGTTGAGCATGTTCGTTTCCGTATGAGTTATTAACATACCACCAAGCTCAAAAGAGATGGTAACAAGTCTCAAGAACATAACATTTTTTCGCAAATTATATTGATATAAGCTCCAGATGATGCATCCTCGGAGTATAAACATTGCTTATGTCGTCCAGTGGCCCAACTGCACTTGCTAGTCCAAATGCTTATGATCAGGATGGGTAACATCTACCCATTGAAGTTTCAACCAAAACCGATCGGAGACTTTGAAAATCATGCTGGCCCTGTGTCAAGCGGAAAACAAATGCCAGTACAGAATCCAGGAAGCTGATGGGCCAATCCGGGCCAATATTTGAGGTCATTTTTCAAGGCATAGAGATGAACATAATTGGATCTTGTTCGTCTTACATTCCCCGTACAAAGCATAATCGTTGAATTAGAAGTTATACTTGAGGCTCAAGTATCGATTCAGTTTATTCAACACTAATTCAATAAACACTACGGTATTATTGATGACACGTCCGTGCATTATTTAAAGTCTTTCTTCCTTGCCTATCACTGAGGCTAGGAGACTTGAGGTCAACAGGAGCAAACACTTTCCACTGTAGTATTGATGTCTCTTCTTCCTGCTTGCACTTTCCACGTGCACCCTCCATTCTGCAAATCAAGGCTCAGAAAGAAAAAGGTAAAATAATAAAAGAGACAAAATTCTAAATAGATGGATCAACACCTAGTCGAGAAGTTTCGAGCCACTAGCATACAATTAATAACTCCTATATTTGATAATACACTATTATCAACTCTTCTACCCCCCCCCCATCCCCCTCTCCCCGCTAAGCATACAACCCATAATTAAATAAAAATTAGCTAATTTACCAGTAACCCCCATCGAGATATAAAATCACAGAAACAATAATATCACGAAATAAAAAAAAAAAAAAAAAAAAAAAATAAAAAAAAAAAAAAAAAACGAGAATGAGGGCAGAGGCATTGGATATATAAGAGATATATAAAATCTACAAAACTAATAATAAGAGAAAGTTGTGTATACGGAAGAAAACTACGTAGGTACACCCACGAAACAGTATTGGAAGGGGATGCGGAGGATTTCGGGTCGTATTCCTTGGTCTGTGATGGGGAACCCGTTCGAGTATGCCTTGGATAATCGTCGAGGCATTAGGGCATGTAATTGAGTTGTAATTCAGGCAGAGTGCGTAGTTGAGCATTACAAACACTTGTGCTAACACGTAAAAGTGTTGTGAGTATTCTACTCGGTAATGCTTAACTTGGCTCATATAAGCTTTTTATCAGATTTATAAGTCGAGCATTATAAAATTTAAGTTCCCAAAATTTAAATGAGTCCAAAATTTTGTTGACATTCAGCTCAAAATGAGCGAGCTTGAACAAGTCAATAAATAAGTTGAGCACGAGATGAGCACGGACCGAGCACGAGCCTATATATATATATAAATTGCTCAACCCATTTATGCAAACATCTATAATCCATTAATTTAGTAGAGACTGCTATATGCATTGCTCAATTATCAAACAATTAGAACTTAGATTGATAAAAACCTACCCCTCAATTCGGGACGAACACATAATATCCATTTTGTATATAGCTTGTGTTGTGACATCTCTTTGGTTATGGGTGATATATTATGTATACGTGCATGACAAGTGAGGTGAGCACAAATTTTTAGTACACTGTAAATTTCAAGTCACATTTATTTCGAAGAGTACCAAATTACTGTAAATTTTGGTTCCTTACCAAGTTTCCATTACACTAAACTACAGTTACATTGATTAATCATTAAGAATTTTGTGCACGGAGACCAATATTAATTTATCATCACTAAGAAAAACATTAACGATGATGATCATATTTCAAAAAATGAATTTCATATCATGAAATATGATAATATGAAAAAACCTTAGAAATTTACCGCCTTGGCTAATTATTAAAAATGCTGATTATTGAAAAAATGGTAATTCACCACCAGAAACACTGCCGTCTCAGAAACCACTGCTAAGATATCAGCACAGGACACAATCCCCGGGCAAGCTTTTTCCAGTGCGGCTTTGGTCCCATCCACCCACTAGCCTCGATCGAGAGGTTTGGAGTTCCACTCTTCTCGCTCTCTATTCCGTCCGCGTCGTCCAACAGATTCGACTCGTCACAGCCCTATAGCATGCAAAATAACCCAAAGTTTAATGAGAATAGCCGTCGAGATATATAAATACTTAACTATAAACATAAAGGTATACGTGCAGCGGAGGATCTCGGGTCCGATTCCTGGGTCTGTTTTGTGCAGCCGTTGACCACGCCCCGGATAATTATCGAGGCATTTGGACATGTCGTTGAGTAGCTCAAAGCGTTACATGTGGTAACAAATAAGAAGAGTACAAGAAAAAACAGACGAATACATGATCACAAGAAATTCTTTTTTGTTTTTGTTTTTTTTGGGACTAATCAAAAGATAGAGAGGAAAGAACACATTAATTTATCAAGATGGCAGTTTGGATGGATTTTAAATAGGAGAATTGGTAGTGTGAACGTAAACTATTCGGGGGAAAAAACAACAGCCCCCAAATTCCAATTTCGATCGAGAAAGTTGCAATTTGCAGATTACGATCCAACTTTGAACATTTATATTTGAATATGATACGATTCCCCCATATATATATAAAGTGTCAGATTATTTTTTCATCACTATCTTTATTAAAATGTTATAGTCTGTTTCACATGATCGTCATTCTCAAACCGCTAATCCATCAATTAACTTAGTTACAGCTAATTGCATGATGAGTCTAATTTTGCTCATCCCAATTAACCAGAGTGAAACTTTAAAGCTTAATCAAATTATTAGGCTGATTTTCTGCTAGCTACTCTGCTAACTTGGGGGCTGATTTTCTGGGCAAGGTTTTGAGGTTTGCTATATAAATGCTAGAAACCAAGTAGAAATGTTAAATTATTGTCTTTCTTCAGCAGTGCCGAAAACGAAATTAAAACCCCCCCGCGCTACAAATTAAATTTTTTTTTTTTCTTTTCTCAAAGAAAAAAAGACCTTCTTTATCTCTCTTTCTTAAAAAAAAAAAATATATTGCTCAAATAAAAAAAAAAAAATAATAAATAAAAAAAAAAAAAACAACGGGGGGAGAGAAATAACATTGACAAATAAAAAAGATACACCGAATTAGGAGGGACGTAGTGAGCCTCTCCATTAGGTAGTATAGAGTTCACATAAAAAAAAAAAAAACAAAATACAAACATGAATGACAAATGCAATACAAAATTAAACAAGTTTAAATGCTACCCTATGATTCTTCACAGTAAAATCATCAATTATAGAATCTGATTACCATCAATCAAAATTAACTTCGAAACCCCAGAAGATTACATAAAGTTCGACAATAAAGATCAAAATTTCATGCCCATTACATGTTCGCTGAATATCCTGAAAGAGGAATTGCAAAGAAAACACAAAACCACAAAGATCAGACAAAGATTTCTCCAAAACCGAACAAAACCCAACAAAGAGAAACGAAAATCAAATCAGAATTCGATAATCAGAATTCTTGAATGAGAACATTACCCAAAAAATCGCTGAGGATAAAAGTAAAATTATTAAACTCAAACAACTAAACTTAAATATAACATAAAATACAATAAATGAGGAGGGAACTTTTGAGCGGTTTGATTTTTTGGAGGGTGCCACGAGCATGCTCTCGATGGTTGACACGTTGTGTTGGGAAGTGAAGGTGTGCGGTTGGATTCACAAAACCTGGTAGGTGGGGTTGGTGACGTTGACGGTGGTAGGCCGCTACCGGCCGCCGACAACGGAGGAAGGTTTGGAATTAACAAATGGACTCGGCGAGTCGTGACTCGGGATAGACAAAGCAACAACAATAAAAAGCAAAATGAAATCTCATGATCAAATTTAGAATTTAGAGGGAAGAAGAAGATACGATGCTTCACAAGTTGTTACTCGCACTGCTGGGCTACACCGGCGACCTGCTAATCAACCCCTTTAGTTATTAGAGTGATATTATATTGGGTATTTAGGCTTTCTATATTAATACTAGTACTACTAATTTTTTTGGTGCTGAAATTTCAACCCGGGCTGAAGCCCGGGAGAGCCCTCTAGTAGTTCCGCCAGTGGTCTTCAGCTTCTTGACTACAAAACTGAAATTATATATCCCTGTAGAGATAAAGCCATGCATTTTCTTTAGTTAACTTTGTTGGCAGAGCGACAATGGTGAATTGGTATTATATTGTTTATTTATACCCTAACTTGGTAAATTATATTACTTAATAAATAATTAGGCTGATTTTTTTGGGAATTTAAACTTTGGAAGGAAATTGTAACAAACGGGGTATAAATCGAAGAGAAAAGTAATGACCGAAAGAAGATTAGGACGATTTGGAAGGAAAATGAAACACGCGGGCTATAAATAGAAGAGAAAAGTAGTGACCGAAAGAGATTAGGACGATTAGGTGAAGTTCCCTGCTAGCTACTCTGCACTTTCTTCAGTTAACTTTGTCGGCAGATTGGTATTATATTGTTTACTCGGAATCAACCAATAAATCAATTTACAAAACTTACTATTTATATTGAATCTCATCATCTCCTCCTTGATTAAACTTATATTCTTCGGTTTAAGACTTTATCAATAAAAATTAGTAGCTTGGTAATCTTGTTCTTAATCAAAATCTGCAGCCAACGTAGCCAGGTTGGGAAGACAAACATATCAAACTGTCCAAAAATATGTAGAATTCAAATATTGCCACTATTCAAACATTATCAATCTGACTTTTTGTTGAAATGGATGCATGGGTTCATAACAAATTGGCATCTATGAATATCTTTGCTGCAGAATTTGATGAACAACAAACTATTGTTTTATGACTTCAACTATATGTTGAGAATGTGGATGTTTATTCTACATTGGAAAAGTAAGGGACCTGACAAGTGCTTATAAGGAATTGAACTATTCCCTGCATTACCAATCGTTTTTGGGGTGGAACCTCAACCACCTTTATTATGGTCAGAGCGGGTTCACCATTTATGGAGCCCAAAGGTCCACACGTGCTCATGTCACCCCCAAGAAAGGCCGAAACTAAATTCTCAAGAGTAAGACTCCAAAAATAGAGAGTAAAGAACACATTAATTTATCAAGATAGAGGTTTGAATGACTTTTTTAAATAGGATAATTGGTAGCGTGAACATAAGCTATTCGGGAAAGAAAAAAAAAAACTGCCCCCAAATTCCCATTTCGATCGAGAAAGTTGCAACTTGCAAATTAAGATCAAACTTTGAACATGTATATTTGAATATGATAAGATTCTCCCATATATATAAAGTGTCAGATTATCTTCTTATCGCTAGCTTTATTAAAATGTTATGTTTGTTTCACATGGTCGCCATCCTCAAACCGCTAATCCATTAGTTACTACTAATTGCACGATGAGTCCAATTTTGCTCATCCCATTTAACCACGGTGAAACTTTACTCCCTTTTTCAAAATGATTCTACATGTATTATTTTGACATAATCTTATAATAAGATTTGAAGGAGTTACTAAATGTTTTGCGACTGAAGATAAAACGTGTGCTACTTTGAATTGAGAGTTCACATTATGAAAGTTGAAAGAGGAATATATAACCGCAGAAACAAAAAGTTTAGAAGCAACTGCTAAAATGTCAGCGCATGACGAAACCATATATATATATATATATATATACACAGTAACAAAACAACAGCCAACTCAACTGCCCAAATTTTCACACTAATTATAGTTCTTGTTTGCTTGATATGTAATTTTTCAGCTCAAGGATTAGTGTAGTTGTTTACTTTAATAGACAACCTTTGGTTCGATAAAACATGGTGTGTTTCATGATAGGACTTGATTGATTTTCTTGTTTGGGCCTACATGCATGGTTGTACTGAAGTAGAAACACCAACCTTCTGGCGATAGGGCTCAAAAAAGACATAACATTCATCTGCGTTGATCCAATCATCACCAGGTGCTTGCATAGAAACTCGGCTCAATGCTATAACAAGCGAGCTTGGACGAGTCAACAAATGAGCTGGGTACGAGCAAACCACGAGCCCAGTAAATGAGTATATGCAATCGTAATTGTATTAGTTCAAATTACTTATGTCGATGTAAATTTGCTCGAAACCGTTCGGGCTCGCATCGAATTTGACTTTGGCTTGTGACGAACCAAGCCAAGCCTAAGTAGGCTTGGTTAATAAACAATCAAACTTGAACACTGTTCGGCTCGTAGAGTTCGTGAGCATCTCGTACTTTTCAATAAGACAGCTTGAATTCGGCTCGGTTATTGAAACTTGAGTACATATGATCCTCGCATACACACCCAAGTTGCATATAAACTTAATCACAATGTATAGGTGTATAACATTTCTATTTCATTATATATTGACCGGGTACAATATAAATCTGTAGAGACTTAAGGAGTGACCGGTTAGATTATATATTTGAAACAGCCTATATGAAATGTAATGAGGACGAGGAAAAGTAATCGCCTTAAGCGACAACGTTATTTCAAGCAATAAGACACAGCAAATACGGACCCTTTAGTTTAGGGAACGTGACCTTATATCATCTAGAGACGTAGAAAACATTTATAATTGTATATTTCACACTTTAGTTAATTGACTCTTCTGCAATTAGTCCTAATCTCTCCGGCGCTGCCCGTCAAAGGACTAATGTTCCCCATATTGATCATGGACTGCCCAAAGGCACTGAAGAAGTCACTCTGGCTATTAGCAAAGCGGTTCACGATGGCAACGGTGTCTCCGCTCGTCGAGAAAAGCTCCTGGTCGGTCTGGAGAAGCCCACGGTTGTTTTGGAGATTCGTGAAATAGTTTTCGTCGAAGGTGTCAGGCGTGGATTGGTCAAGGTTCACCAATGGACCTCCGGTTCCGTCGGTATTAGGACATAATTGTTGGAGGGTTTGCAAGTATGTCGGGTCTAAGCTCGGGTCGGGGCTACCGGTGCCACTGAAGTTGTAGAGACGGAGGAAAAACGTGTTGCATCTTGCCCGCCCAAATGTATGAGCACCTGAGAAAATGCAAACACGTATATTATAAGAACAATATTCGAATCTAATCTAATTAAAAATACGAGACAGCGACCTAAAACATATGAATAATATGTTACGTACCTGATAGAGCAACTAGATCAGTGGCATCCAGTCCGACATCGCTAAATTTCTTTGTGAGATTTGCTAGGGGTTCGAAAGGGCCTGGAATGGCAGTGGTACCAGCACTGTTGGCTGTCATACTGTCCCTTCTTCCCAATTGAACTTCCCAATTTGGGCCTCCATTCTGTACATAAAACAAAACTAGCCAAGTCAAATATGATTAAAAATTAAGATGTGCTCTTGAATTTGTAGGCATAAGGACTATCCTCCATATGATTTTTTGGCGGCGTGGGTCGTCACATGGCTGACCATTTCTAAATTATTTGACTTTTCCTCATTTTACCATGGCTTTATCGATTTCATACAGTTTAGTACTTGATAATAAAGATATTCTTAATCTGATTTCTTACCGCAGCGACCAATATTTCAGAAGCAATCGCTAAGATATCAGCACAGGACACAACACCAGGGCAAACATTTTCCAGTGCGGTTTTGATGTCATCAACCACATCATATCCCTCCGTCGTTAGATTTGGTCTTTCATCCTTCTCACTGTCGATGCCCGTGGCGTCGTCCAGTAAAAGGGATCCATCGCACCCCTATATAATTGAATTCATTCGCTCATATTAATATTACTATTTATATAAAGTATGTGTCTACTCATGTTATAATATGTGAATTAATTAGTATCACTTTATGATATTTCAGTACCGTAACTGTGACAAATATGAAATCAATAGAAACTGTGTATACGTACATTAACAAAGCAATCATGGAAATGGACGCGAATGAGCTTGGCACCGATACGGATATCATTCTGCTGAGCTTGGTCCACCACGCCGCGAACAATGCTCGTCACGTTCGGACATGATGTACTATAGAAAGTCGAGCTGAGTTGAGCGTTGGACGTTCTTAACAGTACACTAGCAACGGTAACAATCACTATCGTTACCGCAATCGAAAACGAAGACATGATGAAATGGGGAGAAGTTGCTATATAGAGTTTGCTAGCAGATGGGTTGATTGGGAGACTAATACTTCTATATAACCTTTTATAGAGGATTAGATCAAGGGATTTTGTGTGCATGGTAAGCAAATGAGTTTGACTAGTCATATATTTGGAAATATTCAGATGATGTTGGCCGACATTAACATTATTACGAGAGTTAGCTATAGCTAGCAAGGAATCAAGAACTTTTCTACGTGATCTTACTTAAATGCAGTTTGAAAAGTCCAGTGGAGGGCGCAAATGTTATATATAATATAATATCAAGGTTTCTGTATATTTCAAAAGTCTTGTACCTAATAAATGTTGTTTGGTATATATACCTCAATTCTTGCCTTAGCTTTAACCCCATTTTGATGGAGACAATACACCATAACAAATTAAGTTTCTAAAGTATCTTTACTTCTTTTGACTGCCTCGATAATTTGAGATTAATACATCCATATATAATTTGGAGAAATTTCTTCACACGTTCATATTTTTGGGTATGTCTAGAATGTCAACTTATTAGAAGTGGCTTAGTGTACTTATTATAAAACCTTATCAGATATGTTAAATTGTCAGATTATTAAGTATGAAATATGACTGATGTTGTAGGCAGAATTCTCAAGGTGGTCCACGAGATGATACATTATCAGCAAGTACTTTTTAGCAATATTCTGGAGATAAATTAATTTAGGGGCTTTCTGATTATAACCCAATTGATAACACATCTTTCATATTCAGCCCTTCTTAATATTATCAAGTCATATTTAGATAAAAAAATTAGTATAATAAAGCCCATCATCCTTTTAGTTAATTACACATTTGCCATTTGGTATAGAATTTGGGAAATGCCGGAGGTACATCCGTTTCGATTTGGTAGTAATTGCACCCGTTATTTCAATTAATTTTAACACTTATATATCCAAATGCCTCCTGCCACTCTATTTAAGTCTCAGTTTGCCTCCTTAACTCCAGTTATCTCAATTTGCCTCCTGCCACTCATTTCAGTCTCATTTGCCTCCTCTACTCAGTTGTCTCATTTGCCTCTTGCCACTCTATTTTCAGTCTCATTTGCCTTCTGCAGCCCAAATCCGTTAATTCATAGTCAACTACTCCAGGTGCAAATTATTATTGGTCTCTACTGCTGTTTTTGAACTTTGTGTTTTCCCCTCTAGATATGT
The DNA here is from genome assembly GCA_033992175.1 of Spiraea crenata. Classification (NCBI taxonomy): domain Eukaryota; kingdom Viridiplantae; phylum Streptophyta; class Magnoliopsida; order Rosales; family Rosaceae; genus Spiraea; species Spiraea crenata. The sequence goes on from JAVBHV010000022.1 coordinate 823,616, forward strand.
GTGGGTTTTTACTGGGGTAAATTAACTTAATTTATTATTCAATGTATAGGGTTTAGGGTTGTCAAGGCAAACTGAGACTGAAATAGAGTGGCATGAGGCAAATTGAGACAACTGGAATTACAGGAGGCAAACTGAGACTTAAATAGAGTGGCAGGAGGCAAATTGAGACAACTAGAGTTACAGAAGGCAAACGGAGACTGAAATAGAGTGGCAGGAGGCATTTGGATAAATAAGTGTAATTTTAATTTCAAATTGATTACTTGATGTAGGCAATTCTATAAATACTGTCATATGGATTTGGGGTGGGTGGTTGGGGCTGAGTGATTTTCTGCTTATGAAATCTCTTGTGTGGAGATTTCTGCTTAGGATTATGTTTGTTATTTTTGTTCTTAATTCACCTTTTCTATAGGTTTTAGATCTTACCTATTCCCTAGGCATCTTTAATATCATATGTTTGAAGACGGTTGAGGGGCTCGCATAGTGGTGCAGGAAAAGAAACATGTTGATGGTGGTGTGGAGTCGCGCAGCCATGGTCGCTGTAATTCAACGATGGTTGCGTTTTCATACCTGTTCTATAGGTAGATAATTGGGTCTGTAGCTTTGCCTCACTCAGGGATTTGACAAATTTTCAAAATTTAGAGAGTTATCTCTACTAGAGATTTGACACGAGGTCAAAATTTGCTCTTGGAGTTCTTAACCCCAATTGTTTGTGTTAGGATTTTAGGATAAAAAAGTTGAATTTCTAAGTCAAATAATATACCTCCATAGGAGGTTGTCGTTAAAAATCAAGATACCTCCATGAGAGATTTTTCTTAAAAAATAAATTACCTCCATAAGAGGCAAAAAAAATTGAAATTGTAGAAAAAATAGCATGGGAAAGAAATATACCTAGACAAGAGGAAACTAAAATAAAGTATTGGAAATAGGGAAGAACATTCGGATCAAAAGAAAGAAACCTTGACAAGAGGAAGAATAATAAGGAGAAGAAGAATAAAAGAAAAGAATTAAAGTTATAAAAGGACATTAATGGTATGAAGCACACATTAAAAACGGTTCCATATTTATCAACTAATGTGAAAGGGCAAACTGGGTAGGTTAGCAAATATATAATTCAACAAAATAAATTAATTTGTCACTCATCAAGGCTTAATATAGAAAAATTACTTACGTGGAAACCTAATTAAATGGATTTGGGGGTTTTGCTAAAAATTAGAGGGTTTATACTAAAAGTAGCTATTTTAGAGGGCCAAAACTATACAATATTAAGAGACAATTGAAAGACTTTTTGTCAAATCATGTAGTTAGTAGTTGTAAATGGTTAATTAATGCCCTCATTAAATAAAAAAGAAACACCTAGCATATGCCATTTATATCCAATCTTATTTACTAGCTCTCAATTGGTCAGTCGCTATACGTAGTAGTACTAATCAACTGTCAAATGTGTTCATTAGTTAGTGTGTCATTTTCAGTACGGTCCATGAAATATTGTGGTCGACTAGATTACTGACATAAGATTATGCATATGTTATTATGGAAAAACATCTAGCAATATTTCATATTATATCCAATCCTTTCTTTTGATTGCCTCCTGAATTGCGCGCATTTGAACGTGATTAAACTAATTACAGTAGTGTGTTACACTAGATTCCAAATCTCATAAACCTACCTTTTTAGAAAGGCTGGCCAGTGTTCATCGGCTAGCTAGCTAGCTTTATATCCACACATAGTACCCTTGCTGATCTTATAGAAACGTGGTTATTTAGTTAGCTGAATTTCCGGAGAAACTTTTGCAGGAGGCACCAAAAAATTCTAACAAAATGACAAAAAACCAATCTTTTTTGACAGCATTTGAATCTTGAAAGTACACTATACTACAAATATTGAAGCTCATAAGAAACATTGAAAGACAATATTTAATTTATGACATTTTCTGCTGAACTTTTCATCAAGGAACTAATGGCATGGCGAAATAATCGTATGCATGCATTCAAATCTTTGAAAATGAAAACAAAAGAAAAATCTTTCTTCGCAATCAAGAATCTTCAGTTGAATTGTCATGCAAAAGAGTCAATCTTTTTCTAAAAGAAGAATATAGAGGAAGGAGTCCAATGTTCTCATACTTGCTGCTACTTTTTAACTGAAGGGGATTATATTGCATTGAAACCTATATAGATCTGGATAGTAGATTATCTCAAATTCAAATCACCTCACTCGTGTTTGTGAATCTGTAAATTTTAATGAACTTTTTCAAATGAAATGTCGTACATAATCAAACTGACAATTGTAATTATTGTCACTAGTAAGTGGAAATATTGGACCATCCTCTATAAAAGTTTAACATTTTCCGCGCCAAACTATATGGAAAGGTATACTATAAAATTGGACTCTAGTACTTAAACTAGGTAGTTGCTCGATGGAATTGGACGGATATTTTTAGCAATCAACATTAAGTAGTGGCACTGCTAAAAAATAGTAACTCTGACTAGGATTTGCTACCGACTCCGTTGAATTGAAATACATGCATCCATCAATCTTTTCTTAGCAAGCTTTTAACTCTTATCACACGTGATATTATATCATGATCATGAGGAGAGTTACGTACGTAGCACGTTTACATCCATGTACGTACTATGTTTAACTCTCACACAAGTGAAAAGACACCGGACTCACTTTATGTGTCTAAGAAAACCTGCCAGATTTACAAAAGACAAACTACTTGGTACCCCACAGCAATGCAATTAATAATTTTTTATTTTTGGAAACATGAAAGCTAGCTGCTCTGTTGATTCATTAGTTAACTGCCCTGCAGTTCGTTCTGATCTGTCCAGCAGACCCAGTAAGCACATTTATATTCCCCATCTTGATCATAGAGTTAGCAAAATCAGCCAAGAACAAGTTGTGGTTAGAGCTATAGCTTTGGACCAAACTTCTGGTGTTTGTTGTCTGAGCAGCATCACCAGAAAACAGAATTTGATCAGAACTAAGTAGGCCCTTTCCATTAAGCAAGTTCAGAAAGTAATGGTTGTCAAATAGATTTTCCGAGTTCCGATCAAAGGGCGCCATGTTGCTTCCGTCGCCAGTGAGGGGACATAGGTTTTGTAGATCACTTAACATAGTTTGTTCCAATGTAGAGTCTGGACCACCTGTACCTGAGAAGTTGAAGAGCCTATTGCTGAAAAATCTACAATTTGCCAACCCAATTGTATGACTTCCTGCGCACATTTAAAATACCATTTAACACAAAATTAGAAGAATAGCGGACACTAGTTGTATGATAATGATGTGTTAGTCTAACTTATTGAATGAGATCAGCTATCCCTGACAAATGTACAAACACATCATTTGATAGATTTAGTGAATTATTAGTGTTTTGAATTGGGTATAAAACTACATGATAAGGACACTATGTCTTGGACATTAAGGCCAACATCAGCAAACTTGGATATGATAACATCTAGTGACTCAAATGGAGAAGGAAGTCCAGTATTTGCCCGTCTTATTGGCCACAAGCCCATCGCTTCTGCCCAGCAGAACTTTCCATGTGCTTCCTCCACTCTTCAAGATTGTTTTGATGTTAACTATGAAATACAGATTCTACCGACATCCATATATTCGGTATAAAATGACCCCGAAAGTATAAAAATTAAGTAGGACTATGTCAACTTATTAGGACTACAGAGTCTCTGTACAACTCCACTGCATGCACACTCCACGGCGCTCTTGATTGTGTCTAAAACTTCAAATCCTCTTGCTGAATTTAAATTCGGAACGGCAGACTTGTCGCTATCCGTTACATCCAGTAGTACCGATGCATCACAACCCTACAATTAAGTACACATGCACATGAAAGAGTGTCATAATTAATGATATAAATACAATTAGTTGATGCCGAAGCAGATTATAGGCCTTAATTTATCTCACATTGACAAAGCAGTCATGGAAGTGAAGCCGAAGCAGAGAAGCCGCCATTCTCATCTCAACCTTGACCGCGTTTTGAACCTCTCTCCGTACAATCTTTCATAGAGTATAATGTGTTAAAAAAACAATGAAATTCTTGACTGTGTGTTGGATTTCTTGCTTGTGACGCATAAGAAAAACCCAAGTAAAACGGGAAAATCATTAACAATTGTCAAAAATAATGAGCTCCACTAAGAGAAGAGTGCTTCTAAGGTCCCCACGAGCAAACCACGAGCCTAGTAAATGAGTATATGCAATTATAATTGCATTAGTCAACATCATTGATGTAATTGAGTATATGTTGACTAATGCAATCGTAATTGTATTAGTTCAAATTACATATCTTGATGTAAATTTGCTCAAAACCGTTCGGGCTCGCATTGAATTGGACTTTGGCTCGTGATGAACCAAGCCAAGCCTAATTAGGCTTGCGAAAAAAAAAAAAAAAAAAAAAAAAAAAAATGAATAGAAAACAAAAAAAAAAACGGAATATTAATAACAAACTTGAACACTGAACCAAGCCAAGCCTAATTAGGCTTGATTAATAAACAAAGCAAACTTGAACACTGTTCGGCTCCTAGAGCTCGTGAGCATCTCGTATTTTTCAATAAAACAGCTCGAATTCGGCTCGGTTATTGAAGCTTGAGTACATATGATCCTCGCATACACACCCCAAGTGGCATATAAACTTAATCACAATTTATAGAGGTGTATAACATTTCTATTTCATTATATATTGACCGGTTACATATAAATCTGAAAAGACTCAAGAAGTGACCGGTTAGGTTATATATCTAAAAAGGCCTATATGCAATGTAACGAGGAAGAGGAAAAGAAATCGCCTTAAGCGACAAAGTAATTTCACGCTATAACACACAGCACATACGTACCCTTTATTTTAGGGAACATGACCTTATATTCTCTAGAGACGTACAAAACATTTATAATTGTATATTTCACACTTTAGTTAATTGACTCTTCTGCAATTAGTCCTAATCTCTCCGGCGCTGCCCGTCAAAGGACTAATGTTCCCCATATTGATCATGGACTGCCCAAAGGCACTAAAGAAGTCGCTCTGGCTATTAGCAAAGCGGTTCACGATGGCAACGGTGTCTCCGGTAGTCGAGAAAAGCTCCTGGTCGGTCTGGAGAAGGCCACGGTTGTTTTGGAGATTCGTGAAGTAGTTTTCGTCGAAGGTGTCAGGCGTGGATTGGTCAAGGTTCACCAATGGACCTCCGGTTCCGTTGGTATTAGGACATAATTGTTGGAGGGTTTGCACGTATGTCGGGTCTAAGCTCGGGTCGGGGCTACCGGTGCCACTGAAGTTGTAGAGACGGCGGAAAAACGTGTTGCATCTTGCCCGCCCAAATGTATGAGCACCTGTGAAAAAGCAAACATATATATTATAAGAACGATATATTCGAATCTAATGTAATCTAAAATGCGGGACAGGGACCTAAAACACATGAATAATATGTTACGTACCGGATAGAGCAACTAGATCTGTGGTATCCAGTCCGACAGCGCTAAATTTCCTTGTGAGATTTGCCAGGGGTTCGAAAGGGCCTGGAATGGCAGTGGTACCAGCACTGTTGGCTGTCCTACTATCTCTTCTTCCCAATTGAACTTCCCAACTTGGGCCTCCATTCTGCACATAAAATAAAACTAGTCAAGTCAAATATGATTAAACTGCACAAATTAACATATGTGTGCTCTAGAATTTCTAGACATAAGTTCGTTAATTAGATTAGGGACTATCCTGCATATGATTTTTTTGGCGGCGTGGGTCGTCACATGTCTGACCATTTCTAAATCACTTAATACCCATTTTGCAAACTCACTTTGAGGGATATTTTGCCCCTGCAACTCTATTTGTATCTCATCTACCCTTTGCAAATAATTTTTTGGGAATTATTGCCCTTTTTTTGTTAACTTAACAGAACCGTTAAGTTTTGTTGATGAGGACATGCCACATCAGCAAAAAAAATATTTTTATATTATTCATGTGTTTCGGAAGGGGAAGAGGCTTGTGAAGAAGCTAGCCGATGAGTATATAAGGTGGGTAATAAAAGCCAAAAGGGTTGAAGATGTGGATCTGAGGGTGTGGTGATTTTGGTTTGCGGAAGTTTTGGTTGTGAAAGAGAAGAGAAGTTTTTTTTTAAAAAAAAATTTTAAAAAATAAAATAAAATTTTGGCTGACGTGGCATGTCCACATCAGCAAAACTTATCGCTTCCTTTAAGTTAACCGAAAAGGGGAAAAAATTCCCAAAAAATGAGTTACAGAGGGCAAATGGGATACAAAATAGAGTTACAGGGGGCAAAAGGTCTCTTAAAGTGAGTTACATTACAGGGGGTAAAAGGGGTATTAAGTGTTTCTAAATTCTCTGACTTTTTCTTCATTTTGCCCTAATTTTATTGATTTCATACAATTTAGTACTTGATAATAAAGATATTATAAATCTGATTTCTTACCACAACAACCAATCTTTCAGAAGCAATTGCTAATATGTCGGCGCATGACACAACACCGGGGCAAACATTTTCCAGTGCGGTTTTGATGTCATCAACCACATCGTATCCCTCCGTCGTTAGATTCGGTCTTTCATCCTTCTCACTGTCGATGCCTGTGGCGTTGTCGAGTAAAAGGGATCCATCGCACCCCTACATATATCCGATCCATCCGCTCATGTTAATACTGGTATATATATAAAATATGTCATCTACTCATACAACATGTGAATTAATTGGGATCACTTCACGATATTTCAACACCATGAAGGTGACAAATATGAAATCAATAGAAATTGTGTATACGTACATTGACGAAGCAATCATGGAAATGGAGGCGAATGAGCTTGGCACCGATACGAATATCATTCTGCTGAGCTTGGTCCACCACGCCGCGAACAATGCTCGTCACGTTCGGACATGATGTACTATAGAAAGTCGAGCTGAGTTGAGCGTCAGAGGTCCCCAACAGTACACTAGTAATGGTAACAAGCGCTATCGTTACTGCAATTGAAAAAGAAGACATGATGAAATTGAGAGAAGTGGCTATATGGAGTTGGCTAGTAGGTGGGTTGATTGGAAGGCCAACAACTTCTATATACCCTTTTATAGAGAATTAGATCAAGGGATTTTGTGTGCATGGTAAGCAAATAAGTTTGAATAGGAAATGTTCAGATGATGTTGGCCGACATTAATATTATTACGAGAGTTAGTTATAGCTAGCAAGGAATCAAGAACTTTTCTACGTGATCTTACTTAACTGATTGAAAAGTCTTGTACCTAATAAATGTTGTTGGTATACTTCAATTAATTATTGCCTTAGCTTTAACCCCATTTTTATGAAGACACTATGCCATAACAAATTAAGTTTCTAAAGTATCTTTATACTTCTTTTGACTGCCTCGCCAATTTGAGATTAATATATCCATATATAATTTGGAGAAATTTCTTCACACATTCATATTTTTGGGTATGTCTAGAATGTCCGCTTATTAGGAGTGGCTCAACGTACTCATTATAAAACCTTACCAAATATGTTAAATTGTCAGATTATTAAGTATGATACATGACTAATGTTGTAGATAGAATTCTCAAGGGGGTCCAAGAGTATGATACATTATCAGCAAGCACTTTTTAGCAATATTCTAGAGATCAATTCATTTATATACATGATTAAGAGACAATTGAAAGACTTTTTGTCAAATCATGTGGTTAGTAGTTGCATATGGCTAATTAATGCCCTCATTAAATAAAAAAGAAACACCTAGCATATGCCATTTATATCCAATATCGTTTCGCACTACGTAGTTGTATTAATCAACTGTCAAATGTGTTCACTATTTAGTGTGTCATTTTCCGTTTACAACTTTGAGCCGATCCATGAAATTAATATTGTTGTCGACTAGAGTAGTGACATAAGATTATCCATATATGTTATTATGGAAATGCAGAAAAACATCTGGCAGTATTTCATATGATATCCAATCCCTTCTTTTGTTTGCCTCCAGAAATGCGCGCATTTGAATGTGATTAAACTAATTACAGTAGTGTGTTGCACTTCAATTCGAATTCTCATAAACCTAGAAAGGCTGGCCAGTGTTCATCAGCTAGCTAGCTAGCTTTATATCCGCATATAGTACCCTTACCCTTGCTGATCTTATAGAAACGTGGTTATTTTCAGAGAAACTTCTGCAGGAGGCACCAAAAAGTTCTAACAAAATGACAAAAAAACCAATCTTTTTTGACAGCATTTGAATCTTGAAAGTATACTATACTACAACTATTGAAGCTCATAAGAGACATTGAAAGACAATATTTAATTTATGATATCTTCTGCTGAACTTTTCATCAAGGAGCTAATGACATGCCCGAATAATCGTATGCATGCCTTCAAATCTTTGAAAAAAGAAAACAAAAGAAAAATCTTTCTTCACAATCAGGGCTCTTCCGTTGAATTTTCATGCAAAAGAGTCAATCTTTTTCTAAAAGAATATAGAGGAAGTAGTCCAATGTTCTCATACTTGCTGCTACTTTTTAACTGAAGGGGACTATATGGCATTGAAACCTATATAGATTTGGATAGTCGATAATCTCAAATTCAAATCACCTCACTCATACTAATGAATCTGTCAATTTTAATGAACTTTTTCAAATGAAATATTGCGCACAATTAAACTGACAATTGTAATTATTGTTACTAATAAGTGAAAATATTGGACCACATCCTCTATAAAAATAAACATTTTCCGCACCAAACTATATGGAAAGGTATACTATAAAATTGGACTCTAGTACTTAAACTAGGTAGTTTCTCGATGGAATTAGATGGAAAATTGTAGCAATCAACATTAAGTAGTGGCACTGCTAAAAATAGTAACTCTGACTAGGATTTGCTACCAACATTAAGTAGTTGAATTGAAATACATGCATCCATCAATCTTTTCTTAGCAAGCTTTTAATTCTTATCGACGTACTATGTTTTAACTCTCACACAAGTGAAAAGACCTCGGAATCACTTTCTGTGTCTAAAGAAAAACTGCCAGATTTACAAAAGAGAAACTACTTGGTACCCCAAAGCAACGCAATTAATATAGTTTTTTATTTTTGGAAACATGAAGTAAGCTAGCTCTGTTGATTCATGAGTTAACTGCCCTGCAGTTCGTTCTGATCTGTCCAGCAGACCCAGTAAGCACATTTATATTCCCCATCTTGATCATAGAGCTAGCAAAATCAGCCAAGAACAGGTTGGGGTTAGAGCTATAGCTTTGGACCAAACTTCTGGTGTTTGTTGTCTGAGCAGCATCACCAGAAAACAGAATTTGATCAGAACTAAGTAGGCCCTTTCCATTAAGCAAGTTCTGAAAGTAATGGTTGTCAAATAGATTTTCTGAGTTCCGATCAAAAGGCGCCATGTTGCTTCCGTCCCCGGTGAGGGGACATAGGTTCTGTAAATCACTTAACATATTTTGTTCCAATGTAGTGTCCGGACCACCTGTACCTGAGAAGTTGAACAGCCTATTGCTGAAAAATCTACACTTTGCCAACCCAATTGTATGACCTCCTGCACATATTTAAAATACCATTTTACACAAAATTAGAAGAACTTGTTCAATAGCGGACATTAGATGTATGATAATGATGTGTCAATCTGTCTTATTGAATAAGATCAGTCATCTCTGATATGACAAATCATTTAATAGATTTAGTGAATCAGTATTGTTTTGAATAGAGTATAAAACTACCTGATAAGGACACAACGTCTTGGACATTAAGGCCAACATCAGCAAACTTCTTGTTAATGATAACATCTAGTGAATCAAATGGAGAAGGAAGTCCACTATTTGCCCCTGTCTGATTGGCCACAAGCCCATCTCTTCTTCCCAGCAGAACTTTCCATGTGCTTCCTCCACTCTGAAAGATTGTTTCGATGTTAACTATGAAATCAAGATTATACCGACATGTTCGGTATAAAATGACCCCGAAAGTATATAAATTAAGTAGTACTATGTCAACTTACTAGGACTACAGAGTCTCTGGCAGCTATAGTCAGTATATCAGCACAGGACACAATTCCACTGCATTCACTCTCCACAGCGCTCTTGATTGTGTCTACAACTTCAAATCCTCTTGCTGAATTTATATTCGGAAGGGCAGACTTCTCACTATCCGTTACATCCAGTAGTATCGATGCATCACAACCCTACAATTAAGTAAGTACACATGCACATGAAAGAGTGTCATAATTAACCATATTAACACAATTAGTGCATGCCAAAGCAGAGTATAGGCCTTTGTTAATCTCACATTGACAAAGCAGTCATGGAAGTGTAGCCGAAGCAGAGAAGCAGCCATTCTCATCTCAACCTTGACTGCATTTTGAACCCCTCTCCGTACAATTTTGAGAAGATTTGGACATGTTGCCTTGTAGAAATCGGCACTTAGCTGCGCTTTCGCAACCAAACACAAGGCAAAGAACATTATCATTATAAAAGAGTAACGACGACTAAGACTAATCGAGGACCTTTTCATCATTGTTACTTGAGGAAAGGAATAACAGAACTTAATTTGGTGCTAATCAATATGGTTAAGGAATATAATTGAGTTGCATGAGACATTGTGTAACTTAATTTATAGCCAACAGTAGTTAGTGCGGATGATGTATGGCGGCGAGCTGCATAAGTGCTTGGATGCTTAGTTGCCTGAACTCAGAGAAATGCACTGAGATTAATTTGAATAATGCCAAAAGATCAGTGGCCTAATTGTTATCGGTTTGCATATAATGCCAAAGTTTCTATTCTTGTCTGCAAGTTCATGAATCAGATTAACATTAGTTAATTCATCATAGCCTTTAGTATATAGTGCATTCTTACAGAAAGCCAAATGGCTTTTTCGGTACCACTTTAGCGCGCATGGTTAAGTTGTGCATGCACTAAGATCAATTTTAAGAATAAATCTAAGCTTAATAAGCAATGTAAGTGCGTTTAGGAAGGGCATGGGAGTTGGCCTTTTGTTCAAGCAACTCACAAAATGCCATGTCCAAGGGCACTAAGTTGCAGGTTTATCTTTTCTTCCTTTCCTCCAATTGCAAGTATTATAAGTTATATCCTTTAATTTTCAATTTCAGAGGGATTAATATGCATGTTATTTCTTCATATTCACTAACAAGTCACGGTTTGCATAACGTGATTATGAAATCGATCAGTGCTGTTATTGGTGCTTCATAAAACATTCAAATTGGTTATCTTGTTGTCTACATTAACAGAGTTTCAATAGTTCACATAATTGTTACTAAACAAGCACCTGCAATCCTTCCTAATATCCAGTCAAACCAGTTAGTGGACTAATCTTCCCCAGCTTGATCATGGACTTCATCACAGAAGAGTCTAGGCTTTCTTCTGTAGCTTCCAACAAGGTTTTTGGTTACCATCAAAACCGATTCGTCAACAGTACTACTACAACCGAATTTGGTCCAAATGCAGAAGACCCTTTCTGTCAAGCAAGTTCTGGTAGTAATGGTTGCCAAACAGATCATTTGAGTGCCGATCCCATCACCGTTCACAAGGCATGCATGTTGCAGTTCAGATACCATGGTTTTTCTCATTGTGCTATCTGGACCTCCTCTGTTCATGAAGTTTCCAGAGTCCTCGGCCGAATGTGACACACCGTGCTCGTCCGATTGTATGAGCACTTGCACATGTGACAACATCTACAAATACAAGGAAATGCCGCTAGAGCAACTAGTGTAGAATTTTAATTTTTAACACAGCAACTATATGTTATGTACCCCTTTAAAGGAGACAACATCGGTGATATTGACTCGAACGTTGGCAAATTTAGAGACTTTAGTCTGCAGTGTGCCATATGGTTATGTTGAGTTTGACATCTTGACCCATTTGGAAGTTTGACATCTTGACCCATTTGGCCTAAAAAGCTTTCTCTTATATAATAGCTGGTTCTTGTGTTCCTTGTTTGCAATGTATACCTCATTTATTGGAAGGTTGCGAAAACTTCTCTTTATCCAGAACTAGTTTGGAGCAGCCTGTCTGATCTACAACTCGAAATACCCAACAGAAGTATGAATCCCTGAACTATACATTATATATGGCGCCAATTCATCAGACAAAAGTAACCATCACTATAGAGATAAATCCCAATATATCAGTTCAGACGTGCCTGATGCAGAACTTGCCACGTGGCACTAGCAGAGGATATTTTCCTATAATGTACACTATTTGCTCTGGCACCACTCTGCCTCTCTCACCCTTTTGCTTCTTCGAATCTTTGATCATCAATGGCAGTGGCTGCCACTCCGAATCTAACAAACCTGACGCTCCACTGCCGCCATAACCCCACATTCTCGCCGGCAACACCACTTCGCTTCAGAAATACTGCCGCCGCAGGCCGCCGTGCGAAGTCGTTGGCTCAAGTGTTGGCCGTGGTAGATGAGCAGCAGCAACAGGTTTCGTTTACTGAGGAGGAGAACACTCTCGTCGAAGCACTTATCGGAATCCAAGGCCGCGGTCGCTCTGCTTCTTCTCAGCAATTGAATGTAAGATTCGTAACATGTTCATATGCTAATTTGGAACAATGTCCTGAACATTTTCACTTCACTGAGTTAGAATATAGTCCCCCAGCTCATCATTTTTTGCTGTCCTAGTTCTGTAGTGCTTCTACCCTCATGCACAACTACTCATACTGTCTAATTTCTCGCGGATGACTAGCTTTACTTTCTAATTTGGTCCAACTAAATTTCACGGAACATTGTTCCAAATGGTGTGATGCTTTCCCTTGTTGTCCTTCGAGTTTGTGATATTTGCAAGAAATCAAAGAATATTTGTTGAATGAGAATGAATGTCTATTGCAGGATGTTGAGCGTGCTGTGCAGGCTCTTGAAAGCTTACAAGGTGTTCCTGAACCGGTAAAATCATCTCTTGTGATGGTTGTTTCTGGTCTTCATGTCTGTGAGGTTTTGGAATTGATGTTAATTTTCTGTACAGACAAGCTCTAGTTTGATTGAAGGACGCTGGCAATTGATGTTCACTACAAGACCTGGAAGTGCCTCTCCAATCCAAGTATGACCCCACATTTCTTTCTAGCTCAAAATGTAAATTGCTATGAAAACTTTGAAAGTAACTAGGCTTCTTTTGCATTATGTTCTCGATTTGCATTAGATATTGCTATCTGATTGATGAACACATTGTAGTATTTGAATCATGCTTTTGATTTTCTGTAGAGGACTTTTGTGGGGGTTGACTCCTTTAGTGTATTCCAAGAGGTATATCTTCGCACAAATGATCCCCGTGTATCCAACATAGTAAAATTCTCTGATGCAATAGGTGAGCTCAAAGTAGAGGTGCGGCGTTGCTCCTTCCAACTCCTAACTATCTCTACACTGTTTTTTCAGCTCCTTTTAATCCTAGTCATGAATGAATGATGTCACAAATAATGATCTTGATCTGCTTGCACCAAATTAATTTCCTTTATCTGTGATTTAGTGTTTCAGATTCTCCTTTTTGTTTCTTTTGTTCCGACACAGGCAGCAGCATCAATCAATGATGGGAAACGTATACTTTTTCGGTTTGACAGAGCAGCCTTTTCTCTGAAATTTTTACCATTTAAGGTTCCATATCCAGTTCCATTTAAACTTCTCGGAGATGAGGCCAAGGGTTGGTTGGATACCACATACTTGTCCGAATCTGGGAACCTTCGTATCTCAAGAGGCAATAAGGTAATAGGCACTATATTTTTTAGCAGTGTACAGATTTTAGCACATTCTGTACTGACCTCATGATTAACTGGTTAAACCTTAAAATGTGTTGCTTGTACTAAGGATATCCATAGTATCTTTGTAGTGCAGGGAACCACATTTGTGCTGCAAAAGAAATCTGAACCCAGGCAAAGATTGCTGTCAACCATCTCCACGGGTACAGGAGTCAAAGAGGTGGGAATTCTAAGTTCTCAATTTGCGAGGGAAAGAAAGTTTTGCTTGCCGATATTGTTTCCTGATGTCATATTTCTGTCGCAGGCAATCGATGAGTTTATTTCCTTAAATCCAACTGTAGGTGAACCAGAACTCCAAGAAGGAGAGTGGGAAATGATATGGAGTTCGCAGGTAACTTCATCATAGTGAATCGATATTGGCATGGTAATGTGGAAAAGGCAGTGAGAGACTTGACTGTGGTCTGATCTTGTATGTGGCAGGAAGAGACAGATAGTTGGCTAGAGAATGCTGCCAATGGTCTTATGGGAAAACAAGTAAGCAGAAAATCATTGCTTCCTTTATTTTCAGCAGAGTGGGGAAAGCTTGGTTCAAGTTTTGATTCTCTTTCTCTTTTATGGATTTATCTTCTTGAGTTGTTTACTTTGCAAAAAGTTTGACTGCTATGACTATAGATTGTCAAGAAGAATGGACAAATAAAGTTTGTTGTTGACATCTTGCTTGGACTCAAGTTCTCCATAACTGGCACATATGAGTAAGCTATATTTCTCATTACTTTCAATAGTAGTACTGTAGAATTTCCGGAAACAATTCTGATTTTCACATTACTGGTCACATGACTTTTGACAGGAAATCTGGCACCAGAACATATGATCTGATAATGGATGATGCCGCCATCATTGGCGGTCAATTTGGATATCCCGTCGAGCTAGGAAGCGAGTTCAAACTAGAACTGCTGTAAGATATATCTCATTTTTGATTCATGTAGTGCTTTACAAGATTCTGGTTAGCTGGAAGCCCCTTTTACTTGTGAACATACTTTTTAATACTGTATGCTGCAGGTATAGCGACGAAAAGCTCAGAATTACCCGGGGATACAGTAAAATAGTCTTCGTACATCTACGGACAGGTAGTACAGAACAGAAGTAAGATGAGTAACCAAACAGAAAGAAGATCTAGTTTCAGGTGATACACAAATGTGCTTCCAGTGGCTCTTTTGATGGTTTTCGATCTTTTGATCTGTAAACAAGGTAGATCTTAATTGAAACCATTAAAAAAAGGCAATGGATTGCTGTCTTCCCATCATTCTTCAAAGTCGATTTTCTTCATGGTACATGTGAAATAGAGTTTTTAAGTACTGTACAGATGTTTTTCTTCAATGATGAAGATGCAAGTATATTGAAACGGTACTTAATCCTCTTTGTGGACCGATATGCAATGCAATAGGCAATTGTAACATCACATGGGATTATATTTGGCTGCATCTCGGATTCTTTACTCTGATTTCCATTTATTATATGTTTCTACATACTTATACTCTCTTACGTACATAAGAAAGAATTAATTGATTTATGACCATCCAAAAAATATATGGATTTTCATTGTCATGCAACTATGGGGGAGGTGCTAGCAGCTTTCCATCTTTGCATTTCTTCTTATGATTTTACAATATTGCTTAATGATCTGGACCGTATATTTTTTAAGTTGCTCATACTACAGAAATTTTTAAGTCACTCGTACAACAATTCTGTAGGAGGAAAGTGAGTCTCATCAAGATTTCAAGCAAATCCGTTGGCAGCATCAATATGTCGTCCGTAGAAATCCCCCACACTGTTACCTTGCTCGCTGGTAGATGAAATGAAAGCACGAATTGATGAATTGGTTTACTTATAACTGGTTTAGGGTGCTGCTGAGGTTTAGAGCAAGGAAATCACAATGGGCCCCGGGCTTGATTATAGTGAAGGACATGTTGGGCCATTGGTTTGATTGGAAAGCGGTGCATCTCACGTGGCAAATCGTGAGAAATTAGAATAGAAGGGAAAGAAAATCGATTTCGTAAATCCGCCGCGCGAAATTAAGGAAGAAATTTTCCAAACCGAGAACTAACGTGAATTCAACTGAATGCTTATCAAGCAATTAACAATTAATAACCGGAGATAAACTTTGATATTACTCAAGATGATACTGGGCCTTGAACCCCAAGAAAACTAAAAACTTGCTTAAAATGTTTTCAATATACAGTAATTCGTTTGATCACTTAAAAAGCTCTGCTTTATTTGCTCTGTCTTTCTTCAAACACACAGACCACACACCAATCCAGAGGAAACACAAATTCGGAGAGTTCTCAGCGTTCTGTTGTTTCAAGGTAATTCATCATGTTTGTTTTGCATCAATGGTCTTTTGATATTTGTTTCGTCTGTCATGAGTGGTTTTGATCTCTAGCACTGTCTTTTTGAACTTTTCGATTCCAGTAAAGATGGACGATACACTTGTATGTGCTTGAATAGTAATTACGTGTTTAAGCTCTTTGCAATTTTTCTTGCAGCGTTGAAGTGCACTGTGAACAATGATTCCTTGGTTCCGACCGCCGACGAAAGTCGGAAATCTGATAGTGAAGGAGATCTCCCCCAAGATCCGCGGACATGATGTCTCTGGGAATGCCCCCATGACCACCTTGAACATGGTGGAGGAAATGCAGTTTCTCTATGTCAGAATTGTAAAAGCCAGACACTTGCCACAACCATGTTACCCTTATGTTGAGGTGAAGATTGGCAACTACATGGGAAGCACAAAGAACTTGGAGACGCCGAATCCATTGAACCCCGAATGGAACATAGTCTATGCCTTCAACAAAAGTAAACTTCAGGGAAGCAGTGTGGATATTTTTGTCAAGGACAAGGCTGCTCCTGCACCGGAAGGGGGCAGTGATCGACAAATCGGCAAGCTTTCTTATAGTATTTCTAGTGCTGCAATGAAAATTGGACCAGATAGTACGTTGGCGCCGCAGTGGTGTAGACTGAAGGACACAGGAGAGTTGCTCCTGGCCTATTGGATTGGGACACAAGCAGACGAGTTTTTCAATAGTGCTTGCCATGGCGATACAGGCACAGTTAGAAGCGGTTCTGCTGTTTCAACCACGGGTACTAAAACTTACGCTTTACCTCTTCTTTCGTATCTTAGAGTTAATGTGATTCAGGTAGAGGATCTGCCTCTCAGGGACATGATAGACAAAGAACATGAGCCAGAGTTTTTCGTGAAAGCTCGCGTTGGGAGCTTTGCAATAAACACTAGCTTGAAGAAGAGGACTAGTGAGAGTAAAATAGTTTGGAATGAGGATTTAATGTTTGTTGTAGAGGAACAGTTTGAGAAAATTTTTCTGAGTTTGGAGGAGAGATCAAGGAATTATGGGGAAAGAAGAACCTTAGGGGATTGTGATGTTGAAATAAACCCTGGGATGAAGAGGAATGACCGTACTGCGGCCAGTACTAAGCATGAAAAACTTAAGTGGATTGATCCGAATTTCACTCCTAGGATTCAGATGAGGATCTCTTTGGATGTTGGATACCATGTTTTCGATGAGCCTATTCACTCTGCTAGTGATCTTAGGCCAACAGCAAAGGTATTGTGGAAGCCGAAAGTTGGGGAGCTCGAACTGGGGATCTTGAATGCTTCATTTGATGATAAGTGCCGCGCTGCTAATGCCTATTGTGTGGCTAAGTACGGGCCAAAGTGGGGGAGAACGAGTACAGCGGTTGGTACTAAAAAACCCAATTGGAATTCACAATTTATTTGGGATGTCTATGATCCATGTACAGTCATTACAATTGTAGTTATCGAGAACTGTCAATTGCACACCCCAGATCAGCCTGGACATGGGGATGTACCTATAGGGAAGGTAAAGATTCGGCTTTCAACTCTTGAGAGCGGTAAGATTTACAAAAATTCTTTCCCACTTGTGGCTGTGCAACCTTCTGGGGCAATCAAGATGGGTGACATCCAATTGGTATTAAGATTTCGCTGTCATGACATGAAAAACATGTTATATACCTATGCAAAGCCTCTTCAACCAAAAATGCATTACCTTCTCCCATTATCAGTTGTTCAGCAGAGATTACTATCTAGACAAGCTGTTGATGTTCTTGCACACCGGTTGAGGCAGTATGAGCCACCCTTAAGGGACGAGGTTGTGCGTTATATTTTGGACGATAGACCGCAGGTATGGAGCTTTCGAAGAGCCAAGGTAAATTTCAATAGGATAGTCAAAGTTTTGGAGGGTTTCAACGGTGCCAAGAAATTGTTCAATGACATACGTAGTTGGGAAAGCTACTATTATTCTGGCTTTGCTCTGGCTGTCTACTCGGTTGTGTGTCTCTTCGGTAGGGAACTTGCGGTGCTACCTGCAATATTAATCTTCCTATTTCTTCGAGGGATTTGGCTTTACTCGAAAAGGCCTAAACAAGTTCCTCACTTTGATGCTGAACTGTCTCTTGTCAACACTGATGATCCAGATGTTTTTGATGAAGAGTTTGATTCATTTCCGACGACAAGTCCCCCGGAGGTTGTGGCAAAAAGATATGATCGTCTTCGATGCATTGGGTGGACGATCGAAACCCTGCTTGGTGATATAGCAACTCTGGCAGAGAGGGTGGAGGCTTGCCTGAGTTGGAGAGATCCAAGAGCTACATTGTTATGTCTTGGATGCTGTCCCATTGCTGCAATGATGCTCATTGTTGCGATCAAAAATTCGTTCGTTCCTTTTCGATTGATTGCGGAAGGAGTTGCAGGCTTTGTCCTGCTGGCGCCCCCACTCTTCCGTTCTAAAGTCACTGGCATATTACCTTCGTTTCCCCAGAACTTGCTCAGGAGGATGCCATCGAAACAAGATATGATTTTGTGAGGACATTCAATGCCCACTTTTTGGTTTGTTTTATCACTTTGCTTTTGCTTTTATTTCATTTTGGTTTTGGTTTTGGTCTTGAAGAATTAAGCTGATGGTCGACATTTTTAAGCTGATCATCGACACTCTCAGGGGGGTTTTACTTTGTTTATTATAAAGGAATGGGAATGTTTGCTTTACTTGGATAACCACAATCGGGCCATAGCTTCAAGGGTTTCTAGGCCAAACCAATTGTCTAAACAATTGGGGAACAAAATAACCCAAACTCATGCACATAACATATCCAATACCAAAATTTTCCAGACCACAGTAGGCAAAAGCAGAGATTACGTTAAACTGTAAAATTTCCTCGAATTGTTCGATAAACATTACGGTCACGGGGACAAAAACAACTATACAAAGTATAATTGTGAAATTGAATGATGTTGGGAAGAGGGGACAAAAAAAACTATACAAAGGTTTTGAGAAATCTAATGATGTTGAGAAGAGCAATCGAGGAATATTTGGACAGTCCAGGAACAAGTCTCTAGCTCAAGGGAATGTTTACTTAAAGCTTTTTATGTGCCGTTACAAAGCACAGCATTTATCTGCAGTCGACTTTACATTTGCATTCTCCAATAGCCATGGTGTCAAGAAAATGAGAGAAGGTAATGGTGCATCAATTCTGAAAATACCACGTTCACAAAAGCTGCGATCATGCAACGAGCAAAGAACAGCGCATCCATGACAAAGCGTGTGGGCAAACACTCTCCATCATCCGCACAATATAAAACATGATGAACGTGTCTCTCCGAGATTCCAGTAGCTTTTCCTTAGTTGTCCTGCATAGGATCGCAGAATTTCTTAACTTGCATGAAGATGAACCGCACACTGAACAAATGATGTTTATTGTTTTAAGGAATCTACACTCAAGTGTTTAGCTTCGATAAACCAAGGAACATTGATAATGTCAGATCGAAATTTCCCCGGAGACAAAAGAGTTGCTGGCATACAAAGTATCGAAAAAGTAAACAAGCATTTTCCATCTACATGAGGTGTCATGATATGGTACCATCAATAAGCCAGATGAATCCAAACAGAAATTTGGCTTTCAACATCAGTGAAAATCTTTTGTAGGTTCAATTCATCTACAAGCTCAGAGATGTTAGAAGCCATCATTTCATACCATTCTCGGAAAGTATTCTTAGAATTAGAAGTGTCATAATTACTCGATTTAGAGAGGGAAAAAGAATAAGAACAACATGCCAATTAATATTGAGTGAGAAACCTGAATGAGTAGCACTTACCTTAATCCAAGGTTGAGTTCGTAGCAATGCATCTGCCGGAAGACAAAGATGAGACAGTTTTATCAGCATGAATTCATCATGGTTGACTCGCACTTAGTGTATTGATCCCTTTTGACATCAGTGCTTTTCCAAATTTGAAGTTCCAAGACTGCATATCCTTCAGAAGGCAAAAGCGCACAATATGCTCCGCGTTCGAAATCACCCTCACAGGCGATACAGGATTGAATCAAGGAGTGTAAGCCACTTCATTCAAAGATATCAAGTTCAACCACAAGGAAAGCAACTGACCACTAGCACCTATGTTTCGCCTATAATATGCAATCAATTATGATAAGCATAATAACCTGTCTTCAATCATAATATCTGGGAGTATGATAAGCATAGGATGTGTACAAATACATAATCACCAGTTGTGCCTATATGTTAACAAAAGAAGAGCCTTCTTTAAATAAACATTAAGCATTGCAAATACCAAAATATAATTCTTCAGGTCATGGCTACTATACATCAGTTGACGCATTCATGCACATCACCGCAGTATAGTAAATGAAACAACAATTTATTTCGTAACCAAGAACTCAACTCATTGGAAGGAGGCAGTAATGTTCGTTTTAAATGTTACATACTCATTTTACCGCTTAAATAGCAGATGCTACATGAAATTACAAGGAAGGTCATTTAACAAAAACTTTCGCTTGACATTAAGAAAATGAAAATTGGGTACAAGATAGGCATTAGATTACCATAGCAAATGCACAGGTCCACTGGAAACTTTATAGCAAGTACATATAGCCATACAGATCTATCCTTTGACAAAATGAACCTTACAACTAACCCAGTAAGTCTAACACCCCAACCAAGAAAATATAAAGCCTAGAACCTAATCCCTACAGATATTATTAGGTCAGATAGGGGCAGACAATTGAGAACAGAATCAGTTCATCCTCTCCTCCCACCATCAGACCGAGGAAACACAAAACAAAGAAAAAAAGAAATATAATGCGAATCTACATAGTGTTTATATCCAGAAGTTTAATGACCGACTCCGAAAGGTGAATGCAGTAACGTTCTGTTCAGAGGCCAACTTACATTAACGCGGGACAGATTGGTCACCGTCGCCAATGCTTTTCTCTGGGCATGCAATTCCCATTTCCTCATCCTTCTTTCCATTCGTCTATCCCTGCATAAAATCATTCCCGATCTTGGTTTCAACTTCGTTCCTCACCTCCTTATCTTCAACCTCATTTTCATTTCCAGTTACTTCTTCCCTTATAAGCTCACTCTTTACATCCTCAATCTCATGGTCACCTACAGTCTCATTTCTTGCTTCATGTTTGGCCTCATTTTCCTTTAAAGTCATTTCATGGGTCACGTATTCTTCCATACCTACGTCAACAACGTCCCTAACATGTACATTCTTAGCCATAGTAGTAAGACTCCTACTTCTAGTTCCTCCATCTCCGGACACATACTCCAACACCTCAACATTACCCGAATGTGGCGCAGCATCCGACCCGCCATCACTGTCATTGTCAGACCCATTTTCCACAACCTCCTCATTAACCCCCTCCATCACATTGCCCCTCCTCTCAATAAACACCACCCGCCTCCGCAACTCCGCCAGCTCCCTCTCCATCAAGAACAGCCTCTCCTTCATTGTCATATTCTCCTCCTCCAGCTGAGCTATATGCGTGTCCTGATCATCAACCCTATTCTCCAAGGCATTGTTATACTCAACCCCACTGTAATTCGGGTACACCATTTTGAACCGGCTCAAATCGTGGTCCAACCTCCTCTCAACCTCCACATGCTCCTCCACATCACTCTCACTTGACCCGCCGCCGCCATCTTCCTCCTCCTCATCCTCATTTCCGGGTGACCGGAGCCGAATCAACCCTTTCATCGACCCGTATCCATCAACACCCCACTCCTCTTTCGCCATATCTCCCAGCACCTCCCTCGACGGCGAGAAATTCGGGGTCGGCAGCACCGCCGGCGTCACCGGGCACGGCGAAACCAACGACGTTATTCCGCCGGCTTTCTTCGCCCTGATGATATACGACGTCGTATTCCTCGGAGCATAGGGCGCAAACCTGTTGTTGAACTTCTTCTTCGGGTAAAATTTTCGGGCCTTCATTCGATTCTGAGATTGCAGTTCGTGAAGCGTTGGCGGAATATACCCTCCGCCTCCGCCGCCGCTGGTCTGACCAGTCAACGGCAAATTGGGGGCGTTAGGGTTCAAGTTCAAATCCATTCTCCTGAGGTCTTTCCTCTTATCGGGACCTTTCTTGCCTTTCCAATTGTTGTTGCGGCCGAGGTTCGACCCCGGCGGCGGCTTCTGGGCGGCGAACGGCGGCTGAGGCTGCGGCCAGGGCTTGTTGTAGCTGTTCCGGTTCATCATCATCGGCTGGGACTGACCTTTCATCATCATTAGCTGCGATTGTTGCTGCTGCTGCTGTTGCTGAGCCGCCATCATTTGCTGCGGCGGAGGCGGCTGGCTCATCATCGGCGGCAGCGGCTGGCTCAGGCCCATCATCGGCGGCGCTTGGTTCATCAGCTTCGACTGATCGTTCATTGTTTCCCCCAAATCTGAAGGAAACTCCAAACCCTAGAAATCTTCAGAAAATTGACGAACACTCCTCGTTTTTCGATCAGAACGTCGCAATCAAATAGTATGGAAATAAAACCCCCAAATTTCGAGATCGAAACCCTAGAAATCGTTTTAATTTCCAATTTCAGAGAAATGAGAAAGAGAGGATTTTAATTTCGGATTTGATTTTTGATTTTGAGATTTGTGAATTCTGATTTGTCTCTCTCGAAATTGAAAGAGCTCTCCGGAGAATCAATGCCGTTTGAGTAGGGCGAACGGCCCGCGTGGTGGGTTGACATTTATACGGCGAGATTGCGTGCTGTAGACGGTTCGATCAGACCTTTTAGAAATGGAGGGTTGAGATCATTTTTCACGTGTCGGTCCGAGGATCGATGGTGATTGAAAGCCTTTTGTGTGACCTGAGCCCAGGCCCAACGTTCTAAACAAAGGCCGAAAGCCCAAACAGCACAACCCGAAATCGTAGACCTTGATCAACAAACAAAGTGCAATAAACTAGTTTCTGATTTAGTGGTATTTATTTTCTCAATGTTAAAAAATGAGCCGGTGCTAAGAGTCGACTGGTCGGAGTTTGGAACCGACCCGGCCCATGATAGGAGTTGTGTTGTGTGCTTGCTTGATGTTGTCAAAGAAGATACCTTAGGGATCTGCTTGGCCATGATGCGCACAACTTGGATAACATAATCGAATCATCCAACCCTCGTGAAATTTGGCTGCTTCTTTATCACAAAGCCTTGAGAACCACTCATGTCTCTCCACGTACAGCGCCGTCAACATCTTCTTTAAGCAAATCTTTGCGTCACGACATGTTTAAGGTTCTTTGCTCTTAGCTAGCTTTGCCCGTAACAATCATTTGATACTATAGATTGCCAATTCAAGTTTTTAATTTACTTACACGATAACAAAATTACTAATACAGAAAATTGCATCTGTGAGCCGCAGGTACGAGACCCAGCAAAAATCTCTGTAAGAACCAACGTATCCAGTTTTCAGCTGATATACCATCTGTATTCAAAGCATGCAAAATGAACCCGTCAAGGTCCAAACAACAAAATGCTTCTGGATGCCTTATGAATTTGCGGCCCTCAATGGCTGGCTTCTTTCAGATGTACTTCAAATTCAAATAGTGTAAAATGAGTTTGTTTTCTTTTAATTTTTAACAATGAATAGTGTAAAATGAGTTTCATGATCCCACCAAGTACTTCAAGCCACAAAAACTTGACTATAATAGATTGGTCAAAAAATCAATATTGATTCAATACAAAATCGACTGGAACAATCAATGATATACACAACTATTTACAGTGTCTCAAATCTAGAGATTCCAAGTACATGACTAGTGGATAAGCTAGAGCAAAAAGGCCAAAAAGAATTCCTCGCTACCCCTAGGTTTAGCAGAAAAAACTCAGTCACTAAATTCTTGCATCGGGGTTGTTTCCGGCAAGGACAAGAGAGATCTCCAACCCTCGGCTGAAAGCTTGGTTGAACATGAGCCGGGTCTGGAATATGGATACAAACGGGAACCATGATGACAATGCAATGGGGATGAATATAAGCATCCCCATCCCAGCATCATATAGAAGGGCAATGGATCGGATAGATTTCCACAAGCGCAACTTTTTCATCAATGGTTTCCAAGCTATAGCAATCTGAAATTCATCAGACAGATTAACATCGATACCTTTCAGATGGAAGACGACATAACTGATACACGCATGCCTACTCAACTATATTACAATTAAATGACTAAGGGAAGAAAAGTAGCCAACTATGCTAGTGCATGCATATTTGTTACATATATATAATGAAAAGTAAAAAAACAAAAAACTGGATAAGTAGAAACGGACTTACAGAAAGAATTCCCCACCCAGTGGGTATAAAAGCTAAAATGCAAGCAAATACGTCTGCCAACGTCAAATCTGAAAATTTAACTGCAACAGCTAATCCCACAATCGCCAACAAGAAGGAGACTCCTTGAACGAATCGCAACAGAAGCTGGAAGTTGACAGATACCTTCTGGCTGAAGGTGAATACCTGTAAAACCAAAATATAACGTTATCAAATTTAAAACAGGCCTTGAATCCCTAAATGTTGGCCAAAATATATGGTAATGTTATTTTAAGTCATTTTACCTTGAATAGAATTATAAGAACTGCCAGGGCGACCCATGAGAAGGCATACACCTGCAGTGAAACATGAAATATGGGTCAAATTCATTCTCAAATATGATAGCAAAATTGATTACATTAGCTTATGTATATGGCATGCACAATAAAGCAAAAATATGCTCTCTGCCATTCGTAGTTCTCAAACTCTCTAAATAAGATGGGCTATCTACTTGTCTTTTTCCCATACCAAGATAGTGGCTTAATCACAGATAATTATATGCCTGTCATAACATAGTTCCAATCTTAAAACATTATTTGGATTACAATTAGTAGCGGAAGACAAATGGAAACAGCCCAAACACAAATTTAACAGAAGGTTTAGAGATTGAAGAGACGGTACATATAGTCCATCTGTAAACAAACTAATTATAAACAGAATAGAGAAGAGAGTTGCCGTGCAAACACGCATATCAACGTAACCGTAGAAGGAAGTTTCATCTATATGATGCATGGCTTTCACTTTCGAAGAAAGGGTAAAATGATTCAGTGGTGAATTGAAGCAGCAAAAGTAGGTGGCAGCTAAAAAAGCAACAGTGACTAGCCAGGATATAGCAAAATTGAATGCATTATGAGGGAAATGTTACCGATAATGATGTACCATCTCCTTTTACATCTAGCTTGTAAACAATGCCATACTGGAAGATAAAGAATCTCAGACTCAAAATTGTCTCTGCAATCCTTCCTCCAAATGTTCGAATATGTGCCTGTGAATGATGTCTCAGAAACAAATCAAGAGAACAGAAATAACAGCGCAATAGAGCACAAAGGCAAATAGGAAAAAGAAAAGACAGCACAAGCACACAATCCAAGAGAATGTGATTGAGGAGGTAAAACAGGAACAAAGGCTAAGAACATTGTAAGATAATGATGCATAACAGTTTTAGTACATCCCAAGATAAGAAGAGTTTAGGGAGGCCAGACATATGCAGCCATATCATTGTTCCAAGCTGGCCTAGAAGACATGAGGCAGTGCCTACCAGTTTTCTTGCGGAAAAGCACACCCGAACGTGGTAGGATCACTAGTACAGTTCCCATTTTGGATATGTCTATTACCAAAATCACTGAATGGTTAAGTAGCCCATCCTCTTTTTACTCAATTTATTTACCGGGTCATGGGTGGCCTTTTCCTAGGGGTATTTATTTTATTAATCTTCCCCTGGGTATCTTTTGAAGTATATATGCTCCGACGAATGGTCCAGGCAGGAACCAGATTCTTTGAAGATACTGAGACAGGTTTTGGCAGCTCAAGCCTTGAATGTCAGCTGACTCAAGCCATAATACTAAAGAGCAAATACTAGACAAAGTCAAACATGTTCTACATAAACAACTATGTACTCTACTTCTGAGCTATGAACAGAGATTTTTCCTTTTATTCTTTAAATTTTACTTTCTACAGTTTTAATAGAAGACATTTCTTCTATTCCCTTCCCTTTTCTTCAACAATATGACAACTAATTTCTGTACCGATGATCTTAGATTATCATTAAGCATAAGTACTTGTGACACCTTCCTAATGGGCTCTCAGTCAAAAATATCAAGTTCAGCATGTACTCAAAATAGGCTAGTACTCAATATCCCACAATTAACTATATATATCGTACCTGCTGAACACCAACGCATGCGAAATGCCACATGTAAATTACTTTACCAGAGTGAACAAACTAATACAGTTACCCTGAATTCCAGTCTAAAAATCAGAATTATGTAGGACTCATTACAAAGGACATAAGAAAATCAATTGTTATCTAAATGCTGGCTGCTAAAACAGAAGCTAGTCGCGCAACGCGTGGACACCACGGTTATCAAAAAAAAAAAAAAGACAGAAGCTATCACTTAGTAACTTTAAGTAAAGCAACTGAAGTGGTCAAAGCCTCGAGACAAGAAAAGCGTTTCAGCAATTATGGGTCACGGGTATTACCAGTTCTTCCTCCCACCAAGCCTCCCAGCTTTCCTCACCCTTAACTCCAATTCCACCTCGGTATAGAAGCCAATTTGTCCAATCCCGGAAATCCTCCACAATCCTGAAAGGAAAACATGAAGGTTTACCTAATGAAGGACAGTGCAAAACAAATCTCAAAAGAAGAAAACCAAACAGAACTTACTTCTGCCATTCAAACCCTGACGGATTGAACAAATAGGGAGCAAAAAGCCAAGAAAGTGCCATAAACCAACTGGTAATTGTTAGAAGAATGTATGCTAGAGCACTTCCATCATTATAACCATATGCAAGGTACACTACCAACAGAAGCACTACTTCCAATCTGACGACAAGAACGAAGTAAACAGGTTAGATAAACAAAACTTGAAACACTGGTAGGGATTTAAGTAAATTAAAATGCAAGTTAATTTTTAAACAGGGGGTGAATTGAACAGAGAAAGAAAAAGGAACCACACCCTTTAACAAAATGACTGCGTGAGTACAGCCTGTAGTTCTCCGAGAATTTTATATGACGGACTACAAATCCCCTTCCTGTTGCTTGATACTGTTCATAAACAAGAATAAATTGATGAGCTGCCTTACAGGAAAAAAAAAAACAATCAAGCTATAAAAGAGAGCAGGAAAGCTCACCTTTGCACCACCATGAAGTATAGTCCGGCCAAAATAATGTGTTTTTGTACCCAAGGAGAATGTGAAGAAAACAGAACAAAGCTGCAACTGCATTGTGAGAAAAGTGACTATGGCCTGCAGCACGAGTCAAATGGAAAAATTGTAGTGCACACAGTCAACAAAGGGAAACAGATTTCTTTGAAAGAACAGATAAAATCTACAGAAGAATCTACAAAAAACCCAAAAAAGCATGCTATTCTGGAAGAAGCTGCATTTCATTCAAGCACCTCTAGAAAAGATAGCTCCCTAAGATTATCAGTAAATACATGCATACAGCTACTAATAACTTTTCCATAAGAAGCAACAAATTTCAAACTTAGATAGTGACAATATCAACATGCTTATACCAGTGAAATAGTATCCCAACAATGTTAAAAAGTTAGATTTCAAATGCATGTAAAAGTCAGTCAAACAGCGAGACAGTGCCAGAATGTGCCAGTTGTCATTTAGATGTAAGTCTAACAAGAGGGAGGTCTAAGGCCTTTGGGATGCCAAATACATCTGAATATGTATAAATGATAAATATGTATAGGGGGTATTCACCTTCAGGAATCCTTGTTCCAAGATGAAGCCTAATATCATCGGCACAGCAGTAAAGATACCAATTTGGATGAGAAATTGAGTATTAAGAGCAGCAGTCAGTGCAGTGTTCTTTGTTACCACAGCTACATCTTGCAATCTTCCTTCAACTCCAGATAATGCCTGAAACAGGAGCATATACCCATGAAACAATTGAGAATGTTCATGTGTGCATCTTCAAAGGCAAACACATAATTGCACATAGGAACCATTCAAACATAACTCTAAGAAGAATACGAAACTACTTAGGTCATGCAATTGGATTTATAACAAAATCAAAAGTAGCATAATTGAAGATTCAGCCCACTCTGACTTAAATGTTATTTCTAGGATACCATATCTCTACCATTAATCGCATGTATAATAAGACTTCAGGATTTCACTTGACCATACACATGCATGGATTGGAGTAAACATACAGACATATATAGATCAATTATCAACACAGGCTGATTATTAACAGTAAATTTAGCATGATAACAACTTACCAAATATGCTTTCCCATAGAGAAAAATGAAGACCATTAACACTGTCAACTGCACATGCAATGAAAGGAAGACTTGTGAGATATATAATTAAGTAGCGTGATAACAACTTTCAACCTGTCAATTCAAAACTCTTCCATTACTTTAAAGGCAGTAAACACATGGTAATATGAAACAGTCAAAAGTAGAAGCCAGTTGAATTTGTTGTATGACATACACAATATCAGAAAATCACTTTTACAGGCTAATAGAACTTAGTATGAAAAGATTTGTCTGGCAAATTTTATGAAATAATTTGCATGCTGACCCAATTGATTGGGACAAAGCAGTGTAGTACAAACAAGGTTTAGCAAAATCAGTACTCAAAGAATCAGCTCCATTTAGAGTAACAGAGAATACCTTTTAGGGAGAACATGTGAAAAAGAAAATTACATCTTCATACAAAGAGTCCCTTAATTTTACAGATATACAAAGAATACAAACACCAATATAGTTAACCGCTAAAATCATTTTCTCATTAATAACAATTTTACCTTCAATTTTTTAAACCAAAAAATAAACAGAGAGAAGAGTCAAGGTAATCAACAATCATCATACCATCGTACAAAAGTAGTAGCCAACGGTGGTAAAATAAAATGACAGCATCCGGAAAAAATCAAACTGCTGCCCAAGCCTGTATACATCTCTACTCAGAACTTGTTCACCGTTACCACCAGAAACCTTCCCCTCAAATACAGAAATTTGATTGAGCCCAACATCTCGTCCCTTGCCAACCTGTAAATTATTATGAGACACTTGCATCCTATTGCCACCTCAAATGAGAAAACAAAAAAAACCTACCTGAATATACTCATGGTGAGTCACATTTCCTTGGCGTAAAGTTGAGTTGAATCCTGCATAGTAAGATTAACTAAGGTATGAGTTAAATCCTAAGACTGAGAATCGTAATACCCCTATTGATACCTGTTCCATCAGCATTCTAGAAGCATTCAAAGATAAGCCAATAAACTATTATATAGTGCCCATAGACCAGATACAGTGAAAAAACAATGCGACATCAACTAAGCAAACCAGAGCCCACCTGAAAAGATATCTTCACTGATGTTAATTACACGAGAAGCCTTGCTAATACCACCTCGGGTTATGTGGAAAACTCTATCAAAAACATCAGGATGACCATAATGCATTCGAACCCTGTAGCAATGCTTAGGATGTCAATTTCAAGGATGTTAAAGATCCAGGGATGCTGCTGAATTCATTGGCATCATTAAAATTGACTTACTTCAAAGGATTTGCAAGAACACGCTGAGCTAGAGTTACAAAGCTTGTTTCCTGATTGGACATAAATGAGGCCAGCGAGGAGACACTGCACAAAATAAATGTGACCATTTGAAACAAATAATGAATGTTAGTCTACTAAGATAAGAGCATAGAAGTATAACATCCCAACGTACCTTCCTGTAAAAATATGTTCCCTGACACCAAGGATTGTAGCACGACGTAATCCATGATCACAATGGAATTCTTGAAGTAGATTTCTCATCTTCAAAGCTTCCTCAAAATAGTTATCCTGCAGACAATGCAAATAAGCTCATATCTCAGAAAATCAAACTTTATCTGTCTTCAAAGTGTACTACTGTTTCTAGAAAAACAAAGGTAGTGCAAATTAAGTCATTCAAACCGAATAAGGGAATTTTTACCTAGGAACATGGTTTCAACTGCATGAAAAATTGTGCATGTAAAGTACTTATACACCGACGAGTCGCAATTATTACGCAAAGAAGAAAATGCAATCTCACTGTATCACAGCAGATCCTAAGGAATAAACTATTTTCTGGTATTAAGTGTAAAACGAGCAATTACTTAAGCTGAAACCTTTCTACAAATTTGACTCTGCTTTTTGGTCTATTTCACTCCAGCTGGGAACACTTTGTAGTGAAATGCTCAATCACAGTTGACAGTAAAGTTTATACAATCATTCTTGTTTTTGTTGCCCTTTTATCTCAGAAAAACGACAGCTGCAGGAACCAACCCCTTACCCTATCTTGTCAAAGTATATACACAGAAAAGTAAAGTCCTTTTCACTGAACGATTGTTTTTTCTGAGGTCCATCTATAAGGAAACCCCACTGTAATAAGTTCATAAATTTGATCCACTTCAACATTTGGGCGAAAGTTTTCACCAAGCAATATTGAACAAACTATATATTGAGAACCATTAGCAATCTAAACCAGCAATAAAATAAAATTCTTCTAGACCAGCAACAACACATGCCAAGATATCAGACAACAAAAAAGAGGTAAAAACGATTGGTCACCTGATTCATGTCGATTGTCTGAATTGCGTTTCCACGAGTAAATACAATTGCATGGTTTTGATTCTCAGGTTTTCCTTCACCAAGTTTCGGATTCCCGGGCAGTTTTATGGAATATATTTCCTGGGAAATCCGAGTACCAGTAAACACAAAAGAAATAAAAACTGCAAACAAGAGTGCGAAAAGATGACATATTTCTTACAGCATATCTGTTATGGAATCCACCCAACCTAGGACTACCAGATGCAGAAATTACAGAACATAGAAATACTAATAGTTAATAGAAAATTAAGTACACTAAATTATTGACAAGCTTTTCTAAATAGAAAAGTTTCTATGTTTTTCACTTTGCTTAGAATATCAGGACATCAACAATTTTCTCAATAGTTATTATTAGACTAGATCATTAGAGGCACAGAACATAGAGAACTAGAAGAATATGGCCTCCAATTGCTTTGAATGCATTATAATTATATAATCAAACCACTCAACAAATCCCAAAAATCTCTCCTCTAATGAAACACTAAAAATTGAATCATCATCATTAATAAGATTAGAAGAGTATATGCTTTCGCTCAGCATTCAGGGATCATAAACAAATGCAGATAGAGAAAATGATAGTAATTAAAGGTACCTTTTAAGATTTGGAAAAGAGCCAGTAAGAAGTACAAATATGCACATAAAGAAAGCTCTTCATGACAAAGAGAATCAGGAGCTAGACTTACAAAGAGGCCTTCAGAATTTTCAGTCAACAAGTACAGATAAAAGACACTCAAGAAAGAGATAAAAAACCCAAGAAGAGACTGTCCAGAACCTCTAAAAGAGGACATTAGCTAGTAAGCAGAACATAAAAAAGAAGAGAAATGAAGATTATTGAACCTTGTCTTTCCCGTTGATATCAGCTTTTACGAGTTTCGAGTAGAACTCTGTGTTCACTTTACCATCCTTCAAAGTCTCAACATCATCAATAAAAGCAACCCGAAGAGCCTCATTTCTAACAGAAAAATATATACTAATTTCAGATGTGTGTAGAATTATTATGACAGATAAAGCTTTTAGGAATATATGCCCCTATGGAGAAAGTGCAAACAGGACCTTATTAGAAAGAATAACCGAAACATAGATGATGAACATGCAGATTACAGATACATAACAAGTGGAAGAACACTTGATATAGCTGCTTCCCAATTAAGAGGAATAGTATGAAATTAGATAAGCCTACAATGGAAGGTAAATGTTTTTCACCTTTGCATAAGTAACGCTATATCCGCAGCCTCCGGTTTTTGTCCTTCTTTCTGTTTTCCATATATTTGACATGTAACTACATATGTAAACTTCATATCTGCATGAGCGCGTGCCTCAGGAGATAACTCAAACCCCCGAGTATCAGTTGCGTCATTTCTTGAAATGGCAGCCTCTACATTTGATACTGCCAGCACAAATGAGATCACTCAAAAAGCAGAATATAAAAAACCTTTAGCAGCAGCCGCAGCAATAGTCTTAATAATATAACTATTATAACAAATATGCAGCCCACCTCCAGAACTTATGTTCTCCAAATAGGTCTGAAGCATGAGAGCTTTCCTATAATACATCATCCCACGAACTGCAAATTAAAAATTAAAAAAAAAAAAAACAGTTTAGCAGGAAAACCATGAATCATCCAAAGATAAGGATTCACACGTCTTAACAGTTAACAAACTGGTACTAATACCAAATACAATACAATAATTAGCAAAGAATAAACTGTGTAGCAGTGTTGAACTTTACAACCACTAAATTAAACAAACAATTCATGGGAAGAAAACCACCCCTACTATCACTATAATAACTAACTTCCAAAAATCAACTTTTCCCAACCAGAGGAGTTATACACATAAATATGCAATTGAAACCCAATTACATTCATTTTCAAAAAGCTTTAACGTATTATGATATTATTACATTTCATTTTCTCATGGACATAATTAACCCAAAGAAAACAAGAAGTAAGAAGGAACGAAGCAACAGCTTCATATATAAATGAAGATTTCTTACTTCAAACATGTACAATGATATTTAATAGGTTCCATTTTTACTTTTTGTGCTTTGGAAGATGTAAAAGTATGTTACATAAGTCAAACCATTCAAGTGAAATTTCAGCAAAAGCCACCAATACAACGAAAAGTACTGCAGAACACGGTGCTAATATATGAAAAGATTATTACAGGCCAATCCACATATAAAATATCAGGAGATGGCTTATGAAGCTTACCTGTTCTCGCCAACGTTTGTCCTCGGTAAGAGGCCCAAAACCGAAGCTCAAGGATATCAGCTGAATTGTCAAAGAGCTCAACCTCAAGTGCATTTTCATCACGGCCAATTCGAGCAAGAAAGTTTTTCCACTCATCTGAGAAGAAAAATGATTATGTTAATGTTACAGGCATGACAATGATATTTCCAAATAAATCTCAAAGCTACGTGACAACAAAAGTAAATATAAATCATTCAACAAAATATCTGAAATATTCATTAAAATGTAATAGGGGATGGGGCGGGCAGAACAATAAGCTGGACAAACATTCCATTTAGATAATATCTCGCAAACGAGTATAGTTATGAAAAGGAAAAGAAAACAGAACCGAAGGATACACCAAATAACCAGTTTGATTCTTCTTTTATTTATCCATCCTCTCGTAAATTTGAGGGATTCTTGCCAGAAGATGTAAAAATATACTATGTATGAACCAACTTGGAAACTTAATTCAGAAGAAAAATGATTATGTTAAAGCTACCTGGGTAAATTTTCTGCAGATAAAACAATATTGATATTCCATCCTCATTCTTCTTCTGGAGTTCAGCCATACTATACAGCACAATCTCAGAATAATATGGAGTAAACACACTGCAGGCACATGAACAAAAAAAAATGAGAAGACAATTCAAGTGCGCCTTAGTCTCACAGTAGAGGAATGAAAACTGGATTACCTGAATGATAACATTTCACGAACTGGCTTTGCTTCGGGCATCTCCATGAAAAGGGAATTTGTGAAGAACTCCAGTCGGCGCCTGGCCTCCAGATTTTTGGGAACGTTGGCAGCTGAATCTTTAATTGTTAACAAGGAATGCAATCTTTTGACTTGCGCTCTCTGCATAAGCTCAGTAATTTTAATTCATAAAAAGAAGTCACAGCACAAATTGGCCATAAACTTAAGAAGAAAATTGTAGAACTGCTTAAACATACCAAGTCAGGATCCTTGGGCCACTTCAACTTTGCAAACAATCGACCTTCTGTCCTTGCGTTTGTCAACAATTTCCACGTTTCATAGTTACCCCTAAAAGTTGTGATACAAAAGTGATAATTAGAGGGAATCAACAACTAGTTTTCACGTTCCCACATAACAAAAGTTTAACTCACTTCATGTCCATAGAGAGGACATCATGCTGCACTATATCGTAAAGATCTTGGACAGCCTTAACTGCACCTTTCTCCAGTTCTGGCGTACCCCCCTCTTTCTGTATAATGCATAAAACTTGGTTTAGTGAAAAGAAATAGATATTCATTATCAGTATAAAGAACAAGCAATCATCTGTGTAATATTGGAAAACTACCAAACAACTGGCAGAGCGGCCCTCTCACAAACTGACCCTGATCCTTAAAACAGGGTGAGTACCACTAGCTCAAACAAAATCCTTAAAACATGGTGAGTACCACTAGCTCAAACAAACTGACCATGATCCTGATCAAGGATGTATTAATCCTCCCTAAAGGGCACCCTCCCTTAAGGGCACTTCATACTTTCTGTGACCAAAGTCTCCAGAAAGGGTAAAGAGAAGACTTTGAAGGAAAAATAACCTATAGCCCATTTCCATTTACATTACCTAAATAAACAATACAATTTCCACCAAAGGTACTCAATAATAATTGGCATATAAAGTAAATGCCAGGAAACAAAGTCTTTTATTATTTGTAGCTTGATGCATATTAAACTATTATAAACAAAAATAGTACATTGAAGCATGGAGTGTTACATTCAGAAACTACTAAAGAACTGCCCACTGACCAAGGATGAAATATCAGGCAATATTCCAACTAATTGGGATGTTTTTGATTATTGATTTAAGAGCATATACAGAATGGAAAGTCACAGCACCCAAAACCAATAACTCAAAAATCTATTATTCACAACCAGAATCATGTCATAATCAAATAAGTAATACACACCAGAATTCCCATTAATGCAGTAACTCTTGATATCAGAAGTGGGAGCTTATTCAGTTGAAAATCCACATGGATGCTTTTCTTCGATATGCTTGCATGAATATCCTCATATACCCGTTCAACCCTGAAAAGATGGAATACAATTACAAAAGGTTTAATTTCCTAGGATCAAAAATGTGTTCGTGAGACATCAGATCAGAAAGGGTATTCCTACTTTAAACATAGACTTACCACATCCTTCCTTCACCTTCCAAAATTTGACTTAAGATAAGCTTAATAGTGTAGAAGCACTCCTGGACAGCATACTTCATATAGTCATCCCTTGAAATTCTCTCCCAAAGTTCATCTTGTGAATCCCTACTCTCAACAGCAATATCCTTGGCCACAAATATCTATATAATAAAATATAAAATAGTAACTGCATTAAATAAAATCGAGCAGTAGAGATTGTACCCTCAGAATAACAAATTTAAAGTAAGAAGGCACATCTGAAAGAACAAGTGACCTTGCTGGAAAGAAGGAAAAGGGGCCACTGAACCAAGGGAAGATTTCCAGAGTTTTTAGGCATCCCAAGCAGCTCCATTTCTCTAAAAGAAAGTAATGCTATACAGCATGAGTACAATTTAGAGCAAGGAAAATGAAAACTAGTTGAATAATCTCAGGACTCACAAGTTGGTAATATAATCTTCTTCCCTCAGGGTTCTTATAATTTCATTCCAAAACGGAGAGAATCGACTAGCATCCACCTTGTTCTTCTCAATGACCTTCAAATAGACACCATGTTAAATTTTCCATATATGCCAAAATATGGCCCAGAGACAACTACAACTGCAAAAAGTATGTAAAAACACAATACTTGTTTTCCAAGAGAAACATGTGAACATGGCAAAAGGACTATTCTTTTGGCAGAACAGTAACATTGATATCAAACTGTCATGAGCAATAATCCACACACTGAAACAATAATTGTTTATAATAAAAGACAAAAGACTTTAATAGAAAAACATAGTACAAAATAAAATGAAGAAAAAGTCCACTTGTACAAGTATACGACATGAAAGCACCAAACAAAAAAACCAAGATACAACAACAGAGAAGGTTCCCAGTCTGATAAAATATCAGACAATGCTAGCACTCTAGTAAAATCTGTAGCTACAGAAGCCCACAAGGACACCCATGGATGCGCTCTATCCCATAAACACTCTACTTACTCAGCCATCATATTCTCAAAAACCCTCATGTTCCTTCCGACCCAATTAACCCAGAAATTGCCAACATAGCGCATCCAATGAGAACTACATCCCTTTTTCTCTCCACCAAATAAATTGAACTTTTCAATTAAATTTCATGACACCAGAATGAATTAGCATAATCAACCAATCTATGGCATAACAAAGATATTAGAGCATTGTTTACATGTGAAAATTTCAGCCATCAAAATACAAATTTATTAAAAAAAAAAAGGAAAAACTTTGCAATTTGAGTTAAAATAAAATAATCAAACCCTTAGTAACACACTGATGTTTTGATAGCAAGGTAAAACTAATTAGTTCACACTTAAGTTTATCAACATATAATAACTCTCTTATTTTTCACCACTATTACTGGCTCACCTCGCTGGAAGACTGACGGGAAGCCCTGCCAAAAAGGGAAAAAAAAACACTTAATTTGCAAAGATGTGAGAAAAGATAAAACCAATGAATTGAACGAAATATCTAAGCACATGGCTAACCTGTTAGAAAGTGGCACATGAAGAGTGTTCATAAAGGCCCCAGGAAACTGCTCAAACAATTGATGAAGTGCTTCCAATGATCTAATCTGGACACAATAGTACAACAGAGAAAAATTTAAGCCAGACATTACAGAAAACATGTACAGTGAAGTAAACAGCCTAACCAGAAAAAGAAGAAAATCTGTCTGAAAATATTGATGGCCCTTGGCGACATGGTAAAACTCAGAACAATCCTCCTACCATGTCAGCCATTATACCATCATTTAGGTAAACCAACAAACAACTGACCTCTCCAAGCCGATCTCTTGCTCCAAGCAAGAATCCCCATACACCAGATATAAGAGTGTAAAAGACATGAAGATCTAAGAGATAAATCTGCAAGAGTAGACAGGAATTTAGTACTCTGAAAGAATATGCACCAACAAAACACAATTAAGTTACAGCATAACAAATTCTCCGTTCCCCTATTCCTCTGATTGGCAAAAATTTGAAAAGCCTTAGAATACTTTTCAGCTGTCAGTTTATTAACGCCTATTGCGACAGTTCAAAAGCCAACCAAACTTTAGTGGATAGATACAAAAAAGTACTGTTGATATAAGAATTTCCAACTTACAACTATCACAGGAGCCCATAAGCTCACAACTGTCAGAGCATTCTTATTGTCTGCAAGCACACAGAATTTAAACACTGAGTCAGAAATATGATTAAGGAAAAGTTATAGGTGATTCCACCAACAATAGAATTGTCATTCAAGCATCCCTTTACTGTAGTAAATCTTTGAAATGATCATAGTTAACACATTAAGTATCCAAAAGTTACAGAATTATATTATCACAGCTTTATGTTGAAATCCTTGCCCTGCTCTCGCGGAAGCCACATTTTACATATAAGGTTCTCTTTCAAACAAGCTCTAAAAATTGATGTATTTCATTAATTGACAAAAGCAATTTAAATATCGATACTATTATGGAATGTTAGACTGGTCGCTTACTTTTAGAAACAAAGTCATGCCAAGTATACTTTATGGGCTCCAATTCCACTATAATCCTAGTCGGTTCCACTAATGGCTTGATCTGTCCAGACAAAGTTACAAAACATAAATTAATTCGGTCAACTAGATAACTGAAAAACAAACAACACTGCCATGGGACCATGTTTAACATAACAAACCTGCAGAAAATATGCAAATGCAAACTTTCCACTCAAAACTACAAGCCAGAACAGCATATACCTGTACCACAAAAGAGAAATTAGCAACTACAAGTCGCTTTAATACGAATTAGCTATGCTGTTCGAACTCAAATACCAGTTAA
Source organism: Spiraea crenata (assembly GCA_033992175.1). NCBI lineage: Eukaryota > Viridiplantae > Streptophyta > Magnoliopsida > Rosales > Rosaceae > Spiraea > Spiraea crenata. The sequence goes on from JAVBHV010000022.1 coordinate 861,491, forward strand.
AAGAGGACATGATAATGAACTAACCACAATATACTTTTCATCACCATACATAACAAAAATGTGTGACATACTTTCCGTTCTTACGATTTCTTAGGTGAGAATATCATGCACTCTCTCATCTACACTACTAATAATTAATGGGGAAAAGTTTTGTTGATAAGATACACTTTGAACATATTCATTACAATTCCTACTGTTTGTTTTTTCGAAAGCAATATTCGCTATTTCTGGAATATGACATGTAATATGACTATGAGTCTGGTTCACAAAACCTTGCAATCTAGCCTCTCAATCTTAAGGACCCCAAGAAGATCACCAGAAGGATCTTGATATTAACAACCTTGCCTAAGGACTGGCATAAAACAATACAAAAGAAGCAGTGATTTAGGGAGTACTTGATAAAATCGGTAGTCCTCTCGTACATGCCACGACCAACATAATGCCGTTCCTTGAAAATTAACAAGAAACCATAATTAAATCGATGCATACAGCAGATCACAGATGAAAGAAAGCACAAAAATGAAGACATAAAGGAACAAATGAGGAAACTCGTCAGAATAAAAACCTGGCGCATCCACTTGACAAAGCTTATCAGAGCAAAGCGATCACAATAATTAGTCAGATTGTGGCAGGCCGGTATCCTCATAAAAAAACTGATGAAGAACTGGACACCGGCATATACGCCTATAATAATCTGATAAAGTTTATAAACAGCTCGGTTTCCATTTTGTTTACTCTCTTCCTGGAGAGCTTTCCTGAATTACGAAATAGAGAGAATACATATTATCTCCCATTAGCAAAATCAGACAAATAGAGTTACAAACATAAGAGACAGAATGATGCAGTATAGCCTGGGAAAATTAGGATTCAACTTTACCTTTCTGCACTAGGTTTTAGAATGTTACTTTCTTTAATTAAGTTTATTTTCCGTGCTTTAAGAGGTATTATTTCCTAGGGTCTGTAGGTATTAGTTACCTATAAATTGATGATCATGTAAGCCATTCTAGGGGGACTTGATTGAATAATACAATTTCTCTCTAAATCTCTTCGTGTTCTCTGCTCCTCAACCTAAATCTGCTCTTCTCCTCGACCTCAACCCTTTCTACATTCTGTTATATTACCTTTATACTCTCCTTGGCTACGTGGTGCTACATCAATTGGTATCAGAGCCTAAATCTTTCCCGCTGCTCAATCTCTTGTTCTCTTCTTTCGACCATCATGACGGTCGCCCAACTCGAGAAATCCCAGGAGGCATTGGAACAACGCGTCACTGCCCTTGATCAACGCCTTGCAGGCCTCGGGGACGAGATGACCACCTTTCGTCAGTCCTTGAACAATCAGCTGTCCGCACACCGCTCTGAGATTGCTAGCGAATTAAACACACGATTCTTAGCACAGCAATCTGAGTGGCAGGCCATTGAAACTCGTATCTTCAAACGCTTTGATCTACTGACAGAAGCGCTCAAAAAGCAGCCTATCGTGCTTCCCGAGGAACGAACTGAACACTCTTCTTCCAACATAACTGTCCCACGGGGGGTTCATACGCCTCATGCAACCTCTGGAATCCTTCCCACCCCTCAAGTGCACACTCGCCCTGTTACCATCGAGGTGCCCCCCCACATCCCTGAAGTCCCGCTGCCTCGAACCCCGGAAGAACGCCGCCACCAACGGCCTATTCAGCCCCAAGACCGAGTGTTCCAGGCCAATGAGTCTACTGCTTCACGTCGTGTTAAGGTTGATGCCCCTGACTTTGATGGACGAATTGACCCCAATGCCTTTCTTGATTGGTTGGCTGCCATGGATGACTACTTTGATTGGTACGAGATGTTGGATGTTGAGCGGGTTCGCTTTGCCAAGATGAAACTCACAGGAGCTGCTAAGCGTTACTGGCAAACCGTTCAGCGACAGTTGGAACGTACAGATCAGCCCCCCATTACCTTGTGGGCAGAGATGAAACTAAAGCTCAAAGAAAAATACTTGCCAACCTTCCATCGCACTCAACTGCTAGACCAATTGCTGAACTTGCGACAAGGTACCCTTAGTGTCACTGACTATTTGTCTCGCTTTGAGGAACTCATGTTACGCTGTGACCTTTCGGACGAACCATGGGTTACCGTGACTCGGTTTATTAATGGTCTTCGAGCAGATCTGAAACGCGAAGTTAGCATGTACTCACCTGAAATGCTAGATGACGCCTTCCATAAAGCCTTGGAGGCTGAGAAATACCTGCGCCAACCTCCGCGTCGTCCCTTCGGACAGCCGAATGAGTCACGACAATATCGTTCGAATTCGACATCAAACACCCCACCTGCTGGCTCTACCTCCACCCCACCTGCCAACCTCCCAGTCAACTCCAGGCCTTCCTTGTCACGCGATAAACCTTTCACATCCGCTCCCTTCTCCCAAATTGAGTGTCATAATTGTCATGAGCGGGGCCATATTGCATCACGCTGCCCCAACCGTACGCTGGCCTTAGGCCCAGTTCCTGCAGAAACATTAATTGAAGAAATTGTCGACCCTCTTGAGGACATCGATGATCTTGACCTCAACGAGTGTTGGGATGCCGAAGGCCATGCCCAACTTGCAGTTATGCGATGTATTTACGCTGCCCCAGTGGATCCGGACGCATGGAAACGAACCAGCATTTTTCAATCTGTGGTTCCTTGCAATGACAAACCGTGTCAACTAGTCATTGACGGAGGCAGTACCATGAATGTTGTTTCCAAAGCCGGTATAGCTCGATGTAAATTAACACCGGAACCCCATCCTCATCCATTCCATGTTGGTTGGGTTAATGACACTACTCTACCTGTTACAGAACGATGCCTTGTCTCCATCAAGTTAGGTTCGTATCAAGAGAACCTATATTGTGATGTCCTTCCCATGAAAATCGCCCATATTTTACTTGGTCGTCCATGGATATATGATCGAGACGTATATCATCGTGGAAGAGAAAACACGTACGCCTTCAATCATGCGGGAAAGACAATCACATTACGACCGGCGAAACCAAGGGATTGCAAGATTTTGTCAAATCCAGCAAGTGTTCAAAAGGATAGTCCTACTTCTCCTCTGTCAAACATAGGAACCCAGCCTGCACACAACCTCAATATTCTGTCTATAGGAAATTTCACCCGAGAGGCCCAAGAAACTGGTGTGATCTTTGCATTAATGGTCAAAGAAAACTCTCCTAGTACTGTGGTGCTACCTGACAATACAATCAACAAGCTTCTTGCTGAATTTTCCGACATCACACCTGAAGACCTTCCAAACGAATTACCACCATTGCGTGATATTCAACATGCTATTGATTTCGTGCCAGGCTCCCAGTTACCCAATCTCCCTCACTATCGCATGTTGCCAAGTCAACGAGCTGAACTGACTCGACAAATTCAGGGTCTCTTGGACAAGGGCTTCATCCGCAATAGCCTTAGCCCTTGCGCGGTACCAGTACTTCTCACTCCAAAAAAAGATGATACATGGCGTATGTGCGTTGATAGTCGCGCTATCAATAAGATTACGGTCAAGTATCGCTTTCCGATTCCCCGCATCGAGGACATGCTTGACGAATTGGCCGGATCTCAATGGTTTTCAAAGATTGATCTCCGAAGCGGTTACCATCAGATTCGTATACGAGAAGGTGATGAGTGGAAAACAGCGTTCAAAACCCCGGATGGTTTGTATGAATGGTTAGTAATGCCTTTTGGCATGTCAAATGCTCCAAGCACCTTTATGCGAGTCATGACGCATGTCTTACGGCCGTTCATTGGCAAATTCTTGGTGGTATACTTTGATGATATTCTCATCTATAGTGGTTCTCGAGATGAACATCTAGTGCATCTCCGCACAGTTTTCAACACCCTTCGACAAGCGAAGTTGTACGCCAATTTAAAGCAGTGCTCCTTCCTGCAATCCAAGGTTCTTTTTCTTGGTTTCATCATCTCAGCAGCTGGTATAAGTGCTGATCCTAGCAAGGTTGATGTCCTTCAACGTTGGCCTATTCCCAAAACACTCACCGAAGTGCGAAGTTTCCATGGCCTGGCATCATTCTATCGTCGTTTTATTCCCCACTTTAGCACAATTACAGCACCCATCACGGATTGCATTAAAAAAGGGGAGTTTCATTGGACAAACGCAGCTACTCGCGCCTTTGAGACCCTGAAACAAAAGATGACTGAGTCACCAGTCCTACGTCATCCCGATCTGTCCAAAGTCTTTGAAGTTGCTTGTGATGCATCAGGTATCGGCATTGGCGGCGTCCTTAGCCAAGATGGTCATCCGGTTGCCTATTTTAGTGAAAAACTCAATGATGCCAAACAACGCTACTCTACATATGACAAGGAGTTTTATGCTGTCGTCCAAACCTTGCGCCATTGGCAGTACTACCTTCTTCCGAATGAATTTGTACTTTATTCGGACCACCAAGCCTTGAAATATCTTCAGTCCCAGAGTAAGCTAAGCCCCAGACACGTTCCTTGGGCAGAATATCTCCAACGATTCACTTTTGTCTTACGACATAAGCCCGACATTGACAACAAAGCAGCCGATGCCCTCAGCCGTGTGGTCCACCTCCTCCAAACTTTATCTGTCCAAGTTGTGGGGTTCGATAAGATGAAATCTGACTATGCGTCATGTCCCGACTTTGGGCTAATTTATCAAGATGTCTCAGCGGGTCACCGTCGTAATCATGTTGACTTCACTGTCCATAATGAGTACCTCTTCCGCGGCACGCAGTTGTGTATTCCCCGCACTTCCCTTCGAGATTTCCTCATATGGGAACTACATGCCGGCGGCCTTGCAGGCCACTTCGGAAAAGATAAAACTATTGCTCTAGTAGAAGATCGTTTTTACTGGCCTACATTGAAGAGGGATGTCATCCGCATTGTTTCTCAATGTCGAACTTGTCAGCTCGCCAAAACTCGTAAGCATAATACAGGCTTGTACACTCCGCTGCCAATCCCTCACACCCCTTGGCGCGACCTTAGTATGGATTTTGTGCTCGGCTTGCCTAAAACTGCTCGTGGACATGATTCTGTTTTTGTTGTCGTTGACCGATTCTCCAAAATGGCACATTTCCTGCCGTGCTCCAAAACCACAGATGCTTCACATATTGCCAAGATATTCTTCCGTGAAGTTGTTCGGCTCCATGGTCTACCTGTTTCCATCGTTTCTGATCGTGATGTGAAGTTTGTTAGTTACTTCTGGAAAACTCTATGGAAATTATTTGGTACTACCCTGAAGTTCTCTTCAGCATTCCATCCTCAAACCGACGGTCAAACTGAAGTTGTCAATCGTAGCTTGGGCGATCTCTTGCGCTGCTTGGTGGGAGACAAACCTGGTACTTGGGACCTTTTGCTCCCCATTGCTGAATTTGCTTATAATAACTCCGTTAACCGTTCCACGGGTAAAAGTCCTTTTGAGGTTGTTCACGGTCTTTCTCCACGCCCACCTGTGGATCTTGTTCCTTTACCCCCGGATGCCCGCCCTTCTGATTCTGCCACCGCATTTGCTGATCATATCCGTACTTTGCATGACGAAGTCCGTCGAAAGATCTCTTTAAGTAACACTCATTACAAGTTGGCTGCCGATACCCATCGTCGTTTCCAAGAGTTTCAGGAAGGTGATTATGTTATGGCTCGCATATGTCCTAAACGTTTCCCCAAAAATTCTCTTAAGAAACTTCATGCGCGTTCCATGGGTCCTTTTCGCATCCTGCGTCGGCTCGGGTCTAATGCATACCTTCTTGAATTACCCTCGGACATGACTATCAGTCCAATTTTCAATGTAGCTGATTTATCACGTTATCAAGGCACATATGAACCGCCCGCCCCTCCCGGGATTGCTGCCAACCCGTCTAGCCATTCTTTTGCAGCTCCAGCACCTCCCTCTCCAGCACCCTCTAGCTCCGATAAAGTTGCCGATGTCCTTGATCATGAAATTGTTACCTCTGCCAATGACAGTTTTCACCGCTACCTTGTTCGTTGGGTTGGTCGTCCTTCTACAGATGACACTTGGATTACAGAGGATGAGTTCCGTCGCATAGATCCCAACATGTTGCAGCAATTCCACAACCATCTTCAAAGCGCCCCCACTATTCCTACTGGCCGGCCTCCTATTGTCCACACTTACGCTCGTCGGAAGCTCGGTTCGTGACTATTTCTTTCCCATGCCACTCGCCGGAGTCGAGTTCTTTTCTCCCAGGGAGAATGATGCAGTATAGCCTGGGAAAATTAGGATTCAACTTTACCTTTCTGCACTAGGTTTTAGAATGTTACTTTCTTTAATTAAGTTTATTTTCCGTGCTTTAAGAGGTATTATTTCCTAGGGTCTGTAGGTATTAGTTACCTATAAATTGATGATCATGTAAGCCATTCTAGGGGGACTTGATTGAATAATACAATTTCTCTCTAAATCTCTTCGTGTTCTCTTCTCCTCAACCTAAATCTGCTCTTCTCCTCGACCTCAACCCTTTCTACATTCTGTTATATTACCTTTATACTCTCCTTGGCTACGTGGTGCTACATCACAGAAACAGCAAAAGATGGAGTAACAGAAAACTAGTAATCAGGATCTTACACATAAAGAAAAGATATGACCACTGATGCAGTGGTAAACCAAAGAAATCGGAGAAATATTCGAGAAACTGCAACCTGTCGTGTTGTAGAATATGCACCATACATCATCAGAATGTCAAGAACACCTACAGCAAGAAGTATTTTTTAAGACACTGATGGATCATTTTTGGCTACAAACTTTGTTCTTAGAGACAAAAAATTAAAGCAACCAAATCAGCCCTTGAGGAAGTGAAAACATACTCTCAAAAAATTTCATTGCAACAAATGTTGGACCGAGACTGAGAACTTCCCGAATACACTTCGCATTAAACTTTTCATTATTGAATGCAATGATGGTCAGTCCCTGAAGGTTCAAAGATATAGCATATTTAGCTTCGGAGCTAATTGTAACTAAATCAAATTTAAACATCCCTTAAAAGGAAACCTAGAACATAAAGAGTTTAGCTCTAAGGAAACACAGAAGAACAATTTACAACAGATAGATAGCAGTTGACTTGTGAAAAGCGGAGAAAAGGATTATATACATGCAATTCTCCTTCTTGGTAGGAAGCCAATAGGTTAAGAGAACAAGAATAATTAGAATGAGAGTACATCAAGAAAGAGCTCAGTGTAGGCATGAACACCTGAAACATCATCACCAGAAATATCCACAGGCGGTGGAAACTATGATACAGATGGAGAAATGTCCTGTGCTCAACAAAAGAAGTTTTCCCTCGATGTTGACTTCTGTCAGATTTAAGAATATTCTGTAATAAAAAAAATGCTTTTCAGCCCACATGGAGTAATATGTAGTATAAAAACAAATAAGGGGAATAAAAACCAAGTAAGCCGGTTTTGACCAGCATGCATCCTATTTACTCATCCACGTAGTTGATAGTTTTTCTGAAGGTTTATCAAGTATGAGGGAACCAATTAGCTGAAAACATGGTATTCATGGTTCCAGTTAAGTAATCTGTCTCAATAATAAGCATTTATAATCCCAACTTCTGAGCACATTATTAAGCTTCCCCTAAAGATGAAAAAGCTGCTAGAGATGTTAGTAGTAAAATATTAGTAATAGCCCTCATAGCACCCCCAAACAGGTTTTCCTAAAACAAAAATATCAGACAATAAGTAGGTGAAAAGAATAAGACCAAAAGCAATAAGCATAAGCTACAAAACTGAATACATTTACCAAAAGGTTTAACTTTTTCCAGTAGAAAGATGTTAAACTGTTCTTAAATTGTACCACATTATATTGTGTGCTAAGTTATATCTACTTTAAATTTTCCAAATCCTCATTATGTTCTCTAAATTGTTAGCTCTTGCCCCAACATTCGTATACTAAGTCCGCCCATGTGTATACATAGAGCCCACAAACCATAACCATGTTCCAATGATTACTAACATAGATTATCAATAAATCCAACCTTTGACTTCCGTATTGGCTTTTGAAAAAAGGATGAACCGTTGCGCCATGGCCAACTGAGGTCAAAGCAATGAAGTGACCTGAAAATAAAAGATGGTTAGCCTTTAAGGTATGAAAATATCTTACATGGCACAGTATCACAATATCTTACCAGAAGTACTCATTGAAATCATCATAATTGCGCCAGGCCGAATGCGATGCTCGTCCATTATCATTGTTTGCAGCTTCCTGTGCATAGTAGTAGATCAGTGGACAATTTTCAAACAATCATAGAACCTTGTTAGCAAATTAAACAACCATGACAAGGCTAGTTCTCAACAACATAAAGGCATACGTAGCCCTGCCTGAAAAACATAAGTCCAAACAAAAGTAGACAACTCACTATCATTGCCTTAGATCTGATCGTTTCAAAAGCAAAAGACTTGTTGAATTGAGAAACCAGAGTGACAACAGGGTTAAACACCACTAATTTCGTGAATAAGAAGAAATATCTCAAGGGAGCTTGCAAAAGATATCTAATAGACTATATATGATAGAAAATATCTGCCAGGAACATTTCTAGTAAGGTTGGCACACATCCTAAAAATATGATGAAAAGGGAATCTACTGACAATTCAAAACTTCATATGAAAATATGTTTTCAAGGAATTCACATGCCAATCAGGGAAAATAGAGTGTCAAGGTAGTTTAATCTTTGATATGAATAAAATATTAACATATTACTCATGTTTAACAATCAACAAACCAATTTCCAACATCAGTCTTAAGGAAGAGACAAGTACTACAGAAGAAAAACAGAATAGTTGATGCAAAAGAAGAACATCTGTGTATCCTCTGAGCCTTACCGCAGCCAAAACCTCATACAAAGGATGGATGATTTGGTCAAGGAAAGAAACTCCATTTTCAGAATTACAACTTTTTGCTGGCTGCGCAATCTGCTGCTGCTGCTGTTGCTGCTGCCTTGACATTTCCTCCATTTCCCGTACCATCTGCACATTAAAATTTAAGGTTGAAAGGATTATGCCTCATTTTCAGGGGAAAAAAATTTAAAAAGGATAGGGCATACACTGTTTAAAGAGTAGCAAGCCAAGAGTATAGTAACATGCTAGACTGTTCAGTTATAATCAAGAAAAACAGGAGTACTTAAAGAACAATTTCAGTAAGCTTATCAAAGTCAAAATCTAAGCTCGCTTCTAACATTCAATATCAGAGTCTTACTACAAACAAAAAAAAATAGTATAAATAACTTTCTGACACAAGCTGCAGAGGATACTATACTGCATAATCACCAGAAAAAATAAAAAAAATCAAACCTTTGACTTCCATATTGGCTTTTGAAAATGCAGAGTTTACTCACATGATGAAATATGTAGCACAAGCATTCTGGAAGAAATCTAATATTAGAAGCTTCACCCCAGATCAGAAAGTACAAGGAAACAAATAGTATCTTCTTTTCCTTCATTAGATTCTCCACACTGCACAAATTTGACTTATATCATCAACCCCTTTCCTTATACATATAGAAGAAACGAAGTTCATTGAACAAAAGAATCGTACAATAAAGCACAGAGGGCCAGGAACGCACTTGAAAGAACAAGTGAATAAAAACATTAAAACCAAGAAACAGCAGAAAGGGCATTTATCAGGTCTGGAAGTCCATACCTGCTCCAAACTGGCTGAATGCATAAGTATTCACACCATTTGATATAGTTATCCAGGGACTTTAGAAACACATTTTGCACTGCAGCCTCATCCAATTTCTGCAGGAATTTATCGACACAACATATCAATTAGTGAAAAGTAAATTTTCCCATAGCCTTGTCACAAATTTAAGGGACCATAGACCAACAATCAATCAGTTCTAAACAGAGAAATATTGTTCCCAATGAACATTAGACAGCATACAGCACCAAAAATTCTATAACAGGCATTACAAATCATGCCCCTTCAGCTATTACATCCACTTGCCACTGTTTCACAACAATATTTGGTTTATGGTAACTACAACCAGAACAACTCCGCCGCTGACCCCTTTCAATTTTTCAATACCAATTATCAAACTGTCACTATTCAATAAACAATCACACAATCCTACAATCTCTACAGGTTCTATAAGTACTTTAACTAACACCAAATACAGATACTAGACTTACAGGTTCAATTTCATCAGGAATACGAAGCCGAGATTGCTCATTTGCGAGGAGGTGAACAATATGTTCACGCTGGTTAGAAACATTATCTTTCTGGAACACAAGAAACAAGTTATCTCACGACATTACTGGGAAAAATCGCATTTAAACTAAATCAGAATAAGAGATTAACCATGGAATTATAATTCAGTTATAAACCGAACAAAAATTAATAAAAATGGTAAAAGGTTAACACAGTTTTTTTAGTTTTGAAGAAGAAACAGAATATTATCCCAAAAAAAGAAGTTAAAACTGATAGTCTGCTACAACAACGACACACCCCCAAGAAACAACCATACTGGTTTGAAAGTTCTGGGATGATTGACCACTTGCCCATCCCACTGAGATGGGGGCCTCACTTTTCGATGAAAATAAACAATTTCAAGGTAGAGTCGTCGATTAACTACTTCCCTCACTGGGAAGTGTTCCATCTGGTCTCAACCAGGCCATATTCAAGGGCATCAACGTTTGAAACCATCATGGAGGTTCATGTAAGTTTTTTGGCATAATTCTATGAGCATGGTCTGCTGCAAAACCCTCATCTAGCGGGTTTGACACAGAATAATAATAATAATTTCTCTCCATCCGAAAGTAAAAATTTTGCCTTGGTTGGCAGCAGATACAAAGATCTAAGTATGCGAATTAATTCATAAGAAAAGACCAGATGTGGATCGGTCCGAAGACTCCAACTGGTGAATTAAGTAAAGAATAAAAGGGGAATGAGAAACAAAATCCTTCTGAGGAAAAATTACGTAAAAATAACAGAAAGAGACAACCAATATTGGATAAAACTCTCAAAAAAAGCAACTGAATTACAAGAGAGACAGTTATCATATTTGGCTTCATTCATCAGGGAGGCAGGGATATTAGGGGTACTGAAAGAGGGCAGTTGTTCCTTCCTCAGTGAGAGGATAAGACCTCTTCATTTTTTTTGGGTACTAAGGATAAGACTTTTACAAGCGAAATAACGAATATAAAATGTCCATTATTTTTTTTTTTTTAATGAAAATTGAGGTTTCATTTACATTTTCACAAATGGCTTTGAAAAATATAAATGTGTACAGTACAATTTAAGAATTCCGTCAACCTTGAAGCTTACAGAGCCACATGCAATACATGGACTCAGAGAAAAATGTGATTTAAGTGTGTAGATACCTGAAATCCAAAGATATAATGTAGAAAATCCAGCATGTCAGGCTCTCTTGTAACAGGAATTGGAAAATCTGTAGGTAGTTTTGGTATGTCCCTGAAGTACTTTAATGACGACACTGCTGCTTGAACCTGGCCATGATGTTGTTTGGTTAAAGTAAAGACAAATAATTAACTTAAGACATACAGTACTGCATCGATTACCTCTGGCAAAGCTACAACAGCATTTGTAATGCTAGGAGCATCCAGTGGAATAATATTAAAGGCAATCAGGTCCTCGGTCATTGCTGCATCTGATTCCATTACCCGTTTCAACTGCGATGCAAAACGTACTTAAACTATAAAGTGCCAAAAATTACCTTTACTAAAGAGCATAGAATGCATTAGAAGAATTTGCGCGCATATAAAGAGTAACAAGACGAAGTATGACAGTTTATATGCACATAAGCAAGTATGATAGTTTAAATTTGACACATTTTGGTAGATTGAAGTGAATTTTTTTTTTTCATCAAATTTTCTTTTGCTTCGTTCACCCAACCAGGGCTGAACATTATGGCTTTTTCGCACAAGTTGGCTAAACAAAGCCCCAAGAGAGAAAACTGTAGAAAAGAAAATTTTAATTCAAAGCAAATAACATGCACTCATACCTCGTAAAAAGGCTCTCAATCTACAATTTGAGAATTTTTATCCAAAAACACTTACAAAAAGATATTACAATCAATTGAAATGAGCAGTCAAAGTTCAGAGTCTAGAGTAACTCTGTGGTTTGGATAAAGGAAAGAACTACACTTTCATACTCATTATAAGAGGCAGCTTCTACATTAAACAGGAGCTAAAAAAAACAGACGAGAAGGTTCAAATAGAATAACCCATCGAATAAACTTTGGATGGTGGCAGCATGAGGATGAAAAGCACAGGTTGTTCTGATGTACAGCTCAGAAGCCTCAGATCAAACCAACAGAAGAACAGCGATTAGGAGTAAAATAGAACAGACTAAAGATTAAGATGATGCAAGCACGGTCCATAACAAAATCTACAGATTGGATTATAAAACAAACCTCTTCAGGAATTTCCTCAGTCAGCTGCTCCAAAACAGTCCCTAAAACTCTCAGAATTGCAAAAACTCTTTTCCTCTTCACTGTTTTCCTCTCCAACCTGATAAGAAAATTACAATTACCAAATCAAGATTAAAATCTAGGGAAGACATGTTACCATGACATAGTTTTTTTTTTTTTCTTTTTTCGAAAGTTTTAAAAAAAGAGATTTTTAATACAGGCTGACTCTGCTAGATAATCATGCATGTTTGTGTGCAAGCTTTTTTTTTCCTAAAATAGAACATGAGTGTGTGCACTTGAAGCCTCACGGATCAACATTGGAGCATCACCAGAAAGTAAAGAAGCTATCAGGAGAAAAAATTAAATCCATGAAAAAGTAGAAGACTAAACACACTACCAGAAAAGGCATAGAAAATAAATAAACAAAACATATTGGGATTAGATTAACATACTCGCCCAGGTTCCCACTGAAAGCGCCAGACTCCCTAAGCTTCATTTCTTCCTCCCGTAGCTTTTCTACATCATTCCTTTGTCTGTAAAGTTTATAGAACTCTTGTAGGCGGGCAATGTCCTGGCTTCTATCTATGCCTCCACCTTCCCTCTTTGCTAGCTTTTGCTGGAATTTTCTCAAAGGACCAACAAAACCAGTTTTCTTCTCTCCGAGAGACCGCAATCCCAAAAAACCGAACACAAGAACATATATGGGGCTAAAAAAAAAAAAAAAAAAACTAACCATTTCAAAAAAACCCCCCCCTCTCCTTCCCCTATTACAACACCCCCCCCCCTTCACTAATCCCCCCCCCCCCCCCTCTTGACCCACCCCCCCCGCCCAAAACCCCTCCCACACCCGGGGACAAAAAAAAACCCCTCCAAAAAATTTTCCCCCGCAGATTTTTACTTTTAAAAATATCATTTTTCTTCCCAACAACACCAACAACCACCCCTCTCTTCACATACACACACCCAACCCCCCTGCTTCACCTTGCCCCCCCCCTCCCCCTTTCCCCTTTCATTCCACAACACCCCCAACCAACCCAAAACAGACCAACACAAAAAAAAATCACAATCCCCCCCACCACCCACCCCCCCCCCCTCCCTCCCCTCCCTCTCTCCAACCCCCCCGACACCCCCCACGACAAAAAACACCCAAACCCCGCCCACAATACACCAACAACACAACCAAACAACTCGACCCTTCATTACAAAACCACCACCATCCCCTCCCCTTTTTTTTTAGAAAATAAACGATTTTCATTGCATTAAACAATAAAAATGAAGGAGTGGACATGGAAGTCCACAGCCTAAAACAACAATCAGAGCTTAAAACATAGCCAACTAAGCACCCTCCTCCCACACCTTCCCCAACTAACTAACAGCAGCTTTCCAGTCTAGTCAAATAAGGGAAAGAGAAATATTTTTTAACTCAGTAGTAACTGATGTCCATAAAGATGACCACATACGAACTTTCACCCATAAGTCCTCCCTCCATCTAACTACGTAATCCTCAAAAATCAGCTTATTCCTCGCCAACCATACTGCCCATAAGATTGCTGCACCTGCGCATCGCCACAACACCATAGGTTTCTTCCCATTCCCTGATACACTATGAAACTCTGCCATAAAAAAGGCCACATCCTTAGCAACAACCCAGTTGATCCCAAACTCCCTAAACACTTTCTGCCACAGCCCCAAAGCCACCGGGCAGTGAAGGAAAAGATGATCCACTGTCTCAAGGTCATTTTTGCATAGAATGCACCGTTGAGGTTGAAGGCAGTACAGGGGTCTTCTTCTTTGACGCATATCACATGTATTCACTTTCCCATGAGCCACTATACCGTCTGCAAACTTTGTTTATCACCTTGTTCCACCATTTCAAATTTAACCTTTAGAGACGAATGGCTATTTCATAGCATTTCATTTTATCGTATGAAACCAAGCTGGTTTGACAAAAGAAGCAGCACTATCTTTATCTACTGACCCAGGGCTAAATTATCCTTCCATCAAAATTCAAATTTTTCTTGTTCTGTTTGTTCTCAAGTGAGACCTTTGACCTTCTTTCTATAAGCCCTGCAGTAATATCCTCTGGCATAATTAAACATTACCGGATGGGTGTGGTGAGTTGATATATATTATTTCTGGGCTCATATGCGGATAAGTGAGCAAGCTGAATATGTTTTATACTCAACTAGATTCAGAAATCTGAACTGATCTGGGTTCATAGTAGCTTACTCTTAATCATTAAAACACTAATTGAAGTAAAATGCCACACTGTAGCGTGGTATATTCTATAGGAAACTGTGTTATAGATACCATCTGCAGAGAGCCCATACAAAGGAGTAAAAAGCATTAATATTTAGCAAACAGCAGTTAAGACAAAGGAGTAACATACATATTCGAGAGATATTGGGATCTTCATCTTGAATTTCATCTGCAGCTCTCAGAATTTCATCAATATCCCTATTATTTGCAAGGGAAGAGGGCACATTTCCGGCAATTCCAGCAGCATGCCGCCCATATGCCTCATTCCCCATTCTTTCCCTGCTCAATACTGCACGGACTAAGTGCTCCCATCGCGCCTCAACTCGAGACATTTTCTGCAACAGTGAGAGAGTACATTCTCAATATAATTCCACTGCTGATGCATACAGAAACTTAGTGCCAAACACAAAGGTAAACATTTTCAAAAATATTCTAAAATCACGGAAATACACATTCCAAGTGTTGCTTGGCTACTGAGAAAATACGAACAAAACAAAGACATAAAGAAAGCAAATACGTAAATCTCACGGATTCAAAAACCTAACACGGAAACTAGGAAGATCGAAACGAAACTCAAATTCAAGCTAATGGAGCTACAGTTTCTTCATCTCGACCTAAACCCACCAAAGAACAACGAGATCGCCGAAACAAACACCAATTTTTTTTCCCTGCGTTTGTTTTCTCGGCAACCAAACAGGTCGGTGGATTGGGTGAAGTAGAGCAAATGCAACGAAAGACGGCGTACCGGATTCGGGAAATCTCAGTGGCCGGAAAACCCTAGCGCGGCCCGGGTTGAGGCCGAGTTGAATCGGTCTCCGAATCGGCGACGTGGTGTTGAGAAATTTTGAAGAAGCGGAGGCGAAGGTGGCAATGAGGTTTTCAAAACTGATAAAAAGAGAAAGCGAAAAAGGAAAAGAAAATATGAACTTGCAAGTTGCAAAAAGAATGGGGAACCGGTTTTACAGGTTACAGCCGGTTGGGGAGTATGGGCTTTGGGGTTTGGTGACTGGTCGCGCCCGTTGTCAAATTTGACGCGGAGAAGAAAACTCAAATGGCACGTGGGGCCCAATTGAACCCATGTTATCAAACAAAGTCAAGCTATGTCAAATTTCTGGTTAGTGAAGCTTCTTTGCTAAGGAAGGTTAGGGTTGTGGAACACTGGAAGTGTGGTGGTGTTGTCGTTGTCTATCGTTTTTTTACTAACTATTTAATTAGTAACATTAGTTCTTGATTTTGTTTAGGTTATAAAAAGTAATAAAAGTTTTTGGAACACTGGAAGTGGGGTGTTGTCGTTGTCTATCTTTTTTTTACTAGCTATTTAATTAGTAACATTAGTTCTTGATTTTTTTAGGTTATAAAAAGCAATAAAAGCTTTTAGAAAAAGTGAGCAAAACATAAGATATCACTTTCATTACCCATATGATGAAAGTGAATTTGTGATAACACCTTTATCTTTTGTTTTTCCTTTATTTAAGATAGTTAAAAGTTATTCCTACATTTGCGTAATACACTTGTGAAGTATGACTTATATGTCCAAAGAGATTCTCAAGGTGCTTTTGCTTGGTCTCAGTAGTGTTTGTGTAATTTTTGTTCATCCTGTTGAATAATGAACGAATTTGCAAAACAAAGAAAATAACATCAAATGAATTGACTAAATCCGGTTGGGGGGTTTGCTAAAGAGCCTCTGATGCCTAAGTTAGAAAAAATGTATTCTTGAAACTTAAGAGTTTGTGGAGAATTTTGTGATTACCTAGAATGGTGAATGTTTGACTTTACTTATAGAGATTGTGGGAGAAATATTCTTTTGGCATGGTCATTAAAAGCATTAAATAAGATTAAATGCACTTTATAATTGGATGATCTCCAAGTAAGGCTCATGAGATGCGATGGTCTCCCGAAAGGATCTCTCGAGGAGAGGTGATCTCCGTGGTGATCTCCCGCATGGTAGTGGTCTACTTGGACTTTGAATGACTCTTGAGGGCTGTTGATCTCGTGATCTCTCTTTGACCAACATGATGGTGTAGCGGCTCATAATCTCCATCAAGGGTATGCTTGTCATTTCGGGGCTAGAATCCACATGACGCCTTCTGATTGGTTGAGAATATTTTGTGTTCCACAAGTAGCATTCCATTTTAGTATATAATCGAACGTTATATCATCATGTAAACTAGGAGAAAAATCGGATACCAAGGAGTTTCATTTTAGCATAAGTGTAAGTGAAGTGAGGTATGCTGCCTCGTCGTGCCCAGTCCGGCCCAGTCTCCACAAGCTTCCTAGAGTTAGATCCAATAGTTTGGCCCAGTTGTATTCATTCACAATATCCAGATCTTGGATCTCTCACTTTTTTTTTTTGTACGAAAGGCTATTCTCTCACTATTTTCGTTGTCCATGGCGTACTTTTGGCGTGTTTGACTCCTTGATGTGCTTAGTTTCGTTGAGAGGATTACAGTTAAAAGTCTGTTTGGTCGGAAGGGGAAGGCTTTGACGGTGCATTTTTCATCAGTAAAGGGTCAGATCAATATCTTTGTTTTCCATCTTCTACTCCTTTCAATTCCAACTAATTTCATCTAACCTCAGTCAGCAACAAGTATCAGTATCGTCTGTGCCAAATGCAAATCTGCCAGGATCACTAATCATTTAGATTCAATGTGAACAATAGCAAATACCTCTGCTCAAAAGCCAAGGGTTTCTCCTACGTTGGGCTGAGTCAAGCCTGCTTTTGCAAGTACCTCTGCTCAAGCCAAATTTTTTTTTTTTTTTTTTTTGTTGTGAACGAATATGAATGATAAAACCTTTACTCATCTAGCTACTAACTCGCTTATGATGATACAAACTACATTAATCAATAACAAGCTATCACGACCGGAGAACTTCCAAGTTAGAACTATGGTCATATCAAGTGTTAGGAAAATCAGTCAACAAAGATGACATGAAAATTGGTGCAGAAAATAGTTTTCTCATAAATAGGCAAATGCATAAGGCTTTCCAACAAGATCAGACAATGGAGAGGGTTGCGGTCAGTCATGTGGAACAAACAAAAATGCAACCCATACACATAATAATTACAGCATGTACGGACATTATATTGGTCAACAAGCTTGCTGACAGTAAGGTTACTCCTTGCTCCGGGATGAACGATCCTTCCGTTGCCCACCAAGAATACGGGAAATTTGCAAACCTCTACTGAAGGCTTGGTTGAAGAGCATCCGAGTTTGGAACTCAGACACAAACGGGAACCAAGCCAAGAAAGCAACAGGAGTAAACAGAAGTAAACCCATGACGATCTCAAAGCCTCGAGCAAGTGTCCGAACCGAAGGCCATAACCCTGCCTTGTGCACAACAGGTTTGCAAGCTTGTGCAATCTGACAAGAGATAGAACCAGAAAATTGTAGTCTATATAAGAGTAGATGCGCAAGACAATATTACAATAATGAAATGCTGGATAGAGATACTCACCAGGAGCATCCCCCAACCCGTTGGCATGAATGCAAGGATGCACACAATGATATCTTGCAGGGTCATGTGAGGCAGCACAAACAAAACCACCAAAATGGACACAAAAGTCACAAATATAAGTCCCTTGAGCAGTCGGAACACAAGTTGAAAATTTGCGCTGAACTTTCGCCTCCCAACAGATACAGTCTAGAAAGAACACAAACCATTAAGAGCATAAGTTGAATATAAATACATGTGGTAACATAGAAAATATGAGAATAATTTTGACACTGACCTTCATAACAAACAAAATAAGGAGGATCACCAGCCAAGAAACGCCATAGACCTGTTACCATATAATCCAAGCAATAAGTTTACGATTTTCAAATCTGTAAAGAACAGAGGGTTCAGGAGAGCGGGATCAGGTCAGGTATTTACCAGAACACTCTTGGTTTTCTTTGCAATGGTTAAGTGATATACGAGCCCATACTGATAGATGAAGAATCGCAAAGCTAATAATATCTCAGCTACTATACCACGCTTCCCCGAATATCGTAGATGCTCTTGTTCCTCCTCCCACCATGATTCCCAACTCTTTTCAGGTGGAACACCTATACCCCCGCGGTTGCTTATCCACTTATTCCAATCAGTCCAATCATCTACTATCTTTTGCCACTCAAAACCAGAAGGATTGAACAGGAAGGGTGCAAAGAGCCAGGTACCCACCATGAACCACATGGATGCAGTGATCAAAATATATGCAACAGCACTTCTATAGGTATGACCAAAGATCTGGTACACCACAAGTAATATTAAGAGCTCAATACCCTTAACAAAGTGGCTACGGGAATATAACCTGTAGTTGTCTGCAAACTTAGCATGGAAAACCACAAAACCACGGCCTGTAGATCTATACTTCGCACCACCATGAAGTAATGTCCGTCCATAGTAGTGGGTCTTTGTTCCAAGGGAGAATGTGAAAAAAACTGGGGCCAATTGCAATTGCATCAAAATGAATTCACTAAGTGCAGTCCGGAAACCCTTTTCCAAACCAATTTCCATCAACATAGGCAATGCCATCAAAAATCCTATTTGAACAAATGATTGAGAAGCAAGAGCTACTTGAAGAGGTTTATTGTCTCGAATTGCTGGCTGCGTACTCAAACCCTCTTCAAGTCCACTAAGGACAAGATAAAGGCGTCCATAAAGAAAGACATACACTGTAAGCACAGTAATCTGCCACCAAACATTTCCTTGTTCAACCAACTATAGAACACTATTTAAAAGAACTAAGAACACAATATTTGAAACCCAACCCAAAGAGAAACATACCAGAGTACTGTAGTAGAAACCAATGGTGGTGAAATAGCAAGACATCATACGAAAAAAGTCAAAACGGTGCCCAAGTCGGTATATATCTCGACTGAGTGTTTGCTCCCCATTTCCATTAGCTATTTTTGCTTCAAACATAGATATCTGGTTAAGGCCCACATCTCTGCCCTTCCCAACTTGTATGTACTCGTGATGAGTTACATTTCCTTCGCGGAGGGTGGAATTAAAGCCTACATCCAAATCCAATACAATTACATACCTGTTTTAATTGTAACAGCGTGTCAATTACCACAAAAATGTTTTCGACTTACCAGCAAATATATCTTCACTCAAGTTAATAACCTTGGATGCTTTACTGATACCCCCTCTGGTAAGGTGAAAGATCCTATCAAAAACATCTGGATGACCATAATGAAATCGAACCCTGTATGAGCAGAAACCCCATATTACCATCTATTCACTAAATTAGAAATCCAGAAATTTCGCTCATCAACAAACTAAAAGAACAAATAAAAAGCCCAATGCAAGTTCATACTCCATGACACAACATTTTTGTGCTGGGATTTTCAGTTTCCAAAAGTTAAACGGGACATGATGAGGTAATAACTTACTTGAGAGGGTTAGCCAACAGTCTCTGACCAATAGTCACAAAACTGTTTTCCTGATTTGACATGAACCAAGCTAGAGAAGAAACACTGCATCAAATAAGGGAAGAACTTAGCAAAACCTAACCATTGTGAGTTTCTGCAGCAAGAAGCCCTTAGTAACAACACAACTCGTACCTTCCAGTAAATATATGCTCCCTGAGCCCCAGAATTGTGGGGTACCTAACCCCATCATGCTTCTCAAGAAATTCTTGTAGCAAATTCCTCATTTTTAAGGCTTCTTCCATGTAATTATCCTACAGGATCAGTCATATTAGTTAACGTTGAACCATTGTTCTTAATAGGGGGTGTTGGAATTCTAGTTTTTTATACATTTGTTGTAGTTGGCCCTACAAAAAAGAGCTGATATTAATTAACTAAAAGGGAAACTTCTGCTAGGCAAAAAACAAGTTTCTTTCACATATATCAAAAGATAAGAAACTGAAGCAAAAAGCAAACAGAAAAGGAGAAAAAAATTAGGAAACTTTACCACCACATATTTCCCCGCTAGTAATAAAAAACCACATCATAAGAGGACTTTGAAGTTTACAATGTGCAACTCAAAGAAGAGTTGGCGTATTATGCAGTTACACCCAACTCTTTCAAAACTCAACAACCCGTGTAACTTTTTGTGTATTAATGCACCAGCCTTGTAATAATAACCACTATACCTGGTTCATATCAATGGTTTGCAAGCCTTCTCCACGTGTGAAAATTATAGCATGAT
Source organism: Spiraea crenata (assembly GCA_033992175.1). Taxonomy (NCBI): domain Eukaryota; kingdom Viridiplantae; phylum Streptophyta; class Magnoliopsida; order Rosales; family Rosaceae; genus Spiraea; species Spiraea crenata. The sequence continues at coordinate 882,264 of JAVBHV010000022.1, forward strand.
TTTGATTCTCTGGCTTTCCCTCACCTAAAATAGCAGGTCCTGGAAGTTTTATGCGATAGATGACCTGCAAACAGATAACAATTCAATATACTGTATGATACAATTTGAAAGATGACGAACATCTGCTCAAGGAAACTCAACACATCTTGACTCCAGTATGATCATTGAGAATCAAACATACAATCAAACCAGTCTAATAATACATTACAGAAGCATTACCTGGTCCAAATTTTGTACAGGCTCTGAAGAATCAATTGACTTTGGCAAAGCAGCCTTCACCAACGTAGAATAGTATGCCTTTTGGTTGATTTTCTGGGACCTATCTTGACTAGGTTCTTCAACCTCATCAATGTACGCCACACGTAGTGAAGGATATCTGTCACACAGAAATAAGTTGTCGCCTTAAAGTTATCACAACTAGTAAAGTGCTAGTCCAATACAATCTAAAACTTACGTCGTCATGAGGCGCAGTATGTCCTGCGCACGAGGATCACCAGACCGCTTCTGTATCCCATATAGTTGGCATGATACCACATATGAAAATTTCAAATCAGTTACTGCTTGACATTTGCCCCACAGGGACTCATTCTCCTTCAATTGAGCCTCTGAAGTCAATTCTATGGCTTTGTAGCCATCCATTAAATCTGGAAGGTGATATTCAGCAAGTAAAAAGAGCAAAGAATAATTGTTTAGATTTCCCTTCAAACCGGAGAAAAATTCAACTATCGAGTATAAAGAATCATGTACCTTTGTCTGGGGCTATATCGAGAAAAGCCTGAAGCTCCAAAGCTTTCCGGAAGTACATCATACCTCGTACTAGTAAAGAAAATTAGTAAGTATTAAGTAGAAAAATATTCATAAAAAATATGATGCTTCTAAAAGATAGGCGGAGGAGTACCTGTACGAGTCAAAGTTTGGCCTCTATATGATGCCCAAAGGCGAAGCTCTTCTTCTAATTCAACAGACCCCTTAAGCTCCTCTTCATTGGTGCATTCCACCCGCTGAAGAAAGTTGTTCCATTCATCTGATTGATTTTCTCAGCCAACACAGAATCATTAAAATATTAAGTTTATACAAACACATAAGCTTGAGATTTTAGAGTATAAACAACAAACCTGGGAAAATTTTTTGCAAATAGAAGAGAATAGAAACACCATCTTCATTTGGCACTTCCAAATCATGCAACGAAAAGAGAACTTCTTCGGTATAGTAAGGAGTTAACACACTGCAAGAGAGTACAACAAAAAGAATATCAGATGGAACAGATACCCTTAAAACTATACCAAGTCCATCCATATCATATTTACTCATTCAGATGGTATCAAATTGAAAGATCTAGATAGGATTGATGTGCACAAAGAATTACAAGATGTAAATCTCGAGCTTTCAGCAAGGTTTTTAGGTTACACAAACTATTTCTACAAAACTTCTGACTCCAAATGAAGAATGCTTACAGCGCAATGGTCACTGCCAAACATCCCTCCCTGATCTTTTAGGAGTTGTGAAAAGGACACAGTCAAATTATCCCAAAAATACACATCATACTCCATTGCACAAGAAAATCTGACTAGATAATTCATAGCTGGAATAGAAGACAAACAAATACAATAGACAGGAAAATAACTTACGAAAAAGAAAGCATATTGTGAACTTTTGGTGCAGGAGGCATGTCCATGAACAATGAATTTGAGAAGAAAGAAATCCGCCTCCTAGCTTCTAAGTTGGATGGCACATCCATAGCAGACTCCTTTGTCGTCAGCAATAGATAAAGACGCTTGACCTGCAAACAAAGGTAACTACTAAGAACTTAAGGGTTGGCTGAACATTATAGCTTGTAATTAACTCTTTCCCAGTGGTGCACCTTCTCCTTCCAAGCCTCTGTTACACGTGGAATAGGAAACTTGATAGCTCCAGAAGATGCAAACAACTGATACTGTTGATGTTGATCAAGAGGCATCATGCCTTCGTGGCCAGAACCTCCATGGATTGAATCTACCAAACTACACAGAAAATGAGCATCACATACTGAACGTGACAGTGTACACAAAAATGAGGGTTCCATTACATCACAATGCAACACCTGGATATATGGTCCTCCATCATTATGTCTCTAGTCACTACCTCCAGCATGTCCTGGAACAGAATCACAACTTGATCCCTGTCGTCCTGATTATTATCTAACTGCAAAATTCAACGAAACTAGGTGAGCACAATTCTTCACACTCACTAAGGAGATCAGATACTAAACTAGAAACTTAAAATCTTACCAGATATTTGATAAGCTTAACAAAATGGTCATATAGGCTAGGAAGAGCACTCATCTTGAATTCAATCATCAGGTCATCAGAATTTATGTGCTTGTCCACCTCAGAAAATATGTATTCTATCACCCTGAAACCCAACCACTTTAGGTTAGCAAGTGGTAAACATGAAGTTACTCTTAACTAGTTGAACAATGTGGCACAAGTCTCAGATGAAACTAGGCTATGCGAAAATGCTTACAAAAATAGAAACCTACTCTATCTCGCGGTCCCCCTGAACCAAGAATTTAATTATGTTCTTAAATGAAGCGTAGCACTCAGAGACAGCACAAGACATGTAGTTGTCAGCCGCAATCCTCTTTTTCAGTTCTTTATCCTTGCCGTTGCTGTCCTTAGCCATGTCTAATGCTATGGGGATCTGACGAGAAAATACACAATTACTATATGAACGGGGATTCAAAGATTTCCCAAAAAGTACACTAAAACAAACCTTGCTAGCAAGTAGAAATGGGGGCCACTGTATAAGGGGCCCTAGATCACGATCAGCCCAATAAGGAACAAGCAAAAGGTCCATTTCCCTGAAAGCTGAAAATATCAGTATACACTCAAATAGAAAGAACAATAGAAAGAATATAGCCTCCAGTATGCAAGATTACCTATTGCTTATAAGATCCTCCTCTCTGAAACTACTTATTATTTTGTTCCATAATTGAGCAAATCTTGCCGCCTCTTTCTCTTTGTTATCTTCATCCTGCAAAAGAGAATCCTTAAATAGATTAAACCAGCCCTTGGTAGGCAAAAATAACAGAATCTTACAGATTCTGCATAAAGAAAACAGGGTAAACCTGAGCAAAGTTGCGAGACAAGGTAGCCTTCAGTCCTTTTTTCTTTGGTCCACTCTTTTCCAACGGAATCAAACGGGCATTAAATGCACCAGGCAATGATTGGAAACGAGATCGCAGCATACCTAATGTTCGAATCTGGAACCAATTTGAAGAAAGAATAAGCAACTAAGACACTAAACACACACTTTAGTTGAAATGGTCAAAAACAATCCCACATTAAATTAGACAAGGAATTGATAAAAATTCCTTTAACTTTCACAATGCAACAATGAATTATCCTCTCAACCTCGGAAAGTAAATAAACAAGGATATGTAGCAAATGGAGCAGGTAAGATAATCCAACAAACAACCATGCACCACACAGAAACAAAACCTTAAACTACCTGAACTATATAGAAGATACATCTTAATCAAATAAGCAACATGAACCTAAAAACTCTGGCCATGTTGCAATATATCAGAGGAGCTAAATAAAAAAATTCTTGGTAGTTTAAGGTGAGGCTACACTTCAGACACATATTGTTTGTCCTTGTAAGCGGCAAAGTCCCGATCTCTGATTATGTTTCCAAATACTTTGCCACTTACTTCTTGCTTAGTTAAAAAGTGACTTTGATCAATAAAAATAAACTAAGCTAAAATATGAGCTTATTTGAAAGACTGAGGGAAAGTGCTATTAACCTCTCCAAGGCGACGGAATGCACCATAAATTCCCCCAAATATTGTGGAGAATATAGCATACCAAATTTGGGTATCCATAAAATACACCTGAAAAGATTCATATATGAGAACTTACACTATACCAGGCAGGATACGAATCAAACAACAGGCACAGAACCAATAAAAAAACATACCAGGATAATTGGAGCCCAGAGTGCAATCACAACACCAATATTGTTCTTTGCTGCACAGAAAATATTCTTATATAAAAAATAAATTGCAGAAAAATAAAGCATGGAACAAAAAAAGAGTATTTGATGCATTACCACGGGGAAAAAATTCATGCCACTGGAAAGTGGTGATATGTACACTCATGATGGCTTTTGTTGGACCAACTAAAGGCTTTATCTGGAAATAAAAGCAACATCAGAACAAACAAATGGACTGAACAGCAGCACGATCACACTACTAGGAATCACGATCAAATCGACTCAAAAAGAAGTTTGCCTTAATAATACGTTTTTTCCAGGGGGTTAGCTAACCTCTCCTCAGTTATCCCATTTCATCATTTAGTGTTTTGATTATTCAAGCACAAAATACCAACGAGGTCGAATGGTGATTAATAGACATACCTCTATATAGTAACTGAATGCCAACTTAGTAATTATAAGAAGAACCCAAAACATTGTGTACCTGAAAAGTTTCAACAATAAAAACAGGAGTTATATTAAATAAAAAAATAGCAAAAAATCATAACAAAGCAATCAAATTGACTTTTTTCCATTTGAATAGGAAAATCCCATTTATCTATCTGCAATTGATACTTACTTGAAAAGGGAAAATGTGCTCTCATGCATTCCCCTCCCAACATAAAGTCGAGGCTGCAAACAATAACGAGTTCAGAAAAATGTTAGGTGATTGAAAAATTCATAAACCTTGTACAACCATAAGAAGCTATTCAACATACCTGTGACCACCACATTATTAGCATCACCAGCCAATAGTTTGATCTCTCAAGCCATCGTTGAACAATAGGGAAAAGAAACAACACAGCAGACAGCATATTTGGTGCCAAGTAGATAACAATGGCCAAGATATACAGGGAAGGTGCATGTGAATCATTGTTGAACCAACTCTTGATGGTTTGTGCAAATCCAGGAGGGTTTTTCCAACTATATGCGTAAGTAATTGGTAGAAGGATCACCCAAACAGCCGCTGAAATGACCTTTAGAAGGTATCTCAACTGGACCTTTCTTGACATACTCCGCCTAGATTTCAAGCTAAATATTAAATCGAGAACAGCTGCATGGAACAGTAGCAATTATTATTCGAAACATCTTCTGTTTGGTAAGATAATCAGTGGATATCAAGATAGCATCTATTGGTACTTCAAAAACAATGAATGAAATATAAAATATAATGATAGAAACTCTATAGCAACTCAACTTCAGTTTGAAAAAAGTTATGTAGTCCAAAACAAAACCAAGTGCCATTTCGTTACATACGGCCAACAGCATATATGCTGTTAATCTATCCAAATACTAGAATAGGATTCATCTCTAAACGGATGGCCACAAAAACAACTTTTAAAACTTCTGTTCATAGTCTAATAATTTTTCAAGAGCCTTCCAATGCTCAGGCTCAGGAAACCAACCAATAGCTTGGTTTAGGATTCCACTGGAACAGAACTTTTCATAGATTACCTGATGACCTAACCATCTAGTAACCTAACTATTTTGATGGATTGCATTAACTTAAGAATATAAAATCAGAGTGGATCTTTTGTATGGTCATTTCATAGAATATAAAATCATATCAGAAACCTTTTTCCGGCCATTTGATAGGCCAAAAGGATGAACCCTATTTGCACAAATTACTTCTGCGAACATCTATATGTCCCAGGACTTCTTGATTAAGGGTGAGCAGCATAATTCTAAACCACATAGTAAGTTTACGCTTAGTAATGACATGAAAAGGGAGACAATATAGGGAGAGGCATCCTTTTAAGGTGTTAAAAACAGAAAACTATTATCTACTTGCATCTGCCAACATCACCTAAAAAAGTTAGGTACCTTGCCCAAGCTTCAATACTGCAGCTGTAATGAAGACCGTCAACACTTTTTTGAATACATCAGCAGTGAATAATGAAGTCGGTGGCCCAGAGCCATTCCAAGCAACAATAATCATAACCTTAATAAAAAGAAAAGAAAATTTTCAGCAAAGTGACAGAGCATAGGACAGCTCACAGCAGATTATAAAGAAGAGATTTCAGAACCTGTAAACATAGAATAAAGAAACTCCACATGCGGTCAAAGCTTCTAAAAATATGCCAAAATGACCGTATCTCAACGAAATTAACTTTCCCCATCCATCGATCTCCACTACCTGGCTTGTCATCCTGAAAAGCATAAGTTATGTATCAACCGTACTGAACAGCAGTAACAGCACTAACTAGCTCCAGAAAACTTTATTCGAATAGCCTCACTAATACTATGGAAGGGGAAAGCACAAAGAGTGAAACAAGCATTTGCTTACCCCACTAATTTTGTCAAAACGAAGCTGTTCAGTAGGCAGGCAAAAGAAATCAGCACCTGCACGCATCGGCCAACCTAACCGGAAACAATCCGCTGACCTATAGTTGTATCAAAGAAAATAAGAACTAGAGGCAAATGAACCAACCAAGAAGGAGTGAGAGATTATAAGGTTTTTACCAAAAGTATTCATTCAGATCATCATAGTTTCTCCACTGAGAATGCTTTGATTTCCCTCGTTTGCTCCTTTCAGCTTCCTGTTAAGAGAGAAATCACAGAACCATGACGAGATATAACAAACAAAATATCCAACACTTAATTTTTTAATCTTTTAACTTAAAATGACACCAATAAAGGCGAGGCTTTTGTCACCGGCTAATGCCAGATCTGGGAAAGGCAGACCAATAGCTTAGGCAGAGACACCACTCTTAAAGTTAAACTAAACACTAAAACAATTGTCTAAAATGCACACCTTCGCAATGACTTCATAAATAGGAGCCACAACTTTTCTCAAGAAAGCCTCTTCTTCACCTCCATAGGCTGGCTTCACATTCTCTCCTGTCATTGGGCTGACATTCCCAGCTAGCATACCATACAATTCAAATGCCATCTACAAAGAGTAATGATAAAAAGGCATCCAATCAGATGCGCTGAAGAGAAAACTCTATGGGATAGTGTTAAATACCCATAAATTAAAAGTCTACACAAAAAAGTAGACAAAATTACATGCAGTTGCATAGTTTTACAATTAGAAACCCAAACCAATCAGCACCCAGACCAAGAAAAAGTATAAAAAATTAAAAAAAATTTTAAAAAGGCAATAGTGTTGGTGTTAAATTCACTTTTGTTCTGAATAATCAAATTGCAATTTTCACTCAAAGCTTGTTTTGAATATGTTGGCCCACAAGAGGAACATACATGGTGATAGATATAACAAAGACACTCTGGCATGAATCTCAAATTTGCAGCTTCCCCCCATATAAGGAGATACAGGCCCATGTACAGGAGTTTGCGCTGTTGCACCTCTTGCTGTATAGTTGGTAACCTGAAGGACGAACCACAAAAGCACTAAGTATAAGAAAATTCCATCACAAGTCATAAACGACATGAAACTCCAATAGAAGCACAATATAGACTCCCATTCAGAATGCAGTTCAGCACTCCATCACGTAACTCAATCCCTTAGTTAAATGTCCCATTGATGTCTCAATCTCCATAAACACCCACACACCGTACACACACACATAAGCAATAACTCTCTATATCTGAGATTTGTATCTTTTTTATCCCCTATACACACACCACACAGAAGCAGTAACATGCCTATCGAACTAAAAGATTAATATAACCAGTCCTATTGAAGTCAAGATCACAAATGGAAAAAGGAAATATGCAACGGTTATCGGCCAACTGATATTGAAACAAGAAATCTTACCAAAGGCTGCTTTTCCTGTGCAAGTACTTGCACCATTTTTTATAATTCTTGAAAAGCTTCTTCATCACTTCAGTTAATGCACGATCATCCAACTAACCAAAAAAATATGCATAGTTATGACACAAGGAATATGAAAACAGATTTCAGAAAGCAAAAACTAATTATTCTCACTTTCAGCTTTGTCAGAAGAGACCAAAGATACAATAACATACTACAAATTCACAAATTAGGTATCACGTGAGACAAATATATTCAATTGCAAACTAGCTAACAATTGTCTCTTCGTGAAAATAGTGACCCTCATTTAAGTCAAAGAAGCATGGCATTCCAAAATAAGCTTTTGACAATGGGATCAGCTAAACTGTCTCCAATGAACTGAAAGTAAACCCACAAAAGACAAAATGCAATACCCAATACCCATCTACATAAATTGTCTTATCAGAACTGGATATATAACTTAATCAATCATTTCAAATACAAACCTTGGGTTGTTGATCAGGCTCCGGAACCAGCCTTTTGTGCACATTTGCAAGTAGTAATATGAGGTGCTCCCTCTGATTTGCCACATTATCCTTCTGAAAATTGATTAGCATAGAAATTGAAAATTTATTAATAAAACAGATGTTTTGAATAAGAAGAATTGGAGTAGTAAATATGGCAACAAGGACCAGAGCTGCAATTTTAAAATGTACAATTTACGTCTGATTACGGCACCTGAAACCCAAACATTGACTGAAGCCAGTCCAAAATGTCTTCATCGTTTTTCTTTTTGTATTCCTTCGGCCAAGGAAGACCTCTGGTGTTACGAAGAGCAAAAACAGCTGCTTTAATCTGCAAACGACATATGGATTATGAGTAAAATTAAAAGTGGAAGTACACTTGGAAATTAGAATAAGAAGATTAGACCTCTGGAAATTTCATAATGGCTTGATTAGCACTATCAGGGTCAAGAGGAAGGATATTGTAAGGGACCAAGAGCTGTGTTTTTTCAGCAACTTTATCCTGAGCCTCCAAAATCTGCATGCATCAAACATAGTCATTGCCAACGAATCCTCAAAGAGCAGGAAAGTAACATAATACAGTAGCAATTGAATCCTGGTATTGTAAAATCAGCATCATACAAAGTGTGAAGGAGAAGGGCCAAAGTAAAAGCTTTACAGATCAGAAATGGAAATATATGAAAGTTTCACCTCACGATCAACTTCCATGGATTGTGTCATATTAACAGCCTTTAAAACCTCAAAGAGAACATTGGCAGTCTGGTATGCCTTGGTAAGTTGTGCACTGTATTACAAAGGAAAAACTAGTATGAGACTAAGCAACAATAGAAGCAATCCTTCACAGCATTCCGCGTACATAACAAAGACACACCGGTTAGCTTTATCAGCAGCATTCTGCAAAGCTTGAATATATTTTGTGTAGTAATGTTGATAGAAGCTCTGCATTTCGCGTGCATCACTATTTTTTACTCTTCCCTTAAGTGTCGGATCATTCTCCTGCAATACAGAGTAAAATTTGCTCACATAGAGACCATTGACACAAGATAACTAAATTTGACGAGGATTGTAAGATCCTGTATTAATCTGATTAACACTGCAGATAGAGACTTGTGGTTTTCCTTTTTGGGAAGAGGGGATTTGCGACTTTAAAAATCCAGTTACAGAACAGACCAACATTTTCCGAACAAGGATCTTTCACACTGTCTCTAATGTGCGAGTGTAGACCAGTCATACATACAAGCACTGACCAGGATAATAATCTCGTAAGAAACTTCCAAACAAACCAAAAAAGATACAGGCGTACACATACAAATATCCACCCATTTTTCATAATCAGATTGTGCAAAAACGATTCACTTTAACCTTACCTTAAAAGCATACAGAAGTTGAAGTCAACAGGCATTTTGCATAACTTTGACTTAAATTTATTAGTAATTTCCATAGCAACTTGATATAATCAAAAAATTAAGATGCCAACTTTCACTTAAGAACCAACTACTATCGTCAAGAGCAAACTTTAGACTGAGAAACCTGTATGCAATCATTGCCCACTTCCAAAAACAGCAGTCCAGAGCTAATTCGCCAGCTTGAGAATCTTACAAATGTAGTTCTCTTAAAAACTGCTTACCTGAACTTTAAAAGTGAAGTTCTAAAGACTATAACTAGGAACTGCAGCGCAATAGATTTCTAAGTCTCAGACGTAACCCATAAGAACTTGTTTAGGACCATATTTCATAATACATGCAAAACCATAAGTTCAAGGCTACTCATTCTTTATGCAAAACAATCAAATTCTCATCTACGCATTTAATAAAGAGAAGGACTTGTTGAAAAGTTGGTGCATAAGGCTTCAAAATTCATAACCATTAAAAGGAACAAATTTGGTGAAGGACTAAGCATCTGCACAGCTGTAAATAAGAGTAACTCCGGAACTCAATATGAGGACAATCTAGTAATAGGTGCATACCCTTTCAAGACGTTGGAGAAGGGCAGTTTTAAACTGACGAACACCACGTCCACTGGAAGTGGGATCCAGTCTATGAGCTTTCTCGAAGGCATAGAATCGACCTACAAACAACACCCAGCATGGAATCACATCTCCGACCCCTTGTCTACATGTCAGAACAGTTTTAAGCAAAAATAAACCTTCCATTTATTGAAAAAATAACCAGATATTCCACAACATAACTCAACTCATACCAATTTATGAACTATTTAACACCAACTGGTGCATAAACACATACAAGACGAGCAAAGAAGAAGTAAAGTCTCCATTTTTCCTGATACCAACTACATAAAAAATCGAAAACAACTAGTCCAACATGCAAACAAGCAACTCATTAAGAAACACAAAAGCAAGGTTGAACAATTAAACACTTAATGATTCAAAAGCTTCACACTTTATGAAACTTACAGAGATAAGCAACCCGGGGATTGTGCGATTCCACCTCATTAGCAACACGCAGAATGGGTGCGATTTCGACCAGCGAAGACGGAACGATCTCACTGTCGAACGCCGCCTCGCCGAGGTTCCCGGCGGTCTGCGTTCGGGTTATACGCCGCTGTAGCGGCGGAGGTTGCTGGTCGGAGCCGCCTCTCGACGACGACGAAGACATTGTTTCTTCACCAAAAGAAAGAAATCAGAACTCCAATTAAAGAAACAAAAAAGTTCAAATTTTTACCCAGCAAATTACAAAAACCAAAAAGAAGAGCAGATTGAACAACTCACCACCAGCTGAACAGAGAAGCTAAGCTTTTGAATCAATCATCTGCAAACATACAACAACATAGAGTTATATGCATAAAGTCTCAAAATTTGTACATGAATTTGCATAAAGTGGAGAATGTGGGGAAGCAGAGGGCTTTACAGAAGCGGAAAGAAGAGAGCTTTCACCAGTGGAGGAAGAAAAACCCTAGGAGAGAGAAGCGAGTGAGCAGAGGGAGATCGAAGGCGGTGCTTCAAGCGTAAGCTAAAATGAAGAAAGGGGGAAAAGGCAAAGCAAAAGTGAAGGGTGGAGGGGACAAAGTTAAGTCACTATCGCTCTACTGCTAATACTGAGAAATGGTGGTCACTTTCTGTCATCTGAGGGCCCACCACGTGCTTAAAGTCTCCGTTTGACAAGATTGCCCTTCATTTTTGTTAGTGTGTTTCTTTCTTGTGAGATGCGAATGCTATTCATATTCTCCTATGATAGTGGTCTCTGTTCGTTATAGTTGAAGTAAGTTGTGGAGTATGTGGTTGAATTGAAAGGATCTATGGGAAAATGAAGCAAGTCACATATTGTTGAAACTGATATCCCGCTGAAACAACCGAATTGATATTCTCCTAATGTTGAGTATTTAAGCGAAAACTTACATTGTCTAGTAATCAACAGTGTTTTAAAAATTTCCACTGAGGGCTTATACGTTGCCCTTCTGTCCCAATTTTGGCCAAAACCGGCTGAAAATCAATTAGGTGGGCTAGGTGGGCATCTAAGGGAGCCTAGGCTGGCTTTTTTATGAAAAAAAATTTATGGTTTTATTTTTTCAACTTAGAAGTTTGAACTATTTTATTTTTATTATAATTTTATATGCTTGATTCATGTTTTAAATTAATTATTGTATTTTTGTTCTATTTATCTTTAATTTTTAGATGTTTATAGTCTTGAATTATACAAGCATAGTTTTTATTTTAAGTAATCCAAGACTAATCCCTATAGGCGTTAGTCCTCTCCTTATCGCCTAACTTCCGCCTAACATTTTTTAGAACCTTGCTAATTAGTAGAGTTAAGATGACCAAACCAAACTATGTTCTTTTACATTCTTTTTTCATAGGTGATCTTATATGATGATTTCAAAATTAAACAACCCTAATTCTTAAATGATATTGTAAAATGATAACAAGACAGCACAACAGGTGATCTTATAGGATTATTTCAAAATTGAACAACTCTAATTCCTAAATGACATTGTAAAATAATAAGAAGAACGTACGATATTAACATAAAATATTCAAATGAGAAATTCCCCATTCTTGAAATTTGAATAGCAAATGGAGGAAGCCCAACGCCCAATGCCATGTTCAAATGAAAAGATTCACAAAGATCCAAGAGCTTGGAAATCGGGTATAGGATCTAGCCGTTATCTGAATTGGCAATTCCAGCCCCATCTATAGCTTTTACTCCACCACTCTTCTGCCATAACTGCGAAAGAACCCACACTGAAAGGAAAACAAATGAGGTCAAAACAGTAACAGCCATGACTTCAAACTGAGGTTTTTATTCAGCAAATCGGATAAAGATTTAGGGATATTTAGGGAATTTCATCCCTGCTAATTATCCTGGGATAAGGGATATATTGTCGGCTTGTTTTGTCTCTAATCCGATGGCTTAGCAGGAGTGGGGCCCACTTTGACTGACAATAGACGCGACTCACGAGGACAATACATACAGAACACAAATCTCCGCATAGGAGACCCAAGGCGACCATTATTACTTTTGGATAAAAAATAATTGAATTCGTTTTCAACTGTGGAAAGAAGAGTAATTACCTGGTAATTAAAACAAAATAAATACATTCTGGGGTGCGGTCCACGTCATATTAATGCCATAATCTAATAACTAGTACAATGAAGTTTGTGATTTCCCTCTGTTTTCTAATACCAACTTTATTTGTTTTTGGATTATCATCGCATCAAATACAAAAGCATAAAATAAAGTAAAAATTCAAAATTTTGTTAAAAATCTTGTAATGTAGAAGAAAAAAATATATGACACTCCTTTAAAAAAAAATGAAAGCATTTAGAAAAAACAGTATATACACGAATATATATTATTTTAATTCAAAACTCATCATTTTTCTTTACGGTAAAGTCATTACAAAAGAGAACGGGGATGTAGTTGATCACTTTACTGAAATGTGATTTCTTTACTTTAGCAAAAGACACAAAATTTAGGGACTGAAAATAAAATTAAAAAAATTGTGATTTGGGCTTGACTCTTCTATGTTCGAAGATGCGCGCAAGGCCCAGAATGGGTTAGGCCAACTTGGTTCCAGTGATGATCCTCCCTCGGAGAGGCAAGCCAAATCAAGATTGAGATCCAAATCGACCCAATTGCGACATTGGATTTCCTTAAACACTTCCAGTAATAATTGTCACGCTACTATGATATATCTCTAGTTTTGCACTCCACCGGAAGTAATTTGGTGGTTGTTTCAGTTTCATTTCGAGTATTTTGTAGTCGGAGAAGTATGATACTTCTTGTTGAAAAAAAAAAACAACGCAATAAAAACCCAAAAAAAAGGAGGCAAAAAAAAGGCCTTGGGTTCCTATGAAAATATATAGAGAAATGCTGTGGTAAAGGACTACTGGGGGCTTAAATAAAGGAATTTATGTTGTAAACTGTGTTTCAGTATGACTGTGTAAACTAGAAGTAGGAATACTGACTAGATACGATGTATTCAGTAATAGGAATCCTATATGGACTCTGTGTATTAATGAGGCCCATTCCTATTAGGGTTGGAACCCCGAATCTTCCACTATAAATACAGGCACTATACAAGGGGTAAACAGACATTCAGATATGAATCCCCATATTCTGACACCTCTCTATTTCTCTCTACAACACGTTATCAGCACGCTCTAACGCTACGCTTACGGAGTTTGAAGGTTTTCTGATCAAATTCTTAAACTTGGTTTGAAGGATTTTGGTTTTCTAGAAATTCTTACAGAATTTTCCAAACCCCACGGTTGCTCAACTCAACTTTTGATCAAGTAATTCTAAAACTCAATTTTCATGTTGATTTTCGTTTTATTTCTTCTATTATATGCTATGATCAAAATTTGGTGAAGTGTGTGCAAGCAAAGAAGAAATCGGAAAAACCAAAAGAAAACAGAAACTGTGTTCTTGTTTTCTGCGTGGAGCCGAGCCGGCCGACTCAGCCACGCCAGCCGCCCAGCTGCGACAAGCCGCAGCTCGCGCAGCCGCCCAGCGCGCCCAAACGACGACGTTTTTGCGTCGTCTTCTCCAATTGCCGCCGCTGACGATCTCGCCGAGCTTTCTTTTCCGGTTGGGTCCTTAAAACGAGCACACGACACCCAAGGTTCGCCATTGGGTTCGGTGCTCGTCCGGAACCGATTGCCCGCCTGAGATCCGTCGCCGAATTTGGAGAAAACCGGCGAGTAAAATCTCACCGAAATCGCCGCCGATATCCCCCCGAAATTTCAAACCTCCGGTTGTCTTTGGACATAAAACCGACCGCACGAACCCCACCGTTCGCGAGTGGGCTAGGCGGTTGGTTTCCGGAACCTCTCGAACCACACCGGAAAAGCCGCCGGCGTTGGACCAAAACCGCGAGTTAAAACTCGCCGGTTTTGGCGCCGCCGCGCTTGCCGTGTTAGTGGTGTCGCCGGACTCGCCGCGTCTGTGCCGCCGACGGGCTTGTACAGCCGTCGCCACCGCCGCAGGCTCGAGCCACGGCCGATCCTTGCAGATCGCGCGACGGCGGCCAAGCCAGGTTCGGATGAACCAGTCCGAACTGGTTCATTGGGTTCGGAAATCCCCACCGAACATTGGGGGAGTTTTTGGGTTTTTGAAGATTGTTCGGAAGGCCCACCCGAACGTCCAAAAAGATGGCCCAGGGGTCGTTCGGAAACCCTAACCGAACGATACTGCTGCAGCCCCTCGCTCGTTCGGAGGCACCATCCGAACGCGCTAGAAGGGGGCTACTGGCTGTTCGGAGATACCATCCGAACGCGGCGCGCATGGGTCGCACTTTCGTTCGGCACGCCCCACCGAACACGGAAGATAGGCTTGCTGGGCTGTCCATTTGGACCATTTGGGCCTCTGTTTTACTGGGCCGGAGCAAGCATTGGGCTGGGCTCCCATTAATTGGGTTGGGCTCTTCTATTTAGGCCCATTTTTTTAAAAAAATTGGGCTTAAGGTTTCATTGCCCCCCATTCTTTCAATTGGACTTTATTCCAATTCGAGCCCGAATGGCTCCACAATCCATGCACGTCCCAAAGACGAATTTGCATGAACTTTGCATTTGACTCGCGCACTTTGCCAATGCGTTTGAGCACGCAAACATTATTGAACTGTAAGTTCATAAAAAAAAATCTCGACTCGCACTTTCGAGCATAGAAACGTGATGTTTCCTAAAACTCACCACGCATGGTGAAACTTGAAGTTTCCATGCCTAAATCCGAGAGAAATCTCACCAGCATCAAGTTTTCGTCGCAGAGATTTTAATCTCGCCGGATTCATGGCGATAAGGACCTTGAGCTCTCAGCTAAGACCTTTGAGACCGCGCCCACCAAATGGTTTCCCCCATTGGCGTCGTCGATGCCAGTATTGTTAGTCGTTTTGTTTATGAACAAAACTGACACTCGTCTCTTGTTTCAGAGATCACGAGAAGCATGATCTCTTGATCTACTTGCCTAAAGCAAGATATGATTGGCAAAACTTATGTTTCAAGACTCGAAGTCTGTGAGTAAACATACGTTTGAAGTTTGTAGAATCTGATCCCTCATTGGGCTGTGCAAGCCGAACTTGACCTAGAATGATCTCCTTTAGTAGATCTCCTTGACTTTCTATACTTCTTATGTGCTCATGAAGCAGCAATATAGCGAGTGAAAGTTCATCAAGTCCCTAGATCCGATTAGTGCTTTGTTGTTCGCTGAAAAGCACAACAGCTCGCGTCTCATTAGCTCGAACCGCTCCCTTGCCTAGAGCAAGCATAAGCGTTTTCTGGAAGCTCAAACCGCGATTCTTTGGCACCAAACTTCAAGAGTTAGGGAAATGTTCATCCTTCCCAATCACAAAATAGCCAATCATATGCTGTCGTGGTAGTGGTACATCCATTGGTTGCGCACTCATAGCGCCCCTACTAATGTTGATTATGAGTACAACTCCGATATGCAACCCAAGAGAGACATGGAACGGCCTTGTTGGCCGATGATTATGTAGCAAACTGAGATTTTGCCCTCTCATTCGGATTTAGTTCAGTATTTGGTGCTTGTTTTAGTACTTGTATATTGTTCTCGAATATCAATTAATTGAACCCATTGGAACTAGAAGTTCCTTTGTTCATGTGACCAATTCAATTAATTCATGTTGAGGTATGTCTAGTGGGAAGTTAGATGTCTGGCTGACAGCGCGATTGCGCATGATATTCTCCCTGCCTGGAGATATAAATCTAACTTCATACCTCCATGTAGACCTACAAAGGCCTTATACTCACCATGTTCCAAAGAACATTATTGAGTTAGAAGGATATTCGATTGAACAATTACCATGATGAAATCACTGAAGAGAATGGTAAGGAATATCTTTGCATTACCTCCTAATTATACGGCCATGAGCGTATATTGGAGAAGATGGAACGCCTTTCGCATGAGTTGTAGTACACAATCATTCGCTCGATTGAGGCGCATCGCGTCGCTAGCATGGAGCTAGGGCGCACCATGTTGCTAGCTTGAAGCTAGCCAACTTGAGCACTTATTTGTTTTGACATGACCATTTGGGACATCCCGGTCAAGATGTGATGCGCCGTATCTTCAATGGGCATCCCCGTGTACGACCTCATGTCTTTTAAATACACTTTGCCAAGCATGCTCGTTGGGAATGTGGTATACTCTACCCTCCCCTGCAAAGATACTTAATGTTCTCCTTTTCTTCAGCGGATTTAAGGGGAAGTTTGTGGACAATTCCAACCAATCTGCGGACCATTTAAAGATTTTATGGTTTTGGTTGATGCACCGACTCGCTGGTCACATGTCTATAGTTCACCTGAAATGCTACTTTGCTAAACTCCTGGCCCATATTGAGGGCTCACCACCCCGGTTATCCCTTGAAGTCTAGAAGACTGGATAACGCCGGAGAGTTTATATCGAAGGTTTTCGATGATTATTGCACATCCCTTGGGATTGTGGTTGAACATCATGACCCCTATGTTCCCACAAGTCTCGTAGAAGCGTTCATAAAGCGTTTTTAGTTGATCATAAGGACCTTGGTGATGCATACCAAGCTTCCTACTTCTGCGTGGGACTATGCAATTCTGCATGTAGCCATATTGGTCCGCTTGAGGCCCACCTCCACCCAACCCTTTTTGGCGTTACAGCTGGTTACTGGGTACGAATTTGGATTTCGTATTTACGCATTTTGGGTGTGTAGTTTATGTGCCAATTGCGCCGCCGCAACGTATTAAATTGGGTCCTCAACGGAGGCTGGGATTCTCTGTCGGTTATGAATCCCCCTCCATTATGGGTTTTCGAAAGCCATTTACAGGCGATCTCTTTCTCGCATATTTGCGAATTGTCACTTTGATGAGACAGTATTCCCGCCGTTAGGGGGAGATAAGAACGTCAACGTTCCTGATGAACGACGCGAATTGACGTGGCTTATACCCACTATGTCTCATCCTCACCCCCGTACCGCACAGTTTGATAAGCAAGTGCGATGTATTCTAGATCTTCAGAGTGTTGCACATGTATGCCAGACGCCCTCTCTGATCTAGCTAAAGTGACGAGATCATATATACCTGCTGCAAACATGCCTGTATGAATGAGATACAGTCTTGGAAAGACAGCATATATCGGCGGCTAGCCAATCATCTGTCGTCGGCCAAAGGCGAGGCAGATTAATCGGTTCGAAGGATTCACTCCCTAGAAGAGGAGAAGTATGGCACAACCGAATCCTATCGCTATCTCAACCGATCCAACTCATGAAATTGATGAGGATTATGGATGTGTCCTGGGAGACGTCCCAGGGGAGACCCCAGATCCTACTCCGAGAATCAGGAGATCTCGGTCCATTATACTAGTTTTGGATGAGTTGTGGAATCGAAATGAGATAATCATCGATGATACATTCGCATATACAGTGGCCACTGATACAACAAAATGCGATAATATCGAACCACGTTCCGTTGATGAATGTCGATGTAGAACTGATTGGTCAAAATGGAAATACACAATGCAGGTCGAAGTAGATTCCTTACCAAAGTGAAAGGTGTTGGGACCAGTAGTGTCCATACCTCCCAATGTGAACCCTGTAGGTTACATGTGGGCATTCGTGAGGAAGTGTAATGAGAAGAATGAAAGAGTGCGATATAATGCACATCTCGTGGCGCAAGGCTTCTCTCATTAGCCCTGGCATTGATTACGATGAGACGTATTCTCTCGGAATGGACGTAATGACGTTCCACTACCTTGTCAGTTTGGTAGTTTCCCAAGAACTGACTATGCAGCTTATGAATGTGGTTATAGTTTATCTCTATGGGATCTTGATACAGAGATATAGATGAGAGTCCTAGAAAGACTTCATCAGACTGAGTCAAATAGTTCTGAACCACGGAACACCCCCTCGATTCGATTGAGGCGTTCACTTTACGGATTGAATCAATTCGGACGGATGTGGTATAACCGTCCTAGTGAATATTTGATCAGTAAGGGATATATGAATAACGATCTATGCCCCTGCGTGTTTATCTAGAAAGCACATTCCAGATTTGCGATAGTTGCAGTCTATGTCGATGACATGAATCTCATTGGTACTCTGGAAGAGCTTGAGATTACTGCCTCACACTTGAAATCGGAATTTGAGATGAAGGACCTAGGGAAAACTCGATTATGTCTCGGCCTTGAGCTTGAGCACTGCACTGATGGTATTCTGGTTCATCAGTCCAACTACACCCACAAGGTGTTGCGACGCTTTAGTGAGGATAAAGCGAAGCCTTCGAGTACACCCATGGTCGTCCAAACGCTAGATGCTAAACGAGACTCATGCCATCCTAAAGAGGATGATGAAGAGTTATTGGGACCAAAAGTTCCATATCTAAGTGCAATCAACGCTTTATTGTACTTAGCTCAATGCACTAGGCCGGACATCTCGTTTACTTTGTTAGCTCGATGTAGCTGCGCGCCAACACGCCGCCATTGGAATGGTGTTAAAGACACTTTCCGCTACCTTAAGGGTACGACGGATATGGGCTTATTCTATCCCTATGCATCTCCGGATGGATCATCTCCCCTTGATCATCGGAGTGATGCTTGCCTTGTTAGATTTGCTGACGCAGGTTACTTATCCAGACCTGCACAAGGCACGTTCCCGAACTGGTTATGTCTTTACCATTGGGAATACCGCGATATCTTGGAGGTCTACGAAGCAGACTTTAGTTGCTACTTCTTCGAATCATGCCGAACTCATCGCCCTTCATGAAGCCACACGTAAGTGTGTTTGGCTGCGAGCCGTTATTGAGCATATTCGGCAGACTAGCGGATTGTCGTTCGTTTGTGATGTTTCGACAACTATCTATGAAGACAATTCCACATGTATCGACCAAATTAAGAAATGATACATCAAAGGAGACAACACCAAGCACATCGCGCCGAAGTTTTTCTTCTCACATCAGCAACAAGAGCATCAGAAGATTGAAGTCAAGCAAATCCGATCGCAAGACAACCTCGCAGATTTGTTCACCAAGTCTCTGTTGAAGGCTACTTTCCAGAAGCTCGTTTGTGGAATCAGATCACGTCGATTGTGAGATTTGACACGTATGTAGTCTTCAGGGGGAGCATTGTCGACTTCAGGGGGAGTATACGAAAGTGTACTCACTTGACCTTAATGTACTCTTTTTCCCCTTAGCACAGGTCAACTTTTTCCCACTGGGTTTTGTTGCCTGGCAAGGTTTTTAACGAGGCACCCGCGTTGGGTTGGTCATAGCTCTGACTGCTTAAGTGTCGACATGCGCTGCTCACCTTTTTCCCTTCGCTTTGGCTTTTTCCCACTGGGTTTTCCTTAGCAAGGTTTTGGTGTTAGCATATCCCTGAATGGATCCCTTTTGGACATACGTATCCCCGAGTGCCTACCACAATGACTTCATCGACTGCCTACATCTTCCTCTGAAGATCTGATGTGACTACTTCTTATGTTCTACACATTCAAGGGGGAGTGTTGTAAACTGTGTTTCAGTATGACTGTGTAAACTAGAAGTAGGAATACTGACTAGATACGATGTATTCAGTAATAGGAATCCTATATGGACTCTGTGTATTAATGAGGCCCATTCCTATTAGGGTTGGTAAACCCTGGGAATCTTCCACTATAAATACAGGCACTATACAAGGGGTAAACAGACATTCAGATATGAATCCCCATATTCTGACACCTCTCTATTTCTCTCTACAACAATTTACTGTTAAATACAAATTGACAGTGAAACTGAACTATCTTAAGGCTGTAATTGAATTTGGAGGGTATATAGCATGTAAACAACCCCCAATCATGTGCTTATGCCCATTGTCGAACGACTGAACTCAACAACAAGTAGAGAGGGAAGTTTTGAATTCAGTCATTCGACAAAAACTGAAAAGGCCGTGATTTGGGGTTGCTTACATGTAATAAACTCTCCAAATTCAATTACAGCCCTCAGATTATTCAGTTTCAGTGCTAATTATATTTAATAGTGAATCTATTACTATAATCCCTTACAATACACCTTACCATAGCATTTGTTAAATATATAAACTCCAACTTTGACCTGTTATTTTTTTGCATTTCCTTTTGCGTTGACTTTCATGAACTATATTTTAAGGCTTTTGCTAGGTCAAAAGATAAAGCTATAAGTGCAATTTCTTGAGTATCTACAACAAATTTTAACATGGGCTAACAAAAAAGCCAATGGTTTGGAATCTACATACAGTCTAAGATGGAGGAGGGGAAACTAGACTTCCTCCCACCCAAGTATCGATTATGAAATCCAAACATATTATGATTCATAAAGTAAGCCTTTGTGGTTTCTTGAAGGAAGAATATCATATTAGATTGCAATAAATTGCATGTTTAGTCCTCCAAAATCAATAATAAAAACGTATATGTTTTGGTGAAAATATTACTTTTAGTGCATAAACAACCGTTTATTATGATTTAAATTGGTGTAATGGAAGTTCGAACTCGATACAAACAATCATGATCGATGTCGTGACCATAAACAATGATCCACTACAATCTAAATTACAGGAATGACGTTCCAACTCATATTAAAAAAGAAAAAAAAAAAAAAAAAACATCGCTTGTATATTGCTTATTCAACCGACTAATTAAAAGGGAGCGGCAGTTGAAACAGTTTGAGAACACCAGTAAGCCTGCAAATCCAGAGACACGCATCATTGAGTTGAAAGAGTCACAACACACACATCACAATACATACAATCAAAAGAGTCCATTGTTTAAGCATAATCGTATAATCTTCACTCTCCCTCTCATTTGTCAGCTTTCTTTTGTCTCCCTCTTTTGAGTGATTGCCTCGTTGCCTATTGTTACAATTCACCATCAGTTTCTGACTCTTTTTTGTTTTTTCATTTGTCTTTGCAGTCCTTAATTTATAAACAAACCCCATCAGACCTCATGTTTTTCTTTAACAAGCACAAGCATCTCCTCTATCATTCCCCTTCTTGTTCCTCCATAAGATTCCATTCACAACATTCTTTGTTGAAGATCATTCAAAATCCATTATTTTTTTCAGTTCTTGGATGTTGCTGTGCCAACTGTCAACTGCCAACTGGGTTTTGCTTGAAGGTCCCTGAATTTGGCTGAAAAGAGATTCAAGGTGAGAAAGTGATGTCTTTTTGCAGAATAAGTTAGCATGGTGGTGTATTGTGTTTATGAGGCGTTTTTGTTTTGACTGAGTGAAAGGAGGCAATGAATTTATGATTGCAAATATCAAATATTGGCTCTAGGGGTAAGCATAACCTGTTGTTTTGAAGTAAAGTTCTAGCTTCAATGGTTGCTTTGATTCTGTTTTCTATATGAATTTGGTCACAGAGGGTGAGTGGTCATTCTGATTCCTATTCATCATTGTTTGAGGAAATTGATTTCAAGTTTTTCAGTTTATGATTCAGAAGACTCTAAGACCACGTACTGTAGCAACATATTTTGAAGTGTTATAGCACTGAATCACTGATTGATCAAATATCATATCCAGTTAATTGCTACTACTAAGAGGATATTCTGCTCTAATGGTTTATTTCTTGTTAAGATATTTACAGTGCTTTTAATTCTGTTGACTATTTTTGTATGGAAAAGATGAGATTTAGTTTTGAATGTTAGACTTGATTTTCTTCTTTGGCATAAGGTTCAGTGTGCAGCAAGGTTTTGGTATCAGCGCAAATGGCATCGTCTTTGGAAGATCTTCTAGCAGAAGATGGTTTTAAGGGAAGAAAATTGTTGACGAGGTCTAGGACTTCCTCCCTTTCTGTTCCAAATACAAAGTATTCCCCTAATTCAGATCCAAATAGAAAGCATTCCTCAGCCGGAGAGAGGATTCGTACAGAGAAAACAAGGTCTGATGTGTCACGGTACGCTGTGAGAAATGATCTTCAAACAAGTGATGGTAGTAGAAGTAGTAGGAGATCAAGAGATGATCTTATTAGAGGAGATAGAGAAGATGGAAGGTCAAAGAAAGAAGTTAGGGATAGAGTTGGAGGACCAGGTCTTACGAGAATGTGGGAAGCTAGAAGTTTAAACAGTGTTTTTCCCAGGAATCAGCCAGGAAATGAGATAGTTGAGGTTGATGATGGAGATTTTCAGAGATATAAGGACATATATTCAAATGACTTGTATGGCTCAGAGAGTAGGAAGGATAAGCAGTCTAACGGAAGTATGGAAAATGAAGGATTTGAAGAGGGATCCAAGAAGGAGATGGAGATCGATAGGAGGAATGGAGACAGTTCACTGAAATATGTCCCGGGACGTATGAGTTTTAGTGAGAGTAATAGACAAAGCAGGAAACTGGCTGAGTCCTCCAATGACAGATCAAGGAGAGATTCATCATATAGCAAAACTTCTGAAGATGCTAGAACCCAAAGGCGGGACAAAGTTCTACGATCCGTTCCTGAACCTGCTCTTGATGAAATTGCTATCCAAGCCATGGTTTCCATTCTGAGCGGATATATTAAGCGTTTTCTCCAAGATGAGAGTTTCAGAAATGCGCTTAGAGACAACTGTATGTCCACTCTAAACTTTGTTGATCCGGGAGAAGGCCATGCTGAGAGCAAAATCATAGCTAGCCTTGATCATTCAATTGAAACTGTGCAAAAGGCTGCAGAGAATACTGCAAGTGAAAAAGATTTAAAAAGAGCTTCTTTGCAGCTTAGTGTTATTACAGGGCTGAATACAGCTGATTTGAAGGATGGATTTACATCTGGGGTACCTAATTATAAATTGTCAGCTTGCGCTCATCTGTACCTCAGTGTGGTGTATAAGATGCAGAAGAAAGATAAGGTATCAGCAAAGCATCTTTTGCAAGTGTTTTGTGATACACCGTTTCATGCAAGAACGACATTGTTGCCTGAGTTGTGGGATCACCTATTTCTTCCACATCTTTCGCACTTAAAGGCGTGGTATGATCAAGAAGCTGATTCTCTCGAAGATAGGCAAAACAAGCCAAGGAAACTGAAGCTTTTGGGGAAAGTGTACAATGATATTTTAGATTCTGGTACTTACCAGTTTGCAGTTTACTACAAAGACTGGCTTACAGAAGGAGCTGAGCCTCCTTCCATTCCTTCTATCCATATCCCATCAGTACCGCTTCAGGAAGTTCAGCAGGGAAGTTTTCATGGTCATCCTTCAGCCGCTGCCAGTCCAGGTGGTCCACAATCACTAGTCAGCAAAAAGCTATATGATTCTGTGTTTGGTCGTCCAAGTAAACCCGAATCTGATGAGGCAGAAGATGATGGAGAGGTTGAAAGCTTCGATGATTGTATGAGAAGTTTCGATGGGCCAGCTGTTGTTAAACAAACAAGTCAGCACTCTGGTGAAATAGTTCAGTACCAAGAGATTGAAGAAGATTCTGCTATGAGTGCACAGGAAGATGGATGCCTTTCTGTAAGTAGTTCTTTTCTGAATTGTTTCTTTATCCAAGCACATTTAACCAGAGCTAGTTTTAATACATGTTTGCCTAGTGACAACCTCATGATTGGCTTCTAGAGTAGTTAGCGGCAGTCTTCAATTTAATGTTCTCTTGCCTTAAAATGAGGAGTTTGCATAAATGTTTATCCTACCAATTACAGTGCTAACAGATATGAAACATTTTACTAATCCCAATTTGCATCTTGGCAAACTTTTGCAAAATGCTGATATGGTACTGTATCTGGTTATTTGTGAGGTACGAAAGCATGAGATG
Source organism: Spiraea crenata (assembly GCA_033992175.1). Lineage (NCBI taxonomy): Eukaryota > Viridiplantae > Streptophyta > Magnoliopsida > Rosales > Rosaceae > Spiraea > Spiraea crenata. The sequence continues at coordinate 906,655 of JAVBHV010000022.1, forward strand.
TTTTTTTCTGCTATGATCTTCATGCTCTGAATAATTTATGTAGGAAAATGGACTCGTAATGACAGAAGAGCAAAACTGGGATTATCTAATGGGTGAGACACCTGAAATTGACATCAATCATCGGTTTGGTAACCTATGTGTAGAAAATACAGCAAGCAACCAGATGCTGCATGCACCAGCATGTACTAAAGAGGGTAAAATCTCCCTCCAAATCAGTCCAAAATCCGTTTTCCAACAGCGCCACACAGAGGGTTCCAATTTTGCCAACATTTCTACTGTTTCAAATTGCAGTGAAGCATCAATTGCCAGTTCTGTTGTAAATGTACTATATTCCTACTGTTCAGCTTTGTAGTTCAGAGTCATAGAATGTAATTTTGGAGTTTATGGTACTTATATTTTCTCTCTTTAACTGCAGCCAATCAAAGCAAGGTCTTCCTTCGAAGGTGAGTCAAAAGGAAAATGTAAGATACTACATTACAATGCACATCTTGATTGTTGCTCACGTTTACATTTCCTTAACACAGAGTTACATGGAAATTATTTTGAAGAAGGAATCACTTTCTCGAGCATTCCGCAGGACTTCATTTGTCCTCTAAAGGGACAGTTGTTTGAAGATCCAGTGACCCTAGAGACTGGCCAAACCTTTGAGCGGTTGGCCATTATGGCATGGTTTGATCAAGGAAACAGAACATGTCCTGTGACTGGGAAAACGTTGGAATGTCTAGCAGTGCCTCTTCCAAACTATATCTTAAAGCGTGTCATTCATAGTTGGAAATCTGAACATTGTAGAAAACTCTTGGATTTTGCCTCTCAAGTTGTGGGAACCTCAGGGAGAGATGGGTCCAAAGAATGTAATGAGACAGCTATCTTTGCGCTCGAGCAGCTTCTCACTTGTTTCAGAAAAGAGGAAAGGACAGAAAATGCCAAGCACCTTGTCTCAGTTGGAGGCTTGCAATTTCTTCTTCAATGGTTTGAACTAGGAAAGGCAGAGGAGAGGTCACGGGCTGCAGCTCTATTGTCCTGTTGTATAGAAGCAGATGCAGATTGTAGGACTATTGTAGCAAAAGACATCAAGAGACAGTATGTTATGGAGCTACTTCAGAGCAAGCAGGTTACTTTAAGAACGAACGCAGTGTTGTTGTTGGCAGAACTGATTTGCCTGAAGAGGTGAGTATTATTGACTGGTTTGTCGTAGATTCAAATCAAGATTTGAAAGTCCAAGTCATACATTATTTATTTTCTTTGTGAGAATATGTGCATAAAAAAACTCTCTTCTGGAAGCAGTATTTGCCTATATTGGCCATGGTGTTTGGATTAGTTCTTACTGGAAGCAGTATTTGCCTATATTGGCCATGGTGTTTGGATTAGTTCTTAAAGGAGCATCCATGAAAGCGTGATGGTTAATGATTGTTTGGTATCATTAACTCCATGTTGTTTTCTTTTCCATTGCAGGAAGAAGGATATTACAAAATTTCTCATTAGCTTGCAGACTGAAGGGGGTGTGGATACAATGGATGTTCTGCTCCGGTGTCTCCAAAGTTCTCCAGCCAACCACAGAGCCCTCGTTGCTGTACTGTTGCTTCATATCGATCTTCTGGTATAGTCCTTAAGTCATTCAAAGAAACCTTTTAAAATTTCCTCTTCCCATTTTTTTCCATTAATCTTGATGCCATGCCACTTTGCTTGTCACTTTCTTGCATAAGCTGACGTAGGTATTATGAATGGCCCTTATGTTGTATGCAAATAGACTAATTAATGAAGGCAAACAGACCGCAGAAGTTGCACTGTATTTTGATGATTGCTTTGAACATTTGATGATTATTCCACAATATTTTGAACTCATTTCAAAATTTATTGGAAGATATAAATTGTCTCTATTTCGTTTCGCATGATCAAACCTATGTTGGCTAAGACAAACATTTACAGGTAGAAGTAGAACCTCAGACGTACAGCATCCATGGTGAGGAAGCTGTTGATGCCATTACAGAGGCTCTTGATTGCAGCTTAACTGATGAGAATGTCCGAGAGAACTGTTGTAAAGCGCTTCTTATCTTGGGGCGGTGTTTCTCTGTCTGTGGGAAATCGTCATCCCCAAGCTGGATCTTGAAGCAAGGTCATTATAATGGTAAATGTGAAGCAAGTTCACTTGAGATAGAAGAAGACGGGTCACTGGCTGATGACGCATTTCCATTGGTACATATTCATTCAAATCCAATTCTTTTCCTGGTTGATTAGAGAGCTTCTAACTGATTTTGTGATGCTTCTGATTATAGGATGACGAGGACAATTCCATCGAAGATTGGCTGAGGAACTTAACAGTTGCACTGCTTGGTAGCGGAAAGAAGCCTTTCTTAGAAACACTTTCAAGATGTTTAGGATCCGAAAACTTATATTTGATGAGGGTGTGCCTAATCACCGTGGAATGGTTGAGCCGGGCACTTTCTTCACTATCAGGTTCTGAGTTCCAGCTCTCTGCCTTCTCATCTCTCATTTTCCCTCTAAAAGAAAACCTGAAGAATGCTAAGCTAGTTGAGCACCAGATTCTTGCTTCCATGTCTCTGCTCAACTTCAGCAACATATCTGGTTAGTCACTTCTACCCAAACTAGTTTCCCTCAAATTTTACGTAAGATTGAATAACAGAAATTGTGGTATGGTATGAATGTATCATTTGATGGGCGCAATCGAGCTTTGATGAGTCGATGTTCTGATTGTTGAATAGATGCTAAGTTTAATTACCATAATTTTACTTGTCCATTGCAGAATGCAGGGTGCTATTGATGGAAAGCACAGATCTTGCACTTCCTCTAGAAAACCTTGCTGAAGTAACATGGAGTGCAAAGCTCCTACATGCCATAATTTCTGGAGACAACCTTTAATCCGGTATAGAATAAACATCCCCGCCAGTGTTCTTTCTCTGTAATTTCTACAATTTTGCAGGCATTTACAGGAATCAAAACGAAACAAGAAAGGCTTATAGGGAATCAGTGATGAGATTTCTTATAAGTTTTATTTAGTCAGGCACTTGTCGAGTACTTATATAAAGTGAACTGCGTAGTGTTTAGTCGACGGTGTATTGTAAATTGTAATTTGTAGTGAACAAAAACCTATGTACATAAAAAAAAAAGTTAATATATTTTACTTCTTTCCCTATAATTAATCTTTTGGAATCAATTTAACTAAGTTACAAAACAGGTACTTTACCAAAATTTGGCGTAGTCTTACTCAAAATATAGATACACGGGAAACAAAGTTTTGAAAGTGAAATTACTAACAAATTTTTGTACTTTTTTTTTTAATATTGAAAGAAGAGTTGTAACTTGTAACGACGTATGTAAATACACAAAAAAGGATGATTTACTTGTCCACAACGAAAAAGGATACATGATAATTAATAGTAGTTCGATGATTGGTGACAGTCAACGACTAATAACGGTTTCATAAGTGCGCCAATTCTATTATAATATTCACTCATTCAAGATTGCCGCCGATTGAAATTATGCATACACTTCAATCTAAAAGAGTCTTTGCGCGCAAATTTAGTTATAACTAAATTTCAAAAACACATATAAGCCAACCATAGCAAATCCATCGATTAAAACACAAATGATTACATGAAATTAAATGACAAGAGGTACTAAAATTCCCCCAGAATCTAAAACAAAATAAACAGAAACTCCTAAAGACCATACAAACTGAAAGGCCAATCACGCCCAACCCACCACCAGCTTGCCTTTGTCCCGCCGTCCACCACCGCCTTCCGCCCCCGCAACCTCTGGCTCCGCAGGAGCCGCTGGAACTTGCACCTGTCGAGCTATCCTCCTTGCGTGTCGGAGGCTCTCTCCAGTAAAAAGTGAGTGAGGCGGCCTATGCACCTCAACCAGAGCAACCCCACAACCTCCAGCGTCCTCCACCACTGCCGCAGCAGCCCTGGGAGGAGCGTTATCGGCATGCACACGTCTCCTCCTCCCCCTCCTCCCTGTCCTAGCGTTGCACCTCCTGGCTCGCCTGGCTTCTTTCTCCTCCTTAGTTTCGTTTTTGAGATGCACAACTCTCACATGGTTGGCGTAGAGTTGTGACAGCTTGAAGGGCTCCATGCACAGAGGGCATCGGAAAGGATCGCCTTCCCGGAGACGTGGCAAGCTTCGGATCCGGCCGTCTCTGGACCCGCCAGCTCCAAGGTCCTGTTGCGGCTCAGTGGGGGCGGCGGCTGGTGCAGGTGGAGATGCCGGCGTCCCGTACGGCACCGGAATGGCGGTCACCAGAGGGATTCCTTCCGGGATGTCATCATCGCCGCTGACCCATATGTAGTCCCGGGGCTCAGTCTCCGGGACGGAAGTATTAACGGCTAGGAGTGGAGGGACGTCAAGAGGTGCAGTACTAGTGCTAGCACCGTCACGGCTGGTGGTAGCATTAGCACTGTAGTACGGAACTCGAGATGGATGGTGGTGGTCGTGATTCAAGTGGGGGGCCCAATCCGGGTTGGGTTTATCAAAACCCGGTGGTGGTGGGAGATGGAAGTGAGTGGGACCGTGATGAAGGTCAGCGTTTAAAGGACGGGGCGGTGGGTGTGATGATGAAGAGGCGTTGAGATCCCGATGAGATCTCATCCCCTCTTCTTCATGAGGCCGCACGACCTCATGAGTCACCACGGTGTTTACCGGGCCATGGTGACCTGAGAGTAGCATACGGCCAAGATCGGCGGCTGAGGGATTAGCTAAGATTGGGACATCAACGTAGGAGTGGAAGTGCAGCCTATGGACCGACCCGATTGGAAGAGGAGTTTGGTTTTGGACGTTGTTGTCCAAACTACTGGGCCTAGCTCCTAGCGGAAATCGACCATTCGAATTGGTCGAGCCGCTAGGGTGGCCGGATTTGTTGTTGGTAAATGAATCCATGTAGAGGTGTAGAGAGATGGAAAACTGGTCGAGAAAAGATGAGATTGATGATATGACGCTACTCAAATGGTGAGGTGAGTGATAACGAATGAAAATTGAGCGAACTTAAAAAGAAACGCCGATGTCAAGATGGTAAATACGATGAATAATCGATCCCTTTTTGGAACGAAATTTCCATCGGTCATTTGCCACGGTTAAATTGCCAACGGGGTGCAGAAGAACGACCATTAGTTTTCTCGATAGGAATGAAATCTGTCCGTTTTGGGTTTATTTGGAAAAAGAGTTAAATTTTTAAACTAAATCCAAGTGCGTATCCACAAACGAGGTGTGAAAATTAAATGCGTTTCTAAAAGGAAAACGAGATCGGTGCATGCACTTTGTTTGGTGGCTTTGTTGCTCCAATGGAAACTACAAGTTTTGCCATTTTTCAGAAATTGAACCATTTTTGTCTATGGTAGCTAAGATTACTGACTGATTTGTGTTCAGCTCACATTGTAGTACTACTATGTTGGTGAGGGTTATACACTATCCTTCTTTCCGAATTAAACGAAATCCGTAATGTTCTGTAATAATAACTTGTGATGGCGGAGCTTGAATGAAGAATCAGTACATAGATGTGCATATGAGTTAAGAAGCATCTTCATTTTGTTACAAGTTACCAATAGATATAGATATACGTATATACAATTTCTTGAATTGGTTCATTCAAGTAATGAAGTTATTTTTAACAAAACTACATGTAAAGTACTGTTGGAAAGTTAACGAGACTTTCAGGGGATCATAGCGTGACCCTTCTAAAACACATTATTTTGGACATTGTCATATCATTTTTTTCCCATATATGCCCTTAAATTAATGTACTTGGACATAGTATATGTGGTTGCTCAAACTAATTAACAAAATGACAATTTTTGTTCAATGATGCTTTACAGGTGTTAATCATGCAAGCTTTATTCATTGAAATTAAAATTAATTTTGTCCTAATCTTTAATTAGGGTAATTTTAAAACACTAGTAATGTTCTTGCAGTGATATGATATATCATGATAGAATTTTCTCAAAGCTCAATTACCTGTTTTGAATGACAAACCTCAATTTTGTGTTGATACTCATGAAAACATTTGCTACTGAAGGAGCTTGGGATTGGGTCAACTGCACTCAGAGCGCTCAGTAACTATAGTACTGTACATATATACAGAAATATTACTAGACTTACTAGTTGGTTACTAGAATTAATACGGTACTGCTCACTTATCAATGTGGATTCGTGGACTCGAGAAATTAAGGAAACATATGTAAAAGGAAAATGTTTGTAACTTGTTACCAAAACATTTCTGCAATAATAAAATTGTCTGTTTTCTTTTGTCTTTATCCCATTTATAATCACCAGATAGGATTTCCTACATGTTATAGATGGTAAGAAATTTAATTACCATGCATGCACTTGATGAGCCATTTGCCTCCAGTGTAAAAACTTACTCAACTCATTAAGAAGTTGCTTACATGCACAATTTGTTCATGGGCCCGCTTCAAACTTCTCGGGCCCATCACAGAATCTATATAAACAACTTAAAGTCCAATGGATTGACACACAAGAGTACGGAGATCCTGTTTCCTTTTGTTAGTTAACTCTAGCTTTCATTCCTTTCTACTAGCTAGCTTGGTCCAAATTCCAATGGCTTCCAAAACAAACTACCAAACAAGTAGCAGCAGCACCACCACTGCCACTAGTGCCAACGAGTCACAGCCTAACAGCTCTGTGGTACATACGCGAAGGCCGATTTTGATTCCGTACACTACTCCCGGAATGATGAACCCTTGCCAAAGAGTGGTAGCATGGATCCCAGTCTATCTGAATAGACCGGTGATCCCTACAATGCCGATGTATCAACAACGTCAGCCACGGCCTATATTGCCGGCTTATTACTTTCCAGATCACATTGGAAATATTACTTCCAATGTGTCTGGATTTAGTGGTGGCCTTGGCCATCTTGTGAGCAACCAGCTCATGAGGTTTCCACCAATACCTCCTCCACCATATCATTGTCCAGGTAACATCGACACTACAAGCTTGCCTGGATTTAACTTTGTCCCGCGATATTCCTCAGTATCGACCCATCATTGTGTTCCAGTACCATACAACAATCCGTCCACATACATGACTGGATTTAGAGCTCGACCGTATTTCTACCCCGATCCTTCCATTCAAGGTGGCCGACCTAGACAGCCTACAACTCTGCCACCTGTTGCGCCATCCCCCCGAGTACTCTCTAGGGCCCCTAATACAACCACGGCAACAGCGTCGTCTACGTCGAGGCCCCGAGTTCCGCGTTCGTGCTTGGAGTGCGGCGAGTCGTTTCCATCCAGCTTTGCCTTGGGCGGTCACATGAGCTACCATTCAAAGAAAAGAAAACTGGAAGAAGAAGAGGAAAGGGAAAAGGAACGATTGACCAAAATAGCATTCGAGCGTGATCTTGACTTATTCATTGACTTCATTCATAGACTGGCGTCTGCAGCTACCAACTCTTCGGACCAAGAACTTCATGAACAAGAAGACGGGACATAGGAATCGGATGAAGATTAAGAGGATGATGAACATGCATCATGATAATTAGAGATTTTTGTATTCTAATTAATTTCCGTTTACTCTGTTTATCTCAAGTTCAAATTGTGCTCATTCATGAACTCTTAAGATTAATCTACATTTTCTTCTGTTAATCTTCTCCCTAAACTTCCACACTTGCACTTTGTTCAAAACATTTTGGAATTTGGTTTTGTCAGGGTAATCAAGATGGCCAATTTGGAATGATAAAATGACAAAATTATCTATAATAATGCGTTGTTCTATGATATGAATATGGCGAAATCTGATGTGTTATAGATTAATGAAGAGCAGTGCGCTGTCACTTGACAAGAATTAATCAGATTGTGATGATAGCGCTGGCCTCTAAAGAGATGATTGTGAGTTGTGAGACCTGATTCATTAATTATAATAGAAAATTAATGTACTAGTATACGACAAGCGTACATCTAGCAAGAAGAACTAATGCATAATAATGTAATATCCAATAAACTATTTTCAAAAAAACCAAATATCCGTACGTACGGTGTCAAGCATTTGTTATTTACTTATCTAAGCACACTATGTCTTCAGATTGCATGTTGCATATAATTGTCTTTTGGTTTGCAATGTCTAAAATTCGAAACGTCTACAAACCAGACGTACCCATGCATGGATTTGTTTGTAGTGTCGTGAACAACAAAGAAACAGAGTGGGACCGAGGGAGCATTGGATCTATCACGTGACTCTCACATGTCAATCTCGGGTTTCAAACTCTCCCAAGCCCAGCTCAAATTCTATTTATTCAGGCCCAAGCTTAAGCCCAAGCCCAAAAAAATCAACGGAGCAAAATGAGTAGAAAGAAAGTCAAAAGAATTAGGCAAAACCCCAAACTGAACGTTAGGGTTTATGCTGGTCGTTTTTTCAGTGTGTTGGCGGAGCAGAGAGGTTTAAAGCCGTGTTTGGATTCCTGTGTTTTCCGATGCCCAGATTATTGAATTGAAGCCTCTCAGCTGCCGATTTCGTTTTGCCCGTTTTGCAGGAAAACAAACAGCTCCTTAGCCGCCCCTTCTCGCCATGGAAGAACAACACGCAGGTTTCTGCATTTGTGTTTTTTTTAATTACATAATAGCTGGTGTTTTTTTTTTGGGTAATTGTTGAATTTCTGTTGCGTTTGATTGCAGTAGCAGTAGTGAAAAGTTCGAAGAAAAGTCGAAAAAACAAAGATGAAAAGAAAAGCCCGAAGAGCTCGAAAAGCTCGAAAAGCTCCGGGACTCGGGGTCCGGCGAAAGAGCATAAGAGCGCGCTCGAACGACTTTCGGAAAAGGTTAAAACTTCTACTCTGCCGTTTGCTTTTATTCGCTTTGTGCATTTGTTATATATGCGTTCTGTTGATGTTATTATGTATACATAGATGTGCACATGAATTTTGGTTGGTTGGTTTACATGATTTCTGAGATAGACGTTTCGTAGTCTCTTGTTTTCGTGATTGTTATTTCATAGAATCTGATGTATCCGTGCATATGGTGGTTAAATTCCTCGATAATGGATCTCTTTAAACATGATTTATTTCGGAAACTTGCAATTCCTGTCAAATAAGAAAATGAGGCTGTCCAGCAACTCATTTGGCGCAATTATTTGTGTGTCTTATGCTCTTTTATGCTTTCCTTTAGTGAAGTAAGTAATAACTCTTAACATGCAGGATCCAGAGTTTTATGGTTTCTTGAAGGAACATGACCAGGAACTTCTACAATTTAGTGATGAGGACGTCGATGTGAGTATGCTGAAGCGTTGTCTTTTGAATATTACTTAGGTATGGTATCTGTTTTTAGTACTAATGTTCCTTGGATGGGCAGGAAGGTTCAGATGCCGACTTTGGAGATGATGAAATACAAGTAGAAGATGAGATAGATGACGACAAAGAGAGTGGTGGTCATGAAGTTGCACAGAAAAAAAGGAAAGAATCTAAAAAAGTTATAACTCATGAAATGGTCGAGTCCTGGTGCAACTCCGTTAAAGAAGGGAAATTGAGTGCTATTCATTCTTTGATGAAAGCTTTCCGCACCGCCTGCCACTATGGCGATGATAAAGAGGATGAGTCTATGTTGGATTTTTGTATTATGTCTAGCACTGTCTTTAATAAAGTGATGTTATTTGTACTTACGGAAATGGATGGAATAATCCGAAGATTGTTGGAGCTCCCTGCTTTTGGTGGGAAGAAAGAGACCATATTAGGTGTGATGAGTACAAAACGATGGAAGAACTACAACCATTTAGTGAAGTCATATCTTGGAAATGCCCTGCATGTCCTGCGTCAAATGACTGACACTGAAATGATAGCATTTACTTTACGACGTCTTCAATCCTCTTCCATATTTTTAGCTGCTTTTCCAGTTCTCTTAAGGAAGTACATTAAGGTGAGTCCATAACTTCACTTAATTGTTCGTTTTATGTTAGGCATTCTTTCTTGTTATATTTTTTCTGCTTGTGGGTTGGCTATAGCTGAGATTTTGAGCACTGCAATCAGTACATTCTATATAAATTTGCAGTCCCAAAAGTTCCTTCCCTACTGAACTTTCCAATATGTCTTTGCAATTTTCTTGTTGGGTCTACTAAATGGTGTCTGACTGCATTAATTTCGGTTATTGGAGGTTTGGGATATGCAATGCAGAGAATGATGATTGTGCCTTACATGTTTGAGGGGCATAAATCCTATTTTGATCCATTAGATGGCTATGTAGTGTAGGTTAGGTGAACAAAAGCTATCTGTTTTTGGTTTTTATCCAATATATCTGTTTAAACTTTTTGTTTTTATTGGTTAATTGGGACTGATATTTTGCATCACTTTCCACAGACTGCAGTAGATTTGTGGGGTCTGGGAGGAGGTCCCCTCCTCGCTGTCTCCCTTCTATTTATGAGAGATCTATGCGTTCGGGTTGGATCTGATTGCTTAGACGAATGCTTTAAGGGGATATACAAAGCCTATGTCTTGAACTGCCAGTTTATAACTGCAGGGAAGATACAACATGTCCAATTTCGTGCAAATTGTGTAATTGAGCTCTATGGTGTAGACCTTCCCACTGCATATCAACATGCCTTTGTTTTCATTCGACAATTAGCAATGATTTTGCGGGAAGCACTTAATTCTAAAACTAAGGTATAATTACCCTCAGATATCAATACTTACCCATTGTTTTGGTTACTGGATTTTGTACATCTTAAGAATGTTTTCCCCAGTAAAGTTGTCATTCTTGTTCGATAAAGTGACCGTTTGGATGAGCGGCCTTTAGGAATTTTATTGCTGTCACTGACTAAATGAAAACATTAAGATTTTCTTGGTACCTCTTGGATAAAGAAAAAAGTCAGCTTTGACACAGATATTGCTATTTAATATTTTCTTTAGCCGTTCTAGAAATGATATTTGGAATAAAACTTGCTTTTTGATCAGGTGAATAAAACTTGCTAGATGCACAATATTTCTAGAATTTCACTTGTGTTGTTTTGTGTCTTATTAGGAAGCATTCAGAAAGGTGTACGAGTGGAAGTTTATGAACTGCCTTGAGCTATGGACTGGAGCTGTTTCTGCCTATGGCTCAGAAGCTGAATTTAGGCCTGTTGTGTATCCCCTGGCCCAAATAATTTATGGTGTAGCCCGTCTAGTTCCAACTGCTAGATATTTTCCCCTTCGATTGAGGTGTGCTAGAATGCTTAATCGAGTTGCTGCATCAACCGGTACTTTCACACCAGTTTCTATGCTACTTTTGGATATGCTTGAAATGAAAGAATTGAATAGGTCAACCACAGGCGGTGTTGGAAAAGCAGTTAATTTAAGCACAATGCTTAAGGTATATTTGACTGAAGATTCTTCACTGCTTAAAATTCAATACTAAATTTTAATGTTCGAGGAATTATGGAGATTTGTTATTTCAGGTCAGCAAGCCCACCCTGAAGACAAGAGCATTTCAGGAGGCATGTGTGTTATCGGTTGTGGATGAGCTTGCTGAACATTTATCACAGTGGAGCTATTCTGTGGCTTTCCCTGAGTTGTCTTTTATTCCATGTTTACGGTTGCGTAGCTTCTGCAAAGCTACTAAGGTTGAAAGGTTTCGGAAAGCAATGAGGGAGCTCATCCATCAGGTATGTGGTTCGAGTGGTCTGTTGACCACATGTACCTGCTTCTCTTCCTAAATGTATTTTACTGTTTTTCTGGTAATGATTGCATCTTTTAAATGGTGAAAGCGTTGGTCCATGTAGCTAATCTTTACGCTTTTGTATGTACCAGATTGAGGCTAATTGTCAGTTTACAAATGAAAAGCGCAAGTCAATTCCTTTTCTGCCAAATGATCCTGCAGTTGCATCTTTCCTAGAGGTCAGCAATCTCATAACTTGTTTTATCTCCTTGTGTGAGCTTGTGATCAATATACTTTTTGCTTTAATTTGATACCAGCCAATAATCTTAGATGGTGATAGTCTGTGAACCAAATATTTCTGGACTGAACACTCAAAACTTTTCTTTTATCTAGAAAAGGTCTATTTTGAGACTGTTCCTGTGGTTGATAGGGTATTTGTGATATATTATATTGGTCACCTCAATATGTTGAATGCTTTGCCTTCATTTCATTTTGATATCCACTTGGAAAAACTGATATATATGTTTTTTTTTGTGTGATAGGATGAGAAAAAGTCAGGTGGTAGCCCTCTAACACAATTTGTCATAACTCTTCGTCAACAAGCAAAAAAAAGAAGCGACTCGTTGGTGGAATCCAGGTCTATGATCATGTTGTCTATTCCATATTCATGTTGTTCTGTCTATTATTCCATTTTCTAACATTCAAAGTTGCCTGCAAACGGTTGCAGGGTTCTTGTGGGCGAGCATTCATCTGTCTTTGAAAGGAAAGTAAGAGAAAGTGATGAAGAAGATGACACCAGGGATGAGGAAGGAGCTGCTGTGTTTAGTTCATCCTGGTTACCAGGAAAAGATTCCAAGTACGGTTACAAGAATTCCCTCTAGCTCTTTAACACACTTATTTTCTAGTCTATGTGTCTATAATCATGTTGCAATGGGTTGCAGGGTTAAAGAACCCGAAGAAGTGAAAAAAAAGAAAGGAAGAGAAAAACTAATCACCAGGACCAGGTTGCGATAGATGAAGATATTGTTCAGGAGTTGGTACTCAGTTCTGATGAAGAAAATGGGTCTCTAAGCGACTCCCCTGAGGATGATGAAGGCGAGAAAACAGTACCTTCAAAACCAAAACTGGAAAGCAAGAAGCCCAAACACTCGCCGAATACGTCAAAGAAGAACAGAAGATCCCAAGAAAAAAGATCAAGGAAGAGAAAGAAGGCTAACTGAAGTGTGAGAATTGTGAGAAATACTGAAATGACGATTTTTGTACTTTGGTGGGTTTTGAACCATAGACTTAAGCCTAATTTTACCCAATTCACCTTGGAAAAGGTTGTATTTATCACCTTACCGCAGGTCGCAAGGGTTTATTTAAGGCTGAACGGATCGATTGCCACAGATCAACTTCATGACAAGTAAAATTTTCTGCAACCTTATACATGTTGAGGTGTAACTTTTTCATGATTTTGACGTTCGCGTTTTTCTACTCTTACCCCCTGGAGTGTTGTTCGAGGGTCTTTGAGTGGTCCCTAATAACATTATCACATAATATCGGAAAAATGAAAATAAAAAAAAAAAAAAACGCTTTGTTTTAGTTCCTTGAACAACGTTGTTTTTTCTACCAAAATGAGTTGGATTTTAAATGTCAATTTTACATAACAAAAAGTTCTAGAACATTTTGATAACTCAATAAAACATTGAAAATTTTTTGAACTTGACAGAACAAAAAAAATCGGTTTATTTCCTGCTATTTTGACATTCTTGTAATTCTATTAAAACAATTTAAAATATGCATTTCTAAGGACCCAAAAGTGTTTTTAAGCAAAATTGGTCGATATTCAAATATCTAGTTAACTTGGAAAAAAAATTCCTTCAAGCTTCCGATAATTCAAGTGTAACTCTTTTAAATTATAATCGGACATAACCCAAAAAATTTTGCCTTCTTTTTTCTACTAAAATGACATAAAGTATGCATTTTTTAGGCCCAAAAGTGGCCAAACGACCTTTAAATTGCTTCGAAAGGATCTATGAGACATCTCTTATGATAATATTTGAAAGTCAATTAAACTTTTCATCAAAATCAGTGTTCACCATAGTGATTACCATACCCTGGGGTTTAAAATGTGATCAAAATGGTGTTCACAATAGTATTCACCATGAAGTTGACCATAGTGTTTACCATACTTTTCACAATGGGGATCAACATGGTTTTCTAAATAGTGTTCACCATATGGATCATTATGGCTTTCACCATAGTGATCATCATAGTGGTCAATGTGGTTTTTACAAGAGTATTCACATGGTGTTCATTATGGTCATTGTATTCGCCTTGGTGTTCATCATAGTGATCAATTATGATGTTTACCATAGTGTTTACCTTTATGTTCAATATAGAGTTCACCATGGTGATCAACATGGTGTTCCCAAAAGGATAAGCGAGACATCTCTTACAACACGATCAAATAATCTTTGGGAGTCAAAAAAGTGAAATTTTCCATCAAAATGTATGTGTTACACAAGGTTTTTTGTTTTTAGAAAAATGGGTCGATAATTAAATATCCACTTCACATGACCAAAAGTTTCTACAAGATTTCAATAACTCAGGCATAGTTCTTTCAAAAATTGTAAATTGACATAACCAAAATACTTGTCTCGTTTTCAATCTTTTGACGTTTTTATATTTTTCTATTGATATGACATAAAATAGGTATTTTCGAGGCCCAAAAATGACTAAACGATCGTTAGATTGCCTCTAAGGGATATGCAAGACGTTCATTACAACACTATCTAATAATCTTTGAGAGTCAAAAAGGTAAAATTTTTCATCAAAATCAATCCTTGTGCTATAACAAGGGGTTTTTTTTTAAGCAAAATGAGTTATCCACTTTACCTGACCAAAAATTTTTGCAAGCTTCAAAAAACGATAAGTGAATAACTTTTGTAGACATTAGCACTTGACATAACAAAAAAATCTGTTGCATTTTCGTTTTTTCTAACGCTTTTATTTTTAACTAAAGTTCTTTGTAGTTTTGCATTTTAAAATATATTTAAAATTAAATAAACACTACACTTATATGATGGAATCATTTTCTTACCGTTTATAGAAAATGTTGAAATTGTTTTTGCACAAATTTGGAGATGGCGTAATGTCTAAATCTAGACAAGTAGATACTCCTCCCAAATGTAGATAGCGGAATAAATTAGTTTCCATTTACAGATTTTCATTTTTCTGAAATAACCCACCCATTAATAGGCAACATATCCAAGTATATCTGTCCTATACGACTGTAAATGGAATGTGATTTAACAAAATCCTATTTAATACTAATAGGATAAACTTTCACATGTAGTATGGCCACCTAGCAACTTCAACAAATTTGCTTTCTATATGTGTGGCGCCCCGAAACCGACTTCCTCCTACAGCAAACTAAAGAAATTAACTATGCATAACAAGGACAATTGGGTGATAATTAGTGAGCCCCAAAGGATCTATATTTTGTTGCACATGATTAAGTTAGAGATATCTATCTCGATATAAGGGCGTCGGTATTTTCTTCTCGAAGTCTATCCTTAAAGTTGGAACCTATATATTCACTTAGCGATATGATATAATCTCATTCCGTACACTTATGCGTCTTTCGTATATCAAACTATGTCCAAGCCAAGAAATAAAATTTCGGTTTCGATGGAAATTTCAATAGCCAAAATTATGAAAATTTCGGTATATTTCGGTAAATTTCGGTAAATTTCGATAGTTTTGGACCTCTAAAATTATGGAAATTTCGATGTTTCGATGGAAATTTTGTTACTTGGTCCAAGCTTAATTTGACACAATGTCATGCAATGGTAGGATACTAACGCAAAATCACACATTTTACGTGAAACACCATGTAATTTTTTGTTAGAGTTCTAGTGTAATCAATTAATGATTGGTAAGCATGGAAACGAAAACAAACGATGAATTGATACGATACGAAATAGTGATTTCTCAAATTTAAAAAAACTCGATACAAAACGTTAATTGAAAACTATTTATATTTAAATAAATTAGTATTCTAAACTTTCATAGCACAAAATTAAAATCCAAATGAAACACTATAGGTCCAAGTTCAAATATGATAGGAATGTGGGTGTTAAGGTATGAGTTTAGTTAATAACCCAAAATACTCGCTAAAATTTGCCCTCACATGAAGTTTCAGGCTGTTTCCATGACGATGTCTCTTCAATACATGTTTTGAGCATTTTTGGCCGTGTTTCGTTTCCAAAACATTTTCGAAACGTGAAATGCTAAGTGAAGAATTTTAATGTTTCATAGATTGGTACTGCATATGTAATCAACCCATGATACATTTTACAATAGTATGCCCTATATACTACGTACACTTATGACTGTAATGATCAATACCATTTCATGTAATGGTATGATATACTAACGTTACGTAACAATATACAATATACGTAAACCATGTACTTCGTTGTTAATGTACTTCTAAGGATGGATATTATGAGATCGCATGGCATACACAATACCTTTTGTTCGTCTGTATGTCCCAACATAACTCAACGAAGGGTCACGTAAACGTACAAGAGTAATGTAAAGGCCTCAACGCAATATGACACAATATCGATAAGGACTAACCTTAAAATGAATAGAATTCATGATATGAGGAAGAGGCAAAGCTATGAAGCACCGAAATTCCGACCTCCTAGTGTTTCATGTCTCGGAAACATTTTGAAATCATTTCGGGAAAGAAACACGGCTGAAACATCTCGAAGCACGTATAGGAAGTGAAAACATTAGGGAAACGGTCCAAAATTTCAAAGTGGAGAAAAATTTTGGCTAGATTTTTTTGGGTTATTAACTAACTTCATACCTTAACATTCACATTCTTGTCAAATTTGAACTTGAACCTATAGTTTTTCATTTGGATTTCAATTTTTTCTATGCCATAAAAGTTTAGAATACTGATTTATATAAATTTAAATAGTTTTTAATTAATATTTCCATAATGTTTCATATCGAGTTCCTTTTGTATCGTATCGTATCATATCATCTCTTTGTTCCCGTTTTCATGCTTCGTAGGGGCAAAGTACTAGTCCAATGTCCAAGTCTACTTACCATATACATATTTGGTAACACATTATCTTTGTAAGGCACACCAACCCCCCCACAGACTAGATACATAGTACAGACAAAAACTACCATTACAAGCATACCAAAATTAAAGAAAATGGTGGATGTTGTGTTGTAAGCCTTAAATGTGCCTTAATACTTTGCCTCGAAATATATACAAGCGATAGTGGGAGAGGGAAGATTTAAACCTTGACTTTCTTCCACATAGAGAAATTTCGCTAAACGAAATTATAAGATGCTTGATCATTCATCCATTTTATTGATATAAATTAGTACAGATTGCTGCATTTACAAACCGAAAAACACAAGAGGAAAACTAAAATTGAAGCAATACCAGTAGGGTAGTATCACTGAGGCCTTAACAAGTGGATGATTCTATTTCTAAAATCAATGGAGTCTTTTGATAAGGTCTCGCATCTATAGTGTGGTAGGTGGTTAAGTTAAGATAGTATCGAGAATATGAGCGGTACACCATGCTAAGTCCGCATTGCAATTTTCCATAAAAGTCCTTCTCTTTCATTTGGAGAGTCTATAAATTGGAGCTTTCACTCTCATTCTAGGCACACCTTCTCATTCCCACCAGCAAAACCCCCATTTGAGTAAAGCTAAACTAGCTAGCTTTGTAAGTTTCCCCTCCCTAATGATCTTCCAAATTTTTTTCTTTTATGTAGATATATGTGTCTAGCTAAGCAGCTAGATGGTTGATCTTGAGAGTTCAAAAGAGCAGATCAATGTTGTCTCTCATGATCAACCCTCTAGAGAATCTATATTGTATGAAAGATCTATATATCTATGCCATCAAGACCACATTTGCCTAAGGTTCTATAACCCCATGGCATTTTGAAAGGGAAGGAGCGTTGATCTTCCATACATTTAAAATAGAACAAAATGGAAAAAAAAAATGGGAGATTCATTTATTTTTATCTTGATCATGATTTTCACGATTGGAAGAGCGAGATTATTTTTCAATCTATTTTCACATATCTATTATCATTTGTCAAAAAGCATAATTTTTTTGGTATTTTTGTTTATTTTTATAAATAACGTAGAATCTACATGTCAAAAATTAAGGGTTTTTTGGCATCAATGTGAAATACAACATGTACACATGATTTATGCATTTTGACGCTCTCAATCGCGTTGATCTCACCATGAGATCAAGGCTTATGAATGATCTTTGTTGATCGGATCTTTTCTCAAATATTATGCGTTAGACCATCATTGATCGTAGATTTTGTTAGATCAAAGATGATCAATGATGATAGAAGATGTCCTATGTTTTTTTTACATCCACATACGCATTTTTATTTCACATCTGCACCTGTGTGGCGTGTGTAACTGTTTTTGTTTACAGGAGTCACTCTGTTTTACTCTGTTTTTCAATTGGATCGTTTGTTTGGAAATAAATATATCCATATAGATTGTTAAATTCTATTTGATTGTTCCAAACCAATAATTAAATACGTATAGAGTATGTTGTGAGTTTGGTATTTTAATGAATCACTCACACACTAAGCACTACCCAATCATAGCCTATATATGCATTATAAATGATGGTGGTTTTTTTTTTTTGGTCACTTTATTGTCCGAAATGTTGTCCATGTCTAGTTTTGTGTCGGCATTCAAGATAGTTCTGAATTTGATGCGTCATATATCTCTCTCAAGAAAACTGAATTAATTTAATTGTGTATATACAGTTGCCAGGAGAAAAAAATGGACGCCAAAGGGAAAGGAATTGTTATTGATCCTGAGGAGCCTCAGCTCGACTTGAGCCTGAATCTCGGCCTAGGAGGCATGCCCCCTTCATCTTTACCCTATGCGGAAAGTAGCCGAGCCGCAGAAGCTCGTGCTCGGCCGATTTTTGCCAACAGTGTGTACTCCGTTGGCTCCAGCAGCCGTACCGTTGTTACTGATCAGGTATATATATGCAACTTTGGTATACATATGACATGAGCAGTCAATTTTTTCTTGGTGTGTTATGCATTTTATTCGGTGTATGTGAATATACATTGGTTGTGGGGAGCTATTGGGACTAACTCGATTCACCATGTCCCTCCGCACTATGCGGGGAATGTATTTAATCATTATGCCACCGCAGAGTGCGGTAATGTTTATCAGCGCTCTTTTATTATCTTATAATGAATTTATTGGTCGACATTATCATTTTTAATATAAATGTTAGTAAAACGGCAAGTTTAATTGTGCATGTGTTTTTCTTTGTAAATAATTGTTTCCTAAAATAGCCAAAAAACCCTAATGTCAAATGTTTTAGTTTTGAATGCCGCAGCGGCGCTATAATATTAATTATTCCTAAAATACCCCTAACATCTTTTGATGTTAAGTTTTTTTTTGGGTTTTGATGTCCGCCGCCTTAGAGTGCATCATGTTATTAGGTGTGTACTCATGGAGGCGAACATCATTGACTGCTTGAGAATCTGAAACTGCTCATTTTAGTCTCTTATATTTACCTCGGTAGATAGAAGATTATTAATATTGTATACCAGGATCGATGGAAACCACCAAATCCCAATGAGATTGCTTTCCCTGTGTTGATCTGCTTGTTTATTTCAGGTGTACAATGAAATGTGTGCTATACCTGATTTGCTTGTCTCATTTTCGTACAACATTAATTATTTCATATGCTATTGTTTGACAGACCTCGGTGGTCAACGTTTCTGGAGTTGACTCATCAGCTTCTTCTGAAGCGAATAGCTACCTTGAGGTCGCGCAGCAGCAGCAGGGTCCATGGCTTCATCAGACTGCACCCCAGCCGGCGGGGTATGAGTTTCCAGCACCCCCGGAACTCTCTAATTACTGTCTGATTAATATCACAAGCCGAAGAGGGAGCTCCGGGGGCTCCAAGAAACGTAACCTGGCTCGCCGTCCTCCTCCCAGAGAGGATGAAGCTAGAATTTGCACCAACTACAATTGTCAGGTGAAGACTTCGCCAATGTGGCGAAAAGGCCCCTTAGGCCCAAAAGTAAGTTTGTGTACAAAAGTTTGATTCAACAAAAAGTGAGAATGCTGTGAACAATATATGATGCATGTTGCGCATGTCTAGTAAGAGAAATTTAAGTCTATGAGGAAGATGATCACTGTAAAAAGGAATTAGGAAAAAGGAAAAACAACTTTACATTTTGTTGATTAGTTTCTATAGATGGATATATATGTACGTGCATGTAATAATAATAATAATAGTTATTATTATTATATACTCTGTTCTAAAAATCGGTGCCTAGAGCCGCCTAGGCGCTAGGCGGTACCTCTCCGCCCCGATTTTGGGCAAAATCGGCTGAAAATCAGCCAGGTGGGCTAGGCGGCCTCTAGGCGGTCTAGGCGGGCGCCTAGGAGGGGCTAGGCGGGATTTTTGTTTTTTTGTGATGAATTTTTTTTTTTTTCAACTTTGAAGTTTGAATTTTCTTATTTTCATTGTAGTACTCATATACTTGACTCATGTTTTCAATCAATTATGATAATTTGTTCTATTTATCTTTCAATTTTGCATGTTTATGATTGCCAGTAGAGCTATATGAATATATTTTTGATTTTAAGTATTCACCGATTAATCCCCGATTAATCCTCTAGGCGCT
Source organism: Spiraea crenata (assembly GCA_033992175.1). Taxonomy (NCBI): domain Eukaryota; kingdom Viridiplantae; phylum Streptophyta; class Magnoliopsida; order Rosales; family Rosaceae; genus Spiraea; species Spiraea crenata. The sequence goes on from JAVBHV010000022.1 coordinate 926,954, forward strand.
AGTTCCATGCTTATTGCCTAACTTCTGCCTATCGTTTTTTAGAACCTTGATTATATATAAAGCTGTTTTGTTCTTTCGAAGTACTAGTAATTTCTAATTGGATTGGATGACTTCTTTGCAGACTCTCTGCAACCGATGCGGCATACGCTTTAGAAAGATGCAAATAAAGGAGCTGAAACAGAGAAAAGCTGCGGAAGCAGCTATGAAGGCCACGTGCGAGTTGCTGAAGGCATCGAGGATTTGATGATCGTTTCGAGAGTTTGATTAGGTTTTGAATAATAAGAGAGATGCCTCCCCGAGCTAGCTTGAACTATTGAGCTTTGATAATTTGGGGTGGTTTTGTGGTTGTTTCTTTTGTTTAGTTTCATCCATCTTCTATTTTGAGATGACAATTTTAATTATTGGGTACTAACCATGGATATTTTGCCATTCTAAGTGATGGTTATTTCGGATGAATCAATTCAAGGTTTTTCTCCTATTATATGATCTTTTCTGATTACATCTTTTCCTAGAAAATGAAGTGTTATTTCGATCGGTTCACTGAAGACTTAGTTGCTAGTCAACTATGATTTTTCGAGACTACCATAGGAAAGGAAATAATAGCTACATGACTTGGTTTTCAACTCATAAAGACTTATAATCACTAAACTGATATGAAAAGTCTTGACCAAAAAAAAAAAAAAAAAAAAACTAAACTGATATGAAAAGTGATGATTCTTTGGGCCCCATGATTATTTACATCAAATGAGCTGACTTTCAAAACATAGCCTTTTCTCTATCTAATGGAGAGAGACCTGAATTTGGATGCACAAATTAAAATTGCTATAGTCAACTTGATTATACTCAGATCTCCCCACTTATCTTTATTTCCTTCCCGAACCTTTTCACTGCCAAAATGGGTTCTACTTCTCCTTGCCCTGGGTATTTAATTTGGGTTATCCGATCCATTTGATCCTTGAACTTGCTTTTTAGTGAGCTGCTGAGCAATGTAGGCACTCTTGGTCCATCCTCAATTCTTATTTTCTAGGGATATCGACCAAAACCAACCTGCTGATTTACTCGACTTCAAATTACACAATGGCATGAAAAGGGGTACACGGTACTATCAGCTTTATCGGGGAATTTCCCATCTTAGACAAAACTCGAATAATAACCCTGAACATCTTTGAGCACAAAATCAACGTCTCTGTTTGTAAATTCTGATGAAACCAAAATTAACACATGAGAGAAGCCAAGAGTAGCATTTACCACTGAAATTAACAAGAAACCTCAGGTTGATTCAGAATAGACGGGTGGCAAGGCTGAGAGTAAGTACGGCAAACTACTAAATTTCCGAATATTGACCAAAAACTAAAGGAAACTGCACTCTTGAAAAGTTCAAGGAACACAAAACTAATGCTGTAATAAGTATATCCTACGAGAGAATGGTAAAATAACAAGAAAGAGGTTTTTAAAGAAATCACATCCCAGATCTGCGCAATTCTTCAGGTCCATGTGCAAAATGGCACCTTTCGCCGAACGTGCATGTACCTTTCGTAAAGTTCTCACAAAGCTTAGTCTTGAAGTTGCTTGCTGGAGATGATGCCGCCATAGAAGGGTTTCTCATGTGAGGTCGGGCAGCTGAACTCACATTCACAATAAGCTCACGAACCATTGCACTGGCATCTTTAATCTGATCAAAGGAGCCCTCAAGCTCAATGTTCCTCAACTTAGGATCTGACTCGTGGTCTCTTATAGAAAGCTTTGCCCCAGTCACACGACAAATTTGCTTTGAGTTGACACCATTTTTCCCGATTATGGCTCCAGCAAGTGAAGCATCAACACTGATCTTAGCTGTGGCAGTGGCTCCAAATCTTCCTGCAGCTCCATGAGTTGGTGGGGGAGGCTCCATACGACCTCCCATCCTGACTGGGAATCCTCCCCCTGAATGAGGATCTTCATATGATTGAGCACTGGGCCTCCCAAGCTCCCTCTCACCATGGGCAAAATGGCATTTATCCCCAAACTTGCAACCTTCAACTGTGTTGTACTTATTACACAACCGCGTCTTGACAGCTGGAGGAGAACCACCATCTGGAAATGACGGCGGGGCTGCTGAGTTTCTAGTAGGAGGGGGATGCGTTGGGTTGCTACCAGTCATCTGAGACACTGCTTTGATGCCACCAGGAACATAATGCAAGAAGTGGCATCCCTCACCAAAAGGGCAGCCAGAAGTGCTGAACAGAAACAAGACAAAACCTTATGAGCTATGACACCAAATGTCAGGAAACTGGGTTACAGACAGTATATAACTCTTAAAAATAGATGAAGGAAAAGTGACCGTTTTGGCCGAAATTTCATGTCCTACTGAGTTCAACAAAATGCAAGAGGAGGACAAATTGCAGATAACTATGAATCCTTGCCTTCATGCATCAGAATTATTGAATCAACTTACTTTTGTTTCATATTCCAAACAAAGAAAAGAACCTGAGGTGAAACTTAGGGACCAACTCCGCGGCCTAAAGAATTGTGATTTAGTAGTGAAGAACTTAAAAGAAACTAAAAATAACCTCCAAATAAATGAAACTTCTGCATTCCTTATTCCCAAATTACGTAACACAGAATCCAGCAAGTGATTAATCAAACTGTTGTCATTCAACCATATCTGTTCGGTCGTTCTTATCATGATTGTAACAGAAATTTCAACCTGTATCACAGCTTCGACTGCCCATTCCATTAGTCCAAATTACAACATTTTACTCGCAAAAATTGGATCACAGACTTTTTCTTGAATTAAAAATTATGAATATGAAGAATTACATTTAGACTACTCATTTTAGATAAGTTAAGATTAGAACCTGAAAAACTTTGTGCAAGGCTTCGATTTGCTTCCTATACCAGTTGAAAAGGACTCCGTTTCTGTTGCAGAACATTAATTAATTTCCCTCAGTTACACTTACAGTGGGTTATTAATCTTCAAAAACTTAACAATATTCAACACCATGTTGCCATTTAATATTAATGAAACATATAAAACACCAATTCATTAGTGAATCTAAATAGTGGAAGATCAATCCTATTAAGCATTTGCATAGAGATCCTGTACTAACCCCTGTACTATTTAAGCCAAGAAAGGGGCAATGAGAAAATTGAATGATATTTCCAAAGGTTTTCAATCTACTACATACAACAAAAATGACAGTGTCTGCATTCTCACAACAAACTGAGGAGAACATAGGATTCTTGGTTTCCTTATCTCCTAGTTAATCATCAGCAAAAGATACATTGAAAAGTGTAGACAATATCTGTGACTTAAACAACAGCACCAAAATTCAAACATAGATTGCTCAAGTAAAACCAAAACCAAGCAAGGAAAGATTTTTTCGAATAGAACAGCAAAGTTAAGCAATACTATGAATTCTATTGCTTGATAATAGCATGCAGACCTCTAGTTTAACCATGATCCCCAGCTACTAAATAAACTTTACTATCATCACTACCCAAACCATGCCCGAAAATTACGCAAACATTCACAAGAATGATGAATATCCATGTGAACAACAAAAGGCGAATATCCATGTGAGCAACAAAAGACGATTTCTCTTCAATTCCAAGTCTGGAATGATACCAAGAACTAAATTATGCAACTAAGCTACCCTGGTGCCCAACTAATACCAAAAAAAAATGCCAACTTGACGAAAAAAAAAAGTAGCCATACTTGATTATTCAGCTGAATTTTCCAAAAAAATAAAAACTTTTTTGGTTTGAAATCAAAATTCAATGTTTTCCCAAAACGTTTGCCTTAATTCCCATCACCCAGGAAGCTCAACACTTACAATTCAATCAGTAAAACGTTATCTCACACCAAGTCGAAAACTTTAGTCAATTCAATTACTACTCCAACTTCCCCAACTACTCCAACGAGTACTAACCAAAGCTGAAGGCACATAAACAAAACAACCACACCAAGCACAAAACCCTAGCTCGAATGCATACAATTCACATATAAATCCACCATAATTATCCACTTCCACAACAAATATGACGAAGCAAGTAAGCACGGTTAAAAAAAAAGCAATGCGAAGACGAACCTTGCTTTGATTTCTTGAAGCCGCCATTGCCGTTGAACGAAGCAACGTCGGCCCTGCCTCTTTTGCGCCCGCCGCCTCCGAACTCCATTGCAGCTCCTCAAAGAAGAAGAAAGAAAACCCTAGGAGAGAGAAAGACGAAGGGGAGGAGGAGATTGAAATCGCTGGTCTCTAGGGTTCGCGAGAGAGGGCGGACTTCAAATCTGCGATTTAATTGCGGTTGATAATAATTACTATTTTTATATATATAGATCTTAAAGACGACGACGAGAGGTCACGTGCGTCTCGTGTGACGTTATCATTGAATTCAGCTTTTGTGTTGGGAGAATCCGAATCTTCTCCGGGTAGATGAGACGGCGTTTAAGATCCGTGACGGTGGGCTGTTATAACTGTTTTTTCCCGGATTTAATGGGCTTATATACCTTGGATGGGTTCACGTGGTTTTCAGGCTTGGTTTGGCCCGATTTGTATCGAGTCGAACACGTTATGGTTAAGTATATGTGGGAAGAGAAATGATGCGTGTGAATAACATGACCGCGATATTTGTAAAGAAAAAGTGTTAAAAAGCATGATACTAAGTTTTTACCAATAAGAAACAATGTCAAAGAAAATGACTTAGAAATATTGAATTTTATTCAAAGGCCAATAGAGGAAAGCAATCATCCCTCATTTCTAAGGCCAACAGAGGTCATGCTTTCTTACTTCTGCAAAACTATATGATTATTCTGAAGCATTTTCAAACTATTATTCACTCACTAGGATCTTATATTCTGATCAAACTCTTCTGATCGCCACCTCTTCATCACATTCCATTTCAGAACCCTCAAGGTCAATGGACTTGTACCACTTAGCGCAGAACACATAGATCACAAAATCGAAAGCCGTAAGCGCAGCGATCAGGAAGTAAAACCGGTCCAGGTGACCGGCATTCAGATCATCCGGGATCCAACCAGGGGTCCTACCTCTAGCAGTGATCCCCATCACCATGTAAACCAGCAAGCTGCTGACATAATTCCCAAGTGATATTGAGGCCATACATAGTGAACTTCCGAGGCTTTTGATCCCATCTGGTGCTTGTCCATTGAAAAACTCCAATTGTCCCACATACATAAAAACTTCTGAAGCACCAACAAGTACATACTGTGGGATTTGCCAAAATATACTCAGGGAACTTATCTTTTCCCCCTGCGCCACATGTTTGAGCCTCGCAATCTCCGTGGCACCAGCTGCAATCATCGATAACATCCCGATAATTAGGCCTATCCCCATTCTTTTGAGTTCAGATAAACCTCGGGGGCTTCCACTTAGTTTTCCAGCTAAAGGCACTAGAAGTTTTTGATATATTGCTGTGCAGATTAGGACACTGCATATGTCAAAGGCAGACATGCTAGCAGCTGGGATGTGAAAGTTTCCCATTTGGGATTTCATCACATCGCCTTGCTCCACAAAAAGTGAGGCCATTTGTGTGAAGACCACTGAGTAAATTATGGTGCAAAGCCAAATGGGAAGCATTTTCAGAACGCATTTGGCTTCCTCAACTTGAGTCACAGTGCATAGCCTCCACGGATCCTTAGGACCACACAGATCATCCTCTGTTATTGTTGCTGCCTTGTCCAAAAACCTGAACAGATAAGTACTAATTAGTATCAATTATCAGTTCTCTCTTATTATTGACACCCCAATATAGTCATCTTGCAGTGGTGTGTTCTCTAATGGAAAAACAAAGGACAAAAGATTGCACAGTGACTCTTCTGTCACGCATAGAGTAATCTATGTACTAGTACTGGTACATGGTGTGATCTTCAAGATTTCAGAATGTAATAAACTTGTTTAGATCAGAAAGTTTAGTACTTACTCGATTTCATTACTGTGGTAAATCTTTCTACTTCCTGTGATTGCAGATTCTGGTCCCTCAACTTCATACAGGCCACCTGAATTGGCTGGAACAACAATGTCCCATTTTCTAGCTGCAGCCACAAATACCTGAGCGACGCGTGGCAAAGGGTTGCCACATGGTTTTAGGTACCTGTACCCTGGTGTCCCTAACAAGAAGGACACCAGAGCTATGATTGCTGACCCCAATGACACCACAAACCCGAGAGTCCATCTGCCAGTATCCTCATAGTAGACCAAAATGGTGTTTGAGAAAAGAGACCCAACATTGAGTGCGAAGTAGAAATAGGAAAAGAAGACTGCTTTTGAAGCTCTCTCTTTAGGAATCGCCTCATCAAATTGGTCTGCCCCGAAGGTTGCTATTGTAGGTTGGTACCCACCGTAACCAAATGCAACCAAATATATGGACACGTAGAATATAGCAACATCTCTTGGGGACGTCGGCATGCACAATGTTTCTCCATCACCACAACCAGCAGGGTGGAATAAGAATATCCAAGATGACAGAGATAATAGCACCAACCCCTGATATGCAGAACAAGGCAAATAATTATCTCATTCAGTTTATCGTGCATGACGGCTATTCTAGAATGCTGATATAGAAGTTCCCGACAGATTATTATTACCAATACAAAGATGAGCTGGAAGACTGTGCAGGTTAAGTAACGGCCCCAGTAGGAGTCACTAAGAAATGCACCAACTAGGGAGAAAAGGTAGACAGTTCCAGTCCACTTGCTGACAGTGTTGGCAGCAATTGCACTATCTTGATCAAGAACTCTGGTTAAAAACAACACCAAGTTCTCACAAACACCAAAGAAAGCAAGTGTTGCTAGGCCTTGATTCACTGCAAGAACATAAGAAAACCACAAAAAAGACCTAATCAACTGATCAATTCAACTAAGATCATTACAGATACTGATCAAATGAACTAGTAATCGGATTGGGACATCCTCGATAAATTTACCTAGTAAGAGGCTTGCAAATTTCCAACCTCCTTTGGTCTTTGTGATAAGGGAAGCATTGCTTTTAACAGCTGTCAACGTCTGTTCCTTTTCATGCAAGTTTGTTTTCAGAGCTTCTGAATCCACTGTGGCCATTGAATGTTCCTTCTGCCATAAAAATAGTAACGTACATATGAAATCATGATGAACAATGAAAATTCAAACTCAGTTGATCTATTCATAAAAATTGTTGAAAAACTTCGATAAAGAAACAATAAGATGAAGGAAAGTATTAGACCCCTTGTAAATAAGGAGTCATTCCATCTTACACACAAATCAAAATATATTGCCATGTGTACAAAAGCTTTACATCCAGAGGTTTGATGACTTTGTTTTTTTACATTAGACTTTGATTTGCAGGTACGGCTGAATAACTCTTACATGTAAGGAACCGAACAATGTTCATAGTGAGATTATTGTACCATTAAACAAGGTAGCAGGAGAGATAGAAGTAGTTTAGTTGGATCACAGAACATGCATGACAAAGAAACTGTGCACATAAACTTACTAGGTTGAAGGAGTTGGAGAAAAAACTTGCTATAATTATGATGAGAAGAGTTGGTTGTGAGATCTTTCGATATATATAGATAGGGAGCAAGACAATTATCCAACAAATTTTTATGAGATAACAAAAAAATGGAAAAGCAAAATGGGGAAATATTGGTGGAATAAGGAGAAGCAGAGGTCAGCTTAGAAGACTGTCTGCCGCAAACCAGGTCTTTTCTTCCATGAATAGCATTTGATTCCTCATAGGAAAGAGACTTATTTAGGTTCTAATACATATGTCATGGTGATATTATATATGATAATCTCTCCACCATTTCACTTTTGAATTTTATGCAGGATATATATATATTTGATCATCACTGAGCATAATGAACAGTTGTTAAACAGTGATTTCCAAAATCATGAAAAAAGGAACTTACTTGTTTTATTTTTATTTTTAAAAAAGACATACCTTTTTCTTTATTGTTGAATGCATCAGTAATAGTAGTTTAAATTAAGGCCTCTGCCCCCTAACTCATAATGTCATCAATATTGAGGCCCCTAACTCGTACGATCATTTTCTTTTCATGATACAAAGCGATATTGACGGAGATTTGAGCCAAAGACACATGACTTCGGATGTCAAGTTGCCAACTACACAAATCGCGGCAAGTATTGATACCTTGAAATTTAGATGAAGGAAAATATATACAATATAGTCAATATAGTATAGTATTGTTACCTAGCTAGCTAACTATAAGCTTAATAAGTCCTTTTGTAATTTATGGCGAACTGAATCACAGTTGAAAACAGGGGCAGATCCAGAAATTGTGCCAAGTGTAGGGTCAAGTATATTTGAGAAAAATAACACAGTTCAGCCATGAAAAATATGACCTTTGTAATTATCTTTAAGCGAAAAAAGTTGATTGGATTAATTTGTTAGAAGCTCCTGACTACTGAGGAATATTCTCTAATTAACAACAAGAAAGAAGCTAGAGGTAGTGAGGAAATTGTAAGGTAAAACTTAAAATTACCAAGCATGATGTTGGCATTTGTAAGGGTGGGTTGAAGTTTAGTTCCCGCGCCTAGCCTCCAAGGTTTGACTACAAGTAATGAACAGTTCTAACAGCTGACATTTACCAAGCATTGTAATCCCTAATTTTAAGCAATTTATCTCGAAAAAATGCAAGCAGTTTTTTTGAAAATCCCTGACGTGTCGAAGGAGGAACTGATTGATCAAAATCTTGCATTTTCACAAGCAGTTTTTTACTCTCCTCTCTTCTATAATTAGCACAAAAGTACATACTTATGATTAACCAACATTTCAAAATGAATTTTTACCCAATTATTAAATTTATTTGGGAAACTTCTCTCATGTTATTTCGCCAGCCCATCATTTCTACACATGAGAACGACACCACCTATGTAATTGTAATATGGGTTATTAGTTTTCTGAAAGTGACAACTGGTTAATTCTCCTAAATTAAGCCCAAGACAATTCAAATTTGTTCTAATAATCTTGACTTTTCACTATGAAATGAAAATTTTGTTACTTCTTTTCTAGAATAATATGTGCTTAATTTGGTTTGTTTACTTACCTAATTCGGTTTAATATGTGAAACTCCTAGCCCTCCAAATATAACCCTACCATGTCCATGCAACACCATGCACATCTCCGATTTCACATTTCATGCTCTCCCTTCCCCCAATCGAGATTAATCATGTTTACAATGCTAAATCCTTCTATAATCATGTTTTTCTTGATCGCCACCGGTCATGATCTTGCATTTTTGTAACACTCACTAGCTTGATCAAATATTAGTCGTCTTCACAATACATCGATCCATGCCAATGTTATGCTTAGTGTCTTTTCCCTTGAGACCTTTCACAATGGAAGAAGTGGTTGCATCAAGCATGATAAATTCAAGTGCACAAAGAAATGTAGCATTGCCTCCGGAAACTTCAGATTTGAACGAAGATTGTGCAGTACTTCATCCAAACAAGCGTGTGAGATTCGACAATGATGCTTCCTTTGCGAAATTCAAAGGGGTTGTGCCACAACAAAATGGTCATTGGGGAGCACAAATATACGCGAACCACCAACGAATCTGGCTAGGCACATTCAAGTCCGAAAAGGAAGCTGCAATGGCGTATGATAGCGCGGCAATTAAACTCCGAAATGGTAAAGATTTGCATAGGAATTTCCCATGGACTAACTTCACAATCCAAGAGCCTGATTTCCAAAACCATTACACCACAGAAGCAATAATAAAAATGATTAGGGATGGTTCCTACCCTTCTAAATTCGATGCCTTCGTGAGGTCACAAACAAAGTCACAAATTGAGGAAATGGGAAAGGGCACAAACCAAATTAGAATGCATGGTGATGGACAAGTATTATGTAGGCAACTGTTCCAAAAAGAACTTACACCAAGTGATGTGGGAAAGCTCAATAGGCTTGTGATACCGAAGAAATACGCGGTTGAGTATTTTCCTTGTATTTGTGAGAATGTTGAGGAGAATGGGGTTGATGACATTGAGCTAGTGTTCTATGACAAGCTCATGAGGGTGTGGAAGTTTAGGTATTGCTATTGGAGGAGTAGCCAGAGCTTTGTGTTTACGAGGGGTTGGAATAGGTTCGTGAAGGAGATGAACTTGAAGGCAAATGATGTGATCACATTTTACACATGTGAGAGTGACGATCAAGTGAGGGAAGGGGAGGGAGAGAGTGGTGGATTTTGGTTAATTGATGTTGTGCATTGTGAAGGGGATCAAGGGAAGAGGTCATCATGTAATAATTTGGTTGAGGAGGTGGGGAATAATGCGGATTTGGAGGTGAAATTGGGATTGAATTTGGGGGAGAGCAGCAGCTACAAAGTTGAAAAAGGTGATCAAGATCAACACAAGCCAAGTGTGAAGATTAATAAGGACAGAGGGTTTAGGCTCTTTGGTGTGGATATTAATCAACTTTCTAGGAGATGATCTTCGTTATTGGAATGTAATTTTCACTTTTCTTCAATGTAAAACTTCATTGTTGCTATGAAATCTCAATCCTAATTTCCAGTTCTTTTGGTCGAAATGAAAGAAGTCATGAAGACAATATTTTTGAATCCTACTGAGTAATTTACAATCAGAACTGTTCATTTTATAAATCAATTTTGTTAAAGATAATAATTGTAAAAGAATGCAATCAAATCTGATAAACAAATAATCATGATTGATGAAGGTTGAATTTTCATTACAAACCTGAGTAGACTATATCTTGACTAGGGAGTCACGAAATTACTGTACATGCGTATATAATATATATGTAGAAAAGCTTATGAAAGATTAATAAGGGGAACCTGATATCACTAATAAAGGAAATAGGGAATTTGATAAGGACATTAGAAAAGTGGCTTCTTCAAATCATCTTATCACAGCAATATATATATCATAAGCTCTCGTCCACTCGTTCAGTCCAATATCTATATAAGTGGTAGTCCTCCACCTTCATCGCTGTCAACTTTTGTTTTGGCTGGTAAAATTACATGAACAATTCGACAACTGTATTTCTAAGGTTCTTGTTGCACTTGTCACGTCATGAATGCTACACGAATATGGTAACATATGCCGACACATTCACAGTTGTACGCAGGAATTTCTCATTTCGAAGGCACTTATGGTTTGATGTGTTCGGGTTTTTTAGTCATAATATTGATGTGCATGATTGGATTGGATTGGATCATTCTTTATGGCATCTCTGTTATATGCTGTAGTGGGATATATCTGTGTAGGGAAGGTGCCTATAAAAGTTCACTAATCATTCAAATTGTGGAAGTTTTACCTCAAAAATATTAAAGGTTGACTAGCAAACAGTCGTGCATGTGAGAAATTTGTGAGAGTTGACAAAATTAGAGGGCCCAGAAAGGTGCTCTGAAGACTGAAACTAAATGCAGGTACCATTCATTGCCTCGCTTTTGCGGGACACACCTGCACTGCATATATTCGTTTTCCATTTTGCCAGCATTTTTCACGTCATTTTTTTTGCCTTACTCTTAAATTTTACTAATGTTCATAAGTTTTGTGACCTGTCTAGTTGTCGCCTTTTTTCAAAAGGTTTATACGTGGACAGGAATTCTATGTGACAAGTTGTAGCTTGTGCCTATCTCATGCCTGAAATGACCGACCAAGTGAGGCGTCCGAGTGAGATAGGCACAAGAATGTTACACACGTAACATAACAGTTTTTTCCCTATTTGTGATATATTTGGTATTGAAAATCGGCGGCCATGCCAATTTCATACTAGGAGAAACAGGCGTTAGCTTAGGGAGGTGTTTTCAAACAAAGATTTATTAAAATTTTTATAGATTTTTTTTTTGACTAATTTTTACAAAGTTTCATTGATTTTAGTAGACTTTCACAGATTATAAAAAATTCCAAACATATTTGATCAGAATTCAAATCTAGATTTTCATAAATTTTTGTCATAGATTTTCATAGACTTTTCAGAATGTTTAATTACCATTGTCATCAAATTTTCAATCTTAATAGGTGGTGACATTGTGATGTTTGTGGCAGAACTACAGTTTAGGCCTTGGTAGTGACGACAATATTGGTAACGAAGGCTATTGTAAGATAACAATAGTGTCTTTGGCGTTGATAGTGACGAAGATAATGGTGTGGTGGTTGTAGTGGCAGTGCCGGCGACATGTGGTGGCGCGATATGGTGGTGGTGGTGGTGATTACGTCATAGAAAGTATTGGTAGTTGCAACGACAGCCTAGGCAACTAGTTGGCAACAAAATAACCTATAACAATTATGACGGTAGCATGATGGCGGCTTTGAGGATGGGGTATTGGTGGAGGTGGTGTTCATTTTCATAAATTGAAGAAAAAATCTATTTAAAATATAATTATTAAAAATAAATTAAAAGTCTATCAAAATCCATAAAATGCAAGATTAGAGTAGACATGTTTTTACTCTTGAAAATTAATCAAAATCCATACAAATTCATAAGAATCCAATTTCCAATTTTTGGTGAAATCCTAAAAAATCAATGATAATTTGAATAGACCAAAACTTTCATTGACATGTAAAAATCATGACTGAATACACCAAGATTTTCATGGAATTCAAAAAAGTTATTAGAAATCTAAATGGAATACTACTATACTTTGATGGACTTCTAAAATGTCTAAATTGAATAAACTTTCAATGACCATTAAAATCTACAAAAATCTATAACTTTCAAAATTGAATACATCCCTGTTAGTCTATTAAAAGAGTTCGAGGTCCCTGGTTCCACTCCCCTACCTCACTATATGTAAACAACTTATTTCAGACTTCCAGAAGAAAAAGACTCGTCGTGAGGATTTGGATTATGGAACTCATTTTGTTGGGAATTGTTGGGCCTTAACCATTGTGAAAGTTCAAGCAAGTTGTGGTTGTTGTCCAATTGTATTAGAACCTGCAAATTATGAAATCTGATGACAATGCCCACAAAGGCATTTCATGAAGCGTTTGTTTGAAGTTTTTGAACTATGATTTATTCTCGCATAGTAAACGAGTACAAAACAAAGTAAAGGTTCCTACACCTGAAGATCAAAACTCTCGAGGTAGAGAAAGAAGAGTTCATCATATCTTCCTTTTAAGTCTTTGATTAACTTCGGGGCGAAATTAAACAAAAACCAAAGATAAAAGGCTACAAACAAACATCAAATTAGGCACATAACCAAGCTCCTAAGCTCTGTGGATGACCACTTCTTCTTGTTGAGTTTCCGTAATCTCAACTTCCTGCTCAGTGCCTTGGAGATTGATGGGCTTGTACCACTTAGCACAGAACAGATAAACTATGAAATCCAACGCTGTGAGTACCGCGATTAGGAAGTAGAACCTGTCCATGTGGCCTTCATTCAGATTATCTGGGATCCAACCAGGGTTTTCACCTTTAGCTGTGATGCTCATCACCATGTTAACCAGCATGCTACTGACATAATTCCCTAGAGAGATCGACGCCATACACAGCGAACTTCCGAAGCTTTTGATCCCATCGGGTGCTTGACCATTGAAGAACTCCAATTGTCCCACATACATGAAAACCTCTGAAGCACCAACAAGAGCATATTGTGGAATTTGCCAAAATATGCTCAGGGAACTTGCTTTCTGACCATGCTGCACATACTTGAGCCTAAAAACTTCCGTCGTACCAGCTGCAATCATCGATAACAGTCCAATTATTAGACCGATTCCCATTCTTTGAAGCTCAGATAACCCTTTTGGATTCCCACTTAGTCTTCCGGCTACAGGCACAAGGATGTGGCGATAGATACCAGTGCTGATTAGGACACTGCATATGTCGAAAGCAGACATGCTAGCAGCCGGGAGGTGGAATTTTCCTATGTGTGCATTCATCACCTCTCCTTGCTCCACAAAAAGTGAAGCCATTTGTGTAAAGATCACTGAGTAAATTATGGTGCAAAGCCAAATGGGCATCATTTTCAGGACACATTTGGCTTCCTCAACTTGAGTTACACTACACAGCCTCCATGGATTCTTCGGTCCATTTCGTTCATCCTCTGTCATTGTTGCTGCCTTGTCCAAAAACCTGCCCAAAGTCAAGTCACAAAAGGCATCAGTCACATGTTAAAAACTAAGATGTTATTTACTTTAGTGTAAAAAGACTTGAAGTCCAACGTTACATACTCAATCTCATTGCTATGAAGAATCTTTCTGCTCCCTTTGATTGCAGATTCTTTTCCTTCCACCTCATACAGATTCTCAGGGTTGACTGGAGCAACACTCCATTTTCTAATCGCTGCCACAAACACCTGTGCGACGCGTGGCAAAGGGTTGCCACATGCTTTTATGTACCGGTACCTTCTAGATCCACACAAGAATGACAATAGAGCTATGATGGCAGAAGCTAGTGACACCAGAAACCCCACAGTCCACAATCCTTTATCCTCATAGTAAACCAAAATGGTGTTTGAAAATAGAGACCCGACATTGAGTGCAAAGTAGAAGTAGCAGAAGAAAGCGGTTTTAGAATCTTTTTGCTTGGGATTTGTCTCGTCGAATTGATCTGCTCCAAAGGTAGCTATTGTAGGTTGGTGCCCACCATATCCAAGTGCTATAAGATATATTGAGAGGTAAAAGATGGCAACACCAAGTGTGGATGTTGGCTTGCAAGCTTTTTCTCCATCGCCACAACCAGCTGGATGGGCCAACCAAAGCCAAGATGACAATGATAGTAGCCCCAAGCCCTGATCAAGAAACATTCAATGCTTACACATTAGTTTTGAAAAGTATACGAAATGTACACTTTACAACACCAAAGCAAGAGATAAAAAAATTTACCAGGACAAGGATGAGCTGAAAGACTGCACAGGTTAAGTATCGGCCCCAATAGGAGTCACTGAGGAATGCACCAATTAGAGAGAACAGATACACAGTTCCGGTCCACTTGCTGACACTGTTGGCTGCATCGGCGTTCTTTTGATCAAGAACTCGGATTAGAAACAAAACCAAGTTCACTCCAACACCGAAGAAAGCTAGTGTTGCTAGGCCTTGATTCACTGCACAGGATAAGATTCACAATTAATGTAACTCAAGAAGAATGTTTATCAAATATATTCTCACTAGTCATGACACTTAATCATACTCAACTCTATAATTTGAGGAATGAGAAGAGATTTTCGTCAATATTGTGCGTACCTAGACAAATAATTGCCAGATTCCATCCACCTCTGCTCTTTGGAACACTGAATTCTGATTCATTAGCACTTTTAGCACTTGGATCCTTCTCATTATTTTCAGCAATGTTTGAATCCACAGCTTCTGATTCCTTATTGGTCAAGACAGCCTCTGGTTCCTTATTGGTCAAGCCAGCTTCTGGTTCCGATGTGGAACCGACAGCTGCTGATGATTCTTCAATGTTTCGGTTCTTCTCTTCGTTCATCATCTGCCAGAGTTTCGGGGAAGAACAAGTTAATCATGTGTCACCAGTAACAAAGAAGTATTCAACATCAAATGAACACAGGAGGATACCAATCTAATTAAAAGAGGTCATCAAGAACTTCATAACACATTATCAGTTAAACTAAAGATTTCGGATTGTCTATTTGATTAGATTGAGTAACGGTTTTACAGTACTTGACATATGGTGTGAAGTATCATGAGTAAAATTTGAGTAAGTCATTGTTGGAATCAAATCCATAACTCCTAATATGCTTTTACCAATTGATATTTAGTTACTTTAACTGAATCAGACACCAACATATAAGCTACACTGTGAAGTTAACTGATAAATGCAGACTACAAACCTTTTACGGAACTTGAACACTTCCTCTGCAATCGTGCGAGACTCTGGCGATGGCGAGGATTGTGTGTCGGTAATTCCAAACGGCAATGTAGGAGAGATCACTCGAGTCGCCGGAAATCTTGAATACACGGAAAACTTCTTTGTCATTTATGGAAGAAACTTGTACCAAAAACTTCCTCCCAAAACAATGTCGTCTTATCGGCCCGGAAATCTCAATCCAAACTCCTCGAAAAGCCTCTACAAATCGTATCAGGCTAAGGCTCTAGTGCTGCTTATAAACAGAAGCTCTCAATAACAGAAAATTTGAAAGTTGAAAGAACTTGAAGCTGGAAGATTTGTACGTGATTTGTGAAGAGTATAACAAAGCGGCATTTATTTATATAGTGAAGTCCTGGTCGCTAGTGATGACAAGTGCCACACATTCAGGCTTCTGTTGCGGAACAGAATTCTAATGGAACTCAAATACTTGAGTTTTCACAATAATTCGGATCCTAAATAGATTTTGGACCATAAACTCAGGAGCAGCATATGTTTAGAAGCAACAAGCACTTTAAAATTCAACTTTCACAAGAAAAATTCTAAACCACACAATGAATATTGGAATCCCTTGCATTCAGGTGCAAAAGTAGCTAAGTTTTGAATTACGATTTTGATCTTGTTAACAACCCGAAAAGTGGAACAACCTTCTCTGAAAAAAGGCAAATTGTGGACTGAAAAATTATCCTACTTTTCAAAGTGAGAAATTCATGCAGAAGATTTCATGAAGGAAAGACTTATTAGTACCTCGGTTTTCCCATTCAAGACCAAAATTGCAAATTGAGAGATAGATGGGTGGGTTCAAGTTAGAACAGAGGAAAAAGGATATCAGTATTCTTGCTGGGAGGCCTAGAAGTTGGAGATTTGGGAATTGGCAATTGTTTGTGTTACAGACCAGTGTACTTACCACTTCATCGTGTCCAACTGGGACATGTCAACTTTGAATTTATGAACATCAATGGCATTAATGACCAAAAACAAAACAAACTCTACCACCTAGCTTGTGGTCTACCAAACTAGTTTGTACTCTAGTGGTATATTAAACTGCTAAAGTCAGTTTAAGGACCTTAAAGACATGGCATGACGTGCATAAATCAAATTAGGGTCTCTAACACAAGCACATCAAAGTACATGAATGTAGCTATGGCGAAGTTTTAAGCCGTTAAGCACTATAGATGGACACAGTTTAGGCTAGGTTGATACTGCCTTACACAATGTATATTAGCTTTGGGAGATGGGTGTGTTTCAGACAGACCAAGATGAACATTCGAATAGTTTTTCTTGTTTGGAAATTTTGAAGTGGTCATTGGTTGCATTGTGGATAAGGGAACTTGTGTCAGTCTATGAAAAATTAGAGAGCGACTATACAACGTAATACAAGCACTTATCACTTCATCGTATCCAATAGAACATATCAAGTTTCAACATACGGACAATAACTTGGTTGACATTTATGATGAAAAAAATAAACAAATTAAAAGCCCATCGGCTAATATGTATAGGTAAGCATGATATAAATACAACACGACACAAGTATGATAAAGAATACAGTCTGAATTGACTCGGAATTTTCAGTCCTTATCAAAGTATATATGTGCACAAAGTGGATTAGGCAACACAAGCACAAGCATAACATAACTACCAATGGGTTTGGGCCGGTACGAGCATATACAAATAGATTGAGCGGGCTAAAGTTAGCTAGTTTTACACATGGATTTTGTGTCACACCATCCAATAAATTATGATGACTTATGTGTAATACTTAACATGTGTTCAAACTAATGATTAAAATTTTGATAAATTTCGATAGTTTCGAGCCTTCAAAATTTCCGAAATTTGAATGGAAATTTCGATGTTTCGATGGAAATTTTGTTCCTTGCACTTAAAGTGTGTGTTCATTCAGTCATAGCCACATTCGGTTATGAATAAAGTTTGCCTACTCTAAATAAGTAAGAAATCCTACTCTATTTTTTTTGTATTCTTTTCGTCTTATAACGTTGTATCATGATCAGAACTGTTCATCTTCTAATTTATCTAGTAAATATTATTTTCTCAAAAATCAACAAAATCCGAAATTGTTTGATTATATAATTATGTAAAACAATTGAATTGTACAATTATATGATCACACGAGCCATCTACATGTTTTGGTATAATTAAATAACCAAACCATCTCGAATTCAATTGATTTTTTTAAAAAATTGATCTTTATTAGATGAATTAGAAAATAAATTATCCTAATCATGATATAATATTATAAAATGAAAAAATACAAAAAAAATCGATTATGAGCAAATAAAGTAGGAGCTCCTACCCTATTTAAAATACACAGACTTTGTTCTTTTATAGCCCTCCTCTATGATGATATGATCCCACAATCCAAAGCAAAGCCAAAATCACATTTTCAATTTCAATCAAAATTCCAAGACCCTTGAGTGAGCAAGTGAAAAGTCTCCAACTCTCTTCAGACTTAAAAACACATCATAGTTTTTATCGACGCACCCTCTTGTTTTCGAAAGTAGCCTACTTTTCTCTCTTTCAAACGCACAAAACAGTACCCGATAAGAACCAGAAGGAGGTCTTTTTAACTTTGAACTGTCATTCTCTTTCTCATTTTAAAGTACACAGCAGCTTCTGCTGTTTCTGCTCTCCACATTGGCGCACTCTACTGCTCAAAGGTGAGAAATTGATGCTGCAATTCTCTTTTTACTCGCTACCCTTGTTGCTGTTGGGGATGCTTGTTTCAGATCAATTGCTTTCGGCTGAGATTTGTGTAAAGTTCAAGTTGGGATCCCTCAGACGTAGATACCCTCTTTCTGGGATTTACTGGGGTTTAAGGGTAGTCACTCAAGTATTAGTATTGCAGTTGTACAAATTTTCCCCAAAGTTCATTGATTCATAAGTTAATTGGCAGAATGAAGCGTGTAATTTCTGGATTCAGCTTACTTTGTGCAAATGTTCGGGTTTTTCTTCAGCTTGTGTGAAAGTAGTTCAAATTTGGGTTTTTTTTTCAGATGTAAATGTGCACAGCTGTATGAATTTTCCACAAAGGTTATTGATTTATAGCTTAGCTGGCAGAATTATGTGTTTTTATTTTATGGGTTCCGCGCACTTGGGTGGAAATTTATGGGTTTTCTTCACTTTGTGTGAAATGTAGTGTAGTTCAAGTTTGGGTTTTTCCTAAGATGTAAATACTATGTTGCATAATCCCACTTGGGTTTAAGGTAGATACTGGAGTGTTACCATTGCAGTTGTATAATTTGCTCCCTAAAGCATTTATCTTAATTTGTCAAAAGTATGTGTCTTTACTTTCTGAGCTCAGCTTACTCTGGGTAAATTTTTGGGTTATTGATGGTTTAAGAGCTGCTGCAAGGGGTTTGATTTGTGCATTTTGGGACTAAGTTTTCTTTACCAATGTTCAAAAGATTTGTGTTTTCGAGATTCTACTCATTGTTTTCCATCATGGGTTCATGGCTATGGAATCTAATTTAGTTTGTTGTGTAGATCTTTGTTCTCCTTTGTGAGATTCAATCTATTAAAGATGGCAACAACTTCTGCTTCCAGCCTGCAAATGGCAGCTGCAAGACCCCATCTTTCATCTTCTCGTAGAGCTTTCGGGTCAAGTGCCCCAATGCTTAATGGTAGCTTTAAGGGGGCTTCATTTACTAAGCTTTCAAGTGCATGCCATGTATCATCTGTACAACCTTTCAACCGGAGCTTTACATCATCGTCTATGAAATTAGACAAGTTTGTTACAAAGGCAATGGCTGAAGCAAGTGAAAAGAAGCCTGTGTTGGGGTTGCCAATTGATTTGAAAGGTGAGTTTCTTCCTAAGTATCTGTACCTGCACTTTTAAGTTCATTCCTTTCTCTGCAATAGAATGGCCTTGTTACTGTTTTTTCATTATCCTCTCCATTTCTTGTGACATTGCTCCCATTGGTGGTTTATGTCTCTTCGTTTGTGGTAATGCATCTGTTTTCCTTAAATGGATTTTCTGTATTGGGATAAGAAAGCTGGCGTACTTTCATGGAGAAGCTTCCGGTTCTCTATTTACATAACTCTACTTGTTTTGAGTGTATAGACTTGGGAGGGGTGTTTGTTACTATAGCCAATCTGCCTGAAGTTACCTCATTATTCTATAGATGATCTTCTATCAATCATGCTTAGTTATATATTAGGTCATGGTGCACTTGTGCACGTTTTCCTTCAAAATTTGCTATTGGACTTTTTCCGATCTGAAATATTGCATATGTCCCCAGGTCGTTGTCCATATTCCAGTTAGGTATTTGCTTTGGGATAAGAAGTATACCTTTCCAACTGATATGGATGTCCTTTGTGCAGGTAAGAGGGCATTTATTGCTGGCGTAGCTGATGATAATGGATATGGTTGGGCAATCGCAAAATCTCTAGCTGCTGCAGGTGCTGAAATTCTTGTTGGCACATGGGTGCCTGTAAGTGATTGGGCTAATCTCCAGGATTTTATATATTCCTTTTCTCATTATATACGTTGGATGATGTAGTAGTTACTGACTGTGAATAGTCTATGTGCAGGCTTTGAACATCTTTGAGTCCAGCCTGCGGCGTGGAAAGTTTGATGAATCACGCGTGTAAGATGTTATATTTGGTATTAATTCCTATTAGCTGTTAATTTGATGAACAGCTTCTAACAGTCTATTTGTTGTCTCAGGTTACCAGATGGTTCTTTAATGGAGATTACCAAAATATACCCCCTTGATGCTGTTTTTGACAACCTTGAGGATGTTCCTGAAGATGTAAGTGAGAAATATATATATATAGCTCATATTCTTAAAGATGAAAACAGTCCAATAAATTTAATATGGTTATGCGTTATTTCATGCAGATCAAAACAAATAAGCGCTACGCAGGATCCAGTAAATGGACTGTCCAGGTATGAAAACTTTGGACTATATGTTCTAAAGCATTGAGGTTTAACATAGACAAACAACAAATCTGAGCAGAGTTTCAGTACCAAAATAATAGGCATTTAGTACTTTTCCTGGGGTTCACTTCGTATTAGATTGAACCAAATGAAGATCCATGGCATTCAATCAACTCTGGGGATGGGGAAAAAAAAGAATTTATATTTGATGATCTAGAAAAGTGGTTGCTTATGTTTTGCAGGAATGTGCTGAATCTGTGAAGAGTGATTTTGGCAGCATTGACATTCTTGTGCACTCACTTGCGAACGGACCAGAGGTACAGTTGTAATTCACAGGAATTTCTATTCTATTATTTTGGCACCTTCTAAATAATCTCTTTAACAGGTAGTTAAACCTCTGTTGGAGACGTCCAGAAAAGGGTATCTCGCAGCTATATCTGCATCGAGTTATTCCTATGTTTCTTTGCTCAAACATTTCCTCCCAATTATGAATCAAGGCAAGCTTCTACATGCAAGTATCCACTAGTAGTTTTCTTTATTTCTGCTTTCTTTAGTTTGAATTAGGATGTTTGTGTTACAGGTGGTTCCTCAATTTCTCTTACATATATTGCTTCCGAGAGGATCATTCCCGGGTATCTTTCTATCTATTGTCTGCTTCACAGTTTGTGTATGGGTTACGTTTGTAGTATGTTGTGATGATGGATTCTTCAATCATCTTTTGCAGATATGGTGGAGGTATGAGCTCTGCAAAAGCTGCTCTTGAGAGTGATACTCGAGTGAGCTTTTCTTCCATGCACTTATGCATACGATTTATCCTGCTTTCTATTCCTTTCAAGCTTGTTTTGACATGACTTTGGGCATTATGCAGGTGCTTGCTTTTGAAGCGGGGAGAAAAAAGGGAATCAGAGTCAACACAATATCTGCTGGTACTGTTTGAATATGCAGTTATCCTTTTTTTTTTAATGGATTACATCAATACTGAGATGCTCTTGAATGGACCATTTGCAACCGTCTGTCCTTCATCTATCAAAAATTTAATGAATTAAGTGCACATTCTAGGCCAAGTTAGGCTTACTGATGGTTTTCTCTTCAGAAAGTTTTTACCTCAACTTTGTTTTTTGATCCTCAGGTCCACTGAGAAGCCGTGCTGCAAAAGCGATTGGTTTTATTGACATGATGATTGACTACTCATCAGTCAACGCCCCTCTAGAAAAAGAACTGTCCGCAGGTGATTTCCCAGTTGCCTCTTCAGTTTAGTTTTGTTCTTCCCTTTCCTGTTATAGATTCTGAATTCATATTCTCTTTGACCAGAGGAGGTAGGCAACACAGCTGCTTTCTTGGCATCACCCCTGGCCTCTGCCATTACCGGTGGTGTTATATATGTAGACAATGGTTTGAATGCAATGGGGGTGGGAGTTGACAGTCCAATTTTTGAGAAGCTTGACATTCCGAAGGCTCAGCACTGAGGATAGTCAGACGCCGGCTGGCTGATTGATAATCCGCAGTTATAAAGTGTACTGTAGAGTACTAAATGCGGTTAGTTTATGCCACCCCCGCCTAGTCACTGAAAGCACCCTGGGATGTCTGGGCCGGTGGTACCCATTTTGTCATGAGAGGAATTTTTACCATAGGGTTTTAACAGTTTGAACCTATAGTATTGTGGTTAATGCTGGTTTATGTTTGATAGGACTTGTCTATAAAATATCCAGTTCTACTCACTTTTGGTATTCGTTTACGAACTCATTTGTTTAATGTGCTCTACCCTAGGAGTCTTGGATCCTCTTTGGAATAAATCTGATCCCTACGATCCTAATGAAGCCTAAGGATTCCTGAGCAGCATGTGTAGGCTATAGTGAGTTCATTTTGTGGAAACTTTTAATCATGTGTATGCATTGTGGAAGTTCCCAAGTTGTATTAAAAGATCCCTTCACTAAAAATTGGCCGATGATCTTGATGTTTTCAGTGTCCCCAATATAATTAATTGAGATGCATTAGTCCATGTCTACAGTCTATCCACAAGCTAAAGGGTGGACTCTCCAAGGTTAAGAATAAGACCCTTGTTTATTCTGGTCAAAAAGTCATTAGGAACAACAAAGATACACTTGGCTCAACCTAGTGCAATTAGCAATGATGGCACCCCAATTTTAACATTTTAAAAAAAAATATTATTACTACTAATAAAAAAAAAAAATTATAAAAAAAAAAAAAAAAAAAAAAAAAAAAAAAAAAAAAAAAAAAACATAAAATTGGAGTGTCATTATCCCTACCTAATGCAAATCCGAATCATCGTGGGAAGCTATCCTCCTAATCCTCCTGTAGGACACAAATTATGCAGCAGGTGACTGAACAAAATAAGCCTACATGCATGACTGTAATCTAGTAGGCGAAAGCTATCCTCAAGAGCTTGCGCCTGCACCTGAGCAGCTCCCGCGCAATTTTCACCCTTGTCTGTACATTCTTCTCCAAACGACTCTTCCTGCACAACCAAGCCGTGATGTTTGGGAACCATATGCAGCTGTCTGCAGTTTTCTGTTGTGTGGGTGCTGTTGCCATTACAGGATCACTACATCATATTGACAAGGACCTTCTCGGGTGTGGTTGTGTGAGCGGCAAGATAATAATACTGGAGGTCTTAATGGTCGACCAGAAAAACTTCCTGATGTGAGTTATCTTGTTGCAAAATTGCAACTGACTTTGTTCTATTAACATTGTAGGACTCTTCCTTTCAGTAACTAAATATTAATTGGAGATGTTGTGGTTGATTATTGCAAAATGGCAGGGCATTGAAAATGGAGGAGTTTCTGACAGACCAGATGACACTGTTGATGTCTATCACACTTACTTTGGTGTAGCAGGTATATCTTTAAAATTTCTTTCCTTAATTAATTAATACTTTGGCATTTGGATTCTGGAAACCTCTTTTGATGATTATAGTCTATCTCTGGGACCTGTTTATGAATGTATATGATGCCGAAATGGATAGATAAGATGATTTGTTATCTTCATGTAATTTTCTTTCGGTAAATATCTTTTGTGATGGGAATGTAAGCTTAACTACAAACATCCCTATATGACAGTTAATCTTTGGTAGCCAACCCATACATTGTGTTGTTTTGTTCTTGCTCGCTTGCTTTCTAGACCATTCCTGACATATCAAGGTTGATGCAGGACTTTCCCTTCTCGAATATCCTGGGGTGAAAGCCATTGATCCAGCTTACGCTTTGCCAGTTCATGTTGTAAATAGGATTATTTTGGATAGATAGAACTTGCAGCAGCATTCTGATTTGTATCTCTCGCTGCAATTCATAACATTTTGTTTCTCTTTATGTACCACAACTATTTAAGAGCTCACTCGGATGTAGTATGTACATTTTTCACTTTGTTTCATTGATCTAATCAACATTGAGATAGCCCTGCCTGCTCATTTCTGTAGTTCCTGGATCTCAAGTTGAACTTCTTTTCCTATGAAAGTTGCGATATGTCGAAAGAGTCGGCTGAGTAATTTAGAAGCAATGAGATTATGATTGGTTGTCCTAGTTTTGAGATTATTGCTGGTCCTTTTGAATCTCGCCGAGACTCTTCTTGTTTGCAACATTGAATTGATGTCTCTTTCTTGCTGGGCGGCAAAATTTATGGTCCATAGAGTTTTCTCAGGGGTAAATGTAGACATACATTATGTAGTGATCGACAATTGTATTTTAATATATAATTTAGTGTTTTGTTTTTCAGAAGAGAGGATTTGAATTTTATGTCCTATCATAGAAAAATGTATTTTTCTATGTCCTTGTAGGTCATTAATCCTAAATTTTATCATCTTTTAAATATTTTATTTATTTTTTCTATATTAACAACTTTTTAGAAGATGAAGAGTATGGAGAGACTATGAGAAATTCAAATATGAAAGAGTGTGATAAAAGGATTTGACAAATAGTGGCTAAAGGCCTGCTTTGTAGGCTAAAGGCCTGCTTTGTAGTCCTTTAGCCATCCCATTGCTAATAGTGTTTAAGCCCTCTTTTTCCACCTACTTTTTAAAATTAATTCAATTAAAATTGTACTATTATATAAAACACCATTGAATGCTTGGGGCTGCCGGCGACTGAGCCACCGGCGCCAACCCCACAAACTGGTCGAAGAAAACGGTAATCTGCTGACTTCCACAAAACTTATTGCACGATTACAAACCTCCAACCAGACTTTCCAGAAGGAGAAATCTGACTTGATGTTGCAAAACCTTCAAATAAGAAACTGCCAGCAGCATAGGTAATTATTTTAGGGAAATGAGATTCGTATTGCACGCAGTATAACTGGCTTCCATTATTCACTCACAAAAAGATTAGTTCATCAAAATTACTCTCATATTGACTGCTTAGTTCTCCTCTATCTCCTCAAAACGTAACACAATTCAGTGTCTACCGGGAGGACATTAGGAAGCTAGAATCTTGCAGTAAACTTTTGTTGGAACTTCAATCGATGCCTGCCCATTTTCTAAATGCATCGACATGTTTAAGTCTTTTTCTTTGGGCATCAGTCTTGGCTTCTGATGCTTTTAAATTCCTGTAAAGATTCTTGTGAAGTTTTGCGAACTCACTTCTGTACAACCACTTATCGGTGTACATGCCTTGTTCCTTCATGTAATCAATGGCCTCCATCACTCTCTCAAAGTAGCCACCACGAAGAAAGTTCAAGACCAAGTACTCATAGAGATCTCTGCTGACCACCAAATTTTCACCCTTGATATTCCTCTTGATGTCGCCCCACAAGATTGTGATAGCACGAAACATTCCAAGAGATGAATACCCACATAACAGATAAGTAAATGTTTGCTCAGTGGGTTGAATTTTCATCTCTTGCATTCTTCTGTATGTCTTCAAAGCATCATCAATCATATTGGCCTTGCAGAAAAAGTTGATGGAAGAATTCAACTTATAAACCATAGAATGAAATTCCATCTTCTCCTGTGTCAGTTCCTGAACCAGAGCATTTGCTAGATCTGGCTTAATGGTAGAGCTTGAAGTATTTGTACACAGGGAACTTGCATCTATCATTAATTGACATTTGGAGACCAACAACTCATCAGATATATTTATGTCAAAACCAGCCTTCCTCATTTGTTTAAGCAATGCCTTTGCTTGGCAAGACATGTTTTCTTTGTAATAGGCTGTCAAGAGTAACATATAAGCAGGAAGGCCTAAGGGAGCCCCAACTGCATTCATGTCATCCAAAAGGTCATGAGCTGCTTCTAGCCAACCTAAATGAATGCATGCCTCAATCACATCATTACACACACCAGATCCTCTTGATGAGCATAACTCATTTTGAATTTTCAGTAAAACTTTTGAAAGCTGACAAACAATCCCTCTTTTTTGGTATCCATAGATGAGTTTAGCCACAGCCCTGTTAGTAAGGACAAGTTTCCCATTCCGATAAATAACAAGCTCTTGTTTACCCTCTACTTTGAGGATAGACTCCTTCCGGAGCAGCTCAGGAAAAATCTGCATATTCAACCCAGACTTGAGATTGTGGGATCCAAGTGGAACAAGATAAGACTTCTGCAAGTCTTGTTTGTTCCGAATAGGAAGAGGCTCATGGCAGTCACACATTTGTAATATAAGATCAGTGGCCGCCTCAATGTCATTAAACTTAAAATGCAAGCTCAGCAAACTATCATAAAACTGCCGGTAGTGATGCCTAAAAGGAGCTGAAACTTGATCAATGTGACTTTTGTACTTCTTTAACTCATCTCTCTGGCCATTCAGCTCATGGATCTGTGCAATAAGGATGATAGAGTGTGCATCAGCAAAAACCCCTATTTGAGGCATTAATTCCATAAGCTGTTGGCCTTTGAACGATAATTTGAACCTCACACATGCATCAAGTACAAGATTAAAAATCATTGTATCAGGTTGTATCAGCTTTGCATGATCACTTTTGTTTATATGCAAGAGTTGGAAGCAATGACAAATCTGAACTAAGAAATTTGATGCAATGTGTGTCCCAAGTGCAGTCTTTACCATATGCATAACAACCACACACAATACATCCATGGGGGGCAACTTGTTTCTTTCCAGTAGTATCCTAAGAATCCTTATAGTAGGCTTAGGCATATTATTTCGGGCTAAAGAGAGGGAAAGCTTTACCAGGATATCAAACTGTAATAATTCTGACCGCTCTTTCAAAATTAACAAGACTAAATCACATGCTTTTAGGAGCCAGTGAGGGTCAGAAGAATAGCACAATTCGGTGATTAGCTTATGGACAAGGAAACCCTCAGGAAAGCCATGCAACCTTTTAAAATCAATAAAAGACTCCCATGCTTCATTTACTTGATTTTCCTTCAAGGCAGTTTCTAGCCTTTTCAACACAAATGCATTAGAGGAACCTTCCCACTGAAGCTTTTGAGGTTGAATACTCACGCAAAGATATCTTGTAGATGGCATCTGATGAAGTACATAGCTTACACTTGATAGGGAAGGACTCGGAAATCTTCTACTCAAAATATGATTTGATACCAAACCCATTCTCTGAAAGGTTGGAGTCTCACAAACACTGAACAGACACCTCTTGATGAAGCCATTATGCCCTAGAATTTCTTTTGTCACTGTTAGCGCCATAGACATACGAGTCTGAGAATGACAATAGACCAAGAAAATAAATCTTTCACGAGATATCGCTGCACAGCCTTGGCCTAGGTGAAAAACCATCCAGTAGAATCATATTCATTCATGTAACCCATATATGGTACGCAAAAGATACATACAATTCTGGGCAGTTCCTAGAAGATTCTTTCTTTCATGCCCTCATCATGTCCTATAAAGATCTGCAAATAGATGCTAACTACATCAAAAACCCCAAGTGTAATGCGCCATTCATTCTTAAATGCTCCATCACCACTGACTCAATGGAGTCCTTCTTCTGCGTACATCATCACCATATTTACTATTACTATTACTATTACTATTATTAGGATCACAAGAAATACCACATTAAACGTAACATTTGAACAAAAAATCAGACCTTTTCGACCGATACGATGTACTGAACATGTTTCTCAGCTGCTAGCTCCCCCATCTGTTAAACATCTCAAAATTTCGGTCAACGATGGTCAACATTTAGGTGAGCTGAAACTGGAAAACTCACAAAGTCTACACATTCTCTCCAATTTGATTACAATACTAACAATGACAGATTTGAAAGCAGCTAAATGAAAAAATAATGCATTTATATTTCAAGTTCTGAACTTTGATACAAAAATTTGCACTAACATTAGTGAAATTACAGCCCACAAGATTAGAATCCGATCAATAACAGTAGTGTTTAAGCTGAAAATAATAATAATAAAAAGAAATCAAACCCAACAATTAAACATAATAACGAAGCAAATGAAGAAGTCAATTCAATCAGAGGAGAAATAAATGGTGGCTTACTGACGGCGATGGCGATCGAACCAGTGACGACATTACTTCAATTGAAGAAGACGAATTGGAGAAACCAGAAAAGGAACTGTGTTGGGCTCATATTGAATGAACGACCATTTTATTTGCAAAAGTTTTGGGCTTGATTGGGGGGCTTGGATCTTAAACTGGTCACGGAACACTTGGCTCCAATTGTCAGGCTGCATCGTTTGGATAAAATCAATGTGGGCAAGGCTGTGAAGTACATTTTAAGTAGTAAAAATCATGATGGCGGATTTGGATGCACGCCTGGTGGAGAGTCTCATGCCGGTCAAAGTAAGTTATTTAACCGATAGCATATGTAGGAAGTTTTACTTTCTTCTTACTGCTTAACAGACCACTTATTTTGTATAGCCATCTTAGTGTCATGCTTTTACCAATATTAACACAGAAGGGAAGGTGCATACATCCTGTTATCATCATTATCATCATTAATCAAACAATCAATCAATCAAGAAAAACTACTATGCAATTAGGACTTTAAAGGCCCTGTTACTGGAAATCATATTTTCAAACTTCTCAGGGAATAGAAAACACAAGGTTCATGAAAACCAGACCATCTTCAGGTTGAGTGAAGAGAAAAAGAAATGCACAATTTCAAGCTGAACCATAATCCAGAATCTGGAAACAAGTCCAGAATCCAACCCAAACATGATTATGATATCCTTCAAAAACACACAAAACCAGCACAGAGCCAAGTAGCAGAACTCAGAACAACAATGACAAACAAGTCAACTACACCATAAAACCACAAGACAACAACAAAAACAACAGAAGAAACAAGGATAGCTGAACCAACAAATCAATATTCCCAAACTTTGTTCAAGACAACACATTATGCATATGTAAAGAAACAATTGCAGAAACCAAATTGCACCAAAAAACTGAGCTCAATCGACAAGACATCGAAATTATTCAAGACAAAATAGAACACTAACTTCAAAGTTAAATTTTACTAATGCATACCAACCTAGATACAAAACAACGTGGAAGAGCATAAAAATAAGGTATGCCAAATGAAAATAAATGCATAATATGATCATACTATAGAAAACTAATCGGAACACATATTTAGCAGTAACTGCGTACAAAAAATGTCCAAAATGTATAGCATTAAGTTTCTATATGTTTCTTAGGTCAGATTGTTACCTCCAAGACTTGTTCAGAGCACTTTGATCCAACGGACTTGTGGACCTACACGAGAACAGGAATCTATCTAGGAAATCCATACACATCACATTCACTTCAGTCAATCCTACAAACACATTAATCTAATGCGGAAAAGGGAATTAAGTTGGTAACTTTTGACAACGAAATCAACCTTTGTAGAAGCCTGGGTTGTTAAGACAGGGGTGCAACAATCTCCTATGGTAAATTCACATGAAACAGATTCCCCCTAAATAAGAAAAGAGAACAAGATTAAGGCAGTCCAACCTAAAAAACCAAAGCCAAAATAAAGATTGAAGTACAATAAAATAACAGAACTTCAGCTAAATTAACACATACCCAGAGAGCAGACAACCAAAAGAGCGCACAAAACACAAACTTCAGCTAAATTAACACATACCCACCATTACCCACTTCACAAATTCATGAAATTCAACCTACCCAATCAAAATTAGACATACCCAGAGCAATTTAAGAGAGATTTTCAAAACCTAGGCTCGAATAGAGGTTTCATTGAGAGATACCCAGATCAATTCTACCACCGAATTCGAAAATAAAAGTGAAAACGAGACAGATTTTTGCTACCTATGATCGAAAGGAGAGCTCTTGTGAGTTTGATTGCTCGCGTCGCCGCTCGCGAGAAAGAAAAACGGAAGAAAAAAAAAATATGCTTGAGCTGGTTTTTTTTTTTAGCTTATAAAAATAAAAATTCACATGACAATTTTTTTTGGGAAATTACAGAAAATATACCCCAAAATTAAACTCTTTACTTTTTTGGCACATTTTTGAAACTTTTACAATTTTGACTTTTTGTGTCAAAAATGGACAAAACTGCCCTTTCACAGAGATAGTGAACTATCAGGGAAACTGTGGGAACTGTTGAGGGAACTGTATGGGCATTATTAGGGAACTAGCCGGAACCACGTGGGAACTCCAGGGAGCAGAGGCGAGGGCGGCAGATTCTGGGAAATCGAAGGCGACCTGCGTGAGAACTATCAGGGAACTAGTAGGGTACTGCATGGGAACTAGAACGGAACTAGGTTGAGCTAAGAAACAAATATGAATAGAGGCAGACTTGGGAAGTTCGAAGGTGACCTGCGTGAGAACTATTAGGGAACTGCGCAGGAGACTTCAGGGGAACGTCATGGGAACTAGCAGGGAACTAGGTTGAGCTAAGAAACAAAAATGAAGGGCAGCGGGATTCTGGAAATCGAAGGCGAGGCTCGTGAGAACTATCAGGGGAACTAGCAGGGACTTCAGGGGAACCGCATGGGAAATAGCAGGGAACTAGGACAAATATGAAGGGGTAGTTTTGTCCATTTTTGACACAAAAAGTCAAAATTGTAAAACTTTCAAAAATGTGTCAAAAAAGTAAAGAGCTTAATTTTTGGGTATATTTTTGTCATTGTCCCATTTTTTTTTAAGAAAAATTAACAATAAAAAACAGTTACCAAACAATCTTATTTTGACAAAATAAAAAAATAATAATAAAAAACTGACAAAAAAGTAGTTACCAAACAGGCCCAAAATCTTTGCGGTGTTTAAAGCGCTGTTGCTTGTTTAGCCACAAATGAAAAGAGCGCGGTTGCTTGTTTAGCCACAAATGAAAATAGCGCGATACTTTTCCCGCTAAAATGCAAGGTTTTGATTTCCGTTTCTGTTTTAAGAGCGAAATCGAACTCAGAAGAACTCTAACCAGTTCTACGACTCTCAAAAGATTCGCAAAAATGGACTTTTTTCTTTCTCAAAATGTCACAAGTTACTAATATATTATATACATACACCAAGCCCACACATTCCTACACGCACTGGAATCGAGCATGATGTTTACAAGGAGAAGAATGCACCGGTGTACAATTCAACCAACCCCAAAAAAGATCTGAGCAACACTGATTCGATGAAAACCAACCTAGTCAAAAAACAACCGCATCCCAAAACAGAAATCTATCTAAAGGGCTTCTTCCTAATCCAATATACATAATAAGACTCCAATAACATACAGCAAGTAACTGGATACCCTAAACCTGCATAAATGGCAGTGATCTAGAAAGTCTCTCTTGACTAAATCTTGCGCTTACACCTGCGGACGGCATTGGTTCCAGGAGCACCATCATCCTCAGGGGATTCTTGCACAATAGATTCTTCCTGCACAAGCCGGCCACGGTTCCTGGAAAGTTTTCTTATCGGTGTTGTGGGTAAAACTGCTTGGGAAGTATATGCTGTCGGCTCCTCCTGGGAGGAAGGCATGGAACTTGGGGGACTTCTATGTGGCATCAGCTCCTCACCAACAGGTACCACGTCCATCATTAACTGCATAGAAAGTAATAAAATATCTGTTTTCAATGGACAGATGATGATGAAGCGTGAAAAGTATGAAATTAAAGATCAATATACAAAATATAAGACCTAAAAGAAGGCTGTGAGCTAATTTATCAGCTCATTTACCACAGCAAACAAAAAAAAAACATGTGCATTGCAAACTTGGACAAGCCATAAGAAATCACCAGTATGCTATACCTTCCAGTCCTTGAAATCAAGCCGGAACACAAAATGGTTGTAAACCACCTCACGTGATGCCACTAAGTCAGCAGCCGGAGCATTTTTAGGTGCTGCAAAAGAGAAAGAATGACTGGATAAGCCAAAGCACATATTTAGAGCACAAATGTGAATTAGAAAATAAAATCAATTTGTGCTTGGTATAATCTACTTACAAACAAAATGTGAACCATTTGCATCCACAGTTATTTCAGCCCGGCCATCTTTTACAAGGAAGGACAGAGCGAATAAGTTCTCCACTGTCTGTGCAAATGACTTTCTGTTTAACATCAAGCCTTCAAGTCTAACCCGCTTTTTCCTTCGTAGAATGTCAAACATAGTTGCCATGTTCTTGTCAGTATCAGTTTTCTCTTCTCCTTGAGAATCATCTATCTGTTGGCACATAAACCGCATCAGCAAAGTTTATACAATTTGTGGTAAAATGTTCCTAAAACAAACTACGGCCTCCGCCATTTCTATATAATACAGCCAATATTATCAACTTTACCTCATCAGGCCGATCAGTTGTGGTAGGCTTTGCACGTTTACTGCGGACAACAGCCTTCCTTTGCTTCAACTCAGTATTCATGGGTCCAAGCCTAAGAAATAAATATCAAAACCATGAGTTAGCAACATAGTACAGAAACAAGGCGACGTCACACAAGAAATCTTTTCAAATGGGTATTCTCGAAAACAACTCACAT
The DNA here is from genome assembly GCA_033992175.1 of Spiraea crenata. Taxonomy (NCBI): domain Eukaryota; kingdom Viridiplantae; phylum Streptophyta; class Magnoliopsida; order Rosales; family Rosaceae; genus Spiraea; species Spiraea crenata. Next base: position 959,496 of record JAVBHV010000022.1, read on the forward strand.
TGTACAACACCCATGAGCGTCCTTGAAAATGGGAGAAACAGCAAGCCCGAGTTCCTTCCAGTTAATTGACACTTGGGCATCCCCTTGGCTACCTAATGACCTACTTGATTGCCCAAAATTATTAATCAAGCAAGTAATGAAGTCCGACGGGCTGATTCCTGCACTGGATTGTGACTTCACTGAGGTCCACAATGTGTTAGTTATGTCCAGCAGCGCCTCTGCATCTGCTACTTGTTCTCTTGGCTTCTGAACTGCAAAATCGCAGATTGGCATAGCAAAATATGTCATCCAAAGTCAACAATGAGATCCCAAGATTATCCGAAACTTCGTCTTTCATTCACATATACTTTATTATCTACTCATAACAGAACATAATCATTGAAATTTAAGTCATTTAATCATAGAAATGAAAGGTTTTTGATTTTTAAACAATTAAACATAGATGATTGAACTGAAATGGTTACTGGCTAATCACCTTGCTCATGCAATTTTTCGACTTTATCGAAAATAACCCCAAATTTCTCCGAATCTGGGCACATCAAATCATCCCTTTTCTCTGCAGTAAAAGAAAACAAAGAATTTAAATCAAATTCAATCAATTCAGAAGCTAAATTTCAATAAATTTGAACAACACACACCGCTAATTAGGCTCTTGACGGCGAGGTAGTCGGACCGGAGGGTTCGCCGTTGAACAGCGTCTTGCTCACTCCGGCCAGCTGACTCATCTTCAACTTGGCCGCCGTCGTTGGCGGCGTTGGCTCGCTCGCGCTTCACGGCTCTGACCTGCTCGGCTTCGTCGGCGCCTTGGCTCTGGCTCGCGCTCCTTCCGCGCTTCGCGGACTTCGCCATCGAAACCGTAATTCTTGGAGAATCGGATTTGATTTCGGAGCCTCTGCGAAACCCTAAATCCCAAATGGGAGGGTTTTGAATTTTGAAAACTCGGGGAAGGAAATGATTAGCTGGAATTTCAAAGGTTTGGGTTTTGGGTTTTAAAGATCGAAATTTTTACGGTTATGAAAAGGCGGTGATTTTCCCGCTCAGCTGAAATGTGGTTCTTCAAAATTTGGAATTTCGGGTTTCGTTGGGTTTGCGGAAACTTTTTGGTTTCTTCGGTTTTATAGCAGGGAAAAAAAATATGAATTTAAATAAAAAACCAAAGATTCTATTGCACGATTCACACCAAAATGGAAAAAGGAATCATTAAACAATTTAAGTAACAAATCCAAAACTGTGCTTAATGTAGCAAATGAAGCCTCATTTTCAACTCACTTCGGAGTTTGCATACAAGACATGTACGTCTATTGAGAAAACTCTCACAATGAACAATAGGTTCCTAGCTCTATGTTCCTATCTCGCAGATCACGTTTTTTGGGAACATAGGGGAATGAAACCCGATATTGGTAAGATTTGTCTTTGATTATGGTAGGTCAACTATTATCAATTTAAAATCACTAAATTCAATGTTGTATAATAAATTTGAAATGACTACGTTCAATTAATTATAACGAAATTTTTACACGTGTTATTCATGCAGTTAGAAAGTTACTCTAAGACAAACACGATAGATAATGAGTGGGTCCAAAATTCAAATGGCCTTTACTCTGAGATCGTTTGTTGTTAACAAAGAAAGGGGTGCATCCACGAGTTTCAAATCCTGCCTTATTCAGTTTTTTTGACAATGGAGACTTTCATTTTTATGGGGTTTCTTTCATATTCTTGATGTTATTCCATGATATATATAATTTGCAAGTACAAAAGATATATCTTTATATGATATTTCTCCTTAATAGTGTTGTTTAACTATTTTATTTGTCGTGGGATGCTATGCTTTCTATTATTGGCTTGATGCCAGCTCAGTGAAGCTATAAATGATCAATAGTTCATTGATTCGATTAAATTCTCAATCCTCTTAGATTTACCTTGTTTGCAGATTTTATCATTCTGATCGTTCTATTTTTATAACGAACCACCCGCATCTGGAAATGTGTACCTCTATTTAATCTCTGACTTCCACAATTATCATGGAAATGATTGATTCATATGATGAATTCTTGTATTACATTATAATGTCTTACCAATGTAGCAACTAAACACATTCATGCAGCCTATAGTTAGTGTAGTAGCTTTATGAATGAGAGTGAGATTTTGATTGCAATTTGTGTAGCCAAACCATTCCATGAGGGATTGATTGATCCTATAAAATTGATGATTCATTGTGGTATGGTAGAATTTCGGATGGAACATGCGAACCCAATAGGCAACTAGTCTAGGCCCAACGGTGTTGGAGCCAAGCTGCTCGAGCTTTACGAAGCCTCAAATTAAACATACTTGGTCTTGGTGGTGTTGCTGTGAAGCAAATATTAAACAAATAAAAATGAAAATTTTCACTTAGGTAGAAGGAAATATATAAAAGCGACGAACAGAGCCAACATATAAATCTCTACACAATTCATCATCGTCGTCATCCATCGATGGTTTAAATTTGAGATTTTGTTTTCAATAGTTATAAAACCAAAAACCCTAATTTTAAAAAAGCCAAATGATGAAATGAGAGGAGCAGCATGGCTACTAGGGAACACGCAACGAGCGCGCTACCATGGGGCACGTTAGAGGAGCTCTTGCTCGTGTGCGCCGTGAACCGCCACGGCACCAAGAGCTGGGACTCCGTCGCCACGGAGGTCCAGAACTGCCGCTCCGCCGTCCCCTCCACCGTCATCACCGCCGATAACTGCCGCGACAGGTTCGACGACCTCAAGCGACGGTTCCTATCGGAAGATGACGGCGAATCGGACGGATTGGCCCCGATTGTCGACGAGCTCCGGAGGCTGAGGGTCGAGGAGCTCCGCCGCGATGTCAGCCGTCGCGACGTTTCGATCGTGTAAATTCCGCGTCCCTTGGAAGAGATCTATTCGCGAAACGCCGTCGTTCTGTGGTCTGAGATCTGAGACTCTTGTTGTCCTGTGTTATTTTTTTTTACAGGTCGTTGGAGTTGAAGGTGAAGCGGTTGGAGGAGGAGAGAGACCGGAGCTCGAAGGAGGAGCCGGCGGCGGCGGCCCGTCGGAGCAAGGATCTCCATCGCAGCGGAGAAGATCGGCACGACGAAGCGTCGCCGGAGAACCTCGCCGGGAAATTGAACTCCGGCGGCGACTTCGGCTCCGGCACCGATTCCGACGACCGCGAGAACCGATCCTTCAACGAGTCCAATTCGACGGGCCAAAGGGGCGAGGCGAAGGCAAACGGCGTCGTCACGGAGAATCGAGCGGAGGAGGACCATGGGCAGGACAGAATCGAAGTAGATCCGATTCGAATTGGAGTCCGACCCGACCCGAACCGCGATTCCTCTGTTAACGGTGAAGCAATAGACGACGAGGACGAAGAAAATAATGAAAAAAGTAAAAAAGGTGATAAGGGAGTGGAGGCGATTCGACTCGGCGAGTCGAACGAGTTGTTGGGGGAATCGGTGGGCGAGTCGAAGCGGAAGAGGAAGAGGAGTGGGAAGGCGGCGGCGTCGATGCACAACAGCGACGTGCAGAGCTCGGCGAGCTTGTCGAAGCGGCGGCGACGTGGCGGATGTGGCGGCGGAGGAGGGAGTAGGAGTAGGAGTAGCAGCGGCGAAGAGGCCGAGGGGGACGACGAAGTATCTCCCGCCACCAGCAAAGTGGTTAAGCTGAAGCTGATTAAACATGAGCCGTTGATGAAGGTCCTCACGATCGTCCGGTCGCACCGGCTCGGCTCCGTGTTCGAGCGGCGGCTTCGGAGCCAGGTATTGAGAAATATTCCAATTATTCCAGTCACAAATTTTAACGTGTACACGTCTGTTAACATGAAAAATCTAATAATTTTACCCCAAAATGAATTTTTGAACAAACTAGGTAATTAGGATTAATGGACGAGCTGGTGATTCCGAGTTAGATTAGATATCGGGTTTGGACCAATAGGAGTGTGACACATCACGAACGGCGAGGGTGTTTTCGTCATATTTGGAAAAAAGGGTTGGTTTTGGTAGGTTGTGGTCCAGAAAAATAGGGTAACGGGTCGTGAGATTTTGGGATTGTACGCTGTAATTGGTGAAGCTGTTAGCGTGCAGCGTTAAGAGAGAGGACAAAAGCTTGGTCAAGATTCAGGATTTTGGTGAAATGGAACCGTATGCTTTAGGAGATGGTGAGATCTAGTACGAAGTTTAATCTAATCTATGAAGAAGGGGTCGACGTTGGATCTAAGAGAATAGGCACAATTTTTGATTGATTGGCCCTAATCAACATCTGCGATAAAGATGTTTACAATTAGGAGTTAAAAGGTTAGCCCTTTTCTAAAGTCCAACTGTTCTTATGATTAGAGCTCTCATTTTGGCCATAGAATTGGTTGATTTGGTATAAAACACAAGCGTGGTCTTCTATTTGGGAAAGATGCTCCTCCACAAGCCATACATGTCCCCTCCCAGCTTCTGTTTATAACCCAAAAACACTTTGGCCCATATTGTTATTAGGGTAGCATCTATAACCACGGGAGATCTTTGTTTTTTTGTTTAAAAGGTACTATTTATGCTTGATTAGTTATAATTTTATGTACGTCATGCAAGTAAAATATGATAAAAATTAGATGCTATATATAAAAAAAAAAGAAAAAAAAAAAGAGGCAAGATACATTGATTAATTTTTTTTTTTTAGAATGTGAGATACATTAAACTAGAAGAAGTAGATTCAAAATTAGGTGATCATTTCACCTTAGAAATGCTACCATTAATTGCCCGCGAAAGGTAAATACGGTCTTTTAAGGAAAAAGCCTAACTTACTTTATGAGCAAAAATCATTAGGTTGGGTGCCGGTACAGTCCGTTAGATACTCGTACAATTAGGATGTTAGTTTATTATGTATGGTGGGACCTATTTATTAGGGCAAATTACAATTTAGTACCCTATGGTTTGGGTCGAATTTCAAAATGATACCTATACTTTTTTTTTTTGCATTTTCGTACCCTGACTTTCAAAGTGTTGCAAATATGTTCCAGGTCAAAAAATGTTCCTGAACGTTAACCTTCGACGTGGCTTTATGTGGGGTCCACCCAACTTTAGTTTTAGAGACAAAATCGGATTTTTCTTTTTTTTTTGGTTGTTTTTCCCTTTGTTAAAGAAACAAAAGAGGTTTTCTCTCAAAAAAAAAAAAAGGAAACAAAAGAGGCGGATCGAGGGCGCGACGAATGAGGACGACCAAGAACACCACCGCACGGCGCCAGCGAATTCGAAGCGAACCGAAACCGAAAGACCAACTACTATCAGGAAGTCGCCTCGATCATGCACCGCCCGACGGCCCGCCATCCTCGATGAGATTCGAGACTCGATCCCGCGTCCTTGATGAGATGTAGGCGAGGAGGCCGGTGGTGAGGTTGGAGCTGAATTGAAAGCGGAGGATGACGGCGGAGGAGAATCGGAGGTGATGGAGGTGAGGTGGTGGCGGCGGACGTCGGAGATGAGGTTCGGCAAGTGCTAGGTTTGATTCCCTTGTTTCGGTCTTGGGTTTTCAAAATTGGTTCGTGATTGGCGATTCTTTTGCAATGAATCGAAATACCCTAGTTGCAATTGGGATAAAGTTTGGATTTTTAATTTTGATTTGTTTCAGAGTTGCTAGGCCTACGGATCGTTCGGGTTCGATCGGCCCACCCCTTGGGAAACCCAATGAGCAGCGACCAGCACGCCGCACACGTCTCGGCGACCAGGCATTTCGATGACAAAACGCCTTTTCTAACTCATTCCGTTCACATTGGCGAACTTTGACGAGGACGAGAGAAGCCCCTTGATGGTGGGTCATTCCTAGACCATCAATGATGATAATATTTGGGTTGGGATGAACTGGGCTAGCCCAAACCGATTTTTGCTTTCTGCAAACCCATGGGGTTGGCCCGCAATCGCCGAGAGGGGGAGTGAGTTCGTAATTGTGTGGAATTTGTGTTTTCAAGTTTTCAAGTTTTGGAATTTGTGTTTTCGGTTTCTTCACCGCGTCTCGCTTTGGCCGGATTCACCGAGGCGGAATGGTTAAGAACAGAGATTCGGCGCCGTCGCGGTGGTGTCTTGGTCTTCCTCATTCGTCGGCGCCCTCCAGTTCCGCCTCTTTTGTTTCTTTAACAAAGGAAAAACAACCAAAAAAAAGAAAAATCCGATTTTGTCTCCAAAACTAAAGTTGGGTGGACCCCACATAAAGCCACGTCACAGCAGTTAACGTTACAGTAACATTTTTTTGACGGTAGAACATATTTGCAACACTTTGAAAGTACAGGGTACGAAAATGCAAAAAAAAAAAGTATAGGTATCATTTTGAAATTCGACCCAAACCACAGGGTACTAAATTGTAATTTGCCCTATTTATTATGTGTTATTCTCCGGTGCATTCGCCTACACTGGAATTCACCCGTTCGGAACTAGAAAAAAAATAGAAAAATATTTTGAAAAGTCCCCGAAAGAGCACGTTGGCGTAACCTACATGTGTAAGGTACAACTCCTGAAGCGCAAAAATGCAGGTGATAGGCACTATTTTAGTGGGCTCGTACCTTTACTTTTGAAGTACCCCCTATACTGTCGTTTTTCAAAATTTGTTGAGGTAATATCGCGAAGTATTATAATTTGTAGACTTATTTTAACACCAATGTACATGATCGATTTACTTCTTTAAAAAAATAGTATCAAGAATAAATATTAAATTATGCTATAAGTATAGACAAAATATATCATGTCATAGTAATAATATATATATATATATATATCACGTGACAGTAATAAATTTTAAAAAAAATCAAGCCAAATAAATGTTATGATCATCTATTTCTTTGTTACTCTTACAATACAATCTAATTATCATCATTGACTGCGACTGGAATCATGTTCTTCTCTGTTTCCTTGCAATAAAAACATTTTATTCATAGATGCAATTCTAATCAAGAAGCCCACATTTTTTTTTTTCAGGAATCAGAAAGGTACAAGAGCTCGATTAGGCAACACATGGACCTGAATACAATTCAGTCCAGGGTTAACAAAGGGGTCTACACGGATTGCACCTCCAACTTCTTCCGCGACCTCCTCCTCCTATTCAACAACGCTGTCGTCTTCTTCCGTAAGACTTCACCGGAGCACATCGCAGCTCAAGAGCTACGTTCCATTGTGCTAAAAGAAATGAAAGACCAGCTGCCAAAACCTCAACCCATGATCAACAACACCGTCAAATCCAAAGTACCCAAGACAGAATCCGATACTTCTGTGAAACCTGGCAAGTCTTCGATCATTGGGTGCACGACGAAAAACAGGAGGGGAGGTAAGAAGGAAAAAGGAGAGAATGAAGATAAAGGAAAGGCCACTAACGAGAAGAATGGTACTAGTTTTGTGAAGGCTGAGGACAAGGGGATTAGGAAGAGTAGGACTAAAGAAAGTGCCGGGAAGAGAGGGGGCAGGACGAGCAACAAGAATGTAGAGAAAACTACGCATGAGTATGGCGGAAATGAGCTTAGTTCGCATGACGGTTTAGAAGAGGAGAAGAAAGAAAACGTGAAGAAGAAGCAAGGTGCGGCCAGGTTCTTGAAGAGGATGAAAGTAAAGGAAGAGAATTCAGATGTTTCGGAAGATGATAGTAAGGATAGCATGGTGGAAGAGGACAATAAGAAGATGAAGAAGACGGGGAGGAAGAAACCGGAGGAGAGGAAAGAGCGGGTGACGCGTAGTTCTGCAGGAAGTGGTGGGAGGCGAGGTGGGAAAAGAGATCAGGAGAGTAGTGGAAGGGGAAGAAGAGGGGGAAGAGGAGGGGGTGGGAGACCATCGAGGAGGCCGGATTCTGCAGGGGCTGGAAGGGGGAAAAGTGCCAGAGACAATGGCGAGGCGGATCAGGTGGGGAGTGCAGGACGGCCGAGAAAGCGCACAAGGAGGTGATGGCCATTGTTGTATCCTGTAAATTATTTTTTTGGTGTGTTTTGGTTAGTGTCTGGTTCTTGGTTAGCTGCAAATTGGTAGGTTTTCTTAGTGGTTTCTTAGTTTGGGCCCAAAGAAGGCAAAATATTCAAAAAACGAGGGATAGACAGAGATAGGTGTATTTTGTAAACTTGTAGAATGTTTGTTGCAGCAGCCATTGTATACATAGATTCTGATGAATAGCATCGGTCAGGAGACTCTAGGACCTCTTTCAAGTTTCATTTTGTCTTACCTTGTAGACTGGACTTTGTTGCTGCAGTAGGACAGAAGCTGGGCCCAAAGTTACCTTTACATAGTATGATTGCAGTTATAACCATGAAATCAACTAAATATTCTTGAGTATGGTAAAAGTAGTCTCAATCTATTGAATCGTGTGCAGATGTAACTAAAAGAAGTAGCCAAGATTAGTTCTTCTGATCCACAAAAAGAACTTTGAAGCTTTTCATCATCCACCAAACAGATAAACCAATGTGGCCAATGAAATCTCTTATTTCTCAGAGAAAAGTACAATTCATGAGCACACAAAATGATCTTTAACATTGGTGAGAAACTGGAATTATGTATATATTATATATATCTCCATGACTTGTTAAAGGCTAAAGGGCCGCAACCCCAAAATCCAACAATGAAACCAAGAGCCACTGAATATGAAACCATGGAATTTCATATTCGTTGTCGTGTTCATCATCTTCCATGTCGTTACCAAGGAGCTTATGAGGTAATGAAATTTGGAAGTGCGGGAGCTTTGTAGATATCACTTGGGAGGTCCCCAAAAGAGTATTGAAACCTGCACGAAAGACCTTCAATTCGGAACAGTTCCCTACTCCAAGAGAAATTTGGCACTGAAATCATTGTAGGAGAAATCCTAGACTCTTACTGAAGGGGTTGAAGACAGATAGAGGATAGTATTTGGCCAGTAAAATGATTTTTACCGACATTCAAACTGCTTAGATTTCCGGCATGCTGGGGGAACACAGATGGAAATGTTGCGTTGAATTGACTGCTGAACAAGTCCACTATTCGGATACAACTGAAATGTAGAAGCAAGGGCATCAAGAATTCACCATCCAGAGGACTGAATGCCGATTATGGAAGAGAATTAGGTACGAAAGATGAGTGAGGTTTCCAAGAGAGCGGGAAATGCTTCCTTGGAGCTGTTAGCAACAACAAATGATTTGCACTACAGTCCTCGTTACAACTTACACCTTCCCAGTGACAACAATCACTAGAAGACCACTTTAAAGAAGATGGTATGTCAAAAGCTGAGCGAAGAGAGGTGTGATCTGCTTTGTTGCTGAGATATGGTTTATAGAAATAGCAGTTGAGGCAAAAAACATGAAGAGGAGGACTACTCCATAAGACATTATATCACCAGGAACTGGCATGGCTCTTTTTTTCGCTAGTTCTATACCTGGATCGGATGTTGCTCATTGCACACGTTGTTGGATATATACACTCCTTTGCTTGGACCGAAAGAAAAGGAAGAAGAACGTAGGTGATGGTTCAAATTGTTCTACCAAAAAGTTTGAAGTCTTGCTTTCCATTTATACAGAAAAAGCCAGAATGCTTGAAAAATCAGCAGTACTACAGAGTCCATAATTGTTCTTTTCTTGGCTAAATTGGACCAAGATTTTGATGCGAGTGAAAATGGACGTTAGTCATGGGGGTCTAATCATAGGTAGGTTAGGAGGTTGACCTTGACTTTTACAATAGTAAAAGCACCTACAAAATGTTCAGATGCAAGTTAAAGTAAATTACTTCAAAGAAAAAACAGTGACTATAACTTTGCACCTAGAAAATGTATGTTCAGATGGAAGTCCTGTCCATTGAACACTGGTTATTAATTGACATCTTCAAGACTGAGGAGTAGACATCACTTATGACTTAGGGCATCTGCATCCGAAATGTCAAAGGTGCCACGTAGACAAAAAAAACAGCAAACCTCTCTTCAATCCGAATGGAAGCCCCATCATTTGATATGAAGCCACTTAAACATAAGAAATTAATAGAACAACAGTTTTCATTTGACATATCGATTGGATTAGAAAATTACCAAAAACATCAAACAACCACATCAGCTATCATATTTGAATTTGATATAAAAAATTTGACATCTACATTGGAGGTGCACTTAACATTTACTGCAGATTGGGAGATTACTTATTAGGTCTCAGTCAACATGTTCATACTGAAAATGACTACTGCTGCCAAAAAACATGTACACAACCGATTCAATTACATGGAAAATGAAAGAAAGAAATCATAGCATGATGAGAGGAAAAAGAACTTCTGATCGATGATGAAGGAGCTGAAAATTAAGAGAATGAAAACAGGACTGAAATTGAAGTAAAGAAAATTAGTGGATTATGTTTAAGTTGTTTGACACCTGCTAGACACGTAAAACGTAAGCTCCTAGCGAATGAGCTAACAATTGTGTATCAACCTAACGTTACAAGTTTCTGGTACACAGTTGAACTAAGTACAAAGAATAGTCTATTTGGACACACTTTTGTCTTAAAGTGGGATTAAAGAAGCATAATATCAAAACATGTCAGCAGAAAACCTGAAATGAGAAAGCATATTTGCCTCATAAATCTTTGAAGCTGTCCTAGTTCTGATGGGTATAGAATTTGGGGTTTCTTTCTAATTTGGTTCTAATGTCAGACTTTGTTAAGTAAGTCGTAGTTAGTCCTCCTGAGCCTGCTTGGGTTCCCTTATTAAACAAGATCTAGGAGGGCTGGTCTACTCTACTACAAATTGAGCTTTTGTAGTATCAGTTTCTCCAAACCTTTCTTCAGCTATCGATCCAAAAACTCTTAGCTAAAATCAATTGTAAATCATGTAGGACACAGAATCTGATGAATAGCATCAGTGAAGACCTTTTTGCTAGTTTCGGGTTGTGTTCATGTTTTAGAGTTCGGAATTTGTTGCTGCACTGCGGTAGGAAGAAGCTGGGCCAAAAGTTCGTAGTACACAGTTTTATCCGTTCTGAAAAAGAAGTACATGATGACCAAAAATGATTGCCCCATTAATAGTTCTGATCAACGAACATAACTTGCAAGTATTTCATTACCCACAGAAACGAAAACTAAATGCAATACCAGAGGAACATAAGATATACCTAACCGAAAATAATAGATAACAAAGCTAGGCAACTCATCCTATCCTACGTCAATGTCCTCGTTTTCGATTGGACCATTGCAGACAGAGGTATTTTGGTTGCATTGTGGCCCGGTAGCATATGTTGAACAATTTGTACTGAAAGTATCACGATGCAGATGACTGTTTTTCTCTTTGGACCTTCGTTTTGGGACTTGGCCAACTTGGTCCTGCTGTTGTCTTTTACGTCTACCCCCTGTATTTGATCAATCAGTGGAAGAAGAAAAAGAAAGTAAAATAACTAAGCATGTACAGAAGATGGCAGAAATACTACGGAAACAGACAACGATTTGTTTCATTAAACCTGCAATCTTTACATCACCAAACCAAGAAGAAAAAGACTGGAAAGTAGGAAAGAGTATAGCACATACCTTCTAGATTTATGTTGAAGATTGTCCACGAATTGGAAATATGCATATCTCCATGTCTTCTTGAGAAGTAATGGGCCACAGACTCCCAGGAATCCTACAATGAACCCGAGGATAATAGATAACTCAAACCATGGAATTTGATTACTATTGTCCCCATCTTTGCTGTTGTTATTCACATCAGAGTCTTTGTGCAGGCACTCATTTGGAAGCGGGGCACCGCAAAGTTTCTCGTTCCCCTCAAATGCAGAAGCATTGAAGCTTTGGAGCTGAGTGCCGGTTGGTATTGATCCTTCAAGACTATTGTACGAGACATTGAATGATTTCAAGAAATTTAAGCTTCCAAACGATGATGGAATTTTTCCCGAAAAGTGATTCATGGAAAGATCCAATCCCTCCAAGTTCTTGAGGTTTGAGATTTGTGCTGGGATATCTCCAGAGAAGTTGTTCATGTTAAGATACAGCATCTGGAGAAGCTGCAATGTGCCAATGGCAACAGGTATGCTCCCACTGATGCTGTTGTTCCTTATGTCTATCACTTTGGGAAAGTAAGACAGTTTGTACTGTAAAAATGTTGCATTGTTTGACACGTAGATGGGCAATTCGAGAACATCTTCTTTTACTGGAGCTGCAGTCACATTGGGTACCAACATGGGTAGTCTGCAAAGTTCCTTTGGAAACTTACCTGAAAGTTGATTGGATCCCAAGGCTAAAACAAAGAGCCTTGGAAGAGTCCCTAACCAACTAGGAATTGACCCTGTGATTCTGTTGAAACTTAGAATCAAGACCTCAAGCTTCTGGAGCTTAGATAGCCATGCAGGTATTTCACCACTGAGACTACAGTTACTTAAATCCAACATTTGAAGATTTTGAAATCCATCAAGATCGACCATGGTATCATGACTTGGAATTTCCTCCCCGAGATAAAAACTTGTTGAAAGGAGAAGTACCTTGAGGCTTTTGCAACCCATTAGTATCTTTATTGTCCCCGTGACGTTGGTCAATCTGGTGTAGCTGAGTGATAAGAAGGACAAGAATTGCAGTGAAAGCATTTCAGGTTGTATCTGTCCCTCTAGATTGTTTTTGCTAACTCGAATTGCTTTCAGTGACTTGCATGAGTAAAGACTTATTGGCAAGAAACCAGTGAAATAGTTATGGCCAAGATCAAGTTCAGTTAGTTTACTAAGTTTAGAGAAATCAAGGGTGGAGATATTTCCTTCGAAGAGGTTGATTCCTAGGTTGAGCTCAACAAGGTTTGTACAATTCATCAAAGACGGGGGTAGCGTACCTTGTAGATTGTTGAACTGAAGGAACATGAGTTGCAATTTGAATAGCTTACCAATACTAATAGGCAGCAGTCCACTAAATCCATTGGATTGCAGGTCAAGGATTCTGATGCTGGTGAGGTTGGCAATTCTTTCACTTATGTCTCCATGTAATGAATTGCGAGGTAATGCAATTTCCTCAAGTGTGGTCACTTCATAGATATCATCTGGAACAAATCCTGAGAGGTTATTGTAACCAGCCCGAAAAATCTGCAATTCGGAACATGCCCCTAGGCCACGAGATATATTGCCACTAAATTTATTGAGGGAAAAATCCAACAGTCTAACCAATGGAGAAGATTGAAGACAAATAGAGGAGGGGATGGATCCGGTGAAGGTGTTGTTGTTGACATTAAAACTAGTCAAATTGCTAGCTTGCTGGAAGAATGAAGATGATATTGCACCTTGCAAGTGATTGCTGGACAAGTCCACTAGCTTGACATTACTGGGAAGTTGAGAAAATGAGAGTTCTCCAGAGAGAAGGTTATAGCTCAAGTCAAGAATCTGAAGGCGATTCAAGGACAAGAAGAATGCAGTATCGAATGAACCGTAAAGTGAATTGTGGGATAGATTCAGGTGGGTGAGATGTGTGAAATTCCAAAATGAAGAGGGAAGATTTCCTTTGAGGCCTTTGGAGGGTAACTGCAATTGGGTGATCCAACCATCTGGATCACAAGTGATGCCTTCCCATTGGCAGCAATCAACTGAAGTCCAATTTAGTGGAGGCGAAGACAGAATAACAGATAAAGACATGAGGGAGCTGCGTTCGGAATGGTTGCATGCATGATTTATGAAGAAAATGGAAGGAAATAAGAGGACGAAAAGGAAGCCGTGAAACAAATTTATTTGTGGATGTTCCATCTCAAGTTGAAAGCTGAACTACTCAGAGCTGTATTGCTTGTATCGAAAAACTTAATGTATGCACCACATAATATAAACACTGAAATGAAGTCACCGAGTAGAAGCATACGGGAAAGATATATCAGGCTACATACAAGTCATGACAGCGACATTTGAGCATAGTTATGTAGTTAAGCTGCAAAACTTGACTCTCCAGTATGTTCTATGGCAAAAAAACAAACAGTATGCTTTTGTCGGCATTGCAATATGCCAATAACTTCAAAGTCGTCTTAGATGATTTAATGTCCTAGTCTTGGAATTGAAATGGCACGGCATGAGTAAACTAGCACAGGAAATACTATCGAAGTTCCTTAAGACCACAGATATGGACTTCTTGACTTCTGAGGAATTGGATAAAATTTTGTTTTGATTTCCTTTCCTTCTTGAATATTTTGACTTCAGAGCATTTGGTGCAAACTATGTACTTCCTTTCAGACTCTGTATGGGCATATAGATGTAATATTAGTGGTATATATCAGGAGGAAAGTAAGACTTTAAGAGGTTATATGCTTTGTTTTGATACCTCTGCTTAAGTACTAGTTTTTTCTGTTGATATGCAAGTCATATGCTTGGTTTTGATACCAGTGCTTCTATCATGGTATGTCCAAATAGCCGTGTAGCAAGATCAACAGATTGCAGAGGTATCAAAACAAATTGTACTTCCTTTTTGTTCATCAAACTACCTTATTCTTAAACTCGCAAAAAGATATCCAAGTGTAAACACAGAAATTTCCTGCGACAAATGAAACAAGAACACGTGTACAAAATAAATTTGTATTTAATTCAATGCGAAAGGGTTACAATCTCTGTTTAATCCTCTGATTCTAACTCCAATAACTAATACAAAGCAATGTAAAAAATATAAAAGGTGTTTCGTTTGACTAAGGGCCATAGAGGCTTGATCTTGATCAAACGTTTAAAACGAAGAACCGACACTAAGGCTTGTTGGTTCTTCACAAGTGTGTGGAGGGATTTTGGTTTCTTCAATTTCGGGTTTGCGCGAAATCGAAGTCTAAGTGTGGAGGGAGTTTGGTTTCTTCAATTTCGGGTCTGCGCGAAATTGAAGTCTAAGTGTGGAGTGCCGAAGTCTGAAGTTTGGACGTGTGTGTAGTCCAAAAATCCGAAATCTGAATCCCCCTTTTTCCTTGGTCTTGAGACTTGTATTTGTAGGCTTTTGGAGGATCTTGGTGGCTTTGAATGCATATCTCCGGAAAATAATTTGAGGAATTTGACTTCCTGTCCTTGAAGCTTGATGGGTGGGATTTGGCTTTTATGAGTGGAGTTTTGTCTTATGAAAACCCCTTTTATTTGTATGTGCCGTTTTGGTCTTCAATGAATCAAGATGAATTTCATGTCTTGGTTCTTTAGTTGAATCTTTTATCATTGATCTCTTTCCCACCGAAATCAGTGAAGTCTCCTTTGTCTTCATTGCTGCACATAAGTCTTCTTACCAACTTTAGGTGATCTGCATGACCTTTTTGGTAAGTTGACAAGTCAATTCTCCTTTTCTTTAGTTCAAATGAGAAGAACGAATCCTCTTTGTCTTCATTTGGGTCAATTCTAATTGATTCCCCACGTCAACCGAAGTCAACTTTAGGATTTATTGGGTTTCAATCTTGTGCTTTATGCAATTCATCTTGCCGTGTCTGCACTCACGTAAGGAAGGAAATATCAACATGACTTGCGACGAATTAACTCCAATATATTCCATCGGTTTTCAATATGGAAGGATACCAAAGGATGAGCATATCCTCGGAATCTTATTTTCTCTTGGCGAGCAAGTCAAGATGGGTCTTCTATGAAGTTAAGCAGATTTCCACTCTTGAATATGGTCCTGTAATAGATGTAGTTAATCGGTCAAGTTTATCTTTTCCGGTTGTACTGATGCCTTCTCTAGCGAGTTGGCTTGCTCCTGCTGCCTAGTTGCAGTGAAGTTATGGGTCCTGTTTAGGAGTATAGGCATTCCTTTCGGTCGATGTCTGATTTGTACTCCTTTGTTTGGTTTCGCCAAACGCTTCTATAATATATTTCTATTGATCAGAATATGGCCCATATTGATGTATTTTCAATTTGATTAAACTCATCATTTGTCAAACTTAATTGATCATCCGCGTGCTTGTTTGATTTGATTTCATCACCTTTCACACGATTTTGATATTTGGTAGCTTCATATTTAACTTGGGCTTGATAGATCACACATTGTGAGTGAGCCGTGACCGATAACTTAGCAGATTTAATTAACCAAATTTTATGTGTCTATACCAAGTTCGTAGGTACACTCTATTATAAGTTATAACCATGAACATACAAGTCATGACAGCTACATTTGAGCATAGTTATGTAGTTAAGCTGCAAAACTTGACTCTCCAATATGTTCTATGACAAAAAAACAAACAGTATGCTTTTGTCGGCATTGCAATATGCCAATACCTTCAAAGTCGTCTTAGATGATTTAAGGTCTTAGTCTTGGAATTGAAATGGCACGGCATGAGTAAACTAGCACAGGAAATACCATCGAAGTTGCTTTAGACCACAGATATGAACTTCTTGACTTCTGAGGAATTGGATAAAATTTTGTTTTGATTTCCTTTTCCTTCTTGAATATTTTGACTTCAGAGCATTTGGTGCAAACTATGTACTTCCTTTCAGACTCTGTATGGGCATATAGATGTAATATTAGTGGTATATCACGAGGAAAGTAAAACTTTCATACGCTTTGTTTTAATACCTCTGCTTAGGTACTACTATTTTCTGTTGATATGCAAGTCATATGCTTGGTTTTGATTCCTCTGCTTCTATCATGGTATGTCCAAATAGACGTGTAGGAAGATCAGAATGCAGAGGTATCAAAACAAATTGTACTTCCTTTTTGTTCATCAAAAATCGCAGAAAAAGAAGAGGACAGAAGAGTCAACTTCTTATGCAATAAGAGAAACGGTGAGCTTTGGAGCCGGCAAAAGCGTAATTTCTCAATAATGAAGGCATAAAAGTCATAAAACTGTGCAAGAAGATCAGCCGAAGCTTTGAAGGAGGGCAAAAGGGTAATTGCACAGTGAACAGGTTAGGAACAGTCGGCCACCTTTCATAGTATTGTAATTTGCTATAAAAAATTTGACATCTCAATTAGAGATGTTCTTAACGTTTCGTGCAGATTGGAGGATTACTTATCAGGACTCAAGCAACATGTTCATACTGAAAATGACTACTGCAGGCACAAAATATGTACACAACCGATTCAATTACATGGAAAATGAAAGAAAGAAATCGTAGCATAATAGGAAAAAGAACATCTTCTGGTCGATGATGAAAGAGCTGAAAAGAGAATGAAAACAGGACTGAAATTTAAGTCTGCATGTATTTGTTACAATTACATCTACTTGCTCAAACTCCATTCAAATCAAGAGGGAGGGTATGTTTTCGACATCAGAGAGCATCAGAGAGCAAGAAAAAGAAAAAACAGAGAGAGGAAAAAGGATCGCATATACATGCGGAGTGCAGTAGTAGCAAACACGGTAATTTTCCTGGATAAAATAACTACAAGCTTCATTGGAAAAAACAAAACCAAAACCTACCAAGGCTTGTTCTAAATGACAAGGCCTAACTATTCAGAGCTGCACACTATCCAGAGGCTCCAGAAGAGTGGTAACTTCCTCAATTGCTGCCTGTGTAACCTTGCGCAACTCATATTTGATAGGTTCTTCCGAAAGACAATGATAAGTAAAATCCTCCCCAAGGCAGCTATGAAAAAACAAAACCAAAACCTACCAAGGCTTGTTCTAAATGACCAGGCCTAACTATTCAGAGCTGCACACTATCAAGAGGCTCCAGAAGAGTGGTAACTTCCTCAATTGCTGCCTGTGTAACCTTGCGCAACTCATATTTGATAGGTTCTTCCGAAAGACAATGATAAGTAAAATCCTCCCCAAGGCAGCTATGAACTTTTTCTTTCATTGCATCACAAGGAAGCAAAACAGGGATGATGGTCTTTCCTTGGACTGCCAAAATGTGCATATGGATGGCATCATTCGGATACACGAAATCCCTGTCAGAAACTGCAATTACCGTTTTGAACCAATTGTCTATATCTTCTTTCAAATCCAACTCTGCCTTAGGGTCATATTCTGCCATTGTGCTTACTAACAAAAACCCCTTCTCTATAAATGTTTTCACATTTTCATACCTATTCTTGACCACACTCATAATGTGAACCTTTTCATCCCAAATTTTCGTTTCCCATGGCTGAATTACTGCCTTCTGTATGTAACCCCCACTTCCAGGGTCACGAAAAGCAGCTACTGCTACAGCTTCTTCCAATTTTTCTAAGCACTCATCTATACCAGCACCAAATTCGAGATGCTCGCAAGTATAATCTCGAGCGTATTCACCTCCACTCCCATCTCCCCAAAACAAATAGTCCTCACATGGCTGGCTGACTGTCATATGTATATAACTCAATTCCTGGGTCACAAAGAGTAGTTGTAGAGCTACAGCTTCTTCCAATCCTCCTAAATACTCATCTACACTAGAATCATGTTTGAGATACTCGAAAGTATAATCTTGACCATAACCACCTCCACTCTCATCTACCCAAACACTCCTGTCTCGGCACTTCGATGAGATCAACATAAAGTTTTTGTTGGCAGTAATAATCCAAGGGTCATTGTTTTTGTACCAACAAAATAAGGCACTTGCAACCAAAAAATGTGTATATTCCCCCATCTTTCTAAACATGTCAACTGCTGCCTCCACCATGGCAGCATAACCTTGTGTATTTGCTCTTTCTGTGATGTATGATCTAACATAATCAAGCAAGCAATCAAAAGGATCAGACACGCCTGACATCATGACCAAGATATTTGGCGTAATGTACTCTATGTTATTGGAATCATCGGAATATAAAGGTTCATCATGCCAAGATACTTTTTCATCAGCAGCCAAGCATATAAAATTTCTTAAAAACACCAATGCGATGGTTGGTCTACTTTGCAATCTAATGCCATTAGTTCCTTCTCTGTCTACATGCATCACTATATTTGAGGACCCTGAGAATTGTTTACATTTCCATTGTGCAGTCATCAATATAAGTTGTGTTTCCTCTGCCAACTCAGTGCTGTCATCAATTTTCTCAATATCATTTATATCTCCCATGCTCTTTGTCTCAGGCAATGTTTTTTTTTTTATGTCTACAATGTAACAAGGCATTAGAAAAATTGATGTTCCTATCAGGACACTTCATTTTTGCCAAGAGATCAAAATCTCTTTCCCTGAAACTTGAATCTTCATCCATTTTCTCACATTTGCTCTTCTTTCTGGAGTTTTGCCATCTTTAGAAATTGAGTCACATGAGGCAGTTGAAACACATTTGCCCTCCTCTGAGGAGCCACTCAGCAATTGTTTGCCTATATGCACAGTTGCTAAAGATAATAGAGAATCGCTTGTACATGTAATCCTTGACTGTCAGAAACCGTAGAAACCAGAGACAAATTTTCAGTTGAATGGGCCCTAACTACTGTTTGAATGTAACAAAGACTTAGAACTCCAAATGTCAGAAAGCTCAAGATTAGGCCCTCAACAATTTAGCATTTGGTAATTGCTACTACTGATAAACGACTTGTAACAAAGATTGAGCAATCCAGCATCAGACAACTTAAGCTTAGGCCCCAACAATATGGCATTTGGTAATATACCACCACATGAATTAAAGATTTAGATCTTTAATTTCAAAACATAGTGCTCATATCTTTTTTGTTCCATTTTTCATATGTTCACCAACCAAACAGGATAACCAATACAAAATTTGTTCGCCTATAGTACAACCTAAACAATATTATATTGAATACTATGTTATCAGAATCAACCAAGTATATCACAATAATATAATAACAGAAAAGCTTAAAAAGTGAGATAAACATACCTGAGGAGTTCTTTAGCATTCGATTCAGAGGGTTCAAATACACCTGGATGCTCGCTTTCCAAGCTCATTTTCCCAGAAAACTAGCGAGTCGCTGCAAAAACACTTGCCAATTCTCTCAACCTTGTCAGAAATGTTGACGGCCAAGACTTGCATGGGAATGCGTTTGCTTTCGGCGCATGTTTTGCTCACGTTTCCTCCCTCTGCTACCAGGAAAGAATGGAATTAATTTACCTGTCAAATTTACTGTACCTTATGTAAAAGTTTGTTTCTTTTCTAGGCATTGAGCTGTAAAAAGTGTCAATTGAGCTTCCATAAATGGCAAAGCGTGAAACAGAGAGTTTTGAGACCCAACCTCAATTAAGATATTATTTATTTTATTTTTTTTGTTAAGTGAGTTAAGAGATAATTGAGGTTGTGAAAAGTTTAACACATAAATATCCTATCTATCAAGTATTAAACAAACCAATTTGAAAAAAGAAATATATATTAAACAAACCAAAGGTAGAAGTAGGCATAATAGACACTACTTATAAGTTATAACACCCAACTTATTAATGACTACCAAAGTTCTAGAAAAGCCATAGTGTGCATCTTGTTTCCAAAAAAATGTTTCGCTCAATGTAGGGCGAATTGTAGATGCATGAACTTTTCTCATAAAGCAAAAAAAAATTGCAAAAGTTGATGGATCAAGCGAAAAATAGTTGGTACTTGTCTATGCTAGGCAATATTTATATTAAAACATTACGTTTAATGGATGATAAGGAACTCAATTAATGTTAGATTCACATATTAACTCGACACTTTAACTTCTAGGAGGAGGATGGCCCCCCTTGGCTTGCATTGATGATCACTCAAGAGATGAGTCTTTCATAGATGAATTTGGACCTTAATTCCCTCTAATGGTTAGGCAGTAAGGAGGTCGATTAGGTTCCCGTCTTTTTTCCAGATGACTTTCCCATAAGGAAAAAGGGCGAGTTTCAGATTAAGGTCTCAGTTACTCTTATGATGTGTTTTTTGAATGCTTGTATCTAGTTAGGAGTATCGAGTACTCTTTACCTCGCTCGTTGTGAGGTTGAGGCCCTGGATGGTGGTTATGTTTTTGACATCCGTTTATGTTGTACTCCTTAGCTTGGCTCATCGCCAATCAACAATTTTATTTATGAAGAGCATTCCTTTGATAAAAAAAAATCATATATTACTATATATGAATCAGTTCATCAATCCAATAGTTAAAATCAAACTTATTCTGGGCATGGACTTTTTCTTTCTACACAAGAATTCACATAATGTTATCAAATGCCTTAACATTGAGTACTTATATATTCCCTAAAGTTTGTTGAATAAGATTGACATATCATTTCTTCTAAATGAAGTTGTACTAGGCTCAATCGACCAGAGAATAACATCAAGAATATAACCAAATATAGTTTTTTTTACTTTTCATTTGTTTCTTATTACAGGCAGGGCCAAGTTAGATTTGGATTCGATTTGGACAACAAAATGTTGGTAAGCTACAGTGGCTCCGCAAGCACTCAGCCAATAGAAGCACATAATTAATGTTTGAAATCGCGGTCGTGTCTCAATCGACTAAAGAATAACATTAAGAAAATAACCTAACATAGCTCTTTTTTTTTTTTCATTTGTTTCTTATTACAAGCTGGGCCAAGTTCGATTTGGAAAACAAAATGTTGGTGAGCTGAAGTGGCTTTGCAAGCACTCAACTAGAAGCACATCATCAATGTTTGAATCGTACCGTAAGCTATTTCGTGTTTTCGTGTAAGTAATTTTGGCATAAAAAAAACACATATTATTAATAATATAGCCATTCGTAAAATTTTAAATCTCATTCAACAACAAATCAACAATATTCAAGCATAGTTCAATACGATTATCAATATTCCATCATCAAAACAGATAGTTTTAACATGAGAAAGAGAAATAGTTCAACAAGATTAACAATATTACAAATAGATAACAAAGAGGCTTCACTTCACACATCTTTATCCTCAAGTATTTGATCATCCAAATCAAAACCACTATGACCATAATATTCACCACTATCGTCCGTATTATCTTCCTCTCTTGAAATGCTGGGAGGATAATCTAACTAATGCAACTCATATAATTTACATCTACATTGTTAACAATAGTCTTGCTTTTTTGAAGAAAAAAAAACTCACATAAATAGATAACAAGGAGACTCCGCTTCACACGTCCAAATCCTCATTTTCATCCTCAATTATTTGATCATCTAAATTAAAACCACCATGATCATTACCATCATTATTATTATCTTAATTTATCTAACTCATATCATTTATATCCATGTCATTAACAATAGTTTTGTGTTCTAAAAGTGGTCATGTATTTTAGAACTTTTTTTAAACACTGACATAGACCAAATTGATAAAAAATATTTGGCTGAAGAAGTTGAATATAAAATTTGATGATAACTAATTATTTTAGTTGGCTATAAATAACGTGAAAAGCAAAAACGACTTAGCTTGTGAATGGCTAGCAAAGTTGTCTTCACAACCAAAATTGACATTGTTTCTCAAAAAAGATTTTTTCTTCAAGAGACAGCCAAAAAACTTCCCCAACCATATTCATCACAAACCTTAAAACAAAACACATCAATGTCTTACCTCGAGAATTAAGGGCATTGAGTTGCTTAAAGTAAAAACAATGCTTGGGTTCTTGCATATTTTCCCTGCTACTTGTTTGTAATAATGTAGTTAGATAATAAGTAAACGCAAAAGAAGGCAAATGAGCGACGCACAAAAACCAGTATTATGACCACATGGCATTGGATAGCACCATTAGAAGAGCAAAATGAATATTTGATGGAGCAAAATGAATATTTGATGAAGCATATTGTTCCCATAAAAAAAAATATCAATTAATAGTGAACAAAATGACAGGTGGCGACGTTATCTCTAAAAATCGATTTGATCCAAAAGTTTGGCCCAATATTTTATTGGAATCAACAGAGATACTCTTCCATCAATAGCCAAGCATATAAAATTTCTTAAAAACACCCTTGCTATGGTTGTTCTACTTTGCAACCTAGTGCAATCAATTTCTTTTTTGTCCACAAGCATTACCATATTTGAGGGACCTTGAGAATTGTTATCATTTTTCATCTTACAGTTTTCATATCTACTTCCAACCATACTCATAAAATGAATTTTCTCATCCCAAATATTTGCCTCACATGGCTGACTGACTGCCATCTGTATATAACCCAGTTCCTGGATCACGAAGAGCAGCTGTAAAGCTACAACTTCTTCCAATACTTCCAAACACTCATCTACACTAGAATCATGTTTGAGATATTAGAAAGTATAATCTTGAGCATAACCACCTCCACTCCTATCTACCCAAAACAAACACTCCTATCTCAGCACTTCGACGGGATCAGTCACAAAGTTTTTGTTGACAGTTAGAATCCAAGGGTCACTACTTTGGTGTCAACAAAATAAGGCACTCGCAACACAAAAATGTGTATATTCCCCATTTTTCTAAACATGTCAACTGCTGCATCCACTAGAGTAGCATTAACATGTGTATTTGCTCTTTATGTGATGTATGATCTAACATAATCAAGCCAATCACAAGTATCAGACACGCCTGACATCATGGCCGAAATATTTGGCGTAGTGTACTCTATTTTATTGGAATCAGTGGAATACAAAGGTTCATCATGCCAAGATACTCTTCCATCAGCAGCGAAGCATATAAAATTTCTTAAGAACACCCCTTCGATGGTTGTTCTACTTTGCAACCTAGTGCCATTAGTTCCTTCTCTGTCTTCATGCATCACTACATTTACGGGACCTTGCAAATTGTTAACATTTTCATCGTGTTGTTTTGCCACATCCAAAGCAAAAAAAATACCCTGACTTTGTTTCGTCGAACATGGCATTCATAGAACTCTCATGATGTGGATAAATTTCATATGATTTCAAGAATTCAATTCTACTTTTTCGGAATGCTTTTATTTAATGTAGGGTACATGACACTCTTTCCCTCGTACACTGCGAGGTTTTTAATGAGGCTCTATGATGTTGTACTTTAGTTGATTTCCTTATACTCCTTTTGTTTGGCGGTTTTTCAAACTTTTTTTATTCAATAAATGCATTCATTAAAAAAAAAAAAAAAAATCTTCCTTATGCATGTAGGCAAGATCACTATTCACTTGATCCAGTTTTTGAACAAATTGTAGAGCTTCAATGTCTACAGACATCACGACCATATCTGATGGACCTTGAGATTTCTCAGCACTTCCATCTTACATCTTTGAGTAACTGTTACCACTCAGCAGCATCTGTCGATTTCCCTCTACCTATACAGAGATGGGAATTTTCAAGATAATTAGGCTCATCAATATCCTCACGATCAATAAATTCGTGGTTGATAGGTCTGATTCCTTCATCGTTCGACCTTTCATTCACACAAGTGTACTCATCTGAAACTGGAGGATGAAAGGATTTTGGAAGTTCTACTGTCATTCTCTACCCATGATCAGTGTGTTTCTCTACAAAACCTTGAGCATCTTATATTCCCTTCACATCCTCACCATGGCCGGAAACAGTAACATTACAATTAGCAGGGTAATCAACTCTCCTTTCAGCATTTTGACCATTATGAACCTTCCTTCCTAAGACTCTTTCAACCATTGAAAACTTAGGCAGACCACTCATTTCAGGGTCAGTACCTATAAACAGCAAAGTTAAGATATTCAAAATTATTCAGTCCACCAGATGGTAAAGTAAATACTTATAAGACATAGATAATGCACATTGAAAACATGTGCCAGAGTAGGTAGAACATGTATATGCAAAATTCAAGACAAGAATTCTTGATCTAAAAACAAGTGCTTGCTAGACACATTCACTGGTAGAGGAGATAGAATAGAAAGCCAGAAAGAAAATAGGATAGACACTTACATGTGAGTGAAACATTGTGCTGTGGTAGAGTAATTAGGTCACTTGGCCCCAACTCAGCCTAGATAGAAGAAATACCAAAAACTAAATTGACTGAATACTTTCTTTCATCCAATAGAATGCCACCATCCAATATAAGCTGCGTTTCTTCTGCCAACTCAGTGCCATCATCAATTTTCTCAATATCATTTATATCTCCCATGCTTTTAGTAAGAACTTAGTCTCAGGCAATGTGGTTCTTTTTATGTCCACAATGTAACAAGGCATTATGAAAAACAGATGTTCCTATCAGGACACTCCGTTTCTGCCAATAGATCAAAATCCCTTTCCCTGAAACTTGAATCTTCATCCATTTTCGTCACATTTTTTCTTCTTTCTGAAGTTTTACCATATCTAGAAATTGAGTCACATGAGGCAGCTGAAACACATTTGCCCCTCTCTGAAGAGCCACTCAGCAATTGTTTGCCTGTATCCACGTTCGCTAAAGATAACGGAGAATTGCTTGTACATGTAATCATTGACTGTATGAAATCATAGAAACTAGAAACAAAATGGGCCCCAACTACTGTTTGAATGTAACAAAGACTTAGAACTCCAAAGGTCAGAAAGCTCAAGATTAGGCCCTCAACAATTTAGCATTTGGTGATTGCTACTACTAATAAACGACTTGTAACAAAGATTTAGCACTCCTGCATCAGACAACTTGAGATTAGGCCCCAACAATATGGCATTTGGTAATAGACCACCACATGGATCAAAGATTTAGACCTTTAATTTCAAAAAATAGTGCTCATATCTTTTATGTTCCATTTTCATATGTTCGGCAACCAAACTGGATAACCAGTACAAAATTTGTTTGCCTACAGTACAACCTAGACAATATTATATTGAATACTATATTATTAGAATCAACCAAGTAGATCACAATAATATAATAATATAATAATATAAATGCTTAAAAAATGCGATAAACTAACCTGAGGAGTTCTTCAACATTCGATTCAGAGGGTTCAAATACACCTGGATGCTCACTTTCCAAGCTCATTTTCCAGAAAACTAGGGATACGCTTCAAAAACACCTGCCAATTCTCTCAACCTTGTCCGAAACGTCGACGATCAAGATTTGCCTGTAGAATGCACATCATCAAGCTGTAATCAGCACCGCTTATTCTTCGCATTTTGCACCAATAGAGAAACGAGAAGCAAGAAAGTTCTAGAAAGTTCTAGGCTTGCATTAGCAAAACCTCTAAATTTATGAGGACTAAATCAAAGTCTCCAGTGGAGTTTAATAGTCTTCATATTCAAAAATTTCTCTGGAAAATATATAGCTAGGGTTTAAAAGATTTGTTTAGATGCAGAGAAAATCTCTAGCCTAAAGATAATAATGGTGAATATTATGAACATGGTGATTTTTAATTTATAATAACTCGAGGAGTCGAGATATATTCCAAAGTGTGTGAAAAAAAAAAAAAATGTGCGCGTTTCAGCATGAGTAAGAGCACTTCCACCGCACTTGGCAATGGCAAGGGCAAAAAGCCCCCTTTTAGCCTACTGGCAAATCTCCAAGAGGATTACTTTATCCCAACTCCACTTTACCCAGTTCATGCTTTCAGAGCGCGGTATAGAATGTTTCCTCCTCTCTTCAACCGCATTATGACGGATTTGTGCAACCACAACAGCTACTTCATACAAAAACCAGATGCCCTTGGTGTGATGGGTCTACTGCCTGAACAAAAGTTAACAGCTGCCCTCCGGATGCTTGCATATGGAGCAGCTGCCGATCAAGTTGAAGAAATAACTAGGTTAGGAAAGTCTACTGCTCTTGATGCCTTACGTCAATTTTGTGATGGAATATATAAAGTTTACCATAGTCAGTACTTACGCCGCCCAACAAGGGCTGACTTGCGTAAACTTCTCAAAAGAGGTCAGCAAAGGGGATTTCCAGGAATGATTGGGAGCATAAACTGTATGCACTGGGAGTGGAAGAATTGCCCAACTGCCTGGGCCGGTGCCTACCAAAACCGGAAGGGGAACAAGACTATCATTCTCGAGGCTGTGGCATCTTTTGATACTTGGATCTGGAGCACGTTCTTTGGATGCCCAGGTGCCCAAAATGATATCAATGTTCTCCATCAATCGGACGTGTTTGACCCCGTGGTGAGTGGAACTGCTCCTCAGGTTCAATATGTGGTGAATGGGCGAACCTTTTCAGGTACTTATTTTTTAGCGGATGGGATATACCCGCAATGGGCCACATTTGTTAAATCAATTTCGACTCCCACTTCGGCCAAGGAAAAACTTTTTGCCACCAAACAAGAGGCATATCGCAAGGATGTAGAAAGATGCTTCGGTAACTTGCAAACTCGTTGGGGAATTGTACGAAGCTTTGTGCGTATGTTTAAAGAGGACACCATTTGGAAGATAATGATGGCATGCATTATCCTTCACAACATGATCGTGGAGGATGAGTACGACTATGATGCAGTGGAGGATCTCGAAGAGAACCCATACAATACTTCAGCAACAAGAGTGTATGAAGCTCCTATTGTCAATGGACAACCTCTTGTGTACCCCCCTCCAGATCGGGATGAACATTACCTGCGATTATGCATCAACAGGTATATTGGTCTTCAAGACCCTTTTATTCACAGGTCACGAAAAGAGGAATTGGTGGAGCACATTTGGAAGTTTGAGACTGATGAGTGAAGAAGATGAAGAATGCTGTATTGTTTTACTGTTTTAAAAATATGTATGTATGTGTGTTTATGTTTCAATGTGTGGCCAAGACAAAAGCATTGACAAATGACAAATGACAAAAATGGCTGTTGGCCCTCTTCAACCTTTGCCTTCATTGCCGACATCTGCCTTCATTACTAATAAATGTATGTGTGTTTATTTCGTTTAAATACAAAAGTACGTTCATTTGTCAAATAAATATTTATTTGAATTTAAAATTGAACATTACATACTAATAAAGGGTTCAAATAAAATAAAACATTACATACTAATAAAGCGTTCAAATAAAATTAAAAATATTACAACTTAATCACTGATGATTATACCATTCGTTAAATTGGGCAGAGGCGCTAGATTGACCATCCCTAAAAAGCCTCCTTCTCTGAGTAATTGCTTGTCTCTCCTCCGCCCAAAAGGCCTTAGCGTTCGGAGTCATCTGACTTGTATCCATTGCCATAGTTACGCGGTCATCATTTTGTTGTTTTTGAGCTGCCTTTTCATCTGCCTTTCGTTGCCTTCGAGCTGCCTTTTCCTCCTGCGCTATCCGAAATATTTCTTCATCTCTCGCACGCTCTTCAATTTTGACCTCTTCCCTTTTCCTTGCCTCTTCAAGCCGCAATGCATTATTCTTCGCAAATTCACTCAACATTTCTGTTTGGTAGAGATTGGGGGACTGTTTCCTTGCAGCTTTCGCTGCCTTTCTTCCTAGAGGCCGAGGCGCTGGAGTAGGAGTATGATATGCTTCACTATCATCGGCTAAATTCACTTCACCCGGGGTTACTCCCGGTGACTCTTGCAAGCTCGGTTCACCCTCACCCATGAAATCATTTCCGAAATCATTTTCAGTAGGGGTTGAATCCCTGTTTACGACAATCCGGAACCTCGGGCAATCCTTGATAACCTCCCAGCCGGTATGATATGTGAAAGTCTTGCCTTTATCACCGCCAAACCACAATTGCGCATGCCGTATCTATTCAAATTAAATTCAAATTATCAACACCTGAGTAAAAATTATAGTACTAAAAAAAATGACAAAATATGTACCTCGTCATTTAAAGCATAGCCACTCCCTGTATTGTCCCTCGCTTTGCCCAGTGCCTCCTTCCATTTTGTGAAATCCTTGTTCAAATGCTTTGCCCAATGACTCATTAAAGCTCCTTTATTTCGAACTGTGCCGGGAAGATGAGCAGCAAAGTGTTGGGTAATTTTTTGCCACATTTGGGGAGATTGCATTTCGGAACCGGTGACCGAGTCATAGCATATAAATTTCCATGATTTTCACAGTTGAACATTTTCTTCATCGGCCCACGAAGTGCCCGCAGCTTGTGAGGAAGTTTCAGCGCGGCGAGATATTTTGCTTCAATGAAGATGAACGAAGAGTGATGAAGTGTTATGTGGAAATGAGCAAAATATAGCAAAAATAGAGTGGGAAATTATTTTGGTGTATAAGAAAATATAGGATGTGTAGTATTTATAGGAAAAAAAATCGGATTTTTTTAAAAAAAAATTTAAACTGAACTGCCACGTGGCAGCTTCTGGGCCGTCGGATCACAACGGCTAGTTTGATCCGGCAGCTCAGGAGCTGCCACATGGCAGCGCGCAACGGTAAAAAAAAAGAGTCGTTGGTCGGTGATGTCAGCACCCAGACGCGCCGGACGAGCGCGTGTAATGCACGCGCCGGAATTAAAAAAGAGCCGAGTGCGCTCTGACGTCAGCCGTGACGTCAGATCGCACCCGTCGACCGTCGGCAGGGGCGCTGGCCAGCCGAGCCTCTGCCGCTGCCGCTCGCTGGATCGCCGACGGCTGGCCGACGAATTTTTCTCGCGCTGCCGGTCGTTTCCTCGTCCGAAGGGCGATCCCGCTGGATCGCCACTGTTTTGGCCTCCGCGGTGCCACTGCTCTAAACTAGCGGAGGAAATATCATATATGTAGGACCACAAACATGGACTTGTTTTCCTCGTTGAATGACTCATTTTGACTTCAGAGTATTACGTGTAAACTATGTACCATAATAGAAAGCAGAGGTATGAAAATCAACAGAAAAACCTTGAAATGGGAAAGCAGAGTAAAAGTCCCTTTCCTGTTCCTATAAGGACTGGGACTATCTACACGAGAGATTAGCGATGCATATGTCCCTTTTCCTGCTAGGACTGGGTTTCTTCACTAAATGAAGGTTAGGAGGGCTGCTCTACTAGTCTATATATTGAGCTTGTGAACTATCAGTTTCTCCAAACCTTCCATTCTTCATCTATCGATCGAAAAACTTTAATCTAAAAAATTCAGTATCAATTGTGAATAATGAGGATTAGGCCGCAAGGCGGCTTGTGGAGGAACACCGAGGATGAAATCCTCAAGGTGGCTGTCATGAAATACAGGTCAAACCAGTGGGCCCGGATCTCGTCCCTCTTGACCCGCAGATCAGCTAAGCAGTGCAAGGCCCGCTGGCACAACTGGCTCGACCCGGCCATCACAAAAACCGAGTGGACCCGACGAGAGGACGAGAAGCTTCTCTCCACCTCGCCAAGCTCATGCCTGCACAGTGGAAGACCATTGCCCCAATGGTCGGGGGCCGTACCTCGGACCAATGCTTTGAGCGGTACGAGAAGCTTCTCGATGCAGCCACGTGCTCGAACTACGAGGAGAATTCCTCGGATCCACGGAAGCTGCGGCCGGGTGA
Source organism: Spiraea crenata (assembly GCA_033992175.1). Taxonomy (NCBI): domain Eukaryota; kingdom Viridiplantae; phylum Streptophyta; class Magnoliopsida; order Rosales; family Rosaceae; genus Spiraea; species Spiraea crenata. Next base: position 989,466 of record JAVBHV010000022.1, read on the forward strand.
GATTGACCCGAACCCGGAGGCCAAGCCAGCCAGGCCCGACTCGGTTGACATGGACGAGGATGAGTTGGAGATGCTGTCCGAGGCACGTGCTCGGTTGGCCAATACCAAAGGGAAAAAAGCCAAAAGGAAGGCGAGGGAAAAACAGTTAGAGGAGGCAAGGAGGCTTGCTTCTCTACAGAAGACTCGAGAGCTCAAGGCAGCTGGAATCGACAGGACTAATAGGAAGAGGAAGAGGAAGAGGAAGAGGACCGGAATCCATTACAATGCGGAGATTCCGTTCGAGAAGAGGCCTCCTCCAGGGTTTTATGACGATAGTGGCGAAAAAGTGCTAGTGGAGGAGCAGATGAAGAGCCCTCTTCTATTGCCAATAAGTGTTGAGGAGATTGAGGGGAAGAGGAGGGTCGATGCGGAGGCAGAGCTGCGAGTTCGTGACGTTGCGAAGAACAGAATTGCTGAAAGGATTGATGCTCCGGCTGCTATATTGCAAGTTAACAAGAAGAATGATCCAGAACCGGTTAGGAGTATTAAGAGATCGAAGCTAATGCTTCCGGCACCGCAGATTTCGGACCGAGAGTTGGAGGAGATTGGGAAAATGGGAATGTGCAATGCTAGTGATGATGTTGCAGAAGGGAGTGGAAGCAGCGTGACTCGATGCCTTCTTGCACAATGTAGTTCCAAGCAGACACCTGTACGAACTCCTCAACGAACATCTAGTGGTAAAGGTGACGCAATCATGATGGAAGCAGAGAATTTGGCCAGGTTGAGAGAGTCTCAGACGCCATTGTTGGGAGCTGATAATACTAATCCACTTGATTTTTTTGGTTTCACTACTCCGAGAAGAACGGAAATTCAGACACCAACTCGTAAGGGAACTCCCATTAGGGACGATCTCAGTATAAATGGAGAAACTGATCATGAACATGGTGGTAGTGCAAAGTTGGTGCGAAAAAGACAGGTCGAGTTAAGAGAGAAGTTGAGTTTTTTACCACAGCCCAAGAATGAGTACCAGATAATCAACACGCTGCCACTTGAAGAAGATCATGATAATGAAGAAGCTGAGGAGGAGAAGATTGAAGAAGACATGTCTGATAGGCTAGCTAGGGAGAGGGCTGAGGAAGAAGCGCATCAGCAGGTGTTACTTAAGAAGAGATCGAAAGTACTGCAGAGGAAGCTCCCTAGACCACCTACTGCCTCATTAGAGTTTATTAAAAATTCATTGACAAGAGAAGTTCCTCATCCTACTTCGGTTGAACTGGCCTATCAATTGATTGAAAAGGAGCTTGTTTGCCTACTTGAGCATGACAATGCAAAGTATCCACTCACTGAGAAAGCAGACAAAATCAAAAGGAACAGTTCCAATCACAATGTTCCTATTTCTGATATAGAAGAAGATTTTGAAGAGGATGAACTGCTAGAGGCTCGGTCAATGGTAAAGAAAGATGCTCAGTATCTCCGTGCTGCAATGGGGCATGAAAGTGAATCTCTAGATGAGTTTGTTGAAGCACATGAATCTTGCCTCAACGATTCCACTTACTTCCCTACTTGTGGTGCTTACGGTCTATCAAGTGTTGCTTCAAATGAAGAGAAACTTGCATCTTTGAAGAATGAGTTTGAGAAAGTGAAGAAGATGGTAGAGGATGACATCCACAAGGCAGCAAGCATTGAGAAGAAGATTAAAGTTCGGCAATATGGTTATGAGACCAGGGCTAAAGACGGTCTTTGGTCAAAAATTGAGGAAATTTTTAAGCAGATTAACAATGCTGCAAAAGATGTTGAGTGCTTCGAATCTTTGCAGAAGCAAGAACAGTTAGCAGCGTCACAGCGGATAAATACTATTTGGGAAGAAGTTCAGAAACAAAAGGAACTAGAACGAAATTTGCAGAAGAGGTATGAGGATCTTTCAAAGGAGGCGAAAAGATTACCACGTTATGGACAAATACAGAGCACAGCATAATTCGCTGTACATTAAGATTGTATTTAGTGATTGTATGATATGTATCGACTCAAATATTGTGACTAAGTTTTGATATACCATTAGTTGTTTAGAGATTTCTGGAGCTTCAATACAGTTGATATAAACTACTTATGATTGAGTAAAATATAGGAGACCAATGATACTACTCCTTATATTCTTGTCTTGCAACAAACTGTGGACGATATTCAAGATGATCCACCGCTAGTCGTTCACATTCCTCCTTTGAAGAACAAAAATTTCCAAAACAAAACGCCATAATTTCACTCAAAATGCACTTGAAAGTGGATTCTCAAGATTTGAAAATTGCATAAGTGGATTTTCCTAATTTATAATTGGTAACTGGAGAAAGTTTCAAGAAATGTGGAAAATGCAACAGAAAATGGCAAAAGTTTCAATATCTTATCTCATAATAGTGTTGGAGACGTCCTGCAAACCCATTAGAAGCATTTTTGGGAACTAGGGGGTCCAAAGTGCATATTTTCAGTTGGTTTGGTAGAATAACAAGAGTGTTCAAAGGATGCAAACGAAAAAAAGTTTTTTTTTTGGTTATGTGAAGTTCAATTCCTTGTAAAAGTTGCACCTCATTTATTGGAAGGTTGCATAGACCTTTCTTTACAAAAGTAGATAATCAACCAGTTTTGCCAAAAAAAAAAGCTTAGAATTGTTACGTAAATGCAATTATTAAATAGAAAAATTTGACAAATTGTCAAATAAAAAGAGTATAAAAAACTATTAAAACATAACATCCTAAGGTCTTATAAGCTTTACAATTCCTTTGGGAACAACAATCTCACGAGCATTTGGACACTTCCGTGCCGCAAAGTGTCTATTTTCAATGACCTAACTTAAGTAGAAAAACCAAGAACACACAAGAAAGTGCATACTTTCAAGGTCGATTGCCCAACAATAAAGCGCTCATTGCATTATGATCAACATCATCATACTGACAAATACATAACTTCCTTCGGAAAAAACACAAACTTTACATGGATCCAACCCAACCCAACCAAGCTTATGCTGGTATCAAACACGATTATAAGTTCAAGCCCAAAAATTTTAAAAACGCTCTCTCCATCAATTGCCTAGTGGTGGGTAGGGGCCAAGGCAGAGTTTATTTTATTTACTACACAGACACTAGCCCGACCATAACAACTAGTTCCCTTGGTATTGTCCTACCTACCTCAGTGCAACCAGCACTCCATCTCCAACCCCCTAAAAAAATTTGCCATCTTTTCTGATGTCAAACTGCACAGTGGAGCACTGCACGGTTGAGACCAGCGATGGAGCCAAGCTCAGCACAAGGCTCTTCAAGCCCAGAGAAGAGACCACCGACAACAAAGACGACAAGCCGGTGGTGGTCCTGGTGCACCCATATTCAGTTTTAGGCGGTTGCCAGGGCCTGTTGCGAGGAATTGCAGCTGGGTTAGCCGACAGAGGGTACAAAGCTCTGACCTTCGACATGAGAGGGGTTGGGAGGTCCACAGGGAGGGCTTCTTTTACTGGGTTTGCAGAAATCAAGGACGTGGTTGCTGTGTGCAAATGGGCCTCTGAGAATCTCTCTGCTCGTAGGATTTTGCTTGTGGGTTCTTCTGCAGGTATAAAAGTTTGATTTTTTCCACAAAATATAGTTTTTTTTTTTGGATTAAGAATGTTGGTAATCACCATATTGCTTGATTAATTGTTTTAGAGGGGATCCGCAAGTTTTGTATTAGTTTGTTCAATCGTTGTAGCTAGTGGATTGCTTCTTTGATTGGTTTGGTGAATGCTTTTGTAGGATTGCCTATTGGTTTGTAGGAGTATTGTTTAGATAATAGTTAATTACTTGGTGTTTCGGTGTCATCTGATCTGATAAGCAGCGTCAGACTGCTAATCTAAAACATCTGGGAAAGACTACAGTGTGCTTTCACTATCAAGGAAAGCTCTTCACCATTTTATTCTAAGATGTTGGTGTATCCGTGATTTTGTTGATCCAAATGTCCTTTTATTAGTAAAAGTGGGGGTTTGATAGTGTTCGAAACGACATTAAATGTAATGAAGGGTTCTGTGAAATTATGACGGGTTTTCTCTCATTTGTTGAGTTAGGAGGAAAGTGGAATTAAGATTAAGCATAACTTTGGAAAGGAAACACTATGGAGTCTGCCCATAAGTCTTAGATCACGTTGCCTGGTGTAGGGCGGGATGGAAGGAGGTCTTATGTTTAGTTCTCCTTGCATGGAAAAAAGAATTTTAATTCGTTAGTTCCATAACAACCATTGTCTCTCGGTGTAAACATGTATCATGATGTATGACTTGCAGGGAGTGCTGCATAAGAATGCATGCTAAAATGAGAAACTTGTATGATTGCAGAATCTGTACTATCTTGTACCTCTAATTACATAGACTTTGGTCGCTTGTTCTGAATTCTCATGATTTTCCGTTATTTCCGCCTTGGTTATACACTCCAGTAATTGTAATATGAAAGCTCATATACAAGAGGATGAAAACTACATCAGAAGATAAAACAATTGTAATGAGAAATAGATGGATTTTCTGCGTTTTTAATCGCTGTTGTGACATGCTTTATTTAAGTTATATTGGGTATGGGCTGCATGGTGGGGTGCTGCATACTTATTTGGGCAAACATAAGATGCTTTTTGTACTCCATATCAAATGGGGTGTATGGAATTTAGTTCAGTTCTGTTGGTTTGTTTAATGTTCATTGGAGCTGGGGGACTGTGTTTAATGGTTTCACACTATTATGCAAGTGTTTTTTCATTAAGACGAAAGCATTAAGCGGTGCATGGTGTACTACTTTCCTTCCATGTTAATTATCTCCCCTCAATGTTATGGTGTAGGTGCCCCAATTGCAGGCTCTGCCGTAGATCAGGTTGAACAAGTTGTGGGCTATGTTAGTCTGGGGTATCCTTTTGGCATGCTCGCCTCAATCCTTTTCGGGAGACACCAGAAAGCCATACTACAGTCCCCAAAACCAAAACTTTTCGTAATGGGGACTCAGGATGGGTTCACAAGTGTTAAGCAGCTGAAGAACAAGCTGAGTTCTGCAGCCGGGCGTGTCGAAAATCATTTAATTGAAGGGGCAGGCCATTTCCAAATGGAAGGCCCTGCTTATGACGCACAAATGGTGAATCTCATCGTTGAATTCATTGCATCATTGTAGTTAATCAACCATCTTTAATTGGATTGTTCTCTGTCAGAATTGTGTGCTGTTGTATGTAATAGGTCACTTGTTATCATGTGTAACTTGAAAAGCTAACTTGTGTGGTGAATCTCATTATTGAATTCGTTGAATCATTTAGTTAAACAACCATCTTTAATCGGACTGTTCTCTGCCAGAATTGTCTGCTGTTCTATCATAAGCTAACTTGTTATCATGTCCAATTTAATAAGTTAATTTTATCGTGTGTAATTTGCAGGAACTAAGTTGGTTCGCATATCTGGTGTAATTGTTTCAGTAAAATTCGACGTCTAGATGATAATCATAGCCACACAATGAATGAATGAGATAGAGAAACAGAGGGATTCATCGTTAATTATCTTTACATGGTCAAGTGTAATTTAGTACACCCCTACAGAAACGATTACAGTAAAGCATTATCTCAGCTTACGGTTAAACTAAAATAAGGCGAATGCTAAACTTACACTAGGTAATAAAAAGATGTTCTAAGGAGCATCCACCTGGCTTGTCATCAACTCTTAATATGGCACAACACTACAAGCATGAAGAAAACTAGATATTACAAATCTCCGAAATGTTATAGGTCATCACCCTCATAATGTTGATCATCAGATGCAATTCTAGCCTCTCTTGTCATTTTATTACCATTGGAACCTGCAATTTCATCATACGGCCGTTTTCTCCATCCTCGGTCTTGGTCTATTGGTTGTCTTTGAGAGAATGTATGTTCATCTGTTTTGAAGCCAAAAAACGAAAAAAGAATACAATAGTGGTCATGAACACATCTTAAGAAGACCTTACACGATATATTCATAGCAATAATAGACACTTCATCTATTGCAATTTGTGGGTGAGATATAGTTACAAGGCAACTAGAATTCATGCATTCTACCTCACTAATGTTAACATTGTTAAAGATTAGGAACAGACTGAAAAAAGGAGCAAGTTCTCTCTGTCACCCATTTTGGGAGCCCTTAATTAAAAAGATTACAAATAAACTCAACTGAAAAATTTGTACACAGTATCTACTAGTCAAATCTGATAACCAAAACTAAAGATACAACATATGACAGTGAAGCTTTATTATGTATTTATAAAACACAGTTATATGTAATTAGCTATTACCACTTTCACCGTCAGAAGCGTCTTCAAGTCTTGCGATTGCATCAACCAGTGCCTGTTCATGCTCCTGCATTTTAAACAACTGGTTATAATTCCAACAGTAAAAACACCAAAAAAAAAAAATCAAAGCATGAGATGTTTGGTACTTACTTTGAGAACTTTCTTGGCTTTCTCAATTTCCATGGGGTCTGGATGGTTAGCTCCAAATACCTTTTCCACCTGTAGTTTCAAACAAAGAGGGAAAAACAAGTGACCACCAGCTACTTGGAGTAAACAGATAAAGGCAAAAACACTTTATAATTTTCCGCATACCTCTTTAATCAAAGAGTCTGTATGAAGTATTTCAATATCGCTCATTGCCTTTCGGCCAATGCCATTCTGTTGTGGAGGCAAATCCTTCTTGGACTGACTCTTTGCAGTCCCTCTACCTCTTCCTGCGCCCGAAACTCCACCACCACGCGTGTTGGACTTTTTAGCCCCTCGGCCAGGTCCAGGTCCAGGTCGACCACCTCTACGAGAAATCCCAGGATCATCATCTTCCCAGCGAATATCTCCAGGAGATATCTACCAGTACGAAGGTGAAGAAATAATTAGCAATAAGAGCCTTTAAGAAAGGAGCTCAAAGGCCAACCATTAAAGGTCTGAGCATACCATAAAAGTTCCATATAACTTAATAACACAGACAATTGACAGAATAATGCCACCAATGATGCTGGCCATGCCTAGTGGATATCCACTTTTATTTTTATAGTAAAATCCATTTGTTGTCTCAGAAACTTACTACATCGATTGAAATCATTTAAAAATAAACACAGGAGAAAAGTAACTTCATGCAGTAGAAAAGTCATTCTGTTATCAGCCGAGATATTTGGGGGACGGAGGACTTCGAACTTGGACCTCCAATGTAGGGGTATAAACCCTTACCAAGAACTACGAGCCCAGCGGATTCGACAAAATATGCAAGACAAAAACCTTTGATTTCTGAACTGTCTTATGTAGTCATTTATGCATGATAATTATATCTTCAGAAAATGAATAAAATTTAAGAAAACCAGAATAACCAGCCGTTTACCTCTTTTAGATTGACCCATTCCCATGTCTCATCCACTGTATTGATGTCATAAACCAGAGCATGCCGGCCCTGTCAACATTTCCCACTTCTAAGATTTCCAAAAACTAATGCAGTCACATATGGTCAAAAATGCGTACTACTAAGGTTTAGTAGGACTCAGTAGGCTAGAACATACCTCAATGTGGTTATAATCAGTTATAACAGCTTCATAGAAGTGGTTGTCTTCAGGCCACCTTGTCCAAACTTTTCTCCCTATTAAGGGATCAAAAGTTGTTCCCTCAGCAGGCTCACTTGCCACAAAGGCACCTGAAGAACCTCGATTAGCAGGTTGAGGCCTTCCAGAAATACTTGTAGACGGGTACTGTGCGGACTGCATTAGCAAACAGCTTACTCCATTAAACAAAACTGAGTATAATACATCCAAAAACATCGGTGTTATACTGACATCTTCATCACCCAACAGATTTCAACTTACTGATTTTGGCTTCTTGCTTCTACCTCCTGGAGGAGGACCTCGTCTCAAGGCTGACGACGATGGTTGCATGGATGGAGGCAATGCAGGAGTTGGAGCACCAAGGGATAAGGAAGCTACTGACTGAGATGTCTTTGGTTTCTTGCGTGATGCTGAGACAGTTGGACTAGGTAGGGGGTCATGAACAGGCTGAGCAGCATTCAGTGTGCCTGGTTGAAGCCCAGTTGTTTTTCTCCATTCCCTAGCAATATATGGTAATAACAATATAACATTTCTCATGAAGAATGTAGAACCAACCAATTGCAATAGATATTTTGTTACTCAGCAACATGACATAGTAAAATCAGACCTTATCCTCCTGATCATGTCATCGGAATTGACCCTGGATAAAAGTTCTCTATGTTCCTCATCAGATACTCTCAGCTCCTTTCTAAGTTCTGTAATTAAACTTTCCTTATCCTGAAATTCATGTGAGATGACTGGCTTTCAGAAGTAAATTACGAAAAAAAAAATGCACAATTCATACTATTCACATGCACAGATTGTGGAAGAGAAATTAACGAATAGATGAAATCAAAGAGTTACCCAGGATATTGCATCAGATTGAGCTTTAAACGCTCGCAAGACTGAACAGTATGCCTCCTGCTCAATGAGGTGGATCTGGGTTTCCATGTCACCGTGCATCCTAGGTAATGGAGCAGAACCAACATGTGCAGATCTTCCATTCCCAGAAGTTCGGCCTCCTCTTTGAAATCTATTTTGATGAGATGGGGGAAGGTCATCATCCGTTCCTGCAAATAAATCAGATCATACGACACCATTATTCCAGCTTCAGTGACATCCCTTAAATATCTAAAGAACTTTGCAATGGGCATTGTCCCCATCCACATCCACCTTTTTCAATTATCTACAAGCCACTAAATGCATGAAAAATGCAATATCAGGGCACTACCTTACATAGAGAATGAGTACCATCCAAGAGGAGTATCACTGTTAAACAAACCAAAACAACATACCATGTTTACGATATTTGTAATTATGTAGATCATTTCTGCTATCTCCAATAGTATTCATGCAAACAGTTGTGCAGGAAGAAAGTATACAAGGAAATAAACTACATTTTGTGTTAACAGTATCAGTATGCTTCTTTTTTCAAACAGGACTCCATACCAATTTTATATGAAATAAAAGATAAAGCACAAAACCCAATCACATTAACTAGATGCACAAGCTGGGCACACTACATTTGAATCCATTCTCAAATAAAGACATCAACTTTGCTTCGAATTCGACCATAGTCGACCAAAGAAGCTCAAGATTCAAAGCAAACCCATAAACAATCAGAACTTGAACACCAAGAGCAGTAATTAAACCCAAATTTCATTCACAGATAACACAAATCCAAGAATTCAAGCTCAATAACAAATGAACATATGAAATCAACAGAAACCCTAAATTCAACTCAGCTCACCACTGCTATCCGAGAGCTCGTAGTCCATTACAACCCACCAAACCAAGAGCTCGCCAAAACCCTAGCGAACCCACGTCGGATTCACTCCAGACCCGTGAAAATTGGATCAATTTCGGCCGGAATTCGAATTGGTACCAACTTGGGTACCGCCGAAAACAGGTGAATTCGCCGAATTTCGCAAAAAGAAGTTGAATTTGAGGTTGAAATGGTGGTGGAGAGGGAGATCGATTGGGGTCAATGGTCACGAATGGGGGGATTCGAATACTTGTTCTAATTGGGGGGCGTAACTGCAATTTCGAAAAGTTGTGGGCTGAATAAGACGGCGGGGATTGGAGTGTGAATTCGAGAAAATGGGATTTTTCCAGCAGGATTGGACATCGGACAATGGAGGAGGAGAGAGGTCGGGCACTCGGGAGTCGGGAGGGAAGTCGCGGACTTCAAACTAGTTTCTGTGGCGCCCTAATGTTTTCAGTTAATAGTTCAGTTTGGGTTCCGTGTACCCTATTGGCTGATGGTTTTTTTTTTTGTTGAAGGTTTTTTTGTTAATGGGCACCAGCTAAACTACATTAAAAAAAAATGTCGCCCTTCTCAAATTTTAAGTACCAATCTCAAAAAACTCATTCATTTAATGACGGATGATATGATACTGAACATAAATGGAGTACTTATTGTCTTTGGAGCATGATTGATATTATTGGTAGGTCATTTAAAATTCATTAACCTTTCATTTAGGATTAATTTCTCTCATCATATCTAATGTTTGGTAAATAAGATACTTTGATATCCAATTTATATCTCTATTGTGAGTAGCGAATAACGATAGATGAACTGCTCATTGTAGAATCATATGAACGGCTCTTCATATTAAAACAACTCTTGCGAGAAGTCATATACTTTTCACGAATACAGTTTCCCTTGCGAGTAGCCGCATGTTGGCTCTTCATAGTAGCCATAAGTTGACTCTACGGAAGCATTGTAAACGTCTTGATCATTAAGGTCATAGTTTGACCAATTTTCATCCTCCTCATCTTAACGTACTCCAAGCTGGTTGGAGCGCATGTTGATGAAAACCATGGACATTATGACTGTTCATATCTTTACAAAGAATTCCAGGGGGCATGCCAAAGCCTTGTTATTTATATTAATCTATATTAATAAAAGGAATTCTTGTGTGTACTTAAAATTAAGTACACTCACAATTAAATTTATATTTTTCAAATTTACTTCTATATAATAAGAAAGTTAAATTTACTCTAATTTAACTAATGAGGGTAAATATGAAAAAAATAAAATTTTATATTTAAAACAGAAAATTTAATATAATAAAAAATAAAAATATAGATCGAAAAGGCAAATTGGCAGCCACGTGAATAGGTGTTAAGAGGCTAGTGATCAATGGTAGATATTTTGTAATTATTCGATGATGATGACTTCTTTTCTCTTTATAGGTTATTTTATTGAATATCTTACACAAAAGTCTTGACAGGTTAAATTAGAGTATTTTATTGGCCATACTTTGAAGAGTTATTTGGAGAGCACAATCACACCTTACAAATGTACCCTCTAGATACCACATACATTAACAAAGCACAATTAAGAAAGTAAAATTTGTTAACTCTCTTGAAGATGCCTCCGAAATTTCCCAAAAGTTTATTGCAGGGGTTTTTACCATTGGAAATATTTTTTTTTATATTATTTTTGCCTTCCCTTAATTTTGACAAAAACGTACTTTTAAGCAAAAATAAAACCCCCCGAAATTTTATTTAGATAGGAAAAAAAAACCCGAAAGAAATAATGCAACTCCTTTCGCATTTCTCCTCGAAAGCCTCACTCTCATTACTTCCCCTTCCTCGCCGCCTACCTCTCGCCACCGCCTTCAACAACCTCCGCCGTCGCCCCTCAAAATCCCCATTCTACCCCTCAAACCGCTTCGAATTTCCCAATCTGCCCTTCCTCGCATGCAAGTTCAGCTCCGGCCGAGCTCCCATGGACTCACCCCCACCAGAGGCCGCCCTGTCGGTCGACTCCGTGTCGCTCGATTTGCAGAATCAGAGCTTGGGCGGCGAGGGTAATGGCGTAAATAGCAATCAGAGGGGTAGGTTGAAGAAGCTTGAAGATCTGAATTGGGACAACTCGTTCGTCAGAGAGTTGCCTGGCGATCCCCGGACCGATACGATTCCACGAGAGGTTAGCTTTGCTTTTTTTTGTTTTGCTCATTTTTTTTGTTTTCTGTTTGGTTGCTGAGAAAGTGGAGGAAAAAGTTGAACATAATCGGAAAGTAGAAGCCTTTTTGTTTTCTAGTGCAGGAAAAGTTGTTAAATTTCAACATAGCTGCTTATAAATTGTACTGAAATTGATCGAGAAATGGGCACAAGGGCTTAGGGTTTTTCGGGTTCGTGGTTGGGTTTCCTTAGTTGGCTATGGAACTGTGCCATTGTTGTTGTTCATTTCATTTGTGATATAATCTCTTGCTTTTAGCTACTTACTGAGATTTTACTATCACCTGAATTTGCTTTGCATTTCGTCCAAAAATCGGAAAAAAGTTGTTAACTTGATCGAGAAACGGCTAAGGGTTTACTGTTTAGCTACATGTTGAAACTATACTACCTATGTAAACTTGCCCTTAGGTCCCAAAATCGGGGGAAGTTGTTAAATTTCAGCACAACTGCTAAGACTTGATGGACTTATGGTTTTTGCGTTCCTTTGTTTGGCTATGGAACTGAGACATTGATATGGTTCATTGTGATATGATCTCTTGCTTTTAACTAAATTTATACTACCTGAGGTCACTTGCCCTTTCGTTTAAAAATCAGAAAAGTTGTTCAATTTCAAAACAACTGGTTAACATTGTATTCACTTGATCAAGAAATAACCAAGGGCTCACGGTTTTTGATATCTTTAGCTGAAGTTTAACTACCTGAATGCGCTTGCCCTTTCTTCCCGAGCTCGGAAAAGTTGTTAAGCTTCAACATAGCTGCCAAGAAAATTGTATTAATGTGATTGTTTTTGGGTTTCCTATTCAGCTGCCAGTATAGTTTTTGTTGTGCTATGATCTCTCTATGAGCTGAGCATTGAGATTTTAATAGCTGACGGGCTGTCATATTGTAAGATTCTGCTAAGCTTATTGAGTTTTGACTATCAGGTGTTGCATGCTTGTTATACAAAAGTATCCCCGTCAGTTGGAGTTGAGGATCCTCAGCTAGTGGCCTGGTCCGAGTCAGTTTCCGAGTTGCTTGAGTTGGATCCTGAAGAGTGAGTATTTTCATTTCCTGTGCTCCCCGGAACACTGTATTTATTTGTTTCTAGAACATGAAGGAGAAACAATCCTTAACCTAATTGTGTGGTTGGTAGAATCAGAAAGAGAAAAAAAGAAATGTATTTCGTAGCATCTGTCATACTTTTCATGGTCCTTAGAATATGGTCATGGTTTTGCAAGCTGAATCTGAAGATCTCTTGTTTTTTATACACAAAAACCCTGTGGTTGTTACTTCTGGAAATTACTTCAAGTTTTTGTTGGGCCCTTGACTCATATACTTGTTCATGTTTAGTAACTTTAGACGATGAATGAGGTATGGGCACATACTGCAGATGTTTTGCATGTGTAGTATATCATGTTTCATGGGACTAATTCAGCACCTTTCTTTTGAGTTACAGATTTGAAAGGCCAGATTTCCCCCTTTTATTCTCTGGGGTGTCTCCTCTAGTTGGATCGTAAGTACTTCTCTTTATATTTTGTGGTGAAGCTCAACTTTTGGCCTGTTGCTAATTTTTATGCGGCCTTGATGAAATTACTATTGTTTGCAGGTCGCCATATGCTCAATGCTATGGTGGACATCAATTTGGCATGTGGGCTGGACAGTTGGGAGATGGTAGGGCTATTACTCTTGGGGAGGTTCTTAATTCTAAAACTGAAAGATGGGAACTGCAGCTTAAAGGTGCTGGGAAGACTCCTTACAGTCGGTTTGCAGATGGCCTTGCTGTTCTTCGTAGTAGTATTCGGGAGTTCCTTTGCAGTGAGGCAATGCAGAGTCTTGGAATTCCAACAACTCGAGCTCTCTGTCTTGTGACAACAGGAAAATCTGTTACTCGTGACATGTTCTATGAGTAAGTTCAACCGAATTCTAATTTAACGATGAAACCTTGTTTACTTCCATCCTGGAAATCTCTAGAATCCATCCCAAAGTCATAAGTGTGAATTTGTTGTTTCTGAAGTCAGTGTATGGGTTAAGATTTCAAAAATGTTACCATTATTTGTTGGATTTTTATGCTAAAACATTAATATCTTGCTCATTCTGAATGATTGGTGAGATTAAGGGCTTTTCAACTTTGTCGGGATGCATGTTGCTAAGTGAGGCGATAATCTTTGTGGCAGGACCTAAGAACTTCTATAGTCGTATTTCTGAAAAATATGTCTTTCTTGTCTTCAGAATAGGAATAATATTGTATTCTTATTTGCAGTGGCAATCCAAAAGAGGAGCCTGGTGCAATTGTTTGCAGGGTTTCTCCATCCTTTCTGCGTTTTGGATCATACCAAATACACGCCTCCAGAGAAAAGGAGGACCTTGCAATTGTTCGTACTCTTGCAGACTATGCCATTAGGCATCACTTTCCTCATATAGAGAACATGAGTAGAAGTGAGAGTTTATCTTTCAACACAGGAAACGAAGAACATTCAGTTGTTGATCTGACATCTAACAAGTATGCAGGTACATATTTTCCTTTTGGAGTAAAGCTGTTTGTACTAATGACATAGTTGCATAATCAGTTGTCTTATTGTTGAATGAGCTTTAAGTTTAGTTGATGTAGTATAGGAATTAGGAATATAATTAAGTTAGTTTCCTGTTCTATTCCTAGGCTTCTTATTTACTCATTTGTAATGTAGGATTAAGATTGCTTTCTTGTTTCCAAAGGTTTAGGATTACACAGGATCATTTCCTAGCTGTAGAAGGATTAGGTCTTTATAAATATGAGCTTTGTAATTGTTTAGAGGCAGACTTGATTAGACTTGATTGAAGAATATAGCTTTCTCTCTGAATCTCCTTCTGTTCTCTCCTCCTCGACCTAAACCTTCTTTCTTCTCAACCTCAAACCTTTCTACTTTCTGGTATTTTACCTATATTCCCTCTTGGCTACATGGTGCTACATCATTAGTCTTCAATTACAGTGTAGATACACTGGCATAAATATCCATATTGTACGCTTTTGTATTTCACGCTTTTATCTTATTTCCCCCTCTATTAGATTTGTTTGTATATCTTTTGTTCTACTTGGTACAGTAGTTTGTGGGGAAAGCGTATTCCTTACCTCATTTCTCCTGTTATGGAAGTGATTAAAAGGAGATTTTATATCTTGTATGTTGAATGTAGACACTGTCTAAATAGGATGCAATGGGCCTCTTTAATTCAATATAATAATGATTCAGCCACATCCATACATTTTCTTTATGTAGTGACACTTTGGTCCATGTAGCAGCACATCACCTAAGTACTGTCTTTTTTTGTTACTTGACCAGTAGAAGTTCTTATCTATCACAAAAGAGTATACAAAAGGTATACAAAAGGTGATAGACATTGTCTATCTTGTACATACTATTTGAGAAGTAGATGTGCTTACAGTGTGGTTCCTATTAATGAGATTGCATCTTTATGCTAAGAGAGGTTTTCTCTTTCATCTACCCTTGCATTGTCTTTCAACAGCTTGGGCAGTGGAGATTGCTGAGCGTACTGCTTCCTTGGTTGCTAGATGGCAGGGAGTTGGTTTTACGCATGGTGTGTTGAACACTGACAATATGAGCATTCTGGGTGTTACCATTGACTATGGTCCTTTTGGATTTCTTGATGCGTTTGATCCAAGTTATACTCCGAATACCACGGATCTTCCTGGGAGGAGGTATTGTTTTGCAAACCAGCCTGATATTGGCTTATGGAATATTGCACAATTCAACAGAACCCTGGCAGCCGCCCAGTTGATAAATGAGAAAGAGGCGGATTATGCAATGGAAAGGTAGTTGTGATTCCTACACCTTTCTTTGTAATTTAGTGTATCTTGAGTGTCAGTTAATTGAATTTTTTTTTCCTGGGATTAATCAACAGATATGGAACCAAATTCATGGATGATTATCAAGCTATAATGACCAAAAAGCTAGGTCTCCCCAAGTACAATAAACAGTTGATTAGTAGACTTCTGAATAATATGGCGGTTGACAAAGTGGATTACACAAATTTTTTCCGGTTGCTATCGAATATCAAAGTCGATACCAGCATCCCTGAAGAGGAATTACTGAACCCACTAAAGGCTGTTCTATTAGACATTGGAAAGGAGCGCAAGGAGGCATGGATCAGCTGGGTGCAAACCTACATAGAGGAGGTACTATGAACTCTGGTTTTCATGACTTCCATATTTTGATATCAACGCTGTATTCATCATAGTTCTGTTCTCATTTCACTCTTTAGAATATATAAAAACTTGTTCATGTCATGTCAAAAGCAAAGATTTATGTCGTATGTAGTTTCCTCACACAATATGCCTTGTGTGTG
The DNA here is from genome assembly GCA_033992175.1 of Spiraea crenata. Lineage (NCBI taxonomy): Eukaryota > Viridiplantae > Streptophyta > Magnoliopsida > Rosales > Rosaceae > Spiraea > Spiraea crenata. Next base: position 1,005,289 of record JAVBHV010000022.1, read on the forward strand.
TGCAGTTGGCTGCTAGCGGCATCCCAGATGAAGAGAGAAAGGCATCGATGAATGCAGTGAACCCGAAATATGTTCTCAGAAACTATTTATGCCAGAGTGCCATAGATGCAGCTGAACAAGGTGATTTTGGAGAGGTTCGCAGGGTGCTTAAAGTAATGGAACGACCATATGATGAGCAACCGGGAATGGAAAAGTATGCTCGCTTGCCCCCTGCTTGGGCTTATAGGCCTGGAGTCAGCATGCTTTCATGCTCTTCATGAGTTATCTTATATGATCAAAATGCTGCATAGACGGCAAAAAGAGTTTTTTTGTTTTTGTTTTTTGTCCTCGCCGGTTAATCTCTTAATCTTTGGCCTTGTAAGTTGTCGTATATAATAGTCAAATTCAGTTTTTGCCTTCTCTCTCCCTCCGACGTTGAAATAAGGTGGCAGTGTTGTATGATGTACTTGTCTACACGGTTGAAACAGCTTACAGAAATGCATTAAAGAATAGATTGGATGCATGCTTGAATTGAAGTATGTTTCGTGAAGGCGAAAACAGGAACTTGTTATGGACATTTCACGATTCTTATTTGCTACTCGAAAGATTGGCTATATGATATCGATCATGCGATTGTATCAAACTCTGTTTTATCTCTTTCCATTCAATTGTGAAAGTGCTTTTGTGGGAAGCACTTTTGTTTAGAAGCATGTTCGCTGAATCCAGAATTTTCTTATTCATTCTTGTTAACAATATCTTATTTATTCTCGTTAACAATATCGATAAAAGTTTTAATAATATCTTATTCATTCTCATTAACAATATCGACAAACGTTTAGTTGAGCGAAAAACTAAAGGAACTAAAAACTGAACGAACCATATTGATTGGTTTAGAAGGGAAGAGGGACACAGACAGTGATGAACTGAAACGCTGCGTTTTATCTGTAGAAGAAGATTAAGATTGAGCAAACCAGTGAAAGAGCAAACTTAAGGGCTGGGTCGCTGGGAAACTTTCTACATCATCTTCGGTTGTTTGGTATTCTAAGGTGCGCAGTCATTGCTTCTACTTCACCAAAGTCTCTTTCTTTGCTCTTAGTGTTTTCATTTTCTGCAAAATGTGGTAGTATTGGTAGTTAAAGTTTGGACCTTTGGGGTTGTTTGGATTCGTAAATCCTTTACATTCGAATGCCCATTAACTGTTTGATGAAATGCTTCCAAGAAAGTCTTCGAAACACATTGGGTCCGTAGACATTTCCATTTTGATTCTGGCTTTGTCTTTGTTGAGCTGCCATGGCATTGTCCAATAACAAACTTTTGTATGTCTGAATATAGAGTAGATGTTTGATTTGTAGATTAGTATAACTTGTAAGATCAAGAAACCAGGAGAATATGCTACATGTTGTAGTTTTGGTGGTGCTGGTGATTTTGCTTGTTTATCTGCTTGCCTTTAGCTTTCAAGCATTCAAGTGATTCCATTATCTTCCAATAGCCGATATGTAATCCCCTCGTTTACTAGAAAAGAAGAGGGCATATGTGTTCAAATTCATGCATTCTCTCTTCAATGTACTGTAAAGATACCGTCTTTTGGAATGCTGATTACTTGTTTATAATCTATGGACCGTATAGAACACTCTGGACATCATGTGTTCCGAAGTCTGAACACGATATGTTGAGTTAATTCCATGTGACGATCAAGCTAAGAGACATAACTAGTTATATTGTGGTCTACAGGAAATGAGGGTTCCACGAAATCTTGAGGTGTTGAAAATGGGCACTATCAGTTACCTGGATGGACTTAAGCTGCAGGAAAAGCTGGTCGCTGATAGAAAAATTCATAAGATTCCAGATACTGTCCTGTCCCTGCAACATCCACCTACCTACACCCTTGGCAAACGGCGAACAGATCACAATCTGTTGATTCCCGAGTCTGATCTTAAAGGAATAGGAGCTGAACTGCATTACACCCAAAGAGGAGGAGACATTACATTTCATGGTCCACATCAAGCCATCTTATATCCCATCATCTCTCTTCGGGATATCGGGCTTGGTGCTCGTAAGTATGTGGAGAAACTTGAGTCAACTATGATTGAATTGGCATCTCTGTATGGTGTGAAAGCTTGTGCTGGGAAGAAGTGTGAAACCGGGGTCTGGGTTGGAGACAGAAAAATTGGTGCAATTGGTGTGCGGATTTCATATGGAGTCACCTCTCATGGGTTGGCATTTAATATTGATCCAGATTTGAACTTTTTTGAGTATATTGTGCCTTGTGGCATTGCGGATAAAGATGTTACATCGTTGAGAAAGGAGACAGAATTGGTGCTTCCTACAGAAGAAGTAATTCAGGACCAGTTGATTTCTTGTTTTGCAAGACAGTTTGGCTATGATAATCTTGTACGGAAGGATGCTGCTTCAATATTGTCAGACAATGGGGAAACAGAATGAGATAACTATTGTATGCCCAGCGAATAAGCACTGTAAGATTTGTACTCTTTCATTCATTTTATTTGTTAAAACTTAAAATTCTTGATATAAATTGCTGGATGCGTATATTTGGTATGAAAGTGGTGGGGAGCGAAGATGTGTTATATGGGTTATCATTAGATAGAGGAAGGGTTTGATCCCTTCGGTTGTAACCAAAAAATGTAATCTACAAGATTTGTGATTTTATATATCTTCAAAGTTCAATCCAGTTTAGACATCCTAGCTATGCATATTGGATGAATGCAGTTCTGAAATTGGTTTTACTGAAAAAGCTTTCAAAATTTGTCAGTTATGCTGAATCTTGAACACGAGAACACGAGGAAAAGGATTGTGGGCATGTCATACTTTTATTAGAAAGTTAAGCTGTTGAAAAGTTTCTTTGCTTTAGGCAATTAGATGTCTGAGATTAGATTGGATTATGAGGTAGGGCTACACTGCATAGTGAAATTATGCAATGTTAATGGTCTTGAGTGTTTTGGATCACGTGGTTAGCGTACTAAAATTATGAAGAAATTAGCTTTTCATTCAGTCCTACTCCCTAATCTTAACCAGCAAACGAGGTCCTTATTTGATTATCTTTAGGTGGTAGGAATCAAAATAGGTAATACCCATTTAGGTTGTTAATCAAATAGGTCAAGTGTAAGCAATGTTTTCTCCCTAACAAAGTACTGCTGACATAGATCACATGCTTTTCTATGAAGAAAGATTCTTAAGTTATGAATCAAACAAATGCAAATCCTTCAATGACAACTTGGGCAAAATTTATTCAGATTCAACTTTCTCAGGAGTTTTCTTGACCAGATCTTGTGATCTATATGAAGTTTATAATTTCCGTCAATCTCCTTGACTACCTGATTTCTCCAGCAAGAGCAATAAGTTCATATTGTGACCTGTAGACGTCAACCACGACATGCCTTAGAAAAATTAAATTTTATTGAAAAAGTGGTGAACACATGATCAATAATACAACACGATTCTTATCGGATTTAAAACTTTCTTGATCCCAAATGGACTAATTAGAGCTCACTATAGGGTTGATGTGAATCACATATTCTAAGGAAAGAAATCATCATCTATTAAAGTACTTGAAGCAAGTTGTTACATATGCGTGTTTTGAGTGATGGGGTTAGGGCAAGTTGTTACTTGGTATTAAAGTATCTCCTTGTTGCTAGCTAAATCATGATCTCTTTTCAAACCACTTGTGAACCTAAGCAAAACATGTGGCTTAAATGGAGAAGAACCTATTTGCAATGCATTATATGAGGACTTTTTTTGAAGCAGGGAAAGCAGTGAAGCATTTTAGGAGCATACTATATATAATTGTTCTTATGTTAAATGTATGATATACGAGGAGAATTATATAGTGACCTTGGTGTTTGAGATAGCATGCTTTACAACATAATTTTTGGGATTTTTTTCATTATCATTGATGATGAGATTTGAACTCTGGTATTCTTTTAACATTGAAAGAGAATTACTGCTAGACGAAGAAGTGTACAACTAGGTGTCGATTTAGAAGTGTACATTATGAATGAAAGAAGGTTGTTAAACCTAAAAGTAGAAAGAGCAGAAGGGTACAATTTCCTAGAAGATTATGGTGGAAAGCAAGCTTACCCAGCCAAGTTTAGCTGTTTTTGTAGTGATCACCGGTTATTAAACAATGCAAAGGACGTACAGAAAGTGAGGCATCCGATTTGGTCTCATGTGATAAGTCACATGACATGATACGTTTAATATTCAAGTTTTGCAGAGAAGTCTATGGAAGTATGACAATCAACTCAGCAGCACATGATCGGCTGCTTCCAAGTTCTAACCTGATTCAGAACAAAGAAGGAATGGGCAAATATCTTAAAAGGGCATGTGCTTCGATTAATGTGTAGTTCTTGTCGCCTATTCTCTATTGCTAGACTACTTGGACATTAAATAGGTCCTAGGAGAGAATGTTGTAAAGTCATCTATCTATATAATCCTAAATCAAATTACGCATTACAAAGCATGCATTGAGAAGAAATCTTCATGTTTGTAGGCTCTAGATAGTTACACTCACATTCTGCAATCGTTTCCCTTCATCAATTCAAAAGTTAAAACTTCATGATGAAAACCAGTCAAAGACTCTTGCTTGCCTTCTTTGCCTTGATCCTCATGCGCATTGTTGCATGTTCATCACTATCTCTAAAACAAGAAGAAACCCAAGTTCATCTGAGATACAGAAATCAACCCAGAAGACTTCTTACTTCTTCAGTGGCCTCATTTTCTGCAAATCCAAACACTCCCAACAAAGCAATGCAAGATCCCAAGAAGTCTGTGGAGACAAGCTTAAGGAAGGCCCCGCCCAGCAAATCAAATCCAACCCAGAACCGGTAACCGGGATATTTGTGCATGGATCCAAAAAAGTTCCACATTTTTGCAGTGTTTGTTACTTTAAATCTTTTATATAGGTAGGGAGATCAGATCTTTATAAATGGTTGTTCGTTTTGATTTATTTTGTTGTTGAAACTGTCGGTTTTAGTGTTGGACATAGGAGGAGAGGAGAGATAATTGTATGTACAGAACCCTGTAAGGAATCATTAGAAAGAGTACTGATTTGTTCTAAAAGAGTGCCACTTGTCACTTGGCAATTAATTTTTGCAGTTGGCTGAATGGAACTATGTACATTTCAACCATTTTGCCACTGTATATGCACTTGGTCTTCCACCACTATGCAAGTTCTATTCAATCCCCCAGCTGATTTTCGAGTCCTGGCCATCTGATGTATCCGAATGTTTGAACTTGCTGTCTTGAATGAGCAAGGTGAGGATAAGCTCTTTGCATTTTTCTGATTTAATGTCAGGTTTAGGCAGACCAAATGCAGCTGCACATGTCAAGATGTTTGATGCTATCAGATTTGCTACATCCTTCAAGTAGAAATTACAATGTCTTCACAAGTTTGTTTTTTGATCTCTCTTTATCCCCCTTTCATCTAATAATTCTGTTTGAGGCGTCATAATATTAGTTTTCTCTTCCAATACGACAAGTTTACTTTGAATCAAGGACTCATAATTGGTCAAATCAAATGCCTTGTACATCTTTTAAGTGAAGTGGATTTTTTTTTTAATCTCTATCAATATCTGGGGCAGGACAGGAAGCCTTGATCATATGCTTTACTAGAGATTTTAAATTGTTATAGTCTGCTTTTATTGTCTCTCTCGTGGTCCACTATATCTCCAAGAAAACATGCAAAGGCCTAAAGCCTGATTAACTGTTGTATTATACATTGGTAAACGGTAAGTGTGTTAAAAGCAAGGATATTCCTCCTTTGATTTCGAAGTACATGGAATTTTATTGCTCAATTAGTAAAAAGTAGGAATTGTTTGTAGGGGTAATAGAATGACAGTACGAAATTTCACTTTATTCACAGCATATAATAGGCATATGATGGACTCTTCAAGTTCAACCTCTGGTAGAGTCAGATTGAATGATCGAGCGAAGTTAGCATTGGAAACTCAATGATTGCAGTACTTGTAAGTTTATGCAGGGTTGAAGGGTCAAATTTGGACTTTCGAGTTGTACACCTGCAACTCGCGTTATCTGTATGTCAATCATGTTTAGTGGACTTGCTTGATCGTTTGGTACAGTGATCACTTCTTCTTATATTTGTAGCTTTGGTTGTTAATTAATTGGCATGATAAAAATGAGGCCCTGATGAAGTTTGTTAGGCAACATTGTGCCACACATTATTTAGCAATAGACTCCGAGTTCTAATTATGAATTTAGGCTTCAATCAATGGACCTTGTGTCACATGATAGTTTACCGGTATCTGCAGCCATACAAATACGATGTTCAGCTACTCAGGCCACATGCAGAATCTGATCTCTGAAGTTCAATAACCGAAGATTTATCCTCACAGAAACCAAAGAAGTCCCTGGCCATATTAGTGGTTCTTGTGTTTCTTAAACAGGTTCTTGCCTCCATCTGTTTCCTATGTTGGAATATTTTCAATAATATAAAGGCTTATTTTGAAGCGGTGGAGGAGTGAAAAACTGTTTGAAATGAGAACCTTTGAATTCAAGTTGGCTGGTGCACCTTTTGGCATATGGAACCTCTTGGCAGTTTGTATCTTTTGGATTTAGACTCCAAACGGTGGCATTATGATGAATATGTTAATCTGCAGAGCAATGGATTTGTTGCCAAGAAATACAACTTTCTATCCAAGAAATACATCTCTTGACTGTCAAGAGTTGTAACTCCAACTGAAGTGATACCTTTTAAGGGGTACATGTCACTTGGAAAAGGTATGTTATCTGTTATAAATAGAGATAGATTCTGCAGATTTCATTGATTCATTTCCAGATAGATAAGCCTTCTTGTTTCTTATTTCCTCCCACGGTCCCACCATTTGTATCTTCAACAAATCCTATATTACAAGTCTATTACTTATCTTATGAAAGAAAACCTGCTAGAAAACTAGAATATCGCCACACTTCTACGCTACGTAGGGATTGTAAAATTGAGGTTCAAACATTTAGACAGGTTATTGCCTCCATACTTTTCATAGTCCTATCTGCTTTCATTTTCTCAGAATTTTCTCATGAGTCATTTCCAACTGCACCAGTCTTCTTCTTTCTGTTTACTCGTGACCATTTTTTTTGATATTGTGACTAGTACTTGGTCTTGCTAATGAATTTGATTGGCAATACTTTTAGGAAATGCCAAACCTTCCATTTTTTGAGGTTGGCAAGCAAACATGTGTAGTGTAGCCTTTGCTCTGGGGTCCCCCTCTCATCCATCCTTTTCCAATTCGGTCCCACACGGAGGTTTTAATAATCAACAAGTCCTATTATTGAATATTCCTTATACAGTCCTATCCTATTATTGAATTTTGACTGGTAGGCTTTAATGATGAACAAGTCCTTTTTTCTTTTTCTATTTTGGCAAAGATCAACAAGTCCTACAGTCACGCTAATATTCACGATACCTTTTGGTTTTGGAACATACATGGGTGCTTCTTATTTAGAACAGTAAAAGAGTAAAAAAGAAAGGTAAGCCAAACACCATCCAGACGTTCTTCTGCATATACGCCCATTATTAAGTTCGAATTCTCCTTTTTCATTAATCCAAAGAAAGATATTAGAAAATGTGTAATTTGTCGACATTTGACTGTTTGTAGCGAGAAAATTTTGTGATGAACTTGACACATGATAAATTAACTAATGAAAAGTCCAAAAATGCCGAGACAAGGGAGGAGACTCAAAAGTCAAGACTGAACGTTGGAAGTACGCACGCATATGTGTTTGCAGAAATTTCCAAGAAGCAAATGCCATGGCCCATCATGCTCCATTAAGAACTATAGCAAGCTAGGATGGCCCATTTATAACTCATGTTTGTTGCTCTTCCTTACCACAATTCTTAAAGAAGATAGGCAATGAACTATACTGTACGGATACTTCTGTTTTCCTTCCTGTTTCTGCAACCAATTTTTGTGTTTTCCCAGATTAATGGGAAGGTCATCGCGGTGGGGTCATCTTTGGCTGCAACTGCAGGTAACTCCTCATGGCTTACTTCATCTGGTGATTTTGCCTTCGGATTTTCACCTCTCGAAAACAATGATCTATTCCTGCTCTCCATTTGGTATGCCAAGATTCCAGACAAAACCATAGTTTGGTATGCAGATGAGGATGATAAGCCTGCAGTTGCACCCGAGGGTTCAACTGTGAATTTGACTGCTAACGGAGGTCTAGTGCTTACAAGTCCTCAGGGTGCAGAGCTATGGAAATCTGAAACCACTTCTGGTAATGCTGTTGCCAATGGGGTCTTCAATGATAATGGAAACTTTGTTCTCGAAGATGGGAATTCGAATACGATGTGGGAGTCCTTCAAGAATCCTACTGATACCATATTACCTGGACAGACAATTGAAAGAAATGGGAAGCTTTCGTCTCGAAAATCAGAGACTAGTTATGAAAAGGGGCGGTTCCAGCTGCGTTTGCAAAATGATGGCAACCTTGTTCTCAACACCATAAACTTGCCAACTGATTTTGCAAACAAACCTTACAATTCAACAGGCACTACCTCGGGGGATGTGGCAGGAAGTGCAGGAGAGCAATTGGTTTTCAATGGATCAGGCTACATGTATGTTGTGAGAGAAAATGGTGGAAATGTCAGTCTCTCAACAGCAGCGACGGTCTCAGCAAGGGACAACTATATAAGAGCAACTCTAAACTTTGATGGGATTTTTGCTCAGTATTTCCACCCAAAGACTTTCACCGGAAATACAAGCTGGAGTCTTCAGTGGTCAGTGCCAGAAGATATTTGCCGAAGCATGCTCGAAGATGCCGGTGTTGGAGTTTGTGGATACAACAGTATCTGCACTCTGAAAGATAAGAGGCCAACCTGTGACTGCCCGAAAGGGTTCTCTTTACTTAATTCGAATGATTCATATGCTGGCTGCAAACCAGATTTCATACAAGGCTGTGAAGAAGATGAGATTAGTCGAACAAAAGATCTATATGAAGTTGAGGTGCGAAAGAATACTGATTGGCCACTTTCAGATTATGTGGAGCTAAAGCCTTTTACTGCAGAGGAGTGCAATGAATCTTGCTTTCAAGATTGTTTGTGTGCTGTTGCTATTCATAGAGATGAGACATGCTGGAAAAAGAAGTTGCCTCTCTCAAATGGGAGAGTGGATGACAGTCTTGATGCACAGGCCTTCATCAAAATCCGAAAGGACAATTCGACTCTGCAAGTTCCTCCATTCCCAATTCCTGAGGCAAAGAAGAGCCAGATGCGTGCGGAAACAGTACTTTTGGGTACCTCTATCTTTTTTAATTTTGTCTTAGGTGCTGCTTTTTGTCTGGGATTTTTCTTTGTTTTCCGGAAGAAACATGAGAGGTCTAGTACTGAAGTTGTTCTTGATTCAAATTTGCGTTCTTTTAGTTTTGAAGAGCTGAAAGAAGCTACCAATGGATTCAAGGAAGAACTAGGAAGGGGTGCTTTCGGTGTTGTTTACAAAGGGATAATGAAGATTGGTTCTGGTGCTGAAGTCGCAGTCAAGAAGCTGAACTATGTGATGCAAGATACTGAGAAGGAATTTAAGACCGAACTGAAAGTAATTGGCCAGACACATCACAAGAATCTGGTTCGCCTTTTCGGATACTGTGATGCGGGGCAACAACGATTACTAGTATATGAGCTCTTGAGCAATGGCACATTAGCAAGCTTCCTTTTTTGTGACATCAAGCCCAGTTGGAGACAACGAATTGAAATTGCTTATGGAGTTGCCAGAGGACTTCTGTACCTGCATGAGGAGTGCAGCACCCAAATCATCCATTGTGATATAAAGCCTCAGAACATACTTCTTGATGAGCATTACAATGCGCGGATCTCTGATTTTGGATTGGCAAAGCTTTTGATGATGAATCAGAGCCAGACTCACACTGCCATCAGAGGAACAAAAGGGTATGTTGCACCTGAATGGTTTAGGAACATGCCAATAACTACGAAAGTTGATGTTTATAGCTTTGGTGTTGTGCTGCTAGAGATAATTTGCTGTAGGAAAAGTGTGGATGTGGAAAGTAACGAAGAGAAAGCAATCTTAACAGATTGGGTCTATGATTGCTACATTGAAGGGGCGTTAGATGCTGTTGTGGATTACGAAGCTCAGGCCTTGGATGACAAAACAAAACTGGAAATGTTGGTGATGGTTGCTATTTGGTGTATTCAAGAAGACCCGTCTCTCAGGCCCACTATGAGGAAGATTGTGCAGATGCTTGAAGGAGTTGTGGAAGTACCTGTTCCTCCATGTCCATGCCCGTATACCAGATCCGGTTGAAATCAGATTTTCATGAATATTGCAGCCAAGGTTTAGCAAGGTCTTATGTCCTGTTATCTATTTTTTTTTCGTTAACAAATTTGTTTGTTTGTATGGTATATGTATAGCTTTTTTTTTTTTGGAGCAAAAATGGTATATGTATAGCTTTTACTAGGAATAATGCCCGCGTTGGCCCGAGTTTAAAAGCACTGTGTAATAAGACGTTCTTCACTAGGGGAACAGTAAAAGAGAAAGGTAAAACCAAACACCATCAGACGTTGTTCTACCAATTAAGTTTGAATCCTCCTCTTTCATTAATACAAACAAAAATATTAATAAGTGTGTAATTTGTCAACATTTGACAGTTTTGTCGCGAGAAAACTTTATGAATGAACTTGACACAAATTATAAAGAGCAAACTACATTTTACCCCCACAAGGTTTGGGGCTTTGAGAGTGAACATCAAATGAATCACAAGATTTTAATTTCATCAATTTAGACAACAAATTTTCTATGTTTGTATCAATTTGAACCTTCTAATCAAAATAAATTAAAAAAAATATTTACGAGAAAAAACAACCACTATTAAATGAATACAAATAGACTTAAATGAAAAAAAAAATTGAAAATAAGGAGGAAAGACCGCAGCTCTGTGTTGTTTTCTTTTTGCTCATGCTGCTTCTGTATCAAATCGTCGTCGACGGCTGTGCATATGAAGCGGCGGCGGCGGAAGCTCCTCCAACTTCGCAACGCGCCATTGGCCCAATCAGCCAGCGAAACGTAGCTTTACTGAAAAGAAAAAACGAACTGCAAAAACCTCTCTTTATTTCTTCATCTCAAAATCCCAACACAAGAAAATCAAAATCAACAACAAATGGCAACAATTTCCAGAAGATCCTCCAATGGCCCAGTCCTCCGATCAACTCCGTCGGCCGGAAGGTTCCAGATCTCTCAGTTCTCCTCCTCCACCTCCAGCTTCTCCTCCCCCTCCTCCACCTTCTTCAACCGTGCCACCGCTGCCTCCTCTACCCTAGTCGCGTCATCACCGTTGCCGCCTCCCCCACCGCTCTGCCACCTCCTTCACGATTGAGAACCCGATGCCCGCAGAAGACGACAATGAGTTTTGTCCTCAGTAGCAATCTTGTAGATCTCGTAGAGCTGCAGCTACGTATCGCTGGAGACCTTCTGGTAATCTGCCGTGGCGGCGCTGAAGAGCTCGTCCAACTCGGTGCTCTCGACACCGTCCTAGTCATCGTCGCTCTCGGCCTAGCTGCGCTCTCATTCCTGACACTGCCGTGCTCCGCGACTACCGATTCATCCTCGTTCAGCGCGGAGCTCGAATCGGATGGGCAGGCCATTTGTTGTTTCTTGCAAATATATTTAGAAAACTTGTGGAGTGATGAAATTAGAATTTGAGAAATAAAATGTAAAACTTGAGAAATTGATTAGAAGGTTCAAATTGATACAATCATGGAAAATTTGTGGTCTAAATGGATGAAATTAGAATGTTGTGGTTCATTTTGATGTCCACCCTTAAACCTTATGGGGTAAAATGTAGTTTGCCCAATTATAAATAACTAAAAGTCCAGAAATGCCGAGACGAGGGAGGAGACTCAAAAGTCAGGACTGAACGTTAGCAGTACGCTGCTAAACGTACCTATACTGTTTAAATGTAGCCAATTCAAGGCTTATTTTGTTTCTGATGTAGCTTTATGTACGTGTGTTGTTGTGATTGTTGAAAATAGCTATTTATATACAGATTGGATTCAATCCAAAGATTGATGTAATGACATCTAAATACAATTATGATGATGTGTTAAGATGATTGGACCATGTACATAAAAACATTCATGTTCATGTTATCAGACCATTGAGATTTCAGTACACACTCAAAGTTCTAATGCTACTTTTTTCCTTGTCCTATTTCAAACGGATGATTTGCTTAGAACATGTAAATGTCATTAAGATCAGTTTATAACTCTTGCAAGCATTTATGTATACTTGATCAACCGATAGCACTTTTGTATACTTGATCATCCGAAGTACTTCTTTGCTATGAGTTAATGTCAGTCCAAATGGGAGAATGCAAGATGTGGACTTGTCACGAGTTATATTATGTGAAAGTAATTGAGTACATTACTTAAAGATTTGAGTTATTGAGTTATATTAAGTATCTTAATTATGATGTGATCAATTAAGCATCTGACTTGATCACATATAGGGTCACATTGCTTATTGACCAGAATATTCTTGATTCAATTAAAACTTTACTTGAATCATAAAAGACAATTAGGGCTTTATAATCTTCTAGGGGAGGATTATACTTGACCTAACTGACATCGTTTCTATCAGTCTTCGCCTCATAAAGATTTTTCTTGTTTTTTTATGAAGATTTTTATTGTTTGTCAATCTTGTTTAGTGGACTAGCTTTGTCGTCTGGTACTTTATACATAAAAGATAATGCTTCATGTATGCAACTTTGACTCTGAGTAAGCTCCCGTCCTCGCCAGAAAATATATGGGTTGGGAGCGGGTTTGGAAAGCACCGCTCCCCTTGCCGTCATTGTCCCCCCACCGTTGAACTCTGAAGAAGAAGACACCCGCCCGGTCTGGCGAAGAAGACGATGCATCAGCGCTAATTGAGCAAAAACGTCCATCCACCATATATATTCGAAAGATATGGAAAAATTCGAGTATAATTGAGCAGAAACTTATGATTCAAGAATAATACGCGAATCCATACTTTATCAACGGAAAAAAGGGTGCAGAATGAATGATTTTTTAAGCGAATTTGAGAAGAAGATGAAATGGGTGGGGGCCGTTTTCATCCCGATGGCCACAGAGGGAGGGAGAGCGGGGAAGAACAAGAAGAAGAAAGAAAGTCACGTGGCCTATCACGTGGAAGTCATCTAAGCTCCTTTTGACTTTAATGAATTGGATATAATTTCCCTTTACTTTATTAATCTCATTAAATAATAACCATAAAATATGAAAGTCACCTACGTGGAAGCCTATATTAAGAGTAAAATCACTTTTGTGTTTCAAATTAGAGAGAGCAAGGTGTGTTCCAAAAATCCCCGAGAGATTATAGACTCATTGTGTGCCTGTTCTAATAAATTAGATTAAGTGTTAATGTTTTCTCATTAGTTATTATTTGGAAAATATAATATCTTCTATAATTTAGAAAGATATACGGAATTTATGTATCCATATTTTGAAGTTGTATTATATACGTACATACGAATAATTTTAATTTGCCATTTTTTGTACTTTATGTCTGATTTCTGACCCTTTTAATACGCATAATTTTACCAAATAAGGCACGAACTATTTTTCACATACTATATGATTACTGTACTTTAGTAACTAGGCTCGATACTCATATTTCATTTACCTGCATACTATACTGAAGCTTTTTCGCTCATTTTTCGTAGAAGTAAAGATAATTGATTAAACAAGCATCATTTTAACTTTCATTAAAAAATTGTCATTATTTTCATATTTTTTGTGAAAATTTGACCGTAATAGATTATATCAAAAAATTTATCGAAATTTTCGTACTTTTGAGTTACAAATATCCAATTCCTTAAATATGGGTGGGGGGATTTTTTTTAGAACACTTAACTTTCTAAAATCCGCTCCCCTGCTCAAAAAAATTTCGGACCACCACTGCTGGAAATTTCCGTACTTTTGAGAATGATAAAGTTTAGTGAGATTGTGCTACGGATCCATTAGCAATTAGCTCCGAGTTCAAATAACCAAATTAGACGTTCATGTATGTTTCCATGTTCGGTCATAGGAGAGTGGATCGTTATTGGGCAGCCATACAATTGGTCTTCTACAGTTTAGGCTACATGATACATAGTTGATCTCTGAGGCGGAATAACTGAAGATGTACCCTCAGACCTAGGGCTAGGTTCGGGATGATCCCGGCCCATCACGGTCCCGTCCTGGACCTAAATTTTGGCTATTTTGGCTCTCGATCCCAATCTTGGAAAACCGGGATCTCGATTTTTCGGGATTGGCATCGAGATTCCAATTTTATCCCGATTTTCTGATTTAGGCTGATTTATCCCCAATTGTCTCTACTCTCCTCACCTTGTTGCCTTTCCTTCTCTTCCCATCTCAATTTCCTGCAAAATTGATTTGATTTTTAAGGAATTTTGGAGCTGAATCTCTTTCGAAATCGCCTAATTTGGCTTCCGGCGAAAGAAATTTCTGAAAAAAGTTTCGATCTTTCATGTCTGTAAAGCTTGTCATTTGAGGTAAGAGTTTAGGGCTTCATTTCTCATTATTGCACTCCTTCAATTCGAATTGAGCTTATGAACTATAGAATTTCTGGAAAATAGTTTATGGGTTTGGTTTTTAATGTGCTTTTCATGAGCGTAGGATGATAAATTTGGTAACTTTTAGCTAAAATTTTTTTAGAGTTTACTTACCAGCTTATTAGCCTGAGGTTATTGAATGCTATGTTTATGATCTTTTGCTGTACATAAGTTACTTTTGGTATTCATGGGTGGTTTGCTGTTTTTGTAAATTGCTAAAAGAAGATGATGATTTGGAGTTTTGAGTTGTAAAGAATGAGAAGTTGTTGGTTGGAATGAGAAGCTATAGTGGAAAAGAATAGAGGGCATCGATGTTTTGGAGATTAGAGCGACGGAAATGGAAGGTTTGTAACTAGCAGTGAGGGTCTTACAGGTGTTTCTTATTTGTTGTGCTTGTTTAGTTGTTGATCTTGAGCTTCTACCGAGATGGATGACACTGAAGATGATGCAAGGTATCCTCCAAATGTGTATGGTGTGAATCAGAAGCAGAGTTCTGCGCAATACCAAAAGCTTTATGTTCACAGTGTTCGCAGATTTCTACTTCCGGGATTCTGAGATCTCGAATTTTCACAAAATGAATCCCGATTCCGATCCTGGATGGGATGGCTTCAGGATGGGATAGGGATGGGATTGGGCAGGATTGGAATTTCGGGATTAAAAACCCAGCCCTACTCAGACCTTCCAAAGAATTCCTTGGCCGTTATAGTGTTTTTAGACAGGTGTCTCCATACTTTTCCTAGTCCTATTTGCTTTCATTTTATCAGAACTTTCTCATAAGTCATTTCCAACTGCACCGTCTTTTTTTTTTTTTTTCAAGACAAACTGGAGGAGATTTCATTAATTCAAAAGGAGAGTAATACTAGTGATGACAGTAACAACCCCAAATAAGGAGGCATGTGCTAATTAAACTTGCAATAAGCAACATCACAATGAGCGGATCGAAATAAGAAGAATTTGCACCCTGCTCAAAAAAGCCATCACCAGAGAACTGATCTGAATTTCGTTGGTATTCCCAATGCCATGTAGACTTTGCAGGCATAATCTTCGCTTCTCCACACCTGTGAACACAGAGAGGCCAAAAAAGAAATAGCAATTCCACTCAATTCCTCCCGACACCCGATTGAGTACCAAGGCATCTCCATATTCAACACAAAGTCAGACACCATTAGCATATCAAACAAGTCATGACAGCTTCGAAGCCTCCAAACTGAACACTAAATTCAGCAACCCAAACCTCCATTTAAGATTCCCAGATTAGAAAGTAGGAATTTCACCAGAACCATGGGAATCATCCATGAATCTGAGATGAAATTAAATCCTAATCAATTCTGATAAAATCCATATGCAATCCGAGAAGTAGACACATGAGGAAGGGGAAACTGATTGATCAAAATTCGCCCAAAACAGCAACAAACCTGCAAGAAAACAACCACCCAGAACTATACAAATCCAGCCAAAAGGCCGGTGACAAGGCCCTAGACCAACTAGGGAGAAACAAACCTTGCACAAAGCAAGGGACATCAAAACTCTCTACAACTTATGGGGGAGAGAGGTGCTTGGATTTGGATTTAAGGGAGGAGGGAACCCGGGGAGACCCCCGGTCCCCTATGATGGCTATGGCAGTGTTCTTGAGGTGTGGAGAGTTTTTTAATTGCACCAGTCTTCTTCTTTCTGTGTATTCGTGATCATTCTTTTTTGGTCTTGTGAATAGTACTTGGTCTTGCTAATGAATTTGATTGGTAATACTTTTAGGAAAGGGTTTTTATCATGGATAGTGCATGAATTTTCCCTAACCAGATTTCATAGTGCCTGAACTTTAAAAGTGATCAATTTGGTACTTATACTTTCAAAAATCGGACTTCATAGTGCTTGAACTTTAAAAGTGATCAATTTGGTACCCAGACTTTCAAAAAGAGGACTATGTGGTACCTCAGTTAATTTTTTGTCAAAGTTTCCTTAACATCTATATAAATATGTTTTTGATATTAATTTGCATGTAAAATATTATTTCTGGCCTCCCAACATGTATATCAATATGTTTTATAGTGTTTCAAAAAATATGGATGCATATGACTATTGCAAAACAATAGATAAATTGATGAATAAAAATATACTCGAACATAAAAAAATATTTCTAACATAAATTGAGTAATAAAAAAAAGTCTACCGTTTGTTTATATTTTTATAAATAAATTTATTTTTTATTCTAAAATAGCTATATGCACATTTTAATTTTTTTTAAACACCATAATACACATTTATATCAAGGTTGAGAGGAAAAAAAATATTTTACATAAAAATTAATGTCAAAAGACTATTTATCCTTCATTTTAATGGAATTTTGATTTAAAAAATTTGAAGGAGGTACCACATAGTCCTCTTTTTGAAAATATAGGTGCTAAATTGATCACTTTTAAAGTTCAGACCCTATAAAATTCGATTTTTGAAAATCTAGATATCAAATTGATCACTTTTGGTAAAAACCCTTTAGGAAATGCCTCCCCATTTTTGAGCGTGGTAATACTTGTAGTTAGGGGTGGGCACGGTCCGCCCGCGCAACCCGCAACCCGCATTTTTTGGACCGGACCGTCCCGCAATCGAGCGAATCGGGACGGGTCCAAAATATTTTTATGTAAACTCATCTCGGACCGTCCCGCAAGAGAAATTGTGGGTCAGGCCGCGGATCTAGTAATTTCAAACCCATATTACCCATTTGACCCACACCTAAATTAACCCAAACTTCCAAATTAGCCCAAGCCCAAGCACATCACCTATACCCAGCCCATCCCTCCCCTCAACTAATGATCCTGCTACTCGTCATGAAATTTTCAGCATAGTATCTTCTGCATGCACTGAAAAAGCAAAGAAATACCGCGAAGTAGCTCTCTCCTGTCTTGAACAGGTAAGCATTTTATGATGGAATGTTAGTAAACAGAGATTGTTATGCTTTATCTAATAGTTTTCTGATTTTTGGATAAATACAGTTTTCTATTGCATATGCTTATTTTCTATAGTATATTTAGAGAAGTTCTGGTTTTATCACCTTGTTTTCTGATTACTTGGGTATTGGGAGGAATAAGGGTGTTCTCTACCGAATTTCAAGTTTTGGTCTGTTTGAAATTGTTGGATGGGAAAATGAAATACAGATTATATTTACTTAAGGTGAGGGGACGTGAAAGTTTGGAAGGGTAAAGATAAAATTTTACCATTCTTATGGCATGTGCACTGCAGGATCTATTCCACGGCCAGTTGGTATCAATGTTCTAAAATCACTAGGCAGAGGGGACTAGCACCTAGACACCTAGGTGGAGATTTTAAACATATAAAAACATGTGTACTTAAATGAAAAAATATAATCTCTACTAGGTTCTTTGGGTTGTTTCTTAGGTTGGGTTAATAATTTGTTCAATGAGACCCACATATAAAGAAAACCAGGCCATTTGTGCATCTAACCCTACAGCCAAAAAAGTAAATAACACTTGTGCCTCCTCCCCTCCCTCAAACTTATCTTCTCTCTGTTTTCCTTTTTCTTCCAAATCTACTGCCATTATTGGAATATCACCGGATCAGCCCGCCACTCAGCCTGCCTAGCCAACCATAACTCGCCTGAAGCCCCTCTCCGTAAGGATTAATATGTAAGATGAATTGCCTAGTTATTTTTATTTGTGTAATGTTGGTAGTAATTATATTAATTTACGCATGTTTGTATATGAAATTGACTATGATCGCGAGGCGTCCCGCAACAAAATGGGTTAAATTTGGTCCGATCCAAATAATTTATGTACAAAACTCGGACCAGACTGGACCACAAAAAAATTGTGGAACGAGCAATGAATCTATACTTTTTTTGACCAGACCGGATCGTGCTCAGCCCTACTTATAATAGTCTTTGCTTTGGGGTCCCCCTCTCATTCATCCCCTTCCAATTCGGTCCCACACGTTTTATTATGGGATACAGTTTTGCTTATTCTGTCTTTTCAGCTGTAGGTTTTAATAATCAACAAGTCCTATTATTGGATTTTGACTGGTAGGCTTTAATGTTCAACAAGTCCTTCAGTCACGCTAATATTCACTATACCTTTTGGTTGGGAAATTGGTACATAAATGGGTGCTTCTTTAAGGGAACAGTAAAAGAGAAAGGTAAAACAAAACACCATCAGACGTTCTTCTACCAATTAACAATTAATTTAGTCGCGCTCTAAGATGTATTATGTTCGATACCTCCTCTTTCATTAATACAAAGAAAAATATTAAATAGTGTGTAATCTGTCAACATTTGACAGTTTTGTAGCGACAAAATTTTACGAATGAACTTGACACAAATGTAAATAACTAATGAAAAATCCAGAAATGCCGAAACTAGGGAGGGGACGCAGATCTTCTGTTCTGGAATAGCTCTTCCACTTTTGTTCCACTCACCAAAATAAGACACCTGTCCAAATTGAGTTAAATCTTTTAACCTTAGTTACTTGACTAAAAAAATGCAGCAGAGCACCACGCTTCCTCCATAGCTCCACCAACGCCACAAAAGGAAAGTTGTACAGACCACAAAGAGCAGACAAATATCAAATTGGTGATTTAGAAATTTTTTGTTTGTATTTTGAAATTGCAACTTCTGGGTTTGCTTTATTGTGTACTTCTATAGTATGTGAACAAAAACCCCTCTTTTTAATTTTTGGGTTCTCCAGAGGGTGAAAAGAATGAAGTAGGAGTTCAAATGAGGGGTTTTTGAAGAGTTTCCATCAAAAAATTCTGATATCCTCTCCTTTGATTCCTTCCTGAAGCTTCTCCAATGGGTTTTCAACCTCCATGAGAAAGTTTTAAAAAAAAAAACAAAAAAATTGGGCTTTTTGACCCCAAATAAGAGGAGATCGGAAGAGATTGGGACTAGCGAACGGCTTGGGATCTTCTGTCCCCATTTTGGCTGTCCCTCAGCGTCCTCTTGACACGTGTCTTCTGACCCCAGTTTTTTTTCCCAAAAAACCTCTGTTTTTTGCCAAAAATCTGCCGGAAAAACCTTCTCCGTTCTACCTTTTCTGGTCACCAATTGACGACGACTCCAACTACAAAAAGTTCCCTCTCGACCTCAAGAATATATCCCCAAAGTTTCGGAGTAAAAAACGGAGTGAAACGCCGCCGGTGAAACAAAACGTAAAATTGAGCCGCCGGCGTTCTCGCCGCTGGTGCTAATTTTCCGGCCACTTTTTCGGTGCGCCACCACCTGTACTAGCTTCCCAACATCCCCGAGCACACTCCCAAGAAGTTTCAACCCCAAATCCCAAGCCGTTCGCCGGCGGCAAACCGCTTGGGATTTGGGGTTGAAACTTCGTGGGAGTGTACTCGGGGATGTTGGGAAGCTACTCCAAATTTTCCGAACGAAAAAAGTGGCTGGAAATTTAGCGCCGGCGGCGAGAACGCCGGCGGCTCAATTTTACGTTTTGTTTCACCGGCGGCGTTTCACTCCGTTTTTTACTCCGAAACTTTGGGGATATATTCTTGAGGTCGAGAGGGAACTTTTTGTAGTTGGAGTCGTCGTCAATTGGTGACCAAAAAAGGTAGAACGGAGAAGGTTTTTCCGGCAGATTTTTGGCAAAAAACAGAGGTTTTTGGGAAAAAAAAAGTTTGTTGGGGACACGTGTCAAGAGAAAGGAGGGGGGACGCTGAGGGGACACGCCAAAAGGGGACAGAAGATCCTTGGCCCTAGCGAACACAGAGGCGGTGGTGGAGGCTATGGAGGAAGCGTGGTCATGACTCAAATATGTCTCTTCAGAATAATGACGCAACCCCAAATAAGAGGAGATTAGAGAAGATTGGGGCTGACGAATACGGAAACGGTGGTGGAGCTATGGAGGAAGCGTGGTGCTCTGCTGCTTTTTTTTGTCAAGTAACCAAGGTTAAAAGATTTAATTCAATTTGGACAGGTGTCATATATGGTGAATGGAACAAAAGAGGAAGAGCTATTCCGGAACAGAAGATTTGTGTCCCTAGGGAGGAGACTCAATAGTCAAGAATGAACGTCGGTAGTATGCGGGTCCGGATCCTCTGCAGATCCGGTCCCTGCAGAGCCAGTGCAAATCCGGCCAAATGCCCTCCTTTTCGTCACTTAATCAATTATTGGAACCGTTGAATTTATACCTAATCTAGTAAAGATCATTTGCACAAAAAATGAATCAATTCCAACATCGTTTGATCACCTAATTGTGTGAAATATATACCAAATATATGGACGGCTAGTATAGTCACGCAATTAGACCGTTCATATATTTGGTATATGTTTCACACAATTAAGTGATCAAACAATGTCAGAATTGATTCATTTTTTTGTGGAGATGATCTTTACTAGATTATGTATAAACTCAACGGTTCTGATCATTGATTAAGTGACGAAAAGGGGGACGTTTGGCTGGATCTGCACCGGCTGTGCAAAGAGAAGCTGTGCAGAGGAGCCGGATCCATAGTATGCGCATGTGTTTGCAGAAATTTCAAAGAAGCTAATGCCATGGCCCATGCTTCATTAAGGCATAATTTTAGCTAGGATGGTGGATGCCATTGTTCCTGCATAGACAATAAACAACAAATAGTATTTAACGAATGATAAATACAGTTTATCAATGAATTAAATCATGAAATTAAAATACTTATCTTTTATGGACGAATGCATCGGTTTTCACATATACTCGAACATAAAGAGACTTGTTGACTAAAAATCAAAAATAAAATGAAGAGATTTTTTGGTTGAGGCGTGTATTCACTCTCTTTAAGAGTAGATCTGCCCCTCAGAGACAATGTCTCGGTGTAGCTAGGTTTGTATGGTGCCCTACCCTCCAAGATAGAACAACCTGACCCTCATAAGCGTACACTTGCATTACTTGGATCATGAACAGCTCGATTCTTCCTTTGAATATGAAGGATAGCAAAACTCAAGAAAGGAGAAGGAAAGACTGAATTGTTCGTAGCTAGGCACACGGCAATGTGGGTCTATAAAAGAAGGCTTACACTAAGAATGATTGATTTCATTTAGGAACCCGTAGTTAGGAAAGCATTACCAAAGTGGACCACAACATTGTAGAAAACATTATCATAGTGAAGAGTGGAACACAACAGGTTGGAAAGCATGGAGCACAACACTTTGATAAACATTATCAGTGGTCAGTGGAGCACAACACATTGGAAGCATTATCATAGTGGAGCACAACCCGTTGGAAGCAGTATCAGTGGCTGCATGTAGTGAGTGGCTTTACCATCCTCACCATTGAACGTTACGAGGACGAAATTGAAATGAATGACTTGTGTGCTGCAACAATTTAATTTTGGGCTGTTAATCTTATGCTTCTATGCAATGTTTAGAAAGGACCCAGAAAAAAAAAAACTTTCAGTCCGATTCGGACATCATTTAGACATTTAAAGAAGGCGGGGACTCAGAACTGGAGAAGAAGGGTCGGCTGGCTAACGGCGAAGCCGACGATGGCACAATAATTTCAACATTTTCTGTCTTCTTCAAAAGGTTAATTCAGTGAGGATGAACTAAAACCCAGCTCACATTTCTCCCAAATTGTCCCAAAGATTTGATCTTTTTGGTGTTTCTGAAACTTGGTTTTGCCAATTTCAACAACTTTAATTGCTATTATGTAATTTTAATTTGCCAATTTCACCTTATCTCCTCCTCGATGTCGGCAGGAGCGTCATTCGCCAATTTCTCTTCTTGGTCAGCCGCTTCTTCTTTGGGCTTCGATTTCGGAGACGGAGTGTCGCCGTCGGCACCTTGGGCGATTGTCAGCGACTAGCAATCTTGGTGGGGCTCGACAGATCCGTCGCCGCCTACCGAGAAATCGTCGTCGCGGTTCATCAGTGGCTCGCCGTTTCCCCGTTTTCGTGCTTTGCACGTGCTATGAGGGGTGACCGACACTGACTAATGCCAGTAATCCAAACAATATATCTCCTTCGTATACAAATAAAACCCGCGAGGCCGCTCATTACATTCATGTGTTGAAGAAAAATTGAGTGGAGAACAACACTTTGGGAACCAACAAATATTTGTATTTTGAAATACCCTAATTAGATTTCCAACAGCTCTTGCTTACCACTGTTCTCAAGGAAGATTGGCAATGAACCGTACCGTACGGCTACTTCTGTTTTCGTCCCTGTTTCTGCAACCAATTTTTGTGTTTTCCCAGATTAATGGGAAGGTCATCACGGTGGGGTCATCTTTGGCTGCAATTGCAGGTAACTCCTCCTCATGGCTTTCTTCATCTGGTGATTTTGCCTTCGGATTTTCGCCTCTCGAAAACAAAGATCTGTTCTTGCTTTCCATATGGTATGCCAAGATTCCAAAGAAAACCATAGTTTGGTATGCGTATGGGGATGATATGCCTGCAGTTGCACCTGAGGGTTCAACTGTTAATTTGACTGCTAACAGAGGTCTAGTGCTTACAAGTCCTCAGGGTGCAGAGCTATGGAAATCTGTAAACATTTCTGGTGTTGTTGCCAATGGGGTCTTCAATGATGATGGAAACTTTGTTCTCGAAGATGGGAATTCAAACCCGATGTGGGAGTCCTTCAAGAATCCCACTGATACCATGTTACCTGGACAGACAATTGAAAGAAATGGGAAGCTTTCGTCTCGAAAATCAGAGATTAGTTATGAAAAAGGGCGGTTCCAGCTGCGTTTGCAAGATGATGGCAACCTTGTTCTCAACACCATAAACTTGCCGACCGATTTTGCAAACAGTCCTTATTTTGCAACAGGCACTACCTCGGGAGTTGTGGCAGGAAGTGCAGGTGAGCAATTGGTTTTCAATGGATCAGGCTACATGTATCTTCTGCGAGAAAATGGTGGAAAGGTCAATCTTTCAACAGCAGCGGCGGTCTCAGCAAGAGACAACTATGTTAGAACAACTCTCGACTTTGATGGGATTTTCGCTCAGTATTTCTACCCAAAGAATTCCACTGGAAATGCAAGCTGGACTCTTCAGTGGTCACTGCCAGGAGATATTTGCCAAAGCCTGCTCGAAGATGCCGGTGTTGGTGTTTGTGGATACAACAGTATCTGCACTCTGAAAGATAAGAGGCCAACCTGTGACTGCCCGAAAGGGTTCTCTTTACTTAATTCGAATGATTCATATGCCGGCTGCAAACCGGATTTCATACAAGGCTGTGAAGAAGATGAGATTAGTCCAACAAAAGATCCATATGTTGTTGAGGTGCTAAAGGATACTGATTGGCCACTTTCAGATTATATACAGCTGAAGCCATTTACTGCAGAGAAGTGCAATGAATCTTGCTTTCAAGATTGTTTGTGTGCTGTTGCTATTTATAGAGATGAGACATGCTGGAAAAAGAGGTTGCCTCTCTCAAACGGCAGAGTGGATGGCAGTCTTAATGCTCAGGCCTTCATCAAAATCCGTAAGGACAATTCGACTTTGCAAGTTCCTCCATTCCCAATTCCTGAGGCAAAGAAGAGCCAGATGCGTGATGAAAAGAAGAGCTAGGCATGCTGAAACAGTACTTTTGGGTACCTCTATCTTTCTTAATTTTGTCTTAGGTGCTGCTTTTTGTCTTGGATTTTTCTTTGTTTTCCGGAAGAAACATGAGAGGTCTAGTACTGAAGTTGTTCTCGATTCAAACTTGCGTTCGTTTAGTTATGAAGAGCTGAAAGAAGCTACCAATGGATCCAAGTAAATTCTAGTCATCAATTACGTGTTAATTCCTGTTGAGGGTGCGCATATATAATACTCCACTCCGAATGCCATAATAAGCTACCAAAAGTTTGAAAACCAGTACCCTTTAATTAGCAGTTCTCGGATGTGACTTGTGACACATTCTGGGTGCACACCCCATAATGGGAATGTTGCGCACCAGAGTGGTTCAGAAACACGCCAATCACTACCAAAGTCGATGCGTACAGCTTCGGCTTTGTGCTGTTGGAGATCATCTGCTGCAGGAGGAATGTCGATATGGAAACTAGCAGCCAATCTGAAGCAATCTTGACAGATTGCTCGTAGTCCTCGATTGAGAAAAGTTGAGCAGATGCTCCAAGGAGTAGTGGAAGTTTGAGGGGTAACACTCCTAGCTAAGTTTGTTAGCTTAGAGTCATTTCCATTGGATTGAGTAAATAAAGTTGTAATTTTCTGTCTGAAGAATCCAACCTGAAGAAATTGAGTGAATAGAACATAATTAACAAAAATTAAAATAGAGTGCATCATGAACATTTCCTCTAAAATAGTCAACATTCAGATTTCCAAAAGCAAATAGATCCACAATCTCCTATCCAGCAACAATGCCATGATTGCTAACAACCAAGCTTCTTAACCTAATCAACCATAAACCCTAGATTCGCTACACATTGGGGAAATTCAAAAGACTGAAACTTTAGGGATTTCTAAGCCCTCTCGCCCCTAATTCTCCTGGCGAGCTGAATGTCCTTGGGCATAATGGTGACCCTCTTGGCGTGAATCGCGCAGAGGTTGGTGTCCTCGAACAGCCCCACCAAGTACGCCTCCGCCGCCTCCTGCAGCGCCGCCACGGCGGAACTCTGGAATCGGAGGTCGGTCTTGAAGTCCTGAGCAATCTCGCGGACAAGCCTCTGGAATGGAAGCTTGCGGATCAGGAGCTCGGTGCTCTTCTGGTACTTCCTGATCTCCCTCAGCGCGACCGTTCCGGGCCTGAATCTGTGGGGCTTCTTCACTCCTCCGGTCGCCGGAGCCGACTTCCGGGCAGCCTTGGTGGCCAACTGCTTCCTCGGGGCCTTGCCTCCGGTGGACTTTCGGGCGGTTTGCTTGGTGCGAGCCATTGGAGGAAAATTGAAATTGAAGATTTGGAGGGTTTTGTTTGGTTGGAGAGAAAATTGATTTGTGAATTTTGAGGGATTTGGGGGGTTTTGATTTATAGAGAGGGGAGTGAGGAGGCGGGGTGCGTTTGAATTTTTGTGAAATTTGAAAATATTGGGGGAGTGAATGTGGAGCGTTGATTAGTTTTGTTATCGACGGTGGAGGTCGTTAGGTGTAGCGGTGGCGGGGATTGCGATCCGTGTGCTGGTTGAGTGGGCCAATGGGATTGGTTTATTATCGCGGCAAATGGAATTTTCGCTGGTTTTTCAATTTTTCAAGTTGGCGGGTCAGGATATTTGATTTTGGAAAACAAGGGGGCAAATGAAAAGCTGGGCTTTGTGGACTGAACCCAACATTTGAAGGGTAAGCTTAAGGCCCAATCAAGTGAAAGGAAACGAGTTTTGGAAGACCCAATTGTGACCGAGTATTGGACCTTCAAAGTTCGAACTACCTTCACTCTTGAGATTTACTAATAAATCTCATTTACTCAAGAACTCTAACCTCCATCAATGGTCATTGACAAATTTTGATGAGGGTGGGGGGGGATTAATAGGGTATATGAATCAAATTTTGATATGTGGGGGGCGGTGGGGGAGGGGAGGGATTAATAGGGTATATGAATTGAAACTTTCAATATATGACAATTCGATTGTGATCCTAATTATCCAACACTAAATGTTCAAGAAAACCAACAGCCAAACCTCTTCTTAAACTACCGACTTAACCATCAAGCAATTGGCAAGTACATACCGGTGTTTCCGATAGTCATTTTCATGTTCATTTTAAAGAGTTTTTGGATCACCACCACTTGATTATGTGAAATAATGGAGCTCCCACAGCTTTGCATTTTTCAAGTTGGTAATACTTATTCAATTAGTGTGCATCTTGAATGTGGACAAAATAACTTTAGGTTCTTCCCCATGTTTTAAGGTAATAAACGTTCAATGGCACTAGTAAGGGTACAGATTCAACATAAGATACTGCATGTATACTGTAGTAGGACATTGACATTAGTTCATTTTAGAAGCAAAAAGTAACCCAAACTTGACCAAAATCAAGCCAACTTTATAGCTAGAAAGGGGTGAAAAAGTTGGTAAAACTTTGAAGAAGTTGTGGTTACCTTTAAGATAACTTTTATCATGCAATCCCACCAAAGGTGATGATGAAGAGTGAAAACAGGATTGTTCGAGCGGGTCAAGAATCAAGATTAATATTGGCATGACTTTTGCATTCGGTTGTTTAGTAGCTACTAAGGTAGCTTAACTAACCTAGCACTACCGTTTGTGTTTCCTTTGGACATAATTAGTATTACTATATTCCTCGGTCGCGAATCTTGCATATGACCTTGATAAATCAGAAGAGATGATTTATAAGAAGTTCTTCTTAAAGATCAATCACAGTCTGATAAAAATATATAAATTTGATTAAAGTAAAAGTATTATATGTATCTATAACTAATTAATATTGAAAAATGCTGGCAATCGCAACACTTAAGGGATTAATAGCATATTAAGGGATTTAATTTTGTTTGATATACAGTTTCTCACATTTAGGACAACTCATAGATTGCAAATGATTTTGTCGCTTAACTAGTTAAAAATGTTCACATATATATACTTCCAATCAAGGTGTTGTGCTCGACTTCCCATTCTCCTAACATCGCCTGTTTGTGAGAAAAAAAACATATAAAATCATGCCTAGCTGGTTTTGAATATGTTATATTTACATAAAATGGTTCAATTTAGAATTAGAGAATCCCCCAAGTATTGTAGTACTTCAACTTGCATGAAAGCAATGAACGATATTGACATAGCAACATGACCTCACTATCACCAATCAAAATCAAGATGAAGAAACCCAAAACAAAACATGAAGTATAAAACGTAGCTTAATTTGTTTTTTCAGAAGAACTTACACGATAAAAAACAATGTGGATCCCCACAAAGAACAAAGGCATGGCAAGCCACATCAACAATTTTATAATATGATACATATAGTGGTCTGCTAACCTGCTAAACTACTGGTTAATTAATCTAGATGAAAGTGATCAAGTATATTGGTTATGATCAAAGAGAAAGCAACTGGTCGAATCCGCTTTTGCTAGGATCAAACACCCAAAACAGGACAAAAACAAAGCAGCATACGAGGCCAGCACGATTCAAGAATACAACCCTATCTTTGTGCTTGCAGCTTTCTTTTAACATTTGTAAATAGAAATATACTGAAAATGGCAGGGCATATTTGTACAATATATGCACATTGCACAAAGTAATAGAGAGTAGTTCATTAGATTTACCAAAGTCATGCCTAGCCTGAAAAATTCTTGTTGCTTGGAGTACTTGCTAACCACTCTCTTTGTTTTTGCACTGGGGAGCTAACATATGCCATGGGGCAATGTTTATGCAGTACAAGAGGATAATTATTTATATACAAGATTATAATTCAACGAGGTGGACAAAAGTCGAATAAGTATCCTTACACTAAAATTATAGACTTGTAGACATGACAGAAATAGAATTTAAATTTAAAATATTTATTAGAGAGGTAATCCAAGGAGAGGTCCCGCCCCACCCGGCGCGGAGCTTCCAACATAAAGAAAATATGAACTGTACTTCTTAGATTATGTTCTCATAAATTCCATTTCACAACGTTGAAGTCATACAAAGGCGGCAAATGCTCTCGTCTCTCATTTCTTTGAAATTTAAATCATAATATATATGAAACTATTATAATTACATGCGTTTACGATTGCTATTCGCATCATTTAAATTGTAACTATCTCCCTAGTTGCAAAACCAAATCTTTTTTCTTTTCATGAAGACTACTTTGTGATTAGTCTAACCATATTTCTGACAAAGAAGTTGATTAAACAAGAAAAGAAACACCTTTTGCATTTGTAAAGGTTGACAAACCACCCTAGCTTTTGGGTGGGGAGTTGGTGATCAGAAAGTTAATTTCATTAGAATGACAACAAATTAGTTGTTGAAAACAACGATCTCAACATTAAAAATTGTAGAAATCCAACATAGAATTCCTTTCCCTGGATAACGAAAAGAAATTTAAGCCATCAAAGGCTCACAGCCATACACTAAAAATTGTTGTACTTTCGAAACTACCCTTCCTCCCTCCAAATCCATGAGACCAACATTCAAATGAAGCATGCGCTTTTGATACTTACCGGCAATGAATGAGTAACAGTAGAAGAATATCGTACTCATATGTTGTTCTAAGTATTTCTATGTGCTGTTTATTCAAGTGAATGTTAATTAGTATTATTCTCTTCAATTGCTCGATAATATAATAACATATAGTCGGGTTATATCGCGAGACTAAGATGCTACTACTACACCATAATGAAGGAAGAGGGCTGAGGACCCATTTGGTCCCCGCTGTAGCACTGGACTTTACAAGATTCACTTATTACAGAGAAGCAGGACAATGAGTTGTTTGGAAGGTTTTGGATGTCCTCTCCCTTTCGGCACTTGCACAGCTCACAAAAATGTTTCTCATTGGACCAAAGTATCCTTTTATCATGCTTTTCCATTTTAACGGACTTTAATTCCTTTCGCATTAAGTTTCATACCTCATATAAGACCTCAATTTCTACTTTTTATGTGTGAAGTTTGATGAATGGAAGAAGAAGTAGCCTTAAAACCACACTCAAATGTATAGAGGGTAGTAGTACTATGCTTACAAGTTACAAATGGCTTTTGTGAAGTACATTTTTGGCGGTTAGGCACATAATGAATACGAGCACTTAGAAAATACCAATCATATTAGACCAATCAGATAGTATACAAAACCTTTCAAGTGTTGTTGCATCATTTAATGGATCAAAGGTGTTACTCAATGAATTATGATACCTTTTCGGCCGTGAATTCGATCGAAAAAGAATAGTATTTAAAATAATTTATTAATTCATATTGTAGTTGGATTCGTTGCCATGTGATTAAACAGAAATTTTCTCCATAAATATCAATCAAACCGCAATTTTTCTTAAGAAATTCTTCCAAAACCATAGGCCTTTTTCAAGAGCAAAGTGCTATACCCTTTGTGTATCATCAAAATTCACCAGACAACACAAATCGGTTGCAGTCTTTTTCTTTCGTTGACCCTTTTTGAATGAAAGGAAGAATGTGCAATCATGTAATCAAGATGCACACATGAACTGAAAGCGCACCAACTCACTTAACATTATAAGTTGCCATGATCATAAAGTATGTTCACAAATAAATACTAGTGGAATATTTAGTGTGGTTCATTTATTAATCGTACCAAGCAATCATGCTCACAGGAGTACCACCACCTCATGTTGGTTGCATGGTTATTTTAGGAAACAAAGGTCATTATGGTACATTCCTCTGTACTCAAACCTTGTCTCCATAGAGTAGGAATTACTCAGCTTCACATGCTCTCTTTGTTCTATCAAAATCCATCTCATCTTTTTTTTTTCTCTCTCTCTCTCTCTGTCTCTCTCAAACACAGAATTCTCTGGCTTTCCTAGATTCTACAGTAGATAATATGATCTTTTCTGCAAATCAAATCCAGCCGTTGGATTTGGATACTCACTTGTCAATTCTCTTTGTTCTTTTCTCTGCTTGAGCGAGTCTGCCCATTCTTCCTTTGTTCCGCTCTCTGTTTCTACATGCTCTGTTTTCCTCTGTTTTTTCCCCTGTTTTTTCATGGAGGCTTTTGCGGCGGAGGCCAAGTTGTTTCGAGACTCGGAGAATAAAAATGGGAAAAGCGAAGTTAGCAGGCAGGAAATTCAAGCTGCCATTGCCAAAGCTGTGGAGCTGAGAGCTCTTCATGCTGCTTTGGTTCAAGGCAGCAGCCCAGCAAATCGCAGGTTCCCTTCTCCTTCCCCTGCTTCTCGTCCCGCTTCGCAGTTCTCTGCTCAAGACTACCCTGTTTTCACCCCTGTAAGTTCAAATTTTTTTTATATGCAATTTGGTGTTTTGTTTGTGTTCTTTATTGTTGTGAGGCACTTTCTTCATTATTACTCCAATGTGTATCTGCATTACTTTATGATGTTGCATTCCTTTCGGTGAGCATAGTAGGCTGCTTTGTGGTAGTCTTTTTTCGGGTGTGTGTATAGTTTTGCTCGTCTAATCCTCCACGATCCTCATTATTACTATTTTTAGTTGAAAATATTTTTTTCCTGTACTATATATACTTCAAATTTTATGGGATGAATGGAGTTACTACAAGATTATGGAAAAGCTTTCACTAAATTGTACCATCCTTCATTGTCGCTCTGTAGTTTGGTTATTTTTGCGTGTTGTTTATTATTGTGAGACAGTTTCTTCATTTTTACTCCATTGTTGTTTCATTAGTGTAAAGAAACAATATTTATCAACTTATCTTTTCGGTTGGTTAAATTATCTCGGGAGCTTTTCCTTATCAAGTTGAATTTTTTGAGTTCAGTTAAATCAAAAACTTACTGATTGTAATTGACGATTTTTGACATTCTGGAAAAGTTGACTAAATTTGAAGACATTTCACAGAGTTATGAAGATGAACCATCTGGGTATCATCAAAATCCGATGATGAATCGAACAGTGTCAGAAAGTTGGGATGAGTATGGACTAGAAGGAAATGGGGATGAAACAGTTGCACCAAATTTCAAGGAAAATTCATCTTCAAGAAAAGGTTTTCCTTGTGATTTAGCAGTTAATGAGTCGCATTCTTGTCCAGCTGAGGATCACAAATCTGCAACCGGCTCCTGTACAGACCACATCACAGTGCTTCAAAGATCGCCTGTTAATGAGTACTTCAGATCAAGAAGGAGAAACAGTTTGGGGGATTTCAACTCGGTTTCGTCTTGTAATCAATGCAAGCCTGCTGTTATAACAAGCGAATCGGAAGGTGGTATAAGGAACTTCAGGAGCTCTAACATTGTTGTGCCCTTGACAGATTCTCATTCATCTCTTCAGTCCCAACCAAAAGGCCGGGGAGTGATGTCGTGGTTGTTTCCGCGGTTAAAGAAGAAGCACAGGAATATTGGAAGTTCTCCTAACCGAACTGAATCCGAGGAGGTTTCTCAAGTTTACAAGGACTTGGGGATAATGTCTATAGAAAAGCTGAAGAGAGAGCTTATAGAAGCGAATGAGAATCGCGATGCTGCCTTAAAGGAAGCTTCAGAGATGAAATCTTCTGTAGGGGAGCTGAAGCAGAAGCTGGACTACTTAGAAAATTACTGTGAAGAGCTGAAGAGAGCTCTCAAACAAGCATCACATGCTAAAGGTTACCAAATCCCTGAAAAGCTCGGGAGCTTTCCAAAGGGAGGGAAATCCAGTGATGGGAATCCAGAGAACTTAATGCCGGTCAGCGAAGAAGTTATGGTAGAAGGATTCTTGCAGATAGTATCAGAAGCAAGGCTGTCAGTAAAGCAATTCTGCAAGATCCTTGTAGCACAAATTGAAACAACAGATAACACATTGGTGGACAATTTGAATATGCTTCTTGAACCGTTTAAATTGTCATTGAGTTCTAAGTACTCCAAGGCAGTGCTATACCATTTGGAAGCAATCATAAACCAATCACTCTACCAGGATTTTGAGAATTGTGTGTTTCAGAAGAATGGCTCGCCAAAGGTTCTAGACCCTCAACAAGCGCGCCAAGCGCAGTTTTCATCATTTGTAGCGCTTAGAAATTTGAGCTGGAACGAAGTGTTGAGGAAGGGAACAAAGTACTACTGCGAGGAATTTAGTAAGTTTTGTGATCAGAAGATGAGTTGCATCATTACAACACTAAACTGGACTAGGCCATGGCCGGAGCAGGTCCTTCAAGCATTCTTTGTTGCTACCAAATGCATCTGGTTGCTTCATTTGCTTGCGTTTTCGTTCAATCCACCACTGGGAATCCTGAGGGTCGAAGAGAATAGGAGCTTTGATCCGCATTACATGGAAGACATGTTCATGGATAGGCAGAGATCGCACAGTTCAAGCCGGGTTAAGATCATGGTAATGCCGGG
Organism: Spiraea crenata; assembly: GCA_033992175.1. NCBI lineage: Eukaryota > Viridiplantae > Streptophyta > Magnoliopsida > Rosales > Rosaceae > Spiraea > Spiraea crenata. The sequence goes on from JAVBHV010000022.1 coordinate 1,037,659, forward strand.
GTTTTATGTTCAGGAAAAGGTTTTAAGGTGTAAAGTTCTTTGCAGGTACAAGTCTGCTGGTTCAGTAAATTGACTCCATTTTTCTTATTTTAAGTTCTTTTTAGTCAATCTTACGGGGGTTCTTTTTCCTCAACGGTTATGTAACTTTGATGTTTATTTTTCACTAGTTCTCCAAATTTGTTTCTTCCATTGCATGAAATAGAGGGCCAAAGGCTGCGATTCATGTCTCATCGGTTTGTTATTTCCTTATGTAGAAAATGATAAATGTTTGTTCAAGTGCACATAATGCCTCCTTTGGTGGTAATTCAGCAATATGGTATTCAGATTGTAGCTTGCAACAGGCCGGAGAAAGGATAATTATAAAAAATAAAAGTACCCTTGTACAAGGCTATCAATCATTCAACAGTTTGACAGTACACTAACATCATCATGAGAAAGAACACTCCTATAAATAGTCTTCTGCAACTGCAACTACAACTACAAATGGTAATCCCATCAACACGAGCAGAGACCGGACTTGAACTCTCGCTTCTTTTGGAACACCAAGTATCGTTCATGCATTTACTTTGACTTTCTTCATCAGCTCTATGAATTCCATAAAGGCTGCAGTAAAAACATTGCTAACTAAGCATCAAGTTCGTAATACAACATCATGTTGTACAATATGCAGTATGTGTTATGATACCAAAAAGTGTAAGGGTGTGTTGGATAGGAAGTAGCTAGGAAGAACCAATAGGGAAAGCCCTTTGAGTTGGTGATAAAATTCTTAGATTTCCTATCAGGAGGGCATGTATATCTCTAGGAATCAAATTCACATTACCGTAATCTGAATCATGAGGTCCTGGGGATGCTTCAGGGTGGTACTGAATTGACATTATGTTTTTTGCAGGATAGGCAAGACCAGCACAGCTTTTATCATTAAGATTCACACGAGTTACTTCTACACCCTTTGGAAGTGATGCAGTGTCAACAGCATAGTTGTGATTCTGCCACAAAATGAAAGCAGAAAAAGTTCATACAGGTATATTATCTTAATTAGCAAAACTGCCCACATTACAGCACAATAACATTTCAAAAGCTTACCACATTCTACGCAGAGGTTATAAGATTAACTAACCTGAGCGCTTATCTCAACGTGTCCAGTCCGCTGATTACGGACTGGATGATTTCCTCCATGGTGGCCAAACTTCATTTTAAAAGTTTTAGCTCCTAATGCAAGGCCAATCAACTGATGGCCCATGCAAATTCCAAAAACAGGGACCTTTCCAATTATCTGCTTGACTGTTTCAACAGCATAAGGAACAGCAGATGGGTCTCCGGGGCCATTGCTGAAAAGTACCCCATCCGGTTTCATCTTAAGAGTCTCCGATGCTGGCCATGTTGAAGGCACAACAGTAATTCGACAACCATAGGAAGCCAAGCGCTTGAGTATATTGTGCTTGATTCCAAAATCATATGCCACAACCTTCAAATCACACCCATAAGAGGAAATGAATTAAAACCTTATATGCAACCAACTTGACGTGTCTGAAGAAAATGAAATTGATGTTGACTTACATGAAATGCATCTCCATGCCTTCTACTGGAGTTAAATTCCCACTCTGAGTTTGTTTTATCAACCCATTCATGAGGGGCCTCACATGACACACCGCTTATTAAATCAACCCCTGCAACACTAAAACATGAAACCATGGAACTCTAATCTTTTGCCTTCTTTAAGTAATTCAATGAAATCCTTACCAACAATGTCCCACGAACGAGACATCTCCAATAGATCTTGATCTGTTTTTGTCTCTTCTGTGCTCAAAACACCAATAAGGCTTCCATTTTGCCTTAGTCTTCGGGTGATGGCGCGTGTGTCTACATCATCTGTTGGATAATCACTCGGCATTAGCATAAAACACCAATCAACATGATGCTGCAAAATATTAGTGCCTTAGAGATTAATGCCACAGTTTAACTTACAAATTCCCATGATATTTCTTTCTGCTAAATAATCATCAAGTGTCTCTGCACATCTATAATTTGAAGTACTGCAAAACAATAAACAGAAACAGTTTCATTAGACCAAAACTTGGTTCAGCTCAATAGGCGAATTTGCTGATATTGATGTTCCTACAGAAGTATTAGGACAAGGAAGCATACTTGATACTTAAACTCCTGATTACTAGACCAGCAAGGAAGCATTGCCTTGATTCTTCATCATCTGATAAAGAAGGCATTAACATGAGTATTGAACATTCCCAAATTAATATAATTTTCAAAACCGACTAAATCAAATTCCTCCTACCAAAATTTACACCAGTGTTTCCAATCTGGGGGTTTGTCATCAGTACAAACTGGCCAGCATAGCTAGGGTCTGTGATAATTTCTTGATATCTGCATAAACATGACGAACGCCCACATTTCGTCAGGCTCCATGGACGATCATACTGAACTTATGAACTCTAGGAGATTGACACTCAACCAAAAATGAGGCGACTACTTCCACTAACACACGCACTACATTTACTTTAACCTATGTGTACCTATCATCACTCTCGAATGGAAGAAAGACAGGAACTTTACGAAACTCACATGGCTGACTACTACTTCCTTAGTTACTATCCTTAGTTACTATACTGCAACCAGCCTGGAACCATAAAATTTCTAGGAACTACAGCATTTATAAGGCACCTCACCCGGTCAAGGATGTATTGAATACAACTTCACCAACTTGGGTTCCAGAAGCACCAAACGACTTTGCTCTCCAGACTGAACCATCTTCAAGCACAAGCCTAGCATCTGAAGTCTTCCAAGGTCTTTCTGCTCCATGTAAGGCACCAGAAGTAGTATCAACCATCAAACACACACAATGGGAACAACAAACACAAAGCACCTTGTACATAGAATGAGATAAATGGCATAAAACCAAAAGGGTTGATTGTTTATTCATCCAAAACACTAATGGTGAACCCAAGAACAAAAACCACACATCCAAATTACTTTGTGGGACCAAATAAACCCATGATTTAGTTTTTCAACTTTTCATATCCCTGGACATAAATCTCAATTCCCATGTAAAGTGTCAAGTGTGAAGTCAAAAACCTTCAGCCAATGAAAGTTACAATCTTGGTAAACAGTAAAAACCACAAGGGTAAGAAGAGAAGCAGTAGGAGGAAGGAGTTACCGGTGACGGCGGCGGCGGAGGAGCATCGGAGAGTGAAAGCTCGAAGCTTTGAAGGGTTTGGCGACTTGGGATGAAACAAAGTCGGCGAATTTATTGCAGCTAAGTTCATGGCGGCGGCGGCCATTCTGCTCTCTGCTATGGCGATGGCTTTTCTTTGTTCAGTATTGTAAGTGCTGACTGAGTTGGACAATACAAATGGCGGCCGAGTCCACTTCTGACTCGGACAATTTTTAGATAATTAGATGTTTCAGTCCGGGCCCATTTAGTTCTTATTGCAATTTTGTGGCGCAGAACGCTTGCTTACTCTAAATAGTGTAGGAGTTACTACTTAGGAAGCACCGAACTTCGAGCACTTGACGTTTTGCGTTTCGGAAACGTTCCGGAAACGTTTTGTGACCGAAACACGGCCGAAACTTCTCGAAGCACGTAAAGGATAGAAAACATTCTGAAACTCCACGTGGAGAAAGATTTTGCAAAAAATTTTCAATTATTAATTAATTCCATAACTTAGCATTCATATTCCCTTCAAATTTGAATTTGAACTTGTAGTATTTCATTTGAATTTCAATTTTTTCTATGCAATGGAAGTTCAAAATACTGATTTATATAAATATAAGTGATTTTTAATTAACGTTTCCACAATGTTTCGTTTCGATCTTTTTTGAGATTTGAAGAATCGCCGTTTCGTATCGTATCGTTTCGCCGTTCCCGTTTCCGTTTCCGTGCTTCATAGGTTACTACTATATTTTTTTAGTTTTTTCTATATTACGATGTTATATTATAATCGGAACCATTCATTTTGTAAATTATCTAGTAAAGATCATTTCCACAAAAAAAAAATCAATTAAATAGGAGATTGTTTACTTATCTAATCGGGTAAAATAATTGAACGGTGCAATTACATAATCAAATGAACCGTCTATATATTATGGCATGGTTAAATAACCAAACTATTTCCGATTTGATTAATTTTTTCAAAAAATGATCTTCACTCGATAATTTACAAGATAACATTGTGAGATAGCAGAAACTTAAAAAAATAGATTATGAGCTACTATTTGGAATAGGCAAACTTTTTCCTTTTGTGGCCAACTTTTAGAGTGTTTCTTCGGTTCCAACTTTTAGAACCTTTTATGTAAAATTATGAAGTAAGTATTTGTAAACCTTTGTTATTATAAAAATGCTTATATAAACATTACTATTCATATATTTATTCGGGATTGGAGAATTTTCCCTACTATGAGAACATGTTCACATTCTCGTGATTGATTCTCAAATAGAATGAACAGCGGATCATCAAACTATACATTATGGTAAGGCGAGTTTGAAAACACTCATATGCACACCAACTATGAAAGATAGAAATTTCGCAATAATTGGGTTAATTAACACCATGAGAACACAAGCAAAAACACATTTTCAAACTAGAATATAATCTCGAGTATGAACTAACAAAAGAAATTAACCAACCCTTGTTAACGTTCCCTCAAGTTGACTAAATATTCGGCATATATATGGACAATCAACTTAATTTTCGATCAACCACATTTGCCACTGCTCATTAACTCTGCAGCATTCAAGAAATCCTCCATGGCTTTGACAGAAGACCCTTTGAAGCCATTCTCCTCATCACATTTTATGGCATTTCTCATCATCTCTCTAACCTCACAAGCTTTCTTTCTCAATTTGTTCGCCTTTTCGGTCTCGTCCATAACCGATCCAATCTTCGCCACAAGATCCTCATGTCCAACATTGCAGCTACTCCCTCTTGCCACCTCCACACAAACCCCCACATTTTCCTCCAACAACTTCACATTGTGAAATTGCTCTGCCCCCAAAGGCCACCCAAGCAAAACCTTCCCATGCCAAAGTGCCTCAATCACGGAATTCCACCCACAATGGCTCAAAAATGCACCAACACTTATATGTGACAAAATCTCCACTTGTGGTGCCCAGCCATGAACCAGCAGCCCTCTTTTCGATTCCCTCATTCGCTCTTCGAATCCTTCGGGCAGCCACTCTTCCGGTTTGAATTCGGTTTCCTTGTCATACCCAATTGGAGGCCTAAAGACCCAAATGAAGTTTCTCCCACTAGCCTCTAGAGCCAAGGCTAATTCCATTGTTTGTGATGCAGATATTATGTACTGTGAACCAAATGAAATGTAAAGAACAGAGTTAAAAGGCTTTGTATCCAACCATTTTGTGCACATTTCTGGTGCACTTCTGACTGAAATTATAGGTCCAATTGCCCAAACTGATTTTCCGGTTTTGCGCCTGAAATACGCTAATCCAACCTTGTCAAGTTCCTCCACGGAATTGAATAAAATGCCATCCGAATTTGACCATTGAGGAAGGACTTCTTTGAGGAACATTGAAAACTTTTCTGACCCTTTTGCCAATCTTAAATTTTCTCCCATCTGGGTAATGTGGAGGGTTGAAGCTTCAGGGAAATCAGGCAATGTGAACTCATCGGATTCTGTTTCCTTGTGAGGCAAGTTTAGCCACAAAGAGCAGTAACAAGCAAAGCCAAACCCACAGCCTCCTAGAAACGTTGCATGGAAAATGCCAAACTCATGGGCAATGTCAGCACTCCATCCGAAAAACGTGTCAGCAATGATGCAGATTGGTTGGTCTTTTTGTTCAGAAATCAAATCAGAGATGAGTTTTCGGAATGAAGTCTTGAAGGACAAAGTTGCTTGGAGGAAGTTTGGGATGAGGTGAAAGGGAATGGCGTCTGTGCTTTCGATGTTTGGGGGGAGGCCATGGTCAGAGCTTGAGAAGCAGGGGATTTCGAGGAAGCGAAAATTCGAGGAGTTTGAAGGGAGGGAGGGTTTGATTTTGTTGATGTTTTGTGGAGTGTTGATGAAGGTAATGGTGTAGTTGTTTCTCAGTTTTTGGATTTGATGGGCTAAGGCAATGAAAGGGATTATATGGCCTTGTGCCATCAATGGGAACATCACTATGTTCTTGGTTTTCTGAGGAGACATCTTGGATTACTGGCTTTTTGATGATTTTGAAAAGATGAATAATCTGCTGTAGGAAACTCAAATAAATAGAGGTGATGATTGTTGAAATAGGAATGTCATTAATCGTAAGAGATTTCTTTCCTTATATGGTGTTTACCTGATTTTCTCTAGTTGACTCATGTACTATGAGGCATCGAAACTCCAGCCACCTACCGTTTCAACTCATGTACTATGAGGCACCGAAACTCCAGCCACCTACCGTTTCAGACGTTTGTGAAACTAAACACACGGCCAAAATGTCTTATATGTACAGAAGACTGTTTGTACTACTCCCATATACAGAAGAATGTATCAGGAAATGATTCTCATACATCATGCATGTTGCAACGATGATGACGGAGATGATTAGATCAAAATTTAACATGAATATGACTGCTCTACATTGTAGCGAGCACACCCGTACTTCAATGAGAAAGAGTGCGAGTTTGAATTGGAAGATCGTATGCCACGTGAAACGTGAAATTATCACATATTTTTATGTGAGATCCCGAGTTTGTACATTTGGCTTTTCCGACATAGTTTAAATCAACTATTTCAATTAAGAAATGTTTCATGCATGAAACCTAATATGTCCTTAAAATGTGACCAGATCAAGGCCCAATAATAGGAAAGCCCAAGGCCCAATATGGGTTGGGAAACGGGAATTACACATTTCCGAATACGAAAATTTAAACGACCAAAAGCTATGAACTTCCAAGCTCGCTCCACCAAAAGCTAACAGAGAGACTTGCTGTTAAAGATCGCACGTAGTGCCACCATTTTGGTGGAATATAAAGCATATCGCCTTCCTCTAAAATGCAATCAAGAAATTCCAAGTCACGGATCTTTGGGAACTCTTCCTCGTCCATGTTGTCTAGATCAACCTTCAAAAGCAATTGCATTCAATTAGTATATATGTTTTAGCTTTAGAAAGGGACTGGATCATCCCATCCATATGATATGGCCTCATCAGACTTCAAGGAATGGAAATGCATGGCAAGGCACTATTTGGTTAAACGAAGACAACAACATAAGGAGCTTATACATATATTTTGTAAAGATGGCATAGTTAATAACTTAATATGCAACTATATCATCTGTATTCTCAATAACATAATAAGGAAACTCGTTTAGATGGTTCCCTCATTTTCATGAAGTCAAGAATTTACCTGGCTTGAGTTGCAAAGCATGGTTTCGGTGTATGGGTACAGTTCCTCTGACAATGAAGCAAGATAGAGCCTTATGTACTTTTTGCCAACTACCTGGAAATGGACAATGGATTTGAGTCATTGTAGATGGTTGATCGTTAATTCAAGTAACATGCAAAACCACTTGCATACAAACACACACATTATGCGTGTGCAGTAAAGACAAGAGTGTTGTAACAGCATATTTCAAGATAACTAACAAATTAAGGTGAGCCGCTAGCACGCATAGGTATACTTTATGAAACTATCTATCCTTAGAAATACGACGAGTGACATTCAATATGAGACTTGCATTGGTTTTTCCAATGACAAAAGAGATTGAGGATTAGGTTTATAGTGTGCAGTTTCAAACTCTCAGATCTTTGACCACTAACATCCTCACACTTAATTATCAGCATCTTTAACTATGTTAAAGCACATAGTTAAATAGTTTTATCAGTATCAAGATGCAACAGGGGCAATGCTTTAGCATAAAATCATTTGTTTCCTTCCTGTAAGAATCTAGTCTTCAGTCCAACGTGATATGATCCTCCCACTGCAAGGACTTACCCTCCTTGAAAGACCATGGAAGAAACACTTGAAATCACAAATGAAACAATAAGTCGGTAAATCAAGCCTATTGGTTTTGGGCATAACACCTTGAATAGGGAGATAATACAGTTGAACCTAGAATGCTTTGTTACATCTACAGCCAAATCTGAATCTTTGACTCTCAATATTATGGTAATAGAAATCGGACATATAAGAAAATTTCACAACATGAGAGCTCCAACATAGAACCAAATACAACAACTGGAAGGTTCACAATGAATAATAAATTCCAGAAGGCAACAGCATGACATTGCTATTCTATTTCGAAAAACTACGTCTAAAGTACCTGAGCAAGCACATTATGGTGTGGATCATGGTGTAATGGGGTTACTGTCCCAGTTGGACCAAACCAAGCATTTAGAGACCTTAGCTCCCCACCACCAGCAAAACAATAGTCAGGAATGCATATGTCCTCACGTAGTTCGTTTATCTGCCAATCAAAGGGGTATCAGGAACTGAACACTAACAAATAACCATGCATCGGGTGATAACGACATGGTAGCAGTGAAAAGGAACACACCTGATCAAACAACGGATGCTGAGCTAAATACGTTGGGGCAGCAGAGGAAGAGCCATTACCCCTAATCCTCTCAAGAAACTGGGAAAACGTAATAAGCTCTTGCTTCCACTCCGGGTACAAATAGTTTTTCCCGACCTACACAGCATTCAAAACTTTACCAATTTTCGGTTACTGAACAAAAACGAAGCAAGAAAACAACTCAATCAATCACACAACAACTATTTAACTATCGCTGATTACAATTACTAATCACCTCAACTGGCACTGTACGGTCACCAGCAACCCTGCTCAGATAATCCATGTCATTCCACTTAGTCCTGGCCGGCCAGTGGTCCATACCACCGCTGATTACAACCGGAAAACCCGGTAACATATACTCGCACAAAAAGCCCTCCATAGATAGACCTGACCTCTTCTCAACCATTTTACAAGATAGTGACTTTGAAGGTAAAACTCCAAGCAACTGCACAGTCAAAATTCAAAACCAGTAAACTAAAAATTCAACTAGAGACCAATTTCGAAACTACCCTTTCGTAATCACACTAATTCGAAATTGAATTCGTTTCAAATGTGTAAATTAAACACAATGCTATGAATTTCAAAAGCGAAAAAGCTACTGCATTTGAGCTTCAAATGACGAACCTCACCTCCCTCGAATCGAGGTCTTCAGGGACCAATCGGCGTTCCGATCCGGGGCAATTTTGTCCTAGTTCTTCTTCTCGAGAAACCCTAGCGGCCCTGGCTTTGGCGGAGACGACGGTGACGAGGGAGTGCAAGTCGGGCCTGAATAGCGGGCCGCCCATGATGAGGCCCATGTCGATTGCCCGGAGGGCGTCGCTAAACTCACCGGCGGCGACGTGGAGCTTGGCCACGTGGATACAGGCCATGGAGTAGGCGTCGCGCCAGAGAGGAAGCACAGAGTGCCAAGGGCCCGAGTGGAGCTGCTCCCAAGCCATCTCGCGAGCCGCCTCGGCTGCGCGGAGGTCGGCGGCGGCGCGGGAGGCCATGCGGACGTAGGCGTAGCCGCCGTGCTCGGAGACGGATTGGAGGAGGCGAGCGGACTCGGAGTCGAGGATTGGGGTGGGGAGATGGTGGTCGGAGTTTGCGGCGGACATGGCGGAGGAGCTCCGGTGGGGTGGGTGGTTGGATGAGTGAAGAAGTGACGAGTGCGGAGGAGAGGAGATATTTTAGGTGGGGTAACCGATAATCGATAAAGGGAGATATTTTGATAAAAAGTGCATCGTATCGTATGCGACGTGGCGCTGCTTTTCTCTTCTCTTTTTGATATTATTGGGTAAAACGTTCGGAGAGAAACTACGAACAAATGGGTAATAATTGTAATGTATTTATATACCTTCTCCTTTGTTATAAATTAGACACTTTAAGATAAATAAATGAATATATTTTTTTAGGCTCTTACTCTTTTAGAAATTATACACATCCTTCAAATTGAAGGAAATTCATATGAACTTCCTTCAAAATTATGAATTCAAATTTAAAGAGACATCCTTCAAATTGAAGAAAGAAAAAAAGAGTGAAGTGAATTGTTCGACATTTTGGAATTGTTCCTTCAAAATTTGAATTCAAATTTGAAGGAACACATTCTCAAATTGAAGGAAGTGTTTATCTCCTCCTTCTATCACTACAACACATCCTTCAAATTGAAGGAAGTATTTATGTACATGCTGGAACTTTTCCTTCAAAATTTGAATTCAAATTTGAAGGAACATATCCTTCAAATTGAAGGAATGCATCCTTCAATTGAAGGAACACATCCTTCAAATTGAAATTTACAGAAGCGCGTGTGTCTGAAATTGTGTAAAGTTGACTTTAAAAGTGTACAAGCCAATTAAAAATCAACATGTGTCAAAGTAGTAGTGAATTGTAATGTTTAAAGTGAGGTAGTGTTTTTGGGTATTTTGTTGTTAAAGTAGTAGTGAATTGTAATTGTTTCATAAATAAAAAAAAAAAGAATCCCAGAAAAGAGAGGAAGAGATGAAGAGTGAAGTGAATATGGCAATAGGACGTTGATTTAAATAACCTATGTTATTTAAACGAACATTTGATTCCTATTACTTTAAATTCTTGTAGTGTATAGGGAAGAGATGAATGCATGTAAAAATAAAATCTCATCTCCTTTACTATGCTAAGTTGATTTTCATATGTCTCACTTATTGCATTGGGTCATCCATCTCACATCATGCTTGTTTTTTGTAAAACTTTGTCAAATGTAGAGAGTTTGCCATGCGACTGAGAGTTGGTAATTCGGTACAAAAGCTCACTCGAATCTATAATTTCATACTTTTTCATTAAACTCATGAATTTATGTGTTGAGATTAGAGTTTAAATTTGTGATATCATGATATAGAATTTACGTTTTGGGATTAGAGTTTATATTTGTGGTTATCGTGATAATGATTCATGTAAGATACGAATGTTCATACAATGTATGAAGTAATAAACTAGCCAACTAATATGTAAACTCAAATTTGGACTAGCCTTTATATTTATGTGTGAACCGATATATTCGAAAATCCTAACGGAAGTTTGTAAGATTTTTCTAGAACGTTGAATTATCTGCGGAAAGAAAATACTCAATTGTATACAACCTCATAAACCAATCCATCATCAAAACCAATCAAGCATGGCATAACATATATATGCAAACAAAAAAGGGCCTGAAATTTCACAGAAGTTGCACATAAATTTGGTAAAAGCCCAGAAACGCATCTTATAGTTTCATGTTTCTTCCTTTTCCTCTCAACTGATTCGATCGAGATGACTCATGCTAACGCAACCTCAATTGAAACGACATGAAGAGCAAGGCAATGACAATGTCAAGATCTGGGGGATAAATTTGTACTAGCTAAAATCATAAGAAAATTTGAGAAGAAAAGACATTAATACCACTAAGCTAACTAGCTTAAAAGCAGGCCCTAAACTGGTGTCTATACAAGGCAAAGACCCTACTGGTATCTATTTTCTAGTTTGGCCAGAAAAAAACCTATGATTTAATACCTCAGCAGAAAGCAAATAGAGGCCAAACAGAGACAAAAGCATCTCTAAGCTTTTATGGACGAATGGGGTTGTTGTTATGGTGAAGAGGGTCAGGCCCGGCTGGAACTTGCCTTGCCGAGTCCTCCACAGCAGTGAAAACCATAGCTCCTCCGTTCCCGATTCTTCGAGCTTGGTCGATTTGCAGCTTCTATTACAGAACAAAAACAGGGGAAAAAGATGATACATTTTGAGAAAATAACCAAATTCCAAATCAAAATGAGACTGTAAAAGTGAAAACAGAATATAAATTAACAAAGATGAAATGGGCGAATTCAATCTGAAAAGATGAATACATTTTGAGAAAAGAAACACAAAACCAACTCCAATAATCAACTGTAAACGAAAAAACACAGAAAACGGGTAGTTTAACTATGTAAAAGAAAATGGAGGAACAAAAAAAATTACTCAAAAGATTGAAACTTTGAAGAAGTTGTTACCTTTGTGCTTGTGTTCACTGCTAGAGTTAATGCTCTTAGTTGGAGACCTGGAAAGTGAGAATCAAGTGGTAAAAATACACTTTTAGATTTCAAGTTTTCAACTTTGAAAGAGTTGAAAGAGAAAGACAGAGAAGAGAAGACTTACTGATGCGAGAAGGCTGAACAAATGGGATTGAAGCCGCCATTAAAATGAATATCAAGGTTGAAAACCCCAAGAAAGCTTTGTAGTGCCCCATTTTGATTTTGTTGATCCCAGACAGGGGCCAGGTCACAGAGAAGGTGGTGATGAAATAGTGTACGTCCTCAGATAGTACAGCAGCTCGTTTTGAATACTGATTAGGACATCGCTTAATGTGCAAAGAGATAGGTGACGCCTTATTTGTAATTTTTGGTGAAACGGTGGACAGAGAATCAAAATGCCCCTCCGAGCACTTCCACCGCCAGGGTGAAACGGCAGGCGAGGGCGCAGGGTCGCCTGCCTCGGTGACTATTCATCCTTCAGTGGCAAAAATCTCGGCGGGCGAGAGGTTGGAAGGCGAGGGCGAAAACGGGCGTTGCCCACGCCCGCTCCTGCAGGCGGGTGGTGCGTTGTGACTTCAGCAATGACGTCACGGCGCACTCCTCTTTTTTTATTTGAGCGCGTGCAATTCACACACGCATGAGGCGAGTGAAGGGGCTTCCGTGTTCGAGAAGGGAGGCCGAACGGCTATTGTTGGGCATGTGCCGAACACTTAAAAACAATATTCTTTTATTTTTTATAAAAAATCAACATTTTCTTTTCTATTCAAAATCACAATTTTTTTTATATCAAATTTTTTAAGTATGTAATATTAAATTTTAAGCACAAATAAAATTTAACATATGATAATTCTACATTTTTTTATGATAATTATTAGTATGTAATATTCAATATTGTGTGAAGAAGTATTCAATTTTGATGTTTTTATTTTATTTGAAGAAGTATTCAATTTTGACAAAAAAAATAATATTAAAAATATATGTGAATAATGATTGCCTGCGCCTACGCCTTCCGTGGGTGGAAGCTGCGTTTTCGGCGGAAGGCGATGGCAATCACTATTCATCATCTTAAGGCAAGAAGTGAGCAATTGCCTTCCGATTGTCTGCGCCTACGCCTACGTGGGTGGAAATGCTCTCAACCAGGATGGTTTTTTCTGGTGAGATTTTCTAGTTTAATTTAAATTTGAGATGGGAAAACAAACCCATAAACTTATGAATAGACCCAAATCAGACTATTGGTGTAACGTTATCAAAGAATCGAACCTGATAGGGACTCAGTTACAATATTGATGTTTGTGTTATGTAACTACGACTAGAAGTGATGTGACTGCCAACGCATCATTCGTAGTTAGGAAGTGTTAGGCTTATGTTAGTCTTTGCAGTTAAAACGGTGTTTAAGCTAACCAACTATATTATGCGACATCCGTCATTGGTGCATTGTCGTTGAAGAAGTTGTAATGAAATCCAGTTGGTTCTCTGTCCAACATTGAGTTAAAGTCAAGTCTAGGGACTGAACAGAACCAAAGCGCTTGAAGCAGTTTGGGTTCCAACTCTTTCAAACCATCGATTAACTGTGGCCTTTTGGTCGGTTTCATCACTAATTTTGGTAAAGCAAGGATTCTTTTGTCAGCTCCAATTTTGGAATCAGTTTCACGTATACTGTTACCCGAGGTTATAAGTTATATGAGGGCATAGTTGTCTTCACATCAAAGAGGCAATTTTGGGGCTGGTCCAAGGTAATGAATTATGAAACCTCATTACATAGGTTAGGCATGTGTAGCCGTAGACATATCCTCGTACGGAAGGCGGCGGCGTCTTGGGGAGAGGATCTGTGGACACGTGGCCCGGACAACTGGTAAGTGACGGTTAAAGGACTGAGTCTGAGTCCGCTGCTGTCTGCCACAGACAGTAATAATAAACATAGGCATTGGGCAGAGAGAGGGAGAGAGAGAGACACACTGCCTTTGTCCAAATGATTCCTAGTGGGGTCCATGCAAACGACACTGATCTCGTGTCGTTCCTTTCCCATACTTTCTCAAACGTAAGTATAAATGCATTGACCAAACAACCATCACCCCGTTCCTGCACTCGGAGCACTCGATCAATCCAATGATTACAACCTTACTAGTGTAAAGTAAAAACATCTCGTGAATCTAATGACTACAACTTTGTTAGTGGAAGTTAGAAATTTCTGTTCATTAAACCCGAAGTCGGGTCCTCAAGGACTCATTAGTTGGACTTGCAGAAATCAACATTCAAGAACCTGCAATAACCTTCCACTCAGGACTAAAATGGGGATGAACACCAACTTACAGAGCTGAATTAAATTTTAAAAAAAACAATATATTATGGATCTTGCAAGTCATCTTTAACCGAGTGGTTACTCAATGTCATTGGGAGGTCAAGAATGAAGCTTTACATACAAACAGATCTGCTGGAAGACCTCTCTTTGCCCAACCAAAGAGAATATAAATATTAGATATCAACACAAAATGCTACCGGAGGGTGGACTTCCCAATTATAATCTTCTTCATTTCTTTCTGGTGATTTTGGTCACACGACAATGCAATGGCCAAACCATCCAGCAGAGCCATACCATTCTCTTGCAAGACAGATAACATCAGATCCACTCCATTTACCAGCTCAAATCATCGAGCAAAGGCACACAATTGTCCCCGGATAATCTGGATGGCTGGCTGTTCCTGTCTCCTAAATTCAAGTCTAGGATACTGTACCTAATGGTACGTGTCTTTCAGCATGTGAATACTTGGTCTGGTTATCGTTCTTGTACTCCTTGTTCAAAGAATGTTGTTCGCAGTGTTAAGTTGTTGGGGAGGGGAAGGGAGGGAGTTTGAGGTGTGGGGTGGATGAAGGATAATGACTCAAAGATAAGACAATTCCAGGGTATATCATTTCTACCTTCAAGCAAATGAGGCTAGTAATACATAGATGCAGTACAGTCATAGTTATAACATATACATATGAGCATAGCTACTAAACGTCATCTTCTGCAAAGAAATGAGAAAATTATCATTTACATCTAACCCGCGTTTCCATTGTTATTGAAGAATGCCATGATTCTGTTCAATGCCATGATTCTGTTCTTTAGCTATGAGTTCTAAAAAAATTATGATCATCACTTACAGTCTCGTTATACACAAATGATGAACCCAGACGAGACTATGTCCAACAACGGCAACAGGCTTTATCCCAGGTGGGCAAGGGGTGCAACATTTTCCACTCCCTAGATAAAAATTACATCAAACAATCAGTATTTTGATCAAGTTCTCTACAAAACTTCTAAACAAACTGATACGAGAAATAAGAATTTTGCTTCCATTTTGCACAAGTTATAAATAACATAGCATGAGAAACATTGACAAAAAGAATCTTGACTTATAAATACGGTAGCATATATGAAAGAAACATGACTTACAATTTAAGCTATACGATATAGGATCTAAAAGCTATGCCGCAAAGTATTCAAGCTCAAGACCATCAAAGAAGTCATTGCCGTCAGTTCCAAAGTCGAATGTGGTATCGAGTAATCCATAATCTAATGACAGGCTATCAATTGGAGACCCAAAGTTAACAGATGTATCTTGCTCACTCGGGAGAGTGAATGGAAAATCTGCTCCAGCAATCTCACTTCCATTTCTATGTACTGTTGATACATGGACTCCATCTGCTGGTCTGATTTTTGGATCACTCATCACAATCTGAGACGGCGGTTGTTCATGACTTGGTCGATAATCTAATGCTGGATTATAAAGATTGAACGTATCTCCACTATGCATCACCATTTGACCCTGCTGCTGGTCATGACTGGGTTGATATTCTACTGAGGGATTATACAAATCAAACGTACCTCCATTGTGCATCTCAACATTTTGCATCCCATGATAAAGTATGGGTGTTCCACCCACATGCATGCCCTGTGTAGCAAGTAAATTTTCAGAAGGTACAGAAGGGAAGTAGTTAAACTCAGATGCTGGTAATTCTGTTCGGACATCCGCATCCTTGTCCATCGGCTGTACAGTAGTGATTTTACCATTTTCCTGTTGATTTTCATGAACCTGAAATCCAATCATCTCTACATCACTGTGGTTTATGTCAGGCAAATCATTTGTTGGTCCAGCATGTAGATGCTCATTGTGAGATGGTTCAGGAAGTTGATCCACAGGGCTTGCTTTGACACGAGCCCTCTTTCTCTTTCTTTTCCTTTCACCCGAGTCTTTATCTTCGACATGATTAGGAGCAGTGTTGCGTAGATTACTTGATGGCTCTATATCCATCATTTGATTCCTCCTATCATCTTTTGATGAAACAGACCCTACTCCATCATCAGTACCATCTACATCATAGTCACTGTTACTACTAGCAGTAGGCTTCTCACCACGGCGACCTAGTGGCATCTCAGTTATGCCAGAGGCCCCATTATCACTACTAGGCTGCCGAATGAGGGATTCCTCTCGGCTTAGAACCCCTAACCAAATTGCACTCTCTTTTGCTGTCATCTTATCCTGCAAGCATTTTGACTGCCGAACATGTCTCCTGATCTTCGCAATATCTGGTGACATGTGTTTTATCACGGCTGTTAACACTCCGACTTTCCACATCTTCTTTAAGTCGTGCGGCTTCTTATAAGGAGGACTCTGACCATGGGGTAGCCCTAATTTCATCCACCAATCCTCATTTCCTGTCGGCCACCAAGGCGGTGGAACTCCCTTTTCTAATGGATACTTCCTTTGAGGAGGGTCACAATGTTGCATCAAAGAAGACAAAAGAGAACCAAGTGTTGCATCTTGCAGATCTTGGAGGATGCTCTGAGAATTCCCATTTCGATTGTTATCTGCATCAATCATAGCTAGACACTCGGCTTCATACTTGGCTATAGCTGCAGGCCCATTCTTATCGAACTTCACCTTTTCCTTCCACCAAGCTCTGATGTTATCAGAAGCACCACTCACTGGCTTGCCCTTCTCAGGAATAATACCATACACGAAACCACGAGCTTTGCACACTTCCATCAGCTTCAACATATACTTGAGAATCCCATCTTGCGCTCTGGACATTTTCTTCCTCCGAGCCTGATCAGACGTCTGCTTCGGCTTCTGCTTTTCGGCTGCTTGTTGAGCTTCAATTTTCTGTCTTTCTTTGAGCCTCTTGAGCTTGATTCGATCCTTCCACATCCGTCTCTCCAACTCTTCAGCTTCAATCTCTTCATCACTGACATCCTTCTCCGCAATATTATCGCACCTCAAGTCTTCTTCTATATCCGAACTGTCACCCAAAGGATCATTAAACAATCAAAAGACGCTCAATTCAGCAAAACTGCAATTACCCAATTGCTTGGTTGCTGAGAAAACTCATAAGAACAAATTGAAATGAAGATTGGTTCCCGAAATTCAAACCACCAACAACAAAACGTACTAAAAAGCTTTCACCTTTTCTGCCTCTTTCCCACCCTTTCTCACCAACCAAACACAGATAAGAATAAAACCCAATACACAAAATCCCAAATTCAAAAAAAATAATTACCACAAAAACAAAATCCACGTCCCCAATTCTCCCCATTGTCCAAAGCGTCAGACTTTGACTCAATCCAATGAATTCAAAGAGACCCACAAGCACAATTACGAATCAAAAAATCATTACCCTATCCGAAATTGAAATTCTGTGAACACCCACAACAATCAAAATGAAAAGTCTTACCTAATATCAGGTCCAATCTCCTCATCGCCCATCTAACCCTAATTCGCATGCACAGATTCTACACCAAACCCTAAAAGCCTCTGCTTTTTGTTTTGTTGTCTGATTTTCTGCAATTCTAGTCCTCCTTTTGGAGAAGAACACGAAACAGCACTGGCAATATAAGCGAAAAGAACGGTGAATCCAAATCCCTTTGCTTGGGAAGAAATTCAATGCGGAATTAAAATCAAAATTTTCTAGAGAGAGAAAGTTTTTTGAGGAGAGAGAAGCTTGCGAATTGGGAATTTTCTTAGGCGCCCATAAGAAAAGGTGTCCCAAATGGATGAATACCCGAGGACCCGATCCTCTGCGCCGCCTCTACAGAATTATGGATTTGTCGATGGTACTTTTTTTTTTTTTTTGGTCAAATACTTTTGTTTATTTACTAGACTCCCCTATTTAGTTTTTTTGAAATATCACAAACACGTTACGTAATATTTATTTACTTAGAGGTCATTGTCAATTTTTTTTTGCATGAGCGATATTTTTTTTTTTTTTGGTAAGCTTTTGCATGAGCGATATTACAAATAAGAGGGCTCACGATAATTGAATGTATATATTTTACAATCTATTGTATAAATTGTTTGGTAGATTAATTCATATATTAGAAAAGAGCATTTGAATCTTAACCACTCTTTAGATCAACGAAAAGAGGATTATATATTCTACTTATATTTGTGGGAGACATTGAATACAAATCAATTTTTTTTTTGTTAAGAAAACCCAAAACGATCTAGGGACTTTTAAAGAAATATTTCAAACAAAAAAACTTAAAAAGGAAGTTTGTTTTCTTCTCCTTTTTGGTTTCCTTTCTAGCCACATTTTCGTGGTGAGGGCTTGTTTGTTTGTTGCCTTTTTCTTCGACGCGGTGTTTACTGTTCAGGCTTGTTTGTTCCCCCCGTCAAGGCTTGTTCTTTTACTGTTTTTTGTAATCACTTTTAAGCACTCTTTTCTTTGGCCATGCCTAAGGGTGGTTTTGTAGGTTCTAAAATTCTCATGTCGCTTTCCCTTTTTTTTCAAAAAATAAATTCACAATGTTAAGCCATGAAAATGTACGAAGCATCTGGCCGTAGTTTAATATGATGAATAATTCGATGCATTTGACTATATAGTTCGTGTATGTGCATTGTACGATACTAACAATGGAAATTATTTAAAACATCAATTTAGCATGTGATGTGATGAGGGATGTTCACTTCAAAGAGATAGCCTTTGCAAATGACTCGTGTTACAATTTATCATATGAGTTATAAGTGACCTCTTCTAATCTATGAAGCATGAAAATAGAAATGGAAACAGCGAATCGATACGATACGAAACGACAATTATTTAAATCTCAAAAAATTTCGATTTGAAACGTTATAGAAATGTTAATTAAAAATCATTTTAATTTGTAAAAACTAGTATTCTATACTTTCATAACATATCAAAAATTGAAATTTAAATGAAACACTATAGATTCAAGTTCAAATTTGATGCGAATGTGGATGTTGAGTTATATAGGTTTCGTTAATAACCCAAAAAAATTATCAAAATTTACCCCTGAATGGAGTTTCGAGCCGTTTCCGTAATGTTTTCTCTTCAATACATGTTTCAGGATATTTTGTTGCTTCATAGCTTCTAATTAAGTCAACAAATAATATCACAGGACCGAAAATTCCGTCAAAATATAATTTGGTCTTTCACATATTAGAGATTTTCAATTTGAAAGTAAACATAGATCGTCTTAGATGTGTCATTACTTATACGTAACATCTTAAATAAAAAATCATGAAAGTTGGGAAGGAAGAATCACTACAAATATTCTTCATGGATGGCATATTTATTTTTTTAAAATTATTATAGCATGAACAAGTTATAAAATGTAATCATATACAATAATACTATATAATTACTCATCACACAAACAATTCTCTAATCGTCTTCTACTAGTCATGTTGTACCAATCCTTAGGCTATTTTCTATGGTTGTCACTATCTTGCACATAAGACAAATTTGTAAGTCCTAATGGTTCTTAAACGGCCTTTTTACTCTATGGATGTTCGTGCTTATCATTTGCTCATCATATATGTCAATTCATATGTATATTGTACTATATTTTTGATCAAGTTTAGTTGACTTGGAGGCATATGAAGAAAAGAGGTGCATGAACATAAGAATCAAGGTTTAGAATCAATAGCGAAAACTTTACTTCTATATTATTTGTTTTGAAGATTCCATTTTCCATTGCCATTTTAAAATTGAAACAATTACATTTTGATACTACTTAAATAACAAAATATCCAATAACACTACTGCACTTTAAACATTACAATATATTACTATTTTGATACATGTTGGTTTTTAATTGGTTTATATAATGTTAATAACAACTTTTACACCACACACTGCATATCGCCATAAATGTAACCCACCTATATGCCCCACGATTGCTTTCCCCAAGAGAAAACAAAAAATTTTCCCGTGGCCCATCCCTTGTGGCTTTCCCACGTGAATAATCAGATCAGAGTATCTTTCATTTTTGTTAACCCCCACAAACCTCAAAATTTTACTCATAACTTTCTCATCCGGACTCCGTTTGACACGAAACCAATTGAGTTGGATTCTTCTCGTCGCCCTCTTTCCATAGACACCAACATTGTAATCCCATACCCACTGTAGAGAGAGAACAGGGCATCAACGTCTTCATGTTTTCCAGAGCGATTCTCCGATTCCGGCGACAAATGGGACGAACCACCACCCAAAACTTCATCCTCTCATCATTCTATACACAGCCTAATCAACATTGATCCTTAGTTTGCGGCGGATCATCGCCGGTGAGCCTCACATATTGGTTGAAACTTTCCGGTGAGTTTCCGGCCAAGATAATCTTTGAAACTAGTCTATAAAGCTTTGTTGGGTTGTTTAGATGAAGATTGATATAAAAATCGTATGAAATGATGGTGAGTCAACACAATAGTTCTTTTATTTTGAAGGAACACCTCTTTCATTTTGAAGGAACACCTCTTTCATTTTGAAGGAATACCTTCTTCAACCAGTTGTTCCTTCATTTTGGAGGAACACCTCCTTCATTTTGAAGGAACACCTCCTTCAACCCAGATGTTCCTTCATTTTGAAGGAACACCTCCTTCAAATTGAAGGAACATCTTCTTCATTTTGAAGAAGCACCTCCTTCATTTTGAAGGAACACCTCCTTCAATTATGTTTGAATTTTAAAGGAATGAACACCTCCTTCAAATTGAAGGAACAACTTGAAGGATTTGTTCCTTCAAATTTGAAGAATATATTTCTTCAAATCTAAAGGAACAAATAATTCAATTTTCATGCTATTATTCTTCATCTTCATGGAAAAACACAGAGATTGATGAAGAAAAGTTTGAGCCTTTGATAATGGTGGACGAGAAGCGGAGTGCGGGGCGGGCGATGTGGGGTGCGTGAGCCTCACGCACGCGGGGTGGTTGTGTGCTTTTTATTGGGCTTTTGGGAAAGTAGTAATATTTTGTAATACTTTTGTTGTGGTAATGTTTTTGGGCATAATAAAAATGGAGGGTTGCTATGTACACCCGTGTTTCTTCTTTGGACACCCTGAATTTTTTTTATAATATGTAATTACATTTATATCCTTATGTAAAATTACATATAAGTACTTAATTTCTTTGTACACCCTATATAAAAGTTATGGACACCCATTTAGGTTTCTAAACCCTTGCATCATAGTTTCTAAACCCTAAATATCATTCAATCTCTTATTTTTTATGAAAGACACAATGAAAGCGGATGAATTCGAAGAAGTAAAGGTAAAATATTTCATTGGTTGTATCCAAGTTTTTTTTGTGGGAATTGAATTGTGAATACAAGATGAATTTGAGCAAAGTTTTCTTTTGTTGTCGGTGTCGTTCATCTTAATGTTAAATTGAATAATTAGTGCATCCTTAGACAAAGTATTTATTTACTGTTGTCTAATCGTATGGTTAACGTGTGTAGAGCTCCATTAGGAAGCAATCTGCCGCTTGGAAGGTGTAGGCATTGCTTACTGAGGTAAATTGTTTGCAATAGTTTACTATGCAGATTTGGTTGGTAAACATCGTCATCTTCAATTCATAATAAATTACTTTTTTAATCCAAGGTTACTAATGAGAAATCCTCAAATTCTGCACCCATAAATAACTCCAAATCTGAATATGGATCAGTCGGAGGGAAAGATGAAACCGATAAAGTTCCCAACATTCCAGATACATCGTCAATCTCAGAATTCAAATTTGGGTGTCCAAAGAAAAATTCAAGGGTGTTCAAAAAAATTTGTATACTAAACAAAATAAAGGGTATAAGTGGAAAGTTTAAATCAAGTTTGGGTGTCCAAAGTCGTTTCAAAAAAATAAAATGGGTGTACAAAGTAACTAGGTGTCCAAAGAAGAAACACGGGTGTACATAACAGCCCTCTAAAAATGTGGTAGTAGTTTTTGGGCAGAAGCCCAGCTCCGTTGTCGCGTTTTTAGTAAAAATAAATATAATATCGTTTAATTATATATAAGATTCTTATAAAACGATACAAGACTATCCCCCACCAACCACAAATTTCTGCTTTCCTTGGATCCATTGGAGGAATAAAAATAATCAAACATTGTAATCCACTAGATATGGTCCAATAAGGGTTCTCTGGCATGATCATAGTTGGATATGATGCTACACTATCAGACGATTATGCTTTACTTTTATGTTCTGAGACGGTAAATTCATGACGATTGGGCTTTATTAGGAGTTCGGATTTAAGTATTTAATTCCTGAATCTAAGATAAGATCAATAGTAAACTACATAGTACTTCGAGTTCTCCTAAGCCAGTGGTTTATAGATAGACCAAGGAGATAAGTTGTTTATGAAAGTAAAGAACATGCAATTAAAAAGTCAATAATACTATTGGCACCAACTAGTTTACCAAATGTTGGATACCAACACACGTGGCAAGTGCCACATCATTTTTTTATTAACATAGTGTTCCAATCAAATCTAAAAGCAAATCAATTAATCATTTAACAAAAATAAAAATATCAAATTTCAATCAAGTCAATTAAGCATCAAATCACTCTTAATTGCCTCTCCCTCATTCATCACGCTCAACAAAGGAGAAAAAAAAAAAAAACTCCTAGAACCCTAAAATCCTCTTCCTCCATTGAAGACTTCCACGTGTGCATCACATCAATCCCCTTTCTCTATTTTCTTGATTATATATGATTGTCGATCTAGTTGATTGATTGCTATCCTAGATCAATATGTTAATTTTGGATTTTCTTTACAACATACGTTCTTCATTATTATTTTAGGGTTCAAAGTGTTTTTTGGCGTGAGGAAGAGGGAGGCAA
Organism: Spiraea crenata; assembly: GCA_033992175.1. Taxonomy (NCBI): domain Eukaryota; kingdom Viridiplantae; phylum Streptophyta; class Magnoliopsida; order Rosales; family Rosaceae; genus Spiraea; species Spiraea crenata. Next base: position 1,060,773 of record JAVBHV010000022.1, read on the forward strand.
GGAGAGTTGGTTTGATGTTTAACGTGAAGTGAATTCTTATTTTTTGTTGGTTTTATTTGAGTTGTTTAATGATTAATTGAATTTTTGAAAGATTTAATTGAAACTAGCCTCATCGCACTCGCTACGCGAGTGCGAGAGCCTCTTTTTCTTAGCACGGAAATGAAAATAAAATTGAGGCCAACTAAAAGGAAGAAAATCAGAATAAAAAACGGTTATTATCTACAAATCTTCCGATTAGCAAAGACAAAATTGTAGAAGACATCTGTAAATAAAAATCTCTGGAATTACAAATTAAATAAAAGAAGCAGTGAAAATGCAATGTGGAATGTGCCGTCATAACCTACAAAATCCAACATAAAACAAAGCTACTTTTTCATATATGCTCAAAAATTTACCGTTGAAACTGCAATTAAAACACCAAAACCATCTGTAGATGATAAATAAAAATAGAAATTAGAAAAGCATAGGAATGCGATTTTAGAAGTCATCATTGAAGTTAATAGGCATACAGAGGCATACCTATAGATCATGAAATCGTAGTGCTCAAGTTGTTGCCCCATTTTGCATCTAAAACACGAAGTAGGGAAGAATTAGGAAACCCAGGAAAAAATTAGGCCAAGAAAAGTGCTTATGACCCCAGTATCAAATGCACCAAATTTAAACATATACTTTCAACTTGATCAAATCTTATCCAAAAATAACTACAGACCTAGATATTACCATAACACATTCTGACCACTTGTGGCTCACTTTTGTTTAATTGAGCTTGCCTTTTTATATTGTTGGAACAAACCTACACCAAAAATAACATTATTATTAACAAAATCTTTTGAAAGGCGGAAATTTACTAAAATGTAAAACTACAAAATATATAATCATTACTAATTGCAGATTCCATAGTTCAAATGAAAAATACAAAACCTGGACCAATACGCTGGACCTGAACATCGTTTATCATTAACGCTTTCTCATACGAATCCAACACAGGAAAGCTCATTAACTCATAAACTCATTCCCATAACTCCTTAACTTGCACTTTACTTTGGATCAGGGACGTCAAAGCAGGTTTTTCATAGAAAGAAGATTAATTATAAATTGGCAGGAAAATAGATTGTTCTTAAGTAGGATCACATAATATAATGATTTTATGTGCATGCACTTTATGAATCATAGAGAAAGTATTAGTGAGATGTATATATACCAAGAAAAAAAATACAACACAGATCAAACATACGCTTAATATCAAAATATATGTAGACCAAGTTCCTAAGCCATGTTTTGGTGTAAAGAAATCTGTTACATGTTTTGCATCAATTAGGTTAGGAACTTGGGTTGGTTTTGTGTTGTCCATTTTTAACTCCTTGATGGCAATTAAGGATTAGGCATATGTAACAGATTTAAATAACCTATACAATATAAAACAACACAAAAGATTTCATAGTATAGGTTCCTTCTAATCCAGCACAAAAGATTGGGCAAAAAAAAGTGGCTAAACAGTTTGTATACGAAACAGCTTGAAGCTGTAACATGGCATAACTTGTTTGATCCATTCAGTATAACTGTATAACTTGTTTCAAGCGTACATGGATTACCAAGTTTTTATAACAATATAAAACCATGATAATTAAATTTGTTGTGTATGTTAAATATACCAGGCATGGATAGAATAATGCATACTCTGTTTTGGCGGCAGAAAAGTTGCTTTCATCCATTTCTGAGATTTTTTTTCCCTTAAAAGTGATGATGGATGCATCATCCTCATCAGCAGCTGATGCAATATTTTCTGCACCTTCCGAAGCCACATTTGCTTCCATTTGTTTTTTCACTTGCAGCATCACTTAGGTGCAAAATAGGCAAAAAGAAAAATATTAGAGACCCTGCGTAAAGCAGGAGCCTTGTGCACTCGTGTATCAGAATCTATCCAATTACTAATGGTGAAGCAATTGTTTAAATTGCAATTGTTTAAGAGAGCAGTTTCCTTACCAAGGCATCAACTAACAAACACTCCAAACCATTAAATTGCATTTCAGGTTTGTAAACTTTGGGTCTCCACATTTGACAGATGCAGACTTTAAGTCGGAGGCCACTTTCGAAAGGTTCCAAACTCTGGATCGAAATTGTGGCCATTGCAGTGTAACACTGCAAACCAAAAAAATTCTTGTTAGGATATGTAAATGTATATGGGAAAAGAGTGACATCACACATTAAGAAACTTTCCATACCGTTCAGAACCAAAGGGCCACGTAACATGTTTTTCACCAATTAAATTAACAACAAAAGATCAAAGACTGAACTCTATTCAAACTTCCAAACCAAATGAAGGTTCATATCCACCTTGTTTTCAATGGAGAAACATAGCTGTTATGATTTTGTAGTTGGGAGGTTCTTTAAGAATTCTGCATTCAAAGACATGGCCTTAAATGCTTGAAAATAATTCCAACAAAGCTACAGCGAAAGATCTTCTCCCTATGCTATCTTAGCTCTGTCACATCAACACAAAAGTATTATTATATTACCAATAGGTAATAACAGCTTTCCAGCGAAAGCTCTTAAGCCAAAGAATCATCTAGAGATGACAGGATCATGAAGAACATGAGAGAAGCTTACCTGATCGATGGGTGAGTGCTGCAGCTGCGTTTTGGAGTATTAAAACTGGCATTGACCAATACACATCATCAAGAAAGAAAGTAATGAGATAATAAACAGATCAATCAAACCTAAATGTAGACTGAAGAACTAAAGAAAAAAGCTTGAAATAAAAATGGGCAAATCCCATAATGGAATATGCTAAGTTTTCTAAAAAGGGTAGGCTGAAAAGGACATAAATGTATATCAAGGTGCACATGATAACAACATCCATGAACCACTCACCTTTTTTTTTTTAATGTTTTTGTGAATGTGTTAGAATCCAGCAATTTACATGATTGCATAATAAGCTGGTAGGAAAGGCAATAGCAAGGATATTGGTAGAGATGCCAATGAAAGTAGGGGTGATAATGAAAGGCAGTGCTGGTGGTAATATGAAAAGAAAGCTGCAAGTGTAATACCAATGTGTTTTCTAGTTTCAAATGGAAATGAACAAAAGTTATTTACCAGTAAGATCTAATATACAATGAATTATTGAGAATTTGATGACTGCGAAACTATTATGACGTCAAAAGTTAGCAAACAACAGACACTTTCTTAATACCTAGATAACTAAAATATGAACAAACAATAACAATAGAAAACTTGACAAAATCCGAATGTAAATAAAACCTATTAACAATACAAATTAAACATACCTAGCAATAGCATAATAGCCAAAAATGGTAGGAATTGACCAAGATTGAAACCAACTTCCTCTGGTTCACAATCTCTGATAACTGCGATAAACAAACATACCAACACGCTCAAAAACCAAAACAATCAAAAATATAGATCAAGTAAAATCGTAGAAATCAATCAATTATTAATGAAAATAAATCAAATACCTTTTAAGTGAGAGAGAATATCAGTGTTAACCAATATTCACATCTTCAGTTGGATGTAAGTAAAATCTCTTTGTACACAACGTTTCTTGTGAAGACTCCTTCTTGGTTGGCTAGTTCGCCTTTCTTGACTAACACTTTTGTTGTAGTTGCTGAAACACCTCTTGATAAAGCCACATACAACTGTCCATGACTGAATACATGATCTGGCAAATAAATTCCTACATTTGGTATTGTTTGACCTTGTGATTTGTTTATGGTGAGTGCGAAACTCAACTTTACAGGGAATTGCTTCCTTAGCATTTCAAATGGTAGGCCGGCACTTTTAGCAGTCTTCATAGAGATCCTTGGTAAAAACACCCTTGTTCCTGCAAACTGTCCCGATAAAATCTCTGCATCAATAAGATTATTATAAACTCCATGGCAAGCTAGTCTAGTACCATTGCACAGCTCCATTTTCGGATCAATATTTCGCAACAACATTATTGGAGCGCCTTTTTTCAAAGTTAATTGATGTGGTGGCATTCCACCAAGTGAAATCGAATTCAAGAACTCTTGTTGATACAAATTTGTCGTATCATCCTCGACTGAATCAAAAGAGTATAAGGTGTGTTCAGATCCTGGAAAAGCATTGATGATCATTTCATTGAGCTTGTCGGCATCCTCATTTTTAGGAGTAATGATCGCCCTATCTACCAGGTATGTTGCATCATTTATACGGTTTTGTAAGTCAGGAAAGATTTCATCAAGTAATTGGTTGATGGATTGCTGACCTAACCATGGTAAGACCAAGGTTGATGGCAACTTGATCATGTCTTCGTGGACAGTTGGTTGTTCTCCATTGCCAACCTGAAGTAAGAAATCAGAAAATTCTTGATCATTGATGGATCTCATATTTTGTTCAAGATGAAGGATCTTCACATGTGGCCAAAAAGAAGAATTAATCACACTGGCTTGGATCAATTCTGATCTTGTAGCTTTTGGCACAACTGGTAGAACTTGTCGAAAATCTCCGCCAAAAACCATTACCTTTCCTCCAAAGGCAAGTCAATACCTAGTATGTCTTGAAAAGTTCGATCTAAAGCCTCAAATGCAAAGCGATGTGCCATTGGTGCTTCATCCCAGATAACAGCTGTTGTTCTTCTGATCAACTCGGCCAAATCAGATTGTTTACTAATAGAGCATGTGGAAGATGCATGTGGAGTTAGAGGGATTTTGAATCTGTTGTGTGCTGTCCTTCCACCAGGCAATACTGTAGCGGCTATTCCAGATGTGGCGACAGCTAGTACAATATGGCCATTTTTTCTCAAGTTTGCTAACAATGCACGATATAAATATGTCTTCCCAGTCCCCCCTGGTCCATCAACAAAAAATATGGAATTGTCATTGCGCTGAATAGTAGAGAGTATACAGTTGTATGCAGCTAGTTGATCATTATTTAGACAATGAAGTGCATTTAGGTCTTCCGGAACAATGGGAACAGAAAGTTCATCTTCTATTGTCCGTGGAGGGTGTGATTCCACTTGACAATTTTCTGTCATGTGTGGTAAGTCGTAGTCAGACACGGACTTATTATGTTGTACCAACAACTTGTTTAAGTCTTGTAAAAGCTTGTTCTTCACCCAGTTGTTGGTTGTGGTACTTGAGGAAGTATAATCATCAACCATGAACGAATAAAATTCATCCCACAGTCGCCGTACTGCATGTGGCTCACAATAAACTAAAATTGTCACAAACAGTCTTCGTAAAACTGCTGGCATCCTAATGTTAGAGGCCTCCTGTAAGCATTGTCTAATGCTATCATCATCTTCTAACAAACCTCGTTGTTCTACTGCCTTCTTAAATGTTGGTTGTAATATGCCGTTAGCTGTTCTTAAATCTTCAAATGATGTAGGTCCTCGAATGTGGTTAAGAAGAATACGTAAGTAGAACTTTTCACCTTCTGTAGGGGAGACCGAATATATTCTTCCAACCGCAGTTCGATTCTTTTGCCTTTCACTCCAAACTTTTTGATCCTGATTCCATATAAATCTTTGAGGGAATTCTCTATATAAGTAATTTCGCGCTTCCATACATGAGGCATTTTTAGTGAAAAACTCTGTAAGCATAGTCATTGAGTTTGTGTCGTCTGCCAAAATCTTAGATACCTTTTGGTAAGGATGGAAATGAACAGCTTGCCTATTTGGAAGATGAATTTGCAATCTCTCCACTGAAGGATTCATTTTATTCATTAAAAATTTGTATATCCTCCACAAAGCTTCAGGTGCACAAACCCATCTTGCATCAATAAACTGCTTGATTTCATCTTGAATAGGTTCGGGACGAACTTGAATAGCAAATCTGTCGGGACCTTTGTAAACATACTTGTACAGATACTTGACACTTTTGATGCTGCAGCAGATCTCAACATTAATATGACAATCATATCGAAGGAGTAGCCATGGGTTATATGGGACAACCCAACGATTATCAACCATTATATGTGCATTGCGGTCTAGTGGCACTGGAGCTTGATTATCTCGCCTACGGTAGACTGGATATGAATCATTTCCTTGAACTGTGACTGGTGCAAATGGTTTGGGATATTTTTTTTACAACTTCCACTTTTCATACAAGGCGACCTTGAATTTTGTATACCACACGGACCATGTATCATATGACTCAACACTGCTTCATATAAATTTGGCTCATCATTCTTACTTGGTATTTCAGCCCAGACTACTTGGTCATAATCATCTGGACTATTCAGCTTATCATTTTCATCTAACATGAGAAGCATGTGCACATGTGGGAGACCGCGTTTTTGAAACTCAATGACAAAAACGTGTGCAACAACTTTTCCCAAAACAGCTTTTTTGAGGACATCATTTTTCAGCTCTTCCCACTTTGCATGAAACACCCGTGTGCATAAATCTGGACGATCATGTGGGGCTTGGCCAGGTAATAGCTCCCTTCTTATTTCTTCCCAAGAGGGATTACATGTCATTGTGAGAAAAAGATTTGGCCTTCCAAACTTTTGAACTAAAGCCATCGCATCTTGGTACCTTTGATACATGTCACGAGGACTACCAATGAATGAAGAAGGGAGTATAGTCCTATGACCGACATTTCCTATTGCATTACAGTCATAATTCATATATTTTTATGAATTAAAATGAATGGAAGCTAGTATTGGGGATCATGGTAAAGGTCATACCTGCATTGTTTTCTCCTGATTGCATAGAGTCCTGTAGTCCTTGGTATAGTTCAGTTCGAAGCTTGTTTTGATTCAACCGGCACCAACAGAGTTTTCCTGCTTCTATTTTTACATAGTTATCCACTATGTACTGTTGTAGTAATCGGCCGGCACGAAGAAGTAGTGATTCATTGTCTTCACGGCTCTACAATGATAGTCATTATCAATCATAGTTGAAAAACAATTTTATACGAAAGACAAATAGAGTTTTTTGATTACCTGTAAAACATAGGCATAATAGTCACGACATGTTAATTTTTTACCATTCCTGCCCTTTTTCAAATTCATATCCCATCCATATGTTCCATAGGGTAATAATAATGGATATTGTAAGGGATCATAATAGCCAACATTGTCTTGAACATTGATAAGTTGGCCCTGGACATTTTCTACCATAATATTTCTGCCCTTCAAATTTTCATTTCCTTCATCGCCTACAATTATGGCAGCAACCTGAGATGCAGATGGCAAACAATATTGTCTTTGATTAGGAGACCGTTCCTTGATAATAAGTCTGCAATTATGTAGATTCTGTCGTTCTGCAAGGTGACGGAGTGTATGCACAAATGGATTATGTTGATTCAAGATGTGTTGTATTTTCTCAACTATATTTCTATTCAAGAAATCATTTTCTTACAGTCGATTGTCAATTTCATGATCTGTGTCATATATATACAGCTATAGGAATCTTGGTCTGGTGTCACCAATTGGTAGTAGACTTCCAATCGTATGATATATGGAGCCTTGAGCACGAAATGTGTAGATACCACCTCCAGTTGTCAGGCTTTCATCAAGATGCACGCCCATTGAGGTGAAAGCAAAGACATGATTGTAAGCTCGGATGTATTGTCTGAAATGCCTACCTTCGATAGTTTGGTCAGCAAAAAGCTCAACCATTTCTGGTGGAGAGGGAACTGGGGGTAGTACAATTTTTCCATCACCACAACATAACTCTGAGGTTTTGTGAGGACGAAATAACCAGGCACGACAATGTGGACATCGTTTTCGAGCTGGCAAATAGTTTCGACTTACACCAATGGGTTCATAAAATTTTCGGGCCTGATTATGGAATGTCCTTCTTGTCGCTGTATTATGTACTCTGGTCGAAACTTCATTGCTACTTTGCTCATTGAGATATATGGTTTCTGTAGACAGGTAATGTAAAGGTCTATATTTTTTTTTTCTTTCCAAAGTGAATGATTATATGGCGACGGCAAAGAAATAAAGAACAACAATTTAGTAGATTACCAATGTAGCTGGAACTTTGGATCATCTGAGAGTGCAATGTAGTCGACGCTTGATTACTGCTTCCTTCATTGAATGGCTCGAATACTGATTGTCCTGTATGTTTTGAAAACAAAAATAAAGAACATAAATTTTCACATAGAGGATTGATATGTTATGTACATGAATATGTTCTTCAATTTCACTAAACCAATTGCATAGATTTAATATTTAACACCAAAGAAAATATGGTTATACCAGTTGAAACACCAGAAGTATGGCCTTCTTGAATTAATAGATTTCTTTTGCTCATTCTAGCTCTTTTCGATGGTATGTTAACACATGACACATTTTCAACACATGCATGCTTTTTGTTCTGAGTTTGAGAGATTTGTATATGGCTCGTTTTGGCTTTTTTATTGGCTGGAGTATTAGAAATCTGGTCTTTTTGGATTATGAGATTTTGTTTGCTATTTATAGCTCTTTTGGACATTATGCTTGATTATCTCCAGCACACAGAGAAATAGCTGAAGGCAAGAAAAGGTGCACAAATTAAATCAAACCAAATCAAGCGAAACAGTTCCCAGCAAAAAAAACTACACCTATAGAAATAATAATTTTCAAACAATACCATAATTGAACTAATTAACTATAGCTTCTATACCTAAGCAAAGAACATTGGACATGCCAATAAAATCACAACTACAGCAAGAACAATTTGCAAACTACATGATATACAAAATTGCCTAGGGATAACTATTATGCATAACCTCTTGAAGAGCCGAACAAAAAACTGACTTGTTGCCTATGAACAAAGAGAATAGTTCTGAAACACCAAAAAACCAGTTATAAAGCACCTATCAAAATTGGGAAGACAGAGAAATGAAATTCAGTGAGCTATCTAAAGAGAGAAGACTGAAGACAATGAGATTGTATATGACAAAATAATCTGTTAATATACATATAGTAGACCAAGGAGCAACCAAATTATCATTGGTTTGGCATAACTGGTAAAGCGTGATCCTGATTAATATACAACATACAACATTCAATCAATCAGTAGCCAAAGTTTCCAAGCTAAGCATAGATTATATAGCAAACACTTTGCTGTTATTTCAAATAACTTGGTTCTATTGCTATGCTAAAATAACAAAATATCTCAAAACTAATGAACTACACCTTCTATAGCCTAACCAAGCAAAACAAATACAGCTCGACAACATGACAGCTATAAGAATAACAATTTATAAGCAACACAAAATCCAATAACATCTAAGTAAAACTACAATGCATGACATCTTGAAAAGATGAAGAAAAAATAACCTGTTGTGTAGCAGGAATGAGTAGAGCTAGCAAACAGTCGAAAACAACAGCTATGCAACACCTACCAAAATGTGAAAATGGAACAATGAAATCCATGAACAATCAAAACAGAGAAAACTAAAGATATTCAGATTCTGTTTGTCATAATGGTCTAGGAACATACATAAATCAGACGAAGTAGCTGTTTCTTCCTGTTAGTAGTACAATTGTAAAAACTATTCTATGTCTTTGCTTGTGGTTTGGACAAATACTCATGTATATCTTGATAGTTTTCAAGTGGAAATAAACTAATTAATCTGAAAGTATGTAAAAGGATGGGCCAGAAAAGGAGGTGAGATAGAATGAATTGAAAAGCCAACAATTGTTGGAACATCCATGATGCATCCCTTTTTTGCATCACGGGTTAGATAAAAAAGATAACCCCAAAGTTGGAACATCCCTTATTTTCTACAGCAAAAGATATCTAAGAAAATAGACCAAATTCAATCAATTGAGAGAGTTTTCACATTTGATAAGCAATCTGCTAACATCGTCCAATAGATTAACTACAGGACAATCTATGTGTACTCATCTCCAAAGTCAGTTTGTGGCTGTAAATTACCTCTTTCTTAACCGGCTCTTCTTTCTTTGACAAAGTGAACTCGATATGACAGGGAGATGACATATAAGCTGCAAAACAGGAATTAAAATGATGTTCAGACAAACTCTAAGCAATAATCACATAAAGAAGGTAACTCCTCAGCATAAGAAGCAAACTTACAATTGATTTTTCTATGAGCACGATATGTGTGGCAACTCTGCTTTTCAGCCTGGTTGACCTGGATGTGAGAGACATAAAGTGAATCGACATCCAGCCCCTCCACCAAATTACATATAGTGAAGAAAATAAAAAGCATAAAGACACTTGATTTCTTGAAATCCAAAATGTGCCTTCGGATTTCTTTGACTTTACCCCAACTACAATTCAAGCCCTCAATCTGGAAATACATGCCTGAAAGACAAACGAATACAACCTATATATTTATAAATAAAAAAAACCAACGTAGCAAAAATAAACTCCAAAAATGCAAAGGACGAAAGCAAACCTTCAATGGCATCTTGGAGAGTCTTGAAGCCCAATCCAACAGTCTTCCAGAAGCGGTTGCCTCCCTTTGCAAGCCTCTTTCCCTTCTCTGACTTCTTTGAGCTGCAAAAAAGTCACACGAAATCCATACATTAACCACAAAACCCACCACCAATCTCATTCTCATAAAACAATGACCTCTGTTCTATTTTATTTACCAAAAGCAAAGTCATTTGATTTCAGCTAAAACAAATAGACAAAACTTATCACTAAATCGGATCTAGATTCCCAAAAACCCTAAAAAGATGAGATTTTGAAGGCAATTTCATATGTGAGGAAAACCTTGGGCTGCTTCAAGAAGGCTTTCTCGTTTGCAAAACACAAATTATATGTCTGCAAAACAAATAATTGAATAAAATTCGTGTGATTTCAATTGGGATATCATCAATTTCCATAAACAATTACTTATTCCTTAGGCTTAATTTTCATACGGATTATCTGTCTTAAAAAAAGATAGAACTATACCGAGACAAATCACACACACACACAGAATGAATTCCATCTCCATAAAAAACCAATTGAATTATAAAAAATAAAAATAAAAACAAAACAAAACCGTGACTATACAACTATTGAAACCATAATTTCAATTTCAAGATGAAAAAACTCTAATCGAATCTACAACTATTGAAACCTAACTATAAATCATGTTATATTGTGAAACAAAGATACAAACACTCATCAGTTTCAACAAAATTACCTTCAAATCGAATTTTGTAATGAAGAATCGGATGGCCACAGGAGAGCTTGGAGGAAGAAGAAAGATGTGGTTTTTGCACAAAGACACGTGATTTCAAATTATAAGCGGCAGAATCCGTGGTTGGGAACAGATGGGGAAGGTCGAAAGCGGATGAGGAAGCTATTCGTGAAAAAGTCGATGATGGGTTGGTGGTGCGATGATGGGTTAGTTGCCGTCAATTGGTTGGTGGTGCCAATCAAAATACAAAAAATTCATCAACCCAGATCATAATACAACAATTCACTCACTACCCAATACCGAAATTTCCATTAGCCCTAATATACATGAAAGAATGATCCAAAAGAACCTACCTTTGGTTTAACTGAAAAACAGGAACCACACCGCCGGCCGAATAGCAGCTTCCAAACAGCAAAAGAACACCTACAAATCATGAAGAAAAAGGACATGATTAAATAAGCATAGATTAAAACAGAGAAAGCTCTAAGAAAATTAAGAAGAACACGGAAAAATTCACAGACCAAAGCAACAATTAGAAAACTCGAAACACCAAAAAGTCGATGAGGGGTTGGTGGTGCGATGAAGCGGAATCGGCGATGCGCTACAGTGGGAAGGAGCTCCGGTTGATGGTGCGACAACGCGAAAGCGGCGAGCGAAAGGGCGGGAGAGATTTTTTTGGGAAGGAGATTGAAGCTTCGGGCTGCTTCTTGTGGGTTCTGATAAACAAATTTGGGGGCAGCTTGGGGAGGTCACTGCACAGAGGAGAGAGCCGAGGAATAAGCTGAGCGGCAAAATCGGGATTTCACTGTTCGAAGCGTGGTACTGTTCTTAAGCACAGTGGAACTTTGCAATCCGCTTTGTAATATAGATAGGTATGTAATTTATAATTAAGATGATGTGGCACTTGCCACCTGTGTTGGTATCTGAAATTTGGTAAACTATTTGGTGTCAATAGTGTTATTCTTAAAAAGTTCTCATATTCTAAAATTTTCATCCTAACCGGCAAGCATGAACCAAACAGATGCATCAACTATTTTGATGTATATAGTGTTGATTAACTCTCTTCAGCACTTTTTAAGAGTTTTGGAATTCAGTAATTGTCTACGTTTCAGAACTCAAGATTTCGTTCCCAAGTGTGTGAACTCTTCGAAAACCTCTCTCACATTATTCACCTACTCATTTGGCTTTTCGCTAATGCAAGGGAAACTAATTTTATAACATCAGGTTTGCGCGTTTGCATAATCAGAATGCACTTGGTTCGATTGTTGCAAATAGGTATATGTTTTCTAGTGGTTCCATTGTTCTGTTGAACTGAGGTGGGAAACCAAACCACAAATATTGTGCCAGCTGAATTTCCTTATCAGTTCACGGAAAATATTCTTATAGCAAATTGACCTAGGGACTTTTGGACATTCCAGTTTGCTAGATGGGACGCGCAGAGACAGTGTTTCTAAAAATGATATTTGTATTTCTGTGAAGCTGTAAATTTCCAGCCAGAATATAGGCAACAAAGGATTGCAGCTTTTTATTTATCTAAATATATAAAAGCAAGCATTAATTCTTTCATCTTGACTTGACAATTTCTCCTTTCATGGCAAGGGAGAGGGCACTAAGACTGCCCCCATCTTCCACTCTCACCCCTGGCATCACTATTGCCCTACTCCCTACAAAACCATCTTCTCCTATACTGATCTTTCCAAACTTGACTTTTCCCTCATCACCTTCATATATGTGCCCAAACAAAAGTGCTTCTTTTCCTACGCAACCGCCCCTCTCGATCTCCACCATTTCAGGATTCAACAAAGCTCCCATGCTGTCTACATAAGCACCTTTGTTGAGCTCAATCTGGGAACCCATAAGCTTCATCCACACCAGAAAGAAAACTGATCCTCCTGTCATTTCCATGAAATAGTTTCCAACCAAAGTTCTAAAGGCTTGCCATGTTGTGTCCAAAAAGACTGCTCTGCTCCAAATGTGTATAGCTTCACCTTCTTTCCTCTTTCCCACTAAAACCCATTTAGCAACAACACAAGCTGAACCGGCCAGACAGCCTGAAGAAACCCAAAACAATGGAAACAACCAATGTAGGGGGAGCTTTTGAGCATTCTTCAGGTAAAGAAGCCAGTTCAATGGAGCGCAGATTACTAATCCCAGCAGGAAATGAGGTAACATGGTTTGGAGTAAAGGTTGAGCAAATGTGGCCCATATGATCTGAGATAAACTTCTTTCCAATGTCACTTTTTGGTCATCCTTTTTCTTCAAGGCAGCTGCCATGGGACAGCCAGAAAGGTCTACTTTGACATCAGACTGATCTATGAAGACCTTCCACGACTCTGGAAGGGGTTCACCGTTCCTCAAGTGTTGGCAGATCTCATAGATCAATGAACGGCCATGATCTATTGAAGCACTCTGGGAGCATGAGGAAGCCCGGATGACATCTACTTCACGGCATTGAAGGAAAGGATTAAAGTCCAGCTTTTCTGATTCTTCTGCGGATAAATTTTGACTGATGTTGATCTCTCCAACATCAATATATGGGAACTCCACCTCATTCCATGGTTTTGTGCAGTCTAGTGCAATGTCACGTGTAGATTCATCATGAGGAACTGGCCGGACCTGTAACTGGAATATATACCGAACTCCATCTTGGGCATTCACACGACTGTGGAAATCTTTAGCAAGGAAAAGGAGAGGACGAGTATCCTTTTCATCCCTTGGAATTGCACCTGTATCAGGTGGAAGAATTCCAATGGGATCTACCTTACCTGCATCCTCACTAATATTTTCATCAGAAGGCCTTAACTTGAATTTGACATACATTTCTTGTCCATCTGTGAACCGGAATAGCCTGCAGATGTTTGAGTAGTAATGAAGCTCAGCATATGAGTTTGCATGGCGTAGGGAAGTCCACACTGCATCTCGCACATGTGGGGCTCGCTTGACATACTGCTCCCTTGCAGCAAGACCACACACTAGCCACGTTGCAAAATCTGCAATTGTGCGGGCGTAGAATGCGTTTCCTGTCTTCAGTGTCAAGTCAAAGAGTCGGGAGTCTCTAGTTTCATCGGAAAGAATTCTTATGGCCGCACCACGTGCATCAATCCTTGCATCATCATCAGCACTCAAGCTATTGCTATGACGGATTATGACAGGATAGCTCTTTCCAGGGCAGAAGATCTTGTGGTCCGGCAATCCTTTGATGTTGTCATAAATCTTCAAGTATCCCTTCCCACTAACACCAATTCGATGGAAATATCTTGACTTAACCTTCAGAGTTGTGGCAGCCAAATTTGCAGCAAGGTTTCCCACTATTTTCTTATACTTTAGGTCCATCTCTTCTATTCTATCATCCAACAAATGGGTTGTGTTCTTGATCATGACTGGAGTCTGAGATCCTACATAAACACCACCCGCTTGGAGAATTGAATTCACTGGTGCCACTGAAAGAGCACCAAGAATAACATCTTTCTGAATAACTGAACCAGGAAGGATTACACTTTCACTCCCAACTACTGAATTGTCCTGCACCTCAATTTTCCCACTAGTAAACCCATTGGAGGAATAAAAGCCAGCAATAATCCGACTGAAATCACCAAGATGGACACCAGAACCAAGTGAAATCAATTTCGGGTCAGAAATGGCATTGATGGCCCTGATAGAACAATGTTTGCCGACCTTTGCACCCAGAAGGCGCAAATACATGCAGAAGGCTTCTGTTCCAGAAAGGAGCTTAGCAAATCTAAGGTGACAGGCAATGTTGAGTCGGTGGCGAAGCCAATTTCTGTAATGGGATGGCCTTTTCTCTTGTTTACTAGAAATAAGATGGTTCAAAGCACTTGTGAGGAGGCTGAGTACTGTGCCATAGGCTAAATAAGCAGCAGCTATTGAGATGGATGAGGAAATCATGTCTGATGGGACAGTAGAAAACATGGTGGCATAAGCTATTATGGCGTAAGGCATCCAGTGAAAGGCTCCAAATATGCAAAAAAATGCAAATTGTTGAAGGGAAGGAGGAGTTTCAGACAACCAAATGTAGATCGAGTACACAATAGCAGCTGAAAGAGTACTGAGGAACCCAACTAGGTAGATCCCTATGAACTGGTATATGGCTTCAACTTGAGTTACATTTGAAAATTTTGGCAACATTGCACCCTGAAATCATGCAAAGAAAAATGTTGAGCCGTAGCAGTTTCTAAGTTCGACCGCTTGATAGCATGTCTACAGATTCATAAAAATATGCAATAGTACCCCTTGATATGTCAAATATCTACATATCAGCATAAGAGATTTGTTTAACTGGATGCATATGTAAATGCCTAATGATGCATCACGCATACATTCTAAGGCAATTATGGAAGGCAGTTTCTCATTTAAAAGAAAGAAACTCTGAAAATATTGTATTCCATAGGACCTGCAGTTAAATGAAAGATAAAACAAGGAAATATCCAAGGTTCGATTCCCTTTGTAACACTATTAAAAGCATAAGCAACACTATGCAATTTTTAAGTTGATTTAGATCACATGCAGTTCATTGTGGACATGGTTTCTATGTGTCTGCAGAATTCCACAAAAATGAAGATTATGGAAGAAACTGAGAATTCCTTAAAGTTGGATTAATGGGGGAAGAAACGCCACTTACATTGTGATGATTTTTAGCATTGACAGCAGATTTGCCTCCACTTTTTTGCAACGCCATTACCTCAGCCTCTTCGCCCAAAATGGTTCCCTTTTGGACTACTGCATAGGGACCAATCGATGAGTTTTGACCAATTCTTATTGGAAGAAAGCTTAAGACTCCATTCTTCACTTCATGACTTTGAATCAAAGCCCCTTCTGCAATCACAGCTCCATCTCCAATCGAAACCAGAGATGGGTCTGTTATGTCAACTGTATCAAGTAAAACTGAGGATCCTATTCGAGCTCCAAGCATCTCGAACCAATGCTTGAGGAACACTGTTCCTCGCAGATGCTCAGCCAATACTTTCGAAGCAACTTCATGGGCCTTGTACAGCGCCCACCACTTAACAAAGTCTACTGACCAAATGGATACTTCAGGGTTCAGGGCATGGTTTGGTTTTAAGAAAGAATTCCCCAAGAATGCCATTGAAACACAGGTGAAAAGTATGCAGGATATCCAAGCAATAGGAGCAAAAGCCAGAAGGGTCAAATAATCCAAGTAGGGAATTCCTTCTACCAATGCATGGGTGGCTGAGACACAACTCATGAAGGCGCAAATTGATAAATATGCAGGAAGGGATAGCATGAGAGCAACATAAATAACAGCCAGGGACTGGGATAACCAGATGACTGAGTGAGGAGACTCTGGAAGTTCCATCACAAACTCAGCAGAATCAACCTCAATGTCAGCTTGTGAAACATTGGACAACAGATGAGGTTGAGAATTCCTTACAAGACTTTCTGAGAAGCTTGCCAACTCTGCAATGCAGGTCGCCGTAAAAATGTCGACAGCTCCTACCGGCACTCCAAGAAAGTCCGAGAGTTTTTGAGCTGCTCTTACCACACCAATCGAGTCAATTCCATAAGACACCAGGTTTTCAGTGTCAGAGATTTTGTTGATTGAAATACCAGTCTGCTCGGAAACTAGGTGTTTCAAGAAGTCGACAATTTCCTTGTTACTCATCTTGGGGCTTGGAACATGAGATGGAGTTGTTACCAATTGAGGTCCAGAATTCCTCACAAGATTCTCAGAGAAGCTTGCCAAGTCTGCAATACAGGTTGCGGTGAAAATATCCACAGCTCCTACTGGCACACCAAGAAAGTCAGAAAGTTTTTGAGCTGCTCGGACAACACCAATTGAGTCAATTCCATAAGACACTAGACTTTCAGTGTTGGAGATTTTGTCGACAGAAATACCAGTCTGCTCAGAAACTAGGCGTTTCAAAAAGTCGGAAATTTCTGTATTGTTCATCTTGGGGCTTGGTGGTGGAGTCGTTCTGGAAAGGTGAGGACGAGGGGTTATTCCCTCCTTGCATGTTCCTGTAGTGAAGGACCGAAGCAGTCTTCTCTTTGTTAAGATTGGCTCTGGTACGACATTCAAAGTCCCATCAGTAAACTGCTGGAGGCATTCAAATCTTTTGATTTTTCCAGACGTTGTTTTACTAATCGTTTTTGGCCTGATCATCTTGACAGAAACAACACTCACCCCGTGTTCTTCTGCAACACGAGCTTGAATTTGTTCAACTACATCTTTGCCGACAGGTTTACCATCTTTAACCTCCGCAATCACAACCAAACCAACCCCATCAGGGCTGTCTGGAACTGGAATTCCTTTCGTTGATAGGATTTCCACTGGAACAGGAATGACAGCACAACAACCGGGGCGCACATGTTCTGATGCATTCTCTACTGTCTTCTCTACATCTGCCGAGTAAATATTCCTTCCTGCTACAATGATAAGATCCTTGATTCTTCCAGTGATGAATAGATTTCCATCAATTATTCGTCCCAAGTCCCCAGTTCTGGTGTAGATACGTCCAGGATGGTCAGGGAGCTTGTTCCTGTATGTTGTCTGGCTTAGTTCTTCCCTCCCCCAGTACCCAATTCCAGCACTGGGACTACTAATCCAGATCTCCCCTTCCTTTCCAGCTTCTTTGAGCTCCTCTTCACTCTCTGGATCGACTATCCTAATATCAACATCTTCGTCATTGGGATTCACATACCCGCAACAGACTCTTCCTTGCCAATCAAGCATGATAGGCTTCCCTTCACCATATGCACAACTGACAAACACACAATTCTCAGCCAAGCCATAGCCAGGTGCCATCACCTCCTGAGATAAACCTAAAGGACGAGTGAGCTCAACAAATCTTTTCACAGTCTTCTGCCTCACGGGTTCAGCAGCAACCATAAGGAAAGTCATGGAAGAAAGGTCAAATTTCCTATTCTTGTTAGACTCCAGCCTTCGAACTACTAGCTCAAACGCAAAATTGGGGCCTGCGCTGTGAGTAGCCTGATATTTGCTCATGATTTGGAGCCATAGCAAAGGGTTCATGATGAATGTCAATGGGGAAAACAAAACTGCAGTTCCCCCACTGACTAGAGCTGTGAAAAGTCCTCCAATGAGCCCCATGTCATGGTATTGAGGAAGCCAGCTCACTAGAACTGTTTTTGAGGTGCTCTTGTATCTCCTCCGCATCAGTTTCACATTATGAATGAGCCCACCATGAGTTATCATGACTCCTTTAGCATCACCAGTTGAACCGGATGTGAATTGCAGAAAACACACATCACCCGGCTGTGGTTCAAACTCATTTGCTATATCTTGAACAGCCACGTTCTTGGAGTTCTTAACCCAAGAATCTGTATGTAACCAAGGAAGATTGGGCCACCGAGCTGCGGATTTCTGATTTTTACCAGTCAATGAGATCATATTTTTAACTGAACCTGCCTGGACTGCCCAGTGATAACTAATGGTTGAAAGAATTGCCACTGCACCAGATGATTTAGCAATGTTTTCAATCTTCAAAAGTGCTTGACCACCTCTTTGTAAAGGATCTGGAGGTAGAACTGGGACTGGTAAAACATTAGCTCTTAAGCATCCAAAGAAAGCATCTACGAACTCCAGACCAGGGACATGGACCAGGAGGACCCTATCTCTTGGCTTGATTACTGGTTTCTTGCATGTCAAGAGTTTCTGAGCAATGCAAGAAGCATTGGCATGAAGTTCGGCATAAGTTCTTTGGCTCACCACTGCCCCTTCTTCACTAATCCAAGAATAGAGTGTCTTGTCTTGAGTGACACTGTGAGTTCCCCAGTGCTTTAGATAGCCATCAAGGGAAGACAGATCAGGAAACTCCACTCCTGGTAATTCGTCCATCTTTTTAGGGCATCCTCCCCACTCTTGTTGCAAGGGAAACAAGCTCTGCAAAAAGAGATGTTTATACCATGTAAATAATTCTCCATTAAATTTAGACTTTTCAATCAGCCAATTTGATTAAGGTATTCATGAAATTCAATACATGATATTTGGTTACCTTAGTATAAGGAAATTGTGGCACAGGACTGTCATTTGCAAAGTGCTTGCAGATTAAACCCATAGCGTATGATGAATTTCTCTCCGTCAGTTCAAAAGCCATTAGTCCGCCTACATAGTAAGTATTTCTGAAGCCTTGAAGTTCTGATTCCAATTTCCCATAAAATCCATCCATCATATCTGAATTATAAAAATACAAAATTAGCATCCTTAGTTGGCAGGGGCTAAAAGGTTATAAAGTAAATCATCTGCGTACCTTGGCTGCCAACATGAGGAAAATACTTAAATCGTCGTTGGAGAACCACCTCCTTAACTTCTCCCCCTATAAGTTTAGCAGCATTGATTGCAAGATCGGTCACAGTTGGTCCCGTAATATTGACAGAATTTCCATAAGACCAGAATAAGAAAATATCAGTGTCAGCATAGAATTTCTGCATTGCAACTGGATGCCCAATTGTTGCAGGGTTGCTAATATATTCATCAAAGTAGAAGAAACCCATCGGCATATGTTCTAGCCCCTTAACCTTCAAAACAGTTGTGTAATAGTCAATTGTCTGTACTTTACTGAACAACTCTTTTTCAATGTCGCCCATCTCCATCACTTCACTTCCATGTCCTGCTAGAGAATACCTTGTTAGACAGTTCAACAAGACAAAAAGGAATACTAATGATAAAACTAAAGATACAAAATAATAAACAAATACAAAATAATAAACAAACCTGTAGAATGTGAAGGTAGTGATCTATAAGTTCTTCCATTTTTCAAAGGAAAGGAACCAGAGATGATGATCTTATCAAATTCCATGACTTTAGCTTCTCCATCACAACTTTTTACATTAACACTGACACAATCAGAATAGCGTTTGATCTCCAACACTTCAGTGTTGCAGTGAACAATTGGGAGTGATTTACTAATCTTCTTCCACAAACTTGTGTATCCACCTTTGAAACGACGAATCTTCCCTGCCATGGAAGTTCGTGTGAACTCATGGACGTAGGCATAAGGCATGTCGTCAACATACCCATAACCAGAAGCAGTGTACCCGTAAGCCACTGATTTGGGAATACAATTAAAACCATGGCGTTCAAGATATACTGGAGTTAGGTCTGAAGCATGTTCACTCACAGCATGAACCCCAATTAGACCGGAACTTGTTGCTTTATCCTATATATGGTGAAATGTAGATATCAGCATTGGCCAGATAGAGAAATTAGGGAACCATAAGGGTGTCTAGGTAAGGTACTAACCTGGAGTGCTAAGGTCAATGAGATCACAGATACATAATCATCAGCAACTTTTATATCTTCATACTTCCCTGAATTGTCAATAAGTGCAAGCTTGTGGGAGTCCATTTCTTCGAGTTCAGACTCAGTCTCCTTTGCCAAGTGAAAGATGACTGGGGCACTGTTTGCAGCAAGAACTTGGCCACCCAGATCGTAAATTTTTCCTGTATAGTTAGCATATATGTCGTCAAAATCAATTGCATAACTGAAGAATGATAAAAGACACCATCCTATAGTATTCTCACCTTCAATATCGACTGATTCACACATGCCACCAACAGTATGATACTTCTCCAACACAGTGACATTTCTGTAACCAAGCTTCACCAGTGCATAAGCAGCTGATAAACCACTTGGACCGGCGCCTACAACCCCAATTCGTGTATTCATAGGCAGGCATGGATGCAGCCTGGAGAACTGGTCCTCTATTGGTTTTCGAGGGTCCATCTCCTTTTCTATTCAGGCCTTATGCAACGCCTATTGAAAATAAAAAACAAATAAAAGCCTGAGATCAACTTCGTTCTAGTTCTCACTCTCAGTTATTGAAAACCTTACACAGGGATATCTACAGATAGTAGATGGCGTACACACAATGCTGGTGATAAAACCAAACCTGCAGTTCTAAATTCTTAAATATTGTCTTCTTGTCTATTAGTACAAGAAAAAGGTATACTTACAAATAATCAGTGAGGACAGTGAGAAGAACAAAGATCAGAATCTGATGATAGGAAGACCATGACATTTCAAATGAAGCTCCAAATCTTAGAACGCTGACAGTGATATTCTTTTAATCCTTAATAATTAAACAGTGTGGCTTACATAGTCTATTAGTTCACAAAGAATAAAGAATCACATCAACTGGTTTGTCTTTGTTTATGGCCAAAGAAAAGAGACAGTAGCTATAGACGGGCAAAATTGGAGGTGCAATTAAGTCACGTTTAATGTACAAGAAATAAGCCTCTGCTAGCCCTCTTCCATCTTTGACTAATTAAAAGAAAAAAGCCAAATGCTCATTTATCTCTTTCTGTCTCTACCTCAAAACTCAACTAACAACAAAACGTCAGCTTCTAATGGCATATGTCCTCAACAAAGTTTTATTTTCCATGAGTTTAGAAACAAAGACTGCCCTTGGCTTAGTAGAATAATCGTTTAAACAAAAGAGCACATCGAGCTAGTCTTTTATGCACCTCAAATTGAAGCTAATGACCTGATAAAGTATGAAAATATAAGGACTGAAAGGCCATTTAATGAGAAGGTTTAATGGCAAGGGGAAGATGGAAGGTTCAGTCATGAAAAGGAAGAGAGGGGAAAACCATGAACATCTTGCTGGATTTGGAACTGTGTAAGTATTCAATTTCTGGCCAAAGTAAAATTCGACACACATGCGTATTAAATTTCACATTTCATACACTGACACTTCAATGTGTTGTACCATGTGTTTTGAATCGCCAAACTCAATAGTGTACGAGTTGATGGAAACACCTGGCCTTTCTCCATAATCAGGCACAGAAGGTCCGTTCATGTGGTTTCTGAAAACCTTATTCCACTTGCCTACTTTATAAGACTAGGCAGCTCGAGAGAGTCGAATTGATAAATACCTGACTTTTGGCTATAAGCACAGAAGGTTACTACACTCTGGTTTCTGTAAACCCTCTGCCATACTTGCTTACTCAAGAAGGCTATCAAGATCCAAATATTTGGTTAAAAAAGACTAGAGAGATGCACGAAAGAAAGTACCTTTCGTGGAGATGCCAGGACCGTAGAGTATATATTTCACGCCTTCCTAAGGCGGCTTGATCAACTCACTATGCTGTAACAAATAGCCCCTGCAAGTTGCAATGCCATTACCGTCTCGAGTTCAGAAAACAAACATGGAAGGAAACACTGAAGGAAAGCATAGATCTTCACCCACCCATTTAACACCTTAAATTCTTTGAACACTCTTATTCAGCATATGACACATTACACACTCTACAGCTTTACCAGGTGTACCCTCTTTCAGGCAAAGCCTCAAACACAGCATAGGCATGAATTCCCTCTCCTCCCCCAAATCACAAGAGCCCATTTATATATATATATAACAAACCAAGTTGCAACTTTTATTTCTAAGCCACCAAATGTGTAAAATCTGAACAATTTACTCAGCCCCATGAAAACGACTTACCTTAGACCTGAAATGGGCAATTGGGTTTGCTCCAAATGAATGCCAAATGGCATATAACAATGGTAAAACTGCGTCAGATAAGCCGGTTCTCCACACCCACAAGACGCTGCTGATCTCATTTCTACACAGTTTTCTCTGATATTTAAACGAACCCAGATGCCATTTCCCTCCAGCAACAAACAGACAAAGATCCCCACTGTACCCTTGTGCTTCCTAAACTCCAACTTTTCTTTGGTGACTCCGAGAATTTGCCATCCAAAGATTCACATATTCCTTGTTATAATATTGCTGACTTCTCAGCTTGTATCGAAAACGTCGGCCCACGTGTACCAAGGAACAGGATTATATATATACAAGAATTTACCAGAATGAAAGTACCTGGTGAATATGCTTGACAACCGAGGGATATAAGGTGTCGTTTATGCAGAGATGGGAAAAACTTGGATTTTGGAGAAGCTGCTATCTGTCGAAAGATGATGGCGGATTTAGCAAACCACAATTTTAATCTTTTTGCTTTTGTTTTTGTGTGCTTTGAGTGTTGTTCCCCTGTTGTTTAATTTGCGCGGGAGGAATAGTGGAACTAACTAACTAGCAATTGGGTTTTAAGGTATTGACTGTTAAAGACCGTTATGGTACGAAAAATAAGTGGTCCGAGATTGTGTCGTGTTTAGGAGGTTCAATGTTTGTGCAGTGACTTTCTGTGAATTCTAAGTTTGGCATTTAGTGTGAAATTTCTTGCATGTATTGTTGTTCTCCGCTTGTCGAATCGATGCATTTTTCCTATCGGATTGCTTCTCAATTGCGTGCTTTCGAGGAAATGAAGTGGTAATCTGGGTTGTGTTTAGCTATCTCTAGCTGAATGAAAGTTGATACCTTTTGTTTCATTCTCATGGTTTAAAGTTTAAATTGTAAATATGGGTTTTCTGGGTGGAACCCGATGCAGAATACTTATCGGAACAATTAAGATTGATTTTTTAATTCCAGTAGGTTTTTGGGATTACTTTCCAGAATGTTTAGCTTATTATGAACATCAAGAGTTGTAATTCAGTAGAAGTAGACTTGGGAGAGGCAGCCTGAGGAGTCCAAGCAGGAGAGGCGGGCTAAGGACAACGGCAGCAGCAGCAGTTTTTGGGAGGAGAATATATATTTTGGTTTTGCTAATTGTGGGGCCCACTTCCTTGACATGTGGCATAGTCCACCTAAGCAAGTTGGCCGGAAAACGGCCAAAGGGGGCAAATTGTCTTAAAAAATAAGTTGAAAGGGGCATAAAGTGCCCATTTAGAATTGCAGAGGGCAAAAGTTCCCTATATGAGAGTTGCATGGGGCACAAAGGCTATTAAGTGTTTAGAAAAAACTTGAAACTATGTTTGATGTTTAGTTTACATATAGAATAATGTTTGGGTTAGAGAAATGCACAATTCTTATTATGTTTTGTACTTGTATTTCTGATTCTCAATAAATAAATAATTTCTCTTTTTAGAGGAAAATATACATATTATATGTAAAGTTTGACATAGATTAATTAAGAATATATGAACTTTTTAGTGAAAATGACTTTATAACCTATAATGTTGTGATGATGTCCATATCTTTCCTTTGAAATAAAAAGGTGGTGTTTCTTATGTTATGATTGATTGGTGATGCCAATATACTTCTTTATGTTTCTTGAGAAATCATTTAATGTGAATAAGGATTCAGTATGTAGTGTTCTTTTGAGGAGGGTATGACAGAGGAAAAGATCATTAATCAAACACTTGAGTTACATCACTATGCATACATGGAAGAAAAGTAAACAAATTTTAATTTGTTATATGAATTATGAATTAAACTCATGCCATTGGTATATGAATTCAATTCCCGGCACCCGCAATATGTATGAAATCAAACTCATGCAACTTGAAAACTCACCAAAACCACTATGAAAAGGTAAATTCTGAATTTCATGATTTATAACTTCTCCAAATATTGCACCCTAGATATCTTAGATTCTTGAAACCTAAAGTGAAAGTGATACAAAATGACGTCAACCAATAAAGCTGTGAAGTGCTAAGGAAACACAAGGCACAAAAATGAATACAATGATGATATTTCCAATGAAATGGTTCTTGTCACCATGTATTGCACAAGAGGATAGAAGGATTTAGGTGGCATAAACGGAATATGGGGAGATACTCCTTACAGTTGTTTATCTAATTAAAACCTATGCTACAGTCACATGCTTTTATATTTGCAAGGTTGTGATTTTCTATGTGCTTATAATGATCTACTTTGCTCAGAACATGCACATTACTCTTCCAAAATTGACATCTTCAATAAATTAACAATTTAATTACATTATTGACCTCAACAAGTCCGGCCAATAAAAAATTAACATGAAAAAGTAATGATGAAAGCCGTTTAACAGGTCGTGTGATCAAGGATTATAGTAGAGAGGAAGCTATTTGTGGTAACCATCCATGGCTCTCCAAAAGTTTTATGATTTGACTAACCATTACTCTCTCATCATATACCATTGGAAGAGTGATATTCTTAAAATTTGTGAAGTCATTTAACTCATTCAATTATGAATGATGAGGCGATGTTGCTAACCATCTTTTTTAGGTGGTGAGCATAGATGATGAGCAAAAAAGTTTCTTAGTTGACAACCATTTTGGTTTTGAATTTCATTTTTTCCTTAATATAGAGATGTCGAAGGAAAGTAAATGGAGGACATGAGGAATGAATAAGAGGGCGAGAGGGAGAAGTACATACATGCATCAAACATCGATCCCTGATGAATAACAAGGTATTATAATGAAAAATATAAGTTAAAAAAAAATTGGAGGCGAAATGATTATGGAACCCTGAAATCATGCATTTCTTCTAATAAAAGGGATAGCTATAGGACGGCAGAGTAATAAATTGTTATATGATGGCATCACCCCATGTCTTTATCAACCAATTACGTACATTCACAAATTGACACAAGTATGATCAAGAGAACTTCAACAAATGCGATTCAGTCATGATGATTCATTCATAAAGTTTCTATAAATATTCAATCATGAGGTGGTGCCTCCAACATTACATTGAGAATGCTGCATTTAGTTTAGTAGTTCATATAAATATTCGACTCGGAATATATTATTTTGTATAAAAAGGGCGGGTTCATGCCGGTGACATTTACCGGCACCTTACTTCGTACTAGTCTATGTATGCACCACTCTATGGACCCATTAATCATGTACGTCTTATGCCTCTATATTTCGAACAGTTGTGCATAATTGGACAGTATACATGGGAAGCTTGGCACAGAAGATCAGTATTGGAGTAGAGGGAATAAACACTACATACACTCCTCATTCCAATTTGAGCCTAGTTGACTTAGAAGTATGATCCAATATCCTATTTTGACTTTGTGTCTAGAGACGGCATAAACAACCAACCTACCTGTATTATATATCCTAGTAGTATAATTTTATCTTTCACTTATATTGTAACACATTATCAAATAAACAGATATACTAATATCCAGTGCCATCTAATTAGATGTAGAGTGTTGGGGGATGTTGGATTGTGATCCAATAAGAGTTGTTATTCTATTGTCGTTCTCATTGCGACCCTCATTGTCCTTGATCATGGAAGTAAGCCAAAATCCTAATCCCACAATTCTTTGTGTCCTATTGTCTGTCCGTTTTATTTTTCATTATTCTCTAATACTCTTGGACTTACCATAATCAACCCAAATCACATTTTTCTCAAGTATTAAACAGATAATTTGATGAGTAGCTCACTATCTTGGGATGAATGAAGACACCTCCCTAACAATGGAATAAACTTATATTGATAGTATAACCTCTATATAAGGTACACATTAATCCTCCATTTTGTTAAGGATCCTTTAATACCTACAATCTTAACAACTGCGGCGGCGTGGCATCATGTGAACCGCAGCACGCACCTACGGCTTCGTCAAGAGCCGTACTCTGCTGGTAACTGGCTAGCTAACAGCTTCTTAAAGAGGCAACATGACGCAATGTATGCAAATTATATATTCGAAGAGTTCATATCTGGGAATGCCGCTACATTCACTTTTGATATCTGTTTTTGGAGGTTAGACAGTTACAATCACAGAGAATCCTTCAACAATTGCAGCGTCCAATGACATAATATAGTACGTCATTCAGGAGCTTGCTGCTATTGATGAGTGCTCGAATCCACTAGTTAACACAGATTATATTTATTAAGTGAACTTAATTAGTAGTGTAATCTGTACTCATTCGTATAGTCTAATTATAGAAAATTCATCTCTTGTATGTTCTGTTTGTGTTTTGATTTTTGGACAGGGAGAAAACAAGTAGGATCCTTTTCGTTTGGTTCGCGGACTTGAGGCTTTGGAAATTGTTTTGAAAAGATCATTCGCAAACAATCCATCACACGAAACAAATGGACAGAGCACTTGGATTGCTTGCGAGAGGACCTTAGCCCCTTTGATTGCATACATGATACATGTATTGAGTGGCACCCAAATTTATTTTGCATCATTTTGAATTGAGTCCTTGTAATATTCAGTATTCAATGTATTCAATGATATGTGGAGTACACGTTTTCCCCTTCACTAATAACGAGAAAGACAACTTATCTATATATGTGACACTAATTCTTAAACAACAAGACGATGATATGCAGTCTCATATTTCTGTTTGCAAATACTCGAGAGTGTGTTTTTACCTGTAAGACACAATGCGATATTTGGGTAAAGAAATGCTGAAGGTTTAAGCTCATTTGGGAAATGAAGCAATGCCTGGAGATCTGGTACCTGTGTAATTTTGTTTTTTGACCCCTTTTCACCTCCATTCATGCGTAGATTCAAATGGCAGACTTTCTGAGTTGCACTTACTTTCTGAGCTAAAGGCTTGGACCTATATAAATAAAGGGCCTAACCTCATCACTAGTCTTTTTCCTTTTGGGGTTTATCTTATCAAGTTCTAATGCACTGGTAAATGTGTGCCTAAGTTGCATATTCAAATCCATTTAAGCAGGATTGAATGTACTGATTAAGGTGCCTTATTCCTATATAGTTTCACTGTACCAAGGTGCCTCGGACTTTGTATATAGAATTTGCACATGTAACACACAGTGGAAGTGACAAATCAGATTCTGGTTCTGCACTGGCTATATGTTCAAATTGAATCCTACAAATTAACATGCATTGATTACAAATAAACAGAATTTAAACATAAAAACATAAACAGGTTCATAAAATTACCACTTTATGTGGTGGGAAATTGCCGATGGGTTACAATTTCACCTCGCTTCAGCATTTGCACAACTTTGAAACGCAGATACAACGATGAAGAGGAGACAAGCAGGGGACCTGTGCTTATAGCATGCTGTCTGATCGTGCAGGCAACCTCCTAAAGAAGTTGAGTGGAGCTGAAGGAAGCTTGTGGCGAAACCTGGGATGCCTTAACATATAAATGCCTGCTAGAAGAGCCACAACTTGAAACGGAGTTACATAGAGAACAATGGCAGCAATCAAACAGAAAGTTACAAACAGAGTTGTTGCTCTTGGGTCTCTCCAACTCAGAAGAGACTGAAACCTTTCCCCTTGAGTTGCCATATCACCAACAACAGTCTGAACCCTCCCTGCTATACTCCTTAATCGATCATATCTCATCCTAACAATATCTGATGGCCGGGAAGTTGGGAACGTGTCAAACTCTTCATCTCGTTCATCAGGATGAGCAGCATCAGCATGAGATAGTCTGGTATCCATATGAGGAGGGTGTCTAGGCCTCCACCGAAAGTTCCATATTCCAATCAAGAACAGGTAGAGGAAAATAGTAGGAAGAATTAGTTCTGGATAAAGAACCAAAATAATAAAAAGGACATGAATCAAAATGGTTGTAAACGGATTCTTCCAATTGCAGATCTGATCAAGCCATTTTCCAACCGCAATCAACCCACTTAAAACATTCATTATTCTGAAAAAGTTAGCCTTGCTCCTTCTCATGCTCCACATATGTGAATCCACGTCCAGCATATACTCCACAACCTCTTTCCTCAGCGGTGGCTCAGCACGGCTTAGCCTCATCGCCACAATCTGCATAGCCTGGTGCCTCAAGCTATCAAGCTGAATTACTGACAATGGATGAATGTAGTGCATTTTT
The DNA here is from genome assembly GCA_033992175.1 of Spiraea crenata. NCBI lineage: Eukaryota > Viridiplantae > Streptophyta > Magnoliopsida > Rosales > Rosaceae > Spiraea > Spiraea crenata. The sequence goes on from JAVBHV010000022.1 coordinate 1,089,438, forward strand.
GGCAACAACGGATGTGAATACATATGCAACATATTAATCAAAGATGAACAAGTAAACCTCACTGCCAGCTGAATTTCACCAGTTTTCTTCACTCCAGATGGATGCAGCACCAGAAGAGGATAGGAATGCGTGTAAACCCTGTCAGCTTCAAGTGTAGATAGCCGAATTCTGACTTTGCCAATTCTGGAATCCTTTCCCCCTTTATCACCACCATGTATATGACCATTGTCAAAAACCCCAATTGTAATGACAGTACATGGGTCGAAAACTTCCCATATGTACTGCTCATTCCATTTCGGATTAAAGCTGTCCACAATTGTCCTTGTACGAACCCATTTCTGCCCATATTTAGCTACGCAGTAAGCATCTGTGGTTCCTCGGCCATCTTTTGTTTTCATTGGCATCAGTCCCACAGCACTTAAAACCCCAACCTCCAGAATCCCAATGCTTGACTTCCACAACTGCTTTGCTGTTGGCCTGAGATCACTACTGTAGTGTGTTGATTCATCCAAAACATGATATCCACCATCTAAGCAAATCCTTAGATGAATCCTGCTAGCAAATTTGATATCCTTCTTCTGGTCTCCATCGATAATTATATGCTTCTCAAGATTAAACCACCTAGTGTTCACAGGCTTATGGTCTAACCTTCTCTGCACATTTTGTAAAGGAATGACACACCTCCCCAAGATGTCATCTTTGCCGGATCCCACTCTATCTTCGACAGTCAAATACAGAGGTTCTTCAAATGGCTCAGCAGCAACAAACATCAAATCCTCATTCCACATTGGATTAATACTTTTACTCTGTGATATTCTAGTCCTCAATGCTTGATTTCCGTGGATTACCTTCACAAAAACTTCAGGGTACCTACTCCTGTCATTAGGTAGCAAGTCCTGAGCTTCAATAACATTGACCCTCACATACCAAAGCTTTGGAGAGAGGTATACCTTTGATCTAATGTTATTGACACCCTCAGGTCCAACTGTTGCCGCATCCGAATGCCACGCATCAGGAAACGCTTCATCTGCTTGAGTTCCCATCCAAACAGCCAGCATCAGCTCTCCTTTGACCTTATCCCCCTTCCTATCATCCAGCCTATACCACTGTGGTGCCAATGGACTATCCGGTGGAATGCGTTTTGGGATGTCATTGAGATCAAACATAACCCTGCCCATGAAGTCATCTATCACAACATCCTTATCTTTCACTACAACTTCCAAAACAGAGGCTTGAATCCGATCTTTGGAGAAAGCAAACACCTGATTCCATTCAGGGTTGGACTTCTTCTCAAAATGCCTAGTAACTCCCTTATAGTTTCCAAGTTTCACTTCAACATAGGGATCACAACTACCAGTGACATCTTTTGCAGGTAAATCCTTTGCTTTGACCACCCGAACGTAAAGGTATTGCATCTGCTCAACAAGGTCATAGGTGCATGACAGCTTGTCACCCATGTGCGAGCCAGCCCCAATGTTGGGGGAGGTCTCTTTCAAAGCAAAATCTTGAGAAGGCGGAGGCTTCTGCATTTTTCTAGCTTGTGGGAATGGAAAGAGAGGCTACCCTTAAACACCAAACCGGAGTGAACAAGGATATCTAGGAAACAGAAAGCAGAAGCTTTGAAACAAAGATATGGCTCAACGCAGATGTTATATCTACAATTGAAACTTCAACATTTCCAACAAGACTGAATTCCTTCTTAAAGATGGCCTTCTGTGGAGATGTAAAAGAATTTGTTCCGCAGATAAAAGAAGATAACTTTCAAAGGCTTCTTGTACAGCCTGCAGAATTCAAAGAGATTAAGAATCAATAATCTTACAGAAAGCTCCCTCTTCTAATTTCTTTGAGAAGAAAAGGAAACAACTTCAAAATTGTACTTCCCTTTCCAGTTCCGGGATCACAAAGAAAATGAGAATCATTCCAACATAGAAAAGCATACAAGTTCTCCCCTTTCACAAGACCTACCCGCATTAACTTTCATATCTTAATTTCTTTCTTGATGTATTCATACGCTTTCTCAGGAACCAAACACATTAAATTCATAGTACTAAAAGAAGAAATCATTGAAGAGTAGCTTGATATTCACAACTCACAGATCCAGTGCAGAAAACCCATGAAACCCAAGACAAGAAGTAAGCTCAATGTTTTCAAGAAAACTTGCACATTAACCTCAACTACAACTACTTACACAGAAAAAAAAAAAGAACACATGGGTTTTCAACAACTACTCACAACCAACTTCAAAGATAATCATGAAACAAAGCATTGCTCAACTTAACAAGTAAATGCCCCAGAAAATAAAAAAAGAAAACTTCACAACTAATGCCAACATTGACTTCTCTGAGCCCAAAAATCAAAATGGGAGAAATTTCAAACTTTACACTGACCTCAGGTAGCTAGAGTTCTTTCTTCTTCAGGGTGCTCTGCTTCCATGGAGAATAAAAATTTATGAAAAACACAAAAAAAATAAAGTTTGAAAAAGGAAGAGGGGAGCTACAGAGAGTGCAATGTGGGGGCTGAGATCTAGGAAAAGACTGAATGTCTCTAAAAAGAGCACACAGTGTAGTGAACCTACTTACCCAGCGCCAACTTTTTCACTCTTTCTACCATTTTTTTTATTTGTTTTTTAAGTTTTGGGTTGTGTTGTGCAGGGGGGGTTGCACACGTGCGAGGATTGCGGTCGGTCTTGGCTTCATTCGGGGATTGTTGGTCTCGGAATAGTGTTTCTCGGAGATGTGAAAATTTGTACTTTAATACGTTCTTGGTTTGCTCATCATGTGTTTGGTGTTGTAATGAAACAATTTGGGCTCATAATGTAATTTGTAGGGCTGGGCACAGTTCGGTATGGGTTAAAAGAACCTTTGACCCACGGTTTGATCCGTAATTTTCATTTGGTTTGATTCGAAATGAATATTGATATATATAATATTTGGCTTAGATCGGACCGGCTCATTTAATTTCAAAATGGTCTAGACCCAATTTTCAGGCTAATTTATTAAAAAATACAAAAACTAAATCTTGTTAATATTCAACACAATCAAATAAAATTCACCATTGTTCATTCATATGACAAAAAATTCGGGTTTCGAGCCATTCGAGCAACCCCCAGCCCTAGTAATTTGATATAAACATTGAGTAAATAACACCCTCTTTAGAAAGATTTAGAGCACGTTAAAAGTTTTGTTTCACCTTATTTCTTCAAAGGACTTGTTTTACATAGTTGAGATTGCGATAGATTATAATTTTGAGTTACTCTCCAGAAAGTCAGTAATTCTGGGTTCAAAAGGTCAGTACTTGAGATTGTGGTAGGTTATAACAGTGGTTGAGCTATATTTTATGGATTAACTTTATTCATCTTTCATACGGAAATGCATGGAAGTATTGATTGATTAGATTAGGTAAGTTAGAGATCTCGGTAAGTTATGTAAAGGCAGAAAGGAGGATAGTGTCACATCATTAATTTCAAAGGTACTTTGATTTGACCCTAAAACAATAAAAAATCTCAAACTAGACTGACATTTTGTAACATCATTAAAAATATAAACGGTTTGTTACATGATTGATCCTTGATTATGGTAAACCCATTGGATAAAAGTTGAGGTTGTTCGAAAAAACATTACATCCACATCCACTTCCCATCTCCATCCCATTTGTGCTTGCAAAAGTCCTATGCCCACAAATCAGTTACCTAAATTCAAGGTGAAGGGGATCTGACAATCATATTGCTGTGACGATGTTTATTTACCTAGAGAACTAAAGGAGAACACTTCAAAGCTCTTGAGATTAGTTACAATGGCATCGGTTCGGTTGACAAGTTAGGTTTCTCCCATTATGAATGAAAATAGGGAAAACCGAAGAAAAAAAAGAATAAAGAATTGATGGTTGAGTATTTGTGACCATGGAATATCATGGTCACCAAACTTTCAAATAATAATATTGAACTTTAACTCTTAAATGGTGTATGGATCACTAAATACATGGTACTGACGGATCATAAGCAGTTTCATGTGGCCATACCCATTGCCCAAAATTTCAATTCTTATGATAGGGACTCTGTTTCATGGGGCCAATATGGAAAGCAAAAGATAACCTCCTGTATTCATATACCTTCAATGTCATTCATGGTTTGAAGAGAAATTGCAAAACTTAGGTCCACGCCGCATGCTGTTGTAGTTGAGAAAGTAATGAGAAAGTTGTTAGGTATAAATAGGAATGCAATGGGCTGATGGCTAAGGTGTTTAAAAACAAACAAAGATTAGTATAGTTCCTTGGAATTGAAGATTAGTGTCATCTTAAAGGTCTGTTAGGTAGAACACTCAATCTACCAAAATGGTGAGGGGAACAAAATCAAAGGGCTGGCCCTTTAGTGTTTGTCACTCTAAACTTGATGCTGTTGTGACTCAAGACCCATGCACCCTAATGTACCAAATACGCACGGCATAGCACTTTTAGTCTTTGGCAAATGCAAAACCAAAATCCAGTAGGAGAGTTAGTTAAGGGTGCATACTTCTTTGTGTCTATCTCTCTCATTACGTGATGATGTCCCGTGAAAAGAGAGATAGAGACAAAAAGGTATACATTCTGTGACTTGATACGCAAGGCAGAGCACTCTTAGTCTTTGGCAAATGAAAACCAAAAGCCAGTTGAAGGAGAGATAGTTAAGGGTGCATACTTCTCTGTGTCTATCTCTCTCATTGCGTGATGATATCCCGTGAAAAGAGAGATAAGAGACAAAAAGGTATACATTCCGTGACTTACAAGTCTAGCTCTAGTTGAAGAACCGGAGGTATCTGTTTCAGAGTGGCAATTAACAATGCATGCATGGATTTCTTGCTGAAGAGAGAACGTGAACCTGAAGGTAAAGTAGAGTGCCTTTCTTTATTTATGGCTAGAAATGAAAGCGATTGTAGTACAAATGAACACATAAATCATACAGCTTAGTGAAATTCTATTCATGAGTATGCAGATACAGAAGCTACACTCCTCTAGAGAGGCACCAACCAACCCAGTAGAATTCTTGAATATTATTATATTAACTATGTTCCCTCTTTTGTTTCAATCATATAATTTCTGAGTAACAAAATTGAACTGATAAAGAATGTCAATCATACTGTTTTTGTGAAGACTGGGGATAGAGATGGAGGGAAGAGCGCTCTTATCATTCAGTCAAAATCTTTTCACATCAACTGGTGCCCCTTGCTTTCTTCCTGATTTAAGCATTGCCTCTAGAACAGCAACATCTCTGGCACCTTCCAAAAAGGACATGCGAGGCGAGGCTTCATAGCCAGTCCCCTTCTGCAGCAATGCAGTAAAGATCATTCGAAAAATGGGGATAAACATGGGGTGGAAATTCCAACTAAGGATAGAGTTGAGGGAAATGAGAGAATAATCGAAACTGTTTGGCCGGAAAGGGAATAGTTCAAGTCAAGGAATTATTTGAATAATTCAATGAAAGCTCATGAGAAGCATAGTTGAGAATGGTCAAAAAGAAAAACCACCTAGGAACCAGAAAAGTGCTTTTCTATTCTTTGTTTTGATCCCAAAAACCGGGACGTGTTAATCAAATTCTGTCAGAACGGCTGAACTTGCAAAAGTTGCACAATACTGATATATGCACTCGCCAGAATAGTCAAACAAAACTAATAAACATGTAAATGCAAAGGTCACCCGGAATGCGGTCAAAGTTTGTACCAACTGCAGAAACCGCATTTGAATGGCATCTGAAATTACCTTTAGAGTGGCCTGTGATATGTCATTAATAAAAGCCTTGAATTCTTCCGTCACTCCACTAAATTGGTAGAATAAGCTTTTGTTTTGTCCATCAGCACCATAAAATAGAACCTATTAAGGATTTTATAAGCAAATAGTGATCAAGAATGGATCAAATTATTGCAAGTTGATTCAAACATAATTCCGAGTGTTGATGGACAAAAGAAACAGAACCCAAAATCTTGTTACACTCTGACGTACCAGGTAGCCATGCCGTCCATCTTGGTTTCCACGCTCAATTTGCAGTGTTCCCTTCAAGCCAACAAACCTCCAGACTATCTGATGGCATAAAACTCTATGAGAAAAATAAAGTTTATGCATACAAAACTATAAAGTGAAATTAAACTTTACCACATGCCTTGGGCGATCTTGATGCAACTACCATCACAAAAACCCCTGAATTTCCGTTCTCCAGTTGACTGAAGATAAGGAAAGGAAATCCGGTGGTCAGATTTAGAATTTTCTTGCCAAGATAACAGAAAACAAAAGAAAATGAAATTTCTGAAAATGAGCTCTAATAGTAACTTACAAGAGAGAGGAAATGTTATCTGGTGCAGGTAAGGTCTTGTCAACATGAGACGCTATAGCTGACACAGAGACTAACTCACATCCAGCAAGCTGTTGAAATGGCAGAACCAATTGCGAAAAAAATTAGATGAACTTACTCGATCAAGCATTATGCATTTAAAAAATGGTAACCTGAAGTCTGAACTACAAACCAGGCCGACTCATTGCTACCTATAGGCCCAGCACACCTCCTATCTGTTTCATCAAATTATACACATTTACCCAGAAAATCCCAATTCCATGATAGTCCTAGAATGAAGTTACCAGTCAATCATCAATTTTGCACGAAATTTGAGTTTCTAGATTCATTATTTGGTCTTGCTTTTAAAACCATAGTCAAGTAGAGTTCATAAAGGCTGGCATAGTTTCCAACCTTCTTTAGTATGTCAACAAAAGTTTGAGAACTTGCGATTCTCTTTAAAAAAAACCTTAAAATAGTCATGGTCTTGAAAGCTATGCAAACATGCAGATAAAGCAACGCAACTAGATACCAATATTTATGAGACTACTGCAAGGTAGAGTTCAGTCATACAATAGAAGAAGTCTTAAGAGAAAAGCTATGAAAAAGAGGTAATCAGAGAAAGACTTCATAATCAGAACGACAGAAAGCAGATGAAACTTCAAAGTGCATGCTTGGATAATCAGCAGAGAAGTTTCTAAAGAGACAGGACATGTTCAAACAAACCAAAGACATAGTTTATTGTCATTAAATACATAAAAATGAGACATCACCATCCTAAGTCCTGCGATGAAATGTACTCCCATATCCAGAATGAAACCTCCCTGCCACAAATGAGAGAATCTTGATGAGAAAGGAAATCAAAATATAACAAGAAGAGAACTGCATGCTTATTCATGAAACAACTCTGTAGAGATCTGGGATTAACAAAACTTCCTTCTACTTGATGTGAGGAAGAAAAAGAAGCATTTTGCCATCATCATAACCATGTGAAACCAATAAACAATTCTTGTTACTATCCAAGTTGTCTAATGTATCTCGTAGCTTATGACTAGAGAGGATACTTAGGGTCAAGGTGGTTGTGTCTGTACCAAGTTGAAAAAGGGACATTGAACTATGTGGATCACCATGAACTCATGTTGAGACTGTTCAACTTAAACACGAGGTAACATGACAGGACGTATCCAAAGAGTTCATTAAAATGCTGTATGTTCATATTTGAATTGAACCATTCTAATAAAAAGGCTGTTTAAGGTGTTTCTTAACAGTCACCTGTATCATCAAAGTTAACTAATAGAAGTTTTACTTGTTTATCCGAACCTTGATGAAAAATTAACATTGTATAACACTAAACATAAAGATTACTTTGATGTCAAACAAGTAAGCAGGTCATAATCCTGCAAAATAGGTGGTGCCCAAACAATTCAACATGTTCATTTGTGTCAGTTTAAGGTAAGAAACTTCTAGCTGAAATGAACTGTTGATAGTTGTATAACTTGGATCAACATGCTTTTGACAGGAACGCAACCAAGCTTAACACTCTTATTTCCATGTTGGTCTTGCACTATGTTGTTATCATGTTGGTTCCATAATTACCACACCTAGTTAGGACCCATTACACAGAGAAGAATCTAGTACTGAGAGATTAGATATACACAGACAGGCTTGATGGTACTAGTTTCTAATGAACGATGAAGAAATTGGGAAAAGCACCTACATTAAAATCACGCCTCCAGGAGCTTGAGAAGTAAGGGTTCGAACTATTCATTGATCCTTCAACAAGAACTTGAATGCTCATCACATCTCCAATGTCAGCCATCAGTTTCCTGCCCTGTTAGAGCGACAATTAGGGTCTTTCAAGGAATAATAGTTAAAGAAAAATAGTTGGAACCCTATTTACTGGAAACAGAGTACCTCAACAAAAGCAGGTTCAAATCTATAATTTTCTGCTACTGCCCAAATTGGCTTCTCAGGGATATTATCAAGAATTGACTTATAACTTGACAATGAAGTTTCCAATTCGCTTGTGGCTGCATTATCAACTCAGCAACTTAGATTTGAGGGAACTCATATAGATACCAATAACAAATTACATTCAACAGGAACTGCATCCTACTTACAAGCTGCCGCCGGTTTCTCTTCAAGTCCACCAATGTAGCCAAACAATAGTAAATAGATATGGCAAAACACCAAAAAGGAAAACTTTAGTCCATTGTACTTTAAAGAACAAACAAATGAATTGAATTGTCATTGCATCATAAGAAACAAGCATCCAGACAACTTGATCGTGAGCGGAGTTTTCGATTCCGAAATTAGAACTAACCTTGAAGGACATGCTTCCCTGCCTTGAGCAGCCTAAGTGAGTAATCAGCCTGCATGAGTTTTAAATAATTTCAGCTTCAAAGCATTCCTCTAATTCTGGTAATCTAATCAATAAGGATTGGTCTTTTTTTCATCCAAAAAAAGCAAACTTTGCATCCAAATTGAGCAATACCTGAGCTTGTCCAGCTAAAACCACAGCAACGCCAAGAATTGAACTATCCCCAATAATTTCCTCAAGACCCTTATCACCCCATTTGCATTCTACTCCTGGAAAATGCTTTCCAGCAATCTCAACGGCACCTTTAGCCGATTCCTACCAAAAAAAAAAAGACCCAAATGAAAATCATTCAAAAAACTCTGGTTAAACTAAACGAAAAGAACGTAAAGATGGAAACTTTGAGCACCTCTGATCGGCTCCAAATGGCTTTGAGGACGAGGAGGTCGGAGATCTCGGCGAGCCTCGGAATGTACTGGGTCTTGACGAAGATGCCAGCTCCGAGAATGGCAATCTGTGGTGGTGGTGGTGCCATTTTTCAAAGACCCAACTGAACTTTTTTGCTTTTCTTGCAAATCTAGCTTCTGGGTTTTTGAGTCCTGCAAGTTTGGAATGGATCTTTGGATTAAAGTTCAATTCTTTATGAATTATGCATTGGAAATTTCTGCGATGGAGTGAAAGATGGTGACTAAGAGAGTGAGTGTGTGGGGCATAATTTGCGATTCGGGAAATTGCATGTTCACTTCACAAGTGTAATGTGCATATTTTAAGGAATTGGTTTAGGTATAATTAGAAAGGTTTAACTAGAAAGGTTAGCGTGAGAGGCTTGGAAGAGTGCACTGCATGTCTATGTTAGTTGTGTTGCGGCTACGGGCTCAGAACATTGACAATTGTTATGGCAATGAAACTTCCTTGTGTGCTTAATGGTACTAACGGCTAGTACTATGCTAATATGCGGCTACTTTGAGAATTAGTCAGTAAACGAGCTTTGTTAGTGTTTATAAAATATTGTGTTACTCTTCTACACTTAATTTAATCAGAGAATTATCTTCTGCAATGATGGAAATTTCTCTATATTCAATAGAAAATAACAATGCGCTAATGCGTTGAGTCTATGTAGATTTTAAACAAGGTACGTACTCGATGAGAAATAACATCAAATTGTTTTGTAAAATCTTATGTATTCACGTATCATATCAATGTTAAGATTCGTCACTCGTAAATTTTCATATGCATACTAATTGTACGAGTACAAACTGTACTATTCAAAGAATGAACCCTAATGTGAATTAGCTGCAGCTCGCTTGGCTTAGGAGACCGAAAGTACTAGTCACTTGCGATCCAAGTGCATATAACTGACTGCCAACGGAAGCAAGAATAATATAGTTTAGAGAGGGAAAAATATGCTACATTAACAGATTATGTGCATAAACAACTCGAGCATTAAATTAGCGATGATAATATATTTCTTCTTTACGACCCGCATAGAGTAGCTTGTCCAAGAAACTCTCGAATCGTTTGCATGATCTCACCAGTACTAACTTAAATATCTTGTTCACACAGCATTAATTCTAACAAAAATACATAACTTAAGCTCCGCAGTTTTAAAACACAGCCAGCAGCAGCCACTGCTTCTATATATATAGTCTAGTACTCTTTTCCAATTTCCAGACTTAGTTACTGAAAGCGAATTCCCAAATCCCAAATTGTAGAGAAATGAGTACTAGTGCAATTAGCACAATTGAAACCTCTGCACTGTGGCCTTTGCACTATGGCCTCCTTTGTGCAAGTAAGAATTAATCTAATTCCTTCATCTGTATACAATAACATCTCCACACAAATTGCACATAATGCAATGGGAAACGAAACATGAATTTCTTCTCTTTTTGTAAAACTCCTTACTGATGGCTAGGATGATGATCTATAGTAATCTACTTGATCAACATGTGTTTGCTTTTAGGACTTAAGTCCTTGAATACGTCAAGATGACTGAAGTTCTCACAAAACGACTCCTAGAGAAGTTAGTGTGTCGATGAAATAGAGAAAGCAATAGAACATCTTTTCATTGGGGACAAATGGATAAACCTCAACTACCATCCCAGTTGGCCAAACCCTGAGCTTGCAGTTGGAATCCGCAGCCACAATCCTCCTTCAAGATGACACTGGGGACATTTACATGCAACCTAGGAATGACGACAGAGAGGACTGCAGCTGGATTCATGTTGCACCAGTGAAAAGTGCCTTGGTGATATTCGTTGGCGATGCATTGCAAATAACGAGCAATGGACGATATAAGAGCGAGTGGCTGCCAAACAGAGACAAGAATAGGGTTTCGGTTGCCCTATTTGTCAGCCCAAAGGCATCTCAGATGATCTCTCGGCCGCCTGATGTTCTTGGGAGTGGGGCGAAGGCAAAATATAAGCCAGTTCTGCATTCTGATTTTCACTTGCGCATTTACTTCTGGAAGGGCCATGATGGGAAGAGAACAATTGAGTCTGCAAAAATATAAGAAGTACTGGTCATCAAGTGCTTATAAAGAATAAAACTTGTGAGCAAGTTAGCTCATCTCAGTAAGATCTACATCTATAAGCGGTGTGATCAACAATGTGATTGCTAATAAATCTGTACCAACCCCTGTTCTGTACGGCCCTGTGGAGCCCTTATGTGAAATTAATTTTTCACCATAAATAAAACAAATATTGCGGATCCATGAATAAGCAGACATCTAATTAACTTCGAGATGGATTTACATTCAGTTCTAAATATGTCTTGTGAATGGTCAGATTTACTGAAATGTTATGACGATAAATTGATCAAATAGTAAGATAATGATTTCCCATACCACAAGAACAACCGAAAGATGAAGGTCGGGCTATGCAAATCAATACAGTTATCTTCAGCAGCTTCTAATGACTGTATATATATGGCTTCTCTAGGCTCTTCACTTACTCCACCATGTGTAGCATACTCCAGTGCCATTTCACAGTCCACCTGCAAAATTTGAGCACACGATTAGGCATGCTTTTCAACATTGACATAGTTACTTAAATTCACCTCCTCTCCAGTTCCTAGGTTTCTATCAAAACAAATATTTTTTAAGGTTACTTGAGCTTCCCCACCTTGGCATGCTCAATAGATTTCTTTACCAATCAGGGTTTAGGCATTGATCCGTGAAACTGCATACTTTCCAGAGCCAATAAAGTTTGTGTGTGCCTATCGCATGTGTATATTTGAGATATCGATATTTCATCCGAACAAGCATGCTTAAATGAGATAAAAACATTATATTTAAATTTTGCTTTCTCTATAGCCATCCATGCTATATGCATACCAGCACCCTACCCAAAGTAATCAGATAAATAATAAAAGGAGAAACACAGAAGCGAAAAAACACACGACACAAAACTTTGTCATAGCCACACAACAAGTCAGTTAGGCACCATCTCACCTGTTCAACATGTTGCAAAAGCTTTTCCCTAAGCATTTCTTTCGTAACCCCACGTGTTGATAATTCCTTGTACATTTCTTTTACAACAGTACGAGTTGATGTTTCCCCAAGGATTTCTGCACCCTTATCCTCACGGCGTTGCTTCTTTGATGCATGTGATGGTTCCATTTGCTTCCACAGGTTATACGCAGCATTAGCCACATCATCGACATGCCTGAAAATTCATAGCTAGATTGTTCAAATTCGCATAGACAGGAGAAAAATGATCGTTTGGGCCAAATGACAGATTAGTTTTACTTGCTCAAACTTCGCTTTCTCTCCTGCTGTTCACGAGCTTGCAGTTTCTTCACTATCTTCGTTTTTAGCTGGATGCAACACTGTTGAATTGCAGACTGTAGAGGTACTGTTGTTAAACTAATTTGATTTGATGTCACCTGATGAAGTTCAAAGTTATAAGAAAACTGCCTACCTTAACAGCTGAAGCTATTTCCGTTATGTCATCTCCAATATACTCCTTTCCAGTCCCTTTAAAGGGTATTTTTGTGCTTACAATGCTCACAAAGACACCAATCTTATCCTGAGTTTGGTTGATCTTGTAACTGCTCCAACTGAAAGAATATATTTCACTCTTACTGAACCCATAACCTTAATATAACCACTCTAGACTACTGCCCCCTGTTTTCCAACTCAACCCAAAAGGATAATTACAAAGAGCAATGAGAAAGTTTTATGTGACTTACTTGATTCTCTTAAGAGCTGTCCTGGTGACAACATCAGCACCTTGCTCAAAAAGAAGTGGAATTCGGTTTGCAAACCGGAAAATATTCAAACCCTACAGTAGAAAAAGGAAAGCTTCTTAAATGTTGTCATTGTACTAATGACTGAAGAAATTGAAAATCAAATTCTAATTACATTTTGCAGTACTCAACTAACATAATTTCAGTTCTCATTTGCTATCCTAAGTCTATACTGACTTTCTGGTGAATCACTTACTTGCTTGACATCTTTCCCCCCCACACTGACACCAGCTTCCACAATGAATGGATGGCCTTCAAAAACTCGAGCACTGCATTGTGTATGAAGTAAAGAACAGGAATTCAGGTACAACAGTCAATCAACCAGCATAAACAATAAAGGAAGTCATTTGGAATTAATAGCAGTCAACTTTGTACAAACATTCTTAGGAGACAAACCACAAGAATAGCAAAACTAGAATTCAATTACCTTCCAGAATAAGTAGCTACCATGTCTGGATGTAACTCCTTTATAATTCCAAGACGAAGATTGTATTCCCCTGCAGGACTCAGGCACTGGAAATGGTGACTAAGTAAGCCACATAGCTGAGACTATAACAAATTACACACTGACCAATATAATAATCAAGGCCAACAAAGATGCTTACATCACCACTAGGATCATCAAATTTAGCTTGACGAAATAACTGATGGATGCGAACAATTTGCTGAGAAGTGATAGATTTAACGGGCGTCTTCGCACTGAATTCAGGACCCAATTCCCCTGAAAATGAAAGAAACAAGTAAATCTGCTAAATTTAGCCCGCAGGTCATACATTTGTACATTTTATTCCATGCATTAATAATAGATGCTGTGGATGTCTCTTATGTATTTCCTTCATGTGCTCTAAAATATCATGGAAACCTAGAGCAGTGCAGGTGCTTCCTAGATAGTAACAGACTTACCAATTAGCCGTTCGGCATGGGCTTTTCGTATATTCACAAATTCATGCTGGAAAAACTGTAAAAGATTTTGCTTTGGAGTTTCTTCAATCAGGCGCTTTATTAGCAGTAAGTCAACAGACGATGGATGGTGCTTTGTCTCAAGAGGAACAGGAGGCATTACATCTGTTCTCCGTGCAAACCTTATGGTGACACTTTTACTGCATGAAGAGTAAAATGCTATAGTATAAATCCCCTCAGGACATATAATCCTATGAATGCTCCTGTGTGTGTGAGCGACAGAGACAGAAGGAGAAATCACTTACTCAGATACTTCCGAAACATATTTGAAAAGAAACTCTGCATAAGGAGTGATAACAGCCATTTGTCGCATATAATGCAATATCTTGGACTGCACATTCCAAAGTTGAATTGATTAGCCAAGGAAATAAACTTATAAAGCAAGTTCAGTTAACTACACTGAACAATATATTTGTCAAAAACAACCATAGCCCATGCGATAATGGGTAAGTACGTCTGAACCTGTAACAAATTAATATGCTTAGTCAGTGATTTAGCACATACACGGTAAGTTGTCCAATTTCCTTCAATGACAACTTGGATTTCAGCTCCATGCCACCGGTCCATTTCATGCCGTTTTTCATGTATATGAACATGAGGAATATTCCTGAAAGCTTAAAGAATAGTTATGATACTATACAATTATAAGCCTAAACCAAAAATAGTGTTCAATATTATCATATACGGACATAGAGGAGGAAAATAACATGAACACTTCATATATGGACATATATCTTCTACTAGTCAAGTCATACCGATGAATGTCTATATCCAGCTTGCAGAATGAAGTATAATTTTGGCCCTTCATAGATGAGGATATCTCTATTGGAAGTCCTGTACTCATCTTAGACCAAATCAATGCCTACATACGTGAGCATAGGTCATTAACTAGGGTTATAAAAACGATCAATGAGGCAAGATAGTCAGTTATAGAATGATGCAGAAGTCAAGCTATTTTCCAGTATCATTGTCAGCAAGGAATTTCATTATGCATGTGCACAGTATTGATAATCCACGGCCCCTATGTTCTGTCAGAAACATTTTATCTTTACTTGACTATACTGACAAAGATATTATTAGGAAGAAAATGGCCATAACAGAAGAAATGCCACGAGCATAGCAAGATATGCCAATATACCATCTTTGCACCTAGACCAAACTTCCCACGTGTCTGCTTCAAGCCATATTTTGTCCCAGATAACACTGCATAGTACGTAGAGCAAGATTAGACAAGTGTATCTAGAGAGGTGGCATGATAATCTATGATTGAAACAATTACTCAAGCTCATGCACAGTAAACTCATAACCTCGTCCAAACATATTTGGAATGTCATCATGAGGCATTCCCTTGCCATTATCCTGTATTTAAAAACCAATAATAGTCATGAGAGTTACAGTTATTGTGAGTCAAAACAATACATGTTATGCGTCTAAGCAACCAAAGTATGCCTAGAGGTTGTTAGTGGAAAGTCCAGCATACCTTGCATGTAACCCTGTAAAATGAAGCCTCGCCTCGACCCTTCATGGTCTTTGGAGCTGGAGGCTCTTTGACTTTCTTTCCAGATGAAGCATTTTTCGCTTGTAGTTCTTGAGCACGAGCTTCCTTTGCTAATCGTTTCTGGATAGCAAGAACAAATAACAAGATTAATATATGAAAACTTAGTTAAATAATCACATAGCAATGAACTAACTAAATAGTCACAGAATCTGGTACTTCATATATTTGTCCTTGTTTTTCAATGTCAGCGCGTTCATTAGCTAGACATGCAAGAAAACACAAGAAGTTTGGAAGAGAGATACGAAAATATTTATGAAAAATGAAACATCCAATACAAGAGATACATGAAGGAATTTTCCTCTTTTTATCTTTCTTGGTAGAGATGACATATCAAGGCTTTTGATTTCTTTTCCAAAACAAGAAGGTCACATCATAAGTATACACACCTCACGAGCCTTAGCTGTTTCATAATCATCGTAAAGTTGCTCGTCAACACGGTCTCGATCAATAAGACCAATCATGGAGTTGAACTTGCTTTTCTCAATATCTTCACTGTACTGGCCAATTCAGATTCAGTATACTATACACAAGAATTCATTGTCAATATGTACATATCACAGAGTTGACAACATTAACCACTAAGAAGACAAACTTTGTCGACTACGCACATTCACTCCCATCATATGAATTGACGTGCCAAAGAGTTTTCATTTAGATATACTAACTAGTAACTAACACTTACATCGTTACTTCTATTACAGGAAGCTCGGATATGGACTCTGTAGAATCAAGTGAGTTCTCCACAAGTTCCCTTACAGTAGTGTAAAGACATTTCCCTGGCTGAACATTCACAAAGAAGCAAATTACAAAAGTACACCATATCAGACGCATAAAGTTCTAATCTTTTCCCTTGTGTGAATTAAGCAATTAACATTCGAGACAATGTACACACGACCTTCAAACTAAGGATTCCCATCTCAAGTATATGTAAAAAACCACAACTTTATCATAAGAAGGTCAGGAAAATCAAATTCTAACCGATATGATCAAATCGGTTATCCCAAACTCATCAAACTTTGCAAATTCATAACAAATAGCAGCAAACAAGTTCCGCATTAGATAAAACCATGAGCAGCCTCTAATAAAGATACAAACTTTAATAAAAGGAAAGGAAAAACAATAAAAACAGAGAGAACCCAAAATCAAACAACAGGAAATCAATACACCGGGGGAAGAAAAAGCGTACATTATCAAACCCAGCAATGTTCTTGTTCTCCGCGAAGAACTCAGCTGGAGATTCTGCACAAAATAAAAAACACCAAAAATGGTTCAACCAATGCTCAAATCAATACGTTTACATAGAAAACTGAGAAGATAAAAGCCACAGACTTTGCTCAAGGACGCTGTCTTTGGGCTTTCTGGGTGCCTTTGGCTGCCGTTTCTTGGGCTCCGGCGCGCTCTTACTGCTGCCTCCAGGGTCCATTCTAAATTCTCAATTAAATTGTCATCTAAGAACCACCCAAATGGAGAAAGCAAAACCCGAACAATGCGGAATTGGGATGAAGAAGAAGCAGAAAAGCTGGGGGTTTTGCTGGTGTGAAAGTGAGGCCGGCGTTAGTAAGATCTAATGGCGCGTATAGCCGTTTGACGGCGGGCTTTATTCTTGTTGGGCTCAATTGCAGTCACTTTCCTTCTTATTATGACTCTGTTTCTTGCATTTTTCATTTTTTATTTATTTTTTGATAAATTAAAAACCCTCTCTCCCCAAAAAGTCTCAAAACCACAAAACTCCCGCCGCCGCCGGCTACTCTGTCCCTCCTCTCTAGCCCCGTTGGTCTCCCCCCTATGTTGCTAGGAGGTTGCCGCTGCTAATCTTCGGGGATTAGTTTTCTATTTTTGCTTTACTGTTTACTTTTGCAGGTTTCCCGATCCGACCTCCACCTCTTGTCTCGTCGCTTACCGTCGCCGGAGAGGTTCTGTCGAGATCTTTGTTGGTTGTTGGATGGGTTCCATCTAGTGGCGGCTGGTGTAATTGTTTTCGATTGTTTGATAGGCATCAGATCTCGATTTTGCCTTACTTGGTCGGTGTTTTTTCAGGTTTTGGGCTCAGCAGGTTCAGACCTCACCCGATCTAGTGGCCGCTTGTGCAGTGGGTGAGATCTAGTGGCCGCTTGTGCAGTTTCGGGTTTCCCTTCTGCCATGCTTGGTTGGTTTGTCTGCTTAATCCGAGCTAGTGGCGGCTTGTGCAGTTATCAAATTTAGATTCCTTGAAAGACTTCGAGATTCAGGTTCACCATGTTTTGCCGGTTTAGTTGTCAAGTTGGTTTAGTAGTTTAGTTGTCCTTATTAAAGTTGTAGTTAATCGGTCAAGTTTTTCTTTTCCGATTGTACTGATGCCTTCTCTAGCGAGTTGGCTTGCTCCTGCTGCCTAGTTGCAGTGAAGTCATGGACCCTGTTAGGAGTATAGGCATTCCTTGTTCGGTTGATGTCTGATTTGTACTCCTTTGTTTGGTTTTGCCAAATGCTTCTATAATATATTTCTGTTGATAAAAAAAAAGAAAAGAATTGAAGAGGGCACAAACTCAATAACTTTTGAAGGCCAAAGCCCTAAAGAAAAAGCCCGAAGGCGACACCCACCATAGGGGAAGCAACATCCCTACTAAGGGGGAAGCAATAGTACTACTTCAACATAACATTCCAATGCAAAGCGTAGAGACAATTAGAAGTAGTAGGAATGAGGATAATGAGCATATTCTATATCTAATCAAGTTGAAAGTAGTGTCCAATACCACAGAAGCCGGCTTAAATTCTTTCTGGAAAATATAGTTATTCCTCTCCGTCCAATTTGAGTAGACTATAACTGACAACGCTAATTTCTTAATGGTAGTATCCATTCTCTTCCCCTTCCATTGGGAAGAAAAAGAAGAAATATCCGAAGGCCAAGGAGTGTTACACCAAGCAACCCCACACCTAAACAACACCGAACTCCAAATTCCTCTAGTAAAGGGACAATTGAAGAAAAGATGATCATGAGACTCTAAGACCACATTGCAAAACACACAATTAAGATCTTCTCTATTGATGAAGTGACCAATGCGATCAAGGGTGGATAAGCGATTCCGCACCGTTAGCCAAAGAATAAAGCTAGCCTTCGGAAGATAACCCTTAAACCACATCAGTCTCACCCACAGAACAGCCAAACCCCAACTAACCAGAGATCTCCACATAAAAGAAGTTGTAAAGGAACCACTAGCATCCGCCACCCAAACAAATCTGACAAGTTAACCAGAAGGGCTTATAAGGCTAACTTGAATAAGGGGATGCACACAAGGGCGAAGCTTCAAAAGTTTCCGCCAATTCTAGGAGCACACCGCGGGCACTTTGAGAGACCAAAACACAATTATCCCCCAGATAATAGGCCTTAACCCAATTCACCCAGAGATTGACCCCATCCCCATAAAAAAGATTCCAAGGAATTAGCTTACGAATACCTAGACCTCCTTCCTCCTAAGGCAAACAAACCTCAGACCATGCCACCTTAGGCGAGCAAGGGCCTTCTAAGGAACCTGACCAAAGAAACTTGCGCAATCTCGCCTCAATCTCTCTAAGAACCTTTTTAGGGAGAAAGAGGTGAGACACCAAATAAACCTGCAGGCTACTAAGGATAGACCGAATGAGGAGCATTATGCCTGCATAACAAAAGGACCCTGTGTTCCCTACCTCTAATCCTAGATTCAACCTTTTCAATTGAAGGTGCATAATTAGTGAAAGTCAACTTAATAGAAATAAGCGGGACTCCTCTAAGTAACAAACTAGAAGGACACCCAAACTGAACTCGAATAAGTCAGCCAATCTCGCTGCATACCGGTTGCTTACCCCAGCCAAAAACACATTGCTCTATGCGGCATTAGGAGTAAGCCCTGAGTTCATCGAGAACCAATCCAAAGCCTTTTTTAGAATACGAGCCGAGACTATATCACTATTACAAACCAAGATAAGATCTTCAAAAAATTAAAGATGAGAGAGCTTAACTTTCTCACACCGCCAATGATACCTTGGTTAGCCTGTGAGCATCCACAATTCAATAACTTTGGGGTTTTCAGATTTTTTTTTAACTATTTTTTCATTTATTTTTTGAGCTTGTCGGACAAGCGAGTGATGATGAACTGGCTGAGAACTATCATTTACCGCTAGATGAATCCAAAGAGTCGAAAGTTATTAATTACTCTCTGATCACATAATCATAATTCATTCACCAAATTTAAATTCCCGTCTCTTTAGAAGTTAAGGATATAAAGCATGTGCGGAGAGCTACGGTGTGATGGCTAGTATCTGCGGAGAACTACCCACAAATACAGCAACATGGCTGACGACAAATCCATGGAGGCGGCTATCAGCTTTTCAGATCCGCTTACCTTGCACCACTCGGATCATCCGGGACTTGTTTTGGTTAACATACCCCTTGACGGACACAACTACGGACAATGGAGCCGTGCTATGCGCATCAGTCTTAGGGCGAAGAATAAGATCGGACTCATTGATGGATCCATTAAGGCCCCTGCATCAACCAGTGCAAAATTTCCTATGTGGCAGCGATGCAACGACATGGTGCTCTCGTGGATCCTGAACTCAATTCGCCCAGACATATCTAGCAGCGTTCTCTACTCCAAGACAGCAGCTGCAGTTTGGGACGACCTAGAAGACAGATACTCTCAAGGCAACGATTCCAGAATTTATCAAATCCGACAAGAAATTGTATAGCACCGACAGGGGCAACAATCTATCACTGAATACTACACCAAAATGAAAGCACTTTGGGACGAGTTAGCCTCATATCATGAGCCTATTTCTTGCGATTGTGAGGGATTGAAGAAGCTCGCCGATCGAGAGGAAAAGGAAAGAGTCATGCAGTTCTTGATGGGATTGAACGATTCTTATTCCACTGTTCGTGGCTCGATTTTATTGATGATTCCTCTTCCTGAAACAAGGAAGGCCCACGCCTTGGTTCTACAAAAAAGGGGGGGGGGGGGAAGTCGCACATAAAAAAAAAACAACCCTTTTACACACCGGAAGAAAAACACCCCCCCCCCCCACACGAAGGAACCACCAAAAAAAAAAAACACACAAAAAGAGAGAAAGAGAGAAAGAAGAAGGAATAAATGATCCATGTGATGGGGTTTTCACATGGGAAGATACATACCTTGGCAAAGAGGCATGACTCTATGAAGGGTTACCAAGTGAAGTGATACATCACTTCAACTTGTGAACCAGATACAATGAATGAATAAGGAGATACAATCTTAGAACAAAGGTTGCATCTCTTGGAAAGGTTACAACCATTCAACAAGGGTTATACCTATTGAATGGTAACCTTTGGTTATCTATAAATAGGTTGTTGTCAAACCTATTTGATTCATTTCCAATTAACTAATCCATTAGAGTCTTAGATTAATATCTTCCTATTGTGATCCCCAGTCTAACAACAGCCATCACTAAGATCCTAATTCCAACATTGGTATCGAGAGCAAGGTTATGGTTGGAAGATTTAATAGTTCTAGTAGGTTGGAACACCGAAACTACAAAAGGCACCAAACCTTTTGTTAGTGTAGGTATTGTCCCGGACCGCCTAGAACAAGCCTTGATTCTTATAGGATTGAAAAGTCTGTTTTTTGTGGTTCAAGGGATGTGCGGATTCCTAAGCTGTACAATCCACTAGATCAAAAGAAGAATCCAACTTCTCAAATAAGACAAAGTAACTTAAATTATAGTTTGAGAAAGGATTCCTTACCCACAAAAGCTGCAAGGCCACCGTCTAGAAACTTAGAGAAAAGGACAGATTTTTCTCTATCCAAAACAGCCACAGTGCCAACAAAGAATTGGAAAAGATTCCCATTAGACAAATCAGAGGCAGCAGCAAGGGAGGAGATTTTGGTGCCGAGATCAAGTTCTGGACAAGAAGTTAGTGGCGATCGTTTTTCAAAGACGAACGGCAAGAGAAAAACTTTTTGGACGAAACCGGATACGGAACGATTAAATTCAGATTGGATCAAGCGTAATCCAGAGCCTCCATCGCCTGCGAGTCGACCGTTCAAGCTTGTCTTAGAACGCCGCACAAGTCCAATTTCCCCTCAAGTTCAACAAGGTGAGCAAGAGGCAGCGAAAATCGACCAACAACTCATTGAAAAGAAGTCGCTGATTCCGACGAGCTCTTCTTCTCCGTGTTACCCGTGGTCCCCTGCCTGGTCTCCTATTCGTTCTTCAAATCAAGATTGGTCATACCCTAAATTTGGTGGTTTTGATTTTAATTTTGATTTGGATAACAAGGACAACCCAAACACATCTGCTATTGGGCCTCATCAGAGTCCTACTCCTGCTATAGAAGAAACAAGACCCACAAGTCAGATTACAAGTCCATTTTTATCACAGTTTTGGCCTCCGATTCTAGGAAGCGAACAAAGTCCGGTAGAAATTGATTCTAGTAGTTCGAGCAGTGGGAGTAATATTATTACTTAGGACACAGTTAAATTAGTGAGTTTATTTAGGTCTAAGTATTGAATAAGTGTTTGATCATTATTGTAAACACACATTGGTACCGTAAGTTTGTATGTTTGCTATTATAATATTATTTCTATTGTTTGTATATTTTTGTTTTGTCTTGAGAATCATGGCTACTAAATCCAAAGTTGAGACATTGAAAATAGAGAGATTAAATAACATTAATCATAGAATATGGAAGAGAAGGATTTCTTATCTTCTAACCCATGAGAAAACATTGTACACTCTAAAAGTAGAGAAACCCGCAGCGGATTCTCCAGACCTAAAGAAATGGGAAGAAGATAATGGAATGGCTATTGCAACTATTCTTAACCATATGGAAGATGATTTAATTCCTCTCTATGAAGAATATGATACTGCCAAGGAAATCATGGATTTACTTGAAGAAAAATATGGGCCTAAGTCTCAAACGTACATTCAATTATTGCTTGAGAAATATAATGGCATGCATATGTCTGAAAGTGATGACAGAGTAGATCATATCACAAAAATGGAGGTTCTAGCAAAGGATTTATCTAACGCTGGTCATCCTATTTCCGATGAAATGCAAGTTTCTACACTACTCAATAGCCTACCAAAATCATGGGATCACATAGTCACTTCATTGACTTATGGTCAATCGAAATTGTCTATGAATAATTTACCAGCGATGTTGGCAGTTGAAGAAGTACGCATGAATCGAAGGAAAAAGGAAAGTATCAAAGGAGACCTTTTAATGGCTGAAGATTCTCATAAACAAAAACCACATAACAATAAGAAAGGGAGAAACTCACAAAAATCTGGAAAACGCAAACGTCACCATTTTAAGGAAAAGAAAAATGGATGCTTCAAATGTGGTGAAATCGGTCATTTCAAGGCTAACTGTCCAAATAAGAAAAATAACAATAATAAGCCTAAGGAGTTAATTCTCACAGTTTCAGAAATACTAATTGCTGAAAACGAAGGAGAATGGTGTATCGATTATGGTGCAACGAGGCATGTTTGTAAGAATAAGTCTTTTTTCATCAATATCAAAGAGAAGGCGTTGGGAGAGCATCGTCTTTATATGGGTAATAATACTTATGTAGATGTTCTTGGTGAAGGAGATTGTAAAATTACATGTGATAACTCCACCATTGTACTCAAGAATGTTTTATATGCACCTACCATTCGACAAAATCTCATCTCGGTCTCAGTTTTAGAGAAGAAAAATTTCGAGGTAAGATTTAAGAAAGGTACGGTCACTATAGGGAATAAGGGTCATGTAATTATTAAAGATGTAAGAGTCAATGATATGTACACAGTTACAAATAATATTAATAAAAGTGTTTCTTCCGAGTATTTCTTTGTTTCATCAATTAAAGATTCTACTTATCTTTGGCATTTGAGATTGGGTCACATAAATAAAAATAAGATGATTCGAATGAGTAAAAATAACATGCTACCTCAAGTAAGGTCAGATGAGTTTGATATATGTGAATCATGTATCAAAGGGAAAATGTCAAGAAAATCATTTTCAAAACATTGGAAATCTTCAGAATTACTTGAAATAATTCATTCGGATATATGTGGACCTATGAGGACCGAAACACATAGAGGAATGAGGTATTTACTTACGTTCATTGACGACTATTCTAGATATGGGTATGTTTACTTCGTAAAGCACAAGTCCGATGCTATAGAAAAATTTAAGGAATTTAAAAGAGAAGTGGAAACGAAGTTAGGACGACCCATAAAGACTCTTAATAGTGACAGGGGTGGAGAGTATGAAGCATTTGATAATTTCTGCAAGGAACATAGTATAAGACACACATATACTATGCCATATACACCACAACAAAATGGAATTGCAGAAAGAAGAAATAGAACTCTCATGGATATGACAAGATCCATGATGTCACATGCAGATTTACCTCTTTAATTTTGGGGAGAGGCTTTATCTACTGCTGCATATATATTGAATAGAGTCTATACAAAGGCAAAACCATTAACACCATATGAATTATGGAATGGTAGTAAACCAGATTTATCAAACTTAAGAGTTTGGGGATGTAAAGCACATGTTCTTATTCCAAAGCAACTTAGAGATATACTAAAAGCCAAAACTTTGGAATGTAAATTCATAGGATATTCAGAAAATAGTGTTGGATATTGGTTTCATAATCTAGAAAAAGGGTTGATTGAAAGTAGAGATGCTGCTTTCATTGAAACCACTAATCTCAACAATCAAATTCAAGATTTAGAATGTTTAGAGGAAGAGCGAGGAACACCCACAGGGGCACAAGATTCCGCTATTAATGAAAATATGGTTGACAACCAAGACATTGTCAATGATCAAGTGGGAGAAGATATAGTCAATGATCATGACAATGCCCTGGTTGATGTGCAATATGATAACAATAATCAGATTAGTGGGAGTAAGAGAAAACGTGAACCACCTAAAAGGCTAAATGATTACTACACATATATTATTGAAGAGTTAGATCAGTTAGTGGGAGAACAACACTTCATTTTTAGTTTAGATGATGTAGAGCAAACAGTGGGAGATCCAAATAATTTTAAAGAAGCAATGAATGGAACAGAAGGCGTTCAATGGTCTCAAGCCATGCAAGAAGAGTTAGACTCTATAAAGAAAAATGAAGTTTGGGAACTGGTCGATTTACCTAATGGAAGAAAACCTATCGGTTGTAAATGGGTACTTCGGAAGAAAGTTCAAGGCAGATGGTTCACTAGATAGATTCAAGGCTCGATTAGTGGCTAAGGGTTATACACAACAACCTGGTATAGACTTTGTAGATGCATATTCCCCGGTAGCTAAGTTTGCCTCAATTAGGATAATTATGGCAATTGTTGCGAAAATGAATTTAGAACTTCATCAGTTAGATGTCAAGACTGCATTCCTCAATGGAGAATTGAAGGAAGACATCTATATGACACAACCAGAGGGGTTTCATGTAGAAGGATATGAGGACAAAGTTTGTAAACTAAACAAGTCATTATATGGACTCAAACAATCATCAAGACAATGGTATTTAAAGTTTCACCAGGCAATTATAGAAATGGGATATGAAATAAGTCCTTTGGATCACTGTGTCTATACTTGGAAGATTGATAATAAGTTTACTATATTATCTCTATATGTGGATGATATTTTGCTTGCAAGTAATTGTAATGATATGATTGGGAAAACTAAGTCATATCTTGGATCCAAATTTGAAATGAAGGACATGGGAGAAGCATCTTATGTTCTTGGTATTAAAATAACTAGAGATAGAGATGCAAAGTTATTATACTTGGATCAAGAAAATTACCTGAATAAAGTTCTAAAGAGATTTAACATGCAAGATTGTAAATCTGTTAGTACTCCTGTGACTAAAGGGTTTACGCTTACAAAGCAAATGGGTCCTATCAAGAAAGAAGATATCGAATACATGAGAACTATTCCATATGCTCAAGAAGATATCGAATACATGAGAACTATTCCATATGCTCAAGCAGTGGGTAGTTTAATGTATGCAATGACAAGTACGAGACCCGATATATGTCATGCAGTTGGAGTAGTAAGCAAATATCAGTCAAATCCAGGAAAACCACATTGGAAAGCAGTAAAGAGAATAATAAGATACTTAAAAGGCACTCAAGATATGAAATTATGTTTTGGCATAGATGATCTAGATATCATCTGTTATAGTGATTCAGATTTTGCAGCCGATGTAGATGATAGAAAATCTACTAGCGGTAACATTATTCTATTTGGTGGAACATCGGTTTCCTGGTTAAGTAAGAAACAAGCTTGTGTTGCTCAGTCAACCATGGAAGCCAAATATATATCATGCAGCATAGCAGTAAGTACTGCAGTATGGGTTAAGCGTTTTATCGATAATTTAAATATAGGTATACCTTGTAAACCTGTCAATGTGTATTGTGATAATATGTCCGCCATTTACCTTATAAAGAGTGGAGCCAATAGCTCCAAAGGCAAGCATATTGACATAAAGTATCACTATATTCAAGATATAGTGGAAAGGGGTGAAGTAAAAGTCGACTACATACCCACAGAAGAAATGGTGGCCGATCCTTTGACCAAAGGGTTGACTATGAATAAATTCAAAGAGCATATGATTGCAATGGGTCTGAAAAGGATGTAGATATTGCAATGGGACTATGCGGTACGAGCATCAATGTAAGGTTTTGGGGACGCTCAAATAGTTACAAATTGATGCAACTCTATCTGATACATTAGTGGTTGGATAAAAGATAGAGAATACTAGCAAGAAAACAAAATTATACCAAATCTTTTTATATGTAAAATCCGTTTTGAGGCATTAAATGGATTCTGTATAATATTTGGATGCTTAGTATAAAGTCGTTCATAAGGTGAATCAAATAAAGTTTTCGGATGCAACTATTTGATCGAAATTTCGAACGCAAGCTAAGAAAAGTTAGTCTTAGCTGAAGTCGCTATTAGTTACTAGGTACGGATGGTTATATCCTAGTACAAGAGTAATGGTGCCATTTCACTTGAAAGATAGTAAAATGAAGACGCATATACATGCGCAATCAGTATTGGTGGCTGCGAGTGCGCACATGTTGAGCAGATGTCAAGCTGATGGAAGTTGGAATAGTCAAGAGTAATCAGGATGTGATACTCGGAAAGACATCCAACTGAAAGCCCTAGAAATCCCACATCAAAGGATCAAGTGGGAGATGAAGGAATAAATGATCCATGTGATGGGGTTTTCACATGGGAAGATACATACCTTGGCAAAGAGGCATGACTCTATGAAGGGTTACCAAGTGAAGTAATACATCACTTCAACTTGTGAACCAGATACAATGAATGAATAAGGAGATACAATCTTAGAACAAAGGTTGCATCTCTTGGAAAGGTTACAACCATTCAACAAGGGTTATACCTATTGAATGGTAACCTTTGGTTATCTATAAATAGGTTGTTGTCAAACTTATTTGATTCATTCCAATTAACTAATCCATTAGAGTCTTAGATTAATATCTTCCTATTGTGATCCCCAGTCTAACAACAGCCATCACTAAGATCCTAATTCCAACAAGAAGGTCATCTCGTTGATCGTTGCTATTATATTATTGGATTTCCAGTGGGTCACAAATGGCATGGTAAAAATGTGAAGCCCAGAGGGAAGAGACCAGCAGCCCACAACACAGAGGTGACCAAGGCTCCAATCACCGAAGGACCAACGTTCACTAGTACAATCAAATCATGGCCATGCTCCGAGACAAGAATGGTAATGGCCAACCACTCGCAAATGCGACAGGTATAATCACACCCACTTGTAATAGTACACAACATGATTCACACTCAAAGCTATGTTGGACTGTGGACAGTGGGGCTACGGATCACATATCCAACTCATCACCAGCACACAATAAATCAAACACCCAACATGATTTTGTTGAATTACCTAATGGAGGGCAAGCTGCAATTAAATCCATCGGATCCATGAAATTGTCGCATGACTTGATTCTTGATGGGGTGCTTCATGTTCCGAAGTTTCGTGTGAATTTGTTATCTGTGAGCAAATTGACTCGAGCATTACAATGTATAGTGATATTTTTTCCGGATTTTTGTGTTGTGCAGGACGTGGATACAAAGAGGACGATTGGCCTGGGCAAGCATTTTAATGGGTTATATTATCTCACACCAAGTCAAAACCCACACCTAACACACCATGTTAGTCGTACCTCCAACCTTTGGCACCAACGTCTAGGGCATCCATCATCAGCACCTCTCCAATCATTGTCCAAGACCATTCCAGAAATAATTTGTGATTCGAAGCATGTTTGTGAAATTTGTCCTTTAGCCAAACAGACTCGTTTATCTTTTCCTCAAAGTTCAATTTCATCCATTGCACCTTTTGATTTAATTCATTGTGACATATGGGGACCTCACAAAGTTCATACACATTCCTGGGCAAAGTATTTCTTAACTATTGCAGATGATTTTACTCGATTCACATGGATTCATCTTATGAGTCTTAAATCCGAGACCCAATCTTTGTTGAAATAATTTTTTTCTTGGGTCAAAACACAATTTCATTGTGACATTAAGGCCTTACGTGCCGACAATGGTGGTGAGTTCATATCCTTGCGTTCCTTTTTGGCTGACCATGGCACCATTTTTCAACATTCTTGCCCTCCTACACCTCAACAAAATGGGGTTGTCGAACGTAAACACCGACATCTTTTAAATGTGGGACGTGCTCTTCGTTTTCAAGGAAATTTACCTTTAAAATTTTGGGGTGAGAGTATCCAAACAGCATGTTATCTCATAAATCGTCTTCCTACACCTTTGCTGTCACACAAATCCCCCTATGAAATTTTACAAGGTAAATTGCCTGATTATTCACACATGCGGGTTTTTGGGTGCTTATGTTATGCCACTAACCTTACGCCCACAAACAAATTTGATACACGAGCTCGCCGGTGTGTTTTTCTTGGATATCCTCTTGGCCAAAAGGGTTATCGAGTTTACGATCTTGACAACAAGAAATTCTTTTCTTCCCGAGATGTTGTTTTTCATGAACACACTTTCCCATTTTGTACCTCACCACAAGAAATTCAAAATGACCATCCTGTTCTACCCATCATTCACGATGACCCATCACCAAATTTACCTTTTTTAAGCCTTAATCTAGCTAGCCCACCTAATATAGACACCTCACTCATTGACCCACATCCACCACCCCAAACTCCAGAAATCACGCCCATACCAATCACTTCTTCATCAACTTCACCGCAAAATCACATCATATCAGACCCTCCCTCCATATCAGACCCTTCCTTCAATCCTGACATGCCAGAACCTCCACAAAATCCTGAAATATCTGCACCACATCATGAAACAATAGAACCTCCCGTTCACCTCAATAGCCCAATCCATGTCCCTCTTCCACCTCCATTACGTCAATCTAGTCGACCCAAACGACCTCCTGCCCATTTCAAATATTACAAGGCCCATCATGCCGCTCTGCTTGCTCCAGGCAACGTCCCTTCCTCCACGTTCGGTACCCGATATCCTCTCCATCGGTATGTCTCTTACTCTAATTTATCTATTTCTCATCGGAAATTTGTGCACAATATCTCTCACATGGTGGAACCAGTATCCTATGAGCAGGCCAGTCATGATCCCAAATGGGTTGAGGCGATGCAAACAGAAATTCAAGCTCTTGAAGACAATAATACTTGGACCATAGTTCCCTTGCCTCATGCTCACCATCCTATAGGCTGCAAGTGGGTCTTCAAAATCAAATATGATTCTGACGGGACGGTTGAGCGTTACAAGGCACGACTAGTTGCCAAGGGTTTTACTCAACTTGAAGGCATCGCCTACAAAGAAACCTTCGCTCCTGTTGCTAAACTCATCACTGTGCGTTGCCTCTTGACTGTTGCTGCCGTTCGTCATTGGCACCTACACCAAATGGACGTACAAAATGCCTTCCTTCATGGGGATCTCCATGAGGAGGTCTATATGTTGCCGCCACCTGGCCTTCGTCGACAGGGGAGAAAGTTGTATGTCGACTCAACAAGTCCTTGTACGGACTTAAACAAGCTTCTCGAAGCTGGTTCCAAAAATTCTCTTCTGCCATACAAGACATTGGATTCCAACAATCAAGGGCTGACTACTCTTTGTTTACTCAGGTCCGTGGGCATTCTCTTACAATCATATTACTTTATGTTGACGATATGATCATCACAGGAAACAATGAGGAAGCAATCACTGAACTTAAACTTTTCCTCAGTGGTTGTTTTCGAATAAAGGATCTTGGACCATTGAAATACTTTCTTGGAGTTGAAGTTGCACGGTCGAAGGCTGGTATCTCCATTTGTCAACGGAAATATACATTGGACATATTAGAAGATGCTGGCCTACTTGGTGTCAAGCCTGCAACAATCCCAATGGAACCAGACTTGAAATTAACATCAACAGGTGACCCTCTAAAAGATCCAACTCGTTATCGACGGTTGATTGGGAAATTAATTTATCTTACTATCACAAGACCGGAGATTACATATGCAGTCAACACTCTCAGTCAATTCATGCAAGAACCAAGGCGACACCACCTTGATGCTGCTCATCGACTTCTTCACTACTTGAAGGAAGCTCCAGGCCAAGGATTGCTTTTTCCTTCACAAGGCAGCTTGAACTTAATTAGCTATTGTGATGCATATTGGGCTAGATGTCCGATCACTCGACGATCTGTCATAGGATATTGCATCTTCCTTGGCAAATCACTTGTGTCATGGAAGAGCAAGAAGCAAAACACTATATCCAGATCTTTTGCCGAAGCAGAATACCGGTCTATGGCAGCAACTACTTGCGAACTCACTTGGTTAAGGTACTTACTACGAGATTTGCGTGTAAATCATCCTGAACCAGCAAGATTATTCTGCGACAATCAGGCTGCCATGTATATTGCAGCAAATCCAGTATACCACGAACGCACGAAACATATTGAATTAGATTGTCACACTGTTCGTGAAAGAATCCAAAATGGAGAAGTCGAGACTGCCTATGTGCAAACAGAAGAGCAAGTGGCAGACATATTTACAAAGCTGTTGAGAGCATCCATCTTCCATTCACACCTTGGCAAGTTGGATGTCATTGACATTCACACTCCAACTTGAGGGGGAGTGTTAAAGGAAAGAAATTGGTCAACGATCTAGTTTAGAGTGATTACAGGATCACGATGTAATTAGCATAGAATTAGCAGTCATTCACCCAGAATAGCTCTCAACCTGTGTATAAAGTAATTGTATCGTTATGCAGATTGTATCAATACAATACTAGAGAATTCTCTACCAATATCTCATATATTTTCTCACTTGTAAACAATGTAAATTTTCCAATAGAATTATGACAACTAGTACATAATGGGCTTGTCAAAACTCTTGTTAACAATGTAAATTTCCAATAGGATCATGACAACTAGTACGTAATGGGCCTGTCAAAATAAGAAAACAGTAGAAGGTATGTTTCTTGTGGTCTCCAAAGGTACAACAGTATAGTTTATGCGTAAAATCACGTTTAAAAAATTTGGACAATTTCTCGTTTATGTGTGTCATTTTTGTGCATGGATCATGCTAATTTTCTTCGTAGTGTTTTATTTTTATCAAATGTCCCCCAAGAAAACATGAAGAAAAACGTTGAATAATTTGTGCTTCCAAGAAGACTCGAACCAAGTTATGTTAGACCAGGAATAAAGGTGATTTTTTTAAAACATATTTTGGGTTCCAGATACTTCCGTCTCGTTTAATTCACGAATTTATATGAA
Source organism: Spiraea crenata (assembly GCA_033992175.1). Lineage (NCBI taxonomy): Eukaryota > Viridiplantae > Streptophyta > Magnoliopsida > Rosales > Rosaceae > Spiraea > Spiraea crenata. The sequence goes on from JAVBHV010000022.1 coordinate 1,120,598, forward strand.
TATTTAAGATATGGTTTGGTTCACGAATTCATTTGTTCGTGAATTGGTTTCCCATGCACAATTCTAGGGGATTTAGCTTGGTAATTCCTTTGCATATGTTTACCCAAACACCAAACAGGACTGTCTCCTTCATGGAAATCACAATGAGTTTGGGAGATAAGGTTGGTCCTAAACGAGAATAACTCAAGTATTTTGATCATTCCTATGTGTTTCTCTTTTCGGGTTGATTTGTACTTCAAGCCCGACCGTTTTCAACCCGGTCCAAACACCATGGTAAGTATATTCTAGGCCCATTGGACCCGAAAAGCGTCGTACGCCCTGAACCGCTGTACGCGTTGGTCTTTTATTGCATGTAAAGCTGTAATTGCAGTTCTCTATGAATCACATGTATGTAAACCCGTCGCTTTCATTGCTTTTCTACGGTGGAAGTATATGCATACAAGTCATGTTACTTTAGCATATTTCTGATGTTTTTCACGACAATGAAATTATAATTTATTATGTTTGTGGAGTGCATCTCATTGGTTAAACTGCAGGTCGGTACTGTATTTTGGTATCTCGTACGAGCAGGGACCAATTATTGAGGCTAGGTGACAAGAAGTTATGTATGGACCACTTGAATTACAAAATTACGTATGCCTCTGGGATTACAAAGATGTAAGGAAAGGTGTCCGATTGAAACTTACGTTTAAAGAATTTTTCGCTCAACTATATTAAGTGTATTGTGAGAGGGTCGTCGCTCAATTGATTTCCTTAGCATGCCTTTGTATCCATTTTGTGAAATTAACACCCAAAACTGGCCATTTGGATAGGGACAGTATAAGCTCCTATAGCTTCAGGTCAATGCAAACGACCACCACACAGAATGACACAGTTGATATATCATCAGCGAACAAGTCATATGTTCATGGAGCACGCACGCGTTACTATTTGTCTTTCTTGGGTAATATCAGACAAGTTCCAATATTTGCATCAATTATTGATTATTCATGTGTCCACACACATGCAAAGTGTGTTTTGCAAGCACAAGTTTTCGATCGTTTTTCTTGTATTACCACATGAATACAATTTACTTAGGTTTGTGAACACGCTTTGTTCCTATATTATTCAATGATAATGAGAGGAGTAATTCAACTTTTTATAAGCTAATGTGAGTGAATTTTCTATTAACCAGTACAGTCCACATTTGACCACATAATAAAACACTGGAAGTTCGTAGGAAAATATCTGGTGAGTATACACATGCATAAACCAATTAGTTTTGTATTTTTTCACATGCTTCAATCCAATTATTAAGCACATACATGCAAGCTTTTCTATCTCTCTTCCCTCTATATAAGGATAGCTTAGGCCTAGAGCTCCAAGCAAACCCAAGACACTCTTATCTCTTAGCCATCCTCTCTCTAATTCCTTGTGCAAATACCCTGCAAATAAAATTATGTTGAAGCCCCAACTTCACCAATCACAATCTTCCCAAACTCTCTTTCTCCACAAGCCATCCATCCATGGTAGTGGCAGAAAAGCTTCGCTTCCGCTCTGGTCACTTCCAAACAAACACAAAACTGTGCGATTTCGGTTTACTACACCCATAAGTAATAGTAGTAGTAGTAATAATCCTGCTAATACTACTACCACTAAAACTACTACTTCTATCAAAACTACCCCAAGTCCTGCTCCAACGAATCCTTCTACTCCAATTTCTACTACTACAACCACTACTAGTACTGTGACTACTAAAGTGGTCACCGAGAAGTTCATTAGAGTCAAGGCCACCTTGACGGTGACACTTACTGTCGGAGGGTTTCTATCGCACCTTGGTGTAACACGAGGGCTTGATGACATAACAGATTTGCTCGGCAAATCGCTCTTATTGGAGCTTGTTAGTACTGAGCTTGATCCCGGTAAGTATCATGGGGTTTGGCATATCATGTTTGTGTTTTACTAGCTCTTTTCAGCCTTGCAAAAATATCAGTCAAATCTGAGATAATTTACCTGTCAACGGTTATAATTTCATCATTTGAATGAACAGATTTATGACGGAATGATATTCTTTTTAGTTAATTTTTGTAGAGATGATGGTCTTTGAAATTGTGCTCTAGATATTAGAAACGGTTCTGATAGTGAAAGAATATTGTAAGCCATGTTCACTATTTTGGATTTCACTTGATTTAGCTAAAACTTCCATTTCTGGTGGCTAGAAAAGACTGCTAGCCAGAGATCTGTTGTCCAAACATGTGTATAGCCACAAAGGAAGAAAATTATTTCTTACGCGTGTAGAGACTGTTGTGCTAATTCAATTGCTCGCTATAACACACTCTTAGAAAGTAAAAGCTTTGTTTTACTTCACATGTGGTCCTAGGGCCGCCGATCATTCAACATCCACAATGGAAATGATCTATGAAGCACATAAACGAAAACGGGAATAACGAAATGATACGATACGAAACGGGCGATTCCTCAAAAATCAAAAAATATCGATACGAAATGTTATGAAAACGTTAATTAAAAACCACTTAATTCCATAGATTAGAAAAAATTGATATCCAAATGAAATACTACAAGTTCAAGTCAAATTAGTTAATAATCTAAAAAATTTTACAAAATTGGTCGCCATGTGGAGTTTTGGACTGTTTTCATAATGTTTTCTCTCCTATACGTGCTTTGAGAAGTTTCGGGCGTGTTTCGTTCCCAAAACTCGTTTCCGAATTGTGAAACACGAGGTGGTCGGAGTTTCGGTGCTTCATAGAAAATAATATTCCAAAGCATGAATTCATCTAATTAGTCAGTAAATTTTAACTCATTCATTAGTTACCATGCAGTTAAAATCCAGTCCAGGTATACATACTAATTGTTGTGTTTCGTGGTGGTGAAGAAACTGGATTGGAGAAGGAGAAGGTTGCAGGATTCGCGCACAGGAGTCGCAGAAAGGAAAGCCAGCTTATATACGAGACAGATTTCAAGGTTCCGACAGAGTTCGGGGAGGTGGGTGCCATTCTAGTGGAGAATGAGCACCATAAGGAGATGTTCCTCAAGGAAATCGTCCTCGACGGCCTCCCCAATGGCTCTGTGCATTTTAGTTGCAACTCTTGGATTCACTCCAAGTATCACAATCCTGAGAAGAGGGTTTTCTTCACAAACAAGGTAATCAGCAACTATCACTGTTACGACTTTTTCAGAGTCTCAATAACAGTTCTTTATTAAAAGCATACATTATTGAAGAAACCTTTTGTGTATGCTATTGAGCAGTCATACTTGCCATTTCAAACACCATGTGCATTGCGGAAGCTGAGGGAGGAGGAGCTTGTGACTTTGCGTGGCGATGGACAAGGAGAACGCAAGTTCTTTGAGAGGATATACGATTATGATGTTTACAACGATCTTGGGGATCCGGATAAGAATTTAAGACTCGAAAGACCAGTATTGGGTGGCGAAGAACTCCCTTATCCCCGACGTTGTAGAACAGGACGACCACATTGTGAAGCCGGTACTAAAACACAAATGCTCATACAGCCATTAACGTATCTAGTTAGCGTATTTCATTATATGAATCTGACAAGAAAATATTTTCTTTGATATGCAAACAGATTCATTATCTGAGAAAAGGGGCAAGTTTTGGTACGTTCCTAGAGATGAGGCCTTCTCAGAGGTAAAGCAGCTGACATTTTCGGCAAAGACAATGTACTCTGTGATACACGCATTGGTCCCATCTCTGGAGAACGCCATTGCTGACAATGATCTCGGATTCAAATACTTCACGGCCATAGACTCACTTTTTAGTGAAGGGATTAATCTGCCTCCCTTTAAGGACAAAGGGATTCTCACAACCCTGCTTCCTAGGCTAGTCAATGTTATGGCTTCTGGAGATGATGTTTTGCGTTTTGTACCCCCTGAAACAATGAATAGTAAGAAACTCTGCTCAGCCACTAATATGCCTCTTATTATCAAACAGTTTGATATGTTATGTTGTGAACTTTTGATAATACTATAGCATTACTAAATTGCCTAACCATTTGTTTTCCTGTTGTTGGGGCATTATAGGGGACAAATTCTTTTGGTTTAGAGACGAGGAATTTGCCAGGCAGACTATTGCAGGTCTTAACCCATATAGCATCAAGAGGGTGACGGAATGGCCATTGAAGAGCGAATTGGACCCCAAGATCTATGGCCCGGCAGAGTCAGCTATCACCAAAGAAATAATCGAGCAAGAGATTAGAGGCTTTGCAACTGTCAAAGAGGTGCTGCAATATATCTTTTAAAACACAAAGTTTATTCTCTGTTCGACATTCTGACATGTTTTCCTTTTTTCCTGTATGCAGGCCATAAGAGAAAAGAAGTTGTTTATGTTAGACTACCATGACATACTTTTACCCTTTGTGAAGAAAGTAAGACAGATCAAAGGCGCCACGCTGTATGGATCGAGGACTCTGTTTTTTCTAACCCCCGAAGGCACACTGAGGCCACTGGTCATTGAGCTGACAAGGCCGCCAATGGACGGAAAGCCACAGTGGAAGCAAGTTTTCCAACCGTCGTGGAATGCCACCGATGTCTGGCTCTGGAGGATTGCCAAAGCTCATGTCCTTGCCCACGATTCGGGTTATCACCAGCTCGTTAGTCACTGGTATAATAATGACAACGTGGTACAATGATGATCCGTTAATGCATATTTCTTGGGAATCCATTGATGGTATCTGTCTTTTGCAGGCTAAGAACACATTGTGTCACAGAACCTTATATAATCGCAACAAACCGGCAACTGAGTGTGATGCACCCAATCTACAGATTTTTACATCCCCATTTCCGATACACGATGGAGATCAATTGTCTTGCTCGCGAAGGGCTAATCAATGCCGATGGAATAATCGAATCCTCATTCTCACCAGGAAAATACTCCCTTGAGCTTTGCTCAGTTGCCTATGGCAAGGAATGGCGATTTGACCAAGAAGCACTGCCAGCTGACCTCATTAGAAGGTAATTTCATTTCTGTGGAAATGTTTCTTGCTTAGATGCATTAGACCACGTTTTAGGTTGACAGTTTGACAACGTAACATGTCAGATATTCGTAAACTACTTACCTACTCAGATGAGAAACTTATATAAGTGAAACATATATATGGTGTCAATGTTTAATTTGAAAATGGTAGGGGCATGGCTGTTGAGGACCCAACTGCTCCACACGGTTTGAAACTAGCAATTGAAGACTACCCTTTTGCCAATGATGGACTACTCCTATGGGATGCCATTAAAGAATGGGTCACGGACTATGTAAGCTATTACTACCCGGAATCCAATCTTGTTCAGACGGACGAAGAGCTCCAATCATGGTGGACCGAAATCAAAACAGCTGGCCATGCAGACAAGAAGGACGAACCATGGTGGCCGGAACTCAACACACGACAAGACCTCATTGGAATCCTCACGACAATGGTCTGGGTCACAACTGGCCACCATGCCGCTGTGAACTTTGGCCAATATGCCTATGCAGGCTACTTCCCCAACAGGCCTACAACAGCAAGGACCAATATGCCCACTGAAGACCCTTCAGAGGAGGACTGGGAAAAATTCTTGAAAAAGCCAGAAGGCGCACTTTTGCGGTGTTTCCCTTCACAAATTCAAGCTACGAGAGTCATGGCTGTTTTGGACATTTTGTCAAATCATTCGCCGGATGAAGAGTACATTGGAGAAAAGATGGAGGATGCTTGGGCTGAAGTCCCCATTATAAAGGCGGCGTTTGAACGGTTCAAGGAGAGGTTGGTCGCACTGGAAGGAACTATTGATGAGAGAAATGCCAATAGTACGTTGAAGAACAGAAATGGAGCTGGGGTTGTGCCTTATGAGCTTTTGAAGCCCTTTTCAGAACCTGGGGTCACAGCAAAGGGAGTTCCATATAGCATCTCTATTTGAACTAGCTAGAATATGGTATGTTATACTATTAACTTATATGATTAATTATGAGAGGTATGTCAAGTATTTAGGTGTACACTTATTAGCCCAATTGCCCCCTGCAACTCATTTTGGGAAACCTTTTGCCCCTTGCAACGCTATTTGTATACCATCTGCCCCTTGCAACTCATATTTTGGGATATTTTGCCCCATTTTCTGTTAAGTTAACAGAAACTGTTAACTTTGCTGATGTGGTATATCTACATCAGCCAAATCGGGCCCCACACAAATACACACAACAAAAAAAAAATTTTTATTTTTTTTTTTATATTTTTTTTTTTTTTTTTTTTTTTTTCTTATCTCTCTTTCCTCTCCCCCCAACAACCCCCCCCCCCCCCCCCTCTCCCCCCTCCCCCCCCTACAACCCCCCCCTACATACTCTACCCCCCCCCCTTCCCACCCCACCCCCCCAACAAACCCACCCCCCACACCCATAAAACCCACCCCTACCACCCAAAAAATATTCACCCCACTACGCTCCCCACAGCTCCAAAGAAAAAAAAAAAAAAAAAAAAAAAAAGACCAACACAAGCAAAAACAGAAAAGAAAAAGAGAAGGGGGGAGGAGGGGGGCGAGGCCGAGCAGCGCCCACCGCCCACCGACGAGTACCTCTCCGAAAATCGCCTCCGATGCGAATCTCAAGCCCGATCGGTTTTACAACTTTGCGATTTCTCTGCCGGCAAGGGCGCAGCTCTTCGACGACGGGCTTTACAGAGCCATCGATGTCTATCTCAAGGTCTGTATATATATACACAATCCAATTGAAATTCGAATTCGAATTTGAGAAATTTAAAATTGAAAATTGATTTTTTGATTTTTGTGAAATTCGAATTGGCAGGTTTTGGAACCGGAGCGCGAGAAGATTTGCGGGATTTTGGACTGCCAGAAGCTGACGCTGGAGGCTTGTACGCACGCGGCTCAGAATGAGCGGCTGCCGCTGCGCGCGGTGGTGCAGGTCTTGTTCTTCGAGCAGCTTCAGCTCCGCCACGTCATCGCAGGGACCCTCGTCGCCGCCGCGCCGGACTCCGCTAGGCCGTCGGTTCTGCAGCGCGAATAGGAGGATGTGGAGGAGGGAGAGGAAGAAGAGGATGCGGTAGGGGCACGTGCGGTCCGAATGGGTTCTGTTGTAGGAATCGATCGAAAGAGTGGAGGGGGAGGGGGTTTGTTGAAGGGAAAAAAAAAGAAAGAAAAAAAAAAAAAAAAAAAAAGGCCAAAAAAATTATAAAAAAAATTTAAAAGTATATTTTTGCTGATATATACCTATGTCCACATCAGCAAAGTTAATGGTTTCTGTTAACTTAACAGAAAATGGGGCAAAATATCCCAAAATTTGAGTTGCAGGGGGCAGATGGTATATAAATAGAGTTGCAAGGGGCAAAAGTTTTCCCAAAATGAGTTGCAGGGGCAATTGGGCTAATAAGTGTTAGGTATAGCACATGTTATGTGGGAGTTTCCCCTAAACTTATGGAATGCAATATAAAAGGTTGGACGCATACGTTTACTAGCGCTATTGTTATGAATTTTCATGGTTTATCAACTAGTTTTTGATCTAGTACTACTCTAAAATCAGAGTTCACTTATTCAAATTCATGTTAATACTAACTGTTCAATCAATATAATTGATGGTTGAAATGGAGCTAAGCTAATGTGGTCCAGAAGTCCACGTGATTTTCTTGAAGCCATATACACAACTGAGAATCTTTAGACAAAACTAAACACTCAGAAAATCGACGTATAGTTGTCGGCGCCTGCTTCTCAAGTTGGCCTACCTTCTCTGGTTGCAATTTGTTGGAATTATCTTTGATACATGAGGAAATGATTTTTACCCTATTTTTCACTTTTAGCATATTTTTTTAACCAACAAAGGTGAAAATAGTGTGCAAAAATCATCGATTTGTCTATGTCGCTACGTGAATTGCGTTTAGTTGTTGTAGAATGACATATGACATATGACATATGACATATGACATAACGTTTTACCTCTGAAGCCCTTTACACTCTTGTCTGAATCTTCAATAATTAATTAATAATTGTCTTGAAGCCACAATATACCTAAAATGTGGGGGCCAAAATCTGCACAAGACATGTGATTATTTTGTCATTTTGGATATTGATAGATAATGATTGCGATGACCATCTTGCTTAGGGTATTTAGAAGGGATTTTACTAATTATGCAAATTTACATTAAAGGACAAATGAGAAATATGATTAATTTTTAGCGTTTCTTTTATAATTAGCTTCAACTTATATCCAAACACCAAAAAAATTATTTGCAACCCAGCAAAACAAGGAAATGACACATGCAGCCAACCCTTCCACTGCCACCTCCTTCCATTTCGATGGCCGCCACGATGAGAATTTGTGGTTTTGGTGGAAGAGATATGTTATAGATTTTTATTGAATAAAGTTAAATCAATGATATATTTAGAAGTTCAATATCTAACTTGGGTATCCAAAGAATGTTAAAAATTTTAAAATAGGTGTGCGGAGAAACACATGTTTCTAGAGAAGAAAATAGGGTGTACGTAGCAGCTGTCTTCAAGAAATGTTGTACATAACTCTGCAAATTATGTAGAGTCTAATAAAATCTATATATTTGTAGATTCTAATAAATGTGGTAAAAATGGACCCTACACAATATATTGAATTCAAAATATTAATTTCTCTCACTCCAAATTAGAATTAAAAGTGTATTATATATAATATAATATTAGTTCCATCAATTTATTTGCATACTATTTGGAGTGAACAACATTAATAACTAGACAAATAAATCGATATAGTGTCACATCAGCTATCAAAATACATATTTGCCTTATATGTTTATAGTTGATCACTCCAAGGGAATAGACAAATGGATCGGTATAGTGCCACATCAGCTATCAAAGTGCATATTTGCCTTATATGTGTGTAGATGCCTTAGAAATTCTATTAGAGTTGATGGCTGACGTGGTACTATACAAATTCATTTGCATAATCCTTAAAGTTGATCACTCCAAGGGAATAGAAGTGAGGAAACTAATATTTTGTATATGGTACACTTTTAATTCATGTAGAGCCCAATTTATTATGAGGAGTGAGAGATTTCAATATTTTTCAATTCAATATATTGTGTATGGTCTATTTTTACAAAATCTAGTAGAATCTACAAATATACAGATTCTACTAGAGTTTGTATAATTTGCAAAGTTATTTACAGTATCTCTTGGAAGATTGTTTTGCTAACGTGACTCTGCAAGCCGAATTTGTATAGTTATTTGTAGAGTTTTTTTTTATGCAGATACTCTTAATGATCATATAATCTAGATAGTGACCAGGAACATATTGTGGTGGATACCATGTTCTCATAAGAAAGCAATGGTTTGTTCTTTTCCTAAACCATCCAAAAAGTGTTATAGAATCTCTCGTACCAAACCGAAATGATTAACAGTAAAAGGGTGTATTCAAACCAAGATTTATATAGATTTTTGCAGACTTTTTCTTTCATAGATTTTTGTTGAGTTTCATTAATTTTAGTAGACTTTCACAAATTATCAAAGATTTCAGACAAATTTGGTCCAAATTCGATTTAGATTTTCATTGACTTTTTCCATAGATTTTCCATAGAGTTTTATGGGTTTTCATATACTTTTTATTAGTCAATTTAATTACCATTCTCATCAAATTTTCAATATTAGTAGAGTAGTGGTGGTGACACTGATGTTTGAGGCAGAACATTATATTTTGGGCCTTAGCAGTGACGACAATAATGATAACGTAGATGACAATTGTGTCTTAGGCATTGATAATGACGAAGATAACGTTGTGATAGTTGTAGTGGCGATGGCGGTAATGTAGAATAAATTAGAGTACACAACTCTAATGTTGGACAAACAAGTAAACAAATTACTTGTTATTACACTCACAAAATATTACAACACAAACAAGAGAGCCACACAATCTTTGTGAGGACTCACAAACTCTAAAACACACTCACACACTAAGACTCACACACTAGGACACCACTTGAAAATGGGATTACACAAATGGAGGCTCAAAGCCTCTAATTATAGAAGAAGTTTGCCGACTTAGCAAACATAAATAACTGCTCCAATTTCTTCCACCGACTTTGTCCACCGTCCTTGTTCACCGACTTCGGTCACCACTTGCAGCCGCATATGTATCCATTTTTCTAGACCATTCTCCATATCTCCTAATACATCTAGAACACACAAACATCTTCAGATTTCTTGTAGATTGTTCTTCAATAATCTAGAAGCTTGATGAATTTTCAATGAGCTGGGGCTGTTCCTTTCAACGCTCCCCCTCAACACCAGCTCATTCTTTTTACCATGTTTAGTTGATCTCAAAATTTTTCGAACTTGGCGGTATTCAATCCTTTTGTGAACAAGTCCGCAACTTGATCTTCTGTATTGATATGCTTCATATCTATTTCTCCTTGATGAAATGGTAATGTATCTCCACATGCTTTGTTCTCGCATGGAAGACTGGATTTTCCGCCAAGAGAATAGCTGATTGATTATCACAATGTAGCGGCACTCTATAATCCACGTGCTGGTATAGGTTATTCATCAACTGTACTAGCCAAGTAATCTCCTGAGTTGCCGCTGCTGCTGCTCTGTACTCTGCTTCCGTGGTTGACAGAGATACAGTTGGTTGTCTCTTACTGCACCAAGAAATTGTTCCTGAGCCAAGTTTTAGTACATAACCAGTCGTTGAACGACGCGTGTCGTGATCTCGTGCATAATCAGCATCACAATAACCAACTTGCTTGCAATCTTCACCTTTCTTGTACAAAAGACTATAGTCAATTGTACTTTTCACATATCTTAGTATTCGCCGAATCGCTTCTAAATGTGACTTCTTTGGATTTTGCATGTATCGACTCATTACTCCAACTGCATATGAAATGTCAGGCCGAGTTAGTGTCAAGTAGATTAGACTACCCACCAACTGTCTATACATCGTTGCATCTTCCAAATCTCTTCCTTCATGTGCGCACATCTTGACATTGGGCTCCATTGGTGTTGAGATTGGCTTACACTCAAGCATTTCAAACTTCTGTAGCAAATCTTTTGTTGACAGAGAAAGATCCCTTTTTCTGTACGATCGATCTCTAATCCAAGGAAGTGCTTGAGTTTTCCAAGCTCTTTCATTTGGAAGCGCACTGATAAATTCTCCTTTGTTCGGTGAATTTCTTCCTTGTTATCTCCTGTTATGATTAGGTCATCCACGTACACTAGCACAGCTGCTATCTTGGCTCCATCTTCTTTGACAAATAGGCTGGAATCTGCAGGTGCTACATTATAACCACTTTGAGTCAGAAACTCAGCAATCTTACCATACCATGCCCTTGCTGCTTGCTTTAGTCCGTACAATGCCTTTTTCAGCTTGCACACGTATTCGGGATGAGCTTTGTTTTCAAATCCCATTGGCTGAGTCATGTAGATCTCTCGATCTAGCTCCCCATGTAGAAAAGCATTCTTCACATCGATCTGATATAGACTCCAATCCTTGTTTGCTGCAAGTGCAAGTAGGACTCGTACGGTCGTAAGCTTTGCCACCGGACTAAATGTCTCATCATAAGCTAGTCCGTACTGTTGAGAGAAACCTCTAGCCACCAATCGAGCCTTGTACCCCTCAACTGATCCATCATGACGACACTTTATCTTGTACACCCACTTGCAGGATATGGGTTTGACATCTTTTGGCTTTGGCACCATGTCCCAAGTTTCATTTTTCTCAAGCGCCGTGATCTCTTCTTCCATAGCTTTAATCCACTTGAAGCTTTGTGAGGCTTCTTCGAACGTCTGTGGTTATGATGTTTCTTCTGCTATGGTAGCCTTGGCATATTTAGGATTTGGCTTTCGTATTCTCCCTGACCTTCTTGGTTGGGATTGTGGGGTAGATTCTTCCTCTTCACTGGGTCTATCTTCAACTGGTTGTTGATATATACCAGTTTGCCAAGGATTTGGGATTACTTCTGCCTCCACATTGTCATCTATTGGAGAATCTTCAGGCTCATCTGAACTTGGACGTATTTGAACGATTTGCTCCCCTGTTTTCTTTTGCAACTTTTCTTCAATTTCTTTCGAGTCGGGTAACACCTCCTTTTCCGAGGACCACCACTAAGATGCTTCGTCAAACACCACATCTCTTGATGTGTAGCATCTTTCATTCATAGGATCACAACATTTCCACCCTTTTCTCTGGCTGTAGTATCCTACAAAGATGCACCTGACTGCCTTTTTGTCGAACTTGCTACGTAAATGACTTGGAACAAATACGTAACACACACACCCGAAAACTCGAAAGTAGCCTACTGTAGGTTTCATATCCCACAGTTTCTCAAGGGGGGAACAAATTCTAACCTTGGCTGAGGAAGTCCGTTGATTACATAGGTTGTCGTCCGCATGGCTTCTGCCCAAAATCTTCCAGGTACATTCTTTGCATGTAGCATACTCTGACAAATCTCAGCAAGATGTCAGTTCTTTCTTTCTGCTACACCATTTTGTTGTGGTGTATTGGCACAAGTGAACTGATGACATATTCTAGATGATAGTAGATACTGGGAGAACTCATTTGAACTGTATTCTCCTCCGTTCTCTGTGCGTAGGCAACAGATCTTCTTGTCCAGTTCACTTTCAACTATTTCATTGAACTCTTTAAACTTTGAAAAAGTATCTGATTTCTCTTTCATAAAGAAAACCCACACGTACCTGGAGAAACAGTCAATTAAAGTTACCATGTATCGCATCCCGCTGATTGATGGCTGCTTCACAAGCCCAAAGATATCAGAGTGCACTAGCTCCAATGGTTCTTTTGCTTTGAACCTCGACTCCTTGTATGGTAACTGATGCGCTTCACCATACTGACATCCTGCACATACACTGTCTTCTCTCACATCGAGCTGAGGAAGACCCTTAAGCATTGACTTCTTCATCATCACTTTTAACTTGAGATAGCTCACATGTCCCAATCTCGCATGCCACAGATCTGCTGTCTCATTTCTCCTAGTCTTTCCACGTATGCAGTCTCTGCTGACATTACATAGACAGACTCCAACCGTCGTCCTTCCATCGTTGGTGTTCCAATGACCTTGAGATGAGGATAAACCTTCACGTCTTGTGGTCCAAACAGAACATAGTTACCTGACGATGTTAGCTGTGGTACTGAGAGCAGATTTTTCTTCATGCCAGGCACATGATACACATTGTGTAGTTGTACTTGTTTAGGATTATAGCGGGGCATGGCTATGGCTGTTTCACCAACGTGAGCTATTAGTAAGTGCGAGTCGTTGACTGTCATAAAAACACGACCTCCCTTGTACTCGGTCATGTTCTGTAGCTTCTCTCGATCACCAGTCATATGATTTGAGGTTCCTGAGTCGACGATCCAATCATTCTTGTAATCAATCCGTTCAGGGGCTGCTGCTAGAAGAGCTAACTCTTTTTGCTCTATAGTAGCAAGAGCTAACTCTTTTTGCTCTATAGTAGCAAGAGCTAACTCTTCTTCTTCTATGGCGAGAGATGCTTCGACGTCCCATTCATCCTCACTATTCATTGAGTTGAAAGTGGCAGCATTACTCTCGGCAGTCTTCTTGTTGAACCAACAATCTTTCACCATATGACCTTTCTTTCCACAGTTGTAGTATTTACCTTCAAATCTTTTGGTTTGCTGACCTCCTTTGCCGCAATGCTTTTGAGCTCCCCCTGAGTGAGAACTTCCCTCTTGATGATCCTTGAACTTACTATTTCCTTTAGATTCTCCACCACGGTGGTTCTTGAAACGGTCTTTCTTTTTCTCTGTGTAGAGCGCTTCCTCTTCACCTTTCAACAAGACCCCTCCCATTTGCTTTGCCATAGCTTCTTGTCCAGCAAGCAAATTTTCAAACTCTACAAGTGATGGTTGAGTTGGCCAGCCTTGTACAGCGGCAACAAAGCCTCGGTACTCGGGTCTTAAACCATGGATGATTATTCTTTTCATCCTGGATTCCACAATAGTAGTAGTAGGATCTAATTCAGAAATCTCGCGGCATAAAGATTTTACCTTGTGGAAGTACTGTGCGATCGTCATGTCGCGTTGTGCGACAGATAACAACTCGTTCTCAAGAAGCTGCAGCCTGATGTCATTCTTCTTTGAGAAGAGTTTGGCAAAGGTGTCCCACGCTTCTTTCCGTGTTGCGGCTCTTCGTATGTGCTCCAACATTTCTTCCTCAAATGTTGTTTTAAGGGTGAACATGGCTTTGCCTACTTTGATATTCCACTTTCGCAAAGTGGCTTCGTCTTCAGGTGCTGCAACGTCGCTACCACCAACGACATCCCAAAGATCTTGACCCTGGAGATAGGACTCCATACACGTCACCCACGTGTTGTAATTTTGGTTGTTGAGCTTCTTGATTCCTCCAACTATTTGAAGGTCACCTCGTTCCGGCAGAGTTTCGGTATGCCGAACAAACAAACTTGAAGAGACAAACTCCTCACGCCTCAACAACGCACCTCAACAACGCACCAGCAGAACCAGTCTATGACCGTCCTGCTCTGATACCAATTGTAGAATAAATTAGAGTACACAACTCTAATGTTGGAGAAACAAGTAAACAAATTACTCGTTATTACACTCACAAAATATTACAACACAAACAAGAGAGCCACACAATCTTTGTGAGGACTCACAAACTCTAAAACACACTCACACACTAAGACTCACACACTAGGACACCACTTGAAAATGGGATTACACAAATGGAGGCTCAAAGCCTCTATTTATAGAAGAAGTTTGCCGACTTAGCAAACATAAATAACTGCTCCAATTTCTTCCACCGACTTTGTCCACCGTCCTTGTTCATCGACTTCGGTCACCACTTGCAGCCGCATATGTATCCATTTTTCTAGACCATTCTCCATATCTCCTAATACATCTAGAACACACAAACATCTTCAGATTTCTTGTAGATTGTTCTTCAATAATCTAGAAGCTTGATGAATTTTCAATGAGCTGGGGTTGTTCCTTTCAACAGGTAATATGTGGTGGCGCGATATGGTGTTTTTCTTGTTGGCCATTTTGAGGTTGCTTGTGTAAGAGTTTTTAGTTTACTCTCTAGTGGACCGGTTAACTAGTTAGATTTTGATTTCGCCTCGGGTATGATTGAGTATTTACTGTAACAGTTAATAGTTATGGTGACTAACTTTTCTTTTAGGGCAAATTACAATTTCGTACCCTGTGGTTTGGGTTGAATTTCAAAATGATACCCATGCTTTTTTTTGTTTCATTTTCGTACCCTAAACTTTCAAAACGTTGCAAATGTGTTCCACCGTTAAAAAACCGTTAATGCTGGTGTTAAATGCTGACGTGGCTTCTGTGGGGTCCACCAAAATTAACAAACCGTTAACTAAGGCAGCCAAAAAAAACCAAAACGATGTCGTATGTTATCTTCTTCTCGGATGTTCGACCGCCGCCGCTGCTCTCGTCTGGAAACTCAATTCGATCAACTCCTAAATGGACAAACAAGCGCAAACATACTCGCGAATAAAAAAATTCAACATCCAACCGAAAACTTGGAACCTCAGGAATTGCCAAAGCCCAAAAGAAACTCAGAAATCAAACACCCAGAAATGACGCTCATTCAATTCTATCAGATTCAACAACCCAAGACGCTCCACAACGTCTTGTACATACTAATCTCCCAATACTTGGCATCCAGCATGTCCTTATCGGTCGAGTCCAGCAAATCCGCCGGGTTGTCGGACATGATCTTGGTGATGAACCCTTGCACGAACATCGTCATCGACCCGTCGGCGTCCGATTTCTCAATCGGATCCATCAGCTCCGCCACCACGATCAGGTGAATCGGGACCGTCGATGAATCGGCCTCCATTCTCCGAAACACGATCACCAGCATCTGGATCAGCGACGCCTTCGCCGTCGTCTGATTCACCACGTTCTTGCTACCGAGGTAGATATCGTAGCAGGTCCGCACAATATGGAGCAGCCAATCGCCGTGAACCCACAGCGATATCGATGTCACTGCTGACAACAGCGTCTTCAGCACCAGGAGCTCCATCTAATCGTCGCCGAAGTCGCGGTCGGCCTCGCCGCGGAGGTAGCCGTGGGCGATGAGCTTCTGGATGCAGTCGACGACCGGATCGGCGATCTTCAGGACGCCGGAACCGGCGGCGTTGATGAGGGGGGCTGAGGATGGACTCCGAGTCGGCGAGGGAGTACTCCTCGGAGCCGCCGTTGTGGAGCGTCATTTCTGGGTGTTTGATTTCTGAGTTTCTTTTGGGCTTTGGCAATTCCTGAGGTTCCAAGTTTTCGATTGGATGTTGAATTTTTTTACTCGCGAGTATGTTTGCGCTTGTTTGTCCATTTAGGAGTTGATCGTATTGAGTTTTCAGACGAGAGCAGCGACGGCGGTCGAACGTCCGAGAAGAAGATAACATACGACGCCGTTTTGGTTTTTTTTGGCCGCCTTAGTTAACGGTTTGTTAATTTTGTTGGACCCCACAGAAGCCACGTCAGCATTTAACACCAGCATTAACGATTTTTTAACGGTGGAACACATTTGCAACTTTTTGAAAGTTTAGGGTACGAAAAAGAAAAAAAAAAAAGCATGGGTATCATTTTGAAATTCAACCCAAACCACAGGGTACGAAATTGTAATTTGCCCTTTCTTTTACTTGAACTTAAATTCTGCCGCCCTTCTATAAAAAAAACAGTAAATTATCATAATGCAGGGAAAGGAAAAACGGAGTAATAGTACGTGTTGGTAGACTGTCAGATCATACCATATATAGCGTACGCTTTAAGTACAATTGCCTGCGAAATTGTTTGATCATGATATATAGCGTACGCTGCTCGATCAATTGGTCTGAAATGCGAGATACTCTCAATACTTTCATATAGGTAACAAATCACAGATACACCCTAGGTCCAATTGGGATTCCATTACGCTCAGCTGTCATAGCAAGGGAGTCCATTAAGTAGCTTGCATTTCCAGCCCAGATTTGAGGTGCATTATATGCATAATTAGAACTATAATAGTTCAATCTGATAAAATCAAACGACCCTTTAAGCAACTCGGATTGTTCATCATTGAACTTAGGTAACTGTTTCCCAACAAGATATTGCGTGTTGTACGGATTCCCCCTTTGTCAATGGGTCCATAAACCACCCTAGCAGAAAATCTAAGGACCTATGTGCAGCATCTTTATCTTTCTTCGACTTAGAAAGCGGAACCACCCACTCGACACCAACGTTATTCCTATCACTCCATTTTTAGCTCCCTACACACGCATGACATTTTGTCACTTGTTAGTCAAGTAACATTTGATGACATCGTATGCATACTGAGCACGATTGTAGTTGTTAGATAAATCACCAGATAATTTTCCTTGTACAACTTAACGGCGTCTGCATGAGCAAGAAGTTGGTTGTGTGTGACTGAATATCGCTCGACTTCTAAGAGCAGTTTCATTTCAGCCAATCTGAACAACTTCCCGGTGCCAAATCCCTAGATGCATATCCAGCCAGTGGCCCATTGAACGTGATCCAGTGCTTCACCCGATCACCAAATTCCTTATAACAAAGCTCCGTGTAGCGAGTATCGTGTATTGTAATACTAATTAATGAGGATTTGCATAAACTTTCCACAAGTTATGTGAATGTAACGAATTTATTTCACTTACACAACTTGTGGACTAAGGAAGCCACCATACCCATCTTCCAAGGTTTGGGGAAGATTCCAATGGAAGAGTGACACAAAGGGCTTAATACCTGAATTCGATAATTAACAGAATGGTCAAACTTGAAGTGCCTTTTTTCATCTTTTGAAGCTTTGCGTACTTCACTATGATGATAGATATACATAGAGGGTGTGTTTGGTTGGGGGTTTGGGGAGTGGGAATGGGCAAGTCATTCCCATTGCCATGTTTGGGAAACGAAAAAATGGGAGTGGGAATCAGAGGCAGAGCCAGGATTCTTCAAGTAGGGGAGTGGATTTTAGAAGGTTAAGTGTTTTTAAAAAATTAGCCAAAATGGAAAGAAAGCTCGATAAAGTAACTTAGGAGGTTCAACCCCTTCTTTCCTCATATCACAAAACATCTTGATAGCTTCCTCATTCAAACCATTTGCACATAACCGACGATCCTCGAATTCCAAGTGACTACATTTCGTTCAAGCATACCGTCGAATACCCTCTTTGCATCCTCATTAACCCCACATTTTCCATACATATCAACAAGACTACTAGCAACAAAAACACACCCACTACAATCCAACTTCACCACATACCCATGAACTACATTCCCAATACCACCCCACTCTAAACCCCCACAAGCCTTTAACTCATTTGGAACAACAAAATTATCAGCCAACAATCCATCTTCCTGCATTTCCTTAAACAATAGCAAAGCCTCTTTATACAAACCCATTCTGCAATTCAATCGAATAATAGCAGCCCATGAAAAAAAGTTTTTCAACCTTACCCTTTTGAACAACCGATTCGAAGCCTCCGGAACATCGCATTTCACATACAAAATCACCAGCTTGGTCTCAATGTACTCATTCAATGCAAAGACTTCACCTTTTTTGATAATACGACCGTGAATTTGCTTACCCGTGTGAACATCTTACTTGTAGACGCACCCTTGAAGTAGCTCGCCGTAAATTTGAGGCCCAATGCAGCGGCTTTCGAGCTCCATTTTGACAAACAAGTCCACAGCGTTTTCAACTTGGCCTTGTTTGCAGAGTGAAGACATGCGGGTGAAGTCCGATTGGTGCAAAAGTTGCAGACTTTTTGCATTTTCTTGAGGTTTTGTGAAGTGGGTTTGTGGTGAATTGTGAGGTTCTGTGGGAATCGACCGTTTGGAGAGAGAGAATTGCGGGTTTGGGCATAAAACAAGTAGAGAAGACCACAAAACGACGCCGATGCTCCTTCAAAACAAAATGACGCCGCTGCTCATCCAAATACAAAACGCCGCCGCCCTCCAAATACAAAACGACGCCACTCCCAATTATACAAAACGACGCCATTTTGTCCACGGGAGCTGCGTCTCCTTCATCTTCACAAACCCAGAATTGCAGCCGCCCCTGCAGTGGAGTCTTCAAGGTTGAGGTTTCCGGCGGACCAGGGGAGTGGA
This sequence comes from Spiraea crenata, assembly GCA_033992175.1. Classification (NCBI taxonomy): domain Eukaryota; kingdom Viridiplantae; phylum Streptophyta; class Magnoliopsida; order Rosales; family Rosaceae; genus Spiraea; species Spiraea crenata. The sequence goes on from JAVBHV010000022.1 coordinate 1,139,678, forward strand.
GCCACGCCGATCCGCTCCCAGTCCATACTTTTTTTGGGGAGCAAGGGAGCGGTCGTTGACATCCGTTCCAGGCTGGCTCCGCCTCTGGTGGGAATCAAAGAACCATTCCGGAACCCACGGAAAAAATGTTGGGACCCATGGGAATGGGAATGAAAATTCAATCCCATTTTGGAGGTGGGATTTGTATTCTCGGGCCCACGGAAATAAAATTTAACCCTTATTTTTTACTATTTTACCTCCAAAAATCATCCATATTAAAAAAAAGTAAGGATATAATGATAAAATTAACAAATTTATTTTTAATTACAACACACATTCCCATCCATTTTTTCATTCCCACCCAACATAAACAAACAACGTAATGAATTTCCTTTTCCCATTCCCACCCAGTAATCCTATTCCCATAAATCCTAATCTCATTTCCATCAATTCTTTTCCACGAACCAAACACAGCCAGAGAGTAATTGAAAAGTCATCACTAGCAATGAGTTCATTAATGAGGTTGTTGTGGTATTTGCACCCTTGTTCACACCTCAAGTTAATTTCCCATCTGAAACTCAAATGTGTAAATGAGCAAACATACTAAAATGTTAGATATCTAATTTGATATATAGATTCGATCAAACTTACTTGGCAGAACCCAGGACCATGAGAGATTGGGAATCTATAAGCATCTAAACCTATTTCCTTCATCATTTCCACGTCCTCCTGCGTGGGTAAGAAATTTGTAATTACATTATTTTTGTATCTACTGCTATTAAAACTTCAAATACGTAGTCAGGCTGCAGTTCATACCTGACAGCATATCCACTGCGGGTTGAATCGGACATCCAATTACACCAATCGGACCCGAAATCGACCGAGGCTGTAACTTGAAGCTTCCACTGCGGAGAAATCAGACCGGCGAAAGGAGCGATCGAACTAGCGAGGCGAAAGCGAAGGCTATTTTCGCCCTCAGACTCACCAGCAGGCGATTCCATTTTGCTGACATCAGTACTGTCATCTGCAACAATTTAAGCTTCCTCGGCTTCCTCGTCTTCTCTGCCTTCCTCGTCTTCTCCGCCGATCTAGTCTTCCCCGCCTTCTTCGTCTCCTCGTCTTCTCAGCTGTTTCGCCCTCGCCATTGCCCTCGCTTTTGGTTTTGCAGTGGAGATGCTCTTATAGCGATGATACGAATCTACTCCAACATCTCCATTGCTGCCGTCTTTTACTTTTTCTGCATATATATTATAGGCTTTTTTGCACCAGAGGTCCCTGTGCTGTGTCACTTGTCTAGCTTTAGTCCCTGTGCTCTAGTGTGTCTCACCAGAGGTCCCTGTGCTCTGTCACATGTTTAGCTTTAGTCCCTGTGCTCTAATATGTCTCACCAGAGGTCCCTATGCTCTGTCACTATCTCACTACAGGTCCCTGTGCTCTGTCACTGTCTCACCAAAGTCCCTGTGCTCCAGGGACCTCTGGTGAGGCAGTGACAGAGCACAGGACCTTTGGTGAGCAGTGACAGAGGCATAGGACCTCTAGTGAGACACATTAGAGCACTGGGGCCTCTGGTGAGAACACACTAGAGCACAGGGACCTTTGGTGAGACACACTAGAGCACAGGGGCTAAAGATAGACATTTGACAGAGCACAGGGACTATAGCTACAAAAAAGCCTATATTATATCACATTGTACAATATTATAATACTGATGTAATAGGATAGTGGTTTGTTCCTATTTGGTTTGGTCTACTCTTAAATAGAAGCATACTATTGGCCTATGTGTGATTCCAATATTCGTGTTTGTCTGAATGAAGATGGCCAAAAATACTGTGTGGGACGGCATTACCATGGGGACTAGATCACTTCTGACAGGCCAATCGGATTGTGACATGTGCCATTCTTAATAGTAAACTAATGGAATTTAAATTCCAAGATAACGTGAGACAACGAATTAAGTAGTTGAGGACAAAGTGAGTCAATTTAATGTACATAAGGCAAAGTGTTGGGTATGCAGAAGGATATTTGCATAATTATGTGTAATTTATTACTCCCAGCAGTTCATTGTTCTTAATCAGATATTGTCGTGCATGCCAGGATCAACATATTTTGGAGAAGACCCACCTGGTCCTCTTCCACCTTCACTTGCACCACCTTCGTACTGAAATTGCATATTGTACATGAATAGGTAACAACTTAATTAGCATGTTATACAAAGATGTGCCCGTTATACAAAAATGTACATATATGTACGGTTTATCATTTTCTTGTAAGACTTATGTTTCTATATCTGACTCTGTGAATCCCAAATAATTGACATATGTTTATGCAAAAATGATCTAGATCAATATTTTGACTTGTGTTGAAGTTTACATGGTAAGATGCTGTAGCTGTCCCGACTAAGAAACCTGCTGGAAAACCAGTTGTGGAAACTGGGGTCATAGAGATCACTAGTACTCGAACTAGGTGTAATAACTCTACTACTAGTAGTTGAGGGAAGAAGAATCACTATGAGGCCTACAAGGATAAGAAGAGAGCCTATAAGGATCTTGATGTCGTGATTGATTTTGGTTAATTAGCTCTACATCATATATGCTAGGCTTTATAGACAGATCAACCACATGTATATCAAATGAGAAAAGTACATATCATAAAAAACAAAGACATGGAACAAGATTGATGGATAATTAATCAATTAGTTAGCGTAATATCTATTTGTGTTCCTCTCTCTATATATACCGTATCTTCACTAGTTAATTAATAATGAGAACATAACTATTTGGTTGTAATGCTATGAGAGTTTCTAAATACTTCTTGACTTTTCCTGAGTTGCTTATGATATATCCTATGGTGATTCGCAACCGATCGAGGCATATTATGATCAAGGTTTGAAATGTCGACAATGTCGGTCGATATGTCGCCGACATGTCGTTTTTTCCGGCTGCCGATAAAGATATGGGGGTGAAGTGTGAAACTTCCCTCGGTATCGGCGAAACGCGACGATGTCGAGTGATGTCGAGTGATGTCGACGATGTCGGTCGACATTTCGGAGAAAGTCGGAAGGTGTTGATAGAAATTCAAGGGTACAAATACAATCCATTCAAACAAATTAAGCAATATTCAAAATCAATTCAAGTACAATCTAATGTCATAAATTCAAGCAAATAGAATAGTTAAGTTACAACACAAATCCAAGGCTAGATAATAGCATCGGCTCAAAATTTCCATCCAAACCCATCCGAAAATTGAAAATCTCAATAGAAATTATAACACCCATCAACAATTGACCAAAACCCAAACTTACAAGGTCACCGCTCCTCGCCGGCCAACGCTCCCTTCCGCTCCTTGCCGCTCGCCTCCGCTCCTCGCCGCCGCTGCTGTCGTGTCGAGTCGAGAGAAGATGAATGGAGGCGGCTCGTCGTTCGCTCGTTGGGTTTCTGTCAAACTGATTGGGGACGGTGTGTGCGATGCAGAAGGCTTTTAAGTTTTATTGATTTACCCGACATATGAAATAGGAAAATATATACATACATTTAACTTTGTAGGTAATTCTGCGGTGGTGCAGTGGTTGATTGATGCTTAATCAACAACCATGTCAGGGGTTCGAACCCCCTCACAAGCATCCTTTTTCAAGGATTTTACATATAGCATCCTTTTTCAAGGATTTTACATATCGGTTCGATTTCGGTAAGTTGAGAATACAAAAATTGGATTTAAGTTTGAACTTGCTAGGCACTCTACTTTTTTATTAAGTAATTCAAACAAAAAATGTGTTTTCATTATTGAATAATTAAGTTATACTTTATGTGTTTTGTATTGTATTTTTTATAGTGTTATTTTCAATCTATAGACATTCTATCTCTATACATATCATATTCTTATCATATCATCAGACATTTTAGGATATTTATTAGTCTTAAATATGCATTGTAAGATAATTAAACACTTCCTAGAGTTTCATTTAAAATTTTCAATTTTTTAAGCTGATTTCCATCAGTTTCTTTGACGGTCATCGATATCGACATCGATATCCGAAATGTCCATCGATATATCCGTAAATTGAGCTATCGATATTTTTATCGACATCGATATTTTAAACCTTGATTATGATACATCTGCGCGGCGCTATGACTTGGTTAATTGAACCATTCAAACAAATTCATTAGCATAGAAGAGAGTGGAATCACCAATAGGTTCTCATTCCCATAATATATCCCTCCTCAATTCCAGCTTTCATACCTGATCCATAGGTTGGTATCGACGTACACAAAACTCTTCTGTCCTATAAACAATTCACCACAAAAAATCAGATAAACTATGAAACCAAAAATGTAATCCCTACCTATTCTAATTACAATGAGTGAATAATTAGTAATAAAAGCACCTCTCCATATTGCACCAACACCTCTGTGTGCTGATGTGCTACTCCGTAAATGAGATAACCACCATTTTTAATAGTAGTGATTGCGGTGAGAATGCCATTGCTAGACGCTTCAACAGTATATTCGTTCTGAAAACGCCAATAGTGTATAACTAACATTTACCCGCACAAGGTCACTGCAATATATTTAGAGTGAGAAATATAACTTACCAGCAATCATGTTGCATAGCTCCTGCTGAATAATTCATTGTCAACGTATCAGTGGCATCAAAGATATAAATCTTAACAGGCAAAATAGAATCCGACCAATCAAGCCACTCCACGGTATATTTCATGTAGAGGTTTCTTGTTTCACCAATGAACCCTTCTTTCACTCTGCACTGCTACCATCATGACAACAATGCAACCCTCCTAGGCACCCTTCACTCAATGGCCTGGCATTTTCGTGCACAGTCACATTATACAACTAGCACCTGCATTCGAGGCACCAGTGGGTATCTACTGCTCCGCGAGTGTCAATGGCATGGACATTGAGCAGTCATCTCTCTTCAAACCCATCTGGAACCAACGCAGGATCCCCAACTTCGATCGCGTAAGGATCCGAAATATGCGAGGTTCTTCGTGTTTCGGACCGTAGTCCATAATACTGTCCGATTTCATTACCTGAAAACGTGATTATAGTCCTTGACAAAGTTAGAAATTGAATAAATCTCCTTTGCAAGGACATTTTGGGGAAAATAAATACTTGGAGCATTAAAAGTTGAAAGGAATATTAATTTAGTCAAGGGACTAGAACTCATATATAATCTTACACAAGGTTTTGTTCATATTTCAGTAATCTTCGAAAAGGATTGAACTTTGAGTTCCTCTTTCATTACCTTGGCACACTCCTGTATTTCTCACATAAGTGAATTATCAGTTGAAACATCCTTGAATCTAGCCTGCACTGATCAGGCCGTACGTGGTACCTTATGGCAAGCCAATGATGGAGGTTAAAGACATAACCAGTGAACTAGCCAGGCAAAAACCTAACCTAGTTGGTTGGAGATCCATGATCTAGGTTCAATAGGTAAATTGGTTGGGCATAATTGAAAGATGTTAACATACTACATACCTCACTCCTATGATGGAAAATAGTACTGTGTTGTCTGCTGTAAGTAAAAAGGTTACGTTGTTACGTTTAATGGCAAATGATATTCTTATAAAGGAGGAATAGAGCAAATTATTCTTAATTAGAAAGACCACCTATATGAGAGTAGAAGTGGGTCGCTTCTATGAGAACAATATATATAAATTCTCTAATGCTCTCATGAGAATGGAATTTTTCCAGGACCAAAATGGACACAATCATAAGAACGAAAGTGTGTATAGGTATAGTGTATGTGAGGCTTGTTGCCTCGGTTTACATAAACGGTGAACAACTCAATAATCTTATATATCCATTATGTCACCAGTAAACCCGATAAGTCTTCACTAGGGAAGGTTCAAGTCCAAAAGACACTTCTCATGATGTGCATCATTTCTAGTTTCTCTCCAAATATTTCAGCATAGCTTTTAAAATTACTTTCAAAATGTGAGGTATTGTTGTAGTTTTGAATGTTTTGTCCTACAATTTTAAAAGCATTTATTTTTATGATTTTGGTTTAGATTTGACATATTATTAGTCTTGGTTAAAGACTAAGTGTTATGCAGTTGTGTTTAAATGAGGTAGGGGTACAACTCCTTCAATTCAAACCATTGCATATAGACCATTGGAGAGGAGCACATGAAAGTTCGCTGAGTCCAACGTTCCGATGCTGGAATCGCGGATAATAGATAGTTGAATTCTGTGAGATGAATGCCCGCAGAACTACAAGCACTGAGTATGAGCGAAATTCTGTCTTAAGAAATGTGTATTTACAAACACCTCTATATTCTGTTCAATTAAGTATGTTATATATTCATACTTGTAGATATCATTGAATTTGTTTACTTTATTTTATTGTTATGAAATTTCCTATCTACTTGATTGTTTCCCAATAGCTATAGATGCGGTAGAGTAGAGCACGATTCACTATCCGAGATGTAACACCAGGCGCCGCTGTTGTTCATGTGGACTGGTGGATATGCGTCCCATTCCTACAAGACTGCTCCTGTTCTTTTACCTAAGCCCTAAACTATTGTATATAACACAAACAAATCTACATGGTGCATATATTGACAATTAATTAATGTAAGGCTCAAGTTATCTACAATAGTGATGCAGGAGCATCTTGCCAACAAAGATTAAAGATCCGAAAGTACCTCAAGGATCACATTTGAAGTATTTGCCTTTTCTATTGTGATTGTTTACTGGTTTAGAAAGATTAGTATCTTCCTTTTAATTAGTTAACTTCCTTTTATTTCCTAGGGTTTAGACTCTATATAAGTTTGGCTTTGTAATCACTTTCATTAGCTTTGAAGTTTATGAAAACAAATAGGAGTTTGCAGCTTTGAGCGCAGCCCTTTTATGATGCTTTGTCCTATTTCTCAAGTTGAGTCAAGTTAAGGCTCTTGTTCGATATTCTCCCCATCAAATGGTATCAGAGCAAAGCATTGAACTTAGGCAACGGTGGCATTGAACTTAGGCAACTAGCGGCAAAGCAAAGCATGGATGCAACTAAGCCAGTCATGGTGGTTGAAACAACAATGCCAGCTAAAGGCAAATTTCATTATTACATGTTGAAAGGGGATGATCATTGCAGCTTGAATAAAGAAGTTGACGAAAACAAAAGAATTGCACATGCGGCAGTTTCAAAGGGAAGTTCGCCGTTCGAAGAAATCGTGATGGAGATCAACACATTCAAGTCAAGATCAAACCGGTATTCCAAATATCTCTTTATTTGGAATGGAAGATTTCAATTACAAGTCCATGGTTCAAGAACGAGTTCGAAGCAATCAATGATCTTATTCGGATTCTACATCTATTTAATGCTTCGAATTCGAGGACGAATTCTTTCCAACCAGGGGAGTTTGATGCAGGAAAATATGGACTCTATTAAGTTAATTATGTGCCTATTTAGTATTTGAATATTATAGGACTTTAGATTAGGAAAATTAGGATTCTATTGTATAATTAAAGTAGATTTAGTTTTAATTAGCTTTCTTTACGCCCAAGTATTCTTGGTGCCCAAGTTATTCATAACCTATAAATATGGCTTATTATCATTGTAATAGTTAGTTTATGATGAATTATTAAAGTTTATGTTATTGTGGCATGTGATTTGCTACTAACACTATGAGTTTGCTAGATCCTAGTTCTGGTGTCTTGTTTAATTCTTGTTGATCCGTGTTCATGATACCCCGTCCCCATCAAATAGATTAGGGTTTTCACTCTAATCCTATTTCTAGTTGGTCATGCATGTCGAAATTCACTCTTATCTGTAAGTTCTCGTACGCACTTCTCTGTGCATGCACGACATGCATGTCATTCTTCTTGGTTGGATAGTTGTAATCTGTCTAAAAAGCAGTAGATTTCACTAATGTTCATATGAAATGAAATCTTTTGGTGACTGGTTGTTATCTTGGGTTTTGGGTCTGCTGAAGTGTTTCTCGAAAGTCTTGAGTTTGTAGTATTGGTATAGTACGACTGAAATAAACTTACAAACTGAAGGGAGTTGCCATGCTGGAACTATATATATCAATCTCCAGACCAATTTGGTACTTCCCAACTCCCTACAAATTTTCGAGATAAAATTATTGGATTCATGTTGTGTTGTGGCCAACTGGTTTCTTCCGATTATTTTATCATATCTCAGATATGAGCAGCAAACCTGGTAAAACAATAAGTTGGTTACATGTCACAATAGTTGGTAATGCAATGCTTTTACTACAGTAGTTGAAGAATGGTCAAAAATGGAAGGCTACTACTGCAATATCTCATTAACAGAAGAATAATATACCATATATATCATGCTAAAAGAAAAAGTGATGGGTTGAGGAAATAAAATATTGGTGTGCGGAAGTAGTATCACTGATGAATGCCATTACCATTATATATATATATATGTATATATATATATATATATGAGTCTAACTCAGCAAGAGATTGTGTGCTTGAGTGTAGAAAAGGTATTTGCCCAGAATAATTGATTCATTGATACAAAATCTTTATCTATAGACGTTTCCTTGTAGTGCAAAGAGTCCTATTTCGATACACAGACTTTCTAACACAAAGGAAAGAGATAATTTTACTCAATCTTATTTAATTATACAACAACTATTCTATTTGGATACACAGATTTTCTAATACTTCCCCTCAAGTTGTAAAGTGAATGTCAAGAACTCTCAACTTGCCCAACATAGAAGAAAATCTGTCATTGCCGAGAGGCTTAGTAAACATATATATCAGCAAGTTGGTGGGCTGAGCTAATGAATCTCGTTGCTACGTTTCCATCAATAATTTTGTCATCAACGAAGTGACAATCCATCTCAATGTGCCTCGTTCTTTCATGGAAAATAGGATTTGAAACAATATGAAAAACAGCTTCATTGTCACAAAACATAAGTGATGGGCCAACATGCGGCAGCTGTAGATCCCCCAACAAATATTGAAGCCAAGTGACTTCACAACAACCTCCTGCCATTGCTCTATACTCCGCTTTCACTGGAGATCTAGAAACCATTTTCTGTCTCTATTCTCCAAGAAATGAGCGACTTACCAAGGAAAACACAATACCCCGTACTGGAATGACGAGTGATGGGACATTCTCCCCAATCAGCATCGCAATAGGTCACCATTAAGCACATTATCAGCTTCAAATAGAATACCGTGAACCTGGGTGGATTTAAGATACCGTACAACCCATAATGCAGCCTCCCAATGTGGAAAATGCGGCTCATGCATAAAGTGACTTTAATAAATTAACCGGCCCACTAACCTTCTATAGTTTTTAGGATCTTTAAGGCGCTTCCCTTTCAGACAAATTTTTCTTCTTCAATTGGTTAAATGTCACAAGTTGGTAATGCAATGCTTCCTACAGTAGTTGAAGAATGGTAAAAAATGGAAGGCTATTACTGCAATATTTTATTAACAGAAGAATAATACAACATGTCATGCTAAAAGAAAAAGTGATGGATTGAAGAAACAAATTATTAATGAGCGGAAATAGTGTCACTGATAAACGTCATTATATATATATACACACATGTATGAGTCTCGCTCAGCAAGAGATTGTGTGCTTGATAGTTGAAAGAGATGAATTTGATAAACATCCTTCTCATCGTTGTAAGAGTTTGCTGTGGTTTATCTGTTTTCTTGCAGGGGAAGTTATGAGGCTAAAGATGGTGATTTTGGATATTGAAGAAGACGATAGAGTAGGTGAGAGCAGAGAGAGAGAGAGGAGAGAAAGTATCTCTGTAAAATTGTAGTCACAACATTCTCATTCCTTTCATTGTAAATCAGATTGTTTATACAACATTCTCATTCCTTTCATTGTAAATCAGATTGTTTATACAGCAATGCAATATGAAGATTCCTATTACAATGCTATTGTGTGGACCACTTGGATCAACTCACACGTATACATTAATGTCACATAGGCTTACATAAAGTTTCTTGCTGATCACACCAAGCTCATAGCTTTAATGAATTCACCATAAACGCACAGCTTCATTCTTCTCTTCATGAAATGCTCAGCTTCAATACTTAACCTTCAACACTCCCCTTTAAGTGTTGAGCTGATACAACTCCAAGTTTCTCTCTTAGATAGTTAAAACGATCCTTAGCAAGGGGTTTTGTAAATATATCTGCCAACTGCTCATCTGTTGGACAATACTTCAAGTCTATAACACCCTCTAACAAAGCATCCTTAATGAAATGATACCTGCGGTCGATATGCTTGGTTTTCTGGTGAAAAACTGGATTCCTGGTTATTGCAATTGCAGATGTGTTATCACAATGCAATGGAGTGGCTTCAGCTTGCAGCTCTCCAAAATCCTCCAATACAAATCTTAGCCATACTGCCTGAGTTGTAGCCTCTGCTGCACTCACATATTCAGCTTCAGCTGTTGAAAGAGCTACACAGTTCTGCTTTACTGACGCCCAGGAGAACACTCCACTTCCAAATGTAAATGCATACCCTGACGTACTCTTCATATCATCAACAGAACCACTCCAGTCACTGTCACAGTAGCCAAACAACACTGAGCCTTTTCCCTTTTCATAAGCAATCCCATAATCCAAGGTTCCCTTCACATATCTGAGCACTCTTCTAGCAGTACCATAGTGTTTGTTGGATGGACAGTGCATGAATCGAGCCAACAAACTAGCTGAGTGCATGATATCTGGTCTGGTTGCTGTGAGGTACAACAGACTACCAACCAGCTTCCTAAACTGCTCCTCACTCACTGCACCACTTCCATCCTCCTTGCTCAGTTTATCTGATGCAGCTAGTGGTGTGATTGCTGGTTTACATTCTAGCAATCCAAACTTCTTCAGCAAGCTCTCAGCATACTTCTTTTGCTGAATGAAGATATGAGTCTCAGATTGCACAATTCCCATTTCAAGGAAATGATACAGCAATCCAAGATCTGTCATTTCATACTTGTGCTTCATATCTTCTTTGAACTCTTCAATTAACTCTTTGCTGCTGCCAGTGTAGATAATGTCATCAACATAAATTGACACTATCAGCATTTCTTCGGCTCCCCTTGTCTTAACATACAAGGTAGCCTCACTCTGGCTCTTCTTGAATCCACAGCTGATGAAATAAGTATCTATTTCACCATACCAGGCTCTTGGTGCCTGCTTCAATCCATAAAGTGCCTTATGTAGTTTGTAGACCTTCTCTTCCTTTCCAGCTTCAATGAAACCTTCAGGCTGCTCTACATAAACCTCTTCTTCTAGAACACCATTCAGAAAAGCTGATTTCACATCCAACTGGTATATCTTCCAGCTTTTCTGAGCAGCAAGAGCAATCAGAGTTCTGATGGTATCAAGCCTAGCAACTGGTGCAAATGTCTCATTGTAGTCAATCCCAGGCTTCTGAGCATATCCCTTTGCAACCAGTCTAGCTTTATTCTTCTGCACTGTACCATCTAGATTCAGTTTTGTCTTGTATACCCACTTAACACCTATAACTGGTTTATTGGTTGGCCTATCTACCAATTCCCAGGTCTGATTTTTCTCAATTATATGAAGTTCATCCTCCATAGCCTTTATCCAGGACTTGTCATGTGCAGCTTCCTCATATTTCTCTGGTTCTACAATAACCAGATTGCATCTAGCTATGACTTCATTGATATTTCTCCATTTAAGTGGTGTATGTTCATAAGTATCTGTGATCTCTGCACTCTTTGATTCAGAACTTGATGGCTCTCCTCTTTCTTCACTTCTGTAATATCTGGTCGACTGAGGTGTGAGCATAGGTCTAGGAGTTACAGTAGACTCAGGAGATGCAGGTACTTCAGGTTCTTCTGCTGCAATTGATTTTCCAGTATCTGCAGAAATATAAACACTTGTGCTATCAGATTGAGTTTCTGATCCATCATTCCACTTCCATTCTGCACTCTCATCAAAAATAACATCCCTTGACAACAGAAGCTTCTTGGTTTGAGGATCAAAAATCCTATAGCCCTTCTCACATGTGCCATATCCCACAAATACTCCTTTTAAGCTCTTTGCATCCAATTTCTGCCTTAACTGTGCTGGTACATGCATATAGCATAGTGAACCAAACACTCTCAAGTGTGCTATACCAGGCTTTCTCCCACTGTATGCCTCAAACGGAGTTTGATCCTTCAAAACCTTAGTAGGACACCTGTTCAGTATGTATACTGCACTATGCACTGCTTCAGCCCACAGGTAGTAAGGCATCTTCTTCTCATGCAGCATTGCCTTGGCCATTTCTACTACAGTTCTGTTCTTCCTCTCCACAACACCATTCTGTTGTGGTGTGTATCCCACAGTTAGTTGCCTCTGAATTCCTTGATCTTCACAAAGCTGATTGAATTCGTTTGATAGGAATTCACCACCTCTGTCACTTCTCACACACTTCACTTTGAATCCACTCTGCAGCTCAACCATGGATTTAAACTTCTTAAAACAGCTCAAAGCATCTGATTTATATCTCAGAAAGTACACCCAAAGCATCCTAGTGCTGTCATCAACTATCAGCATGAAATATTTGTTCCCAGCCAATGACTCAGTCTGCATTGGTCCACAGAGATCAATGTGAACCAATTCCAGTGGCTGCTTAGCCCTCCAAGCTTGTTCTTTGGGGAACCAATCCCTATGCTGCTTTCCTAGCTGACAACCTTCACAAACCTCCTCAGCTACATCCAAATAGGGCAAACCATGTACCATCTCCTTTTCTCTCAACTGCTTTAGACCATTGGAATGTAAATGCCCCAGTCTTCTATGCCAAATACTACTGTTATGTACCACACTTGTTCTTAAAACAAGTTGCTGGTTTGGTACCAAGGTCAGTGGATAGCATCTGTTTTCCTTTGCTTTAACTGTCAGCACCATATTTTCAAAGGTTGGACCATCAAATATGCTGCATCTACCTCCACCAAACAACAGATAGTAACCGTGCTCATCCATCTGCCCCACACTCAGCAAGTTCTCTTTCAGACAAGGCAGAAGCATTACATCTCTGATATACTTTCTCCCTCTATTGGTCTCAATAGGCAGTGCTCCCATACCAGCTACATTCTCAAGCCTCCCATTTGGCATTTGCACTTTTCCAGCAACATTTACATTCACGTTTACCAGCAAACTTGCATCTCCAGTCATGTGGTTGCTGCAACCACTGTCAATGTACCATTCCCCTTTGGTTCTTGGTTCTGTGATAGTGCTGTTAGCATAAAACAGATTTCCAGAAACCTCTACTTGACTGGCATTGTTAGCTTTCTGCACTCTTTTCTCAGCAGTACATTCTCTAGCCCAGTGACCAAACCTATCACAGTTATGACACTTTGATTGCCCCTTGTATCTACATTCTCCATAATGATACTTAGAACATGTCTTACACTGTGGTTTTCCAGAGTCTTGGCCACTGCTGCTCTGTGATGAATGCTCCCCATGTGATCCACCACTTGATTTCTGCTGAAACTTTGGCTTCCCAGCACTCTTTTTATCCTTGGAGTGCCAGTTCTTCTGTGAGCTATTCCTGTTTTGAGGTTTAGCACTCACAGATAGTGATGAGAATGCCTTCTCATTCACTGTTTCAGTATGAAGATCTAGCCGTTGCTCTTGGCTTTTCAAAATGGCTACAACCTCCTGTAACTCCACAGTGCCTAGATCCTTTGTGTTTTTTATCACTAAGCATATCGGATCATACACTCTAGTCAGACTAATCAACACTTTCTGTACTAAACGTGTATTAGGCAGTTCTTCACCAAATGTCTTCATCTGGTTTATCAGCTCATTCAATCGTGTCAAATAAGTTGATAAGCTCTCATCATCCCTCATCCTTGTGTATTCAAACTCACGCCTTAGATTTTGCAACTTCACAGATCTCACCTGGTCACCACCGTGGTACTCTTTATGCAGTAGTTCCCAAGCTTCCTTAGACGATTCTGCATTTGCAATTCTGGGGAAAATCTGGTCGGAGACCGCGTTTTGGATGATACCAAGAGCTTTGGCGTCTCTCATCATCGCTAGCTCCAGCATCGACGCGTCATCTTCATCGTCGGTAGCTTCAGCTTCCTCCGGCTTGCCGGATTTCTCCGGTTTCTCCGGTTTCTTCTTCTTCTTTTCTCGAACAACATTTCCTTGTTCTACCATCTTCCAGAGACCAAGTGATCTGAAAATGGTCACCATATTTATCCTCCAGAACTCGTAGTTCTCTCCAGTGAAGGTCGGAGGTTTGACCTCACCTCATGAACCAGCCATCGTCGCCGAAAACTGGGTTTGTTCACCGGAAACTGGGTTTGTTCGCCGGAAACTGGGTTTGAATCAAACTTCGTGAGCTTCCGATTAAGCTTCTCTTGAGCTCGGAATAGCTTCAGCTACTTCCAATCGGTGATTCAACCGGTTTTGACAAGATTACTCCCAGAGTTTCACGATTGACCTTGCTCTGAGGCCATGTAAGAGTTTGCTGTGGTTTATCTGTTTTCTTGCAGGGGAAGTTATGAGGCTAAAGATGGTGATTTTGGATATTGAAGAAGACGATAGAGTAGGTGAGAGCAGAGAGAGAGAGGAGAGAAAGTATCTCTGTAAAATTGTAGTCACAACATTCTCATTCCTTTCATTGTAAATCAGATTGTTTATACAGCAATGCAATATGAAGATTCCTATTACAATGCTATTGTGTGGACCACTTGGATCAACTCACACGTATACATTAATGCCACATAGGCTTACATAAAGTTTCTTGCTGATCACACCAAGCTCATAGCTTTAATGAATTCACCATAAACGCACAGCTTCATTCTTCTCTTCATGAAATGCTCAGCTTCAATACTTAACCTTCAACAATCGTCTCAGTTCTCATCATCCCCCGAGGCGCGCTTGGTTGCTACAATTCGATTATCAACTTTGGTGATTCTGTTAGTGATACTGGCAACTTCTTGCTCAGCTGCCATCCTGGCACAAGCCGCAGTGAATACAATTTTTTGCTCCCTCCAAATGGAGAGACCTACTTTCATTACCCCACCGGACGCTGCTCCAATGGTCGTTTAGTCATAGACTTCATTGGTACGTACTATTAGAAAGAATTTCACTACGTACCAATGATACAACTTTTCAGTCTATCATCATCACTTCATTATTTTCTTTCTTTGCAGCTGAGTCTCTGGGACTTCCACTTATTAAACCTTATCTTGAAATAAAAAACAATCGAACTGTCGAAAATTTCAAAAGGGGTGTGAACTTTGCAGTGGTAGGGGCCACTGTTCTTGACACCGCCTTTCTTAAAGCAATGGGAAGTCCGACTTTAATTACAAACTGCACTCTGAAAGTTCAAATGGATTGGTTCAAAGATATGCTTATATCTCTATGCAATACATCTCACCTTCAGGTAATTGCATCCCTTTTCTTTTTCCTATCAAATGCTGCATATATATATAAAGATGATTCAGTTGTTGTCTCTGATTTACAGAATGCAGTAGACAGCTACTTTTGAGCACTTTAATTTCGATGGGTGGGATTGGATCCAATGATTACAACCATCCATTGCTTGCAGGAGTTAGTGTTGACAAGGTTCAATCATATCTGCCATTAGTGATAGAACAAATTGTTTCAGCCATCAATGTAAGAAAGCTCAACATTACAACATCATCGATATTGTCCCCCTCCTGAACCATTTAGTTGTGGAACCGCTATATATTAACTGCATATTAGTTTCTTTTCTTTTCGATGGGGGATCCCATTTTTTTCAACATTTTGGACAACATTTGCTCTGCGCAGGAGTTGATTGAGCTCGGGGCATCAACAATCTTTTTACCAGGAAACTTTCCAAATGGTTGTCTTCCGGCTTATCTAACAGTTTATGAGAATTCAACTTCGGACGAATATAACACGACAACCGGCTGTATAAACTGGTAAAACGATTTTGCAGAATATCACAATGAGCAGCTTCAAATAGAACTATGTCACATTCGAAGCCGTAATCCTGATGTCAATCTAATCTATGCAGATTATTACCATGCCATGCTGCAACTAATAGCGTCTCCAGAACAATTTGGTATTTGAACTCCCTTTACTATTTCTCTTTTACAAAAAGTTTTTTTACAATTTCCATTATGAAGTATATGAAGACTCGGGATAAAACCACTGGATATTCATGCTGAAATTAGCTAATGCAGGATTTGTTCGGGAAAAAATATTCATAGCCTGCTGCAGAGGAGGAGGCCGGTACAATTTCAACTCATCGTCATGGTGCGGCACTTTGAATGCGAGTATGATTGTTTGTGAAAACCCTGCACAATTTATCAGCTGGGATGGTGCGCACGCTACTGAAGTAGGATACGGATGGATGGCCAAGGGTGTTTTATGTTTTAGAAGGAAAATAAACCGTTCCTCCCAATCTCATTAGTACTCTGTGTGTTTCACAAGTTTGACATTCACGGTTAGTCTTATCTACAAAATAGCACGAACTTTTGGTGGTTTTCTTTTATTTTAATTTTTTTATAATTTATCCTTCGTTTTTCTTGTATTAAAATGAACACAAATTACTCGGGTGTCATAGAGCGCGTGTTGAAGAGTTTGTGGATGTGCACTTTCCTTCAACCCCAGAATTGTGCTTCGGACAATTGTTGACATACATGACCACAACGAACACGGCAATATTCGCCTCGACAACCACCGGGACCAGCCAAGAAGTCCACTGGAACTCCGCATCCTCCGCTGCATACGACTTCGCCGACGAGTAGCTCTGCTGATTCGCTCTGTTCTTCACTACCCTGTTTTTTTAATACTAAATGCAATAAGAGGAAAAACCCAACTTCTTATATAAGCTCATGTGAGTGAACGTTTTCAAGTAAAGAGTACATTCGCACTACATAAAATGCTGGAACTCCGTTGAAAAATGTCTAATGAGTGTACACATGCGCTTAAAGCAATTAGTTTTTTATTTTTCACATGGTTAAATCCAATTGTTAAGCACCGATACATGTATGCTATTCTATCTCTCTTCTCCCACTTTATAAGGATAGCTTATGCGGCCTAGAGCTCCAAGCAAACCCAAGACACTCTTATCTAGTGTCATTGCAAAAATTAAGAGTTCCAGATGAAGACGAAACATGCAAAGTTCATGATCATAAAAGCATATCAATTTCAGGCTAAAAGTAAAGGTATTGCATATGATGGGAGCCACTACTATTAATGGACATTTTAACATTTTGCTAGAAACTTCTTGAACCAGCATGCTGAGAGTTTAGGGTATCTTTTTAGCCCATCGGTATAATCTACATAATTGATACCGAACCGAACTGTGTAACCAAAGGTCCATTCAAAGTTGTCCAACAATGACCACGCAAAGTATCCTTTCACATTGACACCATCCCTGAATAGATAGAGGTCGGAAATTAGTAATAAATATGGTAGATGAAATTTGAAAAGATTAAGAAAACACTCACTTGATGGCTCCTTGAAGGTAATAAAGATGTCGAAAGTGATAATCGATTCTATGGTTGTCGGCTAGGGCTTTCTCAAGCGATAACTTGGGGTCATTAAGCTCATTAATGCCTACAAAAACAAGAGAGAAAAACATTTTCAGGTACGCACACTCGCATAAATACAATGTTAAGTTAGAAACATATACGATAAGTACCATTCTCGGTGATGTAAATGAGTGGATTATGATATTTTCTCTTCGTGTAGAGCAAGACGTCTCTAATGCCCCTCGGATAAACATAGATATATTCCGCAGCTGCCTGCGAAATTGTTTGATGTAAATACAATACGGTCATGACATAGAGCGTACGCTTTAAGTAAAGCTCGATCAATTGGTCAGAAATGCGAGATACTCTCAACACTCATATATAAGTAATCACAGACACACCTTAGGTCCAATTGGGATTCCATTACGCTCGGCTGTCATCATAGCAAGGGAGTCCGTTAAGTAGCTTGCATTTCCAGCCCCGATTTGAGGTGCATCGTATGCATAGTTAGAAGTATAATAGTTCAATCCAATAAAATCAAATGACCCTCTAAGCAACTCGGATTGTTCATCACTGAACTTAGGTAACCGTTTCCCAACAAGAGATTGCATGCTGTACGGATACTCCCCTTCTGTCAATGGGTCCATAAACCACCCCAGCAGAAAATCTAGGGACCTATATGCAGCGTCTTTATCTTTCTTTGACTTAGAAAGCGGCACCACCCACAGCGACACCAACGTTATCCCTATCACTCCCTTTTGAGCTCCCTACACAAGCATGGCATTTCGTTACTTGTTAGTCAAGTAACGTTAGATAACATTGTACGCATACAGTACTGAGCTTGATTGTAGTTGTTAGATATATCACCTGATACTTTTCCTTGTACAATTTAACAGCAGCTGCATGAGCAAGAAGTTGGTTGTGCGTGACTAAATATGGCTCGACTGCTGAGTCTCCGCCAGTGCAGTTGCGTTTCAGCCAATCAGAACAACGTCCGGGCGCCAAATCCCCGGATGCATAGCCAGCCACACTGTAGGCTAGTGGCTCATTGAACGTGATCCAGTGCTTCACCCGATCGCCAAATTCCTTATAACAAAGTTCGGCATAGTCCTGATAATGTTTCCTGTGTCGTGTATTGTAATACTAATTAATGAGGATTTGCATAAAATTTCACCAAGTTATCTTAATGTAATGAATTTATTACACTTACACAACTTGAGGACTAAGGAAGCCACCATACTCATCTTCCAAGGTTTGGGGAAGATCCCAATGGAAGAGTGTCACAAAGGGCTTAATACCTGAATTCGATAATTGACAGAATTGTCAAATTTGAAGTGCCAATTTTCATGTTTTGTTTTGAGTACTTCACTATATTTTTCATGTTTTGTTTTGAGTACTTCACTATATGATGATATATATATACAGAGTAATTGAAAGTTACCATTGGCAATGAGTTCATTAATGAGGTTGTTGTAGTATTTGACGCCTTCCTTGTTCACACCTCCAGTTAATTTCCCATCTGAAAGTCAAATGTGTAAATCAGCAAACATACTTAAAAGTTTGATATTAGGTATCTAATTTGATATATAGATTCGACCAAACTTACTGGGTAGAACCCGGGACCATGATATTGAGAATCTATAAGCATCCAAACCTATTTCCTTCATGATTTCCACGTCCTCCTACGTAGGTAAGAAGTTTGTAATTACATTATTTTCGTATTTACGGCTATTAATACTTCAAATATGTAGTCAGTCCGCAGTTGGTACCTTATAGCGATGATACGAATCTACCGCAACATCTCCATTGCTGCCGTCTTTAACTTTTTCTGCATATATCACATTGTACAATATTATAATACTGATGTAATAGAATAGTGGTTTGTTCCTATTTGGTTTGGTCTACTCTTAAATAGAAGCATGCTATTGGCATATATGCGATTACAATATTCGTGTCTCTCTGAATGAAGACGGCCAAACATACTCTGTGGGACGGCATAACCATGGGGACCTACTTTTTACAGGCCAATCAGACTGTGACATATGCTGTTTTCTAATAGCAAACTAACGAAATTTGGACTCCAAGGTAAGGTGAGATACCGACTTAAGTAGTTGAAAGCAAAGTAAGTCAATTTAACGTGCATGAGGAAAAGTGAATGAAAATGGAATGCCAGAAGGTATTTTCATAATTATGTGTAATTTATTACTCCCAATAATCATATATTGTCGTGCATGCCATCAACATTGAGTTAGGAGAAGACCCACCTGGGTATTTATGAGTGAAGTTATCCCATATACTCGGTCCTCTCCCACCTTCACTTGCACCGCCTTCGTACTGAAATTGCAAATTGTATAAATAACAACTTAGAACGATATAAAAAGTGTATGAGTAAAGTTCAACGTTCTCTTGTAAGATTTATGTGTCCATTCTAACACTAGGAACCTCAATTAATGAGAAGATATTTATGCAAGAATCATCTTGACCAAGACTTGGACACGTTGATGAAGATTACCTGGTAAGCTGCTGAAGCTGTCCCGAATAAGAAACCTGCCGGAAAACTGCTCCGGTTGAGGAAACTGGGGTCATAGATATCACTAGTACTCGAACTAGGTGTTATAACTCTACTACTTCTAGTTGAGGGAAGAAGAAACACTATGAGGCCTACAAGGATAAGAAGAGAGGCTCCAGCAGATCTTGATGTCATGATTGATTTTGGTTAATTAGCTCTACATCATATATGCTATGCTTTATAGACATAGCAAGCACATGTATATCTAATGAGAAAAATACATATAATCAAGAACAAAGACATGGAACAAGATTGATGGATAATTAATCAATTGATTAGCATAATATCTATTTGTGTTCCTCTCGATAAACCGAATCTTCACTAGTTAATTAATAATGAGAATATAACTATTTGGTTTGTAATGCTATGAGAGTTTCTAAATGTTTGACTTTTCCTGAGTTGCTTATGATATATTCTATGGCGATTCGCAACCGATCGAGGCATATTATGATACCATCTGCGCGGCGCTATGACCTGGTTAATGGAACCATTCAAAAAAATTCATTAGCATAGAAGAGAGTGGAATCACCAATAGGTGGACGGCTAGTTATACGACTAAGTTGCCGGCGCCATTCGGCTATGCGTTTTGATGTCGTCACTCCACTCTGTCTATGTTTGCAAGTTAATTAATTATAGTTTGTGGTTTGCCCATCTGTCACTGCATAGCATTATATGTTTGTCACATGTGTAGGTGGACGTTGGTAAAGATAGTCAGAATCGCTACACACCTAGAATAGGGAGCTACTAGTTTCGCTATACATATGGGATTATTCAAGATGCAAGCATGGACCAAAAATTTCCAATGGCCAATATTTAAAGTAGGTAATTGATTATAGAAAATCTGACTTTAGTCCTTGAATATTGGCACTTGTAGTAAAAGACCTGTTATTTTTAGCGATAGTCCACACAATTTTAGTAAAAGTCCTATTTGTGTAAAATGTATTTATTTTAATTGATAATGCGTTTTTTATAATTTTAATTTTAACTTTTAAGTACCTATATTGCCCTTTAACAATTGTTGGTCAAACAATTAAAGCTTAATTATTGCAAGATTTAAGCTTTAACTTTAATGATTTGATTTAGAGGCTTGCATTCGGCATAGTTATTAGATGAGTTGACTATTCCTTATCAAGGTATCAAGGAAGACAAGTTTTGGTGATATTGTTCTTAGCGTATATCATGTAGGATAAATTTATAATTGTAACACATCATGTAGGATAAATTTTAGTGATTATATTCTTAACCTACATATCAAGTAATAAATTTTGGTATTATACTTTAAACCTATACTTTAGGTAGGATACATTTGATAATTGATAGCCTAGCTATGTATCAGGTAGGATAAATTTGATAACAATTAATACCCCATGTGCCCCCTGCAACTCACTTTTGGGGAACTTTTGCCCCCTGCAATTCAAAATGGGTACCAAATGCCCCTTTCAACTCATTTTTTGGGACAATTTGACCCCTTTTGCCGTTTTCCGGCCACCTTGCTTAGGTGGACTATGCCACATAGCAAAAAAGTGGGCCCCACCATGCACAATCAGCAAAATAATACTCTCCTCCCAAAACTGTAGCCCGCCGTCGTCCTCTACGGATGCCGACCCGATGAATTTGCAAATCGGTGAATTCAGCTACAATAACCTATCTAATTAGTTTGAAATTTCATCACTAATCACAATGAAGCATCTAATTAAACCAGAAAAGATCGGATAATCAGTGATCCATAAGAAATGAAAAGCAAGAGAGTATCTCTCTGACCGATTTCCCAGAGCGAGTTCCGGACTCGCTGAGTTCACTCAGCGTCAACTTCGGCGATCATTGGCGTTCTCGGCGTTTCGACCCAGACGCCTTTCCACCACCCGCCGTAGAAGAAGGCGTCGACCACGTCACCGAACTTGAAACAGTGCTCGGTCTCCGGCGGCGGCTGGGACCGAACCAGCGCCGCCTCCACCTCCTCATCCGCCGCCTTGCGGAGGCTCCCGTGGATCCTCTGGTCGAACTTGGCCTTCACCTTCTGGTACTCGACTCTGAATTTGGCTTTTTGGACTTCCGGATGATCTTCGCCGAGAAGAGCGTGTCGCGGAGCTTGTGGTTGGGACTGGTGACCTCCACCTGCTCACCGACCTAGAAATTGAAGAAATTGAAGCCCGCCGCCATGGGTCGTTGCTTCCACAGAACTCTCTCTAATTACCGATTTGCAAATTCATCGAGTCGGCATCCGTAGAGGACGACGGAGGGCGGCAGTTTTGGGAGGAGAGTATTATTTTTCTGATTGTGCATGGTGGGGCCCACATTTTTTGCTATGTGTCATAGTCCACCTAAGCAAGGTGGCCGGAAAACGGCAAAAGGGGGCAAATTGTCCCAAAAAATGAGTTGAAAGGGGCATTTGGTACCCATTTTGAATTGCAGGGGGTAAAAGTTCCCCAAATGTGAGTTGCAGGGGGCACATGGGGTATTAAGTGATTTGATAATTGCTAATCTATACATTAGGTAGGATAAATTGGATAATTGTTAACCTATATATCAGGTAAGATAAATTTTGGTGATTATATTCTTAACCTATATATCAGGTGATAAATTTTGGTATTATACTCTAAGCTTATACTTCAAGTAATTAATTTTGATGGTGTTCTTAGTTATATCAATTAGCTACCTAAGGATCAGGTAGCCATGAGCTGTGTGACTCATCCATCGCCAATGAGCCCCGTCGAAATCCCAACTCTCTTCTCCTAAATCCACAAAGAGCCCTGATTCTCTCATAACCTCATTTTTCAATTGAAAATGGCACATCTAATTGGGATGCTAGACGTACTCTTGACTCACTGTTGGCTTATTCATCAGTTTGATCCACATGGATTTTGAAGCCACCTGATGCAAACCACCAACACCCCCTTCCTCCCCATACATATCTATTCCCCCAACCCCAGTGCACTTCGTCCGGAATTTACCTAACGTGGAGAGCCACTCCCCATCTCCGTCCTCCATTATTATCTTCATACATAATACATATGATGAAGAGAACCACCCCCCACCACCAATACACCCCCCATCCCACCCCAACTCTCATGACTCTTATTTATAGAGAAGTTTGTCTTCATTATCTAGTCAATTTGAATTTCAAAAAATTTGAAAACGGCTGGTGATGAATGGTTATGAAACTTTTTTAAGGGCAATGTGTGTAATTTTTTCAGAAAATGATGGCTTGAGTTTTGTGTCATGGATAATTTAGTTTTTCTTTAATGTTTATTAGGTTTTATATTTATAATATATGTAAGAGGACTAATCCTAAAAGTTATGTTTAGAATTGGACTAATATCACATTGCCCCTTGAAATTACAGTGGTGATATTCCAAAATAGGGAGAGATGCAAGATTAGCTGAGGTGGGTGAGGAAAGGATAGGCAGTGAAGAGGCAAAGAAGCTAAAACAGGGAAGAGACGTAGAAATTGTCCATGTGCAGAATTGTCGACTTTTCGGACTAAATTAGAGTACTCTAAGAGCATTTCCACCCATGCCTCAAGGGCAAGAGGCATGGGCAAGTGGCAAGAGAAAATGTTGCCCTTGTTAAAATTGCAGTTTCCACCCTTGCAAAAATCGACTTTTACTGCTGAGATTGAAGAGGCAAAGGTCGGAGCAAAGGGCAGAAAGCAAAGGGCAGAAACCTGCCTCTCGGCCTGCCTTGGGGCAAGCTGACGTCAGCAGGATGTCAGCGCACTAACACAATTTTTTATTTTTTTTTCTGTTAGGCTCGTGCAGAGCACGCGCCAGTTGGGCGCGTCAACGGCAGGAGCTGTCGGCTGCTGGGGCTGCTTTGGGGTAGTGGATGCTGACGTCAGCATCAACGGCTCCTTTACTATTTCCAGGACACGTGGCAGAATCCTAGCTTTCCTTTTTTGATCCAACGGCTGCGATTATTCAGGTACAAAAATTTGAAAATTTTCCTATAAATACCCAATCCAATTTTTACACCAAATTTATTCAAATACCAAATTTATTCAAACAACAAATTTCTTCAGACTACCAAATTTATTCAACCTATCTTTTTTGCATAAAAAAATTAAAAAAATGAATTTATGAATAGTAATCGCTTTTGCCCTTGCCTTTTGCGGGTGGAACAAAAAACGAGAGGCGATTACTATTATGGTGGGCCAACCATGAATAGTACCCACCTTTTGGGTATATTCCTTGCTCTTTGCCTCTTGCCTTGAGGCAAAGGGTGGAAATGCTCTAAGAGAGAGAATCCGCTAATAAGGCATAGTTCGTTGGAAAATACGGATGCCGATTTCCGTAGAACTTTGTAGTTGGTGAGGCTTCATCTAACAGGTTCTTGTTAACTGCTCTAATTTGATTTGCAACTAAATGGTCCAGCTAGCTAGATTGAAAACAACAACAAAGTTCTTACAACTTCCGTTTATAGATCTTTTAATAACGGGGGGACATGAACCAAAACCCGACACAAGAATAGATCATACAATACTTTAAACTTGAGATTACAGCAAAAAGGCACCCACCAGCTGCGGCTCGGATGACGACTGGTTGTTGGCTTCGTATTCGACCCACTGAAAAGGAGACAGGGATTTGAAGGATACGGCGTCCTTGCTCTCAGCAAGTTCAAATTCAAAAGGGATATTTTTACGCTGCTCAAGGTTGAGCAGCCCTTGGCTGCTCAACTCCCTATTTTCACACTTTCTCGCAAATTGTTTTCATGATCGGAACCGTTCACTTTATTCATTAATATGTCAAGATCATTCCTACAAAATTTCAATCAAAACGGAGATCGTTTGGTTATCTAACTTTGTAAAACATATCGACGGTTCGTTTAATGCCTAATTATACCGTTCATATAGTTCATACTGTTAGATAACCAAATGATCTCCGTTTTGATTGAAATTTTGTAGGAATGATCTTGACGTGTTAATGAATAAAGTGAACGGTTCCAATTATGCAAAAAATTTGCAAGAAAGTGTGAAAATGGGGAGTTGAGCAGCCAAGGCTGCTCAACCTTGAGCCGCGTAAAAATATCCATTCAAAAGCAACGAGACCAACTTTCTCGCAGCAGCATGAAACAAGGCAGACTTTTCGACCTCCTAGATGGACCAAACGGTAAGTATCATTTGCGTAATCATGATTCAACCTCCTACGAACGACGGCGGAACCAAGTGGCGGCATCTCCAAAGGTTTTAAAGGTTTCAAAGACGTAAAGTCCTTGGACATGAGTTTGAAGTCCAATGCATGAAGACGATAGTTAAAAACTACCCAATCTCCATCGTCACTTTCCACAGCTAAAGATCTCGCATCAAATTCCTCATGATTTAAAGGAGGAGAAGACGAGCCGAATGGTCTAGTACGAGGAGGAAATCCGAAAGGCGAGGGTGTAGTACTAGTATTAGCAGGAGTGCCGAATAGCGTAGTACTAGTATCAGTAGTACGTGGAAATCCGAAAAACAAGGTATGAGGTGGAAATCCGAAAGGCGAGGGCGCAGTATTAGTATAAGTACGAGGAAATCCAAAAGGCGAGGGCGTTATACTAGTAGTAATAGGAGTACAGAATGGTGTAGTACTAGTACCAGTAGGAGGAAAAAAGCCGAAAGGCGTAGTATTAGTAGTAGTAGGAGTGCCGAATGGTGTAGTACTAGTATCAGAAATAGGAGGAAATCCGAAAGGCGAGGGTGTATGAGGAGGGTCGGTAAAAGTAGAAATGTCGTACGGTTGTGTCCATCCATTTTCTGGATGAGCAAGGTCGAAGCGGATTGCACGAACGGCTAAAAAATGAAAGCCGACATAGATAAAGATGTTGGATCCAATAATCTCATAGGTATATTTGTGTAGGGCTGCTCTTTTCGGGCCGAATCCCCCGAAGAATAATGGGACTTGCTCTTCTTCTTTCTTGGTGGAAAAGATTTCCGGTATAGGCATATTTGACCACTTGGCCTCTTTCGGGTCAAATACTTCGAAAGAGGGTGGATCCATATAGCCGCCGTCATTCTTAGGGGGAGCCGAGAGAAGATATATTTTGCCGTCGTACTCCACCATCAGGGGCGTCTTATTGGAGTAAGATTTCCATTGTCGACGATCCGGAGTCGAGTGGTGAAAAATCATGAGCTTATTCTTGGGAGAGCACGTGTCGAAGACGTAGGCATCGTCATGGGGATAGGGGACCGGTGCGAAGCCATTGAATCGGTATTCAGCTCCGCCGGTGAAGTAAATCTTCGAGCCCAAGGCACAGGCACACGTGTGGGCGGCAAGGTCCTTGCCGGAAGTATAACCGACTTGGCGTATGGATGGCTTATTAAGTAGTATGTCGCTCAAATTGACGGCTCGAACGACGTACGAGGCGGAACCGTCAGCGTCGTACTCGGTGAAACACAAGTAAAGGGTCTTATTGCCAGCTTCTTGTTTAGCAACAACCATCTTCTGTATCTCGGCCAAGGAAGTACGCAGCTCATGCACTTCTTCCTTCAAAACATTGATTTGGCTCTCGTGCGTGCCAGGGGAGGTGAAGACCAAGTTAGCCATTGAACAAACGAGAAAGACAAGCGATGGAGAAAAAACAATTGGAAAAGCTGAATGAGTTGAATGAGGGAATACCATTCCGAAAGCTTGCTTAAATATCGAGCAGAGCCTCCCAATACAAGTAGGAAACAGAATCCCAATTCAAGTAGTAATAATCTTTCAAAGAAAAGCGTACACGATAAAATAGGAATTCAAACAAAACATAGATTGAATAGGAAATCAATCAAATATAACTACCTTCTTAGCACACACTTGTCAATCTGCCTTTTGATTTTAATGATATATGAAAGGGGGCTACTAGTTCCACCCACCAATACTCTTTTTCCACCCTTCAATTTTAATTAATAGAAATAAAATTAAACTATTATTGAGGAAATTACGAAAATGGACAAAATTCTTTTTCCCCTTCCTCCATTCTCCAGAGTGAGACCTAGCAGGATATCATTTGCCGGCTGGACAAATGAGATTTTGCCTATAGAAGATTCCCTGCCTTATTGTTCCTGGAGTCGGTTGCATAATCACTTCATGAAAACAAAAGACAGAACACTTTTTGTTATACTCCTAGTTTTTGATAATCCAAAATGGGGTTAATAGTACAGAAAGTGAGATAGATTTTGATTCGAGTTTCCGGCTTGGGTGGAGATGTTTGATTTGAGTTGGTATTGTCGCAATCTAATGCTATTTCCCTCTTTTCCTTGCTGATTTTGTAATTTACTTGCCTGCTTTTGTTTGACTAGTAGTTTAGTAGTCGATTCGAAGATCGAAGAAGAAATTGAGATAGGTTTTCATTCTTTTCAAGTTCCTGAATGTTACAAATGAGCTGTCTTGATCTCTTTATTTGTAAATTGCAAATTGTTCTTGAAATTTTCAACCGCTGTTATCCTGATCAATTCGAGGACTAGCGAGGAGTTGGTGGTTTCGTGGACAGCAGGAGCAGCGTAGGCGATGAGGCCGGGGAGGATGGAGGAAGGGGGAGAGGATTTTGTCCATTTTTGTAATTTCCTCAACAGTAGTTTAATTTTATTTCTATTAATTAAAATTGGATGGTGGGAAAAGAGTATTGCTGGGTGGAACTATTAAACCCCATATGAAATTGAATTGTAAAAATAAAAAAAATCACTAAAATACCCTTAATTAAGTGGTGACTGCCTTTTGATTCATTAAAGATATTTTTGGAAATAAGTTGTTTCACCTCCTTGGATACACTGAGCCTTATATATATATATATATATATATATATATATATATATATATATATATATATAGTAAAGGGGACAGAAAGAAAATTACGACAATAATTGAATGAAATCTAGAAGATTCTCTTGTTTCAAGACCAAAAGACGCACTTTCGAGGCTCCAAAGTGCCCAAACAATAGTAAATATTGTAAGCAGAAAATGAGATTTCCATCAACTTTTGTGTGGACCGATTGCCAAGCAACTTTGTATAGTTGATTGATCGTCATGAGGAATTATGTTTGAAACCCGAAACATCTTTCGTTTGAAGAAAGTTCTTGAACCAGTGCGCTGAAAGTTTAGGATGCCGTTTCAGTCCATTTTTGTAATCCACATAGTAAATTCCGAACCTAATATCGTAACCATCACTCCATTCGAAATTATCAAACAATGACCACGCAAAATATCCCTTCACATTAACGCCATCCCTGCCCAAAGAGATTGATCAAAAATCCGATCAATGAAGTATTAGAAAAATAGTAGAGAACGATCAATTTAGCTTTGGGGTGTTAATAACTTACTTGATTGCGGTATGAAGAGAATAAAGGTGACCGTCATAATAGTCAATTCTGTGATGATCAGCAAGGGCTTCTTGAAGCGATAATTTCGGATAATTTTGTTCACTAGTTCCTGCAATAACAGGTAATTAAGTTTCAAAAAGTACTAATGTGATATATACTATAGCCACTGATTAAATAATTTATTACCATTTTCAGTGATGTAAAGAACTGGGTTATGATACTTTTCCTTCACATAAAGCATCAGATCTCGAAATCCTTCCGGATAATTATAAATCCAACTTGAACCACCCTGCACGAATCATCCACAATTAGAGTTATATATATGCCATGAGGCTATAATTAAACTGAATTAACAGTATTAAACTAGCAATATATGAAAAGTCGAGGGTGATTAGCAAGTAATGTACACACCTTTGGTCCGATAGGGACACCGTTACTCTCATCTGCCGAAACATACATGTAAAAGTTGTCGTTAGTTAATACTTATATGTGTTTATGGGCCAATTTGGTGATGTTGTGAGAATAAACAACGGTGAAACAACAGTGAAATAAAGCAGTTAAGTGTCTGATAAACAAGAATTCAAAAGAAGCTAGTGGAGATTTTGTGAATTCCATTAATTCATTAAAGAGGATTTGGTAGGATCTGCTTTTGCCTCCACTCTTCCAAAAGAAGCAGTCTACCTGCTTTTCAAAACCTACACCATACAAACCTGGCGGTGAAAAAAACCATGGACTAGCATATTAACCAAGCGACATTTTGCTCCAAAATTTTCGAAAAAGGCGCTTTTAACCTTAAAAAAGCAACAACAATCCGGACCTATAAGTGTACATGCACACGTATGTATTACGTACATGAAAGTTGGGCACATGAGTCTGTTGAGTAGCTTTTTTTTGTAGCATTGCGAAGATGAGCAGGTGCATCAGCTGCAAATCGAGCTGTATAGTAATTTAGTCCAATAAAATCGAATGAACCTTTCACCTTGTTAGATTCCTCTTCGGTGAACTTGGGAAGCCGGTTCCCAACAAGTGATCGCATGCTCTCTGGATAATTGCCATTTACCAATGGATCCATAAACCTACGTAGTTAACAATCAGTAATTAGTACTTATTTTAAATAATATTTGAATAAAGCAGAGAACTAATGGGTTTGTTATGAATTTTGGCCATATACCATCCGAACATAAAATCCAATGCTCGTTGTGCAGCATCTTTGTCTTGTTTCGAATCAGAAGATGGCTCGAACCAGAGTGATATCAATGTTATCCCGATCAATCCCTTTTGTGAGTCCTGTACATGTTTAACAGTTGAAAGTCATTCACAGAATTTTATGAAACAAACCAAATAATTGAGCTAGTTAATATTAGTGACTTGGTGTTTTTTTAACGAGACCTGGTATTTGTTTCTGTACAACTCTGTAGCTGCTGCATGAGCAAGAAGCTGGTAGTGTGTTGCCAAATACGGCTCGGTCCCTGAATCTCCACCTTTGGAATTTTCGCTTCGGCAATCGGAACATCTACATGGCGCAAACACCTGTAGATCATAGCCCATATTGATGTAGGTCCATGGCTCGTTGAACGTGATCCAATGCTTAACTTTGTCACCAAATTCCTTAAAACAGAGTTCTGCATAGTCCCGAAAATGATTCCTATTTACAGTACGTAGGATAAATTAAGTCATTCTTTCATCTGGAAAATCTAATATGAAACGTTAATGATTTGATCACTTACACTAGTTCAGGGCTTAAGAAGCCATCATATTCATCCTCCAAAGCTTGGGGAAGATCCCAATGAAAGAGTGTGGCAAAGGGCTTTAGACCTTCAATCTCAGAAGTCATGATCGATGTTTATATTCAGCACAATAAAAACAGCTTCGTTTCGTCTCTTCAGAGTTAACGCTATTGAACACAGATTAAAGAAGGAAATCAGTCATTAGAGTCATGGAAATTACCATTGTCTAGAACCTCGTTGATGAGGTTGTGGTAGAACTCGATTCCTTCCTTGTTTACACCTCCACTAAGCTTTCCATCTGATCATCAAAAGTGCTAACATAAGATTTCTAACGTTTCCTTGCAATGCAAGGGACTGATTTAATTAGACTGATGATTGCCTTACTTGGTAACAATCTAGACCATGAGATTGAGAATCTGTAAGCATCGAAACCCATGTCTTTCATAACCTTAACATCTTCCTACACAAAAAGACATGGTCACAAAATCCAATCAATTGAGACTGTAATTAGAAGAAAGTATGCATCTTATGGAGAGAAGAGAACCTTGTTTTTTGTTATGATAAATGCTTGTACGTTACCTTGTAGCGATGATAATGATCGATAGCCACATCTCCATTGCTGCCATCCTTTATTTTCTCTGTTTTTTCCCATTATGAAAAAAGAAAAAGAAAAGATGAAGTTCGAATCTCTCAGCCGCAAGTGATATAGGAATTCAAAAGAAAGATACCTGGATGCTTGTGAGTGAATGTATCCCATATACTTGGTCCTCTACCATCTTCATTTGCAGCACCTTCAAGCTAAAATCCACACAAAACACAAAAGCATATAACTGACCATACTAAAGAGATATAAATGTGATTAAAGTGATAGTATACACAAATGGATGTACCTGGTAAGACGATGCAGCTGTGCCGAATATGAAACCCTCCGGAAAACTGCTCTCGTTGATCCGTCCACTACTTGCCATTGCACAAACTATGAATAAGGAGGCCTAAGAGTGTCAATAAATCATTAGTACATATAATTTTTGTGTAGTTCAGCCAACTGTGAATCTTGATCATTCAATTTAAGGCTTATCCTTTGAACTTCAATGAGACGTGGTCAATGCGCGAATTGTGTTTAGGTAGGTGCTGATGATAACGGTGAATCGTGTAAAGGGGGAATCACATGAAACGAATGAGATCATTGATATATGTAATGTAGTTGGACTATTGGTTCGCAAATAAAATATTGTTTGATGCATCCTAACATATTGATATTTATGTGGAATAGGTATTGATATTCATTGTTGCCGAAATCCATCAACTTGTGTCACCTTCTATTGTAATAGACACAACATATGAAATACAGAAACACCATTTTACAAAATTATTTGCATATGTCGGAATATTCAAAAATGACTTTAGGACCAGAAGCAATGCACGCAATAGAACTTCAATGTTCTGAATTTGGTTCTTAATTATGTGGTATATAATAATGAGCGCATAGTTCTTGGTTATATTGTTTAATATCCATTTTACAGGATATAGAATTGTGGATGTGTACTTGACTTGAGAGTACTTTGTACATGTCAAATGATTAATTACGGGTCAATGAGAGCTACCAGATTATTATTAATCAAAGTATACTGGTGGGAAATGAAGGGGAAAAGAAGTTTGTTGGAGGGAAAAGTTCATGCTTCATTACTTTGATGAATGTTTTATAATACAGAATTTTAATTATTACTTCGACTGGCAGATTAATTTAGTTTGGGAAATTATCCAAAATGGCCTAAGTGGCCAATTTTTGTTCCAAAATATTGCGGCAGCCAAATTCTTTCTAAAATGTTTAAAGTGCTCCCTAATTGCACAAGAATTCCCTTCACACTTCCTCCTTTTGATTCTCGGCCTTGAACCAGCAACACGATCCTTGTTGTCGAGTTCGACACCGGCCAGAACCCGGAGTTCAACGACCCGGACGGAAACCACATCGGAACCGATCTCAACAACATCGAGTCCGGCTTCACCTATCCCTCCGGCTACTTCAACTCCCTCGGTGGCTTTGTCCCGGTCGCCATGCTATCAAGCCAGAACGTCTGGGCCTGGATCAATTTTGACCGTCCAAATCTTCAATTCAATGTCACCGTCACCTCGACCAATATGACCTGCCCGTCTCGCCCCACCTTCATGTTCCGATATCCGAAAATCACCAACTATTTATTGTCGGGGATGTTCGTGAGCTTCTTGGCATCCAAAACCTAGTGGATCGAGGCCGAGAGGGTCTTAGCCTGGAGGTTCAGTGACACCGGAGCCGCCGCTAGAGGTATCAACATCACGAATTTACCAATTTTCCGGCTCAATTCCTCATCTTCTTCTTCCTTATTGACCGGCACAATCGCCGGAAATCGGCGCCGTCCCTCTAGTCTTGATTGTGATTTCCGGGTTTTACTTGTATTGGCGGAAGGATAAGATGGAAAGCGAAGAGAAAGAAGAGATTGAAGATTGGGAGCTCGAGTATTGGCCGCACAGATTCGCGATTGACGAGCTGTGCGTCGCCACAAACGGCTTCCCCAACGACAACTCATGGCGTCACTCCAGAATTTCCGGCGAATCAAAACTGAGTCCGCATGGCTTGTTGTCGTCCAATTGGAACTGCTTTGCTAGCTACCGCCTCGACATCTTCAAACTCGCCGGCGACTCCAAGTACGTCCACCGCGAGTCCAGCAAGAAAAAATTTGTGTTTTTAGATTGAAAGTTGAGTAATTTGTGCTGAAATTTGGGAATTCAAGTTGGTTGTGAATCTGGGTTGGTTTGTTTTGATGAGATGGGAAGAATGGCGTGAAGTTGCCGGAAGAATAGCGTGAAGTTGCCGAGTTAGAGAGGCGACTATAAGAGACTATGTGCATACTATAAGAGACTATGTGTATATTATGAGAGACTATGTGTAAATTTTGAATAGTATATCATTTTTTTGAATTAGACTATGACCATACTAGGTGGACTATAATCATACTATGATGGACTATGACTATACTATAGTGGACTACGACCACACTATGATGGACTACGACAACACTTTGGGTACCCAAGGATTTAATTGCAAATTGTGAATAGTAATTTATATTTCAGAAATAGACTACAACTACACGATAGTGGACTACGATCACAATATGGTGGACTACGACTACATTACTATGGACTACGACCACACTATGATGGACTACAACCACACTTTGAATACTTATGGATTTAATTACAAAATACTATTCACAATTTGGTTAGTGTGGAATTGCCTGCTGCCCTGTTGCCATTTTGGAACAAAAATTGGCCACTTGAGTCATTTTGGATAATTTCCCATTTAGTTTCCTAAACCTTATCCCACAAAGCCGTCCCTTGAAGAATACAAACGTAGCCCAAAGAAGGCTCCAAACGCGGCACAGAGGCCCAATAAGCCCAAAGTTAAAAGAACCCCTAGAGGCAAAGGCAAATGCAAATGACGGTGACCAAATAAACACATTAATTCAAGGGCATCCATCCGTTGGATGGATTTGATCCAACGGCTGAGGTCTTGCCCAATACATATATAATGCCGGCACACTCTACGCTTTCCATATCACTTTCCAAAACAAACTCGACAATCTCGACAACTCGATCAAAAGTCGAGCTTTTCTTTTTGTTTTTGTTCATAAACAGATTACAACCATTAATAACGTTTACTTCTTGAGGAACCTTTTGAACCAATGCGAGGAAAGTTTTGGGTGCCTTTTGAAGCCATTGTTGTAATCGACATAGTTGATTCCAAATCGAACAGTGTATCCGCTAGCCCACTCGAAGTTATCCAGCAATGACCACGGGAAGTATCCCTTAACTTTGACACCATCCCTGCACCAATGATGACTCTCGTAATTAAATGTGAAACCCAATGGAGCGCAGCCAGAAAGTCTGGACCATGTAAATGTGGTAGCCATTGTTGAGCACGCTTACTTGATAGCTCTGTTAAGGTGGTAGAGGTGATTATAGTAGTAGTCAACCCTTTGTGTATCATTTAAGGCTTGCTCAAGTGATAGTTTTGGATCATTCAACTCATCCACCCCTATAAAATATATAGTATAAGTACCTCTTAGTTATCTCTAAATTAAACAGATTATAATATCACCAATCAATGCGTCAAGCAAGGGCTTCGGATTATTTACCGTTCTCAGTAATGTAGATGAGTGGATTGTTATAATTTTTCTTTGTGTAGAGCAAAAGGTCTCGAATTCCTCTTGGGTACGCATATAGCCAGCTTGAAGCAGCCTACAGATGCATTCAAGGATTAATGAGATTATTAAGGATTAATATTGAGCGGCTAGCTTACGCTAATTTAAATTCATAATAGTACATACCTTTGGCCCAATGGGGACTCCATGACGCACAGCTACAGTATAATATATGAAATATCAAAATCTAAACATTTTAAAAGAAACTTCAAATACTCAAATTAAGCTTTCTAAATTTGATCTTACATGATTGATTAACACGAGCATCAGTCAAGTAGCTTGCTTTTACAGCAATATGAGGCGCATAGGTCGCATAGAATGCAGTATAGTAATTTAAGCCGATAAAGTCAAATGATCCACTTAACAATTTGGATTCTTCTTTAGAGAACTTTGGTAATCTACTCCCAACAAGAGACCTCATGCTCTGGGGATACTCTCCACTTGTCAAGGGCTCCATAAACCTATAGAACAAAATCACATACAATAGTCAATACTTCACATATGTTAATCATATTCTAGCATTTTGCATTCCAAAAAGGGTGAAATGCAGAATGACTATTTTAGAGTGTCAATAGCAGCATTCTTGGTATGATATAACAAATAAGTACCATCCAAACATGAAGTCCAATGATCGTAATGCAGCATTTTTATGGTGTTTTTCCTGAGACACTGGTACAAACCAATGAGACACTAGGGTTATCCCTATCACGCCGTTTTGAGAAGCCTGCACATTGTTTTTCACCGTTACGGTACTAGGAGAACAGTACAATTCTAATAATCTACCATAGCGTAAGCAAATTACTAGGACCTGGTATTTCTGCTTGTACACTCTTACTGCAGCTGCATGAGCTAGGAGTTGATGGTGTCCCACCAAGTAGGGTTCAGT
Organism: Spiraea crenata; assembly: GCA_033992175.1. Classification (NCBI taxonomy): domain Eukaryota; kingdom Viridiplantae; phylum Streptophyta; class Magnoliopsida; order Rosales; family Rosaceae; genus Spiraea; species Spiraea crenata. Next base: position 1,174,789 of record JAVBHV010000022.1, read on the forward strand.
ACCAGAATCCCCACCGGTGCAATTTAGCTTTTGCCAGTCAGAACATCGGCCTGGCGCTAAACTCCCGATCGCATAACCCAGACCGCTGAAGGTACCTGGCTCGTTCAATGTGATCCAATGCTTTACCCGATCACCAAACTCCTTGTAACAAAGTTCTGCATAGTCCCGAAAGTGATGGCTGTATACGGTACACACAGAGAGGACTAGAAAAATTAAAACCAATGGGGAAGATTGATCTAAAACGCACATACTGAATGCGGAATAGTACAAAGATGTTCAATACTTACACGATGAGAGGGCTTAAGAAGCCGCCATAATCGTCTTCTAAGGCTTGGGGAAGATCCCAGTGAAAGAGTGTCACAAATGGCTTTATACCTGGACGAACAATATTACAAGAAAAAAAAAAAAGTTGATCAAAAGTTGTCGTATATAGAGTCTGTTCTTATGACGTCAATATTGGCAGTATTATGATTGAGCTGAAGTAGTACCATTGCGTAGGAGTTGGTTGATGAGGTTATTGTAGTATTTAATTCCCTCCTTGTTCAAGCCCCCACTGAGCTTTCCATCTAAATACAAGCAGAACATAACAAGCAAGTACACAAATAATTCTATATATATATTACACGTGGATAGATCATAGCTGCAGAGATTAACTTACTTGGCAACACTCTGGACCATGAGATAGAGAACCTATAAGCGTCCAACCCCATATTCTTCATAATCCTTACATCTTCCTATAATTACAGGAAATTAAAAAAAACTTGATTTGAGTGTCCTACTATCTTTCGTATTTGTCACGTCTTCTTTTATAAGATATAAATATTAATGTGCTAAATTTTGGACCTTATAGTGGTGATATTCATCAATGGCCACATCTCCATTGCTGCCACCTTGGATCCTCTCTGCAGTTACCATCCATGTGAAAAGTTTCAATATTTAGAGCATCAGGTAGTTTATTGGAGAAAACAACATTGATGCAAAGACGATAAACAATATTGAGGTCGAACTAACTTGTGTGTTGTTCATAATTTGTTGTTGATAGATTAGCAGTTTGTTGTACGTAAAAGTGTCACTGTTCATTTTATGGAAAGCCTAGTTTGTATTGCGTTTAGTAGTCTATCTGTCTACCAGGGGTGGATCCATGTGAGAGCGGAGGTACACCTCCGCCCCTCTGCTAGCCGGAAAAAGCCTGGACCAGGAGCGGATTCGCTCGGCTCCGAAAGCTCGACCTCAACCTCCATTGTTGGAGCGGCGCACCTCTCTGCAATTGCCGAGGCTTGAGGACGCCGACTCAGCATCAAAATGGCGCATTTCTTCTAAAAAAAAACTGCACGTTTTGATCTTAAGGAAGCAACGTCGTTTCCTCCAAGCGACATGTCATTTGGTAGCTGGGGGTGCAGCGTCGTTTCCTTTCCGTCTCCCGATTCCAGCCATTTTCTTCCGCCAAGAAGAGTCCTAATTTGATGTGTTTCGATTGTTTGGACTTTTGGGTTTGATTTAGTTATCGATATGTACAAGAAATCAAGAGACTTTGATGGGTTTTGTGTGATTTATGATTTCGGTGTTTGAATCTGTGCACTCTCCACTCTCAACCCGGGGATTATTCAGCTGGGAAATTTTTGATTTTGTTTTGTTTGCTATCTTTATTGGTTTTCTTCTTGTTTTTTGTGGTTTTTAATGCTAGGTGGAATTTGCCCAGTTATTGGGTTTTGTTTGTGAGCTAATGTAGATCGTTATGTCATGGGAAAGATTCAGTTATGGATGCAAATGTTTTGATTTTTTGAGGTTTCTTAGGTTGATTGATGCTATTGTGGGTACCCTTTGCTCTGAATTTTGATGGGATTTAGATAATTTTGGATATATTCCTAGAAGAGAGTTTGGAAGATGGATTTCTGCTATTTAGTTTGATTTAAGTTTAAGAATTGGCATGGTTTATTGGTTTTCTAAGCTCTACAGATACATAATGAACTGTTTTTGATTGAGTTTGATCTATTGTTGACTACTAACTACTGCAAATACGATTTATGAAGCCAATTTTCATGTTTCGATTAGTGTCCATTGTTATGCTTATATGGTGCGGCCAATCCCACGGTTTATATGATCATTTGATGTGTATGATGTTTACAGTTTTTATTTATTTGGCTCTCATGACTCAGCTTCCTTTCACGATTTCACTCTGTGATTGCTATGGAGGGTTTTGGAGGTTTGGGATTCAGTGATGTAACCAGTGCTGTGAGGAAGAAAAGGAGCAACATATCTCATCGTTTCCGTCGGCGCTGCCACTTTCAAGAGCCTCAAATTTTTTTTGGAACACTTGAGCAATCAATTTCCGCCCCCTAGTCCTAAAATCCTGGATTCGCCACTGCTGTCTACCCATATCCACTCCGGTTATTCTTGACATAGGTGTAACAGTTGTATGCTTGTAATAAATGCCTTCAATGAACATCATTAAACACAGACGTTAAGTCAACAACGTTACTTTTTGCGGTGACAAGTTAAAACGTATATTTAGTGTCCCTGGTATATTTGGAGTGGCGACAAGCTTATTGGTATAAAGTGATGGTAAAAGTGGGTGACATTTGAATTACGGTTCTTAGAACGTTTATGTTCTTAGCCAATTGAGCATATGCAAACTTCTTGCGAGAGCACTTGGAAATTCTATTTTCATGGTTGCTAGCCAGGTAGTTAAAACGAATCGGCAATGAAAGAAGAGACGCGAGAAACTTTTCACACCTGGATGGTTGTGGGTGTAAGTATCCCATATGCTTGGTCCTCTACCACCTTCTTTAGCAGCACCTTCGTACTGCAAATAGACCACACACACAAGCTTATTATGCAAGCTGATAGAAGATGTAAACATACCATGCTTGGATGCTAATTAATTAGTTAATTTGCAAGAGGACACAACTCACTTACCTGGTAAGATGATGAAGCTGACCCGAATACGAACCCTGCCGGAAAACTGCTCCGGTTGAGGAAAGCAGTATCATACTGATCAATAGCTATGGCGTTTGCCATTAATGCAAAGCCAATAAGTAGCACAACACCTGATATCAAAGAACCTGTTTGCAATTCCATCGCTAGCTAGGTGTGCTTTTGGTGATCAAGGCCTAGCACTCAGTCAACAATTTGACTACAGATCTATAAACACAAGTAATTACTAAACAAGACTAGCTAGCTGCTAGTCTCTTTATTAACGAATAATGGCTTTGGTGTAACGGATATATGTTGTAAGAACGTTTCAAATCGTCCTCAGCCAAGCAAAAGAAGTCGGTTAAAGTTATTCATCACGTGTGCCAACATCTGATGACCTCTTTTTACGGGAGTTTTCTTCAGTTCCGGAACTGGTTCTAATCCAGTTCCTTGTGCAAAGCTAAAAAATAGACTGGTTCAAAATTCAAATTGGACCCTAGAAAGATAGCGGCAGCTCTACACACCTTGCTAATGGAAAATTAGAACCGAGACACTATTTTCTGTTCTCAACCAAATAACATTCATATACAATAAGAGAAGCAACATACGTACATACCTTACAGTAATTTCAATAAAAAAAATACGCTTTATTTAAATACAATAAATTTGGCATTGCGCTTTATTCTAGTACTTGTTGAGGAATCTTTTGAACCAATGTGATGAGAGCTTTGGATGCCTTTTCAAACCGTCATTGTAATCCACATAGTTTATACCGAACCGAATGGTGTACCCGCTAGACCATTCAAAGTCGTCTAGAAAGGACCATGCAAAGTATCCCTTAACATTGACACCATCCCTGCACAAAGAAGGACAACTTTTGTTGGTGAAGCCCAATTAGGATGTTTGGACCATGTGTACATATATATTTATATGTAGCCGTTGTTGATCAGCCAGCGCACTTACTCGATGGCTCTTTTAAGGTAGTAGAGATGGTTGTAGTAGTAGTCAAGCCTTTGTGTATCATTTAGGGCTTGCTCAAGAGATAGTGTTGAATTATTGAACTCATCCATCCCTACAACCACAGTGTATTATAATTTCTCTGCAGTAATTAGTGATGTAAAAAGCGAAGTGTGCGGATGCTTTACCATTCTCAGTGATGTAAATGAGTGGATCGTTATATTTTTTCTTTGTGTAGAGCAAAAGGTCTCGAATTCCTCTAGGGTACACACTTAGCCATTCTGAAGCAGTCTGCAAAAAAAAAAAAAGAAAAAAAAAAGAAAAAGAAAGAAGACGACTAATGTGAATTTTAGAGGCCAAAATTTGTGAGATAATGTTATTCATAGTACATACGTACGTACCTTTGGACCAATGGCGACTCCATTACGCTCAGCTACAACGACAATATACATATAGTATATCAAAATCTCAACCGTTTTTAAGGAAACTAATTAAATTGATCAAAATTAAGTTTCTGAATTGGTGCTCACATGATTGATTCACTTGAGCGTCGCTCAAGTAGCTTGCATTTACAGCATAGTGCTGAGGTGCATAGCTTGCATAGAAAGCAGTATAGTAATTCAATCCGAGAAAGTCAAATGACCCAATTAGCAGTTTGGATTCTTCTTCTGTGAACTTTAGTAATCTGTCCCCAACAAAAGATCTCATGCTGTGGGGATACTCTCCACTGGTTAATGGCTCCATAAACCTAGAAGAACATATCAAATTGATACAGTGCTTAACATATATACTTACTGAATCTTATTAATTCTAGCTAGCATTCCGCATAGGTAAATGTCATTAGTATCCGAAAATGTCGTAGAATGATAAATTCGTACCATCCAAACATGAAGTCCAATGACCGTAATGCAGCATTCTTATGGTGCTTTGCCTGAGACACCGGCACGAACCAATGGGACGCTAGCGCTATCCCTATCACGCCTTTTTGAGATGCCTGACATTAATTTTGAACGTTACGATGCTAAGAGCAATGTACGATTGGAATAATCTAGCTACCAGAACATAAGAAAATATTACGACCTGATATTTCTTCTTGTACACTCTTACTGCAGCTGCATGAGCTAGGAGTTGATGGTGTCCCACCAAATATGGTTCAGTAGCTGAATCCCCACCCGTGCAGTTTAGATTCTGCCAAGCGGAACATCGGCCTGGCGCTAAACTGCCGGATGCATAACCATTACTGAAGGTCCACGGCTCATTCAATGTGATCCAGTGCTTTACCCGATCACCAAATTCCTTGTAACAAAGTTCTGCATAATCCCGAAAGTGATCCCTGTATATATACACACATACATTATACATAGTCAGAGGATTGGTAAAATTTAAAACCAATGGCGTACATTAATCTAAAATTAACCTAAGTATTGAATGCGGAATCGTATAAAGAAACGTTGAGTACTTACGCGATGAGAGGGCTTAAGAAACCTCCATATTCATCTTCCAAGGCTTGAGGAAGATCCCAGTGAAAGAGTGTCACAAATGGCTTCAAACCATTACGTAATAGTTCATCGATGAGATTGTTGTAGTATTTGACTCCTTCCTTGTTCACGCCCCCACTCAGCTTTCCGTCTAATTAGGTAATAATGAGCAAACAATCAATATTCGAGGGCTTTCTTATTGTTCTGTGACTCTGGATTAATCGGTCCAATAATCATCCAAACCAATAAAGAAGTTCATGCTATATACACCCACTTAACTTACTCGATAACAATCTGGGCCATGAGATAGAGAACCTATAAGCGTCCAACCCCATATTCTTCATAAGCCCCACATCTTCCTATAAGTACAATAAACAAAGGTACCTCATCAGACTTTTAATGTCCGAGTTGGTTTGAAATAATTTTTTATTTTATTTTATAAAATTTGTTCAAACAAAGATATATGATAGTGATCAAGATTTGAACCTTATAGCGGTGATATTGATCAATGGCCACATCTCCATTGCTGCCATCTTGAATCCTTTCTGCTACCAATCACAAAAACTTGTAACTAACTATGTCATAAGGAGTTAAAAATCAAATATGGAGAGGATGGACGTTCAACGTTAACAATGAGATCCACACAAACTTAAGTATTCAATTTGTCAATAAGCGAGGACAAATTTAGCAGTATTATTATACGAAAGTATCATTGGATATATTCTATATTATTTCATAAAACAAATCTGCATCTACACATAACCTACCGTTGATCAAGGTCATTGTTACTCTGATCTTAAGATTCTTAAAGTCATCAAACAATAATAATATATATATTTTGTGGTCAATAATGCGGATAAGTTTATCAAAAACTTATCAAGTGGACTAACTACCATCGTAGTGCCAATCACTTTAATACCCTGCTCAGTTACAAGCTCACGTTACAAAATCCAGCATAATGCCTAACGAGACACTGAATATGAACCCTGCCGGAAAACTAGTAAAAGAAGCTAGCTAGCAAAACCTGGATGGTTGTGGGTGTAAGTATCCCATATGCTAGGCCCTTTTCCACCTTCTTTTGCAGCACCTTCGTACTGCAAATAGACCACACACGCAAGCTTATTATTCAAGCTGATTGAAGATGTGAACATATCATGCTTGGATGCTAATTAATTAAGTTGCAAGAGGACACAACTTATTTACCTGGTAAGATGATGAGGCTGACCCGAATATGAACCCTGCCGGAAAACTGCTCCGATTGAGGCAACCAATGCCATAGTTACTAGATTGGGTGTTTGCCAATGCATAGCCAATAAGTTGCACAACACTAAAAAGCAAAGAAGCTAATTGAATTGCCATATGTGCTTTTGGTGATCTATACCTCAAGCCGTAGGCGTTTATATAGAGGAATTATGAATAGTTATGAATAGTAGATGTTAGAAAGGTAAGCAGTAACTTAGTCAATAAATTGAGTATTGCATTGAATCGTAGTTGGGTAGATAAAGAAATTCCAGGTGTTGTGTTGAGAAGTAAAGAGTCTCAAGATCGCATGCACTAAAGGGAACGGGAGCATTTTTGCCCACTTAACCATACAATACAAATGTTGCCACGTGTTATGTTTGTCCAGAGGCTTCTAGTGTTCATCATGACCCGTCTAGAGCTTTAGGCGATCTCACCGGGATCAAAAAGCACTTTTGCAGAAAGCACGGTGAGAAGAAGTGGAAATGTGACAAGTGCGCAAATAAGTAAGCGGTTCAGTCCGATTGGAAGGCTCATTCCAAGATTTGTGGCACCAGAGAATACACATGCGATTGCGGGACTTTGTTTTCAAGGTAGAAAGCTTTGGTTTCTGTTCCAGTTTGATTAGTTTGTTTGGTTGGTGAAGTTTTGGTCTTTTTTTTTTGGTGTTTTGGAGGAGGGATAGCTACGTAACCCACAGGGCGTTTTGTGATATGCTTTGGCTGAGGAGCTCCAGGGCTCAACCTCAAACTACTGTGAATTTGAAGTCAGAATCTGACCCAAAAGCACAAAATGGTAGCTCACTACAGTAGCCAACACCGCCTCCGCCGCCACAGCCACCGATATCATCCCAAGCAACAATTTGCAGACAACGAAAGACAATATCACTAAACAACCACAAAACAGAACAAAACCGGCATCCAATTACCCACTCAAAAACACAAAAATGAACAAAAAAATTAGTTGACTGTTCTGAAATCAAAAGCTAAAAAAAGCACTCCCCGTTTGTACACTTTACCAAATGTGCCGCGCCCCACAACCTCTTCCTAAACAACTCATCAGCGCACTGATGCCCTTCACACAATTTAAGCCCACCGGTCACAATTCCCAACAAGAACACCACCGGGTGCTTCGCCGTCATCCCTCAGCAGGTCCGACGGCATCCTCGTTATTTCCTCCGTCACGAATTGCGGAACGACGGCCAGAATACCACCCAGCTTTACTTGCTGTACGTATTTATGAGCTTCTTTAGTCGATCTCATCTGAGTATGGACGCCATTGATGGTTGAACAATAAAGATGGGTGCTTGTTTGGGGAAGCCATGACCAGAATCCGGATTGGGGAAAGAAGAGAGAGAGGAGAGAAAATGAAAGAAAACAAAAGCAAAAAAAAAAAAGAAAAGCTTAATCATGGTTTCGGAATGGGTATTGTGTGGTTAAGCTCACCACTAGTTAGTTAGTGGTGGTGGGCAAAAATGCTCCCTACATTATAATTATACACGCAACTTCTTAATCAATCTTTTTCAAATCAATCAAATAATTCTTGGTCAGTTGGCCTTCAACAAAAATAGAAAGAAAAAAAAAATCTTGGTTTTTATCTACTATAAGCAGCTTTACAACTATTGCAAATAATGGCATATTAATTTTCTCTTCTTTTGGTCGAAGTGAAGTAAAGGACAAAGTCCAAATGTATACAAAGATGCTGTATAAGATGCCACTTTATGTAATCAAAATCAGAGCATGGTTCCTAGTCTTTTCCCTTTTTTCTTTCTTTTTCTTTTTTGTATACATATATAAACCCTCAGATATTATACATACACCAATAATATTTACATTAGTAAATTTATCCCAATCATTATGAAATCAGGGATGTGATCTGGCCGGCTGGAATATCTATTTTTCAAACGGTAACATTTACTTCTTTAGTACTTCTTGAGGAATCTTTGGAACCAGTGTGCAGAGAGTTTCGGGTACCGTTTCTGCCCGTCATTGTAATCCACATAATTGATACCGAACCGAACAGTGTACCCAGAAGCCCATTCAAAGTTGTCTAGCAATGACCATGCAAAGTATCCCTTCACATTAACACCATCCCTATATACATTCACCGAGGAGAGAAAAATCAAATGATGGTAATGATCAGCGATTAATTAACTAACTTTTTGTTTCGTTTGTATGATAACAACTTACTTGATTGCTAATCGAAGGTAATCGAGGTGGCGATAGTAGTAATCGACTCTCTGGGTGTCATTAAGGGCTTCCCCCAATGATAGTTTCGGGTCATTAAACTCATCAATTCCTACAATAGGATTAATAGTTTCGGATCATTATTACTCGATGCATGTGAAACATATTGATCATCCAACTAATTGATTGAGGATTAGAATGAATACTCACCATTCTCAGTAATATAAATAAGTGGATTACGATACTTGTTCTTTGTGTAGAGCAAAAGATCCTGAAGTCCTTTCGGATAAACATATAGCCAGTCTGAAGCAGCCTGCAATTCCATTCCAAGTCAACTGAGACTTTTAGGTTGAAACACAATTGATTAACCAAATAATGCTAATTACTTAAGCCAGTAATCTTATATAGTGTACCTTTGGACCAATGGGGACCCCATTGCGCGTAACTGCAGAAACATATGTATGGATAACAAACTCATATTAACACTGTTAAGAAACTTAAATATTCACGTTAAGTGGTCAAGGTTGAAATGTGTGCTTACATAATTGATTACTCAGAGCATCTGTCAAGTAGCTTGCGTTTACAGAATTGTTCTGAGGTGCGTAGGCGGCATAGTAAGTAGTATAGTAATTCAATCCAAGAAAATCAAACGACTTAATTAGTAACTTTGATTGTTGTTTTGTAAATTTCGGTAAACGATTTCCAACAAGAGATAGCATGCTGTGCGGATAATCACCGCTCGTCAATGGCTCCATGAACCTATAAGAACAGAGGAAGCATGAGTAAATAGACTGAATGATAAATATAAAGTGTTGGTTCAAGTAGATATAGTAAGTGAACTGAATAGTATATATACTTGCCATCCAAACATAAAATCCACAGATCTTAATGCAGCATTTTTATGATGCTTTGCTTCAGAAATTGGCAGAAACCAGTTCGAAACTAGAGTTATTCCGATGACGCCTTTTTGAGATGCCTGCACAATGTTCAACATCAGAGTAAGTAAAGAGGACGATTTTTGAGTAAGTAACTAGACACCAAGAAAAAGATGACTAATTTTGAACCTGATATTTATCTTTGTAGACTTTTACAGCAGCTGCATGAGCAAGGAGGGAGTGGTGCGCAACCAAATATGGCTCGGTAGCCGAATCTCCGCCAGTGCAGTTGAGCTGCTGCCAAGCAGAACATCGTCCCGGTGCTAATCTTCCCCCTGCATAGCCACCGTAACTATAGGACCATGGTTCGTTCAATGTGATCCAGTGCTTTACCCGGTCACCAAATTCCTTGTAACAGAGTTCTACATAGTCTCGAAAATGATTGCTGCATTGCAGAAACGGAAAAATCAATTTCATTCTAGCTACCCGATTGCTATGCTAAGGATAAAAGGCGTTCACTTACACAATGCGAGGGCTTAAGAAGCCGCCATATTCGGATTCTAAAGCTTGGGGAAGATCCCAGTGAAAGAGTGTCACAAATGGCTTTAGGCCTGTACACATATTGTGTCATGATCGATCAGTACTACATGTTACTCTTTTATTGTCATTATGTATGAGATAAGAGAGCTATTTAATCAACCTTTGTTTAAGAGTTCATCAATAAGATTGTTGTAGTATTCGATTCCTTGCTTGTTCACTCCCCCACTTAGTTTTCCATCTGATAATTGGAACAAAACAAGAAAATTTATGAGCAGAGCTTTCGACAAATTTGTTAAGATACATAATCTTGGTTATGAGAGCAGCTAAAGAGTAGTTACTTGGTAACAATCTGGACCATGAGATAGAAAACCTATAAGCATCCAATCCCATGTTCTTCATAATCCCCACATCTTCCTATTAAAAAATCATAAGAAAAAACAGAAAACGTTGAGGATCTGCATGCTATTCAGGCTTAAGATCAGGGGTATGTTTTTGAAGGATATTGTTATACATTATAAAGAGTAAATGTGAATTTGAACCTTATAGCGGTGGTATTCATCGTTAGCAACATCTCCATTGCTGCCATCCTTCATCTTTTCTGCAATTAACCATAGAACATTAACCGCGGTTACTAGAAAACAGGGTACCAATTCACCGATCTTATGCTGGTGATTATGTTGGGACACATGACACATGCTAATTCTTTGGATGATGCATAAACTTGGTCAATATTAGGTGACCCAAAGAAACATAATTATACCATTCAGGAATTTGCACAAAGAGGAAAAGAAACTAAAAATAAATTGGGCATGGTCAGAGGAGTGAGTGGAGGTCAAAAGGAAGGGATGCACAATAGGTTCCTTCCAGGGGAACACTTAGCCAGCACGAACAAATATATGCCCCCCCATTATCACCAAGCACAAAACATTAATGGGGATCGATATGCTTATATGGTCATCACATTTTATTCTTTTAAAATGAAAATAGTTATTTGTATGCACAAATACGTATTGAAGAACATAATTTCAAATTCCGTTTCGTTTTTTTCACTGACCATTCCTTTTTTCCTTTCTTTTAATTAAAAGGTCAGTGAGACGGAGCTAACAAAATTATCAAACTTGTCCGACAGGTGAATTGATACGATTTTTCTTCGGCGTGTGTTAGCAAAGTTTCTAGGCAAAGCGGGCCGATAATCAAATATCAGCGTTGAATAATAAAAAGGTTCCGCAAGCTTATGATAACCCCAATGAAGTTTTTGCAAGGTACTGAACTTGACAAAACCAAAATAAGTTGCTTTGGTCAAGGAACGCTCTTGTTATTGTAGTGAAAAACCAAAAAAATGCACTTTTGAGGTCTTAGTGTGCTGAAACGATGGTGAGATTAAGAGTTTTAAGCCATCACGAATCACAATCAAATAATATTTGAAAGTAATGAGATATTTCATGGAAGTCTGCGCCATATTTTGTTGAAGAATAGGATCTCATATCGAAGAAATAAGAAAAGAATAATTTTACACCAAATATCATCGATGCCTTTTACATGTAAAAATTATATCTAATAAATGATTAAGTTGAGAATAATATTGATGATGTCAGTGATGGACCACACTAGAGCCTAAAGTTCTGACTCATCTTGTAAAGTTTAAGCTCTTAGGAAAAGCTCTTCTTGAGTGTTTCTCTTTAGAAGTGTCTTTATGATTTCTATGTGTATTATTAGTTCTTCAGTCAAACTTTTTAGTGACTATTGTAATTGTTAAACACTTTTAACCATTTCAAAAACCTTTTTAATTTTTTTCAACTTCCTAGCCACATGCATCACATGTGTACAAGTTTATAGTATTATCTTATAGGACGTTAAGTCAATGTATTAGTCCTCACTTTCATGAGCAGTAGCAGGCCAATTATTCTGGCCTGTTCAGGCATTGAAAAACTTAAACTAATTACGTATAGTCCCTCCACTGGAAAAGTTTAAGTTGACTTAATCATGAAAGCAAAAAAGCTTTGGTTGGCAGAAGCAGTAGTATATATATGATCATAACGGTGACTACAAACAACTAGAACAGAAAATGAAAAATATTTGAGAATGCTATGCATTTTGAAACAATTAGCTTAAGTTTTCTAGATATGAATGAACCTGGGTATTTGTGGGTATACACATCCCATATGCTTGGTCCTCTCCCATAATTTTTCGCAGCACCTTCATACTGAAGTTCACACACAAATTGAATACACTAGTGAACAAATTTTAAACTACAAATGATAAATGGATTAAAATCAAGCCGGGCAAGGACTGACCTGGTAAGATGAAGAAGCTGTACCGAATATGAAACCGGCCGGAAAGCTGCTCCGGTTGAGGAGAGCAGTGTCGTAACTATGATTAAATGGCACTTCACTTGTAGCTTTGCTATTGGTCAGTGCAAAGCCAATTAGAAGTAGTGATACCATATGCATTGCCATGGTTGTCGGAGCCGGATGAGTTGGGTCTTCATGGCATGGGGTTTCTATATATAGAGGGAGGGCACAGGAGACAATAGCCACATGGGTAATATTTAATTAGGAGAGATGGATTGTTGCTAGTTTATCATAAGATTAGATCGACTTGTCTTCGGATAAGACACACATTTGCAATAGTTTTTAGTATAAGTAAATAAGTATCATGGGAATCTAATGTAAATACAGAATAGAAGATCAGTATAAGTTGATTTTCTTCGTCAAAAAAAAGTATAAGTTGATTTATTGTCTTGAGTCACAATCTTGTAACGTTAGTACACGATCTCAATCCAGGTTGGACCATTGTGTGTGGTCAAACTTTTAGAATTAATGACGTGGAAGAGGAAAAGAAAAATAAAAACTAACTACTTCTAGCCAGGAAGGGAAAATTGCACAAATACCACCTGAACTTTTTCACTTTTGTGCCTTTACCACCCAGACTAAATTTTTTTACAATTCATCACCTGAACTCTTGTGACATTTACAAAACACCACCTCCGTCCGTTTGTCATCCAATCTGCTGTTAAACTTGGCATGTGAGAGGCACATGGTCCACTATTTGAGGTTATATTTGTGCAATCGATGATCGGAAAAGGAAACGGAGGAAGGTTTGTCGGACGGTTTTTGGCAAAAAAACAAATCAAAACGTTTTAGTTCGCCGGCGGCAAATCACTTGGGATTTGGGGTTGAAACTTCGTGGGAGTGTACTCGGGGATGTTGGGAAGCTAGTCCAGGTGGTTCCGAACGGAGAAAGTGGCCGGAAAATTAGCGACGGCGGCGAGAACTCCGGCGGCTTAGTTTTACTTTTGATTTCACCGGTGGCTTTTCATGCCATTTTTTACTCCAAAACTTTGGGGCTATATTCTTGAGGTTGAGAGGGAACTTTTTGTAGTTGGAGTCGTCGCCAATCGATGACCGGAAAAGGCAGATTGGATGACGAATCAGACGGAGGTGGTGTTTTGTAAATGTCATAAGAGTTCAGGTGGTGAATTGTAAAAAAAGTTAATCTGGGTGATAAATGCACAAAAGTGGAAAAATTTAGGTGGTATTTGTGCAATTTTCCTAGCCAGGAAATAAATGGATAAACTCCTTTGACTCTTGGGCCACGGCTTCCCTTCCATGTAAAATTGTCAGTAGGTTCTTAAAAATTTGTATCTACGCAACCTCAAAGTTTTGAACTTTCTTCAGCTTATGTGAAAACTTTATATATGATCATCCCACGTAATTATTACACTATTCAAATCGATGAGCAGCCACTAAAATGAGACTTTTATTTAACACTACCATACGGACCTTTTATATATATAGAGAGAGAGAGAGAGAGAGATAAGTTTCCCTACACTAAAAAGTCAACAAACAACTTAGGGATTAGTAAAGAAGTCTTACGGCGAACGCACATAGTCAATAGAACTAGCCATTTTGTAGCTTTTCTTTTTGGATCATGTTTATAAAATCGGAATAAGATCAACTCACCTGACAGCCTTTTTGGAACTAATCATTTGATATTCAACATAGCGACTATCGTTCAGTTTTTGGAGCGGATAAATTGAATCTTGTTTGCCTTATTTTACTGATGCAAATGAATTGATCTCTTGGGGCAGGCCCAAGAAATAGAGCTCCGATAGGCTTTGTGGGCTGAAGGTCCAAGTCTGTCTGATTATCCATGTGCTTCACTTAGAATATTTTTGGAGTACAAATAATACTTTCATAAAAGTAACTTGTATGAGAGTTATTATCTGCTTGAACATTCATGATCACGAACCATCACATAAGGTCGGATGTATTTAATATTTCTTGAGGAGTCTTTTGAACTAATGGGCCGAGAGTTTTGGGTTCCTTTGAGCCCATTGTTGTAATCAACAATACAGACCAAACCGAACAATGAATCCACTATTCCATTCAAAGTTGTCTAGCAATGACCATGCAAAGTATCCGTTCACTTTGCTACCATTCCTGCAGCAAAATAAACAACAGAATGTTAACGCGTGACCAATCGTAGCTCTGCTATTTTGAATCAATAAAAGCACTTACTTGATTGCCAAGGTAACAAATGTGACCGTGGTAGACTATAGGGACTCCGTTACGAATCGCTGCAAGATTAAAATATGAACATTAGAATCTAATTATTGTAAGAATTTTAATTGCTCGAAGTACTCAAGTTATTTGTTTTGTACTCACGTGATTGAGAAATGCAGGAATCTATTAAGTAAATTGCCACTACATTATTGTTCCGAGGTGCGTTGCTTGCGTAATGAGTAGTATAGTAATTTAGTCCAAGAAAATCATGAACCCTTACACCAACTTGGATTCTTCTTCCGTGAACTTTGGTAATCGTTTTCCAATTAAAGATCGCATGCTAGGTGGATAGTCACTGGTTGCCAACGGATCCATAACACAGTAGAACGACTAAAGAATCCACCATATTTGTCTTGTAAAGCTTGGGGGAGATCCCAATGGAAGATTGTTACAAATGGTCCTAGGAGTTCATTGATGAGAGTGTTGTAATATTGTACTCCTTCTTTGTTCACACCCCCCTCTTTGTTCACACCCCGCTTAGTGTTCCGTCTGATAATTAAGCACATTACGTAGATAAAATAATAACTCATTATATAAATTGTAAATTGAAGTAAAGAAAAGATGATTAACTTACTTGGTAACAATCTAGACCATGAGATTTGAAATCATCGGTTCAAGCTCTTTTTGAATCGTCAAACAAAAGAAAATCTGAGTTACAATTGCGTGTGGATTTGCAAACAAATTGTCAAACCATATGTAGTGGTACAAAACAAAAGAATGCTTTTCAAAATTACTATTTCACCAATTGAGAGTTACATTTGTCTAACAAATATTTATAGAAAAATATTAAAGACATATAAAATTTGTATACAATTTAAATATATAATGATGTGGCACTATGTTTTTATTTTGTTGAAACACTTGGTGTCTCCACATTTGAAGTATTTATGGGTTTAATCCGAACCTGGACTCGAAGAAGGCTAGTTGGGAGGTACACTCTATCTCTAACCAACATCAAGCAAATTAGCTCCCATCGCATTTAAAACCTGCAACCTTCTCTTTGGGGAGCTGACGCTTGCATTTTCCCACTAGAGATTAACTTGTGCTGGTTGATGTGGCACTATGTTTTAACTAATAAATATTGAAGAGCCTACCCTACCCTTCTCACTTTCCCTTTTCTTTATACTATGTCATATTATTGTGTATCCAAATTATATATAAATTTTGTATGTCTCTAGCACCACTCATATTCATATGAAAACGATTTTCCACACAATGGTGATGAAATGGTGACGAAAGGTATAATCCCTACTTATCCTACATCATATCCTATTAATTCGGACCACAATATATTTCTCCAGTAGCATAAGTATGAATTAATGAAGCAACTCAACCCAAGCCACCCGACACGCCCCAACCGAAGAATGACAGCGCATCTTTGGTGAAGAATCTCTTATCATTTTCATCCGAGGCATTTACAAAGACGACAGGACTATACATCCATATAATTTTGGTCATTGCCCATGCTACTTATAGCTTGTCTGAGGATGCCATTTGAAATGTCAGTTAATGGAAGCAGAGGCAATCTATGGGATTTCTTTTTGTGAAGTCGTTGTGGAACCCAAGGAGAGCCAATTTTGCGACAAATTTTACCAAAACGAGGCTGAGAAATCTGCGGTGAGGGTCACAACCTCCCCCCTCTCTTGTTCTAGTTCTATTAAGAAAGATGGTCTACATTTCCCTCCTTTGGTTGGAGCACGGCCTTGATGGTTATCCCAGCTTGCCCTCTTTTTATATGCCCTTGTGGCTGATGGGGATTCTACTCTTTTCTGAAAGTGTTCTGTACTTTCTGTTTTAAGTATGGCCTTTTATTTGCTTGTACTTGCTTTGGCTGTTTTAGGCCTTCTATAAAATCTTCATTTGATAAAACATGTAGTTTGTGACCACACCCCAAAGAGTTTTGTTACTTACGTTAGAAAAAGAAATACAGGTTACTTACGTAAAGGTCTTCAACAGGTAAATATAAAACCAACCTCATCATGACTAAATGAAAAATACCACAATCCTTGATTAATAATCGCAGTAATAAGCAAGTTAACCGCATTATTACAACTTCTAGGAATTAAGCTACACCCAACATCATATGCAATATCAAGATTCACTAAGTACAAAGTAATTCAAAATTCGCTATACCCTATGTTTGGATGAAGAAATTGCAAAATACTGGTAAAACTGAAATACTGTAAATTTAATTGACGTCAATTAAAATGATGGTAATTGTAAATTCCCTTGTTTGGATATTGTGTATATTGAATTTCGAAAATGATGGGAATTATAAATTCTATTGTTTGGATATGGAATGTGGTAGAGAAAACAGCAAAAATTAGAGGAACTTTATGAAAACTACGACTCAATCCTTCTACGCTAGCTACTTCTTCTTTGTGCTATGACCCAATCCTTCAAATGGTAGAAGAACCTGATTTCTTCTTGGCTGATGTATACAAACTCATTGAACAAAACCATTTAATACAACTATTGAAATGAATTGAAGTATACCACAATTGCACTTATAAAAAAAAAGGTATACCACAACTGTACAAATATTAATATATAGAAAAGGAAAAGATTGACATGTAGCTCTAGTCATGTGAATTGATAAAGTGTAATGATGCCCACCAACTAAAAGACCCACCCGCCCCATTGATTATGATCTATTTTATCTATGTATATTATATTTTTCGTCTTCTTCCCTGCGGTACCGATCGGACGAACCAGCCTTCATTCTCTCCGCAAACCCAGACATACAACTCTCTTCCAAAGCAGATCATCACAAATCAGTATCCTTCAACAAATCTACCAAATTCACTCGATACCCATGATAATCTTCAAATACAGATAGAAATTGAAGTGAGGTGTGACTTCTAACCTCAGATCTGTCCAGCCTTTTCGAGTTGTCAAGGAGTTGAACAATGAAAGTAGTTCAACTCTCTTCTCTACAGCTTAATTAGGTGGTTTGAGTTTTATCAGAACACAGATGGTTCTGGCGCGCGAAAAATGTTTCCCCCCGTGAAAAGATATTTTCTCTGCTTCCGTCAATTGTGATTTTCCAACCCAATAGGCGGAAATTGAACGCGGAAAAACCACTCCCCAATTCCCTCCGACTTTTCCCGCACGGAAAATTGGAAATCCCACTTTTGAGTTGCCAAACGCATCAATTTCATTTTTCTCCGCTCTTTTCCTGAGTTTTATGTAAATGCCGAGTTGTTTTCCTCTATCCAAACACACTGTAAAGAAATAATCGCTCAGGCAGATAATTTAATTTAGCTCGTAATCCTATTCATGATGTGGGATTCTAATGGCCTCCACACAACATGGTATATTCACAACCAATCTTGCCAGGTGGTCCAGATCTCGAGAGGAATTTTTGGAACCACATCGCCGACGTTGTGTAGTGTCTCGTCAGTCCATTTGTATAATCCACGTATATTATACCGAACCGGTGAGTATAACCACATTCCCATTCGTAGTTGTCTAGCAATGACCATGCAAATTATCCCTTCACTTTCACACCCTTCCTGCAAACAAAACAAAAAGGACTAACCAATCAAATGAGATCTAGTTGATGATTATGTGGGTCATCTCATATATATATAATAACCAAACAAACGCACTTACTTCATTGCTGTTAGAAGGAGACATAGGTGGCGCTGGTAGTAGTCAACTCTATTGGCATCATCAAGGGCTTCCGGTAGCTTTAGTGGCAAATTGGGATCATCTATCTCAGAAATACCTACAGTAGATGCGTTATATTATATATGAGTAATATACTATTAATGGATGGATATACACGGTTTCAAACAATGAGTGGTTTGGTTGATTACCATTCTCAGTAATGTAAATCAATGGATCATTTTATTTTTCCTTTGTGTAGAGTAAAATATTTTCGAATCCTTTTGGATAAGCGCATATCCAGTCTGATCCATTCTGCAACACCATGTAACATGTGAAGATGATTGAGATTTCTAGGAGTTACATATATTTGATGCATTTGATGAAACCAATAGGTTAATTACCATGGGACCAATTAAGACTCCATCACGCATAGCTGCAAACATATATGAGTGTAAATTATATTAGAAAAGCTCGTTTTTCATTGGTCGAAACTTTTAAATTGGTAACACTTACAGGTAAGATCAACATGATGATCTGTCGTGTAGCTTGCATGTTCAGAAGGGGCCATATTGCTGGCATATCTTGCTGAATAATAATTTACTCCAATGAAATCATATGACCCCTTTAGCAGCTGAGATTCTTCTTCAGTGAAATATGGCAATCGTTGTCCAACAGTTGATCGCATGCTATACGGATAATCACCGTAGACAATTGGGTGCATATACCTACAAAAATGTGAAAATTAGTCCAAGCAAGAATTAATTATAGTAACAAAGTAAACACTTAGTTCGAGTTGACACATTAACAAAAAATAATATACACTTACCATCCATACATGAAATCCAAAAAACGATTGGCAGCATCTTTATCTTCTTGTGAGTCCGATATGGGCTCAGCCCAAACCGTTACTAATGTTATTCCTATCACGCCTTTTTGGTTTACCTGCGCAAGAAATTTCAAGCAGTTTCTTCGATTTTAGAGCTATGAAAAACCATATACGTACATTAGCTTTTATTTACTCAAATGATTTTCAACGGAGAAGTAAACAATTAAAATCTTTTGGACCTGATATTTGGTCTTGTACAATTGTACGGCAGCTGCATGACAAAGGAGGAGGTGGTGTGTCACCGCATACGGTTCAGTACCAGAATCTCCGCCGAGGCAGTTTTGTGCAGTTTACCAACGAGAACATCGCCCCGGTGGGAATGTCCCGACCGCATAACCATTGTGTGTGAAGGTAAATGGCTCATTCAATGTGATCCAATGCTTGACTCGATCACCAAACGCCATAAATAGAACTTCTGCAAAGTCCCTAAAATGACCGCTGTACATGTATAAATATATTCCAAATTTAGTCCACACATAACTAGTATGATGCTGAAAAGTTGTCCAAAACATAAACTACTACTAATTTGTAAGAACAATTCTGCGCTGTTGAAGGCTCAGCAGCCTTTGGCTGGTGAAATGATATAGTGAAGGCTTCCACACTCACGTCTAATTAAACCGTTCGTATGTTTGACACATTTTGATAACCAGAACGATCTCCGATTGAATTGATTTTTTGCAAAGATGATCTTTACTGAGTAATAAATAAAGTTAACGGTTCGGATCGTGATTTGTGTTAGTGTGGAAGCCTTCAATGTATCATTTCACCAGCCAAAGGCTGCTGAGCCTTCAGCAGCGCATAATTGTCCGCAATATGCCTTTCTTGACGAAAAGAACTGTAATATGCCTTAAATGGTATATAAAATGACACGAATCTGCTCACTTACACAATTCGGGGGCTTAGGAAACCACCAAATTCTTCTTCCAAAGATTGGGGAAGATCCCAATGAAAAATTGTCACATACGGGGTAATACCTACATGTACACATAATCAGTAAAAAAATTCAAAAGTTTAATTGACTAATGAGGTTTTTGGAGTTTTACGTATGTGTCCTTGATCGTGTAAGATTAGGTGGGATGACTCACCATTGTTTAAGAGTTCGTTGATGAGATCGTTGTAATATTGGATTCCAAGCCTGTTCACACCCCCACTTAGCTTTCCAGCTGATAATTAATTAATGAGAAAATAAATTGATCAGCAAATAGACATTAGCCATTGGATTGACATGTACAATTTACCCCTAAGCCAACTATATATATATATAGATATATATACACACCACTTACTTGGCAACACTCTGGACCATGAGATAGACAGCCTGTATGCATCCACACTCAAATTCTTCATGATCTGCACATCTTCCTTATAGCGGTGGTACTGATCAACAGTGACGTCTGCATTGCTATGATCTCTAATCCTTTCTGCAAACCAAAGTGTATATATAATATACGTATATTTGTGTCTGTGTATACTATGTAGTACACTAGTATCTTAGCACACACGCCGCATTTCAATTATAATGATTTACATATTGAATTTTATATAAAAAAAATTACTAAAATATCTCACTTAAATGGTGATTCACCTTTTATTCATGGGGCAATGTGATTTTAGCCCAATGCTAAAGACAACTTTCACAATCAGCCCTTTATTCATTAAGGATATTTTAAAAAAATACTTGTTTAATTTTCGGTATACTTAATTTTACCACCTATGTTAAAGTTAATGCGAATTTTAAATTAGCCCGCTAATGCGAATTTTAATGGAGAGAACAGATAGTCTCTCAACTAGATAGTGAAAATATCCAAATTGTTTTGACGTCCATCTATAACGAAATCCTCCATGTTTCTTCTTCTTTCTCTCAAAATTCCAACACACTGTCGGGCAAGAGAAGTCAAAGACATTCGGACTTGTTGTTGCGCCCTGCCCAGCCGTGGTACCAAGATTCAGACTCACCCACACCACAATACAAGCCCAATTGAGCAGAATAAAATAAAGCAAGGAATAAATGACACAAGAGATTAACGAGGTTCGGCAAAACCGCCTAGTCCTCGGAGAGCTACCAAGTTCTTATCTATGAGAATTATCCCAAGTACAAAATACACTTTGAGCTAAATCAACATAACCCAAAACCAAACCCTTGTACTACAACTCACATAGAATCCCAAGAACTCTACTCTCACCCCAAGAGAATTTCACTCTTGCCTATACTACCGGAAGAGAACACTAAGCCCCACATACACCCAAGCTCACACAACTCTGTTGAACTCCAAATGGTGAATGCCAATTTGGCTTCTTTGCTCTTCTCCACATTTCTGACTCTTCTGCACTCTCTCTTTAAAGACAATGAGAAAAGTGCATAAAGCACTTTCCAACCACTAACTTTAAAGATCACCAACATGCAGCCCCCAAAGTCCAAGGACACCTACTTGCAACTTCAAAAGTCCTCAAGCTTCCTATTCCTTTGGTTGAAAAACACAGCCCCAAAATGCAGAGCTCGTGGCCTTGCAGACCACATCAACTTTGCTTCAACTTGAAGCCAGCAAAGTCAACACATTACATTTAATTTACACCAATATTTCAACACTTGTAACCTCTACAAAACAAAAGGAAGTTGCCCACTGAAATACCTGAATGGTTGTGGGCGTAATGATCCCATATGCATGGTGTTCTACCATCTTTAAATGCAGCACCTTCAAACTGAAATATACAGAGACCCAATTAGTGAAGATAATAAATATGTACAAAACCGAGATATTGTAGTCTCGGAAAGGGATCATCACTAGCCTGGTAAGATGCAGAGGCAGTGCCGAATATGAAGTCTCGATCACGAGCATCGAAATTCCCTCTGCTGAGCGTTAGGCATTCAACGTGTGGATCTTCTATGTTGCCATTCGCCAGTGCAAACCCAGCAATGAGCAGAACCACACCTAATAACTTCACTACCATATCTTATCTATCACTTGGAAGGGTTGTTGCTGCTCTTCTAGGCAATAGTGCTTTTATTATTATAGTCTGATCCAACATGTAAGTACATACTGTTGACGTGACTCATCTATTTGATAATTTTATTTGGCGTGACTCACGTATTCTGGAAAGGAAGTGGTGTTAATTTCCTATTTGTTGTAATTTTATATTTTTGTAATTGAGTAGTTACGTAATTAAGTTATCGAGTTATGGGACAACACAACAATTACCCGCCGCCCTTTTTTTTTGAACTTGTAGTTATCAGACGTGACTTGTGAGATACTTTAGCCAGCGCTTAATCGGTCCATGATTAAGATTTTAGTTGAAATAAAATGACCAATACAGTAAAACTTCACTCAAGGGACACCCTATATCAAAATATTTATCCGACTTTTATCATATTGAGCCAAACTCTATGGGCCTGTTTGATAACTAATATTTTGTCATTTTTTTATTTTAATTTTTAATTTTTGAAAACAAGGCTGTTTTGGTAACTGTTTTTTATTGTTAGTTTTTCTTTAAAAAATGACATGTGAGTTTTTATTTGGGGTTATAACCAAAAACTACTATATAGAGCTTTCTTTTACCAAAAACACTACCTCACTTTTTTTTTCTTACAATTTACTACTACTTTTATAATTTAATACCAAACTAAACTAACAAACCCACTCACAGCCCACATGTGTGAGACTCACGCGCCCTACACTGTACGCCCGCGCTTCTCGTCCACTATTGTCAAAATGAAGGATGTGCTCCTTCAAAATGAAGGATGTGCTTCTTCAAAAATGAAAGATGTGTTCCTTCAAAAATATGAAGTTGTTCCTTCAAAATCGAAGGAGCTTTTCCTTCAATTTGAAGGATGTGTTCCTTCAAAATGAAGGAACAATTGGTTGAAGGATGTGTTCCTTCAAAATGAAGGATGCGGTCCTTCAAAATGAAGGAACAACTGGTTGAAGGATGTGCTCCTTCAAAATGAAGGATGTGCTCCTTCAAAAATGAAGGTGTGTTCCTTAAAAAATATGAAGTTGTTCCTTCAAATTCGAAGGAGGTCTTCCTTCAATTTGAAGGATGTGTTCCTTCAAAATGAAGGACGTGTTCCTTCAAAATGAAGGAACAACTGGTTGAAGGATGTATTCCTTCAAAATGAAGGATGTGTTCCTTCAAAATGAAGGATGTATTCCTTCAAAATGATGACCCTACCTCTATTCCGCATCTTTCACCAAAAAGGGGCATATAAATATGTTATCAAAATAGTCCGTACTCTGCAGCCCTCCACATTTTCAAATTCCTTTATGAACACTAATCTACTCCAGCAATCATTCACGGCCAGATATTACAGCAACATAAGACATGCAATGCCTCGATGGCATGCAGTTATGCTCGCACCCAACCAACCTACAAGATGTGCACAACTGACTACTTATACACCACAACACTGATGTATAAGAAAATGTAATGTTTTTCACGAGGATGAAGTCGATAAGCTTCCTGATAACAACTCCATCACCAGAATGACTAAAAACCAAGTACTGATACAAAGACGATTCCTAGATTCCACTGACTTAAAAAACAATTCGTTATTAGTTTCGAAGACACAAACCCTTAGAAACAACAAGAATCATGCTCTCAACACTTATCATTCTCGATTTTCATTGCTGGAATCGTACCAATAGTACATTGAATTGAACACAAACAACAAATTGCCAAAAAACAAGTAAACTTTTCCTGAATTGAAAGCCTAAACGGAACCTAATTGAGATCTAACCCAAATTGCACATAGAAGGACCGATCGAACGACGCCGAGACCGAGAGGAGGAACTCGAGGACCACGGATTTGGGGCGGAGATCGGAATGGACCTGGCGGCGAGTGACCGGCGGATGGCGAGGGAAAGGCGGAGCGGGACGACGTGTAGGCAGAGGGTTTCGGTAGATGACGCTACCGTTTGAGTCATGTCGAGGGAGACGAGCTAGGTGGGAACGACGACGGTGAAGTCGGCGTCGGTAGGAAAAGTGAGGAGGATGGGGGGCAGATTTGGTTGGTTGTGTATCAACCCGCGTGAGTAAGTTTGTGGATAAGTTTGTTATTTAAATTGTAAGAGCCAATTAAAAATCACCATTTGTCAAAGTGGTATGAAATTGTAATGTTCAAATTATAATAGTGTTTTTAGGTATTTCTTTTGTCAAGTAGTAGTAAAATGTAATTATTCCTTTTTATTTTTATAAGCTAAAAAAAACAACATACACCTATATTTTCCTCCTTTTTTTTTTCTCTCAAGCTAAAAAAAATTATAAACTAAAATGTGTTACATTGAATTTTTTCTTTAGAAAAATAAAAATTGCAAACTAACAACAAAAAACTAAAAACTAAAAATTAACAAGAAATGAGTTACCAAACGGGCACTATAATTTATAATTGCACAAACAACAGTTACCTCCAAAGTTTGGGAATCAACATCAAAATACATCACTAGATCTCCAATTCATCACATTAAATTACTAATTTTTCCCATTATATCAATTTAATCCATCTGAGCAAATAATTTTTCTTTATTGATGATGTGGCTCTATAGCGCCCCACATCGCCATCGCCCATAGCCCCAGAGATTCCTTCCTCCACAACAACGGCGGCCTTGGCGCTGGCGGTGGTTAGTCGTTCAGATAACCTCTTAAGAACTCCAGCTTCTCCCCTTCCTCCTTCACCCACAACGCATGTATTGTTGTCGCGCTTGTCCCCTGTGCAACCTTCCTGCTCGACCTTGACGGCACATCGGTAATCTCAACTTCAAGTTCGGCGACTTCTTTGGCATCTGGTGCTCCCTCATCTTCGCCCAGATGGCCTTCTTCTCCAGCTCCACCCTAATTGCCACCTTCAACTTCGTCGCACTCGCCATCCTCGCCACCTTCCTTTGGCTTCTGGGACTACCTTCAATTCAAGTGGGTCCAAATTGAGAAGCTCTCCATCGTTCTCTCCCTAAAGAGCCTGCTTTTGCAGCCTCCTCCCTCTTTACCTGGGCCACCTATCTCCACCGTTGGCATGGTCAACACCTCCTACTACGCATGTCCTTCTCCTGCATCTTCTACTAGCTCTAATCAAACTCAATCCCCTGCATCTCTTCCTTTAAATCCTAGCAAAACTGAACAACGGGGTGGTTGGCCAGGCCATAGCCATGGCAAAGGATTTTCTGATGTTTTTAAATCCAACTGGACAAAACATGATAGATGACAGGTTTTGTGTGGGATAGAGCCATGTCATAAAAAAAAAGGAAGAATTTTTTTTGAATGTAGCCAAACAAAAGGAGCACAAGGAAATCAACTAGAACACAACATCCTGGGCCCCATTAAAACCTCGCAATGTACGAGGGAAAGAGTTGCTAGGTACATCTAGATTTAATAAAAATATTCAATGAAAGTAGACTTGAATATATTACTTAGTCCGAAACCCGCTACCTTTCCCTACGGCAAAGCCATCAAAAGCCATCAAAAGCCATCAAGAAAAGAAGACGGGAACCTAGTCGACCTCCTTACTGTCTAACCATCAGAGAGAATTAAGCCCAAACCAAGATCAATATCCAATCCAAAAAAATTCTAACCAACTAAAAAAAAACTGCAAGCCTGACAAAATCTCCAAGCAAAACGGTAATTGGGGAAATTTATCAAATCACGAACAAACAGAGAAAGAGTAAAGAAAAGAACTATTTGATCTAATTGTTTAAATTATGAGAAATTAAAGGTCTAATTTGACGAAATTGAAATCTTATGGTGTATTTTGATGTTGATCCCAAATTTTTAGAGGTAAAATGTAGTTTGCTCTTAATAATTTATACATTGAATTACTTAAGCTAAGCAGACTATCATATTCAAATCATATATCTACTACTCACACCCAACTCTTGTTGCATTTTTGCTTTCTACCAGTTCGTCCGGCACAAGAGTAAAACTGGACTTTGATTTATGGCCCTAGGATTGATATATCTTGTGGCTGTGAAGAAGCTTGCTCAATTGTTCAGTGGGGCCAACTAGAGAGAGAAACTTACTTTCCCACCCAAGTCATTGAACACACCTCCCCTACCTCCTCAACTAATTCACAGAGTGGCCAAATGCCAACGTCAGGAAGACGCCTGAGGCTTCATCGCCACCAATAAGAACGGTGGAGACAGCGGCCAAAAGGAGAAAAAGACTCAATTTGAAGTCAAATTTGCACAGAGAACTAACCCAGCTAGCTAATGGCGATTCGAAGATAGTCTATTGAGGAAGAGGAAGAAAAAAGACTCAATTTCAATTTATGAAAACTCTATTAGAGGACAAATCACCTAACCAGTGTAGGTGCATATATGCCTCCTCACCCTAGTAGTGTACGAGCATATTTGCCCCAACGGCTAGCATTGACCGATTCCAGCATAGCAAGCGCAGGTGTGCTAGCTCAAGAACAATCCAGGGAATCGATGATATCTCAAAATTAGAAACGTACACCTAGGCAATATCATGACCACAATCATTCTATAGGCATCATGTAATCATTGTGTATAAATTGTAACAGAAAATCATTCATATAAATAAAGCAAACATAGAGAGAAATACAAGCAATTCTTTTGGTCCATTTTCGTCTTCTATCTGAATCTATTCTATCATTTCAAGCTTTCTTTCATGGCATCAGTCGCCTTTTCATAACCTAACAGTTTTCAATCGATCCAAATGGCCTCTCCCACTAATCCAAACCCTTACACAGCTCTTTACTTGCCTAACACCTCTGCTCCCATCTACTTCTATCACTACTCCCAGCATCTCCCAACAATTCACTTCCCGTACAAACCCGAACAAAAAGGGATTTCTGAGAGAAAACACCGACATCTAATTGGACTTACTCAAACCCTGTTTGTGCAGTCATCTTTGCCTATCAAATATTGGGTTAAGATTGTTCAAACGTCTGTCTATTAGATTAACAAATTGCCCTAAACTTCCTTGCAGCACATTAGTCCACTACAAAAGCTTATGGAATGTGTTACAGACTATCATTTTCTGAAGGCATATGGCTGTCTGTGCTTTCCTTGGCTGCGGCCAAATTCTCATTCCAAGCTTGCTGAAAGAAGCAAACCATGTGTCTTCATCTGCATCACAAACCAAAAAAGGTACCAGTGCCTTGACACTTCCACTGGTCGTGTCTAGACTTCCAGGCGTAGCTTTTGATGAAAGCTAGTTTCCATTTACCATTCAAGATGCTTCCAACCATACCACACAACCATCCCCATCCTCCAAACCCATCAAATAGCACTATCTCTCCCACTTATACCGAATCCATTCTCCACTTCCACATCACATAATCCACCACCAACTTCAGCAGCACCCAATTCACCTCTAACTACTCAAACATCATATTTGCCATCATCTTCTTCTTCACCGCAGTTAACACCACTAACTCCTCCTGCACCACAATCATCTCCACCTTAACCACCACCACCACCATCACCTCCACCACCACTAACAAATGTCCACTTTATGCAAACCAGATCCAAAACTAGCATCTAGAAACCCAAAAATTTCTCTACATACCATCCATTTCCGCAAGCACTCATTGCCTCCTCACAACATAACCAAGTATCCTCACATAGAGAATGGCTTGAAGACATGAACACGGAAATTCAAGCTCTTCAACAAACAGGCACATGGACACTTTCCTCATTCACCAAATTAAAACCTTGTAGGCTGCAAATGGATCTTCAGAATCCAGCAGAATGCAGAAGACTCAATTGAATGCTATAAAGCTCGATTAGTGACTAAGGGCTTCAATCAATTAGAGGGAATTGACTAAAGTGAGATATTTAGTCCAGTTTTTAAGATCCCAACTTTCTTGATCATGTTTTTAAGCTAAATCGATCTCTTTATGGCTTGAAACAAGCTCCACAAATCACTTATATTTGCTAGCTTCCAAGCATCCCAGGCAGACACCTCTCTGTTTGTGCAATTTGACACACTTACCTTATTCATTATGGTCTGTTGATGACATCATTATCACTTGAAGCTCTTCATATTATTGTCAGCAACTGATCACTCAAATTAATTTTCCCTCAAGGATCTAGGCAATCTCCATTACTTTCTTGGTCTGGAAGTTCATCGTGACTCAAATGGTATTTTCCTCAACCGAACAAAATATGCCATCTTCTTACCAGAACCAATACGCTGAAAGTAATAATGTGGGCTAATATTAATATCAATTTCATTATTTTTGATCATTTAACACTAAAAATCTCGTTAACATATTAATATTGCTATGAAACATATGGAACGCGCGGTGCACGCGCGGCGAAAGGAGGAACTGGGTTTCCCCCCCCCCCCCTCCCCCCGGGCCCCCCCCCCCCCCCCCTCCCCCGTTTCCCACCCCCCCGGGGGGGCCCGACACCCCCAATCCACATCGGGCCCACCTTTTTATTTTCCCCCCCGGGGGGGGGGCCCGCAATCCCGCAAGCCCAGTCCACCCTTCTTTTTGTCTTCTGTTCCCCTTTTGGGGTGGTCCCCTCCCTCGCCCCACACCCCGGCCCACTTTTTTCCCCCCTTCCCTTTACCAAAATTGATATTGTGCACTTTTCTCTGAACACCCCAATCGGAGAATAATTTTACCTTCTTCTTCTTCTGCGGGCGGTCTGCTTCTTATCGGGTTTTTCCCCCCCCCCCACTGTTGTTTTTTTCCCTCAGTCGCACACCCACGCGGGCTCCCCCACACACAACCCCCCTTCTTCAATTTATAAGAGTGGGAGGAAGGGAGGGGGGCGCTCGTGATTCATCCACACAGACACAGAGCATGATACAAACAAAAAAAATCAGGGCCCGGGTTCCTTTTTCCCTTGCGGGGGGGGGGGCAGGAGGGAGAGAGGAAGCGGTGCATAAATCGTATCTTCGCTCCCCCGACACGTCCACACCTCTCCCCCCCCTCCACCTTTTTTCTTTTTTTTCTTCTACTACAAACAAAAAAAAAAAAACAAATTTCATCCTCTCTTCTCCTTTTTTTTTTTTTTTTTTATATAAATAAAAAATAACAAATTTAACTCAAGTATAATAAATTATTTTCTTTTGTGTCTTGGTTTTTTTTTTCTTTTTTTTTGTGTGGAGGGAGTGTGGGGTGTTCTCGTGCGGCTGTCTTGGCTATCTAAACTACCCTCTCTCTTTTGTTGCACCCCTTGTACTTCCGTGTGGAAAGTTGTTGGTTTTGCGCTTTCTATTGGTTTATTGACTAAATAAAGAAACAAAAATATTGGGACTTTGAGAACTTTTTGTTTGTTAAGACACAAGTTCTACCCTCAATTGTCTATCCCCACCAGTTGTCCTATAGTCCTGTTGCTGGAAGTATAGTTTATATATTGAACTTGAGCACTTGTGTTGAGCACACCCTTTTTCAAGCAATTTAATTAATGAAGTGGATGTGTTGGAATGTTAGAGGCATTAGAAGGTCTGGTCTAGTGTCTCAATTTCGTAATTATTGTAGTTTCTATGATCTTAGTTTATTTTGCTTAGTTGAGACTAAGACAGTTTATGCTAAAGTTTCTAGAAATCTATCCTGGTTTAACTTTGATAAACACTATGAAATCCCACCTATTGGTCTCACTGGAGGCATCTTGTTGTTTTGGAATTCTCAGCTGATTTCTCTTAGTGTTATCCAGTCAAACTCTCGTTTTATCCATTGCAAGATCTCTGATAAAGTCAAAAACATTACTTGGTTTACTACTTTTGTATATGCTTACCCTCAAAAGAGCCTACAACAACAGCTTTGGGATGATATCTTATTACTAAACCCCCACAATGAGAATTGGCTTCTTATGGGTGATTTTAATTGCATCTTAAGCCCTCTTGAAAAAGTTGGTGGAGCTCCTGCGAATACGTCCACCTACATGGTCAATTTTGCGCATTTTTTGCACTCAGGAGGGCTTATTTCCTTACCTTTTACGGGTGTTCCATTTACTTGGTCCAATAACCACAAAGACAACACCATCCTTTATGAAAGACTTGATAGAGCACTAGTCAACATTGCTTGGTGGAGTGAGTTTCCCACTGCTAATCTGCATAATCTACCTATCTTAGGTTCTGATCACGGCCCTTTGCTTCTAACTCTTTACCAGAATCCTCCTAAAAGGATGAGGCCTTTTAGATTCGAGGCTATGTGGCTTTACCACCCTGACTTTAGAAATGTTGTTAGTAAAGCTTGGAATGTTCCTTCTGTGGGATCTGATCAACAAAATTTTATAGTCACTTCTAATGCTTTTAAGGTCCTAGTTAAGCAGTGGAATAAGAATGTTTTTGGTAATTTATTTCAAAACATTAAAGACCAGCAAGCTTCACTTGATCTTTACCAGGAAAAGCTCATGGCTTCTCCTTCCAACAATGACTTGCGTCTTAAGGAGTTTGATACCAGAAGTCAACTTGAAAGCCTGTTCAAAGCTGAGGAAACTTACTGGGCACAAAAGGCTAGAGCCAACTGGCTCTCCTTAGGGGATCGTAACACTAAATATTTCCAAACTCAAGCCAAGATTAGAAAAAGTAGGAATTCTATTAACAAAATTAAAGATGAGCAAGGCTTTTGGTGGGAAAAGAACAATGGTATGGAAGAAACCTTTATTCGTGAGTTTAAGCTTAGATTTACTAGCTCTTCAGGTTGTAGCAATGAGGACATTAATAATTTCATTTCTGTTTTAAGTCCTTCTATTGAGCCACAAGATAACCTCAACCTTCTTAAGCCCGTGAATGATGAGGAAATTTATCAAGCCTTATGCAGCATTGGAGGTTTAAAATCTCCTGGTCCTGATGGGCTACATGCTATATTTTTTCAATCCTGCTGGGATATTGTTAAACCCCAGGTTTGTGGGATTGTTAAGGATTTTTTCCTTCATAGCTGTAGTCTCAAAAGTATTAATCATACAAACATTGCTTTGATTCCCAAGATAGATAACCCTGAAGTTGTTAGCCATTTTAGACCTATAAGTCTTTGTAATGTGATTTACAAAATTATTACTAAAATTATTAGCTCTAGACTAAAACCTTTACTCCAGAAATGTATCTCTAGAAATCAGGGAGCTTTTGCTCCAGAAAGAGCTATCACTGATAATATCCTTATTGCTCATGAACTCTTTGCAGGTTTCAACAGGAAAAAAGGTACAATGGGTGATATGGCCATTAAGTTAGATTTGGATAAGGCCTATGACTATCTATCTTGGGACTATATCAAGATGGTCCTGCTGAAGTTTGGTTTCCAAGAAAGTTGGGTAGCTCAAGTGCTTGAGTGTATCACTTCAGTTTCGTTTTCAATCTTGATCAACGGGGAATCCCATGGTTATTTTACCCCAACCAGAGGTATTAGACAAGGTGATCCACTGTCTCCTTATATTTTTATTCTATGTATGGAACCCTTCATTAGGCGGTTAAACCAGCTTTCCTTAAATACTAAAAACCAAGTTGGCCTTCTGTCCTCTCCTTTTGGTCTTCGAATCTCAAATTTAATGTTTGCTGATGATTGCCTCATTTTTGCTAAAGCAACCCCAAAAGCTGCTAGGAATATTCTCCAAGTCCTTAACGCCTTTGCCTCAACCTCTGGCCAGCGGATTAACTTTCATAAGTCTTCTCTCTATTTCTCTAACAATTCGAATAATCAAATTAGACAGGCTATAGTTAATATTCTAAGCATTCAACATAAGACTACGATAGGTAAGTATTTAGGCATCCATAACATCATCTTTTGGAAGGATCCGGCTAATACTAATGATTTGATTTTGAGAATCAAACATAAACTAGCAGGTTGGAAAGCCAATTCTCTCTCTAGAGCTGGTAAGCTTACTTTGATCAAATCGAATTTGTCTGGCATGCCAAACCATGTGATGGCTTGTTTTAAATGTCCTTCTAAGCTTACTAAAGCTCTTGATGATCAGTGTAAGTCTTTTTTCTGGGGTGCTAATATTAAAAGACCTCCCATTGCTTGGAAAGAGGTCTGTAAGCCAAAGAAGAATGGTGGGTTGGGTATTAGAAATGCTCATAATTATAACCAAGCTGCTTTAGCTAAGTTAGGTTGGAAGATTTTGACTGAGAATGATAATTGGTGGGTACAACTTATTAAAGCCAAGTACCTAAGAAGGAGTTCTTTTTTCACTACTAAGCCCACCTCTACTGCCTCTCTTGCTTGGAAGGGCATTTTACAAGCAAGGCATGTTATCACTCAAGGTTTGAGGTGGATTATAGGGAATGGCGAAAGTGTAAACTTTTGGACCTTTAACTGGGTTTTTGACTTCCCTTTAATCCAACTTGTTCCTGATAATTTACGATCTAGCTTGGATACAAGTCTCTTAGTTAGTGACTTTATTATTCATAGCGCCTGGAATAGAGAAAAGTTGCTTCCCCTACTTGATCTTTCAGTGGTTAATAGAATTTGCAGCATTGTTTTACCTTTGTCCCCTCGTGAGGATGAGTTCATTTGGGGTTACACTACTACCGGGAAGTTCTCTGTGAAATCTGCAACCTGGTGTCAGGATGGTGATCATGCTCACCCTAAAAGTATGCTTTTGAGAAAAATGTGGAATTTAAATCTCCCACAGAAAGTCAAAATCTTTAGTTGGCTCTTACTAAGGGGCAGATTGCAGACTAAGCATAGGTTAAGCAGATTCTACCCTAATATTGATCCAACTTGCCAGTTTTGTCTT
The DNA here is from genome assembly GCA_033992175.1 of Spiraea crenata. Lineage (NCBI taxonomy): Eukaryota > Viridiplantae > Streptophyta > Magnoliopsida > Rosales > Rosaceae > Spiraea > Spiraea crenata. Next base: position 1,207,677 of record JAVBHV010000022.1, read on the forward strand.
AATGATGTGGAAACATTAGATCATCTCTTTTTGGATTGTGACTTTGCTAAAAGTATTTGGGTTTCTTTTCCAGACATTCATGTTCCTGATTCTAATCAGCATATCATGTTCCTTGAGTGGTTATCTCAAACATTTGATACTAATGCTGCTCCTGAGTTGTTGTCTAGAATCCTTCTTCTTTGTTGGCAGATCTGGGATGCTAGAAACAAACTTATTTTTCAAGACAAACCTCCCCACCCAAACAGAGTTATCCACTTAGCTCTCGTCACTCTCAAAGAGTTCCCAGCAGCCAACTAGAGTGCTTCCGTAACCAGTATCATCCCTCCAAGAAATATCAAATGGCAACCTCCGGATCCTAATACTCTGAAGGTCAATTTTGATGGATCAGTAAATCATTCGAGTGCCGCTGCTGGTTTCATTATTCGTAATGATGTTGGAGCTCCACTTATTGCTGGTGCTAGAAGAGTTGGCCTTGTAACTGTTCCAATTGCGGAAGCTTTAGCTCTTCGAGATGCTCTCATCTTTGCTACTCAGAAAGGTTATTCTCATCTCAATATTGAAGGTGACTCCAAGCTAATCATTGACTGCATTCTGGGTAATTGCTCTATCCCCTGGACTTTGAAGACGGTTATTCAAGATATTAAGGGGTTAGCTTCAAAGTTTGTTTTCATCACTTGGAAACATATTTTCAGAGAAGCCAATTTTGCGGCTGACGCAATTGCCAATCAAGGTCATGTCATGAATAATATGTATATCTGGCAGGGTGTCATTCCTACTACCGCCCGAAATGCCATTTTATTTGACATTGTAAACTCCGGTTGCCCTCGAGGCTTCGTCCTTTAATGAATTTCCTTCTTATCAAAAAAAAATATTAATATTGCTATGCTTGAGCACAGGGTAGCCACCCCTGGCTTTGCCCTTGCCCACACTCACACCGCAATAGAAGAATTATTAACATTATTTATTTATAAATGCAACATGCCGCTCAATTTTAGTCTCATTTTACATCCTGTAACTTTAGGGTTTAGGGTGAGTGTGGGCGAGTGCAAAGCCAGGGGTGGCTACCTTGTGCTCAAGCATAGCAATATTACCTCAGTATATCATATTAATTTGGCATCCAAATCCATTAATTTGTAGTTAACGACTTCCACATGGCACATTACTATTGGTCATAAGTAGATTTGCTCTAAAATCACAATCAAAGAAATCCAAGTAAAATTGGAATGGAAGCAAGTAACCCACCATCAAGGCTGACTTGCTTGAAATTCTTGTAGTCGATGTCATAGGAGCACGACGAATCGGAGAGAACGACATAGTCAGAGTTTTCTCTTCTCCATTTCCTTTTCAGACCTATCGAATCGGAAAAGAAAGACGTGTTAAGAGAGATCATGATGTATAAAAAGCCAAGAGAAAATGGTAATGGAAATTGAAATTGAAATTCTTTCCCTTTCCTTTTACTTTTCTTCTCTTTGTACGAGTGGAAGTTAATTTCGGAAAAGGAGATGGATGAATTCCTGGGATGTAGAGAGTGTCGGGTTCCGCAAAGCTTGATGACTATCACCAGTGAATTGTCAATTTCGGTGATGTTATAGAGTTTGAGGATAATTGGGTCTGGAGATAAAGCACATGATCTTGGGTTCCTTCTCAAGATATAACTACTTTTTTGGCCAATAATAATGTGTCACATGGCAGCTGTTAACCACAAATTAACGGATTTGGAATGTCAAGATAACGTAATACACAAAAAAGAGTGGCATATGGTTAAGTAAGATAGTTGAAGCTATAAAAGGTAAAGTAAAATTGGAATTGAGCGATATGAGGTATATGAATAAATAAGTGAATTATTAATTTGTTTCCACAGGTAATGCGATGACACCTATAGTGAAGACTTCAGAGAACAAGAGAGTGCATGCAGAATAATTGTTGTCGCTTTGGAACAAAGCTCCTTGGACGGACCACAATTATACCCGTTTAAAATGTTTGTGGTATGAAATGATTGCCGTTTTAAACCATACCATTTGAATAACGTGAGTTTAATATCCAACATATCCATACATACGGAATTGTCTTGAAAGCGATATATACGAAAACTTTAAATCTAAAAGAAATAGGCTCGTCATCTACTTAATTGTGAGCCTTTCCCCTTGTACAAGGAGATAATCGGTCGGGAGGACTCTTTTTTTTTTTGGCATAAAGGGAAAGGTGAATAGGAAATTCCGTTACCACACTCCTAACTTTATTAATTAATAACGAAAATGAGAAGAAAAATAATCAAAACCAAGGGAATCAGACTAGATCCGGAAAAGAGAAAGGGACAAACAAATAGTTACATAATATGTCACCAAACAATTGAAGCGAGAGCTATGTAAAGTGAAAATTGGGCAAACCCATAACATCTCGATCACAAAGACCATAAGCAAAAGGAGGAGAATCCCACCAAATAAAATCATTAGAAGAAATACTAAAAGTAGCCAAAACATTTACTACTTGATTACCTTCCTGAAATATATGAGAGGAGCCAAAATTCATATGTGCAATATAATAAAGACATTTTTCCCACGCAACTCGTAGTTGCCAAGGAACAAAAATAGGGGAACGTCGGAAACTAAGGATGACTGAAGATTCCACCTCTAGCAAAATGGAACATTTGTTTTAGCTTCTAATAAGCATGTTAATTACGATTCAAATTTGATAGGTTGATTCATTGTTGCTAGTGTTGTTGTGGCCCCCGAACTTTCTGATTCCTTCTGTGCTTCTTGGGATTTTAAGGAGGAAATGTTTGAACCAATGCATAGATGATTTGTTGTGCCTTGTCTGTCCATGCTTGTAATCCACGTAGACTATACCGAACCGGACCGTGTAACCACAATCCCATTCAAAGTTGTCTAGCAATGACCATGCAAAGTATCCTTTTACTTTAACACCCTTCCTGGAAAAAAACAAAACCAAAAAAAGGAGATATCAAATGAGTCGAGAGTTGTCACTAGCTAATGCGTGGATTATTAACATTGCAGTGCCTTAATTAATTTGTTAACATGCGCTTACTTGATTGCTGATTCAAGGTGACAAAGGTGGCGCTGGTAGTAGTCTATTCTATTGGTATCTTTAAGGGCTTCTTCAAGGGATAATTTAGGAGCATTTTTCTCCGATACACCTACATTTTATACAAAACGAAATATATGCGTGCTAAATTAAGAACATCAGCAAGTGACGGATACATGTTGGTGACATGCAATTATCAAGCCTTAAAAATATATTACCGTTCTCAGTAATGTAAATGAGTGGGTCATTATACTTGTCTTTTGTGTAGAGTAACAACTTTTCTATTCCTTCTGGATAAACATACAGCCAGTCTGAGCCCGCCTACAAAATAACACAATATTATGAAGATAATTGAGATTCAAAGCTGAGAGTTACAGTTGATATGTTTGATAAAAGGAGATTGTTGGTACCTGAAGACCAATTGGGACTCCATTACGCTCGACTGCCAACATGTATATGAATATGTGAATATTAGAATACGGTTATTCAAAGAACTCAATTTAATTGGTCAAAAATCTCGAATTGGTACTAACTTGTAATATTCACATGAGGATCTGTCACGTAGCTTCCATGTTCAGAAGGGGCCATATTGCTTGCATATCTAGTGGTGTAGTAATTTACTCCAATGAAATCATATGACCCCTTAACAACCTGAGATTGTTCTTCCGTAAAATATGGTAATCGTTCTCTACCAAGTGATCGCATGGTTTGCGGATAGTCACCGTGAACAAGTGGGTCCATATACCTACACAAATAGGAAAATCAATCCAAACATGAAGCAACATCTAATAGAGAAAATTAGTTGAGTTTATGAATAACCATAATACTAACCATCCATACATAAAATCCAAAGAGCGATTTGCAGCGGCTTGATCTTCCTTCGAATCAGAAAGGGGCTCAAACCAATGTGCCAGCAAGGTTATTCCTATAACGCCTTTTTGAAATCCCTGTACATGAAAATTCAAGAACTTTCGTTGATTTAGAGCCGGGAAAAAGAATAAGAATACTCACCCAACGTTTTCACCGAGAAGTAAATCATTATTTTGGACCTGATATTTGTTCTTGTACAATTTTACGGCCACCGCATGAGCAAGGAGGAGGTGATGTGTCACCAAATATGGTTCACTACCTGAATCTCCGCCGAGGCACTCTTGTTCAGTCTGCCAACTAGAGCATCGCCCCGGTGGGAAGGTTCCGATTGCGTAACCGTTGTTACTATAGGACCATGGCTCATTCAATGTGATCCAATGCTTAACTCGATTACCAAATTCCTTATAAAGAAGTTCTGCATAGTCCCTGAAATGATCACTGCGTACACATTCCAAAATATGTACGCACGTGTGTTATATCCAATTATCCGGTCTTTATATTAAATGCGGAATAGAAGTTGTTCACTTACACAATCTGGAAGCTTCTAAAACCATTATATTCTTCTTCAAGAGCTTGGGGAAGATCCCAGTGGAAGATCGTCACATACGGCGTTAAACCTATGTATAAATTAGTAACAGGATATACAATTTAGTTTTATGCATCAGTCGCTGATCATGTAAGGTGAGATGGCTCACCGTTGTGTAGGAGTTCGTTGATGAGATCGTTGTAATATTGGATTCCAAGCCGGTTGACACCTCCACTTAGCTTCCCAGCTAATAATAGGGAAATAAATCGATGATCACCAACTTGAACAATTAGCCTTGAAATTGAGAGTTGTTATGTAGAATATTACCCATAAGCATCAACTATGAACTTACTTGGCAACACTCTGGACCATGACATAGAGAACCTATAAGCATCCATACCCATATTCTTCATTATCTGCACATCTTCCTTATAGTGGTGATATTGATCGGCTGTGATGTCTCCATTACTATGATCAAGAATCCTATCTGTAACAAATTACAATTATTAATTTTGAGCATTGAAGAAATTACGGAAATCATATATATCTCGAGAAAGTACTTAAAAGTCATGTTTTCTCATAGTAAGATAATTAAAAGTGATTGACCTGAGTGGTTGTGGGTGTAATGATCCCAGATGCTTGGTTTTCTACCATCCTCTCTCACAGCACCTTCATACTGAAATGCACATACACAATTCTTGAACACGTCAATATGTATCAAACACAAATTAATAAAGTCATGTAATATCAATTAGTGTGATCTCCGGAAGGATCATCACTTGCCTGGTAAGACGCAGCAGCTGTGCCGAATACGAAGTCTCGGTGGAGAACATCGAAATTCCATCTGCTGAGCGTTTCGCAAACAAGGGGCGGATCGCTTGTATTATAAGCTTTGCCAATATTTGCCGATGCAAAGACCGCAATGAGCAGAACCGCCACACCTAAGAGCAAAGACCTTAACTGCATTGCCATATCTAAGCTTCAGCTAACTTTCCAAGGATTTTGGTGCTCTCTACCTGGCGTACCGCATGGTCTCTATGTAGCTACGGACTACAAGTGTGAATAATTAACAATGAAAAAGTAAAATCCAACCCATCGACATAAAACGCCTTTGCACTTTATGCATATTGTTTGGGTAAATGAACATATTTTTTCTTTTCAAGCGTATATGATTTATTTGAAGCTAGAATACCGGGGTCAAAAAACTACTTAAGTTGGTTCAGGGTTGGCCGGCTCGTTAATAACCGTTTCTTTAGAAATCATTTTTGCGGATAAGCGTTTTGGTCTTAAAGGAACAATATATTGATATGATGAGGACAATGTTGATGGGTTTTTTTAAAGAAATATAGGAGGAATAGAATTTATTCTAAAATGGTATAATAATAGGGCATAAATCACGATATTGTTCGATATGTTACTAGCAAATTGTAGAGCCAAATATATCAAAGTTGGGACCACAACTTGAACCCTATGCTCTCATCTCATGCATATAGCATGACTTTGAACACACCTTTGTAGTTGAAAACTTAAAGAAGAGCAATGAAAGTAGAGCAATCCCACCGCCACCACAGACCTCCGGGCTCCACCGCCACCGTAATCCCACCACAACCCACAATAAAAGAAGAAGGGAATGTGATTCCAGCCACTCTTATTTTTTTTCCCCAAAAAATCGTACATGCATGCACGTGCGACACATTTGGGAGCATAGCACGATACTGGGGATAAAATTGATCGGGGATTCGGGGCCATGCAAAAGCATAGCGCAAAGTGGTCTGGGCCGACATTGTTGGCCTATTATAGGCTCAACTCGAAGACCCATATTGAGCTTGCTTGACCCAGCGATTGATATAAACGTTGTCCAATTTGTTAAAAAGTAAAATCCAGGGCCATTATGTTAGGTTGGGCAAAGCATCCCGAATCATCCCGGATCTTGAAGTCTCGTCATCCAGAACGATCCCATTCTGTTCGGGTTTGGTACATAAATTGAGTGGATCATGTCCCGCCCATTCCGTCTTAATTTTCATGAGACATAATCGGATGAGTAAAGTATACCCCGAATATCTTGGTACATAATATCAAGGTAGATTGCCTGATATATATAATTACTTAATTTGAATGCTCTATGGTGATTACAGAATGGATCAACGATCAGAGTAATGGAGATCTAATAGGTGATCAATATCACCGTTATAAGGTAGACGTGAGGACATGGGGTGGCAAGCTTATACGCTGTCTATCTCGTGGACCAGAATATTGCGAAGTAAGATCTCGGGGCCCTTGTTATTAATGTACTTCATTTTTTGTTCTTAATTGAAAGAGTTAGTCGAAAGATTTAGTCAAAGTTAAATTAGAGTTGAATATCTATTTGTTGAATACGAAACCATATTATACAAGTCCAAGTCCAAGTCTAATGGGCCAAGCCATAAATAGATACAAGCATATATATCTGAAGTTTAAATCACTCCCTTCATAGGTTAGTAGTAAGTTAGAATATCGTTTTGTGACTGAAGACGCTATGTTTACACACGCACGAACCTGTTCTCGATTTGCTCTGCAATTTGATATGTTATGCATGGATTTGTTTTGTACACACGATGCAGGCAATTCAACGTTTACTAACTCGGAATCGGAATGGATTGGAATAGGAATGGACAGGAAACAGAATGAGCTGAAATCGGAATCAAGCATTCCATTCCAGCGTTTACTAACTCTGGGAATCATTGTCCGGAATCAAAATTGATATAATTTAATTACCAAATTACCCTTTGAAAATAAATAAATTCTGCAAATTATCATTTATGGAAAATTAATTATATTAATGATATGCCAAATTTTCTTTTTTTGGGTAAATTTTCGGTTGATGAATGATATGTCAAATTTTTGTTTCAATGTACAAATTTTTGTTTGTTGTTCTTGATTTGTTCATAAAATTTGGGTAGAAGAAGAATGAGAAACATAGAAGTGATTTTAGGAAAGAGGGCAATTTGGGTATGAAAATTCCATTTCCATTCCCATTCCTTCTTTCCCAAACCCACCACCCCCCTCCGGAATCAAAATGCACTCCACACCTAGAATCAGAATCAATTTTAGATGTGGGGCCTATGGACGTTTTCATTCTGGATTGCAAGTAAACAAAAAAAAAAAAAGAATAGAATGAAAATGATTCTCATTCCTTCTCATTCATGGGAAGTGTTTAATTCTCCACCAGTACTTGTTGTTCCAGTTAAGTTGAATACGAAGGTCTACAATTATCCTAATGGCCTACCTACCTTTTTTCTGAGAAAGTTTAATGTTAAAATAATATTCTTTGAATGGATTTTAGTAATAGTACCGAAAGAGAGGAGGGATACGTTAAAGGAAACTTCAAAAGCTCATTTTATGCAGTGGAGTGTTTAAACGTTCATGAACCACGTTTGTTACACTGAAGAAAATATATAGTATGTTTTATTTTTATCAAACGAATCTCTACTTATAACAAAAAAGTAGATTTTGACAATTAAATTTTACAAATTAAAAATAAGAACCACTAAAACAAAAAAAAAAGAGTTAAGGTGAGCGTTAAGCCTTGTTGTCGACAGCGGGGTTTAGTTCCATGTGGGTCTTTGTTGTATTTAGAAGCTTCGTCATGTCATTTCTCTTGTAACTATTTATCATTGATGAAAATGAGTTTCCCTTCAAAGAAAAAGAAAGAAAACTTAAAATTGAATTAGAATACACTCTTACTTACTAATTTTTGCCCACGGTTTTTATCATTTAGCACTCCCCTCTTGATTAGTGGTTATTGAATCAAATGATGAAAGGAGAATTAACGAATGATACCAAACAGGGGTATTCAAAAGGAAAAAATGATGTATGAAAATCACTTCATTATGATCATTAACAAACACCTCACAAAAAAATTGCTAAATTTAACAAAAATAAAATGTGGCTACCTGAAACAAAAGCGTTCCCAAAACAAAACAAAAAAAGTTTAGAACTATTGTGTAACTCATACAAGGTTTCAAAAAGCGCTAGACGGCATGCAAGGGTCTAGCGCCTAGAGGATTAATCGGGGCCTAGGCGAATTGAGAATTTTATATATAAATATTAAATATTATATTATATATAAAATATTATATATTATATTATATATAAGACATGTTGCTTGGTTCCACATTGCTGGATTCTGACATTGTATCCTGCACCATGACATTCCAAATTACTATAATAATAGAATTATTAGTATTCTAATTCAAGTACAATATCTTTTTCTCTACATTTCCCTGACACACAGACAAACAATTTACATTTCTCTTTCTCTTCTTGACACAAAGAAAACACAAGGAGACAAAAACCCCTAAAAAACTAAGCAAAAGATGATGTGATTCGGGTAGTTGGATTTGAATGAGACAAATCCATCACAAACGAAGCTCTTAACTTATTTATGGGAAAATTGCACAAATACCACCTGAATTTTTCCACTTTTGTGTGCATTTACCACCCAGACTAAATTTTTTTACAATTCACCACCTGAACTCTTGTGACATTTACAAAACACCACCTCCGTCTGTTTGTCATTCAATCTGCCGTTAAACTTGGCATGTGAGAGGCACATGGTCCACTATTTGAGGTTATATTTGTGCAATCGGTGCCCGAAAAAGGTAGAACGGAGGGAGGTTTGTCGGACGGTTTTTGGCAAAAAACAAAGTAAAACGTTTTCGTTGGCCGGCGGCAAACCGCTTGGGATTTGGGGTTGAAACTTCGTGGGAGTGTGCTTGGGGATGTTGGGAAGCTAGTACAGGTGGTTCCGAAAGGAGAAAGTGGCCGGAAAATTAGCGACGGCGGCGAGAACTCCAGCAGCTCAGTTTTGCGTTTGGTTTCACCGGCGGCTTTTCACACCGTTTTGGACTCCGAAACTTTGGAGATATATTCTTGAGGTCGAGAGGGAACTTTTTGTAGTTGGAGTCATTGTCAATCGTTGACCGGAAAAGGCAGATTGGATGACAAATCAGATGGAGGTGTTGTTTTGTAAATGTCACAAGAGTTCAGGTGGTTAATTGTAAAAAAATTTAATCTGGGTGGTAAATGCACAAAAGTGGAAAAATTCAGGTGGTATTTGTGCAATTTTCCCCTTATTTATATTATCTTTCTCTCCCTCTATCCTCTACACTGTCTTTCCCATGTGACACATCTCTTTATTTACACATTCAGACGCACCTAATCACCCGCAACCAAATTCTTCGATAGCCTTTTCATCCATGAAAAACAGCCTCCATTTAAGTTTTTTTTCACGATTTTTTTCACGTCTTTGATCGCAAAATCCAATTGGGTTCTTCAAATTCATCTGTTTTCATCTTAACATTATCTTTCTCTCCCTTTCTCCTCTGTTTCTCTCCCTCTCTCCGTTTCTTTTGACAGAGAAAATACAGTTCATGTTTCCAGTAGACATGAAGAATGTGAAAAAAGTAATTTTCAACTCATAGAATTCATTCAAAATACTCACCGTAACAATAAACAAGGTGCAGGTTGATGCTGGCGATGGGTAGCGGCACCGGCGACCGTTGAAGATGATAGTGAAGGCGGCGAGTTTCGTTGAGGGAATTAGGAATTGTTCTCTTTATTTCTGGTTGGAAAAGAAGGTTTTTGGTTGCAAGAGAAGAAAGATTTCTGATGGGAGGTAAATGGAAGGTTTTTGTGCGTGGAAGACTAAGAGATTGCATGTAATTATTACGGAAAACTCAAAATTTTTTGCTCAGCCTAGAAGTCCGCCTACGACGCCCAGACTGTCTACGCCGCCCAGCCCCGCCTGGGCGCCCCCGCGCCTTTTGCCTCCGACTTTAGGAAAATCTAGTCGTCCGGCCTCCGCCCAACGCCTAGGCGGCCGCCCAGAGCGCTTTTTAAAACACTGCTCATATGTAATGAGCTGAAGGATACTATGGTAATTAAATAATAAAAACAACTTAAAAAAAAAAACAAAAAAACACTGAAGGCGAAAAGGGCTTAACAAGAGAATTTGCCATGGATTCCCCAAATTGATTTTTGAAGCTGTAGTTGGTGCAAGTTATCACAAAACGAGCTTATCAGCAAGCGCGTTGGGGTATGAGAACCAAGGATTAAAGTTTTGTAGCTCAAATTTATGGAAATTTCGATTTTAGTGGAAATTTTAGTGAAAAAAATAAAAGACGAAGAACATGCTAGAAACCCTATAAATTAATGACTCTTATGTAGGCTCTAAAATCAACAAATAATGCACCAATTTAATATTTTGCACTCCACTATGCTATCAATTAGCACAATATCTTAAATGCTATTGCTTATTAAAAGAAATAATTTCATTAATAAAACATATTTACTCTTGGCATGAGTAACCAATGTATTGTGGAATACTTAACGTGAGCCTCATGAAACTTACAGTAACTATTACATTAACATTACGATAGAATATAAGAGCTTTAAGGAATATAATACATCAGAATTACGTATACACATAATATTCTAATACATAAAACTATTACGATGAGGTTCATGTCCACTTCTTGAAACATTTTCTTGGAACTAACAATTATGCTATCATGATAGTTGGCGGTAGGCGAAGTGAATGTAATGTTTGACATGCCTAGTGTACATGCTTTGATCTTTGTCTATCGTCTCTCCAATAATTAGATATGCCGAGTTCAACCAACTACATAAATCATATGTATCAGTGCTCGGACTGCTATATGAGATTTGAGGTTGATTATAATAAAAAAGATCCCAAGTATTATCTAAGCTAGACCCCATAGGATTGCCACCATATAATGAGGGGCATGAGCACTAAACCCAATAGACATGTTACTGAATTCATTTTCTAAGCTCATTGTCGTAAAATTCGAAGAAATGGAATCATAATCAAATTGAGGAAGACCTTCACTATGCCTGTTATGCCTCCTTGGATATGACTTTCCAACAGCTCCAATTGCAGGACCAACTTTTCTAGCACCATGATTTGAATCGTATGTAGCATGTGTAAACTGATTATTACAAGTATATGGAATATAACCTTGTTGAATTGAATTAAAGTGATAAAAAGCAAAATCTTTACTAAAAGACCCAAATTTCGGAAATCTCGGGCATTTTTTAGAACCTCATCACTAGATTTCCGAAATAGTATCTAAACTATTGAAATTTTCAAAATTTCACAGAAACTTTGGTCTTTTTTTGGATAATATTGATATATACCCCAGCTGAAATTTCGATAACCCAAAAATTCTAAAATTTCAATCGAACTTTCAGAATTTCGGTTGAAATTTTAAACCTAAGAACAGAGTATGCCTCAATTTTACCAATTGTTTAACTAATTCTCACCCTTTGCATTTTTTAATTATTTTCTGTTTGTTTTTTTTCTTGAACTTCCGAATTTGCCCATGATTCATATTCTCTTCCCATAGAAACGAGACCGAGACCCCCATCGGCGCTTCCCAAGCTCATCGACAAAAACCCACCGCCGCTCACCACTCTCAGCCTACACCCATACAACAAACCCAACCCAGAAACGATACCCGACGACGAGCCCATTTTCCAGTTTACATCATTCAAAGATAGGTACCTATCGATATACATAACGGTGAGGAAAAGAGTGCCGGGAAGGAGCTTGTACTCCTCTGCAACTTCCACCGACCAGTCCACTAAGATCCCTCTCATATTACAAGTGATATCTTTTTGAACTTTCGTCATGTAATCGGGTGAAGGTCTTCTATCTAGATTCGCCTGAATGCAAACCGCTCATCAACATAAGACCAGCTGCTCAATTAACCCCAAAATCTCAATCCAAAGCAAATCCACATCATAGAATTGAGTAAAAAACTTCTAAATTAAGCTCTATTTTTAGCTAATGAGCAAACAATCCAAAACAACATAGCATATAAACACCATAAAGTTTCAATCTTTACTTTCCATTTTGCAGAAATTAACAAAACCCACCTCACATTTTCCCCAAAAATTCCAATATCAGACCAGCAAAATATGATTCGGTAATCCTTACCTCAAGCTCATGAAGATACTGATAAATGTCGCGAGCATAAGGCTCGCACATTTGTGGGTCGTCCGACCCGGAATCAATGTCTGGCGGCAACCGCCGTTTTCTTCGCCTTGGCTTTGGCTTTGGATTTGGCTCCGTGTTTTTGCTTCTGCGGCGGTGCAGCCGCATAACTTCTTTTGTTCGCCGGAGCACCAGGGATTGGGAGCTCTTCTAGCGGCGGCCGCCGTCGGCTTCGACCTTCCTCTTCATCGGCCTTGTGACGCGGACGCAGTTCTCTTTGTCTGACATGGTCGATTTGAAGCTTTGGAGGTTTTTGGGTTAAAAGTCTAGGAAGGGCTCGTCGTCGGGTATCGTTTCAAGGTGGGGTTCGTCGTATGGGTGTAGGCTGAGAGTGGTGAACGGCGGTGGGTTTTTGTCAATGAGCTTGAGAAGCGCCGATGGGGTCTCGGTCTCATTTCTATGGGAAGAGAAGATGAATCATGGGCAAATTCGGAAGTTCAAGAAAAAAACAAACAGAAAATAATTAAAAAAATGCAAAGGGTGTGCCGGAGGTGATTTTGGATGTGCCAAAATCACCTCCCATTCTTAATTGTGCTTCAAGGGTCACGTGATCCTCCTTTCGCCCCTGACCGTGCAAGTTAGAGCAACTCCACCGAGGGAGTTATCGGATGGGGCGATTGAAGATTTCGACCGTGGGAGGCGTCGAGCGGCCGCCAGTGCAGTGAAATCGGCTGGGTCGATCGGCGGGAAGGGCGCGGGCGAAGGCCGAATTGCCATCGCCTTCGGCTGAGCAATCCGCCGAGCTGACGTCAGCGCACTAACTTTTTCCTTTTTTAAAAAAAAAATTATGAGTGCACTGACATCAACACGCACTACCGCTGCTGTTACGCGGATTGATCTAGGTCGTTGGATTTCAACGACCAGCAGATTTGGACCGTTGGTTGCATCAACGACCAACAGATATGGGTCATTGATTTGGGGGTCATTTTGTAATTGTTTTCTTTTTTGGGTTTGTTTTGTAATTCTGAGTTCTTCGGTGGGCTGATCTGAGCCGTTGCTTTCAAAGCTTGGCCAGATCTTGGCCATCCACATTTCTTTTTTGTTTTTTATTTTTTTTTAAATTTAAAAAAAAACCCTAAATTTATTTTTTTCATATAAAATACCCCCATTTTGTTCCAATTGCCTTTGCCTTAAGGCAATCAGCAAAACATGAGTGGAAACAACAAAGACAATAAAATTTCCTTCACAATTGCCCTAGGGCAATTTGTCCCAATTGCCTTAAGGCAAAGGCAATTTGATGATTTGAGGTGGAGATGCTCTTAAGCTTTGGGTATCTGATCCACTCTTTTTATATTCCTCGACCGGATCGCCTGGAGCTTATTCTTGTCTTCAATGTCCTTTATGGAGATCAGTCCAAAAGCAAGATTGGCTTAATGTAACAAAAATCAGAGCAAAGATTTTAAAATTTTAACAAAAGATCAATTGGTTTCGTTCACGGATCAGTCAAAGGACCCAAGGAAAAGGATCTGAAGTATATCTAATCTAGTATACCTTCGATGCAACGACATGGCACTACTTCTAACAACATCATCCTTGCAGCAAAGAAAGATTTTCATGAATTTATTCTATTGTTAAATTATAATTCTAAATTAACCAGAAATTACTAAAATAGGGTAAAAGACACATGGCACGCGGGCCGTAAATAAAGCCGTATTCTAATAACTACGTTCTTCGGGAATTTGGTGATGCGAGGGCATGCCAGTACGTGGCCAATTGGCCAAGCATTACAAATGATGGGGGTGTTGCACGATCTTAACTTCAATCACACGATCTTAAGTTCAGTCACTGTTCAAGTTTGTTACGTTGGCTGGTGTGCTTTCACGTGAATATGATGTACTCAGGGTTGTTGGCGGGTGGCTCTGTAACGATGACGGTCTCGGTGAGGACGAATGTGCAGACGACGGTGGATGAGCCAAATAGATCGGATGGCCTAACATACTCAACTCAGATGGTGGTCTTGAAGATGAAACGAATTTCACCCTTACGTGGGTGAGCTTCGATGTGGTTGTGAACAGTAAAAATATGGAACGGCCGACAATATTGTTACTGTAGACTGACCCCTTTAAACTCCTACGGCTGGTCGATAGAAATTGTTTGGAACTTCTCCGGCTTGAACCTTGGTGAGATTCTCCGGGATTTCTCCAGCTCGTACTCTGGAAATACCTCCGGGACTTTTTCGGCCCGTACCTTGGCTAGAAAAATACCTCCGGGACTTGTCCAAACTAGCTTCACTGGTGGACAAAAAGACTTTCGAGTAATAACTCTAGATAGAGAGATGCGATGGGGCTTTTGGGGTTTTTTTTGTGTTGGATCTCTTTTGCTCTCCACAAGGTTATCTTATATAATGGTGAGATTCCTAGGGCATTGGGATTCTAACCGAAATAATAATCTAACTCGGACTTTGGAGCCCTCATCTGATTGGCCGAAAATCTTTCCTTGCTTCCGATGGAAGTAACAATATTTTATATCGACTGAAAGTCAACCGATTCTTCTAGGTGGCCGAGGAGAATCGAACTCCTTGATGGCAAAATAGATTTAGCATTCTTTTTGGCTAGGGAACGCGGCCTCCTTAATGGCCGATGAGACCTTTTCGAAAGAAAATCTCGGATGATGAGATACCCTTGATTGAAAATCGACCGATGATCCAGCTGATGAGTAAAAATACTTGGCGGCCAATGAGAGAACCCTACATTAATGACCAAGTGGATCCTTGATCAGCCGCCTCTATCTCCTTACGGACCTTTTATATGGGCATGCACTTGCCATGGCTTGTTGTCAATCTTGGCCCAACTTCGTGCAGCCCACTCATGTGAAAATATGGGCTAAACAACATCAAACATAACTCCTGTAAATCTAAATGATATAGGCATGGTGTTTGTAGTTTGGGATAGAAAAGATTTTACTCCGCGTAAAGGTAATGAGATATTAGCCCAAAAAATTTACAATAATTAGATTGATACCCAACACATTTTTTTTATTGAATTAAACCCAAATTTGAATATGGATGCAATATAGGATTTGAAAATAGCCAAGTCTCTCTATAATATTCACAAATATGTCATTCCAATTAACTTAATTTCGTTAATTCTTTCATTTGGTCAAAATAATTGAATGAAAAGTAATTAATTATGGAGACAAAATTTCCTTATATGCTGAATTGCTCTACTTTAACAGGTGGTCACTTCGTAGATGTATTCGGTTAGGTGGTTTTACATTGATATGTGTGTTCATATGTTACTTGGTTTAATAGGTTTTTTAAGTTTTTGCTGAATTGATCTACTATAATATGTGGTTTCACTTCATAGGTGTATTCGGCTAGGTGGTTTTACTTTTTTTTAGGTGGATTGGTTAAAGTACTTTTAATTTGGGTATGTTTAGGGGTAAGGTTGATTGGCTAAGGTGGCTTTCATTTTGTTCTTAGGTGGGGAAGTTAAGGTGACTTCCATTTTGTTCTTAGTTGGGGAAGTTTAGGTGGCTTCCATTTTCATGGTTTCATTCTCATTGTATACGAGGTAGAGGAAGGAAATGAACAAGGTGGAGAAGGAAGACACAGCATAAAAAGATCAAGAAATCAATTTTCATTGATGTCTAATAAATTAGTTACACTAACCTTCCGAAAGTTAATAAGGGCAAATTAGGAAGACAAAATTTATAATATGGAAAGTTGCTGAGGTGGAATATAGTCATGAGTTTTATTTACAAAGAAAAAATATGGTGGGTTTCAGCTTAAATAAAATAATTTTTTATAAGTTTATGTCTCATTTCCTAAAAATTATAATGATCCAAAAATTGACATTACTGAGAATGGTAACATATTACATTTCTATTACTCAAATGCAATTCGTTTTTCAGAAACAACACTTAGCTAATGCATATATGGTGCATTGCAATGTATAGGTATGTCAGATTGGACCGATTCCGAGTTGCCCCTTGAGCAAAAACTTAATGACACCATGAGAGTCGACTACTTCCGCGGCCACCTTTGTCATTTTGAGTCAGCAATGAAGTAAGTCCTTGTTTCAATTCGATTACTATATATAATTATAATGATGCGATGAATCTACTCATTCGATCGATTTCTGCTTTTTGTGTGGTTTTCGCAGGAAGGGTGTGCAAGTGAAGGCATACTTTGCATGGTCATGGCTAGATCACTTCGAATGGGAAGATGGTTACACCGTTCGATTCGGTATAGTCTTTATTGATTACGGCAATGAGCAGACCAGGCATTGGAAAGCAACGACGCACTGGTGGCGAAGATTCCTAAATCCCATTGCAAGAAGCATAAGAAGGATCAGACAACCTGGGGGGCCTCAATGCATGAACAAGTGTATAATATAAATAAATGATCATGAATAAGTTTATAAGACAAATAAATGATCTGCGGAGTCCAAATGTTAAGTACTTGTGCTAAGACATGCATGTTGGTGTGTTTCAGTTATGTGTATAGGGTACTCTTTTCCTTGTTCATTTGGATCAAGTTTTAACGATGCCCACTTGTGTACTTTAGAACCTTGGTGTTTTGCCCAAGTTCATTTATGAATAAAATTCGAAAACCTTTAATCAATATAAGAAAGAGTGCATCATTGATTTGAGTAGGCAATTTTAAATCAATGGTGGAAAAAGGGGTGGTAATGCTCACCACCCCTTTTTGGGTGGTTAGCAAAAATGTTTCCAAAAAAAAAAGGAAGAGAGATCGGAGGCTCACGTGGTTGTGTTCCTAAATAGTGCGTATTGTGGTGCTAAACTTTTCCCCTTATATGTTTTAATTCATTTTTGGGCAAACTACATTTTACCCCATAAGGTTTGGAAGTGAATATCAATTTAAACCATAAGATTATAATTTCATCAATTTAAACCACAGTTTTTTCATGTTGTATCAATTTCAACCATTCTCATTAAAATAAATTAAATAAAATATGTTTGTAAGAAAAAAAAAATACTATTAAATGAATACAAATAGATACAAATGCAAAAAAGAAAAAGAAGTGGAACACCACCACCGCAGCTCTATTCCGGCCTGGACATCACCACCAACAAGCTCTCCCCCATCCCAACCGACCCACTACCAAATCAAATTTTGTTGCAATTGAGACAGATGCTAAATAGAAATAGAAATTAATTCAATTGGGAGGACGGTGGTTTGGGTGGCGGCGAAGCAATTCGGAGTGACGAAGCCGATATCGACGGTGGGGCCGACTGAAGTCGATATTTAGAGAACCTCAGAGTTGGAGAAGGTTTAGGCCCTCGTAAATTCGTGTTGGGGAACAATCAAGTAGATAGGCAAATCCACACTAACAATATATTTATATATACTAGCAAGAAATCAAACGAAATCAAATCAACAAATATATAATAATAGAAAACATACTAACTTGAATGGAAGATAGAGGCGTGTATAAATACACTGTCCTTACAGATTTTGCCCCAATAGTTTCGCGTCATCTTACAGGATTCAACTATTTTTTCTCGTTAGCACGCGTTACTCAGCGACTTCCATTCTCCTCTCCAATCTATGCAATGATTTGAAAGGTATGTTTCACGTGACAATCTGTTTGTGATTCTTCTCTTTCACTTATTCATTTAGACTTAAGAGTTTCTTCTATTTATAGAACTCTAACACCTTTTCAAAGAGGTATCTTCAAGGGTGCATCTTTATGTTTAAATTGAGAGTTGTACCCTAACTTGAATTCCCTACTTTATTAAACATAATTTATGCTACTTAGTCTTAAACCAAGTCCAATCACGTCAAGCCTAAACAAAAAATCACAAAACATAAATCTTTTAAAAATTGTGGGACAAAACATTCAAAACTCCAACAATACCCACATTTTGAATGTAATTTTAAAAGCTATGCAACTGAAAAATTGGAGAGAAACTAGCATGATGTACATAAGGAGAAGTGTCTTTTGGACTTGAACTTTCCATAGTGAATACTTATGGTTTACTAGTGACAAGTGGTATAGAGATCATTGAACTATTCACTATTTGTGTAAACCGGACAACAAGCCTCACATACATCATATCTATACACACTTTCATTCTTCGGTTGTATCCATTTTGTCCTGGACAAATCCTGTTTTCATGAGAGCTTTAGAGATTTAGCCATATCAATTCTCAAAAATCGCCACATTTACTCTCACATCGGTGTCTTTCTGATTAAGATAGTCTCTCTATTCCTCCTTCTAAAGGATATCATTTACCATTAAACGTAAGACGTAACCTTTTTCTTCACACAACACACTTCTTTCATCATAGGAGTGAGTATATAGTGTGTTAACATCTTTGAATCATGCCACCAGTTTGCCTATTGACCTCCATGGATCTCCATCACTAGGTTAGTTTCCGCCCGGCTGATTCATTGGTTATGTTGGCTTTCCTCTTCCCCTCGATGTTCAACTTACTCTCTATAGTCACCTTTAATATTGGTACCACTAGGTTGATTATCTACAATATATGGAACCGTATTCCATCTTTTGAAGTTTTACTTCATTTGAGAGTAGTTGTTCTTCATGGTTAAGTCCTCTTGTATGGGATTGGACTTACCACATGTGCCAACTAAGTGATGCTTAGTTGGACACCCCACATTTGTGTACTTATAGGAAAGTCATTAACATTTCCAACCTTAAGGTGTGGTTGGACCACCCCAAAATTGTCACAAATCCAAATATCATTCATTGTTTGAATGATCAACTACTTTGACCTTGAATCTCTCTTAACCATTACCAATGGTCTTAGAACTTTGCATAATGATGTATTCTACTCTCACTGTAGCCATGGCCTATATGTTCATGATTTTCCTTTGGCTCTTATATTCACAAAGGTGAAAGCAAAGCTCCTTCTATGATGGTGGCAGTTTTTCAACACTCAGCCACTTGATGTACTCACACATTCCTTCTCATGATCTCATGGATAAGTTTCTGAGTTCATCTACTTGATTGACAACGGTTTTGGAATCAAACATCTTGAAGTCAAGAAACTTGCCAACGACAAATTTCTTAGAACCGCATCTTCCTTATGTTTTTTTCTCCAATATTCCACACTCTTTGGCAGAATTGCACACAACATAGACATCATACAGAGAGTCATCTAGTGCATTTAAGATATAATTTCTGCAAAGAAAATCACTATGCTTCATGCTTCAATAGCCTTTATGGTTTCTGAGTAGTAGCATCACCTTCTCCTTGGCGTCTTCCTTCACGATATGAGCAAGATTTAATGTTGTTTAAATAAAGCAAGATTTAATGTTGTTTAAATAAAACAACATCTTTGCCTGCCATCGCTTGAATCGCCGCCCTTCAATTTCTCTGGCTTTTCAGCGTGAGGGTTCTTGGCACCATTCACCTCACTTGATGTATATTGAGTATACTAAACAAACAAAAGAGTAAGGGGATCGTGCACTTATGATTGAGTGTTGTATCAAAGAAATTTGCAAATGGCAAATTTTAGAGTTCTACATAGTGATCCCGGTCTTCAAATCATTGTCCATGATTTGATGATAGAAACATGTCTAGCATTCTTAATCATGACGGCAAGCCGCCGAACTTATCTCAAAAGATAAGAATCTGATGAGGAGATCTGTTGAGACTCTAATGTCTAACTTGCTAAGTACTTGTGCATGATTTGTGGTTACCGTGTTTAATTAATTATTGCAAATACTTTTATATCCTCTCTGTATGTGTTTTTAGACGCAAATAATACATATACTAGACTGATTATTCATGTCAAGTTGTTTAGATTGCATGATACTACTGTATTTCATATCACGTTTCACTATTTGGATGCATGTAGTTATGAAACTAGAACTGCAAATAAGTTTTGTGGAAGTAAAATGTTGAAAGGTGAATACCTTTTCATGAAGAGTTGCTTCCTTTCGAATGGAAAAACATTGAGTGTTTTTTAACCGGAAATTGGTGTGGTACATGGGTGGGCAGACACCGACCTGCCTCTTCGTTTATATGGATTAGTTTGTTCAATATAACCATGCGCCAAGCACCACTGCGAAATTGGTGGTAAGTCCAGACCTGTGGGGTATTGTTGGAGTTTTGAATGTTTTGCCCCCAATTTTAAAAGTAATTATGTTTGTGATTTTTGTTTAGGCTTGATATATTATTAGACTTGGTTTAAGACTAAGTATTATGCCGTTATGTTTAAAAATTGTAGGGGTACAACTCTTCAATTTAAACATAAAGATGCATTCTTTGGAAGATACCTCTTTGAAAAGGTATTAGAGTTCCTATAAATAGAGGAAACTCTTAAGCCTAAATGAATGAAGAAAATAAGAAGAATCAAAAACATATTTGCTTCATATAAAAACATTTCTTTTCAAACCATTGCATAGTCCATTGGAGAGGACACATGGAAGTTCGCTAGTTCACGTTCGTCTGACCGCGGATAATAGATAGTTGATCCTGTGAGATCGCCCGTAGACTACAACATGAGTAGGGCGAAATTCTGTCTTAAGCAGTGTATTTATACACGCCTCTATCTTCCGTTCAAGTCAGTATGTTTTCTATTATCATATACTTGTTGATTTGTTTTGGTTTGATTTCAAGTTAGAATATATATTGTTAGTTTGTTAATGTAAATTTGCCTATCTACTTGATTGTTCTCCAACAATCTTAAGACAGAATTTCCTTTGACAATTGGTAGAATACGGCAATGATGCGTTGTTGTTTTGGGAGATATACAGTATACTTGATCTACAACAAATTAACGGGATGTACACTTGATTAAAGAAATTTGCAGTAGGCAAATTTTGAAATTCTAATATATCATCCCGTATGTATTGATCATAGTGATCTTTTCAATGGCATTAGATAGAGAATTGTCAGGGTTATCTAAAGGATAAATAGAAAGATCAAATGATGAAGGAATTAAAAGTTCCGTGTGTTTGGTTTACGAAACATGTACTTCTGAATATGGGTAAATTGTCTCAGCCTATATAAAATTCATGTGGTGATTAAGTTGCAAACCTATGCAACTTTTGCAAGATGCAACAAGCACATGTTCTTAAGTCATCATGTCACCGCTTGGAGGCTGCCAATGGAATCAGTGAGTGTTTTACTTTCATTTTAATCTTCTTTAATTTACATTATCTGATAAATTTCTCTGGATGAGTTCACTGTTTCACATGAATTGGGGATCTAGCGATTCCATTCATTGTGGTTATAGTTCCCGAAGGGGCATACATGTAAGCAGTTACGAAGTGAATTTAATTCATTTCTAACATCTCTCATGGAAAGCATTGAGTGCTTTTCAGTGTTTCGCAAACACGATCAGTTTTTAGATTCGTGTGGTTCGTGATGAGATGAACTCAGACTTGTTCGATTCCTTTGACTGGATTAATCTCTTCTCAAGACATTTACAAATGTCAAGTACTGTTAAACTTGCAAAAGAAAGTCAGAAACTTGATGTAGATTTGTATGATACTTGAATCAGTATGATGGCATATAGAATCTGGTTATATGAAATTCCAGATTTGTACAGTATGGAGATATATGATCGTTACTTGATGGAACGATGGAATTCATAGTGGGCTGTCTCTGATCAAATTAAAAACATCAACTGTCTATTGATTGGTGTATCTCTTCAAGGAAGTGCATGTCCAGTGTGATGATTAACCATCTTAAGCATCACCTTCATTCGCATAGACCATGAGAATTTGTTGTAGACAAATTTTAGTTCATAGGGAATGATTATGAGTCATTCCATATCTTTCATCATGAGTAGGACAGATGAGTTTGTGCCCTGAATCTGAGTTTCAATCATGATTTAGTCATGGTGATATTAACGAAAGTTTACACTTCTAAGAGAGAAGCAAGCCAAATCTATGAATAAGTTGTTCATGTATTTAAACACTGATAAGTTTATAAACTTGGCTTCGAGTTATCCTACAGGGATAGAACATATTAAAATGAGGGGTTCTTTGCAAAATTACATTGAACATGATGTTGCTTATTAAGTAAGCAAATCAAGTAAGGGATACTTCTATTAGAAAGGTTATAAGGCCTAAGAAGTGTATATATTCCCAATTCCTATAGATTTAATATTGTTCAATAATGGAACTAAAAACTAATAATCCTTTGAGAGAAAATATCATTGGAATGTGGGGTCTCTTGCATGTTGGCAATAGACACAAGATTGTTTATATGGTAAGTAAAGACATGGACACGACTACTAGGTCATGTTAGTCAAGGTACTTGGTTACATCCTTACCAAGTATGTGTACATGGAGGATTCAATAATTATAGATAAATTGAATTTGAGACAAAGTACAAGTGGATATATCTTAAGCATAAAGGAAGTCTCATAATATAATATTCTAGTGATCATAGAAGGAGCCTTTGCTTTCACCTTTGTGAATATAAGAGCCAAAGGAAAATCATGATCACATATAGGCCATGGCCTACAGTGAGGAGTAGAATACATCATTATGCAAAGTTCTAAGACCATTGGTAATGGTTAAGAGAGACTTCAAGGTCAAAGTAGTTAATCATTCAAACAATGAATGATATTTGGATTTGTGACAATTGTGGGGTGGTTCAGCCACACCTTAAGATTGGAAATGTTAATGACTTTCCTATAAGTAACACAAATGTGGGGTGTCTAAGTAAGTATAACTTAGTTGACACATATGGTAAGTCTTAACAAATACAAGATGACTTAACCATGAACAACAACTCTCAAATGAAGTATAACTTCATAAGATGGAATACAGTTTCATATATTGTAGATAGTCAACCTAGTGGTACCAATATTAAAGGTGTCTATAGAGAGTAAGTTGACATCGAGGGGAACGAGGTTAAAGCCAACATAACCAATGAATCAGCCGGGCGGAAACCTAACCTAGTTGATTGGAGATCCCATGGTCTAGGTTCAATAGGCAAACTGGTTGGGCATGATTCAAAGATGTTAACACACTATATACCTCACTCCTATGATGGAAAGAAGTGTGTTGTCTGCTGTAAGTAAAAAGGTTACGTTCTTACGTTTAATGGTAAATGATATCCTTTCTTAAAGGAGGAATAGAGCAGACTATTCTTAATCAGAAAGACCACCTATGTGAGAGTAAATGTGGGTCGCATTTATAAGAATTGATATGGCTAAATTCTCTAAAGCTCTCATGAAAACGGGATTTGTCCAGGACCAAAATGGACACAACCGTAAGAATGAAAGTGTGTATAGATATGATGTATGTGAGGCTTGTTGTCTCGGTTTACACAAACGGTGAACAGTTCAATGATCTTCTATATCCACTGCGTCACAGTAAACCCGATAAGTCTTCACTAGGGAAAGTTCAAGTCCAAAAGACACTTCTCCTGATGTGCATCATGTCTAGTTTCTCTCCAATTTTTCGAGTCTGCATAGCTTTTAAAATTACATTCAAAATGTGGGGTATTGTTGGAGTTTTGAATGTTTTGTCCCACAATTTTTAAAAGCATTTATGTTTTGTGATTTTCTGTTTAGGCTTGACGTGTTTGGACTTGGTTTAAGACTAAGTAGCATAAAATTATGTTTAAATAAGATAAGGGTACAACTCTTCAAAGGTAAGGGTACAACTCTTCAATTTAAACATAAAGATGCATTCTTTGGAAGATACCTCTTTGAAAAGGTATTAGAGTTCCTATAAATAGAGGAAACTCTTAAGCCTAAATGAATGAAGAAAATAAGAAGAATCAAAAACATATTTGCTTCATATAAAAACATTTTTTTTCAAACCATTGCATAGTCCATTGGAGAGGAGCACATGGAAGTTCGCTGAGTTCAACGTTCCGGTGCTGGAACCGCGGATAATAGATAGTTGAATCCTGTGAGATGGACGCCCGTAGTATATATAAATATATTGTTAGTGTGGATTTGCCTATCTACTTGATTGTTCCCCAACATTCTTAAGACAAAATTTTGCCCCTACTCAGTGCTTGTAGTTCTACGGGCGTCCATCTTACAGGATTCAACTATCTATTATCCGCGGTTCCAGCACCGGAACGTTGAACTCAGCGAACTTCCATGTGCTCCTCTCCAATGGACTATGCAATGATTTGAAAAGGTATGTTTGCACGTGAAGCAAATCTGTTTGTGATTTTTCTCTTTCACTTATTCATTTAGACTTAAGAGTTTCTTCTATTTATAGAAACTCTAACACCTTTTCAAAGAGGTATCTTCCAAGGGATGCATCTTTATGTTTAAATTGAAGAGTTGTACCCCTACACTTGAAGAGTTGTACCCCTACTTTATTTAAACATAATTTTATGCTACTTAGTCTTAAACCAAGTCCAATAACACGTCAAGCCTAAACAAAAAATCACAAAACATAAATGCTTTTAAAAATTGTGGGACAAAACATTCAAAACTCCAAACAATTCGTAATTATGTTTCGGAATAATAATGGTTAATTTGGTTGCTTAATCTTCTGGTTGTGAAATTTTGTTTGTGGGTTTTTATGGCTCTTTAGTTTTTGGTTTGACGTCGAGCTCTATGAGAGCGAAGAGGAAGCTGCCAGGAGAGAGGAGGTTCTTCATAGAATTGGGTAGGTGATTACTCGTCGATCTCTTGTGTGTGTGTGTGTTGATGACTTGTTTACGATGAAGGCGAGAAATATACGGATCCTGACGAGATGACCGGATAGTGGTTTGCCCTCCATTGTTAATCGAATTTCCATGGCTAACCTTTCTTCCACATTCTGATATTTTGGGAGTGTTATCACTGAGCTAAATTATGTACCTTTTTTTACGGCTATAATCCAATCCTTGCAGGGACTGAACTGGATGATATGCTCACTTTTTGGTGATGATGTCCAGGCCCGAGTAGAGCTGCGGTGGTGGTATAGCATTTTCTTTTTCTTTTTCTTTTTTGCATTTGTATCTATTTGTATTCATTTAATAGTATTTGTTTTTTCTTACAAACATATTTTATTAATTTATTTTAATGAGAATGGTTGAAATTGATATAACATGAAAAACTTGTGGTTTCAATTGATGAAATTAGAACCTTATGGTTAAATTGATATTCACACCCAAACCTTATGGGGTAAAATGTAGTTTGCCCTTCATTTTTTATGGCGATTGTACACGCAGGATCCACTTTTCAGACATCTAGTCATATTCTGACCAGTGATAGTTGTAATCATCAAAAAATTAATGGCATTGGGACGGGAGGGTAACGAGGAGACACATAAGAGAGTGTCAGAAGATACAATGAGTGAAGTTAACTTATATATGATAAAATGAGATGAAACTAGAGTGTTAAAGGCATTTGTATACACAAGTGTTGTTTTTCAACTAAAAATTAAGGCCAGATTGTCGGTAGGTTGATTGCTAACATATTTGTGAGATGTCCCTAACTACACCATCAAGTCATCTCTGAATGTCGGAATTCAAGTTTAGTGGACTTGATTTCTTGCATAAATAAAACAATAGTCCCACTTCAATTTCAACCCCTAATTAAATTAACATATTAACAATTTACAGCTCAATGCCGTGAAGGCAACGGTTGCCTCCTTGTTATGATAGCACCCACCACTTACCCTTTCCAAACATGAAACTACGTCAAGTGTGCAAAGTTCTTGACTGCCTTCTTCAGACCGTGACTAATAAATCTGATCTTGAAGTGAAAAGAACATATTTGGTGAATGATGAAAGGTAAACTGTTGGACGAAATTCTACATATTTGGTGAGTTGATTACTGTTAAAATGTGAGCTTCCAATTCAATATCAATTACTGTTAATAGATATGGAGTGACTTATTTCCTTTCTTTTCTCCAATTTCAATACAGCCCATTCTGCAACCCGTTTTACATCACTCGGTATGATTATTCACATAGAAAACTCAACGTACATATGATTCCCACATGAACATGTGTGTATGTACTATATATATATATATGATATCTAGTCGTGCTCCTGTCTAGTGCTGGTCATTTATCGTGCTTGTGTTCATAGCAATTTATCGTGCTCTGCGATGAAACATTTTGTTGCTAAAAGTGGTCAGCGGAATTTTGGGGCAACTAAGAACATTCAGCGACGAAAATCTGCACCTTTTCCGACGAAATACATTGCCGCGAAAGATTTGTCGTGAGCAAATATAATTTTGTCTCAAACCACCTACTGCGACTATAAAGGCACTTTTTGCGATGAAAATCTTCATTGCTAAAAGCCATTTTAATACTAGTAGTAGTAAATTTTTTTGGGCCTGAAATTTGAACAGCCTAGTTCAGCCCTCATGTAGCTCCGCCCCTCGTTCTACTATGGATAAAATGTGTGTCTTTTCGTGAATGTTAGGTCGCAAATGATCATACAAATCTGTGTGTAAGCAGAGATAGAGTCACAAAACTAACAAAAATTTCTTGCTATATCAGTTTCATGAGTGCTTGGGCAGACTTGTATATCAGTCCGTGGTAAAATGGCGATGGGACATTCACTTGATTTTTCCAAATGTGGGGTACCTTATCAAGAACCTTTTCAAGAAATGTTGTGTCATTTCATGGTCACATTGTTAATTTTCTGTATTCCAATAATGTTATTATTCACGGTGAGAAGCCACTCAAAAAATATCAGAAAATGTATGGGCACTTGGCTTGGAAAATGATGTTCACGTCCTTGCTCGAATTATAGAATCTGGATTCTTGCAATTCAAGACGAGATCAAATATTGCTTTACTATATGTACCTTTCACGTGGGACAAGGACTCTAGATCTAATATTTCTTTACTATATAACCCACCAGATTCAAATAATCTCTCATCAAGATAAAATAATAAAAAAGTTAAAATTTACCTCGACACAAAAACTACTTGCTTACGCACAAATTATATATTCTGTGAAAACGTGGAATCATCGTGTTTGTGTCATGACAGAAACTATTCATATAATGACAGAAATTGTTCATGTAATGATATAAATTAGGGTTATTATCACTACTGTACCATTACCATTCAAAAAACTATACCCCTCGTCGCCTCAACTATAAAAATTAACCAACTAGTATCCAAACCTTTCAAAAAAGTACTACTTAAAACTTAAAGATTTAAAAAATTAACTCCTACCTTTAAAAAAAAGAGGACTATGTGGTATTTTAGTCAATTTTTTGTAATCAAATTCCGTTAAAATGAAGGATAAAATGGTCTTTTAACATTAATTTTTATGTAAAATATTTTTTTTACCTCTCAACTTCTATAAATATGTTTTATGGTGTTTTGAAAAAAATGAAAATGTCATATAGCTATTTTAGATAAATAAACAAATTGATTAATGAAAATATAGTTGAACGGTAGATTTTTTCTATCTCTTAATTTCTATTAGAAATAATTTTTAATGTTCGAGTATATTTTTATTTATCAATTTATCTATTACTTTTCAATAGTCATATGCATAAATGTTTTTTGAAACATCGTAAAACATATTTATATAGTGGTTGAGAAGTAAAAAAAAACTATTTTATGGTGTTTTGAAAAAATGAAAAATGTGCATATAACTATTTTAGAACAATAAATTAATTAATTAACGAAAATATTCTTGAACAGTAGACTTTTTCTAGTACTCAATTTCTATTAGAAATCATTTTTAATGTTCGGATATATTTTTATTTATCAATTTATCTATTATTTTGCAATAGCTATATGCATAATTTTTTTTTGAAACATCATAAATCATATTTATATAGAGGTTGAGAGGTATAGTATTTTACATGAAAATTAATATAAAAAAGGATTTTTAAATATGATTTATGATGTTTCAAAAATACTATACCTCTCAACCTCTATACAAATATGATTTATGATGTTTCAAAAAAACATTTATACATATAACTATTGCAAAATAATAGATAAATTAATGAATAAAAATATACCTGAACATTAAAAATTATTTCTAATAGAAATTAAGTGATAGAAATAATCTACCGTTCAACTATATTTTCATTAATCAATTTATTTATTGTCCTAAAATAGCTATATGACATTTTCATTTTTTTCAAAACACCATAAAACATATTTATAGAAGTTGAGAGGTAAAAAAAATATTTTACATAAAAATTAATGTTAAAAGACCATTTTATCCTTCATTTTAACGGAATTTGATTAGAAAAATTGACTAAAATACCACATAGTCCTCTTTTTGAAAGTTTGGACCACATAGTCCTCTTTTTTAAAGTCTGGTACCAAATTGATCACTTTTAAAGTTCACACCATAAAAGCCTAAAAAATCTAGCACCACAAAAAAAAAAACCCCAAAAAATAATTTTGACACAACAACCAACCTAATACAACAACAACCACTTCTCCCCCCCCCCTTCGCCTACTTAATACCCAAATTTCCTTAGGCTACGAGCGTTAGCTCTTGAAATCCAATCCTTGATTGTCACATGATAATTGGTCCTTGTGGGGGATAATTTGACGTCAGTGTATTACGGGGAAAAGTGTGGTTGTGTAGTGGACTATGGGATACTTTTTCGTTAGCTTCTCATTGCCTTCTCAAGCACTATTATTTTTGTTGGCGTATTTTTTATTTGAAATTCGAGATGTAACATTTTGCAAATTTAATTCATATGGTGATATTGGATTCAGATCATAATCGACTTATCTAATTGGCTCTATTCATATCCTACTCATTTGATCATATTACGCGGATTAATCTTAATCAATTGACATATTACTTTTTTTCATCATGGAAATTGGTAGATTAATTCAATCAAATAAATTCCAAATACAGTAGTACAAAGCGATTGAGGGTCGAAGCCTCAGCCAAGAAACATGATGTAGCGGTGTACAAAATATATATAATCCAGTTCAAATTGAGCTATTGATATAATTGCCCGTTTTCATAAGCATAACGAAAGGCGGTCTGGGTCGAAGCCTTCAGCTAAAAGACATGCAGTAGTTGTGGATCGATGAAAGCCAGCTGGTACGTTATATTACGCGTGCGCCAAAGCTGCATTGCATGATAGAGTGGACGGGAATCACTTTCCCCATGTTGTTTTTGTTGGTCTCAAAATCCGTTGAGGGATTTCGGACTCCTTTTTCGTCCTTCTTGTTTGTGTGCGCGGGCGTGCCACCTCGCCGACGAGGAAAAGACAGTCGTAGGTATGTATGTGGTTGCGCTGATCTGACTTCTTTCAAAACGATTGTGGACCGAGGAAGGAACACGTCTCGGTCGAGGGTTCACCGTGCCTTGGCTGCAAGGACTTAAAAATGGCGTTATTCGTAAAAGGATGGTATAATGATGGTGGATGTGAATTTGGTGATCGAGAGTCTCCTCAAACTTTAACGAAACTGTTCGCAAAGATTGAATTGACACAAGCTATAAAATTTAACCAAAACTAAAGATTAAGCAAAACTTAAAAAGATAGGGATAGAAATTGCATAAATGTAAAGAGACATCAAAGTAAAAAGGTAGGGATAGACGTAAAGGGATAGAAGTTGCATAAAAATAAAGTAGCGGTAATGAAATTGCGAAGAACTAAAGAGCAAGAAGATAAAAGCGATAATTAAAGTGCGAAGAAATAAAGGACATGAACTTGAAATTGCAATATAAGAAAAGGAATTGAAAGACAGACACGCGAATTGAATCGCTAAGAAGAATTAAACTACATGACTAAGAATTGAAAAGATAAAAGCACGCAATGTGCAAGTAAAGTGAATAGACGAGTTGATTGTGTTGGTGTTGGCTCCTGACAAATGATCTAGATGGTCTTATTTATACTAATTCTAAAGAAGGCGTTCACGTTATGATCACGCATATTTTTTGCAGCCTTAATTTCATCCGTTATGCCTTCACTTTCCATCTCGCGCGTTCTGTGATTGAAGGTTTGAAAATCGTTTCCTTCTTGGGCAAGGAGACTTCCTAGCATTGCTTGATTCGTCAATTAATTTACTTGATCGCGCCAAGTTGACTTTGGGGAAATTCAAATCGTCATCCTCTTGACCAACTCTCAAGTCATACCCCAAGATAAACTAACGCTTGATTTCGGCTGGGTCTTGATGGGCTGTTTGGTGGAGATGATCTTGCCGATAAAAAGTTTTGGGCTTTCGGGTGTTGGTCATTGTAAACACGATACAAGGAAAACCCATATTTTCCATGGCGCGTAAACAATGACCTCGGTAACCTAACTTTTGTTCACAGAACACCAAATTGATGGCATACCAAGTTATGGTTACGGCTTGGTCATGATGACCTACTCCTATACCAAGTTGGATTGCAAAGGTGTAGGAAGTAACTTGGGCACGGTTACCACGCGGTCATGTATACCTTGGGCGGTTATGTATTCCTTGCGCGGTCATGTGTATTCCTCACGCGGTCATGTATACCTCGTACGGTCATGTATTCCTGTTCCAAACAAGATTTCATGTATTCCTCGCGCGGTCATGTGTATTCCTCGCGCAGTCATGTATTCCTGTTCCAAGCAGGATTTCATGCATTTCTCGCGCGGTCATGTGTATTCCTCGCACGGTCTTGTATCCCTCGCGCGGTCATGTATTCCTCGCGTGGTCATGTATTGCTCGCGCGGTCATGTATTCCCGTTCCAAGCAAGATTTCAAGGACGCGCGCGATGTAGCATGGTCATGTATTCCTCGCGCGGTCATGATGTATTCCTCGCGAGGTCATGCATTCCTCGCGTGGTCATGTATTCCTGTTCCAAGCAGGATTTCAAGGACGCGCGGCTTGATAAGCCGTATTGCAAGGTATATTCTTTACCAAGTAGGATTGCAAAATTGGGTCCAAACACTATGTGAATGTACCCATAGAGAAAAAGGATTTTTTTGAAGAAAAACAACCAGATTCTTTTAACAATTGCATATGTCCGCAAGTTTTGAAAGTTATGTATGTACTCAGCTAAACAAATCATCTAAAATATATGTCAATGGTTTGTAATAAATTGGTTTTCAAAAATGCTAGCAATTAATTACAGCTTGGAAAGTAATTTTCTATATGGGATGCCAGAATGGATAAGCAATTGTCCTTCAATCAACACTTTTGAATTGCATAAATTGTTAATCTAAAATATTCACTTGTCATGGACCGTAGACTCAAATCCCCAAGATTTTATTAGAAGCGTTTACTAACCCCAAAACAAATTCATTAACCCACAGAAAAGCAAAATTATTTACCCACGAAAAAAAAAAAAAAAAAACTATATCGACTGTTGGATGTGGCCTGTATTTGTCAAGGTTTCCATTTCTTAGCTTATATTGATTGTTGATTTTTCTGTTATTGGGTTTACAAATGGAATTTACTGCATCTTTAACCCCCATACAAGCCGGGACCGCCTTTGTGGTGCACACAGCACACTTTTTTCAGATGCCGCTTTTGTTTATAGAACAAAAGAAATACGAATAAGTATATTTTGTAGTAACTACTGTTACGTACGTACTCAAGTCATCTATATAAGCCCCATGCAGTGTGGTGAGAAGAGCACACCAAAAACCCTTCCAATTTATATACTAGCTAGCTATGGCATTAATGCAGTTAAGGTCTTTGCTCTTAGGTCTGGCTCTGCTCATTGCGTTGGCCTTTGCATCGGCGAATAACATAGCTCATTGCCCAATCAGCAAACTCAGTTTCAATGCTATTTACCCTGATTTCGTATTCGCCACTGCTTCCGCATCTTACCAGGCAAGTGATGATCCCTTCCGCTTCCGCATTTTAATAAAAATCAGTTTGTGTTTTTTATACATCTATATTGACATCTTGACTGTGTATGTACATTGTTTCAGTATGAAGGTTCCGCATTTGAAGATGGTAGAACAGCAAGCATCTGGGATCATTACACCCACACCTATCCAGGTCCCTTTAATCAATAAACCCATCAGTTACTATATGTGCACTTTTAATTTCCGTGATTTGAAAATCGAAATTTGTATGGTGAATTACAGAAAGGATCGCAGATGGCAGCAATGGAGATGTTGCTGCAAACCAATATCACCGTTACAGGGAAGATGTGCAGATTATGAAGCGTATGGGAATGCAAGCTTATAGATTGTCTATTTCCTGGACCAGACTGTTGCCAAGTACGTTCTCGAGGCCCTTCATAATGTACAGCAATTTTTTTCTGTCCAATCATTTCTATTTGCTCATCAATCGAGTTATTACTTCTTAAAATTAGCTGGAAAGCTCAGTGGAGGTGTGAACCTGCTTGGAGTCCAATATTACAACAATCTCATCAATGAACTTTTAGACAACGGTGAGTTGTATCCGCGCTCACCTTACTCAAGAATCCAAAATCGTCATTTATTTTAATCAAACTTTTGATTTTTTTTGTTGTTTTACTGGTTACATATATATAGGTATTGTCCCATATGTGACAATGTTCCACTGGGATCTTCCCCAATCTCTGGAAGAAGAATTTGGGGGTTTCAGAAACCCCAGAATTGTGTAAGTGAACAAATATGATACCTATTAGCTAAAAACATGTCATTAATTATTTTAGCAACATATTAATATACAATAGACATTTTTATACAGGGAACATTTTGTGGACTATGCCGGACTTCTTTTTACGTTATTTGGTGATCGAGTTAAGCATTGGATTACATTGAATGAGCCACACACCTATACTCGCAAAGGTTATTCGATCGGAACCTTCCCGCCGGGACGATGCTCTGCTTGGCAGACTGAACGAAACTGTCTCGGTGGAAATTCCGGTACCGAACCATATGCCGTGGGACATAACTTCCTCCTTACCCATGCAGCTATTGTACAATTATACAGGACTAGATTTCAGGTCTCAATTTATTTACTTGCACATCACCTCCTCTTTCTAAGTTTACATTGAGATTACTTTAGCACACTTGCACAACAGTACTTTCCTCTCTTTGTAAATTTATATTGAGATAAACATGTCTACTTCGGCGTTATGCATGCGTAGGCAGTTCAGAAAGGCGAGATAGGAATCGTGTTAGTGACCGCTTGGATTGAGCCTTATTCAGACTCATTGGAAGATCAAGCTGCTGCAAATCGAAGCATGGATTTTATTTACGGATGGTAAGTGCATTATTTTAATATATATGAGTCAATAACTCAACTTAAATGTTTAATACGTTACTATAAATATTTTTTAATGAAAAGAAAAGTACATCGGAAGTGCAACAAACAAAGAGCTGAGGTAGAAGACCAAGGTGGAAACATCGACAACGGTATCGTGGATCTGAGCTTGACTAGGAAAACAGAGCCAAAGACCAAAATTGCAGCAGATTTCTCATGTCTACACCATATATACCTTCAGATTTCTCGGATTTCTCATTACTTTATATAACTAATTATTCATGATTCGATTCTTTTTTTGGTAGGTACATGGACCCAATTGTTCATGGTGACTATCCGAAGAGCATGCGGTACTATGTTGGAGAACGATTACCGTATTTCACGCAAGAAGAATCTCAGTTGTTAAAGGGGTCGTATGATTTTATTGGAGTAAATTACTATACTGCTAGATATGCCAAACATGATAATACCACTTTTGAACATGGAAGCTATGAGACAGATCCTCATGTTATTTGGTCAAGTGAGTAACGAATTAAAACTTACAACTTATTTTGACAAATTAATTTAATTTTCAAGAATAATTGTAGTCTAACATTCGTATTCATACGTTATGTTGGCAGTGGAGCGTGACGGAGTCCCGCTGGGTCCAATGGTAAATATATGTTTTTTCTTTTTTATCAAATGCATCATACTTAACTCCTGTAAATCTAAATGATATTGGCATGGTGTTTGCAGGCTGGGTCATCTTGGTTATGCATTCATCCTGAAGGGATTGAAAAGATTTTACTCCGCGTAAAGGAAAATTATAATGATCCAAAAATTTACATTACTGAGAATGGTAATATATTACATTTCTATTACCCAAATATAATTCGTTTTTTAGAAATAACACTTAGCTAATGCATATATGGTGCATTGCAATGTATAGGTATGTCAGACTGGACCGATTCCGAGTTGCCTCTTGAGCAAAAACTTAATGACACCATGAGAGTCGACTACTTCCGCGGCCACCTTTGTCACCTTGAGTCAGCAATGAAGTAAGTCCTTGTTTCAATTCGATTACTATATAAAATTATAATGATGCGATGAATCTACTCATTCGATCGATTTCTGCCTTTTGTGTTGTTTTCGCAGGAAGGGTGTGCAAGTGAAGGCATACTTTGCATGGTCATTGCTGGATAACTTCGAATGGGAAGACGGTTACACCGTTCGATTCGGTATAGTCTTTATTGATTACGCCAATGAGCAGACCAGGATTTGGAGAGCATCGACGCACTGGTGGCGAAGATTCCTAAATCCCATTCCAAGAAGCATAAAAGGGATCAGACAACTTGGGGGCCACAATGCATGAACAAATTTGTAATATCAATAAATGATCATGAACAAGGTTATAAGATAATTGTAATTTTGATATGGGTAAATCAAAATCAAAATAGTGGCTCGCTACTCTACTATAAACGAAGAGTATATTGTCAATCTACCATCCCATATTTTTTTTGGTTACCACTAATCAACCCAGTTTGCAACATTTTCATAATATGAAGTTTCATCGGAATTGAGATTGTAATGTTATTTAACGCTCATTGGTTTTCCTTCTAGGCTATGTAATTGATGTTTCTTTTTGAGCAAGGTACTTTAAAAGACATATGAACTAATTACAAAATTTGGGCTACTAGTTCAGTTTTTTTTTTTTTTTTTTTTTTTTTGCCCTCATCTTATATTATAAATGTGTCTCACTTGAGTTGATTTTCTAAATCCACCACTGTATGTGTCTATTCACAATTGTTAAGTCGCAGATGATCATACACACCTGTATGCTGAGATATCTGCTGTTTTGCAAATGTCAATTTGTTAACGTTTCACACAACTGTATGCAAAATTTATTGTTATAGGATTTGTATCCGTTTCATGAGTGCTTGCGTAGATTTATAAACGGTGATGTGGACATTCATTTGAGTCCTTTTCAAGATCTTGTTGTGCCATTTGATGGTTACGTTCTTAAATTCTGTATTCCAATAATTATAAAATTCACGGTGAGAAGGCAGTCAGGCAGTGTACGCCCACAGGGCTTGGAAAATGATGTTGTCGTCTTTGCTCGAATTATAGAATTTGGATTCTTGCAATTCAAGATGAGATCAAATTTTCCTTTCAGTTTTTCAATGGGCTTCTCAAGCACTATTTTTTTTTTCTTACCATACTTTTGATGTACATATTATCGCAAGTCTTATTCACAATTGATGTTGATTCAGATCATTATCAACTAATCTAATTCATTCTATTCATATCCTTCTCATTACATCATATTTTACTCGGATTACTCTGAATCAATTGACATAAAACTGATTGATCTGAATCAATTGACATAAGGTAGGGGTACAACTCTTCAATTTAAACATAAAGATGCATCTTTTGGAAGACACTTTTTTGAAAAGGTACTACAGTACCTATAAATAGAGGAAATTCTTAAGCCTAAAGGAATGAGTTAATAAGAAGAATCACAAACATACTTGCTTCACGTGAAACTATATTTTTTTCAAACCATTGCATAGTCCTTGGAGAGAAGCACATGGAAGTTCGTTGAATCCAACGTTCTGGTGCTGGGAACCGAGGATAATAGATAGTTGAATCTTGTGAGATGGATGCCTGTAGAACTACAAGCACTGAGTACAGGTGAAATTCTATCTTAAGGATAGTGTATTTATACACGCTTCTATCTTCCGTTCAAGTCAGTATGTTTTCTATTATCATATACTTGTTGATTTGATTTCGTTTGATTTCATGTTAGTATATATATATATGGGTCTGGTTCAAGGGACATCCTTTTTTCTATGACATCCTTTCTTATCCATTGATTTTGCAAATTTTTATGGGACCCATTGATAATGGATCCGATCCAACGGATAAGAAAGGATGTCATAGAAAAAAAAGATGTCTCTTGAATCGGACCCTATATATATTGTTAGTGTGAATTTGCCTATCTACTTGATTGTACGCCAACAATTTTAAAACAGAATTTCTTTATTTGGAATAGTCAAGAGATAGGAATAAGGATGGCAGCCGGCAGATGAATTGTTGAGTGTCGTGTATTCAGTACACAAAACCAACAAAAGATTAGTGGGATTCTATACTTACGATTTGAGAAAGTGATAGTCAAGGAAATTTGCAGTGGGCAAATTTTAAAATTCACAATTGATCTTGCATATATACATTTGCTGAAGAAGTTGAAATCTTCAAATCATGGTCCACGATCATGATAGAAGTGAATCTATCGTTCTTTGTTTCTAAATGGCGTAATATATGAAGTTGCCATTGTAGAAAATGTGGGGTATTGTTGGAGTTTGAATGTTTTGTCCCACAATTTAAAAAGCATTTATGTTTTATGGTTTTTTTTGTAGGCTTGACATATTATTGGACTTGGTTTAAGACTAAGTGTTATGCAATTATGTTTAAATAAGGTAGGGGTACAACTCTTCAATTTAAACATAAAGATGCATCTTTTGGAAGGTACCTTTTTGAAAAGGTACTAGGGTTCCTATAAATAGAGGAAATTCTTAAGCCTAAAGGAATTAGTTAATAAGAAGAATCAAAAACAGATTATCTTCACGTGAAAATATATCTTTTTCAAACCATTGCATAGTCCATTGGAGAAGAGCACATGGAACCGAGGATAATAGATAGTTGAATCCTATAAGATAGACACCTGTAAAACTACAAGCACTGAGTATGGGCGAATTTCTGTCTTAAGGACATTGTATTTATACACTCCTCTATCTTCTGTTCAAGTTAGTACATTTTTTATTATCGTAAATTTGTTGATTTGATTTCGTTTGATTTCATATTAGTATATATATTGTTAGTGTGAATTTGCCTATCTACTTGATTGTTCCCCCACACTTTTGTCACATTGAATCAGCAATGAAGTAAGCGCTTACTATCCTTCTATCAGATTTTTGTTTTATAGTAAAATGAACAACTCATTTGATTAAATCATGCATCCTTTTTTACTTTGTTTACAGGCAGGGGAGTGAAGGGTTACTTTGCATGGTCGTTTGTAGACAACTTTGAATGGGAATGTGGTTACACTGTTCGGTTCGGTATAATCTATGTGGATTACAAATCTCCGAATGGGACATGGTACTACAAAGAATCGACGTACTGGTTCCAAAATTTCCTGGAGAATAATATCAGCGCAAAAGGAATAAGAGAATTTGGGGTTAACAATGCTCTAGACACCGGATCGGTGTATAAAATTTGAATGCTAGAGCTATATGTAAGCTAATATAAATTATCTGCCGAGCGAGCGATCATCTCCTTGTAGAAAATATTTAAGTACTGTACTTGTGTGTACTGAGGCATATGCTCGTATGTTTTAGTTGAAATAAATTTGGAACCTCGTGTGTTAATTTGTCCGTTGATTTTCAATTTTCACATACATTATAGATGATTCTTGTTGAAATAATCTCCCACATTGGAAAGAAATACAAGTAACATATAATTAATTATAAGTGGTTCTACACCTAATATCACTAAGGCAGCGAGGCCTTTTAAGATATAGAACCCCACACCGGATAGGTGGTTAAGTTGAAAACAATATTGGTGATGTTAGTGGTGAACTATGTTGGGCTCGAAAATTTCAACTTTGTATCAAAGCCGATTTAACAAGCATAGGGGTTGTCGCAAATTTCCAAATTATGGGATGCCGAAAAATCAAAAAATTGATACTATCCACGAAAAGTCGCAAAGGATCATATTTACATGTATGTGCATATATCTGCAGAAATAGATACTGGTTGAATATGTCAGTTATGCCAAAAAGTTCGCAAAACTTTACAAATTTTTTTGCTATAATTAGTAGAATATCGAAATTATTGTATCAATTTCTATCAGTCTGCTTGGGAGACTTGTATGTGGTAAAAGGTCATGGCACATTCATTTGACTTTTCCAAATGCGACAAATCTTTTCAAGAAATGTCGGGTCATTTCAGGGTCACTTTGTTGATTTCTAGTTTCAAATGATAATGTTATTCATGGTGATGTTTAAGAACGGATAAGCCACTCATGAAGTGCTCACCATTACTTGACTTGCAGAATTAAATGATGTTGTCCTTACTCACATTATGGAGTTTGGACTCCCACAATTTAAGATGAGGTCAAATATTGCTTTCAACGCGCGCGCGAAGCTCACTTTTTCAGTTTTCATGGGCCTGCTTAGTCCAGTATTGTTTTTCCTGGCGTATATTTTCTGTTGGAGGACTGTTATGTACACTCATCTTTCTTTTTTGGACACTTAATTTCTTTGTACACCCATTTTATTTTTTTGAAACTACTTTGAACACCCAAATTTGATTAGAATTTTTCACTTATACCCTTCATTTTGTTTATTGAACAAATTTTCTTGAACACCCTTAAATTTTTCTTTGGACACCCAAAATTAGAATTTACTAAACTCGTCTCTCCCTATCTAATCAGACCCTTAGAATTCACCAAAAACTCAAATCTGATATACACCGACAACCAATTCCTAACGCGCAGCCAAATTGAAGAGGCCAATTCCCACACACAAAAAAAAACTTTGATACAATCAATGAAAATTCTTACCTTTTCTTCTTCGAATTCATCTTCTTTCATTGTGTCTTTTATAAAAAAAATCGGAGATTCCATGAGATTTAGGGTTTAGAAACATAGAGTATGATGCAAAATGACCAATTTTATTTTTTAAAAACACCTAAATAGGTGTCCATAACTTTTCTATAGGATGTACAAAGAAATTAAGTACTTATATGTAATTTCACATTAGGATACAAATGTAATTATATGTTATAAAAAAATTCAGGGTGTCCAAAGAAAAAAGACGGGTGTACATAGTAGCCCTCTTTCTGTTGGATTCCGATTATAGTCCACTTATTATTTCAATGAAAGTATTCATGTCCTACTGATTACATCATATTCCAATACCATGGTTCAAAAACGGGGTCTAGGCGGCCGCTAGGCGCTGAAAGGTGAGTAGCCACCCCGATGATTTTTGCAAAAAAGGTGAAAAAAATTGGTTTTTAGGTTTTATCTAAAAATCGGGCGCCCAGAAACCTCCTAGGCGGGCTGGGCTGGGCCGGAGCTGGGCGGGAACTAGGTGGGCTAGGCTGGTTTTTTATTTTTAAAAAATAAAGTAAAAAAGATAGAGGACTAAGCTTTCAATTTCTATGTTTTTTTTTTTTTTTTGTAATATATGTTTGACATTTTCATTTTGTAGTAGTGGAACTAGATTATCTTTGCATGTTTGAGTTTATATGTATGTTTTTATGATAGGTTTTCATTTTAGAGTTGTTTGGAAGTTGATGTATTATTATTTGATTGTTGATGAATTGATTTGGTTGTTGATAGATGTCTAATGTCGATTTGGTTGTTGATTTATTTAGATATCAATTGTTTATTTGGGTATTATATAGAATATATATATATATATATTTTAAAAGGCAGAACCGCCTAGGCGCTGTGGGTGCTAGAAGGTGGGTAACTGCCCGAGTTCTACATATCTTTTTTTTTTTAACACTGTCCAATACAAAGAGCAACATAGCTAGCTTCAGTTGCCATTATCTCTCGACTATTTAAGTTGCAGTCATCCAACCACCACAGAGATGTGTTGACGTTGAGGATGGAACAGATATCAGGGGCATAGCCACGGGGGGACTGCCAAACCAAACATTACAATCTTTAAGTACGCTGATTGGAACCCAATTTAATCAATTCTACAAATTTTATGGTGATGTTTGCGAACTGAGAAGCCACTAACTCCGACAATTCAAGATAGGAGATCAAATATTGCTCTCTACACGCCTTACTTTTTCAATTTTCATGGGCTTTCAGATTATAATCCAGTTAATGCATGTTGCTTTCAGATTATAATCCAGTTATTTTAATTAAAGTTTATTCATATCCTACTGATTACATCATATTTCAATCACATTAATGTCAGCTACTTCCTTTTAGCTATATATGTTCCTATAGAAATTGTAATAGTGTGTGACTCACGTTGATTCGCTTTGAGTTGCATATCCTAACCAAGTATTTCGTATTTCTTCCAAAATAAAATTTATATCCATCTATCTATAGTTTAAACACAAGTTCCGCAAATAGCACCCTTGCTAGCTTTAGATGCCACCTACAAAAAAAGAGGTCCCAACTATTTAAGGAATTATCTAAAATGGGCAGGGGTCAAATTGTATTCTAATTTGGTTGGGTAGTTATTTTTGTTCTGAAAGTAGCACAACTATTGCCTAATTGCACTACAAGCCACTTAGAGCACTATGTGCATACTATAAGTGACTATATCACGTAATGAATATTTAAATATTTTTTTTAAAAGATTGACTATAAACGTACTATGTGCATACTATAAATACTATATCACCTAACAAATATTTAATACTTTTTTATTCCGATTTATTTAATTTCCAAGTAAAATGTGTCAACTAATTGAAAACAAAGGTCATTTCTAGTACGATACATGTCATACATATTATTCTTGTTCTGTCTTTTATAGTCATCTTCCAAGTGAATCATGGAGTTGCAAATGCATACTATAGGTAATTCATAGTGCACCTGTAGATAAGTATAGTGCTCTAAAGTTCTTGTATAGTTCAGTATTCGTATATAAAATACAATTGATGTTAAGGTAACTTGAAATCCAGTAGATTCACGTATACAATCCACATGGACAACATTTAGTTGATTTCATACGGCTACAATGTATGCAGCATGATATGAAAGTGCAAACTGTGACAATTCAAAGTAACCTACAATATTTACAAAAGGATGAGCTACACTGAGTTTAAACCTACAGCTTCACAAGCTACTTCCATGACATAAGCAAATTACAGTTGAAAACACACCCATTGATATCAACACATTTCGTTCACTCCCAAAAATTTTAAAAAAAACAACCATAATTGCAGCAAAAAAATTGGCGGAACCATATTAAGGAGTTCAAACCTATGCACTATCACTACTTAGAGCAAAAAAAATAGCAGAAGTATGTTCAGGAATAGAAACCCTAGGTAAAGACTACAAAGAAGCAAGGTCTACTAAGGATATGCCTCATGTTTTGCAACCTCAACTACCATCTTTACCCTAAATAAGCTGATATCACTTGCATCAAAACAATTCCCAAGCGCAGCTTGTACTTCTTGTGCAGGTTACCAACAACTTCATCACTTTTTCCCTCCCCTTCATCACTTTTCCCCTCTACTTCATCAACTTTCCCCTTTGGTATGCACTTATTTGGTACACAATAGCGTTGTACACCTGTAGGCACTCCTCCACCCTCTGGTACAAGTAAACTGTAACTCCTATCCATCACTGCAAACAAATTTTCATTACTTAAAACATGCCAATTGCACCAGATTATTAGATAGACTGACAAACAAAGCATTCAAACTTGTCAAAGCTTAATCCCTAACTCCATTGATTCAAAGCAGCATCATATCAATTCATGAGATATGTAAACAAATGTTTCAAACTCAGAAACCATCATGATATAAACAAATATTTCAAACTCAAATCCATAACAAACAACCATTCGGAATCCATCATAATATAGCAGATAGCAAACCCAACAATGAGTTCTACCTTAAATCCAGATTTTGAACCCGCACATTCCATTATAGAGGCATTCGACAAAGATAATTATGGCACATTTGTACCCATCACAAACACACATGCTATTTATGCATTACTGCACATTTGTACCCATCACAAACCCACATACTATTTATGCCAATTTGATCAATTTCACCGTTTATCGACAAATTGAAATTCTAGGGTTCCAGTTCATTACCTACAGTAGCTTCGTTGTCGGCTCAATCCGCACCCCAACTAGTCAATCTTCAATGTTGTATCCTCCATTCCCTTCAACTAATCTTCTGAGTTATGGCCGCCAAGAGAGAGCGAGATCGATCGATCGATCGATTGAGAGAGAGATAGAGAGCTAGCGAAAGAGGGAGTGAATATGTTCTTTCTGAAATGGACTACGACCACACTACGATGCTTCCACTGTCTTTAATATCATGGGTTTAATTGCAAATTGTGAATAGTAATTTACCTAATGTAGAACTGCCCATTAATTGGTGCTTATTTGAATACAGTTTGATCCATTAGCTCATTTTAGATAAGAGGGCTGCTATGTACACCCAGATTTGTTCTTTGGACACCCTTGATTCTCTGGACATCCATATTAATTTTTGGGCAAACTACATTTTACCCCACAAGGTTTGGGGGTGAACATCAAATTGAACCTCAAGGTTCCAATTTCATCAATTTAAACCACAAAGTTTTCATATTGTATCAATTTGAACCTTCTGATCAAAATAAACCAATAAAATATATTTATTAAAATAATAAATATTATTAAATGCATACAAATAGATTAATACACAAAA
This sequence comes from Spiraea crenata, assembly GCA_033992175.1. Lineage (NCBI taxonomy): Eukaryota > Viridiplantae > Streptophyta > Magnoliopsida > Rosales > Rosaceae > Spiraea > Spiraea crenata. The sequence continues at coordinate 1,250,573 of JAVBHV010000022.1, forward strand.
AAAAAGGGGGGAACCACCACCGCAGCTCTACTCCAGCCTCATCACCACTAACAAACTCTCTCCCCCATCCCAACCGCCTCACTACCAAATCAAATTTGATTGCAATTTGAAACAAATGCTAAATAGAAATAGAAATTAATTCAATTGGGTTTCATATTCATGGAATGAGGTTGCATCATAACAGCGATTGACGAGACGACGCCAGTGAAGTTCGCTGGGTTTCAAGGGAGGGAAGACGGTGACGAGACGATGCCGTTTCCTTTGTCGGAGGTGGAGTGGAGGATGGTGGTTCCTTCGGATTATTCGCCCCACCATTTTGGGGCGTATAACCAGTCGCTTTTGTCCTCAATATGGCGGCGTACGGCAGGCTTTGTAGAGACGATATCAAACCCATATACACAAACACTTCCCTCTTCATCTTAACCTTACAAAACCCACTAAACAACGTATTAAAAGTAACCAAATCAGGCCTACACCTTCCTACTCCAAATGAAGATTATAGCTGATGAAACGCCTAAGTGAGCCATTTTGCACACACTAGTTGTCAGACCTAGGGACATCCTTAGTCCCCCACAACTAATAAGATTCAGACAGGTTTGCTTTAACAGAAATTCCTGAATTTACCATCCAAGCAGAAGTGTAAGACGAGCTGAAGGCAACCTTTCACCCAAAGCAAGCATTCCAGCAAGTATACCAATCACAATTGATGCCACAGCAGCACATGTAGACACTACAATTGCCCTCCCATGCTTTAACCCCCAAGTCTGTTCACACAGAACAACTCACTAACAATAATAAAACAAAGATAAATTATACATAATAGAAACGACAATAACTAACTTAGAAAACTAAGGAGGCATTTCCACCAGGCTGAAATATTATATTTGCATACAAAGGAGATAACCGAATTGAACGAAGAGGAACGAGGATAGTACCCTTTGGAGAGCAGGTCGGCGAGGATTTGATTTGAAACCCGACATGACCCAGTTTCCATGAATATGAAACCCAATTGAATTAATTTCAATTTCTATTTAGCATTTGTTTCAAATTGCAATCAAATTTGATTTGGTAGTGAGGCGGTTGGGATGGGGGAGAGAGTTTGTTGGTGGTGATGTCGAGGCAGGAGTAGAGCTGCGGCGGTGGTTCCCCTCTCTTTCTTGTGCATTTATCTATGGGAAAATTTCACTCAGACCCCCTGAGGTTTGGCCTAATTCTAGTCAGCCCCCACAGGTTTGATTTATTCCATTCACACCCCAAAATATTAACTCTGTTAATGTTCTCAAACGGCAGAATAGTATTTTTCAGCTATTCTCAAGTCCAGGCCGTCTCTTTCCATCGTTCTCATCCCTCTCATCGCATCCCACCCAACCCCGAACCCACGTTCCCTTTTCTTCATCAAATTCAACTCCATAACCCGTTATTCCTCTTAACTGACCCTTGTTCCTCTGAATCTTGCTCCCAAACAAACCCGTAATAATATGCAATCGAATAGAACACCAATAATTATGGAGAAACAATACGCATATAACACGAAACACATTATGAATCATATGATATGGTTTCCACAAATTCAAACATCATACAACCAAAACCCAACAAGACTTCCAACTCCTGTTGAGCACCTTCGGAGATCGCCCCCAATAGTCAACACAGACTGAAACAATAGAAAAAGAACAGAAATCCAATTAAACAAAAAAAAATCAAATTAAATAAAACTTTGGGGCCAAAGGAAAAAAAGAAAAAACTCCCCTTCAGAATTTGTGTTTACAGTTGTCTCCAAATTCCAATTCGCTCACCGATTTCCGCATATCTGTTCCGATTCCGACGAAAATCGAAAACCCTAGAGAAATGTTCCTGCTGGAGCACGAGAAGATCCGCAAACGAATTTGACATCGGCAAATTTCATTCCTTCATTTCGTTCTCCGTCGGCGGCGAACTCGTTCGAATTCCGATTCCAAACACCGGAGAAGCTTGGGCTTTGCTAGGGTTTGCTTTCCATGGCCGACGCTCTGACCGTGATTCCGGCGTCGGTGCTCCGCAACCTCTCCGACAAGCTCTACGAGAAGCGCAAGAACGCCGCGCTTGAGGTCTCTCTCTTTGTTTGAACTGATTTTTTGGTTTTAGGTTTTGGAGTGATTTTCAGTTGGATCTTGAGTTGAATTTTGTACGAATTGTTGTTTTGATCGTGGAAATTAGGTTGAGGGATTTTGGGTTCTGGAGTTGAATTTGATGAAGAAAAGGGAACGTGGGTTCGGGGTTGTGGGTGGGATGCGATGAGAGGGATGAGAACGATGGAAAGAGACGGCCTGGACTTGAGAATAGCTGAAAAATACTATTCTGCCGTTTGAGAACATTAACAGAGTTAATATTTTGGGGTGTGAATGGAATAAATCAAACCTGTGGGGGCTGACTAGAATTAGGCCAAACCTCAGGGGGTCTGAGTGAAATTTTCCCTTTATCTATTTGTATGCATTTAATAATATTTATTATTTTAATAACTATATTTTATTGGTTTATTTTGATCAGAAGGTTCAAATTGATACAATATGAAAACTTTGTGGTTTAAATTGATGAAATTGGAACCTTGAGGTTCAATTTGATGTTCACCCACAAACCTTGTGGGGTAAAATGTAGTTTGCCCTTAATTTTTAAAATTTCTTTGTACACCTAAAATTTAGTTATAATTTTCCATATATACCCTTAACAAAATTAATCTATCCATATCCTAACCCCATCCATGGTTAGCCCCAAGTTGCCAGAATAGTTAAAGTCACAAAGCTTGTTGATAACATTATGAATCAAAGAGCAAAGTTAATTAGAAGATGTGTTCGTGGTTAATTAATTTTGTGGGTTGGGAAATGGAATCTTCTTCTCTTTCTCGGCAGTGTTATCTCTTATGTTCCCAAGCCATATTTTGTTTGATGGTTTCGATGTGTTTCGGGGAGGAATTGAACACTAAATCAAAGGGTATTTAGCCGATTTGCCCCCTTAACTTGTACGCTACTTTTAATTTGCCCCCTTAACTTACATTTTTAATCAATCTCCCCCCTTCCGTTTAAATTAACTAAATTGGCAGTTAAAAAAGCCCACGTGACCTGCACGTGGGGGCATTTCTGTCAAAATGTTACTTCATTTCTTTGGGTTCCTTTTGTTTCTCAGAAAACTAGGGGAGGAAATGGATTTCCATCTGTTGAAAAGATTGAGACTTTATCAATGGAATCCAATCAGCTCCCAAATGGCCAAACAGCTCCCCGCCGCCGCCGCCAACGACCCTGCCCACCTCCTCCGCATCTATTCCTCCCTCCACCAAACCCATCACCACCTCTCCAATTTCCTGTCCGCACCCCACCAAACTCCGCTGCCCCAGCGGCAGACCTCCCTCTCATCCGCCACCGGTAACGAGCCGATGGAAGTCGGAGACGGAGGCGGAGATTGTGACAAGGGGGGCTAATTCCGAGGACATGGTTGATATGATTGAGGAGCGGATCAAAGATTGTTTTATAAATAACAAGCGGCCCAAGAGGCGGCTTTCGCCGTCTGCGGTGGCGGTGGCGGAGGAGAGGCGGATGAGTGGCGGTGATGGGGATGTCGGGGGTTTGAAGGATTATTTTGATGCTCATGGATCAAAGTTGAGGGATTTGGAGCTTGTGTACCAGTTCCATGGGTGAGACCAGAGGAGTTCAATCTACTTGCAGTGAGTTTTGTTCATTCATTGTCTTTTTCGATTTGGAACAAGGTTGCCTGAAATGTGTGGTGATTTCATTTCGCAATGCAATGCTTGTAAATGGGTTGTTTTTCTTGACATGGATTTCGGGTTTGGGTTTCTGAAGAAACAGAGGAGAAAGAGTGCATGCTTTGGTGTTTTGTTTAGTGAACTTGTTTGGCTTCCAAGATGTGAACATTCGTATTGAAAACGTGTTCTTGCTGTGATTTTATGATTTGGGTTGTGGTCTATTGAACCAATCAAGATTACTTTTTTGATTCATTTTTTGGGGAATGTGAACATGCGGCGGAGAACGAGAATTGGATTGGGAAATCCATTTCCTCCCCCAGTTTTCTGAGAAACAAAAGGAACCCAAAGAGATGAAGTAACATTTTGACAGAAATGCCCCCACATGTAGGTCACGTGGGCTTTTTTAACAGCCAATTTAGTTAATTTAAACGGAAAGGGGGAAATTGTAAATTGATGGGATTTAAATCCCTATCAATTAAAATTTTGTTAATTGTGAATTCTCTTGTTTGGATGAGGAAATTTCTAATTTCTAAGAATTTGCAAAATGACAGAAATTGTAAATTCACTTGTTTGGATACATTTAAATTTTTGAGAAATTCAAACCTTATTTTAAATCCAATAAAATTTCAACTCAACAAATAAAATGTGATGTCAATCAAGGATCAATGATGCCTCGCTGCACTTGATAATCATGAAACATCTTCAATGCCAATTCGTCCCGAAAATTTATCCATTGATTAGTAGCTTGAATACATGTAATCCTTTCTTGCGAATTACTTGCACTTACCTCCATAGTTGACTGGCTTGCTATCTCATTGTCCACAGAAGCTAGAAATCGTAACTCTTGATCTTCTAAAGCATGATCATCAACTTGCTCTGTTCGTATGAAATTATGCAATATAAAACAAGCATTTATAATTCTCACTTGTGTTTTGATGTCAAAAAATGAAGGTGTGCGCAGTATACTCCATCTCTTTTTCAGTAGACCAAACGTCCTTTCAATCACGTTCCTGGCAACTGAATGACAAAGATTATACAACTCTTTGTGATTTTCAGGTCGATTGTTCCCACTCCATTCACTTAAGTGATATCTAGTTCCTCGATATGGTGCTAAGAAACCTGGTCCATTTGTATAACCCGCGTCCACAAGAAAATACTTATCTACAAAAGAAATTTGCATACAAGAGTTAGAAAGTGTAATCTTACATGTTTTTTATTTGAAAATAGTATTATATATTACCTTTTGGAACATTGAACCGGTTGTTCCTACATATAGCGTCTCGCAGGACACGTGCATCAGATGCAGAGCCTTCCCATCCAGGTAAAACATAGATAAATCTCAAATCTGGAGCACACACCCCTAAAACATTAGTTGAAATATCTCCCTTTCTATTTCGGTATCTCGGTCTTTCATTGGCTGATACTGTGACTGGGATGTGAGTTCCATCAAGTGCACCAAGACAATTCTAAATATGACATAACAACAAAATGTGTAAGCCGTAAGTAATCGATAACAAAACTAAAATAATGAATTTAGTTTTGCATTAGCTATAACTTACCTCAAACCACTGCCACTTGTTTTGTTCTGAAGTCTCAATATTGTATGGCTGGAATTTCACGTATTCTTGAGTTACTCTCATCACTGCATACAAAACTCTTTGGAACTGCCAACTAATTGTCTCCGTAGAACGATAATAGTCAAAACCAACTTTTCTCAGTTTCAAATTGTGGGCAAGTATATTAAAAAATATTGCTACAGATTCTTCAATAGAAACACTTCTTGTTCGAACCAACCCACCAATATCTTGCAAAATTCTACCAACTTCTTAAATGCATTCTTGCTTACTCATAATTGTTCAATGCAAGAGCTTTCTCTACCATCGTACAAACGTTGAAGATAACACTGTCTTTCTTCATCCCAGTCACGTGTAGGCTCTTTAACACGAATTTTTTTGTAGTACCATTGCACTACCATCACGATAAAGGACATGAATGTGGCTACAATAATTTTCCTTCTTTTCCTATTTTTCTCTTCAGCTGTAGCACGCTTCCGTTTTAATCTCGTTAACATGTTATTAAAACCAATTGCATCCATCCTGTTGTCAACACAATTATATAAATGCATTGAATCACATGAGTTGTTGCTTATAGACTATAATTTTGAAAAAGTACCAAGTAGTAACGATAATGGTGAAAAGAAACTAATTGAACACAAAGAAAACAAATAAAAAATATCAAGCAATTGATGATGTATGTTATGTATACTGTATACATAACCCATTCTAATATTAAATCAATTAAATCAATTCTTAACAACAACAAATATCATATCAGTCCCCCACCCAAACAAAAACCAAACAGTAATCGGCCCCACCCCCACCCCCACCCAAACAAATAGGCTTTTTTGCCCGGGCCTCCCCGCCGCTCCCCCTCTTTCTCCCTCCTCGCTCTCTCTCCCCCTCCCCCGTCCCCCCCGTTCCCTGTTTCACCCCTTCCTCTTCCCCCTCCGTCTCTCTGATCTCCCCCCTCTCTCTCCTCTCCGTTCCCCTCCCTCCCCTCTCCTCCGCCGTCCTTCCCGCCTCCCGTTGGCGCAAGGACACTAAGCACACAAAAACCAGACAGGACGGCCTGGTGAGACACACTAGAGCACAGGGCTAAAGATAGACAATACACAACCAACAAAAAAGCCAAACAAATACGATCTGTACAACTTCTCATCAACCCAGAAAACTCAAACCATTTTTTCCAGAATTCCAGCGAAAAAAATTTCTTGTCTACAGCCTAGAAAAATCAAACGAAATCATCACAAATCTCAACAAAAACAGACTGAAGATAGTTCGAAATTTAACCTTGAAATTGAAGTTCGACGACAACCGTAGCGATGATTCTATTTCTCTGCGTGTGAAGATATGCAGATATGGGTTTTGCTCGAAAGTTAATAGGAAGGTTTGGCGCCAGCAGGAGGTTTGGCGCGCTCGAAATCTCCTGCTGAGGAAAAAGAGATTTCCGCGCTTGAAAGATTTGTCAAATTCCCACTCTTTTGGCGGAATTTGTAACTCGGAAATTGGAGGGCCAATTTCCCCGACTTTTCCGGCATAGCAATTGGGAATTTCCTCTTCTTTACACCCAAACACTTCAATTTCTGATTTTCCGACCTCAATTCCCAAGTTTTAGTTAATTCCAGGGAATTGAATCCTCATCCAAACACACGGTAAGTTAAGGGGGTTAATTTTCTAAACTGTAAGTTAAGGGGGCAAATCAAAAGTAGCGTACAAGTTGATGGGGCAAATCGGCTAAATACTTCTAAATCAAAATAATTGATGATGTTCAGCACTGATTTCAAGCCTCAATTGATTACATTGAGCTCCACAACAGTGGGCCTCCAAATTTGACCAGATTTCTACAGATTCAATCATTCAATATCCTCATGTCAAATCCAATTGACCAAATTTGCCCAGTTTCAAGCTTACCTTTGTTAATGCGCTGTGAGATCTTAAGTTGCCAGCGGCAAGAAGAAAGGAAACTTTCGAAGACCAAAATGGCGAGCCTATGGAGCACTGCGGTCGGGTGATTCACTCCTTTTTCAATATTTATAACAAAACCCGTTTCGGCTTTTTGTTTAGTGGGTATTTTTTCAAGCCCTTAATTGTAATTTAATAAGAGGATATAAAAGTAATTATATCTCATAAAAAATTTAAGGGTGTCCAAAGAGAAAATTTGAATGTATATAGCAGCCCTCTTAGATAATTCCCCCAACCATTTTAGTTGTCAAACGCATCGAGCGAATCCAAGCTCCGAACAGGCGTGGCCCAACATGAAGTAGCTCTCCATAGATCTGAGAAAACCCCGCTCAACTTGGACACACGAGGCCCATTAATGAATGGGATACCCATATTCAAGTGCAAGTCAATGGGCTTGAATCAGGTTGGTTTACTAGCCCAGGTCACTGACTTAACTCAGATCTTGATCTGGTTGCAATTTTTCCCCCTCTCATAAGGATCATTAACTTCTCTAAAATAAATGTTCCTTACCTTTTAGCACAAATAAATAGTTTTAACTGATGAAGGTCCCTTCAATAGGTAAACAGTAAAATCCACTTGTCGCTGAAGCTGATAACCTAAACGGACAAATCTCACGCTACATACATCTTCGGTCGTTTCATGTGAAGCTCAAAATCCCTTTTATCATTTTCCCTCAGGATCAAAGATACGTTGTCCAAACTATACACAATTGTAATAACAATACCAACATTGCGTATTGCAAAAAACCCTGTACACATGCTGGCATCAGAGTCCCCAGATGGTGGGTAAGGGAAAACTACACAACAGGAACAACCTAACCCAGACTAACCAACCTGGGACGTATCGTTTACATTATCTTGATTACATTATCTTGATTAAGTCACTAGAGCCTGTACATCCTCATGTAAAGTTACCTGCTAAAGTGCTGAGTAGTACAAGAAAATTGAAAACAAAGTGTGGTCTAAATTGGCGTCTTCAAACCAGTTTTCGAACCTTGAACTACAAGAATCCGGAAGTAATCCTTTTTAGTGTAAAAACTCACCATTCTATCAGCCAAGACAACCCAGATCATTCCCACTAGTACAAATCCTTTGTTTTCAAACACCCTAATTCTCATAAAATCAGGTTGCACTTGGTATTGGTTGAACCTATACACCAAGTACATTCACATTTGTCATCTTAACAAACAAAACTATGATGAAAATACTACTTTTGAGGTAAACTACGAACTATAGAACTTCGAAAATTACTGATTAGGAGTTCCCAGCCAAATATCTTAAACGTATTAGCCAAGCTCAAGTCCAAATGCAGCCATGTATTCCATATGCCAAAACAAAGTGTAAACAGCAACCCGGACTTCAGTTGGTTACCCACTCAACCCTCTCCCATCCCTTCTTGTTCGTAACTCTGAAAGATTTGGCTTCAACAACATAAGGACAGGATATGTTGTTATGTTCAAACTGTTTCAAAACAGATAGGGACAAATTTCACCTATTCCATTGTCACTACTTGCCATACCCTTATCTATTCGCTTCAAGCATACACCTTAAATGCAATAGGAAAGGTTTGCCCCTAACTCGCTGTTCGAGACCCATAGCTACTCTCCCATTCTAAAAACGCTTATGCCTCAAGTATCTTAAAACTAAGTAACATTTTGTTCTTAAAACTCTCTTAGATACTATCCTTCTATTATAGACCATTAAAGCTCTTGAAGCTTCGGAATACCAGTCTTTTCAATTTTTCTCAAGCATTAGTATAGAGGCCTGTTTCATATTTCTCCTTGTAGAATACTTTTAACTCAAACCATAGAACAGGGTAATACAGTGCAAGCTATCTAGACAAATAAAGCTAGCATTATTCACTGACCATCAAACCAATGTATGTTGACCAAAAAATCAAATCAATATACAAATATGGAACATCTAGAAAGATTCAAAATTCTTTTATTTTTCTCTGATGAGCCTTTTAAGAAGTAAATGAGGTTTACTATATTCAAAAATAGTAGTTTTCTTTGCAGAAGTAGGCTTAAACTCTTTCACAGGCCAACTCGGAAGTCATAGAATCAGCATAAATCTAATATTTAAATATGCAGTACGCACTCAAAGTCTCAGGCATGCATCAACATGTTTTAGGTGTAATGCTGGAAAAAGAGAAGTCATCAATGCAACCCTAACAATCAACCATTGAAGCAAAAGAAAAAGGCTAAACTGAAGACACCAATATATCACTTAGAAGCATTATGTAGAGGGAGAAAATGATCTTCTCAGAATAGTTAATTGTACAAAACATAATACAACCATTTTAGTTAAAACTACGTGATATAAAATCTACATTTTTTCCGATTAATTGCAAAGGAAAAAGAGCAAACTGAAAGCGACAGCAACTGCTTAAAGCCTTAAATATCCGCAAATTGTACAATGCAAAAAATACGATAGTCAAAAATTAACATATTCGAGCACCATGGGAAAACTACATCCATCAGAATGCATTTCAAACTTCACAATTTAAATAGAAGGAACTTTGATACCAGCATACCAAAGAAAGAACAATTAGCCAGAAAAAGAAGGAAAAACAAGAGATTTGCTAGGTCTCACTTTCTGTCAGGTGATTGCTCTGGCAATGAAAAAGGAAGGAACCAATGCAACAGGCTACTGTACTCTCATCTGCATTCAACACCAGCTTCAGCAGCACGACGGGGCTTGTTTTTCCGCCTGCTCCCATTATGCCGAAATCCATTAGACTTAGTTGAGTCATCAGTGCTTGATCGTGATCCAACACCATTTTCCTCCTTAACCGAATCTGATTTCTCTTTTACCTGTGAGTTCCGTTTCCTCTTCTTGCCATTCTCTGCTGCAGAGGGGCTTTTTACCTCCTTGGTAGAAATACCCGCCTTTCCATTCTCACTGTCATCGGCTTCAATTCTTTCTGCTTCTTCTTCATCGATCTCATCTTTTAGTGGTTTTTGAGGCCTTCCCCTTCTCTTCTGTGCGGGGATTTTTTCTTCCTCACCACTTCCAGGATCATCATGATTGGTGACAGTTAACCTCTTCCCTTTTCCTCTACCTCTACCCATAATCTCAAAACTCCACCGAAGAAAAGATCATGCAATAAAAGGTTATTTCTGCAAAGGAAACGCATACAAGATGTTACTTCGACTAATAGGTATAACTGAGGATCAATTAGCAAATCATTCCCACTATGATTCAGTAAACAGGAATTAGGAGACTTGCATGTAGTAGCTTATTAAAAAGATATGACGACCTAATCATTGGATTTATGTAACTGTCAAGCAACTAAATAGATAGACAATGTGGAAAACATATAATGACCAACCCAAAGCAGATGGAACCAATGCTCATTCAAACAATTGAGTAATGCCTAAATGGCAGTGGCTAGTGGGCTGCTACCAGGCTCCACTCCTTCCCATAAACCATGAACATGGATATAAAGACATCCCATTGCAAAACTTTCGGGAATTTAAATTTGTTTAGGTGTATTTTGCCTTTTAAACAATGAATGATGAATAAACTTGTTTGACAACAGCTCTGCTGGAGTCGTTTAACTTTCACATGGCATCACAACAATAACGCTGAAGCACTTGTGATAAAGCATCTTATGATGAAACGTCATCTTAAGAATGAGTTCCATCTGACTTCCACAATGAATTTTCATCTTGATAAAAGCTAAAGATTAGTAAGCCTCCGTAGGGTGAAGTAGTAGATTTCATCAAGTCCCTCAACCAAGGAAAACACTCTAACTCTAAGAGTGCGCTCTTCCGTTTTGTAGAGCAAGCAAATTAGGCATCAAGGAAAGTTACATGTCAAAACTCCTGTATCTGAAACACAGCTTATGTGTTTTGAACCAAATAGTTGAACTCTGCACCACTCTATTTGAGATCTTACATGCATGTTGACCAATCTTTAAACAAAACTACTAACCAAAAGATTCAGACTTTTGAGCCAACAAAATCGAAATTACTACAGGTTTACACTTAACAGTTAAAGAAGAGATCAAAATCCAACCTAAGGGAAGTAAATAACAGGAGAAATCTACATCTCGGCAAAGAATCAAACTTCGACAATAGGTAAAATGAATAAAATAACTTGAACTTCCAGAACAACACAGACTCTCCAAGAAACTATAAAAGCAAGATCCAAATGAACTGCATACAACTGAGCTGACTAACCATCCAAATCATATCTTTCTTTTTCCCTAATAGCCAGCATCAGAATCATCTCAATTAGCTTGAACCTCAAAATCCCACAAACATCAAATACAGAAAGCAACAAAATAGAAAACCAAACGCATATTCCCATAAAAAAAAATATAAAAAACAAAGATAAAAGAGAGATATGAAACTGACCTGGAGTGAAAAAAGTGCAAGGTGCATCTTTTAACAAGAAACCCACAACTGGGAATCTGCTAAAGCAGCCATGGGAGGCTCAGAAAAGACCCAAAACGATGTGGGTTTTGCTCAGTGGGTGGATTTGCAGTGACAAAAATGGAGATTTTCAATTGGAAAAGCTATGATCTAAAGGGGAAATCTTAGGCACCCAGATCAAGAAACTTTGAGATTCGAAGAGATTAAGGATTGGCATGTGAGGCAGAACAAGTGTAGCAAACTGGGAGAGGAAGAGAGAGAGCTGAGAAGGAAGGGTGAAGAGATATTTGTTGATTGGCTCTGTAGTCTGCGACTCTGTAAACTGTGATGTGTGTGTGTGTGTTTTATATGTATGTGTAAGAAACTCGAGATTACAAGGTCATTTTGGTAAGTCCAGTGGATGTTTTTTTGGGTTGAGTTTCTTCTGAAAACATTCAAAACTCCAAAGTCATATGCTTTGCATCAAACAGTCTCCCAAATAAATAAAAGTATTGTTGATAAAATAAAATAAAAATATATCACTGTATTGTTTGATAATCTGTGTGCTTCACAGTTCACACACTGGTAAAAATGTCAACAACTTGTATATGCCTATATGGGACCATTTATTTTCTACCAATGAAGAGAAAAGAAAGAGAGTATGCTATACAGTCTTCACTTTCTTGTACGAGTTCTCGATTTAATCTTAGCAAAGAATGAGCACATTTGCTTTAACTAAATTAGCTAAACTCAATTTCGTAAAATTGTAATTTGAACGATGAAGATTCATTAATTACAAGTATGTGCGCAAAGTCATTAGACACTTAAGAATGCCCTTAGTAAACGTTTTTGCTAAAAAAGCAACTGTGGTTTGTCCAACGAAAATAATTATGGTCATTTGATTGTTGGAAAGATATTGTGATCGGAAGTATTAGGAACAATGTAAGGTTGATAGGATGTTCATTGTTTACTTCATGGTTTAAAAGCTTTAGTAAGCTAGCGTTTTGTTCTCTTGTGTACGTTTTTGTATGATCTTGTTGGTTAGAAAGATATGAAGAGAGAGGTGGTCTTGTAACCAACCTTATCTACTCCACTAATTTTGCCCAAGCCATATCCCTATTTCTATGCCTTCAATTTTACCTTCCATAGCCACTATTCTTTTCCTCTCAAGGCAATTTTCAGAGGGCTGTGAAGCCCAAGAGAAGCTCATCTTAGGAGGCTCCCCTAGTACTAGGGCAATTACTTAGTAGTAGTGAGTTGTATCTCATTATTATATCAACTTCATTCTTCGTATATAAGTTACGTGAGAAGCAATATAAAGATAAAAGCCATACAGTCATGAACCTCTCTCCAATATCATGGACCATGTCAAAGGGCGCTACTTAACCATTTATGGCATACTACGCTTCCTTTTGTGAGACTTTTGTGACTGCAGATGATGAAACTTAATTGGCCGACACAACTCGATGCAAGCTGTAATATAATAATGCCTCATGAAAAAAACAAATTTGTTTGACATTTTTCTTTGAAATTTCAATAATCTACAAGAGCATGCAGCTCACGTCGTAGGATTTAGATGGTGAAAGGAGGACAAATAAAAGAGAATTTAAAACCTTTGTCATATTTTCTTAACTCAATTGGAGGTTTCTCAACCTAAATACTTGACTCATGTAAAGGCAACCAGAAAAAGAACCAAAAATTGATTATGGATGACAGCGAGCTTCATCTATGGAAATCCTGTAGTTCAATTTGGTCCCAAAATCTGGATAAGAACCTCACTTTCTATCAGAAATGAAGAAAATAATACAACACTAAAAATCCATATGTGTTTCCTCTTTTTGTATTTTCCCAAACAAAGTTGATGAAGTTGCACCTCTCCTTTGACTTTCTGGCTAACCCCCATGGTTTTCTGCACAAAGCATGTGTCTTCAAGACTTGCAATATACACCATTAATTAAAGGGTAACTACACAAACTTCCACACCAACAAACAGTCCTAGTCTTGAGTGTACTTATGCATGATTTATTAATTCTACGTATTTAGAATTTACTTTTAAACTGCACAAGTTTTTCTTAACAAAGCTTAACATGTTTTCAAATCATTACATGTTTTTATTTCTACACAAAGTAATTGAATTGCTACAACCAATATCCATTAATATCTTGCTTGCCACAAGAATTTTGAAAATTTGGTGGATGTGGGTCTTGGAACAAAACAAATTAACATGTGGGGGCTGATAAAGTGGTCCAAGAGACCCCCCACACCCTCCAGTACATAGACAACAACTACAGTATGTAGGGGCAGGGCATGGTTTCCTTCTATTTCAAGCCTCCATGCAATTATTGGAAGAATGATTTAAGACCCTATTCTTTCAGAGCTATACTTAGTCCATATAGCTTTGGATCCCTTTTGAGCTTTCGTCCAAATATTTACATTAAAAATATGGAGGTCTATGAATTCATAAGCAAAGTTTGGACTTTATTCAACAAAATCTTGCCTAATTACACCTTTTCATCCCAAATTCCACGCGTTTTCTTTCAAGTATTAAACAGATCAGGGAAACATGCATTCACAAAAAAAGCCAACCTACCTGAGCAACACTCCAGTTCAATCTCAGTTTCATGAACATGTATTAAGCACAATGATATATTCAAGAACATTCAACGAGTTTACCTTAGTGGTTTACCAATGGTGTCGCATGTCAAAAATTTGGAACCTAAATTTATATTGTGCTGCAGATATTTTGATGTGAAACAAAAATGGAAAGATCAAAACTTACTGAACTGTTTCTATTTTATTAGAGGCAGAACTTGGATGCATACTTTGTTTGTTCACTTCTTTGTTACCTCTACCCAGCCAAAGCCACCCTTTTGCCGAGCCAACTATTTCCCGCTTTCTTAAGTACCTTCCTCTGTTTCATCACCTGCCTTACGTTCTCAACCTCTTCCCATTCTCCATCAGCAGCATAGATATTTGAAAGTGTTACAAAACCTCCAGGTCTCTTTAACTCCATCTTGAGAAGAGTTTCAGCCATCAATTTAGCAAGATCTCTTCTTCCATGGACTTTACACCCATTGAAGAAAGCCCCAGCGATGGATTCAGTGACTTCTGCTGGCATATCCTTAACCAATTCGTAAGCTTCTACCATCTTCCCTGATCGGCACAAAAGATCAACAACACAAGCATAATGCTCTTTACTTGGCTCAACTCCATGACTCTCTTTCATGGTCCTGAAGATCTCTAAACCTTTTTCTACATAACCACTATGGCTGCATGCTGAAATTACACTTATCAAAGTCACTTCATTTGTCTGCACGCCTTCCTCTTGCATTCTATCGAAAAGCTCTATCGAAGAATCAACCATACCGTACTTTCCATAACATCCGATCAGCGCATTCCACGATGCAACATGATTCACAGGAAGCAGATCAAATACACTTCTAGCATTCTTCACACTACCACACTTCGAGTACATATCAATAAGAGCACTAGCAACAAAGACGTTTATGTCAAAGCCCATCCTATAGATCAATCCATGAATTTCACCCCCTTTTTGGATTGAACCAACCAATCCACACGCCGGGAGCAACCCTGTGATAGTCACAAGATTCGGTTTAATTCCAGACACCAGCATGACACTGAACAGCTTGAATGCTTCACCAGCATGCTGGCTTTGGGCAAAACCAGAAATAATTGCATTCCAAGTAACCAAATCAGGAACCAACCCTTCTTTCGTCATCCTAGAGAGGAGCGCATACACTCGATTCACATCTCCACACCGGGCAAACCCGGCTACCATTGCATTCCATGTGAAATCATTCGGTTCCAATCCATCCACCTTCATCCTCTCAAACAAAAGGAGCGCTTCATCACTCTTCCCTACACTAAAACACCCGCATATCATCGACGTCCAAGAAGCCACATCTCTATCAGGCATTTCATCGAACACTTGGTGAGCACAACACAAACTCCCACATTTACAGTACATATCGACCAATGCATTCCCCAAAGACACATCCTTTTCGAAACCCAGCTTATTCACCATCGCATGAACTCCTCTCCCCTTACTCAAATCCATCAAACCAATGCAAACTTTAAGCATTGTCGAAAACGTAAACTTATTGCCATGAACTCCCAACTTTCTCATCGAACAAAAGTACCCAATCGCCTCCTCGAACTGCCCATTGAAGGCCGATGACAACGCCATCCAATTGAATGCGAAAACGTTCGGGTTTGGAGTTTCGTCAAGCACAAGCTTTGCAGAGCGCATATCGCCGCAACCAGCGTACATCCCGACAAGCTTCGAGCTCAGAGATAAGACGTTCGTGTCGACCCCGCTCGTTAACAACGCTGCATGAACTTGCTTGCCTTGTCTCAGAGCTTTTGATTTCAGGCATTTTTGCAAGCACGAAGCCAAATCGTCTGGGGAAAATTTGAATATCGAAAAAGATGGTGTTCTCATTGCTTTTAGATCATTTCAAAAAACCACCCACCCTTTTTTCCGGCGCCCCCCCTTAAAAAACAAAGGGGAGGGGGGAAACCCTCCGGGGGGGTTTTTTTTAGAAGAAAAAAAAAAAAAAAAGCACGCCCGTTAAAAAAAAAAAACAAACCACCCCTTTAAACTCAAAAAAAAAAAACCAAAAAAGGAAAAAAAAGGGGGGGGCCCTATAAAAAAAAAAAAAAAAAAACAAAGGGGCGGGGGGCGCGCCCTCACTAATAGCAGTGGCACCGCGGGGGCCAAAACAGCGGCGATCCAGCGGGATCGCCCTTCGGACGAGGAAATGACCGGCAGCGCGAGAAAAATCTGTCGGCCAACCGTCGGCGATCCAGCGAGCGGCAGCGGCAGAAGCTCGGCTGGCCAGCGCCCCTGCCGACGGTCGGCGGGTGCGATCTGACATCATGGCTGACGTCAGAGCGCACTCGGCTCTTTTTTAATTCCGACGCGTGCATTACACGCGCGCGTCCGGCGCGTCGGGTGCTGACGTCACCCGACCAACATCTATTTTTTTTTACCGTTGCGCGCTGCCACGCGGCAGCTCCTGAGACGCCGGATCAAACTAGCCGTTGTGATCCGACGGCCCAGAAGCTGCCACGTGGCAGTTCAGTTTAAATTTTTTTTTTAAAATCCGAAAAAAATCCAATTTTTTTTCCTATAAATACTACACATCCTATATTTTCTTATACACCAAAATAATTTCCCACTCCATCATTCATATATTTTTGCTATATTTTGCTCATTTCCACATAACACTTCATCACTCTTCGTTCATCTTCATTGAAGCAAAATGTCTCGCCGCGCCGAAACTTCCACACAAGCTGCGGGCACTTCGTGGACCGATGAAGAAAATGTTCAGCTGTGCAAATCATGGAAATTTATATGCCATGACTCGGTCACCGGTTCCGAAATGCAATCTCCCCAAATGTGGCAAAAAATTACCCAACACTTTGCTGCTCATCTTCCCGGCACAGTTCGAAATAAAGGAGCTTTAATGAGTCATTGGGCAAAGCGTTTGAACAAGGATTTAACAAAATGGAAGGAGGCATTGGGCAAAGCGAGGGACAATACAGGGAGTGGCTATGCTTTAGACGACGAGGTACATATTTTGTCATTTTTTTTTAGTACTATAATTTTTACCCAGGTGTTGATAATTTGAATTTAATTTGAATAGATACGGCATGCGCAATTGTGGTTTGGCAGTGATAAAGGCAAGACTTTCACATATCATACCGGCTGGGAGGTTATCAAGGATTGCCCGAGGTTCCGGATTGTCGTAAACAGGGATTCAACCCCTACTGAAAATGATTTAGGAAATGATTTCATGGGTGAGGGTGAACCGAGCTTGCAAGAGTCACCGGGAGTAACCCCGGGTGAAGTGAATTTAGCCGATGATAGTGAAGCATATCATACTCCTACTCCAGATGCCTCGGCCTCTAGGAAGAAAGGCAGCGAAAGCTGCAAGGAAACAGTCCCCCAATCTCTACCAAACAGAAATGTTGAGTGAATTTGCGAAGAATAATGCATTGCGGCTTGAAGACGCAAGGAAAAGGGAAGAGGTCAGAATTGAAGAGCGTGCGAGAGATGAAGAAATATTTCGGATAGCGCAGGAGGAAAAGGCAGCTCGAAGGCAACGAAAGTCAGAGGAAAAGGCAGTTCAAAAACAACAAAATGATGACCGCGTAACTATGGCATTGGATACAAGTCAGATGACTCCGAACGCTAAGGCCTTTTGGGCGGAGGAGAGACAAGCAATTACTCAGAGAAGGAGGCTTTTTAGGGATGGCCAATCTAGCGCCTCTGCCCAATTTAATGAATGGTATAATCAGCAGTGATTAATTTGTAATATTTTTAATTTTATTTGAACGCTTTATTAGTATGTAATGTTTTATTTTATTTGAACGCTTTACTAGTATGTAATGTTTTATTTTATTTGAACGCTTTATTAGTATGTAATGTTCAATTTTAAATTCAAATAAATATTTATTCGTGGCAAATGAACGTACTTTTGTATTTAAACGAAATAAACACACATACATTTATTAGTAATGAAGGCAGATGTCGGCAATGAAGGCAAAGGTTGAAGAGGGCCAACAGCCACTTGCTACCAAAGATGTCAGAATTATTCAATGCTTCTGCCAACATCATCAACATTGAAGCATCATTTCTACCACACATTGAAACATAGAACCAAACCACACACTTACACATAAATAGACCACACATTTATGGCTTTACCTCTCTCCTACTCACTCTTCTTCACACCACTCGTTCATTTTGATGCCTTCCAATAACCACACATACATACTTTTAAAACAGTAAAACAATACAGCATTCTTCATCTTCTTCACTCATCAGTCTCAAACTTCCAAATGTGCTCCACCAATTCCTCTTGTCGTGACCTGTGAATAAAAGGGTCTTGAAGACCAATATACCTGTTGATGCATAATCGCAGGTAATGTTCATCCCGATCTGGAGGGGGGTACACAAGAGGTTGTCCATTGACAATAGGAGCTTCATACACTCTTGTTGCTGAAGTATTGTATGGGTTCTCTTCAAGATCCTCCACTGCATCATAGTTGTACTCATCCTCCACGATCATGTTGTGAAGGATAATGCATGCCATCATTATCTTCCAAATGGTGTCCTCTTTAAACATACGCACAGAGCATCGTACAATTCCCCAACGAGCTTGCAAGATACCGAAGCATCTTTCTACGTCCTTGCGGTATGCCTCTTGTTTGGTGGCAAAAAGCTTTTCCTTGGCCGAAGTGGGAGTCGAAATTGATTTAACAAATGTGGCCCATTGCGGGTATATCCCATCTGCTAAAAAATAAGTACCTGAAAAGGTTCGCCCATTCACCACATATTGAACCAGAGGAGCAGTTCCACTCACCACGGGGTCAAACACGTCTGATTGATGGAGAACATTGATATCATTTTGGGCACCTGGGCATCCAAAGAACGCACTCCAGATCCAAGTATCAAAGAATGCCACAACCTCGAGAATGATAGTCTTGTTCCCCTTCCTATTTTGGTAGGCACCGGCCCAGGCAGTTGGGCAATTCTTCCACTCCCAGTGCATACAGTCTATGCTACCAATCATTCCTGGGAATCCCCTTTGCTGACCTCTTTTGAGAAGTTTACGCAAGTCAGCCCTTGTTGGGCGGCGTAAGTACTGACTATGGTAAACTTTATATATTCCATCACAAAATTGACGTAAGGCATCAAGAGCAGTAGACTTTCCTAACCTGGTTATTTCATCAACTTGATCGGCAGCTGCTCCATATGCAAGCATCCGGAGGGCAGCTGTTAACTTTTGTTCAGGCAGTAGACCCATCACACCAAGGGCATCTGGTTTTTGTATGAAGTAGCTGTTGTGATTGCACAAATCCGTCATAATGCGGTTGAAGAGAGGAGGAAGCATTCTATACCGCGCTCTGAAAGCATGAACTGGGTAAAGTGGAGTTGGGATAAAGTAATCCTCTTGGAGATTTGCACCTCGAGAGTGCCTTTTTCTTTCGATATTCGGAGCACGCCCTTGTCTTGATCCACCACTGGATTGGCCTTCGTCCTCCATGGCTGAAAGTGCTACAACAAGCTCCATCTCTTCTTGTTCCATTTCCTCATCTTCCATGGCATCATTTCTTCGACGTTGTTCAGCATCCTTCGCCCTTCTGGCCAACAATCTTCTAACCAACGACATTGGAAAATATGATATTTCAAAGTAAGATGAGAAATGTGAGATTGAGGCAGATGAGAAATGAGTGATTTGTGAGAAGAGGATGCAGACTGAGGCTGTATTTATGGAGAATTTTGCTCTGAATCATTTGATAAGATGTGACATGTGTCATCACATGAGTGGATGAAAATCCATTCCGAAATTTCACTCAGATTTCCGTATAGATATGGACACGTGTCACTACATGATTGGACCGACAAAATCTGAAATTTCATTGTGATAAATATGTTGAATATGGACACGTAGCACAATCAGGGTACTTGAATATGACGTAACTATAATTATTATGCATATTTTTTGATTAAAAATATTATTAAAAAATTACATAAATAGTGTTTTGCCATTGCCATCGCCTCCGTGGGTGCCAGCTGCGAAATCAACGGAGGGCAGGGGCGAAAGACTATTCATTGCCAGTGGGCTAAAAGGGGGCTTTTTGCCCTTGCCATTGCACTTTGCGGTGGAAGTGCTCTAAGAGGTACTGGACTGGACTATTCTTAAATAGTCCTGAGTCCCATGTTTGGGATAGAGGCGGACAAAATTAAATGGTGCTAAATAGCACCCGCGTTTCATTTTGAGCGGATTATCTGGCCCAGAATAGCGAGCTCCAAAAGGAGCTCCCTAAATAGCACGCCCGCGACAATGACGCCGGACACCAACACCTAGTGTTAAACGACGCCAGACGCCAACGCCCAGCGCCAAACAACGCCAGACGCCAACGCCCAGCGCCAAACGACGACTAAACCAACCCCCAGCGCCAAACTACGCCGGAAGCCAACGCCCAGCGCCAACGAAGCCAATGCCATCGCTCGCCGTTTTCACCGTCCTCGCTGTTGTCCAGCGCCAACGACATCGTTCGCCGTCGCTCGCCAACCTCACGGGCTCCCGGCCTCACCGTATTTGGCTTTGATTTGGATTTTTTATTGGATTTTTTTTAATTTATATTTTGAATTTTGGATTTCAATTGGAATTTCAGATTAGATTTGGATTTTGATTTTCAATTTGGAGTTAGAAACACACGAATCGGCTGGGCTTTTGGTTAATTCATTCAAGATTTGGAGTGTTGTGGAATTCAGCTGCAGTAGGGTCAAAATTTGGATTGTAGTGTTGAAATTTGAAGTGTTGAAAGTTTTGTTGCAGTAGTGTTGAAGTTTGAAGTGTTGAAACCCATGAACATTTTTCATCAGATTCTTCTTGTTTTGAGCTTTGATGTTGGAATTTCATGGATTTTGGGTTTGGGTTTGATGTTTTCCGAGCATTCAACCGCTGCAAAATCATGAATTGTTGGATGAATTGTTCCTGGTAATGTTGGATGAATTGTTGTTAGTTTTGTTTAAGAACTTCATTTCGCCGTGAATGATGGTGCAGATGTGGAAAAACTGATGAGCTTCTTGAAAAGCTTGTTGTGCTCAAGTTCAATTGAGTTTTGGGTACAAGCATGGGATTCGAGTACATTCTAGCAATTTTACTCAAATTGCAATTTTAGTCAGATGCAACACCAAACGTAGGTCAGGATACAGTCCAGTACAGTCCAGTCCAGTCTGAGCTAATCCCATGATATAATCCAGTCCAGTCCTGTCCTGCGTGCCAAACGAGCCCTAATTGTGTTTTTATGAAATATAATTGGGGCAGTTAGTTTCACCTCATTGTCTTATTTGCACACCCATAATTTCATGAAAATTTTAATTACAATTGTAACTTTATTGTGAAATGCCGTATAAGAACAATGGCAAACAAAAAAAAAAAGAACCTACATTTTATGTTTGCGCAATCTCTTCTTCCCCCCCTCCAAAACCTTCTACAATTTTCTTTCTTCTATTCATTAGATCTTTAAACCTGATAGAAGTTAGAAATTGGTAAAGCCACGCCACTAAGAAGGAATAGTATTCTTCTCTTCTATTTATCTGCATGCAACTCCCCAAAACCCCAAAAGCTTTAAAATTTGTTGAATATGACACATGCAATAGACTAGGCTTTCAATCAGATGCGAATAAAATAACAAAATTGTACCAGCTAATACAATTAAACAAAAACTGGCTTCGAAACTCAGTTCCTAACAACTGGCAGAAGACTTGTTTATTTATAGGCATAAAGTGATGATCAATGACTCAATGGCATAAGAAAGAGAGAGGTACAGAAGACAATTACCTCACTTACAGTAAAAGCACGCGGAATCAGAAGAGCCAGCACCAAGCACAAAAGGACCAGGTAGTAATGCTTGGAAGTATCTTGATCAGCTAGTAATGCCAATTCCCTCCTTTAAAACCACTTACGAACAACAGCAGCCCACCGGAAAATCAATCCCAGTCCTGCTCGCCAATCCCGACCTCGTCCCCTCTCTCCGAAGTTCTAGCTAACAATGCCCTCTTCCCTGACACGATCCCCCATTGCGCCACTAAATTAGGGGCATTTTAGGAATAATAGTGGGTAGAAAAAGATGTTTGCAATTTAATAGAGGGTATATAAGATGAGTGTACAAATAAGACAAGGGGTGGAACTAATAGCCCCCAATCTAATTTTTGGAAAAAAAAAAAAAAAAAACAAGCCTAGCATATGACCGATTAGACTAAACCTTCAATAGTTTTCAAGAAATCCAATTTCAGAGGAAATACAGGCCTGTCATTTGATCTATTAGATTAAGCCTCCAAGTATTTTTAATGAAATGTAATTTTTGAAAAAAAAAAAAAACAAGCATGTCATATGACTGATCGATTGGAATAAGCCCTTCAGTTTTTCCAAAAAAATCCAATTTCGAAGGAAAGACAGGCTTGTCAGTTGATCGGTTGGACTGAGCCTTTAATTTTTTTTTAAATTGAAATCTAATTTCTATAAAAGACTGTTATGTCATTTGACCTATTGATACGACTTTGCCCTTCATTGTTGCAAAAATTTAATTTATGTAAAAGACAGGCCTCTCATTTGACAATTTTTTTCAAGAAATCCAATTTCGGAGGAAAGAAAGACCTTTCATTTGATCAATTCGATCACGCCTTCCATAGTTTTTCAACAATCCAATGTTCGAGGAAAGACAAACTTGTCTTTTATCTTCAAAGAAAAGACATGTTTGTCATTTGATCGATCAGACTAGGCTTTAATTTCAGAAGAAAGGTAAGCCGATCTTTTTATCTTAAAAAAAAAAGGTTTGTTATTTGATCAATTGGACTAAGCCGTTCAATTTTTCAAAAAAAATCAATTTTGGAGAAAAGATAGGCCTGTCATTCTATATTTTTCCCTTGATAAAAAGACACCCCTTTCACTTAATCAATTGAACACTCGGTGAACACCATGATGAACACTATGTTGAACGCTATGGTGTACACCATGGTATTTGCCATGGTGAATGCTATGTTGGACGCTATCGTGAATGCTATGGTGAACATAATAGTGATCACTATGATGAACATGTGAAACCTATACAGAACACTATGTCGAACACCATGGTAGACATTATACGGTGAACACCATGATCAACGCTACGGTGAACGCTATGTTGTTTAATGACCGATCATGAAGAAAGTCATGTTGATGTTTGAAGGTACCATTGAAGTCTGCGTTCCACCAGAGGCATCATTCATACATTCAGTACGGTAAGTGCATGCCAAATGGCATAAATCTGCATGTTTGAAGATCACTAAGTTCTGTCGAATTGGTCTGCTAAGTAAGCCAAATAGCACTTAAGTTACTGCCCCTGGTATTGACTGTATATTATTTATATACATTGTTTAAGATGTCTCAATAAAAAGGAGGATAGTTTTTTCTTTGTCTTATATATGCATATACGCTTTCAAGAGTAAAATGTTCACGTAACAAATATTCCTTTGGAAAAAGTTTCATAGCCGAAATTGTTCATATATAGATGGAAGAAAGTACTCCTATACAAGCCTACATAGGTGCATGATCACATGTTAACCCCGGCGAAAACAGCAGGTGGCCATACTGCAAAAACAGTAAGTAGTAAGGATTAATGGTACGAGATAATTCTCACTAGAAAAGTTTTTTTATACCACTCTGTTTGCCAACTGAGAATATGCAGAATTTTGTATATCTTCTGATTCTTCTGCATGCAATGAATGTGATGACTTTTGTATTTCAAAATTTTCTTAGTTCTCAACCCTGAGAAACCTAGATTCAATAAAGCTAGTGTATTTGTCTTCAATTATACTCAGACTTACTTATTTGACAGTACAAAACGCCGCTGAAGAGTATGGGATTCATACTACTGAACGTATTGGATATTGATTTATTTCTTCATTTAATTGAAACAACATAAAATTGTTATTGTTGGGTGCAAAAGATACTCATAAAATGTACAGTACTTAATTTGAAAATAAATAATGCAGAGATACGAGTGGCTTTTTTTTTTTTTTTTTGTGAAAATCAATTGAAAAAGCACTTAAATCATAGAACTAATGAAAGAGTATGGATCAGGAGGAGCCGAGACTTCAACGGTGCCTTCAAGCATCAATGTGACTTTCTTCATGGTTGGTCTAAGAGCTGGATCCTCCTGAATGCACCATATTGCAATCATCACATATTTCTCCATCTTCTTGAGGTCATTCATTGCCTCATCATCCGTTTTGAATAGCCGGTGCAACTCATTCTGCCTGTAGCAATCGTATGCCCAATCAGCTAGTATCATTTCATTTTCATCCTCCACTGTTGCTTTAAAATGCTCCCTGCAGAAAATAATCTCTAACAACATAATGCCATAGCTGTAAACATCAACCTTGAACGTGATAGGCAAGCTTTTGAACCATTCGGGAGCCACATACCCCTTTGTTCCCCGGATTGCAGTCACGGTTCGAGTCTGGTCCAGTCTGAAAAGCTTGGCTAATCCGAAGTCAGCAATTCGTGCACTGAAATTATCATCAAGAAGAATGTTTTGAGGCTTGATGTCACAGTGGACGATTTGGTTGCTGCACTCCTCATGCAGGTACAAGAGCCCTCTTGCAATTCCCAAGGCAACTTGCCTTCTTTGGTACCAGTTTGGCCTCGACTCTCCAAACAGGAAGCTTGCTAGAGAGCCGTTGCTCATAAACTCATATACAAGCATTCGGTGCTGCCCCTCGTTACAACATCCAACTAGATGGACTAGGTTTCTATGATTTGTTCTGCCAATAGCACTCACTTCAGCTTTGAATTCCAAATCATTTTCTCCAACCTTATTATCTAATCTCTTGACAGCAACGTATTTTTCCTCATCGGATGCAAAGACTCCTTTAAAAACCGTTGCAGAAGCACCACGTCCTAGTTCTTTGTTGAATTCGTTTGTAGCTTTCTTTAGCTTCTCATAACTGAAATACTTCAGAGTCGTGCCTGGCATGACTGAATAAGGTTGAATCTCCATAACTTTCCTCGAATAGATTTTAGAACCAAACAAGTAGGATAGTAATGGTAAGAGGAAGTTGAGAACCACCGAGCTACCCAGCAGTAGTGATCCAACAAGGATCAAAGTTGAATTGTCTTTCTTTTCTGTTTTTGCCCTTCCTTCTGTAGAATTTACCTTCCCAATTTTGATGAGAGCTTTTCCACCGATACTGGGGTCTGTCCTCCCATTCGAGAAAGGACTTCTCTTCTTCAAGCACTCTCCGTCGTTGAAAATTGCAGCAGCGCAAAAACAATCATTTAGACAGTTCTGCCTGCACCAATCTTCTGATACCGATGTAAATTGCTCATAGTCACCACCAAACCACTTTGTGTTCTGCATCTCTTTAAATTCGAAAAGATCTGACTGAGGTGAGGCTTCATCACAACTTTGGGAAGCAAAGTTTGGTTTGCATCCTTTCAACACGTCATCTGGATCAAGAAAGGAGTAACCAGGAGGGCACTGGCAAACTGGTCCTGTATCATCATAGCTGCATAAGCTGTTGTAGCCACACGCACCGCTGCCTATGTCTCCTCCAACTCTAAAGCAAATGTTGGAAGGTTGAGTGGTCAAAGTTGACCAAGACATGGGGCTTCCGGGACTGGAGTTATTGCTTTTAGGGTGAACAGAGTGCCTTAGGATTCCATCATGCTCCAGAGTTGCTTTCTGGTAGAAATTCTGCACTGAAACTGTATTGGATGATACCATCGAAAGTATGCTTCCGTTCTTCGCAGTGAGGTAAATTGAGCCTGACTTGTTGAAGATGACCTGAAAGCCAGTATTCATAGTCATGGTAGCATAATAAGCAAAATTTGAAGACTCCTGTGGGAATCTAGTTGTGTAGAGCAAGAGATTTCCATCTGACTGTAGTATAAACTTGAATCTTCCTCGAGAGTAATTTGTGGCTGTATAGTGAGCAAAGAGTACACTGTTTTGATTCAGAGTCTGCGTGGGCAGGATCGTATCAGTTGGGTGTTCAAAACTTCCCCACAAAGTTGTTGAGTTTCGGTCAGCCAGTACGAAATTACCAGTGTCCAGCATTGCTGCATGGTCAACTCCAGTACCGACACTTTCAGCATTCCATATTGGCTTCCCAGTTGCGTCATTGAGCATAAACTGGCCATCACTTGTAAGTTCAACTTTTGATCCTTGTGCCACAAGATTGTCCCCGTTGGCTGACCAGACAATAGTTCTGTCTG
This sequence comes from Spiraea crenata, assembly GCA_033992175.1. Classification (NCBI taxonomy): domain Eukaryota; kingdom Viridiplantae; phylum Streptophyta; class Magnoliopsida; order Rosales; family Rosaceae; genus Spiraea; species Spiraea crenata. Next base: position 1,276,985 of record JAVBHV010000022.1, read on the forward strand.
GTATCTTTTCAAACCAGATGGCTAGTAGAAACCCGTCTTTTCCAATCTGTCGAAAACCAAAAGCAAATTCGCCAGATGGTGATGGCCAGGATGAATTGTCATTGTTTCGTGCAGTGAGAGATGAGCCTAAAGATATATTTTTGGAAGTTTGGGCTATGGTAGAAGATGGGGAAAACATGACAATGAAGAAGCAGAGAACAGACAGAAGAGCAGAAGCCATGTATGATGAGGAGTCTTGTGCTACAAACTGATCAAACTCGAACTTCAATAAATAGATTGAAGACCGATAAAACTTGACTTTGAAATTTGAATAAATAGCACTAATTCAACTATATTATGGTTGTCGAGTGTCTACCCAAATTTAATTGCGAAGGTTGACTGACTTTGGACTTTGAAGTGTCATTCCAAGGACTACATTATTCAACAATTGTGCTGAAGTTTCATCTTTTGGATTTTGAAGTTTCATCCTCTTCGAGCATTAACATTCAACAATTGGATAGTTTCATCACCTTCCAACGCACCGAACCCGCCTAAGTTATTGTACCCCTACCGTGACGGCAAGGACAAAGACTCGTAGTGATGTATTAGACAGGACCAAAGCACGACGTGCTGCAGGTGAAGAGTAGAAAAGTCAAGGTACCAATGAAGACATTACTTCGAAAGTGATGGGGGGGATGGGTGGTGTTAGACTGATGTCCCTTTCAGTCTTTGCTAATGAAGACATTACTTTCAAAGTGTCATCATCGCTTTGAATCATTCAAGTCTTTTTTATTTATTGAAGTTCTTTTCAATCTTTGCTAATGAAGACTTTCTATATATGCTAATAGAACCAAATAGGCTTTTCGATGATAGATGCGAGAAAACAACCAAATAGGCTAATAGACAGACAGCGGGCTATTGATCAGGAGGACTGATCCATGGAGAAACCATTTCTTTTTAGAATCTGATATTCCTCCAGATGTCTAGGTAGAACCGCTTTTCCTTATTTTGATCAGAGCTTTGCACTCAATAGTGGGGTTGCAGGTTGGCAATGAATGGGGTAATTTTCAAATAAGTCACAGCAAGTACAAACAATTCACACAACAGAACGCTTAGGTGACCAACCCCCTAATGTGATGAACCCGGCACTTGTTTCTACACTGAACTATGTGACCAATCACTTTGTTTCTATACTGAAATATGTGACTAGTCCTTTACTTGACAGATTGTGTATGCTTGTGAATTTGTTCAATCACATTCAAATGTTATGCCAACTTAGGTCCTCAACAGATTCAGTGAGATTGAAAACTGCGAGCTATCCACAACTACAACTTATTCAAATCCAGCGATTCTAATGCAGCAGTTAATAGGATGATCAGTCACACAGTTTTATCCAGATTGCACTTGGTGCATAATTAAGTCTGATCTTATGACTAGTCAACTTGTTAACAAATCACCGAGATGGATACAATGTTTTGGTACCCTGAAAAACCCCAAAAGGGTAAAAACCTGAGGGTCTATCAGAAGACCGGCCTTTCACTATGAAATGGCAAAAAGATACCCAATACAAGGTTCAGACAATGCTCAATATCTAATGTACCTCGCCTTAGATGCAGCAGTCCCTCGTGCGGCTTCTTCTTCAATCACTTCACGTCTAGTGGTTCAGATGACTGGTCATTCACCAAACAGACAATACATAGGTATTTCTGTTTAGCGGCACTGATTATGTAAGCAGTGAATAATATGTGACTAGTCATCAGCAGAGTTACAGAGAGCTATAAGGCTTCAGTAAGTCTGCTGGACAACCGAGTGTTTTTCTGCAACAGTTATGAAAACTGGGCAGAGAACACGAAGTCAAAAAGACTCCTAAATATCAACCTTGTCTCAAATAATGTGTGAACATGGGAGACAAGATTGAAGACCACTATTTCAACTTCTAAACTAAATGAGTTTTAAAACAAGGAAGTTGAAACGGTGAAGATGAAAACTTCTTCAAGGTTTCCTTCAAAGATGTGTTTTTGAAAGACCGAAACTTAGAAGAAATTCAAAAGCATACCATCCTTAGAATGCTTGCAAATGCTCTATGTAATTGAAAGCTTTCAAGAATTCAAGGTAAGAGCCGAAGAAGGAAGGTAGCACAAAGTGAGAGGTTTTTGAAAGTTTATGAAATGATAATTTGAATGCAAAAACCCTAATGAGGTTAAATGTGAGGTTTAGGCTTCATAGGAAATGAAGATAAGATTTGAATGGACACAAATCATGTGACCAGAAAATCACATGCAACCTAGGCAGATCTGAAAGTGGGGTGCAGTTGACAACCCAGCGGATAAAAGGATGTTCAGTCAAACCCAGTTAATAGCATGATTTGTCAAGTGACTAATCAGCAGTCGCTGTCAGGAACTAAACTGTCCTATGCAAAACTAAGGTGGCCAGTCACCAAACATATGAAAACTGGGTTTCTAATGAAGAACACATTTTTCTTAATTTTAAACCTAAGTTATGAAAAACTTATGCATATGCAAATGATGTTAAGTGCTGATTAAATCACAATGCATCTGAACACGTCTTCATTTCTTGATCTTCAAACCAATTACCTATCACTAAGCTTAAAGCTAAACACTAAAAACCTAAATTGAGCATGTAAATGATTTTACAATGTTTTTATTACAAGGATAGACAATATTACATTATGTCTAAGATACAAATATCCTACAAGGGTCGATCCTCCCATTCGATAGAGGGATACTATGTTTCCAACAAGTCTGGTTAATGAACAAAGCAATATCACAGAAACAATCACCTAGGCAAGTCTGCTTGCACCACTCCTCGTTTACCGGATTGAAAAACTCATAATTTGCTGAGTAAGCCCAATCCGTGCTCAGCATCTCATGGAGATAGAAAAGATCTGTTTCCTGTGAAGATTCATCACAACTTTTTGCAAGCACCCTTTCAGAACATCATTGGAAGCGAGCAAGCAAGGTGTAACCTTGCGGGATTGGCAATGAGGTCCTTGGTCATCACTTCTGCATAAGCTGTTGAACCCACAAGCACCCCCGCCTGTGCTTTCCAATAATGAAATGCAAATATTTACAGGGGTGAAGGACAAAGTGGACCAAGTCTGTACGACACCTGAGCCAGTGCTCTTCGGGTAGATATAGTGCCTGAAAACTCCATCATACTCGAGAGTTGCTCTGTGGTAGTAAGGTAGACCAGTTGGGAGAATTAGGAGAATTAAATGGGAAATAAGTTGTGTAAAACACAAGATTTCCATCGGACTGTAGTATGAGTCGGAATCTTGCTTTGGAGTAATTTGTCTTCGTGTAGCTAGCAAAGAGTCCGCTGCCTTGAGTCAGAGTCAGTGTGTGGGTAGAATCGTGTCAGTTGGATGACCAAAACTCTCCCATGAATTGATTGCATTCTCATTAGCCAGCACAAAATTTCCTGTTCGAGAATGGCTGCATGTGTAGCTCTAGTTCCAGAAGACGAATTAACTGATATCTCTTTGCCTGTTATCATATCATTGAGTAGCAACTGGCCATCTACTGTGAGTTGTACTATTGAGCCTCTCAGAACTAGGTTATTGCCATTGGCTGACCAGAAAATGGTTCTTTCAGGTATTTTGTTAAACCAAATGGCTAGTAAGAAGCCATTGGAACCAATCTCTATGAAACCAAAAGCAAATTCCCCAGATGGAGAGGCCCAGAAAGAGCTGTTGTCCAACGCGGTGAAGGTTGCCCCCAAAGATATGTTATTGGAAGTTTGTGCAAAGGCCGAAAATGGCAGCTGCAGAAGGAGAAACAGTTGAAAAGTAATTGTAGGAGGGAGCAGAGTTCTATTGGTTAGAGAAGCTAATGGTGGTACAGTACCACCATTAGCTCATATAATCCATTGTTACTAGTAGGATTGTTGAAGCATAAGTATTGCAGCTGATCCTTTTGAAGAAGAAGAATTGGAGCTGGAGCGTATTGTGGATTCACTAAAGCTACGAGTCTAGTGTTATTAGTTAACAATTTATTGTAAGCCTATGTGGCATAATGCGTGTTGTGATCCGAGAAAATCGCACACGAAGCTTTGTAAAGAATATAAAAGTTTGCGTTGCTGTATTTGTCAGATACAATGAAATCAATCACAATTCTGTTGTGAAATTATTCTCTCTTCTCTCTCCTCTCTCACTCTCTTAGCTTATCGTCTTCTTCCTCTACCAAACGCCATCATCATACCAAACCTTCTCCTACAAGAAAAACACAGTAAACACTTATAAACACTAACATGGCCCCAGAGCCTGATCTGTCGGCTTTTGTTTAGTTTGTCCGGTTGTATATATTTTTCTCATCAAATTTCCTAATATCAATGTATGTTTTCCTGCATTGTCTTGTTGGCTGTACACCTAGCTAATCATAAACTATCCAGAGTAGGTTTCTTGACTTCCAAACAATAAGGTTTAACTGAAAGAGCAATTCTGAATTATTCATGGCTACATTGAGTATATCGTATTTAAGCCTCTTGTTTTGTCATTGTACTATCAAATTTTAGTTTCCTAGCATGCCAAACAGATGCTGTTCTTAAATCCTCTTGGTATACAGGACAATACCATGAGTAGACCATATAGCAAGTGAGAATGTCGATCGACCAATACTTATATGTGCATATAATATGTATTGTTGTGAGCATGACCCAATATTTTAAGGCTTGTTCTGCATATATTGACAAGAGCTTTTGAATATGATATAGTAAAATCATACCAAGTGTTTAGTTCAATCTGAGACTTCTTCAATCACGAAGTTTGTCGTTATTGGCTTGTCTAGTTCTATGAGGTTGCATGATGTATTTGGATACTTTCAGATGAGATACCATTGAAAAATCAACGGGATCTTTGAAAAGTCATGATTTTATAGGTGGAAGCTTAAAAGATTCAGCTTACAGTCACTAAAAAGTCACACGTAACAAAGAACAGGTGCTCGAAATCAGGATGTTTGGAGCCTAATGATACTATAAGCGGAAGGATAAAATTCCACAGATTATCAGTTAGACAACGTTCTAGTCTTTTGTATGAAACCTTTCAGACTTTAGGATTGTTTGCAGATCTTATGGAATAATTTCCAAAGCCATGTGACCATTTTTTCTGGTGTGGCAGTAGGTCTTTGCGTCATCACGTAAGGGGTCTTTTACGTAGGCTCCAAGTTCAAATCTCATGAGACAAGATTATGGTATCTAGCTATGTGTTCGTTTATCAGTACACGTGTTTTGATCTTCTGAAATTTTGCGCTAAGAAGCTATAGTTAACCGAAAAACCCTTCTTGATTTTGGAAAATCATATGCAGATCCAACATAATGTTGGAATTATCTCAAAATCTTCAAGGCCGGCGTCTTATAGATCAAAACAAACTCAGAAGAGGTTGCCTAGTTAGTGCATTCTCAGTTGTCAACCAGTTTCAATTGGTGAATACGGTCGAAACGATAAATTGTAGACAGCTAATATTATATACGAGATGTTTAAATCATAATCAGACTTTTTTTAAAATATTGTTGTCTTGTACTAACAGTATAATTTTGGATCACACTACAAGATGTCATCAATCTTTTGCAGATTTGTTTGAACTTTTTGTAACCCAACTTTGTTTCTCTGTTAATGCTGATTCTTCAATCCAAGGACATATATATTTCCTTCTTTGCTAAGTGCAGTGGTATTTACTTACAGAGTAGAAATGCGTGTATATATTACAAACAGAAATCGAAGCAAGAAGAATTTCTGTTGGGATGTAAGAAAACTTGTTTGTAGAGCACACATAATGGTTATAATTGAATGCACAAATCAGAAAAAGAAAAAACACAGAAGAACTAATTAGTCATTTTTATGGCATTGAGTACTTTCTGATCATAGGAATCAATGATAACTGTGATTACTTTGATTGAACATACAATGAGGATGGATTTGGTGGGATTCAAAAGTTCCTTCAAGCATATGCACAACATTCTTCATCGTCGGTCTTAGTGATGGATCTTCTTGAATGCACCAAAACGCGATCATCGCGTACTTCTCCATCACCTTGATGTAATCCATTGTCTCATCATTATCACTCTCCAATAACAGGTGAAGTGTATTGTTCTTATAGCAAATCATATGCCCAGTCAGCGAGTACCATTTGTTCTTCATCCTCAATGCTTTCTTCGTAGTGCTTCCTGCAGCAAATAATCTCTAGTAATAAAACACCAAAGCTGTAAACATCCGCCTTCACTGAGGCAAGATTTTGAACCATTCAGGAGCCATACCCTTTTGTTCCCCTGAACCTTGTAACTGTTCGAGTTTGATCCGAACGGTGGTGCGGTAGTGAGAGGAGGATATTGTGACTTGTACTGCTGCTGGTTCGTCCTCTTCATCGTCTTCATGGCGTGGGTCTGCCGCCGCTTCTGACGGACGGCATTGTTTCCTAGAGCAGAGCTCTCAACAGCTCTTTTGTGTGCTAATTTTCCCATCATCCAAACACCAAATCAAACAATATGATTCCCAAACCCCAATCTTTCCCCTCCATTCCAGTTCCCTAGGTCTTCCCTAATCTCCCCCCCAAAACCCCCAAATCCAATTTGCAAAACTATGCTCACCAAAACCATCAAACGCGGCCACCGCAAATCCCTAAAATCCCAAATCCCCGATCTCGATTTCCAACCCACCACCTCCATGGAAACCCTCCACTTCCTCCGCGACGCCGCCGCGCCGGACCGCCCCTCCCCCTTCCTAAAAAAGCTCCAACTCAGCAACTTTCCATGCAATTTCGCCGATTCCCTCAATTGGGCCAGCGAAAATGAGCTCAAGCGCCCAAGCCCTAGCCGAGGTCGTTGACTTCATCGACTACGGCTATAGCAAGCTCACCGGCCCAATGCAAGAGAAGCTCATCCAAACGGTGTCGCTTAACATCTTCCGGTGCTTGCCTCCGGCGTCGGAGATGCTCGAACCCGACGAGGACGAGCCTTATCAAGAACCACCGTGGCCCGACCTCCAAATTAAGGGGTTTAGGTGGAGTGAAAGTTTTGGGTTGGTTACTGTTGCCACGTGTCGCGTTTTCAGTGGTTAGGGATACTGATGTGGATGCTGACTGGTTTGGACTGAGTCCATGCAAGTTTCTCTCGTCGGGTGGACTAAAGGTACAAGCTTCCCTGCTACCAGTCTTATGTTCCATTGCTCTTGTTGCAATTCAATTAGTCGTGAAATATTTGTTAAAGTATGCTGGTGATGGAATGAATAGATCACAGAAAATAGGATAAAGGAATAAACAGCGCTTTTGCAATGAGGCATCTTGATCGATGGTTTGGAGCAGTTGATGATCAACATAAAGTTCTGATTACCAAATGGAAATGAAATGAATGGCCAGCAGATCGGTCTTTTATGGAACCATATTTCAATGAAATTAACACGTTCTTCCCATCTTTCTCAGTAGTTCCAACCTTTATCACCGACTAGCTTTTCACAATTAGGATGAAGCTAATTTATGAAACTTTGTAGTTGAATTATAAACTCCGTCTTAAATTGCTTGCCTAAGAACAATTTTTGGCTCAGCTTGGGTCTAAACCTGCTCAACTCTCCCATTTTCACACTTTCTCGCAATTTTTTTCATGATCGGAACCGTTCACTTTATTCATTAACATGTCAAGATCATTCCTACAAAATTTCAATCAAAACGGAGATCATTTGGTTATCTAACTTTGTAAAACATATCGACGGTTCGTTTAATGCCTAATTATACCGTTCATATAGTTCATACGGTTAGATAACCAAACGATCTTCGTTTTGATTGAAATTTTGTAGGAATGATCTTGACATGTTAATGAATAAAGTGAACGGTTCCGATCATGAAAAAAATTTGCGAGAAGTGAACGGTTCCGATCATGCAAACAGAACAGATGTTAACATGTGATGAATTCAAAGAAAATAGTTTCAAGCAGTGTAAACAAAATATAATGCTCAAACGAGTAGAAGAAAGCAGCTGCCCAGTAAGTTCCTTATATATAGAGATTGAAGAAAAATTGCTAAAGATTACCTATAACCAAAAAAGGCAAAGCTCCAAGACAATGTAATTATGACATGAATAATGAATCTCAATTGAAAGCACTTAAATTAATGAACTCTGTGAGTATGCATCAGGAGGAGCTGAGACTTCTAAAGTGCCTTCAAGCATCAGTGTCACATTCTTCATGGTTGGTCTAAGTGACGGATCCTCGTGGATGCACCATAATGCAATCATCACATACCTCTCCATCATCTTGATGTCATTCATTGCCTCATCGTCCATCTTGAATAGCCTGTGGAACATCTTATGCCTGTAGCAATCATATGCCCAATCAGCCAGTATCATTTCACTTTCATCCTCTACCGTCTCTTGGAAATGCTTCCTGCAGAAAATAATCTCTAACAACAAAATGCCATAGCTGTACACATCAACCTTGGCCGTGATAGGCCCGCTTTTGAACCATTCAGGAGCCACATACCCCTTTGTTCCTCGGATTCCAGTCATAGTTCGAGTCTGGTCCAGTCTGAAAAGCTTTGCTAATCCGAAGTCAGCAATCCTTGCTGTGAAATTGTCATCAAGAAGAATGTTTTGAGGCTTAATGTCACAATGGACGATTTGGTTGCTACACTCCTCATGCAGATACAAGAGCCCTCTTGCAATTCCCAAGGCAATTTGCCTTCTTTGGTTCCAGTTTGGCCTCGAATCTCCAAACAGGAAGCTTGCTAGAGAGCCGTTGCTCATAAACTCATATACAAGAACTCGGTGTTGCCCCTCATTGCAGAATCCAAATAGCTGGACTAAGTTTCTGTGATTTGTTCTGCCAATAGCCATCACTTCAGCTTTGAATTCCAAATCATTTTCTCCAACCTTAGCATCTAATCTCTTCACAGCAGCATACTTTGCCTCATCGGATGCTAAGACTCCTTTAAAAACCGTTGCAGAAGCACCACGTCCTAGTTCTTCCTTGAATTCGTTTGTAGCTTTCTTTAGCTCCTCATAACTGAAATACTTCAGAGTCATGCCTGGCATGACTGGATAAGGTTGAATCTCCATAACTTTCCTCGAATAGATTTTAGAACCAAACAAGTAGGATAGTAATGGTAAGAGGAAGTTGAGAACCACCGAGCTACCCAGCAGTAGTGATCCAACAAGGATCAAAGTTGAATTGTCTTTCTTTTCTGTTTTTGCCCTTCCTGCTGATTTCTCCGTAGAATATACCTTCCCAATTTTGAGGAGTGCTTTTCCACTATTAAGGGGGTCAATCATCCCATTCGACAAAGGAAGTCTCTTCTTAAAACAGTGTCCTTTGTCGAAATATGCAACAGAACAAAAACAATCTTCCAGACAACTCTGTCTGCACATATCCTCTGGTGCCCCTTGAAAGATCTCATAATCCGCACCATACCAATTTGCACTCTGCATATCTTGAAGTTCAAACAGAGCTGTCTCTGGTGAGGGCTCATCACAACTTTGTGGAAGGAAGTTTTGCTTGCACCCTTTGAACACATCATTCGGATCAATAAAGATGTAACCCTTTGGGCACAAGCAAGTTGGACCTTCTTCATCAAGCCTGCATAAGCTGTTGAACCCACATGCACCACTACCTACATCCTCCCTAAATGACGTGCAGATATTAAGAGGTATGAAGGAGGAAGTCGACCAAGCCAAGGGCCTTCCGGCGCTTGAGCTACTGCTTTTAGGATATACATAGTGCCTCAGAACTCCATTATATTCCAAAGTTGCTCTCTGGTAGAAGTCTTGCATTGATACTGTCTCCGATGATATGTGAGTAAGTATGGTTCCATTCATGGATGTAAGATAAATAAGGCCAGACTGGTTGAAGATGACCTGAAATCCAATATCTGGTATTGTGGGTGACCAATAAGCAGAATTGGTTGAGTCTTTTGGGAAATTCGTCGTGTAAAGGAAGAGTTTTCCATCGGATTGCAGGGTAAACAAGAACCTGCCAGTTGAGAAATTGGAAGAAGAAAATCGAGATAAGAGTTTGCTGTTTTGTTTTAAAGTCTGCGTGGGCAGGATCGTATCAGTTGGTTGATCAAAACTTCCCCACAAAGTTGTTGAGTTTCGGTTAGCCAGTACGAAATTACCAGTGTCCAGCATCGCTGCATGGTCAACTCCAGTAATAGCTGAATCTGCATTCCATAGTTGCTTGCCAGTTGCATCAATGAGAACAAACTGACCATCATTTGTAAGTTCAACTTTCGATCCTCGTGCCGCAAGATTATTACCATTGGCTGACCAGACAATAGTTTTGTCTTGTATCTTGTTGAACCAGATGGCCAGTAGGAACTCATTTTTTCCCATTTGTCGAAAGCCAAAAGCAAATTCGCCAGATGGTGATGGCCAGAATGAATTGTCATTGTTTCGTGCAGTGAGAGATGAGCCTAAAGATATATTTCTGGAAGTTTGGGCTATGGTAGAAGATGGGGAAAACATGACAATGAAGAAGAAGGGAAGATACCGAATAGCAGAAGCCATGGTATGATGAGGAGTCTTGTGCTACAAACTGATCAAACTCGAACTTCAATAAATAGATTGAAGACCGATAAAACTTGATTTTGAAATTTGAATAAAGAGCGCTAATTCAGTTATATTATCGTTTTCGATAAACGTTGACTGACTTTGGGCTTTGAAGTTTCATTCCAAAGACTATATTATTCAACAATTGTTGTGCCGGGCGCGTGCTGAAGTTTCATCCTTTGGATTTTGAAGTTTCATCCCCTTCGAGCTTTAACATTCAACAATTGGATTTCGCCAAAGTTATTGCACCCCTAGCGTGACGGCAAAGACTCGTAGTGATGGATTAGACAGGACCAAAGCACAACGTGTTGCACGTAAAGACTAGAAAAGTCATGGTACAATATATATGTCGTAGTGATAATGAAGACGTTACTTCGAAAGTATTGGGTTCGACCGAAGTCTCTTTCAGTCTTTGCTAATGGAGACATTACTTCGAAAGTGTCAGCATCAAATTTGAATCATTCAAATCTGTTTTTAGTTACTGAAGTCTTTTCAATCTTTTCTAGTGAAGACTTTATATATACTAAACGCGAGTAAACAATCACCCAAACACCGTACAAATAATATTAGAATTCCTCTTTTGCCCTCATTAAAATAGCACATTCTCCGCTGCTCTCTCTACTTGCACAGTAAACTGCCTATTCTGCCCCCCAAATCACGTCTTCTCTTCCACTCTGCTCCTCTTTCGGAGAATTCGGAATCTGGTTGGATTCTTCAGAGAGAGAGAGCTCGAAATTTTGGAGGAAATATTTCTTTTGCTCCGACTCCTCTCCCCCAAGTTGACTCCCTCTCTCTCTTCTAAATGTATGTTCGAAATATGAAGGCTTTTAAAATTGCATCGTTTGATGCTTTTCTTGATAAAAGGTATTTCCAAGAAAGGAAAGGATAAATCCTAATGAATCCTAATCAATTACACAACAACTATCCTATTTGGATACAAAGCCGTGGAAGTTCGAGTTTGATCTGTTTTCAAAAGCTTGGCTACTCCAAAGTCAGCAATTCTTGCAGTGAACAAGTCATCTAAGAGAACGTTTTGAGGCTTGATATCACAATTTATAACTTGGCTGCTACACTTCTCATGCAAATACAAAGCCATCTTGCAGCCCCCAAGGCAATTTCCTTTCTTTGATACCAGTTTGGCCTCAATTTTTCAAATAGGAAGCTAGCTAGAGAACTGTTGCTCATAAACTTGTACACTATAATTTGTTGCTCCCCACGCTGCAGAATCCAAGTAGCTGGACTAGATTTCTGTGGCTTGTTATGCCAATTGCCCTCACTTCAGCTTTAAAATCCAAATTACTTTCTCTTAATATCCAATCTTTTGACAGCAACACATCTCCCATTCTCAGATGCTGAAAGTCCTTTAAAAACTGTTGCAAAAGCACATTGCCTATTTCCTCCCCGAATGCAAAAGCACATTGCCTATTTCTTCCCCGAATCCGTTTGTAGCCTCTTTCATCTCTCTGTAAGTAAAACATTTCAGATTGATGTCTTGAATAACTAGATTCGGTTAAATCACCTTTGCTTTTCGATGATAGATGCGAGAAACAACCAACTAGGCTAATAGAAATAAGAGGAGCATAGACAGCAAGCTATTGATCAGGAGGACTGATCCATGGAGAAACCATTTCTTTTTAGAATCTGATATTCCTCCAGATGTCAAGGTAGAACCGCTTTTCCTTATTTTGATCAGAGCTTTCCACTCAACAGCGGGGTCGATCCTCCCATTAGATAGAGGGATACTATTTTTCCAACAAGTCTGGTTATTGAAGAAAGCAATATCACAGAAACAATCACCTAGGCAAGTCGGCTTGCACCACTCCTCGTTTACCGGATTGAAAAACTCGTAATTCGCTGAGTAAGCCCAATCCGTGCTTAGTATCTCATGGAGATAGAAAAGATCTGTTTCCTGTGAAGATTCATCACAACTTTTTGCAAGCACCCTTTCAGAACATCATTGGAAGCAAGCAATCAAGGTGTAATCTTGCGGGACAGGCAATGAAGTCCTTCGTCATCATTTTTGCATATGCTGTTGAACCCACCTGTGCTTTCCAATATTGACATGCAAATATTTACAGGGGTGAGGGATAAAGTGGACCAAGTCTGTACGAAACCTAAGCCAGTGCTCTTCGGGTAGATTGACAAACATCAAAATCACCAAACCTCAAAATCATCAAAGTCATAACATTTATTCACTCACAATTTCCGTTGCCTTTGTAATCTGCACATTCTAGAAAATCACTCTTCACACTTTTCATAGTTATTGTGTTTAGCACTATATTTAGTGTCTAGCTATTCTTAGCGTATGTAATTTGTATAAATTGTACCTTTGTACATCATTTGTAAATCAAGGAAAACATTTACCTTCAAAGTCTTCTTCATGGTATCAGAGCCCTCTGACTTACCTCTCTTTTCCGATCCTCTCACTCATGGCCTCCTCTTCTGCTGCCTTGACCGTTCTCGACAATAATCTCCCCAATATCTCTCAAGCCTTCACCGTCAAACTCGATGCTACCAACTATCCTGCTTGGCTTGCTCAAATGCTTCCCTTTCTTCGCAGTAGGCGGCTCCTCTCTGTTGTTGATGGTTCTGCCCCTTTCCCTCCTAAACTTCTTCCTCCCAAAGATGACTCCACGCCAGCCTCACCCAATCCCGAATATGAATTGTGGGAATGTCGGGATCAATGCGTTCTCTCCTGGATTAACAGCTCCATGAGCCCCAACTTGATCACTTCTTTCTCCCGCTACCAGCATGCTCGTGACATTTGGGTTGCGATTGAGAACCGATTTGCCTCTGCCAATCCCAACCGAATTATGCAACTTCGCGGGGCTCTGTATCGCACTCACCGTGGTGATCTTTCCATTGAGCAATATCTCCAGAAATTAAACTCCATTGCTGACAGCCTTGCTCTTGCCGGATCTCCCGTGTCCGATGAAGATCTCTTGACTGTAATCATGAACAACGTTGGGCCTCTCTACGAAAATACCGTAGCCTCCGTCCAAGCCCGTGAGAAGCCCATCACCTACGGCGAATTGGAAGCTCTTCTTCTAAGCGCAGAGCAGTGCCTTCAACCCTCTGAACCAGCGGTTGATCTGCCTGCCTCCACCGCCCTTGTTGCTGCCCGCGGACGAGGCCGTGCTCCTGGACGGGATTCTGGTCGCAATTCCTGACGTGACCAGACTCGTGGCGGCGGCCGTGGCATTTTCGGAGGGCCCCACACCTCCGGCGGCAGCCGCGGGTCTCCAGGCGTCCGCTCCTCCTTTTCTCCTGGTTCTTCAAGTAGCCGCTCTTCTGGGCATAAATTCCCCAAACCTCATGGCAGTAGTGGGCTTTTGGGTCCTTACCCAGCGGGCCATAATCAGCCTCTTTTTTCCTCTGGACCTCAGCATTCTGCCTCATCATTCTGCAGGTGCTGTCTTATGCCAAATTTGTGAAAGACCAAATCACACTGCTCGAGAATGCTCTCATCGTCTTAATCTGGGTTATGAAGCAAATGGTCCCTCCGCCCGCCTAACTGCTATGGCTGCCTCCTCTAGAAATTGTGGAGGTCCTTCTGATTGGTTAATGGACACTGGAGCTAACTCTCATGTCACTCATGATTTGAGTAATTTGGATCTTTCCCGTGAGTATCATGGTCCTGATTCTGTTGGAGGCGTTGGAGGCCAGGGATTGCCAATCCATAATATTGGCGACTCTCATGTTTATCTCAATAATCTCCCTTATTCTTTACGTGATATTCTTCATTGTCCCACTGCATCCTCTAGTTTGTTATCCGTCAATAAATTTGCCCGCGACAATAATTGTTTTTTCACTTTCTTCCCAACTTGTTTCTTTGTGCAGGACCTGGGAGATTCTTTTTCGGGGTAGGAGCGTCAATGGTCTCTATCCTCTTTCTCCTTCTGCAAATAAGCCAGTTTCTGCCCCGCTTGCTCTTATGGGTGCTCGTTGTAGTGGAAATGTTTGGCACTCTAGACTTGGTCATCCATCACTTCCAGTTTTAAAGTTCTTAATTTCCCATCGTTATTTGCCTCTTAGTGAATCTAAGCATATTTCTTCAGTTTGTCATTCATGTCCTCTAGGTAAAAGTACAAAAATTCCATTTACTTCATCAGTATCAACTAGCTCTGCACCACTTGATTTAATCCATTCTGATGTGTGGAGTTCTCCTAGTTATTCAATTTCTGGTTTCAAGTATTATGTGTTGTTTGTGGATGATTATTCTCGTTATTCTTGGATTTTTCCCATGAAATTAAAATCTGAAGTATTCACTCATTTTCAGACGTTTAAAAAGTATGCTGAAAATCAATTTTCTACCACTATTAAAAATTTCCAATATGATGGCGGTGGTGAATATACTAGTAAACAGTTTTCCACCTTTTTCACTAACAATGGCATTCAATCTGATGGCGGTGGTGAATATACTAGTAATCTTGTGTCGAAACATTACTGGATGATATCAAGTTCAGTAAGCTTCCGTCCTTGTCCGTAAGGTAAACAAAGCCAGATTGGTTGAAGATAACCTGATAGCCACTGCCAGTTAAGGTAGACCAATAAAGAGAATTAGGAGAATCAAATGGGAAATAAGTTGTGTAAAACACAAGATTTCCGTCAGACTGTAGTATGAGTCGGAATCTTCCCTTGGAGTAATTTGTTTTCGTGTAGCTAGCAAAGAGTCTGCTGCCTCGAGTCAGAGTCAATGTGTGGGTAGAATTGTGTCAGTTGGATGACCAAAACTCTCCCATGAATTGATTGCATTCTCATTAGCCACCACAAAATTTCCTATTCGAGAATGGCTGCATGTGTAGCTCTAGTTCCAGAAGACGAAGCAACTGATATCTCTTTGCCTGTTATCATATCACTGAGCACCAACTGGCCATCTGCTGTGAGTTGTACTATTGAGCCTCTCAGAACTAGGTTATTGCAAGACAATAGTTCTTTCAGGTATTTTGTTAAACCAAATGGATAGGAAGAAGCCATTGGAACCAATCTCTAGGAAACCAAAAGCAAATTCCCCAGATATAGAGGGCCAGAAAAAGCTGTTGTCCAATGCGGTGAGGGTTGCCCCCAAAGATATGTTATTGGAAGTTTGTGCAAAGGCCGAAAATGGCAGCTGCAGAAGGAGAAACAGTTGAAAAGTAATTGTAGGAGAGAGCAGAGTTCTACTGGTTAGAGAAGCTAATGGTGATACAGTACCACCATTAGCTCATATAATCCATTGTTACTAGTAGGATTGTTGAAGCATAAGTATTGCAGCTGATCCTTTTGAAGAAGAAGAATTGGAGCTGGAGCGTACTGTGGATTCACTAAAGCTACGAGTCTAGTGTTATTAGTTAACAATTTATTGTAAACCTATGTGGCATAATGCGTGTTGTGATCGGAGAAAATCGCACACGAAGCTTTGTAAAGAATATAAAAGTTTGTGTTGCTGCATTTGTCAGATACAATGAAATCAATCACAATTCTGTTGTGAAATTATTCTCTCTTCTCTCTCGTCTCTCACTCTCTTAGCTTATCGTCTTCTTCCTCTACCAAACGCCATCATCATACCAAACCTTCTCCTGCAAGAAAAACACAGTAAACACTTATAAACACTAACATGGCCCCAGAGCCTGATCTGTCGGCTTTTGTTTAGTTTGTCCGTTTGTATATATTTTTCTCATCAAATTTCCTAATATCAATGTATGTTTTCCTGCATTGTCTTGTTGGCTGTACACCTAGCTAATCATAAACTATCCAGAGTAGGTTTCTTGACTTCCAAACAATAAGGTTTAACTGAAAGAGCAATTCTGAATTATTCATGGCTACATTGAGTATATCGTATTTAAGCCTCTTGTTTTGTCATTGTACTATCAAATTTTAGTTTCCTAGCATGCCAAACAGATGCTGTTCTTAAATCCTCTTGGTATACAGGACAATACCATGAGTAGACCATATAGCGAGTGAGAATAATGTCGATCGACCAATACTTATGTGTGCATATAATATGTATTGTTGTGAGCATGACCCAATATTTTAAGGCTTGTTCTGCATATATTGACAAGAGCTTTTGAATATGAAATAGTAAAATCATACCAAGTGTTTAGTTCACTGTCTTAGGGAATTAACCACTTTCAATCTGAGACTTCTTCAATCACGAAGTTTGTCGTTATTGGCTTGTCTAGTTCTATGAGGTTGCATGATGTATTTGGATACTTTCAGATGAGATACCATTGAAAAATCAACGGGATCTTTGAAAAGTCATGATTTTATAGGTGGAAGCTTAAAAGATTCAGCTTACAGTCACTAAAAAGTCACACGTAACAAAGAACAGGTCCTCGAAATCAGGATGTTTGGAGCCTAATGATACTATAAGCGGAAGGATAAAATTCCACAGATTCAGTTAGACAACGTTCTAGTCTTTTGTATGAAACCTTTCAGACCTTAGGACTGGTTGCAGATCTTATGTAATCATTTCCAAAGCCATGTGACCACTTTTTCTGGTGTGGCAGAAGGTCTTTGCGTCATTACGTAAGGTGCTTCATTACGTAGGCTCCAATTTCAAATCTCATGAGACATGATTATGGTATCTAGCTATGTGTTCGTTTATCAGTACACGTGTTTTGATTTTCTGAAATTTTGTGCTAAGAAGCTATAGTTAACCGAAAAACCCTTCTTGATTTTGGAAAATCACATGCATAATTAACATAATGTTGGAATTATCTCAAAATCTTCAAGGCCGGCGTCTTATAGATCAAAACAAACTCAGAAGAGGTTGCCTAGTTAGTGCATCTCAGTTGTCAACCATTTTCAATTCGTGGATATGGTCGAAACGATAAATTGTACATTTTAAATATGGCAAATTACAATTTCGTACCCTGTGGTTTGGGTCAAATTTCAAAATGATACCTATGCTTTTTTTTTTGCATTTTCGTACCCTATGCTTTCAAAAAGTTGCAAAAGTGTTCCACCGTCAGAAAAATCGTTAATTTATCTGTTAGTGCTGACGTGGCTATATGTGGGGTCCACCCAACTGCAGAAATTGGGTCTCCGTTTTTCGTCCCAGCGAATTTCCAACCAAAAAACGCCGGAGCACGGAGGTGTTAATCCGACACCTCCCCAAAGCCATCGACACAACATGAACGCCACCCATCTTTCTATCCAAAATCAACACTACAACACCAGCATAGACTAATGGAGACGATTGAGGAATCTGTCGAGATTAAAGGGGTAGTATTATTTGAAGAATTTCCAACCAAAAAACGCCGGAGCACGGAGGTGTTAATCCGACACCTCCCCAATGCCATCGACACAACATGAACGCCACCCATCTTTCTATCCAAAATCAACACTACAACACCGGCATAGAAACAAGTATAGAAAAGCAGTACACCCGTTTCGATTAGAATTGCATTATCATGTGAAAGTTCTCTGGAAGTGACGGTGAGAGGCAAAGGAGCCCCAGGCTCGTCAGACCCAGGGCCCAACTGCTTGTCTTCCTCTTTCTCCTGCAATTCCACCATTAATGACCAATCAGCTAGATAACCCAATTTGCATCATTCCTCACGAAATCCAAAAAAGATGCCAAATTTCTTCAATTCACACAAAACCCAGATCCCAAAATGTCTCAAATACATGAATTCAATGCAAATTAAGCAAAAAGTATTGAATTTTTACATCAGGGTTGCAAACAACAAAACCCAAAAAGCAAAGAAAATCAAAACGGAAATGAATGGAAGGACATTACCTGGGCCTACAGAGCGTTGATGATTGCAGGCTCCTGCCTTTGGTGTCGCCGGAGCATGGCGGTTCTGGCGGCGTTCATGTTGTGTCGATGGCTTTGGGGAGGTGTCGGATTAACACCTCCGTGCTCCGGCGTTTTTTGGTTGGAAATTCGCCGTGACAAAAAATGGAGAACCAAATTAACGATTTCTGCAGTTGGGTGGACCCCACATATAGCCACATCAGCACTAACAGATAAATTAACGATTTTTCTGACGGTGGAACACTTTTGCAACTTTTTGAAAGCATAGGGTACGAAAATGCAAAAAAAAAAGTATAGGTATCATTTTGGAAATTTGACCCAAACCACAGGGTACAAAATTGTAATTTGCCCTTTTAAATATAAGATAATGTGGTTTTAGCCCACCAAATGAGCCATTTTGAGTAAAAGTCCACTAATTTTTAGTAAAAGCCCAAAATGTCATTATTTTTATATATTTCACTAGGTAATTAATCCACGTGTGCAAACATTCCATATAGCTATTGATGAGTCACAATTTTTTTACCATTTTTGTCCTTTCAATTACTTAAACATGTCAATTAATACAATTAATACCAATTTTTTCTCGCAAGTCTTTTGCACAGGTAAGAAAGCAAATTATTACATCAACCGTTTTAGATTTGTTTGAATTCAAATTGAATACTCCATTTCGTATAAGTAGGTGTGAAGGTGCAAATTGAATCCTCCAGTGTTCCCAACAGTGCTCATCAGGTAGAATTAAAATAAAAATGCATGAATTTGGGGGGTGGTGGTGGTAGTGGGGCGGGGTTCTCCTCAACAGGTAGAATTTGGGAGCGGGTTTCGATGGCGGTTCTCTTCATCAGGTAGAAGAAAACTTCATGGAGGTTGGGGATGGGGGCGGTGGTGGTTCTCTTAACCGGATAGAATTCCATGGATTGTTTTGAATGATTTACCTTCATAAGAGGGAAAAGAATCTAAAAGAGCATAAAATGGTTTCTACCTCTACTCAAGTTTGTTGTTCTGACTTACAGGTATCCTAATACGAAGACTAAACAAATTTATTGATTAGGAATTCAGAAACAGAAACAACCTATTGATGCAGAGCTACCTATCAACTAGGTAAATCCCAATGATGATGAACTATATATTACTTGGGTATAGACCTAGCAAACAAAATAAGAAAAAACATGTGAAAAACCAAACACCAAAATACAATCTACCAAGCTAAAATTTCTTTTAGCCGAGCGCCATATATGGACTCGACCGGCACTCGAAAGCTTGAAGCTTCTCCAAATTGCAGATGACCACCACCCAGCAAATTTCATACAAAGTTTTTATGCAATTTCCTCCAAAATCCATACATACAATACAAGGGGAGCAAACCAGTTTAAATTCGAACCCACCACCCACCCCAAGAGACCTCTACAAGATATATACAAGCAATTGCCTCAATTCGAATTTACAAAATGTGCAACGTACAGTAATTTATCACTGCCATTTTAAAATGGTTTGAAGATTTCAATCTAATGGCAGGGTAGGTAATTTCAAGAAAATCAGGTGGGCTAAATGTTTTACTATCTATTTGTTTATGTTATATGTATAGCTGAGTAGGCTTATATAAATTGCTGACTAGACTTTATATTTATAATATATAAAAAAGGACTGATTATAAAAGTTGTCCTTAGCATTGGGTTAAAATCACAATGCCCCTTTAAATATTAGACAGCTAATATTATATACGAGATGTTTAAATCATAATCAGACTTTTTAAATATTTTGTTGTCTAGTACTAACAGTACAAACTTGGCTCACACTACAAGATGTCATCAATCTTTTGCAGATTTGTTTGAACTTTTTGTAACCCAACTTTGTTTCTCTGCTAATGCTGATTCTTCAATCCAAGGACATATATATTTCCTTCTTTGCTAAGTGCAGTGGTATTTACTTACAGAGTAGAAATGCGTGTATATATTACAAACAGAAATCGAAGCAAGAAGAATTTCTGTTGGGATGTAAGAAAACTTGTTTGTAGAGCACACATAATGGTTATAATTGAATGCACAAATCAGAAAAAGAAGAAACACAGAAGAACTAATTAGTCTTTTTTATGGCATTGAGTACTTTCTGATCATACACACAAAAGGTGTGCAGATCCAGGAATCAATTATAACTGTGATTACTTTGATTGAACATACAATGAGGATGGATTTGGTGGGACTGAGACTTCAAAAGTTCCTTCCAGCATATGCGCAACATTCTTCATCGTCGGTCTTAGTGATGGATCTTCTTGAATGCACCAAAACGCGATCATCACGTACTTCTCCATCACCTTGATATAATCCACTGTCTCATCATTATCACTCTCCAATAACAGGTGAAGTGTATTGTACTTATAGCAATCATATGCCCAGTCAGCGAGTACCATTTGTTCTTCATCCTCAGTGCTTTCTTCGTAGTGCTTCCTGCAGCAAATAATCTCTAGTAACAAAACACCAAAGCTGTAAACATCCGCCTTCACTGTGACAGGCAAGATTTTGAACCATTGAGGAGCCACATACCCTTTCGTTCCCCTGAACCTTGTAACTGTTCGAGTTTGATCCCAACGGTGGTGCGGTAGTGAGAGGAGGAGATTGTGACTTGTACTGCTGCTGGTTCGTCCTCTTCATCGTCTTTATGGCGTGGGTCTGCCGCCGTTTCTGACAGACGGCATTGTTTCCTAGAGCAGAGCTCTCAACAGCTCTTTTGTGTGCTAATTTTCCCATCATCCAAACACCAAATCAAACAATATGATTCCCAAACCCCAATCTTTCCCCTCCATTCCAGTTCCCTAGGTCTTCCCTAATCTCCCCCCCAAAACCCCCAAATCCAATTTGCAAAACTATGCTCACCAAAACCATCAAACGCGGCCACCGCAAATCCCTAAAATCCCAAATCCCCAATCTCGATTTCCAACCCACCACCTCCATGGAAACCCTCCACTTCCTCCGCGACGCCGCCGCGCCGCGCCGGACCGCCCCTCCCCCTTCCTAAAAAAGCTCCAACTCAGCAACTTTCCATGCAATTTCGCCGATTCCCAAGCCCTAACCGAGGTCGTTGACTTCATCGACTACGGCTATAGCAAGCTCACCGGCCCAATGCAAGAGAAGCTCATCCAAACGGTGTCGCTTAACATCTTCCGGTGCTTGCCTCCGGCGTCGGAGATGCTCGAACCCGACGAGGACGAGCCTTATCAAGAACCACCGTGGCCCGACCTCCAAATTAAGGGGTTTAGGTGGAGTGAAAGTTTTGGGTTGGTTACTGTTGCCACGTCTCGCGTTTTCAGTGGTTAGGGATACTGATGTGGATGCTGACTGGTTTGGACTGAGTCCATGCAAGTTTCTCTCGTTGGGTGGACTAAAGGTACAAGCTTCCCTGCTACCAGTCTTATGTTCCATTGCTCTTGTTGCAATTCAATTAGTCGTGAAATATTTGTTAAAGTATGCTGGTGATGGAATGAAAAGATCACAGAAAATAGGATAAAGGAATAAACAGTGCTTTTGCAATGGGGCATCTTGATCGATGGTTTGGAGCAGTTGATGATCAACATAAAGTTCTGATTACCAAATGGAAATGAAATGAATGGCCAGCAGATCGGTCTTTTATGGAACCATATTTCAATGAAATTAACACGTTCTTCCCATCTTTCTCAGTAGTTCCAACCTTTATCACCGACTAGCTTTTCACAATTAGGATGAAGCTAATTTATGAAACTTTGTAGTTGAATTATAAACTCCGTCTTAAATTGCTTGCCTAAGAACAATTTTTGGATGCTCAAGCTTGAGCAGCCTTGGCTGCTCAACTCTCCCATTTTCACACTTTCTCGCAAATTTTTTTCATGATCGGAACCGTTCACTTTATTCATTAACATGTCAAGATCATTCCTACAAAATTTCAATCAAAACGGAGATCATTTGGTTATCTAACTTTGTAAAACATATCGACGGTTCGTTTAATGCCTAATTATACCGTTCATATAGTTCATACGGTTAGATAACCAAACGATCTTCGTTTTGATTGAAATTTTGTAGGAATGATCTTGACATGTTAATGAATAAAGTGAACGGTTCCGATCATGAAAAAAATTTGCGAGAAGTGAACGGTTCCGATCATGAAACAAAAGAACAGATGTTAACATGTGATGAATTCAAAGAAAATAGTTTCAAGCAGTGTAAACAAAATATAATGCTCAAACGAGTAGAAGAAAGCAGCTGCCCAGTAAGTTCCTTATATATAGAGATTGAAGAAAAATTGCTAAAGATTACCTATAACCAAAAAAGGCAAAGCTCCAAGACAATGTAATTATGACATGAATAATGAATCTCAATTGAAAACACTTAAATTAATGAACTCTGTGAGTATGCATCAGGAGGAGCTGAGACTTCTAAAGTGCCTTCAAGCATCAGTGTCACATTCTTCATGGTTGGTCTAAGTGACGGATCCTCGTGGATGCACCATAATGCAATCATCACATACCTCTCCATCATCTTGATGTCATTCATTGCCTCATCGTCCATCTTGAATAGCCTGTGGAACATCTTATGCCTGTAGCAATCATATGCCCAATCAGCCAGTATCATTTCACTTTCATCCTCTACCGTCTCTTGGAAATGCTTCCTGCAGAAAATAATCTCTAACAACAAAATACCATAGCTGTACACATCAACCTTGGCCGTGATAGGCCCGCTTTTGAACCATTCAGGAGCCACATACCCCTTTGTTCCTCGGATTCCAGTCATAGTTCGAGTCTGGTCCAGTCTGAAAAGCTTTGCTAATCCGAAGTCAGCAATCCTTGCTGTGAAATTGTCATCAAGAAGAATGTTTTTAGGCTTAATGTCACAATGGACGATTTGGTTGCTACACTCCTCATGCAGATACAAGAGACCTCTTGCAATTCCCAAGGCAATTTGCCTTCTTTGGTTCCAGTTTGGCCTCGAATCTCCAAACAGGTAGCTTGCTAGAGAGCCGTTGCTCATAAACTCATATACAAGAACTCGGTGTTGCCCCTCATTGCAGAATCCAAATAGCTGGACTAAGTTTCTGTGATTTGTTCTGCCAATAGCCATCACTTCAGCTTTGAATTCCAAATCATTTTCTCCAACCTTAGCATGTAATCTCTTCACAGCAGCATACTTTGCCTCATCGGATGCTAAGACTCCTTTAAAAACCGTTGCAGAAGCACCACGTCCTAGTTCTTCCTTGAATTCGTTTGTAGCTTTCTTTAGCTCCTCATAACTGAAATACTTCATAGTCATGCCTGGCATGACTGGATAAGGTTGAATCTCCATAACTTTCCTCGAATAGATTTTAGAACCAAACAAGTAGGATAGTAATGGTAAGAGGAAGTTGAGAACCACCGAGCTACCCAGCAGTAGTGATCCAACAAGGATCAAAGTTGAATTATCTTTCTTTTCTGTTTTTGCCCTTCCTGCTGATTTCTCCGTAGAATTTACCTTCCCAATTTTGAGGAGTGCTTTTCCACTATTAAGGGGGTCAATCATCCCATTCGACAAAGGAAGTCTCTTCTTAAAACAGTGTCCTTTGTCGAAATATGCAACAGAACAAAAACAATCTTCCAGACAACTCTGTCTGCACATATCCTCTGGTGCCCCTTGAAAGATCTCATAATCCGCACCATACCAATTTGCACTCTGCATATCTTGAAGTTCAAACAGAGCTGTCTCTGGTGAGGGCTCATCACAACTTTGTGGAAGGAAGTTTTGCTTGCATCCTTTGAACACATCATTCGGATCAATAAAGATGTAACCCTTTGGGCACAAGCAAGTTGGACCTTCTTCAAGAATCCTGCATAAGCTGTTGAACCCACATGCACCACTACCTACATCCTCCCTAAATGACGTGCAGATATTAGGAGGTACTACTGACATGGAAGCCGACCAAGCCAAGGGCCTTCCGGCGCTTGAGCTACTGCTTTTAGGATATACATAGTGCCTCAGAACTCCATTATATTCCAAAGTTGCTCTCTGGTAGAAGTCTTGCATTGATACTGTCTCCGATGATATGTGAGTAAGTATGGTTCCATTCATGGATGTAAGATAAATAAGGCCAGACTGGTTGAAGATGACCTGAAATCCAATATCTGGTATTCTGGGTGACCAATAAGCAGAATTGGTTGAGTATTTTGGGAAATTCGTCGTGTAAAGGAAGAGATTTCCATCGGATTGCAGGGTAAACAAGAACCTGCCAGTTGAGTAATTAGAAGCAGAATATCGAGCAAAAAGTTTGCTGTCTTGATTCAAAGTCTGCGTGGGCAGGATCGTATCAGTTGGTTGATCAAAACTTCTCCAAAAAGTTGTTGAGTTTCGGTTAGCCAGTACGAAATTACCAGTGTCCAGCATCGCTGCATGGTCAACTCCAGTAATAGCTGAATCAGCATCCCATAGTTGCTTGCCAGTTGCATCAATGAGAACAAACTGACCATCATTTGTAAGTTCAACTATCGATCCTCGTGCCGCAAGATTATTACCATTGGCTGACCAAACAATAGTTTTGTCTTGTATCTTGTTGAACCAGATGGCCAGTAGGAACTCATTTTTTCCCATTTGTCGAAAGCCAAAAGCAAATTCGCCAGATGGTGATGGCCAGGATGAATTGTCATTGTTTCGTGCAGTGAGAAATGAGCCTAAAGATATATTAGTGGAAGTTTGGGCTATGGTAGAAGATGGGGAAAACATGACAATGAAGAAGAAGGGAAGATACCGAATAGCAGAAGCCATGGTATGATGAGGAGTCTTGTGCTACAAACTGATCAAACTCGAACTTCAATAAATAGATTGAAGACCGATAAAACTTGCTTTGAAATTTGAATAAATAGCACTAATTCAACTATATTATGGTTGTCGAGGGTCTACCCAAATTTAATTTTAAACGTTGACTGACTTTGGATTTTGAAGTTTCATTCCAAGGACTATATTATTCAACAATTGTGCGGGACCGTGCTGAAGTTTCATCCTTTGGCTTTTGAAGTTTCATCACCTTCCAACCCTCCGAACCCTCCAACGTTATTGCAGCCCTAGCGTGACGGCAATTACAAAGACTCGTAGTGATGAATTAGACAGGACCAAGCACAACGTGGTGCAGTTAAACAGTAGAAAAGTCATGGTACAATATGACTATGGTGATGAGGACATAACTTCGAAAGTGTTGGGTGGGGGGTCCGAGTGAAGTCTTTTTCAATCTTTGTTAATGAAGACATTACTTCGAAAGTGTCATCATATTTTGAATCATTCAAATCTGTTTTTAGTTACTGAAGTCCTTTTCAATCTTTGCTAATGAAGACTTTATATATGTTAAACGCGAGTAAACACTCATCTAAACACTGTACAAATTAGTGGAATTTCTCTTTTGCCCTCATTAAAACAACCCATTCTCAACTGTTCTCTCTACTTGCACAATAATATGCCCATTCTACCCCCCAGTTCTCGCCTTCTCTTCCACTCTGCTCTTTCTGAGAATCCGGAATCTGTTTTTTGATTCTTGTGATTGCTAAACTGCTTTCATGAATTTCCAAGCCAGAGTTCTCGGCAATCCGGCAGAAGGTGAAAATATAGGAGAGAAGAGAATCATTGGTAGGTGATAAAAAAAATTTCGGCAAGCTCAATCTTAATCAAGAAGGAGCCCAAACATAGATCTTCAATCATATATTTGACCAGCAAAAATTTACAGTATACCGAAAGAATTTTAAGTGTTGAAACTCACTTGAATTATTTGGTTTAATGATTTTTCCCATTTGAATTATTAAAATAAATATAAATATTATGTCAGGAATTTCACTTTTTGTCACCGAAAGAATCTGAATGGGCGCTAGCTTTTCCCGCTTGTATACTTTGTGAAGCTTGCAAAACGATTATGTGACGAATTGAATGGGAAAATAACACACAAAGCTATTTGTGACGACTTGCAAAAATTCCTCACATAAACTTTGAATCAGTGATATTTTTGTAAGCGTCACATAAATTTTTGTCACCTATTGTCGAATTTCTTGTAGTGGTATTATGTATTTCGTATTCTCCATCATACAATGAATGTGACGACCTTTGTATTTCTAAATCTTCTTAATTTTCAACCCTGGGAAACCAAGATTCAATGAAGCTAGTGTATTTGTCTTCTTTTTTTTTTTGTGAGAACTAGTGTATTTGTCTTCAATTACACTTGGACGTACTTATTTGACAGTAACAAAATGCCGCTGTAGAATGTGGGATTCATACTGGGTCGAACATACTGGATATTGATGGGTGCAAAAGATACTCATAAAATGTACAGTACTTAATTTGAAAATGAAGATGGCACAGATACGTGTTTCTGTTAGGTGCTTATTTATTCTATATTTTACCCATTAATTGATTGTCACAATGCCATGAATTTAATATAAAAAGGACTTATTGCTTTGTTTTGCACATAATCTGTCTACAGGTACAGTTGGTGCGTTTCTAGTCAAAAGATGGGTTATTTGGACGAATTTGCATATGGAAATATTGTTGGTGAAAGCCGAGACGTTGAAGATCGATTCCCCAAAGTTTCAGATTTTTCTCTTGGGCCATTTATTTGATATTGAATTTACAAGTTGGCCCAATTGCGAATTCTGACAGATTTGCGCAGCTGTGAGGATTTGATCGTTGAAGCCTTTTCCGATTTTTGCTAGAAGCCCGCGAGTTCTTGAATTGAAGATAAGATAAAGATCTTTAAGCCCAATTTTTGGTGGATTTTCGCAGGCCCGTTTGGAGGCCCGAATCAGTCATTGAATCCTGCTGTAAAGTTCTCCCTGACGCATTAGGAGATGTGATGGAATTAATTACCTTTTTGGATTGGAAATAGGGTTTGCTTTAGGACTTGATTAAAGCCCCTATATAAGTTGAGCGGCCGCACTGTTCATCCGCACCCTTTCATACAATATTTCTAGTTTGCTTTCGAAGCCGAGGAGCGCGGATTGGAGCTTTGGCGCTTGGGAGTTTCTTTACTTTATGATTTATTTTGTTATTTCAATTATGACTATGCGTAACTAAACGCTTTTGCTAAGGCTAAGATGTAGCCCGATCATGAAGACTTAAGTTGTGATTTTTATTTTCTATGAAGTTTATGTCCATGTTGAATATCAATTGCCTTTGTTCATACTTGATTGCCATCTTGTGATTGTTAATTGAGTTATTTGATGCAAGTTATAGTAGACGACATGCTTAACTTGAGTTTAGCTTCTTGCAATTAATATCATAAATTCTTTGATGTAGACGACATGCACTAGGGTTTATGTGGTTTTACAAAAGTATCCAAAGAACTTAATGACTTTTTGTGTGTTTAACTGATCTAGACGACATGGACTGTTAGCATATGGAAAGACGCATAATAATCTGGACGACACGGATATTGTGTAATTTTGGGAACTTAACCATCAACATGACATGAATGGAGTAGTAAATTGGAATTGTAACTTAGGTTGGATTGATTGTGGTGAAATCTATGCTCTAGTGTGCTTATTAATTTGCTTTCAACTCTTTTCTTTAATTGTGTGTTTTAAATTTCTTTTCCAATTTATTTACTATTTACATTTTTACTATTCACTATCATCAACCAAATCGTGCACGCTAGTTCTACACTTTTGTGTATGCATTAGCACCCAAATTAGTTAATTAAATAGGTAAAACACTTAATCCTCGTGGGATCGATACTTGAATTCATATTCTATATTACTTGTGACAATATAGTGCACTTGCTATTTTTCTCAACAGTTGCTTATATATATATATATATATTATGAATATCAATTGAAAGCACTTAAATTATAGAGCTAATGAAAGAGGATGGATCAGGAGGAACCGAGACTTCAACGGTGCCTTCAAGCATCAATGTGACTTTCTTCATGGTTGGTCTAAGAGTTGGATCCTCCTGAATGCACCATATTGCAATCATCACATATTTCTCCATCTTCTTGAGGTCATTCATTGCCTCGTCATCCGTCTTGAATAGCCGGTGCAACTCCTTATGCCTGTAGCAGTCGTATGCCCAATCAGCTAGTATCATTTCATTTTCATCCTCCACCGTTTCTTGAAAATGCTCCCTGCAGAAAATAATCTCTAACAACAGAATGCCATAGCTGTAAACATCAACCTTGAACGTGATAGGCAAGCTTTTGAACCATTCGGGAGCCACATACCCCTTTGTTCCTCGGATTGCAGTCATAGTTCGAGTCTGGTCTAGTCTGAAAAGCTTGGCTAATCCGAAGTCAGCAATTCTTGGAGTGAAATTGTCATCAAGAAGAATGTTTTGAGGCTTGATGTCACAGTGGACGATTTGGTTGCTGCCCTCCTCATGCAGATACAAGAGCCCTCTTGCAATTCCCAACGCAGCTTGCCTTCTTTGGTACCAGTTTGGTCTCGACTCTCCAAACAAGAAGCTTGATAGAGAGCCGTTGCTCATAAACTCATATACAAGAATTCGGTGCTGCCCCTCGTTACAAAATCCAACTAGATGGACTAAGTTTCTATGATTTGTTCTGCCAATAGCCATCACTTCAGCTTTGAATTCCAAATCATTTTCTCCAACCTTAGTATCTAATCTCTTCACAGCAACGTACTTTGCCTCATCGGATGCTAAGACTCCTTTAAAAACCGTTGCAGAAGCACCACGTCCTAGTTCTTCCTTGAATTCGTTTGTAGCTTTCTTTAGCTCCTCATAAGTGAAATACTTCAGAGTCATGCCTGGCATGACTGAATATGGTTGAATCTCCATAACTTTCCTCGAATAGAATTTAGAACCAAACAAGTAGCATAGTAAAGGTAAGAGGAAGTTGAGAACCACCGAGCTACCCAGCAGTAGTGATCCAACAAGGATCAAAGTTGAATTGTCTCTCTTTTCTGTTTTTTCCCATTCTGTAGAATTTACCTTCTTAATTTTGATGAGAGCTTTTGTAGCAACATTATCGGGGACAACCATCCCATTCGAAAAAGGGAGTCTCTTCTTATAACATTCTCCACGATCGTTGAAAATTGCAATAGCACAAAAACAATCTTCTAGGCAATTCCGTCTGCACCAATCCTCTTGTACACCTTTGAACTGCGCATAATCCGCATCAGGCCAATTTATGTTCTGCATATCTTCAAGTTCAAACAGAGCTGTCTCTGGTGAGGCTTCATCACAACTTTGTGGAAGGAAGTTTTGCTTGCATCCTTTCTGCTTATCATTCGGATCAATAAAGCTATAACCCTTTGGGCATAAGCAAGTTGGACCTTGTTCATCAAGCCTGCAATAGCTGTTGTACCCACATGCACCACTACCTACAGCCTCAACAATTGACGAGCAGATATTAGGAGGTACTACTGACATGGAAGCCGACCAAGCCAAGGGCCTTCCGGCGCTTGAGCTATTGCTTTTAGGATATACATAGTGCCTCAGAACTCCATCAGATTCCAAAGTTGCTCTCTGGTAGAGATCTCCCATCGATCCTGGCTGCGATAATATGGTACTAACTATGGTCCCATTCCTGGAAGTAAGATAAATATGGCCAGACTGGTTGAAGAAGACCTGAACTCCACTATCTGTTTTGGTTGACCAGTAAGCAAAATTGGTTGAGTTTTGTGGGAAATTCGTCGTGTAAAGGACGAGATTTCCATCGGCTTGCAAGGTAAACAAGAACCTGCCAGTTGAGTAATTAGAAGCAGAATATCGAGCAAAAAGTTTGCTGTCTTGATTCAAAGTCTGCGTGGGCAGGATCGTATCAGTTGGTCGATCAAAACTTCCCCACAAAGTTGTTGAGTTTCGGTTAGCCAGTACGAAATTACCAGTGTCCAGCATCGCTGCATGGTTAACCTCAGTAATAGCTGAATCAGCATTCCATAGTTGCTTGCCAGTTGCATCAATGAGAACAAACTGACCATCATTTGTAAGTTCAACTTTCGATCCTCGTGCCGCAAGATTATTACCATTGGCTGACCAAACAATCGTTTTGTCTTGTATCTTGTTGAACCAGATGGCCAGTAGGAACTCATTTTTTCCCATTTGTCGAAAGCCAAAAGCAAATTCGCCAGATGGTGATGGCCAGGATGAATTGTCATTGTTTCGTGCAGAGAGAGATGAGCCTAAAGATATATTTCTGGAAGTTTGGGCTATGGTAGAAGATGGGGAAAACATGACAATGAAGAAGAAGGGAAGATACCGAATAGCTGAAGCCATGGTATGATGAGGAGTCTTGTGCTACAAACTGATCAAACTCTAACTTCAATAAATAGATTGAAGACCGATAAAACTTGCTTTGAAATTTGAATAAATAGCACTAATTCAACTATATTATGGTTGTCGAGGGTCTACCCAAATTTAATTTTAAACGTTGACTGACTTTGGATTTTGAAGTTTCATTCCAAGGACTATATTATTCAACAATTGTGCGGGACCGTGCTGAAGTTTCATCCTTTGGCTTTTGAAGTTTCATCACCTTCCTGTGAAGAAGTTTCACCAGAATAATGATTCTCATTGATGATACAATGCTTTATACAAAAGTCTTCCTATTCCTCACGGAGAGCCACTACAATCTAGGGACTACAGTAGGAAACTAATCTCCTAATTACAATACAAATCAATTATGTAAATACAGTTGACTTTATACAAATAATTTCCTAACACTTCCAACCCTCCGAACCCTCCAAAGTTATTGCAGCCCTAGCGTGACGGCAATTACAAAGACTCGTACTGATGAATTAGACAGGACCAAAGCACAACGTGGTGCAGTTAAACAGTAGAAAAGTCATGGTACAATATGACTATGGTGATGAGGACATAACTTCGAAAGTGTTGGGTGGGGGGTCCGAGTGAAGTCTTTTTCAATCTTTGTTAATGAAGACATTACTTCGAAAGTGTCATCATATTTTGAATCATTCAAATCTGTTTTTAGTTACTGAAGTCCTTTTTAATCTTTTCTAATGAAGACTTTATATATATTAAACGCGAGTAAACACTCATCTAAACACTGTACAAATTAGTGGAATTTCTCTTTTGCCCTCATTAAAACAACCCATTCTCAACTGTTCTCTCTACTTGCACAATAATCTGCCCATTCTACCCCCCAGTTCGCGCCTTCTCTTCCACTCTGCTCTTTCGGAGAATCCGGAATCTGTTTTTTGATTCTTGTGATTGCTAAACTGCTTTCATGAATTTCCAAGCCAGAGTTCTCGGCAATCCGGCAGAAGGTGAAAATATAGGAGAGAAGAGAACCATTGGTAGGTGATAAAAAAAATTTTCGGCAAGCTCAATCTTAATCAAGAAGGAGCCCAAACATAGATCTTCAATCATATATTTGACCAGCAAATATTTACAGTATACCGAAAGAATTTTAAGTGTTGAAACTCACTTGAATTATTTGGTTTAATGATTTTTCCCATTTGAATTATTAAAATAAATATAAATATTATGTGAGGAATTTCACTTTTTGTCACCGAAAGAATCTGAATGGGCGCTAGCTTTTCCCGCTTGTATACTTTGTGAAGCTTGCAAAACGATTATGTGACGAATCGAATGGGAAAATAACACACAAAGCTGTTTGTGACGACTTGCAAAAATTCCTCACATAAACTTTGAATCAGTGATATTTTTGTAAGCGTCACATAAATTTTCGTCACCTATTGTCGAATTTCTTGTAGTGGTATTATGTATTTCTTATTCTCCATCATACAATGAATGTGACGACCTTTGTATTTCTAAATCTTCTTAGTTTTCAACCCTGGGAAACCAAGATTCAATGAAGCTAGTGTATTTGTCTTTTTTTTTTTTTTTGTGAGAACTAGTGTATTTGTCTTCAATTACACTTGGACGTACTTATTTGACAGTAACAAAATGCCGCTGTAGAATGTGGGATTCATACTGGGTCGAACATACTGGATATTGATGGGTGCAAAAGATACTCATAAAATGTACAGTACTTAATTTGAAAATAAAGATGGCACAGATACGTGTTGCTGTTAGGTGCTTATTTATTCTATATTTTACCCATTAATTGATTGTCACAATGCCATGAATTTAATATAAAAAGATGGCACAGATACGTGTTGCTTATATATTATGAATATCAATTGAAAACACTTAAATTATAGAGCTAATGAAAGAGGATGGATCAGGAGGAACCGAGACTTCAACGGTGCCTTCAAGCATCAATGTGACTTTCTTCATGGTTGGTCTAAGAGTTGGATCCTCCTGAATGCACCATATTGCAATCATCACATATTTCTCCATCTTCTTGAGGTCATTCATTGCCTCGTCATCCGTCTTGAATAGCCGGTGCAACTCCTTATGCCTGTAGCAGTCGTATGCCCAATCAGCTAGTATCATTTCATTTTCATCCTCCACCGTTTCTTGAAAATGCTCCCTGCAGAAAATAATCTCTAACAACAGAATGCCATAGCTGTAAACATCAACCTTGAACGTGATAGGCAAGCTTTTGAACCATTCGGGAGCCACATACCCCTTTGTTCCTCGGATTGCAGTCATAGTTCGAGTCTGGTCCAGTCTGAAAAGCTTGGCTAATCCGAAGTCAGCAATTCGTGCACTGAAATTATCATCAAGAAGAATGTTTTGAGGCTTGATGTCAAAGTGGACGATTTGGTTGATGCACTCCTCATGCAGATACAAGAGTCCTCTTGCAATTCCCAAGGCAACTTGCTTCTTTGGTACCAGTTTGGTCTCGACTCTCCAAACAGGAAGCTTGCTAGAGAGCCGTTGCTCATAAACTCATATACAAGCATTCGGTGCTGTCCCTCGTTACAAAATCCAACTAGATGGACTAAGTTTCTATGATTTGTTCTGCCAATAGCACTCACTTCAGCTTTGAATTCTAAATCGTTTTCTCCAACCTTAACATTTAAGCTCTTGACAGCAACATACTTTTCCTCATCAGATGCTAAGACGCCTTTAAAAACCGTTGCAGAACCACCATGTCCTAGTTCTTCCTTGAATTCGTTTGTAGCTTTCTTTAGCTCCTCATAACTGAAATGCTTCAGAGTCATGCCCGACATGACTGAATAAGGCTGAAACTCCATAACTTTCCTCAAATAGATTTTAGAACCAAACAAGTAGGATAGTAATGGTAAGAGAAGTTGAGAACCACCGAGCTACCCAGCAGTAGTGATCCAACAAGGATCAAAGTTGAATTGTCTTTCTTTTCTGTTTTTGCCCTTCCTGCTGATTTCTCCGTAGAATTTACCTTCCCAATTTTGATGAGAGCTTTTCCACCAATACTGGGGTCTGTCCTCCCATTCGAGAAAGGACTTCTCTTCTTCGAGCACTCTCCGTCGTTGAAAATTGCAGCAGCGCAAAAACAATCATTTAGACAGTTCTACCTGCACCAATCTTCTGATACCGATGTAAATTGTTCATAGTCACCACCAGACCAATTTGTGTTCTGCATCTCTTTAAATTCGAAAGGATCTGACTGGGGTGACGTTTCATCACAACTTTGTGAAGCAAAGTTTGGTTTGCATCCTTTCAACACGTCATCTGGATCAAAAAAGGAGTAACCCGGGGGACACTGGCAAACTGGTCCTTTATCATCATAACTGCATAAGCTGTTGTAGCCACACGCACCGCTGCCTATGTCTCCTCCAACTCTAAAGCAAATGTTGGAAGGTTCGGCGGTCAAAGTTGACCAAGACATGGGGCTTCCGGGACTGGAGCTATTGCTTTTAGGGTGAACAGAGTGCCTCAGGATTCCATCATGCTCCAGAGTTGCCTTCTGGTAGAAATTCTGCCCTGGAACTGTATTGGATGATACCATCGAAAGTATGCTTCCGTTCTTCGCAGTGAGGTAAATTGAGCCTAACTTGTTGAAGATGACCTGAAAGCCAGTATTCATAGTCATGGTAGCATAATAAGCAAAATTTGAAGACTCCTGTGGGAATCTAGTTGTGTAGAGCAAAAGGTTTCCATCTGACTGTAGTATAAACTTGAATCTTCCTCGAGAGTAATTTGTGGCTGTATAGTGAGCAAAGAGTACGCTGTTTTGATTCAGAGTCTGCGTGGGCAGGATCGTATCAGTTGGGTGTTCAAAACTTCCCCACAAAGTTGTTGAGTTTCGGTCAGCCAGTACGAAATTACCAGTGTCCAACATTGCTGCATGGTCAACTCCAGTACCGACACTTTCAGCATTCCATATTGGCTTCCCAGTTGCGTCATTGAGCATAAACTGGTCATCACTTGTAAGTTCAACTTTTGATCCTTGTGCCACAAGATTGTCCCCGTTGGCTGACCAGACAATAGTTCTGTCTGGCAGTGGCGGAGCTACCTTATGGCCAAAGGTGGCCATGGCCCCCACAAAATTATTAAAATCCCTCAATAATCATATATATTGTTCAATAAAAGTTGAATAACTACTAAGAATGGCCCCTACTAAAATTTAAGTACCTATTAAGGATGGCCCTCATAAAATTATTATACTCTAATTAAAGAAGAGGTCAAATTAAAAGCTTTAAAAATTCTCCACCACCTTCCAAAATCGTCTCCCCACTGCTTACAACCCTCTCTTTCCTTTTCTCTTTAGCAGAACATAAGCAAAAGATATTTTATGGTCCATCCCTCAAAGTATTTTCTAATAATTTATTGGTTTTGTTAAGTACTCAAATGTTTAACTTGAGTTGAATTTTGGTAATTGTTGGATAATTTTGCTTAATTTGAAACATGAGCTGAATTTTTCCTATTAGTTTGATAATTTGTTTCAATTGTCATTGTTTAAGTTTATGTGTTCTAATCTAATTGTAGTAGGATTGATTGTTGTTTGCTAGTCGAAACTTTTGTTGTTGTGTTAGGCCTACGAAAGTATGGAATCAATGAATATATTTTTTGGTAAATGTTTTCAGGTTATTGAGTAGTATATAAACCTATCATGGTGAACAATCGTCGCTCTCACTTCTAAATTAGATTTTTATGTTTTTGTTATGTATCATAGAAATTATTTTGTAGATGACACTGTAATATTTATGTCTATTTTTAGGATATGTTTTATCGTTGATATCACATAAGATATGACTATAAACAAAGGTAGTCATTCTTTATTCCTTTGTGGCTCAAATTTTTTATATTGTGTGTATGAACGGCCCCCGCTAGGTAGCTGACCTAGCTCCGCCACTACTGTCTGGTATCTTTTCAAACCAGATGGCTAGTAGAAACCCGTCTTTTCCAATCTGTCGAAAACCAAAAGCAAATTCGCCAGATGGTGATGGCCAGGATGAATTGTCATTGTTTCGTGCAGTGAGAGATGAGCCTAAAGATATATTTCTGGAAGTTTGGGCTATGGTAGAAGATGGGGAAAACATGACAATGAAGAAGCAGAGAACAGACAGAAGAGCAGAAGCCATGTATGATGAGGAGTCTTGTGCTACAAACTGATCAAACTCGAACTTCAATAAATAGATTGAAGACCGATAAAACTTGACTTTGAAATTTGAATAAATAGCACTAATTCAACTATATTATGGTTGTCGAGTGTCTACCCAAATTTAATTGCGAAGGTTGACTGACTTTGGACTTTGAAGTGTCATTCCAAGGACTACATTATTCAACAATTGTGCTGAAGTTTCATCTTTTGGATTTTGAAGTTTCATCCTCTTCGAGCATTAACATTCAACAATTGGATAGTTTCATCACCTTCCAACGCACCGAACCCGCCTAAGTTATTGTACCCCTACCGTGACGGCAAGGACAAAGACTCGTAGTGATGTATTAGACAGGACCAAAGCACAACGTGCTGCAGGTGAAGAGTAGAAAAGTCAAGGTACCAATGAAGACATTACTTCGAAAGTGATGTGGGGTGGGGGGGATGGGTGGTGTTAGACTAATGTCCCTTTCAGTCTTTGCTAATGAAGACATTACTTTCAAAGTGTCATCATCGCTTTGAATCATTCAAGTCTTTTTTATTTACTGAAGTTCTTTTCAATCTTTGCTAATGAAGACTTTCTATATATGCTAATAGAACCAAATAGGCTTTTCGATGATAGATGCGAGAAAACAACCAAATAGGCTAATAGACAGACAGCGGGCTATTGATCAGGAGGACTGATCCATGGAGAAACCATTTCTTTTTAGAATCTGATATTCCTCCAGATGTCGAGGTAGAACCGCTTTTCCTTATTTTGATCAGAGCTTTGCACTTAATAGTGGGGTTGCAGGTTGGCAATGAAGGGGATAATTTTCAAATAAGTCACAGCAAGTACAAACAATTCACACAACAGAACGCTTAGGTGACCAACCCCCTAATGTGATGAACCCGCCACTTGTTTCTACACTGAACTATGTGACCAATCACTTTGTTTCTATACTGAAATATGTGACTAGTCCTTTACTTGACAGATTGTGTATGCTTGTGAATTTGTTCAATCACATTCAAATGCTATGCCAACTTAGGTCCTCAACAGATTCAGTGAGATTGAAAACTGCGAGCTATCCACAACTACAACTTATTCAAATCCAGCGATTCTAATGCAGCAGTTAATAGGATAATCAGTCACACAATTTTATCCAGATTGCATTTGGTGCATAATTAAGTCTGATCTTATGAGTAGTCAACTTGTTAACAAATCACCGAGATGGATACAATGTTTTGGTACCCTGAAAAACCCCAAAAGGGTAAAAACCTGAGGGTCTATCAGAAGACCGGCCTTTCACTATGAAATGGCAAAAAGATACCCAATACAAGGTTCAGACAATGCTCAATATCTAATGTACCTCGCCTTAGATGCAGCAGTCCCTCGTGCGGCTTCTTCTTCAATCACTTCACTTCTAGTGGTTCAGATGACTGGTCATTCACCAAACAGACAATACATAGGTATTTCTGTTTAGCGGCACCGATTATGTAAGCAGTGAATAATATGTGACTAGTCACCAGCAGAGTTACAGAAAGCTATAAGGCCTCAGTAAGTCTGCTGGACAACCGAGTGTTTTTCTGCAACAGTTATGAAAACTGGGCAGAGAACACGAAGTCAAAAAGACTCCTAAATATCAACCTTGTTTCAAATAATGTGTGAACATGGGAGACAAGATTGAAGACCACTATTTCAACTTCTAAACTAAATGAATTTTAAAACAAGGAAGTTGAAACGGTGAAGATGAAAACTTCTTCAAGGTTTCCTTCAAAGATGTGTTTTTGAAAGACCAAAACTTAGAAGAAATTCAAACGCATACCATCCTTAGAATGCTTGCAAAGGCTCTATGTAATTGAAAGCTTTCAAGAATTCAAGGTAAGAGTCGAAGAAGGAAGGCAGCACAAAGTGAGAGGTTTTTGAAAGTTTATGAAATGATAATTTGAATGCAAAAACCCTAATGAGGTTAAATGTGAGGTTTAGGCTTCATAGGAAATGAAGATAAGATTTGAATGGACACAAATCATGTGACCAGAAAATCACATGCAACCTAGGCAGATCTGAAAGTGGGGTGCAGTTGACAACCCAGCGGATAAAAAGATGTTCAGTCAAACCCAGTTAATAGCATGATTTGTCAAGTGACTAATCAGCAATCGCTGTCAGGAACTAAACTGTCCTATGCAAAACTAAGGTGGCCAGTCACCAAACATGTGAAAACTGGGTTTCTGATGAAGAACACATTTTTCTTAATTTTAAACCTAAGTTATGAAAAACTTATGCATATGCAAATGATGTTAAGTGCTTATTAAATCACAATGCATCTGAACACGTCTTCATTTCTTGATCTTCAAACCAATTACCTATCACTAAGCTTAAAGCTAAACACTAAAAACCTAAATTGAGCATGTAAATGATTTTACAATGTTTTTATTGTTGTAAAACGGACGGAAAATGTAAGTGGCGGAATGTAAAGGAGACACAGTATTTAACGAGGTTCGGCAATTGTGCCTAGTCCTCGGGGCGGTAGTGCTAGTTTCTCTCATTATATGAAAATGCTGGAAATGTAAATATACAGATACATAGTATCTTCACTATTTCTCTCCCCCTGGTCTGAGCCCTTCTATTCGGTTCTTCTTGATGTGTATTAGAGGGAGAGGCATTCCTTCATATATATAGGCAAAAGTCTGGGGAGGAAGGTGAGCATGCAGCCTCCTAACATTCCCAACCGTGAGTGTGCAGCCACCTAACAATCAGCCACCTAACAATCTTCTACAACACTCCCCCTTGGATGCACACGAATGTACATGAATGCTTTTAAATACACCGCCTTGGATTGTACTCATTGATTTCTTTCAAGGCTGTAACGATGCACTTAAATACTTGCTTGCTCCCCCTGATGAACATCGTCACAGCTCTGCAAGTGATCCGGGAATGTTGAGGTTGAATCTGGCTGGATCCTTGAATCTCACCTTCATCTGAAGAACAAAGGAGAAGCCTGATGGATTCGAGAAGGTCCAGCGCAGGCTTATGAGAACTGCCAAGATTGGAAGCATGATATGGGATACCATTGCTTCCAACCTCCATGATATGAGATACCTTTGCTTCTGGAAGGAATGTGAAAGGCAAATTGTGCATGAAAAGCTGATGAGTGATCATCTAAAGCAAATTGGGGATGCTGAGAGACTTCTTCTACCAAGTGCAGAATGCTGAGGATATATACATAGAGCAGCAGGAGAATAAATGGCTGAGATGCGTTTTCTAGTCATCTCAAGACAGGTAAGGCGCACTCCTTGGGATCCGAGAATGCTTGAAAATATCTCGTGAGTGATTCAACGTCTGTTGAAATTAGTCACCCTTGGAACACGTGCGGCCAATCATCTGAAATCAGATCCGAAGTTAATGGGATATGATCTTCAATAAAGTAGGTTCACCTGTCGGGTCTCGAAAAGAGAAGATCCATTTTTCTCTACATATCCTCGGTGCAATTCATCTGGAAGTCACATCTTTGAAGACTTTCTCTTGCAAATTATCTCAGCTTTAGCCCTCCAATTTTCCTAGCATTTCATACCTTTCTTTCTTTCCAGTAATGGCTTCATCCTCCAATGTTTCTCCTGATTTGACTCTTGCTCCCCCTGGAAATACTTCGCCAAGTGTTAAGATTTGGCGTCCCACTTTTGATTCCAGTACAGGCCCGCTTACTGTAAAAAACTCAGTGATGCGCAATGATGGTACTGCATCAATAGTGGCCTGGAACATCTCGACTCCGGAGGATGAGATGTTGCTAGCGGAGCGTTCTGACAAAGAGGCCATGACCCGTGCTATGGCTTCCTGTGTTCAGAGTGCAGCGCAAGTGTCAAATCTGGCCAAGCGATTGGCGGCCCGAAACTATGAGGTAGAAGTGCTCAAGAAAGAGAATCAAGCATTGAGAGAAGCGAACCGAAGTTTGCATGCTATATGCAATCGGTACTCAACAGAGATGAAGGACAGTCTTGACTGGCTAGAGTCCAGATCATCTGTTCTACCGCGTAAGGATTCCTGATTGCACTCATTGTGGGACAATATCAATTCCAGGCCTTTGTGAAAAACTGTGTTACAAGTTTTGCCATATGCCTTGTAATCTTTGTTTTCACATTTTCTTGTAAAAGACCCACTCGTAACCTACAAGGTTCACATTGGGTGGTGTTCGACGAACACGCTTTAAGAAATTCAAATCTGCCTGAATTGCATATTTCAAACATATCTCTGTATTTAGATCCCCATAGAGATATCTTGCAATCATATCCATAAGCTGCATATTCAGTTTTTCGGAAACTACCAAACTGGCAAGGTAGTGGAGCGTCATTGCGTCCATTACGAGAGAATACGTCTCATCGTAATCAATGTCAGGGCTAATGAGAGAAGCCTTTCGCCAGAAGACGTGCCTTCGCACTATTTCATTCTCATCATTACTCTTCCTTACGAAATCCCACATGTAACCTACAGGGTTCACATTGGATAGTTATGGGAACTTCAGGCCCAAACACTTTTCACTAAGGAGTCTAAAACAACCTGCATTGTTTCTTTCCATTTTCACCAATTAGTTCAACGTTGTGCTTAATCAACGGAACGCAGTTCGATATCGTCGCACTTTGTGATTCAGTGGCCACTGCATAAGCAAAGATATCATCGATGATTATCTCATCTCGATTCCACAAACTCATCTGGACCGAGATCTCCTTAATTCTCGGAAATTTGGATTTGGGTATCACCCTGGGACGTCTCCCAGGATACTTCCATAATCCTGCGCAATTTATGAGTTGGATTGGTTGAGATAGCGATAGGATTCAATTGTGTCATAGTTCTCCTCTTCTGGGGAGTGAATCCATCGAACCGAGTCTGTCTCGCTTCTAGCCGAGGACAGAGTATTGGCTAGCCGCCGATGTACCTTGTTCATCATGAACGGAACATCCTACCGGGATGTCTTGTGCGTCCTACAGGACACCTTCATTACAGACTTGTTTGCAGCTGTATATGTGATTTCGTCACTTTAGTAAGATCATAGAGGGTGTCTGGCTTATTTACACACACACTCTAAAGATCTAGAATATGTCGCACTTACTTATCATAGTGTGCGATGCGGGGATCAAGATGAGACATAGTGGGTACAGCCACGTCAATTCGCGTCGTTCTTCAGGAACGTTGACGTTCTTTTCTCCCCCTAACGGCGGGAATATTGTCTCATCAAAGTGACTATTCGCAAATTTTGCGAAAAAGAGATCGCCTGTCAATGGAAGGGAAATCATAACCAACAAAGATTTCCAAATTGAGGACCCATATTGGTACGTTGCGGCGGCGCAACTGGCACTAAACTGCACACCCAACATTGCGTAAGTACGGTGAATCATGTCCGTACCCAGTAACCAACTGTAACGCTCAACATGAGTGGGTGGAGATGGGTCTCAGGCGGACCAATATAACTGCATGCAAAATTGCATGGTTCCATGCAGAAACAGAAAACTTGGTGCTGCACTACCAAGGCCTTGCGATCATTTGAAGGCGTTTTATGAGTGTTTCTGCGAGACTTGTGGGAACATAGGGAAAGACATGTTCAACCACAATCCAAAGGAACGTGCAATAATCATCGAAAGCCTTCGATATAAACTCTCTGGTGTTATCCGGTCTTCTAGACTGCCACAGATAACTAGGGTGGTGAGCCCTCAATTTATGCCAAAAGTTTAGCAAATGCAGTATTAATGTGGACAGTAGTCATGTGACCAGCGAGTCGGTACATCAACCAAAACCATGAAATCTTTAAATGGTCCGCGTTTTGGTTGGAATTGTCCACAAATTTTCCCTTTTTCAACAAGGTAACTGTTCAATCGAATATCCTTATAACTCAACAAAATTCTTCCGGAATGTGGTGAGTATAAGGCCTTTGTAGGTCTACATGGAGGTATGAAGTAAGTAATATATCTCCATTCAGGGAGAATATCATGCGCAGCCGCGCTATCATCTAAGTGATTAACTTCACATTCCTCAACATGGATTAATTGATATTCGAGAACAAAATCCGGATAAGACTGAAACTTAAATCCGGATGAGAGCAAAATCTGGCTCTCAATTAATCCCAACGACTTTCAGTCTGGATTTGATCAAGGAACATTATGCCCGATCATGAGGATCAATGGACTTCAGGTTCCGATCTCTTGCATGATATGAAATATCAAATAATTGCAAGACTTCATTGCTTATGCTATGGCAATGGCATCCCATATAATATGGGGAGGACGGTATAACCTGCAATGATATTTTATATAATATGGGGCAAGGCAATAAAACCACACATCACTCCACAATCAGAATTTAAATTGCTGAAATTAAATAGCATAATTTAAATTGCTGAAATTAAATATGGAGAGGCGGTACAACCGTCCAACATCCCATAAGCAGAATTTAAATCGCTAAAAGTAAATAGCGGAATTTAAATTGCTTGAATTAAATATGGGAAGGCGGTACGACCGTCCAACATCCCACAAGCAGAATTTAAATTGCTTGAATTAAATATGGGGAGGCGGTACAACCGTCCAACATCCCACAAAGTTAGAAATGTCAGATTTCTAAGTTAGAAGTTAGAACAATATATTTGCGTGCTCAAACGCATTGGCAAAGTGCGCGAGTCTAACGCAAAAATTATGCGATTTGATCTTTTAAATCCGCATAAATGAGTGGATTCATTTGAGCTTAAATTGGAATGAAATCCAATTAAAACGGGGAGCTCATAAAAAGTCTCAAAGACCCAATTTAAATTTGGCTTGAAAATAGGGAAGCCCAACCCATCCATTTTCAACACCCAAATTGGCGGCCCAATGGTATCAGCCCAAAACAAGAAAGGCCAAGGAAAAACAATACATAATTGGGCTTCAGGTTCGGGCCCAATTTACCCAAAAACAATGGGGTCCAAACCGGCCCATGCTGACCAGCCCAAAGCTTGTTCGGCGGGGGCATCCGAACAAGAGTCCTTTGTTTGTTCGATTGTTCGGTTGGTGCTTCCGAACAAAGAAGAAGCAACCTAGGTGCGCGTTCGGTAGGGGCTGCCGAACAACCCTTGCATATGCGGTCTAATCGGTTCGGTTTTAGGACCGAACCGTACTCCAAATATTGCCGACCGGGGTCAACGCCACCATCCACTCCGTCGCCGGCGGTCGCTGCATCGCCGGCTGATCATCAACCCAGGGCTGACGGCGTATCACACGCGTACGCACCGCCGCGCCACCATCCGAGCTCCATCACCTCGATCGCCAACAACACCGGCGGCGAGAAAATGTCGAGAAGCAACAGCGGCGGTTTGGAGGAAGGAGACGGAGGAGAGGATGGGCGGCAGGCGTCGCTGCTGTGCTCAAAGATCTCGGTGGATCAGCGGAGGCCCCCGCGGAGTTCGGCGACGCCGCTAGTTTTCTTCCAGCGCGGCGATCGCGAAGTCGAGACTGGTTTCTCGAAACCGGCGATCTTTCCCGCTGGGTTTCATTCACGACGGCGTCAAAGTCGCGATCGGCGCTGCCAAACGGCGACGTCCTGTCGCCTGCAGTCGATCTGTTGCTCAACGCTGGATCTTGAAGATCCACGGCGACTCTTTCGCCGGATCTTGACGACCCACGGCGGCGAGCATGGTGCAAGGATCGTGCCTAACAAAAGGCGATCAATTTGCCGTCCAGGTGAACGAGGGGGAACCGGGTCGATTCGCCGATCCTGGCGCTTCTGCGCGTCGTTGTCGTGCGGTGGCGTCGAGAAAACGGCTGTGTCTCGCGGCTGCACGCATCCTTACAAACCAGCGAGCAAACTCGCGGTTTCGGTGAGATTTTCTCGCGGTTTCTCTTCAATCCCGGCGACAAGTTTTGTCAGCAACGGAAATTACCGGAGCGAAAAGCTCACAAAGTCCGGCGAGAGGCAAAAAACACTTAGGTTGCCTCTAACTATCACCGCCAGCATACTGCCTTCCAGTCTCATGATCTTGTGAAATTTTATCAACCGCTCAACCACAAGAATACACGGAAAGGCAGTAGAGGAGAAGGAGGGGGATTGTTTTCCAGAGAGAAAATAATTGTCATCCTTATTCCAGTCAACTATTAATACTTACTTGAGAGCACGTCGTGCTGATAACGTGTTGTAAAACGGACGGAAAATGTAAGTGGCGGAATGTAAAGGAGACACAGTATTTAACGAGGTTCGGCAATTGTGCCTAGTCCTCGGGGCGGTAGTGCTAGTTTCTCTCATTATATGAAAATGCTGGAAATGTAAATATACAGATACATAGTATCTTCACTATTTCTCTCCCCCTGGTCTGAGCCCTTCTATTCGGTTCTTCTTGATGTGTATTAGAGGGAGAGGCATTCCTTCATATATATAGGCAAAAGTCTGGGGAGGAAGGTGAGCATGCAGCCTCCTAACATTCCCAACCGTGAGTGTGCAACCACCTAACAATCAGCCACCTAACAATCTTCTACAACATTTATTACAAGGATAGCCAATATTACATTATGTCTAAGATACAAATATCCTACAAGGGTCGATCCTCCCATTCGATAGAGGGATACTATGTTTCCAACAAGTCTGGTTAATGAACAAAGCAATATCACAGAAACAATCACCTAGGCAAGTCTGCTTGCACCACTCCTCGTTTACCGGATTGAAAAACTCATAATTTGCTGAGTAAGCCCAATCCGTGCTTAGCATCTCATGGAGATAGAAAAGATCTGTTTCCTGTGAAGATTCATCACAACTTTTTGCAAGCACCCTTTCAGAACATCATTGGAAGCGAGCAAGCAAGGTGTAACCTTGCGGGATTGGCAATGAGGTCCTTGGTCATCACTTCTGCATAAGCTGTTGAACCCACAAGCACCCCCGCC
The DNA here is from genome assembly GCA_033992175.1 of Spiraea crenata. Lineage (NCBI taxonomy): Eukaryota > Viridiplantae > Streptophyta > Magnoliopsida > Rosales > Rosaceae > Spiraea > Spiraea crenata. Next base: position 1,321,491 of record JAVBHV010000022.1, read on the forward strand.
TGTGCTTTCCAATAATGAAATGCAAATATTTACAGGGGTGAAGGACAAAGTGGACCAAGTCTGTACGACACCTGAGCTAGTGCTCTTCGGGTAGATATAGTGCCTGAAAACTCCATCATACTCGAGAGTTGCTCTGTGGCAGTAAGGTAGACCAGTTGGGAGAATTAGGAGAATTAAATGGGAAATAAGTTGTGTAAAACACAAGATTTCCATCGGACTGTAGTATGAATCGGAATCTTGCTTTGGAGTAATTTGTCTTCGTGTAGCTAGCAAAGAGTCCGCTGCCTTGAGTCAGAGTCAGTGTGTGGGTAGAATCGTGTCAGTTGGATGACCAAAACTCTCCCATGAATTGATTGCATTCTCATTAGCCAGCACAAAATTTCCTGTTCGAGAATGGCTGCATGTGTAGCTCTAGTTCCAGAAGACGAATTAACTGATATCTCTTTGCCTGTTATCATATCATTGAGTAGCAACTGGCCATCTACTGTGAGTTGTACTATTGAGCCTCTCAGAACTAGGTTATTGCCATTGGCTGACCAGAAAATGGTTCTTTCAGGTATTTTGTTAAACCAAATGGCTAGTAAGAAGCCATTGGAACCAATCTCTATGAAACCAAAAGAAAATTCCCCAGATGGAGAGGCCCAGAAAGAGCTGTTGTCCAACGCGGTGAGGGTTGCCCCCAAAGATATGTTATTGGAAGTTTGTGCAAAGGCCGAAAATGGCAGCTGCAGAAGGAGAAACAGTTGAAAAGTAATTGTAGGAGGGAGCAGAGTTCTATTGGTTAGAGAAGCTAATGGTGGTACAGTACCACCATTAGCTCTATAATCCATTGTTACTAGTAGGATTGTTGAAGCATAAGTATTGCAGCTGATCCTTTTGAAGAAGAAGAATTGGAGCTGGAGCGTATTGTGGATTCACTAAAGCTACGAGTCTAGTGTTATTAGTTAACAATTTATTGTAAGCCTATGTGGCATAATGCGTGTTGTGATCCGAGAAAATCGCACACGAAGCTTTGTAAAGAATATAAAAGTTTGCGTTGCTGTATTTGTCAGATACAATGAAATCAATCACAATTCTGTTGTGAAATTATTCTCTCTTCTCTCTCCTCTCTCACTCTCTTAGCTTATCATCTGCTTCCTCTACCAAACGCCATCATCATACCAAACCTTCTCCTACAAGAAAAACACAGTAAACACTTATAAACACTAACATGGCCCCAGAGCCTGATCTGTCGGCTTTTGCTTAGTTTGTCAGTTTGTATATATTTTTCTCATCAAATTTCCTAATATCAATGTATGTTTTCCTGCATTGTCTTGTTGGCTGTACACCTAGCTAATCATAAACTATCCAGAGTAGGTTTCTTGACTTCCAAACAATAAGGTTTAACTGAAAGAGCAATTCTGAATTATTCATGCCTACATTGAGTATATCGTATTTAAGCCTCTTGTTTTGTCATTGTACTATCAAATTTTAGTTTCCTAGCATGCCAAACAGATGCTGTTCTTAAATCCTCTTGGTATACAGGACAATACCATGAGTAGACCATATAGCAAGTGAGAATAATGTCGATCGACCAATACTTATGTGTGCATATAATATGTATTGTTGTGAGCATGACCCAATATTTTAAGGCTTGTTCTGCATATATTGACAAGAGCTTTTGAATATGAAATAGTAAAATCATACCAAGTGTTTAGTTCACTGTCTTAGGGAATTAACCACTTTCAATCTGAGACTTCTTCAATCACGAAGTTTGTCGTTATTGGCTTGTCTAGTTCTATGAGGTTGCATGATGTATTTGGATACTTTCAGATGAGATACCATTGAAAAATCAACGGGATCTTTGAAAAGTCATGATTTTATAGGTGGAAGCATAAAAGATTCAGCTTACAGTCTCTACAAAGTCACACGTAACAAAGAACAGGTGCTCGAAATCAGGATGTTTGGAGCCTAGTGATACTATAAGCGGAAGGATAAAATTCCACCGATTATCAGTTAGACAACGTTCTAGTCTTTTGTATGAAACCTTTCAGACTTTAGGATTGTTTGCAGATCTTATGGAATAATTTCCAAAGCCATGTGACCATTTTTTCTGGTGTGGCAGTAGGTCTTTGCGTGATTACATATGCCCAGTCAGCGAGTACCATTTGTTCTTCATCCTCAGTGCTTTCTTCGTAGTGCTTCCTGCAGCAAATAATCTCTAGTAACAAAACACCAAAGCTGTAAACATCCGCCTTCACTGAGGCAAGATTTTGAACCATTCAGGAGCCACATACCCTTTTGTTCCCCTGAACCTTGTAACTGTACGAGTTTGATCCGAACGGTGGTGCGGTAGTGAGAGGAGGAGATTGTGACTTGTACTGCTGCTGGTTCGTCCTCTTCATCGTCTTTATGGCGTGGGTCTGCCGCCGTTTCTGACAGACGGCATTGTTTCCTAGAGCAGAGCTCTCAACAGCTCTTTTGTGTGCTAATTTTCCCATCATCCAAACACCAAATCAAACAATATGATTCCCAAACCCCAATCTTTCCCCTCCATTCCAGTTCCCTAGGTCTTCCCTAATCTCCCCCCCAAAACCCCCAAATCCAATTTGCAAAACTATGCTCACCAAAACCATCAAACGCGGCCACCGCAAATCCCTAAAATCCCAAATCCCCGATCTCGATTTCCAACCCACCACCTCCATGGAAGCCCTCCACTTCCTCCGCGACGCCGCCGCGCAGCGCCGGACCGCCCCTCCCCCTTCCTCAAAAAGCTCCAACTCAGCAACTTTCCATGCAATTTCGCCGATTCCCTCAATTGGGTCCACGAAAATGAGCTCAAGCGCCCAAGCCCTAACCGAGGTCGTCGACTTCATCGACTACGGCTATAGCAAGCTCACCGGCCCAATGCAAGAGAAGCTCATCCAAATGGTGTCGCTTAACATCTTCCGGTGCTTGCCTCCGGCATCGGAGATGCTCGAACCCGACGAGGACGAGCCTTATCAAGAACCCTAGTGGCCCGACCTCCAAATTAAGGGGTTTAGGTGGAGTGAAAGTTTTGGGTTGGTTACTGTTGCCACGTGTCGCGTTTTCATTGGTTAGGGATACTGATGTGGATGCTGACTGGTTTGGACTGAGTCCATGCAAGTTTCTCTCGTTGGGTGGACTAAGGGGGCGTTTGGTTCGGCTGGAAAGGCCAGGCTTGTTTAAAAAATAACATTTACGTGGGCAGGACGCCATTTCCAAATGTTTGGCAGCCCAAGCCCATCCATGATCCATGGGCTCAAGGAATCGAGGACCACGTAAGGACCATATGGGCCGGCCCGAATAAGGCCCAGAATTTTACAACCCAATTTCACTCCTTTTTGGTTCAGCGAGCTCTCCTCAGAACACGAGGTCTCGGAATCACGCTGGGCTTCATCCCATCGTACCATCTCGCTCCCGCAAAATCTAGACCAATCCACTCCCCGGCCTCTCGCCGAGAAGGAATTCCGCGGGGTAGACCATGGAATCATACCCGACCTCGCAGCCTGCAAATTCAGCGGCTCTGTCATCATCGAGCTCGACATCGTCGCCGACACTCGATTCATCGTCCTCAACCGTCGAACTCTTCTTTCTCCTTCACTCACCACAACCCACCGAGGTAACCTATATATCCATTCGGCTGCTTTGAATTCAATCAATCGGAAAAAATATAGATCTGCACGATTCTTATTGATTTTGTAAATCTCTAGTGGATTAAATAATCAATAGTTGATTAGCTTTTCGGCTTTGTTGATGATTTATGAGATAGTGAATGGACAGCTATTGATTACCTTTTATTTTTGAAGGTCTAGTTCATATTGGCTCGACAAGATGAGATGATGATGATAGATGGGAAGCTGATTCAGGGTGTTGTCGGCGATAGAGGGGAATATGTTGTGAGAAGGGTGGTGTTGTCGTGAAACGATAGAGAAAGGAAACAAATTTTTCAGAGAAAAGAGGGGAAGAAGGGGAAAATTGGGCTAGGGTTAGCATTCTGTGGGCTTTCGCGGGCCTTCGTGGGCCGAGTTTGATGGGCTAGCGGCCGGCCCAGTGGGCCTTATGGGCCGGGCCATGAGCCGGGCCAGCTTCACCCCCCTGTCCAAGCCCAGCCTTTGAAATTAACGGGCCGGGCTGGCCCATGGCCCACGATGGGCCGGGCCGTCCATGGGCCTTGTGGGCCGGCGGGCTTTTTTTCGGCCCATGGGCCCCCGGGCCAAATGATGACCCCTAGACTAAAGGTACAAGCTTCCCTACTACGAGTCTTATGTTCCATTGCTCTTGTTGCAACTCAATTAGTAGTGAAATATTTGTTAAAGTATGTTGGTGATGGAATGAATAGATCACAGAAAATAGGATAGAGGAATAAACAGCGCTTTTGCAATGAGGCATCTTGATCGATGGTTTGGAGCGGTTGATGATCAACATAAAGTTCTGATTACCAAATGGAAATGAAATGAATGGCCAGCAGATCGGTCTTTTATGGAACCATATTTCAATGAAATTAACACGTTCTTCCCATCTTTCTCAGTAGTTCCAACCTTTATCACAGACTAGCTTTTCACAATTAGGACGAAGCTAATTTATGAAACTTTGTAGTTGAATTATAAACTCCGTCTTAAATTGCTTGCCTAAATATGCAAACAGAACAGATGTTAACATGTGATGAATTCAAAGAAAATAGTTTCAAGCAGTGTAAACAAAATATAATGCTCAAACGAGTAGAAGAAAGCAGTTGCCCAGTAAGTTCCTTATATATAGAGATTGAAGAAAAATTGCTAAAGATTACCTATAACCAAAAAAGGCAAAGCTCCAAGCCAATGTAAATGTGACATGAATAATGGATCTCAATTGAAAGCACTTAAATTAATGAACTACACAGAGTATGCATCAGGAGGAGCTGAGACTTCTAAAGTGCCTTCAAGCGTCAGTGTCACATTCTTCATGGTTGGTCTAAGTGACGGATCCTCGTGGATGCACCATAATGCAATCATCACATACCTCTCCATCATCTTGATGTCATTCATTGCCTCATCGTCCATCTTGAATAGCCGGTGCAACATCTTCTGCCTGTAACAATCATATGCCCAATCAGCTAGTATCATTTCACTTTCATCCTCTACCATCTCTTGGAAATGCTTCCTGCAGAAAATAATCTCTAACAACAAAATGCCATAGCTGTACACATCAACCTTGACCGTGATAGGCATACTTTTGAACCATTCGGGAGCCACATACCCCCTTGTTCCTCGCATTGCAGTCATAGTTCGAGTCTGGTCCAGTCTGAAAAGCTTGGCTAATCCGAAGTCAGCAATTCTTGCTGTGAAATTGCCATCAAGAAGAATGTTTTGAGGCTTAATGTCACAGTGGATGATTTGGTTGCTGCACTCCTCATGCAGATACAAGAGCCCTCTTGCAATTCCCAAGGCAATTTGCCTTCTTTGGTACCAATTTGGTCTCGAATCTCCAAACAGGAAGCTTGCTAGAGAGCCGTTGCTCATAAACTCATATACAAGAATTCGGTGTTGCCCTTCGTTACAGAATCCAAATAGCTGAACTAAGTTTCTATGATTTGTTCTGCCAATAGCCATCACTTCAGCTTTGAATTCCAAATCATTTTCTTGAACCTTAGTATCTAATTTCTTCACAGCAACATACTTTGCCTCATCAAATGCTAAGACTCCTTTAAAAACCTTTGCAGAAGCACCACGTCCTAGTTCTTCCTTGAATTCGTTTGTAGCTTTCATTAGCTCCTCATAACTGAAATACTTCAAAGGCGTGCCTGGCATGACCAGATGAGGTTGAACCTCGTTAGCTCTCCTCACTAGATGAGGTTGAACCTCGTTAGCTCTCCTCGAATAGATTCGAGAAACAACCAAGTATGTCATTAATGGTAAGAGGAAGTTGAGAACCCCCAAGCTACTCAGCAGTAATGAGCCAACAAGGATCAAAGTTGAATTGTCTTTCCTTTCTGCTGATTTCAGAGTAGAATTTACTTTCCCAAATTTGATGAGAGCTGTTCCACTAATACTGGGGTCAACCATCCCATTGGAAAAGGGGAGTCTCTTCTTCCAACAATGTCCAGTGTTGTAAATGGCAACAGCACAAAAACAATCTTCGAGACAATTCTGTCTGCACAATTCTTCTGATAGCCCTTGAAAGTGTGCATAATCTGCATTAGGCCAATTTGTGTTCTGCATATCTTCAAGTTCAAACAGAGCTGTCTCTGGTGAGCCTTCATCGCAACTTTGTGGAAGGAAGTTTTGCTTGCATCCTTTCCGCTTATCATTTGGATCAATAAAGCTATAACCCCTTGGGCAGGAGCAAGTTGGACCTTGTGCATCAAGCCTGCATAAGCTGTTGAACCCACATACACCACTACCTACATCCTCCACAACTGACGTGCAGATATTAGGGGGTATGGAGGAAGAAGCCGACCAAGCCAAGGACCCTCCGACGCTTGAGCTACTGCTTTTAGGATATACATAGTGCCTCAGAACTCCATCAGATTCCAAAGTTGCTCTTTGGTAGAAGCCTTGCTTCGGTACTGTTTGCGATAATATGGTACTAAGTATGGTTCCATCCATGGATATAACATAAATATGGCCAGACTGGTTGAAGATGACCTGAAATCCACTATCTATTTTGGGTGACCAGTAAGCAGAATTGGTTGAGTTTTGTGGGAAATTCGTCGTGTAAAGGAAAAGACTTCCATTGGATTGCAGGGTAAACAAGAATCTGCCAGTTGAGTAATTAGAAGCAGAATATCGGGCTAAGAGTTCGCTGCTTTGATTTAGAGTCTGCGTGGGTAGGATCGTGTCAGTTGGTTGATCAAAACTTCCCCACAAAGTTGTTGAGTTTCCATCAGCCAGTACGAAATTACCAGTGTCCAGCATTGCTGCATGGTCAACTCCAGTAATAGCTGATTCAGCAGCATTCCATATTTGTTTGCCAGTTGCATCATTGAGAACAAACTGACCATCATTTGTAAGTTCAACTTTCGATCCTCGTGCCGCAAGATTATTCCCATTGGCTGACCAGACAATAGTTCTCTCTTGTATCTTGTTGAACCAGATGGCCAGTAGGAACTCATCTTTTCCCATTTGCCGAAAGCCAAAAGCAAATTCGCCAGATGGTGATGGCCAGGATGAATTGTCATTGCTTCGTGCAGTGAGAGATGAGCCTAAAGATATCTTTGTGGAAGTTTGGGCTATGGTAGGAGATAGGGAAAACATGACAATGAAGAAGAAGAGAAGATACCGGAGAGCGGAGGCCATGATATGATGAGGAGTCTTGTGCTACAAACTGATCAAACTCGAACTTCAAGAAATAGATTGAAGACCGATAAAACTTGATTTTGAAATTTGAATAAAGAGCACTAATTCAATTATATTATCATTTTCGATAAACGTTGACTGACTTTGGGCTTTGAAGTTTCATTCCAAGGACCATATTATTCAACAATGGTGCTGGAAGCGTGCTGAAGTTTCATTCCAAGGACCATATTATTCAAAACAGGTCGTCATTTGAAAAAAAAAAAAAAAAAAAAAAAAAAGCGGAATTTATTCATAGAAAATTGGAATTTCCGCGTTTGGCTAATCGTGTCTTGGAAATCTTGAATTGCCGCAGGAAAATTATCGAGGAAATTGGAGAGTCCAATTCCCGAGTTGAATTGCTGTCCAAGTTGAATTGATGTCCAAAGGGTTGTCATTTTCTAATTTCCTATGTTGATAGGAAATCTCTTTTCCTTGTATGCCAAGCGGAATTTCTCTCCCCCTTCTCTTTCGCTGCATCGCTGCCCGCCATAGCTTCCTCTTTATAAACCGCAGGTCATGCATTCTTGAAAATCTCTTTGAAATAGATCTTGTTCAGTCAAGATTGTGATATTTTATGAATGGGTTTGATGAATTTGGTCAAAGGAAAGAATGAATTTGAGGATTGTGCACATGCGATCGTCGGTCGGCGGCTGCTGCTTTCATGAAGTCGTTGGTTGTGTTTTGTTGTTTGCATTGATTATTAAATTATATCTTTTGTTTCTGGACCTAGTATAATGCTTTGTTTACTCTAGTACTAAACTACTCCTCTTTGTGAACAATGGCGGTCATTATTGGGTGGTATGCTTTGAGTTGGCATGGTTGAAATTTCCACAAGTAACGTAAATATGTCCAAATAATAGAATTTCCAATTTTTGTTGTTTTGAAAATTCCATCTATATGATACACAAACAAAATAATTTTTAATTCCTGGAATTTTAATTGACGTCAATCTAATATCCGTCATTTTAGAATTTTTGTACATTTGAAATTTTTCCAAACATAGCATTAGCGTGACGGCAAAAGACTCTTTAGTGATGGATTGATTAGACAGGATCAAAGCACAACGTGTTGCACGTAAAGACTAGAAAAGTCATGGTACAAATATATATGTCGTAGTGATAATGAAGACGTTACTTCGAAAGTGGTGGTTGAGGGGTGGGGGGATTGGACCAACTTAATGTCAATGATCATCAGTTTATAGACAACATTGGCATAATAGTTTCAAAGATCAATGAAATTGGGGTCTCATTGAATCAACGGTGGAATTCCTAAGTTGACATTAGACATCTCAATCGGAGATATACAGCCATTAAAGCTAATTCTTCTTTGACTTTCCTAATTCTTTTCATATTGGTCAGATATGTTATGATTTTCGATTTCATAATTACATATCAATAACAGTCTGTTTGATATATGATATGTGCTTAGATATAGATTCATGCATAGTGGAAAAGTTTTATGACAGTTGGTCACCTAATTTTTGTGGCTTTTACATCCCTAAAAATTAAACAATTCGAAGGTATAACTTGGGGGCATGTTAGATTGTAAATTCCAATACCGAATGCAAAAATTCAAATGGAAATTGGAATATACCATTTTGAAATAATTCCGACTTTCCAATTCGATTTATTTTTGTAGAATTCCGAACTTATTCCAATAAAAAAAATTACATATGTTTCCTATGTTTTATTGTAAATTACTTATTGTATAGTTTATAATGAATTATGAGTCTCTGCATTTGTTTATCCACGCATTTGCCCGCATTTGGTGAGGTGTCATGCTTGTAGTGGTGAATGGTGAATAGGTGAGGTGGTTGGATTAGGAGGATGGTTGGATGGCCACTACAAGCATGACACCTCACCAAATGTGGCAAATGCATTTATAATCTATCATATTTCCTTTCATTTTGCTCATTCATACTTGCGGACATCATTTAATGCTTACTTTAGCGTATGTGTTCATCTTGTAATCATGAACCATGATGTGATTAAGCTTTACAAAAGCATGGAGGTAAGCCTTTGATTTGTTTGGATTATTTGAGTAGCTTTTTCTTGCTTAACTGATTTTGATTTGCTCAAATTTTCGATATTGTGTCGTCAATTGATTTGAAGTGGCGATTCAGGTGCTCCATGCTCGAAAAGTCCCCGAATACGAAATTGATCCCAAAAAACTGGATTTAGTAACAATGTTGAAATCACCAGGGTAACAATTTTTTCTCTTTGTTCTGTAAAATTGGTATGTGGAATTGTTATTTAAACTTAAACTCTACCTACTATGTTTTGAAAAATTGATGATGAAATTGTGTTATGCTATGTTAGCATTTGTTTCATACATGATGACTATTGATGCATTTGGGAATGATACAATCCAGAGAGTCTTTATGTTGTGCTTATAGGATAGCTGATCTTCCAGATGTGTAGTTGCTAGGTGAGGTGAGTGAGTTTGTTGGATCGTTCTTCTTCCTTTGATTTGTTTTCAAAATATGTGACATGCGCAGCTTTGTGTGTGAGTTAGGTTATATATATAAAACTAATTATTAATTTAACCAGCCTTCTTATGTGATTACTACTTTGCAAGCGTGTATTGTGAGTCATTCAAGATAAATATGATGCATTTATATATTTTTTTTTCCCTAATGTCATTCTATCATTCTAGGAAATGCTGAAAAAATCTAAGTTGTGTTTGCACCATTACCATCATCCCATTTTCCTCTACTTTTCCATCATTTTCTCTTCGTATATAGTACTATTTTTCTCTTTTGTTTTCCTGAACAAAACCAAACCTAGCGTACTAAGAGATTCCCTTGATCGTTTTTGTGCACCTGAATTAATCATTTAGAGCGAAATGAAGAAGTTTAGTTTCCTTTCAATTATGTCATTTCTTCTCATTTCTGATTGGTATTCTTCTACATTTCATAATATGTCATGCTAATATAGTTGAATGCTTAGTTGATGGATTTGATATGCTAAACAGCTACAACATCAACAAACATTTATTCTTGCGCCAACAAATGTTCTAAGTTTGTGAAAAGTTATCCTCGGTTCTTATTGGATCTATGAATGCTACATAAATTTGATTACGATTTTTGGAGAAGGAGGATTATCTTCAATTTGAATTGGAAATTAGGTGTCGATTACAGTTTTAATAATTTATTTACTCATATTGAATATAGATGGAGTAACTTGAAAACGAGGGCTGTAATTCTGGTAGCTGTTTTTCAATTGATTTTAGAATTGCTTTCAAAATTTAGGGATCTGGTTGTAGAGTTAACCCAATTACCAACGCATCTTTTTCTGCAAAATTTTATATAGGTTTCAGCTTATATTCATGCATGATCAAAATTATCTTTTTTTCTTTTACAAGAGATTGTACAAATGCATTTACACATTTGTATGCTAACAAGAGCTATATTTTGTTTCCAGGGTTATAGCTGAATAAATACAATTCCCTTCCGCAGTTTGGAGCCTTCCAATCTGGCTTGAAGAAAAAAGTCTGCGTAGTCAACAAGTTTGTCATCTTCTTAAATGCAACAAGTTTGTTTCCAGTAGTGTTGTTCAGACCACAAGTTTGTCATCTTCCGCAGTTTGGAGCCTTCCAATCTATTTTTCCTTCAATACACTTTCTTCTGTTTCCATAATTAGGATTTTGATAGCTCTTTGTACTGCCTGTAAATTCAATTTTAAATTCTTAGTTTAATTGTTGTGAAGTTTTAAATAGAACCAAATAATTCCCATTTACAAAAACATTCTGCCACCCTCAGGTGTCTACATGTATGTGAATACTATTAGCTTCATTATGTACATATGTTTTTATTAGGGCTGTAAATTGGCTCAGCTCTGCCTCGGCTCTAGCTCGGCTCGTTTTCGCTCGTTCAAGCTCGTTCGTTACAAAAATGAGCTGAGCTTGAGCTTATTTTTGGGCTCATTTAAAAATTGAGCCGAGCTTGAGCTTTGATATGCTCGGCTCATAAAGCTCATGAGAAGCTCGTATATATATGAGCCGGCTCAAGCTCGCTCGTTCGGCTCGTTCATTAAAGCTTGGTTCAGCTCATAATTTATTTTATATATATAAATTAATAATATTACTTATTAGTGACTTTCAATATTATAAATATTAAATTAAATTAAGAGTTAACCCATTAAAAAACTTGCAAACCTTAACCCTAGTTATCTTCTGTATATAACCAATGCACATTGAATTGAAAACAATGAAGAGGCACAAACAAACAAATCGTTGACAAGTAAAGAAAAGACAAAGTCATTATTTTAATTACTGTTTTGACAAATAGCCCAACGAGCCGAGCGAGGCCTTGATCAAAAGCTCCTCGTTTGAGCTCGCATCGTAAATGAGCCGAGTCGAGCTAAGCTCGAGCTCGCAATTTTTTAATGAGCCGAGCTTGAGCTTTCATCCGTGAGTTTATGCGAGCTTGAGACGAGCTTGAGCTTCAGAAATTTTGTGTGAGCCGAGCTTGAGCACCTTGGTGCTCCTCATCGGCTCATTTACACCCCTAGTTTTTATTTGTCTGTTATACAAGGTTTTTAACCACTTCTTACATATTTACATATATATACAAATACTCTTATTACATCGTGGTTTTAGTCCGGCGCCAACATGCGGGCACCATTGCTAGTGATATTGAAAACTTTAATGCAAATTTAATCGGAATTTTGAAAGCCCAAGGGAGAAATGCATCGGCCTAGTTAGAGTGGGCTATGAGTCCAAGCCCGTTGATGTCCAATTTTGTTCTAGTTCTTTTTTCCTAAGAAAAAGGAAAATAACAAAATGATCCCATTGGACAGTGGAAAACACCCACGGATTGCCATCTCAACCATTCTACACATACACTTCAAAGAAATCCTATCCGTTCATGAAAAATATTATCAACGCTCCACAATCTCCCTCCAATTCATTCGAAAAACCCACCAAATTTTCAATCTTCCCTCCTTTCTCCCAAACGCCACTATATATTCCAATTCCCCAAAATTTCTCACCAACCAAACAAAACCCCAAAACCCTCCAAATCTTCAATTTCAATTTTTCCCCCAATGGCTCGCACCAAGCAAACCGCCCGAAAATCCACCGGCGGCAAGGCCCCGAGGAAGCAGCTGGCCACCAAGGCCGCCCGGAAGTCGGCTCCGGCCACCGGAGGAGTGAAGAAGCCCCACAGATTCAGGCCGGGCACGGTGGCGCTGAGGGAGATCAGGAAGTACCAGAAGAGCACCGAGCTCCTGATCCGCAAGCTTCCTTTCCAGAGGCTCGTCCGCGAGATAGCCCAGGACTTCAAGACCGACCTCCGATTCCAGAGCTCCGCCGTGGCTGCGCTGCAGGAGGCGGCGGAGGCGTACTTGGTGGGGCTGTTCGAGGACACCAACCTCTGCGCGATTCACGCCAAGAGGGTCACCATTATGCCCAAGGACATTCAGCTCGCCAGGAGAATTAGGGGCGAGAGGGCTTAGAATTTTCCCCAATGTGTAGCGGATCTAGGGTTTATGGTTGATTAGGTTAAGAAGCTTGATTGCTAGTAATGATGGAAATGTTGCTGGATATTCAATTGTGGATCTATTTGCTTTTGAAAATCTAAATGTTGACTATTTTAGTGGAAATGTTCATGATGCACTCTATCTGTCTATGAATTTCATATCTGGATTTGATAATTCACACAAAAATTGCAAAGTTGTTGATCTAATTTGATGATATTTTGTGAATCTGAAGGCCAGATCTAAATTACTATTTTAGTGAGAATGTCCATGTTGCACTCTTTGTGTTTGTGAAATTGATAGCTGGATTTGATTATGTTGTGTGGAATTATGTTCTTCAAACCTGTGATTCTTCAGACAGAAAATTGAAGCTTTATTTATTCAGTTTGGTGGGAAAGTGACTGGAAAAGTAACAAAATTAACTGCTAGAATCACCAGGGGACTAGCAAGAGAAATAAGGAAGGTTTTAACCTGTTCTGATGATATATGAGGAAGGACATGGTGGAGCAACAACTTCCACTACTCCTTCAAGCATCTGCACAACTTTTCTCATGGTTGGTCTTTTAGATGGGTCTTCTTGAATGCACCAGAGTGCAACCATGACATGTTTTTGAAGCTTTGTTTTGTCATCCAATGCCTCATCTTGGTGGTGCAGAATATTCTCGAGTTTCCGTTCTAGGTAGCAATCGTAAACCCAATCTGTTAAGATTGCTTCCTCTTCCCTGTCACTTTCCTTTTCAACGCTCCTCCTGCAGCAGATGATCTCTAGCAGCACAACACCGAAGCTGTACACATCGACTTTGGTGGTGATTGCCCTGTTTCTGAACAACTCAGGTGCAACATATCCTTTTGTTCCTCTGATGGCGGTGAAAGCCTGGCTCTGATTCATCATCAAAAGCTTTGCCAATCCGAAGTCAGCAATCCTCGCATTGTAGTTTTCATCAAGAAGTATGTTGTGAGGCTTTATGTCACAATGGATGATTGGGGTGCTGCACTCTTCGTGTAAGTACATTAGTCCACTTGCAAGTCCATTAGCAATTTGCATTCGTTGCTCCCATTTCGGTTTCACATCAGCAAAGAGAAAGCTTGCCAACGTGCCATTGCTCAAGAATTCATATACTAGCAAACGTTCATGTCCCTCATCACAATATCCAACCAGATGAACTAGGTTCTTGTGATGTATCGTACCGATTACGTTCACCTCCGTCTTGAATTCCTTCTCACCATCTTGTATCACACTCTTAAGCTTCTTCACTGCCACTTGGACTTCATTATGATCATTCTGTATGGTTCCTTTGTAAACAACTCCAAAAGAACCCCTTCCTAATTCTTCACTGAATCCACCTGTTACTTCGTGAAGCTCTTCGTAACTGAAAGAGCGCAGATTCATGGCCAAATCACTTTGAGTAAACCTTATTACAGGTTTCTTCCGAAGGATAAAGAAAAGTCCCACAGAAACGGTAGCAGCAATGAACACAAGACAAACCACCAGCGAGGTAGCTAAAATCACGGTCTGGTTCTTTTTAGCATCTGGACCTGCTCGAGTTGAATCCTTGTTCTTGCCATTGTTATTTTCCCGAGTTGAATTGTCCTTCTTGAATTTGATGAAGGTTGTTGCATGAAAACTGCTATTCACTTTCCCATAAGAAAGGGGTAAACTCTTTTTCCAACAGGTTTCCTCTTTGAAAATTGCAACAGCACACAAACAATCCTGAATGCATGATTCACTGCAGTTGTCTGCGGTCAAGGCTTTTTCCTGCGAGTACTGTGGGGTTACCCAATCTGTATTTGTAAGCAACTGAACATCATAGACATCACTAACCGCTTCCTTTTCACATCCTGGTATGAATTCCGGTTTGCAGCCCCCGTAAGAGTCATTTGGATCGAGTAAAGTGTACCCAGTTGGACATTCACAGTTTGGCCTCTTATTGGCTTTGAGAGAGCAGATAGTGTTGTGTCCACAAACACCAGGCCCCTGATCTGAAGAACTAATATTTTGGCAAATATTATCCGGCACTGACCAAAGCTGAGTCCAGCTTATATTTCCAGAAACACTCCTGGGGTGAACATACTGAGCGAAAACCCCATCAAAGTTGAGAGTTGCTCTAGTATAGTACTCCCTTGCTAGTAATTTATCTGCGGCATCTGCCCCGTAGAAAGTGAACTTTCCACCATTTCCTCTCCGGACATACAGGAAGCCAGAGTCATTCAGAACCAAATGTTTACCGTCACTACCTGGTACCGTCCCTATGGTAGTTGCGCTTGCATAGTACGGTTTGTTGGCCAAGTCTGTTCTCAGGTCTATGGTGTTGAGCACAAGATTCCCATCTGTTTGCATGCGCAGCTGGAACCGTCCTTTGGAATGGCTGTGCTCCGATTTTCGCGAAGAAAGTATGCCTCCTCTTTCAATTACCTGTCCAGGCAACATGGTATCAGCTGGATTCTTGAAGGACTCCCACAGCTTGCTTGAATTGTCATCTTCGAGAACAAAGTTGCCGGCGTCATTGAAGACTCCATTGGCAACAATAACACCGGTGCTGGTTTGGGATTTCCACAGCTTTTCACCCTGAGGACTTGTAAGTACTAGACCACTATTAGCAGTCAAATTCAGAGTTGATCCTTTAGGTGCAACTGCAGGCTTATCACCCCCATATGCATACCAAACTCTGGTTTTTTCTGGAATCTTGGCATACCATATGGAGAGCAAGAACAGATCATTGTTTTGGAGAGGCGAAAATCCGAAGGCAAAATCACCAGATGGAGAAAGCCATGAGGAGGAGTTACCTGCAGTTGCAGCCAAAGAAGACCCCACCGTTACCTTCCCATTAGTCTGGGAAAACACAAAAATTGGTTGCAGAAACAAGGAGGAAAACAGAAGTAGAAGTACAGTAAAATTCATTGCCAATCTTCCTTGAGAAGTTTGGTAGGCCAGAGCAACCAACATGAGTTACAAATGTGCCATCCTAGCTAGCTATAGCTCTTAATGAAGCATGGGCCACGGCATTTGCTTCTTTGAAATTACTGCAAACACATGTGCGTACCACCAACGTTCAGTCTTGACTTTTGACTCTCCTCCCTTGTCTCCTCATTTCTAGGCTTTTCATTAGCCACTCACAAAAAGACAGTTCAGGGTATCCAATAATAAAACGTTTAATACCTCAAATGACACTTGTAACTTACTTTTAGTCACATTTAACACCCATAACTTCAATTTGCCATATTTTGACACTCTAAACTCAATTTTTATTTACAATTGCCCATTCGGTTACTATTCCGTTAATTTTGTTGACAGAATGAGCAATTGTAAACAAAAATTGAGTTTAGGATGTCAAAATATGGCAAATTGAAGTTAGGGGTGTTAAATATGACTAAAAGTAAGTTCTAGGTGTCATTTGATGTATTAAGCGATAATAAAACGAGTGGGACCGAATTGGAAAAGAATGGCTGAGAGAGGGGAGAAAAACTTGTATGGATTTACTGTTCATATTTTCGGCTAATCGGGTATCGTCATGTGACAAGTTATGCTTATGTGGCAACATTTCATTGGTCCAAAAAAATAAATAGTAAGTCCATGCAAGTCTTTCTCGAAAGAGGGGGACCCCAGAGCAAAGACTACAAGTATTACCAACGTAAAAAATGGAGTTGGGCATTTCCTAAAAGTATAACCAATCAAAATTCATTAGCAAGACCAAGTACTAGTCACAAAATCAAAAAAAGAATGGGTTGGTCTTGGTCATGAATAAACAGAACGTGGAAGACTGGTGCATCTGGAGATGACTCATGAGAAAGTTCTAAGAAAATGAAAGCGAATAGGACTAGGAAAAGTGCGGAGGCAATAACATGTCTAAATGTTTGAACCTGAATTTTACCAGCCCTACGTAGCGTAGAAGTGTGACGATGTTGATTACCATGACCAAATATTTAGAACCATTCTTTGCTATCCAACTTGATATAGAAGTATGTGCAACTTGACCAAGATGCAATTCTACTTGATATGGTATGCTAAGCAAGCCGTAGACACACCTTGCAATCCTGTTTGGTATAGGAGTACTTCCAAAATCACTAGAGACAACTGAATAAGAACACATTAGAAATTTAAGTGTGTACTGAAACCTAGTGGTCTGCTAACATGAATGTTTCTATGCACATGGTCCAATCATAAACACAACATAATTGTCTCACTTCCCTCGCTGAAACTCAAAATGGATCACTTGAAACTCACTTTTGTCACATACGTTGCCCCTATATTTTGGAGGAATGCCCTTGAAACACTCAAATTGTCCACCCCACTCTCAAATTATCTAAGTTCCTCCCTAAAATGAAAAAGATGTCGTACCAAATCAATGAAATTTCCTCACAATAAGTACAAAGACGCAAATCAAACCAGATGTCGATTAATTGATGGTTATTTTAGCACACGCGGAAGAGTGCAAAAGCTGAATGTTGAAAATGCAATCGAGTAAGACCGGGAAGTAGCAAAGTGCATGATGCCTGCTTGATCATATTGCATCTATTAGCCCTAGCAGTATTAAAGAATGCTAACAGAATAGGCTATACATCATTTTCTCCTCTACAACGTTCACAAGTTTGCCATAAAGACAGAAAAGAACAAGAAGTGGGCTACAATGAGTGGTTGTGTAACACTGTTGTTGGTAAGTTTGAAATTTTTTATTTTCTTACAATTAACTTTATGATAGAATTTTTTAATTTTGATTTTCTCATAACTTTATGACAAAATTTTTGAATTTTTTGATTTTATAATAAACTTATGACAAAATTTTGAAAGTTTTGTATTTTGTCATAATCTTATGACAAAATTTTATGAAATTGTCATTTTGTCATAATCTTATGAAAAAATTAAAAAAGTTTTGTATTTTGACATAACCTTATGACAAAATTTTTTAAAGTTTTTTGTTTTTTCATAACCTCATGACGAATTTCGAAAATTTTTTATTTTGTCATAATCATAAGGCAAAATTTTATGAAATTTTGAAGTTTGTTATAGACTTATTATGACAAAATTTTGTGATAATCTTATGATTAAAGTTTTGAATTCTGATTTTTCATTACATTATGATAAAAATTTTGAATTTTGTTTTATTTTGTCATAACTTTATGACAAAATTTTATAATTTTCTTATTCTACCATAATTTTATGACAAAAGAAAGCAATCCTTGCCCGAGAACTTGGGGGACTCTGTTCATACTCTACCCTAATTAGCCACATGGCACTCCCAAGGAACGCCACCTAGGCAACTTCACCTTTCCATGAACATGTTTAACGAGGCTCGTGACCCCCACATGAGGCATGACATGACCAAGTGAACACCCACATGGGACCACCTTGCAACAACCTCTGCATAGAGCCACTAACCCCCTTCATACGACAACTAACGACGCCCATACAATGCCCCAAAGTACCGACGAAAATAGGCAACTCAAGCCTAGCTTTAAAATCTTCCACATTGATCACAAGCATCTCCAAGGTCAACACCCCCACCTACAAAAGAGGTCACACCTCCATGGATCAAGGGTAACTAACTCTATACTCTCAAATCTACCTTGCCAAAGGCTCAGCCCTTTCACTGTTTCCTATATTATCGGCACCTTTGTTACTTTTCTGCTCTTTGCCGTTTTAGGTTCCTCGGAGGATTCGCCATGAGCCATTTTCCAAAACCAAAGGCTACCCCATCTCTTTCACTTGTTCTAGCCTTGTACCAAAAACCTCACCAAATCACCTTATATCTCATCACCTTTTCCTTTTCACTGTTGACCCTATTTTTACACGTCAATAGTAGCCATATGCGAAATCCACCGGTCGAGATTCCAAAAGAATATGACCATTAGAGGCTTACGTCGATTTGCAAGAGCTTCAAATAGCGCCCTTTGCTTTGCTTTTCAGACTCCGAAAACAAGAAATACAAATGAGCAGAGCGCCAAAGAGAGATCGCAATCTTTCCTTGAATTCACTGGTTCATCGTGACTTGTTGCATTTTGTGTTGTATTATATCTAAGTACAATAGGTTTTGAATTCGACTAGTATTTGTTTGATAATTGATTCATCATAATTTATTTAGAACAAACATTATTGAAGGTGGCGGGAATCGAATTCCTTTGCAGTAGTTTACCAAATGAGACTTGGACAAATTGAATGATATGGGCTTCAATGGTTAAATGGGCCCCGGTTCTTCGGCCTCTCATTTGGCAAACATGCCCACCGAATACCAATCAATTACGCTCCCATTTTAAACCCGTCTTCAAAACGAATCACAGCCCTCTGCCAAATCCAGCGGCCGAAATTTCAAATAAAAATTCGACCGTTGGGGCTAACGTCGGTTCGGGAGCTTCAAATAGCGCCCCGTTGCTTGCTTTTTGACTCCTGAAACAAGAACCACAAGAGCAGAGCACCAAAAGAAAGATCGAAAAGAGAGAGAAAAGATAGAAAATATTGAGGCTTTCCTTGAGGAAATTCATTGAATTCGAAAACCCAAGAAGGAAATAGATCGAATTCGTCAATGGAGGACGCTAGAGCGGCGGTTGTTCCGCAACAACCCAGAGGTATTCGCGTGAAACCCAGTTCGATTCTTTCAAGTTTTCTTAATGGGTTTAGGAAATTTATGAAATTTGGAATGTTGGGTTTTCGTTTATTTGATGATCTGATGGGATTCCTAACGTTATTGTTTTGATTTCTGAGTTTATTTGATCTTGTGCTATCTGGGTTTCAATGGAAAAACGATTCTGTGTTTAGGGGTTTTAGTAATCCTTTG
Organism: Spiraea crenata; assembly: GCA_033992175.1. Classification (NCBI taxonomy): domain Eukaryota; kingdom Viridiplantae; phylum Streptophyta; class Magnoliopsida; order Rosales; family Rosaceae; genus Spiraea; species Spiraea crenata. Next base: position 1,341,051 of record JAVBHV010000022.1, read on the forward strand.
AATTTAGGATATTGGAACTTGGATCTATGTTTTTTTTTTGTGTGTGGTGTTTCTCACATTTTCGTGATCATTGATGGGTAGGGTCCGTTGGGTTTATGATCATCTGGGTTTCCATTTAGGATGTTCGAACTTATAATTCAAGTGATTTGAGGATTGTTTGGATATTGATTCAGATGTTCTGTTTTTCGTGTACTAATTTCATAGAGAAGATCAGGTTTGTGTTTATATTACTGATTGTGATGTTCTGTTTCTGTCAGCAGCGGCTAAAAAGGTAGAGAATGAAGTACAAAGAAGGAACAGGAGAGTTCTTGGGGACATTGGTAATGTTAATGCGGCTCCTGTTGTTGGTGGAGTGAAACCCACTGTTCAGATTTCTCGCCCCATCACACGGAGTTTTCGGGCGCAACTGTTAGCGAATGCACAAGAGAAAAAGGAGAAGAACAATGTGGTACTTACTAATCTTTGACCACTGTTTTGTTATTCATTGAATTGTCATGTTCTTATGAAATTATGGTTAGTTATTTATTCATTGAATTGTAATGTTGTTGGATTTGTAGAACCCGGTACTTCCAGTAGTTGATAGAGGACATGCTCAGGCGAAGAAGGTAACAGTAGTCCCCAAGAAGGTGACCGAAAAGCCGAAACCTGAGGCTGTGATTGTTATAAGTTCTGGTGATGAGAAAGAAAATGATAGACCTGTTGTGCATCAGACCAAGCCGGCAAGAAAGGAAGTTAAGACCCTAACTTCGATCCTCACTGCTCGAAGCAAGGTTAGTTTTGAGGTGTTCATTTGGGCATAATGTGTCAAGATTTTTTCATTGTTCTTTGTTGGATTGCTAACTTTGTTGTGTTTGATGCAGGCTATGGTTTGTGAAGTGAATGTCAAGCCCAAGGAACAGACTGTTGATTTCGATTCAGCTGATGCCAATAATGAACTAGAAGTGGTGGAATACTTGGATGACTTGTACAAGTTCTACAAGCTCACAGAAGTATGTCATTCTCTGCCTCCAATTGAATTGAATTTCCCCTTTGTCCTTTTCTTATCTGTTCGTCTTACAAATGAACTTTCAATTATGCAGAATGAGAGCCGAGTTCATGATTACATGGATTCACAGCCAGACGTAAACACAAAGATGAGATCAATCCTGATAGACTGGTTGGTAGATTTCCACAAGAAATTTGAACTGATGCCTGAAACCTTGTATTTGACTGTGAACATAATTGACCGATATCTTTCGACCAAGAAAGTTTCGAGGAAGGAACTTCAGCTAGTTGGTATTAGCTCCCTGCTGATAGCATCCAAGTATGAGGAAATTTGGGCTCCACAGGTATTGGTCTCCTTCACTTGTTTTAGTAACTGTTCATACTGATTTCAAACATTCTATTTTGTACTGATATCGGGTTTTTGATTTGCAGGTCGACGAGTTTGTTTGCTTATCAGACTATGCATACACTGGAGAACAGATACTTCTAATGGAGAAAGCAATCCTTGGAAAGTTGGAGTGGTATCTGACAGTTCCCACCCCATATGTCTTCCTCTCTAGATATATCAAGGCTTCGATTTCACCTAATGATGAGGTACTTAACCTTCTGTAACTTTTCAGAAAAACAAAACTTTAACTTTAAACTCTGACTTTGGTGAAGTAGTAAATATTAATCTCCTTGTCCTGCCTATCTAATGCAGATGAAGAATATGGTTTTCTTTCTAGCGGAGCTCGGAATCATGCATTATCCAATTATCATTTTGTACTCCCCCTCCCTGGTAGCTGCTGCAGCTGTGTATGCTGCTCGTTGTACTCTCAACAAGATGCCATTCTGGACTGAAACTTTGAAGCACCACACTGGCTTCGCTGAAGAACAGTTAAGGTAGTTGTATGTCATCTTTTATATGATAACCAACACTTGGTAGTTGTGATCGCGGTGTGGTGTATAATATACATAATATGGGTCTGTTCCTTGTCATACAACAGGAGTTGCGCTAAGCTCATGGTCGGGTTTCATTCGAATGCTGCACAGAGCAAACTTCAAGCAGTTCATCGGAAATACTCAAAACCTGAACATGGTTCTGTTGCTCGTTTCAGTCCAGCCAAAATCTTTCAGTCTCTATCTTCTTCATGAGTTTACTTCCAGTCCTGTTTACATTCTGTAGACAAATACACCCCGTGTGCTAGTGGTGACAACAAGTTTGGGACATGAAAAGACATTACCGTATTGCTCTAAGACACAGTCTCTCTTGATGTACATCCCAGGTTGTCGGATTTTTTCATTGTTGCAACAACATTTAACATTTAGTATTAGCCATTTTATATGTTAGTATGTAAGCCTCTCCAAATTTCGCCTTTATTCTTTAATCAAGGACAAAACAAATAGTAATGTAAGCTCTCCAGATTGCTGCTTCTTGTTTTCCAGGACAATGTTAATTTCGCCTTTGTATTCGTTTTAGATCATTGAGGACAAAAACTCATGATGTATTTGGTGATCAAATAGTAGTGTATCAATAGATTTGTTGATTCAACTATCAGCTCTCAGATTGCTGCTTCAAAGTATGTTTTCCAAAATTGTACAATGTTTCAGGTCATAAATGTATGCTTTCAATATCATTGAAACTTACTCAAAACGAAAGGTTCACTACTGTCTAAGATGTTTTTTTTAATCTGGAACTGAGCTCGGGCATCAACTGGTCACCTCAGCCATGACTTGTGACTTTGGGAAATCATGAGCAAAGATGCATGCTGAAAATTAGTCCGTATTTGTTGAAGAATACTAATCAGTGAAAGACTTTTTCATCCTCCGGAGCATTAAGAAACAAAAGCATCATAAGTTTCTAACAGATGTGCCCAGAAAAGTAATTAGATGTCATTAGATGTGTACCTAGAGAGCTGGCTAAACTGAAGTCCAACCATTATAAGTGGAGAGCAAGAGGCAACAAATGTTACAGTAAATGTCTTAAAATTAGGAAGAAACTATTCATTTTACAATAATTTTTTTTTTTTTTTGTGTCAGGCGCGTGGGCTCCGCGGATGGCGCGTGGAGCTCGGCCGGGCGCGTGGCTCGGAGGAGTTGTCCGCGGGGCTGCTAGGGAGATGACCATATTTTTGTAAACTATCTCTTAAACCACCTTATGTGGCAAATGATGATTGCATTTTATTTTAATTAATAGTTCTTTTACTAAATATTCAGGACAAAATTTGAAATTTTGTCTATAAATACCCAATCCAATGTTTTACACCACATTTATTCAAATACCAAATTTCTTAAACTACCAAATTTCTTCAAACTACCAATTTCTTCAAACTACCAAATTTATTCAACCTATCTTTTTTGCATAAAAAAATTTTAAAAGTTGGATTTCAGAATAATAATTATCAATCAAATATTGAATAGATTATGACATAGTGTGTGAAAAACGAAAATACGTATATATAAGTATCTAACACTTATTGTAATATAGTGTATGGTATTCCTTATTCTGAATTTTTCACATACTATTAAGAACAAATATTGTCCATTGTAATATAGTGTATGGTATTCCTTACTCTGAATTTTTCACATACTATTAAGAACAAATATTGTCCACGTAAACAGACAAATTGACATTACCGAAGCCGCGAAAAATCGATTTCCTTTGCAATCGAATTATCACATATTGAAGGATATGGGCTTAAATGGAAAAAACAGCCCAAGTTCATTGGTATCTATCTCATTTGGCAAAAATGCCCCCCATGTTCAACCCGTCTTGAAAACGAATCACAGAGCCCTCTGTCAAATCCAACGGTCAAGATTCCAAAAGAATATGACCGTTGGGGCCAACGGCTTTTCAGGAGCTTCAAAATAGCGCCCTGTGCTTGCTTTTTCACACCTGAAACAAGAAACACAAGAGCAGAGCACCAAAGAGAGATCCAAAACAGAGAGAAAGGAGAGAAAAGATTGAGGCTTTCCCCGACGAAAGTCTTCGAATTCGAAAACCCAGCAAGGATATCGATCGAATCCATCGATGGAGGAAGCTAGAGCAGTGGTTGCTCCGCAACAACCCAGAGGTATGCGCGTGAAACCCACTTCGATTCTCTCATGTTTTGTTAATGGGTTTGTGTAGTTTTTGAATTTGGAATGTTGGGTTTTCGTTTAGGGGTTTTAGTAATCTCTTGGGTTTAGAATATTGGAACTTGGATCTATGTTCTTTTTTGTGGTGTTTCTCATCTGGATCTTTTTGTATAATTTGAGGACTGTTTGGATTTTGATTCTCATGTTTATTTGATTGTAGGTTCTGTTTTTCTTGTACTAATTTCATAGACAAGATCAAGTTTGTGTTTATATACTGATTGTGATGTTCTGTTTCTGGCAGCAGCGGCTAAAAAGGTAGAGAATGAAGTACAACGAAGGAACAGGAGAGTTCTTGGGGACATTGGTAATGTTAATGCAGCTCCTGTTGTTGCTGGAGTGAAACCCACTGTTCAGATTTCTCGCCCCATCACAAGGAGTTTTCGGGCGCAACTGTTAGCGAATGCACAAGAGAAAAAAGAGAAGAACAATGTGGTAATTACTAATCTTTGACCAATGTATTTTTAATTTTTACCGCTTGTTCTTTTGAAATTATGGTTAGTAACTATTCATTGAGTTGTCATGTTCTTATGAAATTATGGTTAGTTAGTTATTCATTGAATTGTAATGTTGTTGGATTTGTAGAACCTGGTACTTCCAGTAGTTGATAGAGGACATGCTCAGGCGAAGAAGGTGGCAGTAGCCCCCAAGAAGGCGACCGAAAAGGCGAAACCTGAGGCTGTGATTGTTATAAGTTCTGATGATGAGAAAGAAAATGATAGACCTGTTGTGCATCAGACCAAGGCAAGAAAGGAAGTTAAGACTCTAACTTCGATCCTCACTGCTCGAAGCAAGGTTAGTTTTCAGGTCTTCATTTGGGCATAATGTGTTCAGATTTTCTCAGTTTCGTTTTGTTGAATTGCTAACTTTGTTGTGTTTGGTGCAGGCTATGGTTTGTGAAGTCCATATCAAGCCCAAGGAGCAGATTGTCGATTTCGATTCAGCTGATGCCAATAATGAACTAGAAGTGGTGGAATACCTGGACGACTTGTACAAGTTCTACAAGCTCACCGAAGTATGTTATATTCTCTGCCTCCAATTGGATTGAATGTCTCCTTTGGCCTTTTGTTATCTGTTTCTCTTACAAATGAACATTTAATTGTACAGAATGAAAGTCGAGTTCATGATTACATGGATTCACAGCCAGACGTAAACACAAAGATGAGATCAATCCTGTTAGACTGGTTGGTAGATCTCCACAAGAAATTTGACCTGATGCCTGAAACCTTTTACCTGACTGTGAACATAATTGATCGATATCTTTCGACCAAGAAAGTTTCGAGGAAGGAACTTCAGCTAGTTGGTATTAGCTCCCTGCTGATAGCATCCAAGTATGAGGAAATTTGGGCTCCACAGGTATTGGTCTCATTCACTTGTTTTAGTAACTGTTTATACTGATTTCAAACATTCTATTTTGTACTGATATCGGGTTTTCGATTTGCAGGTCGACGAGTTTGTTTGCTTATCAGACTATGCATACACTGGAGAACAGATACTTCTAATGGAGAAAGCAATCCTTGGAAAGTTGGAGTGGTATCTGACAGTTCCCACCCCATATGTCTTCCTCTCTAGATATATCAAGGCTTCGATTTCACCTAATGATGAGGTACTTAACCTTCTGTAACTTTTCAGACAAACAAAACTTTAACTTTAAACTCTGGTACTCTCTGGCTTTGGTGAAGTAGTAAATACTAATCTCCTTGTCCTGCCTATCTTATGCAGATGAAGAATATGGTTTTCTTTCTAGCGGAGCTCGGAGTCATGCATTATCCAACTATCATTTTGTACTCCCCATCCCTGATAGCTGCTGCAGCTGTGTACGCTGCCCGTTGTACTCTCAACAAGATGCCTTTCTGGACTGAAACTCTGAAGCACCACACTGGCTTCTCTGAAGAACAGTTACGGTAATGCATATTATCTGTTATATTATAATTTTTAATTAACCCTTAGTAGTTGTGATTGGGAAATTAGTGTGGTGTATACTTTACTAATTCGAGTCTGTTCTTTATCATAAAACAGGGATTGCGCCAAGCTATTGGTCGGCTTCCACTCAAATGCTGCACTAAGCAATCTTCAGGCAGTATACCGGAAATACTCAAAACCTGAACATGGTGCTGTTGCTCTTTTCAGTCCAGCCAAAAGTATTCAGTCTCCATCTTCATGAGTTACTTCCAGTTCTGTTTACATTCTGTAGACAAATACCAATGTGCTAGTGGTGATATCAGGTTTGGGACATGAAAAGATACTCAAAACGATACTCAAAACCGTAGTCTGTTCTAAGATTTAGTCTCGCTTGATGTCTATTGAGTTCTCGGATTTTTTTCATTGTTGCAACATCATTTGACATTTGGGTATAAGCCATTTTATATGGTAGTATGTAAGTCTCCAAATTTCGCCTTTGTGTTCTTTCTAGATCATTGAGTACAAAAACTCCTGATGTATTTGTTGATCAAATAGCAGTATATATCAATAGAGTTGTTGATTCAGATTGCTGATTCAAAGTATGTTTTCCAAAATTGAGTCAATGTTTCCGGTCATAAATGTATGCTTTCAATATCATTGAAACTTACTCAAAACAACAGAAGTACAGATTAGAAGAACAAAAGTATACACCCATGAGCTGACCAATAATAATCACAATGTTGCTTCGTCCACGTCATAAAACTGGCCGATGGGATGGTCGTGCAATTACATATAGATCATCATCTGAACTGCACTACTGTACGAACCAAATAGCAGTTGCCTCTTGATAGCTAGACATTTTTGCTTACATTACAGAAGATGTTACAGAACTGAACAGTTGGTCACCTCAACATTGCATGTGACTTTGGGAAACTTACTCAAAACAACAGAAGCACAGATTAGAAGAACAAAAGTATACACCCATGAGCTGACCAATAATCACAATGTTGCATCGTCCACGTCATAAAACTGGCCGATGGAATGGTCGTGCAATTACATATAGATCATCATCTGAACTGCACAACTGTACGAGCCCGGGGGCACAGCAAATAGCAGTTGCCTCTTGATAGCTAGACATTTTTGCTTACATTACTGAAGATGTTACAGAACTGACCCCGGGCATCAGTTGGTCACCTCAACATTGCATGTGACTTTGGGAAATCACATGCAATGTTGAGCAAAGATGAATACTAACTGAAGTATTAGGCCTTATTTGTTAAATGAAGAAAACTAATCAGTGCCACCATATGAAGGTTTATGAGTATGAAAATGGGATTCATTGTGAAATGAATCATAACTGACACATTGCAGATTAATAGATAAACGGTCACTGCTTACAGAAAACTTCAAACATCCAAGTGAACCGTTTTCCTTCAAAAACAGTTCATAAACACAAAAAGAGAACTATTATTTTGTACAAACACAGCTTGCCTTCATTCCGCGTTATATCGACTGCTATCTTCATGGCAAGGGCAGTTTTTATTATACATTCCAAAATAAGTGCCAAGCTCACTATCCAGGCGATACATGAAGCTTCATAACCAAATGGAGAGTCAAGAAGGCACAGGAATTTGGCCAGCCACTGGAATTTGAGCTTTATTGATGAACTTAGGCAACCCTTTCCGGGTTTTGTTTGTATGACTATCATTTTGGGCTTTATTTCATGGAACCCCTTTGCCAAAATAGGGGGAGTTGTTTGCCAAAAGTTTCTTGTCACGGTCTGAAAATACCAATAAATCTGTGAAAGTGCTATTACGACCCTATTTTAATGTCCATGGAGTAATACAATTATACAACATGACAACATATGTTTATATGCATGGTGTAGGCTCTGTATAATTTTAGATACTCAATATAGCTTCAAGAAATTGGTCAACCCCTCTAGTTGAAGTGGACAGTCAAAGAAACGATTGATTGTCACCCCCAAATGGCTTTTGTTCGGTGCTATATTAGGAGAAATTCTTCCAACTGTACATGCCCTATACAGTTAACTTCTTACCAATTGATAATTAGTGTAAAAGACACTCACATACGTAGAAAACTCACTTAATATGATAGCGTATGATATTCTCTACTAAGAATTTTTCTCATTTCTCATAGTAATTAAAACAAACACTAGTTCACTGTGAAATATTGGCATTTGTGTTGTATCAAAAGTTTAGGAAGTCTTTGTATTCGACTAATATTGGTCTTGCTAATTGATTCACCAGAATTTAATTAGAACAAACAAACGATGCTGAAGCCAGATTAGATGAGACCTCCTTGGCACAAATTTGGATGATATGGACCTAAATGGTTAGTTAAAAAACAGCCCAAGTTCTTTACTACATCTTTTGGCAAAAATGCCCACGGAATATTGTACTTACTTACCAATTACGCCCCCATTTTAAACCCGTCTTGAAAACGAATCTCAGCCCTCTGCCACATCCAACGGCCAAAATATCAAATAAAAAATTCGACCGTTGGGGCAAACGTCGGTTCGCGAGCTTCAAATAGCGCCCTTTGCTTGCTTTTTCCACTCTTGGAACAAGAAGAGCGAGAGCAGAGCACCAGAGAGAGATCGAAAAGAGAGAGAAAAGAGAGAAAAGATTGAGGCTTTCCCAGAGGAAAGTCTTCGAATTCGAAAACCCAGGAAGGATATCGATCGAATCCATCGATGGAGGACGCTAGGGCAGTGGTTGTTCCGCAACAACCCAGAGGTATTCGCCTGAAACCCACCTCGATTCTTTCATGTTTTGTTAATGGGTTTGTGAAATTTTTGAATTTGGAGTGTTGGGTTTTCGTTGATTTGATGATCTGATGGGATTTGTAGCGTTTTCGTTTTGATTTCTGAGTTTATTTGATCTTGTCCTATCTGGGTTCCAATCGAAGCACGGTTCTGTGTTTGGGGGTAATATTGGAACTTGGATCTCTGTTCTTTTTTGTAGTATTTCTCATCTGGGTTTCCATTTTCGTGATCTTTGATGGGTTGGGTCCGTTTTGATCAGAATAAACAAGAAATTTGTAGATTTTACATCGTAACTTCAGTTTTTGTTTGATCTGGAACGAAGAAATGTTTGTGGGTTTCTGTTTTCTGGGTTCGATGCAAACTGGGTTTTTGATTTTTCTGGTTCTTTCTTGTGATTCCGTTGATTTTTATGTGTTCCTTTTTATACAGAAAATCAGAGATTGATTGTTTATTGATTCATGTTGGTTTCTCTTAACAGTGGTGAAGAATGTTAACGATGAAGCACCACGAAGGAACAGGCGAGCTCTTGGGGACATCGGTAATGTTGAGGTTTCTCGTCCCATGACAAGGTTTGTCTTGTCTCTCAAACTTCTTCTTTCCATCTGTACATAAACACAGAAGCAATAATTTCACACAAATTCTTAACTTGCAGGAACTTTCGGGCCCAACTGTTAGCAAAGGCACGAGCGAAACAAGGAACCAACGATGTGGTAATAATCTTTGACCTTTTGCTTTTCAACTTATGTTCTTGTGAAGTTCTAGATTTTAATGGACTTGCACTCTTTGAATTTGTAGAACCTGGTAGTGCCAGTTCTTGACGGTTTGGCGATTAAGCCAAAACGTGTTCCTGTGAGGAAGGCGGCAGTAGTTCACAAGCAGGCAACTGAAAAGCCAAAAACTGAGCCTGCAGTTGGTATAAGTTCCGTTGAAGAGGAGAAGGATATTAAACCTTTGATTCAGAGCAAGCCAGCAGAAGGGCCTTCAAGAAAGGAAGTAATAAGTTCTGTTGAAGAGGAGAAGGATATTAAACCTTTGATTCAGACCAAGCCAGCAGAAGGGCCTTCAAGAAAGGAAGTCAAGACTCTAACTTCGATCCTTACAGCTCGAAGCAAGGTAAGTTTAGGTGATCTTTTGGTATGTATTGATTTCTTTAACTTGTTGTGAACTTTGTGGAGTACTGAATCCTTTTTTTTTTTTTTTTTTTTTTCTGTAGGCTATGGCTTGTGGAGTTGACATCAAACCCAAGGAACAGATTGTTGATTTCGACTCAGCTGATGCTAATAATGAATTAGAAGTAGTGGAATACCTGGATGACTTGTACAAGTTCTACAAGCTCACCGAAGTATGTTCTATTCTCTGCCCCTAATTGAATTGAATTTCCCCTTTGTCCTTTTCTTATTTGTCTCTCTTACAAATGAACGTTTAATTGTGCAGAATGAGAGCCGAGTTCATGACTACATGGATTCACAACCAGAGATAAATACAAAGATGAGATCAATCCTCATAGACTGGTTGGTAGATCTCCACAGGAAATTTGAACTGATGCCTGAAACCTTCTACCTGACTGTGAACATTATTGATCGATACCTTTCGACCAAGATTATTTCTAGGAGGGAACTTCAGCTCGTTGGTATTAGTTCCATGGTGATAGCATCAAAATATGAAGAAATTTGGGCTCCACAGGTATTGATCTTTCACCTGTTCTTATAACTGTTCCAACTGATTTCAAACATTCTATTTGATCTGAAATTGAATTTTTGATATGCAGGTCAAAGACTTTGTTTGCTTATCAGACTATGCATACACTGGAGAACAGATACTTCTAATGGAGAAAGCAATCCTTGGAAAGTTGGAGTGGTATCTGACAGTTCCCACCCCTTATGTCTTCCTCTCTAGATACATCAAAGCTTCAATTGCGCCAACTGATGAGGTAGTTAATTTTCTATAATTCAGAGAAGCCGAAACCTACTTTAAATTCTGGTTTTGGTCAAGTAACAAATACTAATCTGATTTTCCTACCTATCTAATGCAGATGAAGAACATGGTGTTCTTTCTAGCTGAGCTTGGAATTTTGCATTATCCAACTGTTATTCTGCACTCCCCATCTCTGATTGCTGCTGCAGCAGTCTATACTGCGCGTTGTACTCTAAACAGGGTTCCTTTCTGGACTGAAACTTTGAAGCACCACACTGGCTACACTGAAGAACAGTTGAGGTAATGTCCCCTTTTATAAAATCACAAGTCTTGATACTTGGTATCTCTCGTTGGGGAAACAGATATAGTGTAAATTTTACTAATTCGAGTCTGTTCTTTATCATAAAACAGGGATTGCGCCAAGCTATTGGACAGCTTCCTCTCAAATGCTGCACTAAGCAATCTTCAAGCAATTTATCGGAAGTACTCTAAACCTGAACATGGTGCTGTTGCTCGTTTCAGTCGAGCCAAAACCTTTCAGTCTCCATCTACATGAATTACCTCGAGTCCTGTTTACTTTCTGTAGACAAATACAACCATATGCTAGTGGTGTGTGTTTCTGATTTTTAAGATACAGTCTGTTGCGACAGATATGCTTGTGGTGTTTCTGGTAAACAGTCTGTTGCGACATCCGTCAAAGTCATGTATATCCTAGGTTTTCGGATTTTTCATTGTTGTAACAACATTCAACATTCAATATAAGCCATTTTATATTTTACTATATCAGTCTCCCAAAATTGGTCCCTTTTTTTGGCAATTCAAGCTTCAACTTCAGTATAGATCGTGCAGGACAGAGTTCAGAATAGCGACGTCTTTAATCAGATAAGTTGAATCAGTTGTATTCAGTAGTAGTATGCATTGACAGCACTAATAATTGCTGCTTCAAACTATTGCTTACAAAAATGCGAGATAGCATATAAATCATAACTGTACGCTTTCCTTCAATCTCATTATATGAAAATTTCTCTAGATAAAACAGTTCAATTTTGTCTACAAGATCAAGTAGGCATAAGAACCCTAAACATATGTCCGGTTCCTACCTTCTGCAACAATCCTCCAACTAGAGAGTACAACACATAACCGTACACCCTATACACAGCCTTGCTAGACAACAGAGTGGTCAGCTGCCTATACTACTCTTTCTGAATATGTACATACAACCTCATCAGCTGACCAATGTAGCAAACTCCAATGCTCATGAGTGAAAGAGAGTTTATTTTGCCACTTCATAAAAGTGGTTGATGGAGAGTTTCAGCGCCAAATCTGAACAGCACATTCTTCTGATCCTCAAGGTCAAGCGCAGAGCAGTTGCTTCTTGACCAATGGTAATTTCGGCTTACGATATCACTGAACTTCAGTTGGTCACTTTAGCAAGGCTTGTGACTTTGGGAAACCATGAGCAAAGATGAATTCTGAAATAACATCCATTAATTATGAGGGCCTTCTTTATTACTGAAAAAAATCTCATCAGTAACACTAAATGAGGGTGTGGGAATACAAGATTAATGGGAAAATTTTCATTATGAAATCATAACTGCAGCACTGCAAGGTGAGAGATGAAGGGCCACTAGTTTTTGCCACAAAAAACTCTTATTTTATATTATGAAAGAACAGTTCACTCAGTTCACTCGGCTTGACATAACACAATGTCACTATGAGAACAGCACTTATATTCCTGACTTCCAAATAAGTCCCAAGCTCCACTATTCAGCCAAAATAGTGAATGTTTCTTAAACTTTAAGACCAACCCAAATGGGGAGTCAATGAGGCCAGCCACCAAAAATTTGCCACAGGACAAGCCCATACTCACATTGAAATGGTTTTTCAAGCAGGCAATAGTAGGGATTTGTCCTACACTTATGGATCTCATCAAACCAAATGTACAGATCTAGTGAGAATAATATGCACGTGCATGTGAGTAGGCACCATGTCATAGTATAGGAGTATAAAATAACCTTTAGGATTGGAAAAGTAGGTTTTCAAGAATACAAACCCTTGTTCCAGCAATGATGGTACTGTTCAGAGGATGAACTGCACAGGCAGTAATTCCTTCAGACAATGGAGCAAACCTGTTTTGCTTATCTTGATTCTTTACCCCAGAAAGACTTTGGACATCCTCACTGCAACAAAAGAACCACACATTTTTAACAGATACGATAGAAAAGTAAGCAGACGCATATATACAGAAAAGGGCTAGACTGAAATTCGATAATTAGAGGTGAAGGCAAGCGCCATTAAGTAGATATCAAAGGATCAGGGGGTAAATGGTCAATATTAGCTGTCCAGCGACATAATAAATAGTCCACTAAACATGATGGATCACTTCTGCCAAATGTTACTATAAGTTCCAATTAAGTATAAGATAAGAACCGGCCTGTTGAAGAGGCTGATGGTCAGATTTTTTCTAACCAACCTTGTGAGGGTTAATCTTGGGTTAACCTGAGGATTAATTAACAAACTGCTATAGTTGTAAAGCTTACTTGTAGTCCACATGGCTAGGAGAGCTTGAATCTGGATAGAAATCCAAAATATGAATGCCATTTTCAGTTGATGATCCAACCACATAGATCTGCATTAGAAGACATTCAATAGCTACAGAGTTTGCAAAGAGAGTGACAAGTTTGAGAATTTTCTCTACAAAGTTAAAATCTAGTAATATTGCTCGAGAGACCAGAAAGTGTAATCCACCAAAATAAGAAATTATTAGGAATATGCAAAAGATCAGCTGCATGAAGGTTCTTACCGAATTCATTGGCAGCCATGAAGGTTTCCTCAAATATAAAAGATCAGCTGACACGCCATCATTTCTAATCCCTCAATATGAACAGGAAATGGATATAGCTATTACAAAGGTGCTAACGTTTCTGATGTAATCAAAGCACACTGAATGCGTAAAATGTTACTTACAACCAAGCAGGTGGAGGACAATGAATATGTGTAACTTGCAAGTCGAAAACATCCAGAACACCTGACCTACATTGAAGGAGACACAAGCAATCGAAAATCTAGTTAGAATAACACTTCGCAAAAGAAAACTACATATCATATTCCAATTGGAAAACTACATTTTTCAAAAACTTTATAAACATGAAAAATCATTGGACTAGGAGGAATACAGCCAAAACAAATAGCTGACTTCATAATAAGTATCATTAAAGGTATCATGACATAGTGAAAGTAACAATAATAGAAAAAGAAAAGTCATTGCCTGACTCACCAGCCATCATCAAGATGGAATGCCAATTGATGAGGACAAGATGGATCAAGATCAATGGAATGTATTTCCTTAGAAACAATGGCAGACTGTGCCTGAAATAGAAACGTATTTAGTGTTGTGAACCTAAAACATGCAAAACCTGATGGTCGAGTAAAGTAGTGTTCACAACTTCACATACTGATATAATGCGTTAATGGTTGTAACCCTCAGTGAATCGATATGAGAATATGCACGAGCATATACTACTTACAACTGACAATTTATCACACATAAAGACAAAGCATCATATGAATAATATATATCTTCTTTCCAGAAACAATGCTTGTAAATGAGAAGCGCAATTGATACCTTCAGAGGCCCAATTTTCTCTAATACTGATGATAACTTCAATGCTATTAGAGGTGGATGACGTATCTACATAAACAAAAAATAAGAAACAGAACATCATTACTATCGTTTTGCAAAACATAGATATTAGCAGTAACTGCTAGGATTTGTTCAGGGTGTAGATTTTTAGTTCTTGTTATTTGATGTTAGTAATACAATATGTAAACAAAAGGAAGAACCCCCTTATACTTCTTTATTACTCTGAAGAGCAGAAGCTGTTCTTCCACCACGAAGATCCCATACATAAATAAACCCATCCTTTCCAGCTCCAAAAATGATCTGAAAAAGGAAATGTGAAAACTTAGAAGATCAAAACTTTACTGATGAAAAGGAATAGGCCTACCAGATTGCGGGATTAAAAACATGCAATATACATCAAAATGCTTCTACTATGAGATTCTGAGAGGATATCTTTCTCTGTTGCTAGACATTAGGATCATAGAAGACACTGTACAATATTTATAATTACTGATGAATGCGGACCAATTACCTAGATGTTACAGACTGCATTCCCTATTGATCAAGGGCTTCAAAATTCAAAAGCTTCAATTGAGCTTCTCGACGTTATTATATGCATAGTTAGTTTTGGTCTCTCCATGAATAGCATTCGTGTTACTTTTGCTCATAAACTACAAGCGATGCTCTTATTTGGGGCACTACATAGTGGATCAACACTAGTTCTGCAAATCGTTTAGAACTTCCAATTTCCAGTATCACTCTACCGCTCTTTGATGATCTAATGTCCTATCTCTTTTTCATTCGTTTTCAAACAAAGAATGTTCAGCAAGACCCCAAGTTTAGATCAGCTGATGAACTTATAAAGAAATATCACTGTACTCTCCACATCATGATGATTGACTTTCTGAGTTAAACAAAACGGCTTTGCCTCTTTAAAACATGTTGTTCCTAAACGATCTTTAACTTGAGACAGACAACAAAACCTAGCTACGATATAAGCCTCAAGGGGAAATCCTATTTCATAATTATGATCAGTTGTACTGTTGGACCCATACTTATGTTACTATTCAGTATAAGGCCCATGGCAAAAAGAAACAAAGCCTGCATAATAGATGTGCAAATTTAAAAATTCCCATAAATTTGTGGAAGTAAAGGGTGAATAAAAAGAATGTGAATTACTGCACACCTGATTTTCCACATTTAATTGGATGCTGTTAAGGGTGCCACGAGAATTTGAAGTAAGTTCAAGACATGGAAATGTACCCATTCTTCTGTCCCATACATTGACCACGCCATATGTATCAGAAGCTAGTACCCTAAAATCACCGTACAAAAGGAAGCCTACCTTAGAAAGACAATCTGACCAACAAAACCAAGAAACACATTCTAGAAGTCACAGAATGGTAAGAAAAATCCTTTGTACCAGATGTGAACACAAACGTATACAAATTTTGCAGTGTCTGGGTTTTACACAACTCATACTCTCCTACTGAAGTACAATCTGGGTCATGCTCAAAATAAACCTCAAACCAAAAGTGAGCAATTGATGCCAATTTAATCAAACTCTAAGACTTACTTCCAGTAGTTTACCCAGTGACATCAATTAGACATAATGGCTAAGTGTATTCCCCTTTGAAACAGATATATTTCCCAAGTTCCTAGTAGTTCCGTTCACAAATCAAGGCTAGAAGAAAGTGTATGAAAATAAATACGCAGAGTATCTTTATCTCCAACCTGGAATTGTCAATTGAAGTAGAAGCAATATCGGTAACACCTTTATGAATATTAGACCCAAAGCTAGAAACACAAGGTCTTGTTCGCAACACCTGGGTTAAAATGCGAGCAATGAATATCACAATATACAAGGAGCAAGCTCCACTAGTATATAACAAGCATATCATATGTAGAATGTTGTGCCAATACATACGCATACTGAACAGATTTGATATAAGAGCAAACATATAGATGTGATAAAGTTGTTGGTGCACCAATATCCTTAACCTATTACTCCTAACATTCCCTCTCACATGTAGGCTCTCTCCCACATTTGAGCACGCCATGTGGAATTCAACTTCATGAAGAGGTTTTACATCAAATTTGTGTAGGATTTGAACTTAGGATCTCCCATTCTGAGTGACACCATGATAAAGTTGCTGGATACCACTATTCTCAAAAGTTTGAGTTCTTAGGATGTGGGCCAGCATATTTTTGGTACTCTAACAGGACAACAGACAGGTATATAAAAAGTTATCACATAGAGGAGTTTATCAGATATCCAGGTTATATCCGGACTATAAAATATCCAGGTTATATCCAGACTAGAAGCTAATATCCCCTAACATCGATGCCTTCATTTAAGTCCTGTGTGCTATCTACGTGCTTTGCACAGCTGTGGCTGCTTAAGTGCATGTGTGCGCTTGTGTCCCAAAAGTTACTATTAACCAAAAATTAAAGTTCAAAAATCAAAGCTCGGAGATTCTGTGCTCTTGGGGGGCAAAAAGTGCATCTAATAACAGAGTGGAAATTTGACATGATAGCTAGCATAAGCATGCCCTTGGAGCAAACAGTTCATAAATTTCCAGAGAGAGTGAAACACAAAAAGCATGTGTATAGTGAAAGATGAAAAGATAAGTTACCTCAGATGGTTTAGACGAGATATAACCAATGTCGAATATAAGTACTTCATTCCTTTTCATAGATGTGCATATAACCTGATGGAAACAAATTATGAAATTCTTAATGTTGGAATTCCAGGAGAGATAAGATCCTTAAAACAACTTAAACAAATCAATCTAACTGCAGGTGAACAACATGATTACGGGTTTCTATATTAAGTTACTAACAGAACAAATTACATTAGTTTCCAATTAATAAAAATATGAGGATATAAACAGCGGTCCTAACTACTAACCCTAGTGATGCTTAGTATGATATAAAAGTAATATCCTGAAAATTACTCCTGCTTAAGAATGAGAATAATTACAGAAATATCAGTGGAAAAAAAAAAAAAGAATAATCATCCAGGTTCTATGTCTATATAGTCCTCTGGAGTCACAATGACTAATGAAGCAAAATGAAGCAGCCTTATAACCTAACAATATCTATAATGATTGTTAAGATTGTACTGCTGTCGAACCTCATCTTGGTTAGCAAGATTCCACCGGACAAAGTCTAGTTTTTGAGGTAAAGAAAGGTGCACCACATGTTTTGCTTCATCTTCCTTCAATCCTAGCAGGAAAAGAGGAGTAAAAATGATAAATAAGAGATCTTCTAACGAGCAAAAACATCAACTTTTACTTCAAGCATACTTATTTAAACCTCAAGCACTATAGTTATGCAATTCAAAACTGTACTGTTTCCCTTCCTTCATTATACATTAGATAGAACCTCAAGATTTGGCCAATGTATATAGAGGTGTGAGCATAAGTAGCATAACCTTACGCAAAAAGCCAGCGTTATGTATCCATAAGTGCGGTGCATTGTTGTACAAGTTTATCAGGCTTTTTTGCATAACCCTTGTAACTTATGAGCTAACCCTTTGTCAATACAAATACATGCCAAAAGAAGGGATCACAAGCTGTAGTGAAGGAACTTACGTAGCAATGGTTCATGACTTTGGCAATAAAGAGTTTCAAAATCATGCACTGTTAAACAGCCCGATTTTGTCACGGATACCAGGTATATTCCCTAAAGTTTATAAACAAGAAACAACAAGAGATTTAGTGAATTATAAAACCTTTACACACAAAAAGAATGAAACAAAACTATCAAAAGCAAACTCAAAATGCATTTACCTTTTGGTCAAAATCCAGTGCAGAGATTCCTTGCCTGAAAAAGAGATACAAAATGAGCAATCTTTCCCTACAACAGATGAAACACATATATAACATATACATATGAGATTAGTTAGTTACTCACTTTCCAATTGACGAGTCGTGATAAAAGAACGTTCCATTATCGATCCAATTCAACTAAAAAATCAAAAACACCACAAAAGATAATCAAACTTCATGAACCCGAAAAATAGATAACAACGAAAATGGGTTTGTAATATAGCATACATGGGTCTGACAAGGTCCACCATTGATGTGGTACAAATGTGGAAATGCCTTCAGCTAGACATCAAACAGAAAAACAAACCAACCAACCAATCAATCAATTTTCAAGTTTCTAACTTTACAATGTGTCGATACCCAAATCGGTAAAAGGGTTAGTGGGTCACCTCCGAATAGGACCCCATGAGCAAACCGGAGACCGAATGTCGGTAATTGGGATCGAACCTTCCGTTCAATTCGATCAGGCTCCGACTCCATTTGCGCCTACACAATAAAGGACCTCAATTTCAACTGAAAATTACAGATTAAAAGTGAGAAATTGAGAAGGGTTTTCGATTTGTGCTTACCTTGGCTTGGGCTTGCTAGGGATTTGAGACGAGGGCTTCTGAGGGACCAAGTATTTGTCCATGAAATAGCAGTTTCGCGAATGAAAGGTTTGAGTTTGGGGATTAAAGCTGCCATTTTTATTTTTTTGTTTTTTTCTTGATGTAGGTTTGCCTTTCCCGCCATTTAGCGTTGCGCGCGCTTTCTACTCGGTCGGGTTATGTCGGTAGAGAGAGCCCGATCTTTTCGGTTTTTGGAAAAACTTGGACGTTTTCAAGGAATCAAAACGAATCGATTTTCTCTGGTCATGTCAAATTCTATTCGTCTTAGAAGTTAGAACTTAGCTGTAGGAATGAATTGAAGTTGATATATAGCAATTGGCGGGTTTTGCATAAAAACTCTTGCTATAGCACACAAATTTTCATAAAAAAACATATTTCGGTTATTATTTGCTACTATTGTTAGGAATGTCTTATAAAGTTTTTAGAAAATGTGGGTTTACCCCACAAATCAGCAACTTTTATTAACCCACTCGCTTTTACCATTAGCCCTAAATATAATATCTTTTATATATTTCATCAGAATTATAATCCACATATGCATTTTTTCCATATTAGTGATGCTGAATCACAAATTTTTTGCCCTTTCAATTACCTAAACCTTAACAACTTCAGTCTATTGCACAGGTACGAGAACCTTAACAACAAAAATGATGGCACTTGTACTGAAGGTGCACTATGAAATATGAACGAAATTCAATAAGGCTCATAATTGATTACACACATGACCAAAAACCGCACTTCCATTTCAGCATTTTTGTTTCCTCACAATTAGATAAGAGTTCCCAAATTACCTCACAATTAAGAGAAGTTTGGGAGGGGGGGTGTTGGGTATTGGGTGGGTTCTCCTTCTCGGGTATCTTATTCGAAGTAAAATCCATACATCAATCAAGGTGTATATTATAACTCATAAACCTTACAGATGGCTCGCAGGAATTTGGGGAGGGTGAGTTCTTCGGTATGAAAGAGGAATTCTATGTTTAGGATATGGAAACCTCTTCATCATGTATCTTATTTTGGATGTCAAATTGAAGCCCACAGCTTTTGGATCGTTAATTAGCTACCTATTTTCTCATTCTTATCATGTCTATTCTTTGTATCATGATCAAAATGATCAAATTCTCTTGGGTTCTCCTGCACCTTAATTATACCTGTCGAAGAGGTTTTGTTGTTCTGCTGAACAAATATCATAAGAACTTTTGCTCTGTCAAATTTCCTACCCTCTGAAAAACAACCTATAAATCATGAATAAATTAAACTTGGTGTCGACAAAAAATCCTCAAAATAAATTACACAGCGGACCCAGGATTGTATCCTAGTGGGGGGCTTCACAAAATTAACTAAGTTTCCAAAAAAAAAAATTGATAACATATGTAGTCAATACATTTACGCATGCCCTTTACAAGGATGTCATGCCTTAAAACCGTTTTACAATAAGATCATTATCAATAGTATTGAAAGTGTCATTCCCTCGCAATTGATTCTTAACAAAGTTCATGCCCGAGAAAACTCTTTCTACAGAAGCAGTAGCAACCAGAAGTATCAATGTCAATATTATGAGCAAATAAACTAGTGGATAGACTTTATGATTTCATGTCTCAACTAATTTCTTTGCTAGATTGGAAACTTCTTACCAATCTTGAAATTTGGTGTTATAATGCATATCCACAATGTAATTCATAAGTTGATTTTCAAGTTCCAAGAGTTGAGGAGTAAAATCACTTTTATAGAGTTCAGCAAGGCGTACCTGTGACACCCTGAAATTTCGAGGTATTTTTTTCTATCTAGATTGTTAGTTTTGATGTCATGTGCCAAAATAGAAGTGATTACAAGTTCGTGATATTTTTAAGTGCTTGAACATAATAGGTAAACAAAAGGAAAATATTTGATCAAGGGTCATGTGGCGCGTTTCGGTTGCACCACATCAAAAAAAAGAATAAGAAAGAGTGACAAGTGGCACACAAAAGAAAAGGCAAAAGAGACTTTTTAATGGCAAAAGAGAGAGTTAGAAGGCAGAAGAGACTGGAGGTTTCTAGGAGAGCATTTTTGCTCACCAGGCAGAAGAGACGGGAGCAGGTTTCTAGAGTGCTGGAGATAGTGCTGTGAAGAAAAATTAGGAAAAACGCTCAAACTGGGTGAGACCCCAAAACGACCAGATTTTGTCTCTCGAATCTAAAAGGTTTCTTCACGAAAGTTGCTCGTCAGCTCGATTTCTATAACATATAAAAAAATTCATCTCGATCCAACCGTTCTAGCTTCTGAAAATCTGGGCTAAGCTGAGGCAGTTTGTGAGAACCGAAATGATACTGGATTTAGACTAAGGGCCTTCCATGTCCTTTTACAGTGGTTGGATGTGTTGCAAAGTATCAAATATATTATTTACTAGATTTCAGTTTATGATTTGGTTAAGGATTAGGAAAGTAGGTTACTTTACCTTTTCTATTAAGTTTAGTATTTCTTATTCCAGAAGGATTGTAACCTAGCCTATCCCTATAAATAGGATGGTTGGGAGGAGAGTTATCATATCTTAGTTTCAGAAATTGAGAGTTCATATAATAAAGTTTATGCAAAGTTTCATATTATTGTTGAGTTTCTAGTTGGTATCACGAGCTTAGGGTTATTTTTCCTAGGGCTTGTTGAAACAAAAAACAAGGGGGAGGGGAAGAGAGAAGAAAACACCCACACGCATTACAAATAGCTGCCGACCACCCGACCCAAATCATCCATACTGCTCCAAACCTCTTCACACAACAAACATGGTTCAACCAGAGGAATCCTCAAGCACCAAGGACACTGCTCAGATTATCATACAATCTGAAGGTTCCGGATTCAATGCTGGAATAACTCTAGATGAAGCAAACTACGATGTGTGGTCTCAAATGATTGAGATGCATATTGCAGGACGTGAAAAAATTCAGTTTATTCGGGGCACAAGTCAACCACCAAAAGAAGGAGAACTTGGCTATGACATATGGTATGCAGATAATCAAAAAGTTAAGGGTTGGTTGCTTATGTCCATGATACCTGATATTCAAAAAAGATATATTCGCTTACGCACTGCTCGAGAAGTATGGAGTGCTCTTGCAAAAGCATTCTATGATGGAACAAATGAGATTCAATCTTTGCCCTAAACCAGAGAGCTTTCAATGCCAAACAGAATGGAAAAGCCCTCTCCACCTATTATGGGGAGCTAACAGAAATATTTCAGGAATTGGACCATCGTGATAAGGTGATCATGAAGGATGCAGATGATATCGAAGCATACAAAAAGTTAGTTGAGCGACAAAGGGTGCATATTTTCCTAGCGGGGTTAGATCCTGAATTTGAGCAAATTCAAGGAGAAATTCTACGAAAGGATCCAGTTCCAAAGTTAGAAGAAGCATATGCATATGTTCGTCGAGATGCCCTTAGACGGACTACAATGAATGGGAATTATGAAGCAACAGATACCGCTGCCATGGTAGCTCGAAACCACCCCCCACGGCCTCCACAGAGTTGGCGATCAACCCACATCTGAAACTGTTGCGCGACCAGCGCGCCCATATGCTGATGTTATTTGTCATCAATGCGGAGAAAAAGGTCACACAAAGGCTCGATGTTTTGACATTGTAGGTTATCCAGAGTGGTGGGATCCTAGCAAAAGGAAGAAGGCTCAAAAGTCAACTGCAGAAGTTGAAGGTAGAAAATCCCTAGCTGAAAGGACATCCGCAGGAATTGCCATTGCAGGATGTTCAAAATCGCAAGATGATTGGGTATAGAGTTAATTGAAAGTCAGAATGTTTCAAAGTCGCAAAGTTCTGAAGTTTCAAATTGAAGTCAAAGAGTACCAAAGTTGCAGTGTCAAATTTCGAAGCAAAGTCTCAAAGTTCCAGTTTGTTCCTGGCAAACTCATGCTATGAGTTTGAGGGGGAGTGTTGCAAAGTATCAAATATATTATTTACTAGATTTCAGTTTATGATTTGGTTAAGGATTAGGAAAGTAGGTTGCTTTACCTTTTCTATTAAGTTTAGTATTTCTTATTCCAGAAGGATTGTAACCCAGCCTATCCCTATAAATAGGATGGTTGGGAGGAGAGTTATCATATCATAGTTTCAGAAATTGAGAGTTCATATAATAAAGTTTATGCAAAGTTTCATATTATTGCTGAGTTTCTAGTGGATGAAGACGAGTTCTTCATGAAAGTTGATCGAGAATCTGTCCTCTACAACATACTCAAAAATCGTAGCGCTCAGGCAAACCTATCTATCAGTGGAGGCTTACTATTGATATAAGGGTAGTATACTAAAGGAAAAAAAAATTGCAGTGGGGTCTTGAGCCCCCACTCGTCCCTAACAGGTCCGCCACTTCTCACCAAAGGATTACCCAGTCCATCTTTCACCCGCCATTTTTTCAATCTCAAGCTGGGAAACCCCAGTTGAGCATGAGGGGGTGTTAAGCATATGATGCTATGCGTTTTGATTATGGATGTTAGGAGACACGTGTAATGTATATAGTGCTGATGTATGCGTTTTGATCATAGATTAGTTGATGCAGTGTATCAAAACCCTTAACTAAATTCTGTACAAATAGCTAATCGTCTTGTAATCATAACTGATTTTTTCTGAGATTAATTCAAGACATAACAGATTCTGTTAGAAATTTTCTCTGCATCTTTTCTTCTGCAAATCCATTTTCCTTACAAAACCTTGAGATTCTTCCATGGCGGTGTTACTTTAAAATATGATTGTCAAACTGTTTTCATGATTTCAAAACCAGAGTTCATTCCTTCGGCAGAAGGTGAAAATAGGAGAGAAGAGAACCATCGGTAGGTGATAAAAAATTCTCGGCAAGCTCAAGCTTAATCCAGATGGTCTGATGGAGCCCAAACATCTATCTCCAATCATATCTTAGACCAACAAAAATTCACGGCATTAAGTAACAACTTTTGTATTTCAAAATTTTCTTAATTCTCAACCTTGAGAAACCTAGATTCAATGAAATGCATTTGTCTTCAATTTTACTTAGACTTAACTATTTGAAAGTAACAAAATGCCGCTGTAGAATGTGGGATTCATACTGCTGAACATTTTGGATATTGATTTATTTCTTCAGTTTCATTGAAACTACAGAAAATTGTTATTGTACAGTACTCAGAAAATGTACAATACTTAATTTGAAAATAAATAATGCACAACGTGTTGCTTTTATTTTTGTACTTTTTTTGTATCAATATCAATTGAAAGCACTTAAATTATAGAACTAATGAAAGAGTATGGATCAGGAGGAGCCGAGACTTCAACAGTGCCTTCAAGCATCAACGTGACTTTCTTCATGGTTGGTCTAAGAGTTGGATCCTCCTGAATGCACCATATTGCAATCATCACATATTTCTCCATCTTCTTGATGTCATTCATTGCCTCATCATCCGTCTTGAATAGCCGGTGCAACTTCTTCTGCCTATAGCAATCGTATGCCCAATCAGATAGTATCATTTCATTTTCATCCTCTACCGTTGCTTGAAAATGCTCCCTGCAGAAAATAATTTCTAACAACATAATGCCATAGCTGTAAACATCAACCTTGAACGTGATAGGCAAGCTTTTAAACCATTCGGGAGCCACATACCCCTTTGTTCCCCGGATTGCAGTCATGGTTCGAGTCTGGTCCAGTTTGAAAAGCTTTGCTAATCCAAAGTCAGCGATTCTTACAATGAAATTATCATCAAGAAGAATGTTTTGAGGCTTGATGTCAAAGTGGACAATTTGGTTGCTGCACTCCTCATGCAGATACAAGAGCCCTCTTGCAATTCCCAAGGCAGCTTGCCTTCTTTGGTACCAGTTTGGTCTCGACTTTCCAAACAGGAAGCTTGCTAGAGAGCCGTTGCTCATAAACTCATATACAAGAATTCGGTGCTGCCCCTCATTACAAAATCCAACTAGATGGACTAAGTTTCTGTGATTTGTTCTGCCAATAGCCATCACTTCAGCTTTGAATTCCAAATCATTTTCTCCAACCTTAGTATGTAATCTCTTGACAGCAACATACTTTTCCTCATCGGATGCTAAGACTCCTTTAAAAACTATTGCAGAAGCACCACGTCCTAGTTCTTCCTTGAATTCGTTTGTAGCTTTCTTTAGCTCCTCATAACTGAAATACTTCAGAGTTATGCCTGGCATGACTGGATAAGGTTGAGTCTCCATAACTTTCCTCGAATAGATTTTCGAACCAAACAAGTAGGATAGTAATGGTAAGAGGACGTTGAGAACCACCGAGCTACCCATCAGTAGTGATCCAACGAGGATCAAAGTTGAATTGTCTTTCTTTTCTGTTTTTGCCCTTCCTGCTGATTTCTCCGTAGAATTTACCTTCCCAATTTTGATGAGAACTTTTCCACCAAGACTGGGGTCTGTCCTCCCATTCGAGAAAGGACTTCTCTTCTTCAAGCACTCTCCGTCGTTGAAAATTGCAGCAGCGCAAAAACAATCATTTAGACAGTTCTGCCTACACCAATCTTCTGATACCGATCTAAATTGTTCATAGTCACCACCAGACCAATTTGTGTTCTGCATCTCTTTAAATTCGAAAGGATCTGACTGAGGTGAGGTTTCATCACAACTTTGTGAAGCAAAGTTTGGTTTGCATCCTTTCAACACGTCATCTGGATCAAAAAAGGAGTAACCAGGAGGGCACTGGCAAACTGGTCCTTTATCATCATAACTGCATAAGCTGTTGTAGCCACACGCACCGCTGCCTATGTCTGCTCCAACTCTAAAGCAAATGTTGGAAGGTTCGGCGGTCAAAGTTGACCAAGACATGGGGCTTCCGGGACTGGAGCTATTGCTTTTAGGGTGAACAGAGTGCCTCAGGATTCCATCATGCTCCAGAGTTGCCTTCTGGTAGAAATTCTGCTCTGGAACTGTATTGGATGATACCATCGAAAGTATGCTTCCGTTCTTCGCAGTGAGGTAAATTGAGCCTGACTTGTTGAAGATGACCTGAAAGCCAGTATACATAGTCATGGTAGCATAATAAACAGAATTTGAAGACTCCTGTGGGAATCTAGTTGTGTAAAGACAGAGGTTTCCATCTGACTGTAGTATAAACTTGAATCTTCCTCGAGAGTAATTTGTGGCTGTATAGTGAGCAAAGAGTACGCTGTTTTGATTCAGAGTCTGCGTGGGCAGGATCGTATCAGTTGGGTGTTCAAAACTTCCCCACAAAGTTGTTGAATTTCGGTCAGCCAGTACGAAATTACCAGTGTCCAGCATTGCTGCATGGTCAACTCCAGTACCGACACTTTCAGCATTCCATATTGGCTTCCCAGTTGCGTCATTGAGCATAAACTGGCCATCACTTGTAAGTTCAACTTTTGATCCTTGTGCCACAATATTGTCCCCATTGGCTGACCAGACAATAGTTCTGTCTGGTATCTTTTCAAACCAGATGGCTAGTAGAAACCCGTCTTTTCCAAACCGTCGAAAACCAAAAGCAAATTCGCCAGATGGTGATGGCCAGGATGAATTGTCATTGTTTCGTGCAGTGAGAGATGAGCCTAAAGATATGTTTCTGGAAGTTTGGGCTATGGTAGAAGATGGGGAAAACATGACAATGAAGAAGCAGAGAGCAGAGAGAAGAGCAGAAGCCATGTATGATGAGGAGTCTTGTGCTACAAACTGATCAAACTCGAACTTCAATAAATAGATTGAAGACCGATAAAACTTGACTTTGAAATTTGAATAAATAGCACTAATTCAACTATATTATGGGTCTACCCAAATTTAATTGCAAACGTTGTCTGACTTTGGACTTTGAAGCTCATTCCAATGACATATAATCCTTTGTTACTAGCAGGATTCAGAGACTGATTTGTCGGCTTTTGCTTAGTTTGTCCATTTGTATATATTTTTCTTTATCATTTTTCCTAATAGCAAGTTATGTTTTCCTGCATTGTCTTGTTGGCTGTACACCCAGCATATTATAAACTATGCAGAGTAGGTTTCTTGACTTCCAAACAATAAGGTTTAACTGAAAGAGCAATTCTGAATTATTCATGGCTGCATTGACTATATCGTATTTAAGCCTCTTGTTTTGTCGTTGTAGTATCAAATTTTAGTTTGCTAGCATGCCAAACAGATGCTGTTCTTAAATCCTCTTGATATACAGGACACAATAACATGAGTAGACCATATACCAAGTGCGAATAATGTTTGTGAGCATGACTTTTAAGACTTGTTCTGCATGTATTGACAAGAGCTTCTGAATATGAAATAATGAAATCATACCAAGTAGTGGTGCTTAGTTCAATGTTTTAGGGAATAAACTACTTTCGATCCGAGATTTCTTCAACCACAAAGTTTGCCGCTATTGGCTTGTCTGATGCTATGAGCTTGTTTGATGTATTTGGATACTTTCAGATGAGATGCCATTGAAAAATCAACGGGATCTTTGAAAAGTCATGATTTTATAGGTGGAAACATAAACGATTCAGCTATACAGTCACTTAAAAATCACAGGTATACAAAGAAAAAGTGCTCGAAAACAGGATGTTTAGTTTGGTACCATGCCATGCCATACAGATATTGTTCTTAAATCCTCTTGATATACAGGACACAATAACATGAGTAGCCATATACCAAGTGCGAATAATGTGGACCAACCAATACTTATATGTGTATATAATATGTATTGTTGCCTGCATTGTAGAATGGGTTGAAGAGAAGAGAGAGGTTGAGATGTTGGTTCCCCCCACCCCCAAATAGTTCGATTCCTTCACAAGAGAGCATGATATTTATAGGAGCAATTGCATTTGAATTTGAATTTTTTTTGTGAAAGGCCAATATGATTAATGTTGCCATCCCGGAAACGGCTTTTCATTTCAATCCAATGGCAGTGGAGGATTAAAATATCATGGGCTTATCTATTAATTTTAAATTATATGTAATGCTGATTAGGATTTATAGAAGGCTAAACATAAAAATGGTCTTTAGCATTGGGCTAAAATCACAATGCCCCCAAAGTTTTTATAAACAAATCTCACTATGGTTTGGACACTTTCGACCTCAGAAATGCTTCTTTCGGTCCTTTTTAGAAGATAAAATAGAGGATCCAAATAACCAAAACAAGATGGCTTCTTTCATTCTATCAAATTATACATGTCTAAATATTTACATTTTACTTATGAGAAATTTTATTTACACCTTAATTTGGTTTTTTAATAAGGAAAATACTATGTTGACCTTAAAAATTGTCTATGAGCTTACACCCCAAATATAATTTTCACAGCATTCAACTTCCTTCTCAAGTTCATATTCTTTAACTCCTCAAATCATAACTAGTAAACTCATGGATAATCACACTCTACAAACGATTTCTCAAAAGAAATAAAGAAAAGTCACAGCTATTGTAGGACCTCACAAGCCCTCTCTTTAAATCAATTAGGCAAAATTGCTAAAGCTAGTTGTACAAAATTTGTTTGTTCGCACACACAGCATGGTTGGGAAGTGTGTTGCTTGCAAGGTAGTTTGCGCATACCAGTGAAGTCGTAACAAGGTATTGGCTGAATTTGTGCATAATGTAATCCGAGTATATGTATGATGCACTTCCTATGTATTGCCTGTGTCTTTTAAGTTTTTTTATGTTTTTCAGCTTCACTAAAATTTGAATGTTGGCTTGTAATGTCTTGTAACGATCCAATTGGGGGTTGCCTGAAAGCCAACAGAAACTTTATTTAAAATCATAAAATGACATGGAAAGTCTATGCAAGAAATTAAGCAAAAAAATCTTTGTTGCCGGCCTCCGGACGTGACATGTTCAAACCATTGAAGCATAGTGGCACGTTTGTAACTCTTGTAAAACAGTGATCCAAGAGACAAATAAGGAAAGGATAAATTCATAATAAGGGAGGGGTGAATTCATAATAAAAAAATATATACTCAATATTTGATTTATTTTATTATTAAAGGTAGTTTGAATAATATTTGGGGAGCTGTTATTTCCACCCACCATTGATCTCTTCCCACCCACCAATTTTAATTAACTCAAATATAATTATGTTATTCATGTGGAAATTACATATAGAGACAATTTTCTATTTCCCCATCCTCCAAGTGAACCACCAATTACGTTATTCACTTTCGGAATCATTCCACCGCCGATCTTCCCGTCGGCCACCATCTTCTTCACTCCCTTGATATCAATCTCCTTCACCGATGCTCACCGGCATATGGGCTATCGGCATGTCCCATAATCGTCGCTTGCCAATGGAACATGTCCTCGGCCACGGGACCTACAATCCAGCACACAAAACCCCACTAAAAAAACACCTCACAACTTCAGCTAAACAAGGGTCAACAACAATCCTAGGTTGCAATTCGAATTATCTTTGCTCCGACTCAAAATTCAAACAATTTATTTTCAATTCATTTATTCTCTAAAGATCAAAAGGGCCATGTTTACACTGCAAATTGGTTAGCTGAAAACGATTTAAATCATCAAAATTCACCAATTAATTAGCTGCAAGTTCTCCAACAATCCTAGAAAATCTTATAATTCACCAATTAATTCACCAAGCTCGACGTTCCTCCAAGATTCTGGAAACGTCGGTCATAGGACGTGCTGTTGGGGGCAGACGTGGGGGTGGCGGCTAGATGGAGGAATGGAGAAAGAAATTTGGACATATATGTAATTTCCATATAAATAATACAATTATATTTGAATTAATTAAAATTGATGGGTGGAAAGAGAGGAATGATGGGTGGAAATAACAGCCCCATTAATAATGGGGTGCATTAACTAAAATTAGAGGTGTAAATAAAATTTCCCTTTACTTATAGGAAGGTCGAGGAAACTAAATTTATGATAAGTTAATATTAAACAATCGGCCCATTTTGCTTAGAAAATTCGTATAGCACACAAATTTTGATGAAAAACAACCATTTTCAACTTTGGTAGATTATTTACTATTTTTGTCCAGGGCGTCTTTCAAAACCTTCAGAAGCAAATCACACAATCATTTGGGCACTTTTAACCTAAAAAATGCATATTTTCAATCTCTCAAGAGGAAAAACCAGAATGATCAAGAAAACAACCAAGCATCTTTTTTTGTTATGCCAGTTATGGGAAGGTTGCAGAAAAGTGACCACCATAAATTCCTGTAAGCATCTTTTTTCCTGTAAGCTTCGCTCGAATTATGGGAAGGTTGCAGAAGAGTGACCACTATAAATTCCTTCAATCTTTGACAAGTTATTCTTGAAAATACTTTTACTTTTCGTTAAGTGAACACTAAGAATACCCTGGATCTTTGATAGGTTTCTATTGAAAATATGTTCACTTCTCAGTAAGTGGCAACTGAAAATACCTTCACATTGATCCCGTCCTGTCTTCATTTTCTGTCAGGCTCTTCAAAATTTCAAATTCAAACATAAGACAATGGACCTAAATAATGGCAAAAGTTCTATGTCTGGAGAAGTCTGATAGGCTTTTATACACTGGAAAACATATGTAGAATAATTCAGAAAGTAAATTCGGCGTCTACATCAATGATTTATTTTCTAAGACAGGTGAGCTAAAACGCCATAGACTTCCATATTTTAATTGCTTGACATTGATGGCTGCATAGTTTATGTGCAATCATTGTTTTATAAACCAGATTTTCAACAAGTCGAACAAACCTATGTATTCATATATGACATTATATGTATACTCGTCCAATCATGACGTTTTGCAGTTAAGAGAAAGTTTACTTGGTCAAAATCGATCTGCAGAATATGAGTAATAGTAGAAATAGGAGCTGGTCTAGAGATCATAGGATATGTATCAAACTTTCAATAAATTGTCATCACAGTCTTCCTAGTCCCTAAAGAAACATCCTTGTTCCTATCATGGCTTTTGAACTAGCATCTCCCTCATGCTTTCTGCTTCTCCTTTTGCAGTTACTGTCTTTCACATCTGCTCAAACTGATGGCAAGAATATATCATTAGGATCATCCCTCACTGCAATGGATAGTAAGTCTTTCTGGGCCTCTCCATCTGGGGAATTTGCTTTCGGTTTCCAAGAAATTGGTAAACAGGGCTTCTTACTTGCCATCTGGTTTAACAAAATTCCTGAAAAAACTGTTATCTGGTCCGCAAATGGCGGTAATCCAGTGCCAAAGAGATCCACAGTTGAACTCACTGCAGATGGACAGTTGAGGCTGCATGATATTGCAACAGGCAAACCAATAACCATTGCTGATTCTGGCAGTACCGGAGTTTTCTACGCAGCAATGTTGGACAGTGGAAATTTTGTGCTGGCTAACCCAAGTTCAACCATTTTGTGGCAGAGCTTTGATCATCCAACTGATACAATCCTGCCTTTGCAAACTCTAAATCAAAACAGTGAACTCATTGCTCGCTACACGACAGCAAATTACTCCAAAGGAAGATTTCGTTTTGCACTACGATCTGATGGCCAACTCTTGCTTTACACAACACATTTCCCATTGGATTCTGCTAATTCTATCTACTGGTCAACATACACTAATGGTAGTGGTTTTCAGGTCATCTTCAACCAGTCTGGCCCTATTTACCTTATTGCTAGCAACAGAAGCATTCTCAACATGATATCAAACCACACGGTTTCAATCCAAGATTTCTACCAGAGAGCAACTCTCGACTATGATGGCGTTCTGAGGCATTATGTCTATTCGAAAAGCAGTGGCTCAAGTGTTGGAGGGTGGACCAGTTTATCCTTCATACCTCCAAATATATGCCTGACAATCCTGCAAGAGAAAGGCGGCGGTGCATGTGGATACAACAGTATCTGTAGACATGATCAAGGAAAAATTTGTGAGTGCCCATACGGTTATAGCTTCATCAACCCAGATGATGTGTCGAAAGGATGCAAAAGGGACTTCATTTCACAAAGCTGTGATGATGCCTCACCAGAGACAGGTGAATTTTATTTTCGAGAGATGGAAGACACGGATTGGCCTGAGTCTGAATATGAAAAATATGAAGTAGTAAGTGAAGATTGGTGCAGGGAAGCTTGCCTAGCTGATTGTTTCTGTGCTGTTGCAAATTTCAGAAATGGCCAATGTTGGCTCAAGGGAAGCCCTCTTTTGAACGGGAGGGTCGACCCCATCAATGGTGTAAAAGCTCTACTGAAAGTAAGGAAAGGAAACTCAACCTTGAGGTCTGGTGATGGATTTTCGAAAAAGAAAAACAATTCAAGTCTGATCCTTATTGGATCGGTGCTCCTGAGTGGCTCGGGGGTTCTAAACATCCTCTTGCTGCTGATAAGCTATCCGCTTGTTGCTCGCATCTATTACAGAAAAGCACAGGTGAGTCAACCTTCCCTAGTCATGAACCTAAAGTGTTTCACTTATAGAGAGTTAGAAGAGGCTACTAATGGATTCAAGGAAGAACTTGGCCGTGGTAGTTTTGCAACGGTTTACAAAGGAGTTTTAGGGTCTGATAAAGAGAAATCCATTGCTGTCAAAAGATTAAACATTATGGTTAAGGAAATTGAGTTGGAGTTCAAAGCTGAAATGAGTGCAATCAGCAGAACAAATCACAGAAACTTAGTCCAACTACTAGGATTTTGTAACGAGGGGGAGCACCGAATTCTGGTGTACGAGTTTATGAGCAACGGTTCTCTAGCAAGCTTCCTATTTCAAGGGTCAAGGCCAAACTGGTACCGAAGAAGGGAAGTCGCCTTAGGGATTGCAAGAGGGCTCTTGTATTTACATGAGGAGTGCAGTAGCCAAATCATACATTGTGACATTAAACCTCAAAACATTCTTCTAGACGACACTTTGACTGCAAGAATCTCCGACTTTGGATTGGCGAAGCTTTTGAAAATGGACCAAACTAACACTAATACCGGAATCAGGGGAAGTAGAGGCTATGTGGCCCCTGAGTGGTTCAAAACCGTGCCGATCACAAACAAGGTCGATGTTTACAGCTACGGCATATTGTTACTGGAGATCATTTGCTGCAGGAAGAATTTTGACCAAGAGGCAGAGGATGAGGATCAAATGGTTCTAGCCGATTGGGCATACGATTGCTATGATAAAAACAAACTGCACATTCTGTTCAACAACGACGATGAGGCAATGGAAGACATAATAAGTATGGAGAAGTTTGTGATGATTGCAATGTGGTGCATTCAAGAGGATCCATTGCGGCGACCCACAACAAAGAACCTCACAATGATGCTTGAAGGAGCTGCGGAAGTCTCAGTTCCACCAGATCCATCCTCCTCTACAAGTTGAGTATTGTAAGTGCCAGTATATGTATTCAATACTAAGTAATCAACTGAAGACTTTTCACAAACACGTGGAGTGCATAATTCAAAAAGGAACTTAGATTAACCATAGATCTTTCAAAATCCAAACTTTACATACCCAAATTCAAATTCCATCAAAACCCATCAGAATCTACTACATATAGCTAAATTTCAAACCCTAGATTATGTGATTCTAGGCCCTCTCGCCCCTAATTCTCCTGGCGAGCTGAATGTCCTTGGGCATAATGGTGACCCTCTTGGCGTGAATCGCGCAGAGGTTGGTGTCCTCGAACAGCCCCACCAAGTACGCCTCCGCCGCCTCCTGCAGCGCCGCCACGGCAGAGCTCTGGAATCGGAGGTCGGTCTTGAAGTCCTGAGCAATCTCACGGACAAGCCTCTGGAACGGAAGCTTGCGGATCAGGAGCTCGGTGCTCTTCTGGTACTTCCTGATCTCCCTCAGCGCCACCGTGCCTGGCCTGAATCTGTGGGGCTTCTTCACTCCTCCGGTCGCCGGAGCCGACTTCCGGGCGGCCTTGGTGGCCAGCTGCTTCCTCGGGGCCTTGCCGCCGGTGGATTTTCGGGCGGTTTGCTTGGTGCGAGCCATTGGGAGAAAATTGAAATTGAAGATTTGAAGGTTTTTGGGGTTTTGTTTGGTTGGTGAGATTTGATTTTGGATGCGATGGAAAATTAGGGGGAGATTTGGGGGTTATTTATTGATGATTTTTGGGGAGAAGAGCGGGAAGTTTGAAAATTTGTGTGTTTTCACGAAATTTTGGGGAGGACGATAGGCGGGAGTATCAGCCGTTGATGAGGGCGCTAATCGACGGTTGTGGTTCCTCGATCCGTGGCCTTACCGAACAACCAATGGGAGCGCACTTTACATTAGTTGAACAACGTGCGTGGACAACTATTTTCTTCTTTTTCTTTCTCTTTTTCATTTTTTATGACTTTGAGCAAAGTTAGGTTGATACACACTTACAAAAAAGATAGTTCAAATGCATGATATTATCCGAATTTACGATGATATTGAAATGTTTTCCTGTTCAGAACAACAATAACAATCAGACTGAAATGAGTGAAATGATCATATGTTGTTTTATTCTATACATGTACTCTATATTTAGATAAGCCTATTTGCAAGACATAAAAAATGAAGAAACCAAGAAGAAAATGAACTCATATCATACCCAATTGCTAGAAAGTGCAAAATCATGGAATCTAAAAGAGGACTCCCCAGCTGTATCTCTCTCAAGCCTGACCTCTGACATTCTCTCACTAACGCCTTCATCAATAACTTCTTGTGGCATGGGTTGTACTTGGTTCTCATTCGGATGCCGAGCCAACTGAACCTCCGCCGGCAATGGCATAATTGTCGGCGGAGAGGAACGACTCCTAAACCTCGTTTGGCTGCCTCCGCTTGGACCAACCACTACTTCGCGATCCCAAACAAACGCATGAAGAGATATCGGAACCTTGGCGTGCCGGTGAAGTGATAGCTTCTGGCTCAAGGAAATGGTGTCGAAGCATCGAACTGCACCGGTTGAGGAAACCATCCAAGGAAGCACCTTTTGGTTTGAGACCCTTGACACCACTAGCAACCTTGATGCATCCATTGCTTCCTTATACAAGTTGCAGAGGCCCGAACGACTTGAAGGTGCATTTTCGTCACCATCAACCACCGATGAAATGTAAATGAACCCCTGCAATCACAAGGAATTGTTATCATCACATATTTTATCGTGTTAGCTCATCATATTATGTGATAAGCTTAATTACTTGTTAAAACAGACGCATCAACTGTCACATAATATAGTGATTAGTTAATTAATGAGATTGGAAATACGGTGTTTTGGTATTATACCTCTTCCGTGCGGCTAATTGCAAAGCCAAGCTTGAAATCACCTTCTTGTAATTTGATTTCAACTGCAATTTCACCCCCAAGAGGTGCATACCAAAGGCGAACGGCTCGGACTACACCAATGTCAACCCCATGATAGTCTTCGAAGCCATATAAGCTTGCATTCGCAAGATCAGCCAAATCGGATAATGAACTCGCATTTACAGTTGAAGAAGCTGTCTCTCCAGAAATCTGTCAATCAAACGAAACACAAATATACATTTTACACCTTATGACTAGCTCTTTTCTGGACAAGATGCCTGTTTTTAGCAAGGAATAAAATTTCGGTTTCGATGGAAATTTCGATCGCCAAAATTATGGAAATTTCGATGGAAATTTCGGTATATTTCGGTATTTTTCGATAGTTTCGAACTGCTAAAATTATGGAAATTTCGATGTTTCGATGAAAATTTTGTTCCTTGGTTATTAGTTCATTAATGGATAGACTATCAATATGGTATCAATTAACGTACCTTGGTGAGAAGGGACTCAGTTTGGATGTTCATGAAGACGACAGGGACGCCAGAGGCCTGGGAGGCATTCAGCCAGACATTAGCTCTAGCGAGGGTGTCCTCCAAGTCATTGTAACGAGAAGCAGATCGATCTGAAGCTTTCGGAAGAAAGAGCATGGACAGAAAGCTACTAGAATTGGGTACTGCTAGCAACTCCTGCATTCTCCTTTCCCATGGATATGAAACGTACCCATCTTGAAGCCTAGACCTCGTCAGTGCACTCACCATCCTCGAGTTCCTTGAAGCTGCAAATCAAACACCTCATGAACATATATATGTGCACTCGACGCATCACAAATTTTTTCACATTAACATTGCGTAACATGTTGATGTACAAATACAGTACTAATCACGTGCAAACAATATTATATATACATGATATTATTACATATATATAGTATAGAGTTTTTATGCCTTAAAATGATGAGTTTATATATATATATATAGAATACAAATTTGACGAAATTAGTTTCTCAGTGATGATCAATGTCAAACGCAACTCCAAAGAAGCGCCCCCTACATTTCCAAAGAAGAGGGACTAACACTACCAGGAAGTCCAGCCAGTCCCATTTTATTAAAAATAAGGAGTACAACGAGGATGGTTATGTCAATACCTCAAGGAGACAACAAAAATAAAACCAAAAGTAAAAAACACGGGATAAAACTCCATAAAACAGAAAATTAAACAAAGCGATAATTCATATAAAATTACTCAAAAACATGGAGTGTGGAAGTTAGGTGAAGTGATTAAAGAAGAAAAAAAACAAAATGGCAAACAAAATGGCTGCATAGCATCAAAATCAGGTCAATTTCAACAAAGAGGAAGTCACGTGGATTTGGAATTGTTGTGTGCTAAATCAAGTTGCGTTTGCGTTCATACAACAAAAGTTAACAAATAATCATTAACACTGACGAAGGATACATAAGAAAGCAAGGCTTCAACAAAATTATCATTAACATTCCACAATGATCACCAAGTGGGCTAAAGAGATAATCAGTATCATAATCAAAACTATAATGAACATAATGCTTTTTCCTTCTGTACGTGTGGAACCATCATCACACACGTGTGAACAGCTTATGACCCTCTATAGTAACAGTTAGTCAACGGGAAAGTCAATGTCGTACAGAACGTACCTTGGAGCTCGAAGCACTCGGCTTCTGTGCGATCGCAGAACCCGACGGTGTAATTCGGGTCGGCGATGGACCGGAGCATGTACTGCTTGCTCCGACCGGCGGAGTCGTTCGGGACGATGCAGGCCTGCAACTCCGCGAACTCGTCTCGGCCGCGTCGGATGCGGACGAGGATGGAGGTGTCTTTGGCCTTGAAGGAGGCGTGGAGGATCTTCTGTACCCCGCTTTTTCCGTTCTTGAACGGGGACTTGACGGTGACGGAGCTGCCGACGCGTAGCTCCTCC
Source organism: Spiraea crenata (assembly GCA_033992175.1). Lineage (NCBI taxonomy): Eukaryota > Viridiplantae > Streptophyta > Magnoliopsida > Rosales > Rosaceae > Spiraea > Spiraea crenata. The sequence goes on from JAVBHV010000022.1 coordinate 1,377,885, forward strand.
ACGATGTCCCCGGTTTGGAGCATGTCTCCGGCCCACTCGTCGGCCTTGGAGCTGCCTTTGAGGCACTCGATGGACAGCACCGCAGGGGATTTCGGCTCTCCGGTCGGGGAGTCCATGGTCATTCTCTTTCGGTCCGGTGCGTTTTGCGCATGTAATTACGAAGATGCATACACCAGATAGCTAGAGAGGAAATGAAGATGTGGATTTGAAATGCGTACGAAATGAAAGGCAAAGGAGTAAAAGTCAATGAATTTGAAGGGGGCTCTTGGAATTTAGTGGTTTTCTTTCACACTCAAAACTCAAGTTCAGTGAATTTTCTTTTATCAATATTGTATAAGTCACTATCATGATCACATGCTTTGCACATATAACATTTAGTGGTTTTCTTACCTAATGATTCTTTGTTGAAATTTGTAAGTGGATGGTATGATTGTATTGTACTCATTGCAGGATTGGTCCGGAATAACCGACCCATCTGAAATACATAAGATCATCTTGCAAGAATTGAGATGACAATATAAACTAGTTGTATAATATGGCCACACTAAGATCTTACTATTCTTCATTTTTTGCAATCAACAAGTGAACTGTTACAATTCTAGTGATGTGATTATACATACACAAAACTTGGAATTTGAAAGAAAGTTACTAATATAAACTAGTTGTGATTATATTTCTATTAGTGTCCTATAATACTAATAATACTAATATAAACAAGTTGTGATTATATTAGTGTCCTATAATACTAATAATACTAATATAAACAAGTTGTGATTATATTAGTGTCCTATAATATATATACTCATGGAACCTTCCAAGAGCTGACTAATCAAACCCCACGATCAGGCTTTTCTTCTAAGCTGTAGATGATAAGAGATCATCAAGAAGCCTGCTGAGCAAATCCATGACGTCAGCACATGATGGATGAATGACGACAATATTATATTACTTAAAGTCTTATACAGCACACAGTTTTTTGATTAAAAAAGCACTTTTTCAGTTGTTAACTAGTATTATTTTAGATGTTTAATTAAGCTTTCGAAACTGCATCTTTGCAGTCTTTTTAGAAAGAAAAAAGAGAGGAGAATTTTCTACGAATGAAGACGAGACTACTAAGTTAGGTGAGACATCTTAGAAGTTATACATAAATTATGGGAAGGTTGCATAAACTTTTCTTTATGGTAAGTTGATATTTAGGAACCGACCCGTTTTGTCTATATAAACCCTTATATAGCACACAAATTATGATGAATAATCACTTTATTCCACATTCATGTATTAATTGTTAGTACTTAGTATTGATAGGGATGCCTAAGCAAATGTCATTATCTTTTGACCAGCTCAAAGCCTCGAAAAATATATATTTTTGGTCTTTTAGAAGAAAAAAATAGAATGTTCTACGAATGAAGATGAATAAGCTGTTTCTAATTCTATCAAGTTACTTCTCAAAAAAAATAAATTCTATCAAGTTATGGAACATAAAAATTACACATAAGTTATGTGAAGGTTGCATAAACTTTTCTTTATACTAAGTTTTGTTATAGCCCACCAATTTTGATGGAAAATGTTTTTTTTTTCAAGATTCATGTACATTGTTATTGTTATGGCCCTTCTAGTATCTACCTTTTGAAGAATACCAAGATCTTTGGGCACTTTGGTACCTCAAAAATGTATTTTTTTTCGGTTCTTATTAAGCCACAACTCAATTGCGAGGGCTAGCGAAGTCGTATTCAGAGTCGACTAGCAGACAAATAAGTCCCCCAAAGTAGAGGATTCTCATACGCCAGTTAACAATTAGGAGCCAGAAATATTCTTTAAGATTTGGAATCAATGGAATCTCCATCTCCATTTAAGCCATCCATGTAATATAAGTGGTGGACATCAGTTCTGTCAACCGTCAAAGACCCTGTTTGGTTCCCGGGAAAATTTGAGGAGCACACCAGCCCGGATAAAGGGGGAAAGCTTTCTTGTTCCAGGTTTCATATTTCAGTTGAATCAATGAATTTTGATTTTGGGTATTGTTGTTTGTTATTACAAGACTAGTCTGTGTAGCTCAAATTGGTTTTCCGGTTTTCTCAAAGGTAACATTTTTTTTTTGGATTTCATTCTCCTCAAGACCCTGTTTGGTTCCCGGGAAAATTGGGGCGCAGAACAGATCAAGAAGACAGCTTTCTCTTCCAGGTTTCATATTTCCCTTGGTTTAATCAATTTACACTTTATACATGCTTGTTTCTTATTAGAAAACTGTTTTGTGTAGCTCAATCTTGATACTGGTTTTCGGGTTCTCTCAAAGGTAATATTTGTGTCATGGTACAAGTAGTACTACAACCATGTTGAGGGTGTACGAATGCAGCCGTAGTGTATTCCTGCATGAGGCATTACCCTGCAAAACTATCCATGTGAATTTCTTGGACAATATTTCAACTTGTGTCAGTCCAGTTAGACCTCCTTGGAGTTCAATTCTGTCTGCTTCCTGCTTTTCTTCGAAAAGTGGTCAGCTAAACTGCCCCAAGAAATGGCTGGTAAGTGTTTCTTTGCAGTGTTGGTTAGTAGATATTGAATTTGGGATTAATGCGAGGATTTGATGTTTCTTTTACTTTGACTCAATACAGTGCAAGATGCATGATTCGAGCCAATCAGATGATGAGTATCGTTCATCACGCAATATAGCAATCAGTCTATTTAGGCGATACAGGAATGTGGTTGATCGCGGAGGAGGTGCCAACCTAAAAGTATATCCATTTTTTTTATGAACTGGGTATTTAGTTGAGTCTGCTTGCTTTGATTTTTGTTCGACTGATGTGGTTAGTGCTTGATCAGGAGTTCATTAGTGCTGGGGTGAATGCATATGCGCTGGGGTGCACGGATGAGGGATTACGACAAGAACTTGTTGATATGAAGGAGACCGGTGTTGAAATTGAAGGAATGCAAAGCTATGGTGGAACTACCAGCTTGAAATCCAAGATTGCATCAGGGGAGGTCAGTCACTTGTTCATAGTTGAACCATCTGTCTAAATAGAATCCTATCAAGGATACGTTCCTAAGTGAGCTGATTGTCACTGGTAAATATGAAGTTCCTATCAAGGAAAATACACCCCAAAACCAATTGGCAATGGGGGGAGTAGCCCAATCCTTTATGAATCCCCAAGGCCCTGAGCTGATTGTCACTGGTAAATATGAAGTTTATAGCCAGTTTCTTTTGAAACAAAGAGGTCCATCTTATGTTTTCCACCATCTATCGACTAAACCAAGTGTCAGTCCACCTTATGCCTGTAAAGGTTTCCGGTGGCCATGAATTCTACTGTGAGGTGACTTGTTGATCATTTTCGCTATGCAGGTTGACGAGTGCATTCTGTGGTTAAGCATTGTATTCATTACCATCTTGTGTACACCACAGCCAACAGTAGTTCGATGGTCGTCCACATCTCCAGTATCGGATAAAGAAAGGCTGAAGTGGAAAGGTTTTTGTGCCCTCATAGCAAATGCGTATTACGTGAGAGGAATGGCATGGTAGGATTACTTCGAGTTATATTATTGTCAGTTTATTGATGTATTTTTCTATGAAAACCATATAATTTCTCGATATTCATTATTTTCTATGAAAGCCATATATTTCTCAAATACTCCTAACACGAAAGTTGATGGACTTCAGGCTCTTTTCAATTTTAGTTTCAAGTATTTGAAACATTGTTTTCACAAATAGCTTGTAAAAGTTGACCCTTTTTGCTTAAATTCTTTGTTGAAGGCTTCCAGTAAAGACTCTTCAACTGGAGCAAATGGCAGTGGTTGGACAAGCTGAGGAACCATCAGTTGTTGCAAGCCGAATGCGATTGGTTTTTAGCACACTTGAGGTTAGCTGAATAAACTGCATTTTCCATGTGACTAATTTAGAAGGTCATGTGTTCAACATCAAACCGAGTTAGGCTCTGCCCTAAATGATAGTGAACTAAAAGTGATGATTGATCAAGTTTATTCGTTCAAATCTCTGATGAATTATTTGCATGTACAGGTCGTGAGTCCACAGTGGCCTAGAGTCTAGTGCTTCAGAGTGGAGAAGAGATAATGTGTTGGCCTTCATTATATTCATAGTACTTAAATCGGTGTAGCCTAACATCCTCCTGTAGAAGGAAAAAAGCCTGTATCCGAATTGGTTTGTGAATGTGAAGAATTTCACTGTTCTTGTTCAAGTTATGTAAGCCAAAATTTTCACAGCAATTTGACAAAGCAAGTCATCTACATTATCATTCCTAGTTCCTTCCAGGTAGCATCAGTGACTTGCACTGCAGGATTCTCCACATTCATGCCGGATAGTTCATAATCTATTGGTAAATAAAGGGATCATCTTCCACTGAAAGATTCATGTCACAATGAAACTATATAAACTACCGAGTTCTGCAGTTTTGCAATTCTATATGATAATACAAAACCCTCTCAGCACCTATAACATATATTCTAGCCTAATTCTTATATAATATCTACTTAAAAGTCTCATCATTCGGGATGACGAAACTTCTCCAATTGCATGTATCTTCTTCCCCCCATCAACCTACAAAAGGTAGACAAACAAAGATAGATGAGAATACAAATTCAGTTAAGTACATTAGTAGTTATATATGCATGGAATAGTTCATTATTGGAAAAGTTGCTTGGAGAGATTGGATCTAGCTGAACACATTTGGGTCCATTCCTACTTCTTCCAACACAATCAGTTAAGATTGAAAATCTGGAGGGAAAAAGCAAACTCAAATTTACCTACAAAGTTCATTTTAGTATGTGACCAAATTAAAATGCCAATTAAAATGCCGTACCTTACTAAGCCCATCTCTTGTGTGTAGCATCCTTTCGTTGTGGAGTAGCATCCTTTTGTCCAGGTAGAGAACGCCTTTTAATGATATTTTTTGAATCCGAAACAGCTGCTGCTACTTTCTTTGGCTTTGAAAAAGGATTTATACTAGATTTATTGATAGGACTCATTGGTTGAGATTTTGGACTCGCTGGTTGTGATCTTGGACTCATGGTTGAGAGTTTTTGCTCACTGATTGTACCAGCCTTGAATTCATAGCTATCTCTCTTAGAGGACTCGCTGATAGAGACTTTAGGCGACTGGCAATTGGTTTCGCCAAAGAGATTGAGACCTTTTCTGGCACTAGCTTCTGGCTTGTAGAAACAGCATCAACAATAACAGGACCAATCCCTCTAGTTTTAGCATTAGAACGGCCATGAGATCTATTCAGAGGAGTGCAGTCTGAATCAGACGACGAAGGGCTCGTAGTACTATCCATATCATAAAGGAGGTTGTCTGCCATGTGTGGAATATGTGCATCAGTATCACTCACGTCTGAGGAAGAGAAGGATGGTCTCTGAAGCCTCGTAAGGTGTACTACCTGTATTTAGATATATAAAAATGATTTAATTCCAAAAGCATTCTCTTCCTTAATTTCCAAAACCTCCCTTTCTCACCTAACTGCGCCTTACCTTTTGTTCTAGAACCACCATGTCCCTCTTTAGTCTTGTAATTGTTGAGTTCTTCCTCCGTATTATGTCTTCCAGCTCCGAAATCCTCTGTCATGGGAATAAACATAACTCAGATCAATCAAAGACAAAATTGGACCATGAAAGAATGAAACGAGAGCATAAGTAAGAGGTTACCTTTGAACCAGCATTTTCAGATGACTGAAGTAAAGAGGATAACTCTTGTATGGTCCCATTTTTCTCTTCACAATCCCTCTTGAGATTGTATATATCTTGTTCAATAGCTAAGCTGTTCATCTGTCCAAGTTACATGAAATGTACCAAGGACATGCAAACTGATACGTTAGAAAAGAGAAATCTTCTTACTAACTATTGCTCATTCATCACTATCAAAATCAGCGGTCAATAATTTAGGCACCATGTAAACCCATTAGGTAGTGGAAATTTCAAGTAATATTAAAGCTTATAAAAACAAATGAAAGAGTATAGCTACCATGTCCTGTACTGTTTTGCAAACCGATCAGGAAAGTAGTTGAGAAGTTTTATTATAAACCTACATGCGTTTAAGAAAATATTCGGAGAATATGAAGGGAATGACAGGGGGATATCAGAATACCGTCCAGCAAAATTCAATTATAAAAGATTTTACTCAGGAATAAGAGTAAGGCAGGGTATAAACAACGACTTCTTTTAAATATGTAGAAGTAACAGTAGGAATAACATTGACAGGGTTAAGTGGCACTTGAGGATGAAAATGTGTTTAGAAACCTTTGACTAGTCACAACATGCTGCAACATATTGTGGGCTATTCAACTAGAGATTGCTAGGTTAACTTCAACATTTTATTTTACCTAGGACGAACTTGAAGACTGTATAATATTGATAACCAGATCATATTCAAATACCAAGTACTTTTTGGCATTAGAGTGAGAACCAAGGTCTCCAACAACATGGGAACCTTCCCATCTCAACTGAGAACATAGATCCTGTGTGGCCCAACCTAATACCCGTCCCTTTAGTCTACATCGAATTTCTAAGTCTCAATGGAAAAGTTTTTCTTAAAGCATCACTCTTAAGTATTCGATAAGAATTCAGTGATCGAACAACAAACTTATTGCCTATTTGGCTACCTTGAAGAGGCTATGTTTTTCTCCACTACTGGAGCTCAGGAACTAATTCATAAAAATGATATATATGGTTCATCAGCAGCTAGATATTTTTGTCTCATTTCATTGACAAAGATCAATAATTTTGAAATGAAAACGTAAATGGATAATTTACTAGACAGTACACCTTCCTTTACCTGGATGTCAGCAGCTGATGTGACACTGGATGCCAAGTCTGATAGATCAGACATACGACGCTCCTCTTGCTCTTGTATATGTGGGAGGGACATTTTGTATTGTAGTATCTCATCCCCATTGGAAGCTTTCATAACAGCATTATCCTGATAACAAAGTAAGAGATTATCAAGATTTCAGCATAACAATCACATACTATGATCTCCTAGTTTGCATAAGAAAACAACTCAAAATAACCCTATCTAGCTTGCACAGATCAAGTTCTTACCACCAATCCATGTTGAAGATCGCGATGCTGATCACAAAGCCAACAACCACACTCAACAAATTTTATTTTATGGGAACCAAAAGATTCATTGGATTGCACTTCTACGTTCTCCATAGAGGACGCTTCCACAGTTGCTGAGTGGTCCTTAATGTTACTCATCTGCTGGCACAGACTGTCAAGCTTCTGCTGCATGCTTGATAACACCTGATCCTGGTATAGTGTGTGTAAAAAAGACTTCAATTCAACCAGGCAACAGAATTCTCATCACACAACTAACCACTCATACATTGAGAATATCAGGGTTTACTTTACCACACCAGCTAAAGATTACTAACCAAACAAATTTCACTCAGACAAGTAAGCAAGGCCTTTATCGAATTTCGAAAAGGGAAAAGGGAAAAACCAGGGGTTTGGAAGACCAAAGAAAGGAAAAAAAAACAACCAAGCAGAACAGTAATTTAAAAACAAAAAAAAAAAAAAAAAAAAAAGAAAAAACCCAAAAAAAAAAACAAGCCCCAAAACAAAGCCCCAAAAAAAAAAAAGAAAAAAAAACCCACCAAAACTCTCGAAAAAAAAAAAAAACCCAACAAATAAAAAAAAAAAACAAAAAAAAAAAAAAAAAAACAAAAAAAAAAAAACAATTAAAAAAAAAAAACGAAAAAAAAACAATTTTTAAAAAGGGGTTTTAGCGGCTCTAGACCGGCTCGGCCGGTCATTTTCCTTTTAAGCACACATACTTCAATGTATGCATATATAGGACATATAAAAGTAGCTCAGCACCCTCCGAGTACCCTTTTTCAAAATCTCTCAACTGTAGGCATTAGCTTCCCCAAAAAAATTATCTTCTCTCTCGAATTTTTTTTGCTCCCCTGCATCTTTATCGAAAACCATAGATCTTACTCGAGTTCAGTCACAATTTGTTGCCTATGCCAACAGATCTCGCTGAATTGATCGAATTGAAGATGAAGACGAAGTTGTGGACATCACAAAGTCGTCGCCGTGGTTGAACCACGCCCTCCATGACAAAAATCTGAAGATCTACATGATTTTGATTTTCTGTTTGGTTGGTGAGAAATTTCGGTTTTCTAATTGAGAAGTTTGGTTAGAATGGTTAAACTTTGAATCTTTTCCTACATAAATCTGAATTTAGTAAGTGTCGTGTTTTCTTTGTTGGGTTTGAGATAGACATGATGAATCCTGTTGATATTTGAATATGTGATTGTGAATTTGAAGCAATTTTGGAGAAGCATGACTTGTGCATTTTGTTACTGGTGATTTTAAATTGCTGGGATATTGTTCATTGTATATTGAGTTGGTTGAAATTTATGTTGCTGTGAATTTTTCCTATGATGTTGATTTTCGAAACAAACAACCATTTGGACGCTTGTAATTGATGCTTGAGCTTGAACTTGCTCCCTTGAGTTCTATAATGTGTTGAACACTAGAGATTATATTTGGCAGCATGTAGATTGAAGTTTTTTAGGGCAGTTAGAATTTGGATAGAACTGCTGTGTTTGTTTCCAGTCAAAGCTAACTGTCCTACTTTTCTCAGATAGGTACTAAGCTGACACCTATACTTAATGATGCGAAAGCTCCACTTGACGTGGTAGCATTCACTGCGATATCATTGGCCTTGATATACGTTGGTTCCTGCAATGAAGAGGTTGCTCAGGCAATCATATTTGCATTAATGGACAGAAGTGACTCTGAGTTGGGAGAGCCCCTTGCTCGGCTAATTCCTCTCAGCCTTGGACTTCTGTACCTTGGGAAGCAGGTAAAATACTCCTGGTGACGTTTTATGGAATCTGCCATAGCTTCTGAACTTTCTAACATTACTTTTGCTCTTGTCCTGCTTTGGTCGATCTTTTTGTCTTGCAGGAAAGCGTTGAGGCCACTGCTGAAGTTTCGAAGACATTCAATGAAAAAATAAGAAAACACTGTGATATGACTTTACTTTCCTGCGCTTATGCTGGAACGGGCAATGTTCTTAAGGTAAAAACTCCACACTACTCAATTCTGGTTTCAGTTTTGTAAGACATATCTAAAGCCTGGAAACTTGTATGCATGTAGGTTCAAAACCTCCTCGGTCACTGTTCACAGCATCTGGAGAAGAACGAAACTCACCAAGGACCTGCTGTACTTGGAATCGCCCTTATAGCAATGGCTGAAGAGTTAGGACTTGAGATGGCAATTCGCTCATTAGAGCATCTTTTGCAGTATGGAGAGCAGAATATTCGTCGAGCAGTTCCTTTGGCTCTTGGTCTCCTTTGCATATCAATCCCAAAGGTACTTATCTGGCTAGGTTAATCCAAGCCGTATAGTAATGAGGTTCTTAATTACAAGTCAGTCAAGGATTTTAACCAGGTCAATGTCATGGACACTTTGAGCAGACTTAGCCATGATGCTGATTCGGAAGTAGCAATGGTAAGCAAGCTTTATCTTTGTTAATGACATCATTTTCCCAGTGTCAAGTCTAATTTTTTATTTGGATGCTTTAGGCTGCAGTGATCTCCTTGGGTTTGCTGGGTGCTGGAACCAACAATGCGAGAATAGCTGGCATGCTTCGGAATCTTTCAAGTTATTACTACAAAGATGGCAGCCTTCTCTTCTGTGTAATGCATCTTATGAGTCCTTCAGTTATGTTCTTTAATTTGCCCTTCAAGTTGTCCACTGCTCATTTATATTTGTTGGCTACTGTTGCAGGTGAGAATTGCTCAAGGTCTTGTACATTTGGGAAAGGGGTTATTAACTTTAAATCCGTATCATTCTGACCGCTTGTTACTTTCACCGTAAGTATCTATGTTGGGTGGTACAGGTTGATGTTTGCTCCTGTCATCTCCTCTTGGGGATTGAGTGTTTACTCAAATATGGCCTTTAACATCATTACCTGCGTGTCTAACTCCTATATGTTATGTTTCCACTCACAGGACGGCCCTTGGTGGAATCATAGTGATGCTGCATGCCTGTCTAGACATGAAAGCCATCATTTTGGGGAAATATCATTATGTTCTCTACTTTCTTGTTTTGGCAATGCAGGTTGGTGTTTTGTAACTTATTTCTTTATGTGTCTGCTTCTCCAAATTTTTTTTATTTTGGCCTTTCTCATGGTTAATTTATTATTTCCTGCTTTTTGGGTGCTAGCCGAGAATGTTGTTGACCGTGGATGAGAATCTGAAGCCGTTGTCCGTTCCTGTTCGAGTGGGACAAGCTGTTGATGTTGTTGGCCAGGCTGGTCGTCCAAAAACAATCACTGGTTTCCAGACCCACTCCACACCTGTTCTTCTGGCTGCTGGTGATAGAGCAGAGCTGGCTCCTGACAAGTATGAATTATCCTCTGCTCAGTACTCTGACCTTCCTGTTCTGTTTGAGGGCTGTCTCACTAAAAGCTGTTTTTATGCAGGTACATCTCCCTTTCTCCCATCCTGGAAGGGTTTGTCATCTTGAAAGAGAATCCAGACTACCGGGAAGATAATTAGTTATGCCAATCACGAAGTTAGCTGAGCTAGTCTTACTATTTATGTGTCCTGAGCATACAGAAATTAGGTCTCTGTTTTGTGTGAGCACTGGCTGCTTCATACACAAGTTGGTTCCAACCTTTGCAGAGCATTGATAGATGAATGGGGCGTTAGTTGAAAGAAGGGATGAGGAAATAGTGAAAGGATTGTTAAATGCTAAGTTTTCCATGGAAATCATGTTGTTTCTGGGACTTTGTATTCAGTAACTGATAGTATCATTGTGACCCACTATCAGTTAGATTTACAGTTATAATTATATATCCGTACCTCTTTTAAGTTTTGTAATTTCTTTCGTGGGTTCTAGATATTTGGTAATGCAAGAATGCGTGTAGTTGGGCACCTTGGGGAGTTGCCCTTTTTTTCTAAGATCATTTTAAAAAAGCACAAATTTCACTATAAAAACATCTAGCACTCCAGATTTCTCTTTATTTATAAAGATACTATTCTGTTGATTTCACGAAACTGAACAAACGAAATATATTTTCTAGTAATATAAAACCGAGGTTCAAAATTGCGACCTAAATTCCAAAATTTTGAGATTTTTGGCCTATTGAAATTTGAATGGCGGTACATTTCAATTTTCCCTGATGAATTTCCAAAAAAATTTGGGTTTTTTTTGAAAAATTTAAAATGTACAAAGGTGGCCAATATAAATTATCCTAAAAAATTCAAATTTTGGGTTTTTTTTGCTAAATTTTTTTTGGGAAATTACCGAAAATATACCCCAAAATTAAGCTCTTTACTTTTTTGGCACATTTTTGAAATTTTACAATTTTGACTTTTTGTGTCAAAAATGGACAAACTGCCCTTTCACAGAGATAGTGAACTATCAGGGAACTGTGTGGGAACTTTCAGGGAACTGTATGGGCATTATTAGGGAACTAGTCGGAACCACGTGGGAACTAGGCAGAACAGAGGCGAGGGCAGCAGATTCTGGGAAATCGAAGGCGACCTGCGTGAGAACTATCAGGGAACTAGAAGGGTACTTCATGGGAACTAGAACGGAACTAGGTTGAGCTAAGAAACATATATGAAGGGCAGCAGATTCTGGGAAGTTCGAAGGTGACCTGCGTGAGAACTATCAGGGAACTAGAAGGAGACTTCAGGGGAACGTCATGGGAACTATCGGGGAACTAGGTTGAGCTAAGAAACAAAAATGAAGGGCAATTTTTTTTTCTTTCTAAAAATGGTTCTGATTACATTCACTCTAGAAGTTGACCTTTTTCTTTATTAAAATTGTTAAAGATTTTGGTGGTGATGTTTTTGGGTACGAGATGGGCTTGTGTACTTGTTAATTGTAATAGAGATTGACCACTTTCTTTCTTTCTCTTTCTACCTCTAGGAGATGGGCCGAAAAAAAGGGCCTCAATTTAAATTTTGAAACAGGGCCTCCCAAACAAATGGAAGGGCTCTGTTCCCACATAGCTCCCGCACACTGCTCGCATAGTTCCCTGATATTTCTTACATAGTTCCCTCTCGTGTGCTCTCTCTCTCTCTCTCTCTCTCTCTCTCTCTCTCTCTTTCCCGCGCGCTCCGATTAAAGACGAGAACCCAAACGACAGCACGTCTTCAACCATGACCGTTCGACAAGGCTGAAACCCTATAGTAATTCTCTGTGGGTTCCGGTGTACACTGGTTCGGCCGCTGTCGTTTCGCGATCCCACCCATCAGCAACGCCATCATCATCGTCTTCATCATGGTGAGCCCATATCAGAACCCATTTAATATGGAATGTTGGGTACATATATGACATTTTTTTGGGTGTGAATTTTCTGGGTACAATATCCAATTGACTGAATTGGGGTTGTCCTGGCTTAGTTTAGTTGCCGAAACCCTAGATTATGAAAAGATATCCTATCTATGAATCAGAATTGGGTCTCAATTTTATGGTTAATTTGGGGTTGTCCGTTTAATATGAATTGTTGGCAAGCGAATATATGAAATAGGGCAACAGTTGCATTTAGACAACTCCAACAACGACAACACGTTTATTCCTCTTTTGTTCATTTATTCAATTTTATATTTTGTACAGATTGTGATTATGAAGGAATACATGAAATAATCCCATGGCCTTGGTTGATTTTCTATTTGGGTTTACGGAACGAAAATGGGGAGAAAATGAGGGATATAATATGTATTGCTTCTGTAGTATGATTGGGTGTGAATGGAATTTCGTTTTATTAGGAAAGTTTTGGCTTCATGTTTTCATGGTATTGTATGGTATGATACAATAATACCGTACGATTAATCAAATATTTGATGTGCATTGCAATTACTTGCAGGTCAGAGGTGAAGAATCAGATTTGCTTGTTCCTATAACGGATGTGAGAAGTGCAAAGGTTCAATGCATGTGCGGGCTGCCCAAGTGTGTGAAGCAATTAATGAAGAACGTTGACGTGTTTGACAAGTTCAAGAGGTCTGTCTTCGGCAAGTTTGCTGCGTTGGATGGAATTCAGTGGCACCAACCTACTGTGCACGGCTTATTGTGCCGGAAAGTGAAGGGGAAGGGTATTGATCTCAGTCAAGGGGCTGGGTTTCTATTTAAGGGTATAGTCCTTCAGTTTACCATTAAGGACTTTGCCCTAATAACAGGGCTGCGGTGTGGGCCAGTCCCGACATTGAAGGATGTACATAGTGAATTGAGGGATAAATATTTCCAGGATATGGGGAATATTACAATTAAACAGTTAGAGGCGGCTGTAGATAGTTGTGCGGATAGTGAAGACAAGTTTAGGTTAGGTCTTGTCCTATTTGCGGAACTCGTTTTGTTTGGGAGGGAACCGGCAGGGATAATACACATGGAGTATCTGAAATTGGTTGAAAATTTGGATGACTGGAATGAGTATCCATGGGGATCCGCCTCGTGGACATTTACAAATAAATCTATCCAGCGGGCACTTGAGCCCTTCTACACAAAGAGAAAAGATAAGAAGGTTGCTGCAGCAAAGTCGAAGGGAAAAGCAGTGTCGGGAAAGAGAAAGACGGAAGAGGAAGATGAAATGGAGGAAGAGGAAGAAGGACCGGCAGGTTCCGACAGGTTGCAATACAAGCTTAGGGGATTTGCATATGCTTTCCAGGTATAACGTTCACATCCGTGGTTCTTGGTTTTCCTGACTGTTTATTAATGTTTCGTTCCTAATTGCATGGAAGTTAGATGTCACTTATGTTTTATAAAACATGCATTCATAAACCCTTACCTATGTGTTTTATGGCTATATATTTTGGAAATGATGAATGGTTTAGATAAATTTCCAAGGTTAGGGTTACATAGTTTGGGGAAATGATGAATATGATGAATGCTTGAGATAAATTTGCAAAGTCGAAGGGAAATGATGCATATGATGAATGGTTTAGATAAATTTTCTACTTTGGGTTACACAGTGTGTATTATAGCAAACAATGGCATATGTGGAACAGTTTCCTAGGTTATAGCAAAATAAATTTCAATGTTTTCATTTATGACACTTTACACTAGTTCACTGATAGTTCCCAACAAGGCTCTTGTAGTTCCTTAGCAGTACCCTCCTAGTTCCCAATCAGTTCCGTGCTAGTTCTCGCGGGTTACCCTCTAGTCCTCTGATAGTTTCCTGTCCCTGGTAAGAAGCAGCTTCAGCGAAACCCCTATTAAAGCCTAGAACTAGATTGCAGAAAGAACACGTGATAAGTTCCCTGATAGGAAGTTTGCTTCTGCTTGGTTGAGCCATTGTTGGTCTTCTCATTGACTTGAAATTCAAATGTCAAATTTGATATCACTTATGGCCACACTCTTTGCTTAAGTGTCATTCGGTTTTACTTCCAACAAGCACATTTACATTTTAAGCAACAGAACTATGTAACGTATATTGTGTATAATGACTGGGGAAGTTTCCATCCATCAATGCAGGCTTGGGCGTATGAAGTATTCCCTGCGTTTAGGGAGAAGGAGTTGGTCATCCGGCAGGCCATTGTTGGTCAACCGCGACTCGTCCATTGGCAGCAACAACGATCCGAGAGCTTCTATTCATTGTATCACCAAGTTTTTAGTTGCTCTCAGGTATGTATATTAGTTCCTGTGATAGGTAAATTTGAAACTTGGTGTTAATTGGAGCGTGAACTAATAGCTGGTGGTTTTGATTGTTTCAGTATGTATCACTGTGTATTAAATTGTGCCTTATTTATAATTATATACATGCAGGTTAAAGTGGAACCCATGAGGCCAACGGTCGAGGAAATGAATGAGCCTTATTGGTCATGGGGCAGCATCGACGAAGGGGATGCCAGTGAAACTCCTTTGGGTAGCAGCAACCAATATGGTCACTCCATACCACCACGTTTTGAAATCCCATCAGCCATTAATAGTGCTGAGTGGCAATCACTTGTTACAAATATGGTGGACCAGCTTAACACTATGATTCCTGAGAATGATCTGTTGAAGCGAAAAGTCGTGGCCTTGGAGCGTGGACTAACAGCTGCTGTTGAAGAAATGAAAGTTGTAAAAGCACAGGTCAGTGAACTGAAACGTGCAGCTGATGAACAGATGTCCCCTCATGCACCAGTTCAATCAGATGATTTATTTTATGATGCTGCGTTTGGTTCGGATGTGGTGCGTGAAAAAGATGACATTCAGACGACGGAGGTAGAGACACCGGGTGGAAATGACGAAGCCAACATCGACGGAGAGAGCTTTCAGTGTCAAGTGAGTCCAGTGCGCATAGTTGGTGCGAGTGCTGCTTTCGAAGTGTCTCCTTCTGTGCCGGCTGGTGGAGCATGCGAAGTTATCCCCGGTATAGAAATTGGTGGGATCGGAGATGTGCAACTGTCCACTTCTGTGCAGGATGTTGATGTACGCGAAGTTAGTGCCGAGAAAGACATAGGCGTACAGACCGGTGTCGTGGAGCTGTCCAACTCTATGCCGGCTGGTGGTAAAGTCGTTTATCATCGAAGAGTTTGGAGAGGGAAATTGCAAGGCCCTAACCAGCTGACTTCTCCTTCCCAGTATGCATTGTTATGCAAGAGACTCGGCATGATTTTGAATGAGGCGTGCGATCGCATTAAACGGCAGCCACGAGCTCAGGAGGAGGAAGGAAGTGATTCTGTACAAATCTTAACCACAGTGCCCAAGCAGACCCTCCGGAGGTCTAGGAGGATCCACGGAAACATTTCATCAACCACAGATGGCGCCCAAAGTTTGGTGACTTGGGTAGGTTCTCCACCGAATTCCCCCCTTCCGAAAAGGGACAAGAGACCAGCCGCCGTATTGTGCTCTCCTTTTACGGATCCGAATCCTAAACGGCCTCGTCTGACTCCGTCCGTACATGATCCAAAATCCGATATTCCTCGAGAGGATGTTCTGAATTTAGTAGCACAAATTGAGGAGTTTGCAGCACAACTTTCGTGAGTTTCTTAACCACACTTTATTTTGAATTGATAATTGTTCTGCATATATATGACTACTCTCTTTGTTCTATGTACGAACTGTTGCTGTATGTACAGCTGCCCGGATGGCGAGGAAGAGGTCGATTGGGTTGACATAGACCTTTTCTTTTACAAGAATTTGCTGCTGGTCGACGGTTGGTTAAGTAGTATGGTAAGCATGTTATGATTACAAAAAAGAAAATTGGATTCATTTATTATATGCAGCAACCCAGAATTTTATTGTTTTCCATCCTTTTGGCAGCACTTGGACACTGCTATGTATTTGTACCGCAAACGACAGCACGCTCACCCGGACTTGTTTGAGATGAATTGGACAACCACAGATTGCGTTTTCCAGGTAATTTGGGTTAGGTTTTTATGCTTTTTGGTGGTGTTTTATGCTCGATTCTGTTTGCTGCAAATAGACTCATAGGTCGTTGCTTGTGGGGTGTTTCTGCTTCAACTTTGGATTGAAACCGTAGACATTTACACTAAACATTCTGTGTGCATGCAGGTGTACCTAAGCAATGTGGATGTTCACCCCTCCACTGGTTCAGAACATACATCGTACGAAGACTACATCAAACGTTATGTCGATGGTTCCCGCTTGCAATATGGTCAAGCATGGTCCCAGGTGAGTAAAGTGTTCATTCCATATAATCTGGATAACGCACATTGGGTGCTATGTGAAGTGGACCTGCATTGCAAAATCATTACCATCTACGATTCTTGCCATGATTTGTTTTCGAAAGAGAAGCTGTGGAAATTGTGTGAACCCTTGACTACAACTCTCCCTCGCATTGTCGATGGCTTCGAGGATGCATTGACAAAGGGTAATTCGAAGAGTTGGGAATTTGCTTGGCCGGAGAAGAGCATTCCTCAGCAAAAGGACGGGTATATTTCAGATCCTACAACTAATGCTACCTATTTTAATGAGTGTTCGAATGTTCATTGATATTAAATATTGCATATTCAACCTTTTATGCAGGGGTAGTTGTGGTGTTTTTGCTATCCAATTTCTCAACTACCTTGTGTCTAACCGGCCAGTGGAAAATTGCTGTGCTACGAATGATGTGGCATTTTTTCGCATTAAATTGGCAAGTGAGGTAGTCAAATGGCAGGCCTATTATTAGGAGAATATGCAGCTAGTTGGGGACTACATTGCCAATCGTGTTTAGGTTGCTGTTTTTTGGGGAATATGTAAGAATCGAATGTTGGTTTACGGTTGTACGTGAGAATACATTAAACCCATTGAACTGTTGGTTTTGCATAGTTTCTACCTATGAATGGATTATCTCCTTCCGTTTATCTCAATGATAATGCTGCTTGCCAGGAAAGAGGGATAAAATGGCTGAGTACATGGACTACTTATTTCATGTACATGTTTAATTTTATATGCCTCCATCTGTATTGGCCGCAACCAATTTTTTTTTGGAGGTTAGGCAGGCATCAATGTAATACCTACGTTTCTTTTGGGTTCTTATTTAGTTAATCACTTACATAGGTTCCTGGGGTTGACTATATTCATCTTCATTGCACATTCCACCGCTTGCACATTCTTATTGGTTTGATGAACCTCTATATTAGTTACTTATAATAAAAAATGGAAGTTACCTTATGTGGTTGCTAGAATCATAAATAATATTGTTTAAGGGCAGAGCCGGCTTGCTATAATCATTCTAGTACTTATTCATGTTTCTATTCAGTTAATCAGTTGAGGTTGTTCCTGGGGATGTTTCTATTCATTCATGTTACTCTAGTACCCCCACAGGCCCCCGTAAGTACCCTTATAGTATCCTTGAAGTTCCCTTTCCGTTCCCCCCTGTTTTCACCCAGGTCCCGTTTAGTTCCCTGTCCGTGCCTGTTCAGTTCCTCAGTTCCCGTTCAGTACCTATTAGATCCCATTAAGTACCCCTGAAGTGCGCGTTCAGTACCTATTATTGTATTAATGATGGAACAATGACAAAAATATACCCCAAGATTAAGCTCTTTACTTTTTTGGCACATTTTTTAAAGTTTTGCAATTTTGACTTTTTGTGTCAAAAATGGACAAAACTACCCCTTCATATTTGTCCTAGTTCCCTACTATTTCCCATGCAGTTCCCCTAACGTCCCCTACTAGTACCCTGATAGTTCTCACGCATCTTGCCTTCGATTTCCCAGAATCTGCTGCCCTTAATTTTTGTTTCTTAGCTCAACCTAGTTCCCTAATAGTTACCATGAAGTTCCCCTGAAGTACCCTGCTAGTTCCCGGATAGTTCCCGGATAGTTCTCACGCAGCTCGCCTTCGATTTCCCAGAATCTGCTGCCCTCGCCTCTGTTCTGCCTAGTTCCCACGCGGTTCTGGCTAGTTCCCTGATAGTGCCCATCAATCTGAATTTATGGATTATTGGATTTGTTCCCCCCGCAGTACCATCCAAGTTCCCTGTAGTTCCATTATAGTTCACTTGAAGTTCCCATTCAGTACCCTTCTGCAGTTAGATCCCAACAAATTGCAATTTGCATCATCTAATAACAACACAGATGGGTTTGTAACCTAAACCCCAATTATTGGCGCCAATGTAATCCACTTCCCTCCCTATATCCCATTTCTTTATTGTTGTTGGTTAATCAAGGAAAGTGGCGGCAATTTTGCCGCCCATTACAATTGATGGTACCCACTTTATTTATTTAAGATCTCAATTACTCCGTTCTTCTTTCTCCCTATATCCCATTAACTCAGCTTCATTCATTATCTCTGTCATTCCATAACTGCGCCCTTTAATCCAATCACAACTACCTCAAAACCTCTTAAATGGCATCCAACACACCTGCCACTTACCCATTCAGCAACCTCCTTACGGGAACCAAACGGGTATATGCCGAAGGCCCAGGTGTCGACGAGCTACTTCTCGGATGGAACGACAAAGCCAATAAAGTCTTGATTGACTTTGAACAATCCTGTCGCCGCGAGCGTGAAATATCCGAGATGGTTGACAACGCACTCTTTTGGGAGGTCCACCACCAACAAGTCATAAAACGAATTATTGAGGGGAAGGCCCGGCTTGCTATCATCCGAGCTTCTTCAATTAGACAGCAGTACCGTTTGCGTGCAACCCTGAGAAAGAAGGAAGAGCTACAAGAAGCAAAAGATGGGCTGCCTACAAATGCAGTGGTGGCTTACCAACAAGCTTCAATGGGCAGTATCAAGGATGCAGAATTGAAGGCGGGTTTCGAGGTGTTCAAGGCCTTTGCTAAACGGGTTGACCCACTAACTAATTGGGATGACATTACCTTGCGTAAGGCAATGGATGCACTGCGTCGTGGAGACCGATTTGTGGTGTAATGTATAATTTCAAGCTGTTTTGGTGTTTTTTGCAGGTTGAAAGTGATGCACCCATGTCCATTTAGATGGTAGTTCTAATGTTTGTTGTGGACAGGGATGCATCATCACTGATGATGTATGTTTTTGCTGGCACCCAAATGCCATATGATAATGCAATACTTCATTATGCGACATGTTTGCATTATTAGTATAGTTCCCACTTAGAACCCAGACGACACCCCTTTCGTACCATCCCAGTTCCCCCACAGTTCCATTATATTGCCAGCACCCCAATGTTCTGATTAAGCGGATGGTAAATTGACTCATACATAGTTCCACCATTGTTCATATTTAGTACAACCGGTGGGCGCCCATAATGTACAGCAGCAAAATACTTAATTGCATATCAAAATAAAAAAGTTGACATATGAGAACTTGGTGAATGCTTTGTTTATGTGGTCAGCATGGCTTTAATCATATCATGTGGATCAACTAGTCACAGCGGCCAAACATGCACGTTACAAACCCATCCCAAGGAATGCCCCCAAAAAACACCAACAACTATGAATTAAACATTACATTCATCCATGATTTCAACACAAATTTACATAATACATGCCACATTCCACACTCTCAACTCCAATCGACCTCGTGGATCACCAACATGCTACAAACAAAAAACATAAAAACTAGAACAATACATCCGAATACAAAAGGAGCTATCACATACAGGGGATTGAAAAGCAACACTATCGATCATGGTTTCTGAAACAGGGAATGAGGTTAGCGCATTGGATGCTTACCCTTATTCCTAGCAGCAAGAACATTTTCGTCCAACTCCGATCGCACACATAGCGCACTTGCGGTGTCGATGTCATCCCACTTGTGTTGGGGAAAAGCCAATGAAGCATATGCTCGACCAAGCTCGAACCCTTCCTCATAGTACCCACGAGACACTTTCTTATACCCCGGTGAATGTTTATACTCAGCAACCGCTTTATACTTCAACTCATTTAACTCCGTTTCTATCCTTGCACATTCTTCCTCGCAAGAGGCTGCCTTTGCCGCACCCTCCACTTCTTCACGGTAGGCCACGGTGAGGGCGCGGTTCAATTCATACAACACATCGCCTTGGAATTCAGCCTTCTTCTTCCACCACGCTTCAACCTTCTGCACGAATGCAATGTCATTGCATGCTTTGGCGCCGTTGTCAGAAGCATGCACACCCTCAACATCATTTTCGGTTGTTTGCCTTTGGGGAAAGTTTAGGGGCCACGGTTTGCCTCCAGGGTAGCATGGTTCATTGCTTGGTGCGACTATTTTCTCCATGATAACCTAAACTAAATTTGGACAGCTAACTTAAGTGAAGGTTTGTAGACGAAGAAGTGAAATATTATTGAGAATTTGGATATTTTATATATATAGTCACCACGTAGACTATAATGCCAACGGCTGACTCCCACCCCTTCCATTTATATATGCAAATCACCGCTTGGATACGCGTGCAGGTACATAAGTAAATCGCTGCGTTTGTGTGTACTTTGTAACGATGAATTAAATAAAAGGACTGCAGGAGTACTGTATGGGAACTTCCGGGATACGGATATGGACCTGGATGGGTACTAGAAAGCATAGGGGGAAACTAACACAATTATGCATAAATTGGGGACTAGTTTGGTTGCATAAAGTACGTAGTAATTGAAAGCAATAAATTGGGGACTAGTTCGGTTGCTAGTCATTTCACATTGGGCACTTCAATTAAGGCAGCAGCCCATACTCCCATAACCTTGTTTTTGTCTTCTCTTACAATAGTAGCAACAACAACTTCCATACGGACATGTACATGACTAAATCTCTGCATTTTTTGTGTGTTTACTATTGATGAACGAAGTACGCAGGACTGTAGAGGCACTGAATGGAACTGTATGTGGGTACTGACTGGGAACCTCAAGGGAACTGACGGGGTCCGGATACGGGACTGAGAGGGTACTAGCAGGCAACGAGGCGGAACTTATACAATACTGCATACTCAGAGTGGGGACCAGTTTGGTTGCATAAAGTGCGGAGTAATTGAAAGCAGTAAATTGGGGACTAGTTTGGTTGCTAGTCATTTCACATGGAGCACCTCAATTAAGGCAGCAGCGCATAGTCCCTTAAGCTTGCTTTTGTCTTCTCTTACAATAGTAGCAACAACAACTTCCATACGGACATGTACATGACTAAATCTCTGCATTTTAGTGTGTTTTCTATTGACGAACGAACTACGCAGGACTGCAGAGGCACTGAATGGAAACTGTATGTGGGTACTGACTGGGTACCTTAAGGGAACTGACGGGGTCGGATACGGAACTGACGGGGTCCGGATACGGGACTGAGAGGGTACTGGAAGGCAACGAGGCGGAACTTATACAATACTGCATACTCAGAGCGGGGAGTAATTGAAAGCAATAAATTGGGGACTAGTTCGGTTGCTAGTCATTTCACATTGGGCACTTCAATTAAGGCAGCAGCCCATACTCCCATAACCTTGTTTTTGTCTTCTCTTACAATAGTAGCAACAACAACTTCCATACGGACATGTACATGACTAAATCTCTGCATTTTTTGTGTGTTTTCTATTGATGAACGAAGTACGCAGGACTGTAGAGGCACTGAATGGAACTGGATGTGGGTACTGACTGGGAACCCCAAGGTAACCGACGGGGTCCGGATACGGGACTGAGAGGGTACTAGCAGGCAACGAGGCGGAACTTATACAATACTGCATACTCAGAGTGGGGACCAGTTTGGTTGCATAAAGTGCGGAGTAATTGAAAGCAATAAATTGGGGACTAGTTTGGTTGCTAGTCATTTCACATGGAGCACCTCAATTAAGGCAGCAGCCCATAGTCCCTTAAGCTTGCTTTTGTCTTCTCTTACAATAGTAGCAACAACTACTTCCATACGGACATGTACATGACTAAATCTCTGCATTTTAGTGTGTTTTCTATTGATGAACGAACTACGCAGGACTGCAGAGGCATTGAATGGAAACTGTTTGTGTGTACTGACTGGGAACCTTAAGGGTACTGGAGGGGTCCGAGTAGGGCACGGAGAGGGTACTAGGAGGCAACAAGGCAGAACTTATACAATAATGCATTAACTCAGAGTATGGAGTAATTGAAAGCAATAAATGGTGTTAGTTTGGTTGCTAGTCATATCACATTAGGCACTTCAATTAATGCAGAAGCCCCCCATTATCCCATGATAATGCTTTTGTCTACTCTGCCACAACCAGCTACTGCCCCACGTACTTGAACTTGTCTATATTGTGCAGGAACTGGGTGGAACTCGGTGGGAACTACTAGGGAACTAAGTTGAATTGTGTGGGAATTACCAGGGAACTAGGCGGAACTGCGTGTGAACTACCAGGGAACCAACTGGGGACTAAGAGGGAACTGCTAGGGAACTACACAGCACCACGGAGGCTATAATTCCATCAAATTGCCTTTGTCTACTCTTACATTACCTACAGCTGCCATAATTAAATATAAATGTGTGAATCGCTGCTTTGGGTGTATGTGGGAACAATGAAGGAACTACGTAGAACTGCATGGGAACTACTAGCAATCAAAGGGGAACTGTGTGGGAACTACCAGGGAACTAATTGGTGATTAAGAGGGTATTGTTAGGGAACTACGCAACACCACAGGGGAACAAAAACTAACCGCATGATAAAGTATAAAATACGTACATTTCCCCTATAATTCCTTGTTAGTAAATTGATTAGAGGCACATGAAAAAATATAAAATGTGCATAGTTCTTACATAGTTCCCATATAGTACCACATAGTTCCCCCTTAGTTCCCCCTCAGTAAAGTGATTAAGTACATGGGCAAAGGAAACAACATGAAAACGAGCAGAGTTTTGTTTGTTTTTAGAGAAAAACTAGACGTTCAACCTGTACGATTTCATCGAAAATATAGGTAGAAACAAACTTCATAAATTTAGCATAATACGACTCCATTACCATCACACCTGTTATACCATAATACAGCATGAAATCACTACTTTCACCATAATATAAATCCATTACCATTACCCAGTTCAACTCCATTACCAAAAATAAATTCTGCAAAATATCATCAAATATGGTGATGACAGCTAATAAGAATTCAAAGTATTAGTGATTACAATTTCAATCTCGTCTATGCCGATAGGAAGAAGAATAATAACTAAGGGGAATAGAACCTTTACAACTAGCTCGATTGTGTCCACCCGATCCACAGCGAGAGCAATGTTTTTTAATCCTCCCCTCGCCTTGTGAGGGAACACGCTGATTCTTCCTCCTGCCTGGCATTACTTTTGATATGGGCGGTAATACTTCCCTGTTGCGGACTTCTGAAGGCACTGACCAATGTGCTGGTGGTGGAACCGAACAAATAGGATGAGAATAAGCTTTCAACCATGTTGCCCGCGTATAACATGGATGCGAAAAGGTGTACAAATTCAGTCCTAGAATTCGTGCAACAGCCACAGCATGCTTACATGGTAACAGCTCTAATTGGAACTTCCGACAAGTGCAAGTACGCAATTGCATGTTAATTGTACCACCCAACTCACCATCTTTAACATTGAACCTTATACCGTCTATTTGCTGCACCTCCATCTTAGAAGCAGCCACAACCCTTTTGCTAAGTTTGCGCTCTCCTAACTTTGGGCAAAGGGTCGATACACATTTGGTGGCAAGTGCGCTCCTTTGGCAGAACCATTTCTGTAAGAGAATAACAATATCCTCTAGTAGCTGCTGTACAGGAAGAAACCTGGCAAATCGAAAAGTACTATTAACGGATTCAGCAATATTTGTCGTCATCACATTGAATCTGCGTGCCGTGCAGTGTGTTCTCGACCACTTGTGAAATCCCGCATCTCTTAAATAGGCCGCCATCTCTGGGTGTTCTTCAAACATAGCAAATTTACTGTCAAACTCAGCCTCACTATATGCTTTTGCAGCTTTTCTAATTTGCCTGACAAGTTTATGTTTCTTTTTCAACTTAAAACGTGTCTTGAAGTTACATTGGAGGTGATAGAAGCATATTCCATGCACAGCACTGGGGAAAACTGATTTGAACACATTTTCTATGCTAAGATTTCTATCCGAAATCACAACCAAATCTGGACAGTTCCCAATAGCACCATACAACTCCGAAAAAAACCATCTCCATGAATCATCCGTCTCCAAATCACCAATCCCAAAAGCTAGTGGGAAAATGCCCCTATTCCCATCAAATGCACTTGCAGTGAACATGACACCCTTGTACTTACCCTTCAAGTGCGTCGCATCAACTGCTAGCACAGGCCTCATCGCATCCTTGAATCCCCGAATAGACGCCCCTAATGCCATGAAGCAATACTGGAAATGATTTTTCTCATCTGTCTTTAAGGCTGTCTTTGTGCCTGGATTCAATCTCTCCAACTCATAGAAAAATGAAGGTAGCAGTGCATACGAATCCTCCCATCTTCCCCTAACTGCATTAAGTGCGTGTTCTCGCGCTCTCCATGCTTTTGTATAATTAATGGTGACACCTAAATTTTCCTTCGTATCTTTGATTATATCCAAGGGCGTGTAACTTGTGCGACAATCCATGTACTTGCGCTTCACTGATTCTCCAATCAATCGCGCAGTGGCTTGCTTATGCTTGTCACTCAGAATCTTCAAGTCACATGTGTGAGGCCCACCGAACTGTGTTATCATGAACACTAAATCGCCAACATTAATTGCCCTTACCCGCCACGGACATGGAACTGCTTTGCATGACACACACAACCGCTTCGTACTTGAATATTGGGTGGTGTACTGAAACTGCCCTCTGATTGCTGCCCTCTGCAATTTTGTAACTAGCTCGCCCTTGGTTTCATATTCTTGCCCTACAACGAACTTTGGGAACACATTTGCTCTGGCTGCTCGTAACTCGCAGTTGGCAGGTACAATTGACTCCCCATAAGAATTGGTTACCACTTCTACATGCTCAGTGGCAGGTGATGAAATACCACATTTCACCACATTTGTGTTACCCAAGCAAACAGCATATTCCACAGGTACATAGTGCCTCTGGCGTCCCCCATATATATTGATGGGAGTAGTTTCATTTCCTCTGTTTCGCACTTCATGTTCTTCTAAAATATTTGCACTCCATTCCCTCACTTGTATTACGGAATTGAGAGAATCAGTACGTGCAGTAACATTTGCAATAAGGGGGGTGACTTGGCCACTTAACTTGAGTTCATAAATATGCTGTAAGATGTATGCAACATTCACATCATCTTTGATCTTCATATACTTTACTAACTTCCCATTCGATAGTTCTATACGTGCCTTTAAGTCCACCTCATAATCAATGCTATTTGTCTCGTATAGCCCATGAACCTTCTCGACCAACTCTGCATACGTCACTGATCGTGACACCACAACCCCTTCTAGTTCACCACCAATATAACTTTCAGTCTTCTTTCCACGAGACCACTCCCCCTTCCACCATATAACAATACCCAATGTATCCATTCCTGCAACATAAATAGTAATAGTGTCATAATTCAGCTTAATATTCACTACCAGTATATAACTTATTGGGAAATTACCGAAAATATACCCCAAAATTAAGCTCTTTACTTTTTTGGCACATTTTTGAAACTTTTACAATTTTGACTTTTTGTGTGGGAACTGTCAGGGAACTGTATGGGAACTGTATGGGCATTATTAGGGAACTAGCCGGAACCACGTGGGAACTAGGCAGAAGCAGAGGCGAGGGCAGAGATTTGGGAAATCGAAGGCGACCTGCGTGAGAACTATCAGGGAACTAGTAGGGTACTGCATGGGAACTAGAACGGAACTAGGTTGAGCTAAGAAACAAATATGAAGGGCAGCAGATTCTGGGAAGTTCGAAGGTGACCTGCGTGAGAACTATCAGGGAACTAGCAGGAGACTTCGAGGGAACGTCATGGGAACTAGCAGGGAACTAGGTTGAGCTAAGAAACAAAAGTAAAGGGCAGCAGATTCTGGGAAATCGAAGGCGAGCTGCGTGAGAACTATCAGGGAAACAGCAGGGGACTTCAGGGGAACCGCATGGGAAATAGCAGGGAACTAGGACAAATATGAAGGGGTAGTTTTGTCCATTTTTTACACAAAAAGTCAAACTTATTTGGGGGCAATCTTCCCTTCCCCACCATGTATAGTTGGTACAATATGGAATACATGACAACAATATAACAATGTACTCATCTGTCCACTTATGGGCATTCCAAATTCTATAATGCCCATCCTCTATTAAAGAATAACACCAGAAACAGCAAGGTAGATTTAGAAATTCTACTCCCAAGTAGTTTTCATTTGCCTATTTGATTTAAGAGAATCTCTATGTTCCCACAAGGTTGGTATACATAATATCCATAAATTTTGGACTAGGTCCTCTTCTTTCTTACAAGACTTCCAAATTTCTAACCACAAATTCTCCCTAACTCATTCACAAGATTCACAAGTTTAGAGACCGACTAACTAGTTCGAAAAGCATACCGATAACCACATATACCAGTACTATCCAAACAGAAGAGCACGACTTCCCACCCGTTCAGAGAACAATAGCTGAGGAAACAGAAAAATCCTCTCGATCTTGCATCACAAAGTCTTAACTAGGCATCCGGTTGAGAGCACTTTCATGTGAAAAGAACAAGCAAAACGCATCTCTAAGACAACTTTTATTCAATTCTTTCGTGCTTCTACAACTTTTATGCAACCCGTTTCCTACCAGTACATCCATTCTTCCACAAATTAACGGAGCACTTCTAACTCAACAGGTATGGAGAAGCTATGGTAAACACAATTAAGAAGCAGAAGCCAACCGAACGAGTCCTAAGCAAGAACTGCATACCTACTCAATAATCCCTTAATGAATGCGGCACAGGGAAAGGTATACATAGAACTAATTTCCAAGGAATACTTATGCACAGGACTTAAGTGTTTTAGCAACATGAGTTCAAATTTCAAATCACAAATGTACGACTGAAATTCTGAACAAACAACACAAGGAAATTGTCATTGCGTACCATTATTTACTCAACACATATTTGCATGTCATAAAGAAATTTGAACCAAGCAGAGGATCCGACTTGAAATAACTCCAACGACATTCATCAAACCAATAATCATAAAGACATACACAATGACGCCAGCGAAGGATTATTTCACCAACAAGGAACAAAGTTCCCTTAAATGATATCCTCATTACCATGAGGAGACCTAACAAGACAACAAGCCAAGAAAGAGAACTATCCTTTCAATACATAACTGCCTTAGCCTAGAAGACTATGGAGCAATCAATTGGATTATCAACAAAACTTCAACAAACTCAATATACAATTTGCAATTCACAGCACCATTTCAATAACACCAATTGAAAAATACATGCTTCTGTAAATTTGCTGCATAATTCACAACTACAAAATCAATTCTCACCAATTTTCCTAACCCAACATAAATAAACAGCCTCACGACAGAGAAAACAACTCACGACAGAGAAAACAACAATGCTTACCGAATTCTCATGATCTAGGTTTGCTCTTGGGGTTTCTTAGCTACAATCTAATTTCGAAACCCAGATTAGATTTGCAGACCATAATTGAGTAATTCGTCGGCCTATAGGAATGCATTTTCCTTTGTTGAAGAAGCTCTGTGATTTACAATGAAGAGTGGTGGATTGGGCATGGCGGCGTAAACTTGTTTGGTCCGGTCGAGAGAGGGAGAAAATTTTGGGATAATACGCTACAGTATGAGAAATAGTGATAATCTATTTATACGTTCTATAGATGAAATTTTTAAAAATTGAGTTCTTTTTAAGTAAAGAACCGATGTAGGGGTGCTATAGCTGCCATTTTTGCTTTTAAGAAACCCAGCTCAATAATTGAAGAGAAAAACAAAATTTAATAAACCCAATTAGTTAAAGATAAGCTAGAACGAACCCTAAGCTCCACCGATTTCTTCAGCTGCGAAATGCGGCGGTTCTTCTTGGACTCGGCGGCGGCGGCGCCGATCACGGCGACCGTGAGGAACCTCTGAGTGGGGCTAAACAACTCCCAAGCCACGGCTTGCTCTTGGCTCAAGCCGCCTTTAATGGCTCGAGCCGAGCTGGCCTCGTCGGCATTGACGACCCGGCCCTCGAGGTCGACCCACGCCAGCTTCCGGCGAGCCGCCGGCACCGGGCGGCTCGCCTCGTTGAAGCTGCTGGAGAGGCGACGCGTGGAGGCCGCCGCGATTGGGGTCAGAGAGACCCGATCGGAGCAGCCGCCGCCGTTGAAGTCGTGATGGGCTATTTCCATGGCATTAAGGCCGGAGAAGAGGAGAGAGAGCGACGAGGTCGTTTTGATTTGAAATTGAATGAACAGATTTTTTATTTTTTATGTTGGGTTGTGAAGGTTTAATTTCAAATGATTTTAAATCGAGAGGGAAACCGCAATAACCGTTGTTGGCCAAACGTTCCTCATCAGGCCGTTGAAACCTTTTCTCTCTTTCTTTTTTTGAATTTCTCCTTTCTCTCATTTCCAATTTTTCCTTTTAAGGTGCAGATTCTGTTGAAATAATCGGTTCGAAATAAAATTGCATTTGTTGTTTTACAAGTTAGAACAAATTTTTACTTGGTGGAAATAATGGAATAGCATTGTTAGAATGAAATTGCTTTCTAAATATATCAGGTATTTATAATTTGTCAGTTAGTCATGTAATATGGTAAACTAGTAATATAAAAATATGTCCTTAGTCAAATTGGGAAGTAAATTAAAAGTCGAGAATTAATCCGCATATGTTTTAAGTGAAATTTTATCAAAAAAAGATTATGTATGAATCATAAAGATCAGATTTTTCAAAGATACAAATCCTCAGAATAAAATTTACACATTTGCCCGTTTATGTTTGAAGAACTGTATACCAAGGTAAAGTATCTTTTGTATTACAAAAAAGACAAAGTTTGTTTACCAATTTTCTTTCAAATGGCAACAGAAATGGGCTTTAGTTTTGTTACTGTGGCCTTTTTTCATACGAAGCTGCCAGGCCCATATGTTTCATATTCAAATTATTCGAGGCCCAACTTAGTCAGAAAGTGTGGCTGTTTGGGTCCAATGGAATTATTGTCCGGACACTGGAAAATCCTTCAAAAGAGGCTGTTTTTTCATGAAAGTGGTGGGCGTAGATTTCCATCCATGATCAAACTTAAAAACTAAAGCTGCGTTTAATTCGCAGAGCAATAAAAATATGATTATTGAGAATAGAAGTAAGAATGAGAATGATAAAATGAATTTCCTTGTTTAATTATATTGGATGAGAATGCGAATATGAATGAGAATTTGTGTTAGAATAAAAAATAAAATGTATTAATTTTATTGTTATACTATTATTTTTTCTCAATAGTGGATAATTTTATAAATATTTTAATAAATTGTTCCAATTTCGTGGACCAATGTGATTGTGATTCCCCCACTTTTTTCCCAATTAAGGAAATGGGAATAAACAATTCCATTTCTTGGGGGAAAAGGGTGGGAAAAGGAAAACAATTCTCATTCCTTGGGAAAAATTGGTGGGAATGGCTTTCCACCCCACCCATGATATTGCAATTCCCATTCCATGGAAATGGGGATAATTTTATCAAAGTATCCTCTAAATCATCAACTATTCAAAAAAAGAAGGTATGAAGGTAAAATTAATACATTTTATTTTTAATTCTAACACAAATTTTCATTTATATTCTCATTCCTATCTAATATAATTAAGAAAACAATATAATTGATTTTATAATTCTCGTTTTCACCCTTATTCTCAGTAATCATATTTTTATCAATCTTTTTTCTTATTCCCATCAATCATTTTCTACGAAACAAATTCAGACTAAAGCTACGAATATAAATGTATAAATGTAACCTAACACGTACCCTAATCCCTTTTTACCAATACAAGAAAGCGAGAGATTCTTTTAAGATGCGAACTCTAATTGTACATGTGTTTATATTATATATGTGCTTTACTGTAGTGGGAACCTATCTTCCTAATTGTTTTGGTGTTGACCTAACCAAATTTAGAGTGCCATTCATTATTTACTACTTGGGGGAGGCAGTAGATTCATCATGCAGCTAGAAAGAAAAAGGTCCCCACTTCAAAAAGTTATGTAAAACTCCATGATTCCCACTAGTACAGTACAGCTGTGAATCTATCTCTCTCCCTCTCAAGGCACCCCTGAATGATGACCAAATGCCAAGAAAAATAGGGCAAATTCTGACCTTCCACAAGGAATAACACAAATAGAAAGCAATCTTCCTTTCATGGTTAAGGAAAGGGCATTTGCGGAGAGGGGCATGACATCAGTTATGACATGGATATCACCTAAAATCCTCATGGATTTTAGGACAAATACAGACAGTGACTGATGAAAGCAATCCTTCAAACCATCCTTTCTCAGCAAGGCACCTCATTTTCATCAACTGTTTTTTTCTTATCTCTTTGTTTCTGAACTTGAATAGCTTCCAGTTCATGCTTACGAAAGCAAAGTTGAAAAAAGAACGAAAATAAAAGCTAGAAAAACCAACTAAATATTTGTATGATTCAACTATGCTACTTTATTATTGGGTCGTTGTTCGAATTCAGATACAGTGGAGCTATGAAAATATGCAAAAAAAAAAAAAAAAACCAACTAATGTTTAGCCATCTTTTCACAAAATTCAGGCCGTAGCTGATGCAAACTCCTTCAGCTAAGATGGGGTTGTATGGAAATTGCTTGACGGCAACAACCGTAAAGCAAAACGCTGCTTTTCATTAGCAAGCCAACCCCACAAAAGCAAAAGATGAAGAACTAGAAGTAGGACTGGTCCCTTTCATGTATAGAACGACAAGGCCAATTAATTGGGGGTGACATGCTACTGTTACATAAACCTGCAATTATTTGGGGTTCATCTAGAAAAGGAGAGACCCTTACACCGGTCCATCACGTTAGTCGCACTTTGCCCATGCACCTAAACCATTCAAAATTCTCATGCCAATGAACAACAAAATGAAGTAAATGCAAATGGCAAAAATTGAAGGGTGAGCATTAATCTGCTTCACTCATTTTATTTCCCCAATTATGCTTGTAAAACAGCATGCTTCTCATGTGTTTTAATGGGACTCTGCATTCCCATTTACTTCAGGAAAGTGCAGGGTTAAATTGCTTGAGCTCCACAAGTGAAAACATGCAATGTCCACATCCAATAAAAAACATTACTATACAGCTTGCATTCTATTAATGTCATCAGTGGGTTGGGATAAATGGATCTTACAGAAACTTTTAGCACCCCCTTTTCTTTGGCCCCCTCCCACCCACAAAATAAATAACCTACTATCGCTGTTTTCGGTTCAAAAGAGACCCAGCACTGCTTTCTATCTTCTTTTCCAAGTTCTAATGGCCATGTACAAAATAAGCAAAGTCCTCCCCCTACCATTTTGTGTTATTATTGACGCATGTTTGAACAGGTACACTTAGCGCGGCTTTCCGGATAATGTCTGGAATTCACAGAAAAAAGAAGAAGAGGATAAATCAATTAAAGAACAAATTGCAAATGCAACTAGATTCTTTGGAGCTCTATGTTCTAATTCATGTTTTTAATTTTCTCAACGTACCTGGACTTGAGTTTGAAGGTCTTTAATGTAGTCGACAGCCAGATCTAACATGTCGGCAGTGTTTGTTTGCTGCATAGAGATGAGAGATTTCAGTCCATTGTCCTCACAAACCAGTCCAGATAAATAAAAGCAAGTGAAGATGTTACCTTATCCATGTTTGGCACAAGCTCTTGTAGTTTCCTCATCCGTTCACTAATTCGGGTTCTTCTCACCTGAACAGACGAAAATAAACATATTAATTGCCATTTTGATTATTATACATGTGCCTGTCAAGCTTTTGATTGGACACTCTTTCAGCAATCAGTGCAACATATGACATTTAATGGGGGTACTGAAACATTACCCTCTCAGCAATGCTCCTTGGGTGTGTGGCACAGCCCCGCTTTGCTCGAATCTTACAAGGCACAGAATCTTGAAACTGCATAAACTTTTCAAGGGCAGCAATCTCCGATGATTTTTTTTGCAAGCTCAAGTGATGAGCCAGAAGTGTAGGAGGGCGATTTGCAGCCTCCAGATCCTGCATTGCAGCAAAAGTTTATATCAGACAGCAGATTATATAGAACCATGCAAACTTGAACACTAATATGGTACCTGAGTTTCCGATGGGCTTAAACCAGTAAATGCTTTCACATCTTCGTCCCTAAAGCTTGCTGGACCCGTGATATCATCAGACAACATTGCAGAGTCATCCCATGAATCAATTGGGAAACTAGAGACATAATTGTTACCGTGGCCATCACCAAAACCACCTCTAGCATCTTGATTATTTGATCGAATTCTTTTGTTCCCCATTTCCGCAATTGGACTCATTAGCCCTGATGTAGATGGGGGACCTGAAGAGAAATTCTTCAACCTGCTTGTAGAAGAAAAAGAGGCTTCTTCATTAGTGGTATTACTGGCTCCGTAGTTTCCCATGCCTCTCAATGCAGCATATCCTGACACTGCCAAATGCTAATAACTGTTAACCATCATTCTCAAATTGATACCTTCTTTTTCTAAAGTATGATTTATTAAGACTAAACAACTCTGAACCAATATCATTGATTCTTCATACGATGTTTGCATAGATTTCTTAATAGTTATATGAGAACAAACTTCAGATCGGCTGACCTGATGGTTCATTACTTTGTGATACTCCACTAATCTATCAGAATGACATACAATTTCATTACCCTTTCCTATACAATATTCACTGACTCGAGTTACACAACGTATATTCTACTCTACATATACTGAAATTAAGCATGCTAAAACAGAAAAATCTGCCTCAAACTAGCTAAATCACTTGGTTTAGTATTGATTCCTTTTGACATTCATCCATACTACAAAGAAACAAATAGTGAAGCAGCAAATATGAAGAAGAAGACTGAAAAGAACATACCATCAATATTGATATTGGCAAATAGTCCAGCAGGCGAGCTACTATGCCGAATAAGATTCGAATTGGTGACACCAGCAGCTTTCGCTGCTGAAGGCAACGGACTTGCCCCAATTGAATAAGCTCCTTCATTAGCGGAATTCAGATTCTGATTTGGTAAAGGTGGTTTGGAAGGTGGATTTTGGTAAAATCCCTGAGAAACAGGTGAATAGTTGTTCAAATGGCTTTGCTGCTGCTGTTGTTGAATCACTCCTACTTCATTATCCACCTTAGGTACCATAAACTGTGTCTGCTGGTTGTTGTTTTGTGTTGTCAATTTTGGATGCGGTGCAGTTTCTTCTCTTCCTCCACCACCACCACCACCATCACTATTCATAAACCGGGCGAAAATTCGCTCAGTTTCGGGACTAGAGGGTCGATTGAACAACGGTTCACAAAGTTCTGAGTCCAAAATGTTTGTGAAATAAGAGCTTGGAGCTGACCGGTAGCGCATCAAGCCAGAATTCATATGCTGCTGCGGTCTATGAAGATGATGCTGCTGAAGATCTGATTCCATTGCTTCCTTATTCTTCAAACTCTCATCCAAAACTC
Organism: Spiraea crenata; assembly: GCA_033992175.1. NCBI lineage: Eukaryota > Viridiplantae > Streptophyta > Magnoliopsida > Rosales > Rosaceae > Spiraea > Spiraea crenata. Next base: position 1,411,775 of record JAVBHV010000022.1, read on the forward strand.
AAACTTCAACAAAGTAATCAAAAGCTTTTCCCTTCGGAGATCTTCTGCTCACTTTTTTTTTCCAACTAATTCAAAGGAGAAGCTCCACCAAAGGAGGAATTGAGCAAAATCAAAAGAACCTGAAATTCCCAGAAAGAAAGAACCAAACTTTGAGTGAAAAAAGCAATCAAAGATTCAACCCCAGAATCATAGCTGCACTAAGCAAAATCCAAGCAATCTTTAGTAGTCCAAAAATCATTGTGCTATAAAAGTAAGTGCTGGAATTCCGAGAAAAGAAACAAGAACCAACCTTTGAGTGAGAAAACAATCAAAGATGCAACTTTAATAGAATTTCCAATTAATTTTGACTTGTCTCAAAATTATTGTGGCCTTTAAAAGCAGCTGCTGAAACAGAGGAAAATCTGAAGAGACACTAAATGTGAACTAGTGAGATTGACTCCAAATTTTTCTTACAAATCCCAACTACTGAGCAGTATGCTAACTACCCAATTATATATTGTTCAATACCAATCACTCAAGTCAAAGATAACATAAGAAATCAAAGACAGCCCACTTAAAACTAAATCAACATAAGATGAACAGAACAATAAAACAATAACAACATTAACCATAACAAAAACCAACCTTGGTGCCTTTCTCTTTCTCTCTCTTCAACACTTTCTAGCGAATCTCCCACTTTCTCTCTTTAAAGATTTGCTGTTATTCCCCAGAGTTACTGCTGCAGGGAATGGAGCAGTGGTGTTCTCTCGTTGATGCTAGTGAGTGAGGAAAGATGAAATGAAAACAAAAAGAAGTGAAAATAATAATGGCAACCATTTTCTTTCCTCTCTGGTATATTGATTCAGCCAATCAGAAGTAACAGAGGACAGAAATCTATACTCTCAGATTGGGTATGTTTATTATATTTTGGTGATACCATAATGCCCTTGAGGACTGGTGACTATAACAGAAGAACCATTAAGCCTTTTAAGAGTAAAATGGCTGCACACAGAACAGACCACTGAATGCAAGCACAACCCCTAATTTAAAGCAACAGAAAAGGCTGGGATTGTGTACACGTTAGCAGGAAACAAACAACACACAAGAAAGAAACTTGGGCTGGGGTTTTGTGTGACAAAAAAGAACATAATCTAATCCCATTTTTAGCAGGAAAGGTATGTTTTTTTTGGTGGAAGGGGTGACCACAAGGTCATGGACTCTATGCTTGCCCCTTGTTGGACCACTGCTATTGTGGGGGTGCTGTTTTAGACACAGACAGCTTAGTTTCTTTTCTCTTGGTTCAAAGACAACTTGGTTTTAAAACCCAGAAAGAACTAGTCTGAGTTTCTTGGCTGTAGTGTAGTATACCCACACTGTATGCTGAAAGGATGGTAAGAAAAAGTTTGGAATATATTGACAATTTTGTTGTATGAATTGAAAAACTAGTATGAAATGTCATGAGATTCTAGAAGGAAGCAACTTTATGGGTAAAGAGAGAGATTATTACTCACCCTCTCTTTCAATTGATGTAAATTCAAACAGCCAAACATTTAATATACAATCTTCCATCACTTATGGAGAGACTGAAAATGAATACACTCCTCCACACGTTTTCTTTACATATATAAATCTAGAGGAATTGTTTAATATTCCATGACGTGCATTTTGCTGGAAATTAAGTTAAGGTTCGCTTTGAAAATAGAGGGGTTACTTTCTTTCATTTTGGTGCTTAAACTTAAAGAAAGGGCTTCCTTTTGCTATTTGGTGGGGGACCATGCATCTATCAATAGAGGCATGTTAGCCGTAGGTTTTCATTAGTAGAGGCAACAAACCCTATTATATTAGTACCCAAAAAGACAAAATTGTCACGTTAAATCAAAGAATAATATGCATTATTAAATGTGAATTTCTATCATCGCTCCATTGATTAAGAATCGATATAGGACAGATCAAATATTGTTTTTCTACTTTCATGATCTTATTTAACCTAAAAAAAAATCCACCAAACCCCCCCCTTTAAATGAAAAATGGGGTTTTTTTGGGGGCAAACAATGTTATGAGCTGGTGTTTTAACTACTTCTTTTTTTTTTTTTCCCTAAACCAAATTTTTAAACTACCTTTCTAAGAGCAATTACGGTAGATAAGGCAAACTCATAAGGCAAATTTGTTGTTTGATGGCTGATGTCGCATGTTTGCGCTGAGAATTTGCCTTAGTGAAAATCTGTCTCATAGCAGATAAGGGACAAAACTGTTAAGGGCATATTATTATTTTATTATTTTGATATATTTGATATATTAAAACATTCACATATACTATTTTTTAATTAAATAATTAACTCAATAATATTAACACTAATTCAAGCAAACTATTTTTCAATTTTCATGATGTTTTGTTTGACAAATGTTGTCACTATTATTTTTTTACTAGTAAAAAAATAGAATTACCACAATTTTTTGTTCAATAATTACACTTTCAAGAATTACCACAATTTTTTGTTCAATAATTTTTTGTTCTATTAATTACACTTTCACCTATTGTTGCCGTCCCGTAACTCCTCATGAATCCACCTAATTTGGTGGTTCAACGGTAAAATTAATAGCCTAGTTTAGTTTGGTTAAATTACAAAGTTTAGTAGAATTAATTGCAAATAGTTGAAATTTTTTAGACAATGATATTAATTTAAATGTACAAAATAGTGAGAAAAAAATTGTGTGTAGAATGTAGATCAATAAACAATAGTTGAGATACATTTTTTAACCCTAAAAAACATTTGCCTTATGGGTGAGATAAGGCAACTTTGCCTTATGGATGGGGATAAGGCAAAACCCCCGCCCCACATTTGCAGTGAACTAAATGGTCACAACTATACATCATGCAAAAAGAATGCGTCTTATTAAATAAGTTAAATTTAATATTGCACTAAATAAAATAGTACAATAATAAAAATTACAGAATAAATTAGGGACCTCATTAAAAATTTTCACAATATACGAAAGAAAGAAAGAAGAGAATGACCGATCACATTTAGATAATTAACTTGTTGAAACATTGAAACGTGTTTGGACCTCATTGTCTGAAGGTAGACGTATATGCGATTAATCATTTATGCTTGACGGAACAATCCATTTAAGCAAAGTGATTTCACTTTTTATATTGATCTTTGGTTTAACGTCTCGAAAGGGTGTTCTAGCATGTTCACTTTAGGTGCTGATGCACGTGTTATTCTATTAGGATATCACTTGATTTGTCTGTAATGCCAGCTTATCAGCTATTAACTTAGTTTATACTCTGCAACCTATTACGATCTCAAAGGTGTGACTCGAGCCTTAAACAATTATCTCAGCTTAAGATTTGATTTGATTAATGAATTCGCAAAGTGACAAACGTGGTTGAGTGGAGAGTCCGGAGTTGTGCATTAGATTATTAGATAATGTTGTATAATTCAATGCATAACTTATCTAAATGATGTAAACATTTCTACTCCCCGTACCCCGTATACGTGTTACACCCCGAACTGACATGTGAATGTTGATGAACATAGGACCCACCATAAGAACAATATTCTTACACTATTTAACATACTCCAATAATTTCATCTCATTACCTTTTCTTACAAATGGGATGTGCATTTTACCCATTCATCAGCAGTTTTGATTTGAGGTATAGAGCTTATACTTTATAAGAAAAATTAAGAAAAAGAGCAATTCTACATTTCATACTAGGGATTCCTCCGCACATAAGTTTAAAACGACTCGTTTCTATGAAATGGGAAAGTGATGGTGTCCACACATTTGCCAAAGGTGGCATTTCATAAATGGCAGGCCACTCTGTCCACACATTTGTTAAAGAAGACATTTTCTAAATTGGAACTGATTTGATTGTTGATGATGCATTACCTACTGTCCCTGTTTTGATTTGGATTGAAATGAAATTGAATGGAGCATGGTTACAATACTTGAGACAAAATCATTGGACATCAAGAGTTGAGAGAAAGTTTAGTTCAATGAAAATATGTGTTCTCATAATTTTTCAAGTATACGTTGTTGTTATGTGTTTTTAAATTATCGAAATGTTATAATTAGTAACCTGTCCACACCTATTTTTTTTATTTCAATACACCTAATTTTCTCAAAACACTCATCACTTATTTTAGTTAGTTTAAATTTTCTCCTTACACCCATTTTATGTTCCAAAAAAGCCCTTAATCAAATATTGAATTTTTCTCTTTGCACCCATCACTACTCTAACATGTACAAATTAATTTAACAATGCAAATTAACAAAAAAATATTCATAAGAAAATGAATTTATTTCCATTGGTTGAAGAACGCGACACGAAAAAGTCATCAAGATCATGAAATTTCACGAGATATGAAGGCAATGCATCATTTTAACCAAAAACTCAAGTATTATACAATATAATCTATTTACAGTGGATTGAAATGATAAATATGAACCAAACTTTGTATAAATCTTCAATGAGTTCTACTGGAAAACACTAATAATAGAAACTAAAGCGAATCAAAATGAAAGGGATTCAATCATTCAATGCATTCAATCCTCATAGTGTCCTTCCATCAACTTGAAATCATCTTCACCATCATTGGAAATGTACTCTGTAGTAGCTACATCACCTAATCCCAATAGTTGCCTAAATTGATCGATACGACATTGGTAACTCAAGCACAAATATTTTACATTATCATAAGCAAATCGGTGCCACATAGTACAAATTGGTGGAATAGGATGCCCTGGAGTCAAATTTACCGATGAACGAGAGGCTCGCTGCGCTGGCGTTCACGTCTATCAAGACTTGCCGATCGTACGTCGTCAGACCCCGGTGACCTGCCCCCCGCCGCCGCCTCCACCTTTTTTCTTCTCTGATTGGAAGGGTTTTGTTTGATATGTTGGGTGTGGTAAGAAATATTATATTTTATTTTATATATTTTGGGGGTAATTTTACAAAGGATAAAAAAGTAATTGCATAATTCATATGAATAATGAGTGTGGGGAGAGAATTATTGGGTGGGATTCCCGTAACCTAATTAGAAGATTGTTTCTAATCAAAAAATTTCTTACCTAGAAAGTAATACCCTAATTGAATTATCATCAAAATCAATAAAAATCATTTTACATGAGGAAGAGTATTATCCATAAACTTAATGATTTTGACTTATGTAGTGATTGAAAAGTCTGAAGGTTTGAGTAGCTAATAATGATATATTGCAATATATGGTCCGCAAATTTCTGCTGAATACATAACGATTCCATGATTCTATGGAAGAGGCAAGCTAGCTGGAAATTAGGTGTGAAGAACTATTTAGAATTGAACTAATTGAAGTTTTGGGCACCTAGTGAGAAAAAGAATGCAGTTGTTGACTTGTCCCTTAGTACCTAGAGTGTCATTTACCATCTTTGGTCACGCAAGCTTAAACTATTCATTTTGTAAGTTTCATCTTAATCAATGACTGATGTTACATAAATCTTGGCATCTGCATAATTTGGAAAAACGTTATGCATGTAACTACACTAGTGCTTATCCCGTCATACTGTATGTATGGATGCAGGATACACGTTTGAGGAGGTTGAATGGATGATGAGAAAAGAGATCAAATTTGTACAGAAAGTGGTACGAGTAGAAGGGAATCAAGGGAAATGGAATTGGATTTGGATCTTTGAAAGGAAAGATTTTTCAACAACAGTGTCGTTGGCTCTTTGGCTGGGGGATGATGTGGAGAGCAGAATAGAACACAGTTAATTCAATTGTCATGATCACGTGGAGGAGTTCTCATAATGTTTGGAATCTAAAAACATGAATAGATTCTTGGGTTTTTATCTAAACTAGGCCAACCGGCCTAAATCTATTCCAAAATAGGCAAGGGGTAGCGGGCTGTTCTTCAGTAGGCAAATTTGCATAGTGAATTTGCAATTAAATCCCTGGAGATCATAGTGTGCTCATAGTTCATTGTAGTGTTCATAGTTCTCGTAGTGTACTTATAGTACATCGTAGTGTAATCGTAGTTCTCGTAGTGTGATCGTAGTCCTTTATAGTATGTCGTAGTCCATTTCAGAAAAAAATGAATTACTACTCACAATTTGTAATTAAACCCCTAATCTTATAGTATGCACATAGTGCTCCATAGTTATCCATAGTACCTTCATAGTATTACATAGTCATTCATAGTTACTCATAGTCATTCCACAGTTACTCATAGTCATTCATAGTTACTCATAGTAACTGGCCCGTCTTACATTTTCACAGAGGAAGAAGAAGAGCAAGCATGGGTAGAGAGTGCCGCCATCGCCGGACCCCCAAATCGTTGACTGTCATAATCATTGCCATAATCCAACACAAATCCAACACAAATCAAATCCAATTAACCAACACAAACACAATTCCAACACAAACCCAATACAAATCCAATCGAAATTCACCAACACAGACACAAATCCAAACAAATCCAAACAATACTGCGCTAATTGGGAGATGAGGATCTGCGTCGTTGGGGAGGCGATGCAGATCGACGGGATCTCAAAGCTTGACGGGATCTTTGTCTCGGAGCTCGACGGAATCTCGGAGTCCCTTCACCTCCATTGATTGGGTCCCTTGATTACAAGCACTCAATACAAATTACACCCAGAATTCTTTGATCAAAACGTAAAACATCTCATCATTTTCCAGCCACTCAAATTTCAAGTCCAGAAAGTTCAAAACGAAACGAAAAACACAAAGTCAATATGAACAACCAATTCTCTGAACCCCACGACAAATTCGAGACGCCTCCAATCAATAAACTTCGAGTGGGTATCAGTTACAGACAACTAATGATTCAAAAGGATAACTTTTCCACTAGCACCACATGGCCACGATTCGGGTCACTACCGAATCATTCGGCGTTGCCGGTGATGAGCAGGGCCGAGTCCTTGGTAATGTCACAGGACCAGACGGCGCCCTTGTGGCGGCGGTAGGTGTGGAGGCGGTCGCTGTTGCCGGCGAACCAGACGGTGGCGGTGAGATCTGGAGGTGGGCTTCTCCTCCGTCGGCTTCTCCTCTGTAAAAATGGAACTGTAAAAATGGAATTGTAAAGGGGTTTGACCTCTGCAATTAGGCAAAAGTTATGCCTAATTTTAGAACAAATTTAGCTGCCCATCTATTTTAGAATAGATTTGTGTTGGTTGGCCTATTTTAGATAAAAACCCTAGATTCTCTTTCCCAAAATAAGTAACGCAAACCAACAACCCACAAAAAAAGGGCTTTGGGCCTTAGTGTATTATCTTAGTATGTCTTCTTGGTATTGTCTAGTTGTAGAGGCACAATATTTTGACTTGCAATGTCGAGTCAGTCTTATTTTTCATTCCTCATGATTGTAGTTGTATGATTCAGAGGCTGTAGCTTCTTTTATATTAGATATGTCTGCTCATCAAATGCGAAACCTGTCTCATCTGCATAGCTATGTGTATTGGCTTCTTGGTAGTTGTATTCTCTTGGATACCAAGTTATATTTTGATTTTTGAAGTACACACAAAATAGGGGAAATATTAGCAAACTATAATGAGCTATTGGCTACTAGTATCAGGATTTATTGCTTCTGACCGAATTCGGTTAGGGTTTCCAAGTTTTGTACCAATAGCGTTTTGTATGACTCAAGACTTTGGATCAAGATTGATTAAGGATCAATAGGCCTGTATTTATCATGGGCATTCTCAACTATTGGGCTTCCATTCATACTACTACTAGTCTACTACTACCTCTCTTGGCTACTTTAGGCCTTTCACCAACATTTCAATCAAACTCTATTCATTATTCTCTTGAAAAAATTAAAAACTCTACTCAGTATTGATCAATCTTAAGAGATGAATTAGCAAAAGATCAGGGCTATGTTTCTAAACGATTACGCATGATCTTTCATGGACTATTTGGCACTATGTTAGACTACTTGGTAGCCGCGACCAAGAAAATCAAATGCATAAACAAACGTTCAAGAAAACCCTCAAACCAGATTTCAAGGCCGCCCCCAGCAAACTTTCTTTGAAAAATGGACATAAAACGCATCGCCTTTTCAATTTTCTTAAACAAAAAAAATAAGGACACACGACAGAACATGAGTACGTGCCTTAAGGTGCAGATAATTAGGCCGAAAAAGAGAGAGAATTTGTGGTAATTGGGGCCTAAAATTTGTTAGGGGCATGTCTCACGCAATATTCCACATGCAAATTCCCAAGTATTTGGGGATCAATGCAACCTTTCATCAACATCAGAACATGGGACTAATTGTTTTCTTTCCGTTTTTAGTTCTGGTCAATCTTCTCTTCTCCACACAAACGAGCTACTCATGTTGTTGACTCCCCTAGATACCACCCAAATAGCGGGAGCTAGCATATGGTCATCTCACACTCATTTAGGCACGGCCCATTTACTTTTACTCGTCGTACCATCACATTTTTGGGTAAACCAAGTAGTCCGGCATGCCTTATAAATTACCAACCGATCTACTGCATTAATATTGTACCATTCCTTCGTACTGTTAACAACTCTGCTGTCCTCGATGGTCTCTGAAATTGCTAGCATTTATCATCCAGTTGCAAACGAAGCCTAAAACTCCTACGGTTTTTGGTGAAGATCCAACGAAATTACAAATCTCAAACCTTCCAAAGTATATTGTCACGTGTGGCTTGTGGTGGAAATAAACAAGACCGTGGATAAATTTAATTCATTCATTGTCAATTTGGGTTGGTGGTGTTTGTGGCGAATGCCAATGTATATCATAATTGGAAATGCGAGAATCATGATGGTTTTTTTCGTTATTAATATTTTTTTTTTTCAATCCTATCTTTAACAATTGATTATTTTTTTTGGCAACCTTTAACTATTGATGTTGAAAATCCGTGAAGATGTAAGTTGATTCGTTTTACTGTCACGAGTTGCGGGTGTTATATATATATATTATATATATATATATATATTCACATATCCATTACAGATAAGTAAGTATATTAAGAGCAATGTATCATACTTATTTATCTTGGTGAACATTGTACAGCCATTGACATTGAGAAAAGCAAATGAGTACAATGAAACTTTAACCACAATCTTCTGTAAATGAGAGAACTAATACATACAATATATATTGTATAAGCTAGACTAACTGAGCATGTGCGATTAAATTTACATTCATTTGATGGCGCGGCATTATCGGATGAAAGTAAGCTTGCAGCTTTGGGTTGAACATGATTAGTAGCTTGCGAATATGTATCTTCCCAAGAAGTTTCTGGTGGTTAGAGCTGATCTTTTGCACATGAACACCACATGTGCACATCACAAACTCACAAGAGAAAGGCATGATTGTAGTTTGGTCAATCCAAATTCAAAGCTTCAAATCTTTTGTTAATTAATTTGCTCTTTTCGAAAGAAAACAGAAGATAAAATACAAAGATTTCCCTGCATTTTCATTAGCTGCTTCTGCAAAACCAAAAGACAAAGAATCCAAATTATTTACTTGTTTATAAAATTTAAACAAACTCAGAACTAGTCTATTATTTAATATTCATGTCGGCTAGTTTTGTCAGTCAGATTATAATGCAAAATTTTCGGGTATACAAAATCGATATACTTTACTCATTTCATGTTCCCCAAAATAACAAAGAATCTTCTGGAGGAGGTTCTTCACATCATCAATAATTGGGATTACAAACCAAGTTGATGCTCAAAGTTTTGGTCAATTAGCAAACAATAATCCCGTTATTAGAAGAAAGGGATATTGATGCTCAATCAAAAAGCCAACAGGAAATGCGTCAATATTAATGTCCCCTAAGGAAATGATTAAAAACTAAATTACGATATAACGATGCGTTAATACGTGTCAGTCGCACCTCAAGAATTTCTCATCACGAAATCATGTGCACATAAAAGCATACACAAACACATGCAAAGTAAGAAATCAAGCGCAGTGGTTATGTCTTCTTTTCTGTTTTGAACAATGGTCCCACAGTTGAATTCCATGTAGTTTCCTCAAATATAATTGGTGCAATGCAATCTAGCTTTTAGGCTATCAACTTTACCTCTTCAGTTTTGTGATCCACATTGGGGAAAACTATAAATTAGACCCAAATAAAAGCTCGTTCCTTCTCAGGAAACGACATTCTTTGATAGTGATTTGAATAGTAACTGCATTCACTAGGAATGTAGAACGATGGTTGGTAGAAGCCAGATATTTGCATATATATGTTATAATATAAGTGAAATTATTTTAATTTTACATTGGAATATGTCAAGTGAACTTAGGATTACAATTACACCAATTTAATTAGAAATTAACGTACTTTCTGGAGTCTTTTTCGGTCGACACATAGGTTTTGCGCTTGATTGAAAGGGTGGTTAAGGGGCCTAAATTGGCGTTGTTGTGTTCACATATGTAGATGATCCTAGCTCATTGCCAATGCACATGCAATATGAATCAGATGGTCCAGCAAACGCATGATATGATGAATGGAATCAATGGATGATCTCCAATCCTAGCATGGACTGTTTGTGATGATAGGGAATTTGGACCATCCCCCATTGAAGCTATATGGCCAAATTGCCATTCATTATAATTGACTACTCTCGGAAAAAAACCAAATTGATGATACTTCTAGGGGAGACAAACATTTAGGTACTGGTAGAGACCACCTCAATAATCACATTTTCAAGATGCAAACTTGATTCGGCTTAATTCTTCGGGGCTGATCATTTCATTATTACATGTATCGTTTTTGACATAACCAATAAATTGTCTCATCACTAACTAGGCACTCTATTAATCTGCTTTTTTCAATAAAAAGAGCATAACCAAACAATGGCTCCCTAACTCAATTTCAAACACTTACATGTTGCTTTGCTAGATTTGCTTCATTTCATAGGGTACAAAGAAGCAAGGGGAATGAACCGCATTGCATTGCCAGTTGCCACTAGTTTATGTCATTATCAAAACATAATTAAAAAGACAACGACATCTGAGTAGAAGTGATCAATATTACCAATTCTATCCATTTATAATTTCCCTTTTCGATATATGATTAAATCCCATTTCGTTGAAATGCTGCTTTTGGAGATCTTCAAATCCTTGGTGTTTTCTCTCTTTTGTGTCCATACGGACAGCCGTGCTGGACCTCCTTTTTTTTTTAATGCTTATTGTGTTCAGTGGAATTAACTGCAAAGCCAGACCCTATTTCATGCAAATCCATAGGTAGCCTTAATAACCCTGACTTGTAAATTTATGTATGAAATGAATGGCATTCTCTCTCCCTAATCAAATTTATCTATGGACCTGAAGCGGCCATGCATGTGCTGCAACTCTCATCATCGTACTCCCGTCCAAAACCAAAAGTCCCCCAAAGCTTATCCTCTTCCCCCCCAAAGCCCCACCCACCCCAATGCCCCCATGTTGAGCTGTTTCATTTGCATTATTATCATACATGTGCCCCACCCATCCCCCCCTTCCTCCCCTGATGCGTGATTAATTACATACATACTTCAAATTTACCCTAAACACGTGTGACAAACTTTTATTTGAAGTTTATTATTATAAACATAGAAATAGTTATAACCAAATAAAAAAATGAATTGTGATAATTTTTCTGACATAAAACTTGACTATTCTTCCTTCCCAAACTCTATCAACTATCACGAATCCTTAACATGCATGTGATCATGACCTCCAAAATCTTTTATCAATCAGTTGTCCCAATACGACAATGAAAATTCAAGCAAGAACATGAGATGATGAAGATGACACTTCTTCTACATACTCCCAAGTCTCCAATTAGTGCAATATTAGCCACCTAGCTAGACTAAAGCCTATAGGGCCAAAACCGTAATAACAAACAATCTAACTCATCTATATAATATGTCTGAAGTTTCTGAGAGTCACTGTGTCCACACCACAGTCCTCCTCCCCAACTTCGAGTTCCCAAACCAGCTGGCGTCGCACCTGCCTCATCAAACCACCACCTTTACACGGCTTCTTCACTAACTTTCAGACATTTTAACGAACTCCTGGTGAGCACTTAAATTTTACCTTCAAAAATGAGAACCGCCGTGCGCTTCCGTTTAGCGGTCGCCGCCGTCACACTCCTCGCCGTCACATGGGCCGTCCAGGCCTGTCCGCCATCGGACCGCGCCGCCCTGCTCGCGTTCAAGGCGGTGCTCCACGAGCCCCGCTACGGGATATTCAACTCGTGGACGGGCGCCGACTGCTGCCACAACTGGCGCGGCATCAGCTGCGACCCGGAGACCCGCCGGGTCGCCGACATAAACCTCCGCGGCGAGGCCGAGGACCCGATTTACGAGAAGAACCATCGTACCGGTTACATGACGGGCTACATCTCCCCCGCCATCTGCCGCCTCACCCGCCTCTCCGCCGTCACCATTGCCGACTGGAAGGGTATCACCGGCGAGATTCCGAAATGCATCACCAACTTGCCCTTCCTCCGAATCCTCGACCTTATCGGAAACAAAATCTCTGGCCCGATTCCGACCGATATCGGCCGGCTCCACCGCCTCACCGTCCTCAACATCGCCGACAACCTGATCTCGGGCCCGATACCGGCCTCCTTAACCAACCTCTCCAGCCTCATGCACCTCGACCTCCGAAACAACAAAATTTCGGGCGAGTTGCCCCGAGATTTCCACCGGCTCGTCATGCTGAGCCGGGCTTTGCTGAGCCGAAACATGCTAACCGGCCCAATTCCGAGCTCAATCTCTAGAATCTATCGCCTCGCCGACCTCGATCTTTCACTGAACCAGCTCTCCGGTCCGATTCCCGAGTCATTAGGCAAAATGGCGGTTCTCGCCACGCTTAATCTCGATGTCAACAAAATTTCGGGTCCGATACCGCCGAGTTTGATCGTTTCGGACATTAGTAACTTGAACTTGAGCCGAAATTTCCTCCACGGTACTATACCGGATGTTTTCGGGCCGAGATCGTACTTCACTGCCATCGATCTTTCGTTCAATAATTTGAGGGGGAATATCCCGAAATCGATATTGTCGGCTTCTTTTATCGGACATTTGGATTTGAGCCATAACCACCTTTGTGGCCGGATTCCGGCCGGGTCGCCGTTCGATCATCTTGAAGCGTCGTCGTTCAACTACAACGATTGCTTGTGTGGGAAGCCACTAAGAACTTGCTAGAAATGCTAATCCCAAATTCCCCAAATTAGATTATTGCCAATGTGTTTGTATTATTGTAAGAGAAATCAATTTACGTAATATATATGAATGTTGCTGAGGCCTTTATTGAATGTCCCATCTTTCATGCATGTATTACTATTGTATGAATGATTGGGGTCCATATTTGATATTTCCGTCGACCGAAAAAATGGAAAATTCTTTGAAAAGTTACCAAACAGTTCTGTACTTTTGCCTTTTGGAATTTACTCGTGTGTGTGTCATGTGTGTGTGTGTCCGTGACGTTAATGATGTGTTACTGCTGTTGATTAGGAGGCTTCGATCATGTGTTAATACAGTCAATTGTTTGACCCACATACCAAACACAAGCAACGTTGGGTATCCCAAAAACACTATGCTATATATTTGGTTTTAAAACGTAATACTCCCTTCAACATTACTTGAAGCGAGTTGCCAAGAGAAGAATATTACAAATCCATCTTTCATTTGCTCAAACAAAGAGATGAGAAGAATATTCACCAGCTTTCATATCAAGTTCTCAAGCTCATTACAATACAAGTACATGAGAGACATCTGCAAAAATATTACTCCTGTTACATTTCTCAAAGTCTTCGAAAGTAATGATACCGATTGCTAAAAGAGAATTGTGTTTTACACGTCCATCAAATTATCATAGCTGGATGACATTGGTGATTGTACATGCTGAAGACGCACGCAGAGTTGGTGTTGCAATCTCATAGGTATCCTTGTGTCGCCGGCCAGCAATCCCCAAGAGGGGTGCATTCACTGATAAGGAGACCATCCCTATATTGCACAGAAAAGGTTTTCTCCACAATCCAAATGCTTAGTCCCTGCAAGTCAAACAAACCGATTAATAAGCCTAGCCTATCGGAATACCAAAGGGAAACTGCATGACATGAAAAGTATAATCAACTTGGGCGTATGCATGTAAGCAACTGCGACATTTCTCCATGAAAATTGAAAAACAAGTAAAATGCATGATTTTAGTGAAAACAATCCCACTCTGTGATATAGCTTGGTAGGAAAACAACGCATGCAGTGCCAGATAGGATACACCATTATTAATGGATTACTATTTTGAATGGTTAGCATATCTACTCTGCATGGACCAAGCATAACATAATGACGATGACGACCAGCCTTGTGGGCACCCAAACGAAGGGATAGGTACTGAATTCAAGTCATGAGAAGGGAAAGGCGAAGTACCTCCCTCTATGCTACCCAATGAACAAAGGGAGAAAACGATAACTTTCGAACTTAGGAAAACTATCAGTAAATAACAAACCAAAGTTTATGTTTTGATCCTCCTTATACTAAACACTGCATCCTAAGAGACGCAAATTATGCCTTCCCATTCCATTCCTAAACAAAAAATTCCAAGTCCGGTATTCTACATTTATGGTTCCTAACATAGAGCTGGATGTCAACAAGTTCAGTTTGGCATCCTCTACTTTTACTAAATACTCATGCTCGAGGAGCATCATCATACTACATTGATGAATAGTACTTGGCTATATCAGACATTGAGGATCAAAACTCAGCAATGGGAAATTCATGGAATTAGTTTAGCAGAGATGAATGAGTACTTTAGAATCAAGTAATTAAACTACTTAGACAGAACTCAGAAAACCAGGTATTGCATATAATATGTATGATTAAAAAACCAGCACCAAGAGCTGCAGAATGAGACTTTACGTACCAGTACTTAATCAAGCCATCCCATCCACATGTTGCAACCTTACTTGACTCCAAGGGATGCCAAGCCGCCCCAATGCACACCCCCTCATGACATTTGAACTTACTGAACTTTTTGCATGTCTTCCAATCCCAAAACCAGCAGCTACCTTCACCGTCACCCGACAAAACAAACCTTCCATCTGGCGAAAAACCTACTTGGCAAGCATACCCAGCAACAACATGACCAGAAAACCTCTTCTTCTTATTGAGCTGAAACTTCTCCCTAGTGCTGTAAATCAGAATCTGATTGTCCATACTCTGTGCTGCGAGCCAATTCGAATTGGGGTGCAGCGCAATCGATGGCATAGAATGCATATGAGGCTCACTAATATACTTAATAACCACAGGGATCCCAAACTCCCATACGCGAAGCGACTTATCATCGCTGGAAGTAACAAATCTCCTGTTATTATCAACGAATGTAATTGTATTCACAGCACCCAAATGCTGATCATACTCTTGATTGATCTTTCCTTCATTCATATCCCACTGAACAATCTTCTTATCACTCATCCCCGCCAACAACACATTCTGCTTATCCTCATCAGGGTTAAGCTTAACCACATACGGAACCTTCCCGGTCGAAAATGTAGATATCACTTGCCCAGTTTCTGTATCCCAGTACTTGATATTCTTATCATAACTAGCAGTCAAGAACTTACTCCCATCATTCGAAAAGCAAATATCCCGAACCGCCTTCGTATGACCCATGTAAGTTCTCATACATTTACCAGTATTAAAAACATCCCAAATCTTCACTTTGGTGTCCATCCCAGCAGACAGAATCAAATGTCCATACGTAGGGAAGAACCTAATAGCAGAAACACCCTTTGTGTGCCCACTCCAAGTGTGCACCAACCTCTTGGGAATATAACAATGATCATTATTCGCCTTGGCATCTCTCGGCGGCGCAATCCATGACCTACCTTGATAATCCCTCTCTTCTTTCCCATGAAATGTAGTCTTCTCAACCACAGCCTCAACTTTATCACCAGCACCTTTCTCTTCACCTTTCTTCTTAGCATACTCCTCAGCATACTTCTTCTGCTCCTCTGTGAGCTCCGTAGGCAGACCCTCCTTCTTCCCGGCCCACGGGCTATTCTTATTCTTCATCAACCATGAGTCACTCGCCGGGTTTTGGACCTCCTCCGGGTCAACATCAGCATCCTCGTCACCCACATTCTCTTCCATTTCTTTCCTCTTCTCAATCTTCCTCTTCTTCTGCTCATGTTGGGGAATATTATACACCGAAACAGCATCGTTCTTCTTCAATGCATCGAAATCGCCCACGTAATTGTTCCCGGCTGAGGCCGACGGGTCAGCTGCGTAGCCATATTTATGAAAAGTGTTGTACTGCTCGTCGAAAACGAAGGGCTCAATCGAAGCGTCTTCGACGAAACCCAGCTTGTGGTTGCGCATCCCCTGGGCAATGCCGTCCTTGGCGTACGGGTGAGATGGGCCGTATATGGGCGCCCATAGCTGGTCGTAGGTGGGGTTGAAGCCCACGATGTGCTGGGTCGGGTCGATCGGCCGGGTCAGAGACTTCTGGCCCTGGGCCACCGTAAGGGCCAGCATCGTGTCGTCGACATTAGGCGCGGCGGACTTGCCCTGTAAAATCCGAGGCGGCGAGGCGTCCGGCGACGATGGTGCGGAATTAGGGTTTTGGGTTTGCGAAGACGGGTGGTTCAAATCATCGTCCGGAGAGTAAGCTCGGAGAAGATCCATTCACTACAGAAAAGGGGGGAATCTATAAACCCTAAATTCGTTCCTGAATTGAAGAACTGGGGATTTAAAGCAAGATTCAAAATTTCAAAATCGTAAAATTGAATGAGGAAAAATTGGGATCTGAGCTTTACTCACCGAGCTGAAGTCTCTACTTTTTGAGGACGAACAAATTAGGGCACAGGTTTGTTGGCGGGTTCTCGAGCATAAATCGGTTGAAGCTTGGGTTGGAGCAGATCTGCGTGGTTCCGCTCCCGTCGTCGCCGACGCCTTGAATACTTCTTCTCGCCGTCGTCGTCTGCGTGGATCTGCGTTTCTTCGTGCTTGCAGATTGAATTGGCGGAGAAGACTTCCTTCCGTCTTTTTCTACTCTCTGGTTTTTGCCGACTGCTTCAATCATCATCTCTTAATCTGCACCTGTCTTCCACGCACGTGAGACACAAATGGGCTTTGTGTTTCCTTTATTTTACTTGCCTTTTTTAATTGATAGCACAAGCCCAATAGCTCCTCTTCCATTAGGCTGCCGACTCACACTTTTGGGTTAATTAATTTGATCCAATAGTACTTATACATAATTCCAATCAAATAAATCAAATTAAACTTGATACAAATCACTAACCTATTTGTCCAGAATTAAATAAAATTGACTCCAAGTTGACAATAAGCTGGCAAATATGTTCACTAGATTGAACTTAAGAAACAAGAAAAATGCACTTTTGAGTCAAAGAAGGAAGATACTTTGTTTTGTAAGACTGTTACTTTGTGTGTGCTAAATGTATGTCTATGAAAAATATCAGTAAGTTTCGAGCCGATATTGATTTTTAGCAAGGTAAATATACATAATTATTACGTATTTCAATTAAATAATTCAAACTTTGCAAGTACATGTGAATTACAGTTACATTCTTAATATACTAATAGTATTCGACAACTCACTCGATACTTATATTTCATTCACCTAGATAATATACTGAAACTTTTCACTCATTTTTGGTAGAGAAGTAAAGACAATTGATTAAGTAAGCACCATTTTAAAATTGATTAAGTAAGCACCATTTTAACTTTCATTAAAAAAATTGTCATTATTTTCCTCTTTCTTATGAAAATTTGACCGCAATAGATTATATTTTAAAAAATTTATCGAAATTTCCGTACTTTCGAGTATGGGAATTTTTTTAACACTTAACCTTCTAACATTCGCTCCCCTCCTCGAAGAATCCTGGCTCCGCCACTGCCGAGCTGAAGTCTCTGCTTTTTGAGGACGAACAAATTAGGGCACAGGTTTGTTGGCGGGTTCTCGAGCATAAATCGGTTGGAGCTTGGGTTGGAAATTTGGGGGTTTTCTAGGGTTTTCGAGTGGTGTTCGAAGAGGGAAAGAGTGAGAGTTTACCGACTTCGAATAGAAGAAGGATAGGATATGTCATTTTGAGGAAGCAACGCGGGTATTATTGGTATTGTCTACCTGATATATCCGTTGGAAATGACTGTTTTATCCTTTCCAAGTTTCCTTATTCCTTACCCGTTCACGAGTTTCCCGGCCCGGATCTCCTCAGCCCTCCCCTCGGCCGGGGAGTCCTCCGCCCGCGGCCGTTTCTAGGCAGAGCCGCCTTCCCGGAGGTAGGGCACCTTCCGTAGCGCGTCTGCCGGCCCACCCTTCCCGGCGACAGACGGCGGAGCCTTGCTGGGAGCCTTCCCAGCCCCATCCCTTGGCCGGGGGACGTTCAGGATCTCAGCCCCAAACTTGGACCGAGGAGGCAACGGCGGCTCCTGCCGACCAGACTTGCTCCCCCCGGCCCGGATGTCGGGGTGCCGGGACTGACCCTAGCCCCGCCTATCATCGGCCGGCTGCTCCTCCTGTCGCTTGGCCGACCAGCCGCTGTGCCGCCCTTGGCCGCCATGGCCGCCCTGCTGCCCTTGGCCGCTCCGATCGCCCTGCTGCCCGGATCGATGCTCGCTACCGCCACCGCCAGCTGCAAATAGAAAGTGTCAAGTCATCATTCCCGGCAGAAAATTTAAACCGGGATAAAAACCAAAGGCAATCCGGGAAACACGCCTTACCCATGATAAAACCGTACTCTTCAAGTTTTGCCGGGTCGAGCAGCACCTTCTCGTCCCCTCGAGGACGAGGGAGATTACACAGCCGTTGATCGCGTCGATCTCCTCCGGGTAGCAACGGTCCTCTCCTTCTTCTTTCCTGAAACAAAAAATTTGCGACTGTCAGTTCCCGGCCAAATAAATATATACGATAAAATAAAATAAAAAGGGGCATCTCTTTCCTAAGACTACCCACCCGTCGGCACCCATCGCCACCCTGTCTGAATTTCATGGCCCGGCCGCTCTCCCGAGGCACCCCTCCACCCGGACGCCATAAAAAACCTCTTCATCCAGGACTTATGGTTGTTCGGGATCTCGGCGATGAACTTCGGGAAGTCCCGGACAACATCCTTTCGGTGCTTCGCCGGCGTCTTCCTTTTGTCCGCCGGCCTTAGGCGGTCGGCCTCTATCGGTCGGCCACCAACCCTTGGATAGTTTCCTCATCCGGCCGAACGGTTAGCCGGCAGGTCAGCGCCACCATCCCGTCATACGGCTTGGTGGAGGTGAACCCCCAAATATGCCGGATGGATTCATAGCTCGGCTCGGCAAGCCCCTGTTCCCGGAACAGCACATATGTAGCCAGGAGCGGGCCCCAGCTATGAATCCCCACTTGGGCCGGTGAGATATTCGCCCGGAGATGAACATTTGCAGCCACGGATGTATCGGCAGCCGCAGCCCATAGGCAAACGCCTCCGCCCAAATGATGGTAGCATCGTCGGCCGGGTCCGAGAAGTGGACATTCTCATCCGAATCGTATTCCGGGATCCACATTCGGACATAATCCGGGATCTGAAAGACCTCCCTCATCCGGGCGAGGTCGTCGTCCGTGAACTCATTCCGGATGAATGCCCGATCCACCCAGAATCCAGTCAGGGACTCCAGCGACGCATGAGGGATAGCCTCCACAACGTCCTGCTCCTCACTCTCGCTGGCCGGCAACGCCAATGTCACCCCGGCCGAATCACCGCCACGGCCGCCCGAGCCCCGCCCCCTGGCCAGCTCCTCCCTTTCCTTCCGGCCGGGTCAGAGACTTCTGGCCCTGGGCCACCGTAAGGGCCAAACTCGGTTGAAGTTTGGGTTGGAAATTTGGGGGTTTTCTAGGGTTTTCGAGTGGTGTTCGAAGAGGGAAAGAGTGAGAGTTTACCGACTTCGAATAGAAGAAGGATAGGATATGTCATTTTGAGGAAGCAACGCGGGTATTATTGGTATTGTCTACCTGATATATCCGTTGGAAATGACCTTTCCAGTTTCCTTATTCATCCGGTCGACCACCAACCCTTGGATAGTTTCCTCATCCGGCCGAACGGTTAGCCGGCAGGTCAGCGCCAACATTTCAATCAAACTCTATTCATTATTCTCTTGAAAAAATTAAAAACTCTACTCAGTATTGATCAATCTTAAGAGATGAATTAGCAAAAGATCAGGGCTATGTTTCTAAACGATTACGCATGATCTTTCATGGACTATTTGGCACTATGTTAGACTACTTGGTAGCCGCGACCAAGAAAATCAAATGCATAAACAAACGTTCAAGAAAACCCTCAAACCAGATTTCAAGGCCGCCCCCAGCAAACTTTCTTTGAAAAATGGACATAAAACGCATCGCCTTTTCAATTTTCTTAAACAAAAAAAATAAGGACACACGACAGAACATGAGTACGTGCCTTAAGGTGCAGATAATTAGGCCGAAAAAGAGAGAGAATTTGTGGTAATTGGGGCCTAAAATTTGTTAGGGGCATGTCTCACGCAATATTCCACATGCAAATTCCCAAGTATTTGGGGATCAATGCAACCTCTCATCAACATCAGAACATGGGACTAATTGTTTTCTTTCCGTTTTTAGTTCTGGTCAATCTTCTCTTCTCCACACAAACGAGCTACTCATGTTGTTGACTCCCCTAGATACCACCCAAATAGCGGGAGCTAGCATATGGTCATCTCACACTCATTTAGGCACGGCCCATTTACTTTTACTCGTCGTACCATCACATTTTTGGGTAAACCAAGTAGTCCGGCATGCCTTATAAATTACCAACCGATCTACTGCATTAATATTGTACCATTCCTTCGTACTGTTAACAACTCTGCTGTCCTCGATGGTCTCTGAAATTGCTAGCATTTATCATCCAGTTGCAAACGAAGCCTAAAACTCCTACGGTTTTTGGTGAAGATCCAACGAAATTACAAATCTCAAACCTTCCAAAGTATATTGTCACGTGTGGCTTGTGGTGGAAATAAACTAGACCGTGGATAAATTTAATTCATTCATTGTCAATTTGGGTTGGTGGTGTTTGTGGCGAATGCCAATGTATATCATAATTGGAAATGCGAGAATCATGATGGTTTTTTTCGTTATTAATATATTTTTTTTCAATCCTATCTTTAACTATTGATTATTTTTTTTTGGCAACCTTTAACTATTGATGTTGAAAATCCGTGAAGATGTAAGTTGATTCGTTTTACTGTCACGAGTTGCGGGTGTTATATATATATATATTCACATATCCATTACAGATAAGTAGTATATTAAGAGCAATGTATCATACTTATTTATCTTGGTGAACATTGTACAGCCATTGACATTGAGAAAAGCAAATGAGTACAATGAAACTTTAACCACAATCTTCTGTAAATGAGAGAACTAATACATACAATATATATTGTATAAGCTAGACTAACTGAGCATGTGCGATTAAATTTACATTCACTTGATGACGCGGCATTATCGGATGAAAGTAAGCTTGCAGCTTTGGGTTGAACATGATTAGTAGCTTGCGAATATGTATCTTCCCAAGAAGTTTCTGGTGGTTAGAGCTGATCTTTTGCACATGAACACCACATGTGCACATCACAAACTCACAAGAGAAAGGCATGATTGTAGTTTGGTCAATCTAAATTCAAAGCTTCAAATCTTTTGTTAATTAATTTGCTCTTTTCGAAAGAAAACAGAAGATAAAATACAAAGATTTCCCTGCATTTTCATTAGCTGCTTCTGCAAAACCAAAAGACAAAGAATCCAAATTATTTACTTGTTTATAAAATTTAAACAAACTCAGAACTAGTCTATTATTTAATATTCATGTCGGCTAGTTTTGTCAGTCAGATTATAATGCAAAATTTTCGGGTATACAAAATCGATATACTTTACTCATTTCATGTTCCCCAAAATAACAAAGAATCTTCTGGAGGAGGTTCTTCACATCATTAATAATTGGGATTACAAACCAAGTTTATGCTCAAAGTTTTGGTCAATTAGCACACAATAATCCCGTTATTAGAAGAAAGGGATATTGATGCTCAGTCAAAAAGCCAACAGGAAATGCGTCAATATTAATGTCCCCTAAGGAAATGATTAAAAACTAAATTACGATATAACGATGCGTTGATACGTGTCAGTCGCACCTCAAGAATTTCTCATCACGAAATCATGTGCACATAAGAGCATTTCCACCCTTTGCCTCAGGGCAAGAGGCAAAGGGCAAGGAATATACCTAAAAGTCGAGCACTATTCACAGTTGGCCCACCATAATAGTAATCGACTTTCATTTTTGGTTCCATCCGAAAAAGTCAAGGGCAAGGGCGATTACTATTCGTAAATTCATTTTTTAAATTTTTTTATGCAAAAAAGATAGGTTGAATAAATTTGGTATTCTGAATAAATTTGGTGTTTGAATAAATTTGGTGTAAAAATTGGATTGGGTATTTATAGGGAAAATTTTCAAGTTTTTGTCTTGAATAATCGCAACCGTTGACTATTCATAAATTCATTTTTTAAATTTTTTTTATGCAAAAAAGATAGGTTGAATAAATTTAGTATTCTGAATAAATTTGGTGTTTGAATAAATTTGGTGTAAAAATTGGATTAGGTATTTATAGGGAAAAATTTCAAATTTTTGTCTTGAATAATCGCAGCCGTTGGATCAAAAAAGGAAAGCTAGGATTCTGTCACGTGTCCTGGCAACAATAAAGGGCAAAAGCCAAGCCGAGAGGCAGAAACTTGCCTTTTGTCCTGCCTCTTGCCCTTTCAATCTGTACAGTAAAAGACGACTTTTGCAAGGGTGAAAACCCAAATTTTTGCAAGAGCAACATTTTCCTCTTGCCTCTTGCCCTTGCCTCAAGGGTGGAAATGCTCTAAAAGCATACACAAACACATATGCAAAGTAAGAAATCAAGCGCAGTGGTTATGTCTTCTTTTCTGTTTTGAACAATGGTCCCACAGTTGAATTCCATGTAGTTTCCTCAAATATAATTGGTGCAATGCAATCTAGCTTTTAGGCTATCAACTTTACCTCTTCAGTTTTGTGATCCACATTGGGGAAAACTATAAATTAGACCCAAATACAAGCTCGTTCCTTCTCAGGAAACGACATTTTTTGATAGTGATTTGAATAGTAACTGCATTCACTAGGAATATAGAACGATGGTTGGTAGAAGCCAGATATTTGCATATATGTTATAATATAAGTGAAATTATTTTAATTTTACATTGGAATATGTCAAGTGAACTTAGGATTACAATTACACCAATTTAATTAGAAATTAACGTACTTTCGGGAGTCTTTTTCAGTCGACACATAGGTTTTGCGCTTGATTGAAAGGGTGGTTAAGGGGCCTAAATTGGCGTTGTTGTGTTCACACGCTACAACAAACAATGTCATTAGCGACGAACCTTTTCCGAGGGACCCCAAAAATGGTCGAAAAAAGTGGTATTTTCAACCAAAAAATATTTCTCGTCGAAAAGAGATCACAAGGAGTCCACTGGTTTCCAACCAAGACAACGTTGTCGCAAAAAGTCTTAATTTTCATCGAAAATAAAATTGTTTTGGCTGGAAGGGATGGCGCCCATAATAATAACGATGAAATTTGTGGTGGTCAGTAATGCTGAAGACTATTTCCGAGGACAATCATGGCTGGTTGGTAATAATTAGTCTATTTCCGAGGGGAACTGATTGTTTGTCGGAAATAATGTGCTTTTCCAAAAAGTGATACTCCACTTAAGGTGCGATTATCAGAAAAGTAAAAAGAAGACAAACTCTCGCGTCTTCTAAATTTCCCTAGACGCCGCCGGCAACCATGAAAACTTCATCCCTCTCTTCATCCTTCTTGCCGCCAACAGAAGACAGAACCAAATTTCAATACATCGGGTAAGCACCTCTGATCCTATCCTTCTTCTTCTTCCATGTCATGGGGCTGGATAATCTGATTTTATTTGAGAGTTAGGGCATTTGAATTTACTTTCATAGTAAAAGGGGTTTTTTTTTTCAATCAATCTGTGTCCTATTATGGTGAATGGTATGGGTTTACGAAATCGAACAGGTACGCTCTTCGACTCCGATTTAGGGTTTGCTCTATTTCGCGTTCGTGGTCTGTCAATTTAGGGGTCTGAAGTCTGGGGATTAGGCGCGTAATCGAGATCCAATTTCTGGCGACTCCTCATGGTCTCCAACTTTGCTCTGCGAGGTTAGCTTCGATCCCCTCTTTCATGTCTTTCATTTGATTTGCGGTTTGGAATTGGATTGTTTGATCAATTTGGGTAAAATTATATTGATTGGGGTTAGCGATTTGTTCTTGCGATGCAACGAAAGGATTAATTATTTGTAACTCTGAAGTTTTGATTTAGTAGGATGCCATGGTTCTTGCAATCATATAAACTGGTGTGTATTCTGCCAGTCAAGCGATTCCCATTTTCATGTATAGTATGTTTGCAAAACTTGTAAATCATCAATGTAATGGGCTCTTCAATTGCCTATGATACTCATAATTTATCTGGTTGATGTTTAAGGGGGCTGATGAAGCAAGCTGCGGTTACTCACTCTGTTAAGTACTTGGTAGCCCACGGCGACTACAGAGGTGATGGAGATAATTGGTTCTTTTGATTACTTTTAGTCATGTTCTTTTCTGTTCTGTTTTGGCTGATATGCCTTTACGTTGTGGTTGGGTTGCTCATACACGTCTTTTCTTTTTTGTTGTTTATTGATCTATATAGCCTGATTATAATTTTCTTTCCTTGTGTGATGTAAGGATAATAGCTTGTGCTAATGTTCTCATTGCCATCCCAGTTATTGGGCATAAGCAAGCCTAATACTATCAACTGCATATCTGACTGACTAGTTCAATCAACTTAATATAAGTTTTTTTTGACGCACATACATTTGGAGTTATTCAATATGAGAGTTTGTAACACTGTATATAGACAGCTAAGCTGCCTTTTTACTTTTGGATATAGGCTTTGCCTATCTATATGGATGGTAGTTCTTACAGGGATCTTGCATTCTGCACTATATGAGCGTTGATTATGTTTAATGTATTGAAAAATAGTATTAATCTTACTTTACTTTAGATTGTTCACGTTGTGCAATTCATAAGAGGTTGGTGCGTATGATTTTCCCCTATTTGAAGAAGAGAGGAGATGATGGAGGTGGAGCTTGAAGGAAGCTGATTGACATGCAGATCTTGAGGAAGACATGAAGTCTGCGCTAAACCTACTGGTTGGATAATAAATGTAGTTTAGGTTTGTAATTCGTAGATTGAATTTATGCTGTGTATCTGTTATTCCACTCTCCTATCAGACAATTTGTATTAATTTTGCTATACCAGTAATAATATTATTTTGGTAATTGGAAACAATTTTCTGGTGTAATAATAATTTTTTTTGGATTATTTTCTGTTTTTTCCGACGGCCAACACCGTTAAAAATAGT
Source organism: Spiraea crenata (assembly GCA_033992175.1). NCBI lineage: Eukaryota > Viridiplantae > Streptophyta > Magnoliopsida > Rosales > Rosaceae > Spiraea > Spiraea crenata. Next base: position 1,437,196 of record JAVBHV010000022.1, read on the forward strand.
TCCTGCGACGAACAATTGAATGCATTGCGACGGTATGGTTGGTCGAAAATGATTTTGCCTTGTCGTTAGAGAAACTCATTTGCAACGAAAATTGAGCAATGTCGACAGCAGCTTGCCGTTGGTAATATACCTATTAGCGACGACTGGTCGCTGGTAAAGTATTTACTAGGGAAGCATTTCCGACGACAAGCGACGGCTCATTTTCGTCGCAAAAAGGTATTTCCGACGGGAATCGGGCTTTACCGACAGCTTTTGGCCCTCGCTAATGAATTTCTTTTTTGTAGTGTACATATGTAGATGATCCTAGCTCATTGCCAATGCACATGCAATATGAATCAGATGGTCCACCAAACGCATGATATGATGAATGGAATCAATGGATGATCTCCAATCCTAGCATGGACTGTTTGTGATGATAGGGAATTTGGACCATCCCCCATTGAAGCTATATGGCCAAATTGCCATTCATTATAATTGACTACTCTCGGAAAAAAACCAAATTGATGATACTTTTAGGGGAGACAAACATTTAGGTACTGGTAGAGACCACCTCAATAATCACATTTTCAAGATGCAAACTTGATTCGGCTTAATTCTTCGGGCTGATCATTTCATTATTACATGTATCGTTTTTGACATAACCAATAAATTGTCTCATCACTAACTAGGCACTCTATTAATCTGCTTTTTTCAATAAAAAGAGCATAACCAAACAATGGCTCCCTAACTCAATTTCAAACACTTACATGTTGCTTTGCTAGATTTGCTTCATTTCATAGGGTACAAAGAAGCAAGGGGAATGAACCGCATTGCATTGCCAGTTGCCACTAGTTTATGTCATTATCAAAACATAATTAAAAAGACAATGACATCTGAGAAGAAGTGGTCAATATTACCAATTCTATCCATTTATAATTTCCCTTTTCGATATATTATTAAATCCCATTTCGTTGAAATGCTGCTTTTGGAGATCTTCAAATCCTTGGTGTTTTCTCTCTTTTGTGTCGATACGGACAGCCGTGCTGGACCTCCTTTTTTTTTTAATGCTTATTGTGTTCAGTGGAATTAACTGCAAAGCCAGACCCTATTTCATGCAAATCCATAGGTAGCCTTAATAACCCTGACTTGTAAATTTATGTATGAAATGAATGGCATTCTCTCTCCCTAATCAAATTTATCTATGGACCTGAAGCTGCAGCTCTCATCATCGTACTCCCGTCCAAAACCAAAAGTCCCCCAAAGCTTATCCTCTTCCCCCCCAAAGCCCCACCCACCCCAATGCCCCCATGTTGAGCTGTTTCATTTGCATTATTATCATACATGTGCCCCACCTGATGCGTGATTAATTACATACATACTTCAAATTTACCCTAAACACGTGTGACAAACTTTTATTTGAAGTTTATTATTATAAACATAGAAATAGTTATAACCAAATAAAAAAATGAATTGTGATAATTTTTCTGACGTAAAACTTGACTATTCTTCCTTCCCAAACTCTATCAACTATCACGAATCCTTAACATGCATGTGATCATGACCTCCAAAATCTTTTATCAATCAGTTGTCCCAATACGACAATGAAAATTCAAGCAAGAACATGAGATGATGAAGATGACACTTCTTCTACATACTCCCAAGTCTCCAATTAGTGTAATATTAGCCACCTAGCTAGACTAAAGCCTATAGGGCCAAAACCGTAATAACAAACAATCTAACGCATCTATATAATATGTCTGAAGTTTCTGAGAGTCACTGAGTCCACACCACAGTCCTCCTCCCCAACTTCGAGTTCCCAAACCAGCCGGCGTCGCACCTGCCTCATCAAACCACCACCTTTACACGGCTTCTTCACTAACTTTCAGACGTTTTAACGAACACCTGGTGAGCATCTAAATTTTACCTTAAAAAATGAGAACCGCCGTGCGCTTCCGTTTAGCGGTCGCCGCCGTCATACTCCTCGCCGTCACATGGGCCGTCCAGGCCTGTCCGCCATCGGACCGCGCCGCCCTGCTCGCGTTCAAGGCGGTGCTCCACGAGCCCCGCTACGGGATATTCAACTCGTGGACGGGCGCCGACTGCTGCCGCAACTGGCGCGGCATCAGCTGCGACCCGGAGACCCGCCGGGTCGCCGACATAAACCTCCGCGGTGAGGCCGAGGACCCGATTTACGAGAAGAACCATCGTACGGGTTACATGACGGGCTACATCTCCCCCGCCATCTGCCGCCTCACCCGCCTCTCCGCCGTCACCATTGCCGACTGGAAGGGTATCACCGGCGAGATTCCGAAATGCATCACCAACTTGCCCTTCCTCCGAATCCTCGACCTTATCGGAAACAAAATCTCCGGCCCGATTCCGACCGATATCGGCCGGCTCCACCGTCTCACCGTCCTCAACATCGCCGACAACCTGATCTCGGGCCCGATACCGGCCTCCTTAACCAACCTCTCCAGCCTCATGCACCTCGACCTCCGAAACAACAAAATTTCGGGCGAGTTGCCCCGAGATTTCCACCGGCTCGTCATGCTGAGCCGGGCTTTGCTGAGCCGAAACATGCTAACCGGCCCAATTCCGAGCTCAATCTCTAGAATCTATCGCCTCGCCGACCTCGATCTTTCACTGAACCAGCTCTCCGGTCCGATTCCCGAGTCATTAGGCAAAATGGCGGTTCTCGCCACGCTTAATCTCGATGTCAACAAAATTTCGGGTCCGATACCGCCGAGTTTGATCGTTTCGGACATTAGTAACTTGAACTTGAGCCGAAATTTCCTCCACGGTACTATACCGGATGTTTTCGGGCCGAGATCGTACTTCACTGCCATCGATCTTTCGTTCAATAATTTGAGGGGGAATATCCCGAAATCGATATTGTCGGCTTCTTTTATCGGACATTTGGATTTGAGCCATAACCACCTTTGTGGCCGGATTCCGGCCGGGTCGCCGTTCGATCATCTTGAAGCGTCGTCGTTCAACTACAACGATTGCTTGTGTGGGAAGCCACTAAGAACTTGCTAGAAATGCTAATCCCAAATTCCCCAAATTAGATTATTGCCAATGTGTTTGTATTATTGTAAGAGAAATCAATTTACGTAATATATATGAATGTTACTGAGGCCTTTATTGAATGTCCCATCTTTCATGCATGTATTACTATTGTATGAATGATTGGGGTCCATATTTGATATTTCCGTCGACCGAAAAAATGGAAAATTCTTTGAAAAGTTACCAAACAGTTCTGTACTTTTGCCTTTTGGAATTTACTCATGTGTGTGTGTGTCCGTGACGTTAATGATGTGTTACTGCTGTTGATTAGGAGGCTTCGATCATGTGTTAATACAGTCAATTGTTTGACCCACATACCAAACACAAGCAACGTTGGGTATCCCAAAAACACTATGCTATATATTTGGTTTTAAAACGTAATACTCCCTTCAACATTACTTGAAGCGAGTTGCCAAGAGAAGAATATTACAAATCCATCTTTCATTTGCTCAAACAAAGAGATGAGAAGAATATTCACCAGCTTTCATATCAAGTTCTCAAGCTCATTACAATACAAGTACATGAGAGACATCTGCAAAAATACTCCTGTTACATTTCTCAAAGTCTTCGAAAGTAATGATACCGATTGCTAAAAGAGAATTGTGTTTTACACGTCCATCAAATTATCATAGCTGGATGACATTGGTGATTGTACATGCTGAAGACGCACGCAGAGTTGGTGTTGCAATCTCATAGGTATCCTTGTGTCGCCGGCCAGCAATCCCCAAGAGGGGTGCATTCACTGATAAGGAGACCATCCCTATATTGCACAGAAAAGGTTTTCTCCACAATCCAAATGCTTAGTCCCTGCAAGTCAAACAAACCGATTAATAAGCCTAGCCTATCGGAATACCAAAGGGAAACTGCATGACATGAAAAGTATAATCAACTTGGGCGTATGCATGTAAGCAACTGCGACATTTCTCCATGAAAATTGAAAAACAAGTAAAATGCATGATTTTAGTGAAAACAATCCCACTCTGTGATATAGCTTGGTAGGAAAACAACGCATGCAGTGCCAGATAGGATACACCATTATTAATGGATTACTATTTTGAATGGTTAGCATATCTACTCTGCATGGACCAAGCATAACATAATGACGATGACGACCAGCCTTGTGGGCACCCAAACGAAGGGATAGGTACTGAATTCAAGTCATGAGAAGGGAAAGGCGAAGTACCTCCCTCTATGCTACCCAATGAACAAAGGGAGAAAACGATAACTTTCGAACTTAGGAAAACTATCAGTAAATAACAAACCAAAGTTTATGTTTTGATCCTCCTTATACTAAACACTGCATCCTAAGAGACGCAAATTATGCCTTCCCATTCCATTCCTAAACAAAAAATTCCAAGTCCGGTATTCTACATTTATGGTTCCTAACATAGAGCTGGATGTCAACAAGTTCAGTTTGGCATCCTCTACTTTTACTAAATACTCATGCTCGAGGAGCATCATCATACTACATTGATGAATAGTACTTGGCTATATCAGACATTGAGGATCAAAACTCAGCAATGGGAAATTCATGGAATTAGTTTAGCAGAGATGAATGAGTACTTTAGAATCAAGTAATTAAACTACTTAGACAGAACTCAGAAAACCAGGTATTGCATATAATATGTATGATTAAAAAACCAGCACCAAGAGCTGCAGAATGAGACTTTACGTACCAGTACTTAATCAAGCCATCCCATCCACATGTTGCAACCTTACTTGACTCCAAGGGATGCCAAGCCGCCCCAATGCACACCCCCTCATGACATTTGAACTTACTGAACTTTTTGCATGTCTTCCAATCCCAAAACCAGCAGCTACCTTCACCGTCACCCGACAAAACAAACCTTCCATCTGGCGAAAAACCGACTTGGCAAGCATACCCAGCAACAACATGACCAGAAAACCTCTTCTTCTTATTGAGCTGAAACTTCTCCCTAGTGCTGTAAATCAGAATCTGATTGTCCATACTCTGTGCTGCGAGCCAATTCGAATTGGGGTGCAGCGCAATCGATGGCATAGAATGCATATGAGGCTCACTAATATACTTAATAACCACAGGGATCCCAAACTCCCATACGCGAAGCGACTTATCATCGCTGGAAGTAACAAATCTCCTGTTATTATCAACGAATGTAATTGTATTCACAGCACCCAAATGCTGATCATACTCTTGATTGATCTTTCCTTCATTCATATCCCACTGAACAATCTTCTTATCACTCATCCCCGCCAACAACACATTCTGCTTATCCTCATCAGGGTTAAGCTTAACCACATACGGAACCTTCCCGGTCGAAAATGTAGATATCACTTGCCCAGTTTCTGTATCCCAGTACTTGATATTCTTATCATAACTAGCAGTCAAGAACTTACTCCCATCATTCGAAAAGCAAATATCCCGAACCGCCTTCGTATGACCCATGTAAGTTCTCATACATTTACCAGTATTAAAAACATCCCAAATCTTCACTTTGGTGTCCATCCCAGCAGACAGAATCAAATGTCCATACGTAGGGAAGAACCTAATAGCAGAAACACCCTTTGTGTGCCCACTCCAAGTGTGCACCAACCTCTTGGGAATATAACAATGATCATTATTCGCCTTGGCATCTCTCGGCGGCGCAATCCATGACCTACCTTGATAATCCCTCTCTTCTTTCCCATGAAATGTAGTCTTCTCAACCACAGCCTCAACTTTATCACCAGCACCTTTCTCTTCACCTTTCTTCTTAGCATACTCCTCAGCATACTTCTTCTGCTCCTCTGTGAGCTCCGTAGGCAGACCCTCCTTCTTCCCGGCCCACGGGCTCTTCTTATTCTTCATCAACCATGAGTCACTCGCCGGGTTTTGGACCTCCTCCGGGTCAACATCAGCATCCTCGTCACCCACATTCTCTTCCATTTCTTTCCTCTTCTCAATCTTCCTCTTCTTCTGCTCATGTTGGGGAATATTATACACCGAAACAGCATCGTTCTTCTTCAATGCATCGAAATCGCCCACGTAATTGTTCCCGGCTGAGGCCGACGGGTCAGCTGCGTAGCCATATTTATGAAAAGTGTTGTACTGCTCGTCGAAAACGAAGGGCTCAATCGAAGCGTCTTCGACGAAACCCAGCTTGTGGTTGCGCATCCCCTGGGCAATGCCGTCCTTGGCGTACGGGTGAGATGGGCCGTATATGGGCGCCCATAGCTGGTCGTAGGTGGGGTTGAAGCCCACGATGTGCTGGGTCGGGTCGATCGGCCGGGTCAGAGACTTCTGGCCCTGGGCCACCGTAAGGGCCAGCATCGTGTCGTCGACATTAGGCGCGGCGGACTTGCCCTGTAAAATCCGAGGCGGCGAGGCGTCCGGCGACGATGGTGCGGAATTAGGGTTTTGGGTTTGCGAAGACGGGTGGTTCAAATCATCGTCCGGAGAGTAAGCTCGGAGAAGATCCATTCACTACAGAAAAGGGGGGAATCTATAAACCCTAAATTCGTTCCTGAATTGAAGAACTGGGGATTTAAAGCAAGATTCAAAATTTCAAAATCGTAAAATTGAATGAGGAAAAATTGGGATCTGAGCTTTAGTCACCGAGCTGAAGTCTCTACTTTTTGAGGACGAACAAATTAGGGCACAGGTTTGTTGGCGGGTTCTCGAGCATAAATCGGTTGAAGCTTGGGTTGGAGCAGATCTGCGTGGTTCCGCTCCCGTCGTCGCCGACGCCTTGAATACTTCTTCTCGCCGTCGTCGTCTGCGTGGATCTGCGTTTCTTCGTGCTTGCAGATTGAATTGGCGGAGAAGACTTCCTTCCGTCTTTTTCTACTCTCTGGTTTTTGCCGACTGCTGATGTTGGCTTGCGAGTATCTGCACCTGTCTTCCACGCACGTGAGACACAAATGGGCTTTGTGTTTCCTTTATTTTACTTGTCTTTTTTAATTGATAGCACAAGCCCAATAGCTCCTCTTCCATTAGGCTGCCGACTCACACTTTTGGGTTAATTAATTTGATCCAATAGTACTTATACATAATTCCAATCAAATAAATCAAATTAAACTTGATACAAATCACTAACCTATTTGTCCAGAATTAAATAAAATTGACTCCAAGTTGACAATAAGCTGGCAAATATGTTCACTAGATTGAACTTAAGAAACAAGAAAAATGCACTTTTGAGTCAAAGAAGGAAGATACTTTGTTTTGTAAGAATGTTACTTTGTGTGTGCTAAACGTATGTCTATGAAAAATATCAGTAAGTTTCGAGCCGATATTGATTTTTAGCAAGGTAAATATATATAATTATTACGTATTTCAATTAAATAATTCAAACTTTGCAAGTACATGTGAATTACAGTTACATTCTTAATATACTAATAGTATTCGACAACTCACTCGATACTTATATTTCATTCACCTAGATAATATACTGAAACTTTTCACTCATTTTTGGTAGAAGTAAAGACAAGTAAAGACATTTTAAAATTGATTAAGTAAGCACCATTTTAAAATTGATTAAGTAAGCACCATTTTAACTTTCATTAAAAAAATTGTCATTATTTTTCTCTTTCTTATGAAAATTTGACCGCAATAGATTATATTTTAAAAAATTTATCGAAATTTCCGTACTTTCGAGTATGGGAATTTTTTTAACACTTAACCTTCTAACATTCGCTCCCCTCCTCGAAGAATCCTGGCTCCGCCACTGCCGAGCTGAAGTCTTTGCTTTTTGAGGACGAACAAATTAGGGCACAGGTTTGTTGGCGGGTTCTCGAGCATAAATCGGTTGGAGCTTGGGTTGGAAATTTGGGGGTTTTCTAGGGTTTTCGAGTGGTGTTCGAAGAGGGAAAGAGTGAGAGTTTACCGACTTCGAATAGAAGAAGGATAGGATATGTCATTTTGAGGAAGCAACGCGGGTATTATTGGTATTGTCTACCTAATATATCCGTTGGAAATGACTGTTTTATCCTTTCCAAGTTTTCTTATTCCTTACCCGTTCACGAGCTTCCCGGCCCGGATCTCCTCAGCCCTCCCCTCGGACGGGGAGTCCTCCGCCCGCGGCCGTTTCTCGGCAGAGCCGCCTTCCCGGAGGTGGGGCACCTTCCGTAGCGCGTCTGCCGGCCCACCCTTCCCGGCGACAGACGGCGGAGCCTTGCTGGGAGCCTTCCCAGCCCCATCCCTTGGCCGGGGGACTTTCAGGATCTCAGCCCCAAACTTGGACCAAGGAGGCAACGGCGGCTCCTGCCGACTAGACTTGCTCCCCCCGGCCCGGATGTCGGGGTGCCGGGACTGACCCTAGCCCCGCCTATCATCGGCCGGCTGCTCCTCCTGTCGCTCGGCCGACCAGCCGCTGTGCCGCCCTTGGCCGCCATGGCCGCCTTGGCCGCCCTGCTGCCCTTGGCCGCTCCGATCGCCCTGCTGCCCGGATCGATGCTCGCTACCGCCACCGCCAGCTGCAAATAGAAAGTGTCAAGTCATCATTCCCGGCAGAAAATTTAAACCGGGATAAAAACCAAAGGCAATCCGGGAAACACGCCTTACCCATGATAAAACCGTACTCTTCAAGTTTTGCCGGGTCGAGCAGCACCTTCTCATCCCTCTCAGTACGAGGGAGATTACACAGCCGGTTGATCGCGTCGATCTCCTGCCGGGTAGCAACGGTCCTCTCCTTCTTCTTTCCTGAAACAAAAAATTTGCGACTGTCAGTTCCCGGCCAAATAAATATATACGATAAAATAAAATAAAAAGGGGCATCTCTTTCCTAAGACTACCCACCCGTCGGCACCCATCGCCACCCTGTCTGAATTTCATGGCCCGGCCGCTCTCCCGGGGCACCCCTCCACCCGGACGCCATAAAAAACCTCTTCATCCAGGACTTATGGTTGTTCGGGATCTCGGCGATGAACTTCGGGAAGTCCCGGACAACATCCTTCCGGTGCTTCGCCGGCGTCTTCCTTTTGTCCGCCGGCCTTAGGCGGTCGGCCTCTATTCGGTCGGCCACCAACCCTTGGATAGTTTCCTCATCCGGCCGAACGGTTAGCCGGCAGGTCAGCGCCACCATCCCGCCATACGGCTTGGTGGAGGTGAACCCCCAAATATGCCGGATGGATTCATAGCTCGGCTCGGCAAGCCCCTGTTCCCGGAACAGCACATATGTAGCCAGGAGCCGGGCCCAGCTATGAATCCCCACTTGGGCCGGTGAGATATTCGCCCGGGAGATGAACATTTGCAGCCACGGATGTATCGGCAGCCGCAGCCCATAGGCAAACGCCTCCGCCCAAATGATGGTAGCATAGTCGGCCGGGTCCGAGAAGTGGACATTCTCATCCGAATCGTATTCTGGGATCCACATTCGGACATAATCCGGGATCTGAAAGACCTCCCTCATCCGGGCGAGGTCGTCGTCCGTGAACTCATTCCGGATGAATGCCCGATCCACCCAGAATCCAGTCAGGGACGCCAGCGACGCATGAGGGATAGCCTCCACAACGTCCTGCTCCTCACTCTCGCTGGCCGGCAACGCCAATGTCACCCCGGCCGAATCACCACCACGGCCGCCCGAGCCCCGCCCCCTGGCCAGCTCCTCCCGTTCCTTCCGGCCGGGTCAGAGACTTCTGGCCCTGGGCCACCGTAAGGGCCAAACTCGGTTGAAGTTTGGGTTGGAAATTTGGGGGTTTTCTAGGGTTTTCGAGTGGTGTTCGAAGAGGGAAAGAGTGAGAGTTTACCGACTTCGAATAGAAGAAGGATAGGATATGTCATTTTGAGGAAGCAACGCGGGTATTATTGGTATTGTCTACCTGATATATCTGTTGGAAATGACTGTTTTATCCTTTCCAAGTTTCCTTATTCCTCATCAATCTCAGGCGGTCGGCCTCTATCCGGTCGACCACCAACCCTTGGATAGTTTCCTCATCCCGCCGAACGGTTAGCCGGCAGGTCAGCGCCAACATTTCAATCAAACTCTATTCATTATTCTCTTGAAAAAATTAAAAACTCTACTCAGTATTGATCAATCTTAAGAGATGAATTAGCAAAAGATCAGGGCTATGTTTCTAAACGATTACGCATGATCTTTCATGGACTATTTGGCACTATGTTAGACTACTTGGTAGCCGCGACCAAGAAAATCAAATGCATAAACAAACGTTCAAGAAAACCCTCAAACCAGATTTCAAGGCCGCCCCCAGCAAACTTTCTTTGAAAAATGGACATAAAACGCATCGCCTTTTCAATTTTCTTAAACAAAAAAAATAAGGACACACGACAGAACATGAGTACGTGCCTTAAGGTGCAGATAATTAGGCCGAAAAAGAGAGAGAATTTGTGGTAATTGGGGCCTAAAATTTGTTAGGGGCATGTCTCATGCAATATTCCACATGCAAATTCCCAAGTATTTGGGGATCAATGCAACCTCTCATCAACATCAGAACATGGGACTAATTGTTTTCTTTCCGTTTTTAGTTCTGGTCAATCTTCTCTTCTCCACACAAACGAGCTACTCATGTTGTTGACTCCCCTAGATACCACCCAAATAGCGGGAGCTAGCATATGGTCATCTCACACTCATTTAGGCACGGCCCATTTACTTTTACTCGTCGTACCATCACATTTTTGGGTAAACCAAGTAGTCCGGCATGCCTTATAAATTACCAACCGATCTACTGCATTAATATTGTACCATTCCTTCGTACTGTTAACAACTCTGCTGTCCTCGATGGTCTCTGAAATTGCTAGCATTTATCATCCAGTTGCAAACGAAGCCTAAAACTCCTACGGTTTTTGGTGAAGATCCAACGAAATTACAAATCTCAAACCTTCCAAAGTATATTGTCACGTGTGGCTTGTGGTGGAAATAAACTAGACCGTGGATAAATTTAATTCATTCATTGTCAATTTGGGTTGGTGGTGTTTGTGGCGAATGCCAATGTATATCATAATTGGAAATGCGAGAATCATGATGGTTTTTTTCGTTATTAATATATTTTTTTTCAATCCTATCTTTAACTATTGATTTTTTTTTTTTTGGCAACCTTTAACTATTGATGTTGAAAATCCGTGAAGATGTAAGTTGATTCGTTTTACTGTCACGAGTTGCGGGTGCTATATATATATATATTCACATATCCATTACAGATAAGTAGTATATTAAGAGCAATGTATCATACTTATTTATCTTGGTGAACATTGTACAGCCATTGACATTGAGAAAAGCAAATGAGTACAATGAAACTTTAACCACAATCTTCTGTAAATGAGAGAACTAATACATACAATATATATTGTATAAGCTAGACTAACTGAGCATGTGCGATTAAATTTACATTCACTTGATGACGCGGCATTATCGGATGAAAGTAAGCTTGCAGCTTTGGGCTGAACATGATTAGTAGCTTGCGAATATGTATCTTCCCAAGAAGTTTCTGGTGGTTAGAGCTGATCTTTTGCACATGAACACCACATGTGCACATCACAAACTCACAAGAGAAAGGCATGATTGTAGTTTGGTCAATCCAAATTCAAAGCTTCAAATCTTTTGTTAATTAATTTGCTCTTTTCGAAAGAAAACAGAAGATAAAATACAAAGATTTCCCTGCATTTTCATTAGCTGCTTCTGCAAAACCAAAAGACAAAGAATCCAAATTATTTACTTATTTATAAAATTTAAACAAACTCAGAACTAGTCTATTATTTAATATTCATGTCGGCTAGTTTTGTCAGTCAGATTATAATGCAAAATTTTCGGGTATACAAAATCGATATACTTTACTCATTTCATGTTCCCCAAAATAACAAAGAATCTTCTGGAGGAGGTTCTTCACATCATTAATAATTGGGATTACAAACCAAGTTTATGCTCAAAGTTTTGGTCAATTAGCACACAATAATCCCGTTATTAGAAGAAAGGGATATTGATGCTCAGTCAAAAAGCCAACAGGAAATGCGTCAATATTAATGTCCCCTAAGGAAATGATTAAAAACTAAATTACGATATAACGATGCGTTGATACGTGTCAGTCGCACCTCAAAAATTTCTCATCACTAAATCATGTGCACATAAAAGGGCATTTCCACCCTTTGCCTCAGGGCAAGAGGCAAAGGGCAAGGAATATACCTAAAAGTCGAGCACTATTCACAGTTGGCCCACCATAATAGTAATCGACTTTCATTTTTGGTTCCATCCGAAAAAGTCAAGGGCAAGGGCGATTACTATTCGTAAATTCATTTTTTAAATTTTTTTATGCAAAAAAGATAGGTTGAATAAATTTGGTATTCTGAATAAATTTGGTGTTTGAATAAATTTGGTGTAAAAATTGGATTGGGTATTTATAGGGAAAATTTTCAAGTTTTTGTCTTGAATAATCGCAACCGTTGACTATTCATAAATTCATTTTTTAAATTTTTTTTATGCAAAAAAGATAGGTTGAATAAATTTAGTATTCTGAATAAATTTGGTGTAAAAATTGGATTAGGTATTTATAGGGAAAAATTTCAAATTTTTGTCTTGAATAATCGCAGCCGTTGGATCAAAAAAGGAAAGCTAGGATTCTGCCACGTGTCCTGGCAACAATAAAGGGCAAAAGCCAAGCCGAGAGGCAGAAACTTGCCTTTTGTCCTGCCTCTTGCCCTTTCAATCTGTACAGTAAAAGACGACTTTTGCAAGGGTGAAAACCCAAATTTTTGCAAGAGCAACATTTTCCTCTTGCCTCTTGCCCTTGCCTCAAGGGTGGAAATGCTCTAAAAGCATACACAAACACATATGCAAAGTAAGAAATCAAGCGCAGTGGTTATGTCTTCTTTTCTGTTTTGAACAATGGTCCCACAGTTGAATTCCATGTAGTTTCCTCAAATATAATTGGTGCAATGCAATCTAGCTTTTAGGCTATCAACTTTACCTCTTCAGTTTTGTAATCCACATTGGGGAAAACTATAAATTAGACCCAAATACAAGCTCGTTCCTTCTCAGGAAACGACATTCTTTGATAGTGATTTGAATAGTAACTGCATTCACTAGGAATATAGAACGATGGTTGGTAGAAGCCAGATATTTGCATATATGTTATAATATAAGTGAAATTATTTTAATTTTACATTGGAATATGTCAAGTGAACTTAGGATTACAATTACACCAATTTAATTAGAAATTAACGTACTTTCGGGAGTCTTTTTCGGTCGACACATAGGTTTTGCGCTTGATTGAAAGGGTGGTTAAGGGGCCTAAATTGGCGTTGTTGTGTTCACACATATGTAGATGATGCTAGCTCATTGCCAATGCACATGCAATATGAATCAGATGGTCCAGCAAACGCATGATATGATGAATGGAATCAATGGATGATCTCCAATCCTAGCATGGACTGTTTGTGATGATAGGGAATTTGGACCATCCCCCATTGAAGCTATATGGCCAAATTGCCATTCATTATAATTGACTACTCTCGGAAAAAAACCAAATTGATGATACTTCTAGGGGAGACAAACATTTAGGTACTGGTAGAGACCACCTCAATAATCACATTTTCAAGATGCAAACTTGATTCGGCTTAATTCTTCGGGCTGATCATTTCATTATTACATGTATCGTTTTTGACATAACCAATAAATTGTCTCATCACTAACTAGGCACTCTATTAATCTGCTTTTTTCAATAAAAAGAGCATAACCAAACAATGGCTCCCTAACTCAATTTCAAACACTTACATGTTGCTTTGCTAGATTTGCTTCATTTCATAGGGTACAAAGAAGCAAGGGGAATGAACCGCATTGCATTGCCAGTTGCCACTAGTTTATGTCATTATCAAAACATAATTAAAAAGACAATGACATCTGAGAAGAAGTGGTCAATATTACCAATTCTATCCATTTATAATTTCCCTTTTCGATATATTATTAAATCCCATTTCGTTGAAATGCTGCTTTTGGAGATCTTCAAATCCTTGGTGTTTTCTCTCTTTTGTGTCGATACGGACAGCCGTGCTGGACCTCCTTGTTGAGCTGTTTCATTTGCATTATTATCATACATGTGCCCCACCTCATGCCGTAAATTTCATCCCCATCCTTTCTCTTCCCAATCTATTACACCATTAATAATTGATGCGTGATTAATTACATACATACTTCAAATTTACCCTAAACACGTGTGACAAACTTTTATTTGAAGTTTATTATTATAAACATAGAAATAGTTAGAACCAAATAAAAAAATGAATTGTGATAATTTTTCTGACATAAAACTTGACTATTCTTCCTTCCCAAACTCTATCAACTATCACGAATCCTTAACATGCATGTGATCATGACCTCCAAAATCTTTTATCAATCAGTTGTCCCAATACGACAATGAAAATTCAAGCAACAACATGAGATGATGAAGATGACACTTCTTCTACATACTCCCAAGTCTCCAATTAGTGCAATATTAGCCACCTAGCTAGACTAAAGCCTATAGGGCCAAAACCGTAATAACAAACAATCTAACTCATCTATATAATATGTCTGAAGTTTCTGAGAGTCACTGAGTCCACACCACAGTCCTCCTCCCCAACTTCGAGTTCCCAAACCAGCTGGCGTCGCACCTGCCTCATCAAACCACCACCTTTACACGGCTTCTTCACTAACTTTCAGACATTTTAACGAACACCTGGTGAGCACTTAAATTTTACCTTCAAAAATGAGAACCGCCGTGCGCTTCCGTTTAGCGGTCGCCGCCGTCACACTCCTCGCCGTCACATGGGCCGTCCAGGCCTGTCCGCCATCGGACCGCGCCGCCCTGCTCGCGTTCAAGGCGGTGCTCCACGAGCCCCGCTACGGGATATTCAACTCGTGGACGGGCGCCGACTGCTGCCACAACTGGCGCGGCATCAGCTGCGACCCGGAGACCCGCCGGGTCGCCGACATAAACCTCCGCGGCGAGGCCGAGGACCCGATTTACGAGAAGAACCATCGTACCGGTTACATGACGGGCTACATCTCCCCCGCCATCTGCCGCCTCACCCGCCTCTCCGCCCTCACCATCGCCGACTGGAAGGGTATCACCGGCGAGATTCCGAAATGTATCACCAACTTGCCCTTCCTCCGAATCCTCGACCTTATCGGAAACAAAATCTCCGGCCCGATTCCGACCGATATCGGCCGGCTCCACCGCCTCACCGTCCTCAACATCGCCGACAACCAGATCTCAGGCCCGATACCGGCCTCTTTGACCAACCTCTCCAGCCTCATGCACCTCGACCTCCGAAACAACAAAATTTCGGGCGAGTTGCCCCGAGATTTCCACCGGCTCGTCATGCTGAGCCGGGCTTTGCTGAGCCGAAACATGCTAACCGGCCCAATTCCGAGCTCAATCTCTAGAATCTATCGCCTCGCCGACCTCGATCTTTCACTGAACCAGCTCTCCGGTCCGATTCCCGAGTCATTAGGCAAAATGGCGGTTCTCGCCACGCTTAATCTCGATGTCAACAAAATTTCGGGTCCGATACCGCCGAGTTTGATCGTTTCGGACATTAGCAACTTGAACTTGAGCCGAAATTTCCTCCACGGTACTATACCGGATGTTTTCGGGCCGAGATCGTACTTCACTGCCATCGATCTTTCGTTCAATAATTTGAGGGGGAATATCCCGAAATCGATATTGTCGGCATCTTTTATCGGGCACTTGGATTTGAGCCACAACCACCTTTGTGGCCGGATTCCGGCCGGGTCGCCGTTCGATCATCTTGAAGCGTCGTCGTTCAACTACAACGATTGCTTGTGTGGGAAGCCACTAAGAACTTGCTAGAAATGCTAATCCCAAATTCCCCAAATTAGATTATTGCCAATGTGTTTGTATTATTGTAAGAGAAATCAATTTACGAAATATATATGAATGTTACTGAGGCCTTTATTGAATGTCGCATCTTTCATGCATGTATTACTATTTTATGAATGATTGGGGTCCATATTTGATATTTCCGTCGACCGACAAAATGGAAAATTCTTTGAAAAGTTACCAAACAGTTCTGTACTTTTGCCTTTTGGAATTTACTCATGTGTGTGTGTCCGTGACGTTAAAAGCAATATCTCCACTGAAAATGTAGAAAAGGTGTTAGCCTGTTTGTATAAATTTACATGCCAACTCATAGATCATTTTTTTTTAATGAACTCATAGATCATTTTACCACTTGTTCACTCATTTGTTTTGGAGTAAAAGCTTCTTGTACCATAGTAGAGGTAAACTTCGTATAGCCCAGTGTCCTCTAATTTTATAATTCTACATATTAAGATCTTCTTTAGATAGGCTTGATGAATTCATTAGAGTATCTCGATATTGGATGCGGGTACGATTCATCCACCATATTAAGGACCTATACAGTATATACTTAGATTAACTAGCAAGACATATAAGATCAGTTAACAACTTTCTAATTTCCGGAACTAATTGTATCTATCAATGATTGCATATACATATTCGAGCTTGACCATATAAAAAGTGGGTCATGAAAATTTTTCTCATATCTGAGACAGGCGATATTGTCCATATAATTTTTTTTTCTATGTGATCGTCATTATGAGCTCCTATTATTTGATATTCCATGATCATTAATCTTGTGATGTGGCAATAATACAATGCTTATGAAAATTCCAGGAAGCATGATCTCAAGTCCTCCAAGTCTCCAACTAGTGCAATATTCATCCACCAAGTCAAAATCTATCTAAAAGCCCAAATCCCAAGTTAGGGTCAAAACTGTCACAACAAAGAATCTCACTTCCACACTATATAAGTGCCAGCTACAGGATACAACTTCTTCACTTTTCCTCATACTCTCATTGAGACAAAAACACAACACTTTTTAAAAATGGACTCAGTTGGGCGCTTTCATTCAGCGGTTATTGCCGTTACACTCTTGGCGGTTGCATTTTCCGTTCAGGCCTGTCCGCCGGCCGATCGGGCCGCATTGCTGGCATTCAAATCGGCCCTCCACGAGCCGTACCTCGGGATCTTCAACTCCTGGACCGGAACCGACTGCTGCAAAAACTGGTACGGCATCAGCTGCGACTCAACCACGAATCGCGTCGCCGACATCAGCCTCCGCGGCGAGTTCGAGGACCCGATTTACAAGAAATCACACCGGACGGGTTACATGACCGGGTACATCTCGCCCGCCATCTGCCGCCTAACCCGCCTCGCCAGCGTCACGATCTCCGATTGGAAGGCGATCTCCGGCGAGATCCCCAAATGCATCACAATGCTGCCTTTCCTTCGGATCGTCGATCTCAATGGCAATAAATTATCCGGGGAGATTCCGGCGGGCATTGGGCGGCTCCACCGTCTCACCATCCTCAACCTCGCCGACAACCTGATCTCCGGCCCGATCCCGGTCTCCATCACCAACCTCTCCAACCTCATGCACCTCGATCTCCAAAACAACAAAATCTCGGGCAAGTTACCCGAAGATTTTAGCCGGCTCAGCATGTTGAGCCGGCTTTTGCTGAACAGGAACGCGATCACAGGCGCGATCCCAAGCTCGATCTCGCAAATTTACCGCCTCGCGGATTTGGATCTCTCTCTAAATCAGCTCTCGGGTCCGATTCCGGATTCATTAGGCAAAATGGCGGTTCTCGGAACGCTAAATCTCGATTGTAACAAGTTATCAGGTCGTATACCGCCACATTTGCTCGTATCGGCTATTAGTAACTTGAACTTGAGCCGAAACGCGCTCGAGGGCGGTATACCGGATGCTTTCGGGCAGAGATCGTATTTTACCGTGTTGGACTTCTCGTACAATAATTTAAGAGGTAGGATTCCAAAATCCATATCTAACGCCGACTATATCGGCCACTTGGACTTGAGCCATAATCACCTGTGCGGAAAGATTCCGGATGGCTCGCCATTCGACCACCTCGAAGCGTCGTCGTTTAATTTCAACGATTGCCTGTGCGGGAAGCCTCTAAAGACTTGCTAGAGAAATGTTAATTGAGATTAGATCCCTAGATATTGTGAATTGCATTTGTCCTATTGCAAGAGAGACTTACGAGATTACTTCGTGTGTTTATTGATTATGTTCACTCTTTATTGAATCAATCTTTAGTTGTTATTATCACAGTTACGTATTATTTTTCATGCACGTATTAATTTTGCATGAGTGGAGCATTAGGTTGGTGGTCCACAGGCCATCCAAATCTTTGTGGTGATTGAAAACAGAAAGAGGGTAAATAGTGTCAACTCATTACAAGACAGATATGTTATCATTGATGTGACGTTGGACCAAGAAAATGCGAAAAAGTTTCGTACTTTTGGAGAAATGCATGATATATGTTACGACTTTTCACTCTCAATTCATTACATGGGATGGGGGTGAGAAAGAATCATTCCAATTGAGAAAGAGTCAAAATTTGGGAATTCCAGTTAAAGAGCAAACAATTGTATGGAAAATAAGTAGAAAAGTATCTAAATCTTTACCAACTGCGTATTATCTGATTATTAATCGATGTAAAATTCCAATAGCACAACCCATTTGGCGATTTGCACAGCTGGTGACAATACATTTGATTTCACACATTTCTTCAAAATCTATCGCTGGTCAATGATTCCACAAAGTAGATTTGATCCCACCTCAAATATATAAAATGACATCATGTGAGGGATTGGTGAGAAAATGAGCCCGCAGGGCCCAACTGTACAATCGCATTAAACAACGAGGTGTACAAGCGGTGAACAGTAACTGTGCACGTGTAGAGGGAAACCTTGTAACGTGGCAACATGACCATACAGATAACATTTTGATTATTACCACCACATGCTCTAGTGCTGCCAACACGAAACAGTAATTTCCACCTCACAATAAACTGCCACACACGGAAATTAATGCACGCGAAATGAATTGAAAACAGATTTTAATGAATCCAAGTTGCACCGACAGCAGCTGCTCTCAAGTGTTCAATTCTCTCAACAAGTACAAAAGATTACCAAATTTTAAACTAAAATAGATACGGTAACAAAAACGGATTGCCAAGTTATAACCATCTGGTGTCAGGGGAGCTTATGGTTCAATCATCTCCATCAATGACCTTGGTGCCTAACCCCCTGAGACCCTCTGGTGGAACCTCAGTAACTGTTACTAGCGAATAGAGCTCCTCCTTAGCATCCTCTTCGTCATTTCTCTTCCGGGCAATGCGCACACGGACCCTCCTTGGAACACTTCGGATACCACGGCTCCAAATAGCCTTGTTCAGCTTCACATCGACCCTCACATCTGTGGTTCCCATTGCCTTTTGAGCAAACTTCCGAATCTCCTTTATGGCGTTGGGTGCCTTCTTTTTGAATGTGCTGCAAAAAGAAGAAATAAGCACTCTATTACAACTTCTGTCTGACATAACATAAATCGATATAGGAAAAGAAGAAGAACCAGTTCCAATATGCAATAAGCATGCAATCTGTAGTTGTCAATATCAAGAAACCATGAACACAAATAATCAGCTCATGATCATCCCATACGAGGACAGACAATGGTTATTTTACTAACAGCTCTTCTATGAGTTGGTCCAGACTTGCATAGATCTGACGGGCATGCAGACTTACTAGTATCCAGTTAAGATTGATACAAAAGTAAACAACTACCCCTGAATCATAGAATCACTACATATAGCATTTGAATTGGAAGTTGGGAAAGCATCATAGGAGATGATTACTTTCACCATCTAATACTTTCGATGGTCAATAGTAACCTAGGATAGTACAGTGAGATTTGCTTTCAAGTTACAACCCACATTATCAGTTTGGAGACCATTACCTACCTGAACAAAGCTGTAACAGGAGAAAAGCATTTCAGAAGACTTTTCATCCATATGAACTGAAAATTCGAAATATATACACCATATTCGACGCCACAAGACAGAGTGCCTTGCATTTCTGCCAAAATCAAGAGACTTGTGTGCCATTGCTAAGTACAACAGAACCTAAAGCTTCATACTTCAACCATAAATTTTGAAATGCAACTACATTTTGCTGATTTCATTGCTTGTTGCCTAAAGGTCATATCAAAAGCTCCATACTTCAAATGAAATTATAATTTCTTCTTTACCCCAAACTTAACTTGCATATACAAAAGCACCAATTTTTAATTACAATTTCTTCTTTACCCCATACTTCAAATCAAATTTTAAGTTCAGTCTTAATTCTAAGCATGATTTAACTAAGACTGTATAACAATTGAGGTTCAATCTTTCACAATACTACAAATTTACACACAGCATTGAGTCGCAGAAGCAACCATTTCACATGAAAATTAGGGCTAGAAATAGAGAAAAAAAACTACGAATTCAAATGGGTTAAAGAGCGCACCATCCATGGAGGCGCTTGTGTAGGTTAATGGTGTATTCCCTAGTGACGACCTCTTCTTTTCTGCCGCGGCCACCCTTGTCCGCCATTGTTGATGTCTCTGAAGCTCTGGCGCCGAAGTATAGAACCCTAAAACCCTAAAAAGATGAACACTTTATATAGCGGATTGGCTCGCGGTTTTGAAAGTGAAAGGCCCAAATCTTACTGGGCTCGCTAATTAGATGCTCCTGTTTTATAAAGATATGGGCCTGTAGTTTAATCATGTATGTGGGATTTGCCGAAGCTTTGTGGAAGTCGCCCTAACACCGCGTCATCAACTTGTACTAATCCGATTAATGACATGTTTACGTTTACTAATCAGGAATGAAAATGAAAATTAACCTTTTCAACCATGTCTTCCAGCATTGTCGCATTAACATCGTTTCATATGGTTAGTGAATTTTTTGGCGAGATAAGGTTTCCCTAACTGTATCCTCAAATCTTAAAATGTGGTGAGAGCCTGACTTTGTTTGATGAAGACTATGAATGCCTAGGTGTAATCAATTTTCATTTGTGGATGATGAAAGAGTTTGGTATAGTACAATCTTTGACGAAACAAGTCGTCTGACCTCCTTTTATTACAGAGAGCGGTGAAGTGGTGATCCAGATGCACAGTGGAATAGCAGTCTTGGTAGAAGACCCTTGATAATGCGAATGATTGAACGGTTCTGATTATGACTCGTATAAGTGGAGAAGTCTCCACAACTTCATTTCAGCACCACTTGGCTGCTTAGGCTGGTGCAGCCAAGCATTGTCCGTACTTTAAGCAAAGGTGGTCTACAGGATTACTTCATCGGTACTTTTGTAGGGTGAAACCAATGCAATTTCTTACTAGTGCACAGGCTGTATATGGGGTTGTAAAAGTGGTAGATAAATTATCTTTGTTTAAATTTCTTACGACTATATGTCTACAACTGAAACTTCTCAAATCCAACATGATGCAATTGAATGTAAGATTAAAGAGATTGAACCAACCAATATATCTTTCATATTTCAAAATTCTCGAGATTCCTCATGATTGACCAACAAAAACAAAAGAAGCACACTGCAGTTAAATCATCTTTAATATAGATAATGTGATAATCCTTTATGGCATGAAGCTAAGTTACTAATGACAGGAACCTGAATAGGATTAGAAGGTGAATATACAAGATGAACACTAAAAATATGAGTTGTACCCTTCTACCCAACTTCTAATCTCTGACCTTTTTAATAAGATGCTTGAATGAGTTGAAGCTTATGTGCAAAATAAATTAAGGAATTTGAAGTGATACCCTGAGAGAAACTAGCACGAATAGTTTGTAATTATCCAATAGATTCAACTCGGGTTTCCACGACCCCCTTCCTTACTGATCTTAGGCAGTAATGTTGAGATAAGCGGTATAAGATTCATCCATGAAGCTTGACAATGGCTTTAGAAGAAAGTTCCTCGTTGCCCCTTTAGCCACAAAGCTGATAGGATGATATTGACTTATTCCAGTGTTCATTATAAAGCTGGTTGCCTGCCTGAATTTGGTGTCTAATGATGCAGGACTACAGACCAGCTTCAATCTTGCATTATCGGCAAAATTTTCACTATACACATAACACCCTTCAATGCTTTCTGACTCTAAGGATACTGTGTTGTTCTTTCCATCCAAACCTGGAACCACATGAAAGAAGTCCTTACTGCTGGAGCTATCTGCTATACCGAGGTACTTATTTTTTCCTTGCTGCACTACAACCTTTCCTGGATGAGAAAACAGTTCTAGCATGACTGATTTCTCCTTAGCCTCCTTACCATCATCAATTAGTGTAGAGACTGAGGACGCATCATGTACAATGAGTCTGAAAGTGGCATTATCAGCTTCATCTGTGCCGGATTTAGGAAACATGTTCAGTACAAGTGATTGGTTTGAGGCGAGTACGACAAAATTTGAGCCTCCACCCCCTTGGGAGAATGAAACCAAATTTTTGTTGAATGAGGAAGGGATTGGAGTAATCCAGTCTGAAAGAGAATTAGCTGGACCAGTTTTAATGTCCCAGTCACCAATGGTATGAGCTGCAAGCAGATGCGGACCATAAAGAATTGCTTGAATTGAAGCATATTCAGGGCGATCATCTGAATTTTAATCAAAGGACGTTGTCAGTATATATATATAGCTCATAAAGAATCATTTGCTCATTAATTGACTTAATCTAAAGACCATAATAGACCATGTGTACTAGAGATTTGGCAGACGTTTAACTTGTTGAAATAGATTCGTATTGAAATTACCTTTAATAGGCTCTGTTCTTAGACTAATGGGTAGCTGAAGCGTCAACTTGTCACCGGAGCTCCATTTTCTCGTAACTGATAAGAAACTACCTGCATCAGGAAGGGGAAAAAACATCAATTAAGTCTATAGTTTGCATCCAAAATACACAGCGAAGAGTTCAAAGCACAATGTCCAGAGGGAGAGGATTGGAAATTCAAGAAGTAGAGAGGAAATTATTAGTGCTATCACACCTGGAGCTGGTATCTGAAGACTTTGACCGTTCAATTCTGCCTTTGCACCATTTGAATCTGTCCATATTGGCACTCGCAAATTCAATGTAGAAGATTTGCCTGTCCCCTGCGTCATTTACATTCCCGTATAAAGACATGAAACAACTCTCATGTATAGAAAAACACACAGGCTATATGCAATTGTCGCAATAAATCTATAACAGGAAAACACATGTATATCTATATCTATACCAAAATGTATGTCATATCCAGGCAAAGAGTAATACACAACTAATACGTTGTCAGGAGTGAACTCTTTTTACAATTTTTAAGAGTGTCAAACGTAATAGACAAGTTAGATCATGGGATTATCAGCACCTTCCAGTAGGTCTTCCACTCTTACTCTAAATCAGACCAAGTTAAAATTTATGATTCAGCTGCAACCTCTCTGACAACATTACTGTAGGGCTGAAGTAAACAAGAAACTTTTTGTTCAACTCTATTTTCCAAGCTTCTCTTAGTGATGCCAAATACAAAATCTGAGCATGCTTGTTTGTGCATGTGAAAATGATGAACTGTCAACTATGAAGGAGCAATACCAACTTCAATGTGAATCATACGATAATATAAATGCCCATGTGAATTTAATACATACCTCTGGCGATATTGTTAATGTGACTCTAAGGTAAGGATCCCATGAACTGACATGATCAACCATCTGGTTAAGCACAACTTGTCCAGATTTCCAATCAAGCGAGCTTGATATATACTGAATAACGTATAGCCCAGGAACATCTCCTTCCTCTTGAAAATATATGGAATCTCCTAACTTCGAGAATGATTCAATTCCTACAAAAGCATCAAGAAGTGCACAGAAGCGGTGATTATTACACAGTACCTAAGTGGAATTGCATTCTAAGTTTGCTTAATCGGAAGAAACCGAAAATGGGAAGGCACAAGACTCATAACATTATGGCATATAGATCATGATTTTGTTTTAAGAAGCTGAAAATCCCTGAAAGTAAGAGTTAAAAGGTAAAAGAAAGTCCAAGAAATGTCTTACCAGTGCCATAGCAGCACCAGAAAGTATCAAATGGTTTTCCCCAACCATGATAGCTCTTGGCCTTGGAGTTTCCACGACCCAGTGGAAGCATGTAAATCATAACTCCAGGTTCTGTCCCTCTCTGGATGCCTAACACACCATTTGTCAGAGCTCGCTCATAATAATCAGCATAGGCAGTTTCTTTGGTCCATCTAAACAGGTGGCGAGAGACCTACAAGATCATTGAATTGGGCTTAAGTTGCTGGAGCACGAAGGCTTTTCTGGTAAATATAACAAAAACTATGAAGTATATTATGACGCTATTCACTGGACAAGTTTTTCTTTGACTGCCCATAGTTGTACTTTTCAACAATAAACTAAAATCGAACATCTAGATTTCAAATGAATAAGATAAACCTCAATAGGAGAAAGGGTGACACCAGCTCCGAGTCAGGCTTTGTTACAAAAATTAATCAACTTCCCAAAATAAATTAAAAACCGATCAGCAGCCTTGAGAATTATAACAGGTATACCTTGAGCATGTTATAAGTTGTGCATGACTCCTCATTCTCTGTTTGTAGAGTGCCTGCCAATTTTTTAGGGTCCGACCTGCTCAGAAATAGAGGAAAGCAATCAGAAGAATTCAGGATAAGAAACAAAGTTTGAACAAAACTAGCCATAAAGAAAATGAAACGTTAGTGTGCAGAATTTTAGTACCAGAACTCACTGACTGATGTCCCTCCGGTTGCATAACTGTGGGAAGAGTTAACAATGTTCATAAAGAAAATCCCAATTTCCTGACAATTACAAATTTGGATAAATGTCAAAAAAATGTAAGTAAACATTCTATAATAAGAGAAGGCCTTGGTTAAACAATAAAGCACGAGTTACACAGCAACTGACTAATGAAATAGACAAGATGGTAATCAAAAAATAGAAAACATGAAAACAAAAGTGAATACAATTACAGAGAAAGAATTGCATTTGTGCACACACACATAGAGTGCAAGAGAAAAAGGCCCGTTGGTTAAGCAGAAATATAAACAGTAGAAAGGATCTCTGGCTTTTTTGAGAATTCAGAAACTATAGAAAGCATATTTACCTTATATAGGGGATCACCAGTAACTTCATATCGCATTTGAGAACCAATGACGACTGGGATATGCGTGTTAGCGTGAAAACCAGATATGTCATCAGCCTGGGAATATAAAAGACTACTTGATGAGAAGTTTCGAAGAGATAAGTTTCACAACAGCTAGAAATTAACTATCTAGGCTACAGAAAGAGAGAGAAAAGCCAGATTCCAGAACCAGTGAATCTGTTACTGACTGCTTAAACCATGGTCATATTGTCCTAAGTTCCAAAAGTATTGCCTATGAGATAAAAAACATCTGACCAAATCTGGAACTTGTGTTCGTTAAGTAGGATGTCAAAACATTAGCTATTGGTTTATCTATTATAGACTTGCTGGGTATTCAAATACCCTTCTCTCCACATACTATAAAATTCATGTCCTGAACTAAAACTTCACTGTAGTCGGCCGGAGAGTGCATAAAGCATTAGTCTTTGATTTTGAACTAAATACGCCAATGACTTTAGCTTTTCATGGTTCTGTTTTATACCAAAGTGAATGCTGTCACACATCGGCTAATCAGAAGTATCTCATACATACGACAATGCAGGACTTAATCCAGCAACCTCATGCACTTCATGCACAGCAGCTTGAACCAGGATTTAGCAAACATAAAAATGTCTGGACTTTAATCATGGTAACATTATCTAAGGTAAAAGAGTCCAAATATCAGGACTCAGAGACACATTCCTGTTCTTGTAACAAACAAACAACTGTTTTTGGACCAGTATTAGTTTAGAAAGAGTAAAAATATTACTGTTTGGTGTTAGTTCTGTGTACCAAAACAAGAGAAAATAGAACAAAATCTAAAAAAACCCAGGAATAACTTAAAGATTAAACAGATGAAAATGTTTACCTGCACTGCTAGCACTCCTAGAAAGCATGGTTTGTCAAAAAGATGAGCCAACAATAAATGCCTAGAATCTCCCTGAGAGGTAAAATACGAGAGTTAATGCTAGAACCCGGATGTTCAAAATATGATAAGTACTTCACATACATATAAGTGGAGATTTGAGTTCTAGCATAGTGCCAGGTACTTCTTTAACAGTAGAAAAAAAATACAAATGTAATTCATAGACAATCTTACTCACGGTGATAGTATATAACTTATAAAGAACATCATTCATGCCACCGGTTTCTTCATTAAGTGATGTATAATGCTTTTCAACACTGTACTTTGCTATCACGTTCTGAACACGGTTATAAAAATAGTCGACCATCCATTTCACCATTTTTAATGCTTCGGCATTATCAGCAAATGTATACTGATCCAATAGGCCGGCTAAGATCTGTCAACAACACGAGTTGAAAACTGATGATACAAACTTTTGAGTCAAAACAAGTAATTTCTCAAATGAAATAAATGAAGTAGATTCTACCTTGTGAATGGTGTAGTAAGGAGCCCAGACAGGCTTAATAGCTTCAAATCGATCAAACTCTTCATCTGGAAAGGCAGAAAGATATCCATTGCCAATCTTCTTCTGACAAAGAGAGAGACTTTCCACTATTGCAGACATTTTATCCTTGAGGGTATTGTTATGAGTGCTAGCCCACATTTGCGCTGTTGCACTCAAGTAATGACCTTCAAAATGCAAAAGCAAGTTTTCGTTATGCATCACATAAGCTTAATTTCAAAAATCAAAATAACAATTGAAGGTAACCCCCTTACTATGAAACAGCCTACCATACTAACTTGGAGATAATGGTGATAAATACTAGACCTTCAGAGAAATAAGACTTACCTACAAAATGACCCCGAAGTTCACAAGTTGGATCCTCCCACCCTGTATATGCTGTTCCGGGGGTTGGCAAACCTGCTGTCTTTCGAAAGCTCCATAACAAGCTATCCGAATTCAACAACAACAGGTACTCCAAATTTGTTTGCTGTGCCTGTCCATGTTGTGAAGTAGGATCCAACATCACATCATGCAATGACACTTCCTTAAGAAAACCTCCAGAGGCCTCAGAACCACCCGAAACTTTCATTTTCTTGTACATCATTGCCCATTCATTTTCATCTTCTTCCCTAAGTATCTTTCTGGGGATCAAATTCATCCACGCAGAATCATCGGTTGGTATCAAGTGGTAGTATGAGAACATCTCTTCCTTCAATGTCTCATTAGTGGAAGATAAAAGATTATACCGATAAGTATGTGACGATAGCTGAGTAGGAATGTTTGTACATTCCTTCCCCATAGCAGAACCACATAGAAGAATGATTACAGATACTACTAACCAACCCACACACCCAAAAACCTTCATTTTCAGCAGCAATCCAAGTTCCAAAATAACCCAAATGTGACTGAAAACACAAGTAAGCAATCACCAACAGAGCCCCTTAATACTCAAAACTGACTTCACAACCCCACATTCAACTTCAAATTATAAAAAGGTTCAAAATTTAACAAAACCCAAGTAAGAACACCTCTGAAAGTGACACAATTCAATGAGAACAGAGCACAAAGCACCAGGAAGCAAGCACTTTGAGCTCCAAAATCCAAGAAAAGAGAATCAAAGCATCAAACTTTGGCAAAACCCAGAAGGCAGGGAGCTCCAAATTCAGTGAACTTGGGAAGAAAGTGATCAACACCACATATTTGTGAGTATAAATTCAACCAAAGAGAGTGTAAAAGACATAGAAATGCCAAGAAAAAGTTAAAAACCCAAACAAACACATGTGTGGGACTGAAGTGGGAGCCTATCTTTCTATATATATACAGTCCAAGACAGCCAGCAACATCCAAAAACCAAAACCATCTCGTGAAAGCTAAGAAATTGATTTGAAGTAAAGTTAATTCCATTCATTCTCAAAAAAAAAAAAAAAGTAAAGTTAATTCAGAAAATAAACACAACCCAATACAAATATCAATTTTTATTTACCATTTATAATCTATATGCGAATTCGTAAGAGTTGAGGTGAGAAGATCACGGGTACGGCGTCGCCTTTGACGCAAACAGCACCTACTGCAGACGACTCCGATGCCACTGTTGCCTCCCTTTTCAACTGAAATTTCAACCGTTTACTTTTGAACGTGGCATTTCTGTTTTGGAAAAGGTAATTTGATTTTTTTTATCTTTTCACTAAATTGTTTTTTTATTACTTTTTCCATGTTTTTGTTTATATGATTCGGTGTAAATAAATACTGGAAGCAAAGTTTAAACTTTCTCCGATATTATGAATGCTTCTTTCCAAATTTCTATAAAATAGAGTTATCATAATCCAAATTTTTTTAACTAATACTCTAGTAAGATTTAGGTACACATCTAAGTATATCCAAAGTAATGAAATAAGTATTTTTCAAAAATACCTCCAATAAAATATAGGTAAGCCACTAATGCAGTGAAAGTATTTTAATAATTTTTATTATATTACAATTTAATTTTCTACATCACTATAATCAAACCGTGTACGCTAAATAGTTAATTATTTTTTCTTCAAAATTTTTCTAAATTTGAACATAAAACTTAAATCCTTGAATTGAAGTTCATATACAACCAAAAATGCAATGAAAAAGTCAACCTAACCACAATGACAAGGAAATGTAACAACTAAAACGAATCTCTTTCTTGTAGGGGAGTTGTTGAGTTGTTATACCAAGTTCAGAAAAGTTAATATGCAATTATCATTAAACAATTATTCACTCAAAGTTACATATGAATCAATTACCCAAGTCCAAGATCACATAATTTATGTTGTGTGAATGTTGAAGGGTCTTTTCTTGCTCATTTTTAAAACAACTTACTACAACTTAAATCATTCATATTTTGTATAAAACATCTCATTTTTACGCGAGCATTCAATAAGGTAATAATATAAGAAAACCAAAGGAACATATCACATCATACAGTCTCCACTTGTTACCCTAGTTTTCGGATATCTTGTTCGACTTTTCAAACCTTGATTCACATGTCGTCATCTATTACAATATTTTTTCACAGCACATTCTTGTAGTCTTTCAACAAGTAAAATTGGCATTCCTCTCCATCTTACAGCTGCCTCCAATGAATTGATGACTACTTTTACTTCCAGAGAATTTTGGTTGTACTTTTGTGTCACATGATTAAGAAAATAAGATGTCTACTATTGAATTTGAATCTCCATGCTGCAAAGCTTGGACGAGTGACATGTGTTAAAACATGGTGATAAGCTGTGTTTCAAATTTTCTATCATATGCTATGTTTTTAATTGGACAATTGCATACTACTCATCCTGTTGCGTAGCAGGTGAGGCACCCAAGGTTTTCCTCCAACTGAGTAAAGTAGTCCAACCCCCAGAGCTGTAATTGGACCCCTATTCTGAAGGCAAGCTTCCTGCTACTTACATGAGTGCTTGGTGGGTCACTGGTGAGTAATCTTCATGCATTTCCGCACAAAGCATACACTACTGAACCTGTGATTTAAGTTTCCTTTCCATTTTTGTAACTTCATCTTGTTGAAGAAAACAATTGTTTACCAACAATTTGATTCGTTGAAGTAATTACTGGGTTTGTGTCCACTTGATGATTAACCCTGACCAAGACAGCGTATCATGTACATACATGTGACTTCTTTTTGTCTTTCTTTCTCGGAAACTAATGAATGAATATAATATGGACAACAAACTAAATGTTGCCTCCATCCCCTAACAAGGCAAAGCATGACAAAATTGATGTCCTCACAGCCATTCGGCTGATTTTATGTACAAATGCCATAAAGAATAAAGAAACAATAATGTACTCTACTTTTAAAGGAATGGTGGTTGCACAACACTTTCTCTAATCTGACCTCTGCCACCAACTATTAGATAGAGCAATTGTACACGGATTATGCAACTGCATTAGTATCTTTAAGTTAATATGCATTGTCATGTAAGAAAATCAAAATGCATCACTGTGTACGATTGGTTTGAGAATATCATCACAATGACATTCTCAACGTAAGCAACACCGAAATGTGTGCTTCTTGTCAAGGACTATTTTAGAATAGTTAGATGATACAAAAGGAATGAAACAAGAAAAAAAAAAATCACGAGATCATGAGACAGAAAGCAGTAAGAAACAGGTGTCAGGTGGGACAAATCATCATGCAGCTTGCAGTTACATTAATTATTCTTTCTTCTAGGCAATGCCCTTAATTCATAGATGATCAAGTGAAATTAATACGTATGCCTATATATGTATTGGTCCTCTTTCCATCGGGGGAGTCAATAGGTGCTTGCGTCTATATTTGTATCCGCAATATACAGATATATGTTGTTGCTATCATTTTGCACACTTGGCATAGCTTGCAACTCACAAGGCTGTAAATGATGAAAACATGAACTGAGATTACTGGATAAGTGGGTTGGTTTTCTGTTGTTTTCATGCATTTAGTCTCAACTTTTTAGACAAGTTGAAGATACAGGTAGCAGTAGCTGTAGCTCTCACTCTCACAGAATCGGACTTCTGCAGAATGATATGTACATGCTGCTAGGGGCCTACTGTTTAGGACAGATTGCCAAGTTTGAAGAAATAATTCATATTTCATTGTCATTGCTTAAGTGGGGGAAGCACAATACTTACTAAGATTATTCTCACTGACAGGATCTGAATAAGCAGATGATCCATAAAGTTTGGAAACTTCGCACCACAATAACAGGTTAATATTGTTGTGTCGGACTAGTCTTGAAATGAATCAATTGTTGAATGATGATTCAGCCAACCTTGAGTGGAAAGCTGGAATTGTGTAGTACCTTGAAAGGTAATGGGACAAAACTTTGTTGATGGATGATGATGGTATTCTGGTTCACCTTTCAAGTCACGCAGATTAAGTGTGCTTGACCAGCAAAAAAGGCTGTCCCACACAGGGATGGGGACAAACGAGGATGCAATCACTTGGCCGTTCATTTTTTTATATCGATCATATAGAAAAATGGGGATTCAAATTGTCTAATCTTCAGTATTTAGACTACAAATCTCACTAGACGATAAGCTTGACCGTACCAAGAGTCAATCGAGGTAGGTGCTATTGTGCCGTTCATGCATCTTCCCACATATGCAGCTTGTGCCAACTCACTTAAAGGCCATGTTTGGTAAGCCAGAGTATACCTAAACCTAAAGACCTAGGTTTAGCCCAATGCGCCGTCCATGATGCATTAATTTACTTCACTTCCCCCACTTCATAGTAGTTTCATGGCACGCGAGTATCACATACACTGCAATTAACTTCATAAGCTGAAATGAGAAAGGCATTTACTCATCGGAGGTTTGGCCTGGCCAGCCATTATTCTCCAGCACGGGCACAGTCGACTTTTGCTAGGTCTTTCCATTGGAGGTTAAAATGGTAACAAGATTTTTGGTCTTTCCTTTTTAACCCGATTCCGAGTTAACAAAACTTGCATGGGTGCGTAGAGTAGCAGCCTTCAAGAAATTTAACCTGATTCTGAGTAGTTGCCTTCAAGAAATACAAAGTGTTAAAACTGTAGTTCAGCAATGAAGTGAAGCATGAAGATCTTTTAAGGTTATAAATTATAATACTAATAATATTCTTAAGAAATTAATAAAAATATATTCCAAAATCATCTTTTTTCTTTTTTTTTTTTTAAACTTTTCTTTCTTCTTTCTAAAACCAACCTCCCCCCTCAAAAACATCAACTCCCACATCCCTGAACCCCGACCCGGGGAAGGGGGCGCGGGTCCATACCGTGGGTACTGGGGGCGAGAAAAGAAAAAAAAAAATGAGATCCACCGACCCAGGAGGTAGTCATAGAAAAAGAAAATAAAAATTTATACTTTTTACAATTAAAAAAAAAATAAAAATAAAAAAAATTAAAAAATTTTATATTTTTAATATTCTTCATACTGATGGGGAAGACGAATTCGAGTTTGTTGGACTTGAAGAAAAGAGAACTAGTGTATGCTCCAATTTCTGTTGTATACGTATCAGAAGAGGCTTGGAACAAAAGCTAAGAACATTTTTCATAGAATATCAAAATCCGAAAACACTTTTCGAAAACATACAAGGTTAAATGCTGCAATCATCCAATCACTACAAACTGCAGAAATTTAAATCGGCGTATAACGTCAAACAGCCTCATACAGTTACAAGACTTTTGTCCCACTTGTTTTCTAAGTCAATTTCAACTTGGAAATCAAACTAAACAATTCACTGTTTCACTGGAAGATGATGATCTGATCTGTCTTTCTACGCCAGTAAAGAACTTTAGTCTCTCCTGCTTCTCTTCTTGTGCCTTTCATCCTTGTGACTTGCACCCCTGCGCTTCTTGCGTCTGTTGTCCCTGTCACTTTCACTTTCATCAGAGCTTGACGATTCTGATTCAGAATCAGCACTACTTGTTCCCGAATCCGAAGAAATCGAACTCTCGTCTGATTCCGAGTCTGACACTGGTCTTTGTTGCATAATCTGCAGTGGCATTTCCTTCAAGTACGCACGCAAGTTCTCAGTGATGCCACCAAGCCCAATGGAGGTGAAAAAATTGATGGCAAAGCGGGTGTTCTTGGGATGATCCTTTGGGAAAATAGAATCAAAAGAGTCCTGCATTGCAGGATCTGTAAGCCGCTCATTTAGTAGACGGATACCAAGATGCTCTGACAGTTCCTGCACAGCAGAAACAGTAACAAATTATAATTATGTACAATAAGTGAATCACTATGGTCAACAAAATCATCTTTAGACTAGTGAAGTAAATCATAACGCTAAATATTAAGGAAAAGGCTTTAACTTGCTGATGATATTTAATGCTTTGTGTTTCAGTACATAAAGGCACAAACTTGAGTGTATATCCCACCGCTGGCCCCATGGTGTAACGAAAAATAAGGCCTATTCCTAAATATCCCACACCATATATATTTTCTCTGCTAACTTTTCATTTTGTTTTTGAAAAACAGACCATCATCACTTCATCGAGTTACAAGTTTGTTGGAAAAAGAATAATTTATTATGAGGCAGTAGTAACTAATAATTGTCATGATACTAAGCTGAACCATCTCATAAGAACAGAAGCAGAGAAGCGAGCAATTTAACAAACAATGAACTCAAGAAACCAAGCAGAAATGTAGAAAACAACAGAATTTCCCTTTTGTTACCTGGAAAAGGATCTTGATGAAGATACGAGAAGATGAAGTAGTGTCCTCTTCAGTCAATCGTATATAGGCTAACACATGCCAGGGAAGGGCATCCGTGCCGAGTAAATGGGCAAAAAACTTCGCAACATTACGCAGCTTATTGGTTTCAAGCCGATGGATCATGGAATACTGTTGAACGAAGCATTTCTCAAAATTTTCCTGGTGAACTTTGTTGATCATGCAGAACCTCTGCCCCAAGAGACCATAATACCGGAGGTACGTTCTCTCCTGACTGCAACATTCCAAAAGCATGACGCATAGTTCCATCTGCAAAAGGTTGAACCAAGACAATTATATATCACCTTTAACTGAATCAAGGTTGATGTGGGAAAGATGTAGAACAATGAATCTAGAGTAGGTTTTGTAGATTTGTGGAAGCGAAAACAAAGATTGATGTAGGACTCGTAGTAGAAAAAGATTTCCAAGCGATAGAAACAGGAGAACTAGAGAATAAAGCAGCAAAATTGAAGCCGGAACGAAGATAATTGAGCTCTAGGGCAATAATCCCAATAGAAACTCTTAATTCAGAAATCTGAAATTATATTGATGAATAAAACTGATCACAAAGCACTCTTACCCAGCCTATTTATACTAGAGGACAGAGCCCTAGCATTCCCAATCCTACATGCTTAAGAAATCCCATTCCCTGTAGGACTTACCCTAAAACCTTATTCCTACTAAAACAAGGTAAAATATCTAATTGGAAAGAAATTAAACATATGCTAACTTTCTCAAATAGCTAAATCTTAGCCAGTTTGGCTAACGGGCCCTCTTTGTCCTGGGGAGCCCAGATGCTCCTGCATCAAAGATGATGATAAAAAACAAGAAAAGATAAATCTGGTATAACTCCAGGGGCTTCACACCAAGGGGTTTGGCTTCACATCACACAGAATTCAACAAAGCATAGATACTATTAATCAATCTCTCCGTTAAATTGGCTAATTAATAGTTATGTAATCAGGTTGTCCATAAGTTATCCCTTTCAAAATCATATCAAAAGACACTCTTTGGCCTACACATGATTTACATACTTAATACCTACAGTTTTATGGAGTTTTTGTTTATCTTCATAGTAGGAGGGATACTTTAATCCACATCACAAGGACTCTGGTTAATTGATTAAGCAAGCTCTAGAAGCCTACACTGACACTTTTGCAGTTCATTTCGAACGTTGCATAAAGACATGTCTAGCTTCCTAGTTATCATGTGTAACAAAAGATATCATCACCATGCATGACTTGTGTCACTCACCTCTTGACCAGGCTCAAGTTTAATCTTCAGGAGCTTATGACCCGCCTCCTCAAAATCTACACTTGACATGATCGTCAGATAAATTGTTCTTCGCAGATTAACAAGGTTTGTCTCTGTTTCATCTCTTATTTGCATCTGCTCCTCATCCTCTTCCTCTGATTCTTCATCATCATCATCATCTTCGCCATCCTCACCATCTGAAGCTGCGTCAGAACCTTCTCCATCTTCGGAATCCTCCCCAAGAATGCTTTTCTTCAACTCTTCGTAACGTTTCTCATTCTCAAGGAAATCAGGATCCGGCTTGAAAATATCTAAATGAGCACAATCACAAGTTAACATCCACAATGACATATAGCCCTCGATAGGTCCAAAATCTTTAAAAAAGTTAAATCATAAACATACCAAGGTAAGTCTCTTGATCTATCTCCTCTTCAAGAGAAAGTTCATGAGTCAACTGGTCTTCCTGCTCTACAAGGTCTAGCTCTGGACGAACAGCTGGGTGCCCCTGAAAATGCAATTGAAAAAACCAAACTGTAAGTTATTGTATTCCCTGTACGCTATATAGCATATAGAGTGTAGACAAATAGACTCAAGTCACTCAACCTGAAACTTTGCTTTCCGTATTGCAAATAAGCTCTCGATCAAAAATTGGACTCTTTTGTCTATTTCACCCTCATGAAGAATTCCACGGAAGCGCTCAAAGATGCCTGCAAAAATTACAATTGAGAAGCAACGTAAAACAACTACCTCACAAAATAACATGTACTACAGTAAATGAGAGCAGAAACTAGATGACCAGAACATAGATTTACTAAAGGTGGCATTCAATGAAGCCAATTCTGAACAGGTGAACAGGTGACAAATTTTTAACTTGTAACTGGCCTTACAATGTTCTATTTGCAGCAACCTTATTTGTCCTGGTAAGTTGATAGTGAAACCAAATAAACAACTCTACCCATAAGTTGTGTGGTTAAATCAATTTTATTTGTATAATTTATTAAGTTGATAATGAAACTAGCAGCGTGTAAGTTCTAAATATAGTACTAAGGAGATGGCATGCAGATCAAGAATATGGGAAAGTTCATAAAATCATCAGGTCTCATTAATGAATGAAACAAAAACCCACTCAAACGTTAAGAAATCAATCAGAACACCCACCATGGAGCCCTTTCGGCGAAAGGTCCTGGAGTATTGATCCACACTCAATGACAAAGCCAACAGCAACTTCAACACTGTCATCGGTAGGGTTCTCCAGCAGAACAGTGAGCAATTCGAGGGCGATAATCTCATGAGCCACTTGCTGGTTGACCAGATGTGCTATAAACTTAACGGCAGCTAGTAGTTGCGGCTGATAAAAAAATAAAGCA
Source organism: Spiraea crenata (assembly GCA_033992175.1). NCBI lineage: Eukaryota > Viridiplantae > Streptophyta > Magnoliopsida > Rosales > Rosaceae > Spiraea > Spiraea crenata. The sequence continues at coordinate 1,472,933 of JAVBHV010000022.1, forward strand.
AGTTAAAGAACAGATTTACAATCATGCTAAGTAAAAGATAATTTCTATCAACCGACAGTAAATTAAACTAAATAAGCCAACAGCCCTTGGCTGAGCAGGACTTCCTTAGTAGCATTCATACTCAAGGCAAGTTAAAGAGTAAAAGATAATTTCTATCGACCGACAGTAAATTAAACAAAATAAGCCAACAGCCCTTGGCTGAGCAGGACTTCCTTAGTAGCATTCATACTCAAGGCAAGTTAAAGAACAGATTTGCAATCATGCTAAGTAAAAGATAGTTTCTATTGACCTACAGTAAATTAAACTAAATAAGCCAACAGCCCTTGGCTGAACAGGACTTCCTTTGTAGCATTCATACTCAAGATGTCCACAGGTGTAATGCACGCACAAGTAAAATGCAAATAAAGTACAATATCAAAGCATGAGCAGAAACATACCTTGTCATTTCGCTTAAACGCTCTCTTAAGTTGCAAGACGATTCTTCTCAATAAAAGTTCACCAACCTTTGGAATCTTGGTGTTTACAACAGCAACCAATGCCGCAAAGACATCAGTGAAACCTGGAGATGCCATCTGAGATTTCATGCAGGAACGGCAAAACAGGCCCCTTCCACGAATCAGATTCTCTGCGAAAATTTCAGGAATGATATTTTTTATGTTTGCGGCATTGACCTTGTTCACAAGCCCGTTAATGCTCTTTCGAAGGGCATCCCATGTCAATCTCTGATACTGAATGCTGCTTTTATCTTCGACCTCTTTCATCATCCTGGCCAACTTAAAAGGGGGCACGTAAACTCCACCAGTTTTTCCAACGTTTGATGCGTCAGTATTTATGTTGCCTTCTTGCAACGTAGATCGTCCTTGACCTCTAGAATTATCACCGATCCTGCCATCTCGCTCATCCTTCTCCCTCAAATTTCGACCGTCTTCACGCCGTTCATTCACCACATCATTTCTATTATTCTTTGCATCAGCGTCATCATCCCGGCTTCTATGCCTTCTTTGCTTATCATCATCTCTTTTATTCCTCTCTGATCTTCTGTGCTCGTCTCTGCCGTCCTCGCGGTCCGAGTAGTGACGTGAATGTCGCGCCCTGTTTCTATAACCATCCTCGGCCTCCCGCCTCCCATGGCCACTCTCATGTCGACGACGATTCTCCCTATCTCCCTTGTCTTTCTCAAGCTTTCCATGCCCATTATCATCATTTCTTTCTTTTCTCCGACCATCCCTGTCTTTCTCTACAAGCTCCCCTTCTTCATCAGAACTTTGTCCCCCCCACCTTCCGCCATAGCTCCTAGGATCCCTCTGACTCCTATTCTTATCATCACTATCATGCCCATCCTGATTCTCACGCGGTTTTCTTCTACTTCCTCTATCAGAATCTGAGGACTCAATTTCATCATCACTATGTTTTTTAGACCCGGAATCGTGTCTACCCTTACGATGCCTATATTTCTCTCTTTCTCTCCTCACATCATCGTCACTCGACTCGCTGCTGTACTTTCTAGCCATTAATGACAGAGAGTGATTCGATTTCCAGTTCACAAAAACTCTGAGCAAAATCAAGGAGAACATACACAATCAGTAAAAATTCATACTTTGATAATAACAACAAATAAACTAAAACTAAAACAAATAACAGCGCAAGCTATTCATAAAGTTACAGATTTCAAGCAATACACATTGAATTCTGCACTTACAACAAGCATTAAACAACTGTACACAAGGGAACGTAGGGTTCGAAAGCTACCCAGAAACAAACCCTAAATCCTAAATCTGAAACTTACCCAGAAACCCTAGAATCATAAGAACAGTGGAAATCTCGGAGATTCGAAAGTTCAAAACTTTCACAGAAAGGACCTAACTTTAACAAAATTGAATCAATGAAGGATTGAAATAAACGAAAATTGCATAGAGAAGAAGGACGATACCTGAACAACGAGGTGCTTCAATGGAGGATAGTAGAACAAGACTGCAGCTTCAAAATCGTGGGGGAAGAGAAGAGCGAACGACCAGCGTGGGGTTCTTTCAGATTTTACTAGACTAGTCGGGTAAGCAAATAAATAGTCAAATTATTTAGAATACAATCCAGACAGAAAAGGAAAAGAAGGGTAAAGCCCAAACAGAAAACTGGGCCAATGAAAACAAACAAAGAGCCCAAAAGTGTGAAGTGGGCTTCTAATCAGCTAGTGAGGCGGGGATCAGCTATTTTCGGGTCGGGTGGGTGAAATCCCGACACTGAAATTCTTATTATTATTCCGGTCAAAACCTGATACAAAAATTGAACATCCAATTCAATCACGATTTCTCCAAACAAAAGAAAATTAACTTTTCAAAACACGAAATTGATAGCTCGAATTTGTTGCCGAAATTCAACAACAGTTCATATTCGGCAAAGCTAAACAAAGCTACATAAACAAGTACACACAGAGCTCTGCAAACAAAAATCAATCAAAACACAACCAAAAGTCTGAAACTTTGAAGTGATTGAAATCGAATTCGAATCCAAATCAGTGAAATTTGAACCTGAGCTTGGGCGGTCTCAATGCTCCGCCGTGCTAGCGGGAGGAACCGCTGCAGCATGGCGACGACGATGAGCTTCGCCACCGCAACCCATCAGATGTTTCGAAAGCCATCAGATGGCCCTAAATTAGTATATATATATATATATATATATATATATATATATTTATATTTATTTATATTATAAAAATAAATTATGTTGGGTCGGGTAGGGTCGGATACCTGTTGGGTTTCAAAATTTAGCCCGAACCCAAACCCTATAATTATTGGGCCGGGCAAAAAACCCGACTTTTCAAATCGGATTCAGATTGGGTCAGGCAAAATCAGGATCGGAAATGGGTTGGGCATCGGGTCGAGTCGGGTTTGTCGGGTCTTTTTGCCACCCCTACCCAAAACCTACACAACTACATATTGCGAAGAGTATGAGCCTTATTAAATATAACCAAACCTTACATGAACCAGTCAATCAACAAAAAAAAATATAGCAAATTAACCGAAGTATAACAAAACAAAATCCATTAAACACATAAAATGAAGCAAAGCAATAAGGGGAATGCACCGATTTTCGATAATATAAGCTGAAAAAATAAAGAAAAATAGGGAATAAAAATGAGATAAAAAGCAAAACTTAACAAAATTGGGATATATAAGTTTAAAAAATGTAAGTTTTATCCACATCCATCACATTTCTCTACCAATCCAACATTACATTTTGTCTATGAAACTTCTAATATTACCCATAAATTACAGTGGAAATTTCATAAAACCTAATAAGTTTCTTTTCAAACTAAAACATTATTTTTGAGAACTTGAAAGTTAAAATAAAAATAGAAAGCAAACAAGCACTTCACTAACGGAAAGTCTTCACCACTAACCTCACCACCCTTTGTATCTTTATTAGTTTGGTGACAACTCATGAAGAAATTATGTGTCTAGGCACACTCTATGAAATATTATCTCTTTTTTTTTTTTTTATTTTTTTATATATCAATAAATCATTCATGTTAAGGGCCAAAGCAGCCAAGCAAATACAGGACACAAAGGTAGATCTCGTAATGGTGAGTACATAACACTTACCATGAAGAGAACCAACCCCGTTTAAAGCCACCAGGGCATACAAAAAATAGACACAATGGAAAAACCATGATGCCAAGAAGCTAAAAACCAAGGGGCAAGCAAGGCCATCATTCGACATAATTATAAGGGGAGGGGGGGTGGCCCTTGCTTATCCCACCGAAGATTGCTCACCCTCTCTCATTAGCAAGTAATGCAGCAAAGTGTGCTGCTTGATTGGCCGTGCGAGAGCACCAAGTCCAATTGATTGTATTGAAGCTTGTGGCCTTCCTCCAAATTTCTGATAAAATTGGGTAAAATACGCAAAAGTTGATCCACACGATGGCTTTTGATGGAGTCAGTTAAGACTTTACAGTCAGATTCAACAATTATGTCGCGAAATCCACGTCGCTCCACCTCCAACATACCATGGAGAACACCCTCATATTCTACCATTAAGACTTTCACGATGGTTTTCTGATGAAATATTGTCTTCTTTTTTAGAGTGATTTGCGAAGTTTTTGTGGTAAAAATTTAATATAGGGTGGGAGAAGAAAAATTATACGTAGCCGGCCTTGCGAATCCCACCGAAGATTGCTCACCCACTCTCATTAGCAAGTAATGCAGCAAAGTGTGCTGCTTGATTGGTCGTGTGAGAGCACCAAGTCCAATTGATTGTATTGAAGCTTGTGTATCCCATCGAAGATTGCTCACCCTCTCTCATTAGCAAGTAATGCAGCAAAGTGTGCTGCTTGATTGGCCGTGCGAGAGCACCAAGTCCAATTGATTGTATTGAAGCTTGTGGCCTTCCTCCAAATTTCTGATAAAATTGGGTAAAATACGCAAAAGCTGATCCACACGATGGCTTTTGATGGAGTCAGTTAAGACTTTACAGTCAGATTCAACAATTATGTCGCGAAATCCACGTCGCACCACCTCCAACATACCATGGAGAACACCCTCAAATTCTACAATTAAGACTTTCACGATGGCTTTTTGATGAAATATTGTCTTCTATTTCAGAGTAATTTGAGAAGTTTTTGTGATAAAAATTTAATATAGGGTGGGAGAAAAAAAATTATGCGTAGCCAGCCTTGCGAATCTCACCTAAGATTGCTCACCCACACTCATTAGCAAGTAATGCAGCAAAGTGTGCTGCATGATTGGCCGTGCGAGAGCACCAAGTCCAATTGATTGTATTGAAGCTTGTGGCCTTCCTCCGAATTTCTAATAAAATTGGGTAAATAAGCCAAAATTGATCCACACGATGGCTTTTGATGGAGTCAATTAAGACTTTGCAGTCAGATTCCACAATTATGTCGCGAAATCCACATCGCCCCGTCTCCAACATTCCATGGTGAACACCCTCAGATTCTACAATTAAGACTTTCACGATGGCTTTCTGATGAAATATTGTCTTCTATTTGAGAGTAATTTCAGAAGTTTTTATGATAAAAATTTAATATAGGGTGGGAGAAGAAAAATGATGCGTAGCCGGCCAAGCTCCATGTCGTCGCCGGTGAGTTTAGCGATCTCCTCCGGGAAATTGACATGGGTCTCATCATGGGCGGCCCGTTATTGAGACCCGATTTGAGATCCAAGGGCCGCTAACTGCGAAATTGGTCCAAATCGGACTTCCGATTGGTCCCTGAAGACATCGATTCGAGGGAGGTGAGGTTCGTTCGTCATTTCAAATTCGAAACTATTGAATTTTAGCTTGGGATTTATTCATTGCATTAAATTTTGAAGAGACCTCAATTCACAGGTACTGTGCTTTCAAAATGGTAGCTTTGAAATTGGTCTCTAGTTGCTGGGTTTGTTTGCAATCTTCCATTAAATGTTTAGTTTACTGGTTTTGAATTTTGAATGGGCAGTTTTGCACACCATAATGTGTGACCCCAATTTTCGAAATAGAATAGCAATTTCGCCTTCGGGAATTTATAATTCAATGTTGATTGTGTTTGGTTCATTGTCAATAGATGCCCCTATTGCATCTTTGAACTGATAATAAAGCCATGTGCTTTAACATAGTTAGTTAAAGAAGCTAATAATTAAGCTAGTGGGAATTTGAAACTGTAAACCTAATCCTCAAGTCTTTCCTACTTTCATATTACTTTGAATCAAGGATCAACCATCAACCATCTACATATGACTCAAATCCATTCTCGATTACCAGGTAGCTTGGCAAAAAGTATATCAGACTCCACCTAGCTTCATAGTCAGAGCCCATACAGCGAAACCCCAATACAGGTAATTCAGGACTTCCTATTCAAGCATACATGTAGTTGCATACCAGTTACTATACACCTTTACATAATGGATTTATTCTCCTCATGCTGCTGTTTTTTTTTAATCCAGATTTATGTCTGATCTGATGAGTCTACATCATATGATGGGAAAGCTAAAAACTAGTATCTACTAAGGTCCATGTGTGACCTACAAATTCTTGGGACCATCTATCAGCTTCAGAGCAATACAAAAAGATAGCTTTTGCCCACTAACTAGGCTCTGAGCCTTACCTCTAGCTCTGGCCCTAGCCTTGCCTGTTTTACATGCAAGGACTAGGGTTATCGACTCCAAGGATGACGATGAACACAGAATATACCATAGTTGATCCACTTCACTGCTGGACCCTATGAACCCTTCCACTGTGACACACTTGAGGGATTAACTGAAGACCTTAATCTGGAAGTTCTGGGAAGAGCGCGGTGGAAGTTTCGGCAGGTGGACCTGGATGTGTAGATTGGCCAGGAAGGGACATTTTCATAAAAGAAAATGGAGCCCGGACATCTCAGAAGGGTCGAGGTTGGTTTTTACAAAGATCGAATTGGTGGGGATTGTGAAATCAAGGTACTTTTGGGAACCACCCCAAAAGCCTGCAAATCAAATCAAAAAGTGATTATAATGGTAATAACAATATGCTGAAACTGATAAAAAAGAAACACATGATTGATTTACCTAGAGGGTGTATTGGATGACCCTTATCCTCTTCAGTGGATACATCTGATAAACTAGTTGAACCAAAGAACTACGATGTTGGATAACAGTATATGCACCTCCATAACCTCAAACTGTCCTGGCCCATATTTAGGAATTATACAGCCCTCGTAGATGAAACAAGAGCAGTTACTGCCAAGAAACAAGGTTGGCTTCTGGCTTCGGAACTTACGGGTGTGGATGGTAATGTGGGTGAGCATTGTCCCGGCAATTATGAAGTCTAAGGCCATTTGTGAGTAGAATTCTGCTGCAAACAACCTCAAATTTGTATTTGCTAGGATATTGTTCATCTCTGAAGTCGAAATTGTTATATGCCCAATACGTAATATCAGGTTTCTGAGCGTGCTTATGCTGGACATTTGGAATGAGCAGCCAATTAGGTGCAGGGATTTTAGGGTCTTTTTAATTGAACTGAAGATGTTTTGAGGAAGAAGAAAGTTAAGCGCTAAAGTTAGAATTCAACGGGAATAATCAAGATTCACCTAACTTTCTTCTTCCTTAAAACCTCTTCAGTTCAATTGCAGAACCGCTAAATTCCCTGCACCTAAGTGGCTGGTCCTTCCAAATCTCTTGCATAAGCACGCTAAACCTGATGGAATTACGTATTGGCAGGGAACAAAATTTTGGCTGAAACCTCAAAATTTCGGCCGAAATTTTCTATTTTTTGGGGTTACGAAACTTGAATCGGGGTACGTATCAATGTCACCGAAAAAATACCGAAATTTCGGTAATATCGGTAAATTTCGAGCCTTAGAAGCTGAACTTTCTAAAATTACGGAAATTTCGATGGAAATTTCGGTAACTTTCGGTAAAATTTCGGTCAACAGCTTTCTTTTGGTGTTTTTTTGCTTACCTTCAATAATGCTCCTTAAATCTTTCCACAACTGTCTTTTTGTGCATTCAACAATTTTTTTTTATTATATTCAACCCCGAATGTCATATAGCGGTCCAAGCACTAGTACATATGGTTCATATGATTGGGTGAACCCAGCATATCCAATTTTTGGAGAGACTGTGGGGAGGGATCAAAGTACGTACAATATGCATATTGAATGTTACATTCATTTCGCTAGCCGACAAATGTCATGGAAGCAATATTGTCAGTTCACTGATAATGTTTCAAGAAGTAAACATGAGCCTCATCGTATTAGTTTTATGTATTAGAATAATATGTGTGTGTGTGTGTGTGTGTGTGTGTGTGTGTAATTTTGATGTATTATATTCCTTAAAACTCTTATCTATACTATTATTTAAGCAAAGAGACCTTAAGAAAAGGAAATCACTATTATACCCTAAAAACTATATAGTATGGAAAAAGTTCAAATTAATTGACGAGGACAATAATGTCAAAACAAAATAAATATTAGAAATGTTTAAAAACTGAATGACTAATAGACCCTTATAAGCATAGACTACATGATAAAAAAAAAATTAATAAATGCGGACAATTTGGTCCAAAAGAAAAAATTGAAAATCAGGATCCTCAGATCCTCTTTCTCTTTGGAATCTGCGAAACCCCTCCCCTCCCCTCCCCTCCCCTCCCCTCATCGTCTTTTCTTTCTTCGAAATCTGCAAAACCTATTCTCAAAAAAAAAAAAAAAAAAAAAAAATCTGCAAAACCTCTTCAACTCCTCCCTCTCTCATCAACGACAGTGAAACTCCTCAACTTCTCCCACCTTATCTAATACCTAAACCAATGCACTTCCTTTCAACCCACCCACAAAATAAAAACATGGTCTCTCTTCTCAAACTGCCGTGATATATTCAGAAAAAGTGGGAAATTGCTCAATTTTTTCAGAAAAAGTGGGAAATTGCTCAATTTTTTTATGTGATTCTGGTGTCTTTGGGTTTTTGGTTGCAGAAAAGGGGCGAAGAAGAACAAAGGTATTGGATTTTATCTTAGCTTTCCTTTGCCCTGGTGAATTCACTTTTGGTCGAATTGACTCTGGGTAAGTTCTTTTGTTTCTAATTGAGCAAAGTAGATAAGAAATTGTTGGAGTTTCCATCAATTTATGTTTGTTATTATTTGATTTCAGAAGTAGATAAGAAATCCGCATGAACTGGATTGCAAAGTTGTTTTCTTAATTGAGTCAAGTTTCCTTTTGCAGGAGAATGCCGCATCCACGCTTTTAGTTGGCTTTTAAATTTCAATTTCCCTCGCTGAAATTACAAATGCTGGAGTGGGTGATTCAATCGACATTCAGAGGTAATTTTCAACAGTTCAATTTATGTTCAGTAAATTAGTTTTTCTTCACCTGATTCCATATTTGGGTTATGTGAAGTAGTTGCTTATTGATCTATTTTCTGGGTTGATTGATTCATCAACTCCCATATAGTCTTTTGATTAGTTTACTTGCTCATGTTGTCGGATTCCAGTTACTTGAGAATGACCTCTACCATTGCATGTTGGTAAATGTTTAATTTTTGTTTCATCTAATCAATTTGCCCTTGGTAATTGTTTTCGCTATCAGTTGGGGTTTCTGTTCTTGCTAAATTTTCTGTTGATTAATATTTTCATTTGGTACAAAAAAATGGTGGAGTGAGTTTGGGGGTTCAATCCGCATTTACTGGTTGTTCTAATTTCAGTTCTGTGTTGAAGGCATTCACTGCCAAATAGTCTTTCTTGGCTATTTTGTTTATGTTTATTTCACTAATTTATTTGTTATGCTAATTTACATTTCTTGGGTTTCGACTAGAGTTTCCTCCATGTAAGCTTCTAATCTCATGATGCAGGCATCACTTTGAGTCTTTGACAGTTGCAACAGTCAATTGTCCTTTGTAGATTGACAACGAAATTATGAAGCATCAACTGGCAACAAATGGGTGGCAAAATGAAAATTGTGTTTAGTACATGTTGTAGCCAGATTGTATTTCCACTTCAATTGGTTGTACTCTTTTCTTATTATTCATTGTAAAGATTTGGATGTAACTACCATTTGAGACTGGATTTGAATAAATGGTTTTCTGCTTGATGTGTACTTTAGCTCCTTAGTTTTCATTATTTGGCTAAATTAGATGTTTAATAGAGTATTTATATATTTTTTTCTGTTTGGTAATAGAGTATTTATATGTTACCTAGAAGCTCCTACTGAACTTAAGTTTTCGGTATAGATTTACACACGCATAGCGTGTGTGCCTTTTGCTAGTATTATATTGTAATATTAATGTAATGGTTAATGTATGATTCATAAGCCTCACCTTAAGATATTGTGTTGACTGATAGCTTAGTGGAATACAAAATACGAATTCTTCTCCCTTATGTATATGAAAGTTAATCCATATGGACAATCCAATATAGCTTAAATGTTAAATTGCATTATATGTTGATTTTAAAGCCTACTGAAAGTAGAGATATTAATTTATAGGTTTTCTAACACGTTTTTCATATTATTTTTTTCAAACCGAAATTTACTAAAATTTCCATAAATTTTGACTACCAAAATTTTCATCAAAACCGAAATTTTATTCCTTGCGTATTGGGCATATAACTTTTTCGGTTCTAGACATGAACAATATAATGACAAATACAAATTTGAGGTTGTTTGCGGCAGAAGGCTACTCACAAATGGCATTGGACTTCAGAACTGCAGGGACAATGCTCATCCACATTACCATCCACACTTGAAAGTTCTGAAGCCAGAAGCCAACCTTGTTACTTGGCTGCAACTGCTCTTGTTTCATTTACGAGGGCTGTATAATTCCTGAAATCGGCCGAGACAGTTTGAGGTTGTGGAGGTGCATATACTGTTATCCAACAGCATGCATTAGCAAGCCCAAACTGAACAGTTGGTTCAACTAGTTTATAAGATGTATCCATTGAAGAGGATAAGGGTCAGTCAATACATCCTCCAGGTAAATCAATCATGTGTTTCTTTTTCTATTAGTTTCAGCACATTAACATTGCCATTATACTCACTTTTTGATTTGATTGCAGGCTTTTGGGATTGTTCCCATAAGTACCTTGATTTCACAATCCCCACCACTCCGATCTTTGTTCTGAAATGTAAGGGCTCCATTTTCATCTAGGAAAGTGTCCCTTCCTGGCCAATATACACATCCAAGTCCACCTGCCGAAACTTCCAGCCTGCTCTTCCCTAAACTTCCAGGATAAAGTCTCTAGTGAATCCCTCAAGTGTATCACAGTGGAAGGGTTCATAGGATCTTGCAATGAAGTGGATCTTTTGTCGTATATTCTGTGTTCATCGTCCTCTTTGGAATCGATTACCCTAGTCCTTGCATGTAAAACAAGCAAGGCTAGGACCAGAGCTAGAGGCAAGGCTAGGGCTAGAGCCAGAGGTAAGGCCCGGAGCCTAGTTAGCGGTCCATGTGTAACTAAGAAAATTTTTCGTTTGACTAGCTTGTCTGATTTAAAGGTCAATAATGCATTTCATCATTCACAGTACAAGAAACCAATTAATTTATCAAAAAAAATATTAAAGCCTTTATTAAATTATTATATTGAGTCAAAATAATAATCATGAGCATGGTCAAAGTAACGCTCGTTAGACCTTCAAATATAAGCAAATTGGAATATGTGATCGTATGAGTTAGTAAGGTTTATTTATTTATTTATTTATTTGGAGAAATGAGGCCAAAACCCTTGGTTTTTTTTCTTTTTAACATAAAACCCGCCACAATTTTTTTAGTTGAGGAAGGCTCATGACTAGGATTCTACATCATCAACTTACCATATTTAGAAATCATGTAATTTTTTGATCCCTAAAATACCCCTATTTGACTACATATTTTGAGTAAATCTGAATTTGGATGTAACGTTAATATCGTTCAATTGACTATTTTGGTTAATGCATTTTTTAATGCACCTTTCATCATCCATTAAATCAGTTTTTATATCAATTTGAATGTACATTTAATAAAGGATGGTCAAGACTCTTTTCGACAAAAAGGAGGATGCAACTTTGATTACGTAGAAGATTACTTCACGGTAGATCAATTCAAGAGGTGCTATGATGACGCTATTGTCCCCATTCCAGATATTGACGAGGATGCACAGGAGGCGAATGAAGGAAATGTTGTGGTGAACCCCCCATTGACCAAGAATCCACCTGGGAGGCCAAGGAAGAAACGAGTTTGGTCCGTTGGCGAGCGAAAAAGGCCAATGAGGTGCGGCAGATGTGGGCAACTTGGCAGCCACAACAGAAAAGCATGCAGAGTACCTATTAGAAATCGATTGCCACCAGTCATCGACTTGTTGCCTGTGTTATTGATGTAGTTTCGCTTTCTGCTGTTTTCTAATTGTTTAAGTTTGTCTTGTAAAATAAGATCACGATATTTGATCGTGAGGCACCTTTCCTAGCAAACCAATATGTTTGGATTTTTTTCCTTTACTTATTGAAAGTATTTTTTTCGTTTTTCTATTAAGTTACCTCTGCATTTGGTTATGCTTTCAATTGACTATTTGGTTAACACAATTTCTAATGCACCTTTTAGCATCCATTAAATCATTTTTTTATATCAATTTGAATGTACATTTGATAAATGACGGTCAAGGCTCTTTTCGATACCAAGATATAGGCACCTTTGATTATTGATGGTCAATGTTATTTGTTCAGAAAATAACTTAATCTCAGGTGGATAACTTAATCTCAATCGAACACCAATAACAAGCAAGGTGTACAAACTTAGGTGGTTTAATCTCAGGAGGTTTTAATCAAACACCAAAAACAAGCATGGTGGATAACTTGGGTGGTTCTAAGTAACATATCAACTCAAATGTACTATACATTGAAATCCATTAAAACACACAAGGTGGATTAATTGAACACCAATTACAAACAAGGTGTACAAACTTAGGTGGTTTTAATCTCAAATCTTTTAAGGTTTGTTTACCCATGCTATAACACTTATGCGTTCATGACATGCTTCTCATGATCATTTAGCAAATGACACTCAAGGTGGATTAAGTCGGGGAACAATCACCAACATCATCTACTCTTTGACATATGCTGCTGCTAGTGTTTTTTTCACATATGCATTGCTCAGGTAAATTATCATTAGGTACCAATACTATTGTGCTAGGTTCATTGTTGGGTGCAAAAACGCTTGCAAAGTGAACTTGTGATGCTTGCCCATCTAGTGTCTTTAGTATCTCCTCATTAGAGTGTTCATCTTCATCAGAATCTTCATCCTTGTACGACTGCATAATTAGTAAATCATTGATCAAGCAGACAAATCTATGCTTATTTTTTGTTGTCTATGTATATGGAAGATAAAAAAGTTGAATGTCTACCACAAAGTAAAAAAGTGTTTTACAACTATCAATGAATAAGCAAACTATCCATCTGAAAATGCGAACGCATGCATAAGCTATCAACTAGTTACCTATAATATCCTATTTTGATTAGCAATTGATCTGAAACTCTAATTATTAATCCACATCACACAAATGATATTCTAATTAGCACCACTACACCAACATCTAGGCAAGTTTGACATATGTTAAAACCACCCAAAGTATTCTGAACACTATAAAACCAAACGACACAACCTGGTCTAAATACTAACCTCCATCGTTTGTAAGTCTATGTGATCCAACTTATTCAGTTCCACCATGTTCTATCCAACGCACCTAAGCATGCTCTGCCTTCCCTCTATGGGGTCAATGATGTGCGTTTTTTCGCACAACCAAAACTGAGAAAACAAACCATTGATCAGTAAAACAATATCAGTACATTAATAAACAATGGACGAGCAAGCCGCAGTCACTCAAAAAAAATTACCAGTAATGCTGCAACACATCCAACAAGCTTTAGAAATGGGATCTAAAAGAAGTGAAATTCAAGGTTAAATTGAGATGGTTAATTCAAATTACCTAGTTACTCCATCTAGGGAATTCCACCCAATACTCCAAGACAACTACGTTATATTCATTCAAGCATTCTTACAAACACATGAAGTGCATTGTCAAGAACATGCCAATTTCAGCTAAATAAAGTTCATCTATAATTAGATTGGTGTTTGGGAGATAATTGATAGCTAAACATCTCGAATGAAATACAAAAAATCACTATTTCCATACCTCGAATTTCTACAGACTCGTGCCAGCGATGGACAACTTCTCTTTTCAGCAGTTTCAGCCTAGGAATTATTGATTTGTGAAGCAAACTTTGATACAATTCAAATTTTTTTTAAAAAAAAAATCATAAATTTTGGGAGGTATTTGAAGGAAATTGAGATTTCACCCCAAAACCAATTGGCAATGGGGGGAGTAGCCTAATCCTTTATGAACACATCACCCCCTCTCCGTTGGTCGATGTGGGATCTCACAATCCCCACCACCACCACCCCCCCCTCTGAGGAGCCCGACTTCCTCGTCGGCACACTCGCACCACACGACAGAGTGGCTCTGATACCATGAAGGAAATTGAGGTTCCACCCCAAAACCAATTGGCAATGGGGGGAGTAACCCAATCCTTTATGAACACATCACCCCCCTCTCCGTTCAGAGCTGCAACTAATGTGGAGGAGTTCCGATCAACGATATGCCTAAGTATAAACCTCATCTCTTGATGTGAGACTGCAACAAGATAGACACCACATGTTCTGTGCATGGTTGTTGCTGCCAGCACCAACAACCAGCTTGAAGGAAGCTTCACAGAAGGCTCAAACAGACTTCATGACTCCCAATCACAAACTGCCAATTCACAACTATGAAACCCATCATAAGCTCAATACCAGATTCATGCCCAAGCAGCAATGCTCCAAGTCAATGGTTCAAACAGACCTTCTGTGCTCTAATCCCTTTGCATCACAACCAGATCTTGTTGCCTTCTTATGCCTACTGTACCAAAGCACCAAATTAGTACCAAAACACCACCATGCTTTCCACTGCACAAACACCAACCGGCTACACTATCTCACCACCTCACCAATCACCAAAACTGTCTCCACCTACACCAAACACTGGCCACACGACCTCATCAGGTCACCAACAGCAAACCACTTCAGCAAGGAAAAGGAAAAGAATCAGAGGGTTCAAGAAAGAAAGGAGGGGTTCAAGAGAGAAATGAGAGGTTTCAAGAGAAACAAGGGGTTCAAGAGAGTCCACGCGCACACAGCGCATCACCAAGTGCTCAAAGCGCATCACTAACCACACACAGCTCAATCACCAAACCACTACACCACTATACCACTACACGAAAGCTAACACTCAACCACAACAGACAACAACAGAGGGAATTCCACCAGAATTAGGGATTAGAGCAGGCTTGAAGCAATCAAAAGAAGGAACAAGCATCAAACGCACGGCAACAGTAGTGCGAGGACATGAATTAAACCCAGAAAGCACTAACATATGGGAAGCACGAATCTCTGAAAGCTAGGGTTACGATTATACCTCCAATTCAACGAAAATTGTTCAATTCCATCCATAATCCTCCTCAATGCACCATAACAAGGCTCGAATCAAAGAAGCATAGGCGATTAAGATATCATACCAGAAAAACCCAAATTCTAGGGTTTGAAGAGCAATGTCGTAGAGATTTCGTTCGAAATAGGTCCAAATCACACACTGGACACAGATTCAGAACGGGGACATCAGCGCGAGCAGAACCTCGAGCTCCGGTAGCGAACGCCGGAGAAGTTGCCGGAGCCTAGCAGAGCACGGCGGAGCGCAGAGAAGAAAGCAGCGAAGACAGCCAGAGGATCGGCAGAGGGCAGCGAAGCCAGGGATGGCTCTGATACCATGATTGAAACCATGGAATCGAACCAGACCACAGAGAAGCCATTGATGAACCGAGAGAGAGAGAGAGAGAGAGAGAGAGAGAGAGAGAGAGAGAGAGAGAGAGAGAGAGAGAGAGAGAGAGAGAGAGAGAGAGAGAGGCGAGAAGGAACTTATTTAGATAACTTAGTATTATTTACAATTGTTAGATAATTACACTGTACACACACTATTTATACTAAAGAGCTCTATACTAGTATCTATACAAGTGTAGTATATACAAGTGTATTCTATGTGTATTCTAAATAGTATTTTGGTTAGTAACGGATCAAGAAGAATCCACATGCAGCCTTGAATGCTCGCCATCAAGGTTTGATTTTCTAACGTCCGGAGAGGAAGACACCGACTAGAAAATGGATGGAAAATAAAATGGCATGTAGGTAAATATTCGAAATTAATAGACTAATTATATATCCCATGTGACAAAATTACTATAATATGGGTATAATACTACACAAAAAATATGTACGGGTATGCATCAAATAAGTAGAAAAATTTTGGGTTTATATCCCATTCACTCTTTTTTTAAAAAAAATAAAAATAAAAATAAAAAGGCTAGGGGAATCAAAGTGTCCTTTAATCCTGACAAACTTCGAGTACACTAGCGAGAATGGGAGATATTGCGTCTACAAAGAAACGACTGTAAACATGTATAAGATGCTTATAAGACATGATACGATTATCCCCATGACATATACATAAACACTTATCTACCTTTATCTTTAGTCATCTTCGGTGATCAAAAGCCCCTTCTACAAGCATTCACGTTCCTCTCTTCTCTATGGGGCGAAGACGTTATGAGCAGCGTGTGAATGTGTATAGGGACCTTAGCAATATATAGGAGTCAATTAGAGTCCATGAGTCATCCCATAAAAGACTACATTAACTCTAAAAGCCTATTCATATGCTTTAAGTTAAGAATTCCAATGAACCTGAATTAATATGACATTAATCCGGCTACTAATGTTTGACCCTCTATATGCTCATTTACATCACCTTAAAGCATATTCCTCAAATGAGTTAAAGATAGAAGGTGTAACTCATATACATGAACCATAAGTAAGTGCCCAATTACTGTTAGTAATATGCACCATTATCTAGTCCATTCTTACATTCTCCCACTTGGACTGATAATGATTCACTTAACAGTATAGGTACTCGGTTGTTCAAGTAAACAAAAGTGCTAGCTGAGTTACAACTTAATCCTTTGATCACATTCTAGCTCACACTATCATTCATCCGAAATGAGACAAAGGAAAGAATCTGCAATACTTTAATGAATGCAGCCACTCAGAATCATCAAGATCATTTGAATAACTAATATGAACTTCAAAGAATTCTTGGTGTGTATTGAAACTTGATGGGCTGATGACATGAGTGTTTCACAACGGTCCAATCATCTAACACAATAACATAACTTGTGTTCAGATGTCATTACATGAGTCTTTGGATTATATCCAATCGAAATAAATAGCTATTTTCAATAAACATGACACTAAACACATAGAGCTGCAGCAGTAAATATAATAAGCCTCTTAGATCGGCCATATGAAATTCAACAAAAAACTGACTGAAATAAAACTTCAAGAACTTCATTAATCAACTTAAAACAGTCATATAAGCTTCAAAATATTTTGCACGCAAGCTGCAAAACTTATTGCAAAAAACTAAAACTTAACTCATATCTGAAAAACCTTTTAAAACAAAACAGAAAGCAGCCAACATACCACCTAGTCTCCACTGAACCTAAGAATCGAAATCCAATACACTCCCATGTCTGAACATGTTTCACAAAAATTTTTGGAACTAATGCCTTAGTAAAAGGATCGGCCAATTGAGATTTAGTCCCAATCTTCACAACATCAATTGTCCCTCCTTAACTCTTTCTCTACACTTAGGTATTTCAAATCAATGTGTTTAGAATCTGCAGATCTCTTGTTATTCTTCGTGAAGTATACAACAGCTAAGTTATCACAGTAAATAGTGATAGGCTTGGAAATGGATCAACAATGTTTGTTTGTATCAGAAAATTCCTAGCCAAACAGATTCATACTCCATCATAAATGGCGATGTACTCCGATTCATTGTTGAAGTTGAAGTGAGCTTTTGCTTGGTGCTTTTCCAGGATGCTCTCAGCTAACACGAACATATCCAGAAACTGATTTTCCAGTAGATGGATATTGTCCAGCAACCAGCATCAAGTAGCCAATAACCTCCAAATTCTCTCTTTCCTCACAGCATGTGCTCTCTTGTCTTCTTAAGAACCTAAGTACCTTCTTTCCAGCATTCCAATGATCTTTTCCAGGATTCGATTGAAATCTTGATAGAATTCCCACTGCAAAGCAATATCTGGTCGAGTGCAAACTTGAGCATCATTATGCTTCCAATCATCCTGCATAAGGCATATTCTTCATGTCTTCCTTCTCCGAATTAGTTTTAGGGCATTGATCCTTATGCAGTTTATCTCCTTTGGACATAGGTGCATCTCCGGGATTGCACTTGCTCATATTAAACCTTTTCAACTTTGTTGATATACTCTTCTTGACAATCCAAGTGCCTTCTTTTCTTTCCTTTTGATCTCTATCCCTAAAACATAGTGGCTTCCCCCAGATCCTTCATATCAAAATGCTTAGACAGAAAACACTTAGTTCTATCAGAGATTATACTACTACTAGCCAATAAAATATCATCACATATAGAACCAAGAATATAAAACCCTCTTCTGGTTTTCTAATAAACACATTGATCTACCATGTTGGCTTGAAAACCATCAGAAATTACCTCAAACTTCAAATACCATTGTCTTGAAGCTTGTTTTAGTCCATAACGACTTCTTCAGCTTCAACCAATTTTTCACTACCATCGCACAAACCTTCAGCTCTTCATATATATTTCTTCATCCAAATCTCCATTTAGAAAAGCTGTCTTACATCCATTTGGTGTAATTCCAAATTGAAATGTGCCACCAAGCCATTATTATCCTAAACTATCTTTAGAAGATACTGGAAAAATGTTTCAGATAATCTATGCCTTCTTTCTGGAAACCTTTTGACCAACGAGCCTTATATCTCTCTTCTCCATCGTCCTCTCTTTGTCTTACACCCACTTGCATCCAATTGCCTTTTGATAGGAAACAAGTTCAGCTACTCCATCATGATTAGCATCCATGGATTCCATCCATTTCCATAGCGCTACCATGACTACTTTGCTACTGCCATAGCTTGAGCAAAGTTTGCTCATCATCTTCCCCCCAATCAAATTCAGCCTCCATAGCATAAAACTCATAAGCTGCATCTCTTTTAGGGACTTTAGTACGTTTCTAGACCGTCTTAAAACAACTTCAGAAGTTTCAGAGAACAGATGCAGGTAAATCAGATTCTTCATGAATGGCAGGTTCATGAATATTATTGAGAGTAGAGTCGGGAAGATTGGTATCTTCCCCTTGAATTTGATTGCCTTGATCTAGTAAACTTTGATCAAGATCAGGTCAGGAAATAAGAGCTGGAACTGGATTTTGGACTTGAGATTGCAAAACTGGATTGGCTAGGAATAACTATAGATTCAGAAGAATTGGAAATTTCTTCAAGAGTATAATCTGTAGTAGTCAGGAAAGCTCATGTGAATTAAGCTCATGGAAGAATTTTGCTCTGCTGGTTTCGATAATTCGAAGACTATGGTGTGGACAATAGAACCTATAGCCTTTTGAATTTTCAGCATAGCCAATAAAGAATGAGCTGACAGTCTTCTCATCAAGCTTCTTTTCTACTGGATTATATGGCTTTGCTTCTGCTTTACATCCCCAAACATGCAGATGAGATAGACCTTGTTTATGTCCATAACCACAATTCAAATGGGGTTTTGTCAACTGCTTTGCTAGGTGTCCTATTGGATAGATAGTTAGCAGTCTTCAAGGCTTCTCCCCACAAAAATTTTGGCAAACCAGATAAGCTCATCATGCATCTCACCATATTCAAATAGGTCCTGTTCCTCCTTTCTGCCACTCCATTCTGTTCAGGTGTGCCAGGTGTTGTATACTGCCTTTTGATCCCCTTCAGATTCTAAGTACTGTGCAAATGGACCCTTATGTTGCCCAGCTTCGTCATATTTGCCATAGTACTCACCTCCACGATCTGATCTAACGACTTTAACTACTTTCCCCAGGTACTTCTTCAGTTTCGGCTTTAAAGATCTTAAAAGTTTCTAAGGATTGTGATTTCTCAGGAAATGAGATAGATATGACAATATCTAGAAAAATCATCAATGAAGGTGATGAAGTAGAAGTTTCCACAAATAGTTTTGGTCTGAAAAGGACCGCAAATATCTGTGTGAATCAACTCGAGCAGTTAGTGCTTCTAACTGCGCCCTTCTTCCTGGAATTTGTGAGTTTTCCCTTAGCACACTCAACACAATCTGATAATTCTGAGAAATTCAACTCATGATTTATCAGCTTGTTCTTAACCATCTGCTGCAATCTTTCTTTAGAAATGTGTCCCATTCTCTTGTGCCACAAGTTAACTGAATTCTCATTCAATCTATCACGTTTATTTCCCACAGTTTCAACAGCAAACACTTCTTCAGAAACAGTAGAATTTAAACGCCAATGACCAAGAATCAAATCAGCAGTTCCAATAAGCTGGGAATTTTTATTGAATAACTTCATATGAAACTTGTCTCCAGAAAAGGTACTTCCATCTTGAACAAAGCATGAAAGAGAGAACAGATTTCTCTTCATGGATGGAATGCAAAAAACATCAAACAAATCCAAAAAACCTACATCTAGAGCTAGTCTAACTTTTCCAAGAGCTTTGACTGCCACTCTAGATCCATTCCCAGCTGCGACTCTATCCTCCTCTTTACTTGGAGTTCTCCTTCCACTCAACCCCTGGTGAAAGAATTGGAAATGTGGATTGGTGAGCCAGTATCTAACCACCACGAATTTGGTGAAGCATTAACCAAATTCACCTCAATGAAATAAGGAATTAGAGGGATGGTGATGTAGTTACCTCTCTTGGCTAACCACTCCTTGAACTGCCTACAGTTCTTCTTGATATGACCCACTTTATCACAGTGAAAACACTTGTCAGACTTTGGATCCTTTTCCTTGTTCTGAGATGTGGAGCTAGTATTTGAATTCTGTTTCTTGAAAACCTTCTTAACAGAATCAGACTTGGCCCCAGATGAGCTGTTATGCCCTTTCTTGAACTTATCCTTGCTGGAATTTCCATGCTTCTTGAACTGAGGTTTCTTGGCTGTTGTAACCAAGTTAACCTGAGCAGTGGTCATCTTTCCTTCTTTCTTATTGATAGCTTCCTCAGCAACAGCTACAGAAATGAGAGTGTTAACATCCCATTTCTCTCGGACAGAATTGTAAGACGACTTCAGCTTGCTGAATGCTGGTGGAAGCTGTCCAAGAATATGGCAAACAAGAAACTTCTCATCCAACCTCATCTTCAAATCCCTCAGCTTAGCAGCATAATCCAGCTTCTTCATGATAAAATCCCTAATCCCAGTACCATCATAGGTCATTTCCATCATCTCTTCAAGCAATTCAACGCTCCTGCCCTTGTCAGGACTCCACATACCTCTCAGCAATGTTCTCCATATATTCCAATGCACTATTGGAAGTCTCAATTCCATCAACAATGGAGTCCTCAATCTTGCTCTTCATAAACAAAAGAGCAAGCTTGTTGGCACGAGTCCATTTCTTGTAGTCCTCAACTTGTTCCTTAGTGTTGTCCTCAGTAGGAGTTGCTGGCTTGGGTTCATTGAAGGCAATGTCGAACTCATCAAAAGCGATAGCGTATTCTACCTCACGTTTCCACTTCTTAAAGTTCGTGCCATTCAGGGGAACTATGGTGGATTTACTAGTGGCTGAAAACAAGAAATGTTTTGCTAAGTTCTACTGTAAATAAATTTTTTTTTATGGGAACTTAAGAAATCACAGTGACTTAGCAAACAAAACAAACAAGATTAATGGTTTTCTTGTGTGTTTATTAACCCCATACTACATAATTATCATAACTGACATAGACGCAACAGTTATAATATCACATAAGTTTCACATAACCAATTTCAATTGATATACATTGTTCAAAATCTGTTCACACCTAGAGGCAAGAGACACCAGATTAAGAACCTAGTACGTATAACAATTTAGTTGCAATGTGCTATTTACATGTTATTTTAAAATCACAGTAAGCCTTCATATGGTAGAAGTATGTTAAAATGACCAATATCATGTAAACACAAGCTTTCAGTTCTGACCCTAATCGAAACAGCAGGAGTAACCTTCTATAAATGCTAAGGCAATATGTAATAGAAGACCTCCTCACTACATCCAGAACCAAAATGAGATTGAATCCTAATGTTCATGACTAAGCAAAGGTTCTATCATGAACCAATCTCTTACTTAACAGATTAATCTGCAAGTAAACATAAGTGGGAAATGTTTTCTGTTTGTTATTCGAACATCAATATATATGGATTCTAGCATGAAATATTCTGGAAGGGAAATCATACAACATACTAGAACACAGAAAACAATCCATCTCAACATTAAATCATCAATCCAATCATCATAAGAGTAAAACATGTTATTCAGGGCCAACCAACCAATAATCATGCTTTCAAACCTATGCGCACCCCCTGAAAGAATGCTCTAATAAGTATAATTTTGCAGAAATTCCTCAAAATTAACTCAAAGAAAAAACTTATCTCAGGTCCATGTATGCATCTTGACATTAGCGGAAGCGAATTTAAACATAAAATTGGTCACCAAGAGATCGAACCGTGCATACAAGTGTGAAAAACCCCAAGAAAAATGAGCAATTCTAAAGAATTTGGTGTTGGATTGATGTGAAGAACCATAAACCCCCAATTCATTTTTGAAAGAAAAAAAAAAACAATTTGATCGGTAACTACGACCCCTTTTAAAATCTTAATTTTAGGTGTTGGGTGTGGGTAGATCCGTGTGTTTCCAAAACAGGCCAACATGTATTTGTATTTTGGGTAATGACTTGACCCAATGCCTTAATGAATTGGGCTGTGTAAAATTTTTTATTTGAAAACCGAAGAACACATGCACCCTTAATCCAAAAACTTTGTGTTGTTAAACACAATCTGAATTTTAATTTTCACAAAACATAATCGATTCATGCCTCATAAACGTTGGCTCTGATACCAACTGTAAACATGTATAAGATGCTTATAAGAACATGAATACGATTATCCCCATGACAATATACATAAACACTTATCTACCTTTATCTTTAGTCATCTTCGGTGATCAAAAGCCAGGCCTTCTACACAGCATTCACGTTCACTCTCTTCTCTATGGGGCGAAGACGTTATGAGCAGCGTGTGAATGTGTATAGGGACCTTAGCAATATATAGGAGTCAATTAGAGTCCATGAGTCATCCCATAAAAGACTACATTAACTCTAAAAGCCTATTCATATGCTTTAAGTTAAGAATTCCAATGAACCTAATTAATATGACATTAATCCGGCTACTAATGTTGTGACCCTCTATATGCTCATTTACATCACCTTAAAGCATATTCCTCAAATGAGTTAAAGATAGAAGGTGTAACTCATATACATGAACCATAAGTAAGTGCCCAATTACTGTTAGTAAATATGCACCATTATCTAGTCCATTCTTACAACGACGATAGAACAAATTAAAACAATGACCTCCTTCTAGTGGTTGTCCGCAAGAACCTAACAGAAGGATCCGGTACTATGTTTGCTCTTTGCACTTGGATAACTCCGAATTCGCTGAGTATTCCAAGCTTGATTATCCTTTCAGTTGTTAATATGATTACCTTGTAACAGAAGTTGAACTTGAACCCGACTCCACCGGCGGCAAACTATCAAGCTATATAGTCCACTTTGGCGTGGCAAGGTGGTGGGAACTTGTAACGGGCTCGTATGCCTTCTTGTAGGCCCTCTCTTCCTACCGGAGACAGTAAAAATTTGGAACCCTTGTGTTAGTATTATGTGGTTCTTCCGAAGCCCTTTGGTACATGGAGATTAAGTTATGCCTTTGGTTATGATTCGCGTATAGTTGTGAGGATTAATAAAAGAATGGGGAAGGACGAGCACCCGGTTGAGGTTTGGTCGTTGTCCATGGGTGGGAGCTGAAAGAGTTTCAGTTTCGCTGCTGTTCCTGAATATTTGGGCCTGAAATTGATGGACTATGTAGCATTACATGTAGCATTACATCGTTTCATATGGTTACTGAATCTCAACCATGTCTTCAAACATGTAGCATTACATCGTTTCATATGGTTACTGAATCTTCTGGGGAGGTAAGGATTCCCCAAAGATTTCCTCGAATCTTAAGTTATAGTGAGAGCTTGGCTTTGTTTGACAAAGACTATGAATGTCGAGGTGTTATGATTAGCGGAGCTAGACATTTATGTATGGGTGGGCTAGATTTCAATTTTTAGGTAATATTAAGCTAATTATTAACAATAATTACATTTCTTTTGGTCAATTAACATTAATAATCCTATTAATACTCTAATGTTGGGGTGTGCTTGAGCACACTAGAGCCACCCCCTTGCTCCGCCATTTAATGAAAGAGTATGGTGTAGCGGAATCGTTGACTAAACTATTTACTATACGCCTCAAAGAACATGTTTTCCGACCTCTTTTTATTAGAGAGAGCGGTGAAGTAGTGATCCAAATGCCCGGCGGTGTGGTGGTCACGGTAGATCCGAAGACCCTATACGTATCAATGATTTAAGCAAAGGAGAGGTCTACATAGGGAATGCTTCATCAATTCTTTTGTAGAGAGTCTTGTTTTACTTGGTGAAGTCAATGCAATTTCTTACTAATGCACGGATGTATATGGGTTGTAAGAGATTCAACCAACCAATATATCTATCATATTTCAAAATCTCGAGATCCTATATGGCATGAAGCTAAGTTACTAGAAGCCTGAATAGAATTAGGAGGAGAATATAATCACTAAAAATAGGAGTTGTACCATTTTCTACCCAACTTCTCCTGCATTGCAGGATCTATGAGCTTCTTATTTAGCAATTGGATACCAAGATGCTTCGACAATTCCAGCACACCAGAAACAATAGCAGATTACAAATGTGTGTGCAGTAAACGTATCAGCATGCTCTAAGAAATTATCTTGAAACTTGTACTGTAAATTTTAACTCCAGAAATTACCGGAAGAGAAAGGCTTTGACTTTGCAGTTACTGATATTTAAAGCATTGAGTTTCGGATCATAAAGGAACTACTACCCCCCTTTCATGGCATACCAAAAGAAGAAGGCCTAGCATCAAATATCTGCTAGACTGTTTTCATAATGTTATTGACCATCAATGCCCCTTGGAGTTAAAAAAAAGCGTTGGAAAAAAAAGGAGGGAATGATGAGGGAGCACTAACTAGTATTTGTCTGTATAACCCCATAACGAGCCATAGGCTATCAATCCTAAGCTGACCCATCTCATAAGAAAGGAAACATAGCAGCGCACAATTCTACCAAGCAGAAATGTACATAAACAGAATTTCCCTATTGTCACCTGGAAAAGGATCTTGATGAAGATACGAGAAGATGAAGTAGTGTGCTCTTCAGTCAATCGAATACAGGCAAACACATGCCAGGGTAGGGCATCAGTGCCTACTGAAGTTTTCTGGGCAGGTATGAGTTTCTGGAAAAATCTGGGTTTATGAATTTTTGGGTTTTGTATATTTTCTGGTTAGTTTCTTTGTTTTCTTGGAGAGGAAGATAGAGAATAGAGAGAGAAGAATGGAATGATATTTTTGTGAAGTGTGCTTTCTGAAAATCACAGAGACGAAATTTCCTTATAGGGGACCATACACACAATTACATAGCTAATTTTCTAGCTATTACATCACAGCCTAATACTTGGCACTTAGCTCAAGTGAATACACAATTGGCTTAGCTTAATTTCTTCTACTAATTCAAATCTGTTCATAGCTTACAGTTCAACAGTGCCAAGTAAATGGGCAAAAAACTTCTCAACAAACCGTAGCCTATAGTTTTTCAAGCCAGTGGATCAGGGAATACTGCTGGACCAAGAATTTCTCAAAACTTACCACTCGTGAGCTTCGGTCATGCACAATCTCTCCCCCAAGGGACAATACTCCAGCTTGTAGGTTGTCTCCTGACAGCAACGTTCCAACAGCTTGACGCATTGTTCCATCTGCGAAAGGTCGAACCAAGACGATTATATATCACCTTTAACATAATCAAGGTTGATGTGGGACAGACGTAGAACAATGAATCTAGAGTAGGTTTTGTGGGTTTGTGGAAGCTAACAAAGACGATCGATGATAGAAAAAAAAAAAAAAAAAAAAAAAGGAAAGAGAAATCTGGCATGACTCCAGGGGCTTCACACGAAGGGGTTTGGCTTCACCCCGGAATTCTACGTTAGCCACAGATTCTATTAGTCATAAATACTATCAGTTCGAAATTAGCCATAGATGCTAAAAGTCAAACTCTCTGTTAAACTGGCTATGTAGTCAAGTTAATCCTTTTTAAAATAGTATATTCCTAGTTCACTCTTTTAAAGTGTACACGTGATTCATATTCTTCAATACATGCAGTTATTCAGTTTTTGTTTCAAATTGCGTTAAAACCATACAGGGTTAAAAAAATTTAAGCTACTGTTGAATTCTAAGAGTTGTACAACTGAACAGAAGTGTTCGCCTTCGAGAAGTAACAAACCCTAAATCCTTAAATCTAAATCTTACCCAGAAACCCTAGAATCATAAAAACAGTGGAAATCGTGGGGAAGAAGCGAACGACGAGATTTGTTCCGATTTCGAATAAAAATTGGTCGCGTGAGTGATAAATAGTTAAGAGAACGATCCAGGCCAGAAAATGAGAAGGAATAGTAGAGCCCAAACGACAATTGGGCTAAAGAAGGCCCAAAATAAATATTGTAGGCGGCTTCGATAGGAAGTTTTCTGAAGAAAGTATAGTAAATATTGACCATTTCATTCACCATGGCCATCAACTCTTTCTTACCTTTTTTTTTTCTCTCTATATGATGGATGATAGTCTTTGGAGAAAAAGTATCAAGCTCTTGTCTGCCTTTCTTGTGTTGAAAAGAGAAGCACTTTACCTTTATAGAGGTTGAAAGTGTATTCAACTTAAGTTAATGATTCAAAGCTTTAAATCAAGTTGAATTCATCGTTGAGAATGGAAACCTAATTTTTCTTCTCATCAAAAACCATCAAGCTGTGGTGGCGTCATTATAAACAAGGAATATTTCATAACAAGACTTAAAGAAAAGAATATGATTACGAGGGGATTATTATATATTAATTGGTGATCATCAAAGTCTAAAAAGTTCCCTTTGATCACTATACATATTCCGAAAGACTTCAAATTAAAGTTGAGTTATTGATTGTCATTTGGTCCTCGAGTCAATATAGGAACAAATAAGTAGACAAGAAAAAAGAGATCATAGAAGAAGATAAAAACAAAAAAAAAGGGCGATGTGCAAGTTTCTCTCCCATGATAAAGACACTTTACTACTATTGCTCTCGCATACAGAAATGCTAAAAATAGTGGGTGATGGGAATTGAAGATGTATATGATATCTGATAGATGGAATAGAGCACTTCTCTTTTTATTCTTTCATGAAAGGGCAGTGTAGAGCCACGTCCAAATCAGCCTGACCCTTGCCCTATTCTCGAACAGTGTTTTGGGGGAACCAAGTTGTTTGTTGTTAGTCCAATGGACCATCCCTAATAAAACGCAGATGAGCCAAACAGCCCTAGCTATAGAGGAAGATGACAAAGATTGCATTTGGTTTTCAGTGTTTGTTGGGGCCTCATCAAATTCACTAAGGAAAAAGAATAGTTTTGCTACTTTTAGCTCTGCATTGGCCGACAATTGGAATAATAATGTGCCATATATGTTTATTAT
Source organism: Spiraea crenata (assembly GCA_033992175.1). Classification (NCBI taxonomy): domain Eukaryota; kingdom Viridiplantae; phylum Streptophyta; class Magnoliopsida; order Rosales; family Rosaceae; genus Spiraea; species Spiraea crenata. The sequence continues at coordinate 1,500,168 of JAVBHV010000022.1, forward strand.
TGCATGCAAATTTGGCACTCGATTCCAAAATCGGTTGTTTGAGAACCAGATGCTGCGTGGTGTTAAACCAGTACTCGCATGACATGAATATTGTGATTTTATTTTCATTTTGATATCATTTTTCCTATTTTGTATTGGTCTACTCTTGTGACTCCGCTTTGTTTTTCATAGGAAATCTAATCGACATGTTGCTATCTTTGATATGATCTTCCTCTACCCGTACCCATACACTATCTTGAGTTTAAAATATTATCCATTTATTATAGTTCAAGTTAACTTTATATATATAGACATCTGAATTTACACAACTGATTATGAGTATGTACTACAACAACTCAAAAATATGATGAGAATATAAAAAATACCTGACTCATTACAAGTATTAAGACTGAAAACTATGATTAATTTGTACGAAAACAACAAGGAATCCATAGCGTTAAAAAATACATGAATATCAAATAATTTGTAAAGGACAAAAATATATGAATATCAGAGAATCTGTAAAAGATAAATCCCTGACGGACTCACTGTTCCAAACTCCAAATAATTATTTCAGCCACTACGTTATACTTATACAACCACCAATGCTAATCCTCTAAGCTAATCACCAGTTGCACTATGCATGTTAAATTTCATCCACTTGCCCGTAAAAGCTGAGATTTACAGTCTTCAAAGCCAGTAAACATTATTTGCTTTTGCACACGAGTGGTCCCTAAAACAGTAAAATTATGAAACAAATAATCAATCACGTGCTTTTGGATTTTTCATATCTTCCCCAGATTATCTAAATTCTATTCAATTGCACCCTCCACACCATGGTCCAGGGATGGCTCAGAAAATTATGCTAGAACATAAACCCACAGATTCATAGGGGTACTCTATGTAAATAAATCTTTGGCCTACCAAATTTTCCTTTTAGAGTTAAAAAATTGGAAATTTCATTTTTGAGCTAGGAAAGTAGCTATGATTATTAACAAAGCCGTAGATTAAAGTCATGTGAATTGTTTAGTAAAGTTGGAGCTAAGACCTTAATCTACTAATAAACCCCCTAATTGAGGAACATTTTGTCCCGTAATCATAACTCCTCACCTTTTTCTTAAGTCCAAGTTTGTAATTTAATAAAACCATCGATCCAAACTGATCACTCTTTCTACCAGCAAAGAAGATACATGTTCGTTCTTTCTCATGGTTAGAGAAATTTCACTAAGCAAAAAGTTAATGGTAAAAACGCTCTACCAAAAACGTTTTAAGAGTGAAAATTTCTTTCTACAAAAGCGCTATATTGTTTTTTTGTATGTGTATCGTGATAGAGGAGCGCACTTAAAGCGGGTACAAATCAATCAAAGCCAATGAGCTTGAACACGTGTATTTGGTATCTCATCGATAATTCTATTTCCCACTATAAATAGTTTGCTAATTATCACGATCGATCATCGCTAATTTTCCATAGTCCCACTCTTCACGGACACAGTCGTTACTATAATTATCTTTGGTAAAAAAGAATGATGCCGACTTCAATTCTCTACCCTACCAATAACCTTTTTCACCGGAGAAAGTTGCTTTTGCCATTTGCAATGAATCAAACCATTAACTCCGAGTTAAACAACCCTTGCACAGAGGGTATTCCAAATTCAAACCAACAAGGTAACCTCTTTTAAAACTTGTAATCAAAGCTCACAAGTGAACTTTACCTATCTTAATCACCACTACTTTCTTTCTTCTCTAACAAACATTTTTGGTGAATTCTTGAATTAACCGTGACCTCTAATTGAAGAAAGATTAGCTGATGGATCAAAAGGTATTATTCACTCCATATCCCCCACCAAAAATGCACGCCTGACCGTAACAGCGAGTACAAATTTTTAACTCGGAAAAATGTACACCGTAAAATTTGTATATAGTACACAAGTGTAGTGTAGCTAACTATAGTCTATTGCTATTTAAACTTACAGTCCTTCTACCGTTATTTTATACACAGAGGATTAAACCTTCCTTTCTTTGGATTAACTAACTTCTCGCACGTGAGAGATTTCCAGCTCTCGCACGTGCTTCAGAACTCCATTAGGTGACAATCCGGGGACGGCGGCAGCGACGGCGGAGACCGCAGCTTTTCGAAATAATCCCTTACACTCACTCCACCCGTCGCGGCCTTCTCCGTATCACTGTCCTCCCGCAACGGGAGATACGGAGGCCGCGACACCTCCGTGAGTAGGTCCCACGCCACCCCTCGAAAGAACTCGTGCTCCTTGATCTCGCAAGCGCCCCTTCGGTACCCGAGTCGCTTGGTGGGGTCCTTGTGCAGCAGCCGTTCGATCAAGTCCGTGATCGCCGTCCGTTTCCCAATAAACTCGGGCGTTTTAGTCAGGACGTTTCGAAACGTCTCCTTCCGGCACCTCCCCTTAAACGGCGTCGTACCGTAGAGCGACTCGTACGTTAGAATCCCGAGGGCCCACCAGTCCACGGCAAACTCGTGACCTTCGCCGCGCACCATCTCCGGCGACACGTACTCCTCAGTGCCGACGAACGAGTTGGCTCGCTCGCCGTCCGAGAAACTCGGCTTCCGGCGACTCACCGGGCTGACACGGGCAGATTTGGTCTTCTTCATCCCCTTGTTCTGATTGTCGTTCATCATCGCGAACCAACGGCTGAGATTCCGCCTGTGTTTGCGGCGGATTTCCGGTGCGTCGTCATCCAAAACGACGACGTCGGACGTCGCGGTTTTGTGCTTGAGGCTTCTGGAGAGGTCGAAGTCCGTGAGGGTCACGTGACCAGACTGCTGGATCAGCACGTTCTCGGGTTTCAAATCTCGGTACGCGATCCCCATCTTATGGAGGTGCTCCAGCGCGCAGACGATCTCCGCCAAGTAAAATCGGATTACAGCTGGCGAGAAAACGCGGTCGTTTTGGCGGTAGCGGAGGACGTTGAGATCCCCGCCGGAGCAGTAAGGGACGGCCCAGCCCAAAAACTCATCGGACTCGAAGGATCCTAAAATGGAAGGCAGAAACGGGTGCGGGTTCGGGTTGGACAGCCGGGTCAGGACCTGGATCTCCCATCGGGCACGGCGCTCGGCGTCGAGCTTTGATCGGAGGGCGGACTTGTCGACGACTTTGAGAGCGAAGGGTCGTTTGGCAGTCGGGTCGGATCTCGGGTCGTGGACAAGAAATACGGTGCCCATGGCTCCCTTTCCGAGGACTTTGAGGGCTTTGAGGTTTTCGAGATCGAGCTCCGGCGAGGCGTCGGACGACGGCGACGGAGAATCCATGCCGGAATTTGTAGAGAGAGAGAGAGAGAGAGAGAGAGAGAGAAGAAAGAGGAGAGAGATGGTTTGAAGAGATGGTTTTCGGGTTATATAGGGGAATGGCGGGTGGTGTGGGTTGTGTGCATTTCTCCATTTGTTTTTTTGCGCGTATTTTTTGGGTAGTGACTGGTGTGACGTGGGCGTGCGTTCTTTTGTTTCTTCTTTTATTTTATTTTTCTTTCCGTAATTTTGTGTTATTGCTTTTTTGGGGGTCTAATCCAAGATTCAAAATTAGCTTGCTTATTGGTGGGTTTACACGTAGTAGTGTGTGGCTCTTTTCGACGGAAATTCAATGTGTATTACTTGGTAAACGATGCCGAGAGCGAGAAGAAATGCGCGAGATGGAAGGCGTTCCATTTTAATTTTTTGCGATGCTCGAATAATTAGCTGAGTTTCAAATATTAATTTTCACACGTAATTACGAATGAAAGTGTTAAAAGAACTACTCTCCAGGAACATAATATTCTAGAGCAATCTTTAGTTTGTTTCTACAAAAATGTTTGGAATAAATTTGGGTGAATGAATCAATGAAATAAGTTAATTTGTAGACATATTAATACCTACAGATTAAGTAAGAACAAAATAAATAAAGCATCCCACCCTATATGCTTAGTCTCTATATAGACTCAACCTTTTCCTTTTAAAAAAGCATCTATCTAAAACTGCGCTCACTTTTTTTTTTTTTTTTGTTCATCCATATAATGCTTCTATAAAACTATAATATGGTAGGCAATATGGTAGGCTACTTAAACTTATTGTTAAAGAAACAAGGTACACGCACAACGACTCCTTAGAAATTTCGTAATGTAGAAGATGAATGTACCGCCATGTCAATATTGCATTAGTTGCATAATACGCGAAGGTCTCAACAAATAAGCAATATATCTTAATAGGCGCAGACATTATAATCGTGTTGCATACGTTCTAATCATTTGTATTTGTAGCCTAAAAATTGACAATAATGTCAGACATATACTGACGAGTAACATATGCTGAGTGACTAGGCAGAATCTCGTAACAATTAGGTGCTAAACATCATTTAATTTCGATTATGTGGATACAACTAATTGTTCTCGGTGCTGGTACGATTACAAATATAATTAAACTATCCATATGGAGGTGTCGAGTGTAATGAGTTGGTTAAAGTGGATATGGAAAAGCTTTTCTTCAAGAAAGCAATTAATGAGAGGAGTGCACACGTGTGAGGCATGAACCAAAGAATCCATAGAGCCAAATAAATGACAAAATAAAAGTGTTTGTACGTACGGTTTTCACATGGGGGCTCCCCTAATCTAAGGCAAATCTCAACGTGCGCTCTATTCTTTATTAGCCGTGGTTTATTGTTGGAATGTTGTTACTCGCCACCTTCCAATAATTTCCACAAATATTATAAAATACTTAAAATACTTACAAAGATACTACTATAATAAAGACTTTGATAATTAAGCACTTACACCAAGGTACGAATAACTCTCAACTAGGTGGGTTGGTATCTTTGGTGTCCGGTTTTGCTTCTTACAATCATTTAGTTCGATTGCTTGATTCGAGGCATTTTTACACTTTTATTTATGGCGATATGTTGTTAGAAGCTTTTGAGCTTAAGTTCCACCTATAGGGGGTATTCCATGGATTTTTGGGTGATTTTACATTTCCGTTTTTAATGAAAGTGTTGGGGGATTGTTCGTCCTCGATTTGATTTGGGATTGTGTTGGTGATATTGGGTTAGATGATTTGAGATTTGGAGAGTTGTTGCTTGGTGTCAAGGTTATGGTTCTCTCTTTGGAGGAGTGATAGCATGGTTGGAGTTTCACTGTTTTTCCTCAAGTTTTCAGCTTTCCTTGCCCAGTGGATACCATTCCCACTAGTCTCGTGGGTGTGATAGGGTTAGGAGAAGGTTCCTTTTAAGTTTATGAACTTCTATGCTGACCATCCTGAGTTCTTGAATATTGTGGGCCGTGCCTTTCCTCTCCGTGAGGGTAGTCAGTATCAATTTGTTTTCCCTAAGCTGTTAAGTGGAGTTGAGAAGCTAAGGCCTTAATGTTGTGACCGCAGTTCTTGATGCTAAGAGAGCGCTTGATGATTGCCAGCTTCAAATGTCAGCTTCGCCGTTGAATCCAGAGTTAGGGGCCCTGGAGAAGTCCTTAATCAAGAATTTTTCGGATTGCCTACTGCGTGAGGAGAGCTTTCTCAAGCAAAAGTCTAGATTGAAATGGATGAAGGAAGGTGACCACAACTCAGCTTATTTTCATAATGTTATCAAGAAGAATTGCAATCGAAATCGGATTGTCTCAGTGACAAGGGCTGACGGTCAGATTATCTCCTGCGAGTCTGATATTAAGTCCGAAGCAGTTAATTTCTTTCAGGGATTGTTGTGTGGGGAGTCTCCATCTGGTTGTGAGGCCCTGAGTAACCTTGTTAATGACCCGATGACTTCAGTTGAGGCAATGGAGATGGTGCGGCCAGTTGGTGATGAAGAAATTCAAGCTGTCTGCTTTGCTATCAAAGCTAATAAGGCCCCAGGTCCTGATGGTTTCAATGGGTTGTTCTTTCAGAAAGCTTGGTCTATTATTGGGCCTCATGTATTCCGTGCTGTCAAGGAATTTTTTGACTCAGGTGAACTGCTTGGGGAGAGCAATTCCACCATCCTTGCTCTAATCCCTAAGGTGGCCAACCCTTCTTCCATGGCTGACTACCGTCCAATTTCTTGCTGCAATACTCTCTACAAGATCATTACAAAGATCATGGCCAATCGGATCAAGGTTATTTTACCAAAAATCATCTCTCCCTCTCAGTCCGCTTTTGTTGGGGGGCGGCGGATTAGTGATAATGTTCTCTTAGTTCAGGAACTCCTCCGAGGGTATCATCTAAATGGTGGATCTCCTAGGTGTGCCATCAAGGTAGATATTTTGAAGGCTTATGACACTCTTTCCTGGGATTTCCTTGTCCAAGCACTCTCAGCTTTTCGGTTCCCTCCTCAAATGATTAAGTGGGTTCGTACATGTATCTCTTCCGCTAGGTTCTCAATTGCTATTAATGGGGAGCTCACTGGTTTCTTCCCTTCATGTAGGGGTCTTAGACAAGGTGACCCTATGTCCCCTTATCTCTTTATTGTGGCTATGGAGATCTTGTCTCGGAGAGTGCAGAATAGTATTGTGGTTTCTCCTCTGTTCAGGTTTCATTGGAGGTGTGACAGAGTTCGTATAACCCATTTGTCCTTTGCTGATGACCTTATTATGTTATGCCATGGTGATTCGACATCTGCTCAGGTGCTTATGGATGCTTTGGTTTGGTTTTCTTCTAAATCAGGTCTTGTCCCTAATCCCTCTAAGAGTAATATTTTCTTGGCTGGTTTACGTGGAAGTCGTGCTGCTAGAATTATCTCTATCTTTGGTTTTGAGGTTGGTGAGTTACCGGTTAGGTACCTTGGCATTCCTTTGATTACTACAAAGCTTAGTGTTGTGAATTGTGCCCCTTTAATTGAGAGAGTGGAGGCCAAAATTAGGGGGTGGGAGCATAGATTTCTGTCTTTTGCTGGCCGGCTTCTCTTGATTCGCTCTGTCTTATGCACCTTACATGTGTATTGGGCTTCTGTTCTATTTCTTCCTAATAAGATCCTTAGGGAGATTGAAGCTCATCTGAGAAAATTCCTGTGGGCTGGTGTTGTTGAAGGGCCGTACTCGGCCAAGGTGGCTTGGGAAGATGTGTGTTTGCCGAAGCTTGAGGGTGGTCTCGGGATTCGGGACCTAGTCTTATGGAATAAGGCTTTTATGGCGAGGCATATTTGGCATCTCTACGCCCCATGTAGTAATAATCTTTGGGTTGATTGGGTGAAGTCCTATTACATCGGGGATTCTTCCTTTTGGGTTATCTAGCCTCCATCGCTTTGTTCATGGAATTGGCGCAAACTTCTCACCCTTCGGCATGTAGTCCGACCGCTTATTCGTGCTATGGTTGGTGATGGTACGAAAATATATCTTTGGCTAGATAATTGGCTTGGGAATGCTCCTCTTGAGGAGGTGTTTGGGTCTCATTTGGTGCAGGTGTCGGGGTTAAACAGGCTCTCTAAGTTGAGTAATATTATTGAGGGATCCACTTGGTGCTGGCCTCGAACTTCTAGCCCTGCTTTCCGATCAATTCAGACGAGCTCATCTACTATCTCCATTTCCGGGTTTCAGGATTATTTTATTTGGACTGCGGACCAATCCGGTACCTTCACTTCTTCCTCCATGTGGAAGGAGCTTGTTGGTGGTGGGGTTCAGGTTCCTTGGGCCCGTTTGGTTTGGTTTAACGGCCATCTCCCGAAAGCGAGCTTTATTCTTTGGCTTCCATCCACTCCTTCAACCTTTGACAGAATTGGTCACTTCATCCAGCGACAGGACTTGAATTGTGTTCTTTGTGGAATGGCTTTGGAGTCCCATGAGCATCTGTTCTTCCAGTGCCCGTACACAGAGGGTATTTGGAGGTCTTTGTTGAGTAGATGTGGAATTCCATGGTTCTGCCCCCCTTGGCCATCTCTAATTCTTTCCTTATCAGCTCTGTGGAAGGGGAAGTGTCTAAGGACAGTTTTTAAAAAGCTTGCGCTCTCTATTGCAGTTTACACCATTTGGATTGAGAGGAACAATCGGGTTTTTCGGAATATTTCGCGCCCAGCCTCCTTGGTTTTGGAGTCCGCCCTCACCTTGATCCGCTGTCGAGTTTGTTCCTTAGCAATCAATCCCTCTGAGCAAAACTGCAGCATAGCTGCCCCCTGGAATGTAATGTTGGTTTAGTGATGTGTGAAGTGTGTTTCCTTGTTGTTTGCCCGTGATTCCTTGTTGTTTCTTTGGGCTTTTCTCTTGTAAGGTACTCTTGCAAGTTTGTTGTTCCCCAAATAATAAAAAAAAAAAACTCTAACTAGGTGGAGATTATGATAATATTAATATATAATCGCATTATATGAGTTCGAATTCCAAACCTTTCTTCAAAACTAATGAAAAAGAAATGTTGCTAAGCCAATCTATTTTATGATTTATAAAATATTTCCTGAGATTTAACTCTTCTCAGTTTAGAACATAGGGTTCTTCTTTCAAAATATTATTACAATCATTAATTGAAGTGAGCATGTGTGCTGCACTAACAATGTTAGCTAACATATACGAAGAACTTTTAGATAATTTAGAAACCAATCAATGACTTGATTAAAGTAGTTAAATTGATCAAATTTAGGGAAATGTCGTATGTGGCGTTAAGGATGGGTCCCTTGATTGAAGGACAGCCCTTCATCAAGTTTGTCTTTTATGTTGTCCATATCTCCCGCGCAAATTAATCTGGATAAAGAATTGCCAATTCCTTACAATTTGTTATTTGATATAGTAAAAGAAATTTGATATTCAAAGGGTACGAAAACTGTTATGAACTACATTTCCACGACCATTTCAATTTTTTTTTGGTAACGCATTGTACATGTATAACAAAAATCATAAATCTCGATCAAGAAACTTACCTTTCGAACCTTAAGTATAATATATGACAAAAGAGATATATACATGAAAGGGACATGTATTTGTCTAACTCAGATTGCACCATCACATGCTGCATTCATTAGACTGATGGATACATTTCAGAAGCATGGAAATTAACCGTGGTCCTACTTAACACCCTCGAATGGCACTTCCAGTGCGTATCACCAAATTAAACACAGCTAGTAAAAAATGGGTGTATCAAGCAATTGTTGGCTGAATATTAAGTACAGTCAAATGCCAAATCCAGTTTGGTAAGATTGGAGCAGCTTGCCTGATCTAGTTACCAGTGCTCTTTAATTAGTTTTGTTATCCTTAAATTATGCAATTAGTCACCAATTTCTTCAGTTTTGGTCTAGCTAATCATGATCAAATATACAATTACCAGATGCCCGTTTCTCCACTAACCTTTAATCTAATAGGAACAGATTTACTTTAAGCCGCTAAACCTAGTTTTAAGAAAATAGTTATAGTTTGTAGGCTAAAAAAGTCCAATAAGGTAGCATAAGAAAATTAGTTCAGTTAGCTGAATCAGTATGCCCATTTTTATAACCAAGTTCGAACCTCCCTTTTTTCAATTATAAAATATTATCATTTGTATTAAAACACTAGCACACACTCGTACTTGTATACTCATGCTCATTAAGTCATCGGATGGATAATCCAATATTACTTATTGTATTAAAACCAAAATTAATTGGCAATGGACGAAGGTACCCACTAAACTATATATCCGCTCTTGCATTAAGACTTTATTTTCCGTTGTGTTGTGGGGTAAGGAGTTTTTCCTCTGTTGCTATAGAGAGGGAGAGATCATGATGGAGTATAGAAGTTAACACATCACCAACAATAAACATGGAATTCTTAGGGAAAGAATGTCAAAATATACCTAAAAACGTACCCCATATAATCCAACTTTAGGTTACACAAATCTTGTCCACTGTTTTCTTTTTAGGTTATCTTTTGAGATCTACACATATGTTAGGAACATTATAACCCCACCAAAAATGGTTTACAATCTCCCCTTACAAATTCACCTATTGAAGTTTCATAAGATGTGTTCCTGTCTGCCATCATTTTGGTGGGAGAAAATGCAAGCTTCCACCTAAGATCAAAGTAACTTTAAAGCTTTATTTTACACTTGATGATTCCTTTGTCGGCCATGATACCATCATCCAAAAGAAGCCCACTTTTTCTTAACTTTCTTTACTTGAAAAACCTTTGTAGAAGTTTATACATAGTGAAAGAATTTTAGTCAAATATATAAATGACCCAGTAGCTTGTGGAGCACCATTGTGTGGGATAGCATATGCTTTTGGCAATAAGGATGATAAATTGATAATTTGGCAACATAAGATCATAACACGGAATCTAACATTCAAGCTCCCAAACACGACAGCCAGCCATGACCCACTCACATCCAACTCCGGCGGAGCCAACCCCACCGGCCAAGCGCTCCCACTATATGAAAATGCTGGAAAATTATATATTCGATCATTACTTATATATCTTTATACTTTCTTCCACAAATTATTTTCAACCGCGTGCGCTTGATGAGATAGAGGAGCTGGCTTGATCAAATTTTGTCAGAAAGGTGGTACTATCCAACTGTTACTGTACTGTGGAGTTAGTTGGGTCCAATGCTTGGTGGACAAAACAAGAGTTTTTGTTACTTTTGGACGTGTGTGTGCGCTTCTCTTCTCTTCTACCACCACCACACTCGGTACTGGAAAAGGGCTGGACCTTTGCTTTTGCTACGTACACTTTTTACTTTTTTTTTTTTTTTTTTTTTTTTTTCTTTCACTTTTTGTTATTGGGTTGTTGGATGGATTATTATGGTGATTGTTGTGGAGGTTGATATCATGCATGAATGAAATTCAAGTAGAATATCATTACGAACGATTGGGAAAGATTGCCAATGGAGTAGAGAGAACAATGAGATGTTCATGATATTATATGATGGTGTACATACTATGGTAACATGGCCTTATTTTTACATTTTCCAATTATTAAAGAAGCAGCTGAATTCTCTTTTTGATACAAAGCGATATCAGAGTGGTAGATTATACTAGTTGATAGAAGTAACCGTTAACTCTGATTAGCATCCTTATTAGTGTTATAATTAGGACAAAGTTATAATTTGCTAAAATAATCTTTTAGTTGAAGGAGATGGAGGAAAGGTAGAATATTGGAGTTTCTTTCTAATAAAGAAATAATAAGTTACAAAGTTACACTCATGTACAATAATTGTTTAGTTGGTTTGATGATCTAATGAAGTGCAAGCCAAGGTAAAGACAGTGTACGATTAAGAGATCCATATATATGAATATGTCCGTACCCAAATCAACCAGTTTCCTTGAAGATTCACAATAGTTAGTCTACACTATTAAATCTCAATACATAAACTCTTAAAGCATTTTCGTTTGTTTAGTTAATTAATTTTCGAGTGGATGCTTAAAACAGTTCATGATCCAAAACAATGATAATATATGGGAATTGTTATTCTCACTCGACATTTTACTAATGGCACTCCATTCATGTGTAAAAAACAAAAAAATGATCCAAAAACAATGATCCCTAATATATATCGTCATCAATAATCGAATTCGTCAAACTCTCCAAGTCAATGAACATTCCCTGAATCTATTAACGTACATAATTACGCGTCAACTAAGATTTGACAAAACCCACTAATGAAGCTTTCTCTAGCGAATTAGCTTGTGCTCGTCTCTGCCTTGTTTTTCACTCAATGATATTCAGAAAATAATCCAACCTCGTTTCAGGATAATGGTCCGGGCTGTTGCTGCGCTATTTTCAATGGGCTTATAATCTAAAAGTGCTAGTAAAGTAGTATATTGGGGAATTGGCTAAATAGCCTGGGTTGTTTAGCGGTTGTTTAGGAATGCTCCAGTGTTCAGCCCTAAGATGTTGGCCCAGTGGTCGATCCACCATAGTGTGTCGTAGTGCGCAGTGTTCTAGTCCTCTGTGTGTTCGTAGTCCTTTCTATTATTGTCTATTGCCTATAGTCTTTATAGTACGTACATAGCTGTTTACTCTATAGTCTATAGCCGAGTTTGCGACAGTTTGGCAAGCAATGTTTTCGTTCGCCGCGGCAACGTGGGTTTGGGGTTGACTTCGTGGGAGTATACTCGGGGACGTTGGGAAGCTAGTCCAGGTGGTTCCGAACGGAGAAAGTGGCCGAAAATTAGCACGGGGCGAGAACTCCGGCGGCTCAATTTTGCGTTTGGTTTCACCGGCGGTGTTTCACTCCGTTTTTACTCCAAACTTTGGGATATATTCTTAGGTCGAGAGGGTACTTTTTTAGTTGGAGTCGTCGTCAATCGGTGACCAGAAAAGGTAGAACGGAGGGAGGTTTGTCGGACGGTTTTTGGCAAAAAAACAGATCAAAACGTTTTTGTTCGCCCGGCAAACCGCTTGGGATTTGGGTTAAACTTCGTGGGGTGTACTCAGGGATGTTGGGAAGCTAGTCCAGGTGGTTCCGAACGGAGAAAGTGGCCGAAAATTAGCACGGCGGCAGAATTCCGGCGGCTCAGTTTTGCGTTTGTGCACTACGAACACACTATATACTATATCCAACATTTAGAGGGGCTTCTCCTCTGCAATTAGGCAAAAGTTTTCCTATTTTTAGCACAAAATTCTACCCAACATTTTCAAATAATTTCTACTTAGTATATTTACGGAGTTTGGGCCGGAAATATAATTGAACAACTTAGACAAAGATCAACCAACTAAGCCGCTTTTTATAGCTTGTGTCAATTTGACTTGTCTTGTCGATCTATTCGAAATGATGCATCAATTATGAATTCAAATCACACACTGGATGGATCCCATCTCCAGAAATTCATAGTCTCCTTTTTCCGAAGTTTATAGAGTTTTTTCCTACAGGATATATTGTATACATTAATGAATATCGGTTCATAATTAACAAAATATTATGGACAAGCCTTCTGTATTATTCCTGTTTCTTACCGTTAAGAATCAGTGTAGGTTTTCCTTGACTAATGTTATCAGATGAAATTTCAATTTCTTTTGTAGAGGATTGACATTTTCATGCTCTCAATCATATGTAAGCAACTAATAATACAAGTCGTTTCATTTAGAAAAATACAGATCTATGCAAAAAGATGCACGGTATCCCCGAAAAAGGGGACAGCCATGCATGCAAATTTGTATATGGAGAGAAGTGAGCTATGGCTATGGCTTTTTTTTTTTCCTTTCTATCGTCACTATCTGATCAAACTGTTCATCTTCCTCAACCAGGACATAATTTCCGACGTCGTTGATTGCCCACTTGCGACTCTTTCCCCAACATTGTCCATGATGATTTGTCTCTGTCGGCACTGAGAGCTACAAAATGCACGCAAGGAACTGCAAATTTCATTGCATCAATAATAGATATGTTAATTTTCATCCATAATTAAAATGATATCATACCATAATAAGTAGATTAATAACATCACGTGATAATTACCTGTACATATAAATGTTGTCTTTCTCGCCAAGGACCTTCCTACAATAGTTACATCTATCAAGGAAATTCCCCATATGTTCTTGATCATTCACCTTCTTCACATCCGGCCGCAATGTCAAAGTCTGAGGTTGATATAGAACAAAATCATCTTCTTCCATGGGAGCAGTCAGTGGGGACTGCGGCCGTGGTGGCTTCATGTTCATCCGCATTTGTGGCGGCGGTTGCAGCGGTTGATTGAGCGCGCTCAAGTCGTCAAAGCTAGCTTTGGAGCGAACCAAGCGCAAGCGTTTCCCCGGCATTGTTGTTATCTCGGTCAGGGGTTTTAGACAAAGAGATCGAATTAAGGTTTTTCACCTTTTAGACAAAAAAGTAAATAAACAGAAAGAAAATATTGGATTGGGGGAGTTTAGTGATGGGAATGGCATGTATTGTGAGGTGTATATATATTGCAAATTTACAAGTCCTAAAGTTAAGTCTTCAATTAGAAAGCTAACGGTTATACGCGGTGTATACATCTAAAAATACAGTTTTGTATGTAGAGTGGGGAGTTTGGAGTTGGAAATCAGTTGTCTGGGGTGGGTATTATTTAACTAAGAGTTGTGATTAAGCTAGCTAGGTGATCAAATTTAGTAATCCTGAGCACAACTTGTCAATCTTATGTTTGTTTTACCTTAAAAAAGAAAAACTAATCACGTATACGATCTTTGTAAGTTTATAATACGCGCATTGATGTCAATCACTTGCCTATTTAGTGGAATGGTTTGAGGTTCTATCATGTTTCCGTACATTCCAGAATGGGCTTAATTATTGGGTACAATACAAAATCCTCTCGACGTAATAGTTAATTAATTGAGGCCCATAAAATAAAGTTAGCAATGTTTTTGTGAAGCCCTGACTTCTTGGGGTTGTGGTTCTGAACTTAGCCCTTAGGTAATGTCTCCCAATTCATAAAAGGTCTCCCAAGATTTTGCTATCACACATGGGCCGAATTAGGAAGGATTGCTGATGGGGGCCAGGGTAGAAGCTAATTTTGTATAAATTAGGAACATTATATCATACATGGCACAATTTTGTAAAAAACTGATGGGGCCATGGCCCTCTTTGGCTCTTACTTGATTCCGCCCCTGCTACATCACATAAACTCAAGATTAAAGTGTACATAACGTACTTATTATCTAAGATGTTCGCACCATTCTAATATATTTCAGAGCATGTTGTTTGTGTTGTAGAAAGTTCATGGTGTGGGTACGTTGGTAAAAATTGTCCATATATACACGAAGATTAATTGCTACATTTCTCTGGTTTAAAAAATACAGATCTTATAACATTCATTCATACATAATGTGAGATGCAAGTTTTAAGCATGTTCTTAGTTGGGTTTTAATGATTATGGTCACTCCTTCACAAAGTAAAATACACTATAGTTGCCCAAAAGTTGAATTAACCGATGAGGAAGTCAAATTTGAGAAGATTTCTTACACCCTCCAATCTAGGATCCCCCCTAATTATTTTATTTTAACCATACGGTAATTATATTATATGCTTGTTAGGTTGAAAAAAACAAGACAATGTCATGCACATGCTCTCTCTATATTTATATACAATTAGTTCACTTGATATAAGATATATTTTTAATCTTTTAACTTTTACTTGCTATCGAAATTGAGAAGTTTTCCCCATAACTTACGATGGCTTGTCGAGGGCATGCAACTGGCTCTCATTTATTAGCTGTCTTTACATACAATAGTGACAAAAATTACAAAACAACCACTATCTGCTATTTTGTGGCTTTTCTTTTTGAAACACAATATGATCAACTGCAAGCATGTTTGGCCACGGTCCATAATCCATGACCAATAACAATCGGATACGCATGCAAAACGCTGACAGTCGTCAAATACTAGTTGCTTGTGGACTCTGGCCAATAATAATCCGATAAGCATGCAAGCATTAACCGCTGTCAAACGTACGTAACACTATTAGAAACTATGTTTCTGAAAAATGCTCGTGTAATGTTGGATGAAAATTCCAAATATCTAGTCTTGTTTTTAATAGAATAAAATTGATACAAATAGAAACAAGAGCCGGTCAGTCCCTCCTCTTCACAGGCATAGATTATTTGCTTCACTGATTTTTTTTTTTTTTTGTTCAGAACAAAAGAGAATGTGAATATTATAGTTTTGGCAGCATAAAGGGTGCTGACATTACCAAATTGTGGCGGTTAATGACATTTCGAGGAACCAATTTGTGTATAGGAGGAAATATTATATTGAGTAGATGATCTGCCACCAATATCTACTTAATTATGTTTTTGGGGTTGGCAAATGACCCTTCAATAATGTGCGTGTGTAATGCTACTTTAACTGTGAAGGTGTGGGGAGTACTTCTAGCTACATGCATATATTGGCATATATGATATATGATATATGATGTCTGAAAATATTTGTATGTATGGCTTTAACATTTGCTGTGGATCCCTAGATGCATGCACAACTAGTTTCAAATGGAAAACTATCAAAGAATGAATTTCCTTCATGACTAATCCACTTTCGACCTTCATGCTTGGACAACATTTTGAAGTTAGCCTCCACTTCTTCATTTCAACATCCATAAGGGTTTGTCTACAGAAGCCCTCTTGCTCCCAACAGTTATGTTAAAAGTGCTTTTATTATGAATATAATAGGTACATTTTCCAAAAACATTTTTAACTCTTTCAGAGACACTTTGAATTTTAATATTTTCATAAGCAACAAAAATGGCCTTAAAAGTCTAATCTATGAAATTGGCTGCATTGGAAGATTTGGGTGTGTATATTTATGCAAATGTTTTCATTTATTGCAAACACAATACTTGTTTTCAGAACAACCCTAGCTAGGGTTTCCTTCGCCTACTCTATATATACATTTGTGGAAGAAAACAAGGAGTTCCCAAAAATATTCTACCTCCAATTAAATCCTTAATTGCCTTTTGATCTCAAAGTGCTTCATTTCGAGGCGACACGAGCACTTTCCCGGCGTTTCCTCCCAACTTCTGGAAACTCTCAAACATTTTCTACGGATCCTCGCGCCCTTCTCAATCTCTTTCCCCAAAATACCCTCCATTTCTCCTTCATTTTCACCCCTTTGCCCTAGCCGCCTTCTTCCAATTCACCATCTACTTATTTCTGCACAATAAGTCGAGCTTCGATCGATCCCATCCCATGGTTTTCTGTAAAGTTGATAGATCCCACAATATTTATCCACCTCTCTTCCATAACCCTATATCATCAATCAATCAATCAATACATATATTTGTGTGTTGGTTTATGCAATTTATGAATTGAATGAGAGCGATTTGCAATATTATGTGCTTGCGTGCATAGTGATCGATCGTTTTATCCAAGTAGAACAAGACCATTAGGGAATCGAAGTTTGGACCTTCAACATTAACCTAGGCAACACATTAAGTTGAAAGTTTATGGTGACTTAGTTTCGAATCCAAATGAATTTATGTATTGTTATTAGCGAGGTTGAGGAAACAATTAATGGTTGAGGTCTAGTGCTTTGAAATTATTTATTCCTTGGTTCTCATGCATGAACCCATATTGCCATAAACATGAAAATAATTTTCACACATTTGTATCTCTCTAGATCTTTGAATGCACCCAGGTTATTTTGGCACGTGCAGGTATGGTGAAAAATGTCCAATGAATAAGTAAAATACAGTATTGTCTTTTCGACCTGGTTATGTATATTATGATATGTATGAACATGTGACAAATCAACATTAACTCTCGGAAATTAAAATGTTGCAATTTTGATTTTGTTATTTAAAATTTTTTTAACCAACATTACAAGAGGGAATTGGAAACATGAATTGGAATGAGAATTAGACAGACAAGTCATTCTTGGGAATCTGAACTTCATTCCTTGTGATATTTTTGTCCTTAAATTGGAGTATGACCCATTGAATTTCGACTTCTTAGTCGATTAGTAAACGTATGTAACTAATGAAACGGAATGATTTGTAACGATTCTCATTTCTTCCATTCTCCTACCTAATTGGTAAATATGCCATAAAATACCACCAAGACAAATCGTGTAGCCGCATATCGTATTCATGAACCTTGCCTACACAATTGAACAGCCAAAATTTGAAAAGGAGAAAAGAGAGTAGTATACAGTAAATGGGGGCATTAAATATTGGCTAAAAACGATGTAAAACGATGAGAAAGAAGGACAGCAAGGTAAAAGCAGAGGCAATCCTAGTCATAGTCCTATTATGGTCAAAGTTGCGTGTGTTTTTCGTGTATCTTTGTGCAAGCATGCAAACGGGATAATTGGCTCGTCTGGCTGCAACTCATTATTTCAAACCTCAATGGGCCCTAATCCTCTAAAAAGGATGGCACGTGGCAACCACATTTACACCCTCTAATTTGAACGCAGAAATTCAAAAGCCCTTTTTCTCCCAATATTAACACTCTTTTCACTCCCACTTTTTTTTTTCAAATAGAAACGAACACACAGAGAGGTCCTGTAAATTTCTTGGATTTGAATCTAACAACGTAGTAAGTCTATGTTGTTCTTTGCATTGAATTTCATTCTCGATTACCACGAGAAAAAAGTTTATATAGGTGAACTCCGTCTTTATATGCTCATAAAGGGTTTAATTTGTTTTCTCTTTATTTTGCTTTATTTGTTTGTTCTTTTTTTGCAGAGATTTTGGTTTAAATCTCATTGTTTAATCAGTTGAAAGCGATAGACGTGGGTTTTTGCCCCCTAGTTGTGGTGCACATCAGTCAAATATCATTATACAATTCCACAAGAATATTGTGGCGGGAACCGTGTCATCAACAATTGCAGGTGATTTCGATTAAACTTTTTTTTGTTCTTTAATCTCTTTAACTAATTTTTTTTTATCTTGGTTAGTACTAGGAAGATTCTTACTTTTTTTTTCTTTCTAAAATGACTAAAGTCTGAATTCTGAAAGATCTCTGAACACATGCGCAGTTGATCAGCTGGAGAAAGATGACCATTGAGTCATCGGATTAGAATAACCCAAAGTTCATATATAAATCCAAATTTTTTGATCAAAAGGTAGAAATTCTTCGCAGCAGATTTGCTCCTTTAAAGTTGAAAATAATATTTGTTTGTTAATGATGAATATCTCTATTTGAAAATGAATGCTTTAGTTCAGAATGTGGGGTTAAATTCTTGTACACGTATCTGTCCCTATTTATGCACATTTTCAAATTACACACATGCAATGGATATTAACAAACAAAATGATTTCGAAGAGTTGTCACATGTATGAAATCATCACCTAAACTTACTGGAATACTAGCAACCGTCTCATTTGGATAGTTTTATTTCTTGTTATGATCCTAAAACATTGTCTACTGATCATAATTATGTTTCTGGCAACAAATTCAACTACTAAATAAAAAATCATTAACAGTTGAGCTAATTCTACTTCTGGCAACAAATTTAACTACTAAATAAAAAATAATTAACGGCTGAACTAAAGTTGACATAATTGATTCTAAATTGAATGAAAGTTAAATGACTAGATGATTTCTAACTTTCAAATTATAGCTTAGCACTTGGTAGATTGATTAATGTTTTGGTTTGTCTAACCCCCATCTACATAGTGAGGCTAGTATTAGTTTGTTGTTGATTGTAAGTTAATCAATTTGAATAAAGGTCTTTAATCAACATTTTTATAACTATGTAGTACGCCTAACTGGACTGCACCAACAACACCATAAGCTAAATTTCCAAGTGTGCCACAGTCCATGAGCAGAGTAAAAAGATATTAAATTAGTAAATATCTGCTTCTACCTTTTGACGGGTGCGCAAACCGATCTGGTGGTCAACAGAATTCTCTCGGGAAAGCCAAAAAAATTATCTCAATCCTTCACTGAATCATTTCTCTTTTAATTTTCATCCTTAATTAAATTTTTATTTTGAACAATCGAGTAATCCTTACTCTATAGCCCCAGTCATTTGTACATATTAAATAATTCGCATTGTTTTTTATAATATTGCATGTCCGTACTCTCACATCGTTAACACATGCAGGACTCGGGGATCCACAAAACTATTGGGTTTTTCTTTCTTTGGAGCCCAAATATTTTTGGCAGATCTTCTTTCTGATATCTATTCATGGGAATTTGATTTAGATCGTCTGCTCTGCTATAGCTGCTGCTGCTTGATCATATCTGAAAATGGATAAAATACAAAAATCTGAGTTAGTTCTTGTGTAAAATAAATTTTTATTTTCTTTTTTGGAGGTCGGTTGAGAGTATTTTAACTTTACGTAGAGTGTCGATATTGAGGTGATTTGCAGAGTGTGGGAATGCTGGGCTTTCGGGAGTCATTTATTGCACCAAACGAGGTCGAGAGTTCCAATAAACCCACCCACTTGGGTAAAGATAGAAATTTAGAGAGAGAGAGAGAGAGAGAGAGAGAGAGAGAGATGGGTTGGGTACACTATTTGGCTTCATTTGGACTTTTCTTAGTTGGAATTGTGGGTTTGTCTCTCGTGTGAGTATAAAAAAAGACTGAATTGATTGGAGCTCTACTTGTAGTATAGTATCCCACTCGTGTCCCCTTTAATTAATCTGCGTAATTTGTTACTAATATAATGGAGTTAACACATTAAACAATCTTTCAGATATTAGTACTAAAGATGTAAACAATCCTAAAAGTGTTTGGCAAAAATAACGAAAGTGTGTAATTGTGAATCCTAAAAGCACTTCAAAAAAGCAGTTGTCCACTTTCAGAGTGTTTCATTTGTTTCCTAGTTGAGTACACATTTATTTACAATCGTCACACCAATTGGTCCTATAAATTAGGTGTGGAAACATATTTGTTTATGATTAGTGTGGAAATACTTGATTCGTAAGTATTGGAATGTGGTGTTTGGGGAGTCAGAGTCAGAGAGTCTGACCATCCTAAAATGACCACTGCCAAAGGGGTGACAAAACAACACCCCTATAATACTATTCATTAATTTATTTGTCTGCCTATGTTTGACACCTATAGATTAAGACTATACCTACCTGCTTAATTAAGCAGTCCAAGCTTTACCTTACCTTATACTAATCTATATAAGTATCCTTCTCCAGATTTTTCTCTTTTCAGCCTCCCTTCTCCTCTTCACAAATGAAAATCTAGAGACAAACTTAGAAGAGATAGAAACTCCCAAAACCCTAACTAGCTTGAGGTAAACATCTACATCAATTAATCTTTTCCTTGAATTTGTTTCTCGAGATTAAAACTTTTGATGCACCTTTTTTTGCAGGTTTTTGAAGAAGAGATTGATCAAAGAAAAAAATGGGGTCAATGAATTCAAACAACTGGCTATCCTTCCCTCTTTCTCCAACTCATTCTTCCTTGCCCTCACAACTCCACCCTTCTCACTCCCATCAATTCTCTCTAGGGCTAGTCAATGACACCATGGAAAACCCTTTCCAAAACCAAGGTAACAACATTATACATTTCTCGGTTTTTTTCGCTTTTCGTCTCCCTATTAAGAATCATATTTGTCGATTTACAGAGTGGAATATGATGAATACACAAGTAAGCGATGAGGTGCCAAAGGTGGCTGATTTCCTCGGCGTGAGCAAGTCCGAAAACCACTCAGATCTCGTCTCCTTCAACGACATTAATCAGGCAAGCGATTCGGTTTCAGACTACATGTTCCCGAACAACGCCAACATAGTCCCGGCGGTTCCAAATGCGGTCGTCGCGAACTCGAGCAGCTACGATTTTCAAGAAAAATCCAACAGCCTCCAGTCGTTGACTCTCTCCATGGGAAGCGGTAAAGGCTCTTCGACGTGTGAAACCAGCACCACCGACAACGCCAGCGTTACCACCGTCGAAGCTCCCCCGAGACGGACCTTGGACACTTTCGGACAACGAACATCGATTTATCGTGGTGTAACAAGGTCAATTTCAGTACCATATTAAATTTTGCTTTATTGTATAGATTTGGAAAATGAAAATGAAAATCAAATATTAATATTCGTTTCGGTTTTGGATATATTTATTCACAGGCATAGGTGGACAGGAAGGTATGAAGCTCATCTTTGGGATAATAGTTGCAGAAGGGAAGGACAATCAAGGAAGGGCCGCCAAGGTTGCCCTATTCTTCTTTATAGCTAAAACTAGGGTTTCTATTTTATGTACTTTTTTAATTTCATTATAATCTTTTCACTGATTATCATTTCTTTAATCTTCGTTCATGGTCATCTTCTTCGTTCGGACGCGGTCTTTCCAGTCTACTTGGGTGAGTAGCAACAATCTTTTCTTCAATTTGCTGTATTTTGAGGTTGCTGAGTTGGAATCTAGTCAATGGGCTGAACAAAAAGAAAATTTTGAATTTTAAGGACATCTGTCTAATTGTTGATTTTTGTGGGTTATTTTAAACAGGTGGTTATGACAAAGAAGAGAAAGCAGCTAGGGCTTATGATTTGGCTGCACTAAAGTACTGGGGAACATCTACCACCACCAATTTTCCAGTAAGTACATTTTTTCGAAAATACGAATCAACGGAACAACAAAAATGAGCAAATGAAATGTTATACACATCATGGGATTGGCTTTTCAAGTGTTGTACTTTCTGTAGATCAGTAACTACGAGAAAGAGGTGGAGGAGATGAAGAACATGACACGACAAGAATTCGTGGCCGCCATTAGAAGGTAAAATGAGACATGTTGTATATCCCATTTCTGAAATTAATCCATGATTTTCGTGAACATGTCTTTATGTAATTTTTTTTGCTTATCGTTTGATCTAATTTTCAGGAAAAGTAGTGGCTTTTCAAGGGGAGCATCCATGTATCGTGGAGTTACAAGGTAACAAAACTAGCTAGCTATAGGCATGCTTTGTCTCTTTGTCTTTCTCTGTCTCATATGCAAACAAAATCTTTGTTCCAGACATCATCAACACGGGCGATGGCAAGCGAGGATCGGACGAGTTGCGGGCAACAAAGACCTTTATTTGGGAACTTTCAGTAAGTCACTTAAATATCGATTAGTAAATATGTGACATTGCATACTCTGATGTTTTGCGACATCGTTCTATATCTAAACAATGTGTAGGTACTGAGGAGGAGGCAGCTGAAGCTTATGACATCGCAGCGATCAAATTCCGGGGCCTAAACGCCGTGACCAACTTTGACATGAGTCGATATGACGTGAAGAGCATTTTGGAAAGCAACACTCTTCCCATAGGAGGAGGAGCAGCCAAGAGGCTCAAGGAGGCTCAAGCCTTGGAATCTTCAAGAAAACGGGAAGAGATGATCGCTCTCGGCTCCACTTTCCAGTACGTTGGTGCCGGAGCAGCCAGCTCGTCAACCTCGGTCGGCCGGAATCTCCAATCGTACTCGTTGCTGCAGCCGCAGTCGGCGTACGAGCAAAGCGTGGTACAACAGCAGCCTCTTCTTACTCTCCAAAACCATGAAATTTCTCAGTACACCCATCACCACGACGCTTCCGCATACCAAAATTACATCCAAACCCAACTTCAGTTGCACCAGGCCCAGCAGCAATACCAATCGGCCCAAAATCCTAACCACCAGTTCTACAACAGCTATGGACTACAGAGCACTCACCCTGCTTTGCTTCAAGGGCTCATGGACATGGGGCCTGCCGCTTCCGGCGTGATGGACCACGCCAACGGGAGCTCTAGTGGGAGCTACGGCAGCGGTGGAGGGTATTTAGGGAATAATGGAATTGGGTTGGCTTCAAATTCAACAGCTAACAATGGTGGAGTTGGGTCTGCTGAAGAGCTTTCCCTTGTGAAGGTTGATTATGACATGCCTAATGGAGGAGGGTATGGGTATTTTTACAACGTGGAGTAACTACTTGGTAATTTTTTTCGGTGGTGGGGGGGAATTAGTAATTTTGTGAGGGGAATTTTGGAGCAATTTTACTTTTTCTTGTTGATCTTGTCATGGAAGTAGTACTGACCATAAACTAATCCATTTGTGGTAAAGAAGATTAGTAGGATCAGTAGCATATGGGTGCAAGTGAGACCCTAAATTTTGTGTGCATGAGAAGTTTTGCACAGCTGCTGATGTAATTCTAATTTTTTTTGTTACCTTATGGACTTACCCTTTTGTTACTTATCTGGTTTCTTTAGTAGTATTTATGCTTTTACTCGTCTCCGAAAAAGAGGATCTATTTAATTATTGACTTCACGGGTATTTACTAACTCATTCTGAATAAAGTATGATAATTATATATATATATATATATATATATATATATATATATATTTACTTCCCCTGGAACTAGTCTAGAGTCGATGGCATTTGTATCAATCTGGACCATGCCATGGCAAGGTAAATTTGGCCGGAATTGGATCAACTACTCACCTGCGCCTCTCCTAGTTGATCCCAAAACAGGATATTCCTAATTTGAATGTGAGAACTGCTTACTTTTAATTGCTTATTATAATAGACACATGAAAAGTAAATAATGAGGCAAATCTATCGACCCCAGATCGACCGACCTTACAATATAAATAGAATTGTACCGAGACTACAAGTGCTGGTAAGTATCGGTTTCACACAAGAGAAAGGCTTGCGGTGCAAGCAATGGAGGATTATCTGTGGAGGATCGGTATTGTGGGCTGGATCTCTAACAAAAGGAAAGTCCGAATTCCCAATATATTTGACCACAGTAACAAAACAAAACAAATTGCTTTCACAGACGGAGGAGCTTCTTCTTCCCACCAACTTGAGGTTAGTCGCTTTTCCTCTTTTTATCGTTCTAAACTGGAGTTTCGAATTTCTCATGAAAATTTATCTTACATATGACGTAATATTGAAATTCTAGTTTATAAGCTGAATCTGTGAATTTTAATTTTCTTCAACAGATTGATCGAGTTGAAATAGTTTGAATTGACGTATTCCTTGAAATAGTACAATTTTTTACTTACAAGCTGGGCAGATGTTTTAGATTTTGAGTTTTTTTGTGTTCTGATCAAAATTCAAGAAATTTGAATAGAGTGGTACTTGATAGATGCATAGATTAATAGGGTAATTAGCAAACTGTGGAAAAGATATTGTAACACTCCCTATCTAATCAGCTTGTTTACTGCCATCTGACCATATTACTTTCGTTTTTATTTTGTCAATTTAGGACTGAGGTATACAAATTGGTTGAATCTAGGGTGGTGGAAATCGCGGGTACTACCTTTTATAATGGGATCATCATCTCCACCACCGCAACGTCAATGCTACATTGTTAATTTCATGAAGCCAAAAGAAGAAGAAGATAGGATAAGTGAGTTATCGGATGACATCCTTGGTCACATCCTATATTTCCTTCCTTCAAACGTTGCCGCTACAACTACGGTCTTGTCTTCAAGATGGAAGCATGTCTTCTGGTCTACCGCGACCAGGGTCAATATCAACTTTAACAAAGAATGCTGCACAGAGGACAAGGTGGAAACGGCCATTCGTTTATTCGAAACTGTTTTCAATTCCAAGACCATTACTTCTGCTTATATTGCCACGCCTTACTTCCATCTCCCGGCCACTATCTGCGCGCCCGACTTGAAGCATCTCCACATACAAGTCAATGGAAATTCAGATTCTCTATCGCAGGCTTATAAAAGTTTTCACGACATGAAGCAGCACAATACCGAAGGAGGAGCATTTTTAGAACGCTTCATTCTCGTGCTTTCTGATAAAGACCACCTAGTTCTTCTTAATCAGGAAATACCGAAGGAGGAACATCTTTTGGAGATGAAAACTCTTCGTTCGTTTAGGGAGTTCGGATCTGACAGTGACGCATCTAACCTTGTTAGCGTCTTACATAATTATTATATATGTAGGTTGAGTTCTAAAAATTGAATAGTGAGATCAGATTTTCTGAGTTCTATAATACATGTATACGCCAAATAGTAACATTGTGTTTGATTAAGTGCGCTCACAAAAGGATGAACACTGTTAACAGTACAGGGCTTGTCTGATTGAAGTTTCTTTAGGCCTCTAGTCTAAAAGCCCATTCTTTAGTAACATAATTTAAGGGAGCTAATTTTGAGACATTATATTTCACTTCTTGCACACCCATTTGAATTTGTGGCAGTTGGGAAGAGAATCAATAACCATAATTGAGCACAGGTGTGCAGAAGGAAAACAATAGTATGCCAAAAGATAACACACATCTTCTAGTGAATCTAATGCCTGACTGTTCTGATATTGGACAACATATTCGACCTACATAAAATGGTATAAGTAAACTAAAGACTATAGACTGTTGCTGCTGCTTCACTTTTTGGCAATCAGATCTGAACTCCTTAAACTAACAAAGAGTTGTCCGACAAATATTCATGTTCGGGTATTTCCTCATTCTGAAGAACTAGATGGTCGTTAGTAGAAATGATGGGACCGGAGCGTGTAACTTATGGACATGACCAATTAGTCTATAACAGCGTTTCCAGATATTCTTTTTCCAATGTTGAAAGGGGTTTCGGGTTGTTTACTAGAAATCAATATGAGAATTAGGATTGTAAATAGGCTTGAGATGCTCAAAATTGTAAATGCCTTAGAAAGAGGAAAAACAACTAACCTCAAGTTGGTGGCGGGAAGGAGAAGCTCTCAGTCTGAAGTAATTTAATTTGTTTTGTTGATGATTATGGTAAGTTACGGGGTTGACCCAAAAAAAAGGTAAGTTCAGAGTGTTAAATTAGGGGGAATCTGGTTAATGAATACGATCCAACTGTTTCCAAGCCCAATTGTAGGAAGTCCAAATTCAGAGAAGGTAGACAAAATAGGACTGAAGGTAGACAAAATTATTGTGTAGTAAGATTTGTATTTGTAAATTGTAATGTTTAGAATTAGGAAAGTAAGTGTTCTTTACCTTTTTCAACAAGTTTAGAAGTTCTATTATGATTCACCAAGTTAATAGTTCTATCATGATTAGGAATGTAACCCACAACCTTTGGAGAAGAATTATTTATTAATACAAATACTATTATCGGAGCTATTTCAAAGAATAAGATCTTATTGATTTCTTCTGCTCGCATTGTCACGCTTCACATACATCTTCCGGACACTACTTGGGCGCCCAAGTTGAGGCTTCTCCACACACAAGTTACAAGAGGAAACATAAATGTAGACCAAACCAAAGTTTCAATCAAAGGCTCTCTAGCGCAGGCTTATGAAAATCTTATGGACAGGAAGTGTCGCAACCGTCCACAAGTTGAACGCTTCATGCCCATAATCAGCAATGAACACCTAGTTCTTCAGAATTGTGAAATACCCAAGGAAGAATATTTTTTTTTGGAGGTTAAAGCTCTTTGTTGGCTACGAGAGTTCAGATCTGAGGGTATGTTTACTTCCCATGAATGGGAATCAAGGAATGTGAATCATTTTCATTCCATTCCCATTCCTTTGTTTAGTTGCAATCCGGAATGAAAATGTCCATGGGCCCCACATCCAAAATTGATTTTGATTCCGGCTGTGGAGTGCATTTTGATTCCGGAGGGTTTGGGAAAGAAGGAATGGGAATGGAATTTTCATACCCAAATTGCCCTCTTTCCTAAAATCACTTCTATGTTTGTCATTCTTCTTCTACCCAAATTTCATGAATAAATCAAGAACAACAAACAAAAATTTGACATATCATTCATCAACTGGAAATTTACCCAAAAAAAAGAAGAAAATTTGACATATCATTAATATAATTAATTTTCCATATATGATAATTTGGAGAATTTATTTATTTTATATAAGGGTAATTTGGTAATTAAATTATATTAATTTTGATTCTGGGCAATGATTCTGAGAGTTAGTAAACACTGAATGAATGCTTGATTCTGATTCCAGCTCATTCTGATTCCTGTCTATTCCGATTCCAAGTTAGTAAACGTGCCCTGACTGTCCTAAAAGTGATGCAGTACCAGCAGTCAGTTTAGAACTTTGTTGAGCATTTCCATTTTGTTTAGCTTGCTTATTTATGATTAAGAGGCAACATTATGCTTGAATTAGGTGGGCTCACCTGATAAAAGTGTCTTTGGGCCTCAAGAACAAAGTTTAAGGACCCATTGTTTGGAAACAACGAAATTTATATGCTCGGCTCATAACGAATGTAAATGGCATTTGCCTACATGAAGTGAAAAAAGTGGTGAGTCGGGGCAGTCTAAAATAGGGAAGTGATTATAAATCAATATAAAGTAACACGTATTTTCTCTTATTTATCTAATTCCTGTATTTATTGGATTACATATCTCCTAATAGCCAACTTTTTCTTCACCTAAGAGGGAGGGAACCTTCGAACCTTCAATTCTCATGTTCTACTAAACGCAATCAAAATCATGAAATTAGAACAACTCCCTAATACTCATTACCTCTCAATCCTGATAAGTTACATTGTCATTAGCGCATCATAAATTAAGAAAGTAAATAACAACTTATTTTACGTGGCATCATCCCATTCTCTCTTTTCTCATTCATAACATGCTCCTTCCCACACCCAATTCTCACCAACTTATTTCAACCCTACAGCCTCTTTATTTTTTATCTTTTTATCTTTCATTTTCTCACCCAGTTGCCTTTTTTTATCTTCGACCTCAACAATGGCGGCTCCCAGAGTTTCAACTTTCATCAACTCTCGACCTGTTGTTGTAGTTGCATTGCCTTCAACTTTCATCAACTCTGCGTCGACGACATCGGTAATTTCTGTCAATTTTAACCTAATTTTTTTGCTCTGAGTTTCATTTCTCTTGAGTTTGTCGCCTGATGTAATTTTTGAAGTTTAATAACAAGTTTAAACATGCTCGTTTTGATTTTAATGCTTAATTTTATCTTATCTTGCTTGTTTCGGTAATATAGAAAGGTCTCCAACTGTCTAATTAAACGGTTAATGATTGTTAATTGTCTGATTAATTAAGCTGACGTGGCTAATCAAGCTAACATGGGATTGACTAAACACAGATTAGGGTTCCAGCTTCTGGGTTTATTAACATTTTACAATTCCTTAGCTTTTTGGTCATATATGCACTAATCCAGTGAGGATTGGGATACATGTAAATGCTGCATTTGAGAAATTAAATTTTTTGCTAATTGGGGTTGTTAATTTGTTAATTGAGATTGTTTGGATAATGGGTTTATTTTGTTGATTCGTTTTCAAGCTAGCAAGGCAATGACGTTGAACATGGGATCATCATCTGCACTGCAATCCGAAACCGTCACCAATGACATGAAGGAGAAGCAAGAACAACAAGTGGATAGGATCAGTGAACTCCCGGATGAAATTCTTGGCAGCATTCTCCACTTTCTTCCCTCAAAGGAGGCTGCTAAAACTATCATTTTGTCTTCGAGGTGGAAGCATGTTTTCTGGTCTACCGCCACCAGGCTTGTTATCGTCATGTCCAAAGAAGGCACTGAGGAGGACAGTGTGGAACCGGCCATTCAATTTTTTGAAGCTCTTTTCAATTGCAAGGCACTTGTTTCTGCTCGTATTTTCACCAACTACTTCCATCTTCCAGTGGCTATATGTGTCCCCAAGTTGAAGTATCTCCTCGTCGAATCCCAAGAAGACCTTCATAGTTTTTTCAAGACTTATTATCGTCTTACCAAGATGGAGACACACTTTCAAGTCTTTACCAAGTGGAGACACACTTTAAAGTCTTTTTAGGTGTACACCGCTACATGGTTTTTCGTAATGAGGCTATATCAGTAGAGGAGTACTTATCGGAGGTTCGAACTGTTCATTCACTTGGGAAGGATCTGCCATGGCCTTCTTCTGACCATGGCATAGTAGTTTACACCAGTTCAGATTGAAGGATCGCTGTCCCGAACTTAAACACTTTTACAACCCTCAATTGGAATCCCAAACTACATTGGTATTAGACACTTCAACAATACCAAAGGATCAGGAAGATACGTAGGTTCAGACTCTTTTATAGAATGCACCCTATGACTATGTATGTTGTATGAGAAATTGTGATTGCATTGTTAATACTAGTGACTAGTTTACTTCTTTAACTGTAGCTGGTCTTTGAAACAGTTGGATCGTATTTTCTCCAATATATGGTTATATTTATACTTCGTGTGTACGTAGTTTGTTTTTTCATGATCACTTGATTCATTATCATCATCATTCGATCATGCTAAACATCACCGCTGAATCTGTCATTGTCTAGATCTTCATCAAGAGTCCAATTCCCGCCTTGATCTTTTTGATTCAACTACATATTTAGGCTTTCATTTAATATTAATAATCACACTCTTTTCATTTCAGGAGACAAATTACATAATTTAGGCTTTCATATAATAATAATCACACTCTTTCATTTCAGGAGACAACTTATGTGAGCATGTAAACGGTACAAGAATGTAATCACGCAATGCATCTTCTTGGGTAGATGGGCTTTTGCAGTTTCTTGGGTAGAATGCTCTTTGCAGTGTCAAGTCGTTTGGGCCTTTCTTATATTTGGGCCCTTGAACATTATTGGGCTTCTATATTTTTCTAATAGTTGAAATCCTCTCATTCAAATATGAAAATAAATCAAATAAAAATCAAAGCTGCGAATGCATTAGAAAAGACGCTATCTCTCTCCCCAAAAACCCAAATTTTCATAGGGATCGCTTCCGCCCTTAATTTTTCACGATTGAGGTAATCTCTGCTATATTGCAGTTCATGCTCCATTGCTTCTTTTATCTGGGATTTTTTACTGAATGAACCATCTGTTAATTTGTTGGATTCATGTTTATTATATTAATAGTAATATTGATTCGTTGGGATTGGAATTGCGTAGGTTTCCTTGATTCTATTGGTACTATATTCTGTAGGAGTAGGGTATCATAACGGTATTGATTTGGTTTACGTTGTTATTCTTTTGTCTGTTTGGATAATGATTTGATTTCTTGGAGTTGTCCTCCGCTGTTTAGGAATTGGGCATTATAAATACCGCTATATGTAATTCGATTTGCTTGTTTTGGCTAGCTAGGCAATGGATGTGGACATGGGATCAGCATCATCTCCGCCGCAATCCGAAACCATCAGCAATGCTGTGAAGGAGAAGCAAGAAGAAGTGGATAGGATCAGCGAATTCCCGGATGATATCCTTGGCCGCATCCTATACTTCCTTCCATCAAAGGAGGCTGCAGCAACCACCGTTTTGTCTTCAAGATGGAAACATGTGTTTTGGTCTACAGCCACCATGCTGGATATCGACATTTCGCAATCATCCACCAAGGACAATACCATTCAGTTCTTTGAAGCTCTGTTCAATTGCAGGACGTTAATCTCGGCGTGTGTTACCACCAGTTACTTCCATGTCCCAGCTGCCTTCTGCCTCCCCATGTTGAAGCATCTCTTTGTGAAATCGACTGAAGACTTTGATTCTCTTGAGAAGACGCATGATCGTCTTCAGGATATGGAGGATGCACGCTTCGAATACATATTCGGTGGAAAGTTCATCGTTTTTCAAAAAAAGGTTAAACCAACAGAGGAAGAAGACCTGTTTGGGGTTCAAACTCTTCCATCGCTTAGTATCTGCTAGGATCTGCTTCTTATAATTGTGACAACTCCAAGATAATTCATGCTTATTTTACATAGAATCACTTGAGTTTCTTAAGTAATCATCGTTTCCTTTCCATGGAGCAGGAAATTCGAATCTTGGTCATCTTATTTATTCTGATATCCTACTTTTCCAGTTCTCTTACATCTTGAAGCTTTTGAACATTGGATTAAAATTCTTTTATATTGTTTGAATTCGATAAGCATAAAATGGTCTACTTATGTATTGCAAGAAAACCAGTATTGTCTACTTATGCTTTCTGTACAAGAATTTTACTTGATTTTAGAACTTCTTCGTAACCTTCAAAGTTCAAACTGACATCAGCTTAGGGAAATCTTTGTTGCATGAGCAATCTTGGTTGCTGCGCTCTGGTGTGGATACGAGATTGTACCTTAGTGTTGATGGAGAAGAATGTTAAGAAACAAGATATTGTATCTACCCTTGATAAGTATGAAGAAACTACTGTACCTGATATTGATTTACACATCATATTGCAAAAATAATTGTGGATTTTCCTGTATTCGTTTGGTCGATATTGATTCTAATTTATGTTTTGTTACTTTCCAAATAATCAAAGTCGTCCATGTCTTCGTAGGAAACTGATGGCATCTTTATTTACATGGAGTAGGAAATTAAGAAATCAAGGAAAGATATATGATGTTAAAGAAATTGTGATTATGGAGCGAAAGAAGTCTGACTTTAGTTTCAAATTCGAATTGTCTACTACTGAAGTTATTCCTTATTAACTCGTGATGTGGCGAGCAGTGCCCTTGCTAAAAAAAATAAAAAATTATGGCGTTTGCATTAGCGGGCATAGTGAGGCTAGGATACTTCAAATTGAATAAACTATAATAAACAGCAAATAAGATTATGACGTCATCAAACTTGGGCTTTTGGTAGGTATAATTGGGCTACATTCAATTGGATAAAAGGCCTACTATTGTTCAAGCATTGAGCCTAAAAAACGAACTCTAGTTAGAAAACATAATCAATAATAAATAAATAAATCCCTCTAAATCGGCGAAGGCCAAAATTGCTGTTCAAGAAATTCGATCCAGACAACCGCTTCCCCAAGAAATGGAAGAAAGAAGCGTCAATATGAGAAGAACAAGTTAATTGAGAAAGAAGCACAAGAAAAGCGCTCATCTGTCGATCCTTGAATCAATTTTTCATAATTTCTTTCCTGTGTTGGATTTTAATCAGTGTTCCAAGGTAAGCTCTTCTTCGAGCTAGTTGTTGAATTTATTCGATCTGGGTTTTATGTCTTCGTATTTATCATGTTGTGTTTCTTCTCTGATTTCTTTAGTGTTCGGATTGTTGTTTAGTTGTGTTTGTATTTGTGTAGATTAATGTTGCTGTTTCAATGTTTCAATATTTGGGTTTCCCTTCACAAGTATTTCTGTGATTATGTTGTATGTGGTTGTGAACAGCAAAGGGTTGAGCTTATGTTATCTGTGGTACCAAATTACGGGTTTCGAATTCTGCCCAGTTTACTGTTTGTTAGAGCATGCGTTTGGGATTGAGATGAATGGGGATTTGTATGTAGAAACTTCATTTGTAGCTGATAGTTTTGTAGGGAGTTTCTTGTACTTTTTGTTTAGGTTGAAGTTTGCTTACACTATGACATAGAAAAAGTGGATCAATGACGCGAGGATGAATGATGATTTATTTGTACTAGAACGAGGCCGGGAGTGCTGCTCGTTTTTTAGTAATAGGTACCTGATTCTTTTAGTTTTTCAGCTTCTATTAAGATACTTCCTATGCCTGGTTTCTAGGCAATGCAATTGTATACTATACCTGCATTCAGTATAATACAATACCTGAGCTGACATTCAAAAGTCTAGTTCGTTATGTTGCACAGAATCTGTTCCAATAATCACGTTTGGAGCTTCTTATTGTATTCTTCACTTGCTACGG
This sequence comes from Spiraea crenata, assembly GCA_033992175.1. Lineage (NCBI taxonomy): Eukaryota > Viridiplantae > Streptophyta > Magnoliopsida > Rosales > Rosaceae > Spiraea > Spiraea crenata. The sequence continues at coordinate 1,532,896 of JAVBHV010000022.1, forward strand.
CTTTTTCTCATTTCAGATCGTTATCCTTGTAGATTTCTAAGAGAAATCTGGCATAGAAATTTGAATCGTTATTGCGCACTGCTCCTTGGTGCACATCTATGTAGTATTTCTGCATACGATTTTAGCTTTATAGACGTGTATCAAGGAGGAGTACTAGATGGGCTAGAGAAACTTTTGCACATTATAAAAGCATTAAAATCATCTACCATTCAAAATGGATCAAATGCATAACATATGTTAGGCATCTACTCTAATAGTTGTAAAAATTGGAATCCTCATTCGTTGTACTCAACACTAAACTTAACTCTCTGGTATCTAGAGGACTTTCTGATGTCAAGTCCTTGACCTTCTGTTTCTGTAATTGATTGTACATGAAGTACAAATAGGTTATTTATGGCGCAATCAGAGACGCATATTAAAAAGTAATTCAGTGTAGATGCGGAAGAGGCATTGACCAAATTAAGGGCTTGTTTGGTGTATAGGATTGGATTGGATCTCTCAAAAAATCCAATCTATTTCAAAGGTAAATCAAATGTGAATGGTTTTGCATTCAGAATAAGAGGGGTTAGGTATGAAGGAAATGTATATTTTTTATCCTACCATCTTAGGGGAATCGGAAGGGATAAGTTTTCTTCATGTGTAATGTCATCTTCTGCCACTAACTTGGTTCAAGTTCTTCATATCCTCCTTCTGCATGCCTTGGATATTGAAGTATCCAATCGAATCCAATCTCAAGCACCAAACGGGTGTTAAGAGTATTCTCATCGTGTAGTTCCTACTTGATTTTGAGTGTTGATTTGTGAAATGATCAGTACAGTTTTGGTATGTGCTGGTTATACTACCTACGCTGCGGATATCATTTACCCTCGCAAACTGTCTGTCAATACATATTGTTACTAGTCAAATTGACTGCAGTCTTGTGCATTGGTTATTTCCTTGGTTATAATAGGATAAATCCCCTTAGTTATGAATTACCTTTTTGTTATAATTCACTCTTTCCATTTATGAGTACTTTATACGAGTATGCTTCTGATTGTTGTGTTTGTTATCAGTTTTCGCTTAGTGAACCTTTTATTTACTATATGTGAGTATCTTTCAGAAATTGAACCAAACTATGCATACATACTATTTCTTCTAAGACCTAATATATTGTTCTCTTCTCAGAAGTGATGGTGAAGGCATACACGCAGGAGTATACATACAAGCACCCGTGGGAGCGGGTGACTGCTGCATCTTGGAAAAAATTTTCTGATCCTGAAAATAAGCGCACATTGTCACATATCCTTGAAGTTGACACTCTGAACCACAAGCTTGATCCCAGCACAGGAAAGCTTTACACAACACGTGCTATAACTGTCCATGCCCCAGGACCATGGTTTGTTCGTAAGATTGTTGGCCAGGATGTTTGTCACTGTGTTGAATCAACAGTTGTGGATGCACAAGCACGAACAATGCAACTAAGAACCAATAACATTAGCCTTGAAAAGTTTATAGATGTAGAGGAGAAGATAAGGTACGATCCCCACCCAGAAAACCCAAATGGGTGGACAATATGCCGACAGGAGACCAGCATCCGAATCAAGCCACTGTCAGCATTGGCATCAATGGCAGAAAAGGTTGAACAACGCTGTGCTGAGAAGTTTGTGCAGAATAGTACCAAGGGCAGAGAGGTTATGGAGAGGATATGCAAGTATCTTGAAGCCGAATCTAAAGGGATTTCTCTCTAATTCGGATTGGACTTGTGTAGTGCTAAGATGATGGTGCTTCTGAACTCTTTCAAAATAGAAATAATAGAGGACTGTAAGAGTTTAGAACCTTGGATCTTTTTGTTGGTCGAAATTTTGATACGGTAAATTTTGGTACTGTTAAAGAGTATGAACGTCAGTTTCCATTAAATGTAGTATCATTACAGTAAATTTGGATGCCTTTCCCCTTATACGAACTATTTTCTTTGTGTCCATTACACAAATCCAGCCCTGGCTTTGTCACCAATCTTGGGGGTGATGGTAGCTGTATGATCTACATCGGCACAGATGGCAACTCTGAGAGCCGGTCTAGGCGTTTAGCAGTGTTTCAAATTATACATCTGAACATGCTATGGCTAGCAACACCTCATTGCAGCTTCATCCAATTTAACATCTGAACATGCTATGGCAAGCAACACCTCATTGCAGCTTTCATCGCATAAGCAATTATATTTGGATTTCTCAGTCTTTTACGATGAAATCGTATTTTCAATATCATTAGGACTTAATTCAATGTTTGCTGACCTTCAAATGTTGAGGTCTTTGTGGTCCATAATTGCATAGAAAGCTCATTGCTCAAGAATATGAAACGAAAGCAAAAGAATATAGATTTACGCAGGGAAACGAGATCGATAGAATACAATACCAGCCACTGTTGACCATCTGAGAATTGCAACTGTCAAGTACAAGAAAGAAATGCCATTATAAACATCGTAGACACATTACGAAATTGACCCATAACCATGTCCACCAAACAAGCACAGACTGCAACTTAAAGACACTGGAGCAACATGTACTCCCAATCACAACAAATACAGAGTTCTTCAAAGTGCAGAGATGCCCTAATTGCCCTGCCTTTCCTAGTAGATATAAGAGAATAAACGGGCAAGGAGTAAGATATCTCAGCAAACTCTGAAGCAATCTCCTGGAAACAAGCATCAAGTCCAAACTTCAATCAACCATGCTTAGATTTTATCAAGCTTCTCGGCCTTGATGACAGGGTTTGCTTTAGCAATAGCATCACTTGCCGCAGTGCGATAGTCATAAGTGCAGTCATGTTTGTCCGAATAACGATGCACTGAACAAAAGAGGTGACCACACCGACATTTGAACCCTGTTAATCCAACCCGTTTGTTGCAGGTATTGCAACGTTTTGGGCCATCTGGCTTTGGCTCACCATTCGGCCCTGAACCAAAGGAAAGGGACGATTGAGGAGCAATAGTTTTGGGCTCCACGGGATGGGCTTGAAAATCAACAGTAGCTGCAACAACAGGTCCATTTTCCTTGCTGCTTGACGTTCCATTGACAATGCTTCCAATGGATGTTGCAGCAAGGTGTTCCCGCTCCTGTTTAACCATCATGTCCTTGTGGCACTTGGAACACATATTCATAGTAGCTGAACTTCCAAAGAACCCACAATTGTTTACACACAATATAGGACCTTGAGGCTGAGGTTGGCATCCAGTCTCCTCATTGTCCATCTTATCAACTTACCTGCAAAGACAACACCTGAACAGAAAACCAACAATTCAGTCCCCCAGCTTATGAAAAAACTTAACAAGTTACATACAAAAACTTACCAAATATATCTTCTTTTCAAAGTAAACAAGCTCCTTATTACAGAATAAGTAAATGCTAGTCGTAGATAAGCATTAGAATACTCATTTTTGCTGAGCTATTCAAAGTTTTTGACTTTATAGGATTTCGACAAAACTTTGTATCATAGTATACGAAGTCAGACAGATCTTCAATGATAATTTGTACAAAAAACAACTTATGTATAGTCAAAAACCTTTGGATTTAAATATGGCCTGCAATCGAACATTATTACCAATTCAAAGAGCTATAAAAACACGAAACTGCTATTTCTACGGCATAGCAGCACACATCTACATGGGTTCTGTTTGCCTATAAACAGAAATCATTTCATTTTCAGACCACCAAACTTAGCTTTTGTGCCAAAGTTCAAAGTGAAAACCCAGATTCCTAACCAATTACCAATTACTAATCACCTTCAAATTACCCAGTACCCAAAAACCTGATCTCTGATATAAATTGATAATCCAAATAAGGGAGTCAACACAAAAAACCCCCCAAGTTCAAAACTTTTCCAACTCAAAGTGGGCTATACAAGCACATACTGATTACCATACATAGAAAGCTTACCCAATTAAAGAAAAACTGATGAAAATTGACCTCTGAAATCAATTCCCGAGCTCAGAATCGCATCGAACACTTGACCCCCTGTTCACGAAATTGACCCGAGAAAACAGAGAATTAGCTATCGATACGAAGATCGAAGAGAACCCTAGATTAGAATCAGAGAAATTGAAAGCAAAGACGAGAAATTTATGCAATAATCCAAAAGGGGGAATTTTGAAAGCCCTAACCCTAGAAGATTTTTGGAGCGCCCAGGAGAGAGAAAGCGAGAGCCGAACGCAGAGAGACGTGTTTTCTTCTTTTCCTGTGTGCTTTCTCCTGCTATTTAAAACGACGATTTCTATTTAGCGGCCGACGTGGACCTTTACTATTGGTCGGAGGTCTTACCTTTGGTTGGACACATTTTCCTCATTTGCCCCTTGTACGAGAGCTAATACCGGGCTTGCTATGGTTGGGAATGCTGGTGAGGTTAGGTGTAGTGGTCGGTTAATCATAAGGGTAATGTGGAGAATTTTCCTTTTCAAACTTGGAAAAGAAAATAATTGAAATATGAGTTCATCTACGGTGAGAATTTCTATTGAGAGTTAATTTTCACATGCCCACTTTCATCTCATATACACTCATATTTATTTTTTATCGTGAAATTGAATTATAAACGAGGAATTAACGACCGAGATTACATATAGATTACATATAAAGATGTGTAGAAGAGCTTTGAAAAATACAAGTGGTGAGGAGATGTACGCAAGGTCCAATAGTCATTCCCAACAGCGCTTGAAATGTTTGGAATTAACCTAATGCTCATGTCAGGTGTTGTGGAGCCCGACTTAGAATAGTTTAGACACATAATTATTTGCATTATGCTATCAACAACAATTATGCATTGATCAATTAGTTTCAAGAGATTTCAAGGAGAATAACTTAATTACTTTAAAGAAATTTGATCAGATTGGAAAACAAAGCAGATTTTAATGATTGTACACAACTTGCTTTGCCTTCCAATTGTTTACTTATCTCACACTCAAACTGGATTTATATCCAACCTAAATTCTTATCTTTTGCTCTTGTAACCTCAACATGCAAGCAAAGATTTGCCTTCCAAAGTAAACTTAAGGTTTTCAAAACCAGTCAATTTGACATCTTTTTTCCCCCTTTTGCTTTTTCCTCAAATCTTCTATGTTTTATACTTTATTCCTCATCTAGGTTAAACTCCTAGAGGCTAGCTTAGGTCTTTTCTTATTAATGGAACTTGCTTTATGCATATCATCTTCGAAGGTGGTCATGAAAAAGGATTGTGTCAAAATTGGGAGAGTATGAAGTAGTAGAGCAACTTGCTAGCAGGGCTTTTGGAACTGTATTTCGTCTTCTTAAAAAAAAAAAAAAAAAAAAGGTACCCAAGAAAGTTATTTAGCAACTCATTTCTTTTCTTCCTTCAATTACTATCTTGATATCGGACTTTAGCTCTCTGATGTGTTTTCGGTAGGGGTGGACATACGGACCCAATTACCTGAAACCTTGTCAAACCAACATATCAGGTTGGGTTTGTTAGGTGTATTGACCAAAAAAGTCAAATAGGTTAAAGACTCAACCTGACCCGAAGTGATTTGGGTTGGGATTGAGTCCCAGATTAAAGGACCTATGGGTACCCGGGGCTAACCAGGAATTTATAGTTTCTTATTAATATTTCATAAATAATACCCATAATATATATATATATATATATATATATACACATTACTAAACGCTAATTCTTTTCTCTTTTGCGTCTTTCCAAACCTGCCTCCTCTTGGATACTTCGACAACAACCTTCGTCGAGCCACCACCTCTACCTCCGACATCTTCAAGTCTCCATTTTTGTTTTATCCATCTTCAACTTTTCCAATGTCGCCAGTTTCCTCCACCGCCTCCTATGTCTTCGACTCTCCATCAGTCATCGACGTCTCACCAAAGACGTAGGTTTGACAATCTCTCATTTATTTTTCCTCCTCTTTGAGCTGAATTTCATTCGAATGAATTGTTTAACTCGAAATCACAAATTGGAAAACCTAATTCTTTAATTCGACATTCACCACTGTATTGATATCTTGGCTTTAATGTCTGTTCAACAATGAACATGCTTGGCATTACTGGAGTATATTTTGTTTTTAAAGGTCTCATTGCTTTTGGTTGGCTGATGCACTTATTATGCTATTGGTTTGAAACTAATTTAACATGGATTTTGATTGCAAAATAGAATCAAACATTTAGCCATATATTAGATTGGATTGCTAAATGATTGCTATTTTATGGATTTTTTGTAGTCATTATGGAGGGAAGTTCTCAAACGTCTAGCACTAGACTAAGTCATAGTTCGAGTTCACTTGGCTCTAGCTCTCGAGCTCCGGTTTCAGTTGAAGCTCCAAGTTCTAGCTCTCTGCCTCTTCATAGCTTGACTCCTATAGTGATTGAAGGTGCTTCGCTTCCCCCACTTCCTTCACCTTCAAATAAAAGAAAAGCAACTAAAGCGTGGTATCATTTTGTAAAGAAAGAGTCCCATAAAGTGTACATCTATATGCTTTTTACAATTACTGCAAGTAAAATACCTTGTCAAGCTGTCAAAAATGGTACATCGGACATGAAGAAGCACTTGGAAAACTATTATTCTAAAGATTCTCCATTAAGGATTAGCATCAAAGGTCAGCCCTCTCATACTTTTGACAACAAGGCCGGTATTTTGGTTGCACACACATTCAACAAAGAGCTAACAAAACTTGCTTGTGTGGAGATGTTAATCTTGGATGAGCTCCCATTCAATCATGTAGAAGGAATAGTTTTAGGGAATTTATGCAAGAGGCTTAATCTAGGTTTGCCATACCTTCTCGAAGGACAATTGTTAGAGATGTTTGGGATTTGTATCAAGAACACAAGGCCAAATTCAAGAGTGTCCTAAGTCAGAATACACAAAGAGCGTCTCTAACCACCAACACTTAGACTTCAATCCAAAATGTGCATGGCTCTCACAGTACACTTCATTGATGATGGTTGGAAGTTATACAAGCAAGTTTTCAATTTTTGTCAGATTACTAGTCATAAGGGTGAAGCTATCGAGAGGCATGTTAAGCAGTGTTTGAGTGGTTGTGGGGCTGTCCAAAGTATTCTCCATCACACTTGATAATGCTTCAGCTAATAATGTCATCATTGGGCATATGAAAAGGCAGTTGTGGCATTTTGAAACTCTTTTGCTTGAAGGGGAGCTTTTGCATATGAGGTATTGTGCTCACATCACAAATCTGATTGTGTGTGATGGGATGGGTGAGTTGCCTGACTCTATCAAGAGAATTCGGAAAGCTTGCAGGTACACAAGATATTCTCCAACTTGGTTAGACAAGTTTATGACTACAAAGAATACTATGAGAGTATAGATGAGGAAAAGGCCGAAAGGAAGAAGAAAGAGACAAAGGTTGAAGGTGATGGAGAGAAGAAAAAACCTTCAATGAAGGAAGATTGGTTATATGTAAGTGCTATTGTGACTTTCTTAGGAAAGTTCTATAAAGCAATGCTAAAATTTAGTTCCTATAAGGCTGTCGCCTCCCATATTTTGTTTCTTGAGATGAGTGGGATAGTACAAACTTTGAATGAAATGATTGAGAATGGTGATGGCTACATGAGAAAGGTTGCATTTTCAATGAAGATGAAGTATAGTAAGTATTGGGGGAATGTTGAGGAGTTTAACAAAGTGGTGATGGTTACGGTTGTTCTTGATCCACGATAAAACCTTGATTATGTGCAATACGGCTTTGAAGGATTGAGGGGTTGACATTTTCAAAATTGACGACTTGGTAGCAAAGGTTAAGAATCTCCTAATGCGTCTTTTTGAGCAATACAAGAAGACAATGGAGTGGCCGAATCTGTTGGTGGTCAAGAGAGTACTATGGAGTCCTAACACCCACCCCCACTAAACCTTTGCATGGGGGCTTCTTAAAAAGAAGAATGGAGAAAGGAAATGCATAAATTAAGAATAAAGTGGACAAGTATTCGATGGGGCCAGTCGAGGATCCACAAAATCTAACTTTCAATTTGTTGGATTGGTGGAAGGAGACTCTCAATGATTTCCAATTTTATAATGGTTGCAAATGATGTGTTTGTTGTCCCATTGTCTAAGTGTGCCTTCGGAAGCGACTTTTAGTGCGGGAAAGTTAGTTGTTGATCGTTTTCAATCATTTGTAACTCTCAAAACTATAGGCGCTTACTTGCACCAATGGTTGGGTTAAATGTGTAGTGTTTGACTCCGATAAAGTGCCCAATGGTAATGAAATGGATTTGTACCACACTTTGGAGCGAATTGAGAAAGGTATGCTTTATTTCTTATTAATCATTTATGTCAAAATTGTTATATTGGTAGACATATTTTATCTCATATTTATTTCAAAAGATCCAAACATCGCAAATTAGTGGAAATGTTGCCCTTCACTTATTTAGTTGGGTGGAATTACATTTTGGTATAGGTTAGTACTTTACTCATTTTCCAATAAGTTAGCACTTTGATGTTGGTACTTTGATTTGTTTTATGGTCGTATGAATAGAATTTATGGTATGTTGAGTCATTGTTATAAATTGTTTAATAAGTACTTTTGGATGCTGCTCCATTCGTAGGTTCTTCTTATTTTTGCTACAATTTTCAGCCGCCTTGGTGACTGAAATCTTATAGGAAGCATTGGATTAGTTAGGTAACAAATCGATCAATCTTTCGGAGCAAAGTTATAAATATTTATGTACCCATTACTATAAGTTGGTCAATTATTTGAGTGTGGTGACTTATAAGCCTCTCCAATCAGCAGTTCCACTGTGACAATTTTTTTTTTTTGCAAGATATGTCTTGGAAAATTATGTGTTTTTTATTTATTAATTGAAGGATCCCACAACTTGAGATGAAGCTTGTGATGCCAACTCCATAAGGCCGTTACCGATATGTTCATCCAATTCAAATAATTCTTGTTTCAATCTCATAGATTAGCAACACAGTACCCAATAAAATCCATATAACTCATAAAAGAGCTTTCTTAATAAGAAATCTAAGCACTAGTGACATCTAAAACTTGGGCTAGCAAATGATGAGATTCCAAGCATTATTAATTGCTGCATTTATCTATATACAAGTTTTATCTCTCGTTCGCGAAATATTTGGTAACTCCATCAAATTTAGTTATAAAATTATATCAAATCAAAGTTTTCAAAATTTTGTCATAATATTATGATAAGAACAAAATTTCTAGAAATTTTTTGTCATAAGGTTATGAAAAAATCCAAAAACTTCAACAATTTTGTCATAAGATTATGACAAAATTAAAAACTTTCAAAATTTTGTCATAAGGTTATGACAAAATCAAATTTTCATAAAATTTTGTCACAAGATTATGACAAAATACAAAATTTTGTCAATAAGGTTATGATAAAATCAAATTTTCATTAAATTTTTTGTCATAAAGTTATGACAAAATCAAAATTTTATAAAATTTTGTCATGAGGTTATGACAAAACTAAAAATTGTCATATGGTTATGACAAAACTGAAATTTTTTCATAAAATTATTACAAAAAAATTTGGTCATAAGATTATGACAAAATCAAAACTTCATATAATTTTATGATAAAATTCGAAATTAAAAAAATTTGATCATAAGATTATGACAAAATAAAAATAAATATAAAATTTTGTCATAAAATCATAACAAAAAAATTTTGTCATAAGGTTATGACAAAATCCAAAATTCAGAAATTTTGTCATAAGGTTATGACAAAATAAAAAAAATCTAAATTTTGTCATAAGATTATGACAAAATCAAAATTTCAAAAATTTTGTCATAAGGTTTTGACAAAATTAAAATTTAAAAAAATATTGTCATAAGATTATGACAAAATTTAAAAATCTAATATTTTGTCATAAGTTTATGACAAAATCAAAATTCAAATTTTTGTCATACAGTTATGATAGAATAAAAAATTTCATAACATTTTATCTCAAGGTTATGAAGAAACCAAAAATTCAAAATTTTATCATAAGATTATTACAAAAACTAAAAAAATCTAAAATTTGGTCATAAAGTTCTGATAAAATAAAATGTCAAAAAATTTGTCATAAGGTTATAACAAAATGAAAATTTCAAAAATTTTGTCATATTGTTATGACAAAATCAAAAATTCAAAATTTAGTCATAAGGTTATGACACAATCCAAAATTTAAAAGTTTTGCCATAAGGTTATGAGAAAATCAAAAGTTCAAAAATTTTGTTATTAGGTTATGATAAAATTCAAAAACTTTGTCATAAGATTATGACAAAATCAAAATTTCTTTATAATGTTATGACAAAATAAAAAAATTCAAAAATCTTTTGTCATAAAGTTATGAAAAAATTAAAATTCCCAAAATTTTTGTCTTATGGTTATGATAAACTAAAAAAACTTCGAAACTTTGTCATAAGGCTATACGCGTAGGGATAGAATAAGCCCATATCTATAGTACCCTTAAGGAATTATTAAATGTCTTTAACACCAGTCTAGTGGCGGCATGTTGGCATGTAGCTATACCGAGATTACAAGTTTACAGTAAACGAGATGTTCGGCACAGTGCATTGAGCTAAGAACAATAAAGTGTTGGTTACAGTTAGATTTGGAAACTTCTAATTCCAATACATCTTCATCATCCTCTTTAGGAAGGAATGAGTCTCGTTTAGCATCTAGCGTACAGACGGCCATGGGTATACACGAAGGCTTTGCTTTATCCTCAGTAAAGCGCCTCAACACCTTCTTGGTGTAATTCGACTGATAAATCCGAATACCATTAGCGCAATGCTCGAGCTCAAGGCCGAGATAAAACCAAGTTTTCTCTAGGTCCTTCATCTCAAATTCCAACTTCATGTGCGATACAGTTTTCTCAAGCTATTTTGGAGTACCAATGAGATTCATGCCATTGACATAGACTGCAACTATGGCGAATCCAAAATATGATAAACATGCAAGGACATCATTCATTATTCACATATCCATAACTGATCAAGTATTCACTTGGACAATTATACCACTTCCGCCCGAATTGTTTCAAGCTATAAAGTGAACGCCTCAATCTAATTGAGAGAGAGTTATGTGGTCGAGAACTATTTGAATCAGTTAGCTTAAGTTCTTCATAAACTTTCAGCTAATATCTCCATATCAAGATCCGCATAGAGATAAACTGTAACCACATCCATAAGCTGCATATTCAGTTATTCAGAAACTACCAAACTGATAAGGTAGTGAAAGGTTATTACATCCGCTACAGGAGAATATGTCTCCTTATAATTAATGTTAGGGCCACTAAGAGAATTTTTGAGCCACGAGGCGTGCCTTATATCGCACCATTTCATTCTTCTCATTACGCTTCCTTGCGAATACCCACTTCTAACCTACATGTTTCACATTAGGAGGTGCGGAACTTCAAATGCAAACACCTTTCGCTTTATTAAGGAATCCAATTTGACATGCATTGCTTATTTCCATTTTGACCAATTAATTCTAGGTTGACATTCATCAGCGGAACGTGGTTCAATATTGTCGCATTTTGTAATTTCAGTAGCCACTACATATGCAAGTATATTATCAATGATTATCTTATTCCAACTCCATAACTCATCCAAAGCTAATATAGTGGACCGAGATCTTCTGATTCTTTTAAATAGAATATGGGGTCACCCCTGAGATGTCTCCCAAGACACTTCCACAATCCTGAACAATCTCATGAATTTGATCGGTTGAGATAGCGATAGGTTTCCGTTGTGTCGTAGTTCTCCTATTTTAGGGAGTAAATCCTTCGAACTAAATGATCTACCTCGCTTTTGACAGAGGACAGATAATTGGCTAGCTGCCGATGTATGTTGCCATTTAGGGATGACACGTCCTTAAGAGATGTGTATTCTTACATGCATGTTTGCAGTGGGTATATGTGATCTCATCACTTTAACTAAATCAGAGAAGGCGCCTGCCATGTTTTAAGCAACTCTTTGAAGATCTAGAATACGCCGCACTTGCTTATCACACAGTACGGTATAGGGATTGGGATGAGACAAAGTAGGTACAGTTCACATAAATTCGTGTCATTCTTTAGGAACGTTGATGTTCATTATCTCCCATTAATGATGGGAAGACTGTCTTATAAAAGTGATTATCCGTAAATTTTGAGAGAAAGAGATCGACTATAAGTGGATTGTAAAAGCACATTATGGAGGCGGATTCATAACCGACAGAGATTCCCAGCCTCAATTACAGACCAATTTTAGTACTTTGCAGCGGTGCAATTGCCACATTAACTGCACATCCAAAAATGCTTTAGTACGAAACTTTAGGTTCATACCACTAACCAACTGTAGCCCCAAAAAAGGTTGGGTCCACCATTGCTACTTGCAAAATTGCATAGCCTCATGTAGAACAGGAAGCTTGGTACATATCACCGAGGTCCTTACGATCAACTAAAGGCGCTATATGAACGTTTTTGTGAAATTGTGGGAACATGGGGAAAATGATGTTCAACCACAATTGCAAGGGACGTGCAATAATTATCTAAAGTGTTTGATATAAACTCTTGTTTTTCTCCAAGTTTGGCTAGAAATTTCTGTTTTCTCAGTGATATGGACTATGGTAGTCTCCAATTCGACAAGAAAGCTTCGAGTTCTCGCTTGGGATAAGTCCATGCTGCCAAGATCTGCCAAGATCTTGAGAGTCATGGGAAAAATTCAGCAGTTTCTCTAGCAATTCGACTAGAAAATTCCTTGGATTTTCAAAATTTCAACGAAATGCGATGGAGCATGATGCTCAGGGCCCCTTCCGCCCGGGTTTAAGTTCTTCAGGATTCATTGTGGGTTTGCCATATTTTTGTAAAAATCTGGAGAGATTTTTCCTCTGATTCCGAAAAGTATTCGATGTGGCTCAACAATTCCAGCGAAAAACACCCAACCCAATAGCAAACTTGGAGACTACTGTGCTTCATATTATTGCACATCGAAAACCGAATTGTGAAAAGAGCATGTGAATAGTCGGCAGTGGTTTTTGGAGAAGGTGACCCAAAAAAAGGGACGTTTTTGGCTGCCTGCTCACACAACTCAAATAAAATTTGATCATGGAAAAACACAAAAAACATAGCATAAAAATGAAAATCAAATTAAAAGATTGAGTTTAGAATTACTTGGTGAATATAGCCAAACTCTGTTAGTATAAGAGCATGTTGATAACATGTTTTAGAATAATATGATCAAGGAGAGAACTAGAGAAATTTGTCAATCGATGATTGATCACAAAGTGTGTCATCCCCATGCATAGTGCCTTTGTTTATGTAGAGAACCTCAAAAGGTTTACCAATCATACATGAATTAGGCCTACTAATACATGAATACATTGAATCCAAATAGTATTCATACTTCTAATTTACACAGTCATAATATAATACAATTTGCAACACTATCAAATTTCAGCTAATACAGTACGAATATTCAACCTTGCATGCACAGTCTTGTATCATAGATAATAACCATTAATTAAATGAATTCCAAGGGAAGAATTTGAGTAAGATTAAGCAAAATGAGCAGGAATCAGTTTGGTCAAATTTGGATCCTCAAGTGAACAATGGATCCTAAAACACTAAACTCATGATCCCCAAAAAGCTAACCTTTTGTTGCAAAAAACCAAACTAAATCAACCTAACAAAGAATTCATAAACATAAACTGAATGAAATTAATTAAGCTGTAGAATTTTGAAAACGAAACCAAAGCCAGCCCAAGTAAAAAGATCCCAAAATACTGAATTAAGCACCCCTACTGACAAAACCTCACGTTTTCTACGAGAAAACCAACCCATTAAAGAACAACATGTGACAAAAACTTTCACTATTACTCAACCTCAGTAACGAAAGTACGAACGAAATTAATTCAGGAAACATAAAATTGGAAAGAAAATAAAAGGTAAAGCTGTAGCACGTGTACATCACAGTGTACCTCCAAGCATTCCGTATGGTAGAGAACTTATCAGAAAAGCTAAACAAGCCATCTACGTTGATTGTTACCAGACTTAATAGATGCGTAATAGAAATAAACTCTGCAAGAAAATTTCTATAATCTCCATATATTCAGTGTACATTCACCCTTTTTAGTTGCCAATAAATTTCATTTTATGTTATTTCTCTTTTAATCTTTTGAATCCTTCAAAAAGAGACTGCAATGATTGCTGCACAATTATACTTTAGTCCATGACCCCCTTTATCACTCTCAAAATGATGAGGGAAATATAAAGTAAAATCTGTTTTTCAAAAGTTTCAAGCCTTTCTAGTGCGAATGGAAAGAAGATGAATCATTCTTATTCATTCATTTCTTCAAATTACTTCACTTTGAAAAAGAAAATGATAGGCCCAACCACAAATTTAAGAATCATTCCCCTTTCAAAGAGGAATTTAATACCCAATGAGGATTTGAGTATTCAATTCTCATTCTTTATCCCCTTTCCCTATTTCATTCACATTCTAATTCTGATTCCCTTTTAATAAGAAAACAGGCTCATTACGTGAAACTTGCCATTAGGAACTAAAACTTGCCTTTCTAACAGGTTCTCTACATAATAGCAAAGATACTAGGCGCATTGATTGATGGAGTCAGGGGAAGTTAAGGTTTAGAACTAAAATTCATCAGAAATTACCAATAAGCATTGCACGACTAGTGAAAAAGCTGATCATGATAAAAAAGAACTCGGCCAATTTAGATTTGACACCAGTTGCTCCAAACTAGAATGTTGAGATAAGTAATGTCATGGAGGAGAGGATCAAACATGAACCTAATCGAAGATAAACGTTTTTTAATCACTACAAACCTCTGACGTGAATTTCCCTCTTTAATGTAGCGAAACTGATTAAAGATATAAACCCAAAAAACCAAAACGCGAGAGCAAATATTATGAATAGAGCCAATATAGCTTCATTTATTGGAGAATATATTTAATTACACACACACACATCATCCTCTTGATCATCACGTATGGTTCAACAATTTAGTGCAAGTAAAAGGCCAAGATGGACAAGAGAGAAGCTCCGACGATAGACGCGGGCATGGTTGCAACGGAACCGCTAGGTGCCGGGGCAGAAGCCTGGGTGGCGGAGGGGGTAGGTGCCTCCACTGGGGCAGCAACCTTAGCGGCCATAGCTGCGGACATGCAGAAGGCAACGACGAGGACGGCCAAGGCGATCTTCTTCATGTCCATGATGTTGTGCGTGTGGTGGGAGATGTCGAGAACAAGCCTTGGGTTAAATGTTAATGTTTAGAGTTGATGTTTTTGATCGTCCTGAGGAAAATGGGGCAGCCATTGGGGGGTTTATATATAGCTCTAGCTATTGAGGAGTTTGGTTAATTTTGGAAAATGGATGGTTTTGTTGGCTGTTTTTGTGGGGGTTTGGTTGGGGAGGGTTCTTATGTGTATGGTTTTGCATGAACAACGGCTACTTAAGGGCATAACAAACTAACAATGTGTACAATGTCAAGATTAGGAAGATAATAAGACATATTAGGATGTGGAGTGAGTCAAAGATCTGATTCGATTTTATGCATGAGTACAATTTTGCAAGTATAAAATGTAAGTCCGAAGAAACTAGAAGCATCGAAAGACCTTGTTAGATTTTTTTTTTGGGCAAATTACAATTTAGTACTATGTAGTTTGGGTCAAGTTTCAAAATTGTACCCAAAATTTTTTTTTCGGGATTTTTTTCCCCACCCGCTCCGCAGCTTCTCTTTCGTCCCCCCTCAGCTAACAATTCTGATATATGCGGAGGGAAAAAAAAAAAAACAAAAAAAAACAACACGCACAACCACCCCCCTTCCCCCCCGCCCCGCCCCCCCCCCCGCCCGCCCCCCCCCCGCCCACTCCGAACCCGACGCGGCTCCCGCCCCGGAACCAGCCGGCACCGGAGCACAAGCACCCCACACCAAGAAGCCCCACCACCCGAACCAGAAAAAACAAAAACCACACCCCCACCACCCAAAAACCACACATTACACCCCCCAATCACCAAACACAAAAGCAATAGCAGCGGGTGGGAAGTTGAATTCTTTTTTTGTTTTTTTTTATTTTTCTCTTTTTTTCAATTATGAATTTTTGAGCTTTTCAAATGCTTAGCTTTTGTGGGGTTTGATTGTTTTCTCATATATGTTGAAGATTGCATCTGTTTGTATTGTGTTGCGTTGACTATTGTTGATGTTTTGAGCTTAAAGTTTTGAACTTCAGCTTCAGGGTAACTCTATATTTATTTCTACAATGAGTGGTTTAAAGAATTGTAAGTGTTGTCCATTCTGAATGTTACTGCTTCCATATGTTATGTAAAAGATGAAAATTTTCGAGAGCACAATTAGTAAAGAATTCGATAAGTTTATACATTTGTGTCTATATCTTAGGTGTTATGTTTGTTCCCATGATTGATGTACTTGTTGAAGTTTTGATGGTTAGTTATTTACTGTGTCTAGGTCGCCCTGGCTCTCGAAGATCTTCATTGATGGTTAGTTATTTAGCTCTGAGATATCCGTTTCTCTTCTTTCGTTCACCTGTCTGCCTGTTTAAGTTCTGACCTGCCAAGAGCTAGAGGTGATCACTCATTTAAGTTAATTGGACTAAACTATGGTTTAGAAATATGACACTTATGCTGAAGTCTATAGCCAATTAGCAATGAACCCATAGTTAAGCTTATGCACTTATTGTAGCTGTCTGTCAGATTTGTAAAAGCTAGTCTTAACTCTTCAACTTTAGACCGATTGTCTACTTTTGGGTTCAGGCAGAAATTACAGAGGAGCTTATTTGTTGGAGGTTTGAGGAGGAAAACTTAGCATCGCCAGAAGTGCTAACTGCTAACCCTTGGCAGGTTTTCACTCTATTTCCACATACTTTTCTTAAAAGCAATCTAATTTGAAACATTTAGAGGTGCATGTAGACATATCCAATATGGCTGTGTAGATGTGGGTTTTCTTTTGATCACAACTTTCAAATTTGGTTTCTTAACTGCATCTTGCCACCTTTTGTTTACTTCCAAACTTTTCATTCCTAGATTTCGTATGAACCCCAGCCTCTCTTGAATTCACAGATTCACATCAAGGAAGTGGCTGGCTCATTTTACAACTTTTGTCGTTCTGAATGTTTATGATGAGTGTTGACAGAAAAATGTAAATAAATTCTGAAAACATAATTTCACCACCACTATGTAAATAATGGGGTTTTAAAATTTAGGTACGACCCATCCAAGGCATGTGCCTCTTAATTACAATCTCTAAATTTCGAAAGAGAACACCCTTTGATTAAAATTGTCGTCGGAACGTCCTCCACGCGAAATGATGGTTTTGAATTTGTTGTGACTGCACTCGAGAAGTGGTCTCGAGTTGCCTACGTATCCATCGAGGAATCAAGTCACTCGTAGTTCAAGATTCTCAACAAGCGAAAGGCTTTGTTGAAAAGGATTTGTGTTTGGGCCTTTGAAACAATTTGGATTTCAGGCTTTGAACAATTTTTGGACGAAGAATTGGATGAATTTGGAATAAATCAGGGATTCGATTTTGTGTTTGGATTTGGCGGTTGCATCTAGATAAATCTAGACTGCCTACGTACCCTTTGCGGGATCAAACCAACGTAGTTCGGAATTTGGAATTTGGTGTTTTGATTTTGATTTGGAAACGGTGAAGGTTTAAGGCCTTCGATTTGATTTGGAGATTTGAATTTGACATGTCTTGATGGTTGGACTTTGTAGCAGAGGTTGAGACTTGCTGGGTCCGTATTTGACTTGTTGAGTTGGACTTGGTAGAGGCGGTTGATACTTGCTTGGTCCGTCTCTTAATTCTTGTGTTGGGTTGAACTTTGTAGCAGAGGTTGGAACTTGCTGAGTTCATCTTTGGGTTCTTGGACTTTGTAGCAGATGTTGATACTTGCTTGGTCCGTCTTTGGGTTCTTGGACTTTGTAGCAGAGGTTGATACTTGCTAGGTCCATCAATTTGAGTCTCTTTGTTAGCTTCTATACGCGTGTCTCTTGTTTCGGTCTTGATACAAGTTGGCGACTTACGAGTTTGTTGATGAAGCTTCATTTGAGTCTTTGATGGTTCGGTGTGAGATCTTGTTCCTGCAACATTTGGTGGTAGCAAAAATTCATGAACTTTGACAACTGGATTACTCTCTGATGTCTTGAATGGTCACCATGTTTAGACTTTGGCGAATTAGCTTCTGTCACTCGATTGCCAGTTCTTTGGTCCCTTGCTTGTGGCTTGATAAAGGAACTTTGATAAACAACTTGGCACCTGCCTCCGTACTTCATGTTGTGAATTGCTTTTTGACTTGATGTTTTGCTCATAAGTTGATGTGACCATGGCGTTCAGAGGCATGTATTATTGCACTGCATCGGCATGTTTGATTAGTTTGGCACTGCTAGCTCTGAAGGAATGACACGTGAATCCATGTTGACTTGAGTTTCTTGATTGAGATTTCATGTCTTGATTTTAATTTAAGTTTAATGGGATTTGTGTGGATGACAAACCCATTAAACAAATTTGATGACTCCACTTTAAAAATATTATTTGCCTTGGGAGGACAAAAGACAAATGATCACATGAGTAATTTGTCTGAGCTGGTTGTTATCACCACGGCATGGCTATGCTGCACGTCTTGGACTGAAGCTATTTTAGCTTTTGTAGTCATCATCAATTTGTTGTCGACTTGATGATCAGACACGAACCACGAACTATGTTGAAACACCTCATCTTCCTTTGGTTGGCTTGCTGCTTGTGTTACAAAAAAAAGGCGGGTGGACGTGGTGCACATGACTTTAAGCCTTGCTATAGAAACGATCTCCAGCGTCTGTGACTTCTTGTTGGTGATCGCTGATCATGGTTGGTGATAGCTTGATGTCAATAGGCGTTGGGAGTCATCCATTAATTGGGCTGAGTTGTAGAGAAACAACAACTGTGCCTGTTTTGATTATCTGGGATTTGATCTGCAATGTATTTGTTTAGCCGGAATGATCCCTCGTCCTAGTCCTTGCTTCTAACTTCCTTGCTTTCCTTGTTGGCAGAGTGGGAAATGACGGAAACGAGCAGAACGCTTCCCTTGCTGAAAATGCAGTGATGTTGAGCTTGTTTGTTTGATTCTATTGCTTATCGCCTGCATGCAATTTGGATTTATTTAAAGCTTCCTTGCTGCAGACCTTCTTTCGCTTTGAATGATGACGAGGATTGATCATCACTTCCTTGCTCCATCCAAGTAGTATTGCTTGTCGCCTTTGACCTTAATATTTGCATCAACATCTTCTTTCCTTTTTGCAATTTCGGCTCCGTCGGGGAGTGCTCATGTGAGAAAGGTTGTGACATGAGAAACAGCTTGTCCATGGTTCGTCATCTTCTTTTCCATTGTACAGCCGCAATGTTCGTCACAGGTTCGAGGATGAACTTCATCGGATGGTGATGGTTTTGTGGCAGAGTGCAAGAAACACGTGTGGTTTCATACCTTTGCAATATCTCCTTCGCTTGTCGGATGTTAATGATGCTCTCCTTTGCGTTTGGATTTCGACAGCCTTCCGGTGCTCCTTCGCTTGCCTTCTGCAACACGCTGCACCTCTCTTCTCTGCCGCTGCTCTGCTGCTCCTTTTCCTCCGCTGCCTTTCCGCTACTGTTCGTCCTCCTCTTGCTCTCTTGCCTGTCCTTCTGCTCCTGTTGCTTTTGTCACTTGAACGTACTTTGGTGTACCAAATAATTTAGTGGACCATAACATGCCATCTCTTCTTATGCTTTTATTTGGTCTGGAATATATTGTATATTTTTTGTGCTCAACAATGAGCAAAAGTTTAGTGATCGAATTCTGATGTTCCTTCCATTAGGCGCAGGTTAACTGATTTTATTGAATTGGAATCAACAGGTTACCTTAAGTAATCTTAGGCATAATGAGCTTCCTGATGTCTATAGAGGAGTTGCAACTAAAGGGTTGTCAAGAGATTTGCTGAAGAAATTACCGTCTCATGTGATGTTATGGGATACCAGGGCAGCTCGGATTTGCAGCTGTACGATATGTTTGCAGGTCATCACTATTTCTAAAAAGACTTTTTTAACTTTTTGGTTTCTTGTTGAAGACCCTAAACTCAGCTTTCGTGTTGCTGTACTTTTGTGACGATAGTAGAGATTCACATGAACATATGGGTATCTCTAGATTCACCAGCAATAGTTTAGGAACAATGCAAGTTCTCTTCATTTTGACAAAGAGAGGTTTCTGCAGGATCTTGAAGTAGGAGAAATTGCAAGGACCCTACCCGTGTAAGCATACATTTCACTTGGCGTGTGTAGACAAGTGGCTTAGTAAACATGCTTCATGCCCTTTATGCAGACAAGATGTTTGAATGAAATGAAATACATGTTTGCTTGGTGTAGACATGTGTTTCAAAGAAAAGTTAGTAGCCCCCACAGTGGTTACGATACTTGCTATGGTTATGTAGTAGTTTGCAGCTTGGAGGTTGGTTTGTTTTTTTCCTTTTCATTTGGCTCCAAAACTGTAAATATCACAATTTCTGATTATGTAAAAGTTGCTTCATTTAAAGATGAATGGAATGTATATTGGAAGATGTTCTTTGGCAATGCAAGTTAACCAAAAGAAAAGTTTCAGAACTGTTCGAGAAAATCTCACTCTAGAACAGATTATGATATCCAGATGCGGCGGATAATTATTTCATCACTGTATCTCTTACTCTAGGCCATTACGCGAAATATGGATATCCATGTTTGAGGAGATGGGAAGGGTGATTTGAGTGAAATTTCCATCTTCCTAAGCAAATGATAGATGTTCAAACAAGAGAAACAGATGAAGGTGCTAAGTCAATTATGTGCATGGACAAACGTAAAACATCTATAGAGTAAGTTCAGCTTAGCTTGACCTCCGCCAAAACTCGACCTTCTTGTGACAAAATAAATGACTGATTAGTTTTAGGTTTTCTTATAACAATTCAAATAAAAAAGGAAAACAAAGTATACAAGAAAATGCTTCATTAAGGTGGATTATCTGTTACAGAGCGAAGGGCTTGAAGTTTCAATTATCAACCCCTGTGAAGGAACCTATGCATTGTAAGGGGAACCGCAGACTTGATTGCTTATTAGTTTATCTCTATTCTCTGATAAAAGAGATATCGCAGGACATCCGAGGAGAACATGAAGTGAGGAGTATGCTTCCTAGCTGGAACTTAAATATCTACATACATGTAGAAACTGTAACAGATCAGTACGGAACCAAAATCATTACAAGAACCATTTCTAAATCTGAAAGAACTTGTCAATGTCCAAACCCATAGCCGTGCTTTATGAATGGAAATCCATGCAGCCCGTCAATCAAATGCATTTAAAGGGAAAACAACTTGCGCAAGATATCGGTGAATTATTTTTCTGAAAAAATATGCTAAGATTTTGGCCTATCATACTATGTATTGAAATCATTTCCATTCCGAAACTCCAATGAAGTAGAAAGGTAACTTACATAGCAATGATTAAAATGTAATCATCGTTCGAAACAACATGATCATCTAGAGGTATTTCACACTGCAACTGCTTGAGGCCTTTTGCTGGTTTTGATTCCTTTTATAGCTGCAAGATGGAAAATGAAGTCCAATATTAAGGAATAGGTGCATTAGCTCATCTAGGTTAGTAATATAGGTTCTGCTATCTGTGTCATCTATACCTTCAGCATAATCTTTAGCTCCAAAGACAGCGGAACCAGCAACAAGAGCATTAGCTCCAGCCTCAATGACCTGCCACCATACCCAATTTCTTCCTTCACTTTGTATATAAACATTGTGGATTCACAATGTAAAATCAGACTAATCTGTATCCATCAGCTGTTTAAATGCTTTCAGAGAAGGTAACTTAGAGTTCTAATGACCTCTAAAACAACACTTAGACTTGTATGTTCTCTTCTCCTTTACATATAGATGTGTTAGGGTTCTTACAAACTAGGCAAGCTCATATAATTTGCGGTTTGGGGCTTATGAAGTTAATCACCGGACCAATTAAATTATCTTAGAAGAGGTACCTTATCTGCATTTGCTGGACCAACTCCACCATCCACTTCAATCCATGGGTTCACTCCCTGCAGAAAAACAGAAAATAAAAACAAACTGAGTTCAAAAAAAACTCAAGAAAAAAATTTTAATGAAGGGGGGGGAAGAAAAAATAAATCAAAGACAATATAAAATATTCTCTCCCCACACATTCCCCTCCTCCCTCCTTCTTTTCCCTCCCCTCCCCCTCTGTCTCTCCCCCCCCAACCCAGGGTTTCCCCAACAAAAAAAACCAAAAACCAACCCCCAAAACACGAAAAACGAAAACATATATATTTTTAAATAAAATAAACAACATAAAACCATTTTCCACACATTTATAAAAAATAAAAAATAGAACAAAAAAAAAATAAAATAAAAAAAAAGAAAAAAAATGCTTGTTCCACACAATATTATATTTTTTGTTTAAAGAAAAAAATTTTTTTTTTCTACATACTCTTTTTTTTTTTTTTTTGTGTTGACAGAAAAATGTAAATGAATTCTGAAAACACAATTTCACCACCACTATGTAAATAATGGGATTTTAATATTTTGAGGACGACCGATCCAAGGCAAGCGCCTTTTAATTACAATCTCATGCTACAAGAGAAGACCCTTTGATTCTTTGTGTACGGAAAATCGTCCTCCATGCGAGATGATGGCTTTGGGTTTGTTGCGACTGCACTCAAGAAGTGGTCTCGAGTTGCCTACGTATCCATCAAAGAATCAAGTCACTCGTAGTTCTAGATTCTCGACAAGTGAAAGGCTTTGTCGAAAAAGATTTGTGTTTGGGCTTTGAACAAGTTGGATGACTGTTTGGGGGTGAATTTGGAATGAACCAGGGATTCGAATTTGGTGTTTGAGATTTGGGCTTTGCGGTTGCATCTTGTTTGATTGCCTACGTACCCATTTCGGGATCAAACCACACGTAGTTCCAAAATTGGGCTTGTTTTAAAAATCAACGGGATTGGTCTTGTTTTAGAAGCCAATGGATCTGATTCGTTAGTGACAACTAAAACGGCCCACTGATGATAGCTTCACTTAAATCAGCTCATGAATTATGCCTCTGGGAATGGAACAAGAAAGCCAGTTGGAGGGCCCACAAGTTGCTTTATGCCTTAGATCATTAGGAAGACTTTTGGTGTTGACAGTGCCTTGTACAGAGTCCCTATCCAAGCCTCCTGCTTCATTTGCCTTCCAGAAAGTTAATAGCTTTTGTTTCCAAGTTCAATTGAAGTTCCGCTTCTGCAGCTATCCGAATTCAATTCCAATTGCAACTTATCCTTGACTCCGGAAGTGAAAGTATTAGACATGGATTCGTCCTTTTGGATCGAAGAACAAGCTCCCTTATATATAGATTTGTCGCTCCTTCGTCTTCAATTACTCCATCTTCCTAGGAACTCGATTTCCTTGTTTAGTGAGTATCAAAATAAAATTCCCCTTAATTGTAATTGAGCTCCTGATGACGATTCCTCTAAATGCTTTGTTTTTTTTTTGCTTGAATAGGTGGGATACGCCTTTACGAGCGACGGATTAAGTGAGAAAGAGCTCCTCTCCAAGTAAGTCTCCTTTACTTCAGCTTTGCACATTATCTGGGCACCCCCATTTGCTTGAAAAGGTTTTGTTTCAATGATAAACCTTCCTGCATAGGTTTGTTGATGCTTTTGCATAGCTTTTTCCTCTAGTTCTGTTGAACTTGAATTTGTAACCTTCCTTTGCTAGTATCCCTTTCCTTTAGTTCTGTTGAACTTGAATTTGTAAACTTCCTAGTTCTGTTGAACTTGAATTTGTAAACTTCCTTTGCAAGTATCCCACGTGACTTTGATAGGCAAAACACTTTTTGCTTCCTCTTGCTTCCACCACACATTTGATTGCAGGACACAAAGTACATTTGTTTGCACACTTTACGGACTTAGGCTTCTAGACTTTTGGTGGTATTGATAGGACTTTGCTTTCTTTGCTTATCTTTGAAAGATCAAAAGGACACCATAACTTTCGTGGTAGTCTCCCTGCTTCAACTTGATAAGAAACATCCTCTTTGACTTGCGTTTTTCTGAATCCAGCTTGTTTTGAAAGACAGAGATCTGTCTTGCCTTCTTCATTTTGGAACCTGCAGAGTTAGTGATTTCTCTGACAAATGCTCTCACGCATTCGTAAGAGAAATCATAAACAAAGAAAAAACAAAAGAAATAACCATTCTTCTTGTGTTGTAGGGAAGAGTCGAAGAACTGGCCGGCCCTCACCTTGTCCTTCGTGCTGAACCTTCTAATTGTGACCTCCGATCGTCACAGAGCTTTCTGGTTTGTGAACTCCGGTGGTCGGCTTCAGGAATTGCAAGGTGACAACGGCAGCACTTCGTCGATATTTCTCTCCTTTACTCTCCTCTCTTTTTTTTCTCTTTTTTCCTGGTTTTTTCTACGCCCTCCGTTCCTTTGATTCTCAGCCTCTATTTATAGGCAACATGTGAAGATAGATGGCTAAGGATGAACTTTGATTTTGTATTTTTGAAATCTCAACCGATTGGGAATATCCCGACTTTGCCTTCTATATCCTGCGGATAATAGCTTGATATCCTCATTTTTTTGTATTTTGAACCTGACATCTGACTTTTCCTTCTTTTGTCCTCATCCGAAGCATATGTTTGTTACAACAAACGGATAGAATTGTTTATCCACCAGATATTTTTTCTTCTTTCTTTTAAATTGATAATATGGGCTTTTCCTCAAGTCAGTGGTTCATGTGCCAATCTAGCCCGTTTATTTTGTTTCATGAATTTGATGTGTGAATAAATCCATGTGTACATGCTGGCCCATTGTTCTCTTGCAGTTTTTAACTCATGCATTTTTTTTGTCCAACAGCAAGGGTTCCGTATTCGAGCGAAAACCGCTGCGAGTTCGAATTCGAGTCGGCGGCGATGGGGCAGGCGGTGAGGCGGAGCGGCAGAAATCCGGGTTCTTCGCGAGTTTGGTTTTTTGGTGCTTTTTTGTTTCCACCGTAAACATCTATATTAATAAAGCAAACACATCCAAAACAGTTGAAATGGTGAAGTTTAATAGAAATCCGAATTTACCCCTAAATATAAAGACCAATGTAAAAAACAGTTATTGAAAAATTCGGGGTAAAAGTGTCAATGAGCCGCACGCCCCCTCTTTCTCCTACCTTTCAGCCGCTTCCTTCCCACACAAACGCCAAATCGCCCACAAATTTTCTCCTCCATTCCGCCGGCCCAAGAATCGGAACAAGATTGTTCAAAGTAGCTCGATGGACGAAGGTTTTTGATTGTTTTCGGAAGATTTCTGGGTTCCTAATTTTCCTTTTTTGGGGTAACGGTGGTTACGGTGGCAAATGCTTGGCGGTTCAAGAAGTTTTGACTTTTCTTTGCCTCATTTGCTAATTCTTTTTTTTTTTTTGGGTTGAATGTGCAGAATATTTTTCCTGGATTGTAATTGGATTGTTAATGGTCGATCTGCATCTCTCCTATCCCTACGGCCGGCGTTCCGAACTCCGTCACTTCATTTCGAACATCGGTATCCAATCACGGTACGCTACTTTTGAGCAAAGTTGACTAAGTATTCAATTTTCAGCATCTGTAATTGTTCAATGGAGTGGTTTGATTTCATAAAGGCGGGTCATATGGAGAATTTGAAACTTTAAAATAAATTAAAAAGCTGTGATCTTGACATCGGGGGTGTGTAATTTCTGTAGTTTGCATTTGGGTCTTATGTCAATTTCCATTTAGAGCATGAATGTGAAAGCAGCACAATCATCCTTTCGGGACCGGACGCATCAGTTTCAAAGTGTAGCAGAAAGGCTTAAAAAGGGCCTGAGGCGAGTGGGTCGAGCAGTAGACTGAAATCGAAATCAGAGGAAAAACGTTCCATGGTTGCAATGCAGTCAAAGTTGAATTAAAGGGCTTCCAAAAGCGGGTACGGGATACACTCGACATCGCAGAAGCTTGGAAGCCTGACACAGTGTGAGTTATCCGCAATATGAAGTATAATTGTGTTCCTATTTCTTTTGTTGTTTAATGTTGAAGTGGGAATGAATGCAGATTCATTTATGTTGTGTTTAGTTGCCATTAACTTATGCTCCTGATTAACCTGAGAACTGCTTATATCTGATAGGTGTCATGATGCTGCATTTCGTTACTTTAGACTAAGGTGTGGTTGCCATTAGATTGTTATTTAAGCTATTGCGAGGTTCTTATGTCACAATTGAAATGTAGAATATAGAGCTCTTCAGAGAAAATCCACTGGACATAAGAGTGCGTTCCTATGTGATTTAAGCCCTTCCTATATAATTTGTTTATAGAGGTGAACCAGTGGTTGTTCATACCAAATAATCTTATCTGAAATAGCACTACATTTTGTTTGGAATTGTACAGGTTGGTGACTGGAAATAGCATTTCGGACCATTTAGTTTATTTTGGAGTTGAATTAATGGCTAAAACATGGAGAAGGTTCACCAATTGTGATGGGTGCTGCTGCAGCGGAGTACAGCAGAACAGATCTTGGAGGAAATTTTATACTGTCCAGAGGTCCTGCAACTCCTCTTCTCAAGTTGAATGCAATGTCAGATGGTGGACCAAAACCTCTGTAGAATGCTACCTTTGGAAGACATTTGAGAAAAGTCAGTAATGGGCTCATGTCCATTGTATGCTTTAAGGCTTTTCCTTTTTTGGAAGAAAGCCATAGCTGATGAACATCGGTGTGATGGGGGTTGCAAATAACTTATGTGCATATAAATTATGATCCAATTTTCCCAGAAATGTAGTTATTTTGTACGTACGCCCTTTTCATAATCTCAAACTAGACACATGATGATCTGCTCTAGGAATCATCATTTCTACACATGCATATGTTTTGCAGAAATTTCACAAGACACACGTTTAACTGGTAACCCAATCTTTGGAACTCCTGAAGTTGGGTTTGGCATTGATTGTTGGTCTGATTTATGTATCTGATTTGATCTGAAGTAACAAAAATGTGAATTGGTGGTGAACCATAGCATTAATTTTTTGATATTCTTTTAGTGCGGTATAAGTTTTATTTCATTCAAATGTTGTATCAAGGAAACGATGCTTACACAAAAGGTAGTTGTCCTCTTCTTTGGCCTTACATTTCATACTTCCCATTTCACTTACGATCCCTTCAACTTTTCATTTGTGGACTGCTTGATTGGGTACAAAACAAGTCATGAACCCAGTTTAAACAAAAACGAAAATAGAAATGAATAAGCAGCTTCACCCATCAATTATGTCAGTAATGAATGCATCTATTAGTACCAGATGGCTGTAAGTTGTAATAATGACAAGGACTTTCACTTTACAATGAATATATGTTATGACATTATAAGAAACAATAGTAATAATGTAGGTCTGACTACAGTTTTTTTTTGCATCACGGGCGTTGCGCGCCACATCACGGGTTCTTCGAGCCACATTTCAACACTTTTGGTGTTCGTCTTGGATTTGCTAGGTGCGTATCTTTTCAATTTTCAACACCCCAAGTCTTTAAGAATGAACCTCAGGAACATGGTGTAAGCGTTTTCTCTAATATGTTTTCAGTAATAGATAAGTGCTATTGACTATTGTCTTGATCAAAACCACAAAACTTTTCTTTGGGAAGGACCAGCACTCCACGATATTGTTCGATTTCAATCACACTACTTTTCCATTTTGTCTTTTTTTCTCTTGACGGACTTATAGCTTCTTAGTCAATAATGTCTTTACTTTCAAAAACCCTACCCCCATCGCACGCTCACACGCGTGCGCGAGGATTTTTTTTTTCGCCCGCCCCCCCCCCCCACCACACCCCCCCCCTCTTCTTCTCTCACTCCATTCGTGCCTTCCTTCTCTTTTCCACACCCCAAGTCTTTTCCCCAAGAATGAACCTCAGGAACATGCGTGTAAGCTTTTCTCTAATATGTTTTCAGTAATAAATAAATGATATTGACTATTGTCTTGATCAAAACCACAAAACTTTTTTTTGGGAAGGACCAGCACCCCACGATATCATTCAACACTACTTTTCCATTTTGTCTTTTTTCTCTTGACGGACTTATAGCTTCTTAAGCCCAGTTTGGCATTGCTGTGTTTTCGCGAAAGTACTTTCGTGAAATCACGGAACTCTTCGCAATAATCAGTTTGGCATTTGGTAAACATTCTGTCAAAACTGTTTTGGATGATCGAATTTACTATATTAATAAAGCAAACACATCCAAAACAGTTGAAATGGTGAAGTTTAATAGAAATCCGAATTTACCCCTAAATATAAAGACCAATGTAAAAAACAGTTATTGAAAAATTCGGGGTAAAAGTGTCAATGAGCCGCACGCCCCCTCCTTCTCCTACCTTTCAGCCGCTTCCTTCCCACACAAACGCCAAATCGCCCACAAATTTTCTCCTCCATTCCGCCGGCCCAAGAATCGGAACAAGATTGTTCAAAGTAGCTCGATGGACGAAGATTTTTGATTGTTTTCCGAAGATTTCTGGGTTCCTAATTTTCCTTTTTTGGGGTAACGGTGGTTACGGTGGCAAATGCTTGGCGGTTCAAGAAGTTTTGACTTTTCTTTGCCTCATTTGCTAATTCTTTTTTTTTTTGGGTTGAATGTGCAGAATATTTTTCCTGGATTGTAATTGGATTGTTAATGGTCGATCTGCATCTCTCCTATCCCTACGGCCGGCGTTCCGAACTCCGTCACTTCATTTCGAACATCGGTATCCAATCACGGTACGCTACTTTTGAGCAAAGTTGACTAAGTATTCAATTTTCAGCATCTGTAATTGTTCAATGGAGTGGTTTGATTTCATAAAGGCGGGTCATATGGAGAATTTGAAACTTTAAAATAAATTAAAAAGCTGTGATCTTGACATCGGGGGTGTGTAATTTCTGTAGTTTGCATTTGGGTCTTATGTCAATTTCCATTTAGAGCATGAATGTGAAAGCAGCACAATCATCCTTTCGGGACCGGACGCATCAGTTTCAAAGTGTAGCAGAAAGGCTTAAAAAGGGCCTGAGGCGAGTGGGTCGAGCAGTAGACTGAAATCGAAATCAGAGGAAAAACGTT
Source organism: Spiraea crenata (assembly GCA_033992175.1). Lineage (NCBI taxonomy): Eukaryota > Viridiplantae > Streptophyta > Magnoliopsida > Rosales > Rosaceae > Spiraea > Spiraea crenata. The sequence continues at coordinate 1,561,945 of JAVBHV010000022.1, forward strand.
CCATGGTTGCAATGCAGTCAAAGTTGAATTAAAGGGCTTCCAAAAGCGGGTACGGGATACACTCGACATCGCAGAAGCTTGGAAGCCTGACACAGTGTGAGTTATCCGCAATATGAAGTATAATTGTGTTCCTATTTCTTTTGTTGTTTAATGTTGAAGTGGGAATGAATGCAGATTCATTTATGTTGTGTTTAGTTGCCATTAACTTATGCTCCTGATTAACCTGAGAACTGCTTATATCTGATAGGTGTCATGATGCTGCATTTCGTTACTTTAGACTAAGGTGTGGTTGCCATTAGATTGTTATTTAAGCTATTGCGAGGTTCTTATGTCACAATTGAAATGTAGAATATAGAGCTCTTCAGAGAAAATCCACTGGACATAAGAGTGCGTTCCTATGTGATTTAAGCCCTTCCTATATAATTTGTTTATAGAGGTGAACCAGTGGTTGTTCATACCAAATAATCTTATCTGAAATAGCACTACATTTTGTTTGGAATTGTACAGGTTGGTGACTGGAAATAGCATTTCGGACCATTTAGTTTATTTTGGAGTTGAATTAATGGCTAAAACATGGAGAAGGTTCACCAATTGTGATGGGTGCTGCTGCAGCGGAGTACAGCAGAACAGATCTTGGAGGAAATTTTATACTGTCCAGAGGTCCTGCAACTCCTCTTCTCAAGTTGAATGCAATGTCAGATGGTGGACCAAAACCTCTGTAGAATGCTACCTTTGGAAGACATTTGAGAAAAGTCAGTAATGGGCTCATGTCCATTGTATGCTTTAAGGCTTTTCCTTTTTTGGAAGAAAGCCATAGCTGATGAACATCGGTGTGATGGGGGTTGCAAATAACTTATGTGCATATAAATTATGATCCAATTTTCCCAGAAATGTAGTTATTTTGTACGTACGCCCTTTTCATAATCTCAAACTAGACACATGATGATCTGCTCTAGGAATCATCATTTCTACACATGCATATGTTTTGCAGAAATTTCACAAGACACACGTTTAACTGGTAACCCAATCTTTGGAACTCCTGAAGTTGGGTTTGGCATTGATTGTTGGTCTGATTTATGTATCTGATTTGATCTGAAGTAACAAAAATGTGAATTGGTGGTGAACCATAGCATTAATTTTTTGATATTCTTTTAGTGCGGTATAAGTTTTATTTCATTCAAATGTTGTATCAAGGAAACGATGCTTACACAAAAGGTAGTTGTCCTCTTCTTTGGCCTTACATTTCATACTTCCCATTTCACTTACGATCCCTTCAACTTTTCATTTGTGGACTGCTTGATTGGGTACAAAACAAGTCATGAACCCAGTTTAAACAAAAACGAAAATAGAAATGAATAAGCAGCTTCACCCATCAATTATGTCAGTAATGAATGCATCTATTAGTACCAGATGGCTGTAAGTTGTAATAATGACAAGGACTTTCACTTTACAATGAATATATGTTATGACATTATAAGAAACAATAGTAATAATGTAGGTCTGACTACAGTTTTTTTTTGCATCACGGGCGTTGCGCGCCACATCACGGGTTCTTCGAGCCACATTTCAACACTTTTGGTGTTCGTCTTGGATTTGCCAGGCGTATCTTTTCAATTTTCAACACCCCAAGTCTTTAAGAATGAACCTCAGGAACATGGTGTAAGCGTTTTCTCTAATATGTTTTCAGTAATAAATAAATGATATTGACTATTGTCTTGATCAAAACCACAAAACTTTTCTTTGGGAAGGACCAGCACTCCACGATATTGTTCGATTTCAATCACACTACTTTTCCATTTTGTCTTTTTTCTCTTGACGGACTTATAGCTTCTTAGTCAATAATGTCTTTACTTTCAAAAACTCTAGCCTCATCGCACACGCTTACGCGTGTGCGAGAGGCTTTTTTTGCATCACGGGCGCTTCGCGCCACATTTCAACACTCTTGGGATTCGTCTCGCATTTGCTAGGCGTATCTTTTCAATTTTCAACACCCCAAGTCTTTAAGAATGAACCTCAGGAACATGGTGTAAGCGTTTTCTCTAATATGTTTTCAGTAATAAATAAATGATATTGACTATTGTCTTGATCAAAACCACAAAACTTTTTTTTGGGAAGGACCAGCACTCCAGGATATCATTCAACACTACTTTTCCATTTTGTCTTTTTTCTCTTGACGGACTTATAGCTTCTTAGGCCTAGTTTGGCATTGATGTGCTTTCGCGAAAGTACTTTCGTGAAATCACTTTCGGGAAAGCAGCTTTCGCAATAATCAGTTTGGCATTTGGTAAACATTCTGTCAAAACTGTTTTGGATGATCGAAAGCAGTTTTAGGCGTTTGGTAAAAATTTTTAGGAAAGTGTTGTGAGATGTAAATAATGACCAAAACAGACATGTTATTGAATAAGTATTTTAATAAACTATTTACACAATATCATATATATATATATCCATCAATTTTCACAAAAAATCAACCTAAAATTAATACTCCTTCAATAAAATTTTATTAAATTTTTATGTAGATATTTGAAATAATATAAATTTGTATGTATACTTTATTGTTATGATATTAGTATAGAATAAAATAAAAATTTGTTATAATATAAACTTTTATGTAGATATTGTTTTAATATATTTTTTTGAAAGATATTGTTCTAATATTAATACATAACCAAAAAAATTTAGAACAGAACAAAAAAAAATTTAATACAGAACCAAAAAAATTTCATCGTCTTTCTTCTCTTTGCACTAAACAATATCATATATATATATATATATATATATATATATATATATATCTATATATCCCAATTTGCACACAAAAAAAATCAACAAAAAATTAATAATTCTTCAATAAAAATTAGAACAGAAAAAAAAAAATTAATACAGAGGCGGTCGTCGGCTTCGGCAAGCTCATCGGCGTGTTTGTCGTCTTCGGCGTCGTCGATGTCTGGGCGTCGTCGGCGTCTGGGTTATCGTCGGCATCAGAGCGTTTGGGAGTCGTCGGATCTGATGGCTTTTTTGTCGTCGTCGCGCCCTCGTCGTCGTCCGGCAATGGTCGGCGTCTGGCCGTCTAGGCGTTTGGGCGTCGTCGTCGTCGCGTCTGGGCGATGTCGGCGTCAGCGTCCGAGCGTCGTCGTAGTCGGCGGCGGCGTTTGGGCGTCGTCGTCAATGGCGTCTGGACATCGTCGTCGGCGGCGTCAGTGACGGGTCGATGGCAATTTCATGTAATTTGAAATGTTAAATGAGGCAGAATAGGAAGAAAAAAGTTTCATTAAAAATTTTAAGAATACCCAGCGTGTCCCAAATGAAAGCTGCTTTCGAAAGCTACTCCTGGCCTGCTTTCGATAATCTGCTTTCGCGAAAGCAACTTTGGCCCGAAAGTACTTTCGTTTGCGTTTACCAAACGCTTTTTTTGGCCGAAAACTTTCGCGAAAGTACTTTCGGGCCATAAGTACTTTCGCGAAAGCAATGCCAAACGCATAATGTCTTTACTTTCAAAAACTCTAGCCTCACCGCACACGCTTACGCGTGTGCGAGAGGCTTTTTTTGCATCAAGGGCACTGCGCGCCACATCACGGGCTCTTCGCGCCACATTTCAACACTTTTGGTGTTCGTCTTGCATTTGCTAGGCGTATCTTTTCAATTTTCAACACCCTAAGTCTTTAAGAATGAACCTCAGGAACATGGTGTAAGCGTTTTCTCTAATATGTTTTCAGTAATAAATAAATGATATTGACTATTGTCTTGATCAAAACCACAAAACTTTTCTTTGGGAAGGACCTGCACTCCACGATATTGTTCGATTTCAATCACACTACTTTTCCATTTTGTCTTTTTTCTCTTGACAGACTTATAGCTTCTTAGTCAATAATGTCTTTACTTTCAAAAACTCTAGCCTCACCGCACACGCTTACACGTGTGCGAGAGGCTTTTTTTGCATCACGGGCGTTGTGCGCCATATCACAGGCGTTGTGCGCCATATCACAGGCGCTTCGCGCCACATTTCAACGCTATTGATATTTGTCCCGCATTTGCTCAGCGTATCTTTTCAATTTTCAATTTGCCTCTATCACCCTCTTGAAAAGATACGCCTAGCAAAACGCGAAACGAATAACAAGAGCGTTGAAATATGGTGCGAAACGTCCGTAATGTGGCGCGAAGCGCCCGTGATGCAAAAAAGCCTCTCGCACACGCGTAAGCGTGTGCGGTGAGGCTAGTATAACAGAATTGTTAAGGGGTGATTTGATATTTACACTCATCACTTATTTTATTTATTAAATTACTATTTTATCATAATACAAAATGACACTTAAAAAACTTAAAATAAAATAGCAAATTGATCACTATAACCAACATCATCAATATAACCCTAGCCGTGTTCATCAATTAAAAAAAGAAGCACTTGCCGCAAAACCCCTGCTTTTTCAGTTTCAATGTTTTTACCAATCTACTGGAAATTTTGCAAAACCTGCGCAGCACTTTCTGGCTTGCTTCCAGCAAATGCATTGGAGATTTCAAATTGTATGTTTCTTGTTAACTTTGTCATTGATTTGGTCCGATGAAAGACTTTATCTGTTTGAAAATTAGCAAGTTCCAAACTCATTGTAACTTCCAATCACAATTAAGTTCGAAAATTGGCTCCAATTTACAAGGTCAATGAGTCCGATTCGACCATTTCCCGCTACGACCTCGTTACCTGTTTTTCACTTCCATGTGTTGACAGATTCTCAAATTGAAGTCGGAAGTTAAATTAGGTTGAATGGAATGATGAGGTGGGATAGGGTGTAAGTATGTACATGCTGATTTCTTTTTAAGATAAGTACAATAATGTTCAAATTAGCCAAATTCAAAGAAGAGTATGTACACGCAAAACCCTTGCTCGGGTGTAAAAATCAAATTCAATGTTGAGTAAGGGGTACTTTTGGAACACAAAATGAGTGTAATGATAAAATTCAAACTTGCCAAAATTGATGATGGGTTTTAAAATAAAATTTGGTGTAAAGATCAAATTGATGGGTGTGGATAAAATCACCCATGTTTTAAGTGTGCCAAATTCTATAGAGTATATTGTGTAAGGAAAGGCATACCAAACATCTCTTTATATGAGCCCGCTTAGACCATGTCAACCCACCCAAAAACATATGGTTTTCTATTAAGAATGTTAGTTGACTCAGCAAAACTATGCCTATATAGGAACAATATGAATTCTTAAACAAGCAGAGTGACATTGCCCACTTGCTAATCTAAGTTGGAGCAACCAACCATGGGGATCTACACATGAAACCATGTAAGGGATTATCATGTAAGAGAATTTTCTTCATCACCACCATTGACAGTTTGATATCACTATTATTATTTTGTAACCATCAATCAATTCATATAATTTAATATAGGGATCCCTCACTATGCCAAAAAAGGTTATAGACGACGGTCAAAAACCGTCGTCCAAAGTTCCCAAAAACCGTCGTTGAATTGGCACTCGTCTATAACAATATTATAGATGACGGTTTTTTAACCGTCGTCTATAACAACTATAGACGACGGTTCTGATTAGAAACCGTCGTCTATAAGTACAATAAACGACGATTTTTCACCAAAACCGTCGTCTATAATAGCTATAGACGACGGTTTTGGTGAAAAACCGTCGTCTATAACAACCATAACTGTTTTTTTAAAATATTTCATGTTTTAGTGCCACTCCATTGCATTACCATACTATTGCTTGCAAAAATTCCATACAAACATTTCAATGATCATTAATAACTTCCAATTTCAACAAGTACAATACTATGATCCCAAAGAGAATATAAACTATATTCATAGCATAAATGGCTTACAAACTACCAAGTACTTTGAATTTACATGCAACTTAACCAAAACTGTATCCTATACTAATAAAGATGACCTTACAGCATCAAGTCCACAAATTAAGAGGCATATAAAGAAATAATGCCGCATTTCACATACATTTGCAGAAGAGGGTTTCCGAGTGTAAAGGCGGAGCTGACAAGACCTCTTTTGAGAAAACTGAGGAGGAGCTATTTTCCCAAGTATATGGAATAGTGGCTGTTGCAGGAATGAATCATGCAGTTAAATGAATCCACGTTGGAGCTCATTCTTCTTTCTTCAAGGCACATATTTGTTTGTCAAATTATTATGCACTCACCTAAACCAAGGTTGGCTAATTAAGGGGGATCCAAAGGAAAACAACATTACAGAAGAACAAAGAGAAAGAAACTTAATAGCAGAGAAACAAAAGCATGGAACAGTAGGAGATTATTGGTGCTAATGTTACCTTTTTGTGTATAACTGAAGATATATGTTTGATCTTAGTTGTGTTGTCCCACTGCAGAGCAAGCAGGAAAAACAATGGTTAGTAAATCATCAAAGCAAGCATTCGAAAGCACAACTATTAATGGGGAAAACATAATTAACTTCTATCTTTTGGACTATCAATGATCATTCTATCTTCTGATCAAACACCAAATTCCCTGTTCCACCTTATTTTCTCCTTTCTCATATTTTTTTTCTTTTTTGTGATCATCTAATGCCATTGAGAACAAAATCAAAGGTCAAGTTCAATCAACACCTGTCAACGCCTATACAACTACTACCTAAAATTGTTTTAATAGACCAAAAAGGGTTCAAAAGCATTATAGTGGTGCCCATGTCATTGAGAACATCCAGAAAACAAATCCACCAAACAATCTTTATACTACTGCATCCCTTACCCAAACAATCTTGGACGCCGGTTTGCAGTATAGCAGAAACCACATTAAGCAGCATTTAGTTCACCAAACAGTACTGATACATCAAGAACATGAAGAGAAATAACATTTACTCATAATCAAAACTGATATCATATCACAATATGAACAAATGAAAAACAAGATATCGATCATAACATCATCAGATCAGTAACTTGCTTAATTAGAAAACAACATGGCTTAATATTCTATCTGACAAAGAGTTACCCAGCATCAAAAGTAAAGAAACAAGTCTTAACGATTTGCAGCGGAAACAACAACCAGTTTCTTCAATATTGATCTTTGATTAGAAAGCTTAGGTCCTAATTTTGTGGCTCTGATACCACACTAAAGCATAAGGAATGCAATTCTGCAGTAGTTTGCAGAATTGCTGAATATTAGCAAACGAATAACTAAAACTTACCATTTTGTCAAATACAAAAAGAAACCATCAAATTTCTGCTAATTGCATATTCAACTTTATGTATTATTAAATGATACCCAAAATTAATGTAATTAGCAAATATGAAACTGTGAAATCTAAATGCAGCACTGCCCGGTTAGCCAACAGACATGACGCATCAGATATTGAACTATCTATAAAAGTTCTTGTTCAGTTGAAAGATTATACATAAGTACATAGGGAACTGTCAACCAAACATTGAAGTGACAAGAAAAAGTAAACATGGATTCGTCTTTTGCTTCCTACTTCTTACAGAGATATACATTGCTTAAGTAAACATATTTATAGTTTCAATGAAATGCAATCACAGACCCAATGTTCCTAGAAAAATGAACAAGGACGACAAAGAGAAATTTAACAGACACACCCAAAGCACACAGGATAGCATTCCGCAATTCGGAAAACCTATCAGCATACAAATATTTACATACTCTTAACTTTAGGTTATAACAAGTTGAAATCATCAAAAGAACTAGAAAAGAACAATAGGCAGCCATCTTTCCGCCCATCAGAACAAAAGCCCCAGCACAGCCGCACTAGCAATTACCCATATCCATGAATAAATCTAAATGCACTCCTACAAATCCCATGAGTTATAATCACTACAAAGATCTCATCCTAAAATGCATTTTATGCTATTAGCAACACAGTGCCGCTTCATCACATTAAAAAAAAACTCACATGGTCACCACGAAAACAGCAACAAACAAGACCACTCAATTCGTAATCATAATTATCAACTAATTAGTTTAAGCAAATGAATATACTCTACAGCATTAAACAGCAGATAATCAATGTGAATACGCAAAAATAAATTGTACAAACGAAATGGTAGAACAACACCTGCTCAATATGTCTTTCGACCGGGCCGGTCCTGATAAGATCGGAGACTATCCTATCAATCCTTGACATTTCTCCTTATCCTCAAAAACCCTAAACACCTGTAAATTCAAAACCCCAATTCGGGACTCAATCACTCCGCTAACCAAGCGCGGCCACTCACCGATTCTCAACTCGGCCTCCGAGTCCAACATCTTATCCCCGCTCCCAAATTGAATTGAAGCTAAGAAGTAGGAATCTTTAAAAAAACCCTAAAAATCTACATATGAAATTGACGAAAATTAAAGTAACCAAACGAAATTGAACCTGGAATTTTTGCATCCCATGACAAACCCAGTGAAAACCCATGAAATCCGAGCCAAATAAGGAAGGGAGGGCAGGGTTCACAACAGAGTTTTATACGAATAAAAAACGAACAAGAAACGAAGAAAGATGGGAGGAGAAAGGAAGAGAGAGGAAGCGGTAGGGGGAATCGGCGAGGCATGGACTCTGAAGACAGTCGCCGACGAAGTTCGTCGCCTGGAGAGGAGGCGACCAAGGTCGCGCTGCCTGGAGAGCAGGCGGAGAGAACATCGCGAAGGAGAGAGAGAAAAATTGGGGTTTGGGAAAGAAAGAAAGCGTTCAAATGTCATCGGGGACACGGAAGGGATTTCAGATTTTTAATTTTAAGTGTACAGTATCTTCTGTGTTTTGATACTTTGCTTTATAACGACGGTCTTTATAAAAACCGTCGTCTATTAGACTTACATTTATCAATTTTGGGCATATAGACGACGCTTTTGGCCTAAAGCGTCGTCTTTTTTTTGTTTACGACGGTTTTTTCGCGGCCCCTCGTCTATAGATGGTCGTCTATAGTCTCCAATGGCATAGTGCCTTAAATATAAGTAAACAAGTGAATTTCATGGCTCCTAATGTCCACGCACTTGACTTTTCCCTAGAGTAGAAAACACCAATATGAACTTGTCAAGAGGATAACGTTATGTGGAGACAGACTTTTCTACTATACAAAAAAAAAAAAAAAAAAAAAAGAAAAAGGGTACATTACAGCCCCCCACAATTTGTCCTCTTATCATACAAGTCCCACTTGAGCTCAAGAAAATGAATTGAAGATACATAACCACGCATATCTATCTAGCTTAACTTTAAACAGGAGCTGCATGTATCAAAATCCAAGAAACAAACACCTTTGTCCAATTTCAATGATGAATCCACTGCTCATCATCACTCATCTTTCCCTTCCCTTAATCCTTGCCATTCTAGTCTCCAGCGATTCTCCGCCTCTTTATAATCGGTTGGAAGATATCACCGTCAAATGTGGCGATTCCGGCAACTTGACTAATCCTCAAACCAATCCTTATGATCGCCGAACATGGATTGGAGATATCAACTCAAAATTTACCCCCATTGAACACCAAGCACCTACCAGCACATCAACTACACGAAAATCACCCAATACCTTGCCGATCGACCAAGTCTCTTACACCTCCGCACGTCTTTCATACTCTGCTTTCACCTACACTTTCAACCTCACCGCCGGCCAAAAATTCATCCGCTTCTACTTCTACGCATCTTCATACTGCCCCGGCTTCGACCGGTCCAAAGCCCTCTTCTCGGTCAAAGCCGGCGGCTTCACCCTCCTCAACGAGTTCAATTCTTCCACCACCGCCGACGCCTTTAAATCAGACAAGATATACAGAGAGTTCTGTTTCAACATTGGTGAAAATCAGCCGAGCTTGAACATCACATTCGCTCCGAGCACTGCAATCCCGGACGCTTATGCGTTCATCAACGGAATCGAAATCGTTTCCATGCCGACCAATCTCTACTACAATATGAGCAAACTTGTAGGCAGCCATGATAACACCTTTCAGATCCAAGACAACTCTGCTCTGGAAACGGTGTACCGAATCAACAACGACGGAGACGAGATCATGTTCGGCCAAGACACGACCGGAATGTACCGGAATTGGGGCGGTAAGGAAATGGAGCTGGGGTACATGAACGATTCAATCTACAGCTATCTTCGAGTATTGAATTTTAGTATTCGGCTCAATTTCTCCGCCATACCAGAGTACACAGCGCCGGAGAAACTCTACCAAAGCGGTTGGACAATGGAGCTAGACGAGAGTCACAATCTCACCTGGCTGTTCCCTTTGAATGCGAACTTCTTTTACCTGGTTAGGCTTCATTTCTGCGAGGTCCAACCCGTAATTAGCAAGCCTTTTGACAGGACTTTTTTGATTTTCCTGAACGGTAAATTGGCTGAACAGAAAGCGGATATAATCGCATGGAGCGGCGGAAATGGGAGGCCAGTTTACAAAGATTACATGATATACATGGCGAGCCCTGATGGAATACAGAAGAATTCGAATTTGTCGCTTGTGTTGCAGGCGAGCCCGAATGATGGAACCCAGACATACATCAATGCGCTCTTGAATGGGGTGGAGATTCTTAAATTGAATGACACAACGAGCAATCTCGCCGGTTCTAACCCGGATCCACCTAAGGATCCACCAACGTCCGTGACCTCCTGCCAGGTGGATCCAACAACAAAAAGCACTCATGGTCTCATGTTTATACTGGCCATCGTTGGTGGTGCACTAATTTCAACTGGCGCACTTGTTGTGCTTGGAGTTTTGGTTTTCAGGCGATATGGGAGGGTCCAAAAGTACAAACGCTTCATTCACGGAGCGGCCTACTCAACCAAGTCCCAAGACTCAAGTACTTTGACGACGGAACTGTGTTATAGCTTTTCGCTGGCGGAGATCAAAGCCGCCACCCAAAATTTCGACGAAATTTGTATCATTGGGCATGGAGGGTTTGGTAACGTGTACAAAGGGTACATTGATCTGGACGGTGGGGCCACCCCTGTTGCGGTGAAACGGTTGAAGCCTGAGTCATCCCAGGGGGGCCAAGAGTTCAAGACGGAGATTGAGATGCTCTCTCAACTCCGTCACCGGCATTTGGTGTCGCTGGTGGGCTATTGCACCAAGGAAGGCGAGATGATCTTGGTGTATGATTACATGGCAAATGGAACCCTCTGCGACCATCTCTACAAGACCGACAACCCGCCTCTTTCTTGGGAACAACGCCTTGAAATATGCATCGGTACAGCACGTGGATTGCAGTATCTTCATAGTGGAGTCAAGTACACCATCATCCACCGTGACGTGAAGAGCACCAACATCTTGTTGGATGAGAATTGGGTGGCCAAGGTTGCAGATTTTGGGTTGTCCAAAATGGGGATGACCACGAACTCCAAAACACACATCAGCACGGCGGTGAAAGGCAGTTTCGGGTACTTAGACCCGGAATACTACCGCCGGCACCAGCTGACGGAGAAGTCTGACGTGTACTCTTTTGGAGTAGTGTTATGTGAGGTGTTGTGTGCAAGGCCGGCTCTGCTGCATACGGCGGAGGCAAATCAGATAAGCCTCGCCGAGTGGGCCAAGAGTTGTCATGCCAATGGCACGCTTGACGGAATTGTTGACCCAAATTTGGCGGGAAAGATTGAAAGGGAGTGCTTGAATAAGTTTGCTGAGATTGCCATGAGTTGCATACATGATAATGGAAGTGAAAGACCATCGATGAATGAAGTTGTGAAAGGACTTGAGTTCGCTTTGCAGCTTCACCAAAGCACGATTCAAAAGAACGGTGTCAATGGTGTTACCGCCAAAATATACAACAGCATTGAGCAAAGTAGTTCAGGATACGATTCTGTCAAATGTATATCTCAGACGATCTTCTCGGAGATCAACAATCCGAATGGCAGATGATGAGCAATTGCTCTATGGCAATCAGAGTGATCCTAGCTAGAATTAAAGACTACATCCACTTGCTATTGAAAACAATTGAAAGAAAAGTCTGTGCAGCAGATAATTTTGTATTCTTTATTGTGGGCCGAGGGATTACGTTGGAGTACTAGTAGATCTTAATGTTGTTGAAAGAATCAAAAAGGGGAAAATGCTTGCCTACTCTATTTAAAGTAGGAGCTCATACTCTATATTTTTAATTTCTTATATTTTACGATATTATATCATAATCAGAATTGTTCATTTTTTAATTTATCTAATAAAGATCATTTCTTCAAAAAATCAATCAAATTGAAGATCATTTAGTGATTTAACTATATCCAAATATATAGACGGTTCATTTGGCCATGTAATTAAATCGCTTAATTGTCTTATACAATTAGATAACTAAACGATCTCCGATTTAATTAATTTTTTGAGAAAATGATTCTTATTAAATAAGTTACAAAATGAACGGTTTCGATCATGATATAATATCGTAGAATGGAAGAAAATAAAAATATACAGTAGGAGCCTCTTACTCTATTTAGAGTAGGCAAGATTTATCCTCAAAAAGGAGTGAAGACGTGAAAAATGGCTCAGGTTGAGAAAGATCACATGTTAGGCTGGAATTTGCTCCCAGATTTATTCATCCCCAATCCATCAGAATTTCAGAACAATAGAACTTTCCCGTCAAACTCAGCAGAAGTTGCTGATCATATAAGCAGTCAATCATACATTTTGCAAGCTTACAAAGACAACATTCGTAAATAACAATAGACTTCTTCCTGTCAAAATTTCCTAATCATTTCGATGAAGATTGAAGGAAAATAACCGGGAATCACAAATACTTTAATCATATCTCTTAACTCAGTCAAGAACCTACATTAAGACAACAAACTTTCAAACGAATAGCTAAGCCATGCAATGCCTGCGAGCCATCTTCAGCTATCTTGTTGGCTTGAATGGTGGTGATAACGTTTGCAATATTGCCCTGAAAATGAAAACGTCAATGAAATTCAGCAATGGCATATATGAACCATGCAATAAAAAGAGCGGGCTTTGGTATAGTAGAATGAATAAAACCTCTCTATTCAAAAATGAATCAAACCTCTTTTCTGTGGAAATTACTGTACAAGAAGGAAAAAGAAAGCATGACGAACTAAATGTGGGCAGTTACTTACCCTCCAAGTTGCTAACTTTGTTCTAAGTGCACGCCATTGTTGCTCCCCAAATACTCTCTCGGTACTATGGCTGCACAACAAAGGATAAATCAGTAGAAGAACAAAGAAGTCTAAAAGGAATGAACAAAATATGCATTTTCTTGGGTGTGCACAAAGGCAGGAAACACATACCTCACATTCACAATTTTATTCATGGGTGATTTTATCTACACCCATCAATTCGATCTTTACACCCAATTTTATTTTAAAACCCATCATCAATTTTGGCTAGTTTGAATTTTATCAGTACACTCATTTTGTGTTCAAAAGTACCCCTTACTCAACATTGAATTTGATTTTTACACCCGAGCAAGGGTTTTGCGTGTACATACTCTTCTTTGAATTTGGCTAATTTGAATCTTATTGTACTTATCTTAAAAAGAAATCAGCATGTACATACTTACACCCTATCCGACCTCATCATACCATTCAACCTAATTTAAATACTTCTCAGTTCTCAAGCTGGCTTGCTACTTCCAACTTCAATTTGAGAATCTGTCACATGGAAGGGAAAAACAGGTAACGAGGTCGTAGCAGGAAATGGTCAAATCAGACTCATTGACCTTGTAAATTAGAGCCAATTTTTGAACTTTATTGTGATTGGAAGTTACGATGAGTTTGGAACTTGCTAATTTTCAAACAGATAAAGTCTTTCATCGGACCAAATCAATGACAAAGTTAACAAGAAACATACAATTTGAAATTTCCGATGCATTTGCTGGAAGCAAGCCAGAATGTGCTGCGCAGGTTTTGCCAAATTTCAAGTAGATTGGTAAAAACATTGAAACTGAAATAGCAGGGGTTTTGCGGCAGGTGCTTCCTTTTTCAATTGATGAACACGGCTAGGGTTATATTGATGATGTTGGGTGTAGTGATCAATTTGCTATTTTATTTTAGGTTTTAAGTGTCATTTTGTATTAGGGTAAAATAGTAATTTAATAAATAAAATAAGTGATGAGTGTAAGTATCATATTGAAGGGTGTGGATAAAATCACCCTTGTTAAGGGAGGAACACTAATGCAAGCTTTGGAAACCATAGGGAACTCAATTGCAAAAAAAAAGGTTTGGGTATCATTTTGAAACTTGACCCAAACCAAAGGGTACTAAATTGTAATTTGCCTTTTTTTTTTTATTGAGGATCAAATGGGTTTGTGTTACTTCCAACAAACCGTAATGAAATATGACACATCAAAACACAAAGTAGCCTTCATATCTTAGATATTTCATCCTCTTGATGTAAACGGGCCAAAAAATAGTGTTAAACTCTCCCCTTTCTAAACAATGTTGAAAGCATTGTAGGTATGTAATATGCAAATGAGCAATGCATTTTCCTTTGGTAAAACATCACATTTTGAACTCCATTGTGGCCAAAGAAACCTTTCTCCTTTCTCCTTTCTCCTTTGGGTTATTATCATGAATGGTGCCTGAACTTTCATTAACAGGACTTCATGGTGCCTGAACTTTAAAAGTGATCAATTTGGTACCCAGACTTTTAAAAACCGGACTTCATAGTGCCTGAACTTTAAAAGTGATCAATTTGGTACCCAGACTTTAAAAAAGAGGACTATGTGGTACCCAGACTTTCAAAAAGAGGACTATGTGGTATCTTAGTCAATTTTTTTAATCAAATTCCGTTAAAATGAAGGATAAAATGGTCTTTTAACATTAATTTTTATGTAAAATATTTTGTTTACCTCTCAACTTCTATAAATATGTTTTATGGTGTTTTGAAAAAAATGAAAATGTCATATAGCTATTTTAGATAAATAAACAAATTGATTAATGAAAATATAGTTGAACGGTAGATTTTTTCTATCTCTTAATTTCTGTTAGAAATAATTTTTAATGTTCGAGTATATTTTTATTTATCAATTTATCTATTATTTTTCAATAGTCATATGCATAAAAGTTTTTTGAAACACCGTAAAACATATTTATATAGTGGTTGAGAAGTAAAAAAAAAACTATTTTATGGTGTTTTGAAAAAATGAAAAATGTGCATATAGCTATTTTAGAACAATAAATTAATTAATTAACGAAAATATACTTGAACGGTAGACTTTTTCTAGTACTCAATTTCTATTAGAAATCATTTTTAATGTTCGGATATATTTTTATTTATCAATTTATCTATTATTTTGCAATAGTTATATGCATAATTTTTTTTTTGAAACATCATAAATCATATTTATATAGAGGTTGAGAGGTATAGTATTTTACATGAAAATTAATATAATAAAAGGTTTTTAAATATGATTTATTATGTTTCAAAAATACTATACCTCTCAACCTCTATACAAATATGATTTATGATGTTTAAAAAAAAACATTTATACATATAACTATTGCAAAATAATAGATAAATTGATAAATAAAAATATACCTGAACATTAAAAATTATTTCTAATAGAAATTAAGTGATAGAAAAAATCTACCGTTCAACTATATTTTCATTAATCAATTTATTTATTGTCCTAAAATAGCTATATGACATTTTCATTTTTTTCAAAACACCATAAAACATATTTATAGAAGTTGAGTGGTAAAAAAAATATTTTACATAAAAATTAATGTTAAAAGACCATTTTATCCTTCATTTTAACGGAATTTGATCAAAAAAATTGACTAAGATACCACATAGTCCTCTTTTTGAAAGTTTGGGTATCACATAGTCCTCTTTTTTAAAGTCTGAGTACCAAATTGATCACTTTTAAAGTTAAGGCACTATGAAGTCCGCTTTTTAAAAGTCTGGACCAAATTGATCACTTTTAAAGTTCAGGCACCATGAAGTCCTGTTAATGAAAGTTCAGGCACCATTCATGATAATAACCCTTCTCATTTTGCTTTGATTAGACATCACTTTTGAACTCAACGGTGTAGATATTGCCTACTTTTACAGAGGAGAAGACACAAAGCATATTAGCAGCAAAGCAAAGCAATGCAGCCAAAGACCAGCCGACCAAGAGAGCCGTTGTTGGGACCACAGAGGCGTAACGGGACAGTAACGTTAACATCCTCGTACATATATTTTAATCAGAAATTTTTAAATTTCAATTAAATTAGAGGGCCTATAAATACTTGTTCCCCAGCCTCTCATCTCCTTCACCCCACAACCTACACATTCACAGTTAAGTCTCTTCTTCTTTGTTGTTATTCTTCTCATCTCTGTCTAGAAATGGCACAAGTTACCATCTGCAGAGCTCTGTTCTTGATGGCAATGGCCATGGTGCTTGTCTCAGCTGTGGCTCAGGATAGCGCACCAGCACCAGCACCGGCAGTGGACACTGGAGCCGGAATTTCGATGACAGTTTCCAGCGTACTTGTTTGCTCTTCGGTGCTCCTTTCTCTCTTTGCGCTGCTCAGGCATTAACTAGGGAGAGCTGGGAGTGAGACTACTATATAATTATATGATATTCTTTCATATTCTTTTGGAGATGGATTGGAGTGGTTTTACATTAGTATGAATTGGATGTGCGCTACATCTATGTATTAAATTTGTTCGCGTATTTCAATAACTACTTAGACACCACACGATTTCTGCTGTAAGATTCAAATACCTACTTGGAATTCATAACAATTTGATAATGCTGATAATGAAATCTGGGCAAATAACAGAACTCAAGTCAGAAAAACTCACTGTGTCACGGCTCAGAGCCAAAACGTATTGGTACAAATTTGCACCTAGCTTGATTCAAGAATGTTAGAACGAACCATCCTATACAAAGGAAAAGGCACCTTCAATATCTTCAGTCGTGATTATACCTCAAGCAAATGGGGATAGCGCTCCCTAACTTGACTACCAGTAGCGATTCTAAACGTTATCTCAATCTTGATACATGATTTCTAACTAACAATAACTTGGGTCGGTATGTTTACAGTTTGAGGTTCTGAATAGGCAGGCCTAATCTTTGGAAAGTGGGGAAGCTAAGCTTTTCGCATTAGAGAGGGGTAGGGAGCTGAGTTCTAAATATGCACTTTCGCAACATCTGCAAGGTAACTTGGAATTTTGACCAAAGAAAAGAGAGGTACCTTAGCAGAAATCTAGATGATGTTCAAGCAATTCATAATAAAGGAACCTGGCAAATATTTCAACAAAGAAAAACTGACACCAAGTTAAGAATTGGTCAGACTCCGTACCAAATCAGCGAGGTATGTTGCTAAAGACTACATCCCATAATTCACTTGAATAGAAACAGATACATCCCTGTTTTCAATAATAAGAGCATCTTGAATGTAAATAATCATGTAGAAGCAGCATCAGATCCCAGATACAATACACGCCAGAAATTCCAATGACTATGCCATTCTCAAATAATGGCATTATTATTACTGTAATGAGTTATATGACCACAACAACAAAATTCCAACCTTTAAAGTTTAAGCCTCAAATTTTCAACCTTCATCTCTCTTCCTGAACAGCAATGCCTATTCCCTCATCTAAACTGTAATCAATTAACCAATCACTATCGAAGTGTAACCCTTCTCTCATCAACTAATATATATACTGACAAAAAAATGCAATATCCCCAGAAAGATACAAAATTTTACTCATACCCATCGATCTATGCGGTTTTGACGTCTCCAGCCTCTCCACCACCTCCACCGCCTTCCTCAAGCTTCTTCTTATTCTTCTCAATTGCCGCAGCAACTTCACCAGGCATGTACTTCTCATCGTGCTTCGCCAAAACCTCTGTGGCAGAGAAAAAG
The DNA here is from genome assembly GCA_033992175.1 of Spiraea crenata. Lineage (NCBI taxonomy): Eukaryota > Viridiplantae > Streptophyta > Magnoliopsida > Rosales > Rosaceae > Spiraea > Spiraea crenata. Next base: position 1,579,715 of record JAVBHV010000022.1, read on the forward strand.
CATTCGCCGCCTCTCGCCTTCTCTGATATGCTTTTAGTTGAAATCTCCCTTCGAATATCATCTGTAAAAGGCTTGACAAAGCCCTCAACCACCACAGAGTGGCCCTCCCGAAACAAGTCAGGCAAGGAACCTTTGTACCGGACTAATATATCAGTCATCAAATCAGTGACAACAAACTCCATCTCGGGCGACGAGGCAGGCTGGACCACGCTGCCTTCGAGGACCAGACCGCCAACCCTGAACTTGCTCTTGCTAGGATTTGATGCGAATTTCTCGAGAGCTTGGGTAGGGGTCACATAGAAGACGAGTTGGTCTTGGAAGCTGTTGAGGACAATGACGATGAAGCCTGCGATGCAGCTAAAGGTTAAAGCATAGGTCCAGAGGCGCCGTGTTTGGAGCTGGCGAGCCCGATCCGAGATGCTGACTGCTTTGGGCCGGGTGGGGCCACGGCGAGATGTGGAGAGGAAGCGTAGAGTGAATGGATGGTTCAAATTTGTTAGACAGTGGGTATGGGGATTGGAGAGTGGGGGGAAGATGGACAATGAAGGTGCGATGAAGGTGCGGTGTTGGATGGGGAAAGAGGGAATGGGGGTTATGCTGCGGAGATGGGACTTGAGGCGGAGGGCAAAGCGAGCGGCCATTGGGTTTTGGAGTTTGTTTGTGCCCAATATAGTGATGGAAAATAGGGGGTGAAAGTGAGGGGGGTTAATCTAGGGTATGGAGAGGTACTATGCTGATACACGAACCGAACCAGGATTTTGAAACCAATGAAAGGCTGAAACCTGACATAAAACAAGATAGTCCAATTAAAATTTCATAAAGCCGCAATGATAAAAGATGAATGGAAATACCAGCAGCATCTCTTCCTATACGTAAGGAAAGACTAAACAACTTTTTTTTAAGACAATCTCGTACCATTCAAATCTTCCTCTGCTCGACTACTCTCTTCATTCAATATACTGGTTTCAACCTAAATCACATCCACCACCAAAAGTCAATATCTAGGAAAAGGATGCTGCTTGTAGAGAGCAACAAACTTACCTGAATGTAAAGCACAGATTATGTAAAGCAAGTAAAGATACTAATACAGCATTGAGCCCCACACTGTCATATTTCTTAATCTAGATAGTGATCTTGTAACAACACAACATAACCACTTTGAATGACACATCCATATGAAAACACTAAATGCAGAACAGAACATGTCAACAGGCATTGAACCAAGCGATCTCATTACTTCCAGTAACCAAATTTCTCCGTCAATTGGCAAAATGGCCAAAGAGTTAATTGCCTAATGCAACTAATGCTAGCAGCTGGGGTATTCTAAACCAACCAGTCGCCGATGTTTGCGCCAACAACGGGGGCATTAACGCAATTTCTAATTCACAGAACATATCTAAGGGGAAATCAAAATGAGTCTTCGTTTGAATGATAACATCCGATACACAACATTTGAAAAAAGAACAACAATTCAAGTAGGTTCCCAAGCTTTCTAATTGTTCCTGACACCATCAGCAGGTAAGTGATTCGACACGGAAACAACCTTAATTAACGAGTTGTCTCTACATAATCAACTACATTCTCAAGTACAACACAGCCCCTAAACTCTAATTTTTCGGAAACGAACAGAAACCCAAACTGGAAATCCCAGTAAAGCTCCAAGCTTGGCAAAACCTCGTTGAGATGAAAAACCCCAAAAACGCCAACAAATCAAGAAATCAGAAAACCCATTGGTCATTGCTTATTGACGAATCGGATCATTAACTCTACTAATTCAAGCTCCGAAATATCAAATCGAGCATAAATCAATAATTTTATCCGCAAAATTAAACTAGAGCGTAGAGTTATCAGTGAAATTAACAATGTGAAAACCCTAACCTCGTCAGTGGGGCTCGTCGTCCGGCGGAGAACGGAAAGTTGAGGAAAAGAAAAAGAAAATTGGGATTTTCTTTCTTGTGTTTTATTTTCGCTATGAGGGGTAATGGGCTGGACTTTACTTTTCCTCATTCGATTTCCAACGTATTGGGGACTTGATGACCTTATGTGGTAAAGTACAACTTTTCGATTTACTTAGATTTACGCTTACTTAGTTTTTAAAGATAGTAAAGAGAATCCTTGAAGTAGTAAATTTTTTTTTTTGCTGAATTGAAGTAGTAAATTTAAAAATTTACTATTGTGAGAATTCCAATTACCGTAAGTCAGACCAAGTGCATCACAAACATATACATATAGGAACCCAATTGTGGCCAAGAATTGCATTTTGCGAATACAATTGATAGTATATGCTCTTGTAATTCTATTTTTATATTGCAAGACACATGACGATTTTCATACAAAGTAGTAAATGTAAAATTTTACTATTAGAAGGATTTCAATTATCATAATTTGGACCAAGCACACCGTAAACGTGGTACATGGGAACCCAGTATTGACCGGGAATCGCATTTGCCAAGAATTTGCATTTCAGGCTCCTGTAATTTGTTTTCCATATTGCAAAGGTTACAAACGGAATGAAATATATGTATAAAGCAACATCATAAACTTGATAACAGTGCAACTCCAACGGGAAGATGTAAACTCACCGGAATGTCAACTTACATTCTTAAAACTAAATTTCTACTCCTATGGGTCGGAATAGTGAAATGTAAATTGTCCATTTGGCCAGAAAATGTAAAAAAGAAAACACAAATATATAATTTTTTTTACATCTTCAAAATGGATCTCATTATTGCTAAAGTATACTTTATTTAATACATTTTTATTCAATCAATGAAGATTATTAACCAAAAAAAGGTTTCAGTGAGAGAATGTAAATTATTAGTATGAAAAATGAACGTATATTTTGAAAGTTCATTCTCCACTGAGAGAATGTAAATTTCAAGATAAAATGTAAATGTTGGCTAAAATAGTGCAAAAGACACGTGGCTCGCAGGCCGTAAATAAAGCTCTATTCTAATAACTACGTCCTTCGGGAATGTGGTGATTTTGTCATTGCTACTCCGTGTGGCGGGGTATTTTGCTTTGACGTGAACTCTCTAAGTTGATCTTCAAGTCGTTTCTTCCTTTGGTAGCGGGTCTCTGCAAACATACGCTAAAAAAGAAGTTAGCACACGAGCGAAAAAGTGTCCCACTGGGCGTGCCAAAAATGTTGACTGAAAATAGTGCAAAAGACACGTGGCTCGCAGGCCGTAAATAAAGCTCTATTCTAATAACTACGTCCTTCGGGAATGTGGTGAATGCGGGGCGTGCCAGTACGCGGCCGTTTGGCCAAGCGTTACAAGTGACGGGGGTGTTGCGCGATCTTAACTTCGAATCAAACGACTGCGGCCGAGGAAGGAACAGTTCTCGGCCGTTCAAGTTCGTTACCTTAGCTGGTGTGCTTTCAGGCGAAGTCAACGTACTCCGGGTTGTCAGCGGGCGACTCCGGAACAGTGATGGTCTGGGTGAAACGAATGTACGGACGATGGTGGACGAGCCGTACGGACCTGATGGCTGAACGTACTCGACCCGGACGGTGGTCTTGAAGATGAAATGGATTTCACCCTCACGTGGATGAGCTTCGATGTGGTTGTGAACAGTATAGATCATGGAACGGCCAACAATATCGCTATTGCAAACCGACCCCTTGAACTCCTACGGCTGGCCGATAGGAATTGGTTGGGACTTCTCCGGCCTGAACCTTGGTGAGATTCTCCCGGGACTCTCCGGCCCGTACTCTGGGAATACCTCCGGGACTTCTCCGGCCCGTACCTTGTTTTGCAAAATACCTCCGGGACTTCTCCGAATGAGCTTCGCTGGTGGACGAAAGGACTTTCGGGTAAACTCTGGATAGAGAGATGCGCTGGGGCGTTTGGTGTTTGTGTGTTCGTTCTTTCTCTGGCTTCCCAAAGGCGAATTTATATAGTGAAGAAACCCTTGGGAGGCTAGGGTTTTAGCCGAAATCCTAGCTCGACTTGGCCATTGAAAGTCTTATCTTGTTGGCCGAAAACATTTCCTTGCTTTGGGTGGAAACAACTCTCTTTTGCTTCAGCTTAGAGTCAGCCAATTCTCCTTGTTGGCCAAGGACTCAAACTCTTCGATGACCAAAGACTCAAACTCTTTGATGGCCAAGGACTCAAACTCCTTGATGGCCAAGGACTTAAACTCTTTGATGGCCAAGGACTCAAACTCCTTGATGGCCAAGTAGATCACGCATCCTTCTCATTAATGACCAAGGAGATTCTTGGTTGGCCGCCTCTATCCCCTTGTGGAGTTTCCTTTTGGGCCAATAATCCTCTCGGCCTATTGTCAACTTCGGCCCAAATTCGCGCGGCCCAACCCATATGAAAATATGGGCTAAACAGTAAACTTCTAATCTCAATATTTTGCAACTTTCTCACCGAAGCAAATTAACTTTACATACTAGAATATTCTATTAAGATGTCACCAAATTTGTAAATTTACATTTACATTCTCAATTTTACATCTCCAATTAAAATTGCTCAATTTTATATCATGCTAAAATATTCTATTAAGATGTCAGCATAAGCTACTATAATATTTCATCATAAACAACTAACACTTTCCATCCCCTTTTCCTTGGCTCACTTTTTCATTTTCTTGGTTTCTGTCCTTGAAGACTCTTGCAATACTTCAATATCTTAAGTTGGACATCATGGAAAAGATCAAGTTCCTTTGTTACTCAAGACATATTTAATTTGCTCAAATAGCGCCTTAGCTGTTGCATATTCAAATAATCGAGCGTCGCTTTCTCAAAGAGATTAGTTTTCTCAAAAGATATGAGTTTTCTCCAGTATCTCACTTTGTTCAAATGTTTACTACCAAAAAAGTAACCCATATACTCTCTTGTTCCTTGGATTGGAATGAACCAAGGGCCCCTTCAACCAAAATTATTCCTCCACATGTCACTGAATCAATAGACAATAAAAATAACATTTTTTCATACCAAATACCTTTGTCACGAACCAAAAAAGACGACTGATGAATGCATTTTGTTTGAATCATGCATCTTACGTGCACACACATTGACTTAAGTTTTTACTGGTCTTGGCTGTTGAGTTCATTCTGACTTTAATTAGATATATAGATGAGCTCTTTCTTATTTTACTTCAAATTAGATGACTTATGCTTTTATTTAACATAACTTATAAGTAGATTATTTCTGTTAAGTATCTTCTCGAATAATGAGAGTTTATTGCTTACAAAACATATGACAAACAAATTCACTCATTTTACTTGCACACACTCTTGGTTCATTCGATAACCAACCATTCACTCTTGTATTTGCCTTCTTCCTAAAGTACGTAGTGTAGATTTCCCCCAATAGCAATTTCAAAGATAAGATGTCCTATAAACCATGTGTTATGGCACCTTTGGAAACTGTAAAGAAAATTTGCTTTCAGCGTGCTTCGTTTACTATATGATGATATGATTCAACATGTTAAAAGACCAGTATAAGACCGTATAGATAGAACTTGTAACTCAACAAGAATTATTATCTATAAAACTGAGGTCGTGTGGTTAAGTTCATTAATTTGCTAATTACACTCCTTCACAAGTGCCTTCAAAACTCACGAAGTACGTAAGATATCTGGTTTTGCAAACGTTAAAAGATGTTTTTTTATACGTTTATTAAGAAGATGGATTAGACATTTTCAATGATTTGTATAAAAGAAGCCATAAGACGAGGATGTGAACGAATCTATCACATTGGCTAATGAATGACATAAGTTGTGTTACTCCTCCTTTTACCAATTGACTTTTGGATGAAACTTCTACCAATATACCTGCCCGCAATTCTCTTCGTTGTGCTCAACTGATTAAGAAGACGATTGTTCACCGTAGGCGTGCTGTTGCTTGGTTTTGGACAAGATTATATATATATATATATATATATATATATATATATATATATATATATATCTTAAATACGAATCATATAGGCCCTATGTCACGAATTAATGAGATGCCCCTCATAGATGAAGCAAAAAATATCGGATTCAATAAAGTGGGTATGCTTGCATTCTAAAACTGCAATTGCGCAGGGTAATAATCTGTGTGAGCAAAGTGCCTGCAGGTCTGAAATCTATGTGCATCGATGAGCAGGATTCAACAACAAATGACTCTAGATTGGAGTTTGCGAGGAGAAGGCTCATCTCTTGGGCAATGGTATGTACCCAAGATGCAAATGTTTCAGGAACCTGAGTCAGTGAGAATTTCTTACCCTTGCATATTCGAAAAATCCAATGGAATCTGTATTTCTTGAAAAGAGACTGGTTGAACTCTACCGCATTGGTAGGAAGGGCAGACCCGTAAATTGAACAATCTCTCGTTGCTTATGGAAATATCTTCACAGACAGTATCATTCCTACATACAACCGAGGTCGAGTTCATTAATAAGCTAATTACATTTCTCAATAAGTGCCTTCAAAACTGACAAAGTACATATAATATTTGGTTTTGCAAACGTGAAAAGGTTGAGAAATTCATGAATTGATAAATAAAAAAAAAAATGATTACAGTATTGCAATGCATCAAATAAAAGAAGCCATGGTACGAAGATGTGAAATAATTTACTTACCGTCATCTTGGTATAAATTGGACTATATACTTGCAGTCATTTATGAATCATAAGGGTGCAAAGTCGACTTCCGATACTCGTCAAAGCCAAAACAAAAAATTTAGAGTTATTATTATGAATGGTGCCTGAACTTTCATTAACAGGACTTCATGGTGCCTGAACTTTAAAAGTGATCAATTTGGTACCCAGACTTTTAAAAACCGGACTTCATAGTGCCTGAACTTTAAAAGTGATCGATTTGGTCCAGACTTTAAAAAAGAGGACTATGTGGTACCCAGGACTTTCAAAAAGAGGACTATGTGGTATTTTAGTCAATTTTTTTAATCAAATTCCGTTAAAATGAAGGATAAAATGGTCTTTTAACATTAATTTTTATGTAAAATATTTTTTTTACCTCTCAACTTCTATAAATATGTTTTATGGTGTTTTGAAAAAAATGAAAATGTCATATAGCTATTTTAGATAAATAAACAAATTGATTAATGAAAATATATTTGAACGGTAGATTTTTTCTATCTCTTAATTTCTATTAGAAATAATTTTTAATGTTCGAGTATATTTTTATTTATCAATTTATCTATTATTTTTCAATAGTCATATGCATAAATGTTTTTTGAAACACCGTAAAACATATTTATATAGTGGTTGAGAAGTAAAAAAAAACTATTTTATGGTGTTTTGAAAAAATGAAAAATGTGCATATAGCTATTTTAGAACAATAAATTAATTAATTAACGAAAATATACTTGAACAGTAGACTTAATCTAGTACTCAATTTCTATTAGAAATCATTTTTAATGTTCGGATATATTTTATTTATCAATTTATCTATTATTTTGCAATAGTTATATGCATAATTTTTTTTTGAAACATTATAAATCATATTTATATAGAGGTTTGAGAGGTATAATATTTTACATGAAAATTAATATAAAAAAATGGGTTCTTAAATATGATTTATGATGTTTCAAAAATACTATACCTCTCAACCTCTATATACAAATATGATTTATGATGTTTCAAAAAAAACATTTATGCATATAACTATTGCAAAATAATAGATAAATTGATAAATAAAAATATACTCGAACATTAAAAATTATTTCTAATAGAAATTAAGAGATAGAAAAAATCTACCGTTCAACTATATTTTCATTAATCAATTTGTTTATTTATCTAAAATAGCTATATGACATTTTTTATTTTTTTCAAAACACCATAAAACATATTTATAGAAGTTGAGAGGTAAAAAAAATATTTTACATAAAAATTAATGTTAAAAGACCATTTTATCCTTCATTTTAACGGAATTTGATTAAAAAAATTGACTAAGATACCACATAGTCCTCTTGTTGAAAGTTTGGGTACCACATAGTCCTCTTTTTTAAAGTCTGGGTACCAAATTGATCACTTTTAAAGTTCAGGCACTATGAAGTCCGGTTTTTAAAAGTCTGGGTACCAAATTGATCACTTTTAAAGTTCAGGCACCATGAAGTCCTGTTAATGAAAGTTCAGACACCATTCATGATAATAACCCAAAAATTTAATAAACAATCCTCCATCACTTTTAATATTGCAAAAAGAATTCTCCTCTACAAGTTCTTTGCACAAATGTGGACGACATTATTTTACGTCATCATGTAACAGGTAAAGAAACATTACTTTTCGTCTCCAATAAGTTGTGATTGATCATTGATGTCAAAAGAGCCCCTTTATTATTGCACTGTACTAATCAAGATTAGTTTTAATCATTAATAAATCATTAAGCCTAAGAGATGATTAGGCCATTAGCTAGTGCTTTATTTTCAAGGCCATTAACTAGTGCTCATTTGAAGGTGTTATTTGGAACGGTACATTTATGAGCAATCTCTGGTGCTACTATGATGTAATTCACGATCCACTTAAATATACTTCCAAGCAAGATTATTAGTTTTAAGCGCTTCTCTCGACCTAAACCATTGAGAAAGTATAAAATACATAATTTCTATATATTTGAATTGTGTGGATTAGTTTTAAGCGCTTCGCTCGACCTAAACCATTGAATAAGTAGAATACATTATTTCTAGATTTGATTTTTTTTTTTAATGAAGTTTCTATGTTTGATTTGTGTGGATCATTCAAGGATACGTGACTTAAAAGTAGGTTGGTGGACTAATACCTACGCACACCCCTACTAAGCTTATATCACGCATCCAATTTTTAACAATAAAAAAAAAAGTAAATTATAATTACGTATCATGTGGTTTAGGTCAAATTTCAAAATGATATCTATACTTTTTTTTCTCTGCATTTTAGTACCCTACACTTTCAAATCTTTGCATTTGTGTTCTATCCTTCTAGAATAGTCAATTTTCGGCTGTGCAAAGATGATATGAACTATGTGTGTTTGATTAACTGGTGTTTGAGTAAATGGATTGTGTATCTGCAGCAAAAATTATGGTGTCAAAACTACTAATACCGCATTCTCCAAAGACTCGAAGCTACTCGATGTAATTTTACCACCCGCTATAAACCATAGATGACAGGGAAGAGTGAACATGTGGGCTCCACAGTATCCATGTGATCACTGAACAGCAAAAAATTGATGATTCTACAAACCATGGAACACAATTGCAAGTGCAAGGATTTAAAAGTATATGGTACTAAAATTTGATTCAAACTACGAGGTGCGAAATTATAATTTATCCATTAAAAAAAAAGCTAGCACGTAAGTGAATAGTTCGTAAGTGGGATTGTAGCTTTTTCTGTGGTTACTGTATATGCTCAGGGTCTAGTTTTTTAGGTTTTCCGTGTATGTTGAGGCTTGTTCTTACCCCATCGTACTTATTTTTGTTAATATGATTTGCATGCCATATACTGTCAGTAAAACTAAAAGAGCAAAATGCAACTAAGCAAATTTTTTATTTTTTAAAAAAACTGGTTGCTCTGGCGATGCGCACTTCCTATCCACCCCAATGTCGATCTTGACAAACAAGTCGTTTCTTGCCTAATTTTGGCATCCCAGTCGCCCCCGTCTTCCAGCTGTTGTCCTTTGCATCCGGCCATATCAAAGGCCCCTTTTTTTATTTCCCCTAGTCGAGATAAGCTTGTGATTGTTGAATGTGTAGCTGTAGCTGGGTGAATAGTTGAGTAGTTATTTTATGTCCATAAAACCTGTACATTCCTTCGCTTCTCAACAATAATCGTTTCACAGTAAAAAAAAAAAAAATAAACCTTAAAAAAAAAAAAGGTAAATGGAATTTCTTTACTTATTTGTACTCTTTTTATCCGCAACAATAAATCTGTATTACTTTACGATAACAAAAAAAAAACTAAAAAACTAAAAATTCACGGTTCACTTATTCTGCTTGTTTTTGAATGCGTATCCTTTGTGATCTCGAGTAGTGGACACTCTTTTACTCGTGTGTTGTGAGGTTTTTAACGAGGTCCCTAGGTGGTGAATGCTAGATGCTTTTATTTGTACTCCTTTTGGCTTTGCCAATTTCAAAGTTTTAATAAAATCGCATTCCTTTGATAAAAAAAAAAAATCATTTCCTTCTATAAATCAAAAGCTCTCTATGGACATAATAATTTATAGTAACTATAAAGGCTCGTTTACATAGAGGCCGTGTTTGTTTGACAGGAAAAAGGGTTGGGAAATGGAATTTTTTTACAAATCTAGCCGGTAATCCTTATTGGCACTTTTTTTGTTCCTGGAAAGGAAATGGAATCAGGAAATTGATGGGAATCAATTCCCCTTAATAGCCGGAATTGAAATACTGCTAGGAGGGTGGTAATTCTATTCCATTCCACCCATGGAACAGAAAATCACAAAAATATCCTCCATATTGAGAAGTGAAAATTCGCAAGAGAGACTCTTCAACCGCAAAGACGACTACCAAAAAGAGATGGTGAAGAAGACTATACTGGCTAGTTGGGGAGTTCAACAGTTTGTGAGATGAAACCATTTATTTGATCCTAATTTGTATAAAGAAATGAGTTATGCTTATAAATCCAACATCTTTCGTTATTGAAAGATTAATTTGGTTTCTGCCACCTCAATCAATCGTCCTCCGCCGCTGCCATGGACAACAGCTCAATCTCCGCCTCGCCGATTGCTAGACATGCGGCCAACTCTGTCTTCGCTCACGTCATTCAAGCTCCCGAGGAAAATGAAGATCCAAGCCCAAATAAGTTGAATTTGTTTGTGCTTACCGAACTAAAGATTAATTTGTTTTCGTTGGTCTCCTGTGTGCTGTTTTGGCTTTGTATGTTGTGCCGAGTCCAATAGACCATGTTTGCGAAGTAAGAAACAAAATTTCCATTGAAATTTTGGAAATTTTGGAAGTTCGAATCTATCGAAATTTACTGAAATCTACCGAAATTTTAATCCTTGCTTCGACCAAACTAGCGGAGAGAAGAATAGAAAAAAGAGGAACTTGATGATTACAAAAAAGATTTGTTTTCAAAAGAAAAGGGTAGTATTGGAATATGTTGAATTATGGATCTCAAATTCCTAAGCTACTCCAAACGTTTGAAAGGAATTTCCAACATTATTCCATTCCAAGATAGTTCGGGAAAGGAAGACGATTCCGATTTCCACTCCATACGGGCATCCAAACGAGGCCGGAGGGAGTGGGACTGGAATGAGGAGGAATCATTCTCATTCTTCCCTGTCTCATCACAAATTTAAAAATGGTTCCCCTCAAATTGAAGAATTTGATACTCAAGTATAAATTGGGTATACCATTCCCATTCTCATTCCCTCTTTCTTCATTCTAATTTTCATTCCGATTTCAATTCCATTTGATAAGTAAGCGTGCCCTAACATATATTTATCCACTAAATTATGCCTGACTAAACGTGCATTGATTCGTGGCGTCAAGATTGAGGCTATAGAGAAAGAAACTCCAATCTTCTCCTCTTTACATTTTCTTTGGACCTCCTCCATTACAAACATCTCTTTCTTCCACTCTACAAAAACCCAAAATTCCCTCCTTCCTCTCTCTATAAATACCTTCCGAGTCCCGATAGCTCGAATCAAATAGTTCCATTTTGACTCTTTTCACTTTACTCTCCACTCGGTCATTATTTCGTCAAACTCTTTTCAACCCCTCAACTTTGGAGCTTTTTTCGTCCCTTCGGATCAAAGCCCGCCATGGATTCTCAAGTCCTGGTGGCCCTCGCGCTCTCACTAGTCGGTGGGCTCAGTACTTCAATTGGTGAGCAAAAGCTTTGAGCTTTTTCATGGTCTGCTTCACTTAACCCATTTGGATAAATTCAAATTCGAATGATCACAATTTGCAACATTTTCATGTTATTGTTTCGTTTGTCGAATTTGATTATCCAAACTTGATTCTGGGTAGTTCTTACTTTTCGGTTTCGACTTCAAATTTGCTAACTTTGTTTGACTTTTTGAATTTTGGGTGGATTTTTTATCTGCTGTTGGGGCTGTTTAGATTAGCTTGGGATGATTTTGCTTCCTGGGAAAATTTTACTAATGATGTTGATGTCATTTTTGAGGTTAAAATGTTGTAATGTCTGATTTCTAATGTTCACTTCAATGCTTAGTTGAGTTGTAGAGTCTAACTGAAAGTCGTGGAATGTGGAACAGGTGCACTTTTTGTGATTATGTGCCAGGCGCCCAATTTGAAGATGCTTGGGCTTTTACAGGTGCTCTGATTTTTGCATCTTCAAGTTTTGAAATTTGTTTTACTTTTTGATGTACTCCAAAGAATTAACGTGTCGTCTTGATTGAATTGCTTACATTTCCTTCTCTCTTCCAGCTTATGTGTTTTCATCAGTCTATATTACTCTGCTTGAAATGTTACTCGTTTCGTGTGTGTTCCCGTGGAATTGATGTTATAGTCAGGATGGGCTTAAAGGTAGCAAGATTTATCTATGCTTCTAAATATTTCTCTGCAGGGTTTTGCTGCAGGGCTGATGCTAAGCATATCGTTCCTAGATTTGGCTCACAATGCTATAAACTCAGTTGGATTTTTAAAAGCAAACCTATGGGTAAGCTACGTACTTGTATGTTCATCTCATTTGAATGCATCAATTTTGAGGCATGGGTAGCTCGTGATGCTTAAAGAATTGGGATTTAAATTTTCTTGGTGGTGCAGTTTTTTGGAGGTGTCATATTCTTTGCTATCATTGCCAATTTTATTCCAGAACCAACACTTGCTCCTACTTCAGATGTGAGAACTAAAAAGGTATTGATTGTCTTTTCTCCTTCATTTTAGCATTTTCTGGAATTTTTGGCATTGAATTTCCATTCAGAATATTGAAGGCATGTTTGTCCATGTGACAATATTTTCAACAGAAAAATGATGATGAAGGGGGCAAGGACACTTTAAAGAAGCATCGTCGTCAAGTTTTATTCAGTGGGATAATTACAGCAATTGGTAGGTAGTACTACATTGTTTGGTTTAAACCACCTTCCAGACTGATTTTCAATTAAGAAAAAAAAAATTAACTCGATGTTAACTGTTGAATCTGGAATATTACTTAGTTTACTGATTTATTTTAAAAGTCATGGTACTCATTTCTATAAATCATAAAACTATTTTTTAACTTTTGTCTTTGGGTTCTGGAACCTTCCTTTCTTCTTCTTTGTTAGCCTACGAGAAGAATAAAACCTGCTCTTCCACCTATCCCTGCTCACATGACCCCGAAAGCAATACCCTATACTTTCTCCTTCAACTTTCTTTTTCTTTTGACATATAATTCTGGACAGAATTTTTGTTTAATGTGTGCGATTCCTATATTATATCCCCTCTATTTTATGTTCATTGAGTGACAGGCATAAGTCTACACAATTTCCCAGAAGGAATGGCTGTGTTTCTTGGATCAATGAAGGTATACCATCAGCTTAAGTTTTTACGGGTCTATTGAGTTAATTCTAACTTAAATTTGATAGATGCACTCTTTCTTATTTTACTTCAAATAATATGACTTACATGTTTTCTGGGAAGCGTCTTGTTGCATGATCAGAGTTTGTTTACATGTTTTCTTGGAAGCGTCTTCTTGCATGATCAGAGTTTGTTTCTTAAAAAGAAAATGTGCAATATAAATGCAATTTTCTTTTTATCATTAAAAAAATTTTAAGACAGAAAAATAATATGAGGTTTCTATGACCATTTAACTACTTATAAGTTATACTCACCAAATGTATACAGTTTTCATCATGACCTAAATCATATATAATCTATATGGTACCATCTAAGTTGGTAAAAACCCTCTTTTTCTTCCAAAGGAAGCATTTTTAGCAATATGGCCTACGTTCTGGCATGGTCGTGGGTGCTAAAATAACTCACATATTCCTATGTTGTTTTCTTCTTTTTAAGTAGAAATTCTGATGCCGCGATGTCTATTTTGGGAACCCATTAGGAGAGCTATTCAAGTTTCTGATCTAAAACAAGTTAACTTGATTAAATGATAACTGATCACAGATGCTGGATCATACTGTTTTTTAAGCTTGTGTTGAAATCACTAAGTATGTGGTCTGCATGTAGTATTTCTTTCTATATTTTTTTATAGCATATGTTACTTTTGATTTGCATGCTTTGGTGATCATAGATGCAGTAAGAATGGTTTAAGATATCTGTTTGAGGACTATAGTTTCTTGATGCTGATTGTCATAAACTCATATCAATTCTTGCTTTTTCCATAATTGTTTGTAGGGCCTTCGTGTTGGTGTCAACTTAGCCTTGGCCATTGCCTTGCACAACATCCCAGAGGTATGTTCTCTTAATTTTGTACTATATCTAGTATTAGACTTATTATTCGCACTCTTCCATGGATGAAGTAGTACATAATTGTCTGTGCATTGCATGGTCTACAACTCTACACAAAATCTTAACTAGAGTGATGACTTTCTCTTTTATAGGGCGTTGCTGTGGCACTTCCTGTTTACTTCGCAACACAAAGGTGAGGATTCATGAAGGCATCATCTATTTCATCTTTCTGAAGTACTTTTGGATTTTGAGGAAACCATGAATTGATTCTCTTTTGCTCTTATTTTAAAATAACTACTTGTGTCCATTTCCAGACATGACTGCAACGTTTGTTTTGCTTTCTAGAGCAACAATTGCTTCATATGTTTTCCTTAGCCTGTATAGCTAGAAACTCTTATGCCCCTCTCTCTATGAACACAAATTCATTATTGTGATTAATTGTCAAATGGCATGTCCAGCAAATGGCAGGCATTCAAATTGGCGACACTTTCTGGTTTTGCTGAGCCTTTAGGTGTCGTAATTGTGGGTAGGTACTTTTTCAGAATAAGTGCTCGATTCCTCAAATTCTTAAAGACCAAGTGGTTAATCGTTTTCCTTCTACAGCCTATCTATTCCCAAGCAGCTTGAGTCCTGACATTCTTGAAGGCCTGCTAGGATCAGGTTTGCAGATTAATTATTGTTCCGTATCTAGTTGAAATAGTAATGATCTGAAAATTTAGTTCCAAACTTCCTATGTGTTTTTGTTGGGGCACAGTTGGTGGAGTAATGGCTTTTCTAACTCTGCATGAGATGCTGCCCTTGGCATTTGATTATGCGGGACAGAAACAAGCTGTCAAGGCTGTGTTTTTGGGAATGGCCTTCATGTCTGCAAGGTAATACTGAGCAAATATCTGCTTCTGTTGCCATTATTCATGCAGCTAGGTGCCTGGTGGAAATGGAGGTTTTAGAGTCTGTTGCGGTTAAATCCCTGTCTTTTAAATATATCTAGAAGGGTTGTAGCTTCTGAGGGAGAATGAGAGTTTGTAGCTGCATCTTTTGCAATGTCCTTTTCCGTCAGTCTTGCTTATTCCCCTTACGTATTATTCGCTTTCCCCTTTTGCAGCCTATACTTTCTTGAGATCAGTCTACCCACGGAGATGAGCTTGTAGCTGTATTCCATGGGTCTTGCCCGTTGTTGTATATCTATGTACATGATTAGTTTCTCTACTCGTTCCTCCTTGTAACTGGCACTGAAGAACTTGACTGATTTCAATCTGCCTTAAGTGGCCCATTTGTTGTCGGCCAGGAGAAGGCTTTACCGTGATTGTCCCCGACACATAGGACTCATTATCAATGTTACAGAAATGTGATTTGCCCATATGAAAAAGATGTAAAACGACATGGTGTATGAAACTTAGTGGGATGTATTTGACTGTTCTTTTTCACGGTTCAACTGTTTTTATTAAATTGTAAATGTCAATTAGAAAACATCAATAAGTCCACGCAAGAAACAATCTTAAGAAAGAAAGATGTACATGTAGTTCATGTACTCACGTTTATTGTTCGACAGTGAAGTATGGGAGCACTAAAGACTTCGTACCCCCGCTTCAAACAGAGGAAAAGACAAACATTTAAAGTTTTCAAATTCAATCCATAAAAGAAATTCAGGAGATTCAAGAGACCTATGATCATATATATACATCATTGTAATTCCTTGGAAATGGAATTTTAGACACCAACCCATCTGCATAATGGGATAAAAGGTGTCGTATCTGATATTTGATCTTATGCAAAAGGTAACTTTTGATTGGATTATGTGAATTAGGGAAAAATTAGTGCGGGCAAAATAGTGAGAAACTCTACACTCAAAGCAAAAGAGAAGAAAAGACTAAAGGTGTTTTATTAGATAAAGCAGTAAAGCCTGAAAGTAAAGTGGGGAAAGAATCACGATCAAGTTTTTGACAAAAACAAGAGAATCTCATTTAGAACTAATCATTCCCAGTTTATTGTGGGAGTACACAAACTTGTGACTAAATATCGCTTGTATAAAAAAAAAACCACTAAAAATGAAAAACATGCTAGTGTGCAAATGGTTTCAACACCCAAAGATATTGTAGGGTATGTTCTAAAAGAAAATACTATTTATTTATATGATTAAATCGTAGCCAATCGATCTCTCTTGAGACAAGGATTTGGAAGTTTATATGCTGAGACCTAAAACCAAAATGGAGACAATTTGGGAGACAGTGTTGTCCCCTTTGTGCTGCTGGTTTAACCAATACATTAGAGTAGATATGCAAAATCTTATGCCTTCATGGAAAATTAATGCTTTCTCATTGCATGTCACTCAGAGATATATATTTGAATCTCGCAAATTCATAATTAATTAGTTATATTAGATTGGTTAATAGTTAGTCGGTTACCTAAAGCAGATTATGTGTCGTGCAAATCACAATTAGCCATATCATAGTCATCTTACTGTATAGGATCATTACACATACGGGTCAGAAGACTCAGATCATACAAAAGATGTTAGGATTTGAACCCCTTTCACACATTTAAATCACTTGGTAAAGGCTAGGGTTTACCTTTAATCAGCAATGCAATTATACTTTTTATACTTTGCTTTATATAAATGGGAGGTGAGAGTCGACTAACTAGCAGCAACTATGTTCATACTAATTGCAAATCACAACACTTCAAGCCCATTGACTTCGTTGGGGTGATTAAGCCAAGTTTGACATGTGGTAACTTTGTGAGTTACTAGAAGAGAAAGAAGGTAAAAAGAGAAGAAAATGTTGTAATAAAACAAGACATGGGAATATGGGATGAAGGAACATCATGTCTGGTTGCAGGCAAATGGCTGATTACTGATTAGTGTTAGCTGTGACCAAACACTGGACTCATCAATAAGATAACCAGGACAACAAGAAAGGAATCACAGAGAAAAAAACGCAGATAATTAATTGAAGTAATTTACATTTTACAGTTATATACAATGCAATATTTACGTTCGGTTAAATCGGAAGAGGTACAATGACTGAAACTATAATAACTGTCTAAAAGAGACTGGCAAAACCCAAACGTACATCATCTCCTCATCATCATCATCACAAAGTGGGGAAAAATGGGAAAATGAGGAGGAAGGTGAAATTGGGACAATGACTGGACCCACCAAATGAACAGTATCTCTGAATATTGTTTTTGCAGGTTATGAAATGACATTTCAAGGGAGCCTTCTTTTCTTTCTACCTCTTCTGCTTTGACTGCACAACACACATGCACTTAATGATCTCTCCTCAACATGTCATAAAGCTGCCAACAAGATCCATTACATCCCTTCCAAGTTCCAACCTCTCTCTCTAGTCTCCAATCTCTCCTAATTATTTTAAATAAGTTAGCTTGCATTGCATGTGAAAGACTCTTAGACTTTTATGCACATGTGAATTATTTTCACTCAAACATATTAAATTCTTTAAGGTTTTACTCTAAGCAATTAATAATTAAGTAGAGTCATCAAAATTTTTTTTTGAATTTCTTGCAAGATTTCTCAATTTTCCGATATCAATTGAACTAGCTCGTTATATACTAGTGTACATCTGTGATGATTGCATATCTATTGTCTGTTACTAGGTTAGGTTTTCTTTTTACCAAACTTTGATTTGGAATCGTTGGATTTTGATCGGATGGCTATGAGAACACACAAATTTTCAATGGGGCCTATCGATATGTTCCCAAAGCCCAGGTCCAATTTTTCGACGGTGGAGAGAAAATCTGGTTACAAGGTATATTCTCTCCTCTCAAGCACATGAAATCTCATTATGAATTCAAACATTGAAAGCATATCTACCTAAACCGTATTCTTCTTTGGGAGCCAAAGGAAGAATGCATGCATTTTTATTTCCAAGCTTATCACCTTTTTCAACTTATAATGACATCATGTGTAATTGCTGCATCGTAATACACTCGGGATCTTCTGAGGTGCTAAATAATATATATGAACCTTTTCTTCCCTTTTTCATTTTAAACTTGTGCATCCAATTCAAGATTAATCGACGAGGCTGAAATAATAAAGAGAAGAAAATTACAAAAACTTGATTTACCATACTATTAGGAGAGCCAACAATGATAGCATGTAAATAAAGTGCTAAAACAAAAAGAGAACATCAACATCAAACCAAACTAATTAATCAGTCCTCATTTTCTTCAACTTCAGAAGCCGCATCATCTTCTTCCTCAAAACAATCAATCCCATAAGCAGCATGGCCTTGCCCAAACGCCTTGATATGATCTTTCAAAGACCTCTTGTGCTTAAAATCTGATCCACAACTGCAATACCAAAGCTTCCCACAGTTCTTCTCATGAGTCCTCCAATCCCCCCTCACCGCAAACGCCTTGCCGCATTTCCGGCACATAAAAGGCTTGATCCCATGCTTCCTCTTGTAATGTGTTTGGAGGGTTCGAAAATCCTTTAGTGGTTTCGCCCTAGGGTGATCGATGTTGTTTCGACAGCCCGGTGAACAGCAGTAGCATGGAAGCCTAAGCATTGCTGTGGGTTGTGTTCCCCTTAGAGATTCTGGCCCTTTTCTGTATTGTGATCCATGTCCCCACATATGCATCTACACAACAAATTTTAAGTAACACTTTCATTAGCAACTTTTTCCTTAAGGAATTAGGAAAGCTTTGATTGAACAACATTGGACTACTTGTGCATAAGATTCAAATGTCTTTGAAATGGCGATTCTTTTAAGACTTCTTTTGTTTATAGGCTTTTGTCTACAACAAACCTAAAATGGGTCAAGGTGTTTGAAAATGAAAAGATAAAGCAATTTTATGTCTTTACATACAAGTTGGAATTTGAACTTTTCTTTGGTAATTAAAACTTACATTTTCATTGATATTTGGTGATGATTTTGACCTGACTCTAAAGAAAAAAAATTTGGTTTTAAAGTAGTTTGATAACACTATTCATACTAAGAAAGAAAAAGTGGGTGGGTTCCTTTCCTCGGGTATTGATGTAAAAGATCAGAACCATCCGATCAGTTTGTGAAGGCAGGAAGAACTTGACTTGGGGTTTAGACACAAACTTCAAGGTGCAGAACAAAAGCACAATTGCTGTGTCTAGTTCAATCACATAAAGAGGGCTACATTGCACTGCAGCTAGCTGCTGATCTGATCATCATAATTATTATCAGACCCAGTTTTGACCATATCTAAACATATATATAATATTTATGTATTCTTTGTTTCTGAATTAATCCCAAAAACCAAAAATCATGCAAAAAGATCAAAAGGGAGAAAAAAGGAAACCCTAATAAGGACCCATATGAAACAAAAGTTAAAGGCTAAAATCAAGCTCAAAAAGAAGTGTACAAAGCAAAGATGTATATATATATATAGACATGTACTTCTGGATCTCTTTCCATCTAAGAAAACCATGGTACAAATGTTGCTTTTATTTTATTTATTAAAAATGACATTAAACGAGATTAGCTCATCTGAAAGTATACAATTGTACCTGCATGTTGTTGTATCTGTTGAACGTCTTGAAGCAAAGAGGGCAAGAGAACTGGGTCGGACCAATGAGGATTTGGGCAGGGGTAGGGATCCAGTACTGCCCTTTGTTGAGCCTGTTTGGTGCATAACCAGGTGAAGCAACAGTGATCACATGTTCTTCTTTGTCTGATGAGATGTTGCCTGGAGATGGGAGCCTAGAGATCATCAAATCAGCTGATGATGAGAGAGTTGTGGTGGTTGTTGGAAGCCCTAAGTGTAAAGCCACAGTCACATCACTTTCATCGTCTTCTTCTTCATTATGCTCTTCACAGGTGATAATTGGATCATAAGAATCCATGTTTTGGTGTCTTGAAGGGCTTTGGGTGAGAAGGGGAAGGGCTTCTCTTAAAGGAGGAGACGGCGGCGATGAGGAGGAGGAGGAAGATTGGTGTTGGTGGTTATTGTGAAGGAAGAAGTTGTTGTTGTTGTTGGTGTTCATCATTTTATTGTTATATGATGATGAGCAAAAATTGTAGTCTCCATAGTAAGGAGTGGGAGCATGGAAATGATTAGGGTTTATGGAGGAAGGTGTTGTGGTTGTGGAGGAGTTGAGATTGAACCAACCATGAAAGTAATTGGAGTAGGGATCTGCCATGGCGGTGGGAGTGGGGAAAAGGATGGGAAAATCCAAAAGTGGTGGTGGAGAGAGGAGACCTGTTGAACAAAATCACCAACTCAAAAAAGAAAGAAAGTGAGATGTTACTATGTGAGTGTGAGGAGGAAGGAGTTTGTTTAATAGAGAGGTGAAAAATCAAGGGGCTGATTAAAGAAAGGAAGATTTTGACCCAAGTTGAAGTGAGAGTAAAAAGGAGGGACAAGAAATCACTTGTGAGGTGTGACTAAACAGTGACAAAAAAATATGCTAAAGGTGAGTAGAGAGAGATAATCTTGGGACTTGAAAGGACAAGTCACTTATGGAACTCTGTGTACCAAACGGTATATGTAATTATCTACATGGTGTACTTAGTATTTGGAAACTGGAAAAGGAGAGGAAACTGTACAGTTATTCTTACCTCACCAACCCAAGTACTTGACTTTGATGGAGGATTGTAATTATTAAGTTTCTTTTTCTGTAAATTACAATCTGAATATATATAAAAATGAAAAAATGTTTGTGTACATGTCAAAATAAAGTTTACAGTAAAGGGGAGTCTTTGAATGAACGAATTGAGTATTTTCCTTCATATATGCTCTTAGTGATGAGAAAGGGATTGTTCAACCATCTAAGCATTTCTTTCTAGACATAGATGGCTATTACTTTGAAGAACTGATTTCATACACTCACCGTTAAATAATTCAATAATGAATAATCAACAAATCAAAATAAGATGTATGCAGAAAGAGGAGAAGAATGATATGTCCAAATAACTTCAAAGAAATGTTTTATGTATGTTCTTAATTTTCCATTCTGCGTATGGAAATTGGAAACTACATACATACATACGTACGTGTAGCAAAAACACGATGTCTACCAAAAACATTAATGGTAATTATCTGTACAATTTTGGGAAACAAATAGTTTGGATCCAACCCCACTATCCCAGCAATTGCTCTGGTGGGCGGGCCATGGTCGGCTACAGTACCACAGAGAATTAGTGAGAGATCTATTGTCCTCGATCCTCATCTCATCACATCTCTGTTTTTGCTGTTGGCTTGTTTTCATGTTTTTATTACATGCAAAACAACACATCACAACAACAACGTTACTGTTTTTAACTTTCTCCTCTTTACATGGATCTCTCTAGATCTTTTGATCTGCTAATAAGTTAATAACAGCTGAATTCCAGTTGGCTTCAAATTATCCGTTTGGAGACGGTCTTTTTCAGCTTAAATTAGATTCTGCGTAAAATCACTTAAATTACTTAAAAGTGACTATCTGAATGAGCGTACTTTTTTCAAAAGTCATTTTGAGAATCACTTTCAAACAACCACTAATTAATGCATAGTATGGGCCAAAGAACTTTGCCTACGTATACAGCCGACACTAGGTAACTTGCACATTTGACAAGTTTTTCTTGTCGTCAATGGATTGGTTTTGGTTCAAGAAAACATGAAGAATGTATGATGTACATCTGTGTCTCTGTCTTCTGTTTTCTACGCAAGTATGCATACACTGATCACGAGATTAGAACTTGTCATTGGACAATTTCAAGCAATCGAGCTTCTTATGCATGCTAGCTAGGAAGATTGATTTGGTGGGCAACATGTTAGATTGGGTTGAAACTAAACCAAACTTAATCTGTTTAACTTGAACAAATTTGATCTTCATTAAAGGGATTGAATTAGTTGAGTAATAGTAATATTTTTTCATCTTACATCAGCACGACGATTGAAAGTTACTACAATATTGAATTGAATCAACAAGTAATGCTACATAAGTATGTGGTACGCTTATATTGTTGGGATGTTTAAAGGCACATATCCGGTGGTTGAAACTCTCAAACTTTCAGTCCCAAAGATGATCACAGCGGTTATTTATGCTATGGAGAGAAAATAAAATAAAATAAAATACAACGTTTAATGTTTTCAAGGGCCTTTATGCTCAATCAGTTTTAGATTTCTTTGTGTGATTGTTTTGTCTAGGAACTGTTGGAAACTTGGATGAAGACGCTTGTGAAAAGTTATTGGGACAAACAAAGTACAAAGGAACATAAATACAGGGAAACAAATTGCTGCAATCACTGAGCAGCATGGCTACCCCCATCACTCCAATTTGGTACCTAGCCAGTGCCGCAGAACCAAAGATCCTACTTTCCAGTCCCATATGCATTTCATGTACTAATATGAGAGTGTCCCAGTGAATGAATGGCATTCAAAGTCGGCATTTCTTTGGGACCCTAAGAAATGTAGCTTCGGATAACGCTAGTCGTCCGCGAACATGTGAATGATCGTCAGTTGTTGAAACAACGCGTGTGCAAGACGCTCTAAACCCCAAAGTGGGTCGAGGAATTGATTGATATCTGTCATCCGTGAGCATATTAACATGGGGACAATATGGATATTTGACTGGTATTCTTTAACGTTAAGCAATTGGAGCCAGAAGAAACAAATTGTACTAACTGACTAGGCATTAAAATCACCACTTTAATATGGACTTTGTGAATTCAACTACCATTGTCCTTGATTACAGGCATATTAAAATCACATGCAAGAATCCATCATAGTTTCACTTGTAATGCTTACAATTTCCCGGCCAACACCTCCTACTTGCTAGCTCCTCATCTTGGTCAAGTATTAAGAACCTCGGTCATGTCAAGCCCGAACTTCAGGCCCCATCATCATTATTGTTTTGGTTTGAACATTTTTTATCAACAGGGGTGGAGGATTCATACTCCACCACACCTCTCGAACATTGGGAAAAAAAACTTCTAGTTGGCCCTTAACAATCAAATTCAACACAGTAAAAAATGCGTAACCGACTTTTGCAATGTAATTAATTTCCTCAAATGGAAGAGTACAGAACCTGATCTAAGCAAATCGATGATGGTGACATACACAATTGGATGAAGGTAAATCCAATGAACCAACACCATGCGAACACAAGCAGCATGTATTTTTGTATTGGCCACAAAAAAGCATCATGTACAACATGTACAAAGATAAATAATTAGCATCCATCGTATAAAATCTCACCAATACACGAGGCTCTAGTTCCAGTGTCCAACTCTGAAGTGAAATCTCGTCATGTGCTTATCGTACTCAAGACAATCCACAACAGTGAGTCCAATCTAGTAGTCCCAGCCAGATAGTGATCGCATTCCTGTCCTTGTTGTCTCTAGGGGATCCATTTTCAAGTTTTCAGTCTTAGGGTTGGGTTCCTGTCCAGTAAGCACGAGTAGGTCAATTATACACGGGCCTCTAGTTCCTATGTCCAACCCCGAAGTGAAATCTTTTCATGTGCTTATCGTTAAATGCATATTCAAGACGAAGAGGCCCCAACGGTGAGTCCAATCTGATACCGAACCCATAGCCATACCCACTTCCAGGCTTCAGCCTAGCCCCTGCAGGATCCCCTAATCAAACATAATAAGATACAGGTTAAACACATAAAAACTGCCTATCGCAGAAAACAGTTACGGTTCCAAGGATCAAAGAGTGAACGGTCTATTAAACTTAAGAAAGAAATACCAGGCACAGTAGGGCCTGATCCAAGATCCGTGCCATAGTCAGCAAAAATAACTCCTCCAACTGGCCCTATCTGCAACAGAGAAGGGTTTGCAGAGAGTATCAAATATTGCAATCCATACCAAAGACATGATATTCCAGCAGTGATCTGGTAATAAACTAGAAGAGTATAAGTACGACCATTTCCACCACATACCATGGGAAAAGAAACTTCTCCAGAACCAACTGCATATGATCTGCCTGAGCCGACAGCACCTTCTTCATAACCTCTTACACTGTTCGTTCCACCGATAGCAAATGCTTCGTGTGGTGGGAAGTTGCCAACAACGTGGCCACCAGACAAACTAATGATGAAAGCATAGCAAAGTCAAAACCCACAAGAGTGTCATTTTCTTTACTTCGAAAGATAAAAATTACTTACGCCACAAAAAGGAAGATATAAATCACCATAACAAACTGGTTGAGATTTGGGGAGGGATATAAAACTAATAAAATATATGATGTGGATTGCTCCACTCTTGACAAATAGACAACTGACATACCTTAAAAGAAAGCGGGCAGGGCCAATCTGTAGGTCTTTCCTGGCACGAGCATTTGTCCTGTTGAAAAACAACCATTCAGGCAAAACAGGAAGTCCTTGTTCCATGTTGAATACAACCTGAAGAGGACCAGCAAAATGAGTATCAAATACACAGGAACGACGATTTCTTGAGAGAGAAGTGGTGACATTTATAAATGTAAATACAGTGTAAATTGACTAACCATTGAAGACCCCCGATCACCAGACCCCGTGTAGACGCTCTCAAGTTTAGCAAGTAGCATATCATCATGGCTATTGCCACTAAAAAACAAAAAGAAGTACATAAAGTGCATAAGACTATAAGCAGGGATCACAGAAAAATCTAAACTAAGATATCAAAAGAAAACCTGAAGAATATTTACTATATGTTATTTCAGACTCGCACCTTGCAGTTAGGGGACTGCTAAAGAAATCCTTGATAAGAGGAATTCCTTTCTCATCACGCGCACCAGCATGCTGGAACAATAAGAGAGCAGAATATGAGGAGTAAATAATATAAATAAATACAATCAAATGCACATATATCTTCAAATGAAACTTACAAGTTACAACCACCACCCAATGATAAAACTCAGAAAAAAAATCCAAGAGAGGGGTTATATAAAAGTTCAAGAACCTGAAAGATAAGCCCGGCGGTCCCGCTCAACTTTGGCCTTATTGGTCGACTGAATTCAATACCAGCTGTGACGCGACCTATGGTCAAGTTGTTACCATCTTGTTGATTACCATGGATAAGTGTTCCAGGGGTTCTTGAATTCTAGCAAAAGATGAATGAGTCAAACCTCTCATGATTGAGCAATATAAAGCGGTTATAGGGTCAAATCTTTGTACTTGATACAAGACAACAACAAACTACCTGAAGCATTATAGTCCTGGAAGTCCGCATATCGTCTCCTGCAATCCATGGATCTGAATAGTTTATGCGAAATATTGAGTCTATCTGACCCCTCTCTAAAGAAACATGCAGCTTTTGGTTTCTTCCGAACAGATTCCTATGAGAATACGCAAAGCTGCAAGACAAACAAAAGATTGTGTGAAAACTGTAATAATGAAGTCTAAAGATTCCAATGCAAAAAATGAAATGTGCATAAGTAAACAAACCTGAACACTACTAATTAGAGTGTAAAGACAGATGTATAACTATATGTTTATGTACAAATACATAACGTGTACATAAGTTTTTGTCGCTTCATATGATATTAATAGTAAAAAATCCTTTTAAATCCACGGCCTTTTGCATATGAACAGTAACTACTTAGAAGTTAGATACCAGATCTTTCAAACAAATAGTTTTGTGTAAGAAAAGAATATTCATATACAGGAGAAGGTTTAATAAGTGAGCTTTGCAGCAGCACCACTGGTAGTAGAACAGTTACCGAAGTCAGGACCCAAGGCATTAAAATGTTTTAAACTTTACACCGTAAATTTAAACAATGCAGCGCCACCATTGGTAGTAGAACAGTTAAGATAGTCAACAGCCTAGCCAATAAAATGTATTAATTTAACAATCCATATTGCATAAAGGTTAAAGGATGTATTACTTGATGCGAAATGACAAGGATCAACTGTCATCACAAACTTTAATGAACTCAGGTGCTAAATAATATGACAGAGACACCCCTATAGGAGCATAAGATCTAACTAAAGGTTAAGTTCACCCATAAGTCTACCATCTGAGTTTCAGATACTTAAGACCTTAGCTATGCCAAAAGAAGGATTTCAGAATGAAGTGAATGCTCAACATGCTAATATTCAAATCCCTAAAGCTAATAACTAGCATTTTAGTTCTAGATCAAAGAAGAATCTAACCAATCCACACGGAATGAAAAAATGATCTAACTATATCCATTGAATAACGATGAAGAATGTAAAACTTGAAGACTATAACAGCCAAATAATGTGCAAGTAGATTACCTTCCAATCAGTCCTGATAGAGGGCCACTTGTAATTCTGATATTGAAGAATAAAAGTTAGCATTCTGTAAAATGACATTGATAACACACTCAACAATTGGGGAAAAACAAAAAAGGAGTCAATCCCAATGGTCCAATAATTTGACCTACCCGCTTGATATACCCCCACCAGCAGAAAACCCTCCAGATGGCCGCTCAACCACATTCATTACGATATCAACCTTACCAGCATCTAAAATTTCAGAAGAGGTTTAGTGAGCAACCCATTCAAGCACATGCACAATCCCCATGCGGAAAGCGCAATTGCTTAGCATCAACAAACATAAAATCCATGAAACATTAACAAATCTAAAAGCCTCTATGCATATCTGGGTACAGACTATTATGAAGAATGAAATTAATTTACCATACTGATAAAATAATTTTAAACAACATAATTTTCAAATATATTCAAACTAAACTTGTCTTTATCACCTGCTGGCTGGGGTATAATGCTAACATCTTCCATAAGTCCCATTGTTAGTACAGTCTCCACGTCTCTTTTTCCTTGAAGCATACTGTAGACCTATATAGGTATCAACCCAAGTTGCAACTCTTAAATTTAGTGCATTTCTTTAAAAACTTAAGCATAACAACTTTCTTCCGGTACAAATAAGCATAAATTGATGCCAAAGAAATGGAAAATCAAAAGACTTCAGTCACCAAGTGAATATGAAAACAACCAACATATTCAGAAAAATATTAAGTGAGAAAGCAAAAACACCAAAAGGAACAGTATCTCTTCCATCAGCATATACATAATAACTTATGAAATAAAAGAACATACCCAGGGACATCCCTTCAAGTAAATACAGTCTACCCAAATATCTACTAAGAATATAAATATTTTGAATATGAAGAAGATGATACCTGGCCCTTTTTTGTAGTAAGTTGGCGAAGTATGGTTTCAGGCTTTGTTTTCCCTATTGTTGGTTCACCCCTAAACAAGAGCAGAGAAGAATTAGTGAAAAAATCCAGTAATTACCACTCCAGAAGTTTTAATTCAAATGTATCTATACATGCAACATCTGTATACACGAACTCCATTAAGGCAGGGGCTTACGTCTTTCTGTCAAGGAATCGTATGGAGATATTGTTGACCTCAGTTTCTGATACTTGTAACTTAAGAATACCTCCTGAGAGAATCTCAACACCTGAAACCTATAATAATGGAGAAGCTAAGCATGTACTATAGCAAAAGAAAGAAAGTCTATAGAAGTATTAACCCCATCATTGTACAGATGAAAATTGAAAAGGAAAATGGAAAACAGATAAGAGAGCCACCAACCATAGCAAAAAGGCCCCGATCCATGTACCAATCATTGATAGAAGTAATTACTTCATTCAAACGCTTAAGATTAATAATCTTTCCTGCACAACTTGACACCAAAGTCAAAAAATGAATATAAGCCTCTGGTGTCATCAAAGTGGCACCCGCCAGAAAGAAGTGATAGCAAATGCAAACAAATGCCTATAGATAAGTAAGCACATTGAAGAACAACCTTACCATGCCCATTACAGAATGCATCCTTCAGAAACTTTGCTGGAAGAACATTTGCCCCTTCACATACTAGCCCTTGGAATTCCTGGTTTGGTTTTACCTAGCACCACAAGAAGAATAAATATCATTAGTCATACATGATTATGCCATGAGTCTTCATTGCCGACCAAACAAGGACACCAACAATCACTTTCTCTAATTTCAAATACATTTCGGGCAGTGAAAATCTCCATTTATTAGTGTAACAAAACCAACTCTTAGCAAGTTCAAAATGATCAAAGGAGCCACAGCTTCAACCCCCAATCTCAAACACAAAACAAATGCATAAAAGTCATGAAACTCAATAAACCTAACAACATCCGAATTGACAATGCCAAATGAAAAGAAACTAATACTCGCGGAAACTCTTAATTACCACCAAAACTAAAACTTGCAGTGGCCAATCCAATTCAAATTTCACCAACTTGAAAATTTGAATTCCTGAAAGATCAATGCTTCTCGGGCAGCTCAATATCTTCACTTACTAGTGTAAAGCGACCAAATTTAACAAAGTCCAAATTATCAAGGGAGATAACAAATGAGTAATTTTTGAATATATCGAGCAACTTACCAAAACATAATTAGAACCAACAATGCCAACTTGCTCAATATCTTCAATTATTGTAAGGAAACCAACTTTTAGAAAATCCAAATGATCAATGGAGATATCAAACGAGTAATGAGCTCAACCAAAAACATAAACTTGACAACACAATTAGAATAAAAAATGCCAACTGAAAAAACAACTGATCCCAATGCTCAAATTCAATTCAAATTTCGAAAACAAAACCCGAAAAATCCGAAATACCTGAAAGATCAATCTAATGCCGTCCCTTGTATCCACAGCAACCGGCATACAAGACCAGAAATATCCACTATCAATGATCCTATGCACGTCTTCTTGGACCTCACGAACGGTTAGGGCCGAGTTGGGCCGGCAGGCCTTAAGAGCCGCCAAAGCCTCCATTTCCAAGTCCTTCCTCTCGAGCTCTTCTCCGTCCTTGTTCCTCACCAGCACCTCGCTGATCAGAACCCTCTCGTCGTCGCCGCTCCGGCCACTTTTCTCCTCCGGGCGGATCAGCGACAGCGACGCCGAGCAGAGGAGCGGCGACTTCCCGACGAGCTTGCCCTCGTCGGAATTGGCGGGCTGAGATAGAGATAGCGACGCCGAGCAGAGAATAGACGACGGGCTGGGTCGGCGACACTGAGTCGACCCGGTCAGGCGAGCCAGCGGCCATCGTAAAGTTCCGGTCTTGACTGAGTCGATGAGCTGAGTGAGCGAGTTTTTGGTTCGTTGTAACAGAATCGGGAGGTCGAGGTGACGGTTGGGTGGAGGGCGGGGGACTTTGGCGGAAGGGGACGAAGAGAATCGAACGCCGTCGTTTGACGGCATTGTAATGGAATTGAAGGAAAAAAGGGAAGATATAAACCCTAGAGATTTTTGGTTTGAAAATTTACAGGGGGTTTTGGGGAAGAACAAGACGGGAGACACAGTAGTCGAAAGAACGACGGCGGGTCTCCGGGAGGCGGTTTTTGGGCTTTGGATTAGTGGGCTTTTATTACACCGCTGATTTTGAACCCAAAAATGTGTCTCTATCTAGTAGACATTGCGTTCTCTTCATGTGACGAGGAAACGACACTCCACGACACGACTCATTGAGCTCATCGATGTGAAGCGGCAACTCACCGTTATAAGATCTAGTTAAATCTTAATTTGATTCGAGAGAGAATCGAACTCATAATGTTTGGCGCTCTAATTAACTGCCAAATTATCTAAGGGTGTGCTCTAAATATATGGCTTCTTCGGGCATCCAACACATATATTTTGGATTTGTTTACTTAGAAGAGGGAATCGGAAATAAAATTCGAGAATAGGAATAGGAATGGGAATCTGATACACAAGTCCATCTTAGGTATCCAATTCTCATTTCTTGGGGTGTTTTCGCTCTTAAATTGGAGTAGATCCCACTAAAATTTGATTCCCAAGTGGATTAGTAAATTTAGGGTAACCAATAGATCGGAACGATTTTCATTCCTTTCATTCTCATTTCTTGTATATAAACATCATATATACCTCAAGGCCCCTTTGTTACTTTCTTAATTGATTTCTTCATCTAATACTTAGGATTTATTTGTAAGTGATGTTGAAAAGAAACTATGAATTTTAGTAACTTTTTAAGCAGTTTTA
This sequence comes from Spiraea crenata, assembly GCA_033992175.1. Taxonomy (NCBI): domain Eukaryota; kingdom Viridiplantae; phylum Streptophyta; class Magnoliopsida; order Rosales; family Rosaceae; genus Spiraea; species Spiraea crenata. The sequence continues at coordinate 1,609,933 of JAVBHV010000022.1, forward strand.
TGAAGAATTATATTTTTTAATACATACAAACTTATTATAAACTGGCCTCACCGCACACGCTTACGCGTGTGTGACAGGCTTTTTTCTCATTACAGGAGCTGCGCACCACATCACGGGCATGCTTTTGCTATTCATCTCGCGTTTGCTCGGCATATCTTTTCCATTTTCCATTTGCCACTACCACTACCACACACTTGAATAACTTGTTGAACACCATGTTGAACACCATGCTGAACATCTTATTGAACATTTTGTTGAACACCTTAAAGAACACCGTGTTGAACACAATGTTAAACACATTGTTGAATACCATGTTGAACGCATTGTTGAATACCATGTTGAACACCTTATTGAACACCGTGTAGAAAATTTGAACAACATGTTGAACACTTTGTATGTTAAACACCATGTTGAAGACCGTATTGAACACCTTATATGTTGAACACTGTGCTTGTATGTTGAACATTTTGTTGAACACCAGGTTAAACACTATATTGAATACGTTGTTGAACACCTTCTTAAACATCATGCAGAACACCATGTTGAACACCTTATTGAACACTTGTAGAACACCATGTTCAACACCTTATTGAACACCATGTTGAACGCCATGTTGAACACCATATTGAACATTTTGTTGAACACTTTGTTGAATACCTTGAAGAACACCGTGTTGAACACTTTCTCGAACACCATGATAAACACTTTGTTGACAAACCATGTTGAACACCATGAAGAAGACTGTGTTGAAGACTATATTGAACACCTTGTTAAACAATATGTTGAACACCTTGTTGTACACCGTGTAGAACACCATGTTGAACACTTTTTTGAACACCATGTTAAACACTATGTTGAACACCTTGTTAAATACTTTGTTGAATACCATGTTAAACACCTTGTTGAACACGTTGTAGAACACTTGAAGAACACCATGTTTAATACCATATTGAATACATTGTATGCTGAATACTTTGTTTAACACCATGTTGAACACTGTGTTCACATCATGTTGAATACCTTGTTGAACACCATGTTAAACACCTTATTAATACCGTGTAGAACATTTGAAGACCACCATGTTAAATACTTTGTATGTTGAATATCTTGTTTATAATTTTGTTGAACATTTTGTTGAACACCTTGTTGAACACTTGTAGAACACCATGTTCAACACCATATTGAACACCTTATTGAATATCATGTTGAATACGTTGTTGAACACCTTGAATAACACTGTGTTGAACACCTTGAATAACACTGTGTTGAACACTTTGGCGACCATCATGTTGAACACCTTGTTGAACACCATGTTAAACACTTTATTGGACACCTTTTTGAATAAAGTTTCAAACACTTTAAAGAACACCATGTTGAACACAATGTTACACGCAATATTAAACACCTTTTTGAACATCATGTTTAACACCTTATTAAACACCATGTAGAACACCTTGTTGAACACTATTTAAACACTTTGTTGAACACCTTTTTGAACATCATGTTGAACACCTTATTGAACACCATGTAGAACATCTTATTGAACACATTGTTGAGCTCCTTAAAGAACACAGTGTTGAACACTTTGTCGAACACCATGTTGAATACCATGTAAAACAAGTTGTTGAACACCATGTTGAATACCGTGTAAAACACCTTCAACAACGCCGTGTCGAACACCATTTTACACACAATATTGAACGCTTTATTGAACATTATGTTGAAAACCGTGTTGAACACTATGTTGAAAATTATGTTGAACATCATGTTGAACACTTTTTTGAACACCATGTTGAACACCTTGAAGAACACCTTGTTGAACCTCATGTAAAACATCTTGTTAAACACCTTGTTGAACCCCACGTTGAGCACCATGACGAATATCTTGTTGAACACCTTGAAGAACACCATGTTGAACACCATGAAGAACACCTTGTTCAACATCTTGTTAAACACTATTTTGATCATCTTGTTGAACACCTTGTTGAACACTTGTAGAACACTATGTTCAACACCTTGTTGAACAACATGGTGAACACCTTGTTGAACATCATGGTGAACACCATGTTGAACACCATGCAGCACACCATGTTGAACATTTTATTGAACACCTTAAAAAACACCTTGTTGAATCCCATGTTGAACACCATGTTGAAAACCTTGTTGAACACCATGTTAAATACCTTGTTGAACACTATGTTAAACACTTTGATGAACACCATGTTAAACACTTTGTTGAACACATTGTTGAACACCATGTTCAACATTTTGTTGAACATCATGTTGAACACGATTCTGAAAGCCATGTTGAACACCATGCTGAACACCATGTTAAACATCTTGTTGAAAACCTTGTTCAACACCTTAAAAAACACCGTGTTGAACACTTTGTCGAACACTATGTTGAACATCTTGTTAAACACTTGTAAAATACCATATTCAACACCTTATTAAACATCATGTCGTTGTTGAACACTATGTTGAACACGTTGTTAAACACCATATTGAATACAGTGTTGAACGCCTTAAAAACACAGTGTTGAACACTTGTTGTAAACCTTACAGAATACTATGTTGAACACTTGTAGTACACTTTGTAGAACAATGTGTTAAACACCTTGTAAAACATTGTGTTAGACATTTATATTATACCTTGTAGAACACTGTATAGAACACTGCGTTGAACACATATACTATACCTTGTAGAATACCGTGTAGAACACTTGTAATACATTGTGTAGAACACTTGTAGAACACTGTGTTGAACACTTGTAGAACATTGTATTGAACACCTGTAAAACAGTGTGAAACAGTCGTAGAACACATTATATAACACTTGTGGTACACCTTGTAGAAAATTTGTAGTATACTGTGTACAAAACTTGTATAACACTTGTAGTACACCTTGTAGAACAATGTATATAACACTACGTTGAACACTTGTACTACACTTTGTAGAACACCATGTGTTGAACACTTTTAGTACATCTTGCGGAGCATTGTGTTGAACACTTGTAGAACACTGTATGAAACAGTCGTAGAACACCTTATAAAACATTTGTATTACACCTTGTAAAACATTTGTAGTACACTGTGTAGAAAACTTGTAGTACACATTGTAGAACTCCTTATAAAACACCTTTAGAACAATGCGTTGAACTCTTGTTGAACACTGGTGTTGAACACTTATAGAACACTGTGTGAAACAGTTGTTGAACACCTTATAAAACACTTGTAGTACACTGTATAGAGCACCTTGTAAAACACTTGTAGAACACTGTGTTAAACAATTGTAAAACACTGTGTTAAACACTTATAGAACACCATGTTTGACACCTTTACAACACTATGTTAAACACTTGTAGAACACTGTGTGAAACAATTGTAGAACAGCTTATAGAACATCGTGCAGAACTTGAAGTATACTGTGTAACACACTTGTAGAACACTGTGTAAAGCACCTTGTAGAACACTGTATAGAACACGTTATAGAACACTTGTTGTACATAGTGTAGAACACTTATAGAAGACCGTGTTTAACACCTTTAGAACACCGTGTTAAACACTTATAGAACATTGTGTGAAACATGTGTAGTACAGTACGTAAAATATCGTGTAAAACACTTGCAGTAAATTGTGTAGCACACTCGTAGAACTCTTTGTAAAATACTTATAGAATACCGTGTAGAACACTTGTAGGACACTTATCAAACACCATGTAGAACACTTGTAAAACACTTGTAAACACTATGTAAAACATTTGTACAACACCATGTAGAACATCGTATACACTTATAGAACACTTTGTAGAACACCATATATAACACTTATAAAACACCTAATAGAACACCTTATAGAACACCATGTAGAACATCGTGGTCGTCTTCCTCCTCGCCTTCGCGGCGGTGGTGGATATTGGTCGTCGTCATCGTTATCTTCATCTTCGTCATCTTCCTCCTCTTCTTCATCATCGTCGTTTGCCTCGTCATCGACGATGTCAATGACATTGACAATGGCTTTGTCATCGGCGTCATGGCTTGGGTTTTGGAGATTCGCCATGTAAGAGAGATGAGGAGGAGAGGTGTTAGGGGGAAATGAGTGGCGGAGATAGTTATTTTGGATTGCTGATGAATTTCTGCTAGATTTAGCCCATAAAGGGGAGTGAGCTATGATGGTCTTTTTAGGGTACTTTAGCTCTATAACAATACTATAATGTACCTATATACTGGGCTATATGCATATTATATGAGAGAGAATTATAGTGTCTCTATGATACCCATATAATATATTTTTAAGATGGCTGGGCATTTGGATCGAAAAACCAGGACCGCACCGAAAATCATATCAAAATTTACCGATTGACCAAAAAGTCAACAGAATCGGTACTGAAACCAGATTAAACCAGCCTCAATTGGGTTGGGACCAATTCTTGAAATACAAACCCACCGAGTTACCAGACCGGACCAAGTATTATAAATTTATAATTAAATTGAAAAGATAGATCTAGCAAAAGCGAGACAAATACCAAGAGCGTTACAATGCGGCGCGAATCGCCCGTGATGTGGCGCACAGCGCCCGTGATGGAAAAAAATATTACACATGTGCTGTGAGGCTAGTATGAAATAAATCTGTTGATTAGATAGATGTGAAATGAAATGAATCTGTTGATTAGGTAAGTTTACAAAATACCTTATGATAAAGTACATATAAGTCTTAAGCAATTGTTTCATTTCTTTCATATATGAGGCAGAGAAACATAGTTGTACCGCTTATCAATTTTATGCTAGCGTGGAACATGCTAGATTCAATTAGCAAGAAACATAAAACCAAAAGATACAAACCAAAGTAGATAAAGTGAAGTTAGACCAACAAATATTGAGTTGTTCTCTTGCTGAAATCTGTACACTTGCCTTATCAGTTTGTGTAACCAAATCAACTTGCACTGTACAACAAAAATTGGGGATTATGTATTGTCCTTCACAAATCTGATCAACCTTCTATGGAACTGAATATGCACATACCCAAATCCACAGTAAAACTTTCATATGCATTCTGTAAAGCCAGAGCAACCGAAGGAAAAGTCAAAATTGATTAAATATGCTAGGAGAACAATAACTAAAAGTCTCTCGAATGTTGCAGTCCCTATTTTCAAGCATGTAATCCAAATGCAATGGTCTGCCATCACACCCACAAAATTCAAGCAGGAAACAATAGTGATAAAATATTTCGTACCAAAATTCAAGCAGACCAAGATCAAAATAATTGTTAAAAATCACTGTTGATTGAGGTATATGAATCACCTTAAAGGTTGAAACCTTTTGAAGTAATTCCTTCACGAAAGCAAACTGCATTAGAGTATGGAATAGATCAAGAAGAGCTGAGGAAAATTGCAGAAAATGAAGCAAATAGGGCAGGGCTCCTCTAACCGTTTTAAGATCGTTTTCTCTCAAATCAAAATCAAATTAAACAGCCCACTAAATGTGCCAAATTTGACGACTTTGCAACTATTTAATTTGAGAAATCAACATTAACCCAATACCAAAGTATTTCTACGTTAACCATTCCACGTAAAAATTAAACCCAAAGCAAGACACTTGATCGAAAATAAACAATTACAATTGAAAGCACATGACGAACCAAACGATAGCCAGGAACTAAAGCCTTACTCACCTATTGAAAAAATTCAATTTGTAAGAGAATATTGAAAATCAAATTGAGAAAGATGGAAAAGACTGCCAGATGAAGAATTGATTAAGCATTACCCTTGAAGCAAACTAAGAAGCTTAAACCCTTGAACAAAAAAAAAAAAAAAAAAAAGACTTTTGAAGGGATTAAGCTCCCCTTTTGCTTTGAATGCATATTTCATTCATGAAATCAATTGCATACATTCTCACTCCATGTTCTTCATCTTGTGTTATTAGCTTGTGTTATTAGTTTGATGAACCAACATTGCATGCACGAACATCCCAAAATCGACATGAATATTTTAAAGAAACCAACATCAATATTAAACTCATGGATTAAGTATTCATCAATTACAAAACCTGCTAAATTGAGAGAGATATGAGAACAACAATAAAGGGCTGAAAACAATACCTTGGGTTTGCTTAATTCTTCAACTGCGCATAAACACCACCAGTGCCCAAAGTCTGTTAATGGCTGCACCACACAATACTTGACAATTACAGATTGAAACTGAACCACTTTTTCCATTCCGGAACCCCAAGTTCCAATCCCATACCCTTCTATCAAAATAGTATGAGTCTAATTCTCACAGCATTAAAATTTGCAGATGATAAATAGAGATAGAAATTTAAAAATAATAACATAGGAATATAGAGGCATAACCATATAGAAGATGAAATCGCAGTGAAGCTGCTCCATTCCGCATCTAAAACACCAAGGGAAGAATTAGCAAATGAGGTCAAGAAAAAGCTTGTTTGAATTTGGAATAAAACATTGAAGTACCCACACAGTGAAATTGAAGTTGTCAGTTTTAATTTTGATATTGTTTTGATATCACACTATCAAATTTATTATATTAGCAATACACATCATCCATAAGCTTGAGATGAAAACTCAATACACAACAACAACCATAAAGGGCTGAAAATAGTACCTTGGGTTTGCATAATTCTTCCACTGCTCACAAACACCACCAGTGCCCAAAGTCTGCACAATGAAAGAACTTGGCAATTACATATTGAAATTGAAACCACTTTTTCCATTCTAGAACCCCAAGTTCCAATCTCATAGTACCGCCTAATTTGAAATTAAACCCCAAGTTCTCAAAATCATTAGTAATTAGCCAAAAAGTTCAGAAATTTGGATCCTTCGTCAACACTGAAGCGTCTATTAAATTTGGTTATGTTCTTTATAACAATTCAAGAACTTACCAAAAGCTCTTGCTGCTTCTTTGTCAAATCGTTGTCGATGGCGGCGCACAGGACGCTGCGGAGGAGGAACCTCTCCCCTCTCTGCAACGCGCCAGATTGGATTTTCTTTCTCTTTGAAATTGTGGGTGATTTTGCGTTTGCTGTGTGGGAGGCGGAAGCGTTCGAGGTGAAGAAAGGAGGCGCGTACGTGGTTTTTTCTTAATTGATCTCTTTGATAGTTTTGCCCCCATTTTTTCACCAACTACCATTTACATTGTGCTTTACATTTAAGGACAATTTCAATTTTACATTAAATTTTACTATTCTCAACTACTAAATTCACATCGCTTTAGAGATACCACTAAATTAATTAGTCAGGTACGGAGCGGAGAACTACATGGATTGTTGTGGTATGAGATTATTACCGTTTGTCCGGATCGGGCCAGCCCATGAAAGGCGATTTAAAAAACAGCCCAAAACCGGCATCAAGTAAAAAGCTCGTCATCGTCCCCCCAAAAAATTTGAAACCAAACTCGCGCATTATCTGCAACTCCAGTGAATCAAAATCTATGGCGGAAGTGTGAAAATGGCGGCGATCGAGAAGCTTCTGGTGCAGATGTTCGAGAGGAAGACCTGGATCGTCAACCAAGCAAAGCACCAGGCGTACTTGTTCGAGCAACGCCTCGCCTCCAAATGCCTCATTGACGGAATTGCCCCCCCTCCGTGGCTTCTCTCCTCCTCCTCCGGCGGCCCCAACAATAACGGTCGGTGCTACTTTCCAACTTTCATTTTCTTCCATTTCAAAATTTTCGAATTAGTTCGCGATTTGGATATTTACTGATTTTGTAATTCGAGTTAAAATGAGGAGTTGGGTTTCGATTATGGATTGCTCATGTGTTAATTATAGGCGCGATTGGCTCAAAAAATGAGAACGCATTGTTGATTTTTTGGATTTCGGATGAAAAAGTTTCGATCTTGTTTCGTTTTATTATCAATTCATTTCCTTCTCACTTCCAGTCATATGATTTTCACAAGATATGTGTGGTTTTGGGAGGCCATAGGGTTGGAGAAGTGAAAAAGTTTCTAAATTGATTCGGTTTCGGTAGCAATTCAGCTCTTCTTCGATAGAGCATGCCATAACAGTCTCGATTTTCCCTTAGAGGATTGTGTCTTTGTGTAATTCAGAAACTTTTAGTAGCAATTAAGATTGAGATGATGAAGAAATGAAAACCAGGTTTATAATAGAGGATTGTGTCTTTGTGTAATTCAGGCTACTATCAATTTCTTGGTCCTCTGCTTGGTTGCTCGGAAACTTTTATGCTTTCGATACATTTGCAATTTGAGCAATGCAGGAAGTGATTGTGACAAGTAATAACTGAGAGTAGTTTTTGTGAAAGTACATTTGGGTATGCTGTATGTTGCTTGTAGGCATAAATATGCAATGTCCTTGTGCTTGATGTTCATTGGCTGAATCAAGAATGTTTTGATTTTTTAATCACAGAGTTAAACATAGAAGAGCCTATTTCAGGAGGTCCACTCCCTTGGACACAGCCTGAAGTCCGCTTAACTGGTAGTCGTTCCTGTTTGTTTGACAATCCAGTTCCCACAACTGTCAACTGGGAGCTACCAAATGGTTCGTGCACTGAACTGCACAGTTTTGAGAAAGGTTTTCGTACAGAAGAGAAGGTATCAGTTTTGCCACAGTGCCCTACAAGTAATGTTGGGTGTGTCTCCAACAGCGTTCCTCATCAAGATCCAGCTTTATCACTTGATAGAGTTCAAAGATCCAAGTCCAGGCAGAGAGCTCTGGAAATCCGCAACAGTGCCCGTAAAAGTTCTTCACGAGGTAAGAACATTGTTAATGGCGACTCTGGTGGAGCTTTTGGATCTGCGATATCTTCCCTACAATCTGATCATGTTGATGAGCTGAACTTAGTCAAAGCTACTGTTATAAGTGATAACATTTGCGTAGTGGAAGAAGCAAAAGTAGGGGAATTTCAAAGCAAGGAAAGCAGTGCTGACATCCCCTCTAGCAAGTCTCGTCATGCAAAAAGAAATCGAATATCTGGTAGAAGTTCTGTTCAAATTGAAAGGGATCTAGACATACATGCAGTGAATTCAACACATTCTTCAGACATCCCAAATGTTGCAGATCATTATGATGGTAGAATGAGAAGCACAGATAATCATTGTGCTACCGAGGGAATGTCGCAACCTATTAATGTCCATGCTTTGGTCCATAGAAGTGGAGCAAATGGAAATTCTGTCTCATCAGTATACCAGATATCTGATGATCAAAAGGATGCAATTGTGGATGCTTTTCTAGAAAATGGCCCAACTCAGAACATTTCTTTGATAGATAACTCAAATGGCTTGCAGATAGCTAGAGAAAGTTCAGTTGAAGAAGGCCTGGTAAAACAAGAACTAATGGAATCTAATTTATCTGATGTTATTGTGGCAAAATCAGCTGAATTGGTCTCAAAAGAAAATGCATTGGATTCTTATGCTGCTGGTAATTCTATAATACCATCAGATTCTGATATTGCTATGGTTTCCTCACCTTGTTCTGTTAGAAACCCGGATGCAAAGAATCTTACAGTTGAGAATCTTTGTGCTAATTCCTTGGATGAGACAGACAGTAACTTGGCTCGGCTGTTTATATGTTCACACAATTCTCCAGATTATGGGCAGGACAATATTATTAATAACAGTGATGTAGGCTTGAAGTCATCTGAATGCCATATTACAGATAAATCCAAATCCAAGGGGGGAAGTTGTAGCTCTTCTATGCAGGGTTCATGGCCTCAGCATAACACAGTTGATGACCTGTCTGCTTCACGGGGCTTGATAGAAAAGGTTCATCCCACTGTTAATAGAGATTCTATTTGTGGGGACTTAGGGAATGTAGAATCTAGTCCAAAGGCTGAATTACAATCCCAATGCCTTTCAATTTCTAGGGAGGGTGTTCTGGAATCAATTATCAGTAAAAGTACCGTTCTAGAAACACATCAAACTGAAGATCACTACTTGATAGAGACGTATAAATCTTCACCTGAGGTACATATGAAACAGGTAATCACCTTTCTGTTGCGAATTGATTTTATTTCATAACTCTTTCTTGGATAAGCTAATGCCCTTATATCTTTGTTATTCTATTTAGTAGTCTTGTTTTATTTGGGACTTTATATATTTACTTCATCTCTTATATTAGACGGGTTGATTATCTGCTTTAATTTTCTAATGCATGAGAATTTTTATGACAGTGTGAAATCAACTTGGGAAGGGGGCATGAAAGTGCGAAAGTAGCTTTCACTGTTATGATTGAAGCGTTTGAAGAGTCTCTTAACTTAAGTATGGCGAAACAGGCTGCTGGCACTTCTCAAGATTGTTTGATGGAGGAAAAAGCTGTAGTAAATCCTTCTGGCGTTCTCATTGATGCAGGGTGTCAATGCATAGAAGGGAGGCATGCTTCACTTCCTCTTAGAGATAATCCTACTCTAGAAAACGTTGAACATTTGACTTGCAATGGCAAATTGTCATATCTATCAGTTGGTTTTCCACATGGCCAGTCTTTGGAGTTGGTGGGTGTTGATGATAATAAGCCTGAGCTTGAGGGGTTCGTTTTGGAAACAGATGATGAACCAAAAAGCTTTGCTGGAGAGAGAGTTAGCTTTGACCAGTTTAACACAACACTGGAACGGGCCAGCATTCTGGAGCAAATTTGCAAATCTGCTTGTGGGCAAACTCCAGTAGCATGCTCTTCAGCTTCATATAGGTTGCATAAAGTTCCAGATCTCTATGCTTCTGGTCCAACTAGGCTTCTAGAGGGTGTAAATATGAGGACCACCTTTCCTATAAATTTTTCTGTCAAACAATTAGAGGAAGGTTATAGTTGCTTGAGTAAGGAAGATTTTCAGGAATTTGAGGGAAGGCCCTATTCTGAATGCCTACAAAACTATAGTGGTCAGTCTGGTTGGGATATTAAGAAACCTTCTACATCTCCAGTTGGGAAATCCGGTTCAAGTACAAGTGGTTCAAGGAAGCGACAAAGTCCAGAACTTCCCTGCATTGGTGAAGAAATTGAGAATACAGATGAGGTAGCTGATACTTTCCGTGATGAAAGAGTACCTCTTGCTGATATTGATGAAAACTCAAACCTTCTTGCATCAGTTTCTAAAGCTGAACAGTATGAAAATAGATTTAGTCTAGATTCTGTGAATACTGAATACAGCTTACTGGGGACTCATAAGAGTTTCAAAAAGAAGCTTGGAGTCCAAAACAGCAGCAAGAGAATATATAAGAATAAACAGAACCGGAGCATATCTCGAGTAAGAAGTGATGTTAAGAAGACCACTACATTAGTTCGTAACAGGCTCAATAAGCAAGACAATATAGTGTCCAGCATGACTTCCTTCATTCCATTTGTTCGACTGAAACAAGAATCTGCAGTTGTAACAGGTACTTTCTTACTAGTAATTTCAATCGTGATACTATAGAACTTTGTATTCCTGCAGGTTTCAACACTACTTCACAGGGCTAGGTTTCAACACTCCTTCGTAGAGCTGGATCAACACCATTAACTGTTTGAATTACATATACAAATTCCAAATGACTAAATTTAGATTGTTCATCATAATGGTGTGTGGAAACTGCATTATAATATGGACCAACATTTTGTTTTGAATGGCGATTTGGAGCTATAAACAGTTTCACATAGCTGCAATCATTTAAATTTTAATTCAAGGGCATATTTGAAAGTCCCAGGAAAGTTGAGCTGCCATAATTCAGTAATTCATGTCTAAATCTATCATGCCAGAAGGAAACAATGGTTCACCTGTTGGTTGATTGAACCATTATAAATGTCAGTTAAACATTGTGGGTTCTCTTTCTCTTCTTTGTTCTTCTTGCTCTACAATGATCTGGTTCAGTATTTTGAGCTTCTTGTAGGGAAGAGGGACATCAAAGTGAAGGCCTTGGAGGCTGCTGAAGCTGCAAAGCGTATTGCAGAAAAGAAAGAGCATGAACGCAAGGTAAAAAAGGAAGCCTTGAAGCTTGAGCGGTCTAGAATGGAACAAGAGAATATTAAGCAGTTGGAGCTGCAGACAAAAAAGAAAGAAGAAGAGAGGAAGAAAAAGGTGGCTGATTTAGCAGCAGTGAAGAGGCAAAGGGAAGAGGATGATAGGAAGGAGAGAGAAAGAAAAAGATTGCGTGTAGAAACTCGGAGACAGCGGAGAGGACATGAAATGAAGTTACCTGCAGAGAAAGAAGAGAAAGAGAGGAAATTCCAGGCCATGGTATGATTCTATGTGGACACATGGTACTATATTTATCTCTCTGCTAGTTTAGAAATCACATTTAATATTAGCTGTCTTATATAGGGTGGAAAAGGAAATGCGAATAAGGAATTTAAGGATGAAACAGCGCTTCAGAAAATGGAAGAAGAAGAAAAGGGATATAACCATTGCAGGAACATTTCTGAGACTGATCCTAGGACTTCCAGGGTATCAACAAGTAATTCTAGAAGAGAAAGTAGTGTCCATGAAGAGTTCTGTGATTCCCTGAATAATTTTGGATACAGCGCAGAGGTAAATGCTAATGACTTTTCAAAATTGGTACTCACCACATATTGGCAGATTTACTTGTATGTTGTACCAAGCAGGAGGCAAAATCACATATTCCTCTCATCTAAAATAACATTACTACATGTACGTTGAGATTTCACTTTTGAAAAACAGTTGTGAGCTTTAGCTGCAGGGTGGAGCAGTGTCACTAACTGTCATCTTAGCATGACTTTTATCTCTGTTATTATAGTTTGCATTGGATCTTTAAGTACTAAGTCCTTTTAACTATTTTCAGGTCTGCATTTACTATCTCAGTTTAGCATATCATAAACTGAAATTGAACCACCTTTGGAAAGTTTCCATACATGTTAATATCTTCATACGTTGTGTGCATTTAATTTGTCTTTGCATCCTCGTGATAATATTACCTGTTCTTTTTAAGGTACTGTGCAATTTAGACAAAGCAATAGAAATTGAGAATTCGGCTGCAGTAGAAATAAGTCAAGAGCAGTCTTATGACATCTCTCCCTTCAAAGAATCAGATGATGAAGACGAAGATGAAGATGCTGATGATGTAATACGAAAAACCAAATTCACTCCTTCGTGGTCAAGGTATACTGTTTGCTTTTGTCGTTGTACATGAAATATGGTATTCAAACGATAGAGCACTCCAATAACCTTTGTGGTATGTGTGGAAGGCATAGACTGTGTATAGGTTGAAGCTTTCAAATCTGGTTCTCCGCCTTTAGAATTCACATATTGTTGGTTCTTGTGTTTGACAGTAAAACCTGCCTCGCTCTGGCTGTTTCTAGCCAGAGTGGAGTAGAACCGGAGGCAATCTTCCCTCCAGAAAGCTTTTGCAGCATATCTGAAGGTATTTTTATGGTTCAAAGCCTTGATCTATAGTAACTATTTCTTTGGCCTTTCGGCTAGTCAATGTTGAGGTATTGCTGGACTAAATTCTATACATTATTTTGTAGTCCTCTTGCCACGGATGCATCAGCTAAACTAGTGGCTTCAATGCATTCTTCAGTGATCTAGTGCAACAGCTATTTGTCAAGAAGAGGTAATATTACCTCTCATCTCATTTTCCTTAGTGGAAATCCACTCTGTCTATATGTCATCACTCCATTGACACTAATCTACGACTACGAGAGACTTGCATGAAGCGGGAATGTATGTCCCCCTACTAGACATAAGTTTTTCCTCTTGGTGTAAATGTCGGGGAGAAACTTTTCTTCTGTAAAATGTAACATGCCCTTGGTTACTAGGGTTGCCGTCTCATGAAAAAAGTGATCCTCAAAATACATTACATTTCGACGAAATTCTACTTTCTTTCAGATCCATTGCCAACATATGGCCAATGCTTCATTTAAGGAAACACTTCGTGCTTCTCTATGTTGATCCTTCATCAAATGCAGTTTTTAACGAAAAACAATTAACAAATTGATTGTTTTTTAAACTCAAAAATGGCACCATCGATCATCTCCTTCTTCATGCCTTTGGTGATCACTAATAAGGTACCCGTTCTAGCATTATTTTCCAATGGGAATTTATATTCTCACCCAACAATTCTCTCCCCACACCTATCATTCATATGAATTATGTAATTACTTTTTTATTCTTTTATAAAATTACACTTAAACCCTAAAAGATGTAAAATAAAATAAAATATTTCTCACCACACCCAGGCTATCAAACAAAACTCTTCCAATTCTCAAACAACGTGATTATTCCATTCTACACAATCGACAAGCTTACTTAGAGAGAAATTAAGAATCTCTTGACGAATGGAAGGTAAAATCGAAAGAATCTCATCAGTTTGACATCTCATCAGTTTGATTTAAAATTATTGGCATGAATTTGAATATGATAGTTGTGCAGGCAACCTTTTGGTGATGAGGTGGTGTCTCATGGACAAATCCACCGCTTGGTGATGAGGGGGTATCTCTGTGTAAGTTTTTTGATTAGGGGCTTTTTTGGAACTAAAATGGGTGTAAGGAGAAAATTTAACTACTAAAATAAGTGATGGTGTTTTAGATTGGTGTGTTGAGAATGGTGGAATCCTCCTTTTCCAATTATGTAATGTTGGTCCAAATAAAGCCTTCATACCCCAGCTTATACACCAATTACGGCAAAAATTCTATTTTTATAGCATCAAATAATACTTTGGACAAATTATGATATCTCGAGCGTTAAGAAAATTCATTCCTCTCTACTTCTATTCCAATTTACTACATAAAAAACATGATCAACCTAATTCGATTTCCATCTTGTAGCTTAATTCCGCACTTCGGAGTTTGGGCCGTATATTGTTGGGCTGCGTATTGTTGGGCCGGCTCGTCACCGAATTCATTTCAGCAAACGACGTCGTTGATTAATCCATTTCATTTCTACCTTTGGTCAGAAACTCGAAAAACAATCTCTCACAGACCAGATGTTCAGACGATGATGGACGCTCAACGCCCGGCGACGGCGCTCGCACGTGCCCTCGCACGTGCCGTATCCACCTCCGTCGCCGCCGCAGCTCAGCAACCGCCGCCGCCGTCGGCATTCCCGCTGAAAAACGTCACGAAATCAAACTTCGAGGCGGCTCTTGCCGAGCTTCGCTGCCACATCGCCGCCGCGGACTTCGTCGCCGTCGACCTCGAGATGACCGGAATCACCAGCGCGCCGTGGCGCGACTCGCTGGAGTTCGACCGCGCTGACGTGTGCTACCTGAAGGTGAAGGACTCGGCCGAGAAGTTCGCTGTGCTTCAGTTCGGCGTCTGTCCCTTCCGATGGGACTCGTCCAAGCGCTCCTTCATTGCTCATCCGTACGTTTCCTTTTTCGTATTTCTTAGTTTCCTTTATTAGTAACTTCGTTTGCTTAGAAGAAATTTTGAGTCTTTTGCTTATTTCGTTGTGTTTGGAGTTAAAAAAAAAAAAAAAAAGAAAAAAGAAGCTCAATTGTTGAAGTTTTCTGATAAATGCAAGTAAATTGAACTATTAGAAATCAAAATTGAAGCTTTTTGGCTGAAAGTTGAGATTTTTAGCCTAATCAGAAGCTTTAGTTCAACATAGTTTGTAGCAACTGTCACAGTACATTACATTTGGATGGAGTGAGCTTGTGTACATGCTTTTTGATTTAGTTTCTATTGTGTACTCTTCAGGCACAACTTCTATATCTTTCCGCGTCAAGAACTTCCGGTCACAAGCCCGGCATATGAGTTTCTCTGCCAGACTACATCAATTGGTTTCTTGGCTAAATACCAGTTTGATTTCAATGTATGCATACATGAAGGTAGTGCAATTGTTCTATTGTTCTCTTGAAGTAAGGACTAAGATTATGTGATTGTCTGGATTTTTTGTGTGTAGCCGTTACCGTGATACGTTTGGTTTGTGAGATTGAACTGTTGGAAAATTCCAGGAATATCTTATTTATCCAGAATGCAAGAAAGTGAAGCACTGAGGCGTTTGTGTTTAACTTATGAGGATGAACTATTGGCTAAATGGTCAAACCTGAAAGAATCTGCCCACAAACCAGCGGTGAAGATAGCTGACACTCTCTTCAGTGAACGGATGAAAAGAACATTCACTGAGTGGCGTGAAGGGTTGTTGGGAAACAATAATGGAGGATTACAGTTTCAAGGAAACTCAAACGACTCCCAACAACAGCTAGAAACCATTTTCTTTAAGATGCGTCCCGCTTTGAGTCTCAGTGGATTCACTTCTCATCAGCTTAGGTTGATTCAAACGGTAATTTTGCTTTTACATTTTGAACTTCTCCCATAAAGCTGTTATTTGGGTCTGGTCAATCTTGGATACGTTGTCCAGAACAAGATACTAGATAGAATTTGGAATTTCCTCAGATGAATCAAACTTACTCTATTCACCTTGAGCTTGCATTGTCGAGGAAGAATAACTTTCGACCTGGTTTCAGTTTTGTTCCTCTAGTACTTTCTTTTACTTTTTGTAATTATACTTAGATGGATTCCTGTAATGATATGAGGAACATTAAATTTTTTATTTTTTTTTGTTTGTCATGGTTTTACAAAGCTGAATATTAAGATGAACTCATGCAGGCCATTGGAAGGCATTTCCCAGATCTTTTTTATGTTCAAGTAGATGGTGAAAAGTCATGTCAACAGCAACTAGTTGTTCGTACAGATTCCGAGTATGACAGGGAGTTACTTATGGTATGTACCAGAAAGATCTGATGTGAAATTTCGACAAGTTCTGCAAATCTGTAGCATCACTTAGTATGTTTACTCCGTCAAATAGTTTTAGATCTCCAATTAAATTTTTAATATTTTTGTTTTTATTTGAAAATTTGACTTCCAAAGGTCTTGGTGCTTCAAAATTTGTGTTTCTTACGAAATGGAGAGATAAAAAGAAACTTAAACATTTCTCTTATGTTGATAGTTAAATGTGGGGAGAGACAGTAACAAGAGGAGATTGCTGGATCTTCACTTTCGACAAGATCTGCTTTTTTCCTTGTGTCCAAAAAGTGGAGAATATGAGTGACTGAAATTTCTGTGTTGTTTAACTTTTAATACTCCAAAATGCCCCCAAGTAAAGTTTTATCAATTCCTATCCAAAGAAACATAAGAGATATGACATCTTCTTTCTGCTCTCTCCTAACTGGAATTTGCAAATACAGTTCTCCTTCGAAATTCATAAACAAATGCAATAGATTTGGCATTTAACTAGTCAAGCATGACCATGTTGAAATTGCAGTGTGGACAAACAAAAATTGTCACAATAGGAATTATGCATTTTTGTTTTGATGTGATATTATCTATGCTTCAGTTTCTGACCACAAACTTTTGCAGAAAGAGGTGAAGGATGAGCATCGTAGACAAGCAGAGGTGAAGGTTCAAGCTGCAGTTGGGTTTCGTCACGTTATTGACCTTCTTTCCTCAGAAAAGAAGCTGATAGTTGGACACAATTGCTTTCTGGGTATAAATGTCTGTGCTAGTTTTGTAGACAGGTTAATTCAATTTTATAGAACTAAGATGGGTTCTTGCTGTTATACAGATATTGCACATATATACAGCAAATTTGTTGGCCCTCTTCCTTCGACCTCTAAAGAATTTGTCTGTTCAGTTAACAAGAGCTTCCCGCACATCATTGACACCAAAGTGCTCTTGAATGCTAATAATGTGCTCCAACAACGGATGAAGAAGTCCCAAACATCACTTTCCTCAGCATTTTCCATGTTGTGTCCTCAAATTGCTCTTGGGAAGAAAAGCACTGATCAGGCATTCCCATTGTGTGTCAAAGTTGAGGTTCAAGTAGATGATTTGAGGTTTGTTTCTTCCTTTCTCTGTCGGTTTATAATTTGGAAATTGGAAGTGCTTCATTCATTTAGTTGGTCCCATTGATTTGTATTGTCTCATTTGAAAAAAGAACAAAAGATAAGGGTGAAAACTGAAAAAAAAAAAAAAAAAAATATATCTAATTTGATTAACTTTCCAATGGAAATAATTACGTATGGCACTAGTGTTATATGATAACAGATTAAGGTAATGCAGCACATGCATTATACATAACCAAATTGTTCCAGACCAAAAAAGAATACAACAAACTTTTGAAATATGTAAGAGAAATAAAGTTCGCGTAGGTTTCTCATTTGTTTTTCTTTCGATCATGTAAAGCTTGTGGGTGCAGTATGGATCTGTCTCATTGTATAACCATTACATATTGAGGAAGATAATCAAAAGAATGAATAGCCAATGCGTGTTTATTAGATAGAAGAAATAGCAGAAGCTTCTAGAAACAAGCCTTTCATATCAAGATTATCTATTTTCAGGTCCTCCAACTGGAACTCTGGAGCCAAGCATGAAGCAGGATACGATGCTTTTATGACAGGCTGTGTCTTTGCACAGACATGCAGTCATCTAGGAATTGATTTTCAGGACCATCTGCCATCTGAAAACTTGGCCCACAATGAGAAGCTCCAGAAGCAGATCAACCTTCTATACCTTAGTTGGAGTAAGGGAGACATAATCGATCTAACCAGTGGTAAAACGAATGCTGCGTCTCTGGGGTCTAATAATCACAAAAGGAGGTATCCTGACATTTTGTTTGAGAACATTGCTTTAATCTGGGGATTCCCATCAAAGCTCAAGGCACGGGACATAAGGGAGTGCATCTCAAAAGTGCTTGGCCCGGCCTCTGTTACGTCTATCTACCACTTGGATGAAACTGCAGTATTCGTTCAGTTCAACAAGGCAAAATTAGTCGCTGATTTTCTTCTTTTGAAGGAAACTTTGGAGAGAAGTGATGGTCCAGTCAAGGTTTTGCATCCTCTTACTGGACTTTTGGAAGGTGGAAATACCAGGGCTGCTAACTATGAAACTTACAAGGAAATTTGCAGTTCCCCCAGCGCGAAAGTCTTGTTTGCAGATCAGGCAGAGGCAGTTAGTATCAAATGGAAAACGAAATTGGTTGAATCTGAGAGAGCACCTAGGATCCTAAAACCTGAGAGGTCGGCTGAAAAGAACGAAATCAATACTGGAAAATCCAAAAGACGGAACATTGATGATGTGCAATGTGGTCCATCGTGTGGGAATATGTCACATTATAAGATCATAGATTCTTTAATTAATGCGGAAGGGGACCAGCTCAAAACTAATATCTAACTGGCCGTTGTGGTTTGCTCACTCGCTTATCAGACCAACTTACACCGATTCTATTCATTGAGACATTGGCTTGGAAGAATCTGTACTTCACTAAGATTTTTGTATACTGTTAGAAATGTGAGCTTAGAGGAAGAAGAGAAATGTAAATAATCTGTACTACAAATGGAATTTTTCCAAGATCCAAGCCCGAATATTTACGATAGAATCGATCTTTACTGTGTCCATTTCTACATCTTTTCTTAACTTGAGGCCTTGAAGCCATTTGTGTGATATCTTTGGACATTACATTAGGGTTGTTGTCGTGCTGATGACAATGACGAGGGCAAAGCTTTCTGATTTCACTTGGTTTTTCAGTAACATATTTTAGCTTCACACTTAAAAGGGAAACATTCAATTTGATAATTTAAATTGGGATATGACCCATTTTCCCATTTCTAGCGACAAGAATAAGACCAATTGATAATTGAAGTTTCCACCACTATCTGGAAATGTTCAGAATGTTAAATGTAGTACGTAAATTACTATCAGGATTCTTTCTTTAGTCGATTTCTTGTAATTGATTGTATTTGATTCTTGTGCCTAATAGGATTGTTATCACAGTATATATGTTGCCTGTGTGAGAGAAGAATAGATGATGAAATTATTTTAAAACGTTATTTTCTACTTGGTATTAGAGCTGGGTTAGAAAGAGTAGGCGCCGTTGCAAAGTTTCAAATTGTGATATGCTGAAAAATTAGAAAACTGATGCTATCTACAGAAGATGGTAGGTGCCGCTGCAAAGTTTCAAATTGTGATATGATGAAAAATCAGAAAAATAATGCTATCTTCAGAAGATGATATGCCGAAAAATTAGAAATATGATGCGATCCACCAGAAGGTACGGATGCATTATTAATTCTATGTTACTTGACTCCACCGCCCCAAAGCGAATTGATTTTCCACCAACTAAATAAATGCATTATTAATTCTCTTCAAAATGTTTACACCACCTAATCCTAATCGGTTTGAACACGTAACCTCGTGTACAAAGTTACAGTCCTTTTAGTTATCGAATGAATTGATTAGGGCACAAAACCTCAAATACAAAGTCCTAGTCGTTGTAGTTACAGAATAAATCAATTCGAACACAGGATTAATACAACTTTAGCTGCAAACACCTCAGATTACCAACTCAAACATGAATGGAAAATTTCATCACAGCAGTGAGTACCTATATCCAACAAATCACCAATCCACCACCCTGCATGTCCTCCACGTGTCATCATTCAACGGTCAAGATAACCTCCACAGGCACGAAAACAGTGCCATTCCCCTGCTATTACGCGTGCTGTTCCTGCTGATGGTGAGATAATGATAATCAAGCACGTTTTTTCTTGGATCCACCTGACCTGATTAGCCGATCAACATCTTCCCCACCTTTTTCAGCTACGTATGCTGATGGGGTTGCCTACACGATTCTCATTGGCCTTCTTTATCAACGTCCTTTTCCCCTACGTAGAAATTAATTATATACAATTTTTCTATTTCATATTCAATGGCACCATAAATAAATATGATTCTTTGATAGTGAAGGGTAATACGAATCTCCAAATTGGGAAAGGCTAGACACATGTAAAAGCTGACAATTTTATCCTTACTAGCCGGTCATTGTCCACAAGTCACCGACTAAAGCAAGTGGTCATGCCCCTAATCCAGCAAGAACTGTTCCATTGCAATACTTATCTCTCATTCCTACTTCAACTTCTTTCATTTCCATGGTTTTTTCTCTTCCTATAAATTTTCCTGGAAAGCAGAAGAAAATCTATTAGTTTTTCTCTAGAAAATCATGGTTCAAGGAACAAGAGCTATCTATACAGCTTGAATTTAGCTCCCATTTTGATGAAGCCAGAATTGAAGAACCCTAATGAAGGTATGAGTTTCTTTGGTCTTTTTCTTCTGTTTTCCATTTTTGATCCCAATCACATCATTTATATGGAAGTTCGGTTTGATTAAAATGTCATGACACAGACGTTATGACATGGCCTGTTGATATTTTTCTGTGTACTTCTCTAATTTGGTGGATGAAAGGGGTAAATGGTCTTGATCAACTAAACTACAAGCGCTTTCCTTTAGTAATAGATGTTGTTTTATTGCCTTTATACGTCTATCAATCACAGCAAATCATCAAATTTCAACCAACCAAATCATAGATAGATTATAAATTATCCATATTCATAGATGTATAAAGATTTATAAAATTTACTTTTCATTCTGTACTACACATAGTCATAGATGTATATAATTTACATTTCATTCAGTACTTGTCAATGCAATGTATGAGGATGTATGCACTATCCTTTATCTCATTGTAAAGCAAATTCATGGTTTTTGAATGCAGGGGTGAAATGCATGAGAGTTGTCACATTCAAAGTGGATGTCATGGCAGTGGGGAATGAGATGATGAGAAATCATGCTGACAGAAGAGAGAGAGCACAACCGGGCATCGGCTAAAGAGACTTTGCCGCTGTTGGGGGTGTGCTCTCTCTTCTTCTGTCATCATCGTTTCCATTCCCACATCTCTAATGTCATCGGCACCGTCTCATCTCTGAATATACACAAATGTAATCTCTCTTTCTCATCAGAAGGGACATTATGGCATCCATATGTTCAACATTGTATTTCTTGTGGATCTGTGATATTGGTTTTATGCAGATGAGATTCTTAGAACTTTCTTTAAAGGCAATCAGAAGAAAGATGCAGCCGTGGTCATCAGTTTGTTTTTTTTAAAGGATTAGTACTTTTCAAGATCCATGAACAAAAAGCTGGTGATCTCTTATTTGCTTTCTTTCCTTCAGTAGAAACTTGCAGTTTGCAAGGAGGTGTCCTTTTCTCTGCAGGGCCCTTTGCTGTTGAGCCATTTCTTTACAAAACATTTTCTAAGTAAAGATACTTTTGAGTTCTTTATTCATAGCGAAGCACAATCCATTAATTGGAGATGCCAATTTTTAATAATCTTGGTTTTCTACGAGTAGTAATATAGAAATTTCGTACTAAATTGAACTGACCGAAAGCTTTGGCTTATGTTTGGAGACTATCACTGCCTTTGTTGTTTTTTGTGTTTCATGACCCACAAGTTGTTGAAGGATGACTATCTGCTTGATTGCGAGGGCTGCTTAAGTCTCATACTCCTGGCTCATCCTCTATACTAGAAGGGAACAGAAGCAAGGAGCGAACAAATACCGCCTTGTTAATATAAACATAGGATGGAAATCATGATCGCCGAGGGAGTCACTTCGACGGTGTATAGAGAATTCACAGCAGGGTGGACGCATGGCAAATATGATGAAGTTGAACCCCAGTTATGGTCGCACAATTGAGTTATGGGGAAGAAGTATGATTCTACAAATAGAATTCTGGTTCGACATTGCTACAAACCTAGATTGAGACTGGCAATGGAGGAATCAACTGATCATTACTGTTGTATGCAGTTCTCTGCAGTGTACATAACTTACTTGTAGAAGTTTCCGGTGTGGTATTGCCCTTTACACAGTTTATACCCTTTCTATATCATGAACAAAAAACTGGTTTTAATGTAGAAAGTAAATTGCAATGTCTTGAGTAGTTTATTCTAAGGATTCTGTCAGCAATCAGAGTAGTCCAAATAATCTTATGTGAGGGGCAGGGTGTGTGAAACAAAGTTTGGGTGCAAACATAATTTACCCTACCCTCTCAGAATTATAGGAAAGATCAAAACACACTAGCCGAAGAACAGGACAGAAAGGTATGAGAAATAACAAGCTCAATTTGTATAGAAAATCATTTCAGTATAATATTTCAACTGTTAAACAAAAGTATTTCATTTCATTGCCACTACAATGAAAAAGATGACTACAAGAGACATTACTTGAACGAGTCATTACAATTGATATTCAAGCAAACTTCTTTTTTGTCCTGGAGAAAGCAGAGAGCACGCAGTTCAACAGATAGCTTTGAACTCAGGCCACTGAACAACAGTCTCTAATCTTCAAATTTCAGGATAGAAAAGCAGTGGTAAAAGTAAAGAATAAAAGAATTCAACTATCTATAAACTCTGCATATTACCTAATAAACCATGAAAGCTATTTCAGTTGATGATAATCTCACATACAGAGCTAGTGGGGGTGCTGCACTCTTCACAATCTGAAACAATGTCCTCAATGGATAAGGGCAATCCACACGAGAAACTGAGTCTCGGTTTCACCCGTGGCACGGCGAGAGGTTCTGCCTCGTTGCTCAGGATTTGTAGAACCCTCCTCATTGTAGGCCTCTGCGTGTCATCTGGGTTCGCACAACTTAAACCAACAAGCAACATCTTCCTCATTTCTTCCACTTTAAACTCCCCATTCAACCTCTTGTCAGCTGCTTCAATAATCCTTCCTTCAGTGTGCAGCCCCCAAACCCAATCAACCAAATTCACAACTAGAGTTCCTGCCTCTCTCTCTATTGGCCTCCTCCCACAAGCCACTTCAAGGATAACCACGCCGAAGCTAAAAGCATCCGTCTTCTCAGTTGCTTTCCCATACTGAAGATACTCAGGAGCAAGGTACCCCATTGTTCCGGCAGTCAGTGTAGAAACGGGGCTCTTGTCATGATCCATGAGCTTTGCCAATCCAAAATCGCCAAGCCTTGCATTGAAGTTCCCATCCAGCAACACATTACCGGTCTTAATGTCACGGTGAATAACTTGCTGCTCACATTCTTGATGCAGATATGTCAAAACAGATGCCAAACCAACAGCAACATTTAGTCTATGAGGCCAATCCAACACTGTGCCTTGTCCAGATTGTTGGTAAAGCACCTTCTCAAGACTCCCATTAGGCATGAAATCATACACAAGGAGCAATTCACCCTTCTCAACACACCAACCTTGGAGATGCACCAAATTCTTGTGCCTCAAGCCAGCTATAATAGACAACTCAGAAAGGAACTCAGTTTTACCTTCATGAGAATGCTTGGATCTTTTCACAGCAGAAATGGTCCTCGAAGACATGAAAAACGCCTTGTAAACAGTCCCAAATGCTCCATGCCCGATAATCCTACTCGAATCAAACCCTCCCGTGGCTGCCTTGAGCTCCTTGTAACTAAACTCTCTAGGCCCCGCCACAACCTCAGCCTTGAAGGACTGATTCCTCCTAATGTCCCTCCATTTCCTCATGGAAACAAACCCGAAAACCACCAATGCTGCACAAAAGAAGGCCGGACCGGCGATCCCAAGGCCTAAACCGAGCTTCTTGTGACGATTATTCCCCGAACCAGACACCGGAATCCTCGGACTCACAATCACATAAGTATCAGACACATTGTGAGGCACCAACCTCGGCCTAGAAGGCACGAAACCAAATGTATGAAAGCTCCAATTCTCAATCAAATGCAGCTCAGTGCTCCCTTCAGTCGAAGCCGAAAACCCCACATACATAACCTCCTTGAGATGATCAGAGAGATCAATGTCCACACTCAAAGCCGGTTTCCCGGGCTTCAAATTCGAGTAGCTCAAGTACACCTTAAGCTTTTCTTGGTCGTTCTTGTAGTCAATCCACGCCGTGATCGAGTCCCCACTCTTCAAGATCACATCTTGCTCGATCAAATCAGCGGTCCTGATCGAATTCAAGCTCCCAATGTCCAAGCCCACGTGGTTGTCGTTCGGGTCGTCGAAGCCCAGGTCGAGCCGGGTGTCGAATTCGACGGCGACGAACTTGTTTCGGGTCAGTTGGGTCGAGTTGACGAGGCCCAGATAGCCGCCGGCGCTGCCGAGGGTGGCGTTTTCCGGCGAGAGGAAGAAGGCGACGCCGTCGCCGTAGGAGCTCGGGTTGACGTTGGCGACCGAGAAGGAGAAGCGGGTGGAGAAGGAGGCGGTGGTGTTGGACTCCGGGTCGAAGAATCTGATCGGGCCGTTGTAGAGGACGGCGCCGACGCTGGAGGACGGGACGGTGAGCTCGCGGGTGAGGCCGACGACGCCGTTTCGGATGTGGGAGTCGCCGAGGAAGGTGAGGTTGCGGAAGTTGAAGGAGGGGAAGTCGAAGCTGACGCTTTCGGCGGCGGCGGCGGCGAATGGGGTTACGAAAACGACCCAGAAAACAAGAAGCGTTCTTGGGGCCATGGGGATGGCGGATTTGAGGTTTGGAGGGTGAAAAAATGGTGGGTTTTGATTGGATTTGGAAAAAGGTGAGATCTTGATGGAGATTGGGATTGGGGGAATTGATTTGAGTTTTTCTTGGTTTTTGAAAAAGATGAGAGCTTTGGAGAAGAATGAAGATGGAGGTTCTACAAGAGAGAGAGTGGGGTTTAAACGGTTTTGAAGAAGATGGGCGCGTGGGTGGGTGTGTCGGTTTGGGTTTGTAACGGTTATATGAAGGGCTTTTGGACTTTTTTTAATAGCGGAGAATAGGGAAACGACAGCGTATAAGGAGAGCGGGGGTTGTCAAATAATTCAAGGGCAATTCATTTAGTCCTCTTTTAGTTGAGTTTCAAAATGACCCGAACTTTATTTTTTTGCAATTCAGTTCCTATGGTTTCAATATTTTCATTCTTGTTCTTCCGTATATTTCTGTCATGTGCCGTAAGTAACTGAAAAAAAACAAAAACAAAAAACAAAACAAAAATTCTTAAACACGAAAAACTTCGCCCCTCTCCTCCCTTCACGACTCGCCTCCTCAACACACTCCGCCCACGCTAGCTTCTTCCTAGTTTCAGCCGAAGCTCATTTGCCTCTCCTCCATTCCCTCACGCATCCCTCCAAATACTCGCAGCACTATCAAGCTCGTACTTTTGTCCAACAAATTCACCAACCCATTACCGGAATCACTATCAAACTGCACATCTCTGCTCCGGTTTCGGATCCAGAACAACCACATCAATGGGTCGATTCCGGCGGGTCCTGGGTCTTTACCCAACTTGACATTCGTCGACATTAGCGACAACAACTTTACCGGCACAATCCCCGAAGATTTCGCCAATGCGGTAAAGCTCGAGTACTTGAACATTTTTGCAGAACCAATTTCACGGTAGCATTCCGTCGAACATGTGGCGAGCACCGAGCCTACAGATCTTCTCCGGCGACGGCGGCGACCTCACCGAGAAAATTCCCGACTTCATCGGCTGCGAAAGTTTGTACAAGATCGTTCCCGTGGGACATCGGCCACAGTGTGAAGCTCATCAGCTTGAATCTGAGCCAAAACTCGCTCACCGGGATCATCCCGTGGGAAATCTCCTTCTTGCCCTCGATCACCGCCGTCGATTTGTCCCACAATTTTCTCTCCGGCTCGATTTCGGTGAACTTCGAGAACTGCACTACGCTGGAGAGCTTCAATGTTTCGTTTAATTTGCTGACTGGTCCGATTTCGTCGTCCTGTACGAGTTTCCCGAATTTACATCCGACGTCATTCTCCGGGAACGACGGGCTCTGCGGCGGCGTTTTGTCAAAGCCCTGCGCAGCGACCAAGCTGAGCGTGGCGCGGAGCGTGATGTTGTGGAGGAAGGCCACGCAGTCATCGGCGTGGAAGCGGCAGAGAAGGAGAGGTCGGCGATGAAGTTTGGGCGGTGTTTAAAGCAATTTTTTGTTTTGTTTTTGCTTTTGTTTTGTTTTTTTTTTTTTTTTTTTCAGTTGACTCTTAACGGCACATGACAGAAATATTAACGGAAGAACAAGAATGAAACATATTGAAACCATAGGGAACTAAATTGCAAAAAAATAAAGTTCGGGTATCATTTTGAAACTTGACCCAAACCACAGGGTACTAAATTGTAATTTGCCCATAATTCAATATATGGGTTTTAGCAGCTCTAGACCGGCTTGCCCCCGGTCATTTTTGTTTTAAGCACACTTTCTTCAATGTATTCATTTGTAGGACACATAAATACTTACTACTATTTTCAGTTCCCTGTTAGTTCCCACGCAGTTCCATCTTCTTCAGTAGCTCTGAATTCTCCTTGAATCCCCAATCGTCCTTTCGAGACATCAAGTCCCGCGAGCTCCACGGATTGAAAATCCCAAAGCAGCTGTACACCAACACCTCACCTCCGATTTTGATTGAGAAGATCTCCAAAATCCCACGAGCCTCACATTCGCCACGCCTCCAATCTTGATCGAGAAGATCTCCAATTTCGGTGAGAGGAAGCTACTGCATCGGAGCCTCGCGACATCGAAAAACCACATGGGCTTATTGGATTGAAATCTCGCGGTGACGAGGCACTCGATTGAAGACGATACGCCGGTGTAGAGAGAAGAGGCAGCAGCAGGCTTCGACTGCTACAGTGGCCGTGGGGGAAGAGGAGGAAAAGCAGCGGCGGAACTGATTGGGGATTATGATGGTACTGCTAGGGAACTACCAGCTCCACTAGGGTACTGTTGGGGAACTACTAGCTCCACTGGGGAATTGCATGGGAACTAGCAGGGAACGTGTGTAAAGTATCATATAAAAGAAAATATCAGTGTTTGAGTTCTAAAAAGGAAAATGACCGGTGTACCGGTTCTATAGCTGTCATCTTTGCTTCAATATAGTATTGGACTTGGTCATGGGCTCATGGGGAAACAGTTGTCGATCATTGTGCTTTCATCATATGGAATCTTATGAAAGTTTGAGCTTTATCTTTTGATATTCACCAAAAGCAAAAGAAGCTTTTATGTTTTCAGGGCTACAGACTGTTGATGTGTGAAGAATCATCGTGCTTTCATCACATCCAAATGTCGGCACTCTCGAGTCACTAAGAATTGATGGTTTTGGAGGAAACATTAGTTGATGTGTGAAGAATCATCGTGCTTTCATCACATCCAAATGTCGGCACTCTCGAGTCACTAAGAACTGATGGTTTTGGACAAAACATTAGTCTACGTTACTCAGTTTGAGGACTCATCAAAGGGCATTAATATTATAATTTCTCGCACATGTCACGGGAGATTCTCTATTAGGAAGCACACTTCGATCTCATTCTTGTAAGTATATATTTTCTTTTCTTTTTCTTCTTTCGTGTTCTTCTCCATCCTCTGGTGTTGAGAAACAAACAAAGGTGGGATTGGGAGGGGGGAATTTCTGGGTCATGGAAGGTGAAGAGAAATCAAAATTATGAAAACTAAAAGAAATACCTAAAT
This sequence comes from Spiraea crenata, assembly GCA_033992175.1. Taxonomy (NCBI): domain Eukaryota; kingdom Viridiplantae; phylum Streptophyta; class Magnoliopsida; order Rosales; family Rosaceae; genus Spiraea; species Spiraea crenata. The sequence continues at coordinate 1,638,098 of JAVBHV010000022.1, forward strand.
CAAACTTGTTCAATGTAAAACTTGTAAGCCACTTAAGTTGGTGATAATGTTTTATTTGATTGCATTTAGAGTATAAAGAAGAGAAGCATAGGGATGACCATTTTCTTTCAGTGTCCTGAACTTTCGAGATTAATATTGCAAGAAAAGGACGATAGCTCATGGTTTAAATTGATGACCTAAATATCCTAAGAAATGCTTTCATCTTAATCCAATAATATATGAATCTATTATCATGTATACTTAGGCTATGTTTAGTATGGCTTAAAGTTGAAAAAAAAGGATTTAAAGTTTAAGTCAAGTGGGAAATATGTGTTTGGTAACTAACTTTTAGTTGGTTTTTTTTTTAAAAGTACAAAAAACAAAGAAAGCTAAGAAGCTTCTTTCCAACATTTTTTCATACTAAAACACTTTTACAAAATTAGTTTACCAAACACCTCACTACTTTTTTTCACAACAGCTTATTCTTAAAGTATAAGCAGTTTATTTTCGAATCAACTTTAAAAATAAGTTAAACCCTACCAAACTAGGCCTGAACAATAAATTTAATTTATTGATGATATAAATATTTCAATAACTACTTTCAAAATTGGATATAGAAAGTCCACCCAAAAAACTAATGATAAAATGCTAAAATAAAGAGCTTGAGTTGGTCCAGACCAAAATACTTTCCTATCACAATGCAGTGCAAGTCCAATGATCGTAGATGTAGAAGCAGAGATGAGCTTCGAAAATAGAGTCCATGATTCTGTAGTACTAAAATTTTGACCAATGGAAGATTTAATTTTGGAAATTTCGATAATGACTAGAGGAGCTGCGAGGCCATGTGGTCAAGAGTTAGTGCTAGTTTGGTAGCACTTAAATTAAATAAAAAGCACTTAAAAAATAATTTTTGTGTTTGGTAAACTATCAAAAGCTGCTTATTTGATAATCCAGCTTATTTTTGAAGCTGAATTTGTGAAGGAAAGCAGAAGCGGCTTTCCGAATCCACTAGAAGTATACAAGTCTACCGCATACCCAAGGTTTCGATTCTATAATTCCTATCCCGCCTTTTGGAATTGCCCGGAAGAGGTGGTGTGTGATGTGATACCTAGTGAATTACTTGTTGGGGGAGTAACTGAGCACTATAGTTTTGTACATCTCGGTGGTCGGAAAGTGTGCCTTGTTATGTTCAGATTCTTGGGGCCGTGCAGTAACTGGTACGTGGCGGAGACGGAAAAGATGCGTGTTTGGGTGGTTGTTTTTGAGTTTGAAGTTTTGGAGGTAAGGGATTCTGTGGATCTCCGAATTCTGGGTTCTCATGTACTCGAACATGATGCTAGCTAGCGGCCTCTGTCTGAAGAAATCGGAGCTAACATCGGTGACGCAGAAATGCTCAGTGCATTCCTGCTGTAAACAGCTTTGTTCTAGACAATCTTGCGTGTTTGTTAGTCTCTAGTCTTTACTGGTTCAAAAGGATATGAGTGTTTGTGATCTTAGTCTGTGATCTTCAAATATAATGGCGGGAAGTTCATATAGTAAACTAAACAATGGTTGACAACAGAGTTTGCATTCCATGATAACATGCAGGTCAAATTATCACGGCAAATTTTCAAGAACAAAAGTCGCCTTCCACAATGGGATTTAATAGGCTAACATTTGGATCAAGTATTCACATAATTTGTGAAGTTATGAATATGATTCGTTAACAGCTATAAGAATATTGTATATCTCCAGAGTTTAACTAGGATGCAAGTGAGATAGTAACCTATAACAATTTCAACTACTCACTTTACATGCATCCATGACTAGATTCACATACCTCCTGAATTACATGATCGATCTGATATTAGTCTTTCATTTTATTAGCTGTATGACCCCTGTATTCTTCAAATGGTTTTTTTGATGAATTTGTTGGTGACATCATGCCACTTTTCCACAGAGCCTCCTGCTCTGACTATTTAAAGCCTGTGTTGGTTGAGCTCTCATATGTCATCACCAAATTTAGAAGCAGTGATACCAGAATATGATTTCATACTGTCACAAGCATATGTGAGGTTTGTCCTCTATGCAAAGTGACCTCTGTTGTGCTTTTTAAACTTCAAAAGTGATTAGCTGATCTCAGGGGTCAATTCAGTTCTTGTGCTCGGGCGCAGTTGAGCCAAAAGAATGTAAAACCTGTTTGAACCTGAACATATTTGCAGAACCTGACTCCAGTTCGGGAGAGCAAAGAACCCAGTTTAAGTTCTCAGGATTTTGCGTTCAGTATGTAAAACCTGCAGCATGTAAAAGCAGAACTGGTATAAATTTCCATGGCCATGGACTTTCAGATGCACCGACCAAATTAAAATTGAAAGGTTTGCTTTGCTTACATTTACAAAGCTCGACTCAATCGAGCAGCAAATGCCCCGTCGAGGGAATGCTTTACAGGGCTGGAGAAATAGAAACCCTGCTCTGTTACAAATTCAGGAGGAACATATCTGCCAACAGGATCTATGCTAAATTCCTGAAAAACCGAAAAATATTATTGAAAATAAATATAAGAAATATGAACAATATATGGTGGTCTAATTGCTAGAGCAGTTTGACCAACTGAGCAAACTTTTCCAACTTTTTTTCTTGTACCTAGGAAAGCTAGTCTAGCCTAAGACCTGCTGGACATTGGATTTGCTAATGAAGACTTCAATATGTTCACAGAACATTCCTTTTGTACTTGGTAGCATGTATGCATCAGATTTTGTATACCAAAACTCCAAAGAGAATAAGCAGAACAGTTCCAACAGTCTCTACTTGGAACTCAAAAACATGGAACTTTCCATTCTTTCTGATAAGCACAAACTATGAAGTCGTTCCTAACCATCAAAAGATCATAGACAGAAAACAAAAAAATGCGGCAAGTGCTAAAGGGAAAACTCAAGTTGTAATCCTTACTGGATGCTTGAGAAGAAATGCAGCTATCCTGTCTTCATTCTCTTCAGGATCTATAGAGCAGGTACTGTATACTAACACTCCACCAGGCTTGACCAAACTGTAAATGCAAATTAAACCTTAACCATTGAGGTAAAATTAAAAGGGAAATGAAGAGCACCGAAGGCTAACACATATGAACACAAACTATGACTTCCAGATCAGCCAAACGGCAGAGCACTTTATTAAACCATTCAAATCTTTCAAGACCCTCACGACAGATTGATTCATTGACCAAGGAGAAGTTTTAAAATATTTTCTTCGAAAACAAAAAAGCTTCGTGAACTTGAATAAAATGTGAGCTGGGAGAATTACAGTGAAGCTGCATCAAGGAGGTCATCCTGCAAATTCTTAAGCTGCTCCATATCCTCTGATTTCCTGTTCCAGCGCAAGTCGGCTCTCTTCAAAAGCCAAAATTAAAATTAGCATCAACAAGAGGTTGTTTCAAAAAATTGGTACAAGCACAAAAATACATGTGCTTCTCATACAAATTTGTACCTTGGAGAGAACACCCAATCCAGAACACGGTGCATCCAAAAGAACTTTATCACAGTCCATGGAATTTTTGTCCTGGAGAAAAAGATAAGGAGCAAAATAAAGTGCATGTCCCAACTCTCAAAGAACAATATTGTAGAAGGTTGATGACTTACGGCAAAAGTACGGAGATCAGCATGGATAGTGGTGATCACACCATCTACATGGTGCAACTTAGCTGTCTCTTTGAGGATTCTCAACCGGCCTTCATTTATGTCAATTGCATGTACCATACCTGAATCCCAAAGGTATATCTCTTCCATTATTTACGGTTGTTCAACATCAATGGTTGAAAAGTAGATGGCCTGACATCATCATCATTCCACCCCTCTTGTCTGTACAAGAATACGATTTTGATGTCTTCTTACACAAAAACCTATAACATCATGGATGAGGGATACCTTGGCCACTCAAAAGTGATGCCATGTAAAGAGTCTTTCCTCCGGGAGCAGCACAACAATCAACAATGCTTTCACCCACTTGAGGATCTACAACAGAAACTACCAGGCCTGCAATGAGTTTGCACTATATAAATTGAGGAGATACCAACATAACGCTCCAATAACTGAATTTACTTAGTCTACCAATTACTGAAGTATTTTCCTTTAATTAAATAAAGTGGAAATTTACCTGCGCTCTCATCCTGAACTGAGCATAAACCTTCTTTCAATAGACCAGCTTGTATGACAATCTGAACCAATGAAACATTAGGTAGTCAAGACCTTTACCAACTCTCCAATAAGTACAGACTTCCCCATACAGAAACTTGAAAGATATTAATTAGTTGTATAAGGCATTTGTATATGTTTGCACTTAAATTAGTTCTTGAAAAGCTAGAACTAAAAAATGGCATATGAAGTCAGTACTCACTATTTGACCATAGCAAATATAGCAAGAATAGGATGGTACAGCAGAATAAATTGATTCTGTAATTTCTGATGCGTCAGAAAGGAAAAGCTCATTTAACTCATACCTGCAACCCAGTTTTCATACGGACAAAATCATTCAAATGCAAAGAGAGCTCATGCGGAACCTGAATTCAAGAACAGAATTATTTCTCAGAGCAAGATCTGGTGATAATGGCGATCGTCTATTTTTTAAGAAGACTTGAACATTACGAGTCACAAAAGGAAAAGGAAAATCAAGCACCTTTAAGACATTAAGCTTAGTCACAAGGTCAGTTCTTGAAACACCTTTCCCACTGTTTGCCCTGTATATTAGCACCAGAGTAAAGGTTATCAATAATGATGGTATTCATGTTCTGTACTAGAAAAAACCAAAAGGAAAGAAATGAGAAACCTTAAGCTGAAACTAGGATCTGTGTTATTCCACATCATCAATTTAATTGCTTCTTCTTGTCCAAGATACTTTGTCCATCGCCTTACCATCCACTGGAAAATAAAACTACTGAAAATAAGGAGGCGAGATATCATAACAAAGTTTCGAGGCCATCTATACAAGTTGTTACTCAAAAGTTAAAATTCCCTAGAAACATGCAGTTTTGAGTGATTAGGAGTGGATTGAGGTAGTTAGACACTGTCGTTGAAAATGGTCTCTCAAGTCAATATAATGTTTACTTTCTATTACGCAGCTCCCAGGTGTTCCGACATTATCATATATGATTAAACAGAAGTATGAACAACATTGCAATTGTAATCTTACAACAGGATGAGAGTGCAGAGTGGCAAGGGCACGTGCTTGCGCCCGATCATCACCCTCCAATTTGGGTAGAGGGAGAGAGTCAGTTTCCTGCAAACGCAAAACATTAAATAAATATCTCAGTTTAAGTACATTATTATAGCATATACTACAAATACAAAAGTGTGGCGCACCATAAGAAGAACAAGCTTCCTGAGAATCGCATTGACCATGTTGCCAGCACCATGTCTGAGGGCAACTTTTGCGAGCCTCACATTCTGCAGATTTTATTTTATAAAAAATATGGAATTTAGAAAAACAATCAGCAGCGTACGATGTCAAGAGAAAGACTATAGGAGCTTGTTGCATGAATGGAGAAGAGACTCAAGTATTACTAGGCCCTATACTGAGGGCAAGTCAAACCCAACTTGACAAAAATTTAAAAAAAACCAAACTTTATGAACCCACATTCATGATGAACATCACATCTTCTTCAGGTCAAAATCAGAATATCATTAGGAGTGCTTCAAAATCATTATGGACTAAAAGATATGACAATTCAGGCTTTCATAAAACTCTCCATCTCCCAAAATGTGTATAAGAAAAGTTGGAGAAGCTGAAAAGAGGAAGAATATAATACCTCATCCACCACAGCATATGGTGGCATATCCAGCTTAACGATCTCGTAGAATCCAATTCGAAGAATCTAGATACACAGGTGAAGAACACCAAAATCAACTACTTGCCCACTAGGAAAGTAAAGTCACAGTGTACAATCCATTTCTTATAGCAGCTGCATTCTTAGTTGCATTTCCTTCTCACCATTTATGCAATTGACAAATAGGTCCAGATATCTTATATTGCATGAGGAATTTGGATAACTGAAAGGCATTCCATGTACACAATAGTCTTTGTCTTCCAACACATGCGACAGGTGCAAGAGATTCGAGATAATAATGCCAATTGTTGTAATTTTGAACACTCACCATGACACCTAAATAGTTCAAACTTGAAAATGCATTCCTAAATAGCAAGTACCTGTAAAAGTAGTGGTTCCATCCTGGTAAATGTATTTGCATCATGACACAGTGAACTGATCAAATGATCAAGATATCTCTTCCAACGAATGGTGCCTCCAACAATATCAGTGACCTGTATGGATGAAATTAAAAGAAAATGGGGAAAAACAAAAGATAAAGGTATTCAAGTGAGTACAAAATGAACCATATCCGCTTTCACCCACACTATACGAAGTCAGCACAAATAAAAACAGGAAGAGAGAGATAACCAATCGGAGATCGCGATCCTCTAAATCTCGTGTGCGAAAACCTAGAGTTCTTCCAACATATCCCATCTCATTTTCACCAGAACCTTTCCCCTTCTCATTAAGAAGGTCAGCAAAAGCGCCTCCCATCTCTATTCTCATTAATCTCACTGCAGAAACTGAACAAGAGAAAACAAATCCAAGAAAAATGGATTAACATTAGCAAAAATTCAGTGCCTTTCTCCCTCTTCTGAGCTCAGTTATACTTCAAGCAGCCAATAAGCAAGCAAGGCAAAAATGCAGATAAAGGTAACATCATAATCCAAACTCAAATCAAAATTGACCACGGCAAAAACACATAGGTAAGAAATTACCAGCTCTATGAGGAGAAATATCCAAATTCACCTTCTGGGTTTTGCGCAAGGGATTGAATTTATCTGCAAAATCACAAACTTTCTCAGTGAAAGCAACAAGCTGTTACTCTAACAATCAATTTGGAACCACATTTAAGAATAAAGACCAACTTTTTTGAAAACCCAACTAAGCTCAGCAAATTTAGGCATAGCTTATCAAGAGTCTCATATCATAGCTAAACCATACTTGCATTTTCTCAGCATTTCATAAAAAATGAAGGAAAGTTTCACCTTTTCCAGGAGAATTTAATGTCCTGGTTCTCTTATCCAATTTCACTGACTTGTAAGGAGAAGAAAAAGTTGAACTTCTGTTGGACTCTGCAGAGACAAGCAGACGCAGAGAGAGCACGTGTGCCATGGTTGCTGTCTGCTGAAATTGAACTCCCTCCTCCCTCCCAGAACTGGATAAAATTGTTGAAATAAACAACTCAAATTCATCTCAGAGGTCATGTATTATATGAAATACAATGAAAGTGGGCCCTATTTTTGTTTGGGCCTAGTTTTAGGTGTAAAACTGTACAAACAAAAGACACATGTAGTTTGCACCAAAAAAAAAAAAAAAAAAAGACACATGTAGTGGCGGAGATGACTAGCGTCTATCATCGGATGCTAGGTTCTGTTCTTTGGAATGACCAGTCTCTACTTTTGAATGCTTGCTTTACTTCTCTGATTTTGCATGAGAATCGAACTCGAGTACAATAAGATCGGTATACGTTGCCGTATCCAATTCACCGCAGCTTATATCAACAAGACACATGCATGCATGTATTAAAGGTTTTGGAGAGGTTAGCTTAAACCGACCCCAGCAAAAGGAATAACCCACTTTAATGGTGGGCCTTTCCCTTTCTCTTTTTACTTTTTCCATTGTGATGATGAAGGGGAAAAGATGTTCTAGGATTATGTTTCCTCAAAGTAGCAAGAAAACTGGTGGGGGCTGTATGCAAACTTATGTTGCCCATCTTTTCTGGTTAGGCGCATAATTGACATCTAGAAATAGATGGTAGAAAGTGGAGATTTTTCAAACTAGAATGCAATTGAATCTTGTTGTGTAAGAAATCACAAAGTTTAGTAAGTTTGCATATGTGCTCAGCTTCATCCATTACTACTGTCAGTAAGTTTGCATATTGGGGTTTTTTTTCACCTAAACTAAAGAGCTGCATATTTGTTTCCAAGCCATGTTTTTATTGGCCATGGAATAAAGTTTGTCAACCAGATTCTCTACTTAACAATTAAGAAAGTCCCAAAAGGGCCAAAACAAAACACGCACACACACAACACCACGAGCCTTCTTGATTTTACCAAAGGAAAACCTATGATTGAGTTTTCTTCTTTAATTTTGCCTTTCGGGGGAAATATATGATAAAGCCCTACCTACAAAGTTGACGATGCAAATTTCATTGACAACTTTACACTATTATGTTTCTTAATGATCACGAAGTGCACAAAATGGCAAGCATGAAATTTCATTGCCAAGGCACCAATCTCAAACACTAGGCCGTCCAATAGATATCAATTCTTGTTTCTCTTTTGTACATATTGATGTAAGCTTTTCTCACCATGATCTTATCTGCTTGGCAATAGATTTAAAATCTCCTGCAATTCACTAACAAAGTAACAATTATTTTCATTTTCTTTGTATGAATGATTGTCAACACTGTTCCACTTAAAGCCTATTCATCTTAGGCATATAAAAGATGATTGCGTTGTGAAAGAAAAAAAAGAGGAACAAAGTAACAATTATTTTCATTTTCTTTGTATGAATGATTGTTAAAACTGTTCCACTTAAAGCCCATTCACCTTAGGCATGTAAAAGATGATTGTGTTGTGAAAGAAAAAAAAGGAGAGAATAACTAACAGTAAAATTATTCTTATGTTAAAAAATACGTTTTAGCTGGCTGTATACCATTCCCTATTAAGTGGATAGGTTTCAACTTTGAACATTTGTTTTATATTGTTTTGATCATAAATGGACAGTGTAATAACAAGAAAGGTATAAAAATCTTATGGTATAAAAAATAAGAGACAACGATTAGAATCTTTCTCGTTGATACATTAATGAATGCTCTCCAATTTGAGTAGATGAGTTTTTTCTTCTTATAATTTGAAGAGATATCATCATGCTCCTGTTGTTCCATGTTGCATATATGATAACGATATCAGTGTGAAAGAAGAATTTATATATAACTGTAAGAACTTCTCATGTAAATATAGTGTAATTAATTCTTTTTGGTGAGAACAAATACCGTAGGTATGTACCTAAGATATTTATTTTTCATGCATTTAAAAGATTTTAGTAATTTCTAGTTTATCTCCTCCCTTTTCCCCAATTTTCCTCCTTTTTCTTCCCCTCCATATATAAGAGACACTCTTTAGGTCCTTCTCAGTTATTCATTTCTTCTCAAATTCTCTGCTTCTCTTTATCTCTCTCTCTGTGCGATCCCATCAAAACCCTAATTTTGATCGCAGAAAACCTCGAATTGCTCCACCAAAATCGAAGCTTGACGATCCGATCATCGCGGCACCGCCATAACTGAACCCTACTCAGTTCAATTTCCAAGTTGCCGCAGAAATTTTGATTCCCCCAAATTCACTCTCTGCTGTTCGATCAATCGTCAATTTTCTAGGGTTTGATCGGTTTTCGTCACAAACAGCGTCGTGGATTCGTGCAATGCTTTCAGTTCCAATATGAAGCTAAAGCGAAGGAGGGCGGTTGAAGTGGTCAGTATAAATTTTTTGTTTTCGCCATTGGAATCGATTTCGATTGCTTTATATACACTTGCCCATGCTCTATATGCGTAGTATATGCACATGAATGAAGTAGTACTTTTGTCTCTATTGTAATTTTGAGAATTTGATGCTTTTGGGTTAGGTTTAGTTGTTTAGGTTATGATGCTTTCTTAGTGAGTGATAGTTTTTGTTTTTGTTTTGTTCAATTGCTTGGTTTGTTGGTTTTTGGGCGTCTATTAACATGTTAAGTTTCGTTTATTCTATAATTTATGATAGATACAACATACACGATAGGAAATTCGACTTCAATTTTTCTGTTACTATTGGATTGATCACATCATTTAGATTTTAGAGTAAAAGTGATATTTTCATTCCAGCATGATCTAATGCTATTATGGTTGGGAAGGTTTCAGTTATAGAACAGTGTATGAACAACCCAGTTGACTATATAATTGTTCGTTACCGGTTCTTAGTAGAAAGTGTTGTTCTTTATCCTATGAGTTGCTGGATTTGTGTATTTGAAATTGCTCATAGTGAATGGGTGTTTATGGTCTGTCTCAGTGTCTGCCGGTGGATACTCTGTATATGCAAAAATGTGAGACGGGACAACATAACAATGAATACTAGATTTTAATCATTGTAGTAGTAAGTAGATAAAGCAAAAACATAGATTGGGTTTTACTTTTGTGATTTAATGGTACGTAGCAAGTGGGTGGAAACTGGACAGTAGATAACTGTTAGTGCAAGATAGAGTTAGTGGTAGGTCAATTTTCTAAAACATATGGTATGCATAAAAAATTTTAAGATTAAGAGTCAAAAGTTTTTTTGTTTGTTTTGGTTTTGTTTTGTTTTTTTTACACTAGTGCATTCATAGTAAGCACAGCAAAGCTTTTCTCAACCAGTTGAGTCACTTTGTTTAGCTAAAACAGTTAGATGAAAATGGTGAGTGGGTGGCTGCTTATAGCTTCATTACAAGAAGCAACTTGACCATGGCGCTCTTAAGGTTTTCGGTATAGTGAACATTGACATTTCATGGTGGTGTTCATTAAGGTCAATTCAGCCACCCCTTTCGTTTATTGGTAGCTTTACTTGTGTGCCTTGTCAGGCTTTCTACTGCCTCATTTTCTCACACTAGTTTCAACGTTTATTTTTATTTTCATGTGAGTATTGGATACTGTTAACAGAGTAAGAGGGGCAATCAAATGGTAAAAAAAGATTATCATTTAGGACATGATTTTGTTTGCATTATGTTGTATGTGTCACTTTTTTTTTGCATTACACCTCTTCCATACACATGCATTTTGTGATTCTACTAAAAAAGTAAACATTATTTGTTGTTTGGCACTCTTTTGTCTCAGCCTCCAAAAATCAGATCCTTCATCAATAGTGTAACTGCTGTTCCTCTTGAGCATATAGAGGAACCTCTGAAAGGTTTTTTCTGGGAGTTTGATAAGGTGTGTTTCTAACCTTGACCTGTTACCTTGATATAGTTATTTATGTGCAATTTCACTTATGTGGTTTTGTTTTGAGTGCAGGGAGATTTCCATCATTGGGTCGATCTTTTCAACCATTTTGATTCATTTTTTGAAAAGCACATAAAATCCAGAAAGGATTTGCAGCTTGAGGATAATTTTCTGGATTCTGACCCTCCTTTTCCAAGAGAATCTGTTCTTCAAGTTCTCCGTGTCATAAGAATAGTATTGGAGAATTGCACAAATAAGCACTTCTACAGTTCTTATGAGGTAAAATTTCACCACCCACCTTCTCAGTTTTTGGTGGCTAATTTTCAGTTCACTAATATCAAGTCATCCCCTGGGGGTGTTTAATTTTCATCTTTGTTTTTGTAAATTTTATATATTTTGATTTTTTTTTTTATATTTGCCATTCACTGGTTTATGTGTCTGGTGTATATGTTACTGCAGCAGCATCTTTCATCTTTGCTAGCTTGTACCGATGCGGATGTGGTTGAGGCTTGCCTTCAGACTTTGGCTGCATTCTTAAAGAAAACAGTTGGAAAGTATTCCATTAGAGATGCTGCACTCAATTCAAAGTTATTCTCTCTTGCACAAGGTTGGGGGGGAAAAGAAGAGGGTCTTGGATTAATTGCTTGTGCAGTGCAGAAAGGTTGCGAACCTATTGCTTATGAGTTAGGTTGCACCCTTCATTTTGAGTTCTATGCAGTGAATGATTCAACAGCTGACATCCCAAGTACTCAAGGGTTACAAATCATTCATTTACCTGACGTCAACACTCATCCAGAGACAGATCTTGAGCTTTTAAATAATTTGATTGCTGAGTACAGTGTCCCTCCTAGTTTGAGATTTTCTTTGTTGACAAGACTGCGGTTCGCAAGGGCTTTTGGTTCTTTAGCTACTCGACAGCAGTATGCATGCATTCGATTGTATGCCTTCATAGTTCTTGTTCAAGCAAATAATGATGCTGATGACCTTGTTTCTTTCTTCAACACTGAACCTGAGTTTGTGAATGAATTAGTGTCTTTGTTGAGTTGTGAAGATGTGGTTCCTGAGAAAGTTCGAATTCTCTGTCTTCTTTCATTGGTTGCTCTGTGCCAAGATCGCTCCCGACAGCCTACTGTTTTGACAGCTGTCACATCTGGTGGGCATCGTGGAATCCTTTCCAGCCTCATGCAGAAGTGTGTTGATGCTGTCATCCATGATACGTCAAAGTGGTCAGTTGTTTTTGCTGATGCTCTGTTATCTCTTGTCACCGTTCTGGTTTCATCATCATCAGGTTGTTCAGCCATGCGTGAGGGTGGTTTTATCCCCACCCTTCTGCCTTTACTTAAAGATACAAATCCACAGCACCTGCATTTGGTCAGCACATCCGTGCATATATTAGAAGCTTTTATGGATTACAGTAATCCAGCCGCTGCCTTGTTCCGGGATTTGGGTGGTTTAGATGATACCATATCTCGCCTTCAGGTGGAAGTGTCTCATGTAGAAAATGGTTCAAAGCAGCAAGAGGGAAATTCAGAGATCATCGGGAGGAGTGCACAAGTAGTTGCAGGAACATCTGCAGAGCTAGACAACATGCAGCCTCTGTATTCAGAACTAGTAGTTTTATATCACCGGCGGTTGTTAATGAAAGCTTTGCTGCGTGCTATATCCCTCGGAACTTATGCCCCCGGAAATACTGCTCGTGTTTATGGCTCGGAGGAGAGTCTATTGCCACAGTGCTTATGCATAATATTTAAGAGGGCAAAAGATTTTGGTGGTGGGGTGTTTTCACTTGCGGCTACTGTGATGAGTGATTTGATTCACAAAGATCCCACCTGTTTTCCAGTCTTAGATGCAGCAGGCCTTCCTTCTGCCTTCTTGGATGCTATAATGGATGGTGTTCTTTGCTCTGCAGAAGCCATTACATGCATACCGCAGTGTTTAGATGCTCTGTGTCTTAATAATAATGGTCTTGAGGCTGTGAAAGATCGCAATGCTTTGAGGTGCTTTGTGAAGATATTTACTTCAAGAACCTATCTGCGTGCTCTTACCAGTGATACACCCGGCTCCTTATCGGGTGGATTGGATGAGTTAATGCGTCATGCTTCCTCATTGCGTGGGCCTGGAGTGGATATGCTGATTGAGATATTAAATTCCATTTCAAAAATTGGGCATGGGGTTGATGCTGCACAGATGTCAACTGATCCTTCATGCTCTGTTACTCCAGTTCCAATGGAAACTGATGGGGAAGAGAGAAATTTGGCCCTGGCAGAGGATGGGGAATCATCCAAAATGGATAGTACAGAGAAGACTGCTGAACCCTCTTCTGATTCTGCCACGGGGAATATTGAATTATTCCTTCCTGATTTGGTGAGCAATGCTGCACGCCTTCTTGAAACAATACTTCACAATGGCGATACATGTCGTATATTTGTGGAAAAAAAGGGGATTGAAGCCGTCCTGCAGTTTTTTACCTTGCCTTTAATGCCTCTATCTGTTTCAGTTGGCCAGAGTATTTCTGTTGCATTTAAGAATTTCTCACCACAGCATTCTGCTCCTTTGGCTCGGGCAGTATGCTCATTCTTGAGAGAACATCTGAAATCGACAAATGAACTTTTAATTTCAGTAGGCGGTACTCAACTTGTTTTGGTAGAATCTGCAAAGCAAACTGAAGTTTTGAAACATCTCTCCAGTCTTGAAGGTATTCTAGCTCTGTCTAATTTTCTGTTGAAAGGAACGAATACTGTGGTGTCTGAACTGGGTGCATCAGATGCTGATGTACTGAAAGACCTTGGGAGCACTTATAGGGAAATAATCTGGCAAGTCTCTCTGTGTAATGATGCAAAGTCAGATGAGAAAACCAATGCTGAACAAGAACCAGAGAGTGCTGAGGCAGCTCCATCTAATGCTTCTGGAAGGGAGAGTGATGATGATGGCAATGCTCCAATGGTTAGATATATGAACCCAGTTTCGGTTAGGAATCAGCCCCTGTGGGGTGGAGAGCGTGAGTTTCTGTCAGTTGTTCGCTCTGGTGAAGGTTTGCACCGTCGTACGCGACATGGGATTACACGACTAAGGGGTGGAAGGACAGGCCGGCATTTGGAAGCTCTACATGTTGATTCTGAAGCTTCCTCGATAGCAGTGGAGACATCTACTTCCCAGGATATGAAAAAGAAAAGCCCTGATGTTCTTGTGACTGAAATTCTCAACAAGCTGGCTTCCACACTACGCTCCTTCTTCATAGCTCTTGTCAAGGGGCTCACATCACCAAATCGCCGTAGGGTTGACTCAGGGTCGTTAAGTTTGGCTTCAAAGACTCTCGGAACTGCTCTAGCTAAAATATTCTTTGAGGCTCTTAGTTTCTCTGGGCATTCTACATCAGCTGGGCTTGATACTTCACTGTCAGTCAAGTGTCGATATCTTGGAAAAGTTGTCAATGATATGGCGGTACTTACATTTGACAGCAGGCGGCGAACTTGTTATACTGCTACAGTTAATAATTTCTATGTCCATGGTACCTTTAAAGAACTACTCACAACATTTGAAGCTACTAGTCAGTTGCTATGGACACTACCGTACAGTATGGCAACATCAAGTGCTGATCATCAAAAGACTGGTGAAGCAAGTAAACTGTCCCACAGTTCGTGGCTGCTTGATACTCTTCAGAGCTACTGTCGTGTGCTCGAGTATTTTGTTAATTCTTCTTTGCTCTTATCTACAACCTCAGCATCCCAGGTGCAGTTGCTTGTTCAGCCAGTCGCTGTTGGTCTGTCAATTGGGCTGTTTCCAGTGCCAAGGGACCCGGAAGTTTTTGTTCGTATGCTGCAATCTCAGGTTCTCGATGTGATACTTCCTGTCTGGAACCACCCGAATTTTCCAAAATGTAGTCCAGGTTTCGTTGCTTCTATTGTCTCACTTGTTATGCATGTATATTCTGGTGTTGGAGAGGTGAAACAGAATCGCAGTGGCATTGCTGGGACAAACCAAAGATTCGTTCCCCCACCACTTGATGAAAGTACTATTACTACCATTGTTGAGATGGGTTTTCCAAGGGCCAGAGCAGAGGAAGCACTCAGGCGGGTGGAGACGAATAGTGTTGAAATGGCCATGGAGTGGCTCTTTAGTCATCCGGAGGATCCTGTGCAGGAGGATGATGAATTGGCTCAGGCACTTGCGCTTTCTCTTGGAAATTCATCAGACACATCTAAAGCTGATAGTGCTGACAAGTCTGTGGACGTACTGGCAGATGAGGGTTCTGTGAAAGCACCTCCTGTTGATGATATCCTTGCCGCATCAGTTAAGTTGCTTCATAGTAGTGATACCATGGCATTCCCGTTGACAGATTTGCTTGTGACACTTAGCAATCGAAACAAAGGTGAAGACCGTCCAAAAGTTGCATCTTACCTAATTCAGCAGCTAAAGAAGTGTCCATTGGATTTTTCTGAGGATGCCAGTGTGGTGGGTGTGTTATCACATGTTATAGCATTGCTTCTCTCTGAAGATGGAAGCACAAGGGAAATTGCTGCACAGAATGGTCTTGTGTCTGCGGCAATAGATATCTTGATGAACTTTAAGGCCAGAGGTGATGCGGGCAATGAGATTGTAGTCCCCAAATGTATCAGTGCTCTAATGCTAATTTTGGATACCATGTTGCAAGCAAGGCCCAGAATTTCGGAAAATGTTGAAGATACTCAAACAGGGTCTTTGCCTGCATTATCGGGATCCTTGCTGATTCCTGCGTCAGATCCAGAGAAGATAGAGGCCAAGGATGTCCATGAACATGATTCTGCTTCTCAATTTGAGAAAATATTGGGGAAATCTACTGGTTATTTGACTATCGAAGAGAGTCATAAGGTGCTGGCAATTGCGTGTGACTTGATAAAGCAGCATGTGCCAGCTATTATTATGCAGGCTGTTTTACAGTTATGTGCTCGTTTGACAAAAACTCATGCTCTAGCTTTACAGTTCCTTGAAAATGGAGGCTTGGCAGCTCTTTTTGGCCTTCCGAGAAGTTGCTTTTTCCCTGGATACGACACTGTTGCATCTGCTATAGTTCGCCATCTCCTTGAAGATCCGCAAACACTGCAAACGGCAATGGAATTGGAAATACGCCAAGCCCTGAGTGGCAACAGGCATGGTGGACGAACTTCTGCACGAACATTTTTGACATCAATGGCACCAGTTATCTCTAGAGATCCTGTAGTATTCATGAAAGCTGTTGCTGCAGTTTGTCAGTTGGAGACATCAGGTGGTAGGAACTTTGTTGTTCTATTGAAGGAAAAAAGAGAAGAAAAGGAAAAATCTAAAACATCAGGTGCTGAGGCTGGAGTATCTTCCAGTGAAGGTGTACGTATTCCTGAAAATAAGATACATGATGGATCAGGTAAATGCTCCAAAAGTCACAAGAAGATCCCTGCAAATCTCACTCAAGTTATAGATCAGCTTCTTGAAATAGTCTTGAAATATCATTTCCCAAAGAGCCAGGAAGACTGCGAGAGTAATGTATCTGCTATGGAGGTAGATGAACCTGCTACGAAGGTCAAGGGTAAATCAAAGGTTGATGAGACAAGGAAAATGGAGTCTGAATCTGAAAGATCTGCAGGGTTGGCCAAGGTGACCTTTGTTCTCAAGTTACTGAGTGATATTCTTCTAATGTATGTCCATGCAGTTGGCGTTATACTTAAACGGGATTTGGAAATGACTCAATTGCGGGGGGGATCTAATCAGCTGTATAATCCTGGCGGTATACTTCACCATGTAATTCATCGATTGCTTCCACTCACCATTGATAAATCTGCTGGACCTGATGAATGGAGAGATAAGTTGTCTGAAAAAGCTTCTTGGTTCCTGGTAGTTCTGTGTGGTCGATCCAATGAAGGACGCAGACGTGTAATTCATGAACTTGTGAAAGCATTATCCTCGTTTTCTAGCTTGGATAATTGTTCCACGAAGAGCATCTTATTACCAGATAAAAGGGTTTATGCTTTTGTTGATTTGGTGTACTCTATTTTGTCCAAAAATTCTTCGTCCGGCAACTTACCTGGTTCTGGTTTTTCACCAGACATAGCTAAAAGCATGATTGATGGAGGAATGATTCAGTGTCTGACTGGAATCCTTAGGGTGATTGATTTGGACCATCCTGACGCTCCCAAAACTGTGAATTTGATTCTCAAGGCTCTTGAGAGTCTAACAAGGGCTGCTAATGCTAGTGAACAATATTTGAAATCTGATGAGATGAACAAGAAAAAATCCACTGTGCCAAATGGACGATCTGATGGTCAGCTAACTGCCCCTTCAGCTGATGCTACTTTGGAACATAATCAGAATACGAGCAGTGATCAGGATGTTAGAGTTGCAGAACAGACTGAACAAGGGGATCAAGGAGCTTCTCAAGTTGAAGGTAATCCTGGTGCAAATCTGAACCAGTTGGTGGAACAGGATATGAGAATAGAAGTTGAAGAACCAATAGCTTCTAATCCACCTATGGACATTGGGATGGATTTCATGCGTGATGAGATGGATGAAGGTAATGCACTACACAACTCTGACCAAATCGAGATGACTTTTCGTGTTGAGAACAGGGCAGATGATGATATGGGCGATGAAGATGATGACATGGGTGATGATGGTGAGGATGATGAGGATGATGACGAGGGAGAGGATGAGGATGAGGATATAGCAGAAGATGGTGGTGGCATGATGTCTCTTGCTGATACTGATGTGGAAGACCATGATGATACTGGCTTGGGAGATGATTACAATGATGAGATGATTGATGAAGATGATGAAGATTTTCATGAGAATCGTGTCATAGAGGTGAGATGGAGGGAAGCCCTTGATGGGCTTGATCATTTGCAGGTACTTGGTCAACCTGGAGCTGCAAGTGGTCTCATTGATGTTTCTGCTGAACCTTTTGAGGGGGTTAATGTGGATGACTTGTTTGGCCTACGAAGACCGTTAGGTTTTGATCGCCGCCGTCAGACCAGCAGATCTTCCTTTGAGCGATCTGTTACTGAAGCAAATGGCTTTCAGCATCCTCTCCTTTTAAGACCCCCACAGTCCAGTGATCTGGTCTCAATGTGGTCTGCAGGTGGAAATCCATCCCGGGATTTAGAAGCCTTGTCTTCCGGAAGCTTTGATGTAGCTCATTTCTACATGTTTGAGGCTCCTGTGCTTCCGTTTGATCATGTACCAAGCAATCTTTTTGGTGATCGTCTGGCTGGTGCAGCACCCCCGCCTTTGACCGATTATTCTGTGGGTATGGACTCACTCCAGTTATCGGGACGAAGAGGACCAGGTGATGGTCGATGGACAGATGATGGCCAGCCTCAAGCAGGTGGTCAAGCTGCAGCTATTGCACAAGCAGTGGAGGAACAGTTCATATCCCAATTACGCAGTATTGCTCCTCCTGATACCCCTGCTGAGAGACTCTCCCAGAATTCAGGAACCCAGGAGAAACAGCCAGATCTCCCTCCTTCAAATGATATTCAAGTAGCGGGAGAACTTGATAGCAGCCATCAACAGAATGAAGAACGTGATCAAGACAGGGGTGATGAAACAGCAAATCAAGTAAATGATGGGAGTGTTCCCTGCCAAGAACAAACCAATTCAGAATCTGTTGTCGAAGGTGCAGGTGCAGGGGAATGTTTACAGGCACCTGAACCGATGTCAATTCAGGCACCTTCACTCAACAGTACACCAAATGATAGCATGGACATTGGTGATGGGGATGCTGCTGCTGGTGAGCAAATAGAATCAGTGCCAGAGTTTGTTAACTTGCATACTGAAGGAAGAGCTGATTTACAACGTGAAGGCGGTTCAGAAGTGCCTTCTAATGTCGATGGTCAGGCTAGTAATGTGCCGGCAAGTATCGGCGTCGATGAACATAATCCAGGTGATTCTCATACTTCTCTGATGCCAGTGAATGTTGATGTTGATATGAATTGCATTGATGAAGTAAATGCAACAGGGCATCCCATGCCTGATATTGAAACTGGTACAGATGAGCCATCAACTCAAGACACATTGGTTGCTCCAGAAGCAAATCAGGCAGAACCAGTTAGTTTGAATAGTGAGGCTCCTGGTGCGAATGCAATTGATCCAACATTCTTAGAGGCTCTACCTGAAGATCTGAGGGCAGAAGTTCTTGCTTCACAGCAAGCTCAGCCTGTTCAACCTCCATCTTATGCACCACCCTCTGCAGATGACATTGATCCTGAGTTTTTAGCTGCCCTTCCTCCAGATATCCAAGCAGAAGTCTTGGCTCAACAAAGAGCGCAAAGGGTTGCACAACAGGCTGAAGGACAACCAGTTGACATGGACAATGCTTCAATAATTGCTACTTTCCCGGCTGAACTGCGTGAAGAGGTTTGAATCTGCAGCTGTATCTTTCATGACCTTGGTTGTAGTAATTTTTTGTTTTCCACATGTATTGATCTTTGTTTTGCCTTGGTTGCAGGTACTCTTAACTTCTTCAGAAGCAGTTCTGTCAGGATTGCCTTCTCCATTACTTGCTGAAGCCCAGAGGCTAAGAGATCGAGCAATGAGTCATTATCAGGCTCGCAGCATTTTTGGAAACAGCCACAGGCTTAATAATCGGAGGAATGGATTGGGGTTTGACAGGCAGAATGTAATGGACAGGGGGGTTGGAGTCACAATTGGCCGGAGGGCAGTTTCCGCTCTTGCAGACAGTTTAAAGGTTAAGGAAATTGAAGGCGAGCCGCTTCTGGATGCTAATGGATTGAAAGCCTTAATCAGGCTACTACGCTTAGCGCAGGTAAACCGATATTCCAATTCTCGGTAGTTGGAGTATTATACTTGTTACGAAATATTTTTAGAATACTTTGCTCAAACTGATTTAAATATTATGATGCGTAGTAATTGAAATATAAGTTTCAGCTTTCAGCTGAAAGGATCCGTATATGTTGAGAAGTGTTGAAGGTGCCAAAAGAATCCATATATGTTGAGAAGTGTTGAAAGTCATAACGAAATTTAGTACTCAAGTAATTATAAAGTTTCCTGTTGAATCACCTAATCTGGAACAATATGGAGAAAGTTTCTAGTCTGTAAAAGTTCATAGTTTATAGGTACCAGCCTTTTAGGAAATCGGTGCAGTTTCCTGTTTTCTTATATGGTCTGATATGGTGTTTGATTGTATTTTTTTTTTTTTTTATGTGGTTAGCCCCTTGGTAAAGGACTCTTGCAGAGGCTCTTGCTAAACCTATGTACCCATAGTGTTACAAGAGCAATTCTAGTTCGTCTGTTGCTTGATATGATCAAATCTGAGGCAGAGGGATCAGTCAGTGGATTAGCAAATATTAATTCCCAGAGGCTTTATGGATGCCGTTCGAATGTTGTTTATGGGCGTTCACAGTTGCTGGATGGTAATTCATCTGATGTTATAACAGCTATCTACATGAAATTTGTTTTGTCCGGTATTTACTATTGATTGTTTGCTTTATTTTTATCTTCAACAGGTCTTCCTCCCTTGGTGTTGCGTCGAATTCTTGAGATCCTGACTTACTTGGCTACAAACCATTCTGCTGTGGCAAATATGTTATTCTATTTTGATTTCTCAGGTCTTTCTGAGCCTTTGAGTCCTGTGAACGTGGATACCAAAAAGGACAAAGGCAAGGAGAAGATTGGAGAAGGAGGAATTTCATCAAATCCTTCTGGAAACACCCAGGATGGGGATATTCCCCTGATATTGTTCCTGAAGCTATTGAACAGACCTCACTTTTTACATGGCACTGCTCATCTGGAGCAGGTATAACCTACTTTATGGTGATTTATTTTTCTAACAACCAGGAGCAAACCGTTGTTTTTTCATTTTTTTTGGATATCCTTAAAATTGTTTAATCCCTTGTTTGCTGCCCATCTCCACACACATATATATTACACTTTCAAATTCTATGCTGCAAGATGACCTTTTTGATATTTTTAAAATTCAGCAATCTTATACTATGTTAATATTCTACAGGTTATGGGCCTGCTTCAAGTTGTTGTTTATACTTCTGCTTCAAAATTAGAGGGCCCGGAAAGGGCAGATGGTAATTCTCAAAATCTACCCGTAAGTGAAGCTTCGAGAGATGGTCAAGAGGCTCTTCCGTTGGAATCAGAGTCTGATCAACAGGATAAGCCTGTTAGTGGAGAATCATCAACCTCAGATGGAAAGAGGAGTACTGATACATATAATATTATCTTGAAGCTGCCAGAATCTGATCTGCACAATCTTTGCAGCCTTCTTGGTCGAGAAGGGTATTATTACTTTTCTAGTTCTTATATTTGCGTGCTGTGAATGTTCTTTAGCTTGTAACTGTTGTCTTTAGATGCATAGTTGATTGTTAAGAAGTTGCGTTCATTTCCTGGACCATGTTTTACCTGCTAGCTTGCTCTTCATTGTGCTACCGTGTGAACTGTTTGTAAACGAGTGTATAATTTTGTCCATTTACTTGATCAGGCTTTCAGACAAAGTTTATATGCTTGCTGGCGAGGTCCTGAAGAAATTTGCCTCAGTTGCAGCGTGCCATCGAAAACTTTTTATCTCAGAGCTTTCGGGGCTAGCTCATCATTTGAGTGCCTCAGCTGTTGGCGAGCTTGTCACCCTTAGGAATACACAGATGTTGGGCTTGAGTGCTGGCTCTATGGCTGGGTCAGCAATATTACGTGTGTTACAAGTGCTTTGCTCTCTCACTTCGCCTAGGGCTAATGAGAACTCAGGTCTGGAGAATGATGCAGAGCAGGAGGAACATGCCACTATGTGGAAGCTAAATGTTGCACTCGAGTCATTGTGGCAAGAGTTGAGTAACTGTATAAGTGCGACTGAAACACAGTTGGGTCAGAGCTCTCTCTCCCCCGCAGTCTCTACTATAAATATTGGGGACCATGCACAGGGTTCTTCTCCTTCTTCTTCTTCATCTCCTCTCCCTCCTGGAACCCAGAGACTTCTGCCTTTCATGGAGGCATTTTTTGTTTTGTGTGAAAAGCTACAAGCAAGCCACTCTACTACACTACAAGATCATGCGGATGTGACTGCAAGAGAAGTCAAAGAGTCTGTTGGAATATCAGATCCTTCAAGTACCAAGTGCCACAGCTGTGGGGATTCTCAGAGGAAGCTTGATGGCACTGTCACATTTACAAGGTTTGCTGACAAGCACCGCCGACTTTTGAATGCTTTTATCCGACAGAATCCAGGTCTGTTGGAAAAATCCCTTGCTATGATGCTGAAGGCACCGAGGCTAATCGATTTTGATAACAAGAGATCATATTTCCGGTCAAGAATTAGGCAACAACATGAGCAACATCTCTCTGGTCCACTGCGAATAAGTGTTCGGCGGGCTTATGTTCTAGAGGATTCTTACAATCAGTTGCGCATGCGTCCTAATCTGGAAATGAAGGGACGATTAAATGTCCAATTCCAAGGAGAAGAGGGTATTGATGCTGGTGGTCTGACACGGGAGTGGTATCAATTACTATCAAGGGTTATATTTGACAAGGGAGCTTTGCTTTTCACCACTGTAGGCAACAATGCAACCTTTCAGCCTAACCCTAATTCTGTCTACCAGACAGAGCACCTCTCATACTTCAAATTTGTTGGTCGTGTGGTAATTCTTCTGAACTATCGAGTTTTATGATCTTGCTCTGTATGTACAATATCTCGATGACTTCAGCTGCTTAAATATTTTATTCAGGTTGCAAAGGCAGTATTTGATGGGCAGCTTTTGGATGTGTATTTTACTCGATCCTTCTACAAGCATATACTTGGTGTGAAGGTGACTTACCATGACATAGAAGCTGTGGATCCCGATTACTACAAAAATTTGAAATGGATGCTGGAGGTTAGTGGGCTTTCGAGCACATGGTTATTGATTGTTCAGGGTTGAATGGGGTTTTAAGTTCATATCTTCTTTACCGATTTAAAGAGTGTATCCTATTGGTTGATTTCTCCTGGTTTCTCCATGGACTAAAGACGTTCTTCTTTTTCTTCTGTGGGATTTTCCCCCTTTTTTTTTTCCTGCAGAATGATGTGAATGATATCCCTGACCTGACATTTAGCATGGATGCGGATGAAGAAAAGCATATTCTTTATGAGAAAAACCAGGTATATGAATGTCAACTTCTTATTTGTGAATTACTTTTTCCATTTGCTTCTTTTGTTTCTCTAGCATCTTTTAGGCTTTGTTGTTTTATCTGCTTCCGATAACTTTGAGTCCAAATTTATGTTGAACTTTATGTTATAGTTAAGTTCATTGTGCTTGTTTCTTTTGTTATCTAATTTTTTACCTATTTCATTTTCTACCCTCTTCTTCATTAGGTTACTGATTATGAGCTCAAACCCGGAGGAAGAAATATTAGGGTTACAGAAGAAACGAAGCACGAGTATGTTGACCTTGTAGCTGAACATATCTTGACAAATGCTATCCGTCCTCAAATTACTGCTTTCCTGGACGGTTTCACTGAATTAGTCCCGCGAGAGCTGATTTCTATTTTTAACGATAAGGAGCTTGAGCTACTCATCAGTGGTCTTCCAGAGATTGATTGTGAGTTGCATTTTTTATCAGCTTATTTAGAATTTACGCCCCAAAAAAGGGCTTATCAGTAGTTTTCTTACGTGGTATTTGAATTTTGGCATTGGCCTTGCAGTGGATGATTTGAAGTGCAATACCGACTACGCAGGCTATTCAGCAGCATCGAATGTTGTTAAATGGTTCTGGGAGGTGGTCAAAGGGTTTAACAAGGAAGACATGGCAAGACTGCTGCAGTTTGTGACTGGAACATCAAAGGTAACTAACTAGTTCTACCGCAACAAACAATCTTCCATACCTGTCAATATGTGCTGGTTCATGACTACAAGGCTGTTTTGTCTTCTCTGCGATGT
Source organism: Spiraea crenata (assembly GCA_033992175.1). NCBI lineage: Eukaryota > Viridiplantae > Streptophyta > Magnoliopsida > Rosales > Rosaceae > Spiraea > Spiraea crenata. Next base: position 1,661,951 of record JAVBHV010000022.1, read on the forward strand.
GCTGCCCCACTCTGTCTCCATGTCCTATTCCCACTTGTCTTCCCCTTCCTTTTTAATTTGTGTGACTTGATTTTCTCTGCAGTATATGTTGAAATTCGCATGATTTGTGTACTTGTTGCCCTCGCTGTTGGTTTTCTCTAGCCTCAATAGATCATTCTGGTTTTCCTTTGACATGGTTTGACAGTGTGCATCTTATGTCATTGAATTTTTCCCTCCTACTATGATTATGAAATAGCAAAGAAGTATTATCTCAATAAGTATCTAAATCTCACATGGTATGTCAAATGTGGTGTGTCAAGATTGGCCAAGCTCAGGGTTTTGTTGGTTAATGTGCTTAAGCATCAATCCTATTTTTGTGGGTTTCCAGGTTCCGTTGGAGGGTTTTAGGGCTTTGCAAGGTATCTCGGGCCCTCAGAAATTTCAGATTCACAAGGCTTATGGAGCTCCTGACAGGCTGCCCTCTGCCCATACGTGGTTAGTGTAAACATAATTCGCTTTGGCTCCCACCTTACAGGGGAAAAGAAAGAAGAGTTTAATTCTCTCCCTTAATTTACTTTTCAAGCTTGATGTTTCTAATGCGTACTTCTGTGTTTTCCAGCTTTAATCAACTAGACCTTCCTGAGTACACCTCCAAGGAACAGCTTCATGAACGGTTGATGCTTGCTATCCATGAAGCTAGTGAAGGATTTGGATTTGGTTGATTGAAAAAGTCTTAACTGATATTGTTTGCCCAGCACACCGATCATTGGTCTTATGGTTTCTATGTACATGTCAGTCCTTTTACTTAAATTCTGTTTCCAAATTTCTTTCATTATCTACTTAGTTATTTTTTGTCGCTGTAAGGCATCTTTTGTTGGTTCAACATACCAAAGTCCATTGCGTTCTTATTCTCCCTCATTCTTTGTGCAGATAAAAGAACCGGGTCTGAATTGAAAGCTTCCAGAATTAAAGGAACTTGGAGGAAATTGTTGAGGGATCTTGGGAAAATCTGAAAGCATGATCTATTTTTTGCCAGACTCATGTGGGCTCCTCGGTGACAATGGCTTGAAAATCTTAGTTCTTTTATGGATTCTTAACAGGTGGTCAGAAAATTAGGGAGTCGTACAGATGGAGGATAGGGAATCTGGTTTTGTTTTGTTTATATTATTAGATTTTTATGTTATTATGAGTTTATGGCCAAACTGCCTTAGATTAGCTGTCAATCTCGCTTTCTCTGACCTGGATGGTAGTAATAAGCCTAGGAATATGTATATGTAATTCCAGATTGGTTTTAATGATTTCAAGGCGAGAAAGTGATACCAATTTTGCTCTTCATTTTAAATGTTTTTTTGTTTTTTCTTGTTTTGCGATAGTATTTATTATCATATTGGGGTTGGATGCTTTGAGCAACATGAATCTTGAGAGGATTGTAGCTGAAAGTTGAGCAAATGAATAACCCTTCGCTGATAACTTTTGACACCATTTATCGAAAACAAGATTAGTCTTTTGGTGCAACCCCGACATCTCCATCGTGCCCACCACCAAGTCTCTCGAGTCTCAACCACATGCACCAACCGCGTACCTCTGCTGCACCACCAAGTCTACTATCGCCACCCGCATGCTGCAACTGCGCTACCAAGTATTCACTTCACCCCAACCACCCGTATGCCGTTACTGCACCACAACCTCAAGAGACCCAAAATTTGCACTTTCGCAGCCTCAAAAGTGTGTATTTGCGGGTATATGACATTGAGAGCAACACTGCTAATCTTTAAAATTTGAGAAGTCCGATCTTTCATCAAAATCTATGTACTATTACTAGTTTTAGCAAAATGGGTCATTCGCCAAATATCAACTCTATGTAAAGAAATGCTTTTGCGCCCTCTAATGACTCTTGTATAACTATTAGAAGGTATTGAACTTGAATGAAATAAAAAACTTGCTTCGTGATGTTATTATTTTGCTACCAAAAACACCGAAATATGAAATTTCAAGGCCCTAAAGTGTACAAATGATCTTGAACTAACTTTCGAGGGCTCTCTATGGCCTCTTGAACAACACAGTGAAATTTTTCATCAAATTTGTGTTTTAAGCAAAACGGATCAATATTTAAATATCTCATTTGTAAACCGAAAATTTTCTGCAAGCTTCCGATAACTTATGTGTAACACTTGTGAATATTAGTAATTGACATAACAAATATAAGCCATCTCACTTTCGTTGGTTTTAACTATCTTGTATTTCTACGAAATCGGCCAAAATATATGCATTTTCAATGTCCAAAAGGAGTTTTTATCAAAAATATACAAAAATTGACCCCTAATTTCAAAAATGTCACTTTTTTATAAAACTTTCAATTCTATACAAATTGCCATTTAAATTGACTTAAATGTCCTTCTTTTAATTCAAGCCATCCAGTCCTTTTTATCTCTCACTGGCCATATAGGTGTGATGGGCTATTGCGTTTGCGATGCCAAAGGAGGAGCAGAGATTCTCAAATTCAACATGGCTTTGATTTTATTCCCGGTGTGCCGGAACACGATTACGTGGCTCCAAAACAGTAAGAAGAAATGGAGGAGCAATTATGGTGCTCACGTGAGGGGAATAGAAATAAAAAGGACTTGCAGATCCACGTATGTGTATTGACTCGCAGAACCTTATACCTTATGGTGCTCCCATTTCTTTCCCTGAAACTCACTGGGCGTTGTTTTCCCCTTCGACAACAATTTGAACTTCCACAAGGTACCAAAATTGAATAACAACTGAATTATTCATTTTGAGAACGCAAGTTGGTTTTCAGAAGTTAAAGTCTTGAGTTGATCATCATGCAGGTCATTGTAGTTGGAATCATTGTTGGGGTTGATAATTGACACACACAGAACGTAGTCTAAGAAAAGGACCCAGCATGTAACCAAGTTACCTTTTTCCAAACGTGGCTTCTTCGCCCATATAAAACTCCAGACAGTAATTATTGTTTCGACTTCCATTGAACATAAAATTTCATTTCATGTTTTCTCAAGTCCACAAATTGACAGGCAATTGAAACCAAATGATCAACCTAGAAATTGTTTCATTCATTAAAACCAATAACATCCCTTATATTTAAGAGTAAAAAGGTACACAATCAAATTAAAAGTATTATTACAATGTAGGATGAAGTGCAACTGGATTAGTGCAACGTTGACGATAGTGACCAGTTAAACCGCATCTTGAACATTTCCGAGTTGCTGAAACTTCTCCACGAGATGGGAGCCTCTTTTCCTTTCGCCTACCATACTTTCTTCGTGTAGCCGGTGGTAGGACAATTCTATCTCGTATATCATCAGGAACCACCCAGTCCTTTTTATCTCCCACTGGCCATATAGGTTCAGCATATGCAACGACCAAAGCGTTTGCACTGTAATACTGAGAGCACATAGAGTAACATGAAATTTGTCGGATTCTACATACAGCACAAGCATGTGCGCATGGTAGCTGATCAAGGTCAAACTCTCGGCATGTGCAAGACTTCTCCTCTAAATTTACAACCTCAGTACGAGTTCCATCACGTACATTAAATGATAATCTCTCAATAGGAAATATCTGCATGATAAAAAAACTATGGAATATTACAAGTGTGAAGAAAATTAATTAACTTTCCTGAATGTATCATAACAAAAGTAGACAATGTTGATTTTCCTATAGATATAGAATCCACGACAAACATATACAGTTCTATATATTATATGTGCTTCAAGTTTGGTAAAAAAAAAAAAATCATTCTAATAATATATTGTATATTAAGATGAATACCTGAAAAGTTAATCCTTTCGAGTTGTTGTCGCGCACCAACTTCTCAGCCCAATCCGTCAATTGAGTATTCATCTTGGATGCCTCAGTTCGACGGTCATAAAACCATTTTTGAAGTATATGCATCCTTAAATACTCAAGAAAATTGGTGATAGGCATTTTTCGAGCATCTCTAGTGATGGAGTTCAAACATTCAGCAATATTTGTTGTCATGATGTTATACCGTGTTCCATTAAAGTGCGCACGAGTCCACCTTTCAACTCCAGCCTCAACAAGATAATTACCCACTTCAGAGTCTACCTTGTATATTTCCACCATAAGACGATTAAATTCAGAAACACGATATTCCTTGGCAGCTTTATAAAACAATGAATGTGCTCTCTCATGGTGGAAAGTACTCTTGATGTTCTGAGCTATATGAAAAATGCATGCCCCATGATGGGCATCAGGAAAAACAGTGGAGACAGCCTTCCCAATACTACCATGTCTATCAGAAACGAAAACTAAGTCATTAACATCGCCAATAGCTCCCCGTAATTTTGCCAGAAACCAATTCCATGATGCATCATTCTATAGTTGACTTCTCCATGCAGTAGTTTAACAAGGTAAATAGGAGAACTTCTCCAAGCAATCAGAGATAGGACTGATCAATGACAACTGGGTAAAAAAGTATGCGATCTAATAGGTTTAACTACTTTAACCAATGAGAACAATCTGGAAAATAATATGCAGTTTAACTCTGCACCAGTCCTACTTTGACAATGCTCAACATGATACATTTTAGCAATAGTCATGTACTTCAGAGTGCATATTGCAGGCTTCAGTGATGAAAGCTGCTAAATCCCATAATTTCGACAGAGAAAAGATAACCTATGAGCACAATGTACCAATCAACTAAGTCAATCTACAAATAACCTCACTAAGGTTTCAAAAGTTGGGTCTCCATTAAACACTTTAAATGAGTCATCGTTGAAAGTAAGTTTACCCTAAAACTTTATCACTTGCATACTGGTAGAATATCTATTAGTGGAAAAATACAAAAATAAGAAATGTGGGCCTTCTTTTTCTACCATTCATCAAGAAAGTACTCAAAAGAAAACAGTCAACCAAATTTGACGAATCTTAACAAAGCCATGTAACAGAACAATTACACATAAAAGAAAGTTCCATATAGAAGAGCACGTAAAAGTCAAAAAGATTGGATAGGAAACGGCAACCAAAAGTAGAGGAAGAGAAGCTAATCCGCTTCTTCCCTAAACAAGAAGACAAGCTTTTGATGAAAAAAAAAAGAACAAGAAGACAAACTACAATGGCGGGCAAGGCTAAGCTAACGGAATCGAGGCTTTTACGACAACCAAACAATGATATTCAATTTATCCTAAAAGCAACAAAATTCAAAATACAAACACAAACAAATGTTGAAAATATGTACCTGTCAAGAGAGAAGGAATTAAAAAAGTGGTGTTCTTCTTGATGCAACCCACCGGAGAGAAGAAGCGTTGTGCGTGGAGTTCTTGTGCGTGTAGAAGTATTCTGCGTGAACTTTAGGGTTTTGATTTTAAGTTTACTTGTCTTTGAATTAAAAGAAGGACATTTAAGTCAATTTAAGTGGTAATTTGTATAGAATTGAAAGTTTTATAAAAAAGTGATATTTTTAAAATTAGGGGTCAATTTTTGTATATTTTTGATAAAAACCCGTCCAGAAGTAGTGAATTAACAGTGAGAGAGCCCTCCCTTAAACAATCCTATAGAAGTTTAAAAAGCGGAATTTTGTGCAATATTTCTACTAAAAAGGGCCGAAAACATGCACTTTCGAAACCACCTGATTTCCTTGTGAAATTGCTTCATCTGTAGGATGTCTTTTTCAGATTAAGAAATAATCTCACCGGCGACTAAATATAAGGCGTTCTTTACTTTCCCAGTGAAGGCGGCCACATGACAAAGAAACGAAGCCTACAACTCAGAACCCAATGTTGTCCTCAACTTCTAGGACTAAACAACTCTCTCAAATTTCCCACGGAATTTCAAAGTTCAGAGCTTTCCATGCTTTCTCCACCAACACCAATACAAGCCCCCGAGGCGACGATGCTAGAAACGTAGCTGCTGCTCACCGAACCACACAAGCCTCGGGTATGCCCATTTCTCTACTGTTCGTTTTCAGCTTAAAGTTTTGTTCTTTGGGCGCAGTGAGTTTGTTTTGAGGCTAAATTAGGCGGGTTTTAGCGCCTTTGGAATGGTCATTTTGTGCATTTTGATTGAAATGGGTTCTTGGGCACACCATAAAGTTTTGATCTTGGGGGCAGTGTGTTTGTTTTTTAGGCTAAATTGTTGATATTTTTGAACTACAGAGTCAGAAATGGAGAGGAGCATATATGGAATTCTGACCATTTACCGTTGGGAGTCACTAAACCACATGGAGTATAGGTTGGCTGCTCTTAGACCAGTGCATGGAAAGCTGGCTTTGAAATTCCTCAACTGGGTCATCAAACAACCAGGTTTGGAACTCAACCACCTCACTCACATACTTTCTGTTACAACCCATTTACTTGTTCGAGCTAGAATGTATGACTCTGCGAAATCGGTTCTGGGGCAGTTGTTACGAATAGGAAATGGCCCGAAATCTGTCTTCGGTGCTCTAATGGACACTTACCCTCTTTGCAATTCAAACCCTTCAGTCTTAGACCTTCTAATTAGAGTTTATTTAAGGGAAGGGATGGTTGTTTCTGCTGTTGAGACTTCCTATTTGATGGGTTTCCGGGGATTTAGGCCGTCAACTTATACTTGTAATATGATTCTAGCCTCGTTAGCAAAGGACCGGAGATCTACATCAGCATGGTCTTTTTTCGAAGAAATGCTTGATAAGAAGGTTTGCCCTGATGTTTCTACCTTTAACATACTGATTAGCGTTTTGTGTTTGGAAGGGAAACTTAAGAAAGCTAGTCATCTGTTGAGAATGATGGAAAAAAATGGCTATGTTCCGAACGTAGTTACTTATAATACTTTGCTCAATTGGTACTGCAAGAAGGGGAGGTATAAAGCAGCTTTTGAGCTTATTGGTCAGATGGGTTCTAAGGGTATAGAAGCAGATGTATGTACATATAACATGCTTATTGGTGATTTATGTAAAAACAATAGGAGTGCAAAAGGTTATTTGCTGTTGAAGAAAATGCGAAGGAAGAAGTTATCTCCTAATGAGGTTACTTACAATATTCTTATTAATGGGTTTGTGAAGGAGGGAAAAAGTGGTATTGCTAGCAGAGTTTTTTCTGAGATGGCTAGTTTTAATCTTTCACCAAATGCCGTCACTTTCAATTCCTTGATTAACGGGCTCTGTCAAAATGGTAAGCTTGAAGAAGCTTTCAGACTTTGGGACATGATGGAAGAAATGGGGCTAAGACCTAATGAAGTCAGCTACGGGGTTCTTTTGAATGGGCTGTCTAAGCATGCCAAGTTTGATTTAGCAAAAAATCTTTTAGAGAGAATGCAGATGGATGGGATTGCTACTAACTGTATTACATATACGGCAATCATGGATGGGTTGTGCAAAAAAGGGTTGATTGATGAAGCTATTCAGTTGCTGAATATGATGGTCCAGGATGGTGTGGATCCTGATATTGTAGCATTTTCAGTGCTCATAAATGGACTTTGCAGATATGGGAAGATGAAACATGTTAGGGAGATGGTATGTAAAATCTACAGGGCTGGCCTTGCACCGAATCGAATAATATATTCTACTTTAATCTACAATTCTTGCAAGATGGGTAACATAGAGGAAGCGTTAAAGATTTATGTAGCTATGAATAGCAATCGTCTTGGGTCTGACCATTTCACATATAACATATTGGTTGCTTCCCTTTGTGAAGCTGGAAAGCTGGAAATGGCAGAAGATTTTATGCGTCATATGAGCAGTATTGGTCTTGATCCCAATTCCATTACTTTCGACTGTATCATAAGTGGCTATGGAAACATGGGAAATGGGTTAAAAGCTTTTTCTGCGTTTGATGAAATGATTAAATTAGGTCATCATCCAAGCCCATTCACATATGGAAGCATACTGAAAGGGCTATGCAGGGGTGGAAATTTGGGGGAGGCAAGGAAGTTTTTGAAGAAACTACACAGAATTCCATCTGCTGTTGATACTGTTGTCTACAATACAATACTGCATGAGACATGTAAATCTGGAAATTTTCAAGAGGCTCTTGTCCTTCTTGATGAGATGGTTGAGAATAATGTTCTGCCTGATAACTACACATATGGTAGCCTTCTTGCTGGGTTATGCTGGAAGGGCAAACCAGTTGCTGCCATTCTCTTGTTTGGGAAAGTGATGACAAAAGTAACTTGCTCACAAAGTGCAAGGATGTACACCTGTCTAATTGATGGCTTTTTCAAGGCCGGCCAGTCTAAGGCTGCTTCGTATCTGTTTGAAGAGATGGAGGACAAAGGCCTGCACTCAGATACTATTGCTTGTAATGTGATGATAGATGGATACTCGAGAATGGGAGAAATGACAAAGGCAAAGGATCTCTTTTCAATCATGGGGATTCGAAGGTTGAGCCCTAATTTGGCTACATATAACAGTCTCTTGCATGGATGCTCAAAGAACAAGGACCTCTTGACATGCTCTGTGTTATACAAAACCATCATCGCCGCCAGATTATTTCCTGACAACTTGACATGCCACTCTCTTATTCTGGGATTACTCGAGTCTGGTATGTTGGATGTTGGCCACAAAATGTTGAATAAGATGATAATGGAAGGTACTATACCTGATCATTTGACATTTAACATGCTTATTAGCAAGTATTCTGAGACTGGTAAGATGGAGAAGGCCTTTAATCTTCTAAGTCTGATGAATCTGTTCGGAGTTTCAGCTAATATAGACACCCATAATGCCATACTGAATGGACTATTCAGAAGCGCAGATTTCCAAGCATCCAATGTCCTTCTATATGAAATGTTGGCCAAAGGTTTCGCTCCTAATTATACACATTATTTCACTGTGATTAATGGGATGTGTAGAGTGGGAGATATACAGGGAGCATTTGAGCTAAAAGATCAGATGGAGGCTCTCGGAGTTACTTCTCTTGACATTGCTGAGAGTGCTGTGGTTCGAGGGCTGGCAAAATGTGGGAAGATTGAAGAAGCAATTCTGGTTCTTGATCGCATGGTTCAAATGAAACTCATTCCAACAATTGCTACTTTTACTACTGTGATGCATGTGTTGTGCAAGAAAGCCAACCTTAAAAAGGCTCTAGCATTGAAGAGCTTAATGGAACGTTGTGGTGTGAAGCTTGATGTTGTCGTTTTTAATGTTCTCATTTCAGGACTTTGTGCTCACGGGGATGTTGTGTCTGCATTTGAGCTTTATGAGGAGATGAAACAAAGAGGGTTCTTGCCCAACATGACAACTTATACTGTGCTCATTGGTGCAGTTTCCTCTTATAATAATATTGTTGAAGCTCAACAACTTTTGGGAGATTTATTGGAGAGAGGAGTGATAACTGAAAATTGGGATGGAAGTTCCCTAACGCTGCATGAGAGGTTGATGATTGCGCTGGGAGCAGTAAATTCTTTGAGGCGCATAAAAGGAAAGCAGGTAGTAAAGCTATGTACTTTGAAGTGGAGATGAGGCTGTGGGCACTCATAACTTGGCAACTGAACCAACTGCTGGAGTCTGATGGAGATGGATGCTCTCTCTACTGAACCAACTGCTTATATAAACCTTTTCCTGGAGGTCTGATGAGATATGAGACTGTGATGGCTCTCATTACTTACCCAAGTTATGATATCATATAACATGACAATTTCCGTGAGCTGAATTCTTCTGTTCTTTTTCTCATCCTTTCCTTTTTCTAATGACATATATCTTGTATGTCTATTTGTTTGATAATACTTTTTGTGCTATTTAGGTGAAATGCAGTCTAACACATACTTGGATGTCATGTTTCGTGAAGTGAGATTTGTTGTGCCAAATTGAATCACGCTCTGTTGCTACAAAATTTGTAAGTTCCAACTTTTGCTCATGTACATTTTACAAGCCCCTGTTATCTCTTATAGCAAGGTTTGGTTTACCCTTGTAGTACTGATATCGCCTTTACTATCTCTTTAGGTAACAGAGGCTTCTTTCTTGCAACTAGTACCAGGAATGCTAAAGATGCTCTTAGATATTGCATCTGGTTTGCTGAACGGTAGGTAGTTTGCTATTAGATAGTTTAGGTTGTTCTTTCTATCATCTTCATGTCTAATTCTTTCATTTTTGCACTGCAACTTAAAGTGGTGGTCCCTTGGTCTCTGCCACAGATAAGGGTTTTAAAACTGGTTTTCTTGCTCAAATGTTTTTGGGCTAACTACTTGGAAGTTTAGGATCTGTATGTATGATGAGCACTGTCATCTGGCTAACCGCTTCTGAAGGTTAGGATCGGAAATCAGTTACCCAACCATGTAAGCTGTCTCTTGACTGAATGTATTAATGCAAATCTTTCCACCGTCTCCTAGGTTTTCTTGTTTGCATCAAATCTGAATTCTCCATTTTTCTGTTTTCAGTGCATGAATTATAATCTATCCTGGGAACCATGACTACCCAAACTTTTTGACAGACATCACGTGCCGATAAAGGTGGAGGAAACAACTTTTCGATAGAGAAAGAAGCTGGCCGGTGAGAGAACCAAATGAAGGGATAGGGACTAAACTGGGAAGGAATATGTGCTATTGTGCGCAATGCATTTTACAGTTCGCTTTGTTATGTTGATGGCAGACAGAATCTAGCAATATTTACATGGATGAATTGCCCTGGTTGACTTTGTTATGTTCCCATTGCACTGACTTTTATATATTCTCAATGTCTCTTTCTGCTTGGTGATCATAACCTAACATTGTTTGAGGCTCTAGGGATTTTTCTTTCTTTTGGGTAAATTTAGCTAAAGAGCTAGTGAAGCCATTACATGATTTGAACATATGATGCACAATCTTCTACAAAATTATGAACCCAGGAATAGGGATAGGACAGGAGCTACGGATAAGGAACTGGGACATTGGAAGATATTGTAATTCTCAAATCGGCTTGTTATCATCCCTATTAGATATGCGTAGTTATGGTACTCGAACCAGTTTTTTTTTGTATTCCATATATTTGCAAAACAATGACACTTGTTTGCATTAATGTGTTGATCAATTAATTTGATTAATATACAGGAGATGAGAGGACATGACTGTTTTGAAGTTTTAAACATTGCAAATGCCAGCAAATGAATGTGCTGCTGTTTGCCTCCGTGCAACCCAACAGCTACTTCCACTTCCTCTCACTCCATCTGCCAGCTCACCACCCCCGTTCCGTTATTAGTACTTTCTTGCTTTTTTTTTCTAATTTTCTTTTCTCAATTTTGTATCGCCCTTCCTTTTTATAAACACACAAACCACGTCAGGGCTGACGTTGACCAAATGGCGACTTAACCATCTTTACTGTCAACAAAGAAAGGGCTAATTATACTCTACGGTTTTTTTGTGTGCTCGGTAGGTATCCCCACGCCCGAAGAATAAGACTGATTCCAACTGGGATCCGAACGAGGCTGTTGAGAATTACACCATATTCCTCACCAACATCAAACAGATTAGCTTCCATCACATTTTAAACTTGAAATCTCCTATTTGGAGAGCCGGTTCTCCCGTTTAGGGTTCATTATGTGTTTTGTTTATGCATCCATTTGTGTGACAAATTGATAATCGTTAATGATATGGTAATTATGAAACCGAAATAATTATGAGCCGATGTCTATCTAAAAACCGGTCATAAGATTACAACGTCAACATTCAACGAAATAGCATATGATCAGGGGGGTTTATCGTAATCTCAAAAACTCTAAAAAGTTGTGGCTCATTTGAAAATCTCCCAAAACTCAGGGGGTTTATTGTAAATAAGCCATATATTTAAGAAAAGAAACAGTTAAAAAGACTTCTCAAATTTCCCAGATTTCAGAAATTGCAAATTACAGGCCCATTTTTGGCCCAACCTTCCTCCTTTTTCTCTCTCTCTATCTTTTTTCTCTCTCGCTTAGCTTTCCGACTCGTCTTTCCCGGAAAAATAAAACAAGAGAGAAAGTTTTCCTTTTTGATCGAATTCATGTCGGTACGTAATCGGTTTCGTCTTTTTCTTCAATCTAATCATAAATTGTAATTACTTGTCTGCGATTTTCTGTTTGTTGTTTGATTTTTCTGATGTTTAATTTGCTGGAGTTTGCTTCCATTTCTGATTGAATTGAGCTATAATCTGTGGATTTATTCGTTAATCTGTATTAATTTGATTCCAATTGGCTCAGATCAATTCGTTGCAGTATTTTTCTCACATTAATTTTGAGAAATTTTTTATCTTTTGTATTGTATCTTAATTAAAGTATTGAACTTGGATGCAAATTTGGATTTCCAGTTGAGCAGTTTTGATTCATTAAGAATACTGACCAAAGAAGGAATGTGAAAATGGCATATTTTCTTTATTTTTCATTACAAAGTTATTGACTTGAAACTTTTTAGAGTCTATTTTGCTATCTTGATTGGGTATTGCTATTGTTTGTTTGTTCTATGTAATCCTATAAACAATGCTACCAAATGTATGGTCATTTACTTTATAAATTTAGGAGGGAATCTGGTATTTATTAAGTTTTCGGTTCGCGTATTATCGGTGAATCTGTCTGTATGAATGTGTTTTCCATGCTCACTTCGAATTTTTACAATTACTTACAATTACTGGATCAAAGGTTTCAATTAGTGTATCTTTATCGATTTTCTGAATTGCACTAGGTTTGCTAAGTAGCGCTATGTCCTAATTCAACAATCAGTTGGCCTTTCAGAGCATGTATCTCTTCTGTCTGTTTTTTCATGATCTCTGTATACAATTCTTTCTGAATTCTAGCAACTTCTTGTCTATATATTCTTCTATCTTTCCCTCGTATTGTCGAACTCAGTGAAATGTCTTTTTAGATTGGAGCAGTTCCTATCACCTTGGAGCGGTTCCTATCATTTAACCCGGTTATTTTCTAGGACTAAAAACACGTGGTATTAGGGTTAGGGTGCTAGAGGTCTCATTTTAATACCGTTTTGGATAAGATTACTATGAAGAGAAATAGGTGAGCACTTGTTTTCTGACTTAAACCCTTACTTGAAGCGTTTCTGGAAAACTGGAACTGTATAGCACTTACCCCTGTTGAGATCAGGTTAAAATTGTTATAGTCAGTTGGTTTTGGTATGTGCAGAATATGCGGTCAGTTATCGATAGAAACCTAGTTAATGGGACCAGTATTTGTATGGTTGGTTGCCCAGGAATTCAAATTCCATAGGTATTTGATTAGTGGTCATTTGTCTAGAAAGCTAGGGAAGGAAGGACATTGTATTTCTAGTTATCTCTCCTTTGATGCAAATTCTGGTGCAGGGAGAGTGCTTGATGGTAAGCTAGATGAGTTTTGGATGTAACAAGATGCTGATGTGTCCTTCCTCTGTAGTTCAAAGAGTACTTTATTGCTTGTCAATCTTTCCAGACTTATTACTTGCTGACTGCTGTTTTATTTACTCCCCTGATTAATTTTACTGATTTCTAACAGGACAAGGGCAGGCCACTTCCAAAGTTTGGTGAATGGGATGTAAATGACCCTGCTTCAGCTGAGGGATTTACTGTGATCTTTAACAAGGCTAGAGATGAGAAGAAGACAGGTGGAAAACCTGAGTCACCGGGAAAGGTTGATCCTAATATCAGGCATGGAAATGGAGTGGACCCGAGCAGGCCTCCTTCTGTAAGCTTCTTTCTCATAGCAATTTAGTCTAATGTATATGTGTGAGAACCCAATGACAATTGCTGGTTTGGTTAGTTATTAACTTTTGGTTTATTAAGTGACAGAAGTACTTTTTACTTACTGTAATAGGCAGCATTGCTATGTAACACTTATATTGGTCATACTTGTATCACTTTCACATCACCTCCTTGTAATTCTATGGAATCAAAACTTTGATAGTAATCCTAGAGTAGATTGAATCCAGAATGAAGATCAATGCCACCTACTTTACAAAAATAGGAGAGAGGCTGAACATTAGTGCGAAAAATATCGTAAAAGGAAAGAAAATGAGATGATTTGGCTCTTTGAGCGGGGTTGATGCATGAACACTGATCCTGTCTTCTTTTTGACAAATGCAGCCTAATATACTGTCCTTCTCTGGTAAATAAAGAACTAGAAGCCCTAAGCTTCAGTATTTGCTCATCTTGTGCTTAGAAGCCATGATCATCTTTTCAGTACTTTTATGGTTAATTGTTTGTGTTACCAATTACTAGACTTAAGAAGAAATAATTGATTGTGGGTCAGTATTTCTTTTGCCCCAAACTGACCCAGTTTGCCTAACTTTGTTTTTTTCTGTGGATGAATCCTCGGTTTACAGAAAAAATGGTTTTGCTGCATTCACGAACCACCTGCTGAATCTTGACGAGGTCCATCTCCATGTAAGTGCTTCGATAGAAGAGAGCATGGTGTTCTGTAACTGGCTCCACCATATTTTTCCAAAGAAGAAAGGAGCTGTATAGAAAATGATGAATGGAATTTATTGTGTGGCGTAAAATACTTTGTGATGGGAGGAGTAAAGGAAGACAAATACTTATTGTATCTATATTCTCTGATGTGGTGATTGGTATGAAAATGCCAATCTATTTGTTTGACTTATGTATTATGCTACCACGCTTTACAGCTTTGCTTATGACATTCTTTTTTGTTCCCTCTTTATATTATCAAACCAGTCTTGTGTGTAAAATTGGTTATGCTTGTTTCGAAATTTCCAAAGACTACCATTTTCTTCCCTTAATGAGAAAATGATTATTGCTATATTTGGATGGATGGGTTTTGGTGGCATACCCAAAATGCAAGTTCAGAACATTTCTCAGTTGAAAAGTCTGTTGGGTGGAAGGGTAAAGTGTTACGGGGATCACTGGCTGGTTTTGCGTTTATTCTGCTATGGGTGAGAAAACAATAAAATGCGTTTGTTTTCTGTGATTTTTTATGACGAAAGGCAGGATCTTTTGTGCAATTTAGATTGTATTAGAAAAGGTGGCCGCGCGATGCTGCGGGTTTTAAAAAAACTATGTAACATGAAATCATAATGTGAGAGCGATCGAATCTCAAATTAAACAATAAAATCCATAGAGGGTGTACTACTAATTAGTATGCTGGATTCAATTTTAGAGAGAAAAGCATGAGAGAAAAAATAACACTGTAATATTTTTCTGTGTTCAGTTATGTAGAGAAACTTACACAAAATAAAGAAAAAAGAACTTGATGATAAAAGCCTAAATAGAATTACAATATATTAACTAAACATTAAAATTAATAGCACAAATTGAGAGTTCATTATGTAGTGGCCCATGGAAAATATACTAACATAATCTATTTGAGTGCCTTTCTTAGATTTTTTACACAGTGTTCTACAAGTATACTACACGGTGTTCTACAAGTGTTCCACAAGGTATTCAATAATTTTACACGGTATTTTATAAGTGTTCTACACGGTGTTCAACAAGTGTCCTATAACGTGTTCTACATGGTGTTCTACAAGTGTTTTACACGGTGTTTTACACAGTATTCTACAAAGTGTTTCACAAGTGTTCAACATGGTGTTCTACATGTTGTTCTAGAAGTGTTTTACATGGTGTTTTACAAGGTGTTTCGGATGGTGTTCTACAAGTGTTCTATAAGGTGTTCTACATTGTGTTCTATAAGTGTTGGACAAGGTGTTCTACATGTATTTTATAAAGTGTTATACATGGTGTTCTACAAATGTCATATAAGCTGTTCTACAACTGTTCTATAAGATGTTTTACAAGTGTTCTATACGGTGTTCTATATGATGTTCTACATGGTGTTTTACAAGTGTTCTACACGATGTTCTATATGGTGTTCTACAAATGTTCTACACCGTATTCTACAAATATTATACACGTTAATCTAAAAGGTGTTCTATAAGTGTTCGACAAGGTGTTCAACAAGTGTCTAATACAATGTTCTACATGGTGTTCTACAAGTGTTCTATAAGGTATTCTACAAATATTATACACGGTAATCTAAAAGGTGTTCTATAAGTGTTCGACAAGGTGTTCAACAAGTGTTCAATAAGATGTTCTACATGGTGTTCTACAAATGTTCTACAAGGTATTGTACAAATGTTCTACACGGTGTTTTATAAAGTGTTATACACTGTGTTTTATAAAGTGTTTTACAATTGTTCTACACGGTGTTCTACATAGTGTTTTATAAGTATTTTACAAGGTGTTCTACAAGTATTTTATACGGTGTGCTACAAGTATTTTATACGGTGTTTTAC
Source organism: Spiraea crenata (assembly GCA_033992175.1). Lineage (NCBI taxonomy): Eukaryota > Viridiplantae > Streptophyta > Magnoliopsida > Rosales > Rosaceae > Spiraea > Spiraea crenata. The sequence continues at coordinate 1,678,061 of JAVBHV010000022.1, forward strand.
TTGTGTTCTACATGGTATTCTATAAGTGTTGTACATGGTGTTCTACACGGTGTTGTACAAATGTTCTATAAGGTGTTCTACATAGTGTTCCACAAGTGTTCTAAACGGTGTTCTATATGGTGTTCTAAACGGTGTTCTACAAGTGTTCTACATAGTATTCTACATAGTGTTCTACAAGTGTTCTATAAGGTGTTCTACATGGTATTATACATGTCTTCTATAAGGTGTTCTACATGGTTTTCTGCAAGATGTTCTACAAGTGTTCTAAGGGTATTCTACAAGTGCTTTACACGGTGTTCTACGTGGTGTTCTACAAGTACTCTACATGGTTTTCTATAAGTGTTCTACATGGTGTTCTACAAGTCTTGTATAAGGTAGTCTACAAGTGTTCTACACGGTGTTATATAAGTGTTCTACAAGGTGTTCTACATGATATTCTACAAGTGTTCTATACTGTCTTCTACAAGTATTATACAATGTAATCTACAAAGTGTTCTATAAGTGTTCTACACAGTGTTCTATAAGGTGTTCGACATATTTCCTATAAGGTATTCTACATGGTGTTCTACAAGTGTTCTGCATAGTATTCAACATGGTGTTGTACAAGTGTTCTACACGGCTATAAAGTTATCTACATGTGTTCTACAAATGTTCTACATGGTGTTTTACAAGTGTTTTACAAGTGTTCTATAAGGTATTCTATATGGTGTTGTATAAGTGTTTAACATGGTGTTCTACAAGATGTTCTGCAAAATGTTTTACAAGTGTTCTATATGGTGTTCTACAAGTGTTGTACTTGGTATTCTACAAGTGTTCTACAAGATATTATGCAAAATATTCTACAAATGTTATGTACGGTGTTCTACATGGTGTTCTACATCGTGTTTTATATGTCTTCTATAAGGTATTCAACAAGTGTTCTATATGGTGTTCTACACAGTGTTCTACATGGTGTTCTACAAGTGTTCTAAATGGTGTTCTACAAGTATTCTACACGGTAATCTACAAGATGTTCTATAATTGTTGTATACGGTGTTCTATAAGTGTTCAACAATGTGTTTGACAAGTGTCTTATAAGATATTCTACATGGTGTTCAATAAGTGTTTTACAAGTGTTCTACATGGTGTTCTACACGGTGTTGTACAAGTGTTCTACACAGTGTTATATAAAATGTCTACAAGTGGTCTACAAGACGTTTTACACAGTGTTCTACAAGTGTTCTACATAGTGTTTTACAAGTGTTTTACAAGTGTTCTACATGGTGTTCTACACGGTGTTCCAGAAGTGTTCTACGTAGTGTTTATCAAGTATTCTATAAGGTGTTCTACATGGTGTTTAGAGAAGTATGAACATGAATCAATAAACTTTGTGAGAGATTTGCTCACCTCAAAATTTGTTTTCGGATTACGGCTCATGAATTTGTACAAATTATGAATTGATAAGCAAAGAGATCAAATCGATTGAGAAATGGAGAAAACAAATACCCAGTAACCAAAATCAGAAGCTGACCCCACAGTTATCCAATATGTTGACAATATCGTAGATTCTGCTGTCTCTCAACACTTGAAAAATCTAGAAATTATGACATGTAGCAAAAAGGAATACGCGATTAGAGAAAGAAATATAAGAGATGAGAGAGAGGAGAGAAAGAAAGTGTAACTTATCTCAACAGAGGGGTGTGACATTTAAGGAAAATAATCGATGGAGCCTCCCAAACCGCAAAGGAATATTTACAAATCATCAAGAAAAAGACATGGTTAAGTATAGCCAAGTTCAAAAAAGAAGAAAGCCATAAAAAATCGAAGAAGAGAATGGAAAATTTCGCGCGTTGGACTCTTAACCAGAAAACTCGAAACACCAAATATGAGAGCATAAAAAAAAAAAAAAAAAAAAAAAGAGAAAAAAAGAGAGAAATTATCTGAAAGAGGGCACAAAGTCATGTGATGAACAGAACGGGAAATGGGAATGAAAGGCGCGGAGAAAGCCAGCGCAAAAGGAAACAGTAATCCTGCCTCCCCAAAAAATTTCTCTATCTCTGCCTTCAAGTGATCACCAACTGTAGTTTCCACTCTCTCAAACCCAACAAAATTGCTACAGAACCCAACCCAAGCGCTATCGTTCAGCGAAGCGAGCCGGTTTCTCCAAAGAAAAATCAAAGAAATGCACAACAGTTGAGGGCAAAAGCGGCATACTACTATGAGATGCAAAGGGAATGCGATGTAAGAAAAGGCAAAAACGTCAGCCCATAGCTACTAAGCTACAATACTCCAAACCGAATTTTAGTATATATATAATTTAGTGAACATTAATTCGTATTTTCAATGATGGAGATGTGAATTTCATCGTACTATTTTGTGTTACATGTTACAACCATGTGAAGTGGTGCATGGGAAACCCGGATAATTGACGTAGAACGGTGTGCCGAGAAGTTCATGAGGGAACTTGAAGGGCGAAGGAAGGGAGTCAGGCTGCGTATGGCATAGCTCAGCATGGGCCGGTGGCCTACATGCTGACACCGTCTCTCCAAGAAGCTATTTTAAGATTGTTTTGTTTTCTTTCCTTGTTGTTAGCGTAGTTCTAGCTTAACTAGGACTCTTGTTTTAGTTGTTATTTCCTTTCCTAGCTTCTGGCGGCTTGGGGTTTCATACCCTATTTAAACAAACTTTGTAAGGCTTTGCCGATCATTACTTTTGATCAATAAACTTATTTGAGCTTTGTCTCGTTCTCTAGATTTTCTAGAGTTTTCAAGGGCCTAGTGTTTGCGAGCCCTTTCTTGTTAGTTCCGCTGCGTCAATAATGCACACCATAAGAGTCCTTGGAACAGACACCTACGGCGATGGGTGACTCCCCATTCACTTGCATCAGTGGCTGTGATAGTATTTTCGTTACGAGAAATACCAGTAATAAACTTGTATAAAGTAGCTGATATGACTAGTGATAAGCTTCAGCTAATTTTTGCACACGTTAAGTCGGGCCAAAATGCACAGAACATGCGGTCGTATTCAAGCATTCCGAAGAAAAAGAGTCATGGATTCACAAGAAAGTGAAAGATCACTATGAAAACCTCCAGATTGGTGCTTTCTATACATTATTCATTCCTTCAAGATGAAAATTAAATAAAGAAACAGAAGCATGGAATAACAGTTAAAAAAACTTCTCCTATTGATAATACAACACTGCTGTGAATAAGGTCAGACTCTGGTCACCCCAAGCTTCCTTTCAAAGAGGCGGCGAAGAAGGTAAACCTGGAGAGCACTAGCACCAATAAGTGCTGCTGATTCGACGAAGGCCTTGTGCACTGCCCTCTGGCTCATTCCTTCGTTTACTGCATCAACAATTACCATAAGCAAATTGTACAACAAAAGTATTGGCAAACAAGTTACGCTCACATCCACATTTGTTATGCACAATAGGAATCAACAATAGTCAATCGAGTTTTGAGCCCACGTTATTACAAAGGAAAAGATACCTATTGCCTGGCGTTCAGTCTGAGCCTCTAACCAATGTTGCTCAAACTGAATGTTGTAAAGTGCTTCCTCTAACTTAGATACCTGCTCTAACAATGGGTTAAAGTGCTCTGCGGAGATCCATAAAACTTAGTAAGTCCAGCTCCTTATTTTCAGAAAGAGCTAAGTAGTTGAAACAATCATACACTATTCCAGTCACGCTAAAGAAATCGGCTTACCATCTTTTGCATGTTGATCATAGTATGTAAAATGGCTAACATGTATGTCAAAATCTATGGTTTCATGATAAGGTGACTTGTTGGTGAAGCAGAATTGATGGACTCCTTTGTGACGAGAAGCAAACTCAAACTTCTCACTCGTCTTGTCACGAAAATCGTGAATCTGATCACCACCAGGTCCCCTCACCTGAAAATCCCATTGACATTGTGTGATCAAAGGCGGGTTTTCAGTTAACATTATGCTTTAACTATATGGACATGGAATGCAAGATTTTCAACCACTACATGATCGTTGCAGCGCTTTGTTTACTTGAGCACATGGTTTCCAATTAAGAAAGATACTTAAACTCTCCCATTACGGAAGAGATTATCACATGATCTACAATGGCATCAGAAATTATCACAGGCAACCCAGTTAACAAACTTGGAGCTTACCATGAGATCAACGCCATCTTGAGTATAATGCCAGGATGCATCAACCTTAATTACAACAAACGAGATATGGACAGTATCTCCTTCATATTGAACATTATGAGAAAAACACTCTTCTCTATCAATCACAAATCTTATCCCGAAAACCGCTTCTAGGCTCAGCAAAAATGTCAGCAGTAAAACAGCAGCACAATTTGAAAACCTAACTACCATCTGCGCATTACAGAAGATAGTGTTAAAACATAAAAATCCCAATTACACAAAACTCAAGTTCACAAAATTAACCACAAACTAAACCAAATTACAAACCTTTTGATATCCAATTGTTTGTTCTTCACGCAAATAATTCCGTCAAGCAAAAACTGAAAATTAAAAACCACCCAGAGATCAATTTCTACCAAACCACACATAGAACAAAAATTATGAATTCGAATACCCCAAGGGAAACTCCTCCATAAACTAATATCTAAATCAAAGAATTGAATGTTAGAAAACATTTCTACATTTTCAAGAGATTAACCATAAAGATATTCAAACTTGCGATATTTTTAAAAGGAAACAATCAAGACAGATAGATTTCATTGCATGCATCCAAACAGAGTAAACAGAGGGATCGAACAAAACGAAATTATTGGAAAGATAAAATTATTGAATTTGTAGAAGAGATGGGATTTTACCTTGCAATGTTGGAACAATTTGATTAATTCTGCATAGAAAAATACCGAACTAAATTAAAGAGACATAGTGACTTTAAGGTTGAAGGAGTTTGTGTGTAGGTTTCAAATCTCACGGGGGCAAAGACATCGAAGGTAACGAGATTGCAAGTACACGAAAAGCTTCAGTTTAAGTACGTCTGTCGCTTTTATCATTCTTTGATTTTTTTTTTTTTTTTTTTTTTTTTGGCTTCTCACTTTCCACCTTGTAGCTTGTATAAAATCTCACTTTGCCCATTAAATTTATGTTTTCTCTTACCAACTACAAAAATTACATTATTTCTTGCTGGTAAAAAAATAGTTCTAGACAAAGTTCACGAGTAATAAAAAAAGGTCTTAATATTCATCGACAAAAGAGATCAAAAAGTAATGATTTTTTTTTTCCTCATACGAAATGGTTGGAGCTGCGCACGGTGTCATTTTTATTTTTCTCGGAATGTATACACTTCCCATTTTCTCGTTATAGTGTGGACTGTAAAGTTAGTATATTAAGTTATTAACTTCACATTTTTAATTAGTTCATTAAATTAATTTGTTTTGGCTTCTCTTTGACTATCATACAGTCATAATGCAAAAGTGGTTCAACATGCTACCGAACAAATATTCATGTCTAAAAAAGATCAGCAGGCCCACATCAGCACCATATTTGTTCTGTTGTTGAAAGGTGAGTAATGGGCCCCGTAGAGGAGAAAGACTTGGCTTCATGTCCCATTCAATGGGGCGGAAGATCCTCTATTCTTTTTTTTTTGTTCAATTTTTTATTTTTTAACGTCTCTGATAATTCGTATTATGATTTAAATTGTTCAATTTTGTTATTATCTAGTAAAGATTAACCTTTTAAAAATCATTTAAATTCGTGATGTTTTAGGTTATATAAAGACCCGGCTATGTTTTACAAAGTCGATTCGGTTATGTTTCATTATTTGATAACTAAACGATCACGGATTTAAATGATTTTTTGCAAGGATGATCTTTACTAGATAATAAAAAAATTGAACGGTTTGGATTATAACACGGATTATTGAAGACGCTAAAAAATGAAAAGTTGAACAAAGAAAATGGAATAGAGGATCTTCCTCCCTACTGAATGGGATATGAAGCCGAGTCTTTCTCCTCTACGGGGCCCATTACTCACCTTTCAACAACAGAACAAATATGGTGCTGATGTAGGCCTGGTGATCTTTTTTAGACATGAATATTTGTTCGGTATAGAGAATCTTCACTCATGTGTGGTATAGAGAATCTTCATTCATGTGTGGTGAGTGATGGGTCGCCTGATAGGGCCCAGGCCCACTATCCCAATCAAAAACCATTTAAGATAGAGATAATCAAAACTTAGCTTAGAGAGCAAAGCGAGCTGAAAAAATGGGAAAGGAAGATCATTATTTGCCTTTCTTTGAGACCAAAAAAGCCAAGGGAAGAGTCCTCTATAGGGTTTTTGCAACATCAATATTTACAGCTATATGTTTGATTTTGGTTTATAGGGCGACCTACATCCCAAAATCAGGAGAAGATGGAAGGTTTGTTTGGATTGGATTGTTGGTTGCTGAAATATGGTTTGGTTTCTACTGGATCCTCACTCAGGCCACCCGATGGAATCCCGTCTACCGGCACACCTTCAAGGACAGACTCTCCCACAAGTATGTATGCTAGTTTATATAGCATGTTTGTATTATCAAACTGTGAATCTGAATGAACTTGAGTTTAACATGATTATTTTGATAAGTCAACGACTTCATGTATGGTCAATAACTAGCTAACTCATATTACGTAACAGATATGAGAATGAGTTACCGGCGGTGGACATATTCGTGTGCACGGCGGACCCGACCATCGAGCCAGCAATGATGGTGATCAACACCGTTTTGTCAGTGATGGCTTACGACTATCCTTCGGAGAAGCTGAGCATCTATCTCTCTGATGATGGCGGGTCAGAACTTACATACTATGCCCTCTTGGAGGCTGCTGTGTTTGCAAAGCATTGGATACCATATTGCAAGAAGTACACAGTGGAGCCAAGGTCACCGGCTGCTTATTTTGTATCATTACCTGCTGATCCAATTTATGAAGATGATCAGGCTAAAGAATTCGTGGTTATTAAGGTAATTGTTCGTTATCGTCCATCCAAATCGAGTAAAATTAAAAGGTCAACATCAGCAATGAATTGTTTCTTTGCCCTTTCAGAAAAGACAAAATGCATTGTCGGTGATAATGGGAAATGATCTATAAACACTTATTAATTATTTTATCCCATATAACTTACAAAAATTTTATTCAATCTAATTTTATTTATATCCGATTTGTTTTCTCTACGTCGTTTTCAGGAAAATTTTGTTCTTTTTCTATTTATTTAACTGAAGTGGTGGGCGGTGTCCCCATATTCAAAGGATGTGACTAATCCAAAATAGAACATGGAGGAGGCATCTCTCCCCAACATCAAATAGATTAACTTTAATTGCATTTAAAATATGAAACCTAATCTTTGGGAAGCTAGCTCTTGAGTTTTTCCACTAAATTAACTTGTGTTAGTTACTTTCCTTTCTGTTAAATTAACATTTTTCATCGAGTTTATCACATAAAAAAATATAAAAAGTGGGTAAAAATTATATTAATGGGAGGAGTTTTCTTCAACAATCTCGGCAGACATGTTGGGTCAGACATGTTGGTGTGGAGGGTTCACGTAGAAAATATCTTTGTCGGCATTTGTAACAGTTTTGATAACGTTACTAATCTATAATCACCACAATCACACATGCTGATTATTAATTAGTATATTACATTATGTAAGCAATTATAACTGACAGATGCCTTCTATTCAATTTGTTATTGTAGAAATTATACAAAAAAATGGAGAGCCAAATCGAAAATGCAATGAAGCAAGGCTGCATTTCAGAAGAACTGCGATCCAAAAACAAAGGATTTTCTCAGTGGGATTCATATTCATCTCGACGCGACCATGACACCATTCTTCAAGTATACAAATTTACTCGCTAGATTTAAACTGAGTTATTTCATATTCAGATTCACATATAACGTCATTTATAGTACTGCATTTCTCACTGCTCAGAGGAATTCCAAAGTTGAAATGCCCATAACTCGAACAAGCATCTTTGATGGTTAATTCTTTCAATTTTGGCAGATAGTGATCGATGGAAGAGATGTAATCAATGCAAGAGATGTTGAAGGGCGTGTGCTGCCAACTTTAGTTTACTTGGCTCGCGAGAAGAGGCCCCACCATCATCATAACTTCAAAGCTGGCGCTATGAATGCCTTGGTAAGACTAGGGGTGGGTACGGTCCAGTTTGGTTCAAAAAAATTATAGGTTCATGGCTTGATTGACAATTTTCATATAGTCCGGTTAGGTTTGGGTTTTGTATATAAATTATTTGGATTGGACTAGACCAAACTCATTTTATTGAGGGACGGTGCTGAATGCTTCTCGATCATAATCAATTACATTCAAGAAAAATTAATAATAGATAAAATTATGACTATACAATTTAATATATCAAAATAAGACAATTATTTCATATACAAACAGACATAAATAAATGTAATTGCTACAAATATTACACACAAATAAAAACAACTTGGATAATTTGTCTTACATATTAAAATCCATAATGAAAAAGACTAATAAAAATAGTTACACAACTATAAATAGAGCTCAATGTGTATTTCTCTTTGCATTCATGTTTGCCTTAGAACCTAGAGGACTATTGCTAGTGCTATTTTTGGTTGAGAGCCTTTCATTAACTTTGGAACTTGCCGTATGCATATCTTGAGCAATATTAGACGAGCAAGGCATTGGGTAAGCAGAAACTTCAATTTCTGCTCACAAACAAACATAATAATATTAAACACAAGAAACTAAAACAATTTACAATCATAGTTAAAACTGTGCAGAAAATAGCAAAATGCATTGCCTAATATTGTGTAGAAACATAGGAATAAAAACTGCGGGTCATGCGGGTCAATATGGGTTTGAATTATTAGGATCTGCGGCCCGGCCTGTAATTTCTCTTACGGGACGCCCCGAGATGGGTTTATGTAAAAAATTTATTGACCCGTCTTGATTCGTTCAATTGCGGGATGGTTCGGTCTAAAATTTGCTGGTTTCGAGTTACACGGCTGGCCCGTGCCCACCCTTAGGTAAGACTATCTCCAATGGTTAGAGCCAAAAACTTAAATTTGAGACAACAAAATATTATTATTTATTTATATCAATTTGACATTACTCTCAATGGTACTAGATTCAAATTTGACTCTCAATTGAATTTAACCATCATTTTTTTCAAGTTACACTTTTATTGAGTTGATTTTATTCAAAGTTTCTTAAATTAATTTTAAGAGCCTTCCGACCTACAAAAATTCAAAATCTGAGAACTATTTTTTTGTCATTCCGTTGAAAGAAAATTTGTTGATTGTGAAAAAAATGTGTGTATATTTATAGATTTTAGTGGTAAGATCTTAGTAAATAATTGTATTTCATTTTTTAGCAGTTGGATCATTTTTGTAGTGTTGAATTTAATTGGCTTAATATAATCCGGCAGATATAAAGTGAAATTAAAAAAAAACCGAAACTGGATTAAATTACACCATTAGATCTATCACTGGCAGATGATATGAGCCGTTCCTTTGAAAGTGCAGCGTAAAAGGTACCGCAGGAGATTACTCCTAGCGTCTGGGCCATCTGTCTATGCTAAAAACTAATAAATAAATCAGATTTCTTCTCTTGTATATGGAGCCTACTAAATGACATCGATGCAAAAAAACTTAGTTACATTTGAGCCAAAATATGACATTATCTCATACTTGAGATTCCAAATACATGACAAATATACATGCATTGGGGGGATTATTATGTCAAATTTGGGTTTGACCTTGTTTCATTGGAGATGGTCTAACTGATATATAATCATACCACTTTTTTATCATATTATTACTGTCCGCTGATTATAGTAGTTTAGATTATCGACTGGTTTTTAGCATTTGCCCTTTCTGAACCTGCGCATGTCTAATTATGCCTAATTCCAGATTAGAGTGTCTTCAAACATTAGCAATGGGAAGGTACTTCTCAATGTGGACTGTGATATGTATTCAAACAACTCCTTGGCCATACGGGATGCACTTTGTTTCTTGATGGATGAAGAACAAGGCCATGAGATTGCATTCGTACAGTTCCCGCAGAAGTTTGCAAACCTTACTAAGAATGAATTATACGCTTCATTACTAGTAATCAACGAGGTAAGTCTACTTGTTAACTATAATCATTTCCAAACATATATTTGGAATCATATGGTTGTGTTGTGAAATGTTGAAGGTGGAAGCTCATGGTGTAGATTGGTATGGAGGCCCACTTTATGTTGGAACCGGATGCTTTCACAGAAGAGATACTCTTTGTGGGAGGAAATTCACAAAGGGTTGCAAGAGTGACATCAAGTGGGAGAAAAGAAAAAGAGAAGAACTTGGCATTCATGAATTGGAAGAGGATTCAAAGAGTCTTGCAAGTTGTACATTTGAAGAGAACACTGAATGGGGAAAAGAGGTACGTACGGAGCTCCCTTATCTTTTGGAGGCGTAATATTGGATTAGATATTGCCATTATGATATTCTCGGTGTATATAAATTTTCCCCGCTAATCGATTATTGTTGATAAAAATCTTAATACAAAATGTGTAGATGGGTATGAAATATGGGTGTCCGGTTGAAGATATAGTAACGGGGCTATCAATCCATTGCCGGGGATGGAAGTCGGTGTATTGCAACCCAACAAGGGCAGCTTTCTTGGGGTTAGCCCCGACCACATTGCCCGATATACTCGTGCAGCATAAGAGATGGTCGGAAGGTAACCTCAAGATATTGCTGTCCAAGTACAGTACTATATGGTTTGCCTATGGAAAGCTTAGTTTTGGCCACCAACTTGGATATCTTCGCTATTCCTTCTGGTCAGCAAATTGCTTGGCGACCCTTGTCTACTCAATTCTCCCTTCACTTTACCTCCTTAGAGGCACATCCTTATTTCCACAGGTGTGGTTCTATGCCCTTCATTATATTCTAATTGGTTTCTGGCAAAACTTACATATTACGACATAGTTTTCTAGTTTACAATGCTACATATATACGATGTCAAGAATCCTACTTACACTAAAATCATTAATTAGGTTACGCTCATGATTGCCAGATTGTCGATTTGGACCTCACATTTAGATAGAAATGGACACGACATCTGGATTTGCATTCAATAATAGAACATATTGATGTGCATATAATATCTTTCTAGGGTGGTGTTATTGACACTCCAAAAAAATCATTGTGCACTCCATTCATGTATAAAATAGAAAGAAGAATTGAAGTGCATAATGATTTTTTTGAAGTGCAAATAACATTTATCTATTTCTAAACGGTGAAACGTGATGTTGATTTTGGGTATATATAGATATCGAGCAGATGGGTGATACCATTTGCATATGTGATAATTGGCAAGTATACTTGGAGCTTTGTGGAGTTCTTGTGGTGTGGCGGCACGCCCTTAGGTTGGTGGAACGAGCAGCGCATATGGCTTTACCAGAGAACAAGCTCCTACTTCATCGCCTTCGTCGACACAATCCTATTCCTCCTCGGCTACACTGATTCAGCATTCGTAATAACAACCAAGGTTGCTGGTGATGATGAAGTGTCGCGAAGATACGAGAAAGAGATTATAGAGTTTGGGGATTCCTCTCCGATATTCCTCACCATATTGGCAACACTTGCATTGCTCAACTTGTACTGCTTTGGTGGGTTTGTAGTGAAGGAAGCAATTGCTGGATCAAAGAACATAGGAAAAGATTTCGAGACAATGGCTATGCAAATTGTTCTATGTGGGGTTTTGATTCTTGTTAATGTACCTTTGTACGAAGGACTTTATCTGAGGAAGGATAACGGAAAGATGCCGAGCTCCGTAACATTCAAATCGATGGCCATAGCGGGATTGGCTTGTACCTTTTTTACATTCTTGTATTAAATTGTGGCAAAATCGATTTGAATGTGACTAAAGTTGAGAGATTTTTCTGCATTACTTAAAAGGAATGGAATTGAAATGAAAGGAGATGAATTATTGTGGCTTCTTTCCTCCCGTTACGCTTACTGATGTACTAAAGAATGCAAGGCTTGACCTAGTGAATGATCGATTTCCTTTAGAAAAAAGGAATGCAAGGCTTTGAGTGAAAGTAAATGCACACAAGTGATAATAGAGGTATATTGCACGAAAAGAATCTTAGATCAGTAGGGAATATAAAGGGAGATGATTTTAGCACACCCCAAATGACCTCCGGCACACCCCTCTCTAATCTCAGCCGTTGGATTGAATTTTAAAGTTGGAATCAACGACCGAGATTAGAGAGGGGTGTGCCGGAGGTCATTTGGGGTGTGCCAAAATCACTTCCCAATATAAATCTCCAGGGTGTTAAACACAGCTCAACGTGGTCCACTATCACAAGATATTGTTTATAAGACTATCTCCCATGGTTGGAGCCAATAATTTATACTTGATATCACAAAATATAACTATTTATTTATAACATTGCTCTTAATGATGAAAGACTCAAATTTAACTCTATATTTTAATTAAGGGTTAACTACATATAAGTATCCGAACTATAGGGTCAATTTCAAGTTAGTACACAAACTTGTAAAAGTCTACAAACACATACCCAAACTTCACAAAACCTAGCAAATTAGACCCTCCGTTAGTCATTCCGTTGAAATCACCGTTAGTCATTATCCTGAGCCAATACTAATAGGACATGTGGCAACTTACATCCCCAACTCCTCACCTTTAAACCGTGCCTCCATCACCGTCGACAGCACAACAACAACAACCACACCCAGTCACTGTAAACCTCACCATTCTTCTTCCTTCTACACAAACACATCAAACACCAAACGACGGAAGAAGAATGGTGAGGTTTACAGTGACTCTGGTGACGGTGGTGCTGCTCTGATTAACCGTGTTCGAATCAGGATAAAGCAAATCGGCGCAGAAGGAGTCGTCGAGGAGCGGGTACTGAAGCCAGGACGCCATTTCGTCTTCCTGCATAAACAGCTGGTGGCTCTGCGCCGCCGCCGCCTGCGGCTGCTGCGATGCCGCCGTCCTGTCAATTTCCCCCTCTTCGGCCAAAACGGCGTCGTATTTGTTCTAATGATGCGACGATTTCTTGCCGTTCGCCGAAAGCCTCTGGTTCTGGCTGTGCACAACCACCTGGCCGTTCTGCCACAGCAGTTCCATAATCTTGTTGTCCGGCCTGCACAAAACGACACCGCTCGATCCACACAGGCCCACCAATCTCATAGCGAAAATCATTGGAAACCGAAGCGAGAGCAGGGTAAATAAATACTTACATGGTTGATTTTCTGGGGCGGTTGGATGAGGTTGGAGTTATTGAGTAATCTTCCTCCATTTCGAAATCGGGGATGTAGTGACTCATTGTTTCTCTTTATACCCAAATCCTACAACAAAAAGTTACCCACATCACAAAAACTCAAAATTAACAATGAATTACTGTAAAAATGGAAGCTTTAACCACTTCAATTTCTCACCGATTCAAATCATTGAAGGTTGAAAGCATCAAGTTGAGCTGAGCTGAGCAAAGACTGCAACTTTGGGTTACTGGGTTTTCTACAGAAGAGTTGGGTTGGTAGATTTTGTCTCCTTTTGTGCTAAAACTAAATGTGAATGAAGTTTGTCGCAGCTAGCTAGTTGAAACTGGAGAGAGCAGGAGCTGCTGCGAGACTCTTCTCTTCTCTTGTCTCCGAAGATAAGGCCTGTCGATTTCTATGTTTGTGTAGAAGGAAGAAGAATGGTGAGGTTTACAGTGACTGGGTGTGGTTCTCGTTGTTGTGCTGTCGACGGTGATGGAGGCACGGTTTAAAGGTGAGGAGTTGGGGATGTTTGCCACATGTCCTATTAGTATTGGCTCAGGATAATGACTAACGGTGATTTCAACGGAATGACTAACGGAGGGTCTAATTTGCTAGGTTTTGTGAAGTTTGGGTATGTGTTTGTAGACTTTTATAAGTTTGTGTACCAATTTGAAATTGATCCTATAGTTCGGATACTTATATATAGTTAACCCTTTAATTAATTGAGTTTAACCTTAATTTTTTAGGAATTCTTATAAAAACTACTATATTAATCTTAGTATTACAAAAAATACTATTTCACTTTTTTCCTTACAATTTACTACTATTATTGAAATTTAATACTAAACAACAAAAAAGTTCACCCTAGATCACATCAAAAGCCTCGATATCTCGTGTGTTTTTTCGGTCGTCTTTTTTGCAAACCGTCTTTTCTGTTTCGTCCTTTTTGATGTACTGTTGAGAGTGGGAAGTGCTGGAAAATTGGATAAAATTTCAACTTTTTTGTGGTTGGGCTTTGTGATGGAGCTTTTGATTGGGGGAGATCTATTTGTTGAATCGGGTGGTGATTTTTGCTTGAATTGGTTGAATTTAAGGTGCAGAGGAAAAGTGTTGGGCCGGATTTTGGGAGCTTGTCCCCAAGAGATTTTGAGTTCTGGAGAGAGAAAGAGAGTTTTTTCTTTTTTTTTTTTTCCAGGAAGAGAGTAAGAGAGTTGAATTGGGTAGTTTTGATTTTGATTGAAAGGAGCAAAAGTGAGTGGAATTTCTTAGTTCTAATTGTTAAGATATGCGGGTAGTGTGAGATTTGAAAAAACAATTCTTTCAAATTTAAAAGAATATATTCTTCAGATTTGAAGGAACCCATTTTTTAATTTGTTGCAGGTGCTCTTTCAATTTGAAGGATGTGTTCTTTCAATTTGAAGGAGGTGTTCCTTCAATTTTAAGGAACAGTTTGAAAGAACAATTCCTTCAAATTTAAAAGAATATATTCTTCAGATTTGAAGGAACACATTCTTCAATTTGTTGCAGATGTTCTTTCAATTTGAAGGATGTGTTTTTTCAATTTGAAGGATGTGTTCTTTCTATTTGAAGGAGGTGTTCCTTCAAATTGAAGGAACAGTTCCTTCAAATATAAAGCTGTAATTTCAATTTGAAGGAAATATTCTTTCATTTTGAAGGAATAGCTGTGTTCACGTTTATTGCTCTTGGAATAGGTTTTCCTTCATTTGCATCTCCCATAATTTCAACAGAAAAAGAGCTAATAAAAAAAGACCTCAGATGAAAAAGTTGAACAAAGTTTGGATCTTTATGTAATTTTTGAACCTAATTCAGCAGAACCCATTTGCGAAAACCATGATTTGATCCGATTAAACACAACCCATCTGCACGTTTTTTTGCAGCTAATTGACATTTATATATTCAATGATTGGACCCCATATAAGAATATCAATAAAAAGCTTGAAACATTATGCAGTTTTTGAGTTGATTCAGCGGGGCCCAGAAACTATGATTTGATCTGATATCTCCAGAAGACTAAACCGATCAAAATCTGTATTCGATGCTCGCATTCAGTTCAAATCCCAAATTGAAAATGACCCAACAACAAGCCAAATCGTTTCTCTCAGCTTCTTGATGACTTTTTAGTTCACTTTGCTCTAAAAAAAATATTTTTTGGGAAGCGAGATGTTGAGTCGGTGATGCTGCGCACAGAGAGGATGACATGATGAATTTATGAACTGTAGCGCATGTGAATAAAATTATTATTAAAAATATACTAACCAATTAAAAATCAACATATGTCAAAATAATATTATATTGTAATGTTTAAAGTGTAGTAATATTTTTGAGTATTTTACTTTTCAAATAGTATCAAAATGTAATTGTTATAATTTTTTTATCCATTAATTTGTATTTAGAGTTTCTTAAATTAATTTTCTAAGTATTCCGATCTAAAAAATTCAAATCCGACAATTTTTATTTTTTTTTGGTCATTCGACCTAAAAACTCAAAGTCCCCAATTCCAACTTCTCAAGTTAACACAATTAATCACTTCAAACACAATCCATTTCCACTTCAGTAGGATAGACTCGGGTCTAAGAAGCCCCCGAAGGAGATCATGGAAACTGTTCATGCAACTAGGGCTGTCAATTATGATCCAGTCCATTAACCTGACCCAAACCCACCCACTAATTAATAGATTGACCTGATCCAATAACAAAACAGGTTAAAATGGATTGATCCATTAGTAACCCATGAAAAAATGGGTTGGATTGGGTCAATCCATGGGTAACCCATAAACCCATCACTCCACTCACATTCATTTCATTTGTGCGTCTTTAATTCCTCTCTGCTCTCTCTCTCTCTCTCTTCACAAACACCGTCACAAAAGAAAGAGAAAGCAACTGTCAATGCTGATTGGGATTCGTCCACACCACCATCGGAGCGCAACTCTCTCCGCCATCGCCTCTTGGCCTCGCCGTCGCTGACCCAGGCCCAACGCTTCCGCTCCACCCGATCCGGCAAGGCCCAATTGATCGAGATCAATCTAGACTCCTCCTCCTCGTCGGCATCGCCCTCGTCGGAGAGCGATTCGGAGAAGTTCATGCTGCGGAAGCTCGACGACATCGTGCAGACCATCCTCGTCCAGAAGGCGACTCCCGATTGGCTCCCCTTCATCCCCGGGTCGTCGTTCTGGGTCCCACCTCGCCGCGCTCCGCTTCAAGTTGCGGACTTGGTCGGAAGGTTGGCCGACCTCCTCTCCGATGAAGAGTCCCTCTCTGTTGCCTCTGATCGCGGTTGGCCGTGCTCTCCAATTAATTTTTGGATTTTTTGGTTGTGTATATGAGAACTGTTTAAATTTAAGTTCTTTTGTTCATGGAATTGGTGGAATTGTCTGGTTTTGTGAAGAATTGAAATGGAATTTCTGATTTTGGTTCCGATCGGAAAGATGGAGGAAGATAAAAATTTGGGGCAAATGCCGCCCGGTGATGTTGACGCTCGACTGGCACAGACGGCGGAGCAGGCTCGCCGGACCCAGGTGCATTGACCAAGCAGCTCCTCCTCACATTGTCGCCGCCGAGGTCGTGCTGGTTCCACCTGTGGTTGAACGGCGGCAGAGAGCCGAACTCCAATTCAAGTTAAAATTTTAAACGGGTCAACGGGTGGGTTAGGTTAACCTATTAAATAAATGGGTTGGGTTGAATTGATCCATTAATTAAAATGGGTTAGATTAGACTGACCCATTATATAATGGATTATGATTAACCCAGTCCAAATCCAACCCAACCCACCCAATTGCCACCTCTACATGCAACCTTGTATTCGTGTTTTAGCGGGTGTAAGCTCTCGACGGTACGGTTTCTTATTCGATTCAAACCGTGGATTTAGCCCGGTATTAAACACTGGGCGGTGGAGAGGCCCCTGATCGCCACTTAATTGCAGCTGACATCAGCAGTCCTTTTTATCTGATACAGGTTGGATAACTATAGTTCTTCTGTCAGTTCTTATCCACCAGGTGGTAGCGGCTTACGAGAATCGGCTTTCTTCTGTCTCTTATTGTCCTATTCCAAGAGGGAATGCAGTAATGCTAATTATGCATCTGAAAAATACCCAAACTACTGGGACTGCGATAAATAGTCAAACTACTGGGACCAAAATGGTTGGAATGTTCTTGGCGAGAAGGGGAAGATGAATGTTGTTCCTATAATCTTTGAATTTGGAATTGATGCTCGATATTTGGCTGAACCATACCTTGTTTGATATGATACACAACCGGCCATCCTTTGAACCTCCTAACACTAGTACCACTACTGAAGCAGTCGTGATTGGTGCCTTTGTTCTCCCTCATAGATCCACTTCACTGTTGAGGCCACGCCTCTATACAATTGATGAAACTGAGGCATTAAAGGTGGCGGTCACAGAATTAGGAGGAGGGGGTTAGACATATATAGATCAACCACATCTATCATCATGTGCCTCAAGCTGACATATTATAAGGATTCCATGCTTTCATCATACATACATGGTGTAACTTTGTTCTTCCTTCTGTATTATATTTCGAAGGACAGGTGAGGAGAAATATGAAATATTCCTATCTTTTGTTGAAATCTTATGACGATACTGACTAACAAAACTTATGGTTCTGAGCCCTTCGATCATGATCGCACACGAAACTTTCTTCTTCCTTCTATTAATCTGTAATTAACATGGCACCACATCTTTTATTTGCCTTTTACTTCCCTGAAATCCTCATGATACACCTTCAATTGGTGGCAATAAAAGTTCATGTATAATGGTCCGATACAGAGTTTCTCTCTTAATACAAGAATCTAAAACAAAAACAAACAAATGCAGCAGATGCAATTGATTTAAACGTGACAGAACTCGGCATCTTTCCTTTGTCCTTCCTTAGGAAAAGGGCTTGGTACAGAGGTAAGCTGATGAGAACCAAAACCCCACACAGAAGAATTTGCAGAGGCATTGTCTCACAAGCTTCTGCAATTTTGCCCTCTCCCATAATTGCTTCCTTTACCAACCCAGCAAAGCAGAACAAATTGATCAATGCAAGTGTGGCCAATATGGTAAACATTGGCGATGTGTCTCCAAATTCCATAACCTCCTTCTCGTATCGTTCTGACACATCTTCATCAGCAACCTTGGCAGTTATGACAAACACTGAATTAGAATATCCAAGGGATTTTAAAATCGTATCAACGAAGGCAAAGAGGTAGGAACTTGTTCTCTTGTAGAGCCATATACGCTGGTCGTTCCACCAGCCTAAGATTGTGCCACCAGACCACAGAAACTCCACAAAGCTCCATGTGTACTTGGCAATTATCACATATGCAAATGGTATGAGCCAAGGACTTGAGGCCTAAATCAACAGAACAGAAATTGAGAAAAGAGAATAGATCATGTGAGATTGTGACAAATTGATTAATAAGAATTTAGACGAACAACATTTACCTGTGGAAATAGGGAAATGCCTCTAAGGAGATAAAGTGAGGGGACAGTTGAGTAGAATAGGGTCGCCAAGGAATTCACAGCCCATAAGCAGTAGCAACAATATCCAAGTTGAAGGCCTAAACTGATCTTTCCATGTGCATACGAAGCAGGGCTGTACTTGGAAAGCAAAATCTGAAAATCGCCTTCCGACCATCTCTTATGCTGAACTAGTGTCTGAGGCAATGTGGTTGGCGCTATCCCTAAGAAAGCTTTCCTTTTCGGGTTGCAATACACTGATTTCCATCCGCGACATTGGATTGCGATCCCGGTGCTCACATCCTCAACCGGACATCCATATTTCAATCCCATCTACAAATTTTAGAGATTCAACAACCAATCAAGCTCAGAAAGTTGTGCACTTATGTGTGTATGTATTGATGTGTCTTGATTAATCTTGATTGAGGTGGAGAAATAAATACCTCTTGTCCCCATTCTGTTTTTTCTTCAAATGTGCAGCTTGCAAGACTTTTCGAATTTGTTTCTAATTCTTCGATGTCACTTTCTTCTCTGTTCTTACTCATCTCCCACTTCATTTCAAATTTATCTCCCTTGATGAACTTCCTTCCACAAAGAGTCTCTCTTCGGTGAAAGCATCCACTTCCAACATAAAGAGGGCCTCCATAACCATCCAATCCATGAAACTCCACCTTCAATTCAATGCCCGCAACAGAAAAATCTCAATATCTCACTAATTAAGCACCTTTGGTCCCGAAGATTGGTTTTGAATGAGATAACTGATTAGATACAAGGTATGTTGAAGAAAATATATTTAGCGAGTTATTACATTTCAGTCTATTTTAGTCACTAATGTGACATAAACTTGGACAACACGAAAAATTTAATGAAGTAGATTTTATTTGGGCATCATCTAACTCCTTAACATCTACGTACCTCGCTTATTACTCGTAGCGAATTGCTGTACAAGTCGTTCTTAGTAATGTTGTCAAAATTCTGTGGGAACTGTACGAAAGCAACCTCTTGGCCTTGTTCTTCATCCATGAAAAAGCAGAGTGCATCCCTTATAGCCATAGAGTTGTTTGAGTACATATCACAATCTACATTAAGAATAACCTTCCCATTGCTAATGTTTGAAGACACCCTAATCTGCAAAATAGTGTGAATGATCAAAGAGTGAAATTGAGTGACTTTTTGCCTGTCATCCTTTGGTGAATAGTAAAAACAGGGTTACTTTTTACCAGTGCATTCATAGCGCCAGCTTTGAAGTTGTGGTGAATTTGTGGCCTCTTTTCTCTAGCTAAATACACCAAAGTTGGCAGTACACAACCTTCAACGTCTCTTGACTTAGGATTTCTCCCATCAATAAGTATCTTGAAAAAACAGAAACTGGGTGATTATGCATCAAATTTACTTCAAACCATTAACTCAAATATTTCTGATCAGAACATACTTGAAGAATGGTGTCGTGGTCACGTTGCGATGAATATAAATCCCACTCAGAAAATCCTTTGTGTTTCCATCGCACTTCTTCGGAAATCCGGCCTAGCTTCACTGCATTTCCGATTTGATTCTCCATTTCCTCGTATAATTTCTATAGCACCAATATATAAGTTGTATATACCACAAAATAATTATTAGAATATCATACCAAATTATAGTCACATGATATAATTTGCCTATTTATTATAACACAATTGTGTACGCGACATATTATAATATGTGCAAACAAATTAGATGAGTTTATACTACATTTCTGCTATACCAAATAAAAGTCATGGATTACCCAATTCAGATGTGAATAATTAGATTACAACAAAGTATTGCTAATATGTATACCATTTTCGAGAGAATGTTGAAAAATAATTGTTGACCCCCTTCATCTTCTATCTTATCTTAAGCGTTTTGGCCACCACCCCATGTTCCTAGATTGACAAAATAATTGAGGTCCAATCCAATCTGATATTATTGCCAAAGAAGAACTAGTACCTTAATGACCATGAAATCTTTAGCCTGATTATCTTCATAAATTGTTGAACCAGCAGGTAATGAGACAAAATACGCCGCTGGTGACCTTGGCTCCACTTTGTATCTCTTGCAATATGGTATCCAATGCTTTGCAAACTCAGCAGCCTCCAAGAGGGCATAGTACGTAAGCTCCGACCCGCCATCGTCGGATAGATAGACGCTCAGCTTCTCTGGTGCGTAGTCGTAAGCCATGACGGACAACACCGTGTTCACCACCATTATCGGCGGCTCTAAGGTAGCGTCCGCCGTGCACACAAATATATCCACCCCCGGCAACTCATCCTCGTATCTGTTAGTTCCAAATCAGCAGAATATGAAGTTTATGTTGTCAAACTGTAAATTTTCGCTGCATTTATATGATCAATTGACTCTTTCTTGATTTTTTATGGTCATAATTCACGGTCTGACAAAATTAGCAATAATATATAATTTGTACATATGGTTACCTATGAGAGAGTCTGTCCGTGAAGGTGTGCCTGTACACGCGATTCCACCGGGTGGCCTGAGTGAGGACCCAGTAGAAACCAAACCAAATCTCAGCACCAAGCAATCCCAACCATCCAAATTTTCCATCTTCTCCTGTTTTTGGTATGTGACTAACCCTATAGACCCAAATCAAACATATAGCTGCGAATATTGATGCTGCAAAAACCCTGTACAAGATTGTACCCTCTGCTCTCTTGGTCTCAAACAATGGCAAATACTCTTCTTTCCCCATTATTCAAACTTCTTCAGCTGTCTTCTCAGTTTCTATACATTTGAGTAGATATAAGTGTCCAGTGAATGACTGCCAGGTGGCATGGTGCGCATACAATATTATAGAAGTTAAATTTTCTTTTTTGGCTGCATTGAACAACCGAATAATGTTGACTATTATTAATGCATTATTGTAGAGGAGGCCACTAAATTATAAGTTTGCCCCAAATGACAACTTGGCTTCAATCTTTTATGCTATGGTAGGCGGTGCACTGTGACCTTAAACAAATTAATGAAGAATAATTTTTGGCTGCTCAGGCTTCCGGTCCCGTCCCCCCCCCCTTCCCCTCTTTCCTCTCTCTTTTTTTTCTTGTCCCTTATTTTTTATTCTCATTCCAAATCAAAAGATTTGGTTATCTAATCGTATGAACTATATGAACGGTATAATTAGGCATTAAACGAACCATCGATATGTTTTACAAAGTTAGATAACCAAATGATCTCCGTTTTGATTGGAATTTTGTAGCAATGATCTTGACATGTTAATAAATAAAGTGAACGGTTTCATTATGAAACAATTTGCAAGAAGTGTGAAATGGGAGTTGGGCAGCCTTCTGCTAGCTAGCAGCCAAAATTGTTCATTAATGAATGCTTGTATATAAGCTATCGAGTGAATTCTGCCCTGCCCAACTAATTTGGCTAAGTCTATTTAAATAAACGACTTATTCAACCTACTTAAAGTTGTTTTAAGTTGTGAACACAATGTTCAGAGGATCATTTAGTTTTTTTAGAAGGAATAGATTCGCTTATTAATATAATAATAAATACAAATATCAACAATCCAAATCAAACAGAACCATCACTCAGGATAAAAATTAAATTTTATTAAAAAATCTTTACTTAATAATAGCCACAGACAATGATATCAAGTTAAGCTACAAAAAGAAAGTACATCTATTCTTGAATAAACGTCCCTGATGTACAACCAACTAAAATCCAACCTTAAAAAATACTCTGATCACCTAAAAGCCAGAAAAGGGCGGAAAAGGAGGTCTAAAACATACTACTTCAAGTTGGACACTCGTCAACATGCACACAAGGTTTGACCAAGTGTTATCGTGATCAGATAGCAGACATGACGTAGAAAATATGGCAGTTCGTAAGAAAAAAGTGTTCTAAGAGCGCTTAAATTATCCTATTAATTATTTCGAAATTTGATACTTTTATATCAATGTATGGTAGATATCAAAACTTCAAACCATTAGATCGTCATCTGTATTTGATAATGATTTAAATTTAATCAAGTTCGGTGTATCCAATAAATTGATGTATTCTAGAAATTTTAATATTTTCGATGTCATCTAGAATTTTTGTTCACTCATCATGATATCGTTCTGCAACAAGTTCAATTCGTAGTTTTCATATTGTAGTTATGCCCAGAAAAATCTGTATTACTTACCTTTTGTCTTCTCAACAAAACTCTGATTTGGGCACATCCCTTTTCATCCTTGTTCATTTTTTGGCCTTAAATTCAATAATAAAATAAGAATCAACCGCTAAAGTTAAATAACGATCAATTTGATCAAAAGCACTAGGGTAAAAGAAAAGGATATGTCCTTGCACTTGATGGGACCGCGCACCGTCTGCCGTGTAAACTTCACTGGATTATTGGAAAAGCCACCGGCGCAGGACCACCGCCCACCCCCCCCAAAGAGAAAAAACCGCCCCCAAAAAAGGGGGGGGGAAAAAACCCAGGGCGCCCCTTAATTGTTACCTAAAGCTGTCAATCTGAATTGGATTGATTTTTTTTGCAGATATGTATGTTGTTTACGGGGTGAATTTCAAACTGAGTTTTTCTTATTATAGAACCTGAATGTTGAAAATCCACAAATGACAAGGCGCACGCAATGCCTCTTACGAAATTCTAATAGTGATATAGCTGCCAAAAGTAGCTGACTGAATCCAATACGTAAGGGCTTCCTCTTCTATAGCCAAAAGACATATGTCTAATCAGGTGTGTGATTTATGCACTATTCGAGTTTTTGGGGCTTCTTGGAAGCCTAGAAAATGCCCAAAAATTGTTGAGGTTATGTGGTACCCCCCCTTGTTTTGATTATGTTAAAGTTAACACGGATGGTGCTTGGAAATGCGATTCTTGTCGGGCTGGTTGCGGGGGTGTTTTTTTTGTGATCACCGGGGTTTTGTGCTTGGAGCGTTTAGTTCTAATTTGAATGTTCCAAGCGCTGTTCATTCAGAGGTTTTAGCGGTTATTAAAGCTATTGAAATGGCTCATCTTCATAACTGGCATAATATTTGGATTGAAACTGACTCAATGTTGATCCTCCACTTCTTTCACTCTCCTGCTTTGGTACCTTGGCAACTTTGTGTAGGTTGGTTAAATTGTATGGGTGTTCTTCAACACATGTCCTTCAGAGTTTCTCATATTTTCCGTGAAGGTAACCAAGCGGCAGATCTTTTGGCAAACCATGGTGTCTCGGCTTCCTCTTTTTCGTAGTGGGACACTCTACCTGCCTTTATTTCAGATGTTTGTGGTAGAGATTGGTTTGGTTGGGCATGATCAGCTACAGCTTTGTTTAAGTGTTTTCTTGGTTCTCTTTCCCTTATATAGGGTTGTTTATGTCACATCCCAGGATCGGCTTCGCCGTAGCATGATATTGTCCGCTTTGGGCCTCTTCCCAAAAAGGATTTTGTTTATGGGAGCTCACGAGCAACTTCCTAGTGGGTCACCTATCATGTGATTGCTCTGGACTCAACTCACTTAACTTCGGAGTTCCCATGACTCCAAAGTTAGTGAGCTCTGAAAAGGCCTCGTGCTAGATGGAGGTGGGCATGTACATACAAGACACATCACCCCCTCTCTGTTGGTCGATGTGGGATCTTACAGTTTAAGAGGGGCTTCACTTGGTGGGACACTACTCCACCTTTGCTCTTTCTCTTTCTGTTCGTGATTTGATGGGTTTCCGCAACTACTATTTTGCTTGACTTCGGAGTTTTTGTCAGGCCTGCAGTGCTGCTTTTTGGGAGGTTGCATTTCAGTGGATTGGATATTAATCTTGGTCTAGGCCTAATTCCCTCTGATGGTTAGGCCGTAAGGAGGTCGACTAGGTTCCCGTCTTCTTTTCTTGATGGTTTTGCCGTAGGGAAAGGTAGCGAGTTTCGGACTAAGTAATATATTCAGGTCTACTTTTATTGAATGTTTTTATTGTATCCAGGGGTACCTGACACTTCTTTTTAATGAAGCCCCAGGATATTGTGTTTTAGTTGTTTTCCTTGTACTCCCTTTGTTTGGTGGTTTGTCAAACTTTTTATTCAATAATTTCATTAAAAAAAAAAATTTCCAACACAATATAATCCTCATATTGGATCTTATTTGTAGAATGCAAATAGTTGAAGATTTGGTGAAACCAACAATACTAATGTGGATTAATATTCAAATGGACAATTCAAATTTGTAAGCAATTTTCATGTTTTCCGATCTTCTCTAGTATACAGGAATCATACATGCCAATGTACACAAAAGCACAGACTTGAACATTACCGACGATGGTATGTTACCTTTATCGCTGCGGATGAAGAGCGCTTGATAAACCGGAAAATTGATCAGAACTAATAGGAAACTAAGCATCACTTGACTGATCAGCTGCTCCAAAGCTTTGGAATCCATGACAACCCTCGTTGTTCCCCAAACTAAGCTCAACAAGTTCAACAACGCCACCGTGGCTAGGACGGTGTACATAATACTCGAGCTGCCAAACTCCATAACCTCTTTCTCGTACCTCTTTGACACATCCTCTGTGATCACCTTATCGGTGATGACAAACTCTGTTTCGGATAACCCCAATTGGCGTTTTATGGTGTCGAAGAAGGCAAAGAAGTAGGAAGTAGTCCGTCGGATCAACCACATTCTTTGCAAGTTCCACCATGCCTTGAGTGTGCTTCCACATCTCAGGGCTTCAATTATGCTGTAAAGGTTCTTGGCTACAAAGACATAAGCAAATGCTAGGAACCATAAACTTGTCACCTGAAAACCATCAGATTACAAGCTATCAAATTATTTTAACACAACCTAAGTTGTTTATAGGATTGTAGGAACCAAGAAGCTTAACTAAAATCCGTGTTGTGTTCATCACGAGTAATAATCCAATCTAATCTAAATTAGGGGAAGGATATTAGAACTCAGATGCAGAGGGGGGAACACGCTTGCATTTACTAACTTGGCTAAATTCAGATCTGCAACTGAAACTCGTGTTTATAAAAGCATAGAAGAGAGAGATCAGGTACCTTTGGGAACAATGGGATTCCATGGAGCAAGCAAAGAGGAGGAACGAACACATAATACATAGTTGGGATGGAAACTGGAGCCCACAAAAGGTAGATGCAATACCCCATCTGGGCACCCAAGTTTATCTTCCCATGCCCATATGTGAAAGGGCAATACTTGGAGGAAAATATCTGAAACAGGCCGTCACACCACCTCTTGTGTTGAATGAGTGATATATCTAAGGTGTTTGGAGCAACACCCAAAAAGGCTTTCTTCTCTGGGTTATAGTAGATTGATTTCCATCCCCTGCATTGAATCGCCAAGCCAGTAACTATATCTTCAACCGGACAGCCATATATCATTCCCATCTGCATAACAATAAAAAAGTTTTTCATTACCTTCATGTACGAGTGATACTCCATTTTTCGTAAGTAGGAAGTTAGCTAACATGGTGGAGAAGGAGACCTCTTTGCCCCATTGGGTACCCTTTTCATAACTACAACTAATAAGGGCTTTTGCAGATTCTTCCAAGTCTTGAATACTTCTGTCAATAGTTTTTTGGCCCTCTATGTTCCACTTTCCTATACAATCCTTCGTATACTTCCTTCCGGAAAGACATTCTCTTCTGTGGAAACATCCAGTGCCACAAAACAAGGCCGCATTATATCCACCTAGTCCAGCAAGCTCAACCTTTATGCAGAACAACCAACCAGAAAATGTAAGTCCAGAGAAAGATCTATAGCTTCCTCTACTCTAATTCTGTGAAATTAAACGCAATTTCTGACCGCATTGACCACGAAACATGCATTGCCATAGATATCATTCTTGGTGATATTGTTATAGTTTTGTGGATGCTGCACGTAGGCTATCTCGTGGCCATGCTTTTCATCCAGGAAGAAACATAGTGCCTCTCTTATCGAGTCTGCATTGTTCGCATACATGTCACAATCCAAGAGTAGAATGAAGGGTGCATTGCTTATCTCTGATGACACTCTCAGCTGTACAAGGTGAAAATTACTGTAAACTGTAAAGATACATTCATCAAAACCATATCGACATGAGCTAATGATTTACAAAGCCAGGTAAAATTAGTCTCAGCAATGCAGTTGCTAGTCATTAGGAAGCTAGAAAGCTAACCAGTGCATTCTCAGCTCCAGCTTTGAAATTGTGAGGCTGTTGGGGTCTCTTTTCCCGTGACATGTACACGATTGTTGGTAACCGGCAGCCCTCATTATCCACGGCATCTGTGTCTCTTCCATCGGTTATAATCTTTAAAAGAAATGCCAGAGGGAGTCAGGGACAGAACAATACATAGAAAAGGATGGCGAAATCAGGTTCATAGAAATGTTTCATGCCTGCACAATTGACTGATGATCATTCTTTGCTATTTTGTGGTTCCATTCTGAGAATCCTTTGTGTTGCTTCTTTGTCTCTTCCGGAATCTCACCCATTGCAAGAGCAGATTCAATCCGGTTCTTCATTTCTTCATAATGTTTCTTTAGCAACCGGTAAATGTCAGCCAATTAATCTTTTACACTTACAAGTCAAATTGAAAGATTATTCTAGTTAAACTTGGTATGTACTGTATAACTACCTTAATTTCCAGCAATTCCTGACCATAGTTTATGTCTTGAACATCAGAATGCAGTGCAAAGTAGGCCTGCGGTGACCGTGGATCAACATTGAACTTTTTACAAAACGGTATCCAATACTTAGCAAAGTGAGAAGCCTCTAAGAGCGCAAAGAATGTGAATTGTGAACCGCCATCATCGGAAAGATAAACACTCAACTTCTCAGTTGGATAATCGTAGGACAGGGCTGACAAAACAGTATTAATCACTAAAGTTGGTGGCTCCATTTGGGGGTCTGCAGTGCATATGAAAATGTCAAAAGCCGGTAACTTGTTCTCATACCTGTAACAAGCAAAAAATGATAAGAATTTGATCGACCATTACCAAATCAAATTGCAATTTCTACACCACAAGAAAAGGCAAAAGAATAGTCACAAATTCGAACTTAGACATTGATATCATGCTATTTCAGGTTGATTTGAACATTGAGACCACAGAAATAAATAGTACTATATAAGCATTTACACAACACAAAATGGCTCTTCACTCACTAATTTACAAAACTCATAATTTAGAACATGAATTATGCAAAGTTTATTTTCCAATAAGAACACAATCAACAATCAACACAAATCCAAAATGATTATTAAACAGCCCTTAGATTCTCCAAGCTCTTTAGTGAATAACATATTTAAACTCTTTCTTACTTTATGTCTATCTAATAAGAATCAGCAAGAGGTAGACACAGAGCTTGCTAACCTGCTGGAGAGCCTGTTCGTTAGAGGTCGACGATAAGCGACATTCCATCCAACAGACTGAGTTACAATCCAGAACAGACCGAACCAGAACTCCGCCATGAACATACCAATCCAAGCCCACCTCCCTGCCTCCCCTGCTTTTGGGATGTTTGTTACTCTGTACAACCATATCAAACAAACACCAACCAATATTGTTGCTGCAAAAGCCCTATAAAAACCTCTAAATCTTGCTTCTGTGCTCTCAAACAATGGAAGATTTTCTTCCCGGGCACCCTCTAGCTGCTTTCCCATCTCTTTGTTTGTTTGCAGAGAAACTTGGTACACCTATATGAAGTTGTCTGTATTACATGATGATATGAATGAAGACTACCACTTAAGTGAAGACAAGAAATTAGAGTTGTCAATTATTACAACCAACTAGTAATTACCAAGTACCAAGTCTATTGCAAAAGTTCAGCACGAATCTGTTTCACATTAAACTATCTAGTATATTGAAAGAGGCTCGTAAACTAAAATGATTAAGCTTTTGACAAAAATAAAACTAAAATGATTAAGTGTGTAATCCCTATATATATTGTAAAATAAAGTATTAAAAATACGTTATTCAGAAATAAAAAGGTTCTAGACACGTTGTTTTCTTGATTCTTTAAAATACACAAAATAAATTATCACTAGCATATTAGCCGAATGCCGAATGTTTCCATGTGCAATTAGAAACTTTGGTTTTTTTTTGCATCTACATATAGTGTTCTTCTTTCAAACAATGTTCTAATAAGATCGGAAAATGATTGTCTATTTGCTTGGAATAGGTGAAATATAAGAGTGTGTTACACCATTTCTATGATTTATGCAAGTTTCTCGTTAAGGATTCTAGTCCAATACTTGGAAAATCAGAAACCTGGTCCATCAGGGACAATGGATGGGATATGCCCACGACGAATTCCTGTCACCATTTTTCTTGATCAATATCTTCTTTATTATAAGCAAATATGTGGTTGAAAACTCGAAGCTGGGCGGCTACGCCTTCCTAATATTCTATTACAAAGACAACTGATCGTCTCTTTTGAAGAATTTTCTTGAACTCATTGCATAGTTTATTTATCTTCTTTATTATAAGCAAATATGTGGTTGAAAACTCGAAGCCGGGCGGCTACGCCTTCCTAATATTCTATTACAAAGACAACTGATCGTCTCTTTTGAAATAGTATAATTTCTTGCTAATTTAAACATACAAATTGAGAGGAGAAGAATTTTCTTGAACTCATTGCATAGTTTATTATAATTTCAAATTAATTGAAAATTACCATGTACAGAAAAGCTGTTATAAATCTGTCACATATTAGCTTTTAAATAGTTAAGTATAAAATTCAGTATAGTAAAATCTTTCTCAGAAGGATCCACGTGAAAGTTGGCTATATGCAAATATCTTCCTACACAATACAAATATTCCATCGGAGTTATCCTCTGCTTCCGTCTGCAATGGCGTTGTTTTCTTTAATAATGGAAAATTACGGACAACCCCAGAAGAGGTCTGCAAAACCCCCTCTCTGAATCTCTCCCCAAGTCTGCTAAATTTAGCCCCCAAATAATTATTTTTAAAAATTAGTAACCTAAAATTTACCTCTAGTTAAGGAAAGTAAATTTCTTATTTTTTAAATATTTTATTAATTTTAATGTATTATGTGGTTCGTATTTGGTGTGGTGAGTAACAATGATAATTTACTAAGAACCATTTTTACAGACCATTTTGACAGTTTGCATTTTACAAGTTTGGATTTATATACGCCGATTTTATAATTTTAGAACGAGGATGAACCCAAGAAACTGTGTTTTGATTAGAGCAAAAAAAACTGGCATTTGTTAACAAAAAAAAAAGAAAAAAGCCAAACAAAAAAAAAAAAAAAAAAAAAAAAAAAACTCACAAGTCACAACAGTGACAACACTACAAAAGTCCAAAGAGCAACAGTCTTACCAGAGGGAGATTTCTTTTTTTGGGTAAATCATTGTATATAAAGGGCACAAGCCCAGCAACTTACAAGGCAAACGCCTATGCCAAAGGCAACACCCTATGTGAGGGAAAACCAACACCTACATCAACACCACATTCCACAACATGGCAGAGCGGCAATTTGAAATAGATGGGGGAAAGGACAAAGAGGAAATACGACCTCGAACCAAATTGATGATATAGTCCAAAACCATCAAAGCCGGCCTAGACTCATGCCTAAAGATACAATAATTCTTCTCCCTCCAAATGGAGTACACTATGGTTGACAAAGCCAATTTCTTAATGGTGATATTCATACACTTCCCTTTCCATTGGGAAGATAACCACGAAATGGCAGAAGGCCACGGTGGGTTACTCCAAGCCTCACAGCACCTTGATAAAACCGCCCTCCAAATTCTATTTGAATAAGGGCAATTAAAGAAGAGATGATCATGGGATTCAGCATCAGCCGCACATAAAACACAAACAAGATTCATGTGACTGAACTGACCAACTCGATCTAGAGTAGATAAGCGATTCCTAACGGCTAGCCAGAGGATAAAACTAGCTTTCGGAATATTACCCTTAAACCAAACCAGGCAGGACCAAGGAACCATAGTACATCTACCAACAAGAGAAGACCACATAGATGTGGCGATAAAGGCTCAACTAGCATCCGCCATCCACACAAAATTGACAGAAGACAAGGGCCCTGGGCGAATAAGGGGCTGGACAAGCGGACGTAGCTTTAGTAGCTTACGCCAATTCCAGGAGCACACCGACGGGATTTTGAGGCTCCAAAAACACTTATCACCAATATAGTAGGCGTTTACCCACTTCACCCAAAGGTTCACTCTGTCAGCACCAAACAAATTCCAAATATGTTGGGCCATTAACGCCTCATTCCATGGGACCAACGCTCTAATTCCCAGACCCCCTTCCTCCTTAGGCAAGCAAACATCCGTCCAAGCCACCTTCGGAGTAAAAGGTCCCTCTAGAGAACCAGACCACAGAAACTAACGCATCCTCGCCTCAATATCCCTGAGAATCCTTTTTGGAATGAAGATGTGAGAAGCCCAAAAAACCTGTAAACTCCTAAGGACCGACCGGATGAGGAGGAGCCTGCCAGCATAAGAGAGAGCCCCGATGCTCCCAACCTCTAATCCTAGCTTCAACCTTTTCAATTAAAGGAGCACAATCGGCGAAAGACAACTTAGTGGTGATAAGCGGGATCCCCAAGTATCGAACCGGCAAAATACCCATAGAGAAACCAAATAAATCAGCCAACCTAGTAGCACAAATATCATTCACACCAGCTAGGAATATGTTACTCTTAGAAGCATTGGGAGAAAGCCCAAACTTGGTAGAAAACCAATCCAACGCCATCTTTAGAATGCGGGCCGAGGCCAAATCCCCATTACACACCATGATCAAGTCATCAGCAAAAGACAGGTGAGAAACCTTGACTTTTTCACAACGCCAATGATACCTGAACCACGGAGCCTTATCGATGCAATCCTGCACTTTCCTAGAAAACAAATCCATAGCCAATATAAACAGGTAAGGGGACATGGGATCTCCCTGACGGAGGCCTCTACTCGAAGGAAAGAACCCAGTTAGCTCCCCATTGATAGCAATAGAGAACCTAGCAGAGGATATGCAGGTACGGATCCACCGAATTAGACGAGTGGGAAACCTGAAAGCCAAAAGGGCACTCACCAAAAAATCCCAACTCAACGAGTCATAGGCTTTCAAAATATCGACCTTTAGAGCACATCGAGGGGAGCCACCATTCAGATGATAGCCACGGAGAAGCTCCTGGACAAGCAGGACATTATCCCCAATACGTCGACCCCCAACAAAAGCCAATTGGGAAGGAGAGATAATCCTAGGCAGCACACCCTTCATCCGGTTTGCAATCAGCTTAGTAATAATTTTATAAAGCGTATTGTAGCAAGAGATTGGTCGATAGTCACCCATGGTAGTGGGGTTCACAATTTTGGGGATCAATGTCAGAATGGTGTTATTGATTTCCCCCAATAAGGCATTTGTGTGGAAGAAATCCTTGACAGCCCTAATGACATGTTCCCCAATAATGGGCCAAGCCCGTTGGAATAAAAGTCCATTAAAACCATCCGGACCGGGGGCCTTACTCGCCTTGATCGAGAAGCAAACCCCACGAATTTCCTCAGAAGAAAAGGGTCTAACCATAAGATCAGCATCTTCCAATGAGATCGGGGCAGACACCAAACTCCTCAAATCACCGCCACCACCCGGAGACTCACCACCCAATAAGCCTTGAAAGAAAGAGACAGCCTCGAACTTCATATCCCCCTCCTCCGTAATAACTTGTCCATCAGACCGAGTAATGGAGTGCCAGAGGGAGATTTCGCTCGTATCGTATCTTTGTGTCATTAATAACACTGCCATTTTGGTTTCCAGCGACTCTAACCACGTCCGTGGCGCGCCTATAGGAGAAAGACTTGACTTGAGACATATTCTCTTTTTCAAATTGAACCAAAATTTAAAGGATTAATGACCTCTAAGGATATAAAATAATACCTAATTCTATTCTAAGACATGTAATTCAAATAATCTACTACAACTATAAAATATCAAATTATATATTAAAATAATAAAACTAAACCTATACACGCACGTGCTTCCTCCAACTCGAACTCCGCCTCCGGAAATGACGATGACGACCCCACTCCGCTCCACGGCTGGATCGACGTCGCCAAGTCACTTATCGAACACGGCGCCGACGTCAACGCCCAAGATCGCTGATTTGATAATAACTCCAATTCTACCGATAGCTGATGGCAGTGGTTATAAATTGCAGGCGGCCGATGCCATTCCTCCATTTCTATTGGACTGCTAGAAAGCTCTGAAAGAATTGATGATTCCATCGAATATATAACTTATATAAATCCAAAAACCAGTATCTTTTTCATCAAGTAGTTCAATTATAAATTTGGTCTATTGTCTTATGTAGTTTTTCAATTTTTGTTTTGTTCATAACTAATCTGTGGCCTAGTTGGTAAATACGCGTATAATACGCGAACGTATGTATTATTAAAAAATACGCCCGTATTCCGTATTGATCTGAATGATACGGTAAAAAACGCGTTTTTTTTCACTCTAGAAGAATAATATGGCTATACGTATAAAACGGGTGAAAAATACGGCCTTCCAGATCTAACATACACAAGTAGATTTGATATTTATACTTGAAATCTATTGGAACTTTGCTTAAAATCGAGAAATTCGATGAGATTTAAACGAAATCTATAAAAAATCATGAATAGAGAGGAGGATGGGCTGAGAGGATGAAGGGGATGAAGGGGGACGGAGGAGGGGCTGGTTTGAGAAGGGGAAGATCTGAACAAATTTTGATCAAGAGAGAAAAATAATTGGATCAAAGATGGAGAAAGAGAGACGGTAGTGCGAAAGGA
Organism: Spiraea crenata; assembly: GCA_033992175.1. Taxonomy (NCBI): domain Eukaryota; kingdom Viridiplantae; phylum Streptophyta; class Magnoliopsida; order Rosales; family Rosaceae; genus Spiraea; species Spiraea crenata. The sequence continues at coordinate 1,711,529 of JAVBHV010000022.1, forward strand.
GAAAGGAGGCGGCCGATGAATGAAGGAGATTAGGTCTCCCGTGGGTTAGTTTAGGCCATCTTTAGCAGTAGAATTTAGGTGTAGGTTAAAAACTATTAGTCTCTTTTTTTGTCAAAAACCATATTTAGCAATGACATAGCTAAATGGCTAAAGGGCCACAAAATGGGTTAAAGGGCCAAAGGGGTGGCTATGGGTAGTCCTTTAACCAGCCCTTTTTTTGGAGCCCACCAAGCACTAATGCAGCCCAAATTCATTTTTAATTGTAATCTATCAAATATTTTTTGTACATGTGGCAGCCTCTTAAAGATGAAGTTAGAAGAGCCACGTTCCAAAAAGTTGCTCAGGTATAAAAAAGTAATAAAATATTAGAAGAGTATAAAATTTAGCCCCTTATCATTAAAGACAGTAGAATTTAACCATATCTCAAATTATAAAAAACTATTTTCTAGAGGGCTAAATTTTAGCTAATGAGACATTTAGCCTCTTTATCACTAGAGATGGCCTTAGGGGAGAGAAAATGATCTTTGACCAATGGTTGGTTGGTGGGTTTACAAGAATTCTTGCCACGTTTCTGATGTTGCTTTTCTAATGAATAAATGTATTTTCATTAGATATTTTTAGTCAAAAAAATGATTACTTATATAAAATTAGAAAAATATATGTAATTTAATGTCCATATTTTTAGGTACGTATTATTCATTAGAAAGAATATCTAAAAAGTATTAGATTAGAGTCTTAATAACTAAAAAGTAAAATACTTTATTGTAATATTCAAATAGTCCAAATTGTCAATGTGTCAGAATTTTATTGGTCAGCTTTGATTTAGTTAAAACAAACGACATAACAACCAATTTCTTTTTCTCTCTCCTATTTTCCATTATTTTGTTTCTCTAAATTAATCATAACTTTTGATATAGAAGTCGTAATGAATATTCGTTTTCGCCGATAGATTCGTATAAATGAAATCTACATTTTAAGATCCATATTGAGCATGTTTTTCATAAAAAATATTTCGTAAGTTTTGAATGCAGAGACAATCATGTGTCTTTGCAGAGACACTTGATTGTCTCTGCAGAGACACCAAATTTAAGTGTCTCTGCAGAGACACACGACTATCTCTGCAGGGATAGATGACTGTCTCTATAGAGACACTTGACTGTCTCTGTAGAGACACTTAATTGTCTCTGCAAAGACACTTGACTATGACTGTGTCTGTAGAGACACATGACTGTTTCTGCAGAGACTCGTAATTGTCTCTTTAGAAACACATAACTATCACTATAGAGACACTTGAATGTCTTTGCAGAGACACTTGACTATCTCTTGAGAGACACTTGACTGGTCTCAGCATTGAAAACTTAAGAAATTTTTTCTATGAAAAACATATTCAATATGGATCTTAAAATGAAGATCTCATTTCTACAAATCCATTGGTGAAAACGAATTTTCATTATGACTTCTATATCAAAAGTTATTATCAATTTAGTGAAACAAAAATATTGAAAAAATAAGAAAGATGAGAGAGAAAGATGATATCCGTAAATAGAAGTTAGTTACTTTTGCTGAGTTGACATCAATTTTAAATTGGTTTTGCACTATATAGATATTTAATATCTTTTATGTCTTTTTTAGATATTTAGAGTTTTATTTTGAACCCTAAGATATTAGCCCTATTCATTACAAGTTATATTATACACGTACATCCGTATTATTATAATTTGCCGTTTTTGTATTTTAGATCAGAATTTTTACCGTTTTGATACACGTAAATTTACCGAATAATACACGTACGTATTTTTAACGTACTATACACGTACCTTTTTTACTAACTAGGATCTGTGGTTCCATCACATCGTCCAAATCCAACCAAGTTTACATGTGGGTGCCTGATTACAAAACAAAGTCCGCATAAAGAATAACAAACAAATGCATTACACAATGGCAACAAGTTTGTGATGCAAGTTTGATATTAACTGTTTCTGTATTGTAACGAACTATTTCTGTGTAGTAGGAACTGTCTTTGTGTTGATGTTTATTGTTTATGTGTGAAACTGTTTCTGTGTTGTAGAAATTAACTGTTTCTGTTTTTGCAGAAACTGTTTCTGTATTTGCAGAAACTCAGAAACTGTTTCTGTGTTGTAGAAATTAACTGTTTCTGTTTTTGTAGAAAGTGTTTCTTTATTTGACTTAACTGTTTCTGTATTCTTAGCAGAAAGTGTTTTTGTATTTGGGAAAAACTATTTCTGTGTTTGGGAGAAACTGTTTCTGTGTTTGGCTGAAACTGTTTCTGTATTTGACAGAAACAGTTGTTGATAGAAACAAGAACTGTTTATGTGCCACTGTTCACGCGAGTGGTACTGTACGCATGCGTGGTACTGTTCACGTGCGCCTCTATCCTTGGTTAACTTTTTTTTTATATTATATTTATTATTATTTTGTCTTTGTATGAGAATATTTGAAATACTTGTACTTACATGGAATTGGGGTCTTTTTTTATCCTTAGGGGTCATTGTCCCAAATTTAAAATTATTAGGTGTCTAACCTTCAAGTCATACATTATTAGGTGTCTAACCTTCAAGTCATACAACGAAGAAATTGATAAACGAAGATATTGATATACGAAGATATAGACACGCTGCAAATTCTTGGTTTTTTTTATTTATAAAAGATACTTTATTTGTAAAATACCCTCTATTACATTTGAAGAGTAAACATATAATCGAAGTCATAAGTTATGAAGCATCGAAATTTCGACTACCTTACATTTTTGGAAATATTTCAAAAACAAAACAAGAAAGATCAAAACATCTCTGAAACACATATTGAAGAAAAAATGTCACCAAAGCAGCTTGAAACTCTACGCAGGGGCAAATTTTACCAATTTTTTTGGGTTATTAACTAAACTCATACCTTAACATTCACATTCTTATCATCACATCTGAACTTGTAATATTTTATTTGAATTTCAATTTTTACTATACCATGAATTTTAGAATACTAAACTTTTATACATAGAGATGGTTTCTAATGAACGTTTAATATCGAACTTTTTGTGATTTGAGAATCACCGTAATAATTCACAGTTTTCCGTGCTTCATAAGTAGAAATAATTAATAGAGCTCGTTTTCAGCTGTTGTAAATAACAGAGATATCAGGGAACAAAATTCACATACAAAATAAACAACAAAATTAACATCCTAATAAGAACAGAAAGGCAACAAAACATAGTTTATTCATGTAGGCAACCTCCTAAGTTCTATTCTACCCACTTTATCGTCCCCCTCATTCAATCACCTTCTTTGTGTTTTGTTTGTGCTGTGAATACACTTGTAGTGGTCTGCCTGTTGACTCATAACATGACATACCGGATCCGCTATATCACCTGACCCATCATCCGTATCCTTGTCCACTAAATGATCTCTTCCGCTTGGCGGGTTTTTTTGGGCGTAAACACAATTTCCCTTTGTTAAGTTGGGCCTTCTCGAACTCACCTCTTCGGCTACTTTCGGTGCCTTTGCTTCTTTGGTTGTTGTTGTTGCCATATTTGGAATGTGAAAGCTTCAGTGGCAATGCATTGGGACTATATAGCACTTCAAATTTGATGCCACCTGCCCCTACCCATGCACTGTGCTGGATCTGGCTTAGCCAGCCCACGTGTCAATCGTGGTGCTGAAAACTGTCCAATTGTGGTAGGCCTGTAAGTCGTATTTGGGCCATGTCCAAATTCCCAAGCTACCGATTTGGATTTTATAACTTTTGAGTCCAATTTCTTTTCTCATACAAAAAAGAAGAAAGAAAACTAGGGGATTGACATGGAGCTTGCGGATTTTGAGAGCACCAAACTTTAAGCCAAACTCGCTTTATGTCGTTGAGGTATATGCTATGCTAAGTAATATGGGTCAAAACGATTAAGAATTGCTCGTGCGCATTATCTCCTCCAATATGAAAGACGATGATAATGATAAATGACGCAGCACAGGTAATCTAAGGCTTACAAAGGTGAACTTAAGTAATTGGAGTTCTAGAATCCACCAAAAATTTGAGAGAAATTTCAATTTTATTGATACTAGTATGATTCAACCTCCCAAATAGATGACAACAAGGATGCTTAAATATTAGCTAATCAACTGCCAAACGATCTAAAACAAACCCGGGGAAATAGTGAAGCCCAAACATAGGCAAACCAAAAATAAACAAAAAACTTCATAGCTAATTAAAATATTAAAAGTCTGTTTCGAGGTCTAGAAAGCCTCAAAAGTCCCAAAATCCATCTTTAGTCACAACAAAGCTATGTGCTGAATTTGTGAGCCAATTCCTTTCTCGGAATGGTATTATGGGCTACAATTGAACTTCGAACGCCAAATTTGTAAATTTCCATTGCATCTTTTGTCCAAATTTCCTTCAAATTATTACCTTAGTATCTTTTTTTTTTTTGTGTCAACGACATTACCTCAGTATCAAGGACGATGATAAAAGGTTGTTCAACAACTCCTATTACACTTTTTTCAACCAAATTTCCCTTTCAAGAATTTAATTATTAAGCAATGAAATAATGCCTACTTGAAATGATAATAACAAATTTATTCCCCAATAAGATTACGGTCAACAAAGAAAAATAAATAATTGCTATTAGATGAACCATGTTGTTCTAGGGAGATTGATTGGATGAATAACCTTGGATACACAAGCTTGTATAGTTGGATGTTGCTAATTTCGTGGTCTTCAGGTCAAACACTAAGAATCCATTATCCAAACCTCACATCACTATCATATTGTAGAGAAAAATTGAGACATGAAGCACTAAATACATTGGTGTGACATTCTAGCAGATGAAATGGAAAATTAAAGCTACAGAGAGAAACAAACAACTATAAAGGCAAACTATAATATGTCCGAAATCCAAACTAAACCCGTCTCTTTCTCTCTTGCCCACCTTCCATTTGGTCCAAAGCCAACAATGACCAGTCACAACGTCTTGGACGGTGTTGACACATCATTCTCCCACTAAATATTCAGTAATAAGAACTCAAAATAATTAAAAAAATTAATAAATTTACGTACTATAATACGAATGAATTATACATTAATAGAAAGAAGTTGCAATTATAATATGAGAGATAATATGTTCTATTATCACTATGCTTGTTCGTTTATGTTATCACCGTGAATCCCATAAAGCATCAACACAAATACTCCCAATGTTGACCCTGTGTTACTTACCAATGTGATTCGTGAATGATAATTATAGCAAGGAATCGTAACTGGTGCTATATCATTTTATTATGATTTCTCCTCCTAAATAAATAATGCAAGACCTAATCTTCAGCTGTTGTTGACCAATTGCATTAAACCACTGTACCTTTAACCAGCTGACCCTTTTGATTCAAAAGCAAAAGGGTAGAAACGTCCTTAAAGTACAACATATTTGTGCATACACAAATGCAGGTGAGGACAAAATATTCCACGGGATACACTCCCATTTCATCTCTCTTCTGCTGACTGACCTCTGCTGATATAAAATTTGTCTCCAAAACAAACAGCTTTCGAATTTTCAATTCAAACCCATTTCTCTACAAACATTGTAGGCTCTCTCCAAACCGTTTCAAATTGTCCTGGACAAAAACGCAAAAAAGACCCCAAAGATTGGTTCTTTACCCTTTTCTCGGTTTTCAAAATTTTCCAGGAAAAGCACCATCTTTCCCGAGAAAGTTTGAATCTTTCTTGGGAATTCTCGCCTCGGCCTGGGATTCTCTTCGTGGGTTTTGGTTCTTGGGTCGAGAAGTGTAAAGGGTTTTGACTTTGGAGGAAGACGAAGATCGGTGAAAATGGTCGCGGTTCGTCGTTGTTGTGGATGATCCCAGTGGCGCGTTGATTTTTCGAAAGTTTGGTGATTTCTAGGGTTTGTGGTGCAGTGATTGTGGCGTCGATTTGGGTTTCTGGGTAAGCAACTGTCACCTATTTGATTGATTCTTTCTCGCTTTTCGTGCTAAATTTTGTTACTTTTTTCAGCTTTGTCTGATGGGATTATTGTTTGAATTTTCAGCTGCATAATTGGAAAGAAATCTAGGAGCTTTTGATGATTTTTGGGACCTTTTGAATTTGCCTTTATGTTGTCAACATAGCATTTTTGGACTTGAATTTTGTAAGGATACTTTCATTATTAGAAGTTTGAGTTGGTGAATATCTGGGCCCATTTTCTTGAAGCATTAGGGTGTCTTAATAAGGTATAGATGTCTCATGATTAAAGTTGTTTGCTGAATATTTAAAATTTTTGTCATGAAGCTTTAACTAGTTGTGGGTGAAGAACCACCGATTCCTGAAGGCCAGCTAGACTCGAAATTTGAAGATCATCAAATTATCTTTCTTTCTAGTACAGACTTTCATGGATTTATTTTCAAAAATCTTGAAAGTAGTTAGTTTAGGCAATGCACATAGGGCCTGTTAAACCATAATATGAAATGGTGTTGTCCTATTTCATTGTCCATAGAACTTCATGCGTGATATTATGGACGTGTTTGACCCGTAATGCCCCATAATTCCGACTGTCTTACAACTTGATGTTGCCGACTGTCTTATAATTGGCTCTGCCACTATTAACCTTTTTACCAACCAGAGAAGTTATATTACGTCTAATCTGACAGGAAAGTATTGTGGTGTTGAATGCCCTTGAAAACCTGGGGGACGCGTTTTGTAGGATCCCATTACTTATAAGGTGGAAGACATATGAAAAACTGAGACTCGTCTTTTTCTTCCCTTTGATTGGGTGTGAATGGTGCTCTACACTGTAGGACAAGTTCATATTTTCTTTGTGGTATACAAGCTGCGTGTGGTTTCAGAAGGCCTCAATATAAATGAAATCAAACTCTTGCATGAGTGATTACTTATTAGTTTCAAATCCTGACTTCCTTTGAAAATATTCTGCCTTAGATTGCGAGTTCCTTGACTGTAGTCTCAACTCTTGGGAATTTTGTTCTGATAATTATGTGTTTTTCTGATAATTATCCTTAAACTGTCACATGTCTTGCCTGCACTGTTCCTATGAAGGCTACTTAAGATTTAATTGAATTTTTTATTCGGTGTCATGAAAATTGGGGTTGCCAGCACTTTTCTAAAAGTCCTTACTTTACCTGTTCCAGCAAGTAGTCGGACCATATTAAAACAATCAGAGCAGTATGGTTGCGAAAGACCGTCAAAGTGCTGCAAGTTCTTCCAGTCCTAAAGTGGAGATTGGAGAGATTGACACCAGAGCACCATTCCAATCTGTTAAAGATGCTGTTTCACTATTTGGTGAAGCTGCATTCTCTGGGTCTGGGGAAAAACCTGCGATTAAGAAGACAAAGCCTCATTCAGCAGAGGTATTTCTGATCCATTTACTTTTAAATTTAGGAAGTACATGCTTGTTTTTATCTGTTAGGTTTAAGTAGATTTCTCTTCACTTGTTGGTTAATTTTGGTACTTGTTTCCCACAAATTCTTGGGAAGCTGATGATATTGGGCATGCTTTTGCTTCACATGTAAAATTTGAAATTAGAGTAGGGATATTTCTTAAGATATCAAGACATATATATGTGTGTGTGTGTGTGTGTGTTGTAGATTTCTTTAACATTGACTGAAGTTGCCATTCCAAATAGTTAGAACTCGTTAGTATTTCCACCTATAGATGAACTGTTATCCAGTATGAGTCTATTTCTTGAAGGGCGCTCTATACATGTACTTGTAGATATGAATGATTTGTGGATGTGAATGATTTAGTCTCACTCCTATGTAAATAGTGCAATGTCTTGATTAATTGGAACTCTTCATCCTATGAGATTATTACATAATTTCCACAGGAAATCTATAATGCCATGACTGTTTGGCTAATCCATGCTCTTCTGGTATCCAGATTTGGTGTGTGTTTGGTTTACAATTTTTATTGTTTCAATGCAGAGAGTACTAGCCAATGAGACACAGCTTCACCTTGCTCAGAAAGAACTGAATAAGTTGAAGGAACAACTGAAGAATGCAGAAACTACTAAAGCCCAAGCTCTTGTAGAGCTTGAAAAAGCTAAGGCGACTCTGGAGGATTTGACGAATAAGGTGACATCCCTCACTAAATCTAAGGAATCTGCAATGCAGGCAACAGAAGCTGCAAAAACTCAGGCTAAGCAACTTGAAGAAGCAAACCGGGGAAATGTTACTGTAAGTGATGATGCTTGGCTACAAGAATTGGAAACAGCAAGAGACCAGTACAGAAATGTGATTACTGAACTTAATGCCGCTAAGCACGAGTTAACGAAAATCCGCCAGGACTGTGATGCATCCTCAGAAGCAAAAGTTGCTGCATTCAAGCAGGCAGCGGAAGCTGAAGATGCAGCGAAAGCAAATGCCGAGAGGGTTAATGAGCTCTCTAAGGAAATTTCAGCTGTGCAGGAATCAATTGGCCAAGTGAAGCTTGCATCTTTAGAAGCCCAGCAGGAGCAAGCAAAGACATTTGCTGAAAAGGATGTGTTGAGGCAGTCATACAAAGCTACCTTGGAAGAGTCAGCAAAGAAATTGCTTTCTCTGCAGAAAGAGTTTGATCCAGAAGTGTCCAGAAATCTTGAAGCACAACTTGCTGCAACGTTGAACGAAGTTGGAGCTCTTGAAAAGCAAATGGAGGATGCAAAGGCATCAGATTTAGATTCTGTAAGAGTGGTCACTTTGGATCTGGATGATGCTAAGGAATCACTGCATAAAGTAGCAGAAGAAGAAAGCAGTCTCAGAAGCTCAGTTGAAGCTCTTAAGGTGGAACTTGAGAATGTGAAGAAAGAACATACTGAACTGAAGGAGAAGGAAGCAGAAACAGAATCACTTGCTGGGAATTTACATGTCAAACTGCGGAAAGCCAAGTCTGATCTTGAAGCATGCCTTGCAGAGGAATCTAAAGCAAGAGGTGCTTCTAACGAAATGATAGCTGCACTAAACCAGCTATCATCAGAAACTGAAAAGGCAAGACGGGAAGCAGAAGAGATGAAGATTAAAGCAGAGGAGTTGAAGAAGGAAGCTGAAACTACCAAATTTGCAGTAAAAGAAGCAGAGAAGAAGCTGAGACTTGCATTGGATGAAGCTGAGGAGGCGAAAGCAGCAGAAGAAAGGGCCCTTGAACAGATTAGAGTTTTATCTGAGAGAACTAATGCTGCTCGGGCATCAACTTCTGAGTCTGGTGCCAAGATCACTATATCCAAGGATGAGTTTGAGTCTTTGAGCCGAAAGGTTCAGGAGTCTGATACGTTAGCAGAAATGAAAGTTGCTGCTGCTATGGCCCAGGTGGAAGCTGTGAAGGCTAGTGAAAATGAGGCGTTGAAGAGGCTAGAGGCAACCCAGAAGGAAATTGAGGATATGAAGGCTGCAACTGAGGAGGCCACAAAGAGGGCAGGAATGGCTGAAGCAGCCAAAAAGGCAGTGGAAGGAGAGCTCCGGAAGTGGAGAGAACGAGAGCAGAAGAAAGCAGCTGATGCTGCGTCGCGGATATTGGCAGAAACAGAAATGTCAGTGGAATCATCCCCACGCCATTACAGGATTCAAAAGCAGAATCCTCAAACGAAAACTATTGACGCCCGGAAGTTGGACAAAGACAAGACTTCCGTTTCAAAAAAAACACTTTTGCCAACTCTTAGCGGCATGTTTAATAGAAAAAAGAACCAGGTTGAGGGAGGCTCCCCTTCTTATCTCCCGGGTGAGAATCCCCTTTGATGTGTGTATTGCCCAGACCTTAGTGGAATTAAGAGTAGTAGTCAGGACAAGAGTAAAGTTTGGCTGTGTCTGCATTTTGTGAAGTTGTATGATCCTAGTCTGTTTGGGGAAGAAAAAAAGGGGATGCCATTTGAAAGAGCTTGGGTGTAATGTTACTCCAGGGACCGGTGTGATTCTGTAAATTGGACTAAACTTCTTGGATTATATGTTGAAGATTTTCTGTAGAAAGTATCAACTTCATTAGCTCGTATGCTTTCTTTCATCATACTCTCTGGTGGCAGCATGCCACAATAAAACTGTGCCACGTAACTTTTCAGCATAGTTAGGTGCTCACCCGTTCAGCACTGAAGTTTTTGGGAAATTATCAGTTTATCAAATTGGGGAGCATTTTATTCCAAATTAGTAATGGGCAGCAAGTCATTCTATAACTAGCTAAACTACTGTAGCAAATACAACGGTCATGAAATGATCATTTAAGGTTATAAGACGGTAATAAATAGTATTAATTAATGTCATAAGACGGTAATAAATAGTATTAGGTTTATCTTTGCAAAATTAAAATAGAGTTTTGGTTATCGACAAAATTTTTTTTTTTTTTTAGATCAATAGAAATATATTATAGAAGCGTTTGGCGAAACCAAACAAAGGAGACATCGACCGAAAAAAATGCCTATACTCCTAACAGGACCCATAACTGTTAATTTAAATAATTTCCCAAATAACAAATCTGAATGAAAACAACCCCAAACTGTCAATTTAAATAATTTCCCAAATTTCTTCCCTTGGATTGAAAACATCAATCTAACCTTTACCAACACGGTCAAAATAGTACCTACGATAGAAAACCCTGCCCCTCTCACTCAAGTTAGTTTATTCAAATCTGAGTCTTGGGGTTGGTTAGGATTATTATTGGTTTCATTGTAAACATGTAAAGAGTGGAGACAACATAACATAACATGCTATTGTGTTTTTTTTAGTAGGTCGTGGCCTCCTCTAACCTCACAAGTCCATAACGTACACTTCACCGACTCAAACCAACCAAATTGGGAAGCAGACAAGACAAGAGCAATAGAGCACACCGACCGCACCTCATTTTGACTCCATCCAGTAATAAATACACGTGCCGAAATTGCCCGTTGGGTCACCAAACCAAAGTCCACACACTGTGAGCCAAATCCCCCACTCGCCACTTCCCACACCACTGGAACAAACCAAAAAAAGAAAAAAAATAAATAAAGCTCCGACCTTTAACCACCATCCATGGCGGCGATGAGCGCCCGAGAACGCGACGAAACCCTAAATTTCACGCCGAACCCGTCGATGTCGTCTTCCCCAATCGTCATCTCCGGCCCGCTCGAGAGCTTCCTCTCCGACCCGAGTTCCCACGTCGGCGGAAGCGCCCCCGGGAGCTTCAACAACGAGGGCTTGCTCGCGGACATCGGCGGCAACGGCAGCGACGCCGACTTCGGGTTCACGCGGTCGGACTTCCGGACGTGCCAGCTCGCCGGCACGGTGGAGTTTTACCAGCGGCATGTGTTTCTGTGCTATAAGAATCCGCAGGTTTGGCCGCCGAGGATCGAGGCAGCCGAGTTCGATCGGCTGCCGAGGTTGCTTTATGCGGCAGTGATGGCGAGGAGGGGTGATATGAAGAAAGAGGTGTGCTTTTGGCTTTGTCTGGTTTGGGTTTTGTGTTTTGATGGTGGTTTTGTGGTGTTCAATGTAATGAATCTGAAATGGGGATTGCTTGCTTTTGAAGAATTAATTGGTGGTTTTGGGTTTGTGTTTGATCTCAAATGCAGTTTGCTGAAATGGGTTTTGTTTGATTTGTGGATTGATGGCTTGTTTTGTAAGTTGTGATTTGTGTGATTTGGTTTGTTGGGTGTGAATCTGATCTATAGAGTGAATTGGCTGTGTTTTCAAGCTGTGTGGTTTGGTGGTTTTGCGCTATCAAGATTAATGCGGGTTGCTTTTGAATTTGGTGTATGGAAATGGGTCTTGGCTGCTTGTTGGATTGCTTGTATTCTAAGGCTGATTTGGAAGCATGCTTTTTGGCATGTATTAGCTTGAACATGAAACGTTCATCTTTTGTTTTCTAGTGCTGTTCAGTGCGGTTCTGTTTTGGGTGTCCTTTGGGAGTAACATGGAATCCGGTTGAGTGGATTTTTAGAATTCTAAACTAGGTACGTAATGCTGCTAGATCTAGATGTTAGATGTGGCTACACTTGAGGTAGATTAATGAGGTATTTGGGTTTCTTGAAGAATGGTTTTCGAGTTTAAATGATCCTGTCTTTCTTGTCCTTTTAAATAGTAAGAAGTGCATATTATGAAGGATCTTTTTGGATTTTGATGTTCTGTTGTGGATTTGGGGTTTAGTTTGGAGACGGAAAAACATGAAGAATATGAATTTGGAAATAAGAGTTAGAATGATTGAGCCGCAGGCATCTTAGATACACGACATCTATATAAGCATATACAATAGTATGACCTATATCTTGTGTATTTAATTTGATGTTGCAATAATCTTTACATATGATTATGGTACTGTGTGTGATAATTATTTATTTTTTACGTTTCTTCTGCTCGACTACCATTCTCTGAAAAGTTTATTCATTATAAATGGAATGAAATGACAATCCACTATCAGATAAGCTATGTAACCAAAAGAATGAATGATGAAATATTAGTATGGTTTTCTTGGATGTGATTGTTTATTGTCAAATGCTGGTAGTGGGATTTAACTGCACATTTCAAGCTGCTTAATATAGCATGTCATAACCAGTTTATTACATTTTCCCCCTATTTTCATACAAGGTTGTATAATTGTGAATCGTGATTGAGGCTAACAATTCTTTTATTTTTTTTGTGTATTTTTCCTCTTCTAGACCCACTTAACAATATGTGAAGGGCACGATGGAACGGAGACATCCAATGGCGATGTATTGATTTTCCCTGACATGATTCGATACAGGTCATGTATGAGTTTCATTAGGATTTGTTTATTTCTAGATACTCTTTTACCCCTAAAAATTTGGTACTGACACAAACTTAATGATAAAAATGCAGGAGGTTGACACATTTTGATGTAGACACATTTGTTGAAGAAGTTCTTGTGAAGGATGGTGAGTGGCTACCTGGAACTCCTGAACCTCTGAAGGGTTCATTTGTTTTTGTATGTTCTCATGGGTCACGGGATCGTCGTTGTGGAGTCTGTGGACCTCCACTGGTCACTAGATTCAGAGAAGAGATAGAACAACACCATCTTCAAAGTAAAGTGTCTGTTAGCCCATGCTCCCATATTGGAGGGCATAAGTATGCAGGAAACGTGATTATATTCGGATCAAAGGTCAATAGAGAAGTCACTGGCCACTGGTAAGGAGAATTTGTTTCTGCTCATTCATTTATTTTTCTCTTTTTTCTGATATGTTGTCAATACTTGATTATTAGTGCTATCTGATCATTTGATTTATGATAGGTACGGATATGTTGCCCCAGATGATGTACCTGCATTGCTTGAGCAGCATATTGGGAGAGGAGAAATTGTCGACTGGCTATGGAGGTAATTCTTTTATGTCAGCTTTTTCTCGTAGTTGGGTTGTCTTTTTGATTCAGTTTTCTCATGGTATCGGATGAGATTACATCTGTCTGGGCTCGATTACTGAAACAATGTTTAGTAAACACAATTGGATGCTTACTAGGAAGTTAGAACCCTTCTCTTTTGCACCTTGATCAGAGTTGTTGGCTATGCAAATCTATTCTGATTAGAAGGAAATTGAAAAACTAAACACATGTAAAATTAACAGCAGATCATCTGTTGAGTCGTCACTCTTCTTATTTGAGTTTTTGTTTTCCTACTGTACTGCGGGTTGTGGAACTAGGATTATTGACGGTATTGCGTGGTGATTTCAGGGGTCAAATGGGTTTATCAGAAGAACAGCAGAAGAAATCTCAAGAACTAAGGCTCCAGCTTAATGGTGATACAAATGTGGGGAAAAGTAATACAGAAGAGTTGACACAACTAAAGGAAAGGGGAATGGATAATAGTGTATGTAGATCTCAAGATGAGATTGGGGGCTGTTGTCAGGAAAGTGGAACATCTTGCTGTCAGAACCCTGAGTTGATGGAAAAGATCCACAGTCCTGATTTGGATGAGATTGCAGCAAAAACCATAGCTGAAAAGAAAAAAAGCAGCAGGAAACTACCTTCACGGATCAATAGTGGGAAAGGGGCATCAACGCGCAAGATTTGTGCTATGCCCACATGGTTTGAGAGATGGGAGCGTGAAGATACATATGCAGCTTTGGCTGTTGTTTGTGCTGCTGTGTCAGTCGGCATTGCTTACAGCTGCTACAAACAGCTGAGGTGAAACCTTGAATCCAACCATCGTGTTGTTTAATCATAGTACACGTTGGAGTGTTATAGCCCCTACAGAAAAGTCTGTAATGTGTTTATAGAAGGGAAGGGTTAGGATACATTTGTGCATGTGTGCGAACACGGGGTAGGATACTCGGATTGCGCCTTTCATCTTGTTTTGGATATAATTTGTACTTGTTCATATATATTATATCAATACGTTTCGAAATTTACATATTCTTTTACGTTGACACCATCTTCAGTGTGGTTTTTGAGATGCTCATCAATCTAACTGCAAGCAAGCTGTATTGGATTTTCTTGTATGGGTAATGCCTTCCCCTTTTGATCTTCTTCTACCTTCTATCTTGTTGATCAACTTAGAACTCTTCTTGCAACCGAAGGAGAATTGGAATGTCTGACAGCTTTCCACGTCTTGTATTGATAGTTGGAAAGAATGTCATTCAAGAACCAAGTTTATAACCGCCTTATCCATGGTTGATCATACAATTATCTTGAGCAAATGTGATGTTTTTCAACATTTGATTGACGACAAAACTCAGGATCTTATTAATTGAACTTTTACTTCATTATACTGATTAGAATCTTACGAATAAACGAGTGAAAAGAAAGAGAGTATTCAGCAACTGGAGTTTCACTCCAAGGTACCCTTGTATATAGAAGAATATGGTCATCCCCACTAGGGTGGTATTGTCAAACGTACAAATTAGCTTTTGCCCTAAGAAATCTGCATCGAGTTGATGCAAACATACACTAATACATAAAACTAATATGATAACATTATTGTCTCATAGGCATCCCTTTCCAGAAGACGGGTCGGGTACAGTGTCATCTAGGCTGTAGATGCTAAATAACTGTAGTAAAATTTCAAGAGCCGTTAAATCTTAGGCCACTTAATGACTTAGTGAGCCCATTTTGATTTCCAAACTTGTGGAACTCAGTTTCTATGGTCTTTGCAATCTCTTCGCCATCAGAGTCTGGCTCGGGGAAACTAACATGGAATGATCCCTGCTTGAGAGGTGCAATAGGCTCCCTACAGGCAGCTTGTTGCTTGACAAAATTGTAGAGCTCTTGATGGAAAGGATGGTCCAAGGAAAAACAATTGTTAGTATGTCCATTATCAGAATGCCGGGATGACCCAGAGCCTTCCTTTCTACAAAAATGTGGGAGGGATCCGTAATCCATGATCTGCATACACATTTTCGGGTTAAGTTATCATCAAAGAAATGGAACATAATACAGATGGGCAAATGCAGCTGGAAAAGAACGGCAAATTGAACCTATAGTGGAAGGCAAGTAGAAAACTATGCAAACATTATGGAGGTAGAAAACAATGCCAAAATAAGTAGCAAGCTAGAGGCTGAAATAAAAAGAATTGGAATTCAATCTGATAATTGAACCGAAAAAGCATGCTTACTTTCAGTAATTCATCTCTCCCACAACCTTGAAGGACCTGGATTTTCCTCCTTGTTCTTTCTTGCAAAAGAGGCTTTACCACCTGTCAAGAGTTTACTTTAGGGCTTTTGTCTCAAGATAGAATACCCACCAACAAATCATCCTTTTCTCTTTTTCCCTTTGTATTATTTCGAAGTTCAGAATTTAAAGACAAACCTTCCAACATGCTGAAAAAATGTACGGGACATTGACAATGTAGTAAGTATCTGTCTTCTCAGGATAGTTTAAGTCATCTATTGTAGAGATAACAGTCAAAAGCTGCATCAATAGATAATACAAGTGTCAATCGCATGTGTCTCGGAGAAAGTATTGAAAGGATTGAAATATTTATATTTATACAATGAGCAAAAGGAAAAACAAAAAGAAAACAAAAAACCAATCCACTACTCATCAGAGTTTTCTTTATGCAAAGAAGATTTTTTTTGGGCCAGACAACAATTAGAGGGCCAGGCTATATCAAGAGATAATTACCTTTATCTGGTTAAGAGCTGAGAGCCTTAAACCAGTCATATCCAACACCTTCACACATGTTCCAATATAATGTCCATACTTCTTAGTTGCGGAAGGCTGCAAATGAAGGGGAAAAAATCAGGAAGCAGCTATATTACCTCTTAGAGAGATGAAATATTTCTCAGTACAATGAAGATGACAAGAAAGATGAAATCAAAATACTCACCAGAACAACACGATCTCGATATTCATTCATTTGGATGTGTGACTGGACATAGTAATTTACCTACAATAACAAGGATCAAACAAGTAATTATCACAATAAGGCATGCAAAAGGCTCAGTGTCTGTAATATGCATGATAAATACATATGTGTATGTCCATGTTCAATACAAATAATAAAATTAAGAAGTATCAATATCAATGAATATCTTAGAGTACATCCAAATATCCATGTACTTCATGATTCATTTTCTTAGGATGGGAAGTCTTGGTACCAACAAAAGAAAAAAAAAAAATAAAAAAAAAAATAAAATAAACATTATGCTGAAATATCCACTGTGTTTCTCTAAGGTCAAGTATATTATAGATTTCTAATTTATTTGCATGGGCATGGCATACTTAATAGCTTAGAGTCCAAAAGCAAAGCTTAGATGATTTCTTATTAATGGTTTCCAGAATTACCTAGCAAAACCACCAATTCATAGTCATTTATGCTTGAAAAGACTAAAGACAGAACAAATAATATCATCCTTACAGAAGCTTTGTCATATGTGCTTTGCCCGACGCCAACAGCAATGACAGGAAGACCCTGGAACAATATTAAAAGGACAATGAGAAGTAATAATAAATTTGAAATGAAAAAAATTAAGGACCACGAGGGAGCAATCAAAACTTGCAGCGAAAAGAAGAAAATTTCAAACGACCAGCCTTTCTTATACAAGGCGACTGTGGCACTACAAATCTATGTCATCCGCAGGAGTACCTCTTTTGAGTAACCTGACAATCCCACAAGCTGAGAGTCTCGCACTCCTCTGTACAAATCAGTTGGAATGATTGGTTTCTGTATACATAAATAAATGCTGTCATCACATTGAGTCACTTGCATGGCAATAATAGACTTCAACATTTATGTTCACTTTCCGTAGATTACATGTCTCACTGGGTTGTACTCTCTGTACGATATGATATGTTTTTTTGTAATGCAATGCATGCTTTAATTCTTTTACTGTCTTAATAGTCAATCAGTTCGATCTCTGTGGTGAGGATTGCATACGCTGACCATATAATGGATGGTCAGCAGTCAAGAACATGTGCTCTTTGAAGGATCTTGACCATACAAACTCACTTTCATGCTTCTACTTACATGTCAATAATTAGCATATGAATCAGAACTGAAAACAAAAGCTATGCCAGATGCGTATATGGCATATTGAGACCTTTGAGTAACAAAGGTATGCCAGATGCTTTTGGCTTATGAAGAAAGTTGATCTATGCTCTTGGAACAGAATTTACAGCAGAAAATTCTCATTCCTTGTACTTGAAAAAAAAAAACTCTTCTATGGACATCTCTACTAAATTTTAAAGGGAGCATATAGGGTGGGATCGGGATGATCCCGATCCCGATCCCGTTCCGATCCCGATTAGAGGCAAAAAATGATCCCGAATCCCGTCCCGATTGAGTCGGGATCCCGACAAAAATCCCGATTAGTCGGATCCCGATCGGGAAACCCGATAGATCCGACAATTGAATCTCAAGTATAATATAAAATTTTAAACTTTTTTGTGTGCATAAATTTATAATATAAACTAACAAGTACAACTTATACATGATGAAAATAAAACATACTAACATAGTAATACAATAACTTGAGGGTGTGTGTGGCTTCTTCTATTATCATGAAGGCCATTTGGCCATGAAGGTGTGTGTTGGCGTGGGGAGAGAGGGAGAAAACCGAAAAAAGAAACAAAAAGTAGAGAAAACTAAAACTTAGAAAAAAAATTTAACTGTCCACACCCAAGACCCCCCACTACTCCTATCAAAAAAAAAAAAATTCTAAAAAAATTTTTTTAAGCTCGATTCCTATAACATACCAAAAAATCAGATTAATCGGATCACTGTAGCTACTTCAGTTAGGGTAAGAATTAAAACATTAATAAAAAAATAATTAAATAATATATAGTGTCGATGTCACCCGACTTTTAAATCCCATCCCGCCCCGACTCAGTCGGGATCGGGACAAATCCGACTAGTCGGATCTGATTGTCAGGTTGGGATTTTGGATCGGGATCGTTGGATTTGGATCGGACCGGATCGATTTTTCCCACTAATAGTTTTCACTTTTCAGAAATTAACATTTCAGTTGGATTCCATGAACATATTTTTCTTTTTCCTTTTCATCTCAAAGGTGATTATGATATAAAGACCCCTCCCAAACAAAGGAGCAAGGAAACGATACAAGGAAGGGGTGATGCCCACATGCATGGATCCAAAAGAGACACCACAAACTAGACTACGCACAGACTAGCAGAATCGGTATCCAACCCTGCGGACCCAAGTAACTAGATGAAAAACAGGGGGGAAATGAAAGACTGTCAGAGACTAAAACATGGACAAGAGATGGTGGTGGCCGTGAGGCCCAAAATACTTGATCCACCACTCTGGAACCAATCACTTCCGTTGAATAGACACCACTATTCCATAGTTTGAGTCCATGAAAACCTTCCACTTTTTAATTCCTAACTGTTTGGGAGATAATTAATTCAAACAGTTGACATGGAATGATCTATGCTATTTAGCTTGGTAGCATGGAAAGCATTTAAAACACTTAACATGGAAAGCAGCTAAAACATTTAACGGCTTCAATTACTTTTAGATATTTTTTAATGAAACCATTCTAAATGCAACATTTCACAAAATATGTGACAGACAAGCATCAAACAGTGAAATTACATGTGATTGGTTAGACGGTATCATGTTTATCTGATAGTTCTTATTGATAAACTCACCGCCAAAATATGGTCAATGTCACTTTGTATCCTCCATTGTAAGCAGTCAATCAACTGGAAAAGTTTAGGCATTGTTAGGGAAGCAATCATAAAACCTGTAAAACTATCACTGTTATTAAGCAAACTAGGTATATCTACCATTTTATGGGCTTTTGCAACATTCCCGTCCCTAGCTTTTAGAAAACGCTTCAATGCCTCATTTGGATATCCTTGGTGCACATTCTGAACATCAAGAAGCACTATTGAATTTTTGAGTTACAGTTCATTTATGTAAATCACGTACCAGAAAAGGAAAAGAGCAAATTTATCGACTTCAAATCAAGAACTTGAAGCAAAACAAAGATACCGTAAAGATCACGCTATATTGGTAGTTTTGCTAGGCTGATTACATCTCTCTGATTCATTTTGTCTCACTCGGAGGCCAAAATATTCATTCTTCAGCTAATTGATTTATAAATGAGAGTGAAAATGTGTAGACTCCTCCCCACTTCCTCCCCAGTACTTCCACCAAGAAGGGACTTCATAATGCATCATCAAGAAGAATAACAACAAGTACATCATGCCCAATTACATGCAGTGATGTTCAGTTGAACTAAATTGTAAATCTCCCTTATGTTATCAAAAAAAGGTTCATCAATTCAGTACATTAACCTGCTCCACTAAATGTGCATAAAGATTTCGTCTTTACTGCACCCAATACGACAATCACAGAAAAGATTCATACTTTCCTCTCTCACTAAAAGCAAGATATGAAGTTTCCTCCCAAATTACCGACAACTTCAAATCTACTAAGTAATAATTAGCACGCTACTTTCCTTCTCTTAGCGAGAACTGATACAGATCACCATTGGAGATGAACTTGCGTAGTGTCTAATCTAATCTTACAAATGGAATCAACCCAGCCCAGAATTAGAAGGGAAGCCAATGGCATCAGAGACTCAGATCAAATCCAAAAAACTGAGTTATGGGTTTTCAGCAAAACTTAAGGTTGCCAAAAGTATGCTAAATGATTCATCTATGGTCAATTGAGTAAAGTCTTGTGTTCTCCAGTGTTGCAAATCATTGAAGCAACTAAATTTAACAACTTCAGAGTCATTTCTTAGTTCAATCTTTTCTATCAGCATTTGAAGCACAGAACAGATCAAGCAAACTCATTAAACAGACAAAATCTAACCTCAAATGAACTCTTCAGTGGCTCATCAACTGTAAATTCACAGAAAAAAAAACAGAGAGAGAAACCTTAGAAAACATACAGATCAAAGTAAGTGGATCAAGTACATTTGAAGTAAGTTTGAAAAGCTGACCTTCTTCCATTAACAACTGAAACTGCTTGATCGCCTCCTGATTGGCAATACCCATTTTCCCTTTTACAGTGATCTAAACAAAAAAAAAGTCCACCAATTTAGCTCAAGATTTTTTTGTGGAAAAACAAAATCTGGGTTTCTTTAAACTTCAACTCTGATTCCTCTCCTCACTTTTTCAGTGCTCTAGATTACAAAAATTTGAACTGATTCGCCAAAATCTAGGGAGAAAGAAAGAGAGAGAAGTTTAAAGGTAGGGAAAATTTTGGGTAGAGAGAGAAAGAAAAGAAAAGAGGTGGGCTGTCCCTTTTGAAAACCTGGTGCATTTCTGAAGCTCCACCTTAACTATGGTTGAAAGCTTTTTCAAGCCATTTGTCAAATGTTTAACATTTGTATTTTTTTTGTGAAATGGGTGGTTAAAAATAGAAATGAAAGAGGGAAAAGAAGCAACACACCTTCATTTTCAACCCATTTGTTGTTTTTTCCTAGATTTTTTGTCTCTATTGATGGCATGAAAACTGTCCATTTGGTCGAATGCTTTCTGGTAACGTTTTATGTCGATACAGGCTAACAAAGTTAAAAGAATGACGAATAAAAATGAGAAAGTTAAAGAAAATGTCCGAAAAAAAGGTGTTGCTAACGTTTAAACCGAAGGCATGACTAGATGATGCTGGCAGTAGGTTGATTAAGCCAATAGACTTTGGAAAAAACTTTTTTATCTTTCTGGCATCATGCTAACTAATTGACATCCTAACAAACAAAGTACACAACACAGATTTACATCTAGACAACATCATCATGTTTCCCTTCACAAAACCACACCACTAGTAAGAATGAGAATAATGTATACATCTCAACATAATGTCGTGGAAACTTATAAATATAAACGTATATGTTTCTTACATAAAATTACTTATTTCTAAATGTACTTCAAATATGTTGTATATCTTGTTGTAAATGTACCGTGCATAACAAGTTGCAAGTGCATGATTTCGGGTTGTACTAAGTATTATCAATTTCTAAATCCACTCTATGTTTGATAGATTTACATGGTGGAGCCAAATCCTATGAGAATGAAGTACTTCTTACACAAGTTTAGAAGTTAATCAAGGTACATCATTTGAATCGAAGCCTACGAAAAAAGTATGTACACCATCAATTTCAAAGACCACACAAAATTAAGTTGAAACAGACAATTGGTAATATCATACCTTCACAAGACCTTTCCAAACTCCTTTTGGACAAAGGCTTCAAATCTGAATCTTCCAACTACTTGAAGTTGAAGTGGTTCCGAGAAAATTTGACCATATGACTTTGTACTGCAGCTTGACTTGTTGCTAGGGATTCATTTTGACATCACATGCATTTATCATACATATTTGTATTCACTTTTCTTTATTACTGAGATCATTTTCCTTCTGAATGATTTCTGATCTCGTGACATTTATCTCAAGCACGAGGCCTACAAAAAATATGTCGTGCAACAAAATTAGAGTCAATGGAGGAAAAAAAAAATTAAAGAGAGCAGTGAAAACTAAAAAGGAAGTAAAAAAGAAACTAAAAAGGAGAATCCTTGTCTTGACAAAACCTAAAAAGGATATCCCTTAAAGAGAACATTTGCCTAATTAAAGCTACGCAATCTTGTGGCAAGATATATTCCTTGTAATTATACACAATAAAGACAAAGATTTGGAAAAATTTGATGTAAGGTGAAAAATATTTCCATATCCAAAATAATTAATTATAGAGTAATATGAAGGTTATTTCTTCATAAAGTATTAGCTACTGCACATGATTATACCCTGAAGATATGTACCAACAATTCCATACAAATAAGTATGGTTTTTTTTTATAATATACAATTTTGGCCCAAAAAGCCTTTTATGTGAGACTTTTCAAAATACGGTAAACTTATGTTTTAACCATTTATGTTTCAGCAATTTGCCCAAAACAAAAATGTATGAATGGCATAAATCGTTGACTCTTAATTCTTCTGTCCTCTAAAGATATGAAAATCCAAATATAATTTGGTGATTAAGATGCAACTGCACTCTCGGTTTTCTAATTATTGGAATCCAACATGCGTACACATGGGGAAGCTGGTAAAATACTACCCTTTGGACTAGCAGCCATGTGAGTACAGGGAAGAGGGACTAAAGTTGTTACAGCAATCATCAGTTAAAATTTGTGTTCTAACTCCCTTTTTGTTAGTGTTCAAATTATCACTTGTATCCCAGAAAGATGTTAATATAAGGTGCAATCCATACCATAGTGCTGAAATGCAGCTGTTTTTGGCCAAAACCTGTACAGATCTATATATTTGAAGTTTTCTTGAATGACATCCTTTTATTTGTCAAGATTCATCATTTTGAATATTATCTCATCTAGGAACAGCTTTTCTTATATGTAGTAATGGAGATGAGTGATTCCAACGTGAAACCTCTTACACCGTTAATAAAATAAAAGATATCCAGAAACACAATTTGAGATCATACACACGGTCTTTTTATGCTCCATTTTACATAATTTCTTTAACATATCAAAATTTTTATTGGTGACATGGTTAAATCTCACCCAAACAAGAGAGACATGGGGAGTATTGATTGGAATAGATGCTGAGTTTTGTGGCTTATCTCAAAAATAATTTAAAGGAACAAACTTCAATATGGCAAGAATGTTCCCATGTGTCCAATTGTATTTAAATCTTTTTTTTATTATTATTTTTTTTCTTTCTTCTTTGTAGGTTTTCTTGTGAGTCTTTCACATGTTTTGAGATGTGTTTTCAATATTGTCCTCTCACCCATTTTTCTACTAGTCAATTTTGAGACAAATTCCCCAAGGGTCCCATTTTTTTTTCCTCCTTTCAAATGTTATGTTGGACTTGTCCCATGACTTTGAAATATTTCATAATTCAATATTCTGATAGTAACATTTCAGGTCTAATTCCGTATCAAAAAGATCTAATTTGATATGCAAAAATATATCTATTTTTAAGTTTAGCATATTACTTTTTCATGTCAAGTGATTTAGGATCCTATGAATATTAATTTTAGAGGGGACCCAAATTTAACATTTTGATGAATATTCATACATAACTAAGCTACAAGTCCTATGCTATTTAAAATGTCACCTCAGCAGAGTGTTGGTTTTCCTCAATTTTCACTTCATCAACGTGTCGTCAAGCGCATATTTGTTAAAAGATTCTCTTTATGAAATTATAGCTACATTGGTTTCACCTTCATAATTTTGAATTTTCTGGTAGATACCTTAGACAACTGAAGTGAGACCTTGTGAAACCATGTTGCCATCTCAACCAGTGACTGCCCTAACAATCATTAGAATTTTCCTTTGTAGATTCATAATTGTTGAGTTTCAAAATCAAAATTGGGTTTGGGGGTAGGGTGGTGGGGGGTGTGGGGGTGGGTGGGTGGGGTGTCTTTCATGTGCGCATAGGTCAGCAGCTAGTTTCCATCTTTCATTCCTGCCTTTTCACAAAAGCCATTAACAGACGGCTGTTTGGGAGTAATGCTTGGCCCCAGAGGAACCTTGCATATATGCATGCTCATCCCAAAAGTGATTCTAACCTTCCACAATCTATACAACTAGGCGACCAACAATAGCTATCCAAGGCTGAACATCAACAACTTTCTAACCGTAAATATACTATTATTATCATATCAAAGACAGAAACTGGATCCACATTTTGGAAACAGCATCAATTTTGACCTGCATACAAATTTGTGTTTCAAAACAACACCAAACATATGATCATTAAAAAACCCTAAATTCAACATAATCAACATTTCAGAAACTCTACATCTTTCTCAAGAAAAAGGAAAATGGCATTTTCAGTTCTGAAAGTAATTAGAAGAAATCAAATTCCAGATAATTGTTCTGATCTGGATGAGAAGCAGCAGCAGCAGTAGCTTTATCAGTAGTTGACACTGTTGGGGCTGAAATCCGCTCAAACTCAACTGGTTTTGGAATATCAGGTGGGCTTGCACATCGAATCAACGCCCAATTAACACCTTCAAAGAAAGGATGTTGCTTAATCTCCGTTGCTCCTCGCTTATATGCCAACCTATGCTGTGGTTCTTTCACTAAGAGGCCCCTTATCAGATCCCTTGCTGAAAAGCTAACCACGGGTGCCTCTGGAAATCTCAAAGGCTGACCGACAACGTTATACAGGGTCGCTCGATTACCTGATCCCTTAAAAGGGGTCTTACCAAACAATAGCTCATACAGAAAGATCCCAAAAGTCCACCAATCAACAGCACTACCATGCCCTTCACCTTTTATAATTTCTGGTGCCAAATACTCATGAGTCCCAACAAATGACATTGAACGAGCATTCGTTGGCTCAGCCATAAGTTCCGGCAATGGGCTTACTTGGTTTCCCATTTCATTCTTTGGTTTCCGGTCTTTCTTGGATTTACTTGAAAAGAAACGAGGGCTAAAACATGTTGTAGGCACCACACAAGAAGGCTGAATACAAGAGGGCTCAATGCAGGCAGGTTGCACACAATAAGCTGAGTTCCTTCGAAAAGGTTCAGAATCAGGAGCTGAAGATTTGACAAGGGTTGGGCTGACAATACAGCGCAGGGAAAGGTCAAAGTCAGAAAGCATTATGTGCCCATCATCTCTCACAAGAACATTTTCTGGCTTGAGGTCACGATAAACAATCCCAAGCATGTGGAGATATTCCAGCGCAAGGAGAACCTCTGCTACATAGAACCTGAATATTTGGGACAGAAAAAAGTAGCGACCATCAAACTCAAATTACACTGGACGAGAAAGAAACACGCGTGCTAGTTTGTATTCATTGCACAACTCCTACTAGGAACTACTGGAGGTTTACGCTAAAGGTCCACATCCCAACAGCTGGAAGACAAACATGATCACCTGAGCTAGCAAATGTTGGCAAAAAATTCCTCTATGTTATAAGGATGCTATGAGCATGCATGAATAATTCAGTATAAAGGCAGATCAGATCATTCAGTTGCATGAGATAAACCAATGAAGCAGGGTGAGAGATAACAGCAATATAGAGATAAACCAATGAAGCAAGGTGAGAGAAGAAACTCCAAATGAAAATAAGATATGCAAACCAAACATGCTCAAACTGACAAAAGTGAACAAAAGAGGTAGGGTGACAGAAGAAACTCAGAAAAAAAAAACATAAATTATGTAAACCAAACCTGCTCAAATTGCTGTTAGTGAACAAAATCATTTGCCACATGTGAACTAACATAAAAAACAAAGAAAGGATAGCATACGTACTTCACTGCTTGTTCACTAAAATGCTTTCCTGGTTGCCTCTGCCTAAGCGTGTGCAAGTCGCCTCCTGGGCAGAACTCCATCACCAGACATGAATACTTCTCTGTCTCAAAGTGGGTATATAAGGTTGGAAGGAAAGGATGGTCTAAGCATTGAAGTATTTCCCTTTCAGTCTGAGCCCGGAGAAGTTTTTTACGGCTAGCTAAAGATGCTTTGTCCATGACCTTCATTGCAAAATAACATTTTGTTCCAGTCAACTCTGAAAGATAGACACTTCCAATATCCCCACAACCCAACTTCTTCAGAAGTCTGAAATGTCCCAAACCAAATACACCATCCTTTGCTCGGACAGCTTGTATGGCTTCCCAATGTATGTCGTTTGCCTTGTGCGGTTTGTTGATAGCGCTACTAAAGCTACTACAAGTACTCTCGTCACTCACATCAGTACTTGTGCTACCCCTACAAATACTGCTCTTCCCGCTCTCAACAAAATCAGCTCGATCGCTCATTTTTGCGCTTCCACTAGTCTTGGAAACACTGTTAGTCCCATCACTGAGTTTTGCTGAAGCTGGACTGACTCTATTTTCGGATATTTTCTTTTGTTGATCACCGCCTTCTGGAAAACTCGTAGTTTCACTCACCACAGCGCCCACGTGAGCTGGCATGTGTTTTGCATCACCCAGTGATAAACTCGAACCTAACTGATCAGCTAAAGATTTAGCAGACTCGTCATAAGGGATCTTGGCAGTTTTTCTCTTCGGTAGTTTCTGCGGAAAGATGTTGTGATACAGTTTGTTGCACATGCCTAGGCAGTTTTTTCGGAGTGACTGGCTCTGATTTACTTGTCTTAGTAATCTGTGAAGGTGAAGGTTTGCGGAAATTTCCTTCGATTGTCTGAACTCCAATTACTTTCTTCTGATTTTCGGACAAAGTTCTGGCACCAGATTTTGAGGCCATTGCCATAACTTACACTTTCTGTAATAGAATGAATTAAACAGACCCATTACTCATAACCCAACTTCACCAAATGCTCCCCTCTATTGACATTTCCAACTATTTTCATTTTAAAGTCCATCAATTGCAAGCCAATTTCTACAAAGAAACAAAGAATTCACCATTATGACACATAAATACAATACACTAGAACATCATCGATCCAACTTACAAAACTATGCAAATCAAGTGCCAATATTTCGACCAAATGAAAAAGATACATCAAAATCAGTACCACAACATGAACCATATGGGAGCTACAAAACCCACAAAACACAAGATCACTTTAAAGGCTAAAAACCATTATCACAAAGAAGTAAAAACTTTTGTTCCAGGAGAGCATGGTTTTTAGACTCATAAAAAATCAATGGAAACTGTAAATACCCGCATAAAGAACACCAAGAAATGGGGATAAAATCACAGAGTTGCATGCAATCCAGAAGTATCAATCTACAACATAATCTAAAAGACCCTAGAACTGATAGGTCAAAATCTAATCAAAGTACCAAGATTCACAGTCATCTACCTCAAAATGCCAATCCGTTCCCCATGAAAGCACAAACCTTTCACAGCAAATTTTATAGATCAAAGGGCATGAGAACTAAAACCTCACTGAATAATGAGTTTTTTGTGGGTCTATCACATACACAATACCATACATCAGAAGATAAGAACCAAACTAAAGAGATTCATACAGATCTAAACAGGGTCCCTCTACGCTTTGGATCCAAAAGACACAAAAACCCAGATGCTAAAATACAATAGGGTGCACAGACTAGCAAAAAACCACCAAACAAATCACAGGACCAATTGAAAGTGAATTGAAAAAGAAACCCAAAAAAGATTACCTGGGCTTGAGAGAGAATTCTTCACAAAAATTAGAACTTTGAAAGGCTCTGCCTTTGCTTTCCTTTAGCAGAGTGCAGAAAAGAAAGCAAGAAAAAGAAAGAAAAAGAGATAAAGATGGGGGGAGCAAATGTGTGAGCTCTCCTTTTTGCTGAAATGTGTGGAGAGAGAGAAAAGGGAAGTATGAAAGAAAAAGCTTTGAAGGAGTTTTGAGATTAGAAAGACTGAAAGAAATGTTGGATGTCTTTCATGTCTGTGTGGGCTACTACCATGTATTTGTGTATGGAGAGAGAGACTTTGATCTTTGAACTGGGGTCAAAGACTCAAAGCCAAACTGCTAAAGTGAGGTTTTTCTGGTTTATGATTATTGTTTTTCTTCCCTTTTTGGGTTCAATTATTTCCATTTTGACACACAAAAAATAAATAAAAACTTCAATTATTTCAATGTATTTTGTCCCAAAATACAAGTGTCTCTGAATCCATTGTATGGGCCTGTCCTGCCCTTAAGGTTCTCCACCCTGTCTCTCATACTTTGGAAATGACCAATTGACCATGCATGTCCCCTCTCCATCCTACCACTTTCAAGAAGGGTAGTCATATTGGCTCTCATGTTTTCAGTTTTTCTTCACACATAAAAGTTGAATCTCCATGGAAATCTGCATCTTAGCAATGAAGTAACTTGATCCGACCACTCTTCCCAATAAGATATTGCTTGTTTTGGCCCAACCCATTGAAATTTCCAATTGTTCTGGAAGCATTGCTCCAAAACTTGTGCTATGCGCATATAAAACGCCTGACATTTCTACATCAAATAATATGAGATTGAAAGAGCAGTACATCATATACACGCAAACCAATCTGTATTAAAAGCCGAACATTTTCTTGTTAGACTAGTCTTGTTTTCGATATATCATTAAATATTAAACCTAAAATATCAGTTTTCAATTCACTAGCCTTGATAGGTCCTGTCTCTAAGTTTGGTTGTTGGTGGATGATTGAAGCTCGTAGGCAAAATGGTCCATGGAATTGCCACTTGATGAGGTCATGATCTAAATGGAAGGCAGGGATTGATTATTAACATGTTAGAAATTAGGAGGGGTGGGCTCAAATGACCAAATTTTATGGATAGTGCTTCTTTATGCACATAAACAACACTAATTATTGGTAGTTAGATCATGAAACAAGGGTCAAGATTTAAAATCCAGACTATTGAAAAGAAGCTTGATGGGAACTAGAAGAAGATTAAGAACAGAAACTCGCAAATCACTCCCTTACTCTTTTACTCTTGTGGAAGCAAATTTGGGCATGACATACAAATTAATATGGATTATTATTGTGATTGTGAGAGGAGGTATATACGTGAAGACTTGACTTTCTCCTTGAGCAGAAGATGCCAAGAAAGAATCTTCTTGATCCAACTACAAGAAAAAAAGAGAATATTTGTGTGAAAAATATATTTTACTGCAAGTAAAAGGCGACATAATTTGGTGGATATTGTATTTTTGCTCATAAGTTAGTTTTCCACTCTTTTTTGGGGGTTTCTCAAATGATAAGATGCACAGAAATAAGAAAAGTTCGATAAGATGCACAGAAATAAGAAAAGTTCAAAGACGTTTCGATGAATGATAATATTTTTAAGGGGCAAAGGTCGGCCGCGGCATCGGCTCGGCAGCTGATTTTAAAAATAGCATCCATGAAAAACAAAAATGAAGTAGATGTTAATGCATATTAAATACGGTTTTTGAAATTAATTGAAAAACATTACGGTAATTCTTCCTATTTTTAGTAATAACTTCAGCATCAAAAAAGTAAAAGGAAAAAGCAATTAATTGATGCAAACAGTTTCAAGATGGAACAAAGAGTGACTCTACTCGTGCTTTCCAGCAGGAAACTGTCTTACAAAACACACACAACAGCTATTGTTTCCAAATAATGACCCCCAAAAATAGGTTTGCAAATGATTTTGAAGTTCACCTCTTTGACAAACATGTACTCAGGCCACTCATTGCTATAATCATCCATTCCACAAACTTAAAATATAAGATAAGTAGAGGGAGGATCGAGGTCCATGACTAGGGATGCAAGTTCAGATCCGATGCTTGAATATTCCGAATTCGAAAAATTCCGAAAGTAGTCGGATGAAAATTTGAACATACTTTTTTAATCCGAAAGTTTCGACTTATTTCCGAAGATTTCTAAACCTATTCCGATCAAAAAATGGAATGCATTTCATTTGTTTTATAGCAATTTACTTATTGTATGGTTTATAGTATAGTATAGAATAAATCATATTTACTTTCATTTTGCTCATTTTTACTAGTAGACACATTTATTACTTGCTTTAGAATATGTATTCATCTCGTAAACGTAATTCGTATATTATTTTATTTTATTTCACCTCGATAACCTAAACGTTCTGAATTATTTTCGATATAATTCCAATTCTGACAAAATTCCGAAAATTTTCCAATTTCCAAAGATTCCAAATTTGGAAAGAAAACTTTATTCTAAACAAAAAAAGTTGAAACCCTTATCTCCGATCCAATCCATCCAAAAATCAGCCCTATCCATGACTCACTTAAATCTTAACCTATTAGTATTATCCCATCTGCACTCACCACGTGGACTATATTCGACGGGATTTTCTTGTTTATTTTTAACAAAACAGCAACGATGAGTACTGCAAGAATAAAATCATAAGGGAGAAATCTTGCCAAATTACTGATTCGAAGAATTTGGCTTGTCATATTGGGAAGTACTCATGATCTGAAAAAAAAAAAATACAGATGCAGTATATAATCAGAGGTTCTACAATTAATTTTTGCTTTCAATTTCTTTCTACACGACAAAGGATCACGAAAGATCGGAAATAACACGGTCGCACTTGTCCTCCAGTATCTTCACAGCTTCAGTAAATAGCACTTCGGGAGGTAATATCCCGGTTGATTCGATAGTAACTGTGTGCATGAAGAGATAAAGGAATTAGAACTCCCAAAAACAAAATCAGAAGCGAAAGTACTGTGTCAAAAATTCTTCTTCATATATAAACCCCGCCAGACTCTTCAATTGTATTATGTACCTAGTATAAGCATTGATATTTAAGATCTATAAACGTCGTCCGTTACTCGTGACTGACAAGGACAATTATCCAGAATACCATGTTTAGACAATCTCCAATTCCAATATAAGCCATGGCTATAACTTATTCCTTATTTTAGTCTTTTATACAAATCAAAGAGCTACTCAGAAGAACTTCCAAGGACCGGAACATTATCTAACTAATATGGTGAGGACAAAAAACATACATTGAAAATTAGTATTGAAGTAGTCTAGGGGTTTTTCGTGTTCTAACTTTTGAGTAAGTGATTCCAAATTATACTATAAAAGAAATAACTTACAAATGAAGTGATCCTTTGCACGCCGCAATGATATAGAATCCTCCCATCCCTTTCCTTCTCTGATGCACTCCCTGCACAGTGTGCAATCTCGTGGTCTGGATACAGTAGCCCTTTTCTTACCTGTTAGCCAATTATCAATCAAGCCACTCCAGAAAATGAAACTAGGCAAAACAAATGAGATTCAAAGTTTATGTTTTTAAACCCAAATGTTGGGACAAACCCACATCACTGTATCACTGTCGGACTGATACAGTACTACAAGTTTAGTATCTAAAACAGTTGGAAGTAAATACAATGAAAGGAAAATTATTAACCTCGGCCAATATCTTCAATATCAAATACTTTTCTTGGACATGTTGCCACAAGTTTCTCAGCCAGCTCGTCTTCAATATCTTGCAACAGTACAACCTAATAAGAAATCAAAATATCCAGGATTAATTTTAATAATCATTGGAGTGTTGGAGGCAATCACTGGAAAGCACATCCCTTACCTCAGGAAGCATCCTATACCAAACAGGGGCAA
Organism: Spiraea crenata; assembly: GCA_033992175.1. Taxonomy (NCBI): domain Eukaryota; kingdom Viridiplantae; phylum Streptophyta; class Magnoliopsida; order Rosales; family Rosaceae; genus Spiraea; species Spiraea crenata. The sequence continues at coordinate 1,742,862 of JAVBHV010000022.1, forward strand.
CCGGAGACCATTTTGCATGTGTTTTACCAATGCCCTTCACAGCATGCGCTTCCAGTTCAATTTCCTAGGAAGCAGTAAATTTAACGTCAAATGCAAAAGAACAACAAACAGTACTGACCATGGGAATCAACAACTATAGAAAAGTATAAGATAGTGGTTGGGCATATACAACAGGCTGGAATAGCCTTTTTCATCTCCACTCTATAATTCATCCATATCTCCATTTTATTCTAAGGATGAAGAGACCAGTCCATCTTATTGCTTTCCTAGAGAATCTAAAATATTTGAGTATATGTTTATATTGCAGACAAAAGTCTTTTTTCAGCAATGTACAAAACAAATAAAAGGTTTACCTGGCCAGGACCTAGTTTAGCAATTATAATATCTCCAAGTGTTGGTCCCAATGGATTGCCAGAAAACTCTGGAAGGGAATCCTGACTGCAAGTGAATGATGTATATGTCTTCAGTTTTGTAGATGAACCTGAATTTGGATCTTCTGACTCTAGAGGAAACTCACTCCCGCTCGGCAACCAAATCAAATCTTGTGACTTTACTGCATAAAATGTTGCAAAAACATCATAAAAAGAAGAAAATCGCCTCTAATAGTCTTGAAGAAAGACACACCTATAAACTTGTTGATGCTCTTCACTATATTAGAGAACACAAGAAAAATACCTGTAAGGCGTGGCCCTTCTAGCTCACAGCGAACATGGAGCTTAAACACAATGGTATTCTTTTCACTTGGAGTATTACTATCTGAAAAATAAAGTATGACACCAGAAAAACTCATTAAGTCAAAGCTGTAAATGGAATAAATACATATATGATTATTTTATACATGAAAAAAGGAAATACCAAAACATAGTACCTGAATATTCAAATAATCTAGGGTCAGCCTTGATGGGAATGAGACCCAACCTGTGGGAAAGTACCTCATCTTGCACTACTGACGTATTGTTTGCAATAAGAACTCTTTCAATAGCCATTGTTGGAACCTACATTTGTATAACAAAAAAGGTTGGAATCATCATCACTAATAAAACTAACTCAACAGAAACTCAACTCTAGCCTTCATGCAGGGGGTAGTACAAACAGCAAGAGTTAAGAAACAAACTTCCATCTATGGTCATAAAATATATTCTCATAAATAGGAGGAGCATACAACTTATTCCTTTGATGCACAATTAAGATATTAACTCACAGAAATAAAGAGATGAGTGCTGAAAATGAAACTCTATGAAAAATAAAACCTTCATTATTTCTATCTATATCTCGAGTAAAAAATAAACCAAACTCATAATTAAGGATCGATCTTTCTTTCACATGAATTTTCTTTCTTGTATGCACTGACATCAACCTGTTTCTGAGATATCAACCATGCAATCCCATGACCTTCATAGAACTGACAAGTTCACTACAAAAAGGTTATGCACCCACACATATTCCTTCTTCTCTTTCTATCTCATGCAATGCTTAAGCAAGGACCACTATGTTACACAGCATGAAAAAACAAGTACATAAGGACCAGTATGAGAGCTTCATATAACATGATACTTAATCCCACAAAAATGATAAGAGCACAGAACTAGTATATGAAATCAATACCATCTGAACCATTGATGAAGCATATTTTTTTATCAAGCATACACAAGTATTTTAATATGCCAAACCTCAGCTATGAGGATTCTCCGGAATGCATTGGCAAGCGCTGGATCAATACCGATCATATCGAACTCCATTTCATCGTTTGTAAGCCGAATAACTTCAACTCTAAAGTTGTCACAGAAGTTATCCAACGAACTATTATCGACTCCCATTGATGCATAAGCACCAGAATATTGAAAAGTGTCAGTCTGCAAACACCAAAATTTAGAAGACTGTAAGAAATAAGAGGACAAAGAAATGCATAAGTACATTTCCTCACTAACAAAGTGAGAAAAGAGAGTGATAACTAGTACTGCCGTATGCAGGTTTATGCCACTTTGGCAGATTCTGTGACTAAACCTTGATCCAAAATTTCTTCATTTCAAAACTTACACTTTCAAGCATGAATGCACACACATGTATACCTATAGATGGATCAATTTTATGTATGATCCAACTGGAGGAAAACGCTAATGTAGAAGAATATGTGCAGTCTTTTCTAGTTTAAAAGAAATATTCGAAGCAAAGTACTAAGGACTTGTTCAAGGATGAAGAAATGAAGTTCGTCATCCCCAAATCGCTTCGAGACACTATGTGCCCCTGTCTGAACCGAACGGTGTCGGATTCACCTTCCGGTTATTCGGAGGGCAATCATTCACCTATCTAGACCCAAGAGACAAAAAATGACAAATTAATTGAAATCAAAACTAAAAACAATTGAAGGAAACAAATGAAATACGGAAGATCGAGAATGTGTGAGGCTGCTTGGAGGACAATTGATGAGAAACAAAGAGTCCCCTCAAAAACCTCGTACACAAAATCAATATCTGCCTCCTAACTAAGCCATTTCTGAAATCGAAAATTCATATGGCTACTCAAAGAGGCAGTTAAAAAAAACATAATAATCACAACATGATCATCAGCAAAATCAACCAAACTAAGACAACACAAAAATAACCAAATTTTACCAATCAATCAACCAAAACCAACAAACCAAAGCCAACACCTTAACCGAAGACAACAATACAAATTCCTCAAAACACACAAACTACAGAAAAAAAAAATATCATGAATACGACGAAAAATTAACAAAAAATGGCGAATAAAAATGAGATAAATAAAGCAGGAATTTATGTATGATCCAATTGAAGGAAAACTCTAATGTAGAAGAAGACGTGCAGTATTTTCTAGTTTAAAAGAAATATTCGAAGCAAAGTACTAAGGACTTATTCGAGGACAAAAAAATGAAGTTCGTCATCCCCAAATCGCTTCGAAACACTATTTGCCCCTGTCTGAACCAAACGGTGTCGGATTCACCTTCTGGTTATTCGGAGGGCAATCATCCACCTATCTAGACCCAAGAGACCAAAAATGACAAATTAATTGAAATAAAAACTGAAAACAGTTGAAGGAAACAAATGAAATACGGAAGATTGAGAATGTGTGAGGCTGCTTGGAGGACAATTGATGAGAAACAAAGAGTCCCCTCAAAAACCTCGTACACAAAATCAATATCTGCCTCCTAACTAAGCCATTTCTGAAATCGAAAATTCATATGACTACTCAAAGAGGCAGTTAAAAAAAACATAATAATCACAACATGATCATCAGCAAAACGAACCAACCTCAGACAACACAAAAATAACCAAATTTTACCAATCAATCAACCAAAACCAACAAACCAACCTCAGACAACACAAAAATAACCAAATTTTACCAATCAATCAACCAAAACCAACAAACCAAAGCCAACACCTTTACCAAAAACAACGATACAAATTCCTCAGAACACATAAACTACAGCAACAAAAATCATGGAAAATTAACAATAAATGGCGAATAAAATTGAGATAAATAAAGCAGGAATTTATAAAATTGAGATAAAAAATCAAAACTTTACATGAATCGGAGCATCAGCCTTGCAATCAACACGTGTCCTCTGGAATTCAATGTACGGCGGCAGTTTCCCCGTCGGCACATCGGACAGCTTCTCTATCAACTCCGCTGTCGAGATGTTTGCGTACTCTGCTCTTCCTTCGGACTCCGAATTGGACGACGTCGTCCCTTCGCTGTCGGACGACATCGTTTTCTGTCTTCTGCGTTGTTGACCGGCGGTCGGCGGTCTTCTTCTTCTTCACTGTGAAACTCTCGTTCTCTGCGTGTTGTTGTTGAGCTTTGAAGCTCAGGGTTTTGGGGGTTTAGGAGAGTGACAGTCGAAGAGAAAAACGGGCCACTTATGGGCCGAACCTGTGTTTAATGATGAATGTGGGCCCAAGTGGCGATGGACGGTCCGTTCCTTTTACGATTAAGATAGGTTGAAAATCCAAAAAAATATAATGTGTCTGAGATCGAATGGCCCAACTTTCAGATCAATTTTGAAGGCCAATGCCAAATACTAATCCATTTCATATCATATCTGAATGAATTGTGAGCAGGCTAAGGGACATTTACTAAGAAATGAAACGGAAAATTGCAAAAGCATTTCATAGATATGGCAAATGAAGACCAACAAGACTATAATGTTGTTATCCGGGGATTTATCAAGACAAGAATCATTAGATCTGTTCTCGGCAAATTGTGACAAACTCTGGAGTGTCCAAGTTTCAATTAGCTTTTCTATATATCGGAACGTTGCACTAATAGGAATATCGATAATGTATTTGTATCATTGCACGAATAGTATAGATAAATTTAAGAATAAACAACACAACATCGATGATACAACGATAGTGAAATATTGATTTATCAGGCCTCATACCCAAATACTTTGTGAAGAGTTCTATAAATAGTAAGTATGAATTGTGATTTAAGAACCAACCCGAGAAAAATAACAAAGCGGACATGCATTGTATAGGATACTACTATTCGTTGAATTCATATGAAAGTCACGTGATGACTTTGCATCTCCATGAAATTTGGGACCAAGAAATCGTTCGTTGTTTGAAAGATTCCTTTACATGAACATGATACCTGATAAATTATAGAGTCATGTTTCATAGTACAACTACAAATAAAGGCTGGTTTAGGGAGTTCTTATATGCTTAGGATTTGATATACATCTTCTATTAAGATATGGATCATTTAAGGCAAATATCATTACAATAGAAGTCCTTATCATTAAGCGATATCAACTTGCAGTCATTGTTGTATATAATATGTTGGCATACTACAAGCAACCGCTACATATTGAAGTCCGTGTGCACACAAGGATTTCTCTCTTGTCAGGCTAACACAAGTCCTATTCCTTCCGTGCTCAAGAGAACTTAAGCTTGTGTTGCGCATACAAATTATTAACCCATCATTTTCTCTTTCTCTCAATTTGGCTTCTAGTAAGTTTTACTTACTGTTATATGTTCATGAAGTTAGTACTATTGTATAGCATCTAAGTGTTCACGATTGCCTCTAGTAATCCTAGGGATTAGCTTGACTTAAAGTGTATTCACAGCACCGCAAAATCAATTTTCACATGGAAGTTTCAATTTTAAATTTTAATTACTCTGGATTTTATTTTCTTTCCAACAACAAATAACAAAGATCTATTTTCTTTTGGGGCCAAAATCAGTCCACATTCGTTTTGCCTATTTTTATTTCCTTTTACTGTCCACACAAAGAAGAATTTCTAGATTCTTGGTCAGCAATAAAGATTCCAAGAACATGAGTCAGAATTCTGGCAAGATTCATAACTTGCCGATTCTTCATTAAATCTAATTATTCTCACAGTTAATGCATAATAAGGATTATTTGTTTTTTTTTTTTCCAGAATAAGGATTATTTGTTAAGTCAAATACATTTACCAAATATTTGGTTTTTCGGTTAATGTAGATTCTCCAATTTTAGATTGCCTGGTTGTAATTTTTGACTAATCTGCATGAATATCTTTCACCCGAAATTAGGTTTCTTGAAAAAGAAACTGTCACACCATTCCTAGTATTGAAAAACACAGCCTGTATAATACCAAGTTTTGTGCAGTTAGACAAACTGAACAAGAAAAATCAACTATAGCATGTGCATATATATAGAGTGCCATTTGCTTGTGGAATTTCAAGGGTTTGAAATTCTCTGGTCAGGTAGAAGGCAGAAGGCAGTAAGATAAAGATGTCGAGTGCATTCTCCGTGGATGGAGCCCCTGATGAAAAGTTTCCGGCAGGGAAGCCTCATTCCGGCATTGACGTAGTCGGTTAGTTCCCCTAGTCTAGTGGCTGCTACTCCTCTCTATATCTTTCCTCTGTTGTTAACTTGTTATATCATTCTATGTTGCATTCTAGACATGTTTTATGTCATTAAAGTTCCATGTAATTCTATGATGTTTTTGGTAAATGTAGTAAGCGTGTTGATATGCATTGTGTATGTATAGATCTCTATGCAGTTCTAGTCAAAATAAATTCATGAACACAATAAACACAAGAAATTGTGGCATTCTCATCTGCAATGCTGATGTCAATCTGTTGATGCAGCTAATGAAGAAGTGAATGACAGCCCAATTGAAGAAGTAAGGCTAACAGTTCCAATTACTGACGACCCTTCACAGCCAACCTTGACATTCCGAACATGGTTTCTTGGGATTCTGTCATGTGCTATACTATCTTTTGTCAACAAGTTCTTCGGGTACCGCACAAATCAGCTCTCTATTTCTTCAGTCTCTGCGCAGATTGTTGTCCTCCCTCTCGGAAAGTTGATGGCTGCAACCCTTCCAACTAGGAGATTCCGATTTCCTTTCACAAAATGGTCTTTTACATTGAATCCGGGACCTTTCAACTTGAAAGAACATGTGTTGATCACCATATTCGCAAACTCAGGAGCAGGAGGCGTTTATGCAGTGCACATCATCACAATTGTTACCGCTTTCTACCATAGAACGCAACACCCTGTAGCAGCCTTTTTATTAGCACAAACCACTCAGGTAAATATGGATTAACCATTTAATTACTTCGGTAAATGAGTAACTCTTGTGCTCTAAAACTCATGTTTTGTGTATTTGTGTGAAATTCTCAGTTGCTTGGGTATGGATGGGCTGGCATCTTCCGAAAATACCTTGTTGACTCCCCATACATGTGGTGGCCTTCAAATCTGGTTCAGGTCTCTCTTTTCAGGTACTTTTTCGCTATTCAATTTCGATATATGATCATCAATTTAGCCACTATAATGTCAGTAGTACTTCTTCAATTTTGGATACTCATTGAACGGGTTTATGATTTGAATGACAGGGCATTGCATGAAAAGGAAAAGAGACCAAAGGGAGGCCTAACCAGGCTGCAGTTCTTCCTTCTTGTTTTCGTATGCAGCTTTGCTTACTACATTATTCCTGGTTATCTTTTCCCCTCCATATCTGCTTTCTCCATTGTTTGTTTGATATGGAAGAACTCGGTCACTGCCCAACAGATTGGTTCTGGAATGAGTGGCCTTGGCATTGGCTCATTTGGCCTTGATTGGTCCACCATTGCTGGTTTCTTAGGCAGCCCTTTAGCCACACCAGGGTTTGCAATCATTAACACGCTAATTGGCTTTGTGTTGATTCTCTACGTTCTTACCCCCATTGCTTATTGGAACAATGCATATGATGCGAAGAAGTTTCCCATCTTTACCTCACACACTTTTGACTCCACGGGCAAGATCTTTAATATCTCTCGGATTTTAAACGAAAAGACTTTTGATATAGATCGCCAAGCGTATGATGGTTACAGCAAACTATATCTAAGTACATTCTTTGCCTTCACTTATGGATTGAGCTTTGCCACTCTGACAGCAACTATTTCACATGTTGCACTCTTCCATGGAAAGTAAGTCTTTTCAGCGTATCTCTTTTGAACTAATCAAACTATGGTCATATGTAAGCAGATCTTTCAAACTCTTGTCATTTGTTTAAACAGATCAATCTGGCAGATGTGGAAGAAGACTGCTAGTGTTGTAAAAGATCAAATTGGTGACGTCCACACTAGGCTGATGAAGAAGAACTATGAGGCTGTCCCTCAGTGGTGGTTTCACATCATCCTTGTTTTAATGGTTGCTCTTGCTATCTTTACCTGTGAAGGTTTCGGAAAACAGCTCCAGCTTCCATGGTGGGGAGTTCTAATGGCTTGTGGCATTGCACTTTTTTTCACCTTGCCTATCGGCATCATTCAAGCCACGACAAACCAGGTATGATCATGAAAACATCACATATGAACATTGTGATTAGTTATTTGCCTAATTTTGTTGCAAGTTTCCTTTCAAAGTACAGATTCTTAATCCTATTATGTCCATTGTGCAGCAACCGGGACTTAATGTTATCACAGAGCTAATTATTGGGTACATTTACCCCGGGAAGCCTCTTGCTAATGTGGCTTTCAAGACCTACGGATACATAAGCATGTCCCAAGCACTTACATTTCTTGGTGACTTCAAATTAGGTCACTATATGAAGATCCCTCCTAAGTCAATGTTTATTGCGCAGGTAGTTATTATATCTATCTATCATAGTATTTATACCAGTGTTCGTTTATAAGTGTTCATACTTGCGATGTTATCACATTTAGATGTTGGCATAACTTTTGGCCATTGTCTATGTTCAGTTAGTAGGAACGGTAGTGGCTTCAAGTGTCTACTTTGGCACAGCTTGGTGGCTCTTGGAATCCGTCGAGCACATATGTGATGTATCCAATTTGCCCCAGGGAAGTCCATGGACATGCCCGGGAGATGATGTGTTCTACAATGCTTCAATCATATGGGGGGTCATAGGCCCTCTTAGAATGTTCACAAGACAAGGAGTGTACCCAGAAATGAACTGGTTCTTCATCATTGGGTTGTTTGCACCCGTTCCGATTTGGTTCCTCACCAAGAAATTTCCCAACCAAACGTGGATCAAGCTCATAAACATGCCCATTATACTTGGAGCGACTGCGGTGATGCCACCGGCTAAAGCTGTGCACTACATAACCTGGTTTTCAGTTGGGATTTTCTTCAGCTTCTACGTGTACAAAAGGCACAAGATGTGGTGGGCTAGGCACAACTATATTCTATCTGCTGCTTTGGATGCTGGTCTGGCCTTTATGGGAGTTCTCCTATTCTTCACCCTTCAAACATATGAAGTTATCGGCCCACAATGGTGGGGTCTTGAGAGCGGTGACCACTGCCCGTTGGCTGCGTGCCCCACGGCCCCAGGTGTGGTTGCCAAAGGCTGCCCAGTTCATTGAGATGCTTCAAGCATTCCTCAATTGTGCTCTCATTTAAAATTTGTGCAAAATCTTACGATGATGGTCTGAATTCTGGCAAGATGGTAAGGATATAGCTGTACAGTAATTAGCTTGATATGCTTTGCATACTGAAATCTCTCGTAGTTGAATAATTCTTTTCATTTTCCATCATTTGAATTGGAATACAGCATCTCAATTCAATTTGGAATTGAAAGTAAATATGCTTTCAAATTGAAATTCAATGTCTTTGGAAAGTTTGATAGTTGGAATGTGTGTAACATACTTCAATTGGAGTCTACTACCATAAATCCTGCAGCAATAAGAACCAATACAAATGACTGCAATCATATCACGTCTTGGAAATCCTTTAATTACTTACAAAACATGGTGAAATGCAAAGATCTTAATATCTCATGCTGACCATCTTCGACATCCTTTCCTAACAGATCCACTTTCGATAGAAAAGCATCATGGGATGTTAGAACCTTAATCTCTCTGGTTGGAAACACTGAACTTGTCTTCTAAATTTCTCTTTGAATTTTTATTACACATTTCGGGAACTTATGAAGTCAACCTTATGTTGAGAAATCACTAAGCTCACCAGTCCAAAGTTATTGATATAGGCAGAGAGGTAGACACAATGCAAACAATGGCTCAAAAACAAAGCAGGACAAGCAAAGAACAGTCCAGTTATATCTCTCAGTGGTATACTTAGTGTATCGATTTCCGATACTGCTGGTCTTTTAGCTCACGGACATTTACTAAGAAAGTACAACAAAAACTTGCAAAAGAATTTCATGGATACTTCAAGGAAAAAACTTGCCTACTCTAAATAGAGTAGGGCTCCTACTCTATGTTTTTCGTTTCTTCCATTTTACAATGTTGTATTATGATCAGAATCATTCATCTTGTAAATTATTTAGTAAAGATCATTTTCTCAAAAAATCAATCAAATCGGAGATCGTTTGGTTATTTAATTATGTCAAGACATATGGACAATTAATTTGTCCATGTAATTATACCGTTCAATTGTTTTATACGATTTAATAACTAAACTATCTCCGATTTAATTGATTTGTTTAGGAAATGATCCTTATTAGATAAGTTATAAAATGAAAGGTTCCGATCATAATATATAATATCGTAAACTGGAAGAAACGAAAAACATAAAGTAGGAGCTCCTACTCTTTTTAGAGTAGGTAAGCTTTATCCTTTCAACAAAACATGTTTATACTTTCAAACTGCAACACCAAATCAAAATTAGTAACTGCATTCTTCCTTACAACCTGAGTTTCTATTCGCCACAATATAAATGTATCAAGCGTGATAATAGCAAGTCTTCTAGCATTAGTACCATAAGATCTCATGAAGGAAAACAAAACTTCTTTGGACATCCTTCGGTTCCTTTCCTTGAAATTTCTCTTTAGTTACAAAGTCTTTTACTTAAAATTTTGAAGAGAAGTACTAGACGTTTGCCCAATCAGGCTCCTGGCGCTAGGATTGATGTGTGATAGAGTAATCTTGGTCGATAACGCCTAAAGAATTACAAGCACCCGTGTAAAGGTAAAGCTTTGCTTAGAAGGGCATTGCAACACCTGCCAATTCACAGTGTCATCTTTATCAACTCTCTATTTCATTTGTGGTACATTCTTTTAGTTTTGATTTGTATACATATATGTCGTACTTACTCGTACATACGGGCATGAAATGCTCATGATTTGAGACAAAATACTAATAAATGCCTTCACATGGATCTATAGCTAGCTAGTCCTCACATTCCTTTCTCAATTATGTCTTAGTAATGTAGTAATTGGTAATAAAGGGTTGAACGTCACATTCCTTTCTTAATTATGTCTTTATTATGTGTTACTGCTTGGTAACCCTGACGGGTTCACATTCCTTTCTCAATTATGTCTTAGTAATTTCCAGCCCTTGCTCATCTTGAATATGGTTTAATGGAGTCCTCTTCTTCATGTAAGGTTCATTTGGGGTTTAAGGAAAAGGATTGAGAAGTAACTAATTTTGCTCGCATTACATTAAATTTTTCTCATAATAATTAATAACATATTGTCTCCTGCTTAGATACAGCACATTGCATCCATATGGCATCTACACTATAACAATGTTGTTACGACCATGACATAGACACATTACTTTTTGAGAACATTCAATCGAAATTGATCATCAACGTATAATACCGAGCGTGGATCCATAGTTTTGTTTACAACTTTGGAACATTTTCTGGACAGTAAATCGAAAGATCAAATTGGCGACGTGCACACTCGGTTGATGAAGAAAAACTATGATGCAGTCCCTCACTGGTGGTTTCACATCATTCTAGTTTTGATGGTTGCTCTTGGAATCTTTGCTTGTGAAGGTTTAGGCAAACAGCTTCAACTTCCATGGTGGGGAGTTTTAATGGCTTGTGGAATTGCATTTTTCTTCATTTTACCTATTGGCATCATTCAAGCCACGACAAACCATGTATGATGAGCTTGCATATCTTGTGAAAATTTCCGTCAGAATTTAGTTGTTTTGTTTCTTATTTGGTTGTGCTTTGTGCAGCAAATGGCGATTACAGTGGTCACACAGTCAGTCATCGGGTATCTTTACCCAGGAAAGCCTCTTGCAAGTGTGGTATTCAAAATCTATGGATACATCAGCATGACACAAGCATTGACATTTCTTGGAGACTTCAAATTAGGCCACTATATGAAGATCCCTCCTAAGGACATGTTTGTTGCACAAGTAATTTTCGCAGCATCTAGTGTAGTTGTAAACTTCGAACATAATCACACTCAACAACATCTGTTTAATTTTGTTTAAATGTTCATATCTTTTGATGTTATTATCACACTTACATGAATTATATTTTTTATTTTCTATGTTCAGTTAGTTGGAACAATAATGGCGTCAAGTGCCTACTTTGGCACAACTTGGTGGCTTCTTGGTTCACTGGAGCACATATGTGATGTATCAAAATTGCCTAAGGGAAGTCCCTGGACACGCTTGAAAGACGATGTTAATTCTACAATTCCTCAAATCATATGGGGAGTGATAGGCCCACTGAGAGTGTTCACCAGCAAAGGGGTGTACCCAGAAATGAACTGGTTTTTTTTGGTCGGGTTGCTTGCACCTGTTCCAGTCTGGTTGCTCTAAAAAAAATCCCCAACCAAAAGTGGATTAAGCTCATAAACCTGCCAATCATACTTGGAGCAACATCGAAGATGCCCCCAGCTAAATCTGTGCACTACATAACCTGATTTACTGTTGGAATCTTCTTCAGGTTCTATGTGTACAAAAGACAGAAGATGTGGTGGGCTAGGCACAACTACATCCTATCTGCTGCTTTGGATGTTGGCCTAGCTTTAATGGCAGTTCTGCTATTTTTCTCCCTTGAATCAAGGAACATAAATGGCCCATATTGGTGGGGTTTGGAGAGCAGTGACCATTGTCCCTTGGCCACATGTCCCACGGCACCAGGTGTGGTTGCCAAAGGCTGCCCTCTTCATTGAGATGCACCAGGATCTCCTCTATCCAGTTTATGTGTATGACCATAGAGCAGTTATTCCAATGTTGTGGTAGTGAATGGAACTTAATGAAATCCCTTTTGCTGACTGATGCAATTTGCTTCCTCATCAAGGTAACTTAGCAGGAGGGCTTGTCTCTTTGTTTATGTGGACTCTTTTTTCATTGTTGTTCCAATTTTTTCTAGGTTTGGTTGGTGGGAAAATGATGGGAGCAATTAACAAATTAAGTCAATTCCTGTTTGATTAATATTGGTTGAGCCAAACGTAATGGGAAAGCGTTTTTCCGGAGCAAAGATCTGATCAATAATATGTCACACATGAGAAAAGGATACAGTACTACATATCTAATAGTATTTTCTGGTTTTTATTGAAAAGATTCAAAGCATTTAATACAAAAGTTTGATCTCACAACCTCAGATAACATGGCAATCTTTCTCAGCAACATCACATTTGGTTGATGATGTCACTGCTCAGAGAGATGTTATGAGTCTTGACGAGGAGCTTCGGAAGGAGAAGGGATTGGTAATGCCCTTAGGTATGTGCACTCTTCTGACCCACATGAGTTTTCTTTTACTTTAGAATTGAAGCTATCATCCCCATGTCTAGCCTCAGGTATGTGCACTCTGCTAGGAGCGACGTTATGAGTACTACTGATGGGAGCTTCGGAAGGAGAAGGGATTGGTCCTGCCCTTCTTAGGTATGTGCACTCTTCTGACCCACATGAGTTTTCTTTTACTTTAGAAGTGAAGCTACCATCCCCATGTCTAGCCTCAGGTATGTGCACTCTGCTAGGAGCGACGTTATGAGTACTACTGCTGGGAGCTTCGGAAGGAGAAGGGATAGGTCCTGTCCTTCTTAGGTATGTGCACTCTTCTGACCCACATGAGTTTTCTTTTACTTTAGAAGTGAAGCTACCATCCCCATGTCTAGCCTCAGGTATGTGCACTCTGCTAGGAGCGACATTATGAGTACTACTGATGGGAGCTTCCGAAGGAGAGGCGTTTTGTATGACCTTCTCATTTCTGCAGTCTCCACCACATTGGCCTTGGAAGTAGGAAGTGACGCTAACATACCCATATCTGGCCTCAGCTGCTGCAGCTTCTGAAAATCATATAGATCGTTACTAAATGATATCAATCGCATTAGAATTGAAACTAACAAAGTTGACTGATTGAATTCTCGACCATTAAAAGAATACTAAAGAAGCTAAAATCGTTGTGAGATTACGTACATATTGCAATGGTGAAAATGGTAATCAAGAAAGTCTTTCCAAGAGAAGCCATTGTAATGCTGTTGCTTGTTGTGAGACATTGACCAGACGCCTTCGATATAAACGGAAGATCCTAACTCTTCATTTAAACCAACAAATGCATCTTGGTAATTTATGCTATGGCCTAGCAGTTTCTGAATTGCTATTATTAATAAATTCTGCACATGCTATGAATTTGGGATCGAAACTTAATGCAAGTTACTGATGGGAAAGTTAGAGGAAACAGAAACTAAATGGGCTTGACACAGTTGTTTAGAGCTTTCTGGTTCAAATCTAGATAAGAGAGTTCGCCCCTTCTGATACCATGACAAATCGTCCTATGAGTCTTCATATCCTGGAATAAATTGGGCCACAAAGTCACAATACAATAGAAGGTAATTACAGAAACAGAGATAACAAATGTTAATAACCTAAGCATGGAACAACGAATAAGGAAACTTATATATGCAACTTGAGACAGAGGCCTTCTTTAGGAATCTTCCGAGGTGACTGGTTAAGAGATGACAGATTCTTCTTTTATACAAACTCTCTTCCAATCTCATTTCGTTCCTTCGATCCTCCACTTTTTTCTAGACACATATATTCAACTCCATGGGCATACATCTTCAACATTACTCGTCGGACCTCTCCACTTATAATATTGCAGGAAACTATATTTAAAGGCAAAGAAGTTGCTCATATCTGCCCATTATGTGAGCACTAAGAACATTCTTTGCCTTAACATACAGTTTTCTGTAAGGTTATAAGCGGAGAGATCAATAACATCTTTTGGCTCAGAATTCGAGTAATGTTAAGATGTTGAAGCCGAAAATATGGGTCGAAAAAAAAATTGAAAATCAAAAGAAGAAAGTCAGATTGAAAGAGATTTCTTTCTTTCTTTGGTCAAGTGATTCGAAGAGAGTGTGTATCCAGAAGGTTGACATCTGAACAGAGTATATATATCCAGAGATAATGAAGAATGTTTCATTCAATAGTGTGCTTCTTACAATGCAATGTCATCATAAGCAACTTCTCTTATTGTTTATAGACTTAAAACTTGTGCAGAAACCATGTGGATTTTAGTTTGCAGGTAAACTGCAGTTGTCATCATTCAGTAACTTTAGTTTGCAGGGAAAATGTAGTTGTTATCATTCAAGAAAAGCCGCATATATAGTGAATTAGTCTGGTTTAGCTGTCCAAAACACACTCCACATATAGCGCTCTTTATGTTATGTTAAAGGCTGAAAAGAAACCCTTGTGAATTGTCATTCGGTAACTATTGAGTGCCCAAAAACTCAGTTGATGTATTGTGGCGAGAAGGACTGATCTTAGCTAGCACTGGCAGAGTTCGTAGGATCAATCAATGGGCAAGAACATGGTTTCTTTGTTTTCTCATTATGGAAGTCCCCTTCGAAAACTAAATAAAAGTTTCAAGCATTTAGTGCGTACATTGATTTGATGTTTGCTGTTTATTAGGAGGTTGAATAAGGTTGGAGAATTCATCTTTCTTCATCTTTGGGTTTATTTGAGGAAAAAGAGGCTGATCAGGGTAATTAACTTACAGGAAAAAAAGAACTGATTGGTCAATCATCAACTTTATATCTTTGATGTTGCAATTTAATGTTTGTACCAGGCATCGTTATGGCAGATGAATAGCCAGTTTGGTAATGATCTGAGAATAGACATCAGTGAAAATAAACAGCTGTGGGAACTGTATTTTTGAAAATATTGTGGATACAAGAATACTTAATAAATTTTAATTTGAAAAGTAAGCATATCCAATAGGAATGATTCATAGAGAAAATTTCTTAAAGTAGCACCACTTCACCAAATAGCGGTGACTTGCAAAACATCAAAGCCCCGGTTTTTTTGAGAAAAATCATGAAAATATAAGGTAACGTTTTTGCAGGGTATTTCCGCAGTTGTATCAAGAGAAGGAAAATGATAAATGAATATGTCATTTTTGAAATTTAAAAATATGTCTGTGTGTGTAATTCTGATGTATTATATTCCTTAAGATTCTTATATTATATTGTAATATTAATGTAATGGTTAATGTATGTTTCATAAACCTCACCTTAAGATATTGTGTTGGTTGATAGCTTAGTGGAATACAAAACATGAATTCTTCTCCCTTACGTATATGAAAGTTAATCCATATGGACAATCATATATAGCTTAGATGTGAAATTGCATTATTTGTTGATTTGTAGAACCTATAGAAAGTAGAGATATTAATTTATAGGTTTTCTAACATGTTTTTCGTTTTTTTTAAAGTGAAATTTACCGAAATTTCCACCGAAATCGAAACTTTTTCTGAAATTTTCATAAATTTTTACTTTCGAAATTTTCATCGAAATTGAAATTTTGTTCCTTGAGTAGTACATCAGTAAAATGTGTTCAGAAAACAAATTGAGTAAAACGTGTTTGGTAGAAGTAATTTAAAAATGACAAAATCATCTTCTCTTCCAATCTCTCAATGCAAAACCCAATTTTTTGAGAAATTTTATTTATACCCCAATTTTTAGTGAATGCACCCCATTATTAGTTCACTCCATATTAATTTTTTTTATTAAAATAAAATTTCTTAATGCACCTTTTATGTTACCCAAACTACCCTTAATGAAAAAACAAACTAAATGAAAACCAAACTAATATGTGAAAACAATGTATTAATTTGTTCAGTGTTTAGTGTAATTGTAACAAAAATGAACTTTTATTATAGAGAATTGGGCGATGGGCAGAAATATGGTTGAGCGGCGATGGGCGATGGTATGGTCGAGCGACTGGGGGCTCACGGAGATGGGCGTGCGTGTTGATAGGCGTGACGGCAGTGCATGTCAATATTGAGTGGTGATGGGCGTGGGCTATGGTGGCATAGTGGGCAATCTGCGATTATTGAGCGGTGATGGGCGTGGGCTATCGATGATGGGCATTGAGGATTTAATATGGTAGGATTATTAATTTAAGGAATTTTTATTGGTTTGTACTTATTGGTAATTTTAGACAAGGTTATATTAAGTTTTTTTTATTAAATATCAAAATAGAGTGCATTCATTAAAAATTGGGGTGTAAATAAATTTATTTATTTATTTTGTCTTAGGTCCTCGAGCGTCGTCTGCAAAACCCAAATCCAGATACCCAACCTCTGCAAAACCGAAAACCCAACCTGCCCCAACCTCCCTCTGCAAAACCCAAATCCCCGCCTTCACCAATTTCGCCTCCGTCGCCGAGGAAGCGGCAGGTCGTCGCTGTCCTTCTGGGTTTGCCGAGGTAGCAGCTGGTCGTCATCGAGGAAGCGGCAGGGGCAGGTCGTCGTCGTCCTTCTGGGTTCGTAGAGGAAACGGCTGGTCATCGTCGTCGTTGAGGAAGCGGCAAGGGCAGGTCGTCGTCTTTTTGGGTTCGTCGTGGTCAGTGGCCGACATCGTGGAGGTGGGTTCCTTGTCGGTCCCTCGTCTTCCTTCTGGTCTTGTCGTTGCCGTCTTTCTCTGTTGTCGTCGCCCTCCTCGAGCTATGGTGTTGGGTTGATGGTTTTGGCAGCGACGGATTTGAGCGAAAACGTCGATATGGCGTTTTCGGCGTTTCCTATGTTAAGTTGCAAAAATGCAACAGTACTGCATTTCCACCATTTTCTTTTCCGTTTTCAGCTGCAGCCACCAAACTCGTTTTTGGGTGTTTTACGGGTGTGAAAACAAAAACACCCCTCTGAAAACGTAACCAAACGCACCCTAAGTATTTTCAGAGCTAGATAAGTAGTACCAAATGGGGCTGAATACTCTAGCAAACTATAATGGTCAAAGCCCAATAAGCCCAGATCCACATAATGGACCAGGCTGGATCCACCTAGGTCAGATCCACCTGGATTGGGTTGGGTCAGCCAATCAACGGCTATGATCTCCTTGATCAAACGCAGAGCTTCTTCCAATTGGGTCGGGTTAGCCCAAATGTTTATGAAAATCACATTATTTGATATACTATTGTTGGGAACATTTTACTGATTCATTAAAATCAATTTCATGGTTTGGTCTTTTAAGTAGAAAAATAAAGAATATTCAAATAACTAAAAGGAAATGACATTTTAAAATTTTTTTTTTATCCTATCAAGTTCTATACCTTGTAAAAGTACATAGTTCATAGTTTGCCATTTGAATTCAAATAGAAAACAGCTTGTCCAATGAAGTTCACATTAACAAATTGATTTTGAAACTGAATTGTTGCCGGAATCCGTTTTGAATTATGAAGACCAATTTGAGTGTCAGTGGTTGTGCCTCTCAACCTTCTCTCTAAAAACTCCAAACCAACCAAACCACAGCCGCCGCCGGCCTCTTGCTTTGGCTTGAGGTCGCCAGGCAACCTCCCACCCATCATCCACTCCTATTCTTCTCACCTTTTTTTTTCCCTATTTCCCCGGATCTCTGTCCCGGTTTTCTTGTTGAGAGTTTTCCCTTCCATTCATGGTTGGGTTTTTTCCTCTTGTTTGCTTGTGCAAGATTTTAGCCTTTTCCCACTTGGGTTTGGGCTATTACCCAAGGCTTTGAGCGGCGGATCTACTCTAATTTCGACTGTGGAGTGACAGTGGTGCTGGCTTTGTTTGAGCTCTCTCTCTCAAGGTGGTTGTTGCGGTCAGTTTGCAAGGAATGGGATGCAGATGTGCAGATCGGAGGCTTGAAGAAGGTGAACAGTGGAATAGTTGAACAGTTGGGATCTAAAAAGTTGAGATCGGAAAAAGTTGTGGTCGGCTTAAACACCCGATCGTTTGAAGGGATCTATTTTGCTCTCTTCGGTTTTTTTACTTTTAGTTGTTTGGTTAGTTGGTTTAATTCTTAGTTGGTCTGTTGTGATGGTTCCACGGAGCCTGAATTCTCTCGGTTGAGCTGTAGTCAATTTGCAGTTAATCGGTTGAAGATCCTTATCGTTTGTAGGAGATTGCTTAGTCTTTTGAGTGAGTATGTTCTTCTCGTGATAGGATTGTTTACATCTGCCTCGTTGCAGAGTTTTATGGGTTTGACCCTCTAGGAGTATGGGATACTCGTTTTAACGAGAGCCCGATTCATTGTACTCTTTTGTTTGGTGAGCCAAACACAATATATCTTTTCCTTGAGCAAAAAAAAAAAAAAAAGAGTGTGAGTGGTTGTAATATTCTAAAATTACAGTGGATTCAATTTGCTGAGATGGATTATTTTCAATTTTTATTTGATGCTTACTAGGATTGATATTTATGACATATAAGAAAGGACTTAACAGAAAAGTTGTCATTTCCATTAGGCTAAAATCTCAAAGCTCACCCCCCCCACACTCCCTTTTTTTTTTTTTTTTTTTTTTTTTTTTATTTTTTATCCTATCAAGTTCTATACCTTGTAAAAGTACATAGTTCATAGTTGATAATGTCATCTTTATCAACTCTCTCTTTGTAGTATATTTC
Organism: Spiraea crenata; assembly: GCA_033992175.1. Taxonomy (NCBI): domain Eukaryota; kingdom Viridiplantae; phylum Streptophyta; class Magnoliopsida; order Rosales; family Rosaceae; genus Spiraea; species Spiraea crenata. The sequence continues at coordinate 1,761,876 of JAVBHV010000022.1, forward strand.
TACTACAGTTTTAATTTGTCTACGTACACATATGTGTAGATCTATTGACACCAAATTGTAAAATGCATCCACATGGAGCTATGGCTAACTCGTCTTGACTTAGGCAGTAATTAGTAAAACATAACGGTTGAATTCCGACATTCTTTTTCTCAAAATCTTTGAAGCCCTTGCACATTAATGGTGTAATTCCATCATGATATCACACTTATGTCCTTTTCAGTTATTGAATGCAAAATTGAAGTAATTTTGCAGCAACCAGAAGCAGTACAAATGACTGCAATTGGTTCTCTAAGCCCACATGAATGCTATCGAACATGGTACATAGTAAAGATAATTTTTTTAAATTTTTTTATCAAAGGAATGTGACGAAGTAAAGATCTTGGTTAGACAGAGAGAGACCATCTTCGGCATCCTTTCCTTACAAATCGACTTTCGATTCACCACACATGAAAGTTAGTAATCTCTCTCGTTGGAGACATATAGAACTTTGACATCTTAGACTGCCCAATCGACTTTTATCTTTAAATATTTGTTACACGTTTCTCTGCCAACATATGAATAAATTCAACTATCCTTATCTTGAGAGACTTCCAAGCTCTCAAATCCAAAATAATTGATTGTTACACATTCGTTTGTGGCGAGTTTAGTGTCGAGTGCCATGGTGGTGAGTTTCCCGGAGAGCTTGTTGAGGACCCGAGCTCGGATAGCTGCTGAAGTACAAGCAGGAGCATTATGTCATGACAATGGGTCTTCTTGACCCAAAATCTAGTAAAAATTTGTCGTATGTTATGTAATGTTATTATGAATTATGTTCACAGCATACCAGTTGGTACGATAATGTTGTTGGGGGACATTTGACAGATACGTCAAAAGCAATTTCTCGGTCGTTTAGGGACTTCGGGCCTCGGAAGATATTTTTTTTACTTTAAAAAACAATAATCTTCAAAGGAACGCAAGACAGTGTTCCGCACTGTGCGAAACTCCGTGCAGCCTTCTGTCAATCTACATAGCAACTCTCTCTTTTTCGTTTGTATACATACACATATGTTGTTGTACATACGGGCATGAAATGCTCATTAATTGAGACCTAAGAGTAAATGCTTCCAGATGGAGTAGGTAACTAGTCTGGAGTTAAGCAGAAAATGGTAAACCCACAACTGTTCAAATTCACACACTCCTTTCTTAAATTAGTAATTTGAAGCCCTTAACATTAATGAACATTAATGGAGTCATCTTCTTCTCTTATGATCAAGAAAAAGAGTGTAAAAAACGCTGATACAGTGCATGCCTTGTGTCACCCCCTGATATTTTCGAAAGAGAGGAGGTAAAAAGGTACTGATCTTTTTTTTTTTCCTTTGAGATATGTAGATGGATAAAGGTAGCTGCATTTCTCTGTTACAACTTTTAGTTTTGTTTGTTTAGTTGTTGATGAGGTTGATGTTCTGTAGGATGTATTGATGTCTCAAACTTTTAGATAGGTAATGTATCTTAAGTCCTGCCTGCGTTTCATCATTTGTCTAATTCTGCATACAAAAGTTTTGAATTTTGTAATTCAGTCTATATCTCATCCGAAATAATGTTGTAGGTGTGCCTAAACTGGTTGTATATACAGCTTTTGAAGTTTAGAATTCAGTTTATATCTCATTCTATCAAGTTTGCGTTCAGCTTATTGGTACTATAGGTCTTGTGCCTCAGTGTTCTTACGAGTGGAGAAAAGCACTAATATTAGCCTTTTTAAGTGCTAGAGTTTAATTATAGGCTTAATACCTCAAATAACACTTGTAACTTGAAGTTTGTCACATTTAGCACTTCTAACTCCAAAATGCCTTATTTTGACACTCTCAACTCATTCTGTTATATATTTAGCACTTTTAACGTTTTCCAATTATAATTGCTGATGTGGACCAATTGCTGTCCAAAAGTGGGGCCCACAGTGTCCAGTCAGGTGCCACGTCATCATCTTCTTCGTCACGTTGGCGGTGAAAAACAGAAGAGGAAGACGGGGAGCTGCAACAAATACTCAAAATCAAACGTTTTATCATCTCTTAGACAAAAAATATGAATTTAGCAGTCGAAAACAAAACCTCAAACATTTCATATGATCCAATAATTAAATGGAAGCAAAATAAACAAAATTATTGACTGAATTCAACGCTGTCACTATCAGCACACAACTACAAAAACCAAAATTCAAACTCCATATCAACTTTTGCAGACAAAATCCATCAATCCGTGTTTCACTCCACTTCACAAACCTTACGTTGGTCAAAAGATGAAAGCTTCGGAAAGATATAAAGATTCGAAATGAAAGAAAAATGAATGAAAACCCAACAAACCTGGCAAGTCCCAGGGCTCGAAATTGCAAATATCGACCTCCGAAATGACCTCGACGCTCCTCCCAGGCGCTGGACCTTCAAGCTTGTTCTTGAGGTAATACGAAATCAACTCGTCGTCGGTCAGCGAAAACCTAAACCCAGGAAACATGGAGGAAGCCGCGACCGAGAGCTACGCCTCCTTGGAAACCCCGCCCGTCGTCTGCCCCGGAGCTGCCTTCTTGGGCTTTCTCCAAATCTTTCTTCCTCTTCTGCCCCGGAGCACCGTCGTCTTCTTCCTCCCCCGCCCGTCGTCTCCTTCCCTTCCCTTACCCGACCGCAGCTCCCCCACCACGCCTCGGGCCACGATGGCATTAGCCCACCTTCTCTTTCGCGACCGCAACTCCCCGTCTTCCTCTTCTGTTTTTCACCGCCAACGTGATGAAGAAGATGATGACGTGGCACCTGACTGGACACTGTGGGCTCCACTTTTGGACAGCAATTGTAACGGGAAAACGTTAAAAGTGCTAAATATATAACGGAATGAGTTGAGAGTGTCAAAATAAGGCAATTTGGAGTTAGGGGTGCTAAATGTGACAAACTTTGAGTTGCAGGTGTCATTTGAGGTATTAAGCAAACGTACTTTAAATCTTGCAGGTGTCATTTGGGTGTCATTTGCAATGCGTTGCAGGTGTAATCCTCAAAACACTTTAATCTTGAAGAATTTTAGAATGAACAAGATATAATAGTTTTTGGATACACCCAAAAGCAAACGTACTACAACGCATTGCAAATCCTCATAATATACACTACGTTAAATTAAATTTTGATTGAGCCTTCCCTACTTTGACTAGTCTGGGTTCTTTCTTTCTTCTCAGTTGTTCCGAGTGTACATGGTAAGGAGGAAAAATGGCAAGCACCCTTGCTGATGAGATCATAGAAGAACGAGTTGAGCTCGGAGATAATATAGCAAGGGAAGAATTTTGTTGAGGAACAAGTTGTAGAGGAAGAGGTGAATGATTGCCCAGTTGAGGAGATCAGGATGACAGGTCCTATCAGTGATGATCCTTCCCTTCCAACCTTAACGTTCAGAACATGGTTGCTTGGCATTTTGTCATGCACCATTTTAGCTTTTGTCAACGACTTTTTTGGATACCGCATAAATGCACTATATGTTTCATCTGTGTCAATCCAAATTCTTTTCCTCCCCTTAGGCAAGTTAATGGCTGCAACACTTCTCACTAGGATTTTTAGGTTGCCTTTCACAAACCGGTCATTTTCGTTGAATCCGGGGCCATTCAACTTAAAAGAGCATGTCTTGATAACCATATTCGCCAGTGTGGGAGCAGGCGGCACTTGTGCAGTTCGTGCGATCACTATAGTTCGTGCTTTCTACCATAGGGGTCTGAACCCCGCAGCAGCCTTTCTATTAACATTGACCACTCAGGTAACTTTGGACCAACCCCTTAACTTATGATCACTATTATTTGCTTCGGTAAATCAGTAAATTTTTGTTGTATGAAATGTGGAATTCAGATGCTTGGTTATGGATGGGCTGGACTATTCAGAAAGAACCTTGTTGACTCTGCATACATGTGGTGGCCAGTAAATCTCGTTCAAGTTTCTCTTTTCAGGTATTTATCACATGGTAGCCCAAAGATTATGAATTGAATTGTGCTCTATAAATAGTGTTTGTCATATTATTTATGTATTTAGGTGTAACAAGTAATGAATACAATTGTGATACACATAAAACATGAAAATGGAAATTCTCCCTTAGTATCTTTTCTTATTTCATTTTCGTTTGCCCTTTCAAATAATGCAGTTGGTTCATAATGGTCTTGTAAGTCATGAGAATTAGTCTTCTCTTCCTTCCAAACTTGGTTACGGAAATAGTCTTGAAATTTATTTGTTTTCATAGCTGATTCAAATATTTTATTTAGTTCTGGTTCTAATACGATTAATTAGAAAGGGGATTTTCAATCATGTATGCTTACCTTGCACGTTTAACAACATACAATTGACTTGCGTCCGCTGTTCTCGAAATTAGTCTTGTTAGTATATCTATAGTATCTGGTTGGAGGTCATCAAGTAATTGTGTTTTCTTAGTAAATGGAGCTCCACAGCTGTAGTGAAACTGTAGTTTATCAGTAGCCACTCAAAATTGACTAGCATTTCTTCAGTTTTCGATGATTTACTTAGTTACTCAGTTTCTAAGTACTGTTTCTGAACTACATACTTGTTAAAATGACAGGGCATTGCATGAAAAGGAAAGGAGACCCAAGGGAAGTCTCAGTAGACTGCAGTTCTTCCTTGTGGTTTCTGTATGCAGCTTCGCGCATTACATTATTCCCGGTTATCTTTTCCCCTGGATTTCTGCTTTCTCCATCACTTGTTTATTATGGAAAAACTCCATCACCGCTCAACAGATTGGTTCCGGACTGAATGGCCTTGGCATTGGCTCCTTTGGCCTTGATTGGTCCACCGTTTCTGGTTTCCTAAGCAGCCCTTTGGCAACACCTGGGTTTGCAATCATCAATAGATTGGTTGGCTTTGTCTTGACCCTCTATGTCCTTACCCCGATTGCTACTGGACCAATGCCTATGACACACCCCGCCCCAGAGAGTGGGGCCTGGGAGGTGCGGCCATCACCCCCAAAGAGTGACGAAGCCTAAACCCAAAGAAAACGACAAAAACACCAAGATGAAACGATAACAAGGAAACAAAGTTACATCAAACTCAATGTACCAGAGCGTCTACAGCAGAAGTAACAAGTTTACACAACAGTAGCCCGAAGGCGAAAACTACACAACACTTCCACATACAAGAGTTTCAACCACAATAGACGTAGACAAAGTGGCTAGTACACTTTGTGACTCAATCCAAGCTATCCTGAAATCCGCCGCTCGTCTCGGTGGTGCTCACAGTATCAGGTCCTGAGGGGGCGCAAAACAAAGGTGAGTGGACAGGGAAAAATAAAGATCAGTGTAAAACATTTACAAATCAATATAATAACCCCCACAGTTTGAAAACACCTCATCAAAGCCTTTACTATAATGAGCATGCAGCAGTAGTACAGTAAGGTATTACAATAGGCATACCTGTGCATTTTCACAATATAAACCTACGGCCGTGATCTAATCTGACCTGGGGAATTTAACCACCAGTGACGGAGTGTAGGACATGGGGAATTTAACCACCATGCCCGGATGTCAGGACAAGGGGAATTTAACCACCAATGCCCAGACATCGTATGCTTAGAACCCACTGGGAATTTAACCCACTGGATTCTCAGGTGTGCCATCATCTGTACTAATCATAAATCACAATATGCATATCATCCAACAACCAATCTTTTACCAACATATAAATATATATAATATGATATAGCATGCTCAAATGAATTTAAAACCAAAACCCGTCCACTCACAGAAAGGCCGAACGATCCTCCTCCTCGTCGTCCGTAGGCGCGGGTCGGGTATGGTGATCCTCTGATACTGCTCACCTAATTAATCCAACACATCACAATTTAATAATGACAATCAAGGTGAACTGTACAAACTCCAATTCTCCTTGTTTCGCTCAAATGGGGTTTAACCGTAACTCGAATGGCGAAACGGAGTTCGCCATCGAGTCCGGAACGTCGTTTCCACACTGAAAAGTGGTCGGTCAACATCGGTCAACGGCGTTGACTGACGGTCAACGGCCGCTGACGCCAGCACCCCGGTGCTGACGTGGCGCCCACGTGGCGCTGACGTGGCGCCCACGCGTCGCTGACATGGTGACCACGTGGCGATGACGTGGTGCCCACGTGGCGCTGATGTGGCATCCACGTCATCACCATCGTGCTAGTTTCACCGCCGCCGCGCCGGCGTCGGCGCCGGAAAACTCATCGGAATCTGGAAATTTCTAGATTCCGGCGAGTTCATCCACGCCGCCACGTCGCCGCCCCTACAGTCGCCGGAAATTCCCCAGATTCCGGCGACAAACTCCATTTTCCGGCGAGCCCCCAAAACACTCAATACTCAACCGTTTCCAACATGCAATATATGGAAATTCATCTACAGATCGCCAGGATTCCAAAAATCATACTCACACCACTTACCGAGGTCGGGTTTGGCCGGAATAAGCGCCGGAAAAGCTCGGACTCCGTCAAGCTCGTTGCGCGTTCCAGGGGTCTCCGTCGATGCTGTTTAGTGCCCTGAGTTCACCTCGACGCTGGGAAGCTGATTTCGACCTTCGTTTCCTCCAATTGTGAACGGCGTGAGGTCGCCGGCGTTGAAGCAAACGGCGTCCGTTTCCTGCTCGTGCTCAACGGAGGCTCTCCACGCTGATTTTGGGGCTGGGACTTCGTGGGTGTGTTGCTGGGGATGTGACGATCTCAATCCACGTGGTCAGCAAGCCGATCAGTGGCCGGCGATGGTGAATCGCCGGAGGGACTGAGTCAACTCGGTTTCACCGAGTTGGGGGCGCGCGTGTATTTGGTTTCTCCTTTCTGTTTCCGTTTTTTTTCAACTCTGGGAAGCTATTTTGAAGAGCTGACTTAAACCCCCACCAGTGAACATCAAATAACCCCAAATGGCCAGTCTTTGCACAGCACATGTCACCCTACATCCCTCTTGATTTCATTATAGTCCGTAACGTCCTCAATTCAGCTCGGAAACCAATTCCGTCTTCGAAAGTACGTTTGTATCGTCGAGGCCTACGTAAGAAGTACAATATCGAATATGAACTTCCTTACTATTTAAAAGTCAACCATTTGACCATTCAGGGGCATTTTGGTCATTTCACATAAATTTTGGGAAATTTTCTGAAACGGGTCGTATCAGCCTATGGTGCTAAAAAATTCCCAATAATTACCTCCCATACTTTTGACTCGGCGGGTAATATCTTTAACATCTCTCGGATTATGAATCAAACCACTTTCAGCATCAACCGGGACACATATAACAGATATAGCAAACTCTTTCTCAGTCCCTTTTTCGCCTTCAATTATGGACTGAGCTTTGCCACTGCAGCAGCTACAATTTCACATGTCGCACTCTTTCATGGGAAGTAAGTCCTTTAACATATAACTTTTGAACTTAGCCTTCCATTATTACTTCGTGAGCTCTGATATACAGTTGTTCTTTGATTAAACAGATCCCTATGGCAGACGTGGAAGAAGACATCTAATATAGTGAGAGATCAGACTGGCGATGTGCACACTAGGTTAATGAAGAAAAATTATGATGTCGTCCCTCAATGGTGGTTTCATATCATCCTGGTTTCGATGATTGCCCTTGCAATCTTTGCATGTGAAGGTTTCGGCAAACAACTCCAACTTCCATGGTGGGGAGTCTTAATGGCTTCTGGGATTGCATTTTTCTTCACCTTACCTATTGGCATCATACAAGCCACCACAAACCAGGTAGGAAGATGAGCTTGCCTATCCTGTGCAAATATTCTTATGGAGTTGATTACTTGCTTTTCTTTATTTCTCATTTGATTGTGCTTCCTGTATGCAGCAAATTGTGCTTACTGCGATCTCGGAGTCAGTCATCGGGTATCTTTACCCTGGAAGGCCTCTTGCTAGCTCGGCATTCAAAATCTATGGATACATCAGCATGTCACAAGCTTTGACAATTCTCGGTGATTTCAAATTAGGCCACTACATGAAGATCCCTCCAAAGTCTATGTTCATTGTACAGGTAATTCTCGCAGCATCTAATGCAGTTATACGTTTCAAAGATAATCAACATCATCTCTTTTATTTATGTTTAAATGTTCATATTTTTTATGCTATAATCGCACTTATGATGATGTCTCTTTTTTTATTTTTCCATATTCAGTTTAGTTGGAACAATAGTGGGCTCAAGTGTCTACTTTGGCACAACTTGGTGGCTTCTTGGATCAGTGGAACACATATATGAAGTATCGAAACTCCCTAAGGGAAGTCCATGGACGTGCCCAAAAGATGATGTGTTCTACAATTCGTCCATCATGTGGGGAGTGATAGGCCCATTAAGAGTGTTCACCAGTAAAGGGGTGTACCCAGAAATGAATTGGTTTTTCCTGGTCGGGTTGCTTGCTCCTGTTCCCGTCTGGTTACTCTACAAAAAATTTCCAAATCAACAGTGGATTAAGAACATAAACATGCCACTGATACTTGCAGCAACGTCAAAGATGCCCACAGCTAAATCAGTGCACTACATTACCTGGTTCTCAATTGGAGTTTTCTTCAGGTTCTATGTGTATAGAAGACACAAGATGTGGTGGGCTAGGCACAACTACCTTTTGTCTGCTGGTTTGGATGCTGGCCTGGCTTTCATGGCAGTTCTGGTGTTTTTCTCCCTTGAAATCGAGCAATATAACTGGCCCAAATTGGTGGGGTTTGGAGAACAATGACCTATGTCCACTGGCCACATGTCCCACAGCACCAGGAGTAGTTGCCAAAGGCTGCCCTGTTCATTGACCATTCATTCTAATGTTGAGCAAATGAATGGAATGGAACTTATCGAAATCTCTTTTAGTTGATCTAATTTGCTTCCTCGTCAAGTAATGTAAGTCTTAGTTAGCAGGAAGGCTTGTCTATTTCTTTATGTGTGGGACTCTGTTTTCTCTGTTTTGTTGGGAAAATGTTTAATTAATATAATGCCAAAGCTTTTTCTGTGGAGGAGTTACTTTCCAGCATACATATAGATTTGGATCAGTAAGATCTCTCACACCTGAGAAAAGAGAAAAGAAAAGAGTACTATAGATCTATTTTATTGAAAAGTATCAAAGCATTTAATAAAAGAGTTCGATCTTCGCAACTTCAGAAAACAACGCAGTCTTTTTCAGTAACATCACATTGGTTGATGCGTTACTGCTAGAAGCCACGCAATGAGTACTACTGATGAGAGTTTTGGAAGGAGGGGGGTTTTGGATAATCTTTCCCATAATCGCAGTATTCACCACATTGGCCTTGGTAGTAGGAATTAACGTCCCCATATCTAGCCTCAGGTATGTCCACTCTGCCAGGAGCGATGCTATAAGTACTACTGATGGGAGCTTCAGAAGGAAAGGTGTTTTGTACGACCTTCCCATAATCGCAGTCTTCACCACATTGGTCTAGGTAGTAGGAAGTGACGCTAACGTCCCCATATCTAGCCTCAGCTGCTGCAGCATCTGAAAATCATATAGATCGTGACTAAATAATCACATTAGAAATAAAACTAATAAATTTGCTGACTGATCAAAAGAATATTAAAGAAGCCAAAATCGTTATGAGATAAGATTACGTACATATTGCAATGGTGAAAGTGGTAACCAAGAAAGTCATTCCTAGAGAAGCCATCGTAGTGCTGTTGTTTGTTCAAGGTGTTGAGGACTGGTTTTATTCTAGTTTTGTTGTGAGATATTGACCTGACTCCTCCTATTTTAATTTATGTAGTAGGTGAAGTTTAGACTGAAGATCCTAACTCTTCATTTTAGACCAATAAATGTATCTTGGTAAGTTATGCTATGGCGTAGCAGTTTTTCCATTGCTACTGAAAACTACCTCACATGCTATGAATTTGTGATCGAAACTGCACATAAGTTATTGGAAATAATAAAGAAAATATGAAGGCAATAATAAATAATTGAGACTGTTGAGCCAAAGCTCGAATTAAATTCACTCTCTTTAAGACTAATGTCGTTTTTCCTAAGTGTAAAAAGAGTTGTAGATAAATTGTCACCGAGATGCTATGAACTCAAATTCGCTTGTTACTATTCTTAAGATTTGCACAAGTTATAAACTAAACTTTAGAGATAAGATTGAAAGAAGATTTTTTAAAGTGAGGAATGCATAGGAAGAAGTCTGCTTGTATATAGGTACAGTAACACCCTTTCATATGAGGTGATGTGTTCTACAATGCTTCAATCATATGGGGGGTCATATAGGCCCCCTTACAATGTTCACAAGCCAAAGAGTGTACCCAGAAATGAACTGGTTCATTGGGTTGTTTGCACCCGTTCCGATTTGGTTCCTCTCCAAGAAATTTCCCAACCAAACGTGGATCAAGCTCATATACATGCCCATCATACTTGGAGCGACTGCGGGGATGCCACCGGCTAAAGCTGTGCACTACATAACCTGGTTTTAAGTTGGGATTTTCTTCAGCTTCTATGTGTACAAAAGGCACAAAATGTGTGTTGACTTTATTGGCTCAAATTGATGTTTTGTTCTCAAATTGATGTTTTGTTGTTGTAACAGTAGGCTACGCGCTTGTGTTGTGTGGCTGGTCCTTTGAACATCATTTGGAAGGTTTCCCAAGGCAACAAAGTGATGTGAAGAGGTGTGAACACTTCTTCATTTTGATTGGATGACACTTGAGTGCAAATAGTAAAGAGAAAGACTTCGAGGCCAGCTACATGTGGGTGAGAGAAAGAAAGTCATGTTTTTCTTTCTATAAGAACCTATTGATGGAGCTAGCATTTGGTGTGGAGTTCGAAGCCTTCAAGGCAAGAGAGATTGAGAGAAATAGAGATCCTTTTTGCATCAAGAGTAAAGTCATTTTCTCTTGGACTATTGTAGGATTTGCTAGATCATTGTTAGCTCTCTTTCTTGGTCTTTGGGTGTTCGAGTCCATCTTTGGTGTGGTAACAACTTTGTGAGCAACGGTTCAGGTTGTTCTTTTGTATAAGTTGTTTTACACATTTGGTACTCTCTTTGGGTATTTGTGTGAGTGCAAGAATATGAGATTTGTTCTTGACTCATTTGTGTGTGAGCTTGGGTAGTTTGGGTCATTGGGCTTGTGATTGTTAATCACTTTGTAATCTCCTTTGATTTCCTCGCCATCTTTGAACTGGATTAGGCAATACGCCGAACCAGTATAAATCCTATGTCTACTTTATATTCCAGTATTTTATCATACTTGTCATTTGTGATTGTTGTGGTTTCATCTCGCATATGCTTCCGCATTCTGCACAACTATGTAGTGGGCCGCACAACTACATTCTATCTGCTGCTTTGGATGCTGGCCTGGCCTTTATGGGAGTTCTCAGCGAAGCCATCGTAGTTCTCTTGTCTGTTCAAGGTGTCGAGGACTGGTTTTACTCTAGTTTTGTTGTAAGATAGACATGACTCCTCCTATTTTAATTTATATAGTAGATGAATTTTAAACTGAAGATACTAACTCTTCATTTTAGACCAACAAATGTATCTTAGTAAGTTATGCTATGGCCTAGCAGTTTTTCAAATGCTATTGGTAACTTCCGCATATGCTATTAATTTGTGACCGAAACTTCATGTAAGTTTCTGATGGGAAAATTACAGCAAACAGAAATTAAATCGGGTGTGGGAAAGGAAGTGTATATATTAGTGAAGTTACATATCCACTTATAATTAAACAGAAATAGAGGTTGCCACAATTGTTTACAGCTTTCTAGTTCGACTTTGAAATCTAGATACAGACTTTCTCTCCACCGGTCCTTAAGGACCGGAATCTACCGGACCTCTATTCTGCACCGTCAGATGATGATTACATTTTTCATCTGATGGTGGAGTATTAAGACTGTCTTTTGGTATTAAGACTCGGAGGACAATTGGTCTTGGTATTATCTAGATTCAGGTTTTTTCTCAACTGGCCATTAAGGACCAGACTCTACCGGACTTCTATTCTTCACAGTCAGATCAAAGATTTAATCATCATCTAACGATGTAGAATAGAGGTCTGGTAGATTTCGGTCCTTGAGGACCGATGGAGAGAAAGTCTGCACCAAAAGAAAGAAAAGCAAGAAGTTTGGCTCGAAGCAGAGAGAGAAACACTATTGGACAAGTTGACCTCGACAGACAGATACACCATCTTCGGCATCCTTTCTTTACTGATCCACTTTCGATAGCAAAGCGTCATGGAAAGCTATAATCTTAATCTCTCTGGTTGGAAACATTGAACTTGTCTTCTAAATTTCTCTTTTAAGTATTTGTTACACATTTCGGGAACCACTGTTATACATTTTCTCAACTAAAATATGAAGTCAACTCTATGTTAAGAGATCACTAAGCTCACCAGTCCAAAGTTATTGATATAGGCAAATAGGTAGACACAATGCAAAATATCAGCCCATTAACAAAGCAAGACATGCAAAGAACAGTCTCTCAATGGTAATATGAGTGTATCAATTTTCCGATACTGCTGATTTTTTAGCTCAGGGACATTTACTAAGAAAGTACAACAAAAAATTGCAGAAGAATTTCATATATATTTCAACAGAATAGGTCTAGACTTTCAAACTACAACACCAAATCGAAATTAGTAACTGCATTCTTCTTTACAACCTGACATTCTATTCGCCATATTATAACGTTACCAAGCGTGATAATAGCAGGTCTTCTAGCATTAGTACCATATATAAGATCTCATGAAGGAAATCAAAACTTCTTTGGACATCCTTCGGCTCCTTTGTTGAGAGTATCCCACATTGGAGATGGAAGCTTAGTCTGTAGTGTTTAAATATAGTTGGGCTTCTCCTTCCATTGTCAATTGGTTTTGGGTGATGGAGGCTCACTATGTTAAGATGGTATCAGAGCTATGGTTGTCCACGTAGGAGGCCTCACGGTCCCACGTGCTCCACGTCACCCAATTAAACTAATCACGCGTAGGACGCAATGACGCCACGCGTGAGGGGGCGTGTTGAGAGTATCCCACATTGGAGATGGAAGCCTAGTCTGTAGTGTTTAAATATAGTTAGGCTTCTCCTCCCATTGCCAATTGGTTTTGGGTGATGGAGGCTCACTATGTTAAGATCCTTTTCTTGAAATTTCTCTTTCTTTACAAAGTCTTATTATTTTGAAGAGAAACACTAGAAAATTTTCCCAGTTCGGACTCCTGGTGCTAGGATGCCAATTCATAGTGTCATCTTTATCAACTCCTCTTTCATTTGTAGTACAATTCTATTACATATTTGTAGTACTTGTACTTACGGGCATGTAATGCTCGAGTTGAGACAAAAAGTAAATGCCTTCACATGGAGCTATAGCTAGTGTTTAGTAATTACTGATCAAAAAGCTAGTCTTTAGTAAAGCAGTAATTGGTAAACCTAACTGTAAAGTTTCCTATATTTTTCTCGAAGAAAAGTTTTTCAGCTTGTTTGATGAGTCAGACATTATAATGTAGATATTATTGACAAACACGTGATATAAATGAAGATAGATAATTTTGCTCTTTCCCATTGCAATTATAACTCTTTTTTAACTTTTGTTTTGAATGAAGAAGCGATATCATTAGTTGAAATATATGTCGAACAAAGGACTCTCCGCACACCATACTGTATAAATGTAACTGCATAGCTTTGTTGTTTTGTCTAAATGTTACTGCATAACTTTATTGTTGTTGATTGTTTCTACAAAACTGTCTTGTTGTTGATTGTTATTGCAGAAGTGTCTTGTTTGTACTGAGGGATCATTTTTGTTCACAACCCCTATAAAGGTAGATGGTGAGCATGACCACTCCTTAAGATGCCTGTCATGTGTTCCTTAACTTAAAGAAAATAGGGTTGAAGCCGATAGGTTTAGCAAAGTAACTCATATTGCTCTAATTTAGATAAGTTGCAATATCATAGTGCAAGGGCCTAAAAAATCCAAGTTTTTTTTAAGCTGCCACATTAGTTGTTTGTTTATATTCTTTTTTTTTCACCGCTTTTGCCTTATATGCATCATGTGTGTATAAAAAAAAAATTTAGATTATGAATAACTCATGCAAAACATAGCAAAAAAAGTATAACAATCAAGCCATAGCTTAATGATACCTCGTATTGTGAAAACGCATTGCGATTATTATGTATTGTACCCTAAGGTCAACCCCTTGGAAAATGCGAGGCCTTTTTTTTTGCTTTCATCAATAAACTTTCTAGTTCAATTGAAAAAAAAAAAAAAAAATCATACACGTATATATGTCTTAAGAACTCCATATATGATATTGTAAAGGGTCAAAATCATTGCGTTTAGCAACATAATTTCTATTATTCCAGTTTGAAATCGGAAGAGCAATAGCATGGTGTAAGGGCCTCAAAAATCCCAAGATAAATGTTTTTTTATCAGTCGCCACATTGATTGTCCCAAGTATTGTCCATACTACATCGTCTCTTGTTAGGGCCACTTTATATGCATCATGTGCCTATTTAAAAAACAAAGTATTAAGGATACTTGATGCAAAATAGAGAAGAAAGCAAAGCTTACCTTAAGGATACATCATGCTTATTGCAACTATGCTAAAAAATCCTTCAATCATCCATAATCTATAGTTTGTGGAATGCTTTAGTTTATATAAAACGCAACACATCTAAGTTATGATGGAAAGTATATTACAATTAGTAGAGAAAGCAATCATTTCTTATAAAACTTTATTTGAATCAATACAAAGCTTTTATTTTGAAAGCTACAAATACTATCCAAATGAAATATGGTTTCTTGGTAAATTCTTAGTGCAAGGGTAATCAATGGAACTTATTGTGTTTAAAGAAGTTTCCAACACAATCTCATGTATATCTCATACAACAAAAGATGAACTTCAAATCACAAAATTTACTGATTTACCAAAGCAAGTAATAGTGATCATAAGTTAAGGGATTAGTCCAAAGTAACCTGAGTGGTCAATGTTGATAGAAAGGCTACTGTAGGGCTCAGATCCCTATTGTAGAAAGCAAGAACCGTAGTGATCGCACACAAACTGCATGAATGCTGCCTGCTCCCACATTGGCGAATATGGTTATCAAGACATGATTTTTCAAGTTGAATGGTCATGGATTCAACGAAAATGACCACTTTGTGAAAGGTAACCTGAAAATCCTAGTGGGAAGTGTTCCAGCCATTAACTTGCCTAGGGGGAAGACAAGGATTAGGATTGACACAAATGAAACAGATAGTGCGTTTGTGCGGTATTCAAAAAATTCTTTGATAAAACCTAGAATGCGTGTGACAAGAGGCCAAGCAACCATGTCCGGAATGTTAAGGTTGGAAGGGAAGGATCATCATTGATAGGAACTGTCATCCGAACTTCCTCAATTGGGCAATCATTCACCTCTTCCCCTCCAACTTGTTCCTCAACGACTGCTTCCCTAGCCACATCATCTCCGAGCTCTACTCATTCTTCTATTATCTCATCAACAGGGGTGATTGCCAATTTTCTTCCTTACTCTGTACACTCGGAACAATTGAGAAGTCGACCCTCTCATTGGGCAAGCGAACCCCAGGCATTGAGTCCCCGATGGGAAGGGGCCCCCAAATTTTTTCATATGTCATAGGTTACTAGTTTAGTTTAGTATTTTCGGAGTTAAGTATCTTACAAATTTGTTAGAGATTAGTTTTCAAAGCATATGAATTTTTTGGATGATTGAATTTGTAGATTTGCAGATTTACAGATTTGTTGTCTATTCCGACATAATTAATAGTAAAAAAAATGATGCTCCTTAGTCAGGGCAATAATTTTTTTCTTGCTTTGGGCCACCAAATAGCCAGGGCCGACCCTGAGAAGATAAAAAGAACTGTAGGTGGTCAAAGTAGGGAATGCTCAATCAAAATTTAATTTAAATTTGTTGGGGGGAGGGAGGAGACCATCTGATGGTAGAGTTGGTAACATGAACAGAAGGGTTAATGGAACTTATTGTGTTTAATATAGTTTCCAACACATCTTATGTATATATCCTTGCTTATCTCGTGCTCTTCTAATCTAACGCTAGGGTAATCAATGGAACTTACTGTGTTTAAAGTAGTTTCCAACACAATTTTTTTAAAATAGTTTCCAACACATCTCATGTATATCTCCGTGCTCATCTCGTGCTCTTCTAGTCTAACACAAGGGTAATCAATGGAACTTACTGTGTTTAAAAGTAGTTTCCAACACAATCTCATGTATATCTCCGTGCTCATCTCATGCTCTTCTAGTCGAGTGTATGTGTAATCAATGGAACTTATTGCGTTTAAAATAGTGTTCCAACTCAACATATGTATATCTTTGTGCTTATCTTGTGATCTTGCAGTCTAGGCTGTTTGACATTATTAATTTTGAATATAGTTATGGACAAGATGCATCGACATAAATGCAAAACTTGCTTCAGTTGCAAAAGGCTTAAGAGCTCAATCCTAAGATAGCCAAGTGTAGGGCAAGATATTGTCAAAACTATAATTATGATGAAGAAATTAGGTGAAAGATTCATTGTGCAGCAGTAGAGGTTTAACATTACCACAGTTATGATAAAAACAATTATGGATTGAATTTTTCCACTGCAACAGTTATAGTTCCACATGTTGCACTCTTCCATGTAAAGTAAGTACTTTTACCATGTAACTTTTGAAATGAAAAACTCTGTCAATAGTTCTTAATCACTTCTGATAAAAACTTGTTCTTTGATTAAACAAATCAATATGATATATGTGAAAGATCATATTGGTGATGTGTACTCAGCTGATAAAGAAAAACTATGATGGAGTCTCTTAGTGGTGGTTTGACACCATCCTTGTTTTGATGGTTGCTCTGGCAATCATTGCTTGTGAAGGTTTTAGTAAATAGCTCCACCTTCTACGGTGTGAAGTTTTAAAGGCTTGTCGGATTGTAATTTTCTTCACCTTACCTATTAGCATCATTCAAGCATAATAAACTATGCATGATGAGCTTGCATATCCTGTGAAAATTTTTGTCTGAGGTTAATTGCTTTGTTTTTCACGTGGTTGTGCTTTTTGCAGCAAATGATGATTGGTGTGATCACGCAGTTAGTCATTGAGTATTTATCCATGAAGGCCTCTTGCAAGTGTGGTATTCAAAATCTACGGATGCATTAACATGTCCCAAGCATTTACATTTCTAACCCACTTTAAATTAGTTATTATATGAAACTCACTTCTAAGTCAACGTTTATTGTGCCGATAGTAGTTTATATATATATATATTGCATTCACATTAGTGATGTAATCACAATGCCTCAAGTATTGCTTCTTCTTTTTTTCAAATAAAGAGGGGGAGGGGTTAGACAGTGGAACGGCCATCCCTGCTAAGATTGATTGAGAACGATCAGATTATTAATCACGCTCTAATTGTATGATCCTGATTCATCAATCAAGTTTGTATACCTACATTGTGTTCCCATTTAATTTGTCTGTGCAAAATCTAGGCTTGTTTATGATGATAGTCAACATCTTCCATAGCTACATCTATATGAAATATGATTTCTTGGGAAATGCTTGGTGCAAGGGTAATCAATGAAACTTATTGTGTTCAAACCTTTTGCCCACTTTGGTCCATCTATTTCTCCGTGCTCATATTGTGCTCTTGCAATCCAAGCTTTTGATTTATTCTAAAGATGGAAAACGCCATATATATGCCTAGTATTATAGAAGAAGTTGCACCAACTAATCATGAAGAAGAACTTGGGCTTAGTAATCATGTAGAAGAAGTTGAGCAAATTGAAGCAGAAGATATACAATGGTAAACATTCGTATTTTCAAAAATATCCTCAGTTAAAATACAAAATATCGAAAATATTTTTAATCAAAATACATAATATTTGCAATACCAAAAATATCTTCAATTAATATACTTAATATCAAAAAAATACCCCAAGTAATTAATACCAACAAAAGGCCTATGAAAGAGTTCGTGTTGAGATGGTAGTAGTAGATGAAGTTTAAACTGAAAATCCTAAATTAGAAATTTAAGCCCTAGAAGTTCTTCAAGTGACATTTACTATGATCTCGAGTCAGTCATTGAGTTTCTTTATCCAGGAAGGCCTCTTGCAAGCTCGGCATTCAAAATCTATGGATACATGTGCATGTCACAAGGTTTGACATTTCTAGGGGATTTTGAATTAGGCCATTATATGAAGATCGCTCCCCTAAGTCTGTGTTCATTGTACATGTAATTCTCGCAGCATCTAATGTTGTTTTACATTGCAAATATATTCCCAATTAGCAACATTTGTTTTATTTCTGTCTAAATGTTCATCTTTTGATGTTTTAATCACATGTATATGATGATATCACTTGTCCATTTGCTAAGTTCAGTTAGTTGGAACTATCATGGGCTCAAGTGGCACAACTTGGTGACTTCTTGGATCACTGGAGCACATTTGTGATATATCGAAACTGCACAAGGGAAGTCCCTAGACATGCCCAAAAGATGATGTGTTCTACAATTTCTCCATCATATGAGGAGCGATAGGGCCACTGAGAGTGTTCACCAACAGATGGGTGTACCCAAAATAGAATTGGTTTTTTATAGTTGGTTTGCTTGCACATATTCTTGTTTGGTTGGTCTCCAAAAAATTCTCAAACCATCAGTGGATTGAGCACGTAAACATGTCACTCATACTTGCAGCAACATCAAAGATGGCCATAGTGAAATCAGTGTACAAAAGAACAAGATGTAGTTAGCTAGGCACAACTACCTTTTGTTTGCTGGTTTGGGTGCTGGTCTGGGTTTTATGGCAGTTATGTTGTTAATCTCCCTTGAATGGAGCAACATAAATGGTCCAGATTGGTGGGGTTTAGAGAACAATAACAATTGTCCACTAGCCATATGTCCCACGACACCAGGAGTAGTTGCCAAAGGCTGCCCTGTTCATTGAGATGCACCCATGAATCTTTTTTATGTAAGTGTATAAACATAGACTAATTTTTCTAATGGAATGGAACTTATTGAAATATCTTTCAACTAGTTTATGTAATTTGATTCCCCATCAAGTAACAGAAACCTTAGTTAGTAGGTAGAGTTGTGGCTGAGTATTTAGGGGCTTAATTAAAAAATAATAATGATGCCTTCAATCAATCTTCAAAGGAGCTATAACAACTATTTTCTATGCATTGTATTATGATGGAAAGACAAATTCGAGTCAAAACTAGAATTATAACAAAATTCGTTAAACAAAAAAAATTAATTCATGCAAAATGTATTACGAACAAAGGCTACTTTGTTTTAAATAGGTACAAACTTTTTTTTGATTAAATAAATATAGGTATTAGTATTAATATTGAATATATCATATATTAAAAATAAAATATTTTGGGAGTGGCGCTCTATGTAACATTTCGCCCTCGTGATGTTTTAACGGGCTAAATTTTTTGGCTCAATCGTGCTCATGTCATGCTTGTCCAGTTTCTTACTCATTCAAATAATACCCCTACTTATTGATCACCTATGCTTAGAAGTGATTTTCGGATGGAAGATCGGAAACAAGGGTTCCAACTTCCGTGCCAAAAAATTTCGGAATGAAATTGTCTTTCCAAATTTAGAATTTTTGGAATCAGAAATATTTCGGATCAGAATGATGTCGGCAATTTCCAAAATAATTTGAAACTTTCTGCTTTTCAAGGTGAAATAAGATACAATTATATACTTACGAGATGAACACATAAGGTAAAGTAAGAAATAAATGATGTACATGAGTAATAATGAGTGAAATGGAAGTAAATATGGTTGTTTATAAACTATATAATGAGTAAATTACTATAAAGCATATGGAATGTATGCCATTTCTTTTATCTAAAGGGGTTTGAGAATGTTCGAAAATAAGATGGATTGGAAAGTCGGAACTTTTAGATGGAAATGATATGTTCCAATTTTCGTTCAACTTTTTTCATAATCTTATGGATTCAGAGTCTTCGGACATCGGATCAGAAGTTTTCATTTGGGATCAGAATTTGTAATCCAACATGCACCCTACCTATGCTATGATATGCTACTGGCATTCATATAGCCAAGATACACACCGTACATGATTTCAGCACTCATTAAATTATCAGTAAGTAAGTTGTTGATTGTTTCTGGCGTTGGGGTGAGTTTGTGTTCAAATATTGGTTTTGGGCCTTCCGATTGAGATGCTCTCAAAGTTTTTTTAGAATTATTTTGTTATTCATTGTATCTGCAATAGCTTTGTTTTTGTTGACGGTTTATGTATAAATGTTTCTGCAAAATCTTATTGTTAATGATTGTTTTTATTAGGGGTGGGCTTACAGCTGCTCGCTAACTAGTACCGTATTACTACTTCGTGCAAAACGAGCCGAGTCCTAATTTTTTATTTTTTTTCAAAACGGTCCGAGTTTGGACTCAACTCATTTATAAACGAATCCAAAACTAGCCCAAAAAATTCTAAACATAAGTACTCAACTCAACTTGTTTAAAGATGTGTCATACATGTGACTTTCTATGATTGGCTTAAAAGATATGTAATACATTAACTTGTAGTATAGTAGACAGTAGCAACTCTAAATCCTCTAAAAACCCTAGGGTGATCGTATATATTATTTCCTACTTAAAAAACCACAGCAAAAATCATTAAAGAGATAGACAGGACAACCATCTCTATAGCCGACGCATCTCTTCTTCATTGACCATCTCCATAGCTGACAATTTGTATGTTGAATTTTTTTGTTAATGTATACTGATCATTGTCTTTGTCTTTTTCTACAATTTCGGTGATATGTATGTAACAATAATAATAATAAACTCCAACAACACTCTTTGTATAGGTAGCTACCTAGATAATTTTAATATGAACTCGTATAATTTGTGAACTCGACTCATTTTATACAAGCTAAGTCAATTTTTAAAAATTACAAAACTCGGACTGAATTGAGCTTGTTTTGAAATATAACAAGTCAAGTTAGAGTCCATTAAAAATATGCACAATTTGACTTGTGCTCAACCCTAATTTCTATAGAACTGTCTTGTTGTTGATTAATTATTACTTCCAAAGTGTCTTATTTCTCAAATTTTTGGGTGGGTTTTGTTTGGTTATGATGATTTAGTTTGGTGGGGGTTGATGCTGCTCACGTGGTTCCATCTTCTTCCGTCAAATCCTTTTGAGTACAATTACTTTATATTATGTTAAAACGAGATACACTACACGGCAAAAAAAATTATATACAAATGTTTGAAGTCAAGCAACATAATAGGGTGGGTTGAAATAGTTTGAGCTCGGATATGGATTCTGAAAGGAAACTCCTTTCACAATTGAGATGGTAATAGGAGAGGCACTAGCAGAGAAAGTTGGTGGACTTGGGAAAGACAAAAAGAGTATTACATTGGGCTCCCTCACCCTTCTCCCCTAAAGCCAAATCGGAATAAGGAATCTTTGTACTCCCAAGCCTCCCCCCCTCTTCCCCCGGCCGCCCGTTATGTTGTGGAGAGTTTTGTTATCACTTGCTTTGTGCAAGCTTTTCTCCTTGCCTTTGGGCAAGTTTTATCCTTCGTTTGTCTAGGGAAATTGCACCAGTTTTGGCCCAATTTCTCAATGGATTTGGAGTTGATTTTCGTTCTCGGAGCTCTCCTGATGGTGAATTCGACTAGTTGCCGGTGGATTTGAGTAGATTTGATGTTGCCTTTATTGAATCTGTTGAGATCTACCTTGTCTTGTCTGTGGTTTCACCATCTTTTGGATTTGGAGTGCAGATAGTCTTCTTGATAAGGAGGAGGAGCTGAGATCTGGTGGCTTGGGTGCTGGAGCTGGTGGGATAGGGTTTCGCTTGGGCACTTGTTTGTGTCAGTGGGAGTTTGAGCGGCAGTGCCACTTCCTTTGATGGCGTCTCCTCGTTCCAAATGAATTTGGCCGTGATATTGGAGGTCTAGTTTCAGTGCTGGGTTCTCATGGTTTTCGATTTTCTACCATTGGATTTTGGCTTCTAATGAGCATGAGTGATGTACTGAAACAATTGTGTTGCTCATTGTTTGTGCAGTAGGTTTTCTTGATAGATCTTTGTACTGGCAACTCTCCTTTTGTTTGGGGCTGGTGTGTTGTGTTTAACTATGTATTATTGGCTTTTTTTCATCAATGGAATTACCCCTATTATCGCAAAAAAATAAAAAAGGGATACATCAATAATAAAATAAGTTTTCTACGAAAAGAGGTGATTGCGACTTCAATAAGATCAAATAATATTTTTGATGGCTCAGCAACCCTTTGGCTGTTATGTTCATTTTGGTGTTTTTAACTCCTCTGGACAATTGTTAGCTAAAATTTTGTTGCAGACAAGTATTGTTAATGACTGATGGCTTAACGTAAGCTAGGTTTTTTTAAGTTCCTTCCACTTCCATTTGTAAAACTATCTAATTTTCAAATTAATTTGTTATAATTTTTAAGATTAAACTCTAGCGCTCATGAGAAAAAAAAAATTTAATTATGAGTCATATACCGTTGATGAATAGTAAAATAAATGATGAACAAGAAGATGAATATTGACGTAATTTTCAATCCGAAAATAAAGTGTTTTGTGTTATGAAATAAATGTATTAAAGAGGAGAGAGACAAAAATAGTAGTTTAGTTAAATTACTTTTCTAATAAATTAACAATGAATATTTAATCTTTAAAGAAAATGAAATGAATCTCAATCATTGAATGAAGAAACAATTACATTTTGATACTACTTGAGGAACAAAATACTCAAAAACACTACTATACAATATAGTATTATTTTGAAACATGTTAATTTTTAATTGGCTTGTACAGTTTTGCAGTCTAGTTTCTTGATTTTTCCTGCAGCCAACAACAGCTTCTCCAGAATTTTCCAAAATAAAAATACTTCAAATCTTGTTTGGCTCATAACTTTCTCATCTGATATCCAAACAATACAAGATCAACGGCATTGGATTCGTGCTCATCTCCTCTTTCTTTTGGTACTAAGATTGTTACATGCAAATCTGGCTAAATTCGGCCACCTCCAAGCTCAAGTGACATACCAATCTTCAAGTTTTCTCATAATCTACAATGCCCATGAGTTATTTTCGTGTTTTGGTTAGGTCTTGGAAAAACTTATGTTGGTAATCCTTGTTTTACTACGGCTTCTTCAAAATGAAGGAACAACTTCCAATTTGAAGGAACACCTGCAAATTTGAAGGAGCTAATTGAAAGATATGTTCTTTTAAATCTGAAGGATATGTTCCTTCAAATTTGAACGAGCTGTTCCCTCAATTTGAAGGAGATGTTCCTTCAAATTATTTCTTCTCTCAAATCAATTTTTTTTTTCAATTCAAGTTTGTGGGGTGCGTGAGCCTCACACATGTGAGTTGTGGTGGGCTTCTTAGTTTTGATTTGGTATTAAATTGTAATAATAGTAATAAATTGTAAGAAAAAAAGTGAGATAATATTTTTGGTCATACTAAAACCCACATAGTAGTTTTGTAATAATAGTAATAAATTGTAAGAAAAAAAGTGAGATAATATTTTTGGTAATACTAAGACCCACATAGCAGTTTTTGGTAAAAGCCCTTTGAATGAATCACCATCCTATGGATAAAAAAGGGGTGATTTTATTCACACCCATCAATTTGATTTTTACATCTAATTTTATTTTAAAACCCATCATCAATTTTAACTAGTTTGAATTTTATCACTACACCCATTTTGTATTCCAAAAATACCCGTTACTCAACATTGAATTTGATTTTTACACCCATTATTAATCCATATAACTTATTATTTACCAAAAGAAAAAAATTTCTTTACCAAATATTGAAGCATTGTACTCCAAGCATTTTTCTTTGAGTTTGATCTTTTTTTTAACTTGAGCTTCGAGTTTTTTTGTCGTACTACTTAACAAATTATAAGTAAACTATAGCACAAAACAAATTCAATTAATTGATATGATCAACAAAAAATAAAAATTTGTTATAATTCCTCAAAAATTCACAGCACTGACTGCAACAGCTTATCCACATCACCATCCTCACTCAAAGCTTTGACAAGCGCATTGTAACTTCAAGAAAAAAAAACTTGAAATTCTTTGGCAAAGAAGCCCAACAATGTGTCGGCTCTAGCCACTTCCTTTTCTTCGCAGTACCCCTTTACCAACGACCTGCATATTTTCAGCCATCTCTTTCATTAAGAATTCACCTTCTGCTGCTTTGTTTGTTTAATTTTCTTCTCTACCATCTCGGCTTTCAAAAGCAGTGCCTCAAATGCATAATTGCTTTCGCAGAGAAACTCAATCAATTTATAATAGATATCCAAACCAAAGACTCTTAATTCACAGCAAAATCACCGTACGCAAAACTTCAGTCAAAAACAGAAAATCCTAAAAAAAACTCGAAGACTCAACTCATACCTCAATTGAAGGATTCAAAATTTCAGTTTCACCTTCCATTCTTCATAAGTGCACTTGCTTCTGTAATGTTTGATGAACACGGCTCGGGTTATGTTGATGATGTTGGGTGTAGTGATCAATTTACTATTTTATTTAGGTCTTTAAGTGTAATTTTGGATTATGATAAAATAGTAATTTAATAAATAAAGCAAGTGATGGGTGTAAAAATTAAATTGATGGGTGTAGATAAAATCACCCATAAAAAAGAGTGTCAAATAGTGTCTCATGAACCGGACCCTTAATATATATGTGATAGTTTCTAATTAGTTTGGAACACTATAGATTATATGACTAAAGACTGAATCCATACAGGTGTTTCCACCAAAGCAAACAATGAAACACTTTTGTTCTTTGATGAAAGCTTATTAACTTATCAATATTATAGCATGTATATCTATTTACTCTTTGTATATGAAATATGAATTACACTTAAGTTTAGTCATATTATACAATAATGATTTGGCAAGTACAATAACGTTACCCTTCGTACAACACTACCTCAACTTCCCTTTGACTTCAATTGTCCCATAATTTCCATTTTTCAATTACCACTGATTAATTCGATTAGCTGTCATCCCCCAAAATTTGGAATTCATAT
Organism: Spiraea crenata; assembly: GCA_033992175.1. Lineage (NCBI taxonomy): Eukaryota > Viridiplantae > Streptophyta > Magnoliopsida > Rosales > Rosaceae > Spiraea > Spiraea crenata. The sequence continues at coordinate 1,786,856 of JAVBHV010000022.1, forward strand.
ATCCACCGCTCATTGTCAAATGTCAAGCATCCAATGTCCAGGCAGTCACTTTATTATTTGTTTTCATATACTGAAGATCCAGAATCCCAAATCAGTTTTCTAATATCACCCCCCTTTCTGTGTTTATAATTCGTTTAGAACATAGATCCATAAATATGGAAAATTTTGGGCTGCTGAAGGTTGAGCAGCCAAGGCTGCTCCACGGTCCATTTTCCCACTTTCTCTCAAATTTTTTTCATGATCGGAACTATTCACTTTATTCATTAACATGCGAAGATCATTCCAACAAAAATTCAGTCAAAACGGAGATCGTTTGGTTATCTAACTGTATGAACTATATGAACGGTATAATTAGGCATTAAATGAACTGTCGATTGTTTTACAAAGTTACATAACCAAACGATCTCCGTTTTGATTGAATTTTTGTAGAAATGAGCTTGATATATTGATGAATAAAGTGAACGGTTCCGATCATGAAAAAAATCTGAGAGAAAGTAGGAAAATGGACCCTAAAGCAGCCTTGGCTGCTCAACCTTGAGCAGCCCAAAATTTTCCCATAGTTGAGCAGCCCAAAATTTTCCCATAAATATTTCCTTCGAGGTGGACCAATGAGCAGTCTAGAATCATTTTCCTCATTGTTTTTTGGGGTTTTCCCTCATGCCCTGCACATGAAGATTTGTCTAGATTCCTGCTTACCCAAGAAAGAACATATATATTTCTCGTACAAGTAATATCCTGGTAGAAGAAACTAAATAGGGAACCTCGAGTGCACTATAAAGTGCTCTAATTAGTGGAGCTATAAGTCCCTTGATGGCCGATAACATATATTAGAATCCTTCCAAAAGTTCATATTCTACAAGTCCATTTTAGAAGTCAAATACTTGTGCTATAAATATATAGAAGGGAATAGCTTTACAAACCCAAAACAAAAATACAGGTTTTGGTTGTCTTTTTTGACCCTTACTTCCATCACACCAGAGCTGATTTCTTGAAAAAGAAACAACCAACATTGCTTTCTTGATTTCTAGTACAGCCTGTAATATCATCTCAAGCTTGTGCTCACTAAACAACAAACAAGTAGCATGTGTATAAAGATACTAATATATATGTGCTTGCAAACATTAAGGGGCTTGGTTGCCATTCTTGGTCTGACTTTGTCCAAAGAGTGAGAAAGTGGAGGAAATAGACAGGAAGAAAGATGGGAAGCTATGTTGAGGATGGAGTTCTTGATGAACCAAAGTTTCCTGGGAAGGTTCAATCAGAAATTGAAGTAACTAGTAAGTCCCCCTAAACTCCTCCGCAATTTCTCTGTTCTATGTTCTTAAACATGTTTATGCAGAGTTGGTCATGTATAGATTCCATTGAATTACATAGAATTACGAAACTTTCGTGGATTGTTAATGATTATCTGATGAAATGTTCCTGTAAGCGTACACATGCCGACAAACATGTACATTTCTATATACTAACCTGAACTATATATATGTATGTGTGTGTGTGTGTTAATGCTAAAGTTGTCTGAAAATGTTCATGACTTCTATCGAAGTGAATTATTGTTCCTTTCCTTACCGTTTGAAGAAATGCAATTAGTCTTTAGCAACTAAAAGTGAAGTAGTTTCACGATTTCACTCTGCAATGTTGTTGATTTGTTGATGCAGCAGCAGCTGATGATTCATTGAATAACAATCCAATTGAGCAAGTTAGGCTAACAGTTCCAATCACCGATGACCCTTCGCAACCTACCTTAACATTTCGAACATGGGTTCTTGGGATTATATCATGCTCGGTTCTTGCTTTTGTCAACCAGTTTTTTGGCTACCGCCAGAATCAGCTGTATGTTTCTTCAGTCTCTGCGCAAATTCTTGTCCTTCCTCTAGGGAGGTTGATGGCTGCTACCCTTCCGAGAAGAAGTGTCAGAGTCCCGTTTACAACATGGACTTTTTCATTGAATCCAGGGCCTTTCAACTTGAAAGAACATGTGTTGATTACTATATTTGCCAATTCAGGATCAAACAGCGTCTATGCTGTTAACATCACCACGATTGTTATGGCTTTCTACCACAGGAAAATGCATCCTGCAGCAGCCTTCTTGTTAGCACAGACCACTCAGGTAAACATGAACAGAAATGCAAAGTTGTTGACCAATTTTCGTCCAATTGTGTAAATTTTGTATCACAAAGTTCATGTTTAATGTTTATATTTGACAAATTTCAGATGCTTGGTTATGGATGGGCTGGACTATTCAGAAAGTACCTTGTTGACTCCCCTTACACATGGTGGCCTTCAAATCTGGTTCAAGTCTCTCTTTTCAGGTACTTTATATCATCCTCTTTCCCATCTGTCATATTGAATCAATTTAGCCACTAAAAGTAATTAGCAGTTATTGTTTTTTGAGTTTTATTCAACAAGCTTTTAACTGAATGGCAGGGCATTGCATGAAAAGGAGAAGAGACCGAAGGGAGGTCGTACTAGGCTACAGTTCTTCTTCTTGGTGTTCATATGCAGCTTTTCATACTACATCATCCCAAGTTATCTTTTCCCTTCCATATCCGCCTTCTCCTTTGTTTGCTGGATATGGAAGGACTCCATCACTGCCCAACAGATCGGTTCTGGCATGCATGGCCTTGGCATTGGCTCATTTGGCTTTGATTGGTCCACTGTTGCTGGATTCTTAGGCAGCCCTTTAGCCACTCCCGGATTTGCAACCATTAACATCTTAGTCGGCTTTGTCCTGATTGTTTACATTATCACCCCCATTGCGTACTGGAACAATGCCTATGATGCAAGGAAGTTTCCAATCTTTACCTCCCACACTTTCGATCACACTGGCCAGAACTATAATATTTCCGCGGTTCTGGATGATAAAAATTTTGATATAAACATGGTAGGGTATAACGGATACAGTAAGCTCTATCTTAGTACCTTCTTTGCCTTCAGTTATGGCTTGAGCTTTGCCACTCTAACGGCTACTATTTCACATGTTGCGCTGTTCCATGGAAGGTATCAGATTTTTCAACATCAATTTTAACTTGAGCTGAGCAATATTTCTATGTGTTATTGTTTAACTTCTTACTTGGATGTGTCATGCATCAATAGAACAATCTGGCATATGTGGAAAAAGACAACGAGCGCTGTGAGGGATCAGATTGGCGATGTCCACACCCGTCTAATGAAGAAGAACTATGATGCCGTGCCTCAGTGGTGGTTCCATGTCATCCTTGCTGCAATGGTTGCTCTTGCTATCCTTACTTGTGAAGGTTTCGGCAAACAGCTACAGCTTCCATGGTGGGGAGTTCTAATGTCTTGTGGGATTGCACTCTTTTTCACCTTACCTATCGGCATTATTCAAGCCACGACAAACCAGGTATGATCATGAACACAACATATATGAAACATTCCGATCAGTTCAGTTGAGAAAATAGCAAGTGTACTATATCGCTCAAGTAGTAATAAGAATAAGTAGAGTATCGATCCCACGAGGATTAAATGTTTTACCTATCTAATTTATTAATTTCATTGCTAATGCAAACACTAAAGTGTAGGACTAGCTTGAGTTATTGGTGAAGTTTTCTAAAACTAAAACAGTAACAAAAGACAGGAATTAAAACAGTAAATAAAGCTGCAACTTAAAGAAGAGAAATCGGCAAAGAGAGATAAAATATAAGAAGAGAAATCGGCAAAGAGAGATTAAACATAAAGAACCCTAGGGCAACGACTTCACCAGAATCAATCCAACTTAAGTCGAGATTCCAGTATACTATTAAACGCATGTCATGTTGATGGTAAAGTTCCCGAATTTACACAATACATGTGTCGTCCAGATTATTATGCATCATTCTACGTGCTAATTGACCATGTCATCTAGTACAATTAAACACACAAAAAGTCATTAAGTTTATGTGCATGTCGCCTACATCAAGGAATTTATGATATCAATTGCAAAAAGCTAAACTCAAGTTAAGCATGTCATCATCTACTATAACTTGCATCATATTAATTCAAACTAGGGTGGTAATCAGACATCTAAGTCAAATTATATAAAAGCACAACAATTGATATTCAACATGAACATAAACCTAACAGAAAACCGAAATCACAACTCAAGTATTCATGATCGGGCTACATCGAGCCCTAGCAAAAAGAACTTAAGAGTAAGGTGAAGTTAGATAAAGAGGTGTGTAGGGTAAAAGGTGAAAGGTAAGCTGCGACATTGTATGCTGCCACCCAACTCATATAGGGACTCAAAATCAAACCTAAAACAAACCATAATTCTAATTCAAAAAGGTAACTACTTCAATCACAACTCCTACTGCATCGGGGAGAACTTGACAGCACTTTTCCTAACCAATTTCGGCCTCCAGTTGGGCCTACGAAAATCCACCAAAATTTAGGCTTGTAGAACTCTGTCTCATCTTCAATTTAAGTACTCGCGGGCCTATAGAAAAAATCGGAAACACCTTTCACGATCTAATCTTCAACAACTGTGCTAATCTGTCAGAATTAGCAATTGAGCCAACATTTTGAAACTTTGAGGCAATGATCTTAAACATGTCAGCTTTCATCAAAATTTTCCGGCATCAAATCGCGTCCAAATCGCCCATCTTATGACCAAAAACGTGAAAACTGCACCTGTAGACTAATTATGTGCAAAACAAGGCAATAAGTCTTTTTAAAAATAAATCATGGCATAAAGGCAAGGAATTAAAGGGTAAAATATATGATAAATAAGCACCTAATAAATACCCCCAAACTTAAGATTTGCTATACCTCAAGCAAATAAAACACAAAAGAATAAAACAAAGACTTGAATGAAAACTTAAATAATTTGTCTTTCCATAATATTTCCTCAAAGATTGCATAAAATGCATCACTCCATAACATACCAAATATTGAATGAACACTTCAAATGATTCAAAGGTTAACAATATCGTACAAAATTATTAGATAAGAATTAAAGCAGCCAATTCAATAACCAATTCACATTTGCCAACATAACAGGTATATGCAAAACAAGTACAATAAGAATAAGATCTCTAAATGATTAATTGTAATCAACCAATAGGCTTACTCTTCATATCTTCTCCACTATTGTAGACGCATCACGGATCAAAACACGGATCAAAAGGTCTTTATATTAAGGTTGTACAGGGCTAGGGTAATGGCTATGAAAAAACGGATATAATAACAAAGATTCCCGAGAAATAAGTTTTTTTTTTTTTTGTCAAAGATATGGTGATATAGATGTGAATTTTGGCAGACGCCAATACAACATCAAGCAGTACAACGAGACAAGTCTCGACACCAATGAACAATCCGGTCTATCTAGAAAAGTTACCCACCTTGCCGCAAACACTATCAAGTGTATAGAAGCAAGCAAAGGCGAAGCAACCAACAGCTAAGTGTACAAGCACAAGACCACAATAAAGGGCATACAACAATTCAAACCCACTAAACAACCCCAAAAGACATAGGGTACAAGATTTAACAAATTAAAGCCCAACATATCCACCCTATGCACTTAAATCTGACTAAGCCAAATAAAAAAAATACAAAGAAACCTAGGCCCAAACTAAAGCCCAAGTCCAAGCTAAAACACAAAACCCTACACCCAAGGGTGTGATCTTCAGCCGCCGCCACCAAAACATCCCAAACACCATCAGAGCAGCACACGGCGGAGATCCGATGATGAAAGGAGAATTGGAGACGAGGTTGAGGACGAAGTCAAGGCCCCAAGTCGACGGCAGAGAGGAAAGTGTTGGAGGTTGAGGCGAAGGAACACCGACATCAAGATGGGGACGAAGCGAAGTGACATCGAGATTGGGGCAGCGGCGGAGGTAGGCAATCTCTGCAATGGACAGGAGGCAACCTGACGGGCTCTCAAAGAGAGAAAAATGTCTCTCACAAGGAGAGGGCTCTCACCATGGAGAGAGATCTCAGTTCTTTAGCTGAAATGGCACCTTTTCAACTCTACACCTATCAAACTTCACCTGTGATGGCTCTCACAAGGAGAGGGGGAGACAGAGCAACGGGACTAAAACTATTTGGCCGGCCGACCCCAAGCCAAGGCAAGGGGCCGGCGGCTGTGAAGTTTTCTACTTTCTCTCTCTCTAGCGGCAAAGTGTGTTTTTTTCGTAGTTGACAACTACTTAAGGATGCACTTTCTTATCAACAAAGTCCTTTCCCGAGAAATAAGTTGAACTATTCTAAAATATGGTAATTTCCAAATAGTATGACTATTTTTAAACACCCAAGTCCCATTTAAAATATGTGCCCAAAAACCATAAAACTAAATTCCTTTCATGTATTCAGGATACAATAAAACAAAACAAACCCCCTTGCCAAAAGTTAACTTTCTTTTCCTCATTTTGATTTTTTTTCTTTTTCTTTTTTCACGGCAGCTTCCTCTTTTTTTCCTCTGTGACTTTTGTTGTTGTTGCCGCACCCTTCCTAAATGTCCAAAATAAGACTCTAAATATCTATATAGTCCAAAAAAGATATTAAATATCTATATAGTCCAAAATCAATTTAAAGTTGATGTCAACTCAGCAAAAGTAACTAACTCTCATTCACGGATGTCATCTTTCTCTCTCCTATTTTTTTTTTCAATTTTTTTGTTTCTCTAAATTAATCATAACTTTTGATATAGAAGTCGTAATAAAAATTCATTTTCACCAATGGATTCGTAGAAGTGAGATCTACTTTTTAAGATCCATATTGAATATTTTTTTCGTTACTTTTGAATGCAGAGACAGTCAAGTATCTCTGCAGAGACAGTCAAGTGTCTCTGCAGTGATAGTCATGCTACAGACACAGTCAAGTGTCTCTACAGTGATAGTCATATGTCTCTACGGACACAGTCATAGTCAAGTGTCTCTACAGAGACAGTCAAGTGTCTACTAAACAAAAAAACTAGAAAATATACTGAGACATTTAAGTGTCTCTATAGAAACAAGTAGTCATTTGTCTTTGCAGAGACACTTGAATTTGGTGTCTCTGCATTCAAAACTAACGAAATATTGTCTGTGAAAAAATGCTCAATATGGATCTCAAAATGTAGATCTCACTTATACGAATCTATTGGCGAAAACGAATTTTTATCACGACTTCTATATCAAAAGTTATCATTAATTTAGAGAAACAAAATAATGAAAAATAGGAGAGAGAAAGATAAAAAGGTTGTTATGCCGTTTGTTTTAACTAAATCAAAGCTTGATAAAAAAAATGAAAGCTGACCAATAAAATTCTGATACATTAACAATTTGGACATTTTGTATATTATAATAAAGTATTTTATTTTTTAAATATTAAGACTCTAATCTAGTACTTTTTAGATATTCATTCTTTTTATATTCTCTTTTTTTTCTCTTCTCCTTTTTCGTACACTATTCCCACATAAATTCCGAGATCTTCCCTTTTTTTCAAAACAAAATAGAAATATCCCACTAATTCAAATCCATATAATCCAACATTGTTTCTCAGGAATTTACACAATATCCGTGTCGTCCAGATTATCATGCATCTTTCTACATGCTAATTGACTATGTCATCTAGTACAATTAAACACACAAAAAGTCATGAAGTTCTTTGGATACTTTTGTAAAACCACACAAACCCTAGTGCATGTCGTCTACATCAAGGAATTTATGATATCAATCGCAAGAAGCTAAACTCAAGTTAAACATGTCGTTTACTATAACTTGCATCAGATTAATTCAAACTATGATGGTGATCAGACATCTAAGTCAAATTATATAAAATCACAGCAATTAATATTCAACATGAACATAAACTTCATAGAAAACCGAAATCACAATTCAAGTATTCATGATCGGGCTATATCGAGCCCTAGCAAAAAGAACTTAAGAGTAAAGTAAAGTTAGATAAAGAGGCGTGTAGGGTAAAAGGTGAAAGGTAAGCTGCGGCAGTGCATGCTGCCACCCAACTTATATAAGGACTAAAAATCAAACCTAAAACAAACCCTAATTCAAATTCAAAAAGGTAACTACTTCAATCACAACTCCTATTGCATCGGGGAGAACTTGACAACACTTTTCTTGACCAATTTCGGGCTCCAGTTGGGCCTGCAAATATCCACCAAACTTTGGGCTTGTAGAACTCTGTCTCATCCTCAATTTAAGTACTCGCGGGCCTACAGCAAAAATCAGAAACACATTTAACGATCCAATCTTCCACAGCTGGACAAATCTGTCAGGATTAGCAATTGGGCCAACTTGGAAATTCAATATAAAATAAATGGCCAAAGGGAAAAATTTGAAACTTTGAGGCAATGATCTTCAATATGTCGGCTTTCATCACAAATTTTCCAGCATCAAATCACGTCCAAATCGCCATCTTATGACCAAAAAAGTGCAAACTGCACCTGTAAAGAGATTATGTGCAAAACAAGGCAATAAGTCATTTTTAAATTAAATCATGGCATAAAGGCAATAAATTAAAGGGTAAAATATATGATAAATAAGCATCTAACCAGTTCTCTGCATAATTTGCAAGTTTTCTTTTTCAAATTAAGTCTCAATTCTTAATCTTATTGTGTTAATTATGCAGCAACCGGGGCTTAATGTTATCACAGAGCTAATTATTGGATACATATACCCCGGGAAGCCTCTTGCTAATGTGGCTTTCAAGACCTATGGACACATCAGCATGTCACAAGCACTCATGTTTCTAGGTGACTTCAAACTAGGCCACTACATGAAGATCCCTCCCAAGTCCATGTTTTTCGTTCAGGTATAATGACACTACACCTGCTAGCTTATGTCAAAACATCAAGCATATATATGCTCTGAATAAAATTTCCTGCTAGCTTCTGTCAAAACATCAAGTATGTATGTGCTGTGAATAAAACTATTAAATCACTTATATCGGTTTCCCATTTTGCATTTTCAGCTAGTTGGAACTGTAGTAGCTTCAAGTGTTTACTTTGGCACATCTTGGTGGCTACTTACCTCAATCGTGCACATCTGCGATCCAACAAACTTGCCTGAGGGAAGTCCCTGGACATGTCCTGGAGATGATGTGTTCTACAATGTCTCAATCATATGGGGAGTCATAGGACCCCTCAGGATGTTCGGCAGCAAAGGCGTATACCCGGATCTGAACTGGTTTTTCCTTATTGGATTGCTTGCACCTGTCCCTGTTTGGTTCCTCGCGAAAAAATTCCCCAACCAGAAGTGGATCAAGCTCATCAACATGCCTGTCATTCTCGGAGCAACTGCTACAATGATGCCGCCTGCCAGAGCTGTGAACTACATAACATGGCTGACAGTTGGGATTTTCTTCAACTTCTATGTGTACAAAAGGCACAAGGGGTGGTGGGCTAGGCATAACTATATTTTGTCTGCTGCTTTGGATGCTGGTGTGGCCTTCACAGCAGTTCTTCTCTACTTCACTCTTCAGTCCAAGGATATACAAGGGCCCGGATGGTGGGGTCTCGAAGCGGATGACCATTGCCCGTTGGCCTCGTGCCCCACGGCCCCTGGTGTAGTTGCCAAAAGCTGTCCAGTTCTCTGAGATGTGTTTCAAAACCCTCCAACAATGTTTTCCAATGTTATGGTGCGATATCATATAGGCCAGTTATGGCAGATTGTTAAAAGTTATAGGAAGTTGTACAGTTGATTAATTAGTTTGAATTACCTTCCATCTATAGACTCTGGTTTTAGTCTTTTCTAGTTTGAAACCAGTGAATGGGAAGCGTGTTAATACTTAGAGTAGACTTGCATGTTGTTGTAGCTAGATGCATATAAAGGATTGCCACGTTATGGGTTTCCAAATTTAGATTTTGTCTTTGACCATTGCTCCATCACACCAGAAAGTAGCCCCAAAAACCGGGTCTTGAAAGAGCATTGTCATTCGGACCACATTTTTTTTTTTCTCACTTGTTCAGATCTCCACTAGAAGTGCGATAAGCGGACTTTCAGGTCTACAGCCTAAGACGAAGGCGTCCCAGGAGCGAAGTCTCATTTCGATATTGAAATTATTGGTAAGTAACAATATATAGTCAATCGTAGTTACTCCTTATATCTACCTGGATTTCCATGTTGTCTTCTAAACATGTTTATGATCATAAAAGAATGTGCTATCCAGGAATTGTCATTCTTTTTCCAGAGAAATGCAGTACTTTAGCATCTTAATCCACCAGTTAACTATGCTGTCAAATGCTTTCTTCATTGCTAACAGATGATGAAGTGAATGACCGCCCAATTGAACAGTCCAATCACAGATGACTCCTCAGGCCCAACCATGACCTTTAGGACATGGGTTCGAGGCCCCTTAGGCCATCTTTAGCAGTAGAATTTAGGAGTAGGTTAAATACTATTAGCCTCTTTTTTTTGTCAAAAATCGTTTTTAGCAATGACATGGCTAAATGGCTAAAGGGCCACAAAATGGGTTAAAGGGCCAAAGGGGTGGCTATGGGTAGCCCTTTAGCCAGCCCTCTTTGTGGAGCCCACCAAGCACTAATGCAGCCCAAATCCATTTTTAATTGTAATCTGTCAAATCTTTTTTGTCCATGTGGCAGCCTCTTAAAGATGAAGTCAGAAGAGCCACGTTCCAAAAAGTTGCTCAGGTATAAAAAAGTAATAAAATATTAGAAGAGTATGAAATTTAGCCCCTTATCATTAAAGAAGGTAGAATTTAACCATACCTCAAATTATAAAAAACTATTTTCTAGAGGGATAAATTTTAGCCAATGAGACATTTAGCCTCTTTATCACTAGAGATGGCCTTATCATGCACCACTCTTGCTTTTATGAACCAACTTTTTGGTTACCGCCAAAACCAGCTCTTTATTTCTTCAGTCTCTGCCCAAATTGTTGTCCTCCCTCTAGGGAAGTTGGTGGCTGCAACTCTTCCTAAAACACGATTTCAACTCCCCTTCACGAAACGGTCATTTTCGTTCAGTCCGGGGCCGTTCACTGTGAAAGAACATGTTTTGATCACCATATTTGCCATCTAGGTTGATCAAATTGAACCTTATTTAGTATTAAATCAATAGTTATAAATAAACCATGATTTAATAGAAAGAAAATGCATAGGCACATTTTAAAAAGAACATGTACTACATCTCTTACCCATGCTCTATTTCATATATTTAAAATAAAATTTTATGGGAGTTGTGTTTGAGGCAACTTTTCACCCTCGTGATGTTTTAATGGGCTAAATTTTTTGACCCAACTGTGCTCATGTCATGCTTGTCCAATTTCCTACTCATTCAAATAATACCTCTGCTTATTGATCACCTATGCTTAGAGGTGATTTTCGGACGGATCAGATCAGAAATAAGGGTTCCAACTTCCTTTCCAAAATATTTGGAATGAAAATTTCTTTCCAAATTCATAATTTTTGGAAATCAGAAATATTTCGGAATATTTAGGATCAGAATGATGTCGGAAATTTCTAAAATATTTTGAAACTTTTAGGCTTTCAAGGTGAAATGAGATAAAATTATATAACTACTACGCTTACAAGTTGAACACATAAGCCAAAGTAAAAAATAAATGATGTTCACGAGTAAGAATGACCGAAATGGAAGTAAATATGGTTGACTATAAAGTATACAATAAGTAAATTACTAGAAAGCATATAGAATGTATGCCATTCTTTTATCTGAGGAGGTTCAAGATAATTTCAATATGAACTCATATAACTCGCAAATTTGACCCATTTTAAACAAGCCGAGTCAATTTTTAAAATATAAAGCTCGGACCGAATTGAGCTTATTTTGAAATAGAACAAGTCAAGTTAGACTCCACTAAAAATATAAACGACTTGACTTGTGCCCAACCCAAGTTTCTCTAGAACTGTCCCGTTGTTGATTAATTGTTACTTCAGAAGTGTCTTATTTCTCAAATTTTTGGGTGGGTTTTGTTTGGTTTTGATGATTTAGATTGGTTTTGATGATTTAGATTGGTGGGGGTTGATGTTGTTCAGGTTGTTCCATTTTCTTCCTTCAAATCCAATTGAGATTTAACACATTACTTTACGCAACGGGATAGTTGCGACCCCCATGGGAAGAAACAAGGCGTCTCAACTTCATCAGAGGCTATGGCGTTAGTCGGCGCCAACTTTGATGTACAAAAGGAGGTGTGGGATGCACAGATCCAGGAGGTCCAGTCCACCGTGACCCAACTCTCCACAAACCAAGGCGAAGTGCAGGCGGGGTTGGCGGCGATGTTGCTAGCCATTGATGTCTCGGGCAGCAGCGTTCAACCCATCTTATGTTGCTTGACTTCAAACATATTTATATATTTTTTTTACCGTTTAGACGAGGCTGAGCGAAAGTTGGAGGACTTGGGGGAAAGACAAAAGGCACGTCACATCAGCAATAAAATAAGTTTGCCCTTTATTTAATCTTCTTCCAATTCATGTTTACACAATAACATTGACTAATTACTCACTTCGCTGCTTAGTCGAAATGAACTATGCAATTCATTGTTAGTAAGGTTTTCGAAATTTCTGTGGGACCTATACGTATTCAACCTCATGGCCTTTTTTCTTCATCCATCAGGAAACAAAGTGCATCCTGTGATCTTGTATGGCCCCGGAGTTGTTGGAGTACATGTCACAATATACATTCCGAATGACTTTCCCATTGCTAATGTTTGATGATACTCTAATTTGCACAAGTTCAAAGATCGCACAACAAACAATTATTCAATGTCAATACAATGAAAGCTTTTTCCCTTTGAATTGAATGCTTTAGCTAGTAAAGCAAGTGAATTTACACCTAAATCTTACCGAAACATTCATAGTAATGCAAGCGGGCGTGTTACCCGATTCTTCTAAACTTTGCATGGTATCACAGCCTATCAATTTGCAACGATCAACTATTTAACTTCAGCTCCACTAATAGAGAGTTTCAATTATAGCTTCTTTGGATTGGTGAGCTTTTGTATCTTGCAACATAGTGATAGTTCAGTTTCTTCGTATCTTAGCACAGTACATTTCCAAAGTACCATTATGGCAATGATAAAGAGAAAGTCAAGTTACTGGGCCACCAAGAGCAAAGGCCCGTGAAGTCATCAAGGAAGGCCCTTTTGAAGTTTAGAGAGTATTGGCGAAGTCAGGCCAACTCAGAAAGAGGTGGAACACTCCCAAATTGAGCACTTTCACACCACCTTCTTACGACCAACTTTTGATCCAACATGTACTTTATACGAAGGCTTTTAGTCCGCCCCCCATATGTTGACCAAACAAAAAGTCTGCCCCAATATGAACAGTAGCACGTGTAATGGAATGCACATATGCAAAAGCAAATGTTTTGTCCCCAGAGATGGATCGCCAATCCAAAAGTTAGATAAGATAACCTTTACAAGCGTGACCATTGCAAACTTCAAAAATAAAGCAGGACCATCAAGTGTGACAATCATTGTCATCATTGACATCGTATCGTAAACCACTCATCAATTTCACCAACACTTATTGGCATTCATGTGTAAGAATCAACAATCGTATCTCCTCAATCCCTTCAACCACTTTGTCTTTGCCGCAAAGGATAAAGTTTGCACAGATGGGCTGTCAGCACTCAACACTCAGTTGTAGCAATCAACCCAATTCGGCCTAATCAAAAAGGACAATTCTATGCTGCTGAGCATTGTGCACCCCATGGCTTATGAATTGCTCTGTTACGGCTTTGTTGCTTTACATGAGCCACCATTTGAATCAATCACGTCGTATCGTTTTCATAATCTAATAAATATAATACATGTAAAAAAATCAATCAAATTTGGGATAATATATAAACAGCAGAATTATACGTAAAAATTGTTATTTATATATTTGGTGCATTTCGATAGTCAAATGATTTTAAATTTAATGGATTTTTTACATACATAATTTCTTCTATACAAATTATAATGAAGATGATGAACAATATCTTATCTCATGTAAGAGAATAAGCTGCAACTGAGAATTTCAGCAGCCAAGAGCTGCACGACGCTCCTCAGCATAGAATTGTCCAATTAAACAAGTGTTGAACCTTGACCACAATTTTCATACCCTAAAATATCGAAACCCACTTACAAATTACAATTGGTGATTTGTTTGGCGTGACAGATTATATACATCTACGACTTTATCTTTTTCATAATGAGAGACAGAAATAAGTTAAATGGGGGTATTCAATTGTTGTTACAAGATATTTTCCCCACTTCAAAGATTAGCGATGCAATTAAGAAGACAAATTTTCTCCGTTCGATAAGCCTGTATGAAAGCTGGAGTCAGCCAATGGGGCACCCAGCACTGAGCCATTGACCCACCAAGTGAGCCATATAGATAGTGACATGCCTTAATACATTTCACACTTGACCGGATAATGAGTAGGCTGACCCTTAGCCATATGTGATATGTCGGCTCCAATGTTAGTCAGCAGTAGCATGTGAATTTGTTTAATTATTTACGGAAAAATTATTCTTATTTTGGCTACTTGGTACGTACATGCAAGTTGAGACAGACATATCATTTTAAAGACCAGGGCCGAGAAAGACCCGGGGGCCTTCCATTTTCTTGATTGTGGAATCTTTGGCGTGCGCTGCTTGTCCAATAAAGTATATGACGAAGGCATATCCAAATTTTGAAATTTGAAGTCGTTTCTATACTATCGACTAGCAATTTGTTTAGTGATCACTTTTTTTTCTTTATATTCAAAAAAGTTCTAAGTTAGCAAGATCCAGTCTCGTTAAAAAACAAATACGAAATTGATAAATTGGCTTAATATGAGTGTGTAGATATTAGGGGTCTTTTTCATGGTGATAGATGCAAGTAGTAGACTAGCTCGTATGAGCAAGTGTGAACATCTATTTTTTTGTACTGTTTTGTTTGAATAAATTAAGCTAGAAGAACTATTGTGTAGTAGAAATTTCAACGGATACGAGAGATCAATGAGGCTTCAAATCATTTGGTCCACAGTATCAAGAAAACTAACTTCACATGAATGTTACATCTAACGCCTCGCATTGCCTACTTAATTCGAAAGAGACTGAGAACAACAAGATCACTTTTTTCTCACTTGCAATGAATATCAATATCATACAGATATTGTCATTTGTCATCTATATAAAACACCCAGATTTATACTTTTTCTCACTCCAATTTTTGGCTTATTCTAAGTAGTTCAGATCATGTTTCTTCTTTAGGTACACGAGATTCCACCTCGAAATTTCATGTGAAATCATACATGCTGTTAACCACTCGACTATACATATACATTATGTAGATCATCTTGTTAAGAGTCTCAAAGATTATGATCACCTCTTAACTTTTTTGTCGTCCTACGGTACCCAAGAGTGGTCGTAAGACTTTAAGACTCTAACCAAACTAAATGGTTAAAAATGAGTAAATTATGTGGCTAATAGCATTATTTTGATCCGTTAAAGATCTTTTAGCTATATATATGGATAATTTTTGGCTACTCAAATCTTATCTTTCACCCTTTCTTTTGACATATATCATAATCAGGACCGTTCATTTTATTGATTATATACATAAGATCATCCCTACTAAAAATCACTTAAATCCAAGATCGTTTGGTCATCTAACATTGAAAAACATATGAACGCTACAATTAGACCTCAAACGAACCGTCCAAATTATTCACATAGTTAGCTAACCAAACGATTTCGGATTTGAGTGATTTTTTGTAGGGATGATCTTATGTGTATAATCAATAAAATGAACGGTTCCAATCACGATACATGTCAACCGAAAAAGTGAAAGATAAGATTTGAGGCTACTCAAGCTTGAGTAGCCAAAAATTGTTCTATATATATATATACAATCATCCATGTTTGGGAAAAGGGTGTGTCCCTTACACCCTATATATATATATATATATATATATATATATATATATATATATATATATATATATATATATAATAAATAAGATTCTCATGACGAACCATTCTCTTATTTGATATATGAAATTTACGAGCAAATTTTACATAGATGATTGTCAATAAACACAAACAGGTCAATTGATCATATATACTGAAAACCAAACCAATTAAAAGACAAGATGAAAGTTGGTTTGACAACTGCCAAATATTTGGAAACCTTTTTTTAAAATATATTTGGAAATCTTCTTTTCCTATATCAAGTTGCATTCATCACGTTACCTATCCCAATTTAAAGGTTTGGGCCATAGCCATTGGTTTCTTGAAAAAACCAACTTGTGCATACCGCCATGGTTGAATTTGTTAATTGCCGAGTCCAGCTACATCATACCAAAGTTTGTGTGCCGCAAAATCTACACAGAAAACGAGAAACAAGTAAGCCAGTATAGGCATGGTATTGATTTGCGCATCAAACTGTGCAGCCAATATTCTTTGTCTAAGGAAAGCGCTAGAGAGGAAAATGACAGGCTACGTGGGGGATGGGCTTTCCCAAGACAAAGTTGCCGGCTGGGAAGGTTTCGATCCACCGTTGAAATAACAAATGATGCACTTGGCGTGAAGCTCGCACGCATCAAGTATTAAAAGCCACTTGGTATATCCCTTGAATTTATAGTAACTGCGCAGTCGATGCCGTTAGCAAGCAGCATGGCAGGAGCAGAATAAGGTTTCTATAGTTTTTTAGTCATCTGCAATAATGTAATAGGAATTGTTTTCACATCAATTGGAATCTATTGAGTGTTACTTTTGGATAGGATATATATATGACTACATTTCAATTCTGTCATAATCTCGATGGAGTCATGGGCAAGAGTCATCCACGTTTGAATAGCCACAATCTCCCATCACCACAATTGCTACCCTCCAAAACAAGGAGGAGAAAGATTACATCAAGTTTTTTTTTTTTTTTCCGTTACTAAAAAATGATACATAACAAATTTATAATAATTTATTACGTACATAATAATTTCTAATTAGTTTGGAACACTCATACAGCGATAGATTGAATTCATACAACTGTTTCTCCCAAACAGACAATGAAACACTTTTGTTCTTTGATGAATACTTAATAACTTATCACTATTATAGCACGTATACCTATTTTTACTCTTTGTAGATGAAATATGAACTGCACTTAAATTAGTCACGTTATATTATATAATAATGATATGGCGAGTCCAATATATGGCGAGTCCAATAATGTTACCCTTCAGTACCACACTACCTCAACTTCCCTTGACTTAAACGTTATAATGGCTTTCAATTGTCCCATAATTTCAATTTTTCAACTACCACTGATCAATTTGCTTAGCTGTCATCCCCCAAAAGTTGGGATCCATATCCACCGCTCATTGTCAAATGTCAAGTATCCAATGTCCAGGATTTCACTTTATTATTGTTTTCATATACTGAAGATCCAGAATCCCAAATCAATGGCAACACTTGTTAAAAAATAAGAATCCCAAATCAATAAATATTTCCATCAAATATTTCCTTTTCTGTGTTTATAATTTGTTTAGAACATAGATCCATAAATATTTCCTTCAAGGGGGACCAATGAGCAGTCTAGATTCATTTTCCTCATTGTTTTTTCCCTCATGCCCTGCACATGGAGATTTGTCTAGATTCCTGCTTACCCAAGAACATACATATTTCTCATACAAGTAATATCCCGGTAAAAGAAATCAAATTGGGAACCTCGAGTGCACTATAAAGTGCTATAAGTCCCTTGATAGCCGATAACATGTATTTAGAATCCTTCCAAAAGTTCATGTTCTACAAGTCCATTTTTAGAAGTCAAATACTTGTCCTATAAAATATATAGAAGGGAATACCTTTACAAATCCAAAACAAAAATACAGGTTTTGGTTGTCTGTTTTTGACCCTTACTTCCATCACACCAGAGCTGGTTTCTTGAAAAAGAAACAACCAACATTGCTTTATTGATTTCTAGAAGTACAGCCTGTAATGTCATCTCAAGCCTGTGCTCACTAAACAACAAACAAGTAGCATGTGTATAAAGATACTGATATGTGCTTGCAAACATTGAGGGGACTGGTTGCCATTCTTGGTCGATAACTTGGTCCAAAGAGTGAGAAGTGGAGGGGATAGACAGGAAGAAAGATGGGAAGCTATGTTGAGGATGGAGTTCTTGATGAACCAAAGTTTCCTGGGAAGGTTCAATCAGAACTTGATGTAACTGGTAAGTCCCCCTAAACTCCTCTGCAATTTCTCTGTTCTACGTTCTTAAACATGTTTATGCAGAGTTGGTCATGTATAGTTTCCATTGAATTACATAGAATTACGAAACTTTCGTGGATTGTTAATGTTTATCTGATGAAATGTTCTTGTAACTGTACACATGCCGACAAACAGGTACATTTCTATATACTAACCTGAACTATATATATGTCAATGCTAAAGTTGTCTGAAAATGTTCATGCCTTTTATCAAAGTGAATTATTGTTCTTTTCGTTAAAAAGTACTCTTACTGTGTGAAGAAATGCAATTAGTCCATAGCAAGTAAAGGTGAAGTAGTTTCAGAATTTCACTCTGCAATGTTGTTGATTTGTTGATGCAGCAGCTGCTGATGATTCATTGAATGACAATCCAATTGAGCAAGTTAGGCTAACAGTTCCAATCACCGATGACCCTTCGCAACCTACCTTAACATTTCGAACATGGGTTCTTGGGATTATATCATGCTCGGTTCTTGCTTTTGTCAACCAGTTTTTTGGCTACCGCCAGAATCAGCTGTATGTTTCTTCAGTCTCTGCGCAAATCCTTGTCCTTCCTCTAGGGAGGTTGATGGCTGCTATCCTTCCGAGAAGAAGTGTCAGAGTCCCGTTTACAACATGGACTTTTTCATTGAATCCAGGGCCTTTCAACTTGAAAGAACATGCGTTGATCACTATATTTGCCAATTCAGGATCAAACAGCGTCTACGCTGTTAACATCATCACGATTGTTATGGCTTTCTACCACAGGAAAATGCATCCTGCAGCTGCCTTCTTGTTAGCACAGACCACTCAGGTAAACGTGAACAGAAATGCTTAGTTTTTGACCAATTTTTTCGTCAAAGTGTGTAAATTTTGTATCACAAAGTTCATGTTTAATGTTTATGTATGACAAATTTCAGATGCTTGGTTATGGATGGGCTGGACTATTCAGAAAGTACCTTGTTGACTCCCCTTACATGTGGTGGCCTTCAAATCTGGTTCAAGTCTCTCTTTTCAGGTATCTTACATCATCCTCTTTCCCATCTGTCATATTGAATCAATTTAGCCACTAAAAGTAATTAGCAGATATTGTTTTTTGAGTTTTATTCAACAAGCTTATAACTGAATGGCAGGGCATTGCATGAAAAGGAGAAGAGACCGAAGGGAGGGCGTACTAGGCTACAGTTCTTCTTCTTGGTGTTCATATGCAGCTTTTCATACTACATCATCCCAAGTTATCTTTTCCCTTCCATATCCGCCTTCTCCTTTGTTTGCTGGATATGGAAGGACTCCATCACTGCCCAACAGATCGGTTCTGGCATGCATGGCCTTGGCATTGGCTCATTTGGCTTTGATTGGTCCACTGTTGCTGGATTCTTAGGCAGCCCTCTAGCCACTCCAGGATTTGCAACCATTAACATCTTAGTCGGCTTTGTCCTGATTGTTTACATTGTCACCCCCATTGCTTACTGGAACAATGCCTATGATGCAAGGAAGTTTCCTATCTTTACCTCCCACACTTTCGATCACACTGGCCAGAACTATAACATTTCCGCAGTTCTGGATGATAAAAATTTCGATATAAACATGGTAGGGTATAATGGATACAGTAAGCTCTATCTCAGTACCTTCTTTGCCTTCACTTATGGCTTGAGCTTTGCCACTCTAACAGCTACTATTTCACACGTTGCGCTGTTCCACGGAAGGTATGAGATTTTTCAACATGAATTTTAACTTGAGCTGAATAATACTTCTATGTTTCATTGTTTAACTTCTTCCTTGTATGTGTCACGCACCAATAGAACAATCTGGCAAATGTGGAAAAAGACAACAAGTGCTGTGAGGGATCAGATTGGCGATGTCCACACCCGTCTAATGAAGAAGAACTATGATGCAGTGCCTCAATGGTGGTTCCATGTCATCCTTGCTGCAATGGTTGGTCTTGCTATCTTTACTTGTGAAGGATTCGGCAAACAGCTCCAGCTTCCATGGTGGGGAGTTCTAATGTCTTGTGGGATTGCACTCTTTTTCACCTTACCTATCGGCATTATTCAAGCCACAACAAACCAGGTATGATCATGAACACAACATATATGAAACATTACGATCAGTTCTCTGCATAATTTGCTGCAAGTTTTCTTTTCAAAGAAAGTCTCAATTCTTAATCTTATTGTGTTCATTATGCAGCAACCGGGGCTTAATGTTATCACAGAGCTAATTATTGGATACATATACCCTGGGAAGCCTCTTGCTAATGTGGCTTTCAAGACCTATGGATACATCAGCATGTCACAAGCACTCATGTTTCTAGCTGACTTCAAATTAGGCCACTACATGAAGATCCCTCCCAAGTCCATGTTTGTCGTTCAGGTATAATGACACTACACCTGCTAGCTTATGTCAACATCAAGTATATATATGCTCTGAATAAAACTACCTGCTAGCTTCTGTCAAAACATCAAGTATGTATGTGCTGTGAATAAAACTATTAAATCACTTGTATCGGTTTCCATTTTGCATTTTCAGCTAGTTGGAACTATAGTAGCTTCAAGTGTCTACTTTGGCACATCTTGGTGGCTACTTACCTCAATCGTGCACATCTGCGATCCAACAAACTTGCCCGAGGGAAGTCCCTGGACATGTCCTGGAGACGATGTGTTCTACAATGCCTCAATCATATGGGGAGTCATAGGCCCCCTCAGGATGTTCGGCAGCAAAGGAGTCTATCCTGATTTGAACTGGTTTTTCCTTATCGGGTTGCTTGCACCCGTCCCTGTTTGGTTCCTCTCGAAAAAATTCCCCAACCAGAAGTGGATCAAGCTCATCAACATGCCCATCATTCTCGGAGCAACTGGAGGTATGCCGCCTGCTAGGGCTGTGAACTACATAACATGGCTGACAGTTGGGATTTTCTTCAACTTCTATGTGTACAAAAGGCACAAGGGGTGGTGGGCTAGGCATAACTATATTTTGTCTGCTGCTTTGGATGCTGGTGTGGCCTTCACAGCAGTTCTTCTCTACTTCACTCTTCAGTCCAAGGATATACAAGGGCCCGGATGGTGGGGTCTCGAAGCGGATGACCATTGCCCATTGGCTACGTGCCCCACCGCCCCTGGTGTAGTTGCCAAAGGCTGTCCAGTTCGCTGAGATGTGTTCCAAAACCCTCCAACAAAGAGTGCCAATGTTATGGTGCAATATCATATAGGCCAGTTATGGCAGATTGTTAAAGTTATAGAAAGATGTACAGTTGATTAATTAGCTTGAATTACCATCGATAGACTCTGATTTGTCTTACGTAGTTTGAAATGGGAAAAGCGTTAATACATAGTACACTTGCTTGTGGTTGTAGCCATTACATAAATGTCAAGTTAGTTAAGCATGATGCAGTTTGCTAAAGTCATTAGTATCAAATTTCCATGATGTCAAAACTCACTAATTAGATGCACATTAAGGATTGCCACGTTATATGTTTCCAAATTTAGATTTTTTTGTCTTTTGACCATTGTTCCTTCACACCAGAAATTAGCCCCAAAAACCAGGGTCTTGAAAGAGCATTGTCATTTGGACCACATTTTTTTTCTCACTTGTTCAGATCTCCACTGGAAGTGCGATAAGCGGACTTTCAGTTCTACATAATAAGTCTTGACCAAAAAAAAAGTTCTACATAATAAGTGGTCAGTAAGGTCATAAGCAACTATGTTTTAACCAACTCATTTCTTCGTTCTATGTAGACGTTGAAAAGCTTGGTGTTCTTTCAAAGAGAGTAAAGTAGGCAAAGAAAGATGACAGCCTATGACGAAGGCGTCCCAGGAGCAAAGTCTCATTTCGACATTGAAGTTATTGGTAGATAACAATATACTGTATAGTCAATAGTAGTTGCTCCTTATATCTATCTGGATTTTCATTTTTGTCTTCTTAAAATGTTTCTGATCATAAAAGAATATGCTTTCCAGGAATTGTCATTCTTTTTCGGAGAAATGCAATACTTTAGCATCTTAATCCACCAGTTAACTAATGCTGTCAAATGTTTTCTTCATTGGTAACAGATGAAGAAGTGAATGACAGCCCAATTGAGCAAGTCAGGTTAACAGTTCCAATCACAGATGACCCCTCAGAGCCAACCATGACCTTTAGGACATGGGTTCTAGGCCTCTTATCATGCACCACTCTTGCTTTTATGAACCAATTTTTTGGTTACCGCCAAAACCAGCTCTTTATTTCTTCAGTCTCTGCCCAAATTGTTGTCCTCCCTCTAGGGAAGTTGATGGCTGCAACTCTTCCCAAAACGCGATTTCAACTTCCCTTCACGAAACGGTCATTTTCGTTTAATCCGGGGCCGTTCATTATGAAAGAACATGTCTTGATCACCATATTTGCCAACTCCGGATCAAACAGTGTGTATGCAGTTAACATCATTACCATTGTCAAGGCTTTCTACCACAGAGATATTCATCCTATGGCAGCCTTCTTGTTGTCTCTAACCACTCAGGCAAGTTTCTAGAAAAAACTTTGATTGAATCACTTGTATAAGTGACACCAAAATGTGGAAAAACACTCGTATATGATTTTGGCATGTTGGATGAATGTGTAAATGTTTCTACATTCTGTTTTTGGATGTGGGTGAAATTTTTCAGATGCTTGGATATGGATGGGCTGGCTTATTCAGAAGATTCCTTGTTGACTCCCCTTACATGTGGTGGCCTTCAAATCTGGTCCAGGTCTCTTTATTCAGGTACTTCAATCTCCACCCTGTTTCCCATTTGTCAAATACAATCAAGATTACTCTTGTAACTCATGTAGTTACGAACTTTCACTACTAGCATTTGAAGTTCTACTTGATTCTCTCTTGCAAACCCACAGCTTGTATATCGAAACACATGATTAATTCTAGCTACTTCAAATTGATCTGGCTGTCTTCAAGTTTTTTTCTCTTTCTTGTGCACGCTTGTGAAGCAAGTTAACCAATTAGAACTTGAAATGGTAGGGCATTGCATGAAAGGGAAAAGAGACCTAAAGGAGGCCACACAAGAATGCAGTTCTTCCTCATTGTTTTCATAGCCAGCTTTGGTTACTACATCATCCCAAGTTACTTCTTCCCCTCCATCACAGCTCTTTCCTTTGTTTGCTGGATTTGGAAAGACTCCATTACAGCGCAACAGATTGGTTCCGCCCAGAAGGGCCTTGGAATCGGATCTTTTGCCCTCGATTGGTCAACAGTTGCTTCCTTCTTGGGCAGTCCCTTAGCATACCCTGGTTTTGCAGTCATAAATATGTTGATTGGTTTTGTTATGATCTTTTACATCATCACCCCCATTGCGTATTGGACTAACACATATGATGCGAAGAAGTTCCCATTCTTTTCATCTCACACTTTTGATTCCGATGGCCAGACCTATAATGTTTCTAGGGTTCTTGATCAGAAGACTTTTGATATTAATCTCAAGGAGTATGACAGCTACAGTAAACTTTACCTCAGTACCTTCTTTGCCCTTGGCTATGGATGGGGTTTCCCCCTCTCACCCACTTTCTCTACTCTTTGGAAATTTCTTCTATAAAATCCTTTTTTTCCTTCCCCCTTAAGAATCTTGAGTTTGGTCATTTATGAAGGCATGTGTTGTTTGGCGTGTTTTCAAAAGGGCTAAAGGTTTTTGCGGGGCTATAATCACTTCCCTCGAGAAACATATGGAGGGTGGTTCTCCTGAAATTTTATGCCTTTCAAAATCATTCCCAAAGCATTCCCAGACGGGCCTAAATCACTGACCATGATCAAAATTGGAACTTAATCTAACACTAGGCTAACTGTATAGCAAAAAGAATCTTATTTAAGCATGACATTTGATTCCGTTGTTTTCATTCATAATGTGACAATATGTCATGAACGGAGAAGTATGGCTTCTGTGGAGAAAGACAACTGGTACAATGAAAAATCAACAACACCACACAAAAAAAAAAAACCCCAAACATATTTCTAGGTCTCATTGTATACCCTCACATATTTCAGTATAGTTCAATACAAGTGCACATCGACAGAACTGTAAGGATGTTCCTAACGTAAGGTATAAGACCAATCTGAGACCCTAGATTATAAAATTTGAAGTTCAAGTTAACAATCTATTTTCATAAATCATCAAATATGCAACTGTACGTTTGGTCTTCAGCATAAGTTTGTTGAAAGGACTTTGTTTTTCTTCTAATTTCACTATTTGTTGTGCAGCAACCAGGACTTAACATAATAACAGAGTTGATTATCGGGTTTATCTACCCAGGGAAGCCTCTTGCTAATGTTGCTTTCAAGACGTATGGCTAAATTAGCATGTCACGAGCACTCATATTTCTTGGTGACTTCAAGTTAGGCCACTATATGAAGATTCCTCCTAAGGACATGTTTCTGGTGCAGGTAAATCTTGATCTCAAGAAAACTTCTTTTGACAACAACTAGTAAGTAGAAAATGCTAGTTATACTCATTTTCCATTCCTTTTGATACGTGTATTATATGAAACTTCTTTTTCTGCATGTTCAGTTAATTGGCACACTGGCTGCTACAAGTGCCTGGCACATCTTGGTGGCTTCTCACAACTATTAAGAACATCTATGATCCAGCAAAGCTACCAGAGGGAAGTCCGTGGACATGTCTCGTTGATGACGTTTTCTACAATGCTTCAATTATATGGGGAGTCATAGGCCCACTCAAAATGTTCACTAGTCAGGGAATCTACGTACCCAGAGATAAACTGGTTTTTCCTACTCGGCTTTTTTAGCACCTATCCCTGGTTGGCCCCTCCACAAAAAATTCCCCAACAAAAAGTGGATTAGGCACATAAATATGCCTATAATTCTTGGATCAACCGTTTCGATGCCACCAGCTAAAGCTGTAAACTATTTAACATGGTTTGCAGTTGGAATTTACTTCAACTTCTATGTTTATAGAAAGTACAAGGGGTGGTGGGCAAGGCACAACTATATCCTATCAGCTGCTCTTGTATTTTACGGTTTTTACCCTCCAATCCAAGCATATAAACGGTCCAAAGTGGTGGGGTCTGGACCAAGATGACCTTTGCCCATTGGCCATTGGCTAAGTGCCCAACAGCACCAGGAATAAAGGCCAAAGGGTGTCCAGTTCTTTAGGATTTTCTTCAAAATTCTCCTAAGATGTATGTTCACGTAATTGTGCAAATCACATCACGGCCCAGTTCTTCTAGTTTTGATTATGATAATCACCATCACGGCATGTTGGAGAATATGTAGAATCATAGTTCATTAGTTTGAATTACTTTGCAGAGATTTAGCCTTGTGCAATTATGTATTTTTTTTTTTTTCATAATTTGGAACCAAAGACCTAAGCATGCTTTAAAACTAAATTCAAACCTTTGTAAATGTTGTTATTTGAACTGTATAATGTTCTCAAGTAGTTTAGGTCTCTTACCAGTGATCCCTACATGAGCAAGAACCATCTGTGAAAACAATGGAATCTATTACGGTTTGTGCAGGAACTGTACTCTGTTAGAAGCACGGAATTGTCTGAAAACAAGTTCATTACCGAGCTCAGATAAACTGGAATTAGTACTTTTGATTGGGCAGAACTTACCTGTGGGCAGTGACACAGAAACACTTCTGAGGATCAAGTTAGACTGGGAATCTGATATATGGCATGTTTTTGAGTGTAAATATGAAATGCTGCCCAGAAATTTTTGGACATCATCGTGACCACCTGAAGTTGAAAGAAGATAGGTTTGGGCTTCCCATGTTCACCTTTTATTATCTTTTGCTTTCATCATTCTCTAGTGCTTAGCCTTTTATTTTTTCGGAAAGAAAAACCTTTCGTGGGAAGTGAGTATTAGATTTTTAAACTTTAGTATTTCCTTAAGTTGTTATAGGAAAACTTAAGAGGATGATAGAGTAGAGGTGGGCTTTACCAATTTTTCCTTTCTGACGTCTCACCTGTATATTGTGGTAGCAAGAAATGTTGAATCATAGGTTGTAATTGGTATATGAGAATTGGCTTCTCTGTTTGGTTTCCTTTGACAACTTCAATTCTCTGTTGTTAAACTCATTCTACGAAAGGTTTGGTAAAAATGCTTTTCACGCTTGCTCCTTGAGGTTTGAACGTCCGAGTTAGTGGCAGCAGCCGCAGTACACTGAAGAAGAACACGGTTCATTTATGTTCAAGGTTGACAATAAATCACGAGTTAAACAATCCTTCATGAATGATGCAGTCCTCTGATTGTTACTTGGGAGCCAAGGGAAAGATAAAACGTCAGTCAAATCAGTTCTGAGGTGGCAGAACTGGATCCTTGTGTATATAACTGGATGAAAGTAAAAAATTTAAAAACAAAAACAAAAAAAAACCCATCTTCAGCCCGATGGTTATGCTAATATCCTGCTGGATATGGATAAAAACTTCATGGGAGAGTTTCAATGGAGTGGCAATTTATGGTCACCATAGAGCTATTACCAGGAAATGTTTGGAAATGCATATGGAATAGGTTGGAATTTTCTGCGTAGAAGCACCGCCCATGTTCTTTTCCAGAAAACACCGACTGATCTATAAGGATGGGATTCTGTCATTCTAAAGAAACACATGGGCGGTAGGTCCCTCCAGAAGTGCTGCCTTTCGGGTTTAGGATTAACTGGATAGACTTGCAAGAACATTCAAGAGGTTAAACTGCAAATTTGAACCAGACGAATGTGGTACAATTCTGTAATACGAATACTAGAATCCCCAGCACAGGAGCTGTCTAAAAGAAAAAGTACTAACCCTACTATTTGCGACTGAACTATGCATGCTATTCTTCCGTATAACTGGTACAGCCTTGAACAGTCAAGTCAACCATTAAACAAACAGCTTTCCATAACGCTACGCACTAGTTCTTTTCGAACTAAGTTCAATGCCAAAGTGCAAATGGAGAAATACAAACATATTGGCAAAAGATGGACAAACGCGGCTATGCCAACCTTCAAACAGTAGTAACTGGCTCTGGCAAAGCTCCGGGGGAACCACTGCCACCGTCCCCCCTGCTACCGTTCAAAACAGTAACATTCCCATCAGAATCGACATCCACAATAACTGAGTCCCCTTCTTTGATCTCCCTCGCAAGCATCTTCTCAGCCATACTGTCTTCCAAAAGTCTCATTATGGCTCTTCTTAGAGGCCTTGCTCCATAGCTTGGGTTGTATCCTTCGTCAACCACTCTATCTCTAAACCTCTCTGTCACTTGAAGCTCTATCTCCTTGTTCTTCAACCTATCGAAAACCTCCTTCAGCATGATATCTGCTATTTCCTTTACCTCCAGCTTAGTGAGTTGGCGGAAAACAATCATTTCGTCCAACCTATTCAAGAACTCTGGTCTAAAGTACTGTTTTAGCTCCTCTGTCACCAAGCTCTTAATTCTATTGTAGCTGCTATCCTTCTCATCATAGTCGAGGTCGAATCCTATACGACGGCCTCCCTTTCTCAATTACGCTACTTCCAACATTAGATGTCATTATGAGAAGTGTGTTCTTGAAATCCACTGTTCTGCCCTTGCTGTCAGTTAATCTTCCATCCTCAAGTATTTGAAGCATCATGTTGAAGACATCAGGATGAGCCTTCTCAATCTCATCAAAAAGAACCACAGTATAAGGACGGCGTCGAACAGCTTCAGTTAGTTGACCTCCCTCAGTGTAACCAACATAACCCGGGGGAGAACCAATGAGCTTGGAAACAGTGTGCCTTTCCATGAACTCACTCATATCAAGACGAATCATGGCTTCTTCAGAACCAAAGTAGTAAGCAGCCAAAGCTTTAGCAAGCTCAGATTTACCAACACCAGTTGGACCAGAAAAGATGAAACTGGCAATAGGACGATTAGGGTTCTTCAATCCAACACGGGCTCGGCGAATAGCACGACTAATAGCCTTTACTGCTTCATCTTGACCAATAACTCTTTTATGGAGAGTCTCTTCCATCTTGAGAAGGCGGTCTGATTCATCAGCTGACACTTTATCAACTGGAATGCCAGTCCAGGAGGCGACAATATGTTGAATATCAACTTCAGTCACAAGAGGACCTACATCTCCTGCCTCACTCTCTGCCTTAGTCATCTCCTTGCCTTTATCAACAACAGCCGTGATTTGTGCCTTAAGGTCCATTTCTCTGTCACGTAGCTCACCAGCCTGCCCAAACAGTCGGTTGTTAGCTCAATCAACAAAAGGATTTTTCAGCCATAAATTAGCAGAAAACAATAATTAACCAGTTTAATATACTATCTGAAACTCTTTTAACTCTATTTTTACCATAGAAAGCACTTGTAATCGTGCAAATACTTTTAGTAGCAACTTCCATTGATTCAATATGTTTAAACAACCCTAAACTTGGTTTGGGTTTTTTCACCATGGCTCCTCCTGGTTCATTATCTTCATAGATATAATAATTGTAACCCTCAAAATTATTTAGAAGTCCACAATGCACTACAAACAGAAATCTGTACCTTTTCAAAGTCCTGGCTTCTAACAGCCTCATTCTTCTCCTTAGTGATCTGCCTTAGTTCTTTCTCAAGCTCCCTAGCTTCTTCAGGCAACTGCAAAGAACATATAGTAAAGGCCATTAGCACAAGCAAGCCCAGAAACCAAATTGACAATGGCTGCCTGAACAAGAAAGTGAAGGCATACCTGAGCATGACGAAGGCGAACTCGAGAACCAGCTTCATCAATCAAGTCAATTGCTTTATCAGGAAGAAAGCGATCACTGCAAGCATACACAATGATCAAGTAGGTCAAGATTATTCAATAATACATGCACAGGGAAAGAAAAGGAAGCAAGTAACTAAAAAAAACGGGAGTAATATGCAGAAATACAAGAAATTACCAAATGACACCTATATTCATACCTGATGTACTGGTATGACAGTTGTGCAGCAGATACCAGAGCTTCATCAGTATATCGAAGCTTGTGGTGAATCTCATATCGCTCTCGAAGCCCTCTCAAAATCTGAATGGTTTCATCCACAGTTGGTTCAGGAACTTTGACTGGTTGGAATCGCCTTTCCAAGGCTGGGTCTTTCTCAATGTGCTTTCTGTATTCATCGAGTGTGGTGGCTCCAATGCACTGCATCAACAGAGATAAAACTTACTTTTTGCTTAAAATTGTAAACAGCAGAAGTTATTATTATGTACCTATCATTTCATTCGTGATCAAGAGATATTGTAATCATCAGGAATTCAATGACCCCACTAGAAGAGCATACATACTATAGCTCAGCCCAAAGAAATCACTAATGTTTGATTACACCCTCTAGATGACAAAGAGATGTGTGTATATTATACGTACATAATATATGCGAATACAACAGAACAGCCAGCTTGATTTCAGTTCATAATGAAAGAGAAACAATACTATGTTCTTTCTACCCGGAATGACTTTTAAATTTTACCTGCAGTTCACCTCTTGCCAGAGCTGGTTTTAATATATTTGCAGCATCAATTGCTCCTTCTGCTGCTCCTGCTCCAATTAAAGTGTGAACCTCATCAATAAATAAGATTATCTCATCACTTTGTTTGATTTCCTCCATGAGCTTCTTTAGTCTTTCCTCAAACTCTCCACGGTACTTGGTACCAGCAACAAGAAGACCCATATCCAGAGTAATAACCTAAAAGTGACGAAGGACAAGAGATCAACTGCCTTATGATATTGCTTTTAAGAGAGAAAATTAGAGATACTAAATTAGGAATCTTTCCACATATTTGAACATACTGAGCCTAACAGTGTGTGCACATCAAGTGGCACAGAAACTCTCACTCACCTTCTTTCCCTCTATCGTCTCAGGAACATCACCACTTGCAATCCTTTGAGCAAGACCTTCTGCAATTGCAGTCTTTCCAACACCAGGTTCTCCGATAAGGCAGGGATTATTCTTGGTCCGTCTACCCAAAATTTGGACAACTCGTTCTATTTGTGGTTGTCTTCCAACAACCGGATCCAACTTGCCCTGAAAATCGAACAAAAGATATCTCAAAAACAGTCCACTAACTACAACATGACAAAGCATGAAAATGTCCAAAATTTACCTCCTCTGCTAGCTTTGTCAAATTGGTCCCGTACTCTTCTAGAGTTGGCATCTTAGTTCCGCTGCTTCCTCCTCCAACACCAGCACCAACAGCTTCTGTACTCTCACCCACCATCCGAATGACCTGTGACCAAGAAGTTTTAGTGTTTCTTTATGCTGATAGATTTGTACAACCAAGAAGCTTAAATAAATAAGGTTGTTATGCTTGCCTGCGTTCGAATGTTACTAGGGTCGGCACCTAAATTCTCGAGAACACGAGCTGCTACACCCTCACCCTCCCGAAGCAAACCAAGCAGCAAGTGCTCAGATCCAATATAGTTGTGGCCTGACATTCATCATATACCGTCTCTTTGGTCAGCACAATAACAATTACAAATCAGTACATATAAACAAACACTTGAAACATTGCATAAATATCAAAAGGGACCAACAAGAAAGGATGACTGCACAGGAAAGAACTAAAAAAATCCATAGTGTATTAATCATATGTTGCATTTTGTCTTTCAATGAACTACTTTTATCTTCAAATCCATGTATGGCCACCTACACAATTTAAGGAACTTCAACTGATATAGTGGTTGAAACCACAAAGATAATGTTGGGTACCATACAGTCCACATGCATTGCTGCACCTACTTTAAGTGGACAAATTATGGGAAGACCCAGTAAATAAAAGGAGGATGCCCTTAAATGAGACAAAAGATGCTTCTTGTTAGTTTCAGTCAATGTTATGGGCCTTAAGAAAATAGGAAAAGGAGTATGAAAGATACCAAGTTGACGTGCTTCCTCTAGTGACAGTTCCAAAACTCGCTTTGCACGAGGAGTGAATGGAATTTCAACAGCAACAAATCCACTGCCCCTTCCGATTATCTTCTCAACTTCAACGCGCGCATCTTTAAGATTAATTCCCATGGACTTAAGAACCTTAGCAGCAATACCAGTTCCTTCACCAATAAGGCCCAACAGAATTTGCTCGGTGCCAACAAAGTTGTGACCAAGTCGCCTCGCTTCCTCTTGTGCAAGCATAATCACTTTAATTGCTTTTTCTGTGAAGCGCTCAAACATGGCCTTCGGCACACATCTACTAGCTCTTGAGCGCCGGGAAGAGGTTGAAATTGCCACCATGGATAATAAGTCTTGCTGCCTAGGTCTTGCCATTATATCTACTGCATTAACACCACGGAGTCCTGTGAAACTGCTCATTCTGCATGGTGCTCGTAATGCACACATCATGGTGACTGTCCTGCCATTTGCAGACGCTTTAGGGTGGCCATGCCTTCGAGAACAAACTACCCCAGGAATGTTAGTTGACTGTACCAGATTCCGAGCCATGATTGCAACCTAGCAGTCTGCATTAGGCATAGACCAAACTTAGATTCAGGTAGAGAAATGTAAGACAATCATACAGACAAATAATAAACAAACAGATTTCACCAATAACTTAGCACATGCCTTCCAAGCATTACCCAAACTCATGCAGAAATACTCAGCCAATAGCAAATTTGATGGTCAACAAAGGGAACATACACATGTCAACAGTATTTACAAACAGCCAGTCCTTTTCTCATTCCATCTCCCCTTCGGAGACAACCTAATTTGTATTTTTAACTCAATTCCAGAACCAGCATAGAAGTAGATTAAGTAAACTAAAACTAACCAACCAATCAGAAACAGCTCTTCAAGAGCTTAAGCTCACAAACTACCTCAACAGCAACTTGGGAAGAGCTGAGTACTAAGTAACCACAAAAGGCAAAATGGATAAGATAATCAACAAGCCCATAAAAACCCCAAAGACATAAACTTTATCATTACAAACCCAGATTGCGACACAACAATTTCTTCCTCAACAAGCTCAAACTCAAAAACCCAAATCAATTCCCCAAAAATGAGAGCTACCCACCAATACCCATCTCAGAAAAATCAAAACTTTAGCCTCAAAAGCAGAAAACCAACAGCAACCAGCAAAAGGGTTTTCAGAAATGAACCCAGAAACCCTAAATCCGAGCCCAGAAGCATCAAATCAGAGATTCAAAAAAACAACAGCAGAAGCTCACCTGTCAAAACCCTTTTTATTCCGATGGATAAAACAGATGGAATTGGAGTGCAAAGATATAAAAAGGGATGAAATTTACAAGGAAAGAAAAAAAGAGGTGGTCGGCCGAGAGAGCAAAGAGATAGAGGGTGTGGTCTTAAGGCGACGCGCTCTCTATTCTCTCTCTTTCCTTTTGCTCTTTCTTTATAAATCGACAAATCTAATCTCTTTTGGGGTGGTGCTTGATATTTCGGTGGATGACAATTTTATCCTTGATACCTTGATACGCTGCGTGCTAATTCGCCAGAAATATTCCGGTGCATGGAAATATTGCATCAGTATGTCGCTGTTTGATTGTATTGTATCACAGCCGTACACGAGACCAATTGCTTAGAGCCTCGTTTTTTGTTTCCATGTATATTTTCTTTTCTTTTCTTTTCTTGCATAATCATAGGTTCAATCAAGACAGTGTTGTGATTAGGAGACTCCCACGACTCGCATCTTGTAATTAGACCGTGAGAGAGCTTGTTCATGTGACATTAGTATTTATTTCACTATTTGGATGCGATTTGAATATCGATTAGGGTGTATATGTTGCAAAGGAAATTTAGAAATTAAATGGTGGACATAGAAGGCATCATTATGCCGCATGTGAATATCGATTAGGGTATTATTGCAAAGGAAGATTTAGAAACTAAATGGTGGAATTTTGGGGGACCTCTCCTTTTGACAAATTCCTATGATTAGGATGCTTTTGATTGTTTGTACATGTACAAATATCATAAAATATTAGCCAATTTTGGTCGGCAGCCTTTAGTTTTGGCCTTGTTGTCAATGAAATGACCATAATTGTGATTTTTTCTAGTTTATTCTTCTTCTTGTTGTGCAAACGTGATATTATTTCTTTTTCAAGGACAAAAACTTGTTCTTTTACTCATTTGTAGGCTAATGAGGTGAACATTTAGGACTTTGAACATGATTTTTCTACCTCGGAATGACAACGCCTTTTGTGGACAAAATAATATAATTGGGCAAAAGAGGCATAAGCCTACTTTGTCTTCATGGATGTCCCAATAGGTTAGCTTCCTTTTATATGATCCAAAACTAGGTTGCCAATGTTTGTGGGAGATCTGACCACATGTTGATGACAGCCTTGGGTTAGTATAATGCGATGCTTGCAACTATTTTCGTCACCCCTTGAACAAAACACATGGAAGATTTAGCCAACTTCACGAAGAGAACATCGGTCGGTCGCAACCTATGGCTTTAATGTAATGCGATGCATGTAACTTGGTTCGGCACCCCTACAACAACAAACACATGGAAGATCTTCGTTGTATAATAGTTGCATGAACATGTTCAGTGCACATCCATGAGTTGGATACCAAGAAAGAGTGTTTCAATGTAAGACCTAGAGAGGATAGAAGGTATCGTGATAGAACAAATTTGAAAGCCTTCATGTAGCGGCAAATTTTTTGGCTCGATTTGAAATTTTGGTAGAGGAGCAAATGATGCTAAACGGCAAATGATCAATATTTTGCGAGATGTTAAAACTATTTTGATGTGGGTCAGCCTGGCATTAAGTACCCAGCCTTTACAATGGCCAAGTCAATCACATTGATACAGAGCAACGATATCTTCAGGTGAAAATTTTGGTTTTTTCAATTCCACAACCATAAACTTCATTTTAAAGTGTTCTCAAAAGGAAAATGCTGAAACTCTTTAGTGTCGAACATTAAAGTATATAAGGAGAAAACCGATAGCCGGTTGTTTTACATCTGGAAAATTTCTCACAAATATATAAACCAATAAGCTCAAGGTCAATCTATCTGGATATATCTGATAACTCATGCCTAATCCTTTGAAAACGCAGCAAGAGAAATTGAGTAGCCACTTGCAATACTCACGAGTAGCATATACGCCGACGACCATGTCAAGCTTACTTGAATAGTCCTGGGTTCAACCAGTCCCTGTACAATACATTCCCAATCAGCAGCAATTCACTTCTCAGTATGAAAATTGCATGAAGAAAAAAGTACCAGCATGTAGCCCACTCACTTGCTAATGTCATCGAGGTGGTCATCAAAATCTACAACATCCTGCCATTTTTCGGTTGAGATATAATCCAGCAAAACAACATTTGCTGATGGCTCCTTGATGGACAACTGATTTCCATCAGATCCAACTAACTTCCAAGTCCGGGATGCATCCTTTGTGTAAAGCTAAAATTTTCAGAAGGTTGAAAGAGATTAGGAAGCAGAATGGCAAGGACAATTAACAGCCAGGTAATACACTACTGCATGAATATTGGACGTGATATCTGATAATGTGTCACTAGTGATGCTTTTAATGTACATAATCAAGAGAAATAACTGCCTCTAACAAATGAAAAAAAAGCATATCGTACCATGGGAGAAACGCTATCTATCCGATCCCAATAGAAATTAATAACCAATTGAAATAATGATATCGAATTAGTTACTTCTGAATGAAGAATAACAGTAATAGGTATTATACATTTCCTGCCACAGTTATTGCAATCCTTTGCACATAGGTTTTCAAACAGTTATTGCAATCCTTAGCATACTGATTTTGCAAGCAGTTATTGATGACGGCAGAATGGGGCTCCACTATATTCTATAGCAGCTTTTGAAGATGCTGAAAACAAAAGTTTGATTGAAATTCCAGCTGGATCTCGGGGAAAAGGAAAACCATGGAGAATATGATTTACTCATAAATGATGTATAGCACACAGTAGCAGTGAATAACTATGATATTTGCATATATCTTCAGAAATGGTGCAGAAACATGCATGTTGTCTGACTGGTATTGTGACTGATAAAACAAAACTACGTGGTATTGACAACCTAAAGAACACCGGCAAGCCCAACCTAGGGGAAAAAATTCTGAGACTTTATGCTCTAGATGATATATGACCTAGAAGAGGTAAGAGGTGGTCTCAGTCACACTTATGGTTGGGCATGGGTTTCGATTTGCGTCACATAGAACTTTACCCCTCTGACTTCCTCTCATCCAATCCATTTCTATTCCTCTTTCAGTAAGAATATAACTCAAAACACATGTTAGATGCACAGGCTGTCACTGGATTGATATTGGGAAAAGAAAGTAATCAACACACACTCCATTTCCAAATGATCTTTCGTTCCATAGTTTAACTCCCTCGTTCATCAACAACCACCAACACCGATAACCCCGATTTCCCTAGAGCAGTATTATGAATTCATTCCTAGAACCACCAAATACACTCATACACTCCATACAACCACACAAACCAAATGATCATGCTCAAACATCAAAATACACAAACATCTACAGATAAGTCAGATAACATACCTGCACTACAGGGCTCCGGTCCTTAGTCTTTGACAAAGCTTCAAGCTTCCTGTTATCTAACTACAAAATCGATACGAAAAGACCGAAAATTTAACATTAGAAGCTGTAAACAATCAAACAATGGACACTAATATATGAAAATGCATACCAAAAGAATCGCCGCTTGAGGAAGGTATCGATAAATGTGGTCGCCGACGTTCTTTGCAATTCCGCCGAGCTCATGATCGTCAAACCTCTCATTAGCGTGGTAGTACCCCACAATCCCAACTCCTTGAGGTGCGAATTGCTCCTCAATCTGATCAAATCCGAATCAAAAACCCTAGAAATCGAAATCAATTTCGAAAAGAAGAGAAATTTGGGGGAGATTCGATGTGATCGGCGGGCGGGGACTTACGAGGATGAGGGAGATCTCGAGCTGGGGGAGGAGGCCGATGCCGGAGTGGAAGAGCGGGACGGAGTCGGTGATCTCGACGGCGTCGTTCTGGGGGGAGACGCGGCCGAGGAGGACGCCGTTGACGGCGGAGGTCTTGTGCTTGAGGGCGTGGAGGACCAGCTTCATGTACGCGTTCTGAGCGATCTCGTAGCGCAACTCGCCGCCCATGACTCACTGAGTTGGAGAGTTCACTTGGCTGAATCGCCGGCGTTGCTCGAAGACTAAGAGGGAGCAGAGAGCAGTCCAATTTTGCAGAGTGCCCTTTATTTTTCACAAGTTTGGGGATCTGAACGTTGTTCCGCGCATATTACTTTTTTTTTTGGACGTCGGATTTTTAATATAAAAATTCAAATTATTGATTTATGGGTCGAAGGTGGCTTTCTCCATCGTCACCAATGGCTAAAAGCTTGGGCACCCACCTAAAATCATTTCATCAAGAATTTGATGTTAAGCATCAAAGATATAATTTTTTTAATCTTTTAAACTTAAGTTATCGCACCTAAAATTTTTTGGAGTTGTTATTCATCCAAATCCTTTGTAATTGACCCATGTATATTCAATGAAAAATCCCTCAAACCTTTTTTTTCTTTAAAATGACAGAGTTTGGCGTATCACCAAGGGTTGTTGGCCGAGGTGTACGCCCCTTCACCGCCTTGCACAAATTTTCAATTTCTTTTTTGGGACAAAACACTTTTTTCATACGCCTTGAGGAAAAAATGCCCACGCCTTGAGCCGTGCCGAAGATTAGGACCACCGACGACTGTTGGGCGCAAAGCAAGAGCTCTTTTGGACGATCCACAAATCACCCATATGGAAGCTGGGTCTTCAGGCCTCATGGGGGAACTAGTTTACAACATACTAGTCAACTTCCTCCAACAAGAACACCGAAAGAGAGGCTATGACATGATCAAAACACCGATCATGTGTGATAGCACACTCTTCGTGAAATCCAGTCACGTTGCCAAGTACAAAGAGATCATTTTCTTCTTGATGCCTGACGGACAAGAATTTTGCATTGAAGCCTATGAATTGTCCGTTGCATTGCATATCGTTTGATAGTCGAGTTCGTTCTTATAGAGAACTTCCACTTCGGCCTAGCTGATTTCGGTGTCTTGCACCGAAAAGAGCTTAGTGGCGCCGTGTCCGGACTAAGTCGAGTCATGCAATTCCACCAAGAGGATGCCCACATCTATTGTCGAGAGTCCCAACTAAAAGATGAAATCAAAGGCGTTCTAGACTTCATCGAATATATCTATAACATACTGGGCCCAGAAAAGTACTTTGAAAATTTGGCAAAAAGGCCAGAAAAGTGCTTTGAAAATTTGGCGCAAAAGTGCTAAACGAACCGTGCATTTAATGGACCGAAGATCGATTTCGGTGTGTCTAATTCATTGAACAAAAAGGAATTTCAATGTGCTACATTGCAACCAGACTTTGTGCTTCCTGAAAATTTCAAATTGAGTTACACATGCGAAGGAGGCGGAGCGATAGGCGTGTTAACTTAAGATCCACCGAGCAGTTTTGGGCTCATTGGAGCAAATGATGGCAATTTTGCTCGAACACCACAAGGGTAAGTGGCCTTTCTGGCCAAAGTTTGCCCTGTCTAGGACAAATTATTGCCTTATTCTCGGAAGGTGAATTATTTGATCCATGGTGCGGGTTATGATGTTGAGCTTGAGACAAGTGATGATACCTTGCACAAGAAGATTCGAGAAGCTCAAGTGGCACATTTTACATTTTGGTGAGGCTGAAGAGACAAGTGGAGAGGTCAGCGTACGGGTTAGATACAAGAAAGATTGTGTTCAAATGAGCATTGATGATTTGCTCCAATAATTCAACTTCAAGGAGAAGTTGAAGCTTTCCATTGAGCTCTTCAACTAGAGTTTCCAATATTTTTTTCTAAACAGAATGCGTTGAGTATAGGAATTTATTGACATAAGCGTTACACTCTTTGATATAAAGTACCAATTTACAAATCAACTTATATTAGTTACTTAACATGGATGATGGATCTTAAAAAATTGGTAGTCCCGTGGACAATTTCATTAATAGTTCGCATATCCTTTTTACCAAAATAAATATCACACATGCATATGCGCCTACCATTCCATGGCCCTCCCTTTTGATGCAATATTGCTTTTACCCCCGCTTTCCCCTTTACTCCTTGTCCGACGGCAGAGTTTGGATACCCCACCCCTCTAAAAGAAAAGACAGATAAAGGACATACTTTTATGTCCTCGAGAAGCATAATTGAGAAAACACAACTTTCTCAACTAGAAATTCAACTCCTCAAACTAAGGAATACCAACAAGCTTCGTAGAAGATCTTGCCGGTACCTTCAATTGTAATCATGTTCTAGTTCTGAGGATATTTGAATCTATTCAAATGCGTACCTACGAAGAACTTACATATTTAGAAAATTATAAGTTGTAATTATACATGTAAACGATTTAGAAATTCAATGTATACAATACACTGATATATTCTAAATTTTTTTAATAATATAAAACTATCGAATGCTCTGAGGGCAAAAATGCTTTCGTACTTACCTATTTTTCATACTTTTTGCCTGATTTGGCTTAATTAGTGACAAAGATTTCTCATGCAATTTTCTTGACTTGCTTGTTAAGTATGCAAAAATACTTATTAACATTTTGGCTTTTAATTATAAAACAAGATTTGTCCATTGACTAGAGAATTGTACTTTTGTGTATGGTCAAGTCGTAGCTTACTAACAGAGAGTGAATTGGTCAATATACAATTGTGTATTCAGCTAAGGGAAAAATACAAACTTTTGAATGGAACATAGTGATATTTAGACTGTTTAATTTTCTATTGATGTATATCGACTCATAAACTATGCAGAAGTTTTGAAAGTACGAAGTAGATCAATTTAATCTTGATCGTAGAACTTCCATAGGCAGCTTGGTTTATTATGCATGCTTAAAGATCTCGTTTATAGCTAACAAATTGGGGGTGGTCCCAAGAGACTTAACTCAAGTGAAAAACAGTAAGATCAATTGCTAATGGTAGTTGCTCATACGCATGCAAACAATCGCGAGCTATATTAGTCATTTCTTTATTATGAGATTCATATAATTCTACGATATTGAATCCGCAAGGCATATGGTACAGAATAAAGTAATGAGTTTCGACAAAAAATAAAGTAGCTTTAGTTCCCAATGCACATAAGAGAAATTGTGTCGTTCTTTATGAGATTCATATAATTCTACGATCATGAATTTTCATGTGAATTGCGATGTTTGAATGAGTAGATCCCTGCACTGGCTAGTAGTTGGCTATGAGATTCATAGGAATTGAGGAACGTGAGTTTGCCCTGTGGTGGACAAATTCTTGCATTATTCCTAATATAGCTGGTATAAAAAAGAACACTAAATTTGAAGAAAGCAATAAGCAATTTTTCTTTTCACCTGCGTACCAAAAGGCTGCGATATTTTCGATTATTAGATTTCAGTTGATCAACTTATATTAAGTTACTTCATCACATGGATCTTCAAAACTTTGATACCAAAATCCATTTACAAAAACAAATATCGCATTTTTTCGTGGGTTACTACTTGTCTGTTTTGCATACTAATTTCCTAATGGGTTTGGATTTGTCATACAACTTGCTTGTTAAGTATGCAAAAACAAAGTCCTTCATGAAGGGGTTGGATTGTCAAATTTAGCCGCAAGCAATTAACTCCGAAACTATAAAACAAAGCTTTGTTTGTTGACTTGAGAATTGTACGTACGTTTGTGACTGATCAATTAAAGTTGTAGGTTACTAACCGAGAATGAATAGATCAATATACCATCATGTATTCAGCAGACGGAGACATATACCAAATTTTGTATGGACTTTTAAATAAGATTTAGACTATTTTTTTTGTAACGAACGTTCTCAACCAGCAAATGCAGAACTATTAAGTACACCAATTTAATCTTGATCTTAGAATTTCCATAGACAGCTTTGGTTTATGCATGTTTGAAAGATCTCCTTTATGTGGTCCAAAAGCCTGAACTCAAGTTAAATGAAGGATTGATCATAGGTTGCTACTTCTAGTTACTCGTATGCGCGGAAACAATCGCGACCTAGTCATTGTTTATGAGATTCATATCAAAGCATATTCAATCCATAAAGCATATACGGTACAACAGAAATGTAATGAGCTTAGACAAAAAAAAAATTGAGTAATTGTGAACTACTTTCTGCCTTCGCCTTTTACGAGATTCATAAAAATCAATAGTTGTGACACTGTGACATTTGAATGTAGGTAGTTAAGAACTTTTAACTCATAGTTAATAGTCTTAACAAATCTAAACGGTACAAAATAAAGCATGGGAAAATCCAAATTCATAGTTAATGGTTAATAAGGAGAGCTTACATTTATGAAATAATGGCCCGCTAATTAAGTAAATCATACAAGCATTTTGCTAGCTCTAGTCGCTATCGGACGCTCGTGGACAAATGCAACTTTAGTAATTTGCTCATATCAATTGACAAATGTGAGTTTTTTCTCAATTTGCGGTGCTTTAACATTACTGAGTAATAAAATTCTTTAATTATTAGTTATTTATTTCGATCTTAGAAAATACAACATAAAACACAAAGTTCAATTCTTATATAGATAGTAGAAAAACCATTTTGTTCCAATTCTATAAGTAATTGAGTAACTTTAGCTGCTCACAAGCACATGAGAAATTGTGAACTATTGTATTTTATCCATTATGAGATTTTGATACAAGTCATATTTTTTAAGATTTGCAAGTTTCGAACACGAACCTACAGTATACTCTACCAATCCGTTACGAAATTCATATAAATCAATGGTCGGAATTTTCACGCAATCAATACTTACATCAAATCTACAATGTACAACTGAAAGCATAAAAACACTGAAAAATATTTACAACAATCCCATTAAGAAATTAGGGAACACCTTATAGCACCCACCAGGAACGTAGTCTATTTTCCTCTTTAGCCTTTTTTTGGGCCTCCCCAAAATCCTCAATTTCATCTTATTCCCCAAGACACTCTCCCATGTCACTGTCTCTCTCCACTTTCTTCCCTTTTTGCCCTTTTTCTCCCTTTTCAATCCCATGAAAAAAACCGGAATCCAAAAATATCCCTAGTTTTCATGGAGGATCTCTTTCCTACTGTAATTATAGTGAGATACTATATCACAGCTACATGATATAACTTGTATATACATCATCGTTTACTCACTTAAAAAATGATTGTATTGACCATACCATCTATTTATATCATAACACGCAAATAAAATATACGATTGAAAACAACTGAATTCCAAGCTTGCCCTACACACACAGCCCAGCCCTGTGACAACATTTTCAATTTCTTTTGGGCATTATAAATAGAGGCCATCTATTTATTATTTGAGCTGCCTCCCCACACAAAAAAAAATCTCTCAACACACAAACCCACACACCAAAGCACTCTCTCATTTTTCTCTTTCGCTCTTTCTGTCATGAGCGGCGGTGGGGAGCCTAGGGTTTCAATCCCTAGCAATGTACAGAGCCAGATCAAAAACATCCGCGAGATCACCAAGAAGCAGCACACCGACGAAGAAATCTACGCCGTGCTCAGGGAGTGCTCCATGGATCCCAGCGAGACCATTGCCCGCCTCATGTATTTAGGTACATAAAAAAGATGCGATTTTTATCGGGGGTTCTGTGTTTGCATTAGGGTTTTGATTGATGGGTTTTGTGCTTTCGGTGGTGATTCTTTCTGGGTTTGTGTTGTTTTGGCCGTGTGATCGGTGGGTTCTTCCAAGTTTTGATTTTTCTTTGATGGGTTGCTTCTGTTTTATGAGAAACTGTAAACTTTTTAATCAATTTGTGAAGTTGAAGACCGTTGGCTTAGTTGAGAAGGAGCTTGTTTGGTCTTGTTTCGCTTTTGGTTGCTTGGTGGGAGTTGAACTGTGTGTAAAGTCTCTGTTTTTAAGCTAATCTTTCAGTGAAAGGGTTAAAATTTTGTCCCGATAAAGCGGAAAATGAAGTTTAATTGGTAATTGTGTTATTTTCTCAACAGCGGTTAATTGTTATTGCTAGACCTAAGATATATTGTTGTCATGACCTTCAGCCCATTAGTTGGTTTCTCGTTTAATCTAAATGTGTAGAAATTGGTTGTGAATCTGCGTTTTGAAATAAGACATATGGTGTTATTCGTCATACAATGCACCTTTTTTTATAGGGCATTCTTATCAGTGATTCATGTATGAAATAATGAATTGGTCATTTAACTACTATCTTTTGACATACCCGAGTTAGATTGCTCTTTAGTTCTTTTGTAGAAGTTTTCATGCATATTACTCACGTAGCCTAGGAAATGCATATCATGTGAGGTATGTGTTTTAATAACTCCCAAAGATAATGAGCTTATCTTTTGGGTTTGCAGATACATTTCATAAGGTCGAAAGGAAGAAAGATCGGAGAAAGGAGGTAAATTTCTGGTGTTCTTATTCTATTGTATGAAGGAGGTTTTAGCATCTTAATGTTGATTAGTTAATTGAAAGATGTCTGTGAAGTAAAACATAGTATAATGATTGTAAATTTTACCCCTATCTTCACTTTTGATAATGTGTAATTGAATGCTGGTATTGTTACAGACAAAAGGTACAGCAGCTGAAGATTCAAGAATTCCACCAGGCACACAGAGGCGAGCACCTAGGAGTGGTGGCCAAGGGAATTATTCCTCTACTGGTAAACTTTCAATTGTTTTTGTGGTCTGATTTCGTATGTCCACTCCACTCCATATGTTCTCAGTTGTCCCTGTTCCTTTTCTCATAATAACTCAAATATCCATCAACCCTTCCTGGTTATTTTATGTAAGCTGTGGTTTTTGTCCACTTTTCTGGAGTTTAGACTTGTTAGAAGTTTTTGCCCTTTTCTTTCTTTCCCTTTTTAATCCAGTGATTGTGAAGATTACTAATTTCTTGTTTGGAAAATAAAATTTCAGATGCTGGTGGTGGGAAGTACTCTTCTGCTAGGCGAGAGAATGGGGCCAATCACATTGCAAATAGAGGTTCAGTGCCCTCTCCTGTTAAGCTAGTTGTGCAGAAGACAAAGAACATTTCTGCAACTCCAATCACAAAGTGAGTTTTGCCAAGTTTGTCATTTGTGCCTTTTATTTTTGTTACATTTGTACCTTTAAATGTGTGAAGAATGGTTGTCTTTACTCTACTGCGTGCTTGAGAAAAAATATTAGGTTTATATTTTTTCTTGTTCATGATATATTTCTATTTCCAGAGCTTCAACTGGGACACCAAATGGGCCCACGAGCCTATCAAATGGCAGTTCTATTAATGGCTGTGCCCCAAAATCCCCTGTGGGAGCTGATAACAATGCTCGTGAAGGAGGTTCAGGTATACAAGTAAAGAAGTGGGGGCCTGCACCAACTCGTCCTGCTGCTGTGGTATCTTCACCTAACGCTGGCTCAGTGGATCCTGTAAAACCCATGTCACCTAATCAGCTCTCAATTGCTGCCACTTCAGCATCTTCTTCCTCTGTTTGCTCTTCTCCAGATTCTACTGTATCGAATCATATTCAAGAAAATAATAAAGGTTCTGGTAATCTTATTGGGCTGGAGTTGTCAAAGAGTGTGAAAACTGCCTCCAGATCTGCTGATTCTGAGACGACTCGAAGTGGTTCAAAAGGGGCTGAAAAGAATGGGAATGTGAAGCCTTCACAACCTCTCTTGTCCTCAAATGATGATGGTTCCGTGGCCAAGCTGCCTTCTAAAATTGATAAACAGCCACCACTAGAGCCTGCTGTTCCTCCTAAAGGTAATTTTTTAACATATTAGACAGAGAGCTGTGTCAGACCCTCCTGCTCTCTAATGTACTGCATGCATTGAAATTTATTTAATTTTTCATGCATGTCCTTAGCTATGCTTGTGTCATGCCCCAGAAACTTTACCCTCTGTGTTTTTAACCCCCTGTATCTGTTGCATTGTTATGTTTGGACGGAGAGAATTTGCTTCTAACCTGAGGATCTTTCCTGTTCAATTATGTTACTGAATGATAATTCTATCCTTGCATGTGCTAATTTATCAGCTGGTATTTGGTATCTGCTATGCCATCAGTTTCATGGGTAGATTTTTAGGATTTTCTTAAGATCTGTCATTTCTATCCTTGTTTGTGCTCATTTACTCTTAGTAAGTGTGTTCACTTTGATTATTTTTCTTGAACAGTGATCGCAGCGGAGGTTGCAACTAAAGCTGTTGAAGCTACTTCTCAATTGCCACCTAATTCGAGCGTCCCAGTTGCAAAACATGTTACTTTTCCAAATCATATCCAAGTCCCTGAAGCTTTAAAAAATGTGTTGACCTTTGGGAGTATTGATGCTACTTGTGGACTGAGAGTAGAATCTGTTAATTGCAATGGTGGTGATAACTTCTCTGTGGATGCTGTAGAATCTTCCCAGGATGCTGTAGAATCTTCCCAGGATACTGATGAAACTGCCAAAGAACCTTCTCCAAGGTTGGTAAATGATGTTTTCTGTACTTTTTTTAGTATATAAGTTATAGAAACCTTAAATTCCAATAAGATATTTATCAATCTTCTATAGCATAACCTATACATACTTGACTACAACAGGACCTTTGAACCGTGATATTATTTTCTTGAGAAGTTTAGTCACATTCCGTTCTTTGGTTGCAGCAATGATATGGTATCCTCAGCTGTGCAAGGAGAATATTCTGAGAATCCACTATCTTTACCTAATGTGCTTGA
The DNA here is from genome assembly GCA_033992175.1 of Spiraea crenata. NCBI lineage: Eukaryota > Viridiplantae > Streptophyta > Magnoliopsida > Rosales > Rosaceae > Spiraea > Spiraea crenata. The sequence continues at coordinate 1,831,600 of JAVBHV010000022.1, forward strand.
GAAGTTACCTCCATCAGAGGGTAATGTCTCTTCAAGTACAGACTCCAAAGGTGAACTTCAAAAGCAGGATTTACAGTTACCATCAGAAGGTCCACAGAACTTAACTCCGTTACATGCCCCTGGCTATCTTGGTTTCTTCCCGCACATGCTAGGGAACCCACTTTTACAGGTGGAAGGGCATGAAAGTTCGGCACATGAAGCACCCCGCCTTCCGAACTTTGCCGTAAGCTCTTTAACTATGTACTATTACCTTTTTATCAATCTAGACAGTCATTTTGTTTTCAATCAATGACTGGCTTTGTTTCAAATGTTATTGTGACTGTAGATGTGCAACTTCTTCCACCGTTAATATAATTTGTATCAATGAACTTTGGCTGAATGAGCTTATTTATATTTTAGTAGAGTAAGATGTGCAATACCCATTAAGTTGTTATTTTTTGATCTTCTTGAGCTTGAGGTGTATATCTTTGTTGCTATTGTATGATTCTGATCTGTGTCCTTCATATTGCAGGGTGGAAATCCTGCTTCTGTCCCTAGCCCAAACTCAACCCCACCACTACCAAGCTCCATAGCTGTCTCTCAGCAGTCCATTCCTGTTTACAGGCATGCATATCCCCATAGTTTCTATCCATATGCCCCCTACATGCCTCCTTATTTTATACCACCGATGCACCAGTTTTTGGGTCACAATGGCTATCCTCCACAGCCCTCACCTGGGAATTTATTTCTACCCTCGCCGCCAGCGGCAGCTACTGCAGGGGTTAAATACCCCCTTCCACAATTCAAAGTCGGGGCCAATGCTGGAAACCCAACTCAATATAGTATTCAAGGTGGTTCGTTTATGAATGCCCCTGGCTCTTATCCTCCTGGCCCAACAGTTACTTCTGGAAGCTCTGTTGGCAATGAAGATCTTGGAGCATCTCAACTGAAGGAAAGCCATATCTACACAACAACTGGACAGCTGGTTGGTCTTGATTCAATATCTTTAATTGAAGCTTTAATTTCCTTGCATGCTAATAAAGTTTTTAATAGGTTGTCCTTAGCTTCACTAGCTAATAAAATTTCTTGTTATGCTTGCAGACGGAAGGTTCACCTGTTTGGATTTCTGGACAGGATATGCCTGGCCTGCAAGTCAATTCTGTGTACAATCTTGCTCAGGGTCCACGCTTCGCCTTCTCGCCTATGCAGGCTGGTCATGGTGCCATGGCTGGGATGTATCCACCAGGGCAAACGATTGCTTCCCCAACATTTATGCAACAGTCTCAAGCTGTGGCTGGAGCTACTGATAACATTGGAGCCCAGTCTGCTGCATATCAGCAGCCTCCTCAACATGCACAGATAAACTGGAATTAGTACTTTTGATTGGGCAGAACTTACCTGTGGGCAGTGACACAGAAACACTTCTGAGGATCAAGTTAGACTGGGAATCTGATATATGGCATGTTTTTGAGTGTAAATATGAAATGCTGGCCAGAAATTTTTGGACATCATCGTGACCATCTGAAGTTGAAAGAAGATAGGTTTGGGCTTCCCATGTTCACCTTTTATTATCTTTTGCTTTCATCATTCTCTAGTGCTTAGCCTTTTATTTTTTCGGAAAGAAAAACCTTTCGTGGGAAGTGAGTATTAGATTTTTAAACTTTAGTATTTCCTTAAGATGTTATAGGAAAACTTAAGAGGATGATAGAGTAGAGGTGGGCTTTACCAATTTTTCCTTTCTGACGTCTCACCTGTATATTGTGGTAGCAAGAAATGTTGAATCATAGGTTGTAATTGGTATATGAGAATTGGCTTCTCTGTTTGGTTTCCTTTGACAACTTCAATTCTCTGTTGTTAAACTCAATCTACGAAAGGTTTGGTAAAAATGCTTTTCACGCTTGCTCCTTGAGGTTTGAACGTCCGAGTTAGTGGCAGCAGCCGCAGTACACTGAAGAAGAACACGGTTCATTTATGTTCAAGGTTGACAATAAATCACGAGTTAAACAATCCTTCATGAATGATGCAGTCCTCTGATTGTTACTTGGGAGCCAAGGGAAAGATAGAACGTCAGTCAAATCAGTTCTGAGGTGGCAGAACTGGATCCTTGTGTATATAACTGGATGAAAGTAAAAAAAAAAAAAAACCATCTTCTAGGTTACTGTAAATCAATCAGTCAATTTAATATTTGGCTTGAGTGTATCAAGAAAACGTGTTCTCTTCTATTGTGCCCTAACTTTCTGACGTAAACACACAAAAAGGTTTAACCTCTGCATGATTCAGACAACAGTTGTACTATTCTCTACCCGTGATTCTACACTTTCTTCCTTATTGGCTTTCGGTTTCATTGCCGGTAAGCTCTGTTTAGGGAGTTGCTCCGGTAATTTTTTCAGGTTTAGTGATGTGTAAACAGACATTCCACAGAGGGCTGTAACAGCCCCGCAAATGCTCACAAACCCGGGATCCGAATTGAAAATAAGATAGCCCCCTAGTAATATCACACAGGTTTTGAACTGTCCAAGAACAACATGGGAAGTTGCTGAGGTTGCCCTGCACAAATAGAAACCAGAAATAGTTAAATTTAAAGCCAGTTATCTGAAATTCGAAGAGAAGATTGTTTCAGTTTCACAACAAACTCACCCCAGTGCCAAAGCGCCAGACCATTGTAGGAGAAAACCAAGGATTGCTGATATGAGAATGGCTGATGTGTTGTTGATATCCCACTTGAAAAGTAGCACTCCTGGTGGATCCAACCATGGCATTAGAGCTAGTAAGAAGAAAATCGTGACCGGTGTAGTTTTCCACATGAGCCTGCACTTCCACAAAAGAAACAGTCTGTTTCTCATTGACATTTTTTTTTTCCTAATCACTTTTATTTATGGAGAGGGGAAGCAAATCTTACGCAAGGGCGGTCCAATTGCCTTGCTGTTGCAGATTAGACCATAAAATTTTATTTATGGCACTCGGGACTATCCATGCAATTGCAATCAAAGCGCCAAATAAATTGAACTCTAAATCTGTTACTGTTGCTACTGCCACACCTGCTGATACAACAGCCAGGGCCAAAACCTGCACAACCATGATTTCTGGGTAATTATGGTTATTTAAATCATAAAGAAGATACGGAGGCTAAGCAAAGGAGATGGGGTAAGAGTATATAACTCACCTTGTTAAAAGAAATGGTTTTTCTGAAAAGAATGAACTCAGCTAAAACAATTGTAGGAGTCACTGCAATTTTAGCCATCTGGTAGAAGCCAACACTGCAAGAAAGCAGAATGGTTAGGAAACAGGACATTGTACATTTGGAACAAATCACAACTTAAACCCTGTTTGATGCCTAGGATTGGATCGGTTTAGTCACTGCATTTCTTCCTTCAACGTACATTATCATTCAATCAGATCCAATCCTAGACATTGGACGGGCAACTTGATGCTCTGACGAAAGAAGGCTCGCAAGACCTATTATGCTTTAGGCTGGTATTGGCGAGGCCAGAGGCGAAAGCCATGACAGCACCTAAGGAGAAAAGAGAAGTGAAAGGAGTGGTTCTTGAAGGAGGAGCAACTGGAAGTATTGCGAGTGTCTTGAAAATGGCTAGAAGCAACCATGATGTCACATAATGGATCAATGTGAGGAAGATTGGGAACTTAAATCCAACTCTCCCCATTACCTGCAAGCACAAATACAACGAGAGGCATACGATTATTAACCAGAAGTACTTAGATTAGATGGAAAATATTTCAAAGGAAAACTTTTGGAGCCTAGAAAAGAAGAGATGAACAGGTTCTCACTAGTTTGTTTGCGAGGATAATCCCCACCGCGACCATGAAATTGAAGGACATTGCCACCACTGGTCCACAAAATCGTTGTTGTTGGTGCTTGGCGCCTTCTGAAGTACGAAGATCATTGTAGAGAGACCCTCTGAGTTCTTCCAGTGCTCGACCTGTAAAAATTCGAAATATGAGAACTAGAAGAAAGAGCAGCATACTCATTTGCCTCACAATCATCCGCTAAGGAATTGACAGAAGGAATATCAAGACAAACATATTGCTGGGTGAGCTCTGCAGATTGTTTCAGTATTGAGATTGCCTGAGGAAAAAAATCAGTCTGTTCTACCAAATAAATCAACGCACAAACAGAATTATACCAGTTTGCAACTTTGAACAATTCCACAAGCAGTATATAGTGCCAGTGTCCAATACTCAAACCAATATAGACTAACATTGCGAAAGCATCTGAAGACACAACACCCCAGAGACAAAGGTGCATATTTCCACTCATTTTAAAAAATAAAAGTTCAAGCATCTTGGTTAAATTCTCCCTCCCCAATATCCGCTTGTATCAAAATAAATGAATGCAAAACCAAGCAATAACCAGAGTACAAACAGAACGAAAATCAAATTGAGATGGCAGCTCAAAAAACATGCAGGTGCTGTTGATCAAAAGAACCTGTTTCTCCTGCGTCACTGTCTTTTCGTTTCACAAACTTCTTCACTTCGTTTCCCACCAATGGATCAAGCACCCCCATATATCCACCAATCTTACAGAGCCACCAACGTTGTTGGGATCATCAAAATCATCACCAAAATAAACACCAACCCATAACAACCAAGTCCTCACAGAAGATCAAAAAGCTTGATGGAGGAGAAGCTTGAGCTGCATTAGAGTCCTTCAGTCTCATAAACACTGATTTGTTCTTCTGTTTTTTGGTATGAATAAATGACTTTGATTATGATCATGTACAATAAGATAAAGAAGGAGGAAAATAATGAATGAAGAAGAGGAGTTTGTTATGGTTTAGGATTTTGATGAGTTTTGCAAAGCATGTGTCTGTGTGCTCCAAGGTGGACAGACAGGTGGGTGATTTTAAGAGTCTTGATGGATGTGAAACTCCAAAGTGGAAGTGGGTTTCCGGGGAAGTTAAGGAAACATAGATTTCTATAATCAAGAAATAGTCAAGGTTGCAAATCCATGTGCTAAAGTCACCGCCAAGTGCTCAATACTCATTAGGCGATTCAATCCTGTAGAGATCCCAACACAGAGAAGGCTCAACGAGATTTGATGACATTATCAGACATCTTTTCTTATACAAGTGATATTAAAGGAGAGCAAATTGAACATTTCGGATTGAAGAGTAAACTATAAGCTACTTAGTTTAGTTTGGTATGGCTTCAACTGTCAACCACTCAATCCCAATCATTATGTAACTATGAAAAGCGACAAGATGTCCATAGATTAATTAGTGGTCATGCTAAGATAATTAAGTTACATGCAAAAGGGTACGGTTGAAGCCACATACGAATCTTTTGTATTGATGGCAATTTTCCTCTCCAAGTCAAATGATATGACACACTAACCTTCCTTCTTTACGCCTTCAATTCATACAAATTACAAGCTTTCACATGAATTCATGAAGCCACTTACTATTTGGCAAGTCTTAAAAGTCATGTTACACTTGGGTGCTCCTTTTTGTACTGAGATAATTATTTTGTAATGATTGGTAGGAACCTCTCTGATCAATCCATAGATTATTTTGAGTCCATTAGTAACGAGGACTCCAAACATCAGATATTGTGATCAATCGAAGAGAAAATCAACAAAAATAAACATGATAACTAGGCAACCGAGTAAGTATTCCTAATACTTGATAATAATTTGCAATTTTCACAAGCTAGTTGTGCTCCAGTACTAGCATACAATTTCGAGCCAAACATGGGTACAACTAGAATGAAAGTGAGATGCTGCCCTCCCCAAAAATTGAAGTTCCAACAGAATTACTAATAGACGTTTGATCTGTCCCTACTTCGTCTGCTTTCCCAACCACCAAAGCATAAGTAGTTAGAAAACAAAGGCAGCACCTCATTTTCAAATTTTACGTTTGAGGATCTCTTCTCTTCCACTATTTTTGGCAAGTAATGCAAATGCTATTGTACTTGGTGAGATCAGTGCATTATTGTGGCCTAAATTTCTAGTTTTGTTATTTGTTATGCTTTGATCAGCCGGTTCGTGTGGGTTTGTTAGATTGGTACTTGGGTTGGCGGGTTGGCTTTGGGACTCTCATCAGTCAGAAATGGGCTTTTTAGACTGGTACTTGGACTGGCTTTGGGCCTCAATTAGTCCGTCTATGTACAAGAAGATACACAAGAAGATCGACTGGTATCAATACAATATGGATCAAGTATCCGCCTTTAAGGAAAAGTTGGTACTGATGAATATGCATTCATACTACGTTGAAGGAAAGATGAGAAACGAGTACATATACTGCAATTCCTCTTTGATAGATGATAAATTACAGTAAAATCAAGTAATTCCTGTGTATGATTCCAAAAGTGAGCAACGATAACTGAAACAATGTACACGAAGACTTGAATGAATGAATAATGGTTACAAGGGGTTCACTTGTTTACCCTCGAGATGTTTCTCTAGGTACTCATTTTCCCTGGTAGTTGCATCAAGATCAGCTTGTAGTTTGTCTATGTTTAAGCTTCGTGAAGCCATTGCTGCTAGTTTCTTTTCATGTTCGGCTGCTTCTCGTTGAATTCTATCAGTTGCTAGTATTTTCTCACGAATTTGTTCGAAGGTCTCGTGGATGCTAGTGAGAAGCCTGTAAGCCTGCCTCCCTACTGCATCCTTCTTTGCTTCCCTGTCATAAGATACAAGATACATGCCTCTCACGTAACAATAGTTGAAGTTTGAATACAAAGTTTACCATGATGGATTCCATGGTAAAATGAACTGTCTTTATCTGAGAACACGAGTAGATTATTGGGGAATGAAATTTTGTACCTGAATACTATTTCATCTACAACAGCATACGTCCGCTGAAGCCGTTCTTGGATAGAATTACTCTCTAACTGAAGCTCCCTGGTGTCCTTTAAGATCTGCTCTATGTCAGCTTCTTGCTTTCGACTGTTCTTTGTGATCTCCTTGACCCTTTCAACATATGATCTTCTCGAAGCCAGTTTGGGCTGCTTCTCTAGATCTGTAGAAAGTATAGAAAGTTCCTCCTCCCTATTGAATGGTAAATACATTATCAGTGAGCACGCAAATGTGAAATTAATTAGTCAGAGATAGAAACAATCAACCTACAACACTTTTTATTCTTGGGCAATCTTTTTTGCAATCTATAGAAAGGTTTCTTTTGCCTTCCATGTTGCACCTTCAAATGAACTATGTTTCTTAAAACTAAACAGTCCCAAAATAAATCACGCAGCAAGGAACTTCTCAAGATAGCTGGAGCACAGCCCAGGCAACATGACCCAGCAAATACATTTACTTCATTTCCAGAACAATACCTTTTTCGAATTTCAGATAAAATGGATTCCTTTTCCAGTTCCAGATCCTTCAGCTTTTGGAGATTTCCTCGAGCATCCGGGTTGTTCGCATACAGAGACTCCAAAAGACACTTCTTTTTCTCTTCCAAAAGCTTTCTGTTTACTTCCCTGTGAAAATAATTGGTACCAGATGGAATAAGCAATGGTGTAAAAGCATGCGAGTTCAAATGCTATATTTTCTGTATGCACAGATAATGCAGTTAAAGCCAATTCTTTTCTAAATGTATATTTTAGTGCCCATGCATACTTAGAAAGGGACCTATTGAAAGATTACCTTGCAAGGTGCAATACAATCAACTTTTCCATTAAAAAGCAAACGAGGAGTTTTATGTCTTACCACTTGGACTTCAATTCCAGAAGGTTATGCTTTCGAGAATCCACTTCCGCATTGAGTTTCTCAAGGTAATATTCAACGGGATGATTGACATCAAATGCCATATCTGCTGCTTCTTTCAACAATTCCAACTCATCTTCAAGGGTCTTTAATTCGAAACTCTTTCCAGTAACCTCCTCCAGGAGCAGTTTCTCCTTGTTTTCCATTTTGCCAGTCGAATGCTTCTTGTTTGATTCACTAGTCACACCACCGTTGTTGAGTTCTCCCGTGCTAGAGCTAGATACGTCTTCTACACTCATTTCATCCAGTTCCGGTGGAACAAGATGAGCATCAGCAGACCTGCTGACAGAGGCCTCTTCACCCTTCAATGCGAGTTTCTCCAATTTCGCTCCGAATTTGTCATAACTAAGATCTAGTCCCTCCTGACCAGTTTTGTGGTCCTCCAATTTGCTTTCAAAACTATCTTCGTTCATTTCCCTTTTATCATGGACACCAGTCAGACCAGCTTTTCTGCCTTCTCCAGATAACTTGGAAAGCCTCTCGACCAAGAATCGTATCAACTTATACGAGTCCTCTTCAGATGGATACAAGAACTGCCGTAAGCAACACATATAGTCTGTTTCTAAGAATAATTTCAGAACAACAGAACGAAAAGCTCTAAAGCAAAAGGATGCACAAACAGAATTTTCATAGATTCAATTATGTATACAAACAATCTGAAATGGCAACTAGCTAGACAGTTTTGAATGTAATTACGACCGCGCATTCAGACATGATATCGCTTAATCAGACTAAGATCATGAGGGTCTGTTGACTCTTGTTGCTCTATGAACAAATCTTAGTGATTCCATACTCAGTAAACTTGAATAAACATCCTTTAGTAAAACAAGAACCAAACTTTATGATAATTTGGTATTGACAAAGTTATAAGCACATAAAAATCTATGTTTTCTGAGCTCCTTATACACAAACATAAACATGCAGACAAAGTGTATGATGAGAAAATTTGATATTTCCAATTCACAAACACAATTCAGTACAATTCTACAGAACCCAAATTGGTTTTATCATCAGTGAATTGAAAGGCCCAAACTTTACTTTCACTTTCTCGCATCTTCTCAGGAACCAAACAAACAACGCAAAATCGAGAAACTCGGTAACTACACGATTCTTTACCTGGTGGAAGCTGACGTCGGCGGGATAACCGAGGCTCTTGATCGCGGAGGCGATGTCCGTACAGAGATTGAACTGGTCGGCGACGGAAGATTCCAGGAAGGAGGTGCGAAACGGCGGCGTTTCGCCGATGAGGTTGAGCGACTCGCAGCAGATCGAGACCAGGGTCGCCGGCGTGAGGTCCCGGACCGACGACACGTCGTTTGGGACGTAAACGCCGGAGCTCTCCAGCGACTCGAACAATATTTCCCGCGAATCTTCCATTTTCAAGGGAATTTAATTAATTTTTGACGAAAATTTGAGATTTATTTCTGCGAGATTCAGTTGCTTTCACTATATCTAATTTATAGTTGTAGTAGTTGACTTCTTCAGTAGACGAGTTTTCTGTTCGTCTTGCCCGATGAACCGCATGCGGCGTCGTTTTGCGGGAAACTTGTTCCAAATCTTAGGAAACTCAATTTTCATTCACTACTACGATCGAAATGCATGCACACACACCACTTGAATTAAAATGCAGACCGTGTTCGCTAAGATGCTAGTATAATGAATTTCAATAAGAAACAGTTTCTCAATTAAAATTCCACATGGACATGGATGATAACCCATGAAACATCAAAACGGTGACCACCTAGTGTTTCGCATTTTGAAAACAAAACATGACAGAAAACATCTTCGAAACACATATTGAAGAGACAACGTCACATGAGTAGCCAGAAACTCCATGCATGGGCAAATTTTGGTATTTTTTTGGGTTATTAGCTAAACTTGTATGTTAATGTTCATATTCCCATCACATTTAAACTTGAACTTATAGTGTTTCATTTGGATTTTAAATTTTTTATACTATGAAAGTTTTGAATACTAATTTTTATAAGTAAAAATAATTTTCAATTAATATTTCGATAACATTTTGTATCATGATTTTTTGAGATTTGAGGAATAACTATTTCGTATTGTATAGATTTGCTATTTCCATTTTTATTTCCATGCTTCATAGATGATAAATATGAAAAAACTTAATAGTGCATCTATTAACACCCAACTTTTTAACAGGAATGAGTGAAGATATTAATTAAGTGAATTTATTAAAAAGTTTATCGATTGAGCACCCTTAAAGCCTCCTGTAGTCAAAACTTGTTCAGTTGGATTCTCCTCCTCATTTTACTGGGTAGATTTGTACTGCCAAGATGAGTGTGTCAGATAATAAAGTCCCAGGTGAGCAAAAGGGCCAGGTGTTTGTTTAAAACCCAAATAGACCCAAGAAAGATGAGAAGCTGAATAATCCTCCATTAAAGTTAACACCTTTACTCAAGCTCTGAATCTAATCAGAGTTTGCATCCTCTGCAGAAACTCGAACCTGCATTGCGGATTCTATCTTTTTCAAGGTAAATCATCTACCGAAACTCAACCCTCCATTGATGATTCTTGAAATGATTGCCTAGTTTCCCATCATTTTTTTTGCTACTATTTGTTGTTTGGGTTTTCTGGGTAATTATCGGAAGTGCTTGTCTTTATGTAATCGTGATCTTTTGGCTTATTTGTTCTTCTGGGTTGAAACATTTCTATGCATCCACGATGAAGAAAGTTGCCAACTGTTGAATTTCTGTGAATATAGTGAAATCTGTGACGATGGGTATCGAAAAGCATAAATCTTTATACAGGAAACAAGATTTTCTCTGAAATGTTCACTCTTTGTACCCAAGTGGAGAAACCTTGCAAAGTGTTGAAATTCTTTGACTTTAGTTTTGAATGCAGTGAGATTAGAATAGAAGAAACTTCTGTTTGTTGTTTGGTTTTCTGGGTGATCCAAAACAAAACCCTTTTTTCCAGGAAATTAGATGCGCTCTGGAATGCTTATCTTTATGCAAACTTAATCTTTTTCCATACTTTCGTACTGGTTTCAAATCATTTCTATGCATCCAAGATGAAGAAAGTTGCCTACTGTTGAAATCATGTGAATTTATTTGTTTAAATGTAGTCAAATTTATGAAAAAGGGAAACCTTGAGAGCTGTTGAAATTCTTTAACTTTTGTTCTGAGTGTGGTAAGATTAGCAAAAAAGAACTTCTGTTTGTCTCCATCTCTCACAGACACATTCTGTTTGTCCCCAGATTTGCAGGGAGGAAACTGAAATTTGAAGCAATTATGGACTCCTTGCCTCAGGAAATTGCACATGATATACTACTTAGGATACCCATTAAATCTTTGATCATCTGCACATCAGTTTGCAAGGCATGGAGGTCCATCATCAGAAACCAAAGTTTTATTCAGTCCCACCTCACTCGAACAATCAGTTTCAATAAGCAGAATGACATTCACATGCTTCTACGCCACAGTGTTTCTGGTGGTAGTAGCTCCACCTTCCTTCACAGAATACGTGTGCGTGATATATTAGAAGAAGTCTACTTCGTGCATTATGACAACCAGGCTTTTGACTTGTACTCCAAGATAAAATTTCCAGTTGCTCCCAAGAAAGAACGACAAAATGAATTCCTTCGTGTCGTCGGCATTTGTAATGGGCTGGTGTGTGTTGCTGATGATCACAACTTTTATGGTTACCGCTTCATAATATGGAACCCATTTATCAGAAAGTCATTAACCCTTCCCATGCCTGGTCTACGCTTTGAAACATTTGGCCCTTACGATGCTACTGTTGGATTCGGTTTTGATGCTGTGGCCAATGACTATAAGGTTGTTAGAGTTCTCACCCCTTATGGTGATCATCCTCGGGATCCATGCATAGCCGAGGTTTATTCACTCACCACAGGCTCATGGAGCAGTCTTGGTGCAGTTGCTCCTCGTTGTGAACTAGTTGGAAGAGAAATACAGGCTTTTCTTTGTGGGGCACTTCATTGGCCTACAGTACGCTGGACACATGGTGATCGCTCTTATCTAATATTGGCATTTGATGTGAGCAGCGAGTCATTTCGTGAGATATCAATGCCAGGGAGTGTCATATGGAGCTTCCATTTAGCATTGCGATTGTCTGTTTCACATGACAGGAAATCTATTGCTTTGTTCACATTGGACAAGCAGTTTAATAAATATTGTCTTGATATATGGTTGATGAAAGAATACGGCATAAAGGAGTCCTGGACCAAATTGACTAGTCTCATTCCACGAGATTTAGCAAGAGACAGACTCAACCCCTGGGGATTTTGTTTTAGGAATAACGGAGAAGTATTATTAATGCTTCGGGGCGCATGGAAAGATCGAATTATGGACGAGATGTCAGACCAACTAGTTTCCCTGGACCTTGTGAGCAAAAAAATGAACAGACTTCGGATTTCTGGATATCAATATTGCTCTTTTGATTCTTATGAGGAGAGCCTCCTCTTACTCGACAAGACTGAGGCAGCTTCTTACTAAAGAAGCCTGAAAAAACAGGTAATTTGATGAAGTGCTGAGTGCAGAATATTACATGTTGAAGAGATGTAGAGCTCTGCCTAGGAAGAGCATTGCATGCCGAATTGCAGCATGTTTTATGCTGTAGAGATGTAGTGCTCTGCCTAGGAAGAGCATTGCATGCCGAATTGCAGTATGTTTGGTTTTTGTTTGTTCTGTTTTCATGTTTTACCTACCTACATGTGTTCTTGCTTCTCTGCAATAGACAACAGTTTGATCTAAAGTTGACATAATTAGCGTGATAGTTTCTTCATTAGTGCTTTCTAGTTTCGCATTGTTCTGTAGTTTGTATTATCCACTCTGAATTTCTGATGGACTTTGAACAGTAGACTTGGAGTTCTGTTCTACGAGATTACTACTGTGGTGAAATTTTATTTTTGTATTTTCCAAGGTGGATTGCATTTGTGTAAACTAAATCCTGAAGAGGAAGTCGTTCACTTTCCTGAGGAAATACTAGGAAAAAGTTTCAGGACTACTATAATATGTATTACTTAGTAACATGGTGGTTATTCTTTTGTTTGCCTTGATTTGTTATCTTTTTGTTGCAGATTGGTGATGCTGTAATGTTCCTTTGTCAGAAATGTCTGAGATTGCTGAAGTGCTAGTGTATATTCTCGCCTGGAGCCTTTTATCTGAAATATTGTGTATCCGATTGAGTCGTTCTGCAATTGTTGTAAACTTGAGGATTTCAAATCTCTAAATTGAACCATGGAAGACTTTAGTGCTGTGAACCTATTCATGTTGAAACAATACAAAATTTTGTTTATCATTGAAGTTGTGAATTGTGACAAAACTAAATTTGTCATGAAATTGTAACAAAACTAATTTTGTCACAAAATTGTGACAAACCGAATTTTGTCACAAGGTTGTGACAAAACATAATTTTGTAGCAAAGTTATGACAAATCAAATTTATCACAAAGTTGTGACAAACCAAATTTTGTCACAAGGTTGGGACAAACATAATTTTGTCTCAAAGTTGTGACAAAATCAAATTTGTCATGAAGTTGTAACAAAACTAAATTTGTCTCAAAGTTGTAACAAAACTAATTTTATTGCAAAATTATGATAAAATTAATTTTATAGCAAAGTTGTGATAAAACTAATTTTATCACAAAGTTGTGATGAAACTAATTTTTTTACAAAATTATGGCAAAGCTAATCTGTCAAAGTTTTTTTTTTTTTTTTTTTGTCAACAGTAATCTGTCAAAGTTTAGGCTATACAAAGTATGGCTGTTTTACTTTACAGTGCATATCCTTCATAACTTTTGGTCCAAATCTTGGTGGGACAGAAGTTTACTGCAATCTAGATATGAAATTGTTACTGTAACGCAGAAGTTAATTTTATTGTAAAGGTAATTCCTAGTTTCATGTTTTTGGCATGTTTACCAAGCAAAGGCAAGAATTGGTTGCGAAAAAGAGTAACAAATAAAACCAAGCTTTTCATCAAGTTCTTAAACTTTTTAGCACTGAAAGCATGTGGCTCACCAAACAGTACCCTCCCTCAAAGCTATATAGGCAAGCTGTTGGTTTGTTACAGTTGATACATACATCCTCCATAAACACTTAGTTTTGAGCTTCTTCTAGCTAGGTTCGGGTGTCCGAAAACATGGAAATTAGGAGAGAGGAAGAGATTGAGGACATTTCAATGTCACCCCCAACATTGGGGTCTATGCAGATTGCAGGGAGCAGTGGCTTTGGTCACAACCTAGAGTTCATGTCTAAAGCTTACCTTCAAAATAGGTACTCCGCACAGATTGATATTGAAGACGAGAGCTATAACGCCAACAAGGATGGTCCTCTCCCAATCTTTCTTAAGGTCTCTGTTCAAACTTTTGTTTTTTCGGTTAGAACTTTTAGTAGTGCAAGTGCAGGATGACATTTTAGGAGCGCGAGTATCAGTTGCCATTTTTTGTTACCGCTTCAAGGCGTGTTCTGTTCCTTATAATGATGTTCATGTGCTTATCTTTACAATGCAGTTTGAAGATGTGGAGTTCAAGGTTAGAAGCAGCAAAGCATCAAGTAACACAGTGAAATCAATGGTGTCGAAAGCGGCAACACAGCTGAACATGGAAGATAATTACAAGCAAATATTGAAGGGGATTACAGGAAGCATTGGGCCAGGGGAGATTCTTGCTTTGATGGGTCCTTCGGGTAGTGGAAAAACTACTCTGTTGAAAGTGATAGGAGGAAGATTACTAGAGAATGTCAAAGGGAGAATAACTTACAATGACGTCCCATATAGTCCTGTTCTTAAGAGGAGGTCAGCCAACTCATGAAGTTCCTAATCTTTGTTCATGGCATTGAAAATTGGTTTGAAGCATGTTGATGTGGTAATCTTGAGATCTTGATTTAACTTTTTTTTTTTTTTCCTCTTTTGTCTACAACAACAGGATTGGATTTGTGACACAAGACGATGTGCTTTTTCCACAACTAACAGTCGATGAAACCTTAGTTTTCTCTGCCTTTTTACGGCTTCCAAGCAGCATGACCCGACAACAGAAGTACAAAAGAGTAGATATGATTGTGAAGGACCTTGGTCTTGAAAGGTACATCAGTAATCTTGTTTTCTGGTCAACCTCAGAATTTTACGTCAAGAACTCTTGTCCTAAATTCTGTCCCATATGATTATAGATGTCGTCACACGAGAATAGGTGGAGGGTTTATCAAAGGCATATCAGGAGGAGAAAGGAAAAGAACCAGTATAGGTTATGAAATTCTTGTTGATCCTTCTTTGTTGTTGCTTGATGAACCGACCTCAGGCCTTGATTCCACATCAGCTAATAGACTTCTTCTGATTCTTCAAAAACTTTCTAAGGTAACATATAGTCAAAGTAATGATCTTTAATGTGAACATTTCCATTGTGTAAGAAGTGCTAAAGATCGCTGATGACCGGTCCACAGGGTGGAAGGACGATAATCACAACTATCCACCAGCCATCAAGCAGAATGTTTCACACATTCGACAAACTTTTGCTGATATCAGAAGGTTACCCGGTGTACTATGGAAAGGCTGGAGAGTCTTTGAGGTATTTTTCATCTTTGAAATTCATCCCGGAAATTCCCATGAATCCTGCAGAGTTCTTGCTTGATTTAGCCACTGGACAAGTCAGTGACATTAGTGTTCCTGAAGATCTCTTGGTGCCTCAAGGGCAAGCAAACCTTGATACCGAAAAGGCTGTGGTCAAGGTAAGTAAAAATTACTACAAATTTACAATGCTTAAATTCTTTGGAGATTTCCTCTTAACATCTGTTTCCATGTATGTTATGTTAGTACCTGCAACTCAAATACAGAACTCAGCTGGAGGCAAAAGAAAAACAAGAGAATCACTTGACAATGACAGCACCAGAACATCTTCAGGCAGCTATTCAGGCTAAGAAGGATTGGACTATCAGCTGGTGTGAACAGTTCATCATACTGTTTAAGAGAACATTCAGAGAAAGGTGCCGGGACTATTTCGATAAGCTAAGACTGGTTCAAGCTGTTGGAGTTGCAGTCTTGTTGGGTCTTCTTTGGTGGAAATCAAAGACTGACACTGAGGCTCAACTCAGAGATCAGGTAAATCTGCATGAACCTGGTAACACAATGAATTAAAGGCTTAAGACTTCCAACATAAACTCTTGTGCAGGTGGGCTTAATGTTCTATATCTGCATTTTCTGGACATCTTCATCAATTTTCGGGGCAGTATATGTGTTTCCATTCGAAAAGATGTACTTGGTGAAAGAACGAAAAGCGGACATGTACAGATTAAGTGTATACTATGTTTGCAGCACTCTCTGTGACATGGTGGCGCATGTATTTTACCCCACATTTTTCATGTTGATTGTGTATTTCATGGCTGGATTTAAGAGAACAGTAGCTTGCTTCTTCCTCACATTGTTTGCCATATTATTGGTAGCTGTCACAAGCCAAGTAAGTCGAAATTAACAAGCATGGATCCAACATTAAGTTTAGTTAATTCTGGTTTGATGACTAATTGATAAGTTTAAATGTTTCCTAATTAGGGGGCAGGAGAACTATTTGGAGCTCTAGTTTTGAGTATTAAAAGGGCTGGAATGGTTGCCTCTCTGATACTAATGCTTTTTCTTCTTACTGGTGGCTACTATGTCCAGGTACTCAAACTGAATTTGTTAAACTAAAATTTTCTTTTCGTCAGTGTTTTAGCCCGAAATTTGGTCACTCAATTTAGCGCTTCTAGGACAGATAGTTAAACTGCAGTTGTGTCTCAGACGCTTGACGTGATATATGCCACAGCTAATTTACTGAAATAGAAGTTATAGCATATCTGATTGCACTACAATAGTAACCTTTTACATTAACATGATAGCGTTACACTTTTTTGTTGCAGCACATACCACAATTTATGCAGTGGTTGAAGTACCTGTCGTTTATGTACTACGGCTTCCGGCTTCTTCTTAAAGTGCAGTATTCCGGTGACCAGTTATACGAGTGCCAAAGCGAAGGAGGGTGTAGGACTCTGCAGAGTTCACCTACATTTGACATGGTGACTTTGGATGGTGGCATGAAAGAAGTATGGATTTTGCTGGCAATGGCAATAAGTTACCGGATATGCGCCTACTTTTGCCTTCGGAGACGAATTACCGTAAGCAATTTGTAAATGTAATTGTATAAACGACAATAGCGAGAGGGCAATATCTTGAGAAGTTAAAAGCTCCTTCCCACTCCAGATATTCAAAAGAGGAACTTTTATATTTGATATGGGGTAGTCTATAACAAGCAACAACAACCCACATTTTGGCTACTTCATTGATTTATTTGTGAGATATCTATACCCTCACCAATATCAAACAATTCTGTTCCGTCTTTATGTGTTCATCATTTTAAGCCTCAATTGTTTATGTAGTAGTCGGCCATTTTCTTGAAGTTGCCAACTTGCCATTGTGTATATTGGAGTAACAAACTTGAAAATGGATAATTCTCTTTGCAAAAACCAATGAGTAATGCTAGGATGACAACATTATTTTAAACCAACTTTTAAACCATTTGATGTGGAAATTGATTCAATCATTCAATATTTAGTAAGAGAACTATTAATTAAATCAAATACAATTATCACTTGCTACATAAGGTGGTTTAAGAGATGATTTACAAAAACATAGTCATCTTAGCATTATTAAAAATCAATAGTGTTCCAAACTCCTTCGCTAATAAAGTAAATAATTCGAATATAATTTTTTTATTTCCAGAAAAATAATTCAGATATAATTAAGAATAAAGTATTTCCAACTCCACCACTATCAGATAGTATAAAAGAGATTGATATTCCACTCGAAAAGTCAATTAAAAGTTACTTTTCGATATGGAACAATCTTTATATCCTCTCACATGATTACTCTCTGTCTCTATCATGACAAAATAACTACCGTTAATCACAAAATGATATTTCAACCTAAAAATCAATTGAAAGTTACTTTTCGACATGGAACAATCTTTATATCCTCTCACATGATCAATCTTTACCGTGATCAATCTTTTTTTATTTGACATTGCAAACTCAAGTTGCTTAAAAAATTTTGTTCTGTAGTGAATTTATCTCTTATAAAAATAACTAGAGAAAAATTAGCAAAGAAAGCAAAGTGAAATGAATATTTATATGGTTCTAGCTTTCTTGTCATGCAATAATACAACTTTACTCTTTTTTTTCCACTTGACAGGCCCTCCACAAACTTCAGAATCAAAAGACCAGAACACACAGAAACAGTCATCATCATCACCATCCTCCTCCAATTCCATGGTCCAAAGTCCACCCATTTCTACTCTCTTCATCATCCACTCAACTCCCCAATCAATTTTGAATCTCAAAAACTCTATTTATTCTGCACTCAACACCCAACATTTCCTTCCATATTTAGAAACCTCCTGAGCTCCAAAGATTCAAACTTTATCATAAAAAGGGTAACTTTTCCCGTCCCCGGCGATGGCTCTGGTGCCGTACTCCGACAAGAGCTCCGCCGCCGAGTCGCCGACCCCCGCCGACCCGCCGACCCCCGCCGCCAACCCAGCATGGCAGGACATGTTCCGATCAGCCTCAATCCTAAAATCGACAACGACAACCCCCGAGCCCCAGTCCCCGGAACCGCCGAAGCCCGCCGACCCAGATGACAAAACGGCCATCTCCGGCGACCCCCAGGTACGATTGGCCCTCTACATCACCATGGCCCACGCCGGCCTCGCCTTCACCATTTTCATACTTTACACAATCACCAAGCTTTTAGAGGAGTACTTGCGTCCAATTCAATGGGCCGTGCTCTGTTCGATTCCTTTGAGAGGAATTCAAGAAACCCTAGTTGGGTTTTGGTCCGAACCCTTAAGGCTTGGCCTCACCGAGACGATTTTGGCCGTTCCGGTGGCGATTTTCCGGGTTTTTGTAGGTACATTGGTGGAAATTAGAGAGGTTTGTTTCCGGGTTTTTCTCCGGCGGCCGAAATCGGAGTACCGGAGGCGGCACCAGAGCGAGTTTTCGAAGTTATTGAGGTGGTTGGTGTCGTTTTGGATACTTATACTTGCTTATGAGAGAATTGGCGGTGTTGGTTCTTTGGGGATTCTTATGCTAGGCTTTGTGTTCAGTGCTAAAGGTGTGGATTCGACAATGTCGACGGTTTCGTCTCTGAGGTGTAGTAGCTTCCGGCGGAGTCCGCTTAGTGCATTTTTCACTAGGAGGATATTGATCAGGTTGAAGACCATTGTGGCAATTGGGTTGATTTTTGGTATGATTGTGGGGTTTTTGGTTGGTGTCACGTTTTTTTCGTATAAGATTGGGATGGAGAGTAAAGACGCGGTGATTTCGTTGAAGTTGCATGTGGAGGAGAGTAATTACACTGAGAAGATTGGTGTGAAGCAGTGGATGGAGGAGAATGATGTGCCTGGTATGGTGGATAGGTACAGTTCCAAGTTGTATGAGACGGTGTCGGAGCAGCTAGATAGTTTGGCAATGCAGTACAATATGACAGAGTTGGCGACTGGGATTAAGCATTTCGTAGTGAGACAGTCTGTTAATTCTTCAGGGCCTTCCACGGCTTTAGCTAGCCCGTCTCCGTACACAGAAAAACTTGTGAGTTTGAGGAATCGGATTACTAAGAGGGAATGGGGACCTATGTACACTGAGGTTCACGCAATTGTTAGGGAGTTAGTAATCACCAGGGAAGATTTAGTTGAGAAGGCAAAAGGTTTTGCCATTCGAGGAATGGATGTCTCACAACGGGTATTTGCTAGTAGTACGTCTGTTCTTGGAGGCGGTGCGAAATTTATGTTCTCTGTTGGTAGTTCAATTGTTTCTGGGGCAGCTGAGGTTTTCAATTTCGTATCTCAGTTAATGGTATTCTTCTGGGTATTGTATTATTTGATCACATCTGAGTCTGGTGGAGTGACTGAACAAGTAATGAGCATGCTTCCAATTTCAAAATCTGCAAGGGTTAGATGTGTTGAAGTTCTTGATAATGCTATATCCGGGGTTCTTTTGGCTACAGCTGAGATTGCAATTTTCCAGGGATGTCTCACTTGGCTTTTATTGAGACTATACAAAATACATTTTTTGTACATGTCTACCGTTCTTGCAATCCTCAGTTCTGTGCTGCCTATCTTTCCATCTTGGTTTGCAACTATTCCAGCAGCTCTTCAACTCGTTCTGGAAGCTAGATATATAGCAGCTGTAATCTTGTCGGTTGTTCATCTTGTGCTCATGGATTATGGTGCAACTGAAATTCAGGAGGATATACCTGGTCATAGTGAATATCTTACTGGACTCAGCATCATTGGTGGAATGACTTTGTTCCCATCTGCTCTCGAGGTAAATACAATATTGATATCTGAAGTGAGATGAGCTCATTTATCTCTCTCTTGCTTCTTTTGTCAGAGTAGATTGGTGGCTGTATATGCAGTGGATGTAAAAATATTGCACAGCTGAAACTAGTTGAGCTTACATAATTGGACTCAAAAAACTCATTCTCCTTCTACAGTTTGAAACCTTAAGCTAGTGATTCTGAAGCAAAAATGTTGGAATCTTTTTCTTTTTAGAAGGTTCATAAATATTGATAATTAAACCAGATATGATAGTATTCCCTCATCACATGGGACTTTTTCACCTTGGCCAGCCTTGATAATTACGGTCTTAAGTTAATTACCCTACATTTTTATATGGAATGAAAACATAATGATGCTTAGTCCATTCCGTTGTTGATATTCCATTGGCTCTTGATGTGCTACTGATGATTGTTCCACTCTATTTTTCCCAGGGTGCAATTATGGGTCCCCTCATAACTACAGTTGTGATTGCTCTTAAGGATTTGTACGTGGAGTTTGTTCTGGATGAACCGAAGGATAAAGCCGAGTAGAAACAGTGTGTTGTCTGTGTTCCTAGGCCATTTCGATTTATTTATTTGCAGCTTAATCTGATCTGCAAGCATATCATTCTTTACCAGTCTGTTTTGAGTGTTTAGTGTGTTATTGCATTGTATCTTTGATTTGAAAACAGGCTGTTAGTTTTCTGTACATTTAGATGAGTTTTCTGTACATTTAGGTGAGTTCGTTTATATATCGCTTTCTACCTCTGAGGAAGAATATATTGGTGAATGTGAGCGTATCCGACCAATTGGATGCAATGGAATGGTAATTTGTAGATATCTATTTTGTCTTGACACCAGCAACACATTAACTGAGCCGAGAAGCAACTTTTACTGCATTTATCATCTTCATCTCTAGTTTGTGTTCCACAAACTTACCAGGCTGCAAGTATTTCATCAGAGCAACGAAATAAATATTCACCACTGAGAAACTAACAATCGCATTGCCAATTTCAAAAACAAACTATATCCCTGCCAAATTCAAAAACAGAGGATACTCAATCTCAAGATCCAGCTTCAATAGCACTACAAATCTGTTTTCTTCCAGTACAAGCCCAAATGATCTAACCAAGAACATTCAATTACAGTACATACAATGGTTAAAGAGAATAAGGTTCTTCCGACTTGGTTACTTGGGGAGCCCGTCCCAAGATAGTATGATCTATGATATTACTTCATGTACTTGTGAAGGAATTTGCGGTGAAAGTCATTCCTGACAGTGTCATTGATGAAGCGCTTAGGAGTCTTAGTTTCACCACGGGCCTGATTTTTAAAAACCACATCATCATCCCACCTGAGCCAAAAGATGCATAAAGAGCTTGCTATTAGACAAAGAGACTAAATAGAGCTACTGAGAGATCCTAATTTGATCAAAACTAGACAGGAGCTAACCTTCTTTTAACACTAAACGTGGTAGCTGTTGCACCATTAAGCAATGGGTTTCCTCGGAGAAGCTCTCCTTCCTTGACTTTAAGCTCTTCCTCCCGCTGTTCTTGTTCCTGTGGAAGCACAAAGACATTAGCTACAATCAATAAGACAAAAGCAATTGATGATCTTAAAATATAGTGCCAAATCACTTCATAGAAAGCTCACCTTCCGTAGCCTCTCCTCCTCCCTTTCCTTCTTTATTCGTTCAAGCTCAGCATAAAGCGCAGCTGTGTCTTCCTCATCATCATCGTCGTCATCTTCATCACTATGATACAAAGCAATCGTTCCATATATATCAGCAACTACAGGTACTAAGGTTCCCGCGAATTATAAATTAGATTATGCTAGCAAATGAAACATATCTGCCAACGAATGGAACACTTAACGGTCTCTAAGTTGCAGATCAGTACAAATGAAAAAAACAATTAGCAACCAAAGTTGCATAGCAACACAAACCCACACCCCACCACAAATGAATTCTAAGCGCTTGGTAATATCAACTAAAATAAGACAGGACAACAGGAGCTCAACCCACGTGGTCACTCCGAAGGTGGGTAACAGAACAGGTGGTATTCAATTTTATTAAGCAGACAAAACCCAAGAGTAAAAGAAGTTTGAAACTTTGGAGAGAAAAGCCCTTAGCAACCCAGAAACCAGCTGGAACACAAAATCACACATGTGGTTCAATGCAGGCATGATTTAATAAACAATGATTTGTTCTCGGCTTGAGAACTCTTATAGTAAATTCAAACATACCATGAAACAAAATATTTAGTACAATCTAATAATTCAAACATCAGATATATCAATAAATCTTCTGCAAATAATACCAACCTTTCATCACTTTTGACATCCCCATCAGAATCATCAGCATCTATATTCCGAGGCACAATTTCATTGTCCTTCCTGCCCCCTGTTCGCATTAGCATTTTACTTAGTTAGTAAACTGAGAAATTAATTGCTGAAATTGCTACCTAAAATGTGAAATATAAGAGCTGGAATATGCACCCTCCAACAACAGCTGGCTTCCTCTCCTGCGATCTCTGTCATCTGCACAATACGCATATCAATTAGAAACATGAAAAACAAGTACCAAATCTCTTGTGGATCCAAGAATTGATCACCCAACCCCCACCACCAACCCCCCAGCACTAAAAGGAAGAGGATGAGGAAGATAACATACAACTATAAGATTTGTCCTTTGATGAATAATGCCTCCTCTCATTCTCTTCCAGCTCCTCCTGAAGGTTCTTCTTCCTCAACTCTTCCTGGGTGTCTTGCCCCTCCTTTCTGTTAGATACACATACAAGGACAAATTCAAAATTAGCATCCAATGGAACCTCACTTGTATAACAGTAAGTTGGATTGGAAAAAACACAATGGATAGTGAAAAGAATAACGGAAATTTGGAGGGGGAAATGAAGTATAACCATGTGCAAAGTTGCACATGCATCAATGAAGGTAACAATGACAAGAACCCACCTGGGTTTTAGACTTGTATGGGCCGCCATGTCCCTTGATGAGTATTTCTGGGACGGGCCAAAAATCCTAGTACCACCTTGTTCATTGCCACCTTTGGCAGGTGCCCACGTCGGTCGAGCTGCCGTCGTCATGTCTACTCACTGTTTTCTCAACACCTGTCACCCCAACAATAACCTTTAAATCATCACTCATCCACAAACTTGTACCAATACTGACACATAAATGCTCATCAAATCCATTTCACGTGCAAAGAGTACATTCGTTCTGTAACCGAGCAAGACCATATTACAATTCAAGTCTCTACTCACAGTTTAATCATTAAGGTACCATGTAAAGTTCCGATTTTTATTTTTCGAGATGTAAAAAACCGCCACAAATTTAACAATGGCATTCTTTTTCCTAATCGTGGCAAGATAATAACGCACTGAAGCAACAGAAGAACGATTCTAACACAACACCCCCAGAAAAAGCACCATAAATTCCCTTTCAATTCAACCTAAAATTTCAATTCCTCTTCGTTTCCACGATTTTCTCACAAAACATCCAATGAAATTCATCAACAATTACAAAAAGGAAACCGATTATTAACCGCCGGAGTTTACAATCAATCTTCGCTTAATTTCCCTAAATCTTCGAACCCAGCATCCAAACGTAAACCTAAAAGTTTGGTATTTATATGCAGATAGTGAAACCAAGAAGAAAATCTGGCGCGAACAAGCAGTTTTGAATATGCGGATTTAGGGTTAGGGTTAGGGTTTTACCTGGTTGAAATTCGTTCCTCGATTTTGATTCCGACCGGAGAGAGACGATGGCAATTTGTTTTCGCTGATAAATAAATAGACAAAAGTGGAAATGAATAAATAAGAAAAAAAAAAAAAAGAAAAAAAAGGAAAGTCGGTGAAAGTATCCGAGTTCGGTTATCCGGGTCGGGTTGGGAGTTCAAATCTTCCCCATGAGTCCATGACCTTCTTCTTATTCGTTTATATGGGCACATGGTTGGCCCATTGGGCTTAATCGTTCTTTTAAATAATAAATATATAAATAATGGTCACTTTGTTCGTGAATGCTCTCGACTAATTGAGCTGCAAATCTCTTTGTTCGTGACTTTGTCATAAGAGAAACGATCTTTAATGGTCACTTCACATTGTGAGAGTGAGATATTTGCTTCGAAAGATGGTTGTCAAACAATCAATTTACATATTTCTTCCTTTATATAATCGATTCTGTGTTTATTATATAAACCTCGTGATGTAAGTGTTAGTATTATTCCTTTACAATCATACACCACCCTCAGGAATTTTTTCCATTGGCCCTGAGTTTGATGCTCATGAAGTCTTTCCTCCAGACTGATCTGTTGGGTGTAGCAATTTTATGCCATGTTGCTACCTTGGTTTGGCAATTACTGCTAAGCAAAAAAGTTCGAAAATAGATAGACCTTAAACAGCTCCGAAACTCAACGGATATTCATTTTATAGATAATAATGTACCTGGGCAACGTTGATACAATAATCATTAATTACAAAACAAACACAAATGAGTAACTTCTGATAAACCCAGCAAGGACTACCCCGAGATTATTCCCTTTGGAAAATTCCACCATATACAATAATTTGGGTTCCTCCTATACATACCTACCGAGATTATCCAAAAGCTACCTCAATCATCACAAGGAAGCTGTGAGAAGGTAATTATCAATCAAGCCATCAAACGATCCCTGGAACAGCTTTGTATTAGGTCTATCCGCAGATTCTCAAGCGGCGCTCAAGCAGTCCTCCCATGTCCCATACTTTGAGCTGAAACTGCCTCCACCACTCTGCTGTGCGTGCTCAGAAATAACCGCACGTGCACACACATCCCAAGTCCTTGCTATATCTCCAAGGGACATGGGCTGTGAAATGCTTCGCAGAGATATGCTAAACCTTGATTTTGCTTTCACAGATAGATCTTGATACTCCTTACTGCCACAGTAACATTGGAGTCAAATTTATGCTTGAGAAAACCTTCTACATGCACGCATGAAAGCAAATGTGTGTACTAAATGAAACTACACTGAAAAGAACAAAAGAACCTCCACGGCCGGCACTACATAGTTTTATCGACACAAACCATTAATTCAACAAGGGTACCTAATGTTTTAATAGTGAAAAAAGAAGTACATTTGAAATAGAATTTCATAAGAATCAGAGTAACAGGGAAAAGGACAGATCCCATCTGGATCTGGCTAACAATTCATAATAGTAAAAGCAGTAGAAGCGGCAGCAAAGTGTAAAACGTCAGAGTCCATATTTCTCACCTAACTTCAACTGGAAACTTGTCTAAGAGTATTGGAGAGCAGCTGGGATAATTTGTGGGAACAAGCAGTCTTAATGGCTGAATTGGTGACTGCACCATATAAGAGTAAGTATATGTGAAATATCTATATCCTGAAAACAGGTAACAAGCAGTTTCATTGATGTTTGAGAGCCTACCATTTGTGCTGAAGTATACTGCGACTTCAAGTTTGGACTGAGAGCCACAGCATCGAAAGAGCACTTCACAATGGTTCCCTCACCCCCTTCAGCACCTGCTGCACTAGGATCAACATCTTCATCGCTGATATCAACAACTGTGTCGATAAGGCGCCGATTTATTTCTGTTATTTCTTCTAATAAAGCATGATTAGCCTGCAAGATAGGCCACATGATTATGTACATTGAAGAAAAAGGAATAAGCCTATTATGGGAATTACAGCAATGATGGATATATGTTATGCATAGGTGTGCAGGAAAGCAACTAGCTTTGTGATGTTGCTGAATATTTTTTTGCTTGTTCGTGCGTAATTTAAGTGTTCTAAATAACAGCATTTACAATACAAAAGCTGTCGTATTTACAATAAGTACAGACCACTGCAAATGATTATTACCTCAATTCTAGGTCTCTTGATACGAGATGTTGCAGTTGACTCCAGGTCAGATGTCTCCGGACTGGTTAACTGCTTGAAACTATCATTCATACTGCCAGCTGATGAAACAACATTTAAGGGCACAGCACTAGTGTAGCGCCTCATTTTCCTAGTCCCATTTGCTCCCTCATGAGTCATAACATTTCTTGCTTGCAGGCGACACTTTGTCATGGCAACTAGATCTTCACCAACTGCAGCTCTAGAACCATTACCTGGTGCTGACCCAGCTATCCTATCAATCATACTGACTACAGATCCAATGTCACTGACAGAGGCACTCAATGCATTCGATGAAATCGATTTCACCTGTATGTTTAGATTCCACAAAACTGGTGTCAAACACAAAAACAGAGAATTTGAGAAAAAAATAAGAACTCAAATAGCATCTACTGAAACCTAATACTACCCTCTGAAAAGAGAGAGACAAAGAGAAACAAGAAAAAAAAAGTGCAGCTTTACTAACCGCTTTAATTAAGCGTTCAAGAGGCTGCTCCGTAACACTCGACTTGCCAGAAATAGTCGACAAAGCATTAACATGAGCACCATCAGGTACGCTAAACTCAGCAAGCAAAGGAGATGCTGATATCCCCGGGGTGCCTATGGCAAGGGACTGGGCCTGTGAACCAACACCTGTTGTTTGTTGATGTCCAATATTCCCAGCATTTGAGAGTGAGGAAGGTTTGTCCAAATCCCCTGGCATAGGGGATGGCGCCATGGGAGTAGAAGGAGATGGGATGACAAAAGGTGAACTAGCAGTCTGCAAAGGAGTACCAGCTTTTGGGTGAGTCAGTAGACTCTGCTGGTCAACTTGCGGAGAAGAATGCTGCGAAATCTGAGGAGATGCAGCCTGAAGGTGTTGATTTGTTGAGGAAATAGGAAATGCAGATCCTGATTTCAACTGCGGAGGGGGATATGCACGTTGGCCTCCGGAGAGAGGTTGCTGAAAAACCCCTTGTTTAGTACCCATTCCTGGTCTCATTTTCAATTCATTTACATCATTGATTTGATGAACCTGGGGCGTTTGGTGTTGGTTTGCCTGCAACTGTCCCGGAAGCTGCTGCTTTACTTGCTGCGGTAGCTGCAGCTGCTGCTGCTGCTGCTGCTGCTGTTGCTGTTGCTGCTGCAAGTGCTTCTGCTGCAACATGTGTTGCATCTGTCGCTGTTGTTGAATCTGCTTCAGTTGATTCTGCATCATTTGCTGGTCCTGTTGTTGTTTTATATGTGGTTGCAGCATACCGGAATTTGACTGAAGAGAAGTCATGTTTGGCTGCAGCATACTAGCCCCACCTTGTGATGACAAGGTATTCATGTTCGCTTGTGGAGGAGCACTCACAGGAGTTTGTTGGACAGATCCTGCTGCAACTTGCTGCAACGAGTTGAGTGAATTTCCATGTCCCGAATCCATATTAGAACCGGGCTGCAGTGAATTCATCATGTTCTGCTGTACTGTTGTCACACCAGACAAAGAAGACATCGAGTTTTGCTGCAAACTTGCCATATTGTTCTGTTGCATTGCAGAAGGTTGTAAGTTAATTGATTGCATCTGTGGGTTCATTTGATTTTCAAGAGATTGCACTTGAGTAATTTGAGGTTGTGACTGCTGCATGGGATGCATATGAGGTGGCGGGAGCTGGCCTTGCTGCATAGAAGGAACTTGCTTCTTGGGTCTATTTGTACTAATAAAATTTACTATCTGCTTTTCGTATAAAACCAACTTTTCCTTCAAACTAGGTTGGATGTTGTGTTTGGGCATCTGTAAGACTGCTATGAGGCGCTCCAACATGGCCTTGAACATTTTTAGCTTCTCCAGCTGATCTAACTTTGGCTGTTGTGGAAGAGAATCATGCTGCAAAACAGAAAAATTGGATGGATAGCAAAACAACAGCGAAAGTAGATGTAAGTTGTAACAAGGCTTTGGAGCGACTAAGTTCTTATTGATTTAGGTCACTGTCTACATGAAGATCCAATTGGAGAAATTTACCAGACATCACCAAGATAGCATTTAGGCTCAGCAGTAAAAATTACAAAATTATATAAGACAAACAATGGAATGATTACTACCTGCAGAAGTTTTGTAGCAATTTTCGAATACATTTCACTTAGTTCGGGCAAATACATCTCCTTCATGACTTTGATCTGCAAATCAAAGTCCGCAACACAAAGATGATCAGAAAGAACTTCGTTGCAGCTACATGCTTACAGACACCATACTATTACTACACGTGTATTTCTTAAAAGTTAAAAGTATCTATTGAAAACCCTTCTGTCTAAAGCTTCAAAAGAAAAAAGTTTTGCATGCAACCAGAAATTTGGAGAGTGTAGCATTCATCCATTCTTATGTAATAATTGGTAGCTTAAGACAGCAGCCCCCACAAGGAATCTCAACAAGTATTTGTTTCTTCACCATCACTAAACCAAGTTAATATGACATAAGTTGATTCTTAAATCTTATCTCGTAGATTCTTTAAATCTTATGTCGTTGATATGGGGTAACAAGTCAGGAAACCTTACTTTATGATAGACCTCCTCTTGCCAATCACCCCCAGTTGCATGCCCAGTCTGGGCTGTGGTATCTAGAGATGCTATAAAGTACACAGAGATGTATGTCAATATTTTCAGATATGATTATACAGAATTTTGATGTTATAAATTGAACAAAAAGCATTATCTGCAGAACTTCATGAAAAATGAAACAGAAAATGTGCTGCCCAAAATAGTTAAAATGCATTTCTTTTGTGAAATAAAGTTGAAAATATCAGTCCACACAACATCAGTAGTCGAAGGAACACACTACAAACTTCAAGAGCTAAAGAAGAACAATATCTCTAGGCACTAGATTGGAGGTAATTTGTCGACAGCTACATTGAGTAACCAATTTAGAATCTAATATGGATTCCAAAATTTGTGACCAATAAAGTAACTGAAGCATACAAGGACAATTACTTTTTACCAGATATAGTACTTTTTATAGTTAATTAACAAATAAAAGAACTAACAATATGTAAGACCAGTTTCTCCATCACCATAAGTCACAAAAAGAAAAAGACGCCAAAGGTGACAGGAAAGAGAAGCTTCAGTTTTCACCAGTAAAGTAATGGATATATAATGTCTTCAAGCATAGGTGAATACAAGCATAAAGCACCAGAGTTGAAAGGTACAACTATCGGAATCAAGGTGGTCCATATACCTATTTCAGGGGTAGATGCAAAATTGGTAACTAGGCTAATAATTTGCTTCATTTTATTGTCCTTGTAGGGTTTTACTTTAGATTTTCCATAAAACCAGGTCATGCTCTATAATTTAACTCTAGATCAGCCTACTGATCTTGAGAACACAAGAGC
This sequence comes from Spiraea crenata, assembly GCA_033992175.1. Classification (NCBI taxonomy): domain Eukaryota; kingdom Viridiplantae; phylum Streptophyta; class Magnoliopsida; order Rosales; family Rosaceae; genus Spiraea; species Spiraea crenata. Next base: position 1,860,871 of record JAVBHV010000022.1, read on the forward strand.
AAAGTTCAAATATATTTCTTGAACTTGGGATTTAGCTTATCTTGTCTATCCTCCTTTCACATGCACGACACCAAACTGATCATCTAATAACCAAATACAACACATAAATTTCATGCCCACTAAATGTTAACAATAAAGCGCTAGAAAAAAAAAAAAAAAAAACCATGGCTTGTTTAAGTCTATGCATTAATATCACCAGTCTGCCATCCCAGGATGGTTAGATTCGGAAGTAAGTATGCAAAGAAAAGAAACTATTGGTGGGTTTAACTATTAAACAGAATTCTAATCATGATTGTTTTGTCCTTAGGTCATACTTTATAAAGCGTGCAACATTTTTCTTTAATACAAGAAATCACACATATGGAGGAGATGGCATTCAAAACTAGATTACATAGACACACGGTAAACATTATAACACAATATAAGCACATGCTTACATCACAAACTCAGATAAACCACAACAAAACGACGATGTTGACCGCAAGACAATATGGAAAGAAAAAAAAAAGCCCAGAAGGAAAGTAATCCAATAGTAAAATGAAAACTTAAAATATCCAAATTTTTGTCCAGATCATGCATCGATCAAGCTCTAAATAACGTATAAGCACATTCATAAAATGGGCAACAAATGAAAAGGTAGGAAACTACAGAGATGGAAATCCATACTCGACGATGTCTCAGGAAGGGGTCTTTGAGATTGATATAGCTGCTTTTGCTGGTCCATTACATTTTGTGGTTGAAGCATGGTTCCTGGCACCTGAGCTCTTTGCTGCATATCTCTTTGTAGTGGATTTGACTGCTGTTGCAAACCCAACTGTTGCATCTGCGAAGGCTGTGATTGAATCTGCGACAACAACTGTTGCTGCGATGACTGAGGTTGTGACTGCTGTCCTTGTGTTGGTAACATGTTAGATGCACTTTGATGTTGTTGCTGCAATTGGGCTTTGGCCTGTTGCAACAAGTGCACAGAATGCTGATTAGCTTGCGTGCTTGGGTTACCAGTTTGAGTTCCAAGGTGCTGTTGTTGCTGCAACCCGGTTACATTACTCTGTGGGCCCAACTGTTGCTGATGCATATTTGAAAGACCATTTTGCTGAGCCATTAATTGCTGCTGTTGTTGTTGTTGTTGCTGCTGCTGTTGCAGGTTTATAAGATTATTCTGCTGGTTCATTAGCCTCTGTTGTTGCTGCTGCTGGATGTCCCCGACATTGTTTTGTTGTCCAATCAGCTGATTTTGAGACAGGTTTGCAGCATTTGGCTGTTGCCCCATAAGCTGCTGCTGGTTGTGGTGCGGGGGTAATATTGGCTGTTGTGGCATTGATGTCTGTTGTTGATGAACGCTAGAGGCCTGTTGCTGTTGAGGCTGCCTGAGAACTGACTGTGGATGTTGCTGAAGCATAGATGCTGTTGGCTGCTGAATTTTAGGTTGCTGATTGTGCTGAAGATTAGATGGTTGCACCACAGAAGGTTGCATAACAGAATGCTGAGAAGACTGCAACTGATTTGGTTGTAATAGGTTTTGCTGCTGCTGCTGCTGGAGTGGGAGATTTCCCTGCTGATATTTAGTCTTCAAAAGCGGATGTTGCAACTGTTGGTTGTACAAATACTGCTGGGAATTCTGGGATTGCTGCTGCTGCTGCTGTGGAACTCCCTGTTGCCTTCCTTGCATTTGATTATGAGAATTAGCAAACATATTGGAGGGTACTCCCTGGCCCATGGAGTTCCCTAGTGAATTCTGTGAAGTTCCAGAAATATTCTGCATGTTTGCGTTATGTCCAACAATACTTGGAATAGGAGTCTGGGTTAATCCGGAAGAAGGAGGTAGTGCAGATGATAAGCCAGTAGAACTTTGAGCACCAGCAAACGGAATGTTATTCTGAATGTTCTGTGATAAGAGTTGTTGGCGTGGTTGAGATTGATTGGCTGACAACGGCATAGGGAGTGATTGCCCTTGATTGGGGACTTGGGGTTGCATACCAAAAGACCCTACTCAAGTAAAATAGCAAGAATAAACACCAAATAAATAAATATGTGTGAAAGCAATAATACAATGAATGTCATTTATACTCATCAACTGGGCCTTTGCTATAAAGAAATAAAAAACAAAGCAATCAGATTCAAAACCTTACTTATCAACACACAAACAAGGGTAGATATCAATAATGAATCTCATCAGATAAGAAATGTGGGATTACAGACTCAAAATGAAAGCTGAATAAGACATCAAAACAGCCACTAATCCATTTCTTAAACATGCATGCACATATAAGGAAAACGTAGTTGACAACATAACTGAAGAATCCATTCTTCCAGTTCTTATTTGGTTTTACCTGGATCAGGGGGTCTATTGCTATTACCAGCAGAATTAGATTGTCCAGCATTCTGGGACCTGGTCTCCATTGTGAGCATCTTCAGAGAAATTTTCCGCAGATAATCGGACTGTAAAATTAAATCCATGCTAAACTTAAAGAGATGCATTGCTATTGGAAATACAAAGAAAGTTGAAACAGAGATAAGCCTTTAATTAAGAAAATACATATTTATTGATCAAAGGTACATATCTTAGTAAGCTTACATGTCAGGTAACAAAACATTAGGACCCAAGAGTTCCGGAAGTATTGGACACGAAAAAAAACCAAAAACAGTTGAGTAAGTACCTGGTTTGTGGCAGCAGAATAAATCTTTTCCTCAAACCTTATAGCAATTTTCTTGAGTTCCTGTAATCCCTCTTCACCCGAGAATGGAAGATGCCTCTTCAATGTATCCATTCTTTACGCGCAATACATTTACAATAAGTAAGCTCCAGCCAAATCATGGAGGTGATAGTTTGAAACAAAAAAAGGGAAAGCTTACATTTTATTGACAATCCTTTGCCTTGAATCTGGCTGCAGTTGACTCCTCCAATCGCCCGTGCCGGCGTCCATGGCGGGCTCTCCAACTTGTGGAGGTCTCCAATTGTTGTTGTCCATTACCACCCCCGAAACCCAACAATCTGCTAAGAGTAAAAAAGCACAAATTGAGCAACTTCAACGAAAACCTAGCAAAAAGGCACAAACTTTGTACTAGAAACAACCTAAACTTGAACAATATAATCGAATTTCCACATATGATGCATCACTTTAAGCTTATTTCGAACATCATTTACAATCCATGAATTCACATATGCAAAACCAACAGCTACAATCGAGATAGAATCCAAAACTCAGTACGAATAACAACAATCGTATAATGAAGTTTGCAATCGAATGATGTTGAAACAAAAACAATCCAACAAATTGATAAAAATCGTACCTTTTTCTGTCAGAAGACTTGAGGATTCAAAAGTCTAAACTTGCCCAATTTCGAAAACTAGGGAAAGGGCTTTCCTGTTTGATCAGGTTGAACGGTTCAAGGTGGAAACGATCGACTTGAAATGATAGATGCGTACGAATCAAGTTGATTTTGTTTTCTGATACGAAAGAGCCCAAATTCTATGTTAACTTAACAAGTGAAGAAGGTAGCGATTTCTGGGAAATCTTTTAGGGTTTTTGTTTTCTTTTTGGAAGAGAAGGAATCTGATTTTTGTGCTTCATCCGTTCGGTCAGTCAAGCGCAAAATATAGGTATTTTTTACCCTTCCAAAAAAGGACAACTCGTTACCATGGATCGCGTTTATAAAAAAAACTTACGTTTACTTACTTGAATTGAAATAAGAAAGTTTAGAATTGAAATTGAAGGGGTAGGAATCAATTCCTCCCACTTGCTTGATTGGATTTCTAATTTTCGAGGAAGATGATTACTTATTTTTAAGTGCACTTACCTACTTTTAATTGTGTGCAATAGATGAATAAACATATGGGGGTGAGAAGTCCACTCTGGATAAGGGTAAACTATGTCATAACTTCATAACACATGAGTTCTCATAAATAACAACTTTGCAACACCCATTTTAGCGCCCGCAAAAAATTAGCGCGTGCCTGTATTTTTGCATAACTAACTTTTAAAATGGACCATTACGTGGATACAAGTTTGGACATAATTTCTTGCTTATGCATGTTCAACATTCAAATTCTCGATTTGAACCATTTACCTTCTAATGCATCAATTGAAGATAATGTTTACAGCAAATCAATTGAATTGAAGATCGTTTAGTCACCCAAAACATGACCAAATGAAGAAACTAATGGACGATTTAGATTTTTCATCATTCACTAATTTCTTCATTTGGTCATCTTTTGGGTGACTAAATGATCTCCTAATTGGCCAATTTTTTGTAGACATGGTCTTCAAATGAGTATTAGGAGGTGAAGAGTTAAGATCTAAAATTTAGATGTCGAACATGGACAAAAGAGAAATTGTGTCCAAACTTGTGTCTACGGAACGCTCCCTTTAATTAAAATTTTAGTTGGATGATTTTCTAAAGGAACAATCTCTTTTTTTTCTAACTTTATAATTTAAAAATTATAAATAAAAAAAAAAAAATAAAAAAAACAAAAAAAAAAAAAAAAAAAAAAAAAAAAAAAAAAAAAAAAAAAAAAAAGAAGTAAAGGCATCTTTACTGTTCTTCACTTTCACTGTTACTTATTTTCATTTTAAGATGTTATAGCATGACTTAAATCATTTATTGTATAAATTATTTAGTGAAGATCATTTGGTCATTTATTGTACCAATTTGGGCATTTAATTGTAACAAACATATAACCAAACGAGCACAATTTTTTTTTTGAGTATGCATAGGTACTCATCATTGAGTACCGAAGTTTTCTCCTACTTGTAGATAGTCGTTGTGTTAAAACAACGTATTAAGCTTTGTGTTGTTCACATTGAAATGACCTCTGTATTTTAGAGCCTTGACTAGGTATAAGAGAAGAGTGTGTGAAAATGCGAGGGTGTACCAATCTAGAATGATTATGGAAAAATGAAGCGTAAATTTTTGAGCAATCATAAGGCAGTTGGTCAAAAGAAAAACAAAGCTTTACCACCCTATTTGAAGAAGCTGAATTTCTTGAGAGAACGTTTGCAAGTTCTTCTGTTGAAGTTATAAACTTAAAATAGCGAGCTGAAGATCCTATCTGCTGCATCTGAATTTGGCTTTTATGCATATTTGATGGTCTTTGCTTTTGCAGAAATGGCAGCGAAAGAGTTGGTCTGAAAAATGTCCAAAATCTTTCGATTTGAAGCTTCCCCAAAAGTATCTCATCGAACTTACGCAGAATTTAAGAAGAAAATTTATGACATGGAGAAATGCTTCTGGTCTGTAGCACTTTGTTAGAAACACATCATAATTCAACATTGGATACTATTTTGGATCTTAACACGACATGATATTCCTGTTTTTTTAAAAAATCATTTTGGATCCTAACGACATGATATTCTTAATTCCGCAGGCGCTAGGGTAAGCAGAGGATAGGACGCTTTTTCTACACACTTATAAAACCTAGTATCAGCAACTGCAATACAAATCGACATCTTCATCCCTGGTATCAGCACAGTGTAGACAAGTTGCTGGTTTATTTCTCCGATTATAGAGCATGATTATCCTGCCAGATAAGCCACATATACAATGTCAATTATAGAAGAGAAAATTGTAGACGCGCAATGAATGATCGATACATAGAAAGGTTGCTTCTAAAGCACACTAACTTTCGTTCAACAAAACTTGGTTTTCTTCTCTATATATCTAAAGCAATGCAACCCTTGAACAGTAAACTCACAACTCACATTAACATATAACAAAAGGATTCCACAGATTGAAATCCTAATTATCAACAGTCATACAATCTAGCACAGTAGATAAATATCAACAAGTAATCTTATCAGGTTAAGACATGCAAGATTACCAACCTACAGAAACTCTTCAAGCATCTAAAACCATCTAGAATAAAAAGGTAGCTTTTTCATACTTTTTTTTTTTTACCTTGAGTATGTCAGGTGTTACTACGACCACCAGAATTAGATTGTACTGCATTCGCCATTATTTTCTGGAACTCGCTCTCCATCGCCAGCAACTTGAGAGAAATTTTCCGTAGATAATCGGACTGTAAAAATGAAATCCATGCGAAAGTAAAAATGCTTTGCTATCCAAAATACAAAGAATGTGGAAACAAGAGACAAGCCTTTAGTTAAGAAAATACAGATTAATAGACCATAGGTACATATCCAAGTAAGCTTACATGTCAGGTAACATGATAAATTAGGACCCAAGAGTTTCGCAGGTATTGGACACGGAAAAAAAAAACCAAAAGAGTTGTGTAAGTACCCGGCTTGTGGCAGCAGAATACGCCTTGTCCTCAAGCCTTACAGCAATTTTCTTCAGTTCCTGTAATCCGTCTCGACCCAAGAATGGAAGATGCCTCTTCAATTTATCCATTCTTTACATGCAATACATTTACAATAAGTAAGTTACAGCCAAGCCATGGAGGTAATGGTTTGAAACAAAAAAGAAGGAAAGCTTACATTTTGTTGACAATCCTTTGCCTTGAATCTGGCTGCAGTTGATTCCTCCAATCGCCAGCTCCGACATTCATGGCCGGCTGGGCAACTTGTGGAGGTCCCCAATTGTTGTTATCCATTAAAACCCCCAACAATCTGTCAAGCCAGCCTTTGCTTTAAAGAAATAGAGAACAGAGCAATCAAATTCAAAACCTTACTTATCAACATACAAATTAGGGTAGATAGCAATAACAGAATCTTATCAGATAAGAAATGTGGGATTACGGAATCAAAAGGAAAGCTGAATAAGACATCAAAACAGCCACTCGCTTATTTCTTAAAACATTCATGCCCATATAAGGAAAGGGTAGTTGACAGTATAACTGAAGAATCCATTCTTCCATTTCATATTTGGTTTTACCTGGACCAGGGGGCCCATTGCTACTACCAGCAGAATTAGATAGTCCAACATTCGGGGACCTGGTCTCCATCGTGAGCATCTTCAGAGAAATTTTCCGCAGATAATCCGACTGTAAAATTAAATCCATGCTAAACTTAGGGGATGCATTGCTATCGGAAATACAAAGAAAGTTGAAACAGAGATATGCCTCTATTTAAGAAAATACATATTTATTGATCAAAGGTACATATCTAAGTAAGCTTACATGTCAGGCAACAAAACATTAGGACCCAAGAGTTCCGGAAGTATTGGACACGAAAAAAAACCAAAAACAGTTGAGTTAAGGGCTAGTTTGGTAGGGCTGAACTTATTTTTAAAGCTGCTTCTGCTGTGCTGTGAAAATAAGCAGCTGCAAAAATAAATTGTGAAGTGTTTGGTAAAATATTTTTGAAAAGCCACTGTAAACTTTTAGATACAATTGTTGCTTCAATTCATTAAGTCTTTGCCTTTTTGATTGAGTTTCTGATCAGTTTACATAAAATTGTTGCTTCAATTCATTAAGTCTTTGTCGTTTTGATTGAGTTTCTGGATCAGATTCTATCAATCATCGGAATCATGGGACAGAACACTAATATAATCCCCAAGTTTTCGACCTCCAAAACTCCAACCCAGCAACCATTTACACCAGAACACCAAAGCAAAATGTCCAAACCCATAGTGGTCTGCTACATCGGCGACCGCCATGGCTTCCATATCAAGCTTCAAAAACAAAAAAACCACCCAAATCTTCTAGACCAATCTCGAAACCATATCCAACCCACCAACTCAAAACACCCCCCCCAACTCTTCCCACCCACAAAAACTCCCCCCCCCCCCCCACAAAACACACCCCCCTCCCCCCCCCCCCCCACTCACTCAGCCAGTACCGGGAAAAAACCAACAACCAGACAAGCCCCCCCCCCCCCCCCCCCCCCCCCACCCCCCCCCCCCCCCCCCCCACCCCCACACCCCCACCCCCCCCCACCCCCCCCCCCCCCCACCTACTCACAAACAAACAAAAAAAAAAAAAAGAGGCTTTCTTGCTTCTGGGCGTGTTTTAGCGTGTTTCTGACTTTAAATGAAAGCTGCTTTAATAAAAAGTAGAGTTACCAAACGCCTTTTTGTGGTTTGGCTTTGAAAATAAGTGCTTATTTTCAAAGTTAAGCCACACCAAACGCCACCTAAGTACCTGGCTTCTGGCCGCAGAATAAATCTTTTCCTCTAACCTTACAGCGATTTTCTTGAGTTCCTGTAACCCCTCTTCACCCGAGAATGGAAGATGCCTCTTCAATGTATCCATGCTTTACGCGCAATACATTTACAATAAGTAAGTTCAGCCAAGTCATGGAGGTAATGGTTTGAAACAACAAAAGGGAAAGCTTACATTTTATTGACAATCCTTTGCCTTGAATCTGGCTGCAGTTGACTCCTCCAATCCCCCGCGCCGGCGTCCATGGCGGGCTCTCCAACTTGTGGAGGTCCCCAATTGTTGTTGTCCATTAACACCCCCGAAACCCAACAATCTGCTAACAGTAACTTCAATGAAAACCTAGCAAAAAGGCACAAACTTTGTACTAGAAACTAGCTAAACTTGAACACTATGATCGAATTTCCACATATGATGCTTCACTTTAAGCTTATTTCGAACATCACTTACAGTCCATGAATTCACGTATGCAAAACCAACAGCTACAATCAAAATAGAATTCAAAACCCAATACGAATAACAACAATCGTATAATTGAATGATGTTGAAACAAAAACAATCCAACAAATTGATAAAAATCGTACCTTTTTCTTTCAGAAGACCTGAGGATTCAAAAGTCTAAACTTGCCCAATTTCAAAAACTAGGGAAAGGGTTTTCCTCTTTGATCAGGTTGGACGATTCAAAGTGAAAAGGATTGGACTGAAATGACAGATGCGTTAAAGTCAATATAGAATCTTTTGACCACTTTTGATGGGGCATACCGTAATTTAGCCGGGTCATGGTCACAGCCATCAGATTCCTTTTCATCCGAAAAGAAACATTACAATATAGGTCATTTTTTACCCTTCCACAAAAAAAAAATTACATTTACTTACTTCAATTGAAATAAAGAAATCCAAAATTGAGGAAGAAGGGGTATGATTTGAGATCAATTCTTCCCAATTGATTGGATTTCCCATTTTATGAGAAGAGGATTTTCAAGTGCGACTCATCTCTACTTTTAATTGTATGTAGTAGGTAGGTAAATATTGGAAAGTTCATTTCAAGTAAGGGTAAATCATGTCATAACTTTTTCCACTTGATTGGATTTCCAATTTTCCTCATGAGTTTTAATGATTTTCAAATGTCACTCACCTACTTTCATTTGTAAATAAAAACAGTTGTCCATTGCGAAGATGGGTAAACAAAATATAATTGCTTGCCATAAAGAAGCCTCACTCATAATAGCTACAACATATCACTCATGATATTCTAAATTCAGCAGGCGCTAGGCTAAGGGAGGAGGAGGAGGAAACCTTTTCTACACCTTTATGAAACTCGTCGGCCATATTGTTCTGCTGCATTGCTTGCATCTGTTGGTTCATTTAATTTTCATGAGATTGCGATCGAATTACTCCAGATTGTGATTGCTGCATCGAATACATGGAAGGAGGTGGGATCTGCCCTTCTTGGTTCCTAGGTCTGTTGACATTAATAAAATTTACTATCTCCTTTTCGTATAAAACCGACTTGTCCTTCGAACTAGGTTGGATGCTGTGTTTGGGTATCTGTAAGACTGATATGAGGCGCTCCAACATCGTCTTGAACATTTTTAGCTTCTCCAGCTGATGTAAATTTGGCTGATGCGGAAGAGAATCATGCTGGAAAATAGAAAGAATTAGAGGGATAAGCAAGAAAAAATGCAATAGTAGATGTAACAAGCTTTAGAGGTGACTGTCTACATAAAGTTCCAATTGGAAGGATTTGCCACAGCCATCACCAAGATAGCATGTAGACTCAATAGTAAAAGTTACAAAATTATATAAGAAAAATAATGAAATAATTACTACTTGTTGAAGTTTTGTACCAATTTTCGAACACATTTCACTCAGTTCAGGCAAATACATTTCCATCATGACTTTGATCTGCAAATCAAAGTAAGCAACACAAAAGTGATATGAAAGAACTGTATACATGATTATTGCTCACAGACACCACAATACCACTACATTTCTCGTTTTCTCATATCTCAAGCATCTATTAAAGTTCTTCTGTTGTTAAGCAGCTATTGCATAAATCATGTATATAGTCCCTTCAGAAATAGAGAAACCCCCAAGTTGCACCTTTGATTTGTTTCTAATCTTGTAACATAGATAAATGTCATTCCATGAACAACAAGTTATGACATCTTACTCTCTGATAGATCTCCTCCTGGCAATCACCCCCAGAACTTGACCGAAGGGAAAATTAACCATTTCCGCCCATTCTTTTTTTTAGCCCGCAAAAAAAAAAAGAAGAATGCCTTTCTTTCTTATTTTTTTGTGGGTTTGGGGGAGAATGTTGGAGTTTATGTCTTTGCTGTGCTTGTTACGATTTCTTGATGAAGAAGACAGTGAGGAGAGAGAGAATAGAGAGAAAGATGATGAGAGGAAATGAGAGAATAAGGAATGAAAATGTTGTGTGCGGCTCTCTGCAAATCACAGTAGAGCATTTTCCATTATATGATAGCAGAAATGCTTGGACCACATTACATGTGTTTTTCATACAAATTTCCTGCATATCTACCCTCTTTGGGACCACTGTAGGCTGTAGCTACTACATCAATTTGCACTTACATCACTAGTCTTCTTCCTCTTCTGCTCACAGCTTACAATTTAACACTCCTCTTTAAGCTTTGAGCAAGTTTAACTCCAAGCTTTTCTCTTAGATAGTTGAATCGATCCTTAGGCAATGCCTTGGTAAAAATGTCAGCCACTTGTTCACCTGTGGCACAGCAGATTAGATCAATAACCCCTTGTTGTAGAGCTTCCTTAATGAACTGATAGCAATAGCAGAGGTGTTATCACAGTGGAGTGGTGTAGCCTCATTCTGCATTTCTCCAAAATCTTCTAGAACAAACCTCAACCATATAGCTTGGGTAGTTCCCTCTATAGCACTGATGTATTTTGCTTCTGCAGTGGACAGTGCAACACGGTTTTGCTTGACATAGGCCCAGGAGAATATTCCACTGCCAAAGGTAAAAGCATATCCTGAAGTGCTCTTCATATCATCATCTGAGCCACTCCAATCACTGTCACAGTATCCAACCAACATAGCACCCTTTCCATTCTCATATTCCAGTCCATAATCTAGGGTTTCCTTCACATATCTTAGGACTCTCCTAGTAGTTCCATAATGCTTAGCAGAAGGACAATGCATGAACCTAGCTAAGAGACTAGATGCATACATGATATCTGGTCTAGTGGCAGTCAAATACAACAAACTCCCAACTAGTTTTCTAAACTCTTCTTCATTAGCAGGCTCACTGCTATCATCTTTACTCAACTTCTCACTAGCAACTAGGGGTCTAGACACATGATTACACTCACTTAAACCAAACCTTTTCAATATAGAACTAGCATACTTCTTCTGATGAATGAAAATATTAGTTTCAGTTTGAATAACTCCCATACCTAAGAAATGATGTAGAAGTCCAAGGTCTGTCATTTCATACTTATGCATCATGTCCCTTTTGAACTCCTCCAGCGTCTCTTTACTACTTCCAGTATAGATGATATCATCCACATAGATAGATACAATCAGGATCTCACTTGCTCCCCTTGCCTTGATATACAATGTAGCTTCACTTTGACTCTTCTCAAACTTGCAGTTAGTAAAATAACTATCAATTTCATCGTACCATGCCCTAGGAGCTTGTTTAAGTCCATATAGTGCCTTGTGTAGCTTGTAGACCTTATCTTCCTTTCATGGCACTACAAAACTCCTCAGGCTGAGCAACATAGACTTCTTCTTGCAAAGATCCATTTAGGAAAGCAGATTTTACATCCAACTGGTACAACTTCCACCTTTTATGTGCTGCCAAAGCAATTAGGGTTTTGATTGTATCCAGCCTAGCCAATGGTCCAAAGGTTTCATTAAAGTCTATCCCCGGCTTTTGAGTGTAACCTTTTGCCACTAATCTAGCTTTATTCTTCTGCATTGAACCATCTGGGTTCTTAGTCTTGTACACCCACTTCACTCCTACTATAGGCTTATCAGTAGGTCTATCAACCAATTCCCAGGTTTCATTCTTCTCTATCATAGAGATTTCATCATGCATAGCCTTCATTCAGGTATCATCTCGAGCTGCTTCTTCAAACCTTTCTGGCTCTATAATGCAGAGATTGCACTTAGCCATCACATCATTGATATTCCTCCATCTGAGACGTATATCTTCGTAGGTATCCTTCAATTCTGGATGAATTGTGAGATGAGCTAGAGCTTCCAGGAATAGTCTGAGATGAACCTGGACTCATTAGTATAGGTTTTGTTCTGGGAATTCCATAATCAGCCACAGTGAGGTCTCGGAGCTTCTGAACTAATACTCTAGTTCCAGCTAGCTTCTTCATCAAATACCACATCTTTGGACTGAGTTAGTGATTTAGTGATAGGATCAAAAACCATATAACCCTTCTCACAGGTTCCATACCCAACAAACACCTTCTTAGAGCTCTTAGGATCTAGCTTCTACCTCATCTCAGTAGGAACCAACACATAACACAAGGAACCAAAAACTTTTAGATGAGCAATCCCAGGCTTCCACTGTAGGCTTCAAATGGAGTTAGATCATTTAGTGCTACTGTAGGACATTGATTTAGTAGATAAACTACAGTATGTACTGCTTCTGCCCAGAGATCGTAGGGAACTCCTTTATCATGCAGCATAGCCTTAGCCATCTCAACCACTGTCCTGTTCTTCCTTTCAACTACACCATTCTGCTGAGGTGTATAGGCCACTGATAGTTGCCTTTGAATACCTTCATCCTCACAGAAACTGATAAATTCTTTGGACAGAAATTCCCCATCTTTATCACTTCGTAGGCACTTCACCTTATAACCACTTTGTAACTCTACCATAGCCCTATACTTCTTAAAACAACCATAAGCTTCTGATTTCTGCCTTTGAAAGTAAACCCAAGTCATTCTGCTATAATCATCAATCAACAACATAAAATATCTATTCCCAGCAATAGATTCAGTTTGCATTGGTCCACAGAGGTCCGTGTGGACCAATTCCAATGGTTTCCTTGCTCTCCAAGCTTGGCCTTTAGGAAACCACTCCCTGTGTTGCTTTCCTAGTTGACAGCCTTCACAAACTTCTTTAGTCTCTTCTAAGTGAGGGAGCCCATGGGCCATATCCTTGTCTCTAAGTCTTTTCAGCCCTTCATAATTGAGATGCCCTAACCTTTTATGCCATGTCCTAGAACAATGAATGACACCAGCATGCAGAACAAGCTGATCATTAGATATCAAAGACAAAGGATAACATCTATTGTTCTTTTCTTTGACACTAATAATCATATTATCTAATTCAGGTCCATCATACACTCTGCATCTACCACCACCAAACAATAGAAAATAACCATGCTCATCCATTTGACCTACACTTAGCAAGTTTCCCTTCAGGCTAGGTAAGTACATCACTTCTCTGATGTACCTTTTCCCTTTGTTAGTGTCAATCTCCAGAGATCCCTTTCCAGCAACAGATTCTATGACCCCATTAGGCATTTGAACTCTACCATAGACATTTGTATCCACATCAACAAGAGAATCCACATTTCATGTCATGTGGTTACTGCAACCACTGTCTATGTACCATTCTCCAATATCCTTAGGTTCTGTCACTGCACTGTTTGCAAATAACAAGTTTCCAGTGACCTCCAACTTAGTAGCATAGTTTGCCTTGGCTTAGTATAAGTGCACTCACAAGCCCAATGTCCAAACCTATCACAATTATGACACTTAGTTTGTCCCTTATATCTGCACTCACCATAATGATACTTAGAGCAAACCTTACACTGTGGTTTTGTTTCATTTTGCTATGAAGTCTGTGAATTCTATGCTGGCTCCTGCTGCTGAGACTTAGCTTGTAATCTCCCTTCTTTCCTTTGTTGTTCCAGTTCTTCTGGGACTTTGATGGTTGCCCTTGGCCACCATTCTTTTGTTGTGACTTATGTGTCATGGACAGTGAAGAGAATGCCCTCTCTGTGACATTTTCCGTATGCAAATCCAGTCTCTGCTCTTGGATTTTTAGAATTGCAACCACCCCCTGCAGCTCAACCTCTTTCAAATCCTTGGTGTTTTCAATCACCAAACAGATAGGATCATAAGCCCTTGTTAGACTGATTAGCACCTTTTGAACCAGTCTCTCATTTGAAAGAGTCTCACCAAACGTCTTCATCTGGTTAATGATTTCATTTAGTCTAGTGAGATATGCTGAGAGAGTCTCCTTTCCTGGGATCCCCTTCTCCACCAACTTCCATAAACTGTTTGATTTGAAGATGGTAACCATCTTGAAGTGCCATAACTCATAGTTCTCGCCAGCAAAAATGGGAGCTCTAACTTCTGAGCTTGAACTAGCCATCGTTGCCGGAATCTGGGTTTTCTGAGCTCTGATGAAGCTTCCGATGAACCTCCGACGAACCTCTCACAGGTTACTCCTAGCGTTTAGATCGAACCTGACTCTGATACCATGTTAGAGTTTGCTTGCTTTGTAAGTTATTTATGGGTTTATATATATTTCTGGGTTTAGGATGAATATCTGAGTTTATGCTTTATCTGTGCTTGTTACGTTTTCTTGATGAAGAAGACAGTGAGAAGAGAGAGAATAGAGAAAGATGATGAGAGGAAATGAGAGACTAAGGAATGAAAATGTTGTGTGCGGCTCTCTGCAAGTCACAGTAGAGCATTTTCCATTATATGACAGCAGAAATTACACGTGTTTTCCATACAAATTTCCTGCATATCTACCCTCTTGGGGACCACTATAGCACTTAGCTATTACATCAAGCTAACACTTGGATCTTGGCCAAAGTGAATACACAATTTGCACTCTAATTACATCACTGGTCTACTTCCCTTCTGCTCACAGCTTACAATTAAGACATCGAGTTTTGCTGCAAGCTTGGCATATTGTTTTGCTGCTTTGCAGAGCTTTGTAAGTTCATTCGTTGAAACTGCGAGTTCAGTTGACTTCCAAAAGATTGCACTTGAGTAATTTGAGGTTGTGACTGCTGCATGGGATGCATATGAGGTGGCGGGAGCTGGCCTTGCTGCATAGAAGGAACTTGCTTCCTGGGTCTATTCGTATTAATAAAATTTACAATCTGCTTTTCGTATAAAACCAACTTGTCCTCCAAACTAGGTTGGATGCTGAGTTTGGGTATCTGTAAGACTGCTATGAGGCGCTCCAACATGGTCTTGAACATTTTTAGCTTCTCCAGCGGATGTAAATTTGGCTGATGTGGAAGAGAATCATGCTGGAAAAGAGAAAGAATTAGATGGATAAGAAAAAAAAAAACAATAGGAGATGTAACCAGCTTTAGAGGTGACTGTCTACATGAAGTTCTAATTGGAAGGATTTGCCACAGGCATCACCAAGATAGCATTTAGACTCAACAGTATAAGTTACAAAAGTATATAAGAAAAACAATGAAATATTTACTACCTGCTGAAGTTTTGTAGCAATTTTCGAACACATTTCACTCAGTTCAGGCAAATACATTTCCTTCATGACTTTGATCTGCAAATCAAAGTAAGCAACACAAAAGTGATCAGAAAGAACTTTATACATGATTATTGCTCTCAGACACCACAATACCACTACATTTCTTTATTTCTCATATCTCAAGCATCTATTAAAGTTCTTCTGTTGTTAACAAGCTATTGCATAAATCATGTACATAGTCTCTTTAGAAATAGAGAAACCCCCAAGTTGCACCTTTGATTTTTTTCTAATCTTATTGTTGACCCTAATTTCCACGTAAGGAAACCTTACTTTCTTGAATGCGCGGGCGTGCCACCAATAGCACCGTTACGGTCTATTGGACTTGTAATTGAGGAATTGCGCGTCTTCGACTTCTTATCAAACGATTGTGCTAGACAGGGAACATGCAATAGTAAGTCTAGACAAAGGTTCTTTTTTGCCTTTGGGCGATAAAGGACTTTATTAAAATTCAAAGTGCTACACTTGATAGTTTAAGGAATAAATCCTTATTGAAATCTAAGAACAAGAGCAATAAAAGTAAGATAAAAACAACCGGGATGCGCGTCGGCTGCGGGTAAAGGAGAACTAGATCGGCCTAGTCTCTGCGTCGTCGTGAAAGCGCGATACTCGTGATCGGCTGCGTCCGGAAGCGATACTCGTGATCGTCCCTTGGAAGCTCGGTGCTCGTGACCGTCTTCTGCGTTGGTGCCTTGCGGCGAAATCTGGGTGCCTTGCGGCGAAATCTGGTGCCTTTCGGCTAAATCTTTTTAGGGATTTGTGCTTGAGGGATCGGGGATCCTTAACTTGAAGAGAGACCTTCTCTTATATAGTGGTGCTTCACGGACTGGGCTTTAACTTGGGCGGCAAGCAATTCTTCTCCCACTTGAAGTCTACTTTCTCTTCTTCTGAAATCCTTCCTAAGCTGAGTCTCCTTGAGAATCCTTCTTGATTTGAACTTGATCTCCTTCGGCCCATGGGAAAACACTTTCCTTATTCCTTTCCAAAACCTTAGCCGCTGAAATCAAGCCGATTTCCTTCCAAACGCGGGACTCTTCATCATAGAACTGCCTTTCCGCTGGGCTTTAGCCACTAGAAGGCCTTAAATTACCTATCACCCTCAAGCCCAATAGTGTTCTAGGTCCAATTGCACAATTCAGGCCCAAACAATGCCCCCTAAGTTGCATCGGTTCGGCCAGAGGCCCAGAACCGATGGGACTTAAACTGTTCGCCTACCTGTCCGCGCGTTGCTCGCGTGTGATTCGCGCACTTCCCTCCAAAATCGGCTGCATGGGCGACACCTCAGCCCACGTCTCTTGGATAACCGTGCGTGATTTAGTGGGAGAGTGGGAAAACTCTTCCACTTTTACATGATTACTCGGTTCTTCCGAGACAAAAAGCACTTTTTCCATACTTCTCGTCCGTTTGACGTTTCGCCTTCACGTCGCATTAATTGTTGCTGCGCCAAAATCCCCTTTAAATATCTTCCTTTTCAGAGATTTGTCCTTACTGCTTTCAAACCTTCAGAGATTTCTTCCGCTCTCATAATCAAAAGAACTCCCTTCTTCTTCTCCAAAACCTTCCCAGAAAAACTGCCTCTCGACAATGTCTTCCATTCCAGCTTCGTTCACCTCTGCTGCCGGAGTCACCACCCTTTACCAGTTTCCCAGGGGAATCCGCTCCTTTGATGTCTCTCACACCGACGTCGACATCATGCACAAATACCACAACACCCGGAAGGACATTCTGGCTCGTGACGGCGCCGTCGTTGACGAGGATCGGCTCGTTGAGCTTCCTGACGGTGAATGGTCCCTGGGTCCGTCTTTCACCGGGCCGATACCTGAATCTCTCCGTCCATTCTGCGACTGGCCGGCGCAAGCAGAATACGGCTACCTCCAACGCTCTCTCTCCTTCGGCGACTGGTCGGTTTCCCTTCCTGGGTGGCCTAACTCTGACGACGAGTGGCAATCCTGGATCGTCCGCCTTGAACCCATCTTCGGTGACAGGTGGAAAACTTCTGGCATCTGGGACCTTATCCAGATGTCTAAGAACAAAATCGTGAAGGACGACGGTCTGGTGGCGGCGGCCCTCTGCTTCTGGAATTCAGCGACCAACACCCTCGACCTTTCGGTGGGTCCCATGTCCATCACTCTTCTGGACATGGCCGCTATCTTCGGCCTTCGGCCACACGGCATCGACATCCGGGCCAACATGCGGGTTGAACTCGAGGATGGTTCGGAAGAAGTTCCTTTTGATCCGTCCAGCATCGTCGTTCGTAACTGGACGACGTTGAAATATTCTGGGATGAGGCCGATTCTGCCGGCCGATGAGATGCCATCCTTGGGCGTCAAATATACCGGCCCAATGGAGTTCGAATACGAAGCACCAGGAGACCATGAGCACATGAGTTTCCTGCTCTACTTCATCTCCAAGTTTCTTCTCTGCTGCAGCCAGAAGAAGCCGACGAAAGAATGGATCCCTCTGGCGCGGATGCTGCACAACGGCGACAACCTGGCGCTGGGGCAACTGGTGCTGGCCTATCTGTATCGCGGCCTGCATACAATGACTTCCACCAACCCCATCAAGTGGGTCTGCACTGGGCCAGCTTGGATGTTCCAGACTTGGCTGCGAGTCTACTTCCCCCCAGTTCAGCCCTATCAGCGACCCCAAGTCGGATCAACCCCAATGCTGCAATGGGACTCGGTCTCACCCACCTCTGCCGTCAGTCAAGTGCTCAGGAATGCTTGGCCTATTTCTCTACGCTCACCCATCTCCCTCACGATCGGTGGATGGTAACTGTAAAACGCCACTACCCATTCTTCACCCCCAGCACCATCTTCTGCGGTGCGGAGCCAGCCGACAGCAAAGAAGCAAAGGTCCGGCGGGTCAGAGCCAGCTGCATTTCTACCAGGGATCTCCCTGGGGAATCCAAAATCGTGGCCACGTCACCTACCACAGTGGGGTTGAGGTATACTCCCCCAATCTTTTCGCACGTCAGTTTGGGTTAGTGCAATGCCTTGCTGCGCCCTTCTTCCACAGCCTCAACTTCCTGTGTTCCTGGCGTCGGCTGGACAAGGATGACGGCGAATTTTCTGCCACTAAAGCTTTGTCTAAGGTGGCCAAGGCGAGCAGGAAGCTAAAACGGTGGGTGCGCCTTCCTGAAGGTTTTGTGGTAAGTTCGTCGGCCACAACGGAGTTCTCTGCTTGGTGGAATCCCAAGGCCGCATATATCTTTGCTCGGAAGTGGGACATAGCGTATACGCGAATCTTTAAAGACTGTCGCTTTCCTCTACCGATCATGGACGATGCGGACAGAGACTCCTACCTGATGAAGGAGGCTAGGATGAGTAAGTCTTCCACTGTACTAAATGTTTGCTTTCTTTTCTCTTTAAGTGGTTTCTGTACTCATATCCTTGTGTTCCTTTGCAGATTTTGGCCCTGATGGACACCCCCCTTCTCCCACTACAGCAGAAAGCTCTGCAGCCGGTTCTCACAGAGGGGCGTCCCCTACTGCTGCTGAAGAAGAAACATTTGAAGAGGTGGTGTTTGATATTCCTCCTCTGGCCACAATTCTACCAGATGATGCGCCCGTCGGAGATGCTCCTGCTGCTGCGACTGCGGAGGCTGCTGGCTCCTCTGTTCCGGTGCGACCTGGCATGCGCAGTAAGTGTTATTTCCCTGACTCTTGTTTCTGCCAAAGTTAGAATATTTCCTAACATATCTCGTATATCTTCGTTCAGGGAAAGCTGTGGCCAACAGGAGGTGGCCAGGCCTCAGGAGAAGGCGTGCCTCTGATAGGGAAGATGAGGCTGGTCCTTCCAAACGGCCGTGTCCGACGGATGCTGAATCCCCACCAGTCGTCGTTGTGGACGATGATGATGAGGTGAGTATTCCAAATTTCCACTTTTTCATTCTTTCCTTCCAGTATCTTGATGAACTCTTGTAAACCTCTTTTACTTACATTCGCAGGATGAAACTGGAAATGGTGGAGACGGAAGACAAGAGGGCGATCATGAAGTGGAAGATGGAACTGAAGAAGAAGAAGGCCATGAAGAGGCCGCTGGTCAGCCCTGGGTGTCGTCCAACTCTTCTCCTTCTGCTGAGGTTAGTTCTTCTAACTTATTTTAGGAGAAAATCTTCCTCCTCTCTTTATTCCTGTTTCAGAGAAAAAAAACTGGGTGATAGTTTCAGTTTGTGGATGTGGTTGATGAACCAATGGTGGAAGAAGTAGCCACTGAGGAGGCTGGAAACGCTGAAACCACCTAACCGTTTGAGGCCGAAGAGGTGATCTATCTTCCTACCCCTATTCGCACATTTCTTCTGGAATTTGAATATCTTCAGCTAAACTTCTTTTATCCAGGTTGTTGGTGTGGATTCTCCTGAAGATGTGGCCTCGCCAACTGGTGCAGCTCCCCAAGCGGCTATGGATGCAGACCTACCTGTGTCTTCTGCTACTCAGGTACTAACTTTCGTTGTTTCAATCTGTTGTGGCCATATGACATGCTGGGAAATCGGTTGAATTTAACCCTTGGTTCTATCTTTGACAGGTTGAGATCCCAGCTGGCCCATCTGCTTCTTCTTTCGCCAGCCTGTTGGCGAATTTGCAGCCGTCATCTTCCACTACTCCTGCGCCTTTATCCCCTTCTGCTGCGAATGAGCTAAGTTATCTTCAGGGGTGGGCGCGTTCTGGCATGATAGATGAAGCTTCACTGGAGAGTCTGTCGGCCAGCCTGGAGCAGGCTGTCTCCGACCGACACCTTATTGACGCTACCTTCGCCACATGCTTTCAGGAGTGTATTGCCACCTCTTTCCACGGCCTAGAAAGGACTGCTCGTCTCTTCCAGGATGTGGAACATGATCGTGCAGAACTTTCAGCTCTTCAGAACAACAAGTCTCTCCTGGCGCAGAAAATCCAGCAAGGTCAGGACTTGGAGGCGCGTCTGGCTGCAAAACAAGAAGAGATCAATGCCCTAGAGCAACAATTGGCGGCTAAACGTCGTGAGTACGACTTGCTTGTGGCGGAGAAATCTCAGCAACTGTCCGATGCCTGTGCATTGAAATCGTCCATCTCTGATCAAGAAGCCAGGCGAGACCGTTTTGAGTACAAGGAGTGGAAGTTGTGGCAAGCCCAGCAGCAGAATGAAGTCAACCGTCTCTTCCTCATTAGCTTAATCGACCAAATCAAATTGTAAAAGAAATATGAACTTGTACTTTTAAGCATCTTAATGAACAATTTTTGCAACCACTATTTTGGCTTTTATATTGATCATTACTTTGCACAACTTTGCATCTTCCTTACGCCACTAAATGGCCTCGAAACCTCAATCATTCGTTCATCGGATCGGCCGGAGGCCCGGAGCCGATGAACGATTGCTTTGGCCAATCCATTGGCCTTTTACACTCGTAAATTACTATCTAAACATGCGTTTCTGCCACTAAATGGCCGAACTTTTGAACTTTTCTACAAGGTTGGGGGCCACTAAACTGGCCATTCTACTTGAAGTCTTTCCTGGTTCACTCGTTTCCGTCGGCGACCTCCGTAGTGATAGAGATTCCAGTAGCGTCCCATAGAGTCGGGTAAAATTTTTTAAGCCATTTGCCGTTGATGGGTAGTTCATGGAGGTCTCCGTCGCGATCTTTTAATCTGTACGCGCCTTTCCCCAGCACTTTGTGAACTACAAACGGTCCTTCCCATGTTGGGCTCCACTTTCCATACCCTGGAACATGTGATCCGAGTGGTAGCAATACTCTCCAAACTAGTTCTCCCTCTTGGAATGCTTTATCCCGGACTCTCTTGTTGTATGCTCGCGCTACTGCGTGCTTCCCGGCCATCGTTCGGTTCAGAGCTTCCATCCGGATGTCGTCTAGGCCTTCTACTTCTTGCATCATCGCCTCCGTGTACTCGTCGGTATATAAACCATGCTGCCGCGCGAGTCTCAACGACCTTACATTGATTTCCATTGGAAGAACGGCGTCGTGGCCGAACACTAAAGCATAGGGCGATGTTCCAGTCGCGGTTCTCTTGGATGTTCGATATGCCCAAAGTACCTCAGACAACTTTTCATGCCATTCTCTCGGGTTGTCTTCCAGGTGTTTCTTCACCATGTTGATGATTACTTTATTGCTGGCCTCGGCTTGGCCATTTGCTTGTGGGAAATACGGGGTGGATTGCAACATCTTGATTTTATACGCATCGCCCAGGCGTTGTACTTCGTCTGACACGAACGAAGTTCCATTGTCTGTAGTGATAGTCTCTGGGACGCCGAATCGGTGGATGATGTTGCTTTTGAGAAAGTGGACGACCTCCTCTGAGGCGATGCTTTTGAGAGGTGCGGCTTCTACCCATTTGGTGAAGTAGTCAGTTGCTATGATAATGAATGTATGTCTCTTGGAAGAGGGTGGTGAAATCTTCCCGACGAAATCAATCGCCCATCCTCTGAATGGCCACGTCTTTACCACCGGATTTAGCGGTACTGCTGGAGCTTGCTGTACGTTGCCATGCTTTTGGCAGGCCTCGCATCCTTTGGCGTACAGCAAGCAGTCAGGCACTATAATCGGCCAATGATAACCATATCTCCTGAGTAACCAGCGCATCTTTTTCCCCGCTTGGTGTGCCCCACACATCCCTTCGTGCACTTCGGCCATCACCCTCATCTGCTCATTCTTCCCTAAACAACGCAGAAGAATTTCATCGCCTGTCCTTCTGAATAGCTCGTCGTTCCAAAGGACGTAGTTGGTGGCAACCGCTCTAAGTTTACGATCGGTAGGGATACCGGGATTGGATAAGTAGTTTATTATTGGCGTTCGCCAATCGTCTTCTTCTAGTTCGGTAGACATGATTTCCAGGTCCATTCCTCTGTCCAATATTGACGGTAAAGCCTTTCGTCGGACCAAGATAACACGTTCATCTTCTTCATCGAGTAGTTGGACCCCAGTGGCCACCTGGGCCATTTCGTTGGCCGCCCAATTCTCATCTCGGGGAATGTACTCTGCCCCCACGTCCTCGAAGTCTTCGATAAGGTTTCTGGCTGCCACGAAATAGGCTGCCATGCTTGGGTCCCTGCACTTGTATTCCCCAAGGATTTGTTTGATTACCAACTGGGAATCGCCTTTGACTTCTACATGCTTAACTCCCATTTCTAACAACATCTCGAGGCCGATGATGAGAGATTCATATTCTGCCCGATTGTTTGTGCTCTCGAAATCCAATTGGAAAGAGAATGCATGCCTGGTTCCGTGTGGGTCGATGAGGACGACTCCCGCACCCGCGGCTTGGTCCGTGCGAGATCCGTCGAAGTATAATCGCCATGGAGTGAAAGATATGGTTGCGATTTTCGAATTTTGCCCCCTAGGAGTGACCTCAAGTTGATTGACCTGCTGTTGCATCGCCTTGTTCCATATCGGCCACTTTTCCTCCCAATATTCTCGTTTATCCAAAGGTGTTCTTCCTGTTCCGAACTGCAGACCGTGGGGAGTTATTTCCACTTGCGCCACGTCAGCTTCTGCCGTTTCGTCTACCTCTATCTCCAACGATGGGTGATCTGCCAGAAAATCGGCCACTGCCTGGCCTTTGACTGATTTCTGTGGAACATACTTCAGCGAGAACTCTGAAAGTCCCAGCATCCATTTCCCTAGTCGGCCCCTCAAAACAGGTCTTGATAACATGTATTTTATCAAGTCCGTTTTGGATATAACCAGTATATCGTTGGGAAGTAAGTAGTGTCGTAGTTTGACGGCGGCAAAATACAGAGCGAGGCAGTGTTTCTCGATTGGCGTGTAACGTACCTCTACTGGGGTGAGTCGGCGACTTAGATAGTAGATGGCTTGCTCTTTTGCTTGTTCGTTGTCTTGAGCAAGTAGGACGCCGATTGATGCTTCGGCTGCAGATACGTATAACTTGAGTGGGATTCCTTTCCGCGGTGGCATCAATGCTGGAGGATTGGTGAGGTATTGCTTGATGGCGACGAAAGCTTGTTGATGTTCTGTCTCCCACCTGAATTCCTCGTATGCTTTAAGTTTCAGTAACGTGGAGAAGGGTTGGAGCTTTCCCGCCGAGTTGGGCACAAAACGCCGAAGGAAATTAATTTTTCCCAAGAAGCTTTGGAGCTGTTTCTTGTTCTTTGGTGGTGGGGCCTCAATGATGGCCTTTGCTCGATTCTGGCTGATCTCGATGCCTCTGTGGTGTATCAAGAAACCTAGGAAACTTCCTGCTTGTACTCCAAACGCACATTTTTTGGGGTTCATCTTTAATCCATGCCGCTTCATTCTTTCAAATGCTTGTCGCAGATCGGCTATATGAGAGTCTTTCTGTTTGGATTTAATGACCACGTCGTCGATGTATACTTCGAGATTGTGCCCGATCATATCGTGAAAGATGTGGTTCATTGCTCGTTGGTATGTTGCGCCTGCATTTTTCAATCCAAATGGCATCACTACATACTCAAAGGCGCCTGTGTGGCCAGGACAGCGGAAAGCCGTCTTGTGTGTGTCCTCTTCGGCGAGTAATATCTGATTGTAACCGGCGTTCCCGTCCATGAATGACATGATCTGATGTTTGGCCGCTCCGTCGATTAACATATCGGCCATGGGCATTGGGTATTCATCTTTTGGTGTAGCCTCGTTGAGGTTCCGGTAGTCGATGCAAACTCGAACGGCCCCTGTGTCTTTCTTAGCCACTGGAACGATACTGGACAACCATTCTACGTATCTGGCTGGTCGGATGAATCCGGCTGTGTGTAGCCGCTCTATTTCTTCTTTGACTTTGAACTCCGTCTCCCTTGTCATTCTCCGCGGTGCCTGCTGCACAGGCCGATATCCTTCTTTGATAGGTAGACGATGTTCCACTAGTCAGCGGTCGAGTCCTGGCATTTCGGAGTAGTGTCATGCAAAACAGGTGCGATATTCTCGAAGAACCTCGATGATTTGAGTGCGCAGAGGTTCGCCCAAGAGGCCACTAATGAAGGTTGGCCGTGGGTCATCCTGCGTACCTAAGTTGATTTCTTCGAGCGGGTCTCTGACTTCGGGGGGTGAATCTTCCAGTTCTCTTGGCTCGAATTCTAAGTCTTCCCCTGTGGCCTCCAGAGTCTCGTCTTCTGGCCAGTCTGATTCATGTATGAATTCTGCCATATTGATAGCCATTGATTGGCCTATGACTTTCTTTTCGCTCCAATATTTCAGCAGTCGAGTGATGAGCGACCTTATGACTGCTGAATGCTTCGCCACTTCGGACGGCGTATTATCCATGGGTTCTTTGTCGTTTGAGCAAAAACGGCCGGTCAAGGTCGTCCTCACTCCCTAGTAGTCCTGTGGCGATGAGTCTGCGGGCCGTCTCCCCTATGGGGCGGCCGTTCTGGTCAAACTCTGACACGATGAATGGCTTAGTATTGTCATCCAAGTAGTAATGGGCATCGACGTGGTCGGCTGATGGTAGAAATGGCCGTGGATCGGCCGCTACCAACTCCCAACGTTCTTGAATCTCGTCCCAGATTGCGAGCTGTTGGTGGAGAGTGGAAGGTATGCACAGGTTCTGATGGATCCAATCTCTTCCCAGCAACGCTGAGTATGAAGACTTAGTATCGACCACAAAAAATGCCATAGTGTTGGTTTTGTTGCCGATGGTCACATCCAAGGTTATGATGCCCTGTGTAGCGATTATGCCCCCTGCGAAGTTGGACATTGTGTATTCTGTCTTGTACAAATCCTTGGTGGTCTTTCCGAGGCGTTTGAGCTGTTTGGATGGTAAGATGTTGACTGCCGCTCCGCCGTCCACCATGACCTTGGCAAATGGGACTCCTTGGATATGCGCGAGGACATAAAGTGGCCGCAAATGATCGGCCATGTCCCTTGTTGGAATGTCGAAGAGCTGATTTCCTGTTGGCAAGATCCGAGTGATTTCAGAGCTGTTGTTGGGTCCCTCGTCCTTGTCAGCGACACGAATGACTGGTTCTTCTTCTGGAAACACTTCTTCTACATGGTTGACTACCTGCGAATTGGTGTTTCTGTGAATGGATGATAGCAAATGTACCATATTTACCTGGAAAGGTCCTAATGTGAAAGGTTCTTCATCACTCTCGTCTTCCGACCAATCTCCGTCGTCCATCGCTTTCTGACCTTTGGATGTAACTTGGGAGGGTCCTGGCCCCTTGCTTTCGTTGATTGGCTCAAAACCATCCTCCATGTGCGTATCGCTCTTTTGGGCGGTGGAAGATCCTGCTTCTTTGTCGTGGCTGCCAGCATAGGTTTCCTGGGATGTTTTCCCTTCGTCTTCGTCCACTGGTTCCGGCTGAATGACTTCTTTCCCTTTGCTCGTGGAGATCGTGATTGTCTCCTTAACTAGCCTTGACCTCACCGATGGTTCTTGGATGACGATTCCGGAAGATTTACCTGCTGCTGATCTTCGTTTCCACTGAAACAGTCCTACTGCGTTGACTGATTGGTCAAGTTCTGGGGTGTTTCCTGTTGTATCTGGCGAATGCTTCTTCTCCGGTGTCGGATTTTCCGCCATTCTTTTGGCTATGGCGTACTGTCGCTGGAGTCTTCTGCGCTGGGAACTAGTCACCTTTCCTGCTGGCTTCCCATTTCTTCCAACGAAATACCACTGGCCGTCTTTAATGACTGTCGGCCATATTTCTTCCAAGGTTGGATCTCTTCTGGGTCTCTTAACCGTCGGTGGTGGAGTCTTGGCCGTTTCGGCCACAGCTTCTGGCAGTTTTTCCTTAGGTCTCCACACCTTTCTTTCTCCCAGACGCTCCTTATTCGGCGACGAACTACCTGGTCGTTCTCGCTTTATGCCCCCAAGCCTGTGGAAGATGGCTTTCTTGGGGGATGAATCTCTTATCGGTCTGAGTGGCGATCTAGCCCGTGGCTTCGTTGGTGTCTCTTCGCGAGGACTCCTCTGCAATTCCCCTAACCTCTTGAACACGTTGCTTTTTGGTGGAGGGTTTCTCGGGCTATGTGGCCCATAGTGTTTCGGAGACGACTTGAGCGCTTCCTTCGTGCGTTCTTCCTCCTCTTTCACAATCTGTTCATCCAGAACAGTAGCCGATTCGGGGAACTCTAAATCACACTTGCACTTACACCGACTGCAGAGGACCACTCCAGCCACAATTGAGGCTTTTGGTCTTGACGGCTCCACCCCTCAGGATGTTTCTCTTTGCATCGTGTCACGTGCATTGTTGTAGCCGACGTCAATGGTAAGTCGCCGTTGAGTTCTCCCAGCCCCCTGTAATCCCACATGATTGACTGGGAATGGCTGTGAATCAACTTTCATGACTGGTTTATCCCACATGACTTTCCCTTGGGCGATCTGTTCCATGACGTATTCCCTGAAGCCATTGCAGTTGTTAGTAGAATGACTCCAAGAATTGTGGAATTTACAGTATGCCTTGCCCTTCAAGTCTTCTGGCTTAGGCAAATTGATTCCATCTTTGTACTCGAATGCATCGGAAGCTAGCAGCTCATCGAACATCTGATCACTGTGGGAGATATCGAACGGATATTCTTTTGGTGCGTAGGGTTTGTTGTAAGCCATGCCCCCAGTTGGCGCTGCCGGTCGCTGGTTTCGGTTGGCCCTTACCATAGATTTTAGAACTATCGGTTTCTTGATGGGAACCATCTCGGCGGCGGCCACTTCGAAATGTGGCGTTTCTTCTTCGGGGTAATCTTCGAGCTCCAACTGGCTCACTTTGGCTGTGGGCGGCCTGACAAAGTTGGTGCGACCCGAAGCTTTCTCTTCTGCCAGCATCTTTTCATACCTTGTGCCTCTGTGCACAATATCTTGCAGATCGAGGAATTCGACTTCGCTGAAGTGCGTCTTCAACGGGTATCGCAACGCTTTCTTCGCCATGTCAATGGCGTATTTCTCCTCCATGGGCATGCGGCACTTCATCCGTAGTTTCCTGAATCGCGCAATGAAATCTTCAGTGGATTCTGTCTCCTTCTGTTTGCATTCAGAAAGATCTGTAATGGTGACTTCTTGCTCCACTCGGTAAAACTGTTTGTGGAATTCTTCTTCCATCGTGTCCCATGAGGTGATAGATCCTGGCTCCAGATTGGAGTACCATGTAAACGCTGATCCGGATAGTGAACTTCCGAATAAACGTAACTTCAAATCTTCATATGGGCCTTCTAGGAGCAAGCATTGGCTGGTGAATCGGCCAATGTGTTCCACGGTTGAAGCCCTCTTCTCTTCCCCTGAGAACAGCGAAAAAGATGGGACTTTGAATCCTTTAGGAAACTCCATAGCATCGATATAATCAGGATACGGTTTGCGATACTTTGGTCGGCCACTAGTAGGCCTTGGTTTCCCTGTTGTTGCGTAGAACTCATTCTCCACTTTCTGCATGCGTTCTTCCCACACCCTTGCTTGTTGTGCAGCTCTTTCGTCGACTCGTCTCTTGACTTCGTCTTCAAGGTTAATGTGGGAGACAGCTCCATCAGGTGTGGAAGATTTTGATGCAGACATCTGCGGTGGATCGATCTTTAGGCCATTGCCGCTGGCCCCTTTGGTATTCCACTTATCTCAGTCAGGCGTTTGCTCCAATCGCTTGATTGGATTGTATGGCGTCTTCCCTGACTGAGTCTCCATAAGTGGTCTGACAGGCGTTTGTTGGTCGTGGGTGACCTCATGTTGGAGGGTATGCCTTGTCGCCGATGTGCTTCCTGTGGCCCCTAATTTATTCTGGGCCGATGAAGGCATACCGAATAGTGGTTTAGCCATCGAGCCGAACGTGAGGTTTGGCATGGCTTCTCTATCGCCGACCTTTGCTTTCCCATTATTGGTATTGGGAGGTGGGCGATCTTCGCCTACTTGGGAAGCAGCGGCCATTCCTTTAGCTTTCTCCAGCTGTTGTGCAAGTCGGTCAGAAACCTTGCTCTCCATCTCTGTGAATCCTTCCCTCATGGATCTCTCAAAGTCTTTCTTGTTTCCTGAGAGAGATAGCAACAGCAGCTCGATGGATCGGTTCTGATTTTCGATGTTCTTCTGACTCTCCAGGAAGAGAGCTTGCGCAGCTGCGGCCTGACTGGTGCTGTACTGCAACGTCTGGTTCAAGCTCTGTCTAAAGTCGTCTTGTGTCTGAGCCATGCTGCTGATGGCTGTCATCAACTCGTCGCGCGTAGCTGATGATGGTGATGCAGGAGACTGACTCCGTGATCTTCCAGAAGCATCGGATCCAGCAGGGGTATGCTCCTGATTCGCCATGTAGGAGGCGTAGCACTTTATGTCCCACTGGGCGTGCCAATTATGTTGACCCTAATTTCCACGTAAGGAAACCTTACTTTCTTGAATGCGCGGGCGTGCCACCAATAGCACCGTTACGGTCTATTGGACTTGTAATTGAGGAATTGCGCGTCTTCGACTTCTTATCAAACGATTGTGCTAGACAGGGGACATGCAATAGTAAGTCTAGACAAAGGTTCTTTTTTGCCTTTGGGCGATAAAGGACTTTATTAAAATTCAAAGTGCTACACTTGATAGTTTAAGGAATAAATCCTTATTGAAATCTAAGAACAAGAGCAATAAAAGTAAGATAAAAACAACCGGGATGCGCGTCGGCTGCGGGTAAAGGAGAACTAGATCGGCCTAGTCTCTGCGTCGTCGTGAAAGCGCGATACTCGTGATCGGCTGCGTCCGGAAGCGATACTCGTGATCGTCCCTTGGAAGCTCGGTGCTCGTGACCGTCTTCTGCGTCGGTGCCTTGCGGCGAAATCTGGGTGCATTGCGGCGAAATCTGGTGCCTTTCGGCTAAATCTTTTTAGGGATTTGTGTTTGAGGGATCGGGGATCCTTAACTTGAAGAGAGACCTTCTCTTATATAGTGGTGCTTCACGGACTGGGATTTGACTTGGGCGGCAAGCAATTCTTCTCCCACTTGAAGTCTACTTTCTCTTCTTCTGAAATCCTTCCTAAGCTGAGTCTCCTTGAGAATCCTTCTTGATTTGAACTTGATCTCCTTCGGCCCATGGGAAAACACTTTCCTTATTCCTTTCCAAAACCTTAGCCGCTGAAATCAAGCCGATTTCCTTCCAAACGCGGGACTCTTCATCATAGAACTGCCTTTCCGCTGGGCTTTAGCCACTAGAAGGCCTTAAATTACCTATCACCCTCAAGCCCAATAGTGTTCTAGGTCCAATTGCACAATTCAGGCCCAAACACTTATATCATAGATAAATGTCATTCAATGAACAACAAGTTAGGACATCTTACTTTCTGATAGATCTCCTCCTGCCAATCACCCCCAGAATTTGGCTGAAGAGAATTCAGCTTTGGCTGAGAAGACATCGAGTGTCGTTGCAACCTTGGCATATTGTTTTGCTGCTTTGCAGAGCTTTGTAAGTTCGTTGGTTGCAACTGCGAGTTCAGTTGACTTCCATGAATTCACACATGCAAAACCAACAGCTACAATCAAGATAGAATCCAAAACCCAATAGGAATAACAACAATCGTATAATGAAGTTTGCAATCGAAAGTCTAAACTTGAGGATGCTGAAATAAAAACAATCCAACAAATGGAGTGATGGAAATGTATGTTTCGTATCTCGCAAATGCAGTTTCGTTCTTCTCACATTTTTCGTGAGGGTAATCAGGTTGCCGATGCGCTTGCTAATTTTGGGACTTCTTCTCAAGGCTTCAATTGGTGGGACTCTATTCCACGTTTTGCTCTTTCCAAATGTGTTCGAGATTTGACGGGTTTTCCGAATTATCGCTTTGTTTGACGTTCCGCGTCAGGCTGGTAGTGTCATTTTCTGTTGTTCTGCATATCAGTACACTGGGTGTAGATCTTGGTCTGGGCCTAATTCCCTCTGATGGTTAGGCCGTAAGGAGGTCGACTAGGTTCCCGTGTTCTTTTCTTGATGGCTATGCCGTAGGGAAAAGGGGCGGGTTTCGGATCAGGTATTACATCTATGTCTACTGTTTTTCCGAATGCTTTTGTTTAATTATGGTGTACTGGGTTCTCTTTTCCTCGTACACTGCGAGGTTTTTAATGAGGCCCTAGGATGTTGTGTCACGTCTTTTATTTAGTTTTTCTTTCCTTCTTCCTTTGTACTCCATTTGTTTGGCAGTTTGTCAAACTCTTTTATTAATAAAGCTTTCGGTTAAAAAAAAAAATCCAACAAATTGATAAAAATCGTACCTTTTTCTTTCAGAAGACTTGAGGATTCAAAAGTCTAAACTTGCCCAATTTCAAAAACTAGGGAAAGGGTTGTCCCGTTTGATCAGGTTGAACGATTCAAGGTGGGAAAGTTGAGAATTGAGATTGAAGGTGTAGGAATTGAGATCAATTTCTTCCCACTTACTTGACTGCATTTCCAATTTTCTGGGAAGAGGATTATTGATTTTAAATGCGACTCACCAATTTTTAATGGCGTGAAGTAGGCGAACAAACATTTAGTGCCCGTTTGGCAACTCATTTCTTATTAATTTTTAATTTTTAGTTTTTTGTTGTTAGTTTGCAATTTTTTATTTTTCTAAAAAAGAATTCAAAATTTGTTTGGTAACTCATTTTAGTTTATAATTTTTGTTTTAGCTTGAGAGGAAAAAAACAGGAGGAAAAAAAAATAGGTGTATGCTGTTTTTTTTTGGCTTCTAAAAAAAAACTAACAACAATAAACAGTTACCAAACTGTCTTGTTTTAAAAAATTTAAAATTAAAAACAAAAAACTGGCAAAAAATTAGTTACCAAACAGGCCTTTAGGGAGTGCCAAGTCCATTCCGAAAACGGTAAACCATAATGCACGAGTTGTTATAACAACTATGCTACATCAACTTTAGCGCGCGTAAAAATTTAGCGCATGCATGTATCTTTGCCTAATTAATTTTTAAAATGGACCATTCCATGTATTCAAGTTTGGACACAATTTCTCTCGTTCATGTTCGACATCCAAATTTTTCATCTAAACCATTCATGTTTACAAAAAATCAATTGATTTAAAGATCGTTTAGTCACCCAAAATATGACTAAATGAAGAAATTTATGGACGGTTTAGATTTTTCGTCATTCACTAATTTCTTAATTTGGTCTCCCGTCATCATCGTCTGTTGCCATCGTCACCCACCATCGTTGCCCACCCTCCAAGCTGCCTTGCGTCGCCAGCGATCTGAGGTCGGCGCTGCCGAGCGCCATAGCCCGAGATCGGCCCTGCGTCGCCAGCAATCTGAGATCGGCGCTGCCGAACGCCTCCTGCTACCATCTCTGTCGCTACCCAGAGCCAAACTATTGTCGCGACCCAAGCAAATCTAAGGAATTTCTAAATGCATACATATCTACTTTACCCATCCCACATACACCCACAATCAAATTCATCAAATTCATATAGATCTGGTCATGAACCACCCTAAATTCAAGATAAAGGCCAGATAGTAGAGAAGGGTGGAGATTAGGAAATTGAGAGAGTACCTGGATTTGAACCTTCTCGATACGTCTTCAATCAAACCCACCAAATGATGCAGATCTAACACGAAGAAGAAGATGGAAAAAATGGTGGAGAGTAGAGAAGCGGCAAAGAGAAATGAGAAGGAGCTCACGGTGTATTGAAAATAAAAGCAGAAGCCCCAGCGAGAAGCAAGTTTTTAGCGCTTCTCGTATCCTTCATTAATTTAGCTGCAAAAAAAAGCCACCTTCTAAAAGAAGCGGCTTTTACTCGTTTACCAAACGCAAAAACTTATTATAGAAGTGCTTATTTAAAAAGTTAAGCGGTACCAAACCCCACCTAAATGATCTCCAAATTGGCCAATTTTTTGTAGATATGATCTTCAAATGATGTATTAGGAGGCGAAGGGTTCAGATATGAAATTTAGATGTCGAACATGAACAAAAGAGAAACTGTGTCCAAACTTGTGTCCACGGAACGCTCCCTATAATTAAAATTTTAGTTAGATGATTTTCTAAAGTAAAGGCATCATTGCAGTTCTTCAGTTTCATTGTTACTTCTTTTCATCTTAAGATGTTATACATGATTGGAACCATTTATTGTATAAATTATCTACTAAAGATTCTAAGATCGTTTGGTCATTTAATTGTACCAAATATACAGTCGGTTCTTAATTATTATCGACTTTGTAACATTCATATTTCCACAATTAGATAACCAAACAAGAATTGAGTATGTATAGGTACTCATCATTGAGTGCCGAAGTTTTCTCCTACTTGTAGATAGATAGTCGTTTAGTGTTAAACAACGTATTAAGCTTGTGCTTCCTTCCATCACATTGAAAAGACCTCTGTATTTTAGAGCCTTGATTAGGCAGGCATAAGAAGAGAGTGTGAATATGCGAGGGTGTACCAATCTAGAATGATTATGGAAAAATGAAGCGTATATTCTTGAGCAATCATAAGGCAGTTGTTCAAAAGAAAAACAAAGCTTTAACACCCCATTTGAAGAAGCTGAATTTCTTGAGAGAACGTTTGTAAGTTCTTCTGTTTGAAGTTAAAAACTAAAAATAGTGAGCTAGAGATCCTTTCTCCTGCATCTGAATTTGGCTTTTATGCATATTTGATGGTTTTTGCTTTTGCAGAAATGGCAGGGAAAGGGTTGGTATGAAAAATGTCCAAAATCTTTCAACTTGAAGCTTACGCAGAATTTAAGAAGAAAATTTATATGACAAGGAGAAATGCTTCTGGACAATAGTACTTTGTTAGAAACACATCAGAATTCAACATTAGATACTGTTTTTCTTTTAATCATTTTGGATCTTAACACAACATGATATTCCCTTTTTTTTTATTTTTTTATTTTTTATTTTAAAATTTTGGATCTTAACACAACATGATATTCTTAATTCCGCAGGCGCTAGGCTAAGCGGATTTTCTACAGGCTTATAAAAACTAAAATCAGCAACTGCAATACAAATCGACATCTTCATTCCTGGAATCAGCAACAGTGTAGACAAGTTGACAAAGAAAGTGCAGCTTTACTAACCGCTTTAATTAAGCGTTCAAGAGGCTGAGCATTAACATGAGCACCATCAGGTACGCTAAACTCAGCAAGCAAAGGAGATGCTGATATCCCCGGGGTGCCTATGGCAAGGGACTGGGCCTGTGAACCAACACCTGTTGTTTGTTGATGTCCAATATTCCCAGCATTTGAGAGTGAGGAAGGTTTGTCCAAATCCCTTGACATAGGGGATGGCGCCATGGGAGTAGAAGGAGATGGGATGACAAAAGGTGAACTAGCAGTCTGCAAAGGAGTACCAGCTTTTGGGTGAGTCAGTAGACTCTGCTGGTCAACTTGCGGAGAAGAATGCTGCGAAATCTGAGGAGATGCAGCCTGAAGGTGTTGATTTGTTGAGGAAATAGGAAATGCAGATCCTGATTTCAACTGCGGATGGGGATATGCACGTTGGCCTCCGGAGAGAGGTTGCTGAAAAACCCCTGGTTTAGCACCCATTCCTGGTCTCATTTTCAATTCATTTACATCATTGATTTGATGAACCTGGGGCGTTTGGTGTTGGTTTGCCTGCAACTGTCCCGGAAGCTGCTGCTTTACTTGCTGCGGTAGCTGCAGCTGTTGCTGTTGCTGCTGCAAGTGCTTCTGCTGCAACATGTGTTGCATCTGTCGCGTTTGTTGAATCTGCTTCAGTTGATTCTGCACCATTTGCTGGTCCAGTTGTTGTTTTATATGTGGTTGCAGCATACCGGAATTTGACTGAAGAGAAGTCATGTTTGGCTGCAGCATACTAGCCCCACCTTGTGATGACAAGGTATTCATGTTTGCTTGTGGAGGAGCACTCACAGGAGTTTGTTGGATAGATCCTGCTGCAACTTGCTGCAACGAGTTGAGTGAATTTCCATGTCCCGAATCCATATTAGAACCGGGCTGCAGTGAATTCATCATGTTCTGCTGTACTGTTGTCACACCAGACAAAGAAGACATCGAGTTTTGCTGCAAACTTGCCATATTGTTCTGTTGCATTGCAGAAGGCTGTAAGTTAATTGATTGCATCTGTGGGTTCATTTGATTTTCAAGAGATTGCACTTGAGTAATTTGAGGTTGTGACTGCTACATGGGATGCATATGAGGTGGCGGGAGCTGGCCTTGCTGCATAGAAGGAACTTGCTTCCTGGGTCTATTTGTATTAATAAAATTTACTATCTGCTTTTCGTATAAAACCAACTTGTCCTTCAAACTAGGTTGGATGCTGTGTTTGGGTATCTGTAAGACTGTTATGAGGCGCGCCAACATGGTCTTGAACATTTTTAGCTTCTCCAGTTGATCTAACTTTGGCTGTTGTGGAAGAGAATCATGCTGCAAAACAGAAAAATTGGATGGATAGCAAAACAACAGCGAAAGTAGATGTAAGTTGTAACAAGGCTTTGGAGCGACTAAGTTCTTATTGATCTAGGTCACTGTCTACATGAAGATCCAATTGGAGAAATTTACCAGACATCACCAAGATAGCATTTAGGCTCAGCAGTAAAAATTACAAAATTATATAAGAAAAACAATGGAATGATTACTACCTGCTGAAGTTTTGTAGCAATTTTCGAACACATTTCACTTAGTTCGGGCAAATACATCTCCTTCATGACTTTGATCTGCAAATCAAAGTCAGCAACACAAAGATGATCAGAAAGAACTTCGTTGCAGCTACATGTTTACAGACACCATACTATTACTACACGTGTATTTCTTAAAAGTTAAAAATATCTATTGAAAACCCTTCTGTCTAAAGCTTCAAAAGAAAAAAGTTCTACATGCAACCAGAAATTTGGAGTGTAGCATTCATGCATTCTTATGTAATAATTGGTAGCTTCAGTAATAATTGGTAGCTTCAGACAGCAGCCCCCACAAGGAATCTCAACAAGTATTTGTTTCTTCACCTTCACTAAACATGTTAATATGACATAAGTTGATTCTTAAATCTTATCTCGTTGATTCTTTAAATCTTATGTTGTTGATAGGGGGTAACAAGTCAGGAAACCTTACTTTATGATAGACCTCCTCTTGCCAATCACCCCCAGTTGCATACCCAGTCTGGGCTGTGGTATCTTGAGATGCTATAAAATACACAGAGATGTATGTCAATATTTTCAGATATGATCATACAGAATTTTGATGTTATAATTGAACAAAAAGCATCATCTGAAGAGCTTCATGAAAGATGAAACAGAAAATGTGCTGCCCAAAATAGTTAAAATGCATTTCTTTTGTGAAATAAAGTTGAAAATATCAGTCCACACAATGTCAGTAGTCGAAGGAACACACTGCAAACTTCAAGAGCTAAAGAGGAACAATATCTCTATGTACTAGATTGTAGGTAATTTGTCGACAGCTACATTGAGTAACCAATTTAGAATCTAATATGGATTCCAAAATCTGTGACCAATAAAGTAACAGAAGCATACAAGGACAATTACTTTTTACCAGATATAATACTTTTTATAGTTAATTAACAAATAAAAGGAACTAACAATATGTAAGACCATTTTCTCCATCACCATAAGTAACGGGAAAAAAAGATGCCAAAGGTGACAGGAAATAGAAGCTTCAGTTTTCACCAGTGAAGTCATGGATATATAATGTCTTCAAGCATTGCCGAATACAAGCATAAAGCAGCAGAGTTGAAAGGTACAACTATTGGAATCAAGGTGGTCCATATACCTATTCCAGGGGTAGTCGCAAAACTGGTAACTAGGCTAATAATTTGCTAAATTTTATTGTCCTTGTAGGGTTTAACTTTAGATTTTCCATAAAACCAGGTCATGCTCTATAATTTTACTCTAGAACGGCCTACTGATCTTGAGAATACGAGAATAAAGTTCAAATATATATCTAGAATATGGGATTTAGCTTATCTTGTCTATCCTCAATTCACATGCACGACACCACACTGATCATCTAATAACCAAATAAAACACATAAACTTCATGCCCACTAAATGTTAATAATAAAGCGTTAGAAAAAACAAAAGAAAATGTTAGAAAAAAAAAAGAAAAAACACGATGGCTTGTTTAAGTCTATGCATTAATATCACCAGGTCCGCCATCCCAGGATGGTTAGATTCAGAAGGAAGTGTGCAAAGAAAAGAAACTATTGGTGGGTTTAACTATTAAACAGAATTCTAATCATGATTGTTATGTCCTTAGGTCATACTTTATAAAGTTGCGCTATCGAGGCATAAACATTTTGTTAACTAAGTCGAGTGTGCAACATTTTTCTTTAATACAAGAAATCACACACATGGAGGAGATGGCATTCAAAACTAGATTACATAGACACACGGTACAAAATATTTTCAACCAAAGACATCCCAAAACACTATAACACAATATAAGCACATGCTTACATCACAAACTCAGATAAATCACAATAAAATGACGACGTTGACCACAACGCAATATGGAGAAAAAAAAAAGAAAAAAACCCAGATGGAAAGTAATCCAAAAGTATGAAAACTTAAAATTTCCAAATTTCTTCCAGATCATGCATCAATCAAGCTCTAAATAACGTATAAGCACATTCATAAAATGGGCAACAAATGAAAAGGTAGGAAACTAAAGAGTTGGAAATCCATACTCGACGATGTCACAGGAAGGGGTCTTTGAAATTGATATAGCTGCTTTTGCTGATCCATTACATTTTGTGGTTGAAGCATGATTCCTGGCACCTGTCCCAATGCCTGAACTCTTTGCTGCATATCTCTTTGTAGTGGATTTGACTGCTGTTGCAAACCCAACTGTTGCATCTGTGAAGGCTGTGATTGAATCTGCAACAACAACTGTTGCTGCGATGACTGAGGTTGTGACTGCTGTCCTTGTGTTGGTAACATGTTAGATGCACTTTGATGTTGTTGCTGCAATTGAGCTTTGGCCTGTTGCAACAAGTGCACAGAATGCTGATTAGCTTGCGTGCTTGGGTTACCAGTTTGAGTTCCAAGGTGCTGTTGTTGCTGCAACCCAGTTACATTACTCTGTGGGCCCAACTGTTGCTGATGCATATTTGAAAGAGCATTTTGCTGAGCCATTAATTGCTGCTGTTGTTGTTGCTGCTGCTGTTGCAGGTTTATATGATTATTCTGCTGGCTCATTAGCCTCTGTTGTTGCTGCTGCTGGATGTCCCCAACATTGTTTTGTTGTCCAATCAGCTGATTTTGAGACAGGTTTGCAGCATTTGGCTGTTGCCCCATAAGCTGCTGCTGGTGAGGTTGCGGGGGTAATATTGGCTGCTGTGGCATTGATGTCTGTTGTTGATGAACACTAGAGGCCTGTTGCTGTTGAAGCTGCCTGAGAACTGACTGTGGATGTTGCTGAAGCATAGATGCTGTTGGCTGCTGAATTTTAGGTTGCTGATTCTGCTGAAGATTAGATTGTTGCACCACAGAAGGTTGCATAACAGAATGCTGAGAAGACTGCAACTGATTTGGTTGTAATAGGTTTTGCTGCTGCTGCTGCTGGAGTGGGATATTTCCCTGCTGATATTTATTCTTCAAAAGCGGATGTTGCAACTGTTGGTTGTACATATACTGCTGGGAATTCTGGGATTGCTGCTGCTGCTGTGGAACTCCCTGTTGCCTTCCTTGCATTTGATTATGAGAATTAGCAAACATATTGGGGTGTACTCCCTGGTCCATGGAGTTCCCTAATGAATTCTGTGAAGTTCCAGAAATATTCTGCATGTTTGCGTTATGTCCAACAATACTCGGAATAGGAGTCTGGTTTAATCCAGAAGAAGGAGGTAGTGCAGATGATAAGCCAGCAGAACTTTGAGCACCAACAAACGGAATGTTATTCTGAATGTTCTGTGATAAGAGTTGTTGGCGTGGTTGAGATTGATTGGCTGACAGAGACATAGGGAGCGATTGCCCTTGATTGACTTGGGGTTGCATACCAAAAGACCCTACTCAAGTAAAATAGCAAGAATAAACACCAAATAAAGAAACGTGTGTGAAAGAAATAATACAATGAATGTCATTTATACTCATCAACTGGGCCTTTGCTATAAAGAAATAAAAAACAAAGCAATCAGATTCAAAACCTTACTTATCAACACACAAACAAGGGTAGATATCAATAATGAATCTCATCAGGTAAGAAATGTGGGATTACAGACTCAAAATGAAAGCTGAATAAGACATCAAAACAGCCACTAATCCATTTCTTAAACATGCATGCACATATAAGGAAAACGTAGTTGACAGCATAACTGAAGAATCCATTCTTCCAGTTCATATTTGGTTTTACCTGGATCAGGGGGTCTATTGCTATTACCAGCAGAATTAGATTGTCCAGCATTCTGGGACCTGGTCTCCATCGTGAGCATCTTCAGAGAAATTTTCCGCAGATAATCTGGCTGTAAAATTAAATCCATGCTAAACTTAAAGAGATGCATTGCTATCATAAATACAAAGAAAATTGAAACAGATATAAGCCTTTAATTAAGAAAATACATAATTATTGATCAAAGGTACATATCTAAGTAAGCTTACATGTCAGGTGACAAATAATTAGGACCCAAGAGTTCCGGAAGTATTGGACACGAAAAAAAAAACCAAAAACAGTTGATTAAGTACCTGGCTTGTGGCAGCAGAATAAATCTTTTCCTCAAACCTTACAGCAATTTTCTTGAGTTCCTGTAATCCCTCTTCACCCGAGAATGGAAGATTCCTCTTCAATGTATCCATTCTTTACGCGCAATACATTTACAAT
Organism: Spiraea crenata; assembly: GCA_033992175.1. Classification (NCBI taxonomy): domain Eukaryota; kingdom Viridiplantae; phylum Streptophyta; class Magnoliopsida; order Rosales; family Rosaceae; genus Spiraea; species Spiraea crenata. The sequence goes on from JAVBHV010000022.1 coordinate 1,900,072, forward strand.
AAGTAAGTTCCAGCCAAATCAAGGAGGTAATAGTTTGAAACAACAAAAGGGAAAGCTTACATTTTATTGACAATCCTTTGCCTTGAATCTGGCTGCAGTTGACTCCTCCAATCGCCCGCGCCGGCGTCCATGGTGGGCTCTCCAACTTGTGGAGGTCTCCAATTGTTGTTGTCCATTACCACCCTCGAAACCCAACAATCTGCTAAGAGTAAAAAAGCACAAATTGAGCAACTTCAATGAAAACCAAGCAAAAAGGCACAAACTTTGTACTAGAAACTAGCTAAACTTAACATCATTTACAATCCATGAATTCACATATGCAAAACCACCAGCTACAATCGACATAGAATCCAAACAGAGTGAAGGTGAATAAAAGAAGAGAAGTCATACTGTAAATATTAAAAAGGCTTCGTAGCCTGCGTCACTAGAAATCCTAAGACCATGAAGAATACTGCAAACTTCAACCTTCAAATCACTAGCTTCCGCATATAAATGAACAGGGAAGCCAATAATCTATTCACCTGAACTAATGATTAGAGTATTTAGTTAGCAGTTGCTACATTGGCTTCATCAAGGTATGGCAGAAGCTTGAAAGATACTGGAATGCCAAATTTCATCAGAGATAAGAGCAAAAATATGTCTGCTGCCTAGTGGAGCCTACGCCTTCTATTTAACAACCTCTACTCAACAACCCAAAAAGGCAGACAACAGGAATAACATATTGAATTGAGTAGCAGACTAATCTACAACTGAACACTGTTGCAGTTAAGATCAGTACTGGACTCACAAGATCAGCTACCAATATAACATCTTACCCATATGCATACAAACCACAAACTTCAGCCAAATTAACACATACCCACGATTACGCACTTCACAAATTCATGAAATTCAACCTACCCATTCAAAATCAGACATACCCAGAGCAATTTAAGAGAGATTTTCAATACCTTTAGACTCGAATAGAGGGTCGTCTTCTTCTCTCCTGCTTTGCTCCGATCGCGCGCGATCTACCTACGAAAACTGAGAGATACCCACATCAATTCTACCACCGAATTCGAAAACAAAAGTGAAAGCGAGAGAGATTTTTCCTACCTTTGATCGAAAACAAATTGATAAAAATCGTACCTTTTTCTTTCAGAAGACTTGAGGATTCAAAAGCCTAAACTTGCCCAATTTCAAAAACTAGGGAAAGGGTTGTCCCGTTTGATCAGGTTGAACGATTCAAGGTGGGAAGGATCGGATTGAAATGATAGATGCGTACGAATCAAGTTGATTTTGTTTTCTGATGCGAAAGAACCCAAATTCTATCTTAACTTAACCGATGAAAAAGGTAGCAATCTCTGGAAATCTTTTAGGGTTTTTATTTTCTTTTTGGAAGAGAAGGAATCTGATTTTTGTGCTTCATCCGTTCGGTCACTTACTTGAATTGAATTGAAATGAGAAAGTTGAGAATTGAGATTAAAGGGGTAGATATTCACACTTACTTGATTGGATTTCCAATTTTCTAGGAAGAGGATTACTTATTTTTAAGTGCGAATTGTGTGCAATAGATGAATAAATATTTGGGCGGTGGGAAGTCCATTCCGAATCAGGGTAAATTATATCACAACTTCATAACACACGAGTTATCATAAATAACAATTTTGTTACATCCATTTTAGCCCGCCCAAAAAATTAGCGCGTGCATGTATCTTTGCATAACAAACTTTTAAAATAACCATTACGTGGATACAAGTTTGGACACAATTTCCCGCTCGTCCATGTTCGACAACCAAATTTCTTGAAGTGAACCATTCACCTTCTAATACATCAATTGTAGATAATGTTTTCAACAAATCAATTGAATTGAAGATCGTTTCGTCACCCAAAACATGACAAATGAAGAAATTAATGGAAGATTAAGATTTTTCATCTTTCACTGATTTCTTCGTTTGGTCATCTTGTGGGTGACTAAATGATCTCCAAATTGGATAATTTTTCTTTGACATGGTCTTCAAATGATGTATTAGGAGGTGAATGGTTCAGATCTGAAACTTAAATGTTGAACATGGACAAAAGAAAAATTGTGTCCAAACTTATGTGAACGGAACACTCCCTTGAATGAAATTTTAGTTAGATGACTTTCTAAAGCATCTATTAAAGTTATTCTGTTGTTAAGCAGCTATTGCTTGCAGACACCACAATACCACTACATTTCTCGGTTTCTCATATCTCAAGCATCTATTAAAGTTATTCTGTTGTTAAGCAGCTATTGCATAAATCATGTATAGAGTCTCTTCAAAAATAGAGAAACCCCCAAGTTGCACCTTTGGTTTGTTTCTAATCTTGTATCATAGATAAATGTCATTCAATGAACAACAAGTTATGACATCTTACTCTCTGATAGATCTCCTCCTGGCAATCACCCCCAGAACTTGACTGAAGAGAATTCAGCTTTGGCTGCAATAAAAATTAATCATGTTCGGCTGTACTGTTGTTGAGACACTAGCTAAAGAATGTTAGAGTTTGCTTGCTTTGTAAGTTATTTCTGGGTTTATGGTGAATATCTGAGTTTATGTCTTTGCTATGCATGTTACGATTTCTTGATGAAGAAGACAGTGCGAAGAGAGAGAATAGAGAGAAAGATGATGAGAGGAAATGAGAGAATAAGGAATGAAAATGTTGTGTGCGGCTCTCTGTAAATCACAGTAGAGCATTTTCCATTATATGATAGCAAAAATGCTTGGACCACATTACACGTGTTTTTCATACAAATTTCCTGCATATCTACCCTCTTTGGGACCACTGTAGCTACTACATCAAGCTAACACTTGGCTCTTGGCCTAAGTGAATACACAATTTGCACTTACATCACTAGTCTTCTTCCTCTTCTGCTCACAGCTTACAATTTAACATTCCTCTTTAAGCTTTGAGCAGGTTTAACTCCAAGCTTTTCTCTTAGATAGTTGAATCGATCCTTAGGCAATGCCTTGGTAATAATGTCAGCCACTTATTCATCTGTGACACAGTAGATTAGATCAATAACCCCTTGCTGTACAGCTTCCTTAATGAACTGATATCTTCTGTTAATGTGCTTGGTCTTCTAGTGGAATACTAGATTTTTAGTGATAGCAATAGCAGAGGTGTTATCACAGTGGAGTGGTGTAGCCTCATTCTGCGTTTCTCCAAAATCTTCTAGAACAAACCTTGTTTATACCATGCCCCCACCCATGACACATAAGATGCACACCAAGCACCACATGGCAAAAAGCAACCTAACTCCTTGCGGGTCCCAAGCGCCATGTGGCAAAGACAACCTAATACCCCATGGGTAATCCTATGAGTCCCATAGGCACGCTTTACAAGGTTCGTGGCCCCCACGCGTAATGTCACGAAAGCAAACCGGACACACCTAGTGGAACCGCCTCGCGACGATCTCCACATAGAACTGCAGACCTTCTCGATACGACGAGAGGTGGGCCCTACACGACGATCCAAAGTTACGAAGAAATACCCCGCGGGCACTCCTTATCCCACATCGGACAAAAGGAGATGTGACACCCTCACAAACTCTATAAAAGGGAGTCTACCCAAGGGGTCAAGGGTAACTAATCTACACTATTCACTCTTAGAATTTACCACAGTCACTTACTGACTTAAGCATCCACTATGCCAATTTTGGCTATAGATGACGGTCAAAAACCGTCATTAAAACTCCTCAAAAACCGTCATTGTTGCAAGTGTCGTCTATAACAACAGTATAGATGACGGTATAGACGACGGTCAAAAACCGTCGTCTATATAAGTTATAGATGACAGTTTTTACAAGAAACCGTCATCTATGCAGACCAAAAAAACAAAAAAAAATGCTACTATTTAGCAAAACAGGGGGAAACTAAATGTTGTACTTCTAATACAAATGAATACAAATCTCTTATACAAATGAATAAAAGAGCCACAAATGAATACAAATCTGTATTTTAGAAAACTAGAAGGGAAAATGACAAAAGCATACCACTTCCTGCTGACAATGATCTTTTGGCGACCAAGGAACTTGAATTTTGCACGGCGGAGGGCCTCCTGTGCATGCTGACCGTTGCTGTCCTTGCAGCGAACTGAAAGGAGGACCTGCCCAATCGCAACTCATGCACTTGTTCCAAGTGGCTTGCCAAAAGCACCCCTCATTCCGATCTGGAGCGTATCAGCCCCGACACATGAAAGCATCTTGTTGATGTGCAGAACATGGAACGGGTGCACCCTAACCCTCAAATGGAAAGCATCCTTCCTAGCAGACTTAGTCATGTACTTGTTGCAAGCAATGCGAGCAGCCTCCAGCGCCTCGCTTGAGACATTCTCTTTCTCCCAACTCACAAGATGGACGCAGAAACCGAACTCATCAGCACTTTTCTTCTTCATCCCAACATCGTAGGTTCTGATCATGGGATCAGGAACACCACGACATAAATGGGACTTCGGGTACGGCTTGTTCTTAATCTGCCTATAGCACCTTGCAGGTCCTACATCAGTACCAATATCCACCAAGTTATCCCACCATTCATGATTATAATCCAAAGGATATTTTTACGCTGCTCAAGTCCCTATTTTCACACTTTCTCGCAAATTGTTTTCATGATCGGAACCGTTCACTTTATTCATTAATATGTCAAGATCATTCCTATAAAATTTCAATCAAAACGGAGATCGTTTGGTTATCTAACTTTGTAAAACATATCGATGGTTCGTTTAATGCCTAATTATACCGTTCATATAATTCATACTGTTAGATAACCAAACGATCTCCGTTTTGATTGAAATTTTGTAGGAATGATCTTGACATGTTAATGAATAAAGTGAACAGTTCCGATCATGCAAAAAATTTGCAAGAAAGTGTGAAAATGGGGAGTTGAGCAGCCAAGGCTGCTCAACCTTGAGCAGCGTAAAAATATCCTAATCCAAAATCCAAGCTAAAATAATCACTTTAGCAGAATTTCACACAGATATAAATCAAACCAACTTTCATACGGCTTCAAATAATCTAAAACCCAAAATTAAACAATCATAATACCATCTCATAGTTAGATTATTCTTATTCATTCACCACAAACTCATATTTCAAGTATCAACTTACTCTGGGATTTGAAATTTTTATCTTCTTATGCTTCAGACCAACTTTAAGGCCCAATTCTTCTGCTACATTAGAGAAACCCTACAAGAAATCACATCACTTATTTATATAGTGCAGCAGCAGAACTGGATGTAAGCTAACCATATATCTCTGTTAGCTTACTTCAAAAATTTGCTTTATGTAGACATGAGAAGCAAGATTATAGTTTTCAAAGCCTAAAAGAGTGATCATACTCTATATTTTCTGGATGCAAGTAAATTCATAGAGTACCAACCAATCTCATTCCTCGCAACTATTTTCAAGCAAACAAGGCAATAAAGCAGTTCATGTTTACCTTCGACACCAACAATGCAGCTAGTTGTCTTTGATGCTGATCAAACTCTTCATCTTCATACAAACTTTCTCTGTGAAGCCAAATGATTTAGAAAAGAAAAGTAAGAAACATAAACGCCAAATATAAAACTTGTATAGTAGCATAAAAAATGTCCAGAGCTGGTACTCCAAACTTGTATATAAAACTTGTCCAACAGATAAAAAAAATATAGTCAACTCTTATTAGTATGGTACTCCAATCATGGTTTCCATTCCTTGATCTCGCCTGTTGCATACCTCATTGGCAGGTTCACTGAGAGTCGTGTAAAAACCAGAAAAATAACATTTATGCATTGCAAGAAAACTTTTTAAGAGCAGTCACGGTGAATCCTTCTTACAGACCATTACACTGAGCATTAGTTATTAGGAGCAGTCACTTTAGAAATGGAATTTTGCACAAGTACCTCATACAAATTTGATACATGGACTGAAGTTCCTAACCTTCTAATAGGAGACCAACATAGGAAAACAATGTAGGAAGCCATAATTCCGGAGGATAAAAGACCTCTGTTCACCTTTATTTAGAAAGGAAGCATAAATCAAAACAAGGAATTTATGTATATGAGTAGGGTCTCATGGTAAACTTTGGAAAACAGCAAAGAGAGCAGTTACAGAGATCATCAAACAAAATAAGACAATACACAAAGGACAGACCATTCACTAAAAGAGAATAAGGATACAATGAGATCAATTCTTGTCCTTTCAAAGCTTTCTTCAATGCTTTCTTACGCATATTATATATTTAGAACATGCTTACCAACTTAATCTATTCACATTAGATGAACATGTAACACTGAATCACCAATTCATATTAGATGAACATATGAAAAACTAATATTGGCATACCTGCAACTGCAGCATGAATATAGTATTGGATCCAAAATTTGTCTCTGGAATTCAGCAGTGCACAATTATTCGATCCAAAATCATAAGTTTACCACTAGCCTGTCCAAATATAGAATGAATACAGATTAGTTGGCGGGAAATATTGGAAGAAAGCAGAAGGCAGACTAAATTACTTAAGAGTCAGGGATCTGGCTTTCTCTTTCAGTAGCAAAGCAAACATTGCTAACTCAAAGTTAAAACAACCCAAATATCATACTTCTCGTTAGCCAACCAAACATTCAAAACTTTCTCGTACCCTGCTTTCACCAAAAGCCTCTTCACCTCGTCTGCAGACGAAACCGAAGCAAACCAATTCAAAAACCGACATTTCAAGCTCAATTCAAACAAAAAGCAACCAACTTTGGATTGATAATTATGATAACAAATAATGGTAAAAGAGAAAGAAAAAAAATGAGATATGGGTGTTTACCGACGGCGTTGAAAGCCGTGGGACAAGCGTTGAGGAAGTTGATGAAGTCGGAGAAGACGGAGGTTCCGTCGGAGTTTTGGTCTTGCTTTGCCATCTCCGCTTCGATTGAAATTGCTGACAGGAAACCCCATAATCCAGATCCAACTTCCCCACCCCGAAACTCAAAACCCACATCAAAAATCACACAAACCACAAAACCCGCCAGTACGATCTAGCTATCGAGACCGCCGCTAGCTTTTGTGTCGCCGCCGTCAGCTCACCCAGGAATGATTAGATCCGAACCCCTTGCAGACTCCCCATCCGAAGTGTTTCCTTATTCGAGGACGATTGAAGCGGGGTTGGATGGTCTTGGGCTCGCACGGATTGGAGAGGAGGCGAAAGAGGAGGCGGAGATATGTCCAAGGAGAAAGAAAACGAGAGGGGAGGAGAGCGTGGAAACGTAACTAAAGCATAAAATAGAGCGTCCGCCTTCCGTGTTCTTGTTTCATTTGCAGACGACGGTTTTTACAAAACCGTCATCTATTTTTTCCCACAGACGACGGTTTTTGATAAACTGTCATCTATTAATGCCTTACAGATGACGGTTTTTGAAAAACCGTCATCTATTTGAGCATTCTTGATCATATAGATGACGGTTTTTGAAGAAACCGTCATCTATTGTTTTTAGATGACGATTTCTTCTACAACCGTCATCTATTAGGCGTCATCTATAAGCTAAAATGGCATAGTGATCGGAGCCTCTTCGGCCGGCACTACACCGGTGCTCCGAGCTTAACCCTTGGCTTTTCTTATAGGTCAAGAAAAAAGTTCAACCTTTCTAGAAGACGCCTCACGCACTCGGCTTCCCCAAAGCCACATCAAAACTCACACCCAACGTGGAAGCCCCCGCTTCCACGTCCTCTCTACTGTGACGTGTCAAAGCCTCCAGATTTTGACACAAACAGTTTGGCGCCGTCTGTGGGAAACCTACTACTTCCCCCGTGTTTTACCACTCTTTTAAGACAATGTCCACATCCAATCTTCCGCCGAATCCGAAGAGGACCACTAGAGACCTTCTCAATCCTCGTACCGAGGAAGGTCGCCAACGCGATCGCGAGGAAGTTGATGAACCTGTGGTTGAGAGCTCCCATGTAGCCGAGGCTTCGCAAGCCGTGGGAACTCAGCGAGAGAAGGCCCATAAACCTTCTCGAACTAATATGATGGCTCGAATGGAGGAGCTTGCCAAGACCCTCGAGGCCACCAACAAGCACAACGCCGAGCTCACCTACGACAACCGAGTCATACACGATACATATAGGAGCTCTACGGACGAGCTCATTGCAGCCAGGCGCGAGTTGCAAAGGCTGAGGGAACAGATCGAGGAGCAGCGAAATGGAGCGGCACAAACTCCCCCTCAACGGACGCCCGAAACTCCAGAATTCCCGACTCCAGATCCCATAGCCCCCGCTATTGGCACTTCCCGAGTCACGGAAGCCCTCCAATTTCTCGCTACTCAGGCTCCCATCAGGCACCCAAGGCCTTCAAATTCATCTCCAGTCTATCAAGGACCAATTTTCTTAGCCAGCAACGGAGGGGTGCCAGTTGTTTATACCGACGCCCGCAAGCGCATCGAAGATAACCGCCTCCAAAAGAGTAAGGGGAAGGTCCATTATGTCTCAGAGGACATAAATCCCGAAGGACTCGGCCCCCCACCAAAGCCTAAACCAGTGCAAGCCGCACGAGATGAAGACGAGGCAGAGTTTTGTCCTCAACGACCTGCGCCTAGAACTCAGCGCCCGCCCATACTAGAAAGACCGTTGCGTGCCCCGCAGGCAGTGGTTGGACCATCCAAGACTTACCGGGAGCCGAGGAAATTCGCATGCTCCTAGAGCAAATTGAGAAGCTCACGGCGGCTCAGCAGCTGTCTGGCCCTTCACTCCCTCGACTCAGGCAAGGGCCATACACCGCACGCATCCTTGCGTTCACTAGTATGATGCAAGATGTCGACACCAAACCTTTGAGGGTGGAAACTTACTCAGGTAAGCCCGGTGAAGACCCAACTGCTCACATACTTAGGTCGGCGGTCATCTACTTAGGCCTTTGTGACGAGTTCCAATGCCTCTTCTTCTCAAGTACTCTCGCAAGAGCTGCCTTGAATTGGTTTTTTAGACTTCCACCACAAAGCATAAACAATATGGAGGAGATGGAACAAGCCTTCATAAACCGACACCGAAGCCAAAAGCACTAGCTTCTATAGAAGTAATGACTTGAGCTTGGTCACCCAGGCGGAAGGAGAGACACTTCGGAGTTACGTGGGGAGGTTCAACTGCGAGTATGGGCGATGCTATGAAGCTGACGACAAAACGGCAGCCCAAGCCTTTCGTTCTGGACAAAACGGCAGCCCAAGCCTTTCGTTCTGGCCTTCGTAAGGGTAAATTTAAATACGACATCAACATGTCCCGGTATAACAACACCAGTTACAATCACTTCATGGAACTCGCAAATGACCACGCCCAGGGGGAATTCCGAAACAACGGTGGCCTTGTGGAACCGGAGCCCCCGGCTCCAGCCCCTCGGCAAGCCGCAGTTAGCATTGAGACTACTCGGATATCGGCCCCTCCTGCCATTGAATATGCCAAGGGTTATCCAAAGCATCAGTCTTATTCACCCCCAACTCCGAAGCCCCAGGCTTTCAGTAACAAGAGGAAAGACGCGAGCTCTCACCAAGGCTTCGGAAAGAAGGGTCGAAGCGATGCTCAGCCGGTCTTCCAAACCTATCAAGGGCTAGCTCTCCCGCCACCGCAGCCTCCTCAAAGGAATGCTGACCAAGGTCGTCCCCGACGAGCACCTTACGAGCCCAAGTTCACTACTTACGCTGCACTCAACTCACCCTATGAGTCTGTCCTCTTGGGGGCAGGAAACTTAATTCCACAAGCCCGACCTCGGAAGCCTGGTGCCAGAGATGGGGAAAACACCGGGAAATTCTGTCGATACCATGCGAGCAATACCCATAACACCAATGATTGCTCCGTCCTCCGGAATCACGTGGAAACTCTAGTCCGGGAGGGAAAGTTAGGAGAATTCTTGGCTGGACGCCCGGCACCGGCTCCACGCCAGCAAGCCCTTCGCCATATTCACATGATCAGCGGTGGACCCACCATTGGAGGAGGCTCAAATTTAGCAAGGAGGGGATACCTTCGAGAGGCCCAGCCTCGAGCCGAAGTTATGTCTTTAGGCTTTCGTGCGCCCAAGATACCAAAGAAAGGTTGGGAGCCTATAACATTTTCGAGGAGGAAGGCCGAGACATCATCGGCCCCCATGATGACCCACTTGTCGTCACAGCCCAGATCTCTCACTTCAATGTGGCCCGAATCCTCGTAGACACCGGCAGCTCTGTCAACATTATCTTCAAGGAAGCCTTTGATGAACTCAACATCTCGCCACAGTACGTCAATCGCGACACTACAACCTTGGTCAGCTTCTCAGGCGATGTCGTCCGCCCCTTGGGAAGCGTCTACCTCTCAATGCCCATGGGTACTTATCCAAGGCAGGCCAGAATCATCGTCACGTTCGTGATTCGTGATTGCCCCACGGCCTACAATGTAATATTGGGTCGATCTGCGCTTTGCGAACTAGACGCAGCCATACACCCCCGCATGCTCTTGATGAAATTCCCCACTCCCAATGGCATTGGTAGCGTTCGCAGAGATCAGCATGCAGCTCGGAGTTGCTACAACGCAATAGTGTCTAAGGGTAAGGCCCCGATTCCGAAGGAGACTTGCTCAGTCAGTGGGACAGCGCCGACGCCTCCCATAGGCAGTACCCTCACGAGCCGACCTGAAGACCCCAGGGACGAAAGGGAGACTCTCCAGGCCCAGCCGGCGGGAGACTTAGAGTTGGTGTCAGTATCAGCCAAATTCCCCGAGCGTCAAGTTCAAATCGGAGCGAACCTCCCTCCTATTGTCCGGGAATACCTTGTCGAGTTCCTCAAGGATAACGCTGAAGTATTCGCTTGGTCTTACAGCGACATGCCCGACATATCCATAGAAGTTATAAGTCATCGCCTAAGCATCGACCCAAAAGCAAAGCTCATCCACAAAAGCGTCGGAAGTTCGATGGCGAGCGCTACGAAGCAATGAAGGCAGAGGTTGACAAGTTAGCAGACATTGGCTTCATCCGTGCAGCAATTTATCCGACTTGGGTCGCCAACCCCATTGTCGTCCCCAAGTCTAACGGAAAGTGGCGGATGTGCGTAGATTTCACCAACCTCAATCAAGCTTGCCCCAAAGATAATTTCCCTCTGCCGCACATTGATTAACTCATAGACGCCACGGCTGGCCACGAACTGCTCAGCTTCATGGACGCATACTCCGGCTACAACCAGATCTTTATGGACCCAAGTGGCCAGGAGCACACCGCCTTCATCACTGATCGGGGACTCTACTGTTACAAGGTCATGCCCTTTGGCCTCAAGAATGCCAAAGCCATATATCAGAGGCTAGTCAACTCTATCTTCTCCGACCTCATCGGAAAGACCATGGAAGTGTATGTCGACGACATGCTCGTCAAAAGCAAGACTGCAGCCTCCCATGTTGGCAACCTCTCAGCAATGTTTTCTCAGCTCAAACTTTACAACATGAGACTCAACCCAGCAAAATGTACCTTCGGAGTAGGCTCGGGAAAATTCTTGGGATTCATGATCAGTCAGAGAGGTATCGAGGCCAATCCCGAGAAAATTCAAGCCCTTTTAGAGATGAAGACGCCGAGGACAAAGAAAGACATTCAAAGCCTCAACGGTAGGGTCGCGGCCTTATCCCGTTTCATCTCTAAAGCCACGGATAGATGCCACCCATTCTTCCAAGCTTTGAAGGTCGGACAAAAGAACATCACTTGGACTCCCGAGTGTGAAGCCGCCTTCAACGGACTCAAGGAGTATATGGGAAAGGCCCCGGTCTTAGCCAAACCAGAGGCCGGCGACACGCTCCAACTGTACTTGTCCGTCTCTGCCACAGCCGTGTCCTCTGTCCTCATCAAGAATGTTGATCGAGTCGAGCACCCAGTCTACTATACAAGCAAATCCATGACAGATCCTGAACGGCGATACTCCGCCATTGAACAGCTAGCCCTCGCCCTTATCTCCTCGGCCAGGAAGCTCCGGCCCTATTTTCAATCGCACTCGATCCAAGTGCTGACCAACCAACCTTTGCGCCAAGTACTTCAAAAGCTAGAGACCTCCAGGCGACTAGTAAAATGGTCCGTGGAGTTAAGCGAATTTGACATCTCCTTCAAGCCTAGGGCGGCATAGAAAGGCCAAGCAGTTGTAAACTTCATCTTAGAGTTCACCCCAACCCCATCCGAGTCGATGATCGTCGAAACACCTGATGAAATGGCTGCCGAAGCTTCATCAAGCACATCTGACGTCTCCCGTTGGAAGCTCTATGTGGATGGCTCCGCCAATCAAGGGGGGTGTGGGGCTGGGCTCGTGATCATCTCGCCGGATCGCCAAATTTATGAATATGCCCTACGTTTCGCCTTTAAGACATCTAACAATGGCGCGGAGTATGAAGCCCTCTATGTGGATGGCTCCGCCAATCAAGGGGGGTGTGGGGCTGGGCTCGTGATCATCTCGCCGGATCGCCAAATTTATGAATATGCCCTACGTTTCGCCTTTAAGACATCTAACAATGGCGCGGAGTATGAAGCCCTACTTGCTGGCCTCCGCCTCTCCCAAGAGTTAGGCGCGGACGATTTACAAGTTTTCAGTGACTCACAGTTGGTTGTGAACCAAGTCACCGAGAACTTCACTGCCAAAGACCCTTCTATGACCGCATACCTAGCTCAAGTCATATATCACCGCAACAAGTTTTCCAAATTTGAGATCACCCAGATCCCGCGCTCGGAAAATAGCCATGCCGATGCTTTATCATGCTTGGCCTCGGCCCTCACGAAGCCCGCAAAGTGAAAGATCCCGGTTGAAGTGTTGCAAACCCCGAGTTCCCTCTCCCTTTGCGTATTCAACATCCAGCCAGAGGAAGGATGGATGCAGCCATACCGGGCCTATCTCACCGACGGGACCTTGCCAACCGATCCATTAGAAGCCCGGTGGCTCCGCCACAAGGCTGCCCGTTACACCATCATTCAAGGAAAGCTCTATAAGCGCGGCTTCTCCACACCTGGCCTTCGTTGTCTCACAACCAGCGAAGGCTCGAGGGTGCTCCGAGAGGTCCACGAAGGTGTCTGCGGGAACCATTCTGGTGCTCGTTCTCTCGCCTTCAAGGTCATAAGATAAGGATACTACTGGCCTACTGTTCATTCCGATGCCCAATCCCTTGTCTGAAAATGCGAGAAATGCCAGCGATTTGCCACTGTCCCTCACTTACCAGCCGAACCTTTAACACCGATAGTCAGCCCTTGGCTATTCGCTCAATGGGAACTTGACCTAATTGGACCTCTGCCCTTCAGAAGGGGAAAGGTCAAGTTTGCGGTGGTGGCAGTCGACTACTTCACCAAGTGGAAGGAAGTCGAGGCTCTCTCAACCATCACAACAGCTAAGATCCAAAGCTTCATCTGGCGCCATATTGTCACTCGGTTTGGAGTTCCGAATGTTATCGTTATTGACAACGGAAAGCAATTCGATTGCAAACCCTTCCGGGCCTTCTGCAAAAGGTTCGGCATCAAGCTTTTCTTCTTATCCCTGGCCCATCCTCAATCGAATGGCCAAGTGGAAGCAATCAACAAAATCATCAAGCATATTGTGAAGACCAAGCTCGATCAGGCAAAGGGAGCTTGGGCGGATATCTTTCACGAAGCACTATGGTCCTATCGTACTACTTTCCGCACTTCGACTGACGAGACCGCATTTTCACTAGCATACGGTAGCGAAGCAGTTGTTCCGGTCGAGACAAAAGAGCCGACGGCTCGCGTCGAAACCTATGATGCTCGCCAAAACGAGCAAAACTTAACCGTCAGCTTGGATTTGATCGAAGAACACCGAGAGAAGGCTCACATGAGGAACCTCGCCTACAAGCAGCGAGTGACTCGATATTATGACTCCCCGTGTTCGCCCCCGATCCTTCAAAGTCGAGGACTGAGTACTTAGGAAAGTATCGCTCGCAACCAAAGACCTAAGAGAAGGAACGCTCGGACCTAACTGGGGAAGGACCTTATGAAATCATTAACATCTGCCGCAAGGGAACTTACACTCTCCGCAACACCAAAGGCAAAGTTCTCGGGCACCCATGGAATGCTGACCATTTGAAGTACTTCTACAAGTAACTTGAAACCCCAAACCCTTTTGATAACCCGGGCGGCCTGCTTTCGCTTATTTTGATCATATTTTCAGTTATGTAATCTTTTGTCTCGACCCTCTCGGGCCGGAGCTCTAAGCTATGTACTATCATTTTGCCTCCCGAGGCTAACCTTAATAGCAGGCCCGAGCGGCTGAATTCTCTCTTAATGATTTCTACAATCTGCTTGTAATGCATTTTATTCACTATGAACGAAGCGTCGAATTCGAACCATAAGCCGAGGCTTGCCGATGTCTAACCAATCGAGGGTCCTCACGAAGCCTCAGCCACCTCAGCCCGGCTCAACCCTCGATCCAACGTGCCCTCGCGCTCCAACCTTGAGGCATCGGCCAACACGCCCGAGCTCTACATGCCGAGGCTTACATGAACAAAGCATCGGATATGAATCACAAGCCGAGGCTTGCCGACGTCTAGGGATCAATCGAGGGTCCCAACAAACCCTCAACACCTATTTCTTCACTTCGGATAACTCAAGCAACGTCGAGTAACCGGCCAATTATCCAAAAGCAAAACAGTTTGACTTGACAAAGTTCGTACAATTATTTAAACACTAAAGCAAATTATTATTACAGCGCAGCAAATAGGCCAGAGGCCTTCAAATGTTCGAAACACAAATATGCTAGTTTAGTATCGCCCCACGGCAACATCCAAGCAATTATTATTACAACATAGAAAAGAGGCCGAAGCCGTCAAACGTTCAAACAGGAATGAAAAGGAAAACGAAAAGCGGCAAACTCTCAAGCCTCGGCAATCATCAGTCCTCAGGAGGGGGAAGCGGCACAATGTCCATATCCAGCATCAGTTTCTCGAAACCGAAGTTAATCTTCTTACCAGGGTTGGAGACCATAATCCAATGCTTGTATTCATTCAGGGGTATCGACCCTAATTTGAGGTTGTGACTGTTGCATTGGATGCATATGAGGTGGCGGGAACTGGCCTTGCTGCATAGAAGGAACTTGCTTCCTGGGTCTATTCGTCATAATAAAAATTACAATCTGCTTTTCGTATGAAACCAACTTGTACTCCAAACTAGGTTGGATGCTGAGTTTGGGTATCTGTAAGACTGCTATGATGCGCTCCAACATGGTCTTGAACAAATTTAGTCGATGTAAATTTGGCTGATGTGGAACAGACTCCTGTTGGAAAAGAGAAAGAATTAGAGGGATAAGCAAAAAAAAAAAAAACAATAGGAGATGTAACCAGCTTTAGAGGTCACTGTCTACATGAAGTTCCATTGGAAGGATTTGCCAGAGGCATCAGCAAGATAGCATTTACACTCAACAGTAAAAGTTACAAAAGTTTATAAGAAAAACAATGAAATAATTACTACCTGCTGAATTTTTGTAGCAACTTTTGAATACATTTCACTCAGTTCAGGCAAATACATTTCCTTCATGACTTTGATCTGCAAATCAAAGTAAGCAACACAAAAGTGATCAAAAAGAACTTTATACATGATAATTGCTCTCAGACACCACAATAGCACTACATTTCTTTATTTCTCATATCTCAAGCATCTATTAAAGTTCTTCTGTTGTTAAGCAGCTATTGCATAAATCATGTACATAGTCTCTTCACAAATAGAGAAACCCCCAAGTTGCACCTTTGATTTGTTTCTAATCTTGTATCATAGATAAATGTCATTCAATGAACAAGAAGTTAGGACACCTTACTTTCTGATAGATCTTCTCCTGCGAATCACCCCCAGAACTTGACTGAAGAGAATTCAGCATTGGCTGAGAAGACATCGAGTGTCGTTTCAACCTTGGCATATTGTTTTGCTGCTTTGCAGAGCTTTGTAAGATCGTTGGTTGCAACTGCGAGTTCAGTTGACTTCCATGAATTCACGTATGCAAAACCAACAGCAACAATGGAGATAGAATCCAAAACCCAACACGAATAACAACAATCATATAATGAAGTTTGCAATCGAATGTTGCTGAAATAAAAAAATCCAACAAATTGATAAAAATCGTACCTTTTTCTTTTAGAAGACTTGAGGATTCAAAAGTCTAAACTTGCCCAATTTCGAAAACACAAAACCTAAGTAGAGCCTAACATGTATAGAACTCGTCTATAGCAACAGGACATCATCATAGGAATCCGATTAAATTCATACTAAAACACATTCCAATAAAAAAAATCAAAATACTAACACTGCAAATCTGGATAACATTAAAATGGAAGTACATAAAAGCATGTACAGACACTCTAATCATTGGTAACAACTATAATATTACCAAGTGGCCTGCTAGGAAAAAAAAAAAAAAAAAAATAATAGAAGGGGTATTAAACAAACTATTTTATTAACAAAACTTCTTTTTTTTTTTTTCCACCCTACCCCACCCCTACCCTTTCCTTACCGAAAATAATATATAAAAAAAAAAAAAAAAAAAAAAAAAAAAAAGAAAAAAAAAATAAAACCCAAAGGAAAAAGAAAAAAAAAAACTAAAAAAAGCAAAAAGAAAAACAGCAAAAAAAAAAAAAAAACAACCACCCCAACAACATGAGAATCCCCTGAAGAAACAGAGTGAAGGTGAATAAAAGAAGAGAAGTCACACTGTAAATATTAAAAAGGCTTTGTAGCCTGCGTCACTAGAAATCCTAAGACCATGAAGAATACTGCAAACTTCAACCTTCAAATCACTAGCTTCCGCATCTAAATGAACAGGGAAGCCAATAATCTATTCACCTGAACTAATGATTAGAGTATTTAGTTAGCAGTTGCTACATTGGCTTCATCAAGGTATGGCAGAAGCATGAAAGATACTGGAATGCCAAATTTCATTAGAGATAAGAGCAAAAATATGTCTGCTGCCTAGTGGAGCCTACGCCTTCTATATAACAACCTCTACTCAACAACCAAAAAAGGCAGACAACAGGGATAACATATTGAATTGAGTAGCAGACTAATCTGCAACTGAACACTGTTGCAGTCAAGATCAGTACTGGACTCACAAGATCAGCTACCAATATACCATCTTACCCATATGCAAACAAACCACAAACTTCAGCTAAATTAAGACATACTCAAAGAGCAGACAACCAAAAGAGCACACAAAACACAAACTTCAGCTAAATTAACACATACCAGAGAGCAGACAACCAAAAGAGCGCACAAAACACAAACTTCATCTAAATAAACACATACCCACGATTACCCACTTCACAAATTCATGAAATTCAACCTACCCAATCAAAATCAGACATACCCAGAGAAATTTATCAAGAGAGATTTTCAATACCTTTAGGCTCGAATAGAGAGTTGTCTTCTTCTCTCTTGCTTTTCTTCGATCGCGCGCGATCTACCTACGAAAACTGAGACATAACCACATCAATTCTACCACCGAATTCGAAAACAAAAGTGAAAGCGAGAGAGATTTTTCCTACCTTTGATCGAAAACAAATTGATAAAAATCGTACCTTTTTCTTTCAGAAGACTTGAGGATTCAAAAGTCTAAACTTGCCCAATTTCAAAAACTAGGGAAAGGGTTGTCCCGTTTGATCAGGTTGAACGATTCAAGGTGGGAAGGATCAGATTGAAATGATAGATGCGTACGAATCAAGTTGATTTTGTTTTCTGATACGAAAGAACCCAAATTCTATCTTAACTTAACAGATGAAAAAGGTAACAATCTCTGGAAATTATAAGACCCAATTGATATGGTTCTGATCTCTGTAATTATGCAAACAAGGAGTAGAGGAGACTATCTTCTTGGGAGAGCAGAAGCTCAATTTCCATTTCTGATAAAATGATCCAATACAAAACTGAGCCTCACAAAGCTCGTGAATGCAGATAAGTAGTGCGCGTTTTAATCACGCGGCCAATGGCCAGGCTCCAAGTGGCCAAAAGCAAATAACAGAAATACATAAAAATGCAATGATGCTAAAGTCTCTTAGCAGAAATCGTTACTAAAGAAATTCCTTTTTGACAGAATCCTATCATTTACCCCATCCTTCAGAATTTCCTTTCCACAAGGAAATCGTTTAAAACTGGAATTCTGGGAACCTCGCAGCGAACTCGTCGTAGTCCTCCCAAGTTGCTTCATCAGCGGAATGACCTTGCCAGTGAATAAGGAGCTGTGTGCCAGCCGCATTTCCTTTCTCGTACATCCGGCGAGAAAGAACAGACATAGGTGCTTCTTGAACAAGCCCCTCATCAGTTACGGTAGGCAGAGCATGTGAAGGAGTCACGGCAGCCCCAGGTGCTTCTTAAGACTGCTAACATGGAAAACAGGATGGATTTTGGAGCTTGGTGGCAGCTTGATTTTGTACGCTACTTGTCCGATCTTTTGCAACACTTCAAATGGACCATAGTATTTAGGATGCAGCTTATGGAATGAGTGAGCATTTAGTGACTTGAACTGATAAGGGACCAAACGGAGGTACACGAAGTCTCCCACAACAAACTCCCTATCCGTACGGTGCTTGTCTGCTTGCACTTTCATTCTGTGTTGAGCTACTTCCAAATTAGTCTTGAGCATTGACAGTATCTTATCCCTCTCTATCAGACTTCGCTCCACAGCGTCCAACTTTGCAGTCCCCAATTCGAAAGCACTGATGGTAGGTGGGGGATATCCATAGAGAACCTCGAATGGTGTGGTTTTTGTTGATGAATGGAATGCTGTGTTGTAACTCCACTCAGCCCATGCTAGCCAATGCACCCATTTCTTAGGTTGTAATCCTGCAAAACACCGCAGATAAGTTTCTAAGCACATGTTCACCACCTCAGTTTGGCCATCTGTTTGGGGGTGGTACCCCGAACTCATACACAACTTCGAGTTATTTAACTTGAAGAGTTCCTTCCAGAAAGAGCTGACCACAAAGAGCTGATGAACACAGGGTCTCGATCACTGACAATGGTTTTCGGGAATCCATGTAGTTTGACGATGTTCTCGACAAACTGAGTGGCTACGGTGAGGGCAGTGTAGGGGTGAGACATGGATGTGAAATGAGCATATTTCGACAGTCGATCTACCACAACCATGATCACTGTCTTACCCTGGCAGGGTGGTAGTCCAACAATGAAATCCATGCTAATGTGAGACCAGACTTGCGTTGGTATTGGGAGTGGTTGCAGCAAGCCAGGAGGGGAGATCGTCTCGTATTTGTTTTGTTGACAAACCACGCATTCAGACACCAATTCTTTGATATCCTTCTTCATTCCCACCCAATAGAAGCCCCTCTTGATCCTCTGGTAAGTTTTTAAGTACCCTGGATGTCCAGCAGTTGGCGTGGAGTGGTTTTCTTCAAAGATTTTTGCTCTCCATGGGGACAAAGGGCTGAGTACAATACGAGACTTGTATTTCAAGAACCCATTGTCGATCTGGTATTTAGAAGGCGGATTCGATGCACCCTCAGTTTTGTGGGACTCCACCAATTCCTGCTTCTTGCTGATAATCCAAGAATCTTGCTCAGTGTGTCTTCTCAGCTCATCGAGCCATCCATAGTAAGGATAGGAAATGGCTTTGCATTCCACAACTGCATTCACATCACTGCGTACTTCTGGGACGCGAGAGAGGGCATCTGCCACTACATTTTCCACTCCATGCTTATATTGGATCTCGTAATCATAACCTAGGAGCTTAGCAACCCATTTCTGCTGGAAAGGTGTGCTGGCCCTCTGATTCAGGAAATACTTCAAACTGTTATGATCTGTCTTGATCACGAAATGCCTTTCCTGCAGGTAATTCTGCCACTTCTTGATAGCATAAACGATGGCTATGAGTTCTCGTTCATAAGTAGAGAGGGCTTGGTTCCTCGGGCCTAGAGCTTGACTGGTAAAAGCTATAGGTCTACCATTCTGCTGTAATACTGCACCAATTCCGTTTCCAGAAGCATCACACTCGAGAACGAAAGGTTTACCAAAATCAGGCAAGGCCAAAACCTGTGGAGAGACCATCACGTCTTTGATTCGCTGGAAAGCTGCGGTAGCTTCTGGGACCCCAGCTGAATCCATCCTTTCTGGTGAGGCCGTATAAGGGCTGGCAGATCTTGCCATATTCGGGAACGAACTTCCTG
This sequence comes from Spiraea crenata, assembly GCA_033992175.1. NCBI lineage: Eukaryota > Viridiplantae > Streptophyta > Magnoliopsida > Rosales > Rosaceae > Spiraea > Spiraea crenata. The sequence goes on from JAVBHV010000022.1 coordinate 1,920,173, forward strand.
TAGTAACCAGTCAATCCCAAGAATCCTCTGAGCTCCTTCACATTCTTGGGAGTAGGCCAATCCACGATAGCTTGTAGTTTAGCAGGATCTGCTTGCACCCCACCTTTGGACACAATGTGTCCTAAATACTCCACCGAACTTTGACCAAACGCACATTTCTGCTTTTTAACAAACAACTGATGTTGCTGCAGCACCTGAAAAGCCGTCTGCAAGTGCTCTAAATGCTCACCCCAAGTAGCACTGTACACCAAAATATCATCAAAGAATACCAGGATAAACTTCCTGAGGAAAGGCTTAAATATGTCGTTCATAAGGCTTTGGAAAGATGCAGGGGCGTTAGTAAGGCCAAAGGGCATAACCAGAAACTCGTAGTGACCCTCATGAGTTCTAAAAGCAGTTTTGGGAATATCAGATGGGTGCATCCGTATCTAGGGGTGGGAAAACCCGGCCCAAAGCCCGGAGCCCGGCCCGAGCCCGGCCCGAAAATTGTTAATGGGCCGGTTTCATTTTTTAAGCCCGGCCCGAATGGTAAAAAGCCCGGCCCGTCCCGAAGAAATCGGGCTCAAATACGGGCTCAATTTTGCAAAGCCCGGCCCGGCCCGAAAAAGCCCGAATATATATCTTTATTAAATAATAATTTTTTTTTACACATATTGTATGTTTATTGGACAAAAAATTCGAGTACATCACCCAAAAATAAAACACCTACACCATATTCATCCCCCAAAAAACCCTAAAACACTTTCTTTTTCTTAACTTTTCATCTTCGGCGGCAAATAGGAATGAAACTATGCTGATTAGTGTGTTGATACCTTGATTTGATTTCAGTTCCAAGGGTTTTACCGAGGTGATTAGCTTAGTATTGATTCAAATTTGGTGTTATGTATCGATTTGAATGATGTTTTGTATTGATTTGGGGAATTCGATATTAATTTTGTGTGGAAATAGGGGTTTTTTTTAAAATTGAAAAATTGATCGGGTTTAGCCCCGGCCCGGCCCGAACCCGAGAGTATAAAAGCCCGGCCCGGCCCGATTACATCGGGCCCTCGAACGGTCCCAAAAATTCAGTGCCCGATCGCTAACGGGCTTTTTTCGGTCCTAGCAAAAACCCGGCCCGGCCCGGCCCGATCCCACCCCTATCCGTATCTGGTGGTAGCCTGACCGGAGATCTAGCTTAGAGAAGTAACAAGCCCCATGTAATTCATCCAGCAAGTCGTCAATGAGAGGTATTGGATACTTGTATTTGATAGTGAGTTGATTCAACTCCCTGTAATCCATGCACATTCTCCAAGTGCCTTCCTTCTTCATAACTAGCAACACTGGTGAAGAGAATGGACTGTGGCTTGGCCGGATAAACCCTGAGTCCATTAACTCTTTAACTGCCTTTTCTATTTCGGTTTTTTGGAGAGGTCCATAATGGTAGGGTCTAATACTAGGGGGCTTAGCTCCTTCCACCAGAGGTATGTGGTGGTCCTGCTCCCTATGAGGCTGTAGAGAGGTTGGTGTTTGAAAGATGTCTGCAAACTTGGAGAGCACACCTTGTAATTCCGCTAGCTGGTCGTTATCTAGTTCACAGGCTTCCATCTTCTAATTCTCTATGGAGTACAGTATGATTCCCCAACTAGTGGTTTGCATTTGCTTCTCTATTTGGTGGAGTGTTGCAGGCTGTATCAGCAGAGGGGAGGGGCTGACAATCTTGTAGGATATCCCTTGTACCCGAAACTGCATGGTGAGGTCTCGAAAATTCCAAAGGATATCACCCAATGTTGCCAACCATTTTACCCCTAAAACAACATCGCAACCCCCCAGTGGCAGCACATACAAGTCAGTATTGCAGTTGTAATCACCCATGGTGAGTGGCATTTTACTACAAACGCCCTGACTCTTTACCAAGCCTCCATCAGCTATCTTAACCGCAAACTCCTTGGTGGTACTGGCTTGCCAACCCATTCGTCTCACGAACTTCTCATCTATGAAATTATGAGAGCTGCCTGAGTCCAGCAGTACTACCACTGGTCGATTCTTAATGAGCCCTCTGACTTTCATCGTCTGCACATAATCGAGGGGTTCTGTGCCATAGAAGACAGCGGCGGTAACCTCCATGGTTTTAAGCTCAGCAGGTATATCGGCGACCTCGACATCAGTGACATCCACATTCACCTCCTCTTGGTCCCCCTCAATCCAACATAAAGATCTCCTTCCTTTCACAGCGGTGACCTCGAGCCCATTTGTCTCCAGAACGGAAACACAATCCCAACTTCTGTCTGCGGGCTACTTCCTCAGGGGTGATTTTGGCAAATGATGGAGTAGGGGGAATTTGGGGTTTTGGAGTGTTTGGGGGAAGCAAGGATTTGATGGGTTGGGAAAGAGGTGGGGTGGAGACCGGCCTGGCCCCTCCCAGTTTTAACGCATTGTGTTTAGCTTCAACCTGCAGAGCAATGTCGATCGCCTTCTGAACGGAGTGAGGTTTGTGCAGCTTCACATCGAATTTAAGGTCCCAACGGAGAGCACCGATGAAACAGCTCTTGAGCAAGTCGGGACTCACATCGGGGCAACGATTGGCCAATCGCCGGAACTCCGACACGTACGCCTTGAGAGAGCCCGTCATCTTCAGATTGAAAAGCGCTTCCGCTGAGTCTTCGTACTCGGAAGGACCGAACTCCCGACAGAACAATTCACTGAAGTCCGGCCAGTCGAGTGTGGAGCGCAAACAATCGGCCCATCGGAACAAAGACAAGGGTTCCCCCTCGAGATTGAAGGAAACAGAGAGGACTTTTTGGTCATCCGGGGTCTGATAGAGGGAGAAGTATTGTTCGGCACGAAAAATCCACGCTGATGGATCATCACCGACCTGAAAACGGGGAAAATCGAGGCGCTGCGGCGGCGGCCGAGGCGGCGTGCCGGAATCCCATCGGCGGAACGGAAGTGGAAGGCCGTCCTCCGCACCATGAACAAGGAACGGAGGCAAAACGCCAGTCGCGGGAGGAGGGTTGTCACGGCGGAGCTTGCCGATGGCGTCCTCGAGACGGCGGTCAACAGAGGTATCGAGCTGGACGAAGTGATCGCAAAGGGTCTCGATGCTCGCTAAGGACTTGTCGGAGGTGGCCTGAAGGCGGAGGAGGGCGGAGCGCAACTCGTCGATGTCCGATTCAACTTGAGCAACACGATCAGTCATTGCGGAAGTGCGGGTAAAGTAGGGGTGGTGGCGGGGCATACACAGGCAAAGAAACCAAGGATCGGAAAAAGGGTGATACCAATGATAAGACCCAATTGATATGGTTCTGATCTCTGTAATTATGCAAACAAGGAATAGAGGAGACTATCTTTTTGGGAGAGCAGAAGCTCAATTTCCATTTCTGATAAAATGATCCAATACAAAACTGAGCCTCACAAAGCTCGTGAATGCAGATAAGTAGTGCGCGTTTAATCACGCAGCCAATGCCCAGGCTCCAAGTGGCCAAAAGCAAATAACAGAAATACATAAAAATGCAATGATGCTAAAGTCTCTTAGCAGAAATCGTTACTAACGAAATTCCTTTTTGACAGAATCCTATCACTTTTTAGGGTTTTTATTTTCTTTTTGGAAGAGAAGGAATCTGATTTTTGTGCTTCATCCGTTCGGTCAGTCAACCGCAATACAGTATTTTTTACCCTTCCGAAAAAGGACAACTCGTTACCATGGATCGTGTTTATAAAAAAACTTTACAGTTACTTGCTTGAATTGAATTGAAATGAGAGAGTTGAGAATTTAGATTGAAGGGGTAGATATTTACACTTACTTGATTGGATTTCCAATTTTCTAGGAAGAGGATTACTTATTTTTAAGTGCGAATTGTGTGCAATAGATGAATAAACATTTGGGCGGTGGGAAGTCCATTCCGAATAAGGGTAAATTATATCACAACTTCATAACACTCGAGTTATCATAAATAACAATTTTGCTACTTCCATTTTAGCCCGCCCAAAAAATTAGCGCATGCATGTATCTTTGCATAACTAACTTTTAAAATGGACCATTATGTGGATACAAGTTTGGACACAATTTCCCGCTTGTCCATGTTCGACAACCAAATTTCTTGAAGTGAACCATTCACCTTCTAATACATCAATTGTAGATAATGTTTTCAACAAATCAATTGAATTGAAGATCGTTTCGTCACCCAAAACATGACAAATGAAGAAATTAATGGACGATTAAGATTTTTCATCGTTCATTGATTTCTTCGTTTGGTCATCTCTTGGGTGACTAAATGATCTCCAAATTGGCCAATTTTTCTTTGACATGCTCTTCAAATGATGTATTACGAGGTGAATGGTTCAGATCTGAAACTTAAATGTTGAACATGGACAAAAGAGAAAATTTGTCCAAACTTGTGTGAACGGAACACTCCCTTGAATTAAATTTTAGCTAGATGACTTTCTAAAGTAAAGTCATATTTACCGTTCTTCACTTTCATTGTTATTTCTTAAGATTAAAAGATGTTATACCATAAACGAAACTATTTATTGTATAAAATATCCATTGACCGAGATCATTTAGTCATTTAATTGTATCAAACATATAGTTTGCTCTTGTTATCGACTTTGTAACATTCATATTTCCACAATTAGATAACCAAACGAGAAAAAAAAAATTGAGTATGCATAGGTACACATCATTGAGTACCGAAGTTCTCCTACTTGTAGATAGCCGTTTAGTGTTAAAACAACGTATTAAGCTTTGTGTTTCCTTCTGTTCACATTGAAATGACCTTTGTATTTTAGAGCCTTGATTAGGCATAAGAGAGTGTGAATATGCGAGGGTGTACCAATCTAGAATGATTATGGAAAAATGAAGCATAAATTCTTGAGCAATCATAAGGCAATTGTTCAAAAGAAAAACAAAGCTTTAACATCGTATTTGAAGAAGCTGAATTTTTTGAGAAAACGTTTGTAAATTCTTCTATTAAAGTTCAAAACTTAAAATAGTGAGCTGAAGATCCTTTCTGCTGCATCTGAATGGGGCTTTTATGCATATCTAATGGTCTTTGCTTTTGCAGAAATGGTAGCGAAAGGGTTGGTCTAAAATGTCCAAAATCTTTCGATTTGAAGCTTCCTCAAAAGTATCTCATCAAACTTATGCGGAATTTAAGAAGAAAATTTATATGACAAGGAGAAATGCTTCTGGTCAATAGCACATTGTTAGAAACACATCAGAATTCAACATTAGATACTGTTTTTTTTTTTTTAATATCATTTTAGATCTTAACACGACATGATATTCTTAATTCTGCAGGCGCTAGGCTAAGCGGAGGAGGGCACATTTTCTACATACTTATGAAACCTAATTTCAGCAACTGCAATACAAATCGACATCTTCATCCCTGGTATCAGCAACAGTCTGGTTTATTTCTCCGATTACAGAGCATGATTATCCTGCAAGATAAGCCACATATACAATGTCAATTATAGAAGAGAGAATTCTAGACATGAATGATCGATACATACAAAGGTTGGTTCTAAAGCACACTAACTGTCGTTCAACATATATATAAAGCAATGCAACACCTTGAACAGTAAACTCACAACTCACATTAACATAACAAAAGGATTCCACAGATTGAATCCTAATTATCAACAGTCATACAATCTAACACAATAGATAAATATCAACAATTAATCTTATCAGGTTAAGACATGCAAGATTACCAACCTACAGAAACTCTTCAAGCATGTAAATCATCAAGAGGAAAAGTGTAGCTTTTTCATACTTGTTTTTACCTAGAGTATGTCGGGAGTTACTACGACCACCAGAATTAGATTGTACTACATTCACCATTATTTTCTGGGACTCGGTCTCCATCTCCACCATCTTCAGAGCAATTTTCTGTAGATAATCGGACCGTAAAAATGAAATCCATGCGAAAGTTAGAATGCTTGGCTATCCGAAATACAAAGAAAGTGGAAACAAGAGACAAGCCTTTAGTAGGAAAGTTGATATTATAGATAGTACTTATCAAGTACTTACATCAGGTAAAAATGTGGGATTACGGAATCAAAATGGAAAAAAAAAAAGTTGATAACCGGGGTTGAATAACGGGACACTCAAAACAGCCACTCGCCATACCCCATTTCTTAAAAACATTCATGCCCATATAAGGAAAGGGTAAAAGAAAAAAAAAATTACGACAGCATAACGAAAGCTGAAAAAGCATCCATTCTCCTCACCAAACCCTTCTTCCATTTCATATTTGGTTTTACCTGGATCAGGGGGCCCATTGCTATTACCAGCAGAATTAGATTGTCCAGCATTCTGGGACCCGGTCTCTATCGTGAGCATCTTCAGAGAAATTTTCCGCAGATAATCCGACTGTAAAATTAAATACATGCTAAACTTAAAGAGATGCATTGCTATCGGAAATGCAAAGAAAGTTGAGAAAGGTATAAGCCTTTAATTAATAAAATACATATTTATTGATCAAAGGTACATATCTAAGAAAGATTACATGTCAGGTAACAAAACATTAGGACCCAAGAATTCCGGAAGTATTGGACACGAAAATAAACAAAAACAGTTGAGTACGTACCTGGCTTGTGGCAGCAGAATAAATCTTTTCCTCAAACTTTACAGCAATTTTCTTGAGTTCCTCTAATCCCTCTTCACCCGAGAATGGAAGACTCCTCTTCAATGTATCCATGCTTTACGCGCAATACATTTACAATAAGTAAGTTCCAGCCAAATCATGGAGGTAATGGTTTGAAACAACAAAAGGGAAAGCTTACATTTTATTGACAATCCTTTGCCTTGAATCTGGCAGCAGTTGACTCCTCCAATCGCCCGCGTCGACGTCCATGGCGGGCTCTCCAACTTGTGGAGGTCCCTAATTGTTGTTGTCCATTAACACCCCCTAAACCCAACTATCTGTTAAGAGTAACTTCAATGAAAACCTAGCAAAAAGGCACAAACTTTGTACTAGAAACTAGCTAAACTTGAACACTATGATCGAATTTCCACATATGATGCATATGATCGAATTTCCACATATGATGCATCACTTTAAGCTTATTTCGAACATTACTTACAACCCATGAATTCACGTATGCAAAACCAACAGCTACAATCGAAATAGAATTCAAAATCCAATACGAATAACAACAATCGTATAATTGAATGATGTTGAAACAAAAACAATCCAACAAATTGATAAAAATCGTACCTTTTTCTCAGAAGACTTGAGGATTCAAAAGTCTAAACTTGCCCAATTTCAAAAACTAGGGAAAGGGTTTTCCTCTTTGATCAGGTTGGACGATTCAAAGTGAAAAGGATTGGACTGAAATGACAGATGCGTTAATCAATATAGAATCTTGTGACTTGAAAACAGACAAGAGTCATGTAACTTTTTACAAGTTGCAAAAGTATATAAGAAAAACAATGAAATAATGACTACCTGCTGAAGTTTTGTACCAATTTTCGAATACATTTCACTCAGTTCAGGAAAATACATTTCCTTCTTGACTTTGATCTGCAAATCAAAGTAAGCAACACAAAGGTGATCAGAAAACATGATTATTGCTCACAGACACCACAATACCACTACATTTCTCGGTTTCTCATATCTCAAGCATCTATTAAAGTTCTTCTGTTGTTAAGCAGCTATTGCATAAATCATGTATATAGTCCCTTCAGAAATAGAGAAACCCCGAAGTTGCACCTTTGATTTGTTTCTAATCTTGTATCATAGATAAATGTCATTCAATGAACAACAAGTTATGACATCTTACTCTCTGATAGATCTCCTCCTGCCAATCACCCCCAGAACTTGACTGAAGAGAATTCAGCTTTGGCTGAGAAGACATCGAGTGTCGTTGCAACCTTGGCATATTGTTTCGCTGCTTTGCAGAGCTTTGTAAGTTCGTTGGTTGTAACTGCGAGTTAAGTTGACTTCCATGAATTCACACATGCAAAACCAACAGCAACAATTGAGGGTTGCTGTTGGTTGTAACTGCGAGTTTTTCTCTGTCTTGGGTCTTGGGCAAGTGTTTGCTGCAATAAGAATTAATCATGTTCGGCTGTACTGTTGTTGAGACACCAGCTGAAGAATGTTAGAGTTTGCTTGCTTTGTAAGTTATTTCTAGGTTTAGGGTGAATATCTGAGTTTATGTCTTTGCTGTGCTTGTTGCGATTTCTTGATGAAGAAGACAGTGAGAAGAGAGAGAATAGAGAGAAAGATGATGAGAGGAAATGAGAGAATAAGGAATGAAAATGTTGTGTGCGGCTCTCTGCAAATCACTGTAGAGCATTTTCCATTATATGGACCACATTACAGGTGTTTTTCATACTAATTCCTGCATATCTACCCTCTTTGGGACCACTGTAGCTTCTACATCAAGCTAACACTTGGCTCTTGGCCTAAGTGAATACACAATTTGCACTTACATCACTAGTCTTCTTCCTCTTCTGCTCACAGCTTACAATTTAACACTCCTCTTTAAACTTTGAGCAGGTTTAACTCCAAGCTTTTCTCTTAGATAGTTGAATCGATCCTTAGGCAATGCCTTGGTAAAAATGTCAGCCACTTGTTCATTTGTGGCATAGTAGATTAGATCAATAACCCCTTGCTATACAGCTTCCTTAATGAACAGATATCTTCTGTTAATGTGCTTGGTCTTCTAGTGGAATACTAGATTTTTAGTGATAGCAATAGCAGAGGAGTGGTGTAGCCTCATTCTGCATTTCTCCAAAATCTTCTAGAACAAACCTCAACCATATAGCTTGGGTAGTTGCCTCTGAAGCACTGATGTATTCTGCTTCTGCAATGGACAGTGCAATACAGTTTTGCTTGACAGAGGCCCAGGAGAATATTCCACTGCCAAAGGTAAAAGCATATCCTGAAGTGCTCTTCATATCATCATCTGAGCCACTCCAATCACTGTCATAGTACCCAACCAACATAGCACCCTTTCCTTTGTCATATTCCAGTTCATAATCTAGGGTTCCCTTCACATATCTTAGGACTCTCCTAGCAGTTCCATAATGCTTAGCAGAAGGACAATGCATGAACCTAACTAAGAGACTAGATACATACATGATATCCGGTCTAGTAGCAGTCAAATACAACAAACTCCCAACTAGTTTTCCAAATTCTTCTTCATTAGCAGGCTCACTGCTATCATCCTTACTCAACTTCTCACTAGCAACTAGGGGTCTAGACACATGATTAAACTCACTTAAACTAAAACTTTTCAATATAGAACTAGCACACTTCTTCTGATGAATGAAAATATTAGTTTCAGTTTGAATAACTCCCATACCTAAGAAATGATGTAGAAGTCCAAGGTCTGTCATTTCATACTTCTGCATCATGTCCCTTTTGAACTCCTCTAGCGTCTCTTTACTGCTTCCAGTATAGATGATATCATCCGCATAGATAGATACAATCAGGATCTCTCTTGCTCCCCTTGCCTTGATATACAATGTAGCTTCACTTTGACTCTTCTCAAACTTGCAGTTAGTAAAATAACTATCAATTTCATCGTACCATGCCCTAGGAGCCTGTTTAAGTCCATATTGTGCCTTGTGTAGCTTGTAGACCTTATCTTCCTTTCATGGCACTACAAAACTCCTCAGGCTGAGCAACATAGACTTCTTCTTGCAAAGCTCCATTTAGGATAGCGGATTTTACATCCAACTGGTACAACTTCCACCTTTTCTGTGCTGCCAAAGCAATTAGGGTTTTGATTGTATCCAGCCTAGCCAATGGTGCAAACGTTTCATTAAAGTCTATCCCCGGCTTTCGAGTGTAACGTTTTGCCACTAATCTAGCTTTCTTCTTCTGCATTGAACCATCTGGGTTTAACTTAGTCTTGTACACCCACTTCACTCCTACTATAGGCTTATCAGTAGGTTTATCAACCAATTCCTAGGTTTCATTCTTCTCTATCATAGAGATTTCATCATGCATAGCCTTCATCCAGGAATCATCTCGAGCTGCTTCTTCAAACCTTTCTGGCTCTATAATGCAGAGAGTAAAGCACTTAGCCATCACATCATTGATATTCCTCCATCTGAGACGTATATCTTCGTAGGTATCCTTCAATTCTTGACTTTTGGGTGCATTTTCTGGGAATAATTCCCTTATGATAGGGTTTCTAGTGACTCCTTCTAACTGAGGTGAATTGTGAGATGAGCAGAGCTTCCAGGAATAGTCTGAGATGAACTTGGACTCATTAGTATAGGTTTTGTTCTGGGAATTCCATAATCAGCCTTAGTGAGGTCTTGGAGCTTCTGAACTAATACTCCAGTTCCAGCTAGCTTCTTCATCAAATACCACATCTTTGGACTGATTTAGTGATTTAGTGATAGGATCAAAAACCCTATAACCCTTCTCACAGGTTCCATACCCAACAAACATCTTCTTAGAGCTCTTAGGATCTAGCTTCTGCCTCATCTCAGTAGGAACCAACACATAACACAAGGAACAAAAAACTTTTAGATGAGCAATTCCAGGCTTCCACTGTAGGCTTCAAATGGAGTTAGATCATTTAGTGCTACTGTAGGACATCGATTTAGTAGATAAACTACATTATGTACTGCTTCTGCCCAGAGATAGTAGGGAACTCCTTTATCATGCAGCATAGCCTTAGCCATCTCAACCATTGTCCTGTTCTTCCTTTCAACTGCACCATTCTGTTGAGGTGTATAGGCCACTGATAGTTGCCTTTGAATTCCTTCATCCTCACAGAAACTGATAAATTCTTTGGACAGAAATTCTCCACCTTTATCTCTTCTTAGGCACTTCACCTTATAACCACTTTGTAACTCTACCATAGCCCTATACTTCTTAAAACAACCATAAGCTTCTGATTTCTGCCTTAGAAATCAACAGCATAAAATATCTATTCCCAGCAATAGATTCAGTTTGCATTGGTCCACAGAGGTCTGTGTGGACCAATTCCAATGGTTTCCCTGCTCTCCAAGCTTGGCCATTAGGAAACCACTCCATGTGTCGCTTTCCTAGTTGACAGCCTTCACAAACTTCTTTAGTCTCTTCTAAGTGAGGGATCCCATGGACCATATCCTTGTCTCTAAGTCTTTTCAGCCTTTCATAATTGAGATGCCCTAACCTTTTATGCCATGTCCTAGAACAATGAATGTCACCAGCATGCAGAACAAGCTGATCATTAGATATCAAAGACAAAGGATAACATATGTTGTTCTTTTCTTTGACACTAATAATCATATTCTCTAATTCAGGTCCATCATACACTCTGCATCTACCACCACCAAACAATAGAAAATAACCATGCTCATCCATTTGACCACACTTAGCAAGCTTTCCTTCAGGCTAGGTAAGTACATCACTTCACTGATGTACCTTTTCCCTTTGTTAGTGTCAATCTCCAAAGATCCTTTTCCAGCAACAGATTCTATGACTCCATTAGGCATTTGAACCCTACCATAGACATTTGTATCCACATCAACAAGAAAGTCCACATTTCATGTCATGTGGTTACTGCAACCACTGTCTATGTACCATTCTCCAATAGCCTTAGGTTCTGTCACTGTGCTGTTTGCAAATAACAAGTTTCCAGTGACCTCCAACTTATTAGCACAGTTTGCCTTGGCCATAGTATAAGTGCACTCACAAGCCCAATGTCCAAACTTATCACAATTATGACACTTAGTTTGTCCCTTATATCTGCACTCACCATAATGATACTTAGAGCAAACCTTACACTGTGGTTTTGCTTCATTTTGGTATGAAGTTTGTGAATTCTATGCAGGCTCCTGCTGCTGAGACTTAGGCTCGTAATCTCCCTTCTTTCCTTTGTTGTTCTAGTTCTTCTGGGACTTTGATGGTTGCCCTTGGCCACCATTCTTTTGCTGTGACTTCTGTGTCATGGATAGTGAAGAAAATGCCCTCTCTGTGACATTTTCCGTATGCAAATCCAGTCCATGCTCTTGGCTTTTTAGAATTGCAACCACCTCCTACAACTCAACCTCTTTCAAATCCTTGGTGTTTTCAATCACCAAACAGATAGGGTCATAAGCCCTTGTTAGATTGATTAGCACCTTTTGAACCAGTCTCTCATTTGAAAGAGTCTCACCAAACGTCTTCATCTGGTTACTGATTTCATTTAGTCTAGTGAGATATGCTGAGAGAGTCTCCTTTCTTGGGATCCCCTTCTCCACCAACTTCCATAAACTGTGTGATTTGAAGATGGTAACCATCTTGATGCGCCATAACTCATAGTTCTCACCAGCAAAAATGGGAGCTCTAACTTCTGAGCTTGAACTAGCCATCGTTGCCGGAATCTGGGAAAGGGCTGGTATGAAAAATGCCCAAAATCTTTCGACTTGAAGCTTACGCAGAATTTAAGAAGAAAATTTATATGACAAGGAGAAATGCTTCTGGACAATAGTACTTTGTTAGAAACACATCAAAATTCAACATTAGATACGGTTTTTCTTTTAATCATTTTGGATCTTAACACGACATGATATTCCCTTTTTTTTATTTTTTATTTTTTATTTTAAAATTTTGGATCTTAACACAACATGATATTCTTAATTCCGCAGGCGCTAGGCTAAGCGGATTTTCTACATGCTTATAAAAACTAATATCAGCAACTGCAATACAAATCGACATCTTCATTCCTGGAATCAGCAACAGTGTAGACTAGTTGCTGGTTTATTTCTCCGATCATAGAGCATGATTATCCTGCAAGATAAGCCGCATATACAATGTCAATTGCAGAAGAGAGAATTGTAGACGCGCACTGAATGATTGATACATACAAAGGTTGGTTCTAGCACACTAACTTTCGTTCAACAAAACTTGGTTTTCTTCTCTATATATTTAAAGCAATGCAACACCTTGAACAGTAAACTCACAGCTCACATTAACTTAACAAAAGGATTCCACAGATTGATATCCTAATTATCAACAGTCATACAATCTAGCGCAGTATATAAATATCAACAATTAATCTTATCAAGTTAAGACATGCGAGATTACCAACCTACAGAAACTCTTCAAGCATGTAAACCATCAGGAAGAAAAGGGTAGCTTTTTCATACTTGTTTTTACCTTGAGTATGTCGGGTGTTACTACGACCACCAGAATTAGATTGTACTGCATTCACCATTATTTTCTGGGACTCGATCTGCATCTCTAGCATCTTCAGAGAAATTTTCCATAGATAATCGGACTGTAAAAATGAAATCTATGTGAAAGTTAGAATGCATGGCTATCCGAAATACAAAGAAAGTGGAAACAAGAGAAAAGCCTTTAGTTAAGAAAATACATATTAATAGACCATACGTACATATCCAAGTAAGCTTACATATCAGGTAACATGTTTAATTAGGACCCAAAATTTTCAGAGGTATTGGACACGAAAAATAAAAAACCAAAATAGTTGTGTAAGTACCTGGCTTGTGGCAGCAGAGTATGCCTTGTCCTCAAAACTTACAGCAATTTTCTTCAGTTCCTGTAATCCCTCTCGACTCGAGAATGGACAATGCCTCTTCAATGAATCCATTCTTTACATGCAATGCATTTACAATAAGTAAGTTACAACCCAGGAATGGAGGTAATGGTTTGAAACAAAAAAAAAAAAGGGAAAGCTTACATTTTGTTGACAACCCCTTGCCTTGTATCTGTCTGCACTTGACTCCTCCAATCGCCAGCTCTGACGTCCATGACCGGCTGTGCAACTTCTGGAGGTCCACAATTGATGTTATCCATTAAAACCCTCAAAATTAAATCAAGCCAGCCTTTGCTTTAAAGAAATAGAGAACATAGCAATCACATTCAAAACCTTACTTACCAACATACAAACTAGGGTAGATATCAATAACAAAATCTTATCAGGTAAGAAATGTGGCATTACAGAATCAAAAGGAAAGCTGAATAAGACATAAAATCAGCCACTAAACCATTTCTTATAACATTCATGCCCATATAAGGAAAGGGTAGTTGACAGCATAACTGAAGCATGCATTCTTCCATTTCATGTTCCTGGATCAGGGGGCTTATTGCTATTACCAGCATAATTAGATTGTCCAGCATTCTGGGACCTGGTCTCCATGGTGAGCATCTTTAGAGAAATTTTCCGCAGATAATCCGACTGTAACATTAAATCCATGCTAAACTTGCCCAATTTCAAAAACAAAAAGGGTTTTCCTTTTTGATAAGGTTAGACGGTTCAAAGTGGAAAGGATTGGCAAAAGGTAAAAAAAAAGCAAAAAACGAGAAATCGCATCTTTAGACCACTATTGATGAAGCATGATTTAGCCAGGCCACAGCCATCAGATTCCTTTTCATCCATAAAGAAACAAAAAACTTTTTACAATATAGGTTATTTTTTACCACAAAAAAAAATTATATTTACTTACTTCAATTGAAATAAAGAAATCCAAAAAGCGTATTAAGAACGATTTAGTGGGTATTAACCTACCAAGACAATGGAACGCACGCTGCACGCGCGGCGAAAGGAGGAAACTAGGGTTTTCCTCCCGCCGCTTCTCGATGGTGCGCCCAATTCGAGCAATCAAACTGATTATTCACGTCCGACTTGGATGCAGTCCATTCAGAAGCTTAACGCCCAGTCGACCAATTCGTCTTTGATTGTACTAATTAAGCAAGTTTTGATTTTTCATCTTGCCCAGCCCAAGCGCGGAATTGATATTGGGTGCTCGGAAGTACTTGGGAGCAATCCAAATGATTATTCACGTCCGATTTGGATGCAGTCCATTCAGAAACTCAATGCCCAGTCAACCAAGTCGTCTTTGATTATACAAATTAAGCAAGTTTTGATAAGTCACCTTGCCCAGCCCAAACGCGGAATTGATATTGGGTGCTTGGAATTTTTTGGGTTGTAGCTCTCCAGCTTGTGAGATGATTTGGTTGTTTAATCCCTTCCCCCAATTAGTTCCTGGTATAGCTATGTGTGTGAATTGGGTGGTATGCATGCAGCTCTCCGTCTTGGTTATTTATCATATGCTAAGTGGAGAGACTCCGAAGATGATCCCAGCACCGAGAGTTAAAGCCCAAAGGTTGAATTTTGATTGGAGTCTTGTGTATGCGAACAGTTCTGGAGCTGTTCCTTTTTTTGGACTCGCAATCGTCTTGGCTTTTGGGAGAGGAGGTCGCCCTCAAGAGTTGGGCATTGATGTAAAGCAAGAGATGAGCCCTCACTGCCCAGATAAGTGGATTCCCCCATTATCAGCTCTTTTTTGCAATGCCTTTCATTATGTGCTTAGTTTAGCTGATGCGTGTCAGTTGATGAACTTGTTTTACAGTTTTAATGATAAAGTTCAATTAACTTTTTTAATTAAGTCCTTTACATTTGAGAGTGTTGAATTTAAGGTCTGGTTTGGTTATAATTTGGAAGTGTGCTCGGCTAATTTCATCAATGGACTTATTGTCCTGCTTGTGATTACGACCCACTTAGCTTCTAAGGTTGAGTACTGTTGTGTTGATCAATTTAACAATCCTTTGGTTATTAATCAATGAAGTGGATGTGTTGGAACGTTAGAGGCATTAGAAGAAAAGGTCTAGTGTCTCAGTTTAGGAACTACTGTGGTCTTTATGGACTTAGCTTATTTTGTCTTGTTGAAACCAAAACGGTTTTTGCTAGAGCTTCTAGAGCGCTTTCCTGGCATTCTTTTGATAAACATTTTGAAGTTCCCCCAATAGGGCTTTCAAGGGGCCTGATTTTATTTTGGAACTCTGCTGTGATTTCGGTTAATGTTATTCAAGTTTCTTCTCGCTTCATTCATTGCCATGTTACTGATTCTATTAGGAAAACTTCTTGGTTCACTACTTTTGTCTATGCTTTCCCCCAGAAGAATTTACAACAGCAACTTTGGAATGACATTCTGACTCTTAAGCCGAATAATGATAGTTGGCTTGTCTTTGGAGATTTTAATTGTATTCTTAGCCCCCATGAAAGAGTCGGCGGAGCTTCAGTTAGTACAACTAATTATATGGTCAATTTCTCAAATTTTTTGCACTCTGGAGGCCTTATCTCTATGCCTTTCACGGGTGTTCCTTTTACTTGGTCTAATAGGCACCAGGATAGTACTATCTTATTTGAACGTCTAGATAGAGCCCTAATTAACAACACCTGGTGGAACACTTTTCCTACATCTATCCTACATAATCACCTTATTGTTGGCTCTGATCATGGACCTATGATGCTTACTTTTTACCCTCCCCAAACAAAGAAAGCTAGGATGTTTAAATTTGAAACCATGTGGATTTCCCATCCAGATTTCAAAGATCTTGTGAGGAGGGCATGGGGCTCTCCTACACAAGGAAATGATCAACAACGTTTCATCATTCTTAGCAATGCTTTCAAAGTATTAGTTAAAAACTGGAACTCTAATGTTTTTGGTAATTTGTTCCAGAACATTAAAGAACACCAGTCGCTTCTGGATGATTGTCAGGATAAACTTATGTCTTCTCCTGTTAATACTGACCTCATTCGTAGGGAATCTTTGCTAAGAAAACAACTTGAGCAATTACACAATGCAGAAGAAACCTTCTGGGCCCAAAAAGCTAGGGCAAATTGGCTCACCCTTGGGGATAAGAATACTAAGTATTTCCAAACCCAGGCCAAGATCAGGAAAAGCAGAAATACTATTAGTAAGATTAAGGATGAGCAAGGTTTCTGGTGGGATAAAGAGAATGGAATGGAGGACACCTTTGTGAGAGAATTCAAATCTAGATTTACTAGTACCTCACAATGTAGTTTAAATGATATTCAAAATTTTGTAAGTATAGTGAATCCCATTATCTCTTCAGCTGATAACCTCAGCCTTCTCCAGCCTATTACTGATGAAGAAATTCACCAAGCCCTTTGTAATATAGGGGGTTTAAAAGCTCCGGGACCTGATGGCCTTCATGCCATTTTTTATCAATCTTGTTGGGAGATTGTTAGGCCCCAGGTCTGTAATCTTATCAAGGACTTCTTTAATAATGGTAGTAGTCTGAAGAGTATCAACCATACAAATATTGCTTTGATTCCTAAAGTGGAACAGCCTGAGCTGGTAGGGCATTTTAGGCCTATTAGTTTATGCAATGTTATCTATAAGATTATCGTTAAAATTATGAGTTCAAGGCTAAAGCCATTATTGAGTAAATGCATTTCAAAGAATCAAGGAGCGTTTGCCCCTGAAAGAGCCATTACTGATAATATCCTTATAGCTCATGAACTCTTTAATGATTTTAACAGGAAAAAGGGAAGAACTGGTGCAATGGCGGTCAAACTCGACCTAGAGAAAGCTTATGATTACCTATCTTGGGACTATATTAGAATGGTTCTTTGTCAATTTGGTTTTGATGATAGATGGATTAACCTTGTTCTTGAATGCATTACTTCAGCATCTTTTTCAATCCTCATCAATGGAGAAGCTCATGGCTACTTTACTCCAACTCGTGGTGTTCGGCAAGGTGATCCTCTATCCCCTTATATCTTTATTTTGTGCATGGAACCACTGATTAGACACCTTAACTCCCTTGCTACTACTACCAAAACTCAGGTTGGTCTCCTTTCTTCTCCTTTTGGTATTAGAATTTCAAACTTAATGTTTGCAGATGATTGTTTAATTTTCTCCAAAGCTACCCCCAAGGCAGCAAGAAATATTCTTAAAGTGCTCACTGATTTCTCTGTAAGTTCAGGACAAAGAATCAATTTCCATAAGTCTTCATTGTACTTTTCTAGTAACTCGTGTAGTCAAGTAAGACAGGACATTGTTAGTATTCTAAGTATTCAACATAAGGCAACAATAGGGAAGTATCTTGGCATCCATAATATTATTTTTTGGAAAGACCCTGCTAATACCAATGATCTTATTCTAAGGATAAAAAATAAGCTAGCAGGTTGGAAAGCAAACTCTCTTTCTAGAGCTGGAAAATTAACGTTGATCAAGTTTAACCTCTCAGGTATGCCTAACCATGTTATGGCATGCTTCAAATGCCCTACCAAGTTAACTAAAGCTCTTGATGACAATTGTAGAGATTTCTTTTGGGGCAAAAATACCAAGGCTCCTCCTTTGGCCTGGAAAGAAGTCTGTAGACCTAAGAGCAGTGGAGGTTTGGGAATTAGAAACGCTAATAATTATAACCAAGCTGCTTTAGCTAAGCTCGGTTGGAAAATTATCACTCAGGATGATAACTGGTGGGTTCAATTAATTAGAGCCAAATACCTTAGAAGACACTCTTTTTTCACCACCAAAGCCTCTAGCAATGCTTCAATGGCTTGGAAAGGCATATTACAAGCAAGAAATGTTGTTACCAAAGGTTTGAGATGGATTGTGGGGAATGGCAAAAGTATAAACTTTTGGACCTATAATTGGGTTTTTGAATTCCCCCTTATTAATCTCATACCTTCTTCTCAACGGTACTCTCTTGATCTCAGCCTTATGGTTAGTGAATTTATTTATGAGAATAATTGGAATAAGGATAAGCTCCTAACCCTTCTTGATATCTCTACAGTTAATAAAATCAGCAATATTCCTCTCCCTCTAATGATTAAAGAGGATGAGTTCATTTGGGGCTTCACTTCCAATGGTAAGTTCTCAGTAAAGTCTGCAACTTGGTGCCAAAACACTACTGAAAGTCACAATTGTAGCTCTATTTTGAGAAAGATGTGGAATCTCTGTATTCCGCAGAAGGTTAAGATATTTAGTTGGTTGCTTATCAGAGGTAGACTTCAAACAAAACACAGATTGAGTCGATTTTTTCGAAACACTGATCCTACTTGTCAGCTTTGCCATAATGATGTTGAAACACTTGACCACCTCTTTATGGATTGTGACTTTGCTAAAGAGATTTGGTCCACTTTCCCTGATTTTGCTCCTCCAGCTTCTATGATGTTCTTAGACTGGTTGTACCAGTTGATCTCCACTTCCTCTGATTCTAATAATACCTTTGCAAAGTTTCTCCTTCTATGTTGGCAGATTTGGGATGCAAGGAACAAACTTATTTTTCAAAACAAGACACCGCACCCTACCAGGATCATTCGGTTAGCTCTCCAAGCTGGACATGAATTTCAAACTGCCAATCAGAATGCTTCATCTACAACTTCAAGCATGCACAGAAACATTAAATGGAAACCTCCAGACCCCAACACACTCAAGATTAATTTTGATGGTTCAGTTAACAACAATGGTGCTGCAATTGGTTTTATAGTCCGGAACGAGTTGGGAAATCCTCTAATTGCAGGTGCTCGTAGGGTGGGCTCAGTTACGATCCCTATGGCTGAGGCCCTTGCTCTTCGAGATGCGCTGGTCTTTGCCAAGCAAAAGAATTGTACAAGACTGCAGATCGAAGGAGACTCCAAACTGGTGATTGATTGCATTTTGAGGAGATGTTCCATTCCGTGGTCCCTAAAAACTATCATTCAAGATATTTGGTTCCTTGCTTCGAGCTTTGAATCTATTTCTTGGATGCATATTTTTAGGGAAGCAAATTTTGTTGCTGATGCCATTGCCAATCACGGCCATTCCATAGAAAATATGCATATTTGGCACGATTCAATTCCTACTTCTGCTAGGAATGCTTTTCTTTTTGATGTTGTAAACTTTGGATGCCCTAGAGGCTTTTCTCTTTAATGAATTTTTGTTTCATCAAAAAAAAAAATAAAAAAAAAAAAAAAAAAAAAAGGAAAAAGGGGGATGATATGAGAAAAAATCCCCCAACAACAGGGAATTCCCTATTTAAAAGGGGAGGGTTAAGAAGCGCCCAACTCTACTTTTAATTATAAGGAAGAGGGAGGGAAAAAATAGGAAGGTACATCCAAAAAAGGGAAAAAAAATTCCCAAATTTTCCCCACTAAAATAGATCCCATATTCCCCTTAATATTTAAAAATAATCAAAAACCCCCCTCCCTTTTTTTATTTTAAAAAAAAAAAAAGAACCCCGCAGAAAAAGGGAAAAAAAAAAAAAAAAACACCCCCCAAAAAAAAACCCCCCCCAAACCCACCTTTTTTTTTTTTTTTCCACCCCAACAAAACACTATATTTTATATCCTTCTTCGTTCTTAAAAGAAGAAAAAAAATATGCTATCAAACAGAATATACTAGAATGATCGTGTTTGTTTGAAGTCCAAGAGTCTTACCTCTTACAAAATGATTGTGTCATAAGTAGGAAACTGGCTCAGTTTGGCTGTTTCTTTCTAGCCTTGAGTATCTTTACCGAGTGCCAAAATAAAGAGAGAGTGATTGAAAATGAACCAAAACTTGCACGATTTCAATCAATAACAACAAGCGCAATGCTTTTGCTCAGTAGCTCTTTTGTTATAAATGCATCAAAACTTGGTAACATCTTAACATGACATGATATTCTAAACTCCGCAGGCGCTAGGCTAAGGGAGGAGGAGGAGGAGGAAACCTTTCTACACCTTTATGAAACTCGTCGGCCATATTGTTCTACTGCATTGCTTGCATCTGTTGGTTCATTTAATTTTCATGAGATTGCGATCTAATTACTCCAGATTGTGATTGCAGCATCGAGTACATAGAAGGTGGTGGGAGCTGCCCTTCTTGGTTCCTAGGTCTGTTGACATTAATAAAATTTACTATCTGCTTTTCGTATAAAACCAACTTGTCCTTCAAACCAGGTTGGATGTTGTTTTTGGTTATCTCTAGGACTGATATGAGGCGCTCCAACATGGTCTTGAACATTTTTAGCTTCTCCAACAGATGTAAATTTGGCTGATGTGGAAGAGAATCATGCTGGAAAAGCGAAAGAATTAGAGGGATAAGCAAAAAAAAAAAAAAAGCAATAGGAGATGTAACCAGCTTTAGAGGTGACTGTCTACATGAAGTTCCAATTGGAAGGATTTACCACAGGCATCACCAAGATAGCATTTAGGATCAACAGTAAAAGTTACAAAAGTATATAAGAAAAACAATGAAATTAGTACCTGCTGAAGTTTTGTAGCAATTTTCGAACGCATTTCACTCAGTCTAGGCAAATACATTTCCTTCATGACTTTGATCTGCAAATCAAAGTGAGCAACACAAAGGAGATCAGAAAGAACTTTATACATGATAATTGCTCACAGACACCACAATACCACTACATTTCTCGGTTTCTCATATCTCAAGCATCTATTAAAGTTCTTCTGTTGTTAAGCAGCTATTGCATAAAATATGTATATAGTCCCTTCAGAAATAGAGAAACCCCCAAGTTGCACCTTTGATTTGTTTCTATAATGAACAAGAAGTTCGGACATCTTACTTTCTGATAGATCTCCTCCTGCCAATCAACCCCAGAATTTGACTGAAGAGAATTCAGCTTTGGCTGCAATAAATTAATCATGTTCGGCTGTACTGTTGAGACACCAGATAAAGAAGACATCGAGTTTTGTTGCAAGCTTGGCATATTGTTTTGCTGCTTTGCAGAGCTTTGTAAGTTCATTGGTTGCAACTGCAAGTTCAGTTGACTTCCAAAAGCTTGCACTTGAGTAATTTGAGGTTGTGACTGTTGCATGGGATGCATATGAGGTGGCAGGAGCTGGCCTTGCTGCATAGAAGGAACTTGCTTCCTGGCTCTATTAGTATTAATAAAATTTACTATATGCTTTTCATATAAAACCGAGTTGTCCTTCAAACTAGGTTGGATGTTGTGTTTGGGTATCTGTAAGACTGATATGAGGCGCTCTAACATGGTCTTGAACATTTTTAGCTTCTCCAGCTGATGTAACTTTGGCTGATGTGGAAGAGAATCATGCTGGAAAACATAAAGAATTAGAGGGATAAGCAAAAAAAGCAATAGAAGATGTAACAAGCTTTAGAGGTGACTATCTACATGAAGTTCCAAATGGACGGATTTACCACAGGCATCACCAAGATAGCTTTTTAGGATCAACAGTAAAAGTTACAAGAGTATATAAAAAAAACAATGAAATAATTACTACCTGCTGAATTTTTGTAGCAATTTTCAAACACATTTCACTCAGTTCAGGTAAATACATTTCCTTCATGACTTTGATCTGCAAATCAAAGTAAGCAACACAAAGGTGATGAGAAAGAACTTTGTACATAATTATTGCTCACAGACACCACAATACCACTACATTTCTCGGTTTCTCATATCTCAAGCATCTATTAAAGTTCTTCTGTTGTTAAGCAGCTATTGCATAAATCATATATGTAGTCCCTTCAGAAATAGCGGAACCCCCAAGTTGCACCTTTGATTTGTTTCTAATCTTATATCATAGATAAATGTGATTCAATGAACAACAAGTTAGGACATCTTACTCTCTTATAGATCTCCTCCTGCCAATCACCCCCAGAATTTGACTGAAGAGAATTCAGCTTTGGCTGCAATAAATTAATCATGTTCGGCTGTACGATTGAGACACCAGATAAAGAAGACATCGAGTTTTGCTGCAAGCTTGGCATATTGTTTTGCTGCTTTGCAGAGCTTTGTAAGTTCATTGGTTGCAACTGCGAGTTCAGTTGACTTCCAAAAGATTGCACTTGAGCAACTTGAGGTTTTAGATAATCCAACTATAAAGTGAAACCAATGCAGAAACTTAGAATGCATATCTATCCAAACTCCAAAAAGATTTGACACCGATTTTGACAATCTTGGTGTGCAGTTGAAACATGAAACTTAGACCTACAAAACACCTTTAAAAATTATAATTACCCTATTAACAGTATATAGATTCATGCCTGACGCATTGCACAGTTTGCTTTTAGGTGTTAAGCATAAATCTCATCTCAATGTTTATGCAGACCACTCTCTACACCGAGGATTGGATCAGTTTGAGAACCTTGGATGAAGCTGGAAGGGTGAAGTACATTAGTGTTCCGGGAGGTCACCTTGGAATCCCCAAGGCCGACATGAGGAAGTACATGGTACCGTACTTGAAAAATTCAGCATCAGAAAGGAATGTGAAGGATGAGGGAATTTATACTAGGGTGAGTGGAGCTGACCACGGAGTTGTAGAAAGTAATGGGGAAAACAAGCTATGCTTGATTTTGATGAGAAAGCGTCAAATGAAGTTATACTGGGAGAGTAATCTTACAAGTCATGTAACATGAAAACTTAGGAGGCAACAGTTGTGGAAGTACCTTGCTTGTGGCAGCATCATAAATCTTTTCCTCATACCGTATAGCAATTTTCCGTTCTTGACCCACGAAGGGAAGATGCCTCTTCAATGTTTCCGTTCTTTACATGTAATACAATTGAAATAAGTAACTTACTGCGAAGGCATGGACAAAAAAAGGGAATTGAGTATATAATCCACTACGTTCTTAAAGAAAGACGTACATTTTGTTATCAATCGTTTCCCTTGAATATTCTGCCTGTAATTGGCTCCTCCAACTGCCGGCATCTATGGAGGGCTCTACAACAGTAGAGAGTAATTGGCCCTGATTGGGGACTTGAGATTGCATACTGGAAGACCCTACTCAAGTAAAATAGAATGAATTAACACCAACTAAGCAAACCAGTGTAGCTTTAAGCAAATACAGTAAAAGAACATAGCAACCAGATTCAACTCCAGAATTCTCACCATATAAGCAAGTGTAGATATTAGCAATAAATCATATCAAGTATGAACTGTCCGGAATACAGAACCGCTGAAACTCTTCAGATTTTTACCTGGATCAGAGAGCTTGTTGGTGCTACCAGCAGAGTTAGATTGTACAGAATTTCGCATTGTATCCTGATACTCCCTCTCCGTTTTCAGCATCTTCAGATCAATGTTCCGCAGATAATCAGACTGTAAAATGAAATCCATGCTAATCTTAGAATGCACTTCTATAAAAAACACAAAGAGAGTTCAAATATACACAACTTTTAGTAAAGACAGTCGCATACGCAACAGATAGGTACATATATAAGTGGGCTTTAAATGTCATGTAACATGAACAATTAGGACTCCAAAGAGTTTACGAAAGTACCTCCATTGTGGCATCAGTATAAATCTGTTCCTCAAACCCGACAGCAGTCTTCTCGAGTTCCTGTAAGCCCTCTTGACCCGAGAAGGAATGATACTTCTTCAATGTATCCAATCTTTACAAGCAATGCATTCGAATTAAGTTACTGACTGCCATGTAATGGATGCAATGCTTATAAAATCCCCTGTACTTTTCAACAACACACAACAGAAAGACTTACAACTTGTGAACATTCTTTTGTCTTAAATTTGGCTGCAGATCACTCCACCGATCGACAACATCCAAGGAGGGCTCTTCGTCTTGTGGGGGAGGACTCCAATCGTCAGTATCAATATCCATGGAACCCAACAAGCTGTCAAACAAAGAAGAAAGAAATGACACACAAGATTAATCATTTTATACATTATTTTGCATAGAAACCCCATGATCGGTTGATATAAAATCGGAAAACTCCAACGAAATCGACCAATGAGCATACCGTTTTCTTGACAAGGCGTGGAGATTCAAAGATGATATTGAATTGAATTGATTGACCAAAGTTTGTTTTTGTTGAGCGATCAATTCCTATCTTTAGAAATTAACCAAGATCAGAGTATTTAGCGTTCGATTTTCATATATAGGAATCACCTTCATCACACATTGATTGATATTGTTCTATAAAAAGGGAAAATTGTGAGACAGTACTATCTTATAATTTCCCATTAAGTAGTTCAGGGTTTAGGGTGCGAATTTAACTTTTAAATGTTAAATTTTAAATTTTAAATTTGAGTTTTGAGTTTTGTTATTTTATTTTATTTTATTTTAATAATGGGGTTGTATTGGATTGAGATTTTAAAAGAAATAAAAAAAAAAAAAAAACAAAATAAAAAAAAAAAAATAAAAAAAAATAAGGAAAATTCACATAAAAATTAGAAAAGAATTTAAAAGGATTTAAAAAAAAAGGGATGGGGTGTATTCAAACCAAGATTTTTGTGGATTCATACAGACTTTTTTAAGTGATAGACTTCTGCAGATAATTTGAAATAAATTTTTGAAGAATCCTAATAGAGAACTTTTCCTGATTTCTATAGATAGTATCCTAGATTTGTCTAGAATTTTATGAATTTTGACAGACTTTATAGTGAATAACTTTTTTACAACTTTCAATTTCATTCCCAAGTTAATCGGGCCAAGACTCCCTTGATGAACAAACCCAATACATTCTGCAGCTTTCACAAAAGCCTATGATTCTACAGATGAGAGGAAATTCTGCACAACGAATCAATACCCGCACACATGCACATATACATTCCCCTACATAGTTAAAGATTTATATACCTATGACGTTTAGAAAGACATTCATATATTGTTGTGCATGTCTCCATTTGTAGCATGTAGCTCTTGAAGTATGATATCTCATTTGAGATCATTATTGTTGTGCATGTCTCCATTGTAGCAAGAGCACGGAGAAGAAAAGGAAACATTATCTTTATACAATAGGGAATAAAAATCACACGAAAAACATCACATGGAATACATAACTGTAGAAGTGATCCATGAATTGCTTAATCCCATTTAGATGAAATCCATTGTGCTTCTGAGTGTGCTCGTTGGCCAAATGAATCAAAAAATCACAATCTCTGCATAGAATTGCTCTATCCTGCTGACAGAACAAGAAAACTCTTTTCTCCTACAAATCTTTGGACATGGCATCACACGCAAGAGCACTTGGCATCAATCTTTGGCAAGCCCATTGACCCCGGCCAGATGCAGGCTCACTTCGAAGGTCGCCTGATTCTTTTTCGTATTTAAAACCGTAATTCGATACTATGTGTTCGATTTACTATAAACCCTAGAAAACATAAACTGATCCAGAAAAACATCACAAGGAATAAAAATTTCCAAACTTTGACAATCAAATAAAAAACATACAGTAGGGAATTGTATACACAAAATAGAAACAAAGCTTTTATGAGCAGTATAATTCTTCTGGAATTGGAGGAGGATGAAGTTGAACGGCAGAGAGAAGGTTGAGAGCAAAGTCTAGAAAAATCTTTGGGGTTGAGGCTGGATTATGAATGGGTAAAGCTATTTATATCTCATAGCTAAAGTCTAGGAAAATCCATCATTTTGTGGATTCCACAAAAGTCATGGATAATTTACCAAACTTAAAAAGAACCTCTCCAAAGAACCACAATTGAAAACCGAGATAATTCTGGACTCTCAAAAAGTCATCAAAAATCCAAATTGAACCAAATTGAATACATGGTAACTTTTATGGATTCTCCTAAAGTCTATATTGAAACATATGGATTTTCATGGATCATCATACTCCACCAAAATCCACAAAAATCTTGGTTTGAATACACCCTCCTAATTACGAATTTGATGGAATTGGAAGAAATTTGAGGACAAAAGCACTCTTTTTTTTTAAAAGAAATGATGAATCAATTGCATCAAGAATGCATTACAACCTGAGGTCTTGGATGAGTATGCTATTCTACATCGCAGTCCTAAAACTCCATCAATCAATTCCTGATTAAGAAGACTTCCTTCACAAAAATTGTTCAAAATTATGTTGTGTATAACATATCCAAAATTTAAATTCATCACATCTTTGTAGAAATCTATGAGGTTATTTCTGTAGATACTACTCATGGTATTGTGCACGTTCATCATTCCTATTCTAGACCAGAAAATCTTTGATATTTTGACCTCCGATTCCCTTGAAAAATTGATAGAAATTGGTTTTACCTGTTTACTTTAGATTTGCAAAGTTTCGTCCTTATATTTCAAGTGATCAATTTATTAATAGTTAAGATATGTGACTGTTTTTAATGTGTTCAAAGTGATCCAATCAATAATCTGTACACACATGGAATAATGAATTTATATATTGTTCTTTTCTTTGATGAAAGGAAAGCTGTGTGGTTGTAATTTGGTGTTGTCATTAAAAAACAAAATCAAAATCAAATCATGGCTATCAAATCATCAAGATGGCGTCATGGTTCTAAACATCAAGATAGGTTTTTGCCCTTCCACAATCTGGTAATTATTGACACTAACCTCAGAACAATAATTTCCAAGCAAAAGTCATACTCGTCCTCTATCACAAAGACCAACAACAGTTTTTCGGAAAATGTAGCAAAGAAAGATCACAATTCAACTCAGGTATAGAAAAGTTTGGATACCCATGGAAACGATGACAACTGAGATACCTTGATACATCAATTGTCAGTTGTCCTCTATCCCTTAACTTATTTTTTCGTTCCTGAAAACCTAGGTTCTGATACATAATTCGACGAAGACAAGAAGTTGACAAGATGGTAATGACAATTTTCATGGTCACTAGTGGAAATTAGCTTGACGATGGATGCAGCCGCTTGGAACAGGAAGAAGGAATATAGGTTTTCAAAGTTAATTCAACTCAGGTATAGAAAAGTTTGGATACCCATGGAAACGATGACAACTGAGATACCTTGATACATCAATTGTCAGTTGTCCTCTATCCCTTAACTTATTTTTTCGTTCCTGAAAACCTAGGTTCTGATACATAATTCGACGAAGACAAGAAGTTGACAAGATGGTAATGACAATTTTCATGGTCACTAGTGGAAATTAGCTTGACGATGGATGCAGCCGCTTGGAACAGGAAGAAGGAATATAGGTTTTCAAAGTTAAGTGTTTTAGGACTTTAAATTTTGTTTCTAATTTATTTTGTTCTTTTTCTGTTTTGTAGAGCCAGGATTTATTTCCTTTTGTTTAGTTCTATGTGTTCGGTGCTTCTTTTAATTTCTTCGTATTCTCCTTATTTTAGGTGCAGATGTTAAGAAAGTTGGGGGGGGGGGGAGGGGGGAGGGGGAAAATGGGGGAATGCGTTTTAAATTGGAATTTTTTTTTGCCTTGTTTTCAAGGTTGTTTTTCCCCCCAAATTTCCCCGGAAATAGAAGGGTGGGAGATCATCCTTTTATGAACACACATAAATTACCTGACTCAATGTGGGGTGTTTTTTAGAATAAAACTAACAAACATGTAATTTGAAATGTACATTCACATGTAAAAATAAAAAAAACAAAAAACAAAAAAAAAAAAAAAAAAAAAAATAAAAAACAACCAAACAAACCCAAACCACAGCCCCCCGTTTCTGTTCGTTCTGCAATTGGAAAACTTGGGATTAAGAATCGTAAAATATATATTATTCAGAGTTTTCATTGCTGCGAAACTAATGCCAATGTAGTCATTGACATTTCTAGTAACAGAAAACACCATAACAATGTCAATGAAGACTAACTTTCAATAACTGTATCCCAATAACAGTAAAAGAAATAACAGGCATCAGTATCCATTGATCCAACAGCTTTTCCAAAGACAACTGTTGCATCTGTGTAGGCAGTGGTTGACTACTCTGTGACAACAATTATGACGGTGATGACGGAGGTTGTGACTGCTGTCCTTGAGTGGATAACATGTTAGAATCAGCTGATGCTGTTGTTGCTCTTGCTGCAGTACCTGTTGCAACAAGTGCGCAGAGAACTTTCCAGATGATAAGCCAGCAGAAGTTTGAACTCCAGCAGGCGGAATGCTATTCTGAATGTTACGGCGTAGAGAGTGGTTGCCTTTGATTGGGGACTTGGGGTTGCATACCAGTAGCCACTACTCAAGTAAAACACCAACAATAAACACCAAATAAATAAACATGTGTGAAAATCACAATGCAATAAATATCAGCAATGAATCATATCAGATAGCACTGTCCAGAATACATAACCGATCAGGTTTTTACCTGGATCTGGGGACCTGCTGCTGCTATCAGCAGAGTTAAATTACACAGCATTGGCCAATGTATTCTGGAAATTGTACTCCATTGGGTGCATCTTCAGAGAAATTTTCCGCAAATAATCGTACTGTAAAAAGAAATCCATGCTAAACTGAGAATGCACTTCTAAGTTCTATCTAAAATACAAATAAAGTCGAAACAGTGACAATATTTAGTTGTGAAGGTACATATAATAAATAGGCACATATCTCAGTAAGAATGTCAAGTAACATGAAAATTAGGACCAAGGAAATAAAAAGAGTTGTGTATTGTACCTGGCTAGTGGCAGCAGCATAAACCTTTTCCTCAAACCTTGTAGCAATTTTCTTGAGTTCTTGTAATCCCTCTTGACCCACATCGGGAGGATGCTTCTTCAATGTCAGTATCCTTTACATGCAATACATCCAAAATACGTGATTTTTGTAATGACATATAATACATTATGTTCTTCGTAAAAAAAGAAACTTAGGGGTCGTCTGTGAAAGGTTCTGGGGGGGGGGCGCGGGGCCCGCGCGCAGAAAGGGAAAGCGAGAATAGTGAATCTGGCATTTTCGAAATTTGAATATGCATTTAGTAGAATAACAATAAAACAATTTCGGAAAACAAATACAGTGAAAAAGTGTTTTTTCTTCCTTCTCTCACTTCGTCTTCTCCGCTAAACTCTTCTTCTTCCCACTTCATCATCATCTGCGGCACCACCACAGCGGCCCACTTCTTCTTCCCCCACTTCCTCTTCCACCCACTCTCTGCAAAACGGGCGACGGTGCATACCTGTGCATATAGTGTCCCACTTCTTTCTCTTCCCTCTCAATCCTCGGCAAGCTTTGGATCGAACAAAACCAAGTCCGAGCAGTGCCTCCCGGACAGCTTCGGTGTTTGCCTCGCCTTTCAACCCCAATTAATTGGATGGCAGAGTCATGGCTGGTGGGTTCGTCCCATCTCCTTTGGATCGGACCGCGACACTTGCCATCGCCAGAGTCGTCGTCTTTCTCGCGCCGTCGTCTTTCTTGAATTCAACGAAAAATTGTAATTGATGCAGGTCATTGGGTTGTCTGGGTTCTTGGGAATTGTTTGGATGCTGGAATTATTTGGAATTTTTTATTGTTTTGATGCAGGTCGCGGTGTGTTCGTTTGGAATTTTTGATTGTTTTGATTGTTTGGGTTCCTCGTCGTCTGGGTTCGGAGCGGGCGGGCCGTCGTAGTCGTCATTGTCGTCTGGCTTACGAGTGGGCGGGCGGGCCGCCGCCGTCGTCGTCATCGTCTAGGTTCCAAGCGAGCGGGCCGTTGTCGTCTAGGTTCTCTAGCGGGCCTTCGTCGTCTGGGTTCTAAGCCGGCTGGTCATCTTCATCTAGGTTCCGAGCGGGCGGGCCGTCGTCATCGTCTGGATTCCGAGCAGGCGAACAGTATTTGTTTTCACTCTCTTCGGATTTGAGCGAAAACGTCAAATTGACGTTTTTGCGTTTTACGTGTTAAATGGCAGAAATGAAACAGTACCATGTTTCCACCATTTCCACCTTCGTTTTCAGTCAACATCCACCAAACGCATATTTGGCCATTTTCCAGGTGCGAAAATGAAAACAGGGCCGCGAAAATGTTACCAAACCCAGCCTTACATTTTGTTTACAATCCTTCGCCTTGAATCTGCCTGCAGCTGACTCCTCCAATCTCTGGCATCCACAAAGGGCTCTCCAACTTTTGGAGGACTCGAATCATTGGTATCCATCGAATCCATGGAATCTAACAAACTGTCGAACAAACAAAAAGATAGATAAGGCAAGAATGAGTAACTACAATGCACGTCAATCAAGTTTGTCTTTGTTTCATAATATGAACAATCAAATCCTGTGTTTTATCAACAAACCACTATGAGAGTACTCGGGTTTTGTGATGAGTTTAATGCCAGTATATATAGGAATCATGTAAGCCAGTAAGTATAGAATAGTATCGTCTCACTATTATGTATTATTTCTTGTTATTGAGCCATAATACAATCAGATAGTCCATGATATTGTTCTAGAAAACGAGAAATGTATCTACGGCTATAAATGGATCGGATATAGAGCAGATTTGCCAAGATCTGATCCGATCCGATAAGAAAAATAATTCGACTCAATTTTGAGATCCGATAATCCACGAATCATTGAGGGTCAAATCCATACCCGATTTGATAAGAAAATGCATATCCGATCCCATAACCCGACTCACGAGTCTAGACTAGGCACTCGACTATTAGGCCTTCAATTTCAGGACAGCCATTAGGACTTACAAAATGTAATGAGCTTTTGTGTTTGTATATCCGCTGGGGGGGTATAAGTACACTTTAAAAGGCCAAGGGATAGCTATGTTACGAAATTATAGAGATAAAGTACAGCTGGAATTGTACAAAACTGTAATCCAAATACTTTGAGAAGCAAGACTCTTCTCTCAACATTAAACAAATGTAGAATTATAAGCCGTCGTAGATTTTCTCAAGTTCTTGTTCTAAAATTTAACTCTCGTTCTATCGTATGTCCTCTTGGCCCAAAAATCCGTACAGGTTTGATGGATACTAATATCAAAAAGCAGCCAATGGACACACAACCAACTGGAGGAGCCAATTGTCGCCAGATGCACGACAGAGAATTGCCAACCACATGTAAGTGAATATTTTCTGAAAAAAAAAATAAAAAAAAAAAAAAAAATAAAAAAAAAAAATAAAAAACCTTGAAATCTTGGCCTCGCGTTATTCCATTCGAAATATTTTGTTTCAATTAATTCAAAAAGAATAATTCAAACTTCAGACTTTCACTGAATTAAGATTACATACGAAGACACTATATGCACTACATATAGCTTCTATGTTGTAAGTAGAGCACAAATCCGTTGTCTGCTATAGTTGGGCAAATATTCTCGATTCTTTGAGTTGGACGATTTAATCTTTCTGATTTTGATTTTGTTTGTCTAATTATGGCGAGTAGCTTAATTAATGTGTTTCATATGAAGACATGAGCACTTAAAGATGCACTATGCATTTCCCCAACTCGAGAAGATTGGTATAATGTTTGAGGAAAAGATGTAAGCTCATGCCTCAAGCTATGTATAGTATATATTCCTTAACAAACCCTTTTTAGGGTTGTAATTCTGCATGTATTATTGTGGATATACAGTAAAACCTCTATATAATCATGATGTTGGGACCACATAATTTTTATGGCTATAAGGAGGTTATTCTTTAAGAGAGGTATGACTTGCAAAAGTAATTTTTTACTTAATTTCTTTTTTCTAAGGATTTACCTAACCTACATTATATATGAGTTTTTTCCCTACGGCGGGAGTAAATCTAGATTATATTACTTGACATCAATTAGTATCGAGTTTTTTTCGCTTGTCTTCCTACAATAGCAGTCAAGCCACGCAAGCCTTCTCTAATCTCATACAATAATAGATAGATATTTAACTTTATCTTAAATCTTTATTGTAGTATTAAGTACTATATTTTAGGTTTTATTGTAATTATAACTATATGAAGGCAAATTTCTAAGAACGGGACTAAAAAAATATATGAAATATGACAATGTGGAAGTTATTCCAAAATGTAATTGGCCTCGAGTTGGAACCAAGAAATTTTATGATTATATGGAGATTATTCCATTATAGGGTGTGCTTATTTAGAGGTTTTACTGTATATAGCATTGTGATAATCTAAGTTTTGTGTGGATTGATCTCTTTTTCGCAGTCCGATTATATACAGAAAATTTCTTTGAAGTTGCTGACACTGGGGATCAAATATAACGCGCAGAAGTCAGCAGACTTGGCAATTCAGTCTAATACGACATTGAAATTTGATTAGGTTCTTTGTCTATTTCGCATCTAGTTTCTCCATCCGTATACTATTTGGACTGTTGTTGTGATTTATTTCCCAGTAATAGTTGTACTCAATACTTTTGATGTTTGGTGTTGTCACCCTAGTACAAATTTCTTTAAAGCCGATGTCTAAGTCCTTTGACGATTTTCTTGATCTCTTATTGTAATTATGGTAAATGTGCTCGTCACTTTGTATACGATTCCTGGTGTTGATCAGCATCTATCAACCCAAAAAGATTTTATATTTTAATGATGATTAGCTAAGGTTGATAAGGGATGCTAAAGTTGAAAATTCAATATGTACACATCATATTGTATGCTGAAGCCAAAATATTAGCACACGTTGCCACAAAATATGGGCTAAGGTGGTCATTTGAGTCAATTACGAAATACCAATCTCTATTATTTTGACTCGCCTTTCGATTCCTTAGCCTTCATATACTTTTCTTTATCTATTCAGAATCGACCATCTCTTTAACACGTTGCAAGCATCTCCCTCAGAAAATCAACTTGACTTTTTTTTAATGACAAATTTCTAGAATTGTATGTAGGCTAGCTGAATCTATTCGATACAGTAATCCAATCTAATCTAAACTTGGATGCTAAAAGGAATTCTGACGTACCCAACTTGACACCTATACGAAGTTTTATCAGTATTGACCCAAACAGCTTTCTTAAAATTAAAAGCATCATAACAACAACTCAAACGTACTTATAGATCTTCACTCATGAATGATAAGCATGTTAGTTCATGAGAAATCAATGGAGACCCCAGCTTAGCTAGGGGCTCATATAATTTCCACACAAACAAATTGGATGTGATTGCATCCAGTATTCTATTATTGTTGTAGATGATCACATAATTTTCATATCTAAACTATTATTTTAAGAAAATCATCTTATCTTTTCTATATTTTATTTAGAGAGCATTCTTGTTTATCATCAAAAAATAATGATGAGTAAAATTTTCAAGATTTGTGAAGTGATCTTACTCATCTAATAATATTAAATAAAGTAGTAACGCTCACTACCACTTTTTTTTTGGTGAGCAAATTAGTTCCTTTACGTTATCTCTTTGTTTTTATGTCTTATGTTTATCTTCCATTCCTTAATTACCTCCTCCATTCATTTTAATTCATCTTCAGCTCGTGTGCTTTTGAATATTGATGAATCATAGTCTTCACTTTATCCAATAGAGTGTTTTATGAACTTTGATAAAAGTATTGACGAAGTTACACATGTCTCAATAAAGATCCTACGACTTAGGTATCTTTATTTTGGAGGCGGCTCCTCTGTTATGGGCAAATGCTACGTGGCTTGCTGCGAAAGGATGCCAGGCAGTTGCAGATCGTTTTGAACACTGGTATGACCATGACCCCATAAAAGTTTGACCGTCAAATATAGTATGAGAAAAAGACGACTTTTCTACATCTATGATTCTATATGAATAATGAATCTTTGTACTCTAATATCCAAACAATGCAGCTTGAATGTTAGGATAAGGTATACGATTTTTTCTGTTTTTTTTATGGCTATCTTGAAAATATAATATAAACCACAAAAACCACCATTCAATAACAAAAAATATATTCACAAAAAAAAAAACACCAACCAACCCCCCAAACCCCCCCACCCCCACCCCCCCTAAAAAAACACCCCACCAAAACCACCCAAAAAACATACCCCACACCCACCCCCCAAACACCAAACAACACAAAAACACACACCAACAAAACCTAAGTTTTGGGTCTGAGACTCTCTTCAGCAAGAAAACCTCCAACGTCGACTATGGCTAATATTGAGTAATATTACCGGCTACAACTTTGTCATAATATGTTAATTTTTAATTAAGGAAAGACGGTGATTATAATTTTTTGTATTTCTTCGCAAATAAGAATTTTTATAATATTATAAAAATACTCAACTTCTACAAAAAAATAAAAAAAAAAAAAATATAAAAATATAAAAAAAAACTAAAATAAACAAATAACAAAAAACAAAAAAAACAATAATTATTTAGAGGAAACTAGCATTTTAGTTGCATGTGTCAAACAGCTTATGGCGTATGAAATTAAATTATAAAATAATAAAAATTGCTAAAATTCTCTCACTTTAGTGTTAGCTTATCTTTGATTCATTAAAAAGAATAATTTTGTAAAATACTTGTTTCACCACCTTAAGTACATTTACCTTATGTACACACAAATATTTACTTAAATATATAGAAAAGTGTGTTTTTGGTATAAAGTTAAACACCTTATAGGAATAAGGTTGAGGCTGAATTTTTTATTACTATAAAGAGTTTATAACTGAATAAAGTTGTAGGTAAAAATTTGTTGACTACATTATATAAAGTACATTGCATTGTTTAACAATAGCTAGCTAGTACATGCTTTATTGTATGAAACATTATTTCAAAATAGCTAGCTATAGTGTACAATATGATGTTTAGGAAGATGTCTATATAAAAAATTGTGATATTACAATGACAGGTATTGCTATATGGAGGCATATTTTCTTAAGACGGGACCTCAAAAACTTATAACTTATTACAATATGTAATTCATTCCTATACATAACTGGCTTAAGTTGAGATCGTGATTTTTTACGGTCTCATTTCCAAGATGCACTATTTTGACAACCAAAAAACACATTCTTGAACCTTTTAGATCAGTCACCATCTAACGGACAATAATTAGTTTTGCATTAGAAATGTTTTGTTTGTATTATTTGCATCGTGCATGTAGCAAGGATTATTAAATGGTGAAATATATGATTCTGGACAAGATAGAATGGTGTGGCCTACCTGAAACTGACTTGGTAGGGATGCACCTGCAGATTGGATTAGGCGGCC
Organism: Spiraea crenata; assembly: GCA_033992175.1. Taxonomy (NCBI): domain Eukaryota; kingdom Viridiplantae; phylum Streptophyta; class Magnoliopsida; order Rosales; family Rosaceae; genus Spiraea; species Spiraea crenata. Next base: position 1,955,573 of record JAVBHV010000022.1, read on the forward strand.
ACATGCTTGATTAACATAAAAATGGCACTATACCCGCCAGAATTCAAACTGACAAACCCTTAAAACAAAAACTTACCGAACGTAACTGTCAAATTTATCACTTTATCTAAACAGAGATTCATCAAGTTTAAAACTCTTAAAAAGATAATATCTTTGCTTTCTCCTAATTTTGTATTAGGCAAAAAAAGATACAGATAGATTTTGCAGCTGATGAAGCAAGTAGAGTTGTCCTCTTTCAGCTTTGGTTTTTTCTTATAACATAAATAAACAAAAAAGAGCAAGAGGGAAGTTAGGCCAACGGTTAGCATCCCTTTCCTTCCCTCCAAGCCAAAACCCTCTCGTTTTATAATTCCCTTTGAATCAAAGCAAAAACCCTTTAGCGGTTGGATTCTTGGTCACCATCTAAAACCCAACTTCACCTTACTTGACATACTCTCCACACCCTTCTTCTCCTTCTCCTCTTTACTCAATCCCTCCTTTTATACACTTCAAATACTTTGCTTTTGTTCATGGCTTCATATTCAAGTCCACTTTTGGATACCCAATAAAGATTTTCATCAGCTATTTCATGTTTTGTGCTTTTGGGTGTGAAATTTAGAATTGGGAGGTTTGTGGGTTTTTGGAGATTTTGATGTAAAGGTGGTTCATTTCCAATAAAGCTACCAATTTTGTGATATGTGTTTCTGGGTATGATAAATTTGTGCTTTTGCGTGAGAAAGTTGAGGCCTTGAAAGCTTTTGGGTTGATTTTTACAAACCGTGGTGGAAAGGTGATTGAATTTCTGGTACGATCGAGTAAAGTTTTTGAATTTGAGGAATTTATAAGAGGGTTTGTGCCTGAATGACGGATTTCAGTACAAAGCTGTGAGTTTTATTGAATTGGGATTTTTAGCTGCTGCAGTTGATTACAAGCTGAAGGCTGAAGCTTTTGGACCCATATGCTAGTGGGTTTTCAACCCAAATGGTATTTTTCAGCACCTTTGCTTCATTGAATTCTCATGACTGTTTCCTGAAGGAAGCATGAAAGTTACATGACATGAGGATTAGAGCGCAGGCCATATACTTGTGATAATTCACAGCACAATTTTTGTGATGCAAGTTTCATATTTCATGCTAGTTTCCCAATTTCAGTTCACACCATATATCACTTCTGTAAAGCCTTACATATAGGGGGGAAACAGAATCGTTGTCTATGAGTACCCGTTACCTTTTTCCACCAGAGCCAATGTGTCATTCTGATGGCAGTAGTGCGGTTTCATTTTCGTCAAGCTCTACGGGAGATGATCTGACAGCAGTTAGGACCAGGTCCTCTAGAGCTCCCCCTTCCTCGTTTTTGATGAGAATGGCTATGAGGATTTCTAGAGCAAGGTGGTTTTCCTTCTTAAGAAGAGTTTTCCACTACCAAAATGGTTCAAGGTCTGATCTTGGATCAAACCCTTTCAATTCCAGCACTTGGATGATGCTGGAATTCGTGGCTTTGGTTGTTCAAATAAGCATCACTACAGTTATTTTGGCTATTTCCAAGAAGGAGAGGCCGGTTTGGCCTATGAGACTTTGGATTGTCGGGTATGATATTGGATGTGTTCTTAATTTGGTGGTGCTGTTTGGGCGTTACCGGCTTCTCTACCTGACTCAAGGTGATGGTTTCAACCTCTCTGACATGGAACAGCAGAGAAGCCCTGAGGAATCCAGGTACTTTTTTGTAGGCTACTTTCACTTCTTTTTTTGTTATCATGGTTGCGATTAGTCAATAGCATGGATCATGAAAAATTTCGGTTTATATTTGTGTAAGTACTTGATTTATGGTGTGTATAATGTATAGGACTACACATTTGATGAACAGGTGTAGAACATCACTTGAGCTGTTCTTTGCAATATGGTTTGTAATGGGTAATGTTTGGGTGTTTGATTCACGCTTTAGTTCGTTTCCTGGAGCCCCGAAACTCCATGTACTCTGCATCTCTCTTCTTGCTTGGAATGCCATCACCTACTCTTTCCCCTTCCTGCTGTTTGTGCTGTTATGTTGCTGTGTGCCCCTAATTAGCACCCTGCTCGGATACAACATGAACATGGGGTCCATTGATAAAGGAGCATCCGATGACCAAATTTCTCAGCTTCCGAGCTGGAGGTACAAACAAGTTAACACCAAAGTAGAGTTCGGAGATGATTGCGATTCAAGATGCCTTGCAAAAGAAGATCCAGTAAGTCCTAGTTATACATAAATAGCTAATTTTGCCCCTATTTTGTAAATGATCCTGGAAATCTTTGACATAAAAAACAAAACCAAATTTCACATCGAAATCTTTATCTATCTCACAAACTTGAACTTTCGAGGTCTGGCTACAGGTTATCTGACATTTATAATGCCAACAAAATGCCTTATGCATCTTTTTCTTCTATTTACAGGATTGCTGTATCTGCCTGGCCAAATATAGAGACAAGGAAGAGCTGAGGCAGTTGCCGTGTTCCCATATGTTTCACCTCAAGTGCGTTGATCAGTGGCTCAGGATCATATCTTGTTGCCCTCTTTGTAAGCAAGAACTGCAGAGATAGCTAGGAAACAAGACAACTATTTGGCAGAGCTTTTAGTCTTTTCTTATTTTTGGTATTTTTCGTGTGATTTTACTTGGTTACTCGAGTGAGTTTATTGCTTGTTGCACAGTGCAGGTCACCAGTAACCAAACTATACCAAAGTTTTCATATACTTTGAACATACAACATACAAGCTCCTTTGAGTGTATACCAATACCTATCTGTAATACATGTACATAGAAATGTACTGAAGAATGCAAAAGGCTTTTCTGTTTATAACTCAATTTCTCCGTTGTTCGGAAAATGTACTTGTAAGACACTCAATTACTCGACCGGAAAATGAAAGTACTGATGAACTTAGAAGTCATTCGTGTTATTAATATTCAAAAGAAGTAAGCATTTTATGGCACCAGAGTTTCAAAATATCATGAGCTTCTGGTAAGACAGCATTGCTGCCAATGTTTGTTTGGCTTTTCATTCCACACCCGGAATTCTCAGTTACCATGCTTTAAGTTCGAATTCAAATCAAGACTTGAAAACCAAATTATCAATCGTAAATATATATCTCCATATGAACACACGAATCTATTGTTATGGCTACAGTGGAACTACGAAAATACTCTTGATCTTTTAGAAGAGTTTTGTCCCCAGGTGACTGAAAGGATGTCTCTGCCCTTGAAGTTTTAGGAGTTCTGTTCTGGGTTTCATTCGTTCGAGCTATGCTCTGACGCAGGTGCGGCCTTTTTTTTTTAAGAATTTCGGGTGGCTCGCTCCTTTGGGTGATTTCCTGGTGATTTCTGTAGCAATTGATGATCTGTCGATTTTCAAGCCTCCCGTTCGTATGGCGGTTCTCACCCACAGTTAAGTCTTTCCACAATTATTAATACCAGAAATTTGGTTTTCGTTCGTTGTTGTGTTTAAGAAGAAATCTGCTCTTCTGAGGATTTGACTAGGTTTATGTATGTTCTGAAATACGAATATTATCCTGTTAAGAGGCGTTTGGTTGCTGAGAAAGATATACTTCCCTAGATCATGATCGTTAGCAGTCATGTTCTTTGGGCGTTTCCCATTTGATTTATTTTAACAAGTACTAATGATTGATAATAGGTGGGCTGCTTAGTGATCACTATGAAATATGGGTGATGTTGTGGTTATGGCTCTGGCGGCTCTGGTGGATGGGCAGTTGCAGTACCCTTCACTTTCAACATGATGTCTAAAAATAAGCTTTAGCTAATTAGCTAGGAAGCATTTTCTGTTTCTGTACTTCTTTTTTTTTTTTTAAGAGAAACGATGGTTCAAAAAAAGAGCCACACGGCCTAGAATTTCATTTACGTCTTAAAAAAAGACCCAGAAAAATTCTTGCCCCCTCCCCACCCCCCCTGCTCTACGCCTCCTTTTAACCGGGGAAAAATAAACACAAATAAACAATTTTATATCCCACAAGATTCTAAGGTCCCTTCCTTGTAGATATAATTAAACTTCAATTATTGCCCCCCCCCCTCTATTCTATCTCTTCCTTCCTCACCCACACTCCCTTCTGTACTTCATTGATAAGTCAGCTGCTTCTCACAGTACAGCTGCTTCTCACAGTAATGCTGGAATAATTTCTCTCTTGCAACAAGTAGATATTATATTTAACTTTGTGATTTGTTTGTTTTGATCTACTGCTGGTTGTTGTTTACTTATTCCCTTTGATGAGTATATATTGATGTCATTCTTTAAGTGAGTTCCCTTGGTTTAGTTAAGGTTCCATGAATTCGAAGAAACAATCAACTGCTTATATTAGACATATTAGCTACTGTGACTTAAAACCTTTACCTTGAAAAACAGTGATGTGATTTGCAGAAATTCGACGCTTCAAACTGGTTATGCATGAGTATCCAAATTTGCTGTACAATTGGACAGATTTTTGATGGTATAGTTATATAAGTGCATGTTAATTGAAAGAATAGAGTTGGCTTAGTTAATACCTTTGGCAATTGTCACTAGGGAGACAATCTAGAACAAAATGGTGCCATATTGTCAATCGATTGGAATGCATTCACAAGTGAAATTCTTATTTAAATGAACCTTCAAAAATGTCATTCTTATAGTTATATTGTTATATATGTATGTATTTTGCTTGGTCAGACTATCATCACTGATGCAAAAAAACTTGTGTGCATGGCTTGATATTCATATACTAAATCAATTCTCTATTTACTCTGTGATTATCTGACAATAATATTACAGGCATGCCAAAAGAAGGAAAAGAAATTGGACCAACATTGAAAAAAGTCACCAGAACAAACCAATCGGTGGAAAACAAGACTTGCAGCAATTAGTAATAGAATAATAAAACCTTTTTGAACAATGTTTGTACTTAACCAGTTTGAAACTACTAATATTTTGCTTAACATTGTAATATATGTTAGCTAATATCTACTAATCAAAACAGAAAATGATACTACTTATGTCTTTTTGCATATATAAATACACTGTAGATTTCAAAAACAATGTGAAATCATGTCCATTTCAAAAACCCCGCAACATCGTGTGGGCAATCATGCTGGTGTGTATGAAACAAAATGAGGAGGAAAGTTATGACTTCTAACATGTGGACCTTTTATTTTGGGTAATCCAGTATGGTATGAGTGGACAAGGCTAGTTCAAACTAGGGGTGGGCTTAAGGGCCCTTGGACCCATGAAACCGACCTAAACTACCTGGTTCGAGGCTATTTGATCCGATTTCTATTTTTTTTTTTTTTTTAACGGATCAGTTTAGACCCGATTCATCATAGAATAATTCGATTTACCGAATCATAATAAAAAAGAATTACTCCTCTTAGGGGCAATATTCAGTTTCCCCTATATATAAATCATTCACAAATTTACTCCAAACTTTTCTTATGGTTTTGCATTTGATCCTTTAAATGAATTATGTCTATCAAAATCCGGACGGAGTCAAAGAAAGACAGCGAAGACACGTCGGCTAAAGAAGCCGGCAGATGATGAGTAAGCTCTGTGGTCCATGGTCTCCTACTTTTGTCCGTTTCTGTGTTCCACCTACTTTTGCAGAAGATGAGTGAACTCTGTGACCCATGGTCCCCTACTTTGTCCCTTTCTTTGTCCACCAATTTCAGTTCTTAAGGAGAATTTACTAAATAGATTTGTAATAAGATTTTAACAAACTACATTAAATTCTAAATTCAGTTGAAATTCATATTTAATTAGCACGATTCAGTCATTAGTATCCATAGACTATAGTGGCGTTGTAACTCCGAGGCGTTTTGTTTAACAAAATCCGATCTTTTGGAAATATCATTTTTGCTAATTGATTTCTAAATTGTCATTTTGGCTAATTGATTTCTAAATTGTCATTTTTGCTACTTAATTTCTGAATATTTATCCATACTATTTATGGAAAGATGGCCTGACAAAATTTAGAAAAAATGCATGTGCCCTCTATAGTATAACTTATTTGGCAAAACTAATTGAACGAATGAAGACAAATCAGTCAATTTTATATATTTAGTGAAAGAGACTTAACGACGAAAAAGACGCATATGCCCTTTGAAGTCATAATTTATTTAAAGAAAATGTGATTTTAGCCCACCAAAATGACTATTTTTACGAAAAGTCCTGAAACTTTTAGTTTAAGTCCTTTCATCATTTATCCACGTAAGCAACTTTCCATTTCTGAAGTGATGAGTCATAAAATTTTTTTATTAATATCTTTTATTTGATTTCATACCTATTTTACCCTTTTGCTAACAGTGTTTTTGGTAAGTATCACTTTTGGCAACGTTTTGATAATGAATTTAGGCTAGACATTAAGGACATTAATTTATGTCCTTTAATTGTGATCTCTACCCTTGAGATGAAAAATTCTGGCAAAAAAGAAAGATGCAACGGAGCTATCTTTTGATTTTTTTTTAATGAAAGATTACCTATCTGATAGTTTTTTTATTTTATTTTAATGCTAATCTATCTATCCATTAGGCATGAATCCAAATTACCTTACAATTAGGTAAAAATACCTATCTCTTACAAGTTTTTATCTCACCTATTCATTAGGCATGAATCTAAACACCTCACTAATAGGTAAAAATACCTATTTCTGAAGGGTTTTTTTTTTCATTTGAATGAAATTTACCTATTCATTAGGCATGAATCTAAATCTTCTTGTAATTAGGTTAAAAAATTTATATTCTCAAAAGTACATTGAATTGAATCCACACATATTCGTCTTTGAATGTGAGCATAAGGATGCCTGGCATTTGTCTATAGAATTTCTCTTTGTTATCATGATCAATTAAACACCTAAATATTAGGTATGAAACTTTGCCAATAAATTAGTTACAAACTACAACCTTTCAATTGAACCACCATCACCACCACCTCCCACTACTGAACCAGACTTGACGGGGAGAACCATTAATCTCACAATAATAAGAGACTTAGAAAATCCCAAACTACCACCGCCACCAACACACCACCCCACCTCCATCCACCCACACAGACCCCAATAATAAACTACCTTCATGTGAGAACCCACCGTCTTTTCGACCAAAAAAAAGAAGAGAACCCACCGTCTACACAAGACCACATCCCTCTGTTTTTCTCCATGACCAAATCAGCACGCCCCAATCATCCCTCCACCCACCCCAAACTTGCACTACATATTTATAGACATATTCCCAATTTGAATTCAAATCGGAAAAAAGATTCTGTAATTTATTACCGACATTAAGAATTAAAACGTTATCTTGAAAAATTCTTGAGGGCAATGGTTGTAATTTCATAATAAAAGAGTCAACATAATATCCATAATTTTTCATTTTTCTATGCTGACTAGGATAGATGGGTTGAATATGAAAGTTGTGTTAGCCAATGGGTTGATATCACAATACCCCATTTATTTATATCAATTTCCAACTTAATAAATGTAGACAAATAAGCAAATTCAAGTACAAATAAATAAGACAAGATAAAGAAGTGAAATGTACAAAACATGAGTTTTTCTTTGCCAAATAACATTTTTTTTCCATAACAAGAATAAATAAATTAACACTCGCCTGACAATCTTATTGTTTAACACTCATCATAGTGGGTGTTCGGTTCTAGTATTAGAAAAAAAATACCTAAAAGTACAGTTTTGATCAAATTTGGTGTGCACTTTGGTTTTGTAAGGGAAAGGAAAAAAACCTTTTCATGGTTTCAAAGAAAGAAAAACATATAAATAAGAATGAGTAATTTTATCCACAGCCATTAATTTGATATTTACACCCAATTTTATTTTAAAATTCATCATTAATTTTGGCTAGTTTGAATTTTATCACTACACCTATTTTGTGTTCCAAACATACCCCGTTATTCAACATTAAATTTTATTTTTTCAACTATTTTTAATTTATATAACTTCTTACTTACTAAAAAAAATTCTTTCCCAAAGGCAATTTCTTTACCGGTATGTTCTCTTATGTTGTACACCACCCACCCACCCAGACACACACAAACAAACAAGCATTTATTATCTGAACTTGTGGCATCTTCCTTGTGGAAGAGTTTGGCCTAGGAAATGCTACAGGTCTGCAATTCCTTGTGGTTATTTTATTTCAACTTTTTTGTTGCTTGAACTTGTGGCATCTTCCTTGTGGAAAAAATTGTCTAGAGCGTAATTAATTTACAGATACGAAATTCCAACAATATGTGAGGCTAGATATAATAAAGGTATTATAGTCAAGCAAGCATTGCTCCACTTGAATTGACAAGGGACCCTCAAACTGTATTAAATAATTGCACCTTAATTCCCAAACCCCAGTCCCAAACTATTCAACTTTTGAGGTTTACCCAACAACAATGCCAAACCTCTTAGCGGACCAATCAAAGTGTATCACATTGCACCCGAATTTCCATTCTTTACAAGTGCACTATGTGAGAGTTTGAGGAATATGTATGTAGTGGGAGAATGTTTGATGAACACAGGCGAGATTATGTTGATGATGTTGGGTGTAGTTATCAATTTGCTATTTTATTTTAGGTCTTTAAATGTAATTTTGTATTAGGGTAAAATAATAATTTAAAAAATAAAATAAGTGATGGATGTAAAAATTAAATTGATGGGACAAAACATGGATTTTGTGTTTGTCAAATAACATTTTTTTTTCCATAATAAGAATAAATAATTTAACACTCGCATGACAATCTTTAGTGTTTAACACTCAACATAGTGGGTGTCCGGTTCTAGTTTACAATTAGAAAAAAAGACCTAAAAGTACAGTTTTGATCAAATTTGGTGTGCATTTTGATTTGGTAAGAGCATCTCCAATGAAGATGTCAAATTGTACACATCATCACCAACAACTAAAAAAGGCAGAAATTGGTTGCTCCCATCCGAGACGTCAAGCTTACGTGGTCCTATGTGGAATATCGTCCTCCTTCCATGCTGCCAATTTTGGCAGCAAAGTAGTCTAGCGCCAAAATAGGGAAATGAGCTATTCTTCTGAAACTCTGTGCACATAGTGGGTATAATATATTATTTCACTCCTCTTGTCCCTAAATTTACTTACTTGTTGACCGTTTTTGCTGCTAGTGGACAATGGTTTATCTATTATTTCTTTAAACCACCAATAAGAAACACTATGTAATTATACAAAAATCAATGCAATAAATGTTCAAATTGACATATCGAATGGAGCTTATAATATGACAAAATGTTAAAATGCCACATCAGTCGTTAAATTTCAAATTAGTGTTTGAAATTTAACATCTCCATTGAAGACGGTCTAAGGGAAAAGAAATAACACTATTGATACCAAGTAGTTTACCAAATTTTTCTTACCAAATAATATGGCACATGATGTAGAGATCCATATTATATGCCACATCATTTATTGTAATTATTCTCTTTAATTAAAAAATTTTATTCAATTTAATTGTGTATATTATTCTCTTCCACCCCACCACTGTGGCTCGTAAACACCACAGCCACCGCCCAATCTCTCGTCTATTGCCGTCCATCCCAATTTTACAATGATGGATCTACGAGGGTTAAGATCCAAGAAATTAAGAAGGGGCCAAAAACATTGATTTACAATACAAAATCTGTGACCCTTCTGCATTGTAGGCAAAATTTATATAACGAATTGCAACCCTTTCATCTTTTGCAATTAAATTGACCAGGCTTCTATAGGTGAGTATGAGTTGGAGGGGAGAGAGAGGGGTGGTGGCGTAGGTATAGTGAAGGGGCTGTTTTTTTTTTTCTTAAACCAAAGGAAGGAGTTTGTTGGGGAAGAGGAAAAGATTAGAGGTCGGCAGCAGGAGGCGGCAGGGGAGTTGTGAAGTTGGGGTTGGAGGGGAGACCAACGGGTTGTCAAAGGTAGGGTTAGGTGCAATTTTATTTGATTAATAAATTATGAAAATAAAGTATTAATTAAATGAATGATGTGGCATATGATATGAATTTCCATATCAGCTGCCACATCACTTGGTAAGAAAATTTTGGTAAATTACTTGGTACCAATAATTTTATTGAAAGAAAAAACATTTTCATGTTGTCAAAGAAAGAAAAACATGTAAATAAGAAAAGATAGAGAAGTGAAATACAAAACATGTGTTTTGTTTTTGTCAAATAACATTTTTTTTCCATAACAAGAATCTATGAAGCACAATGGGAACAATGAAATGATACAATACGAAACGGCAATTCCTCAAATCTAAAAAAAGATCGAATTTGAAATCCAAAGGAAATAATACACATTCAAGTTCAAATTTGAAGAAAATGTGAATGCTAAGGTATGAAATTAGTTAATAATCCAAAATAACTTGCCAAAATTCTTCTCCACATGAAGTTTCGGATTGTTTCCGTAATATTTTCTCTCCTATACGTGATTCGAGAAGTTTCGCCATGTTTCATTCTCGAAACATTTCCGAAATATTTCCAAAATGCAAAACGCTTGGTGATTGGAGTTTTGATGCTTCATAGACAAGAATAAATAATTTTACACACTCGCATGACAATCTTTATTGTTTAGCACTTGATGTCCCGTTTCTAGTTTACAATTAGAAAAAAAAAGACCTAAAAGTACAGTTTTCATCAACTCTGGTGTGCACATTTTCCTTTTGTCAAAGAAAGAAAACTATACTCTAATCCAAAACAACTGACTTAAGTTATGCCAAAGTATCAAACTCAAACACAGGCTACGGCCAACCAGAAGTGACCCAACTCCAAGTGTTCAAACCTTGCGGCTATTATTTCTATGCCCTCCTCCTTCCTCTTCTGTCCCATTCTCTTACTATAAAGCTCAGAAGTCCACTTCCATATTCTTCTCAATCCAAACCTTCCCCTTCTCTTTTTATTTTTTCTCCACTTCCAGTCTGAGTTTGCTTCTTGTGTTCCCTTTTGTGTGGAGAGAAGATGAGTGATTTGAGGTCTAAATTCTTGGAGGTCTACTCTGTTTTGAAATCTGAGCTTCTCAATGACCCTGCTTTCGAATTCACCGACGTTTCTCGCCAATGGGTCGATCGGGTATTTCCATCTTTCTCTCTGTGTGTTTCGTTTCTGATTCATTTTCCAATACATGCCAATGGCTTCGAAAGATCGGATTACTATTGAGAGATTGATATTTTGTCAATGCTGGTGTTACTGTTGCATTAACATTGATTTCTGTGATTTTGATTTTGGTGTGTGTGAGTTTTGAGTTTTTCTTGGGTTTTCGATTCGAATCATGTTCAACTTTGGTGAATCTTTGATGGGCTGTTTTTTTTTTCCGACTCAGATTGGTAAGATTCAGTTGTATTATTATGAGAACATTGGTGCTGAGGTTATTGGGTAGTTTACACCTTGTGACCATGATTTTGTTCAGATTCAAGATATGGTTTCTTGTTTCCTTGCAAAATTTATCTGCCTTTCTATATGATTTGTACATCTTGAAGGCGCAGGCACAATAGCATCACACATCTGTAATAAGCCCGTGTATAGATTTCATATGTGTATGTTTGTGTGTCCATTTGTCTACTAATCTTGGCTGATAGTTGTCATTGTGCTCCTATATATTGATTTAAACCCCGATTTTCTTCCCTACAATGGCAAAGTTTTATTCTTAGCCTTGATGCTGCTCTCAAATATTTTAGTTCCCATTTCATGCTGATGTTTCTGCTTCCTAATTGATTCTATTTTTTTCCGTATTGTTGCAGATGCTGGACTACAATGTGCCTGGAGGAAAGCTGAACCGAGGTTTATCCGTTATTGACAGCCTGCAATTACTTAAGGAAGGAAGGGAGCTGACTGAAGCTGAGATCTTTCAGGCATCAGCACTTGGTTGGTGTATTGAATGGGTATGGCTAAACAATGGGTCGTGCCACTTTTCTTTCACTTCTCCCCTCCCCCAATGGTTATCATAGATAGGCTCTACATTGCTTGCAATAGATTTCTGACCCTGAGTTTTGTTCATTTGTGAAGCTTCAAGCATATTTTCTTGTTCTTGATGATATCATGGATAGCTCTCATACACGTAGGGGTCAGCCCTGCTGGTTCAGACTACCAAAGGTATGACCCTCTAACACAAGTCTTTTTTTTTCCTTTCGCAGTTGCAGAGTTCTCTTTATAATCGGTTTTAAAATTTTAACATGCATAATGCTTTCTAGATTGGCATGATTGCTGTGAATGATGGAATATTGCTTCGCAACCATATCCATAGAATTCTCAAAAATCACTTTAGGGGGAAGCCCTTCTATGTGGATCTGCTGGAGTTATTTAATGAGGTAGGACCATCTCCACATAGACGTACGTCAGGAACACTTAGTTCATTTCTGAAAACTTGTTTTTGATATGCAGGTGGAATTTCAAACAGCCCATGGACAGATGATAGATTTGATTACCACTCTTGAAGGAGAAAAAGATCTATCGAAATATTCATTGGCACTGTAAGTGAAAGCTGAGATGATTTGGAATCTATATAATTGTGTTTCAAAAAAATTTATTTACCTGTTGTGTGTATAATGCTCAAATGGTTGTGTAATCATGCAGTCATCGGCGCATTGTTCAGTACAAAACTGCATACTATTCATTTTACCTTCCAGTGAGTACAAATTCCTCTTTACACATTCACAGCTCATGGTTCTGAGATTTATTTTCATCTTTATGTTAAAAAATTCCTTTACTGGGTTAATTGTCAATTTGTCTTCTTGTTTGATTTTCTAATCCTTATAACTGAGAGAAGTTGGCTTCACTTCTCTCAAGTCCTAAATGACTCATTTGGTGTTTGAGTCTTGCTTATATCCTTGGCACTTTATCTTCTTAACCCCAAGGCCTTGTGAAATAGTAAAATTTACCCTTTTTATAGAAGCGCTATTTTTAGTTTATTCCAAAACATACTTGTTCCTGCCAGGATTTAGTGTAACTGGGTCTATGTACGCAGGTAGCATGTGCGTTGGTAATGTCTGGTGAGAATCTTGAAAGCCATGAGGGTGTGAAGAATATTCTTGTTCACATGGGAACTTATTTCCAAGTTCAGGTAATAGTTAATCTCACCTAGAAGCCCTGTTATACAGTTGAAAAGCTGTGGGAACACCAGATATCTTTCTCAGAAATCAAGCTAGCGTGTATCTCTATTGCCCTTTTTCGGTTTCACTAATGATATGCTGATGTATTCTGTAGGATGATTATTTGGATTGCTTTGGTGATCCCAAAGTGATTGGAAAGGTTTGTTGATCTATATTCTACTTTCTTGTGGTCATTCAATTCCCTACAAGTTATGAGACGTCTTATTGTTTGTCATTTGAAATATTAGGTTGGGACAGATATTCAAGACTACAAGTGCTCATGGTTGGTCGTGAAAGCTTTAGAAATTGCGAATGAGGATCAAAAGAAAGTATTACATGTAAGCAAGAATCTGCAATTTCTACGTAGCATATGCTATGCCTCCAGTTTTATCTTTTTTTACCAAACTTTCTCTGTGTTTCTGTTATGTTACCAGGAGAACTATGGAAAAGATGATGAAACATGTATCGCTAAAGTAAAGGAGCTATACAAAGTCCTTAACATTGAGGTTATTCCACTTTTCATCTCTTGCTGCTTTACATTTTTTGGGTGGCAGTATAATTCTGGAGTTGGAATCAATCATATAGTGTTGACACTGTCTTTAACTTGGGGTTGTAGGGCCGTATTTCTGGAATATGAGAGCAGAAGCTACCAGGAACTTACTAAATCCATCGAAAACCATCCAAGTAAAGCGGTCCAGGCTGTATTGAAATCATTCTTGGCAAAGATATACAAGAGACAGAAGTAAATAAAGGAGCTAGGAAGCAGATATACGGAATCTCTAAGCTTTATCACTGCTTCCTTTCTAGTAAACGACGACAAAAAATTAGTAATAAAGGAACAGCTAACCCATCCATCCTCCGTTGGTTCTCCTCCGATTTCCTGCTTGGCTCTCTGTCGAAAAAACTGACCTGCTGGATTGCTCGGGCCAATATTTGCAAATTTTAGTGAATGTTTGAAACGTTGTATTTTGAAGTTCGTTTTGTATTTGATTCTGGTACTCTGTCCGCAAATGAATTTAGATTTATACAGAGATCATTCTTTTCCAGAAATGAATTTCGGACTATCAGCAAGAGATTACTTTCCTCATGCTTCAACCACCATTCATCGGGTATACATTAGTTATTTTCTTTCCTTCCCCACTTTCTCATTTTCCTTACAGAAATTCTCAGCTACTAACCACTTTGGTTAATTTGAGAATGGAGGGAGACTGCCTATTTTTAGGAATAACAATTTGGAGTTCTACTAATATAATTGACAATGGTACATCTAGCATAGAAATCTGTTATTCTCGGACATGTATGAGTTGGTTTTCATGGTTTAATTCATTGGAACAATAATAAAAAGAGTTGCCAAAAAATGGAAATTTAGTGGCTACAAATTTCTGATCAAAGAATTACCACAAATTTGCAACTGAAAAATAGGTGGTGGTTGAAACTTGAAATCAAGAATTCAGCTATTTGTGACTGCTGTCAAATTTGTTCATAGATCTAATTAAAAGATGTTTTGCGTCTTTCTTTAAGGAGTGGGTAGAAAGATAAATGTGAAGAGCCATCTTTCTCCATCTCCCCCTTCTCCATCCTTTCTCAAAGCCGGAGGTTGTTTTTGCTGCCAATTTGGGGAAGATTTTTCTGCCATTTTCCACAAAACTTCTCCAGGTTAACTACATAATTCTCTTGGTTAACACGTTTTCTGATATCTGACTTTTAGTTTGATTCTTTGTTTTCTTTGTCAACTTTCAAATTTTTGTATTGATATGACAGTATTATGTAATGGTTGAAATCCCGTCCTTCAATCACTTTCTGGTCTAATAAGAGGCTAAGAACTTGAGTACTACCTGTTCCTGCACATGCTTATTTACTTGGTTGTGTCCATATGTCTATGCAATGGTACACAAGTGACATTGTCCTCTTTCTTTTGTTAGTGGTAGCGAGCGCCCAAGTTCGAGATTAGTACCGTTCCAGTAATCTCACGAGAGAAATATCACTAGATCAATAACTAGTTGAATGTTAATGGTTGATGATGTTATTGTTGTTGCTAATTTGGTTGTTATTCTGTTGTGAAGTTTGACAGAAAAAATATGGATGAAAAGGTGGAGCAAAACTCGGGATCCCCAGGAAACATCAAGTGCAAGGGTCACAACCTAACAATACCGGAATTCAACATAGAAGATTTCAAGAAGCACTCAACAAATATGCTTGCTTCACCAACCTCAGGATCAAAAAGTGCTAGGTGGAAGAACTGCCTCTGCTCCCCCACCACTCATGCCGGCTCCTTCCGCTGCCGCCACCACCGAGTCTCGAGCTCAGGCTCCCTCAGCCGTGGCGGCTCCGTCGGCTCTAACCTCTCTGAGCTGGTGGCTCGCAAGTCTAGTAGTAGTAACCTTAATGGTACTGTCCCTGCTCAATGAGTCAATGAGTTGGTCCATGATCATATCCACTAGTTCAAGTTCTGTGAAGTGAACTTTTGGCAAAGGCATTGTTGGTTAGCTTCTCTCTAGATAAGAATAATTACCAACACAAAAATAAGATCATGGAGTTTGGGTATTAAGAAACTGAGGTGTGATCAGAGTGTTGTATTAATCTGCTAGTACAAATGGTGTCATGTAAGTTTGAACCCCATTTGGTAGAACTTTTGAGCTTGGAGTAGTATTGTCTTATTGTTTTAGTAATGGGAATTCGGAAATTGACATTATAGCAATCCATATAATTCTCTCTTAAGGAGTGGAAGTAGTATATAGTATGAACTCTGAAACTCCATCCATGGCATACCCTTCCACAGTTTCTTTTTCGATGAGACTGATTATTATTTAAGCTCGTTTCAAATACAAAATCTCAATTAACCGTGTAATTGAGTAATGACTACAATCACCAATATAAGAGTCTTTCTTTACAATGTCGGAAGCAACCTCATATTAGAATATCTCCTACCGTGTTCATTCCAATTATCTGCAATTAAGTGGGATGATGATTGACACCAGCTCCAAACCCTTTCTTACACGTCTTCATCAATTTCAAAACCTATTAATGTGGAAAAATGACAATGTAAGATCAATGTGTCAAATAAACATAAGGGATACAAATGCATGAAGCCCATAGAATGTCATATGTTCAAAAACCTATACCAGCTCCAAATATCATTGGGTTGTTGGGACCGAAATGGTTCACTAGATTAGTTGGGTTTACCCAGAAGCCCATACGTAAGTTATGGCCCAGCCCGATCAACTATATAGAGAGAGATAGAACTTACAGGATGCATGCATAAAAAACGACACCGCATACAAACTCCCGTTGCTCACCGCCTTCCTTTGGCGTTCACAGAGCCAAATCAACTCAGCCAAATCATCAAATTCTCCTTCATCTTTGGACCTGCAGACGATTAGGGTTAGGGTTTCGTTGCGGTATCCATAACCTTTCAAAGGGTTTTCGGGTTCTGGCGTTTCTCGACCCGTTGAGGTCCAAAGGAGGAGTCTTTATCGGGTAAGGAGATTGGGTTCTGTCGAATTCCACCTGAAAGTAATCAACTTTCGAATTTGAAATTGTTAATTTCAGCTTGAATTCATGAAACCAAGCAAAACCCATTAATTATTAGCTGTTTTTGATGTTGTTTTTGTTTATGTATTGAGTTAATAACTTGTGTGTTTGTGCTGTTTAGGTGACCTTCGTCGTGAAGATGGCGATTTTGAATGCTTCAAGTACGATTGTTAGCTCGCCTCTAATTCCAGCAGGTATTGAATCAGTTGCTAAAGTTTCAATAGTTTTTGGAAAAAAATAGATTATGTAATTTGCTTTACAGTAGTTGCATGATTGGAATACCTTTTTTTTTTTTTTTCTACCAAATTTATTGAAGCTGTGGATTTGATTTTTCTATCAATTAGACATTTTGCATTACTATGTTTGTGCTAGAGTTTTGTTTTATGGAAGGTTTGGGTTCGATGGTATTTTGTGGGTTTTGATTTTTATATCGATATTTGACTGTTGTGATATCTCGTTTTGTATGGTGAGAACAGTGGGTCAATGCCATAGGCAACTGAAGCTATCTAGCTGTGGACCAAAAATTGTTCGTGTTGATGGAAGAAGGGTACAGCATCGGATGGAACCGGTGGGGCTTGGTGCAGATTCTTCACTTCTTGAGAGAAGAAAACCAGTCGTCGGTTCTAGTCGAATGCAGTCTGCTTCTGTTATATGTGCTTCTGCTTTGGTTAGTTTGTTATTGCATATCTTGTATCATTTTTATCTGGTTTCCTTGCACTTATATGGTGATAGAGATTTCTCTGTAGCATAAAGGATTGTATCCTCTAGATCACTGTCACTAGCAATTCCAGGCCATTGTTTTTATGAAGTCATCTTTGAGTAGTTGTAGTTGACCTGTGAGAATCTGAACTCCGTAGCATAAGCTGATGCTTTCCCTTCTCATTTCTTTTTAAAATGTTTGTGAGTGGAGCGTGATTTCACTTAAGTAGCGTTTCTGGCTCATATTATGCCTGGACTCTGTAGTTGGGTTCTTTCTTTGAAAATGGACCTCTAACCTCACTTTGAGTCTATTGAGGACCAGAGAACAGAAAGAATTCTTGACTTTGCTCCTCTAATTTATAGGATGCCAGATGCGGTGCAGAGCAAACGCAGACTGTTACGCGCGAGGCTCCAACAATTACACATCTTCCTGGTAAGAGCAATTAGTTAATATAGCCATTTCTCGTTTTGTGAGTGTCTCTACAGAATCTAATTTGCGTTTCCTCTTATTCTATATAGCCTTTCTCGTCATTTGATGGAATTGTGCCTCTTGGAAACAATTTGTCCTTTTTTTGTTTGAGACCCTGAAATAATGCAATAAACCATCTAACGTTTTGAATGAAATTACAGGCAAGGAAAAGTCGCCATCACTTGATGATGGTGGAGATGGATTCCCTCCTAGAGATGATGGAGATGGTGGTGGTGGAGGTGGCGGCGGTGGAGGAAACTTTTCTGGAGGCTTCGCCTTCTTTGGATTTCTGCTTTTCCTAAGCTTCTTAAAGGATAAAGAAAATGAGGGCTCCTATAGGGAGAATAGGAGAAGGTGATGAAAGGGTTTGAGAGGTCATACTACGAAGATTCTGAATTGTATTTTTTCTGTAGTAGTGAATAAATATTAACTTCTATAATTACAAAAAGATCGGTTTGATGTACGCTTGCCTGCTTTTTTCTCACGAACTCAGAACAGGCTGAGTAATTTGAATGAATATCATGTGTTCCTACTTAAAAATTAGTATCCCTTTATGTTGAACTTTAGATACAAAACCATGGCAGCTATGAGAGCAAAACTTCAGATTACGTTCGCTCCCCCGCTAATTCGTATTTGTTTTGTATCCTTAAATGAAACATACGAAGCACTACGTTTTCCTATCCTAAATGAATTGAAACATACAACGCACGACGTTTTCCATACCCAATTGGGCAATAGTTCACGCTTCGTTCTGCTATGATGAAAATTTATCACATACATAGCAAAGGTATTAATCGATTGTAGCTTTTCTCTTTACCAGGTATCTAGTGTTTGTGATATAAATAAAAAAAACCACAAGCATACTCAATCTTCCGATAACTTTTGAGTGTAAGTTCATACTTCACACTGCCAAAAAGTAGTATTTGAAAGTTTCCTCTTTTGAAGAGTAAATGATCTCAGAAAAGTGCTTAAAACTGAACAAAAATCTGTCTTCTTAAAACTCTATGAACAATTTTTGGCTGCTCACTCTTGAGCAGCCAAGGCTGCTCAACTCCCCCATTTTCACACTTTCTCGCAAATTGTTTTTATGATCGGAACCGTTCACTTTATTCATTAACATGTCAAGATCATTCCTACAAAATTTCAATCAAAACGGAGATTATTTGGTTATCTAAATTTGTAAAACATATCAACGGTTCGTTTAATGCCTAATTATACCGTTCATATAGTTCATACAGTTAGATAACCAAACGATCTCCGTTTTGATTGAAATTTTGTAGGAATGATCTTGACATGTTAATGAATAAAGTGAACGGTTCCGATCATGAAAAAAATTTGTGAGAAAGTGTGAAAATGGGGGAGTTGAGCAGCCAAAAATTGTTCAAACTCTATCAACCTTTAGAAGAGTAAAAGGTTTGTTAAGGGAGTTTTTATCCACACCTAATATTTATTTCACCATATTCATTACAAATATAACTTATTAAGTTATTATTTTATCCTTATATAAAATTACTCTTAAAGACCAAGATGTAAAATAAAAGAGAAATTTTCTCACGAAATTCAACATCTCCAACAAAATCCTAGTCTACTTTTTCTTCAAGTTCAAACACCATTCACCACATAGTTCTCACGCCATATCTTGTGATGTTACCACCACACCACATCGAAACTTGAAAAGTGTGTTGGCTTCATATCTTATGAATTATCATGAGCTAATTCATAAATTTTTCGGTGATGAGTTGTTTTGTGTTTTTGCTATTACGTCTTGCTAGTTTGATGATGTTTTTGTGTCATGTTCATGAACCAACATAAATAAATCCATCTTGTTTTTAATTTTATTGTTAATTTGTATTATTAAATTAATTTGCATATGTTGGATTGGTGATGAATGTATAAAACAAGTTCAATCTTTAATTAAGGATTTTTTTGAAACATAAATGGGCACATGGAGAGAATTCAAATTAAAGTTTTGAGAAAATTAGATATGTTGAGATAAATGATGGATGTGAATATAATCTCCCTTTATTAAGATGTATTTAACAAACACAAGCGAATCGTGGCTCAAATCATTGAGAGCCACCTAAATTGATTTTACCATAGCCTTATTACAAAGTTAAAAAAAATAATAATAAGAACTTGTAAATAACCTTGAGACAAACTTGTCACAAAACTAATTTGGTCACAATATCATCACAAAACCAAATTTTGACAACTTTGTAACAATTTCACAAAATTGTCAATCACAAAATCAAATATTATCTCAACTTTGTTACAAAATCAAATTTTATCACAAAATTTTATCAGAATCATGTCACAAAACCAAATGAGTTTTTATCTAAAATAGGCCAACCAGCCTAAATCTATTCCAAAATAGGCAAGGGGCAGCGGGCTGTTCTTCAGTAGGCAAAATGCTACAGTAACTTTGTAATTAAACCCCTGGGGTTATAGGGCGGCCATAGTGCCTCATAGTGCACCCATAGTGCCTTATAGTCCCTCATAGTGAACCCATGGTGCCTCATAGTGCCTCATAGTCTTTCGAATACAGAATTATTATAATTCATCAACGCGTTCATAGTCCCTCATAGTGCATCCATAGTGCCTCATAGTCCCTAATAGTGCACCCATAGTGCCTCATAGTCCCTCTGCTTCTTCTCCGAACTCCACCGAAGACGTTTTCGTTTGCTGGTGGCAAACCGCTGGGAATTTGGGGTTGAAACTTTGGGGATATATTCTTGAGGTCGAGAGGGAACTTTTTGTAGTTGGGGTCGTCGTCAATTGGTAACCAAAAAATTTGGAACGGAGGGGGGTTTGTCGGAAGGTTTTTGGCAAAAAACAGATAAAAATGTTTTCGTTCGCCGGCGGCAAACCGCTTGGAATTTGGGGTTGAAACTTCGTGGGAGTGTGCTAGTGGATGTTGGGAAGCTAGTCCAGGTTTTCCGAACGGAGAAAGTGGCCGGAAAATTAGCGACGGCGGCGAGAACTCCGGCGGCTCAATTTTGCGTTTGGTTTCACCGGCGGCGTTCCACGCTGTCTTTGGCTCTGAAATTTTGGGGATATATTCTTGAGGTTGAGAGGGAACTTTTTGTAGTTCGGGTCGTCGTCGATCTATGGCTGGAAAAGAGAGAGCGAAGGGAGGTTTGTAGGACAGTTTTTGGCAAAAAACAGAGAAAAAAGTTTTCGTTTGCCGGCGGCAAATCGCTTGGGATTTGGGGTTGAAACTTCGTGGGAGTATACTCGGGGATGTTGGGAAGCTATTCCAGGTGGTTCCGAATGGAGAAAGTGGCTGGAAAATTAGCGACGGCGGCGAGAACGGAAAGAGGTTTGTCGGATGGTGGGCTTCTCCTCTGCCGTTTCTTCTCTGTAAAAATGGATTTGTGAAGGGACTTCTCCTTTGCAATTAGGCAATACTCTTGCCTATTTTTAGAATGAAATTAGCTGACCTAAACATTTTGGAATAAGATTTGGCCGGTTGGCCTATTTTAGATAAAAACCCAAACCAAATTTTGCCATAACTGAGGCGGGCCAAACTTTCCCATCACTGGATCCATTTGACGCGTTTATATTGTTGGGTTTTTATCTAAAATAGGCCAACCGGCCAAATCTTATTCCAAAATGTTTGGGTCAGCCAAATTCATTCTAAAAATAAGCAAGAGTATTGCCTAATTGCAAAGGAGAAGTCCCTTCACAAATCCATTTTTACAGAGAAGAAACGGCGGAGAAGAAGCCCACCATCCGACAAACCTCTTTTCGTTCTAGCCGTCGTCGCTAATTTTCCAGCCACTTTCTCCGTTTGGAACCACCTGGATAGCTTCCCAACATCCCCGAGTACACTCTCACGAAGTTTCAACCCCAAATCCCAAGCGGTTTGCCCCGGCGAACGAAAACTTTTTCTCTGTTTTTTTGCCAAAAACCGTCCGACAAACCTCCCTCCGTTCTCTCTTTTCTGGCCATAGATTGACGACGATCCGAACTACAAAAAGTTCCCTCTCAACCTCAAGAATATATCCCCAAAATTTCAGAGCCAAAGACAGCGTGGAACGCCGCCGGTGAAACCAAACGCAAAACGAGCCGCCGGAGTTCTCCCGCCGTCGCTAATTTTCCGGCCACTTTCTCCGTTCGAAAAACCTGGACTAGCTTCTCAACATCCACGAGCACACTCCCACGAAGTTTCAACCCCAAATTCCTAGCGGTTTGCCGCCAGCGAATGAAAACGTTTTGATTTGTTTTTTGCCAAAAACCGTCCGACAAATCTCCCTCCGTTCTACATTTTCCGGTCACCGATTGACGATGACCCCAACTACAAAAAGTTCCCTCTAGACCTCAATAATATATCCCCAAAGTTTCAACCCCAAATTCCCAGCGGTTTGCCACCAGCAAACGAAAACGTCTTCAGTGGAGTTCGGAGAAGAAGCAGAGGGACTATGATGCACTATAGGTGCACTATTAGGGACTATGAGGCACTATGGGTACACTATGAGGGACTATGAATGCGTTGATAAATTACAACGATTCTGTATTCGAAAGACTATGAGGCACTATAAGAGACTATGAGGCACTATGAGTGCACTATGAGGGACTATGGGGCACTATGAGTGCACTATGAGGCACTATGGCCGCACTATAACCCCAAGGATTTAATTGCAAAGTTACTATAGCATTTTGCCTCCTGAAGAACAGCGCTGCCTAGGCTGCCTATTTTGGAATAGATTTAGGCTGGTTGGCCTATTTTAGATAAAAACCCTATATTGTTTTCATTGTTGGGCCTACATTCTGCAGTGTTGGCCACTCTTTTTAGTTGGACCAAACTTACATCACTGTCCGTTTATAGGTCAACCTCTGGGATTTCATAGTCCATTCGTTTCATCAAGGGTGCATAGAGGAACATTCCTTCAGCAATATCAGAAGATACTAAACCTAAATTAGACCCTTTTTTTTGTTGAAAAAAGTGCCATAAACTGTTCTTTTACAGAAGAACGTCTGTGGTATGGTTAACCAGTCCCTGGAGTATACAACGTTAAAACAAAAAACTACAACAAAACCTATCTACTTTATAACTATCTCAAAATTCAAAGAGTGAAGATTCATTTTGTTGGTCTCGTCCATGTAGTTTCTGAGGTCACAGTATTTCCATAATAAACCTGCTTTGAGGATTCATCCCAGTAGACCTGAAAAAGTCCAAAAAACACCGAAAATAAAATATTGTACGACAAATCAACTTCACGTTGTCTAAGGCAGAGTAAATGTTCTTGATACGATGGAATGAAAAACAATCAGTCAATAATAAGCATATAATCAAGAACTAAAAAAATCAGTTAATAATAAGCATACACTCAAGAACTCAAGAAAATCCAAGACAAGATTGCACAGGAATTTGACATAAAAGATTGCTATTACATAAGTTCCTACTCATTCCAAGATCAACTTTAATAAGAGATTATGATAAGAAACCGGTTTGAAGCAGAAATCTTTCCTATTATAATATTTTCCTAGCAGTTAAATAATGTGCCCACTAAACATACCTGCCATCCGGAGGGGAGATCCCTTGAATGAACTGTCAAGTCAGGCTGATGGCCACCATCAGTAGGAGCCTCAGGTACCGGTGCTGGTGCTGTTTTTGCAGCTTCACGGGCAAGTTGAGATTTCCTTCGCTTTACCTTCTCACGCCTGTATGAAACATAACTATCGCATTACAACAAAGGTGATACGATGGTAAAAACTTGGAGAAAGTGACCAAGACACCTAACAGAATAGTGAAAATAATTTTGGAATTTAAAGAATTATTAGCATATATGCACTGTGGCTCAGCAGCTTAATAATTTCTTTTGAGAATGCATTAACATAATATTTTAGGTTAACCTACCAATCACCACCAAGAGGCTGAAAGTTTGCATTATCTTTGGCCTCTCCACTAGTTATTTGTTGAGCATACCATTCCTGCAACATAAGGAACATAAGACACCAGCGGCAGCCAAAACACAGTAACTTGCAGAAATGAAGTCCAGCGAACCTCTATTTCCCTTTGTCGCTTCCTCTCAAACAACTCATATGCATTTTCAGGTTCCTCCTCGTCTTCAAGCATCTCCTCTTTTGCTGCCTTCCACTGATTACATTTGACATAAAAATTAGGAGAGCCATAACTTTACAGGTGCAAGTAGGAATGTGGCAAATTAGACAAAGGCATACCTTGTCTACTAAACTAGAGACTTTCTTGTTAGACCTCAAGGAGGAAGCAACTGCAACTGTCCGCTTTTTAGTTCGTGGAACTGAATAAGAGAAAAGATAATAATGAGCAAGCCTACAATTTACATTTCACCGAAATACAGGTTTCACACCATGAGATTGGAATTCAAAAGGAGTACTTTCTGGTTTGTTGCATGCTTTAGTATATGTAATTATGTGTACCAAAGAGCAACAGAAGGAGAAAATAAGATACCAAAATCTATAATACATAATATGTGCAAGTGCTTTGTCCAAATAGGAATACCAAGTCTAAATATCAAATCAGGTATTCAAAATGTCATGAAAAGCATGTCATCTCATTTTATTAGGTCTTCTAAGGCTTTACCTTTAGATTGAACCTTAGTAACCACCGATGTGGAAGGAACTGATGTGGAAGGAACTGATGCTGCATTAGGAACCGAATCAGTTGATGTCACAGTAACGGTATTTTTCAATGAAGTAGTTGCGGGTGCTTGGATTGTGGCTGTGGTAGAAGGTGCCTCGACAGATCCCTCATTAGCCTCACTATCAACAGCAAGATTTACATTTGGCAATGAACCACTGCTCCCTGCTGCTGAATATGAGTTGATAGATTGAGTAGGATCAAATAGAAGGTTGTCATAGCTAAGAGGAGCAGACTCGCTGTGAAACTGCAAGGACTGTACACCATTGACTACAGGAGCAGCAGATCCAATTCCATCTTGAAGCCCATAATATGTGAGAGACTCGACAGGGCTGGCGGCAACCTGAGCAGTTTCAGTATACGTACTTGGAGCTGCACCATAGTAAAGTGGTGCATGGGCTATAGCAACTTGGCCTCCTTCAGGATGGCCATAAAAATTAGTGTTTGGGGCTTCAGTAACCGTTTGCCCATAATATCCAAAACTGGAATTTGGATAAGAGAAACTGTATTGCTCTGCATAAGGAAGTTGCCCAGTCTCAGGGAAAGATGACAGAGGAGGATGCGGGGGCTCAGATGGTGGGTCATCAGGTGGGGGTGGAGGAACCTGTTCATTATCAGGTGGTGGTGGGGGAATCCATTCCTCGTCTGGCGGAGGTGGGACAGTAAACATATTCTCTGACTCCAAACTAGGGTGTATTGGCTGCTCTACAGAAAATTCTTTGGCATTCAATGCATACGTATCTCCTGCAAAATTTGAATCTTCAATTTCCATATCCACATCCATGTCAACATCTTCCCCAGCAGAAAACTCATTCTTGGTAGTGGAGTCATCAGGAACAACCATCCCATTGTGCTCACTAGTGCCAGTCTCCCTGTTTCTCATTGGAGAGTCAATCGCAGAAGTTGGCTCAGCATTTACACCAGCAAGTTTAACTTCTTGATCTTTAGAGACTATTGCTATTGCATTTTCACCTTGAGTAACATGACAGTCATCAAAAGTTCTAAATCGGCCTGCTTCAATTTTACACTCCATGCTTTCCTGAAAACCATTTTCCCCCGGGGAGACAGATCGCTGAGTTGCCTCAACTCCATTCAATTGTACCGATTTAACAATCTTGGACATTTCACCATTAATAGCGCTCTCAAGCTGTTTAAGCTGTCTTTCAGAATGCAGCCAAAATGGAAGCAGAGATTGCCCATAAGATAAAAGAGCCTTAACATCTGAGAGTCTTATCTCAACTTCCAAAGTGTACTTTGAGATAAGGTTCAGATCTTGCAGCTGATCCTTCGACCTGACAAATATAGATTAAGTCATCATAATATCCATACAGAGCACGAACACCATGGAAAATATGCGAATATATCTAAAGAATGAGCAAATACAAAAACTTTAAACAGGAGGGTATGTATTCTGGGTGGGGGGGAGAAGGGCAAACATGGCGTACCCTTTCAGTGACTTCAATCTCTCTAATAAATCTTCACAATGTTTGGCAAGACGAGAGGAGAGATCAATCCTTGATTTATGATCTTCATTTGTCAAGGTAGCATGAGTAGCTTCATTACTGCATCCTTCATTAAACTGGTCCATTTGGCAACCATGCCCATACAATTCTATTCCATCAGGGACCATACTGGCATTTCGTACTATTGTTTCAGAGTTAGAGAATCCCTCTAATTTCGAACCAGCAACTAAGTCAAACTCTTGTGTACCAGCAGGAATATCATCTGTTTCTCCAGCGACAGTAGGATTTCTCTGATCATCACTTAACTTAGTTTCATGAGCCAAAACATCAGGCACTTCCCATGAAGTTTCCCCGGTTTCAGTATTCCAGTAATAGCAGCTATTGCTCTCTTCATGCAACACCATCTTCCAACCTGAACTGACATCTCCAATTACATGTGCACTAGAAGTTTCAGGAACTGGGATTTGTTCTGTGATATCAAATTCTTTACGTAAACCACTAGAGGCCAGATCATCATTTTGTTTTTTATCACTGTCCTCCATGTTCTGGTCACAATCTTGAGGACCAGAATTTGTATCCCCTCCCTGTTGCTTAACCTTCTGAGAAGCAAAATCTTTGTCAACATCGGTAACCAAATGCTGATGTGATTCACCAACCGAAATCTTAATCTGAAAGAAGCAAAGCATTTAGTAACGTGGAATACTAAAAAGACAGATTTTTTAGACGAAAAGAACTTACTTCCAGTACCTATATTGAAAATTATTGCTTGAAGTGATACCCCAATAAGTATCTCTAACAGTCAGAAACATGAATATTGAAATAGCGATTGTCACTGAAATGCACTGTCACTAGCTCCACATTGACAAGGATACAGGTTGGTATCATATTCTGTTGTAGTATAGTTAATATTTATGTACATAAAAAGAGTAGCCTGATGAGATATTTATATATTTAGTCACAGAACACAATAGCTACCGTGACATAGAAACATAATGAGTCGTAGACTAGAAGTTTAAGGAACATGTATTACCCTACAATATTGTAACTTTCCACTCACCAAGCTACTAAGAAACTAAGCTTCAGCTTGGTAAGGACAAAGGAAATCTAAAAAAGAAGAGATCCATTTAACTACCTCTGCATTAGTCTCCGGAGAGGAATATACTACAGCAGCATTGCTAAGTACTTGATTTGAGTCATTATCCGACTCGTCATCATCACTGTATTGGCCAAGTAACAGCAGTGGATTTTGTGTTTTCTGACCTGCAAACGTAATACTATTATGTCAAACACTAGGCAGTACATCATATTGTCTACTTAGTAACACCAACATATCAGCACCTAACAATCAAAAGGGCTGGAATATCTACGTAGACTGGAAACAAGAGCAACTAAGATTGGGGAGACAAAAATCTCTGTAAGAATGCAATGCTAAAAGTTGAAATGAGACGATTAGGATCTCTTCATTGCAACCACCTGTCAGACAAGGAAGAAGAATGTCAGCATGTACGAAGCACAACAAAGCCAGGACATACGAACCGACAGGAAACTTTCCGAGCTGAAATCTCCAAAGAGCATATCGAATGGTAGCGACGCATAGTTTCACTGTAGCAGGCCGGACCTGATCTGACAAAGAATGTTCTCAACAAGACAACAGCCACCCTACAGTCTGATAACAAAATCTCGGGGGGGCAAACAACATAACATGTCTTGCACATATAGTATCCATAATTCCACCGAACAACTTATAGTTGAGCCTCTACAAAGTCCTTTTTGAAGAAAACTGACGGAACCCACCTGAAGAAGATGGTGAACTGGGTAAGCCACCGCGGCCATTGGAACTTTTATCTCCTCCAAGTTCATCATTTTCAGCAGAGCCACCCAAATCTCCTATCATTTCAAACAAACTTGCTCAGTAACCAAAACCCCACAATCCAACGACCATAAAACCAAATATTCAACACCGTCTTTTCGTAAAAATTAATCCTTTAATCCTAAAAATTAAACTGTAACGACTTTTCAGGCCAAAATTAGGACGAACTAATCAGTAAACAGAACCTAATCGAATCAAAACCCTAGAAACATAAAACACAAACTAGTTAGGGTTCGTACCAGAGGGTTCCGCGAAAAGATCGAGCTTGACTCTGCGACCAGCGTTGGTTCTAGATGCTTGACGACGCTCTTTTCTCTTCCCCATGGATTAAACTCTGGGGGGGCGATTTTGATTATCAAACTCAATTACGAGCAGCTCAAGCTGCGATTGTAACCCTAATTTCAAAGCTTCAATTTTGGATTTGGGGATTTTTGGAGACTTCAAGTCGGTGGAGGTTTTGATTGATTTTCCAGATTAACAATTCTCAATTTTGAATTAAATATGTGGATCTTTTGGGCCTTTATGTCAACCCACAAAGCATTCAATTCCTAGGCCCAATGGGCTTTCATTAAAGCGCTTTTAATTGTGTTAGAAGCACTTCTACGAAATTTTAAAGAAAAAGGACAGCTAAAGTATCGGTTTATTGGCTAATTTAAAAAACAACACCTAATTACGCATTAGTACCCACTCTCTTTTTGTTCTTCGAAAGTTAGTGATGGAACCAACCTTTACCCAAATTTCAAAGCATTTTGTGGCCTAAAAACAATGAGGAGCATTTCCAAGTTATAATATGTTTCATGGATCGGAAACATGACTAGTATTTCATAACTTAATATACAAAATTAGTAACTGCTCAAGTCAAGTTGGTAAATCTTAACAACATGGAACAATGTTTCAATAACATATTTCACGATTAAACATGGTACGAAATAGCATGAAAAAAAAAAATAGAAGAAAAAATAGATGGGACTGAGACCATACATCAAAGATGAAATTATTGATAAAAAGGAACTCAATTTGGCTTGACCCAAAATCGTAGTTAGTACAAATGTGAAATCACATGATAGAATCAGAATGACACATAAACATCAAAATTCCCTATTATAAAGAGGGTCTAGAAGAATAGAAGCAAAGCAAGATATTGTAAATTATTAGCAGTTACAAAACCTTTTCAAAAGTAAAAATGATTGCTAAAATATTTTTCCCTTTTTCCAATCAAAATAATTAGCAACCAAAAATCAAACAACAAAGTACACCCCCCTCCAATAATTCACTAGCGGCGCATGGCAATCTTCCAATCCAACAACACCACCAACAAACCGACGTCGTTTTGCCACTCCCGCATCATAAAACACTCTTGTTTGCAGTTGGTTTCCAACAACACAAAGCGACCATCGTTTTTGTTTGCTCTTCTCTTCTCACATTTTCGCAACCGCCGTAAGAAGATTGGCCACGGCCACCGCGACCTCCGCCGCCGAGATCGGATAGCGCCGCCGCAGCGCGCCACTTGCTCCACCGCCGCGCCCCTCCGCTAACCTCTCCTCGAAGTAAAGTTTCTATCTTTATTATGTAATTCCCCAAATTTTGAATCTTTAGCTCTTCATTTTTCGATTGTCAGAATCTGTTTTCGATTTCATGGATTTTCTCGGCTGCCAAACAGATCGCTGAGCTCGTTCCATTTGTTATTGGGTGTTTTTAATTACGTTCGGTTTGTTGTGTTCAATGTTTGGATCTCGGATTCGGATTCTAAATCGATAATTGCTTGCTTAGTTTCAATTATTTTGTTTGATGATGTGAATTTTTGTTACTGGATATGAATAAGTGTGTAGGATTCAGGAGTTATGATTTTGTGTGTTCTGTAGTGACTTTCTGTGAATTCTAAGTTTGGAATTTAGTGTGAAATTTCTTGCATTTATTGTTGTTCTCCGCTTGTCGAATCGATGCATTTTTTGTATCGGATTGCTTCTCAATTGCGTGATTTCGAGGAAACGAAATGACAATCTGGTTGTGTATAGCTAGCTCTAGCTGAATGAAAGTTGATACCTTTTGCTTCATTTTCATGGTTTAAAGTTTAAATTGTAGGTATGGGTTTTGTGGGTGGAACCTGATGCAGAATACTTATTGGGAATAATTAGATTGATTTCTTATTTCCAGTAGGTTTGGGATTACTTTCCAGTTCCTAGAATGATTAACATATTATGAACACCAGAGTTGTAATTCAGTAGAAGTAGACTTGGTTGATGAATGAAGATATCTGTTCTTGTAATATCTCTTCCTTCCTTGTCTTCTAACTCAAGTTTCTTACCTTCGTCTAGCTGTTTCGAATCCTCAGTATTGTTCTTCGGTCTACTTATTCTTCTATTTCTAATCTTTCAACCTCCTAATTACTTATATGTTCTGAACTCTTGTTACTTGGTTCTGCATCAGAATCATTGTGCTTGGTGCTCTTATTCAAATTCAGTTACTGAATTCATCTATCTGTTAAAACAGATATAGCTTGGGCTGCTCCAAATTCTTACGCATTTTGGAATCCCGGCGTGAGTTAGAAGAAGCAGGAAATGGTTAAAAGGTTGGTTCTGATATTTTATGCTATGAAATCTTTTCTTTTATAGAAAGAGATAGTTTCATGTTGTGTTCCTTTTTTATGTGAACCAGGTATGGAGTGTTTTGATCTGCAGAAAATATCATGTTGCAGTGCATAGACGGGTTTAAGCATTTATGTGCTTCCCTACTGAGGTGCTGTGATCTTGACTTGTACAAACAATCGAGGGGCTTAGAAGACCCTGAAATTTTAGCAAGGGAGACTGTGTGTATGCTATTTGACCGAAGACTTAGCCTTTTTTCCGTTTTTAACATGTTCATTTACCCACTACTTTGGTTCTCAAACTCAACAATAGATTCTCATCTACTGGAAATTTTTCTCTTATTTGATGCAGTCAGTGTGAGTGAAATAGAAGCACTCTATGAGCTATTTAAAAAGATCAGCAGTGCAGTGATTGATGACGGGTTGATTAACAAGGTTTGTATGATGAAAATGCTTGTCGGGTATACATGTGGGCTAGAATTGTATTATTCATACTGCAATACAGACAAATTTAGTTTTCCATCATATTCCTGGTCTATTTGCTATTTTGCAAAAATTCTGTACATTCCTTGGCTTTCTTTCAATTTGCTTGTTTTGTGCCGTTGTGTAGGAGGAGTTTCAACTGGCGTTATTCAAGACAAACAAGAAAGAGAGCTTGTTTGCTGATCGTGTACGTTTTTCTGTGAGATCATATCTTCATCAAACTTGTTGTAGTCTTATTCCATCAAATTGTGCATCTTAAGGCATCTGTTATGTCTTAAGTACATTGAATAAGGCACCACTTATATGTTTCTTGTTAATTGCAGGTGTTTGATTTGTTTGACACAAAGCACAATGGAATACTAGGCTTTGAAGAGTTTGCTCGAGCTCTCTCTGTCTTCCATCCTAATGCTCCAATTGACGATAAAATTGAATGTATGTTCTTTTTATAAATGTATTGATGATATGTTTCATCCTGATGTTATCAATCAGTTAAATTTTAATCACTGCTATGTTGTAGCATGTGAGCATGAGTACGAAATTAAAAGTTAATTCAGTATTAATCAATTATGCCTTTATCATTGTGTTTTTCTTTGGTAATTGACTTTACAATGTCAAATTCCAGTTTCGTTTCAATTATATGACCTCAAGCAGCAAGGCTTCATTGAAAGACAGGAGGTAATAATTTTGTTTGGGAAGCTTCTATCTGTTTCTTTCAAACTGTTTGCTTGTTCTTATTTGTGGTTCTGTATGTAGGTGAAGCAAATGGTAGTAGCTACCCTTGCAGAATCTGGCATGAATCTTTCAGACGATGTGATAGAAAGTATAATTGATAAGGTGTTTTCTCAACCCAACTTCAGTACTGGATGTTTCTGTTTCATGTTCCCCAATATATTGATTACATGGTGGAGTGCTTGATCTGTGTCACTGAAGTTAAATGAATTTTTGTTTCTCTTGTTTTGGAACTTTGTTTCAGACCTTTGAGGAAGCTGATACAAAGCATGATGGGAGG
Organism: Spiraea crenata; assembly: GCA_033992175.1. Taxonomy (NCBI): domain Eukaryota; kingdom Viridiplantae; phylum Streptophyta; class Magnoliopsida; order Rosales; family Rosaceae; genus Spiraea; species Spiraea crenata. The sequence continues at coordinate 1,987,358 of JAVBHV010000022.1, forward strand.
ATTGACAAGGAAGAGTGGAGAAGCCTTGTTTTGCGGCACCCATCCCTTCTTAAGAATATGACCCTTCAATACCTGAAGTAAGTTTTGAATACATTAATCATGTTCAGAGGCCTTGTCCTTACAAATGCCCTCAGTATATGCCTTCCTAGACCCAAACCAATTTTTCCTGCTCAATAGATTTTGTACCTCATCCTTTTTTCAACCAATGCTAGTGTTTCCTTCAAAGTTTTCATTCCATGGAATCATGTGATCCTAGACTTGTTATCAAGACATATGCTTTGGTTTTCATTTATCTGTGATGAAAAACTTGCAACCAATATTTTCTGAGGAAAACTTGAAAATGAATGAAATCCCCGTTTTCAAGCTTATGAGTACTAAGTTTCAGATTTTGTTTTAGCTCATTCTCATGGATAAACTGTATGTATGCTAAATTTATGAGTTCTGACCATGATCTGTTTTTGTCTTCTGAGCAGAGACATCACCACAACATTTCCGAGCTTTGTATTTCACTCGCAAGTGGACGACACCTGAAGTTAAGAATTCCAGTTTTAAGCTCCAAGAGACATCATTTTTTATTGTTGGTTTGCATGTTTCGCAACAATTTGGCCCCCTCATATGTAAAGGGGGCCAAGTAGAAAATTTTTACACCATCATATTCGTTATTTCTTTTTAATTTTTTGGGTGTGTAATTTATTCTCAACGACTGAAGTTGCTCTAGGAATATGTGGCTTCTTCTGATTTTGGTTGTTTATGACATTGAGTTTTATGGGAGATGAACCTAAAATTGTAGGCTGAAAACGATATGATTCTATTATTCATTGATTGTTTCCTAAAATATCTGTACTACTTGAAGCTGTCATTTTCTCTTGATCGCGCTTTCCCTTCTCTGTCGTTGTCAAATAGGTCATTGAGAATTGAAAGGTTTATGGTGGTTCATGTCGATGTGGAAAATAGTCAACAATGGAGGCTGGGTCCAGTCATGCGCTTGTAATGTAATGGTTTGGTCTTTTATGTATGGGATCATGTAATGAGTTGGAACAGTACGTAGTTCGAAATCATGTTGAGTTGTAATCATGCAACATTCAAAGTCATCTAAAGCAAAGCAGATTGATACATTGTGTTTGAAGCAAGTTCAACAAAATTGCAGCTTCTCCTCATCAAGACGGCAAGCGAAAGGAGCCGTGTCCCATTAACCAAAAAGATAAATGTTATTTGTATAGTGTTACTATCACCAATGGCATTCAAAAATGCAACCGGGCTACATGGATATCTCTGAACTTACAAAAACAAACGAAAATGATGCACGGTACCATTTCCGTTAGTGGTCCGTCGGATAAAGTAGTAATTTTTCACAATATCAATATAACCAAAGTCTCCTCTTGCAGAGCCGGTCAACTTCCCGGTGTCGTCTTCCCTTGGGTTGAGAGCAAGGAACAAAATTTTCATCAAAACTATAGAAATTTCCATCGAAACCGAAATTTTAATCCTTGGTGGTTGAGAGATGGTTTCTTAGTTAACAATGTTCAATTGCTACTGCGCTCTGATTGCACTCATTGCACTTTTTTTTCTGTAGCTCTGGATCCTCATCCACAATATTAACATACCCCATATGAATGAAACCATATGGATGTTTTAGTTGATTACAAAGTTACCCATTTGCTTATGCTCATTTCAATACCTAATGGCTTCAAAGTCCCATCATTGTCCTGATTGCGTAAGTTTTGGTGGAAGTTGTGTTTATGCGCCTCAAGTACGGCATCAACGCATCATGGTGGTCTAATATGAACAGCTCCTTGTTCTTGAGTGCCTATTTACAGAAAATGGTTTCAATAAGAGTAGATAACAAGATTACGAGACGGAAAATGAAACAAGTCAATTGTCCGACCTCATCTATGGTGAGTCCATTTAAGTAATGAGCTACGTGTTCTTGGGTTATTCGGCTTGTTCGATCACTGTATAAGTTCGGTTCTAGCTTGCTTGTAGTAGGTGGAAACTCCTGCCTGCAGTCTATTCAGAAACGGTAACGGTTGAGGATGAGATCTATTTTTCTTTAAAACAAACGTAGAGAATAGAGTACTGAAGCTTAATATTACTTGGCGACGACGTATGGCAACGGGAGTCACTCCAGCCAGCAATTCTCATGCAAACTCTTCATCATTTCTCCAAGCATACGTATCCTCTAAGACAAATCATTAATATACCTGTCGGTAAAAGAACAGCTATGTAACGAGATAAATAGAATGGAAGATCTTACATTCAAACCCTTATTCTACCAAGAAGAATAAAAATGTCATTACGAAGATGATCTTAGCAGTAGAAAGTATTATATACCTTTGATCACTTCAGGTACTGGGAATTGGAGGAATTTTTCACCATCAGTTCGAAAAAGTGCCTTGATCATCTCGACAGGGTCGGCGATATGTTTCAGTAAGCTCCGGGGCAACTGTACTCCTTCATAGAGCTCAAGTAAATCCTTCGTGTCGTCAAAATCGTTTTGGCTACCAACAAAGTAGACCTGCTACAACAGGTTTAAGCTATTGAGCTATGGATTTTAGGGAATAAGCAAGCAAATCTGACATCATTAAGGGACTAAATCGTTCATCTCGTGGAACATATGCACTCAAGCTCTCAGAGTTAGGATCTTTAGATAACTCAGCATACTGTCAATGAAAACCTTTCCCTTGGGATGAGTCAACGCACACTCCCCTGCCGTTAATGGAGTGAGATCGTCCTGTCATGACGACTTGTTAGGTGCAGAAGCCACAATCAATGGTTGAGATCGTCCTGCATCAGTCGTGCACAGGAAACCAGTAAAAAAAATACCATAGCCATAGGCAGCAAGACTGGTCTGCCATTAACTGATTTGGCATGATCTCTGGATTATCGATCATTGCTGCAAAAACTGCGCTCGTATGAGCTCCATTTCTTCTGCTCCCAAAGTCTTCAACAGCACAGCTTCGCCGGATTGTAAAGAAAACAACCAGGTATCGGTTGGCGATGTTGAAGCCGGAGAGGTGACCCACCGCCGTTTTGAACGACGGACGGAACTGCGAGAAAGTCGAGGAAAACGCGCTGGGGGATTCATTTCAAACAATGAAAAAAAGCCCGAAGAAAAAGACGTGGGCCCATTAAGTAAATGGGCTTCAGTGGGCTTTTATCCCTTTGGTTATTGGGTTTTTATCTAAAATAGGCCAACCGGCCTCAATCTATTCTAAAATCTACGGGTAGCAAAATTTGTTCCGAAAATAGGCATAAGGATTGCCTAATTGCAAAGGAGAAGTCCCTCCACCATCCGACAAACCTCTTTCCGTTCTCGCCGCCGTCGCTAATTTTCCAGCCACTTTCTCCGTTCGGAACCACCTGGAATAGCTTCCCAACAACCCCGAGTACACTCCCACAAAGTTTCAACCCCAAATCCCAAGCGGTTTGCCGCCGGCGAACTAAAACTTTTTTCTCTGTTTTTTGCCAAAAAACCGTCCGACAAACTTCCCTCCGTTCTCTCTTTTCCGGCCATAGATCGACGACGACCCGAACTACAAAAAGTTCCCTCTCAACCTCAAGAATATATCCCCAAAATTTCAGAGCCAAAGACAGCGTAGAATGCCGCCGGTGAAACCAAACGCAAAACTGAGCTGCCGGAGTTCTCGCCGCCGTCACTAATTTTCCGGCCACTTTCTCCGTTCGAAAAACCTGGACTAGCTTCCCAACATCCACGCGCACACTCCCACGAAATTTCAACCCCAAATTCCAAGCGGTTTGCCGCCGGCGAACCAAAACGTTTTGATCTGTATTTGCCAAAAACTGTCCGACAAACCTCCCTCCGTTCTACGTTTGCTGGTCACCGATTGACGACGACCCCAACTACAAAAAGTTCCCTCTCGACCTAAAGAATATATCCCCAAAGTTTCAACCCTAAATTCCCAGCGGTTTGCCACCAACAAATGAAAACGTCTTCGATGGAGTTCGGAGAAGAAGCAGAGGGACTATAAGGCACTATGGGTGCACTATTAGGGACTATGAGGCACTATGGGTGCACTATGAAGGACTATGAATGCGTTGATGAATTACAACGATTCTGTATTCGAAAGACTATGAGGCACTATGAGGGACTAAAAGGCACTATAGGTGCACTATGAGAGACTATGAGGCACTATGGCCGCACTATAACCCCAGGGATTTAATTGTAAAGTTACTGTAGCATTTTGCCTACTGAAGAACAGCCCGCTGCCCCATGGCTATTTTGGAATAGATTTAGGCCGGTTGGCCTATTTTAGATAAAAACCCTTGGTTATTTAAGTTGTTACCAAACATCTCCCGTCGCAAAAAGTTATTCGTTACCAAATACTCAGTCGGCGCCAAAACACCACGTGGAGGCCTCGATTAAAAATCGGACGGCTCAAGATGAGTCAATGATGTTGTGGTCCACAGATTTAAACGAATCGAGAGTGCCAGTGCAGAACTAGAACAGTCGTCATTTCCAGCAGCGTTTTTCTGGGTTTTTAAAGCTCTCCGTTTTGTTAGGCACCATTTTTGTTTGTCTTTGCAAAGTTCAAGTACTGAATCGATGAAAACCCAGTATCACACAATTTGTTTAATGCAAACTTTTAACATTCAGATACTACATAGTCCGTTTGCATTAAATTTGAATAGTATTCATGATTATCAAAAATTTTGGTTCTTGGCTCGTATAGTAACACTTCAACAAGGCCATAAAAATACGTCACGTTTGGTGGCTCGTACAAAACGATACTGAGTCCAAAGCCAACTATCAAATTTCCAGAACACTTGAACCTTTAACTTCAAACAATAGAGGCTTAATCGCCAAACCTTTTCCATCCAATCTTTCAGCTCCAAGAATGAAGAAGCCTTCATCTCCACCGATCAAGATTGAAAACAGCAATAATCCAAATAGATGAATTTTTCAGCTTTAAGAAAAGCTTCTCTACGACAAGTATGACGCGAAGAGAAACCATTGAACAAAGAGAACTGAAAGACCAATAATCCAGAAAGAACTAAACTCGCTGACGGATTAAAGACTAAGAAAAAGTAGATTAAGACAGAAATTGGAGAAATTGTTCCAAATGCATTAAAGTAAATATAATATCCGATGGCAAAAAACAGCAGTAAACCATTCCAAAAATATCCAAATTAAACTAAAGCGAAAAAAGTAAATATAAAATCACTACTACTTGAACTTGGGTCGGAAAAAGTACTACTGCTGGGACTGGTTCAGCTGCATCACTTAATCGACCTCCTCCATCTTACTGCCCTCAGCATCAGCATCGACATCCTCCAGTGGGGGCATGTCAGCATCGCCCTCAACGGCATCATCATCAATGCTCAATCCGAGCTTCAACATTCTGTGGATCCTGTTGCCGAAGGTGTTGGGATCATCAAGGCTGAACCCGGAGGTGAGAAGGGCAGTCTCGAACAGGAGAAGGACGAGGTCCTTCACTGACTTGTCGTTCTTGTCTGCATCAGCCCTCTTTCTAAGCTCCTCCATGATGGGGTTCTCTGGGTTGATCTCCATGGTCTTCTTGCTCGACATGTAACCAGCCATGCTGTTATCCCTCAAGGCCTGGGCCTTCATGATTCTTTCCATGTTTGCAGTCCAGCCATACTCGCCAGTGACCAAACAGCAGGGAGAGTCGACAACGCGGTCAGACACCACAACCTTCTCAACTCTGTCGCCCAGTACATCCTTAACAACCTTGCAGAGTCCCTCAAACTTCTCCTTCAACTCTTCCTTCTTCTTAGCCTCATCTTCGGTCTCGTCAAGCTTCAAACCTTCCTTGGTAGCAGAGACAAGCTTCTTGCCCTCGAATTCCTTGAGCTGACCAACAGCATACTCATCAATAGCATCAACCATGTAAAGGACTTCCAAGCCCCTCTTCTTCAGCTTCTCGAGGAAAGGTGAGTTCTCAACAGCCTTCTTGCTTTCACCTGTGATGTAGTAGATGTCATTCTGGCCCTCCTTCATCCTGGTGACGTAGTCCTTCAAACTGGTCATCTCATCACCACTCTTGGTAGAGTGGTATCTCAGCAACTCAGCAAGCTTGGTCTTGTTGGTGGAGTCCTCATGGATTCCAAGCTTTAGGTTCTTAGAGAAGGACTCGTAGAACTTGTTGTAATCTTCCTTGTTCTCAGCAATCTCTTGGAACATCTCAATGCATTTCTTAACCAAGTTCTTGCGGATGACCTTCAGGATCTTGTTCTGCTGCAACATCTCTCTTGAGATGTTAAGAGGAAGATCCTCAGAATCAACAATACCCTTAACAAAGCCAAGGTATTCAGGGATGAGCTCCTCACAGTTGTCCATGATGAAGACACGGCGGACATAGAGCTTGATGTTGTTGGGCTTCTTCCTTGTGTCAAACAGATCGAATGGAGCCCTCTTGGGAACAAAGAGGATGGCCTTGAACTCAAGCTGGCCCTCAACTGAAAAGTGCTTCACAGAAAGGTGCTCTTCCCAGTCGTTGGTAAGACTCTTGTAGAAGGCAGAATACTCTTCCTTAGTGATCTCCTCTGGCTTCCTCATCCAGATAGGCTTTTGCTTGTTCACCAAAGACCACTCATGAGAAATTTCCTGGATCTTCTTCTTTTTCTTCTCTTCCTTCTCTTTCTCTTCGTCAACCTCCTCTACCTTTCCTTCCTCATCTTCCTTCTTTTCTTCCTCATCCTCATCATCAGAAATCTCCTTCTCCGTGGTCTTCTCAATCCAAAGAGAGATTGGGTAGCTGATGAACTCAGAGTGCTTCTTGATCAAGTCCTTCAAACGGCGCTCTTCAAGGTACTCAAGCTGGTCCTCTTTGAGGTGCAGGACAATCTTGGTACCCCTGCCAAGGACCTCACCGGTGGTGTCCCTGGTAACGGTGAATGAGCCTCCAGCTTGGGACTCCCACACGTACTGCTCGTCATCATTGTGCTTGGTGGTGACAATAACCTTATCGGCAACAAGGTAAGCAGAGTAGAAACCAACACCAAACTGCCCAATCATGCTGACATCGGCACCAGCGGCCAAGGCTTCCATGAACTCCTTGGTTCCAGACCTTGCAATAGTACCAAGGTTGTTCACCAAATCTGACAACAGAAATAACAATCAATCAGTACAACCAATCAACCAACTGTAATTAACATCAACAACATATTCTACATTGCCAATCAACTTACCAGCTTTGGTCATCCCAATACCACTGTCAACAATGGTCAATGTGTTGCTAGCTTTGTCGGGGATGATGTGGATAAAGAGCTCGGGCTGCCCATCGAGCTTGCTCTTGTCAGTCAAGCTCTCGAATCGGATCTTGTCAAGAGCCTATAGAGAAAACATGACACAATCAGCGCATGTATTCCAAAGACACAAAAGAAACTCGGCAATCAAACTTTACCACAAGTAATAAGGCATCGAAATATAAACTAATTCAACACAATCAGCGCATGTATTCCAAAGACACAGAAGATACTCGGCAATCAACCTTTACAACAAGTAATAAGACATCGAAATATAAACTAATTCGACGCATGTATTCCAAAGACACAGAAGAAACTCGGCAATCAAACTTTGCCACAAGTAATAAGACATCAAAAAATAAACTAATTCACCTACATAACGAACTTTTCATCTAACATGAACGTCGATTACTACTACTAGACCATAACATATTTGCAGCAAATTGATCAAAACATAGCAATTTCTAATGGTAACAATCGAAAACCTAACATGAAATCATTAATCTGTAAAGCTAAACTATTTCTGAGTTCTATTTTAATTCGAATCAACCACAAACTACAGCATCAAAATCTACAAATTCAGATCCATCAACTAAAGCTAACCAAAATCAATCTCCGAATTCAAACTTCTCACAATCCAAACAAGAACATCAAGATACAAACACTAAACACTAAAAATACAGAGAAATCAGAAATCAATGGAGATTCAAAAGGGCGAGAAGACGTACATCGGAGGCATTACTGATGAGCTCACGGAGAAAGATCTCCTTGTTGCTGTAGAAGGTGTTGATGATCAAACTCAGGAGCTGGTTGATCTCGGCCTGGAAGGCAAACGTCTCAGCTTCCGCCATTGATTTCGATCTAGCGAATTTTACGGGTTTAATTCGAGAGATCTAGGGTTTGTGGCGTTCGAAGAAGACGACGACGACGAAGACGGAGAGGTAGTGAGAGTTTTCTGAGTCTTTGAGGAGTGATGGAGGCGTGGGTTTATATAGCGGGCGCGGGCTAGGGTTTCTAGATCCTTCTATTGCTCAATTTTAATTGGATTTTGATTTTTAATGCGATTTTTCGGGGGGGTTAGTTTCCCATACAGCGTGGGGAATTCCCCATTCTGTTGGACCTGCGCTGGTGTTGCGCCACGTGGGAGGATCTAGACGGTTCGTTAGGGGGTTTTGTGGGCCGTGATGTCCTTGTTGGTGACGGAAAAGAAGAAAAGAGGCCCAGGAAGGGAATCCAAAAGAAGTGAAAAGGGAAAGTAAGTTCATGTTTGGTGAAGACTGTCAAGTCTATTGAATTGTTCCTTGCTATTTCCTTTTCTTTTGGCCTTTCTTCTTATCTAAGAAAAGAATCATCAGGTAAATCATGAATTTAGAGACTGAAAACGCTGATAATCGAACAATTTCAATTAAGGTTATATTCTTCAGGTCCTGCTAGGTTTCTTTAAATGTTGAATTACGCAATATTATGCATGAAGTGAATCATATGTAAGTTGAAATCATCCAAAAGGAACATAAATAAAGATATTTGTAAGGTGTTGTAAACTTGTAAGTTGTAACCTCTAACCAAATATACTCTTTTATTCAGTAATTTAAAAATTAAATAATTCAAATTATAAAATTAGATTATCAAAATCTCTTTGATAACTAATCGTGTAACATATATTTACTTATCAAAAGGAATTGGAAACGAAATCAGAATAGGAAGTGGAATGAGGAAATAAGGATATGGAATGGGATAACGAAGTCCTCATTGGGCGTCAAATTCATCTATTGGAAGGGGAATCATTCACAAATTTGTGATGAGACCCATTATTTTTCCATTCCCACATACTTGAGTAAACAAATAAAAATAAACGTGTTTCATTTCCTTTTTTTTTTTGGTATGTAAATATGGCCATGGAGTTGTCACTTCTATGTGGGTCCAAAAGAATGGTCCATAAGAGTGTTCCGTGGACATTGGAACATAGAAGCAAAACTCTCCATATTTTCTCAAGCTTCTACCTTTTTTTTTTTTCCTTCCCAATTTATCAGTTTATCTTCAAATTCTTCGACCCCCATTTGGCAAATGGAAGCTCTCTCGTTTCAAAGCTTACTTAACAGAGCTCCAAGGTAAATTTCTCCTTTTAATTAATGAATTCATTCAAAAATGTAAATCAAGATTCTTGCTTTTCAAACTCATCTATTGTCTACCACGAAATAAATTTTTATTTTTTCTGTTTATGCATAGAAATGAGCTGAAAATGTAAACTTATAGTAATAGGGTTCTTAGATTGTAGCTGAAAGGCCAGTTTTTGACCACTTTAGACGAAACTGAGATAGCAAATTGCTTCCTGTTATTCTGATTGGAGCTCAATTGGCAAATTATAGCGTTCAAAAATTCTCATTTGATTATATTTTTATGTCATTTTTATGAAGTTTATTGATTATGTGAGTGTGGATAAACCCCAGTTATGTTGAAAAAGAGCAGCCCAAGAATAATGTGGCTGCTAAGAATTTGCACGAAAGATTTCGCTCGCCAACGGAGAAAAGATTACCTAGGAGGCTGCTTTTGCAGTTTATGGGATTCTGCCCAATCCTATCACATCCTGTTTTTGCTGCACCAATACCTGAGGTGAAGGAACTGGAAGTCATTCGGTAAGGTTTTGGAATTAAGCTTCGATTTTGGAGAAATGAAGACTGTTGTTGTTGAGGTTGTTTTCGGATAAATGAAAATATATGAGTCTCATAAGCAATTGTGGTTTGGGAATTGAAGCATGCAGGACGCTAAAGCTTCCCAGCGGTGTGAGGATTCAAGGTACAAAATTTAGAGTGTTCATAAGAGACTCCCATATGATGTTTGCTCAAGAAAGATTTTGGGGTATTTGATATGCTGAAATCGGTTAATTGTTCCATGGATATTCTCTTGCCTTTGGACAGTAAGAAATAAATTGGATGAATAATGTGCTGCTCAATGATTTCCAGTATTACCTATTGGCATCATTATTTTCCATATTCTGAATAATGATTGCTATAGTTATGTGATGTGGTATTTCCTTGAGTTATAGTTTGTCATTGAGCTCTAAGATGTTGAAACTGTTTAATGGTGTACATGGAATTAAGTTGCATTTGCAAGGGATAAAATGTCATACTTTGTTGTCCTAGCAAAAAGGGATCTTGAATGTGTATTATGGTTTGTTTTTCTATAGGGTTAACATTGATCTATGGTTTCCTACGTTGTAGAGGTTGTTGAAGGCCAGGGACCATCAGCCAACGAAGGAGATTTGGTTGAAATTAACTATGTATGCCGGCGCACTAATGGCTATTTTGTTCATAGGTAAACTCTCTAGATTATGTAGCATTATGATCAATGCTGAATTGATCAGCCCTCCGTCTTCAACCTTTCTGAATTGTAATGTTTTTTTGGTGTAGCACTGTTGATCAATTCAGTGGAGAAAGCACACCTGTGATACTCCCTTTGGATGAAAAGCAGGTTAGTTCTTAATTCATTTCAACACAGGAAGTCTTTAAGCCTTCCTTTCGATGACCATGCCACCAATGTTTACGTAATTGCTTATTCAGATTATACAAGGCTTGAAGGAGGTTCTAGTTGGCATGAGGATTGGCGGTATGCTATAAGGCTGTCATCTTAACAACTGCAGTATCTGCTTATATGCACTTTTGAACTCTTTATTAAATACTCTTTTTTATTAAGTACTCAAGTTTATGGTAAATGAATGATACAGCTTCTGAATGCCTTGCCCTGATTATCATACCTGGCTCCCTGTGTCTGTGTCTTGCATTTTCCTTTGTTTTTTCCATTATCCGGTACCAAATAGAAAATACTTTAAATTTCACTTCTTGGTTTTGGAACCTGATATTTCTAATATTGGTCGTCTGTCTAACATTTTTACTGCAATGTGAGAGTTAGAGTTGTCGAATATATAAACAGACTGGACAACATTACATTCTTTTTTGTTTTCTGGTATGAATCAAGCATGATGGTAATAGACAAGAGATCTTCCTTTTTGGGTTTTTCTCTCACTTGGATAAAACTCATGAAAAGTACTCGCATTGTGAAAGCTTACTTTGCTCTTTGCAGGAAAGAGGAGAGCATTGATACCTCCTTATGTGGGATACATCAATGAAAACTTGCAACCAATTCCTGAAGAGGTAAAACTTACCATTCATGATTCAAACTCTGAATTTCGTAGCCAACTAGATTTGTTTTGCTCTCCTTTTTTGCTTTCATTCATTTCGAAGTCCTTTACTGAAGAAAGAGTTTGTGTTGGCCAGTGACTAACATTACACTACACTTCTGGTTTTTCACTGCAGTTTGGACCTCGACGCAGCCTACTGTCTCATGTAAAGGAGCCTTTGATATTCGAGGTGCAGCTCTTGAAAGTACTATGAGTTTATCATCAATATATGTATCCAAACACTTGTACCAACATTCATTTTTGTAAGACTTCTCACCTGAATGATTTACGGGGATCTTGAAATATTATTGCACAAGCTGCATATTCAGTTCGAACCTTGTACTCATGAATGACTGCATCACATGTTCCTAGTTATTTCATTGTAAAGCGATGCTTGAATCGGTTTTTATCGTGATTGAATCGGTCCCAGACTTCCATCTTCTTGAAAATTCTAACAAATTAGATGCATTTCTTCTGGAAGCTTCTTTCATACCTTGTCAACAGATAATGTTAACTATTGCTACAAATTGGATGGTGCTAAAGTACTATCTTAAGCAAAACCTCAATGCCTAATCTAACTGACATTAGTTAAATAGAACACATGCATACCTCACATTATGACATGTTTACTTTCCTAAATAAGACTCAAATCAGTGTTGAAATTACCAGGCCATACAACATAGGAAATTACTACATTAAAATTCAAAATCCAATACCTTAACAACAGAGGATATTAATGCTATTATACGAGTAATTAATCTCGTATCACTAACTTTCCTGATTCATAACCTAACGTGTTCCACCAAGTCATTGGGCTTTTCCTTAACTCCTAAGCCTCTCTACTGCGACAACTATTCTCTCAGGCCACCACCAACTCCATCATCAACCCACGAAGACGTTTCGACAAAGAAACCCCAAAACCAAAACCAAAAAAAGAAACGTGCTTTTTTCCTCCTCCAATTTCCAATTTCAAATTCTCGGAAAAATCTCAGAAAAGTCGGCGACTTTCCGGCGAAGCAATGCAGAAGATGGCGCAGGAGTGGTTCCAGCAGAGCACCAGCGGCGTCGAGGGCTCGCAAAAGCCCGCATCGTCGTCTTCTTTGTTGGCGGATTGGAATTCCTACGCCGCTGCGCAATCGGCAGAGGAGAGCTCATCTTTAGGTCTCGGATTCGATCTCGAATCGGCGGTCCGTTCGGCCAATGATTCCGTCTCCGGAACTTTCAGTGTGTATGTTCATATCTGATCTCAAGAGTTCTCTTTGTTAAGTTTAAGATTTTTAGTACAGTGGAGTAATGAATGGATGAATTTGGTTGTGGGTTTTTGGTTTTGTGTGTTTTTAGGTGGATAAGTAAGTAAATCTGATCTTGGGTTGTTGATATTTTTGTATGTTAAGGTGATTTGGATGATGGGTTTTTGATGCTGTTGTTTATATGTAGGTGAATCTGATACTGAGGTTATGATGTTTTTGGAATTGTATTGAGGTGAATCGTATGTGGGGATTTTGGTTTTTAGTGGTTAAGGAGTTGGGGAGCTTGTTGAATACGCCGGTTTATCGTGAATCGGATATGGGGATGCTTGTTTCTTGTGATGGGCATTATGCATTATGCATGTGATAGATTTTCGTAATGTACATTTGATTTCTCTGCTTGATTATGTGATTAGTATTTGATTCAGTAAGATGTAATGGTATTGTATGTCAGGTGCCTTTTCATGGATTGTGTTTTTGTGTCTGCTGATCTAGGGTTAATGATTTTCTTCATATGATTGGACTTATTGAATTGAAGAAGTTACCTGTTCAATGAAGGTTTTTATAGTTAGTGATAGGAGCAAACCTGACCTGTGAATGGTCCTGGCCAAAGCATATGACGAAATGGAGAGGTTAGCTGAGAATAAAGTGGTTTGAGTTAGTATAACTTCTAGAGTAGAAATCTGTGCCTTCGGGTGGAGGATTAGAAGGAAGCTGTAAAATGAAAATTGAATTTTGAGTGGATGTCTCCCAGGCTTCTTAATTTCCACTCTTTCCACTCTTACACAAATCAAAGCTAGGTGATGGTCAAAACAAACATTTGTTTCAATATTGAGTTTGCTCATTGATCATGGGAAAAACCTATCCTATTAATGAGACTTATGGGCAATATCCAGAGTTGAGGAGGAAGGGAGTGCAATTTTTTTAATCATCTGTATGCATTTGTTATGAGCTGCCTACCAATGCTTAAGAGGACAAATTTGAGTCCAAAGCCATCCTGGATTGTTTTCATGTTTTTGAGTTACCTCAGAATGGATGTAATATGTAGTAAATGCAGCCTTTGTTCGATTTCATTAACACCTGTTATACCTGTTTAGGGTTTCGAAAGGAGTGAGAGACCTACCCGGGAACCTCCAGTCTGCCACTAGTACTGTCCCTTCAGGAAAAGCTCTCATGTACTTTGGTCTGTTTCTAGCAACTGGGGTGTTCTTTGTTTTCATCGCATTTACCATGTTCCTTCCTGTCATGGTGTTGATGCCTCAGAAGTTTGCCATCTGTTTTACACTTGGGTGTGCCTTTATAATTGGATCATTCTTTGCACTCAAGGGTCCACAGAACCAGTTTGCTCATATGATTCAAAAAGAGGTAACTCTTTCATATATGTACTCTGTTGTTTCTCAAACGTCTCCTCTCAGCTAATTTTTCATTTCTAATGCTGCACTCATTTTCTTCTTTTCGACAATGTCATGCAGAGACTTCCGTTTACACTTGGATTTTTAGGCACTATGTTTGGCACCCTGTATGTGTCTATGGTGCTCCACAGCTACATTCTCTCTGTACTCTTCTCGGTGTTACAGGTATCTTATTTCTTCTATCCTGCTTACTATAAGAGTTCTTTACTGCCTGGCTCGTAATGCTGCCTATTTATTCTCGTTTGATATCTCTGCTATGGATAGCTTATTTGTTCTAAATATATTATTCAAGATAAATAAGTATCCTATTAGACACTAAAACTTGTGTTCAAATGAAACTGTCAGGTTCTGGCACTTGCATACTATGCTGTTTCCTACTTTCCTGGTGGATCTGCGGGCATGAAGTTCCTATCTTCTGCCCTTACGTCTTCAATAATGAGATGTTTTGGGAGGTGAACCTCTTTTACCTTTATGTTGGTTGCCTTGTATATTTCTTACTTCAGATTTTTTGTCAGTGTAGTTGAAACTTTGGATTGTCTGATACACATTTCTGAGGTGAAACCATTATATCAAATTTGTTACCTGAGGAAACCATATTCCATGCCTTACATTTGGTTTGGATTCTGAAGCAGTTTGTCTTGAATCAATGATCCGCGCTGTATATACTTCAAGATGAGAAAACTAGTTCATTATAAATCTGCACTTTACATTTGTTCAGAGGCTACCTCAGGGTTTCACTCGAGTCTCGTATGGATACACATGACAACACCATTCTGTTTTTCGGGTTTTAGCCTTTTGGTTCTTACCGTGGCAACAACTGCATTCACAGCCCGTACAAAAGTAACCTTGCCGGTGGGGTGCAAAAGTATTCTAAGAGTCGATGCCCACTTACCAAGAGTGAGTCTTAATTTTTCTCAATGGTATTATTTCCGTCTTGATAAGGTAATGTAGTGAACAACATCTTCTGCAAGACGGGCAATTCCTCAGACACAAAGTGAGATGGATTTCCCTTGTTTTGACCCAGTTTATTTGGAAGTTGGGCTCTTTTTTTTGGTAAAGTAAATTGAATTAACAAAGGGGCCTTCCCCAAAAGCTACAACCTGGAACTAACTCCAGAACATAGCAAAAAGCAGCTAGCCACCAAGTCAGAAACCCACAAAGGGATACTAAAAGCCAAACCAACTAATAGGTAGACAGCATTGGAATGTTCCAACAATTTGCAGTGAGCATATTGGAGTGGGAAGGCTTAAATTTCAAGAGCAAAGATGACAACTGACCATCATAATAATGGACCGCAAGACCGGAGCAGGGGGTTTAGCTACACCACCAAAGATCCATTGGTTCCGTTCTATCCAGATGTAGTACACTGCGACTGCTAAAGAGTGCTTCCTAGTCACTGTAGACATTGTCTTCCCTTTCCATTCAGAAGCCCAAGAAGTGATGGAAGAAGGCCAAGGGGGATTGAGCCAGGGAATCCCACACTGAAATAAAACTTGACCCCAAACACCACTAGAAAAAGGGCAATCAAAGAAAAGAGGAGAGTGAGACTCCAAGGCACAATTACAAAGCACACATAGCCTATTAGGATGGTTCACAAATCGCCCCACTCTATCCAAGGTAGAAAGACGAACTTTAATCACCAACCATAGAATAAAACTCGCCCTGGGGATAGAAGCTCCTAACCGGACCAAATGATACCAAGGGACCTTCGGGCTCATAGGGACTAGAGTAGACAACATTGACACTGAGGAAAAAAATCTCGTTAGTACTGGCAGACCAGAGGAAAGAACTCCCAACACCCACCCCAGCACGAATGAAAGGACGAACCAAGAGCCAGCTCAAGAAGATTTTTGGTCGACCGCATCTATTCCAACCAACTGTTCAATTGTTTGTTTGATACTCAAAATTTCATAATTATCTCATTAATTCTATTGTTGTGAGATAGATAATCTCATTACTCCAACCACAAAACTCTGGGCTTAAGAAACAGCGCAGTCAACCGAACCTCAGGCCTCGGATAATAAAATCACACATAATTGCTCTAATATCACCAAACATAAGGCCATTTTTAGCAATAAAGGGGCTAAAAAGTTATATGGTTAAATTTTAATCACCTAAAAAATATTTTTTAAAAATTAGAATACCCTTCAATTTTATCATCTTTAGTGGTTGATGAGGGGTTTGCGTGTAGCCTTATCAAATATGGTGTGAGTACCACAAAAAAAAAAAAAAGGCTAAAAGGCTATCTAAAGGACTAAATGTAGCCATTACTCAAGCCATTTAGCCTTTTTGGTGACCCTTTAACCCTTTAACTACGTCATTGCCAAAGATGATATTTTACAGAAAAATTGAGTTAATAGTGTTTAATCTGCCCTAAATTTTATTGTTAGAGATGGTCTAATCTAAAGATGCAAAAGCACACAACGCGTTCGGGCCCATGGCACACAAATTTTGACTCTGTAAGAGTAGGTCTAGAATAGCTACAAGTTGTGCTTTAGGTAAAGGAAAGCAATAGTCTAGAGAGTCATTTGCCTCACTCTCCTCATTATCACTCATTTATACTAATGACCATGACATAAGATGTTTTAAAAGTAGTCTTCAAACACCAAAACCCAGGAATCCAGGAAAGATGAGGACAGCAAATTGTAACTTGGGGACAAGGATTTGACCTTTCATTTGGAGCTTATGCATTCTATAATGTTATGATTTTTTTGTTTTTTGTTGAAAATTGTTGAGAAATGAGAGAGAAGGGCCATCTTCTCCACTAAGTAAACACAAAGCAAAAAACAAAGAGGGTGATGGGGTTCAAAGATCAAATGGAATCATCAAAATATTAAGAAAGACCCAAAAAGGCTAAGCCAAGTTAGTGTTCAAATGGTGATTGATCTTTAATCAACTGCCTTATTACAGTATTCCTTGGGCAACCAATCTGACTAGGTAAAGGAAGTGAATTATGGACAGTCTATCTTAAGCCGACTATCACTTATGAAAGGACATCATATTAGAGAGTGCACGGTGGATTAGATCTCAATTAAAAACCACTTAGAAAGATGTTTAGTTGATTCATCGAGTCAATTCTTTTAGTGTTGAATTGCATATTTCTACCACAATTATGCATTCCCATCTTTTGACTGCTGAAAGCTAAAGGGATGGGTGGGTCTTTTTAGGATAGGTTACGTACTCCGTGCCTTATACATGGATTAGGAAAAAGACTTGCATTAATTTACTATTCATTTTTTGGATCAATTTAATGTTGCCACATAAGCATAACTTGCCACATGGCGATACCTGATTGGCCGAAATGTGAATAGTAAGTTCATACAAGTCTTTCTCATAGATTAGGCACATAAATTTAGTGTAATTAGCCATGAATTGGTGTAGGAAAACTATTTTCTGTTCCATGGTCACACGTACTGTACATTCACACAATGCTATGATTCACCAATATAACCAACGCTTTTCTTGAATTAGACAACCTAGTTTTTCTTCACTTAGACGGCCATAGACCATATAAATTTGATAAATGATATAATCTTTAGGCATGACAAATCTTGTCGAGTCGATAATAAATCTTAGTTGAAGATTAGAAAGTTTAGAATCATTAATAGCATGACACATAAGATTTATCAATAATTTTCTAGTTTTAGACGGCCGTAGACCTTATAGATTTGGTAGATGAGATCACCTATACAAATCTTGTTGGACACATAATAGACCTTACTGTTTTTAATTTTGAGATTATGGAAAATGTAAAGGATCGATCCAGCTTGCCAACTCCAGTCTCCATATCACGTGAGCCAAGAGCTACTGACAAAAAGTCTGTATGACAACTATCATGTAATAAACTATATTGATACTTCATATGTTATGTAAGTAGAAGTATAGGTGAGAAAGTGCATTTCAGACGTCAATTTTTTCGAAACGTCAATAACAACTCTGTTTTTTTTTTTTTTTTTTTTTTTGTGGATTTGCATTTTCATGGTAATGTTTATACATGATACACTAAAAGGTAACCCACTCTTCTTCCACATTAACATGTGGAACTCTCATGCTATAATCTAAACTGACAAAACAAATTCATAAATTGCACTAAGTGAAGGTTGTAACATGGCACCAGTATTTTAATAAACTAACCAGAAATAATGCAAGATCTTCACAAACTATAGGCTTAAAGTACCAAGAATAAAGACCATATATAACTATAAACTCTTTTTAATTTCTACTCTCTTTGCACCATGATAGCACTAATGAGATCATGTCATGTGCCTCTTTAGTATATGTTTGTTGCCATTAACCATTCACCAAAGATCTCAGATTGTTTATATATGGGATGGGATCTGAAATCTAAAAGAGATTGTGATTCCTCTTGATCCAACTCATATCCCATTTATATGAACTATTGTGGATTAGCTTTTTTCAGCCTATTGTGGCTCACTTGAGATGATCAGCTCACAACTCATATAAGACTGAATCTGAAATATCTATAAGCAGTTTTGTTGACTAAAACACTTCTGATACTGATAATCAATAAAAAAAAAAAACTTACAAATGCTTCATAATGAAAAAGAGAACTTGCCAATCTTCCTTTCTTTTTCAACCCACTATGCCAAATACTGTTTAGTGTAAAAGTGACCTCAGTTCCATTCGTGCAAATCAAATTTTATATCCTACAAAGAAAGCCTTTTATTTCTTGGAGAGGAGCCTTTGTGAGCTGCTTTTTCCCAAAAGAAACTAAGAAGAATGTGAAGTGGGATTGAAGGAGGGAGGGACCATTTCGTTTAATGTTTTGCTTGGCCATATACAAGAGTAAATAGTGTACTCTGCCTTCTTTCGATGTCACTTCTCAGTGTACATCTACATTTGGCTCATAGTATATCTATCAGATATGGGCGTACAAATTGGTATATCTATATTCAAGAATTAACAGAAATAACGATAAATTAATACATGTATTAGAATATGAATAAATTAATAAGACGTGCAGTAATATGATGATCAAGAAAACCTGTCGTTTTCATGAATGAATGTGAAGTACTTTTCATCTATGATGGCCTCATGGTACACTGCACAAGATGTTCATATTGTCCTTAGAATGAGTGAAACATAAAGGGTGGAGATTCAAAGTTTCCCATCTTCCTACAAATCAAGCACATTGGGGTCCATACCATATGGATGATTTGGTCCATGCATTGTGAGGTGTATAATAACTGGACAACTGAGTTCCAAAATACCACAAGTAAACAAACAGACAGCATAGTACAATGTACGGTTAAAATCCGGTAAGATCTCTTAACCAAGCTGAAGACCCAAGAATTACCATTTAAGTCATAATTTGTAAATGTTTGATTGCTATCATCTTGGAATCAGCTGACTCTTGACTAAAGCTGAATGCACTGAAATGACTGTATCAATTCTTCATCAAATTATTCTTCTTAAAGTCAGATGGATGTAAATAGTTGCACATCTACACACATAATCATCTGTTTGTACTGCTACTGCTGGGCTGCCAGTTGCCTCTATCATAAAAGTAGAATTTATCCCTGCAGAATTTGTTAACTAATTTATATAATAACAGAGACAAAGGAAACATATTACCACATTAATGCCAACAAACAAACATGTAAATAAAAAAGACACTTGTTTTATAACTCCAGATGGGACCCGTGACACAATAATGCTAATTGCAATGGCATGTGGGGATAACCCATCTGCATTATCTTATAAAAAATAATCTTAAGGACGAGAGATTTCATACATGAATTTGTTATTATGTATGAATTGTGTAAATTCAGTCATTTAAAATTAACATTATAGCATAAACTGAGATATAATAGCAAGTGTACGTAAGATCTCTCTTTTCAGCAACTTCGGTTAACATAACTTGATAATCTCTCTTTGTTTTGTTTAGGTGATATGATGTTGATTAGTAACTGATTAACAACTATGAGGTGGTGTGACTTTGTTCCTTCGAAATGAGGCCAGCATTCCTTTCTTTGTATTCTTTTAATCCTTTACAGCAAAGGCCACCCGACAGCATGACCAGATTTGCAGCTTAATAAAAAAACCCCAAAAAATTTCACATATTCCTCCACTTCCATGTGCACTTCACTTCTTCCCCAGATTCCACATTTCACTTCCTCCATATATACTAACCGCAAATAGATCTAAATCACTGCTTTTGAATAATTACTATATCTCCCATGCTCCCTCAAACAATACTGAGATGAGATTAGACCACATGACTTCATGTGTAGAGATAAATGCTCTTAATTATTTGTGATATAAGTATGACTGTCGAGGTAATTCTCTTAAATTACTTGAGTTACAAGCTCCTTTTTACTTAATTAAACTCAAGTTGACATTTCTGATCTTGTTATCCTTAACCCAAATGCTAGATTCATTTACTTTTTAACCTTTTACTGGTGGATATTTGGCGTAGTTATACAACAGAATTTGTTTCCTCAATTGAATTGGAACATAGTACTTAGCTTCTACAATCACCACAAACTTAATTTGCTGTAATTTAGCTGCTATGAAAGTCTCAAAGATATGGCTGGCTCAGCAATCTTATTGTCCACAAAAAACGATGGACCACAGATTTGGGGCCTGGTTTATTTAAGATATGCTGCTTTGCTGATTAACAATTTCAGAGCTAAACATTCAACAAAATCAATTTTTCTGGTTGGTTTGATCACTAGGCAATTATGAGAACGCTGGTTTCGCCCTTCACTGCTACATCAGTCCACTAAAATATGTCAGTGTTTTCTGTACAATTAGTAACTTGATAAAAGGGATGAAAACTATGGCCTAAAAAGAGGAAACAAGTTAGGATAACTGTCAAGATGATCAATAAAGAAGGGAATGGTTCTTTCATGGCATTCAGCAGAATAACAGAGAGAAGTCCATCTTGAGAGTAAAAACCAAAAACTTTCTGCTAATTTAAAGTTAAATCCACTCACATAAATTAATGAAACCAGAAATCCCATCTGCATCACCATCTCTAAAACTTACAAAACACAACCAATTACTATATTAATTAATAGAATAAAGAAGTTTTGCTCTTGGATCCAGATCTTCTACTTTTCTTCTATAAACAAAACATGGGGTTCCTCCCTCTACAATCCCAAAACAGATCACCTGCTCTCTTCTCTCAGCAATGCCTGCTGTTCTAAGGAATCTCTTGCTTTCTCCTAATATCTTCTGCATCACCTTACTTCTTTCGATAAACTCCCTCTTCTTTTATTCTTGTTACTCCATTGATGAACAAGGCCAAGCTCTTCTGAAATGGAAAAACAGCTTAAACAGTTCGACAGACGCTTTGAAGTCATGGAATCCTTCAGACACAAGTCCATGCAGCTGGTTCGGGGTGCGCTGCAGCTCAACCGGAGAAGTGGTGGAGATAACCTTGAAAGCATTGGATTTTCAAGGTCCATTGCCTTCAAATTTTCAGCCTCTCAAGTCCTTGAAGACCCTTGTCCTCTCTTCAACAAATCTCACTGGCTCGATTCCAAAAGAGTTTGGAGAGTATCTTGAGCTGAGTTTCATTGACCTCAGTGACAATTCACTCTCTGGTGAAATCCCAGAAGAAATATGCAGGCTCAACAAGCTGCAAACATTATCTCTCAATACGAATTTCTTCGAAGGAAAAATCCCTGTAGCCATTGGAAATCTTTCAAGTCTTGTGTATTTGACACTTTATGACAATCAGCTCAGTGGGGAAATTCCAAAAAGTATTGGAGAGCTAAAAAAGCTAGAAACTTTCAGAGCAGGAGGGAACAAAAATCTCAATGGTGAGATGCCTTGGGAGATTGGAAACTGCACCAACTTGGCCATGTTAGGCCTTGCTGAGACAAGCATTACCGGAAGTCTTCCTCCATCAATTGGAATGCTTAAACGAATCCAGACTATTGCCATATACACATCACTGCTGTCTGGTCCAATCCCCGAAGAGATTGGAAACTGCAGTGAGCTGCAGAATCTGTACTTGTACCAGAACTCCATCACCGGTCCAATCCCAAGACGGATTGGGGAGCTCAGCAAACTTCAGAGTCTATTGCTGTGGCAGAACAGCTTGGTGGGTTCAATCCCAGATGAGCTTGGAAGCTGCAGAGACCTCCTTGTGCTGGACTTATCAGAAAATCTGCTGACAGGTCAGACACCAAAAAGTCTTGGTGCGCTTTCTAAGCTTGAAGAACTTCAACTGAGTGTCAATCAGTTATCAGGTACTATTCCTTCTGAAATTGCAAACTGCAAGGATCTGACTCATTTGGAAGTGGACAACAATGACATTTCGGGGGAGATTCCTGCTCTCATTGGCAACCTGAAGAGCTTGACTCTATTTTTCGCCTGGAAAAATAGGCTAACAGGCAACATTCCTGAAAGTCTCTCAGAATGTCAGAATCTTCAGGCTCTTGATCTTTCTTACAACAACCTCTTTGGTTCAATACCAAGAAACATTTTTGGATTGAGAAATCTCACCAAGCTGCTTCTACTATCCAATGATTTATCTGGTTTTATACCTCCGGATATAGGAAACTGCACAAACTTGTACAGGTTGCGGTTAAATTATAACCGGCTCGCTGGTGCTATTCCATCAGAGGTTGGCAACTTGAAGAGCTTGAACTTTGTTGATTTGAGCAACAACCGCCTTGTCGGAGCAGTCCCTCCATCAATCTCAGGATGTCAGAACCTCGAGTTTCTTGATCTCCACTCAAATGGGATCACTGGTTCTGTCCCCGACGCTCTGCCTAAAAGCCTGCAGTTTGTTGACATCTCAGACAACAGGGTCAGTGGTCAGCTTCCTCACAGCATTGGATCATTAACCGAACTGACAAAACTCAATCTGGGGAAGAATCAAATTTCTGGCAGCATACCAGCGGAGATCCTTTCTTGCAGCAAACTCCAACTGCTAGACCTTGGCAGCAATGGCTTCTCAGGTGAAATTCCAAATCAACTTGGTCAAATTCCTTCACTTGAAATATCCCTCAATCTAAGCTGCAACCTATTTTCGGGTGAAATTCCTTCCCAATTCTCTGGTCTTACAAAGCTAGGAATCCTTGATCTTTCCCACAACAAGCTCTCTGGAAACTTAAACACTCTCACTAACCTTCAAAACCTTGTTACCCTCAATGTCTCCTTCAATGACTTATCTGGTGAACTGCCTAACACCCCATTCTTTCGAAAACTCCCTCTTAGTGACCTTACTGCGAACAAAGGTCTCTACATTGCTGGCGGGGTTGTAACTCCCGCTGATAGGATGGGATCAAGCCACAACAGATCAGTTATGAAGCTAATCACCTCCATTCTCATTAGCATCAGTGCAGTGCTTCTCCTGCTTGCAGTGTACACGCTACTGCGTACCCGCATGGCCAGCAACATCCTCGCAGAAGATGATCACTGGGAAATGACCTTCTATCAGAAGCTCGAATTCTCGATCGATGACATAGTCAAGAATTTGACTTCATCTAATGTGATTGGCACTGGAAGCTCTGGAGTTGTATACAGGGTGACAATTCCAAATGGAGATACACTAGCAGTGAAGAAGATGTGGTCATCAGAAGAGTCAGGAGCATTCAATTCTGAAATTCAGACACTAGGTTCAATTCGGCACAAGAATATCATCAGGCTCTTGGGATGGGGTTCAAACCCGAACCTGAAAATTTTGTTCTATGATTACCTTCCCAATGGAAGCTTGAGCTCACTGCTACATGGTGCTGGGAAGGGAGGAGCAGATTGGGAGGCCAGATATGATGTTGTTTTAGGTGTGGCGCATGCACTTGCCTACTTGCATCACGATTGTGTGCCTGCGATTTTGCATGGCGATGTGAAAGCGATGAACGTGTTGCTGGGACCTGGCTATGAGCCCTATCTAGCTGACTTTGGACTAGCTAGGATTGTGAATAGCAATGGTGATGATGATGTTTCTAAACAAAGTCAAAGGCCTCAATTAGCTGGTTCTTATGGATACATGGCTCCAGGTAATCTTTCTCTGACAAAAGTGTAATTAGTTCCTTGTTATCATACCAAATTATTGCCACTTAATCGCTGACTTCATCTGTTGTTTTTGGGTAACTTCAGAGCATGCATCAATGCAGAGTATCACAGAGAAGAGTGATGTGTACAGTTTTGGTGTGGTACTTTTAGAGGTACTAACAGGAAGGCATCCACTAGACCCAACTTTGCCTGGGGGTGCACATTTAGTTCAGTGGATTCGGGAGCACTTAGCAGCTAAGAAAGACCCTGTGGACATTCTAGATCAGAAGCTTAAGGGAAGATCTGATCCTACAATGCACGAAATGCTTCAGACACTAGCTGTTTCATTTTTGTGCGTCAGCACTCGTGCTGAGGAACGCCCGATGATGAAAGATGTCGTTGCAATGCTCAAGGAAATTCGACATGTCGATACTGCAAGGGGAGAACCAGAATTGACGAAGGGAGGAGGGTTGCAGTCAATACTGGCATCCCCTCCTGCTAGGAAAGCAGTTTCACAAGGCTCTTCTAACTGCTCCTTCGCTTTCTCTGAAGAATCAATGCAGTGAAGAAAGTAAAGGTCTCAATATGTGCATATATCTGGGGAATCAAAATCCCATAGAGCAACAGTTTTAGTGTATATTCAGTTTTCCATCATATGTGCTTTTGTAGCTTGAAATAATTAATATTACCCTACTAGTGGCTCGTTTAGGAGTGATTCTAGGAGTGCCGAGTGAGCCTTAAGAAAGAATATGGTCATTGGGGAAGAATGATAGCTTAACTGTCTTGTGGAGGAGTGAGAGTCAATGTAGGGGTATGTAGAGGAGTTTTAACAATGATTGGTATTTTTGGATTGATGTAATTAGAAGTTAATGCAAGGGAATGCGATTCCATTCCATGACATGTTTTCTTTTCAGCAATTCATTCAAAATTCACATGGTCCCCCACTCCACATCACATGAGCATGTGCTTATCTGAGAGTAAAAGTCTTTCCAGCAAAGCAATGAAACACTAATCTTGGATTAGAAGACTTGGAATGTCATAATCAACAAGCACATGCAGAGAAAAGCAGGACCATTATACCTGTGCACAGCTACATAATACACAAACCAGGCAAACTGTTCCATAACATTACAGTTGCACATGGATTTGCATCCACTTTTTGGGGCATACTGCAGAAAATTATGTTTAGAAGGTTTCCTGAGAGGTCCAAAAACAGCCCAAAGTATCGGGACAAATCTAACGGTTCTTAAAACAATAAAATTTTCTTCTCCTTTGTAGTTCATCAAAGTCATCACATGGTGAGTTGCTGTTGATTTCGAAGAAGACGTAAAATGAGCATAGACAACAGAAGAAGCACAGAAGAGAGATACACTTAACACCCATGCAAACTTGAGCTGGTTATCTTACTTTTCAGACCATTTAGAAGGTTCATTAGAGGTAATTGTTTCCAATAACAGCAATACGAACAACTAAACTTCATTGAGGTAAATTATTCCCAGTACATGAGTACACGGGGAATTTTCCGTTTTTAGCTAGATAATGATGTATCCTATCTAAATCGCTAAGTAGTGCCCACTTCTTGCTTGGCTTCTAGCTATGTTGTCATTAAGGTAGACTTCTTCCCACCTAAAGTAGGTGGCGCCAGAGTAGGCTAGCACAACATATGTCCTGAGTAG
Source organism: Spiraea crenata (assembly GCA_033992175.1). Classification (NCBI taxonomy): domain Eukaryota; kingdom Viridiplantae; phylum Streptophyta; class Magnoliopsida; order Rosales; family Rosaceae; genus Spiraea; species Spiraea crenata. The sequence goes on from JAVBHV010000022.1 coordinate 2,013,066, forward strand.
TTTTCTGGCCACAGCTGCGACATTATAGGCCCAAATCCTATCCACCCTACCCAGTTTACATTCCAGTTGATGATTTTGGACAATACCATTTTGTTCTTACATGGCACGAAAATGACAGATCCTCTTTGTGCTCTATGGTGGGTACTGAGATTCTAACTTCTTTAATATGAAGCCAATAACATCCCAGTTAAAACCACGATACTGCAGCCAATGTACAATCCTTGATTTTCTTTTCTCTCGAGGAACTTCCTGACCTCGAAGCCACTGCTTTGAGGTCTGAACAAATAATTGATCCATTGAGAGCTTTGACAGGCCATGAATCAACTCTTCATCTTCATCTAACTCTCCAACATCCTCAAAAACCAGTTTAACTGCCTTCTCAGCATCAAATTTACTCACTCCCTTAGTGAAAAGTGCCTGATCCAAAGATAATGCTTGATCATATACAACATCTCACCCTTGCTAATAACGAGCAAGATACTAGCAATTACTTTCCATACTTTCTTAAACAAGACCTTACTTTTGCGTAATATCAACAAGACAATCATTACCTACAATTATGAAGCTGCACTGCAGCAAGATGATAAATATGATATATCTCAGACCTCTAACATATTTCATACTGAAATAGGATTGCTTACTTGCTTTATACGCCTTGGCCCCCAACTTGAGGAAGACCATCTAGAACGAGAAAACGCTTCTGCATACAAGCTATCGTTGAGCAGGCCTCTACAATAAACTTGAAAGGTCAAACTCACAGAAGATGTGAAAAGATATGTTTCACTAATATATGAGTGAGTGGAATTTTCACTTAGGTAATGACAAAGTAATTCCAGGGCAAGTAAATAGTAGGAGTTTAGTTAACATGTGCAGTTGTGCACACACAAACACCAGTTGCAAGATCAATTATAAGAACCCGTCAATAACTCCTTCAAAGGAAACAGATGTCAGGAACTCAGGTAATTTCAAAGACCAAGGAAAAGAAATAAACGACAGACAGTATCCAGGTACTTAGAAAGCCCACGAATTTACCCATGGATTTTATAGATGTTTCATTATTTTACACCTCAAAAAGCATATACCCACTACTATCTTTCTGAATGGAAGGGTGTTTCCTCTATCATAAGTTCATTTCAGAAAGTTTCAACCTCTTATTGATAGTATCAGAGATTGGCAACAAAGATGGACATGATTAAAAGAAACAAAGCTATTTATCTACAGACCAGACTAAAGGTTGTCTACCATCTAAGTTTAAATAAAATTGGAATGCATGCATCCAGATTTCATTAATCCATTTTGCTTGATGTTTTTTTGAGTGGTAAATAAGGGAGTCATCATGTGCATTCTTAAAAAGATGGTTGTTTCCAGAGCAATGGCTGACCAGCATCCTATATGTATGGCATTCTTATAAGTAGAAAGTTACCTGCTAGTGAAGTCATTTATCACAGCCTCAATGGCATCTGGCGAAAAGTTCTTTGCAGATAATTTCTTCCTCAGTTCAACTTTTGTGAAGGCCCTACAAAGAAAATGAACTTCTTGAACAAATGTTTTCTTTAGTCACTAGAAAGTATCGTTATTTTCAAACTGCTAAACAATTGTAACTCACGGCATACAGGTGCTCAGAACCTCAAACTACTATGAATTCAAAAGGTGTCTGTGAAAGATCATATACCTCTATATATTTCTACTCTTAAATGAATTTCGCATCAAACATACATCAGAGCAGAGGCATGAGGTTGCAAAAATTCTAACCTGGCCGCAAGTAACTCTATTGCTGCTTTCTCAGCACCTTGCGTCTTACTAACTCGCGAAACATCTTGTTCATGATGGCTTTTCACTTGATGAATAATTGACTCTTCATACACAGCCTCAGGCTCTTCCATGAGTTCATTTCCTGCAGCCTGCGAAAGATGATCAATCTCATCTACCACCTCAGGAGATCCTGTAAATTTTGAAGCAAATAGAAATGAATTTCGTGCATAAACGAAGACCAGAACCAAACTTGACAACTAAACACACAATAACAGGAAGGGCATTCATAGATGTAATCATATACATTCCAATAGTTTGCTCAATTCACTTGAGATAAATTATTCCCATACCTTGCTGACCATCACTAAACAACGAGTTACTACATCGAATTTGATTCTGAATCCGAGGCTTCCCATAAAAGTCCCTATTTTTATGCACACTGTCTTTTCCACAATGTTTAACATTCCTCTTCAGTGCTTTCACACCCGAAAATTCAGCAACCTCTTTCTCTTCCAAACCCTTTGTCTGCTGAAAAACTTCCAATTTCTTAACTTTAGAAGATGCCTTCGGAATGTACCTAACCGGAACCGAAGAACTGGAATCTCTCTCTTGCAAGCATGTGATTGCACATTTCGTCCTAGCCCTACATATGACAAGAACTTGAGTTCAACTCAGTTCTAAGTCAAATTTTCTGTTTGGTTGCTGAAACCACATAGTAAAAGAACAAATGCAGCTCAATTTTTTTAACCAATTTGGGGTTTTTAGTAATTGAACTTCACATTGAACAAATTGAATCCAAAGTAAGCAGCTTTCTTTTCATTTCCTTCATTTTCTCGGGAACCAAGCACAGTAAAGGAAGGAAACATTCAAAAAGGTGCAGAATTTCTCACCAGGGCATGAGAAGCAATCGATGGGGGAACTCAATTTTGGTTTTGAAACAGAAGATTCCGGCGCGAATTGCCATGATTGTGATTTTCCAGCGGTGAAGAAGAATAGATAAACCCTAATTTGTATTTTGTATGGTTATTGGGTGGTGGGTTTAACAGACTCTTGGCGCCTTCATATGCGCAATGTACCAAAGTACCCTTGCTTGATATATGGAGATAGAGAGAGTGGGTGGGCTGTTGGCTTCCTCTGCTTTATATATAGGCTTCACAATGTCAGGCCCAAATTTCATTGACAAAAAAGGTATGGCAAGGCCATATTATGTGTTTAAAAGTAATAGATATTATAAGTAAGCGATTCACTGTTAAATACAAATTAACGGTGAAACTGAGTGATCTAAGAGCTTTGATTGAATTTAGAATGTGTATTATATGTAAACAACCCCAAACCACGTGCTTATGTCCTCCATCAGACTACTGAACTCAATAACAAGTAAAGAGGGAAGTTTTGAGTTCAATTGTCCGACAGAGAATACAGAGGCTGTGGTTTGGGGTTGTTTACATTAATACACTCTTCAAAATCAATCACAACCCTCATGTTGCTTAGTTTCACTACTAGTTTGTATTTATTAATGAATTTTTTACTTTAAGTCTTTACAATAGGCCCTTAGCATAGCTTTTGTGAGTTTCATTAGGGTTGGAATGCAGCCTAATGCAGGGGTGTCCGGCCCAAGTTCCATTTGGGCAAAGCGTAGCGGGGCAGCTTTGGTGCAATTGAAAATTGCAATGGCCATGTTCTTACAATTTAAATGTGAGATTGTTACTGCAATGTATCAAGAGGGAAGAAGGAAGATTGGTTCGAGGACATCTCAATGTCACCTCCCGATAATGGGGTCTGTGCAGATTGCAGGAACTCTAGTCCTCCTCAGAGATTCTTATTTATTCAAGAGCTCTAGTGCCCACAATGATGGCCCTCTCCCAATATCAAACTTTAGCACCACTTCTTGCTTCCGACAAAACTTTCAGTATTGAAACCTTTGTTTATGTGGTAATGTTGCGCTCTTGATTTAACTTCTTCCCTTTTGTTTACCTCAGCAGGATTGAGTTAGGGTTGTCATGTTCTAGATACAGTATGCTGTATACCAAGTTCATGGACAGTGAATCTGAAAGACGATATGATAACTTGCTACACAAGTCTCACTAAGTTTTCAAGCATAAACAACATGGCAAAACTCTGGTTGATGAGCCCGCTTTTCGTGAGCAATTATATTGACTGTAATCTCGATCTATACAATTCTAAGCTTGCCTGACTTAAAAACAAAAAAGCCAAGGCTTGTGCCTAAGCTTTTGGTTCCCGGTCAAAAAGGGGAGAAAGGGAAAGAAAACCCCAAACCCACGTTTGGGTGAAGGAGAAGGGGAAAAACAATCCCGGGCCCATGGAGAATTTGGTGGGTCCCATGAAAAAAAGGGTGGGAATGTTATTCCCTCCCCTCACATGGTATTGTGATTCCCATTCCGTGGGAGTCACAAAATTCCTTGTCTTTTACCATTTTACCCTTATAAAAAATTGCTATTTTATTTCGTATCCCAATACACATTCCCATCTATTTTCTCATTCCCATCCAACATAACCAAACAACGTAATGAATTTTTTTTTCCCATTCCCACCCTTTATTCCCAATAATCCTATTACCATCAATTTTATTCTCATTCCCATCAATCTGATTCTGTGAACCAAACGTTACCTAAGAGCATTTCCACCCTTTGCCTCAAGGCAAGAGGCAAAGGGCAAGGAATATTCCCAAAAAATAGGAACTATTCATAGTTGGCCCACCATAATAGTAATAGCCTTTCGTTTTTTGTTCCACCCGCAAAAGGCAAGAGCAAGGGCAATTACTATTCATTAATTATTTATTTATTTATTTTTTGAACCAAAAAAGATAGTTTAACCTAGAAATGTTTAATTGAATAAATTTGTTAGTTGAATAAATTTGTTAGTTGAAAACATTTGATAGTTGAATAATATAACAGTAAAAAATTTCCGTTGGCAAACAGTAAAAATAACAGTAGAATAGTAAAAAAAAAAAGTAACAGTACAACAGTAAAAAAAAAAAGTAAAAGTGAAACAGTAAAAAGGCCGACAGGCCTCTGCTCCCACGCGCCCAGTTGGCGCGTCCCACCCACGCGCCTGACAGAAAAAAAATAATAAAAAAAATTAGTGCACTGACGTCAGCTTGCCCAGAGGCAGCTTTCTGCCTTTTGCTCCGACCCTTGCCCTCTCAAAATCAGCAGTAAAAGGTGCCTTTTGCACCGATGGAAACTCCAATTTTCACAAGGGCCACATTATCTTCTTCCTCTTGCCCATGCCTCTTGCCCTTGAGGCATGGGTGGAAATGCTCTAAACAACCAATCATGTACATCGATCCCAGAAAACTTAATCCGGCATATCATTCATCATCACAGTCTTGTTCCCTCTAAACCTCCAGTTCAAGTTTATAATCCTAATTCAACTGTCCCGTCTATACTAATCCACATTTCGGGGTCATTAGGCCTGGACAATGAAGCTTCAAAGACAATGTCATTCTCAATTCGCCCAGCCTCCAACATGGCTTTACTGCAAACAATCTTTTTCCCACAGACATTTTCCGTCTTGTACATCAACTTAGCCTCTTCTGAAACTTCCCTTGACTAGTCCTTTTATATGCGTCGTGTTCTAAATCCCCTAGCAGTAGCACCATCTCTTGGTTAGATACAAGCGCAACATAGTAAACCGAATATGGCTCTGATGTGTTACAGAATTTGGTCTGTCTAACATCCCAGTACAAATCTACTCGTCTTCTATCTACCTCAAAAGGATTTGAGACCTCTTGCTCCAAAATTTTGTACTAGAACTTAACTCAATCTTACAACTTTGGTTCTGATTTTGGTTTTGAGGAGAAGGATTTTCCACTATGGTACAAAGGGAATGGTTAATCGGATTTTTGCACCATGTTGCTGTGACATTGTTGAACACTTCTGATACTTACGCTATATACACATAAGCCACGCCACTCTGCGGAGCTTCCTTGTGTGTTTCGCTTTTCTGGCACGCTTTCTTGGAAGATGGTGATTATTGGAAGCGAAAAGGGTGAGGCATAAACTAGTAGATGAGAAATTTTCACGATGAAAAGAGAGGCCTCATTGTTATCCTCGCCCAAATTCCAGAAGCATGCACCTTAAAGTCCTCCATTTTGTTTCACAAGTTAGAGATTTTTAGGCTGCAGGCATGGTGATATCATCAACAAAAAGACTTACATGCAATTGCGAATCTATGAGTGTTCCTGATTACTGCCTTAGAACATTCTAGCTGACCAAATTTCTTGAATACGAAGGAAGGAACCAAAGATGTAGAATGAAGCCAAGATATCAGATTCTGGTATAACATAAAAACTGATCTTCCAGAGACTTGAAAAACAGATTGAATTTAGCAAACTATGACCTCAGGATAGAGGTGGCATTTGGAAGAGCTGATCTTAATAGTTACTTTGAGGAAGAAGCACCATAGCTCACCAAAAAGCAATAAATGAGGAGTCTGAGATACAAGAATTTCATTCTTTACATTATATTTTGCAATATATAGTGTCTTTCCAGGCTGGTTGTATGGCTATATTATTGGCAGTAAAGAATCCCCTAATATTTGGTTTAGTAGCTGTTATGTCAGCAAAATATTCAATCAAAGTTTGTACCAAAAGTAAAGTTACAGATAAAGTGAAGATTTTGTTTGTTTACTTTTAAAAAGAAAGGATTCATAATCGCTAAAACTAGAATAACGAAAAACTCTGGTCATTCTAATTTTGTGTTTTTGATTTACAAAAAAATAAAAAAACGAGTGATCCCAAAATACATAATTATATTGAATTGAATTACATAGCTGATCATTGTCTGGTATAAGAGAAAAGTTCTGAGCACTTCACCTCCAGCAAAATCCTCTGAATGCAGACATAATGATATGCAACCTGAGACTCCAACATAAATAGCCACTATACAAAGACTTACATTGAAAGGAAACTTAAAGGTACTCAAAACTTTCCAAGGTTATACTAAAAATTTCCCGCGAGGTGTAGACCGGCTCCTTCTGAGTTCAGGCATGGCCGTGTTGCTGCTTTCTTTTTGATATCGCGTTCCACCATTTGGAATCTTGTTTTCAGTTCTCCCGGCCAATAAGGGTTCTGCTGCTTGCACTACTAGTCCTCTGCATGAAAAAGAAGCAGTGCATTGGTGTAGAATGAGTACCCAAACAAGGGTAGAAAGAATTACCATTCGTGTGTAGAATCAAACGAAAGGATTAAATTTTGTCGATCATACCGTGGTTCAAGATTTATGTAGTTCCTTGGCAAGGTTTTCTGGAGATTTTTCGGCATCAAAGAGTTATGCATGGGTGAACCAATGGGGATATGTTCATTTTCGGGTTCAGAGAAATCACTTTTCCGAGCCTCTTCCATCTTTTGACCGGCATCAAAGTCAGAAAACATCATTGTCACTGCATCTGACTTTTGAAGTCCAGATGGTATTCGGTTCTGCTTGGACTTAGCCTTACTCTCATTCTTGCTCTTCCTAATACCACCATGTTTCACATTAAGAACCTGCTTAAACTGCTCATCTTCATGTTCTCCGTAAACTCTCTTGGAGCTTGACTTCTGGAGGCTGCTTAATGCACACAAAATGTCCTCATGCTTTGTTGGTTCTTGTGAACTGATGCATACCCTCGAGTTGTTGTCAGTTGATGGGATCACCGGCATAGTGGCAAGAGACTTATTGACAGGTACTCTAGCTGGAAATGGTAGTTTCGCAATTGGTTGATTTTCTGTGGTGTCAGGCTTAGTTCTGCTTTTATTGAAGGCTCCTCTGTCTGTAGATATTGATCTTCTAACTGGAGGGGATGGTGATCTGAGATTTCCGGAGATCACTGATCTCTCTTCAACTAGTAATGGCATCTTTGGTGTAAAATCTTTTTCTGTGAATGCAGATGGAAACCTCGACCTCCTTTGCTTTCCCGAAGAGCAACTTCTTGACTAAATATTTGGACAGAATAATCAGATCAAATTTAATCATCTGCTATTACTATTTTGGCTTACTAACTTCATATTTGGGCATTACCTACTTCTCAAGAAACCTGTAGTTTCAAATTTGAACCTTTTCATTTTCTCTGTGCTTTCAACTGAACGAAGATTTTGTACTTCAATATAAAATCATACACAGAATGAAAAGAAAAGATATCGTTCACTAACTTACCTCAGAAATCTTGTTACCCTCCAATGGTTGCTGGCAGATTTCAGGTTTTGAACTGTTGCTAATACCATTTCTTGGAACACGAAAAGGTGAAACAGCTCTTGACTTTTGGGAATCTATGGTGTTTCGTGTTCCTCCTTTGATTTGCTCTAGCTCAGATTCCTTTCTTTCCAATGCCAGTTTAAGGTTTGATATCTACACAGATGCAAATTTACTTTTAAGCAAACAATAAATAGCTGAATTGGATGTGGAACTGCAGAAACGAGAGATAAACCTCTTCTTTAAGTTCCCGGATTTCACCCGTTTCTTTATTTGATCGAGCTTGCCCAAGTTCTATGGAGGCAACCCTCTCAGCAAACTTGAGTGTACTGATTGTCTCCCCAAGAGCATTAAGTTCGGGATTTATATGTACAAACATCATCGTTTTGGCATGACCACCTAAACCATTTAGAACAGTAAATTCTATCAGAAATCTTATTGTGGCAGTAACATGAACAAGATTACAAGGAAAAGAACTAACTTTACCTAGTGAGTCTTGCAAGACTTGAGTAAGCTTGCTGTTTCTGTAAGGAATGTGTGAGCTCTTTTGCGCAAGAGCAGAGATGACATCTCCAAGTGCAGAAAGTGATCTATTTATATGTTGAGCTTCCTTTAATCTCTCACCGACGGCCTCAGATTTGTCAACCCTCTCACTCCCAGCCAAATCCACAAGATGGAGGCAACCTCTTAGAATAGATCCTGTAGCCAGCTCCTTTCCATATATATGAACTGTTAACACACTGCAGTAGAAAAAGTCAATCCAAAAGTAATTAGTTAGGATAATTTTACAATAAGAAATACCACTTGTCACTCCAGAACAAATGAAGAAAAGAAACAAAAGTTTTCTACCTATGAGACCGGCTGCTCCTCTCATTTAGAGCTGTGGCACCAACAGCGCGATTCTTTTGGCCGATTTTCATCAGTTCAAGAACATCTTGAGTGCAGGTCACAGGAACCAAACTTGCATCAGGCACATTAAGGCCATTCAATTGCGACTTATTACGTATGTCTAATGTATGAGTAGTTAAGTACACAATACACCATCAAATTATAGAGCTTATGAATTTGTAGCACCTAAACTCAAACTCAAATGTGAAAAATGACATAGGGAGGGTAAAGGATATCTTCTGTTAGAGCCATCACTGACTAAAAGATCTCTCACTTGTTCGTTGTATATCTCTATCATCTGTACTGCAACTTCATATCTTACTATGTCCATCCTAGCTTTTGATATTTGAAATAAGTCACGCAGCGCTCTGTAGTTCACACCCCATGTCTCTTCAGTTGTCAAATCAGGACCACTCTGTATAATGGAAACATGTAATTTGTGTTATGCACTAATCATGCTTTGGAGCTAACCAACTAAAAACTGTAGATCACAAAGAAACAATAGATTAGCATTACCATTGTATATGTCTTCCCCGAACCGGTCTGTCCATATGCGAAGATGCATGCATTATAACCATCTAAAACAGACCTAACCAGTGGTTGAGTGTCAGCGTATATTTGCTCTGCGAAAAACAGTCAAGAAAAAATCATGAATAACTTTTGAGGTAAACATAGTTCAGATACACAAGGTAGAAAGCCATCTGAAAAGATCCAATCGATAAAAACGTATACCTTGTGTGACATTTGTTCTGAACACGTTATTAAATGTGAATACCCTTCTTGCATCTTTGCCTTGTTTAAGGGGATTGACAATCATGATAGTTCCATTTTCTCCAATATAATCCACTGTGGATTCACTATTTGCTTGCCCCGGTAAGAAGGGTCTGACTCTACAATAAACTCTAATTGATCCTGTAGAAAAGCAAATTCATCAACATTAATTAAGCTCCATCTTCTATAATACTAGGCAAATGGTCGTCAAGATGAAATAAAGTGGACACCTTTGAGGTCTTGGACTTGGTTGTAGAGAACTCGGTTCTCTTCTATAACTTTCTGGTAGGAAGAGGATGTCACTTCAAGGCCTTTGACATGATTCACTGAGATGGAAAACAAAAGTGTAAGGTGGTCAGTCAATCCTTACAAGTAACAGAAATATTGTCTCGGCAGATCAAATCTTTAGAATAGTACCAAGCCTTCTAAGTTCGTCCTCCCAGTTTGAATGGACTTGATTGACTTTAAGTTTTGTCTCTTGGAAAGATGACTTCAGCTCCTATAGATATCAAATGCAGGCAAAGCAAGAACGGGATAGTCAGATATAAAAGGACATGATTACAAATTGCAATTGTAGACCATGTATTCCATTCTAAACTTAGCATGAATATGTCTTGCATTTTTCCAAAACCTCAGATGGAAGAAAACCAACGTGTGTTAAATCGTTTCTACTGAGCATGCTGCATGCCTTGGGAGCCTACTCAATTTTCAGAATGTTATTTACAGGAAGTGGAACATTGCTTACTCACCTGAAGCTGTTTCTGTTGAATCTCGATTAATTCTTCATGACCACAACTGTTATCATTCTTCTGGACAGTCTCTCCACTTTTCCCACCACAAATACAAAACCTGGATAGATCGTTTGTCACCAAACCCTCTCTTTGGCCTAGATATTGTCTAATCGCTTCTACAAATTCTGCTTTTGATATGGCACATATGTCTCCTCTCAATAGCTTTTTTAAAAATAGGCCAAGCTGCAAAGAGTTGCCAAATAGCCATATTATTCCCTTGTCGACTATGATCCTGCTTAAGTTAAAAAAAGGGATCCCATGGACACGATTGTAGTGGCAAGAAACAATGAGGGACGAAGACTTTTAAATACCTGAGTGCCTTGGGAAACAAGCAGTGCTGAGAAATCCTTGACTACCTTACTGAGCAAAGTGTCTATCACCTGTACATTTTTTCGACTAAACTAAATCAGAATCCATAAGACAATAGCATAAAAATATTATACACTTTGGTGCTCTATAATTCCTGAACATATGATCTATCACAGGTAAGGATCTTACCTACCATTGCATTCAAGGGAAAGTCTTCAATCCCATTAGTCTCTCGAAGGTAAGCTTGTATAAGGCCAAGTCCAAAGCGATCAAAAAGGAAAGCCAAAGCATTGGCAGTTCTAGCTTCTTCGGTTGAGACCTCACTGGAAAGATGAAGAAATTCCAGTAGTTGTTCAAACTGTGAAGATTCAGAGCCGTCTATTGACCCATCAGCACTTTCACTACCTAGTGAGGAGGAAGCTGACCCTTTCAGGAAGGATGTGATCCTCACAGTTCCTCCGTACCTCCAAACTCCAATTCCACCTGCTTGCCTCCATTCATAATATCCTTTGAGACAAAGAATGCAGTCTACAACTTTACTCGAGGAGCCTCCCTGTACATCCAGATCTATCAATACCCCAAAAGGACAGTAGCAGTAAAGATAGACTCACATAGTTGGATTGAAATATTGTACTAAATTAGGTTTATTTCATAGTGAGTTTAAGACTTTAAAGGGAACTGAACATATATTATTTTCCAACTTATAGAGAAATCAAACCTTTTCCAGATCAGACGCTTCGAATGTCAGGAGCTGCATGTCTTTAACAGCCTCAAGGAAATTCCTCATGTTCTCAAAATACTGAATAGCAGATTGTGCTGCCCCTTCTGTTGATAGAACTGCAATAAGGGGATTTTCCACCACCTAATTTGAAACGCAATAAAGAAAGTAAAACCCATTTAGAACCGCGAAAATCTAAGAGAAACCAATCACAAATTCTCAAAAACAATCAGGTCATGAAAACAACTGGGAGTTTTTTCAAAATATGAAATGTACAACCTTGGGGACAGCACCAGGATTGACTTTGTTGAGAACATTGCAGAGAATAAGACCATTGCGGAGTGCAAGGCGGAACTCTTCTTCTGAAGGTTCTTTGGACAGCGTTCCTGAGGCGCCATAATCCATCTTCCGCAGCCATTCTGCTGCTTGGTATCTCCTTGAAGCTAAAATAACACAAGATAATCACCATTATCACAAAAGCACACACACAAAACATAGTACCAAATTTATGTTAATGGAAGAACGCAAATTTAATCAGTGCAATCTGGGTTTTCCTTTTATACCTCTGCCCATTTGTAGCTATAGTATTCTTCACTTTCATTCTATAGTACTACTTGGGTGAGAACTAATGTGTATAACGACTCAGGAGCATTAGATGGTGAAGTTCTAAAGAGTCATATTAAACTAGTTGCAAACTATAGCTATCACTGGCTGCAATGTTATATTCCACCAACAAAAATACTGACGACTGTGGAAGATAACTGTCACAATCAAAGCAAAGATTATGCAATTTGTTTACTAATCTAGACCTTTCGGCAAGTTAATATGTGATCATCATAATTCATAAGTAATGGTAGGTCCAAATCATCACAATTCATAAGTGATCACCACATTGATCTATCAATAAAAGGAAAAGAAGAGTGTTTGTTTTAATATCTAAGCTACCCTCCCATTAGCCAAGTATTGAAAGATCCCGAAGCGCTTCCCTCAATACATAGATGAATATAGACAAATTAGTCTTTTATAAATAAAAGGCAAATTTTGAAATAAAGAAAAAATAATATAAAATCTTGGAAGACAACTACAGAACTAAGACAACACATTGAAATCATCATCAGTAGACAAAGGGATGGAGATCCTCCCGGGAATGTCGTTCAACGATTGGATTTGGCTGAGAATACAAATTTGGGAAAAGGAAGAGTAGTTTACCTGCTTCCTCGGCTTTCCTTTGAGCCAATTCATAATCATTGATGAACTCCTCAGAATTTGCATGTGGAGCAGCTTCATTGTTGGAAACTAGACCCTTCAATCCTCTCATGTTCTTGCAAGGTGATGTGAAAATTGAACTGTTAAAGTTGGCTTCTTGTGGCATTTTGAGGCATCCAAGAAAAGTCTACTTGATTATTCTTTTACTCTGCAGCAACTGCAATTCATTAAAATAACAAAATGATTAGCACAGAATTGGACAAAAATCTCATTTAACTGACAGCAATATATCAGCTGAAGCTGCAAAGAATAGAAGAAAAACAGAGTAATGTAGAAAATTTGAGCATCCAATAACAATTACTACTTGATCCTTCAAGCACTCAAATGAATGATCTAACTGAATTCAGAACTATATCAGCTGAAGCTGGTAATTCCCAGAACTTATACTGATGCAAACAGAGAAAAAAAACAGAGCAAATGCAAATGCAAAAGCATACAGAGTATGAAATTTAGAAACTTTGATCATGATTTAAGTGGTTGAAAAATTAAAATGTGATCTTGGTCTAACCTTTAAAGGGTCTTGAGACTTCTGAAAATTGAACCAAAAGAACAAAAAATTGGAACTTTGGTGCTCTGAAAATTTTAAAAACTAGATGGAATTTTGGTGAAAAATGAAGTTTTAGATCTGATCTGAGGCAGAAATTGGACGTGAAAGCAAGTTTCCCGTGTGTGTTTTTGTGAAATGTGTATTCAGAAAAATGGAGTGGAAGCTCATTGAATGCTTCTCCTGTGTGAAGGGAAGAGGAGAAAGAGGTGAGTTGAAGTAAATATTAAAAGGTTTTTGAAATTGAAACGTTCTTGTCTCATGGGGGTTGAGGGGGGTTTGGCAAGTAAAAAGAAAGAAGTCAAAGTTTATGGTGAGTTTGACTTGGATCTTGTCCATCCACGTAGCAGGGGTGAACCAAATGAGATATGGGAACAAATTTCATAATCGAAATCGCTTTGTAATTAACAAATTTCATAATCATAACCGAAATAACTTTGAAGATCATATATGTAGTAGATCGATTCGTTTGAAGGAGCTCATTTATTCCTGTATAGATATCAAGAAAATCACGATTATTGCAACAATTAAAATCCTAATGAACCATCCATTTAGTTCATGAATCCATGTATATAGATGACTAATGATCTTAATCAGTAATCGAATTTTTCAGAGGATTACCTCTAAATGGCAAATTAGGAAATGGAAGTTTCATTTAGGACATTTGTGTGAGGAATGTTCAACAACTAAGTAAATAAAGAGGTGTATTTATGGGAATGTAAAAGAGTAGTCTCTTGTGGGGCCGTTTGATCGTTGGGATGAACGGCATGATCTGCCCCAAATGATGAGTACCAGGCTATGCTTTAATAAAAGCATTGATCACTGTCGACCTTTGATGTAATGTTGTTGCATAAGCATGGTTAGCCTCTCTATATTCTTTCAATGGTGTTGGCCAAATACATGGCATGCCTTCATTTTGTTGAACGTGGTATGATCTCTAGCCAGTTCTAGTGACTTTGATCATTATTAGCTATTTAATGATTTTTAATATTTTTACAATTTGAACGTGAGCTGATGAATTGCCAAAGATACCCATCCCAGTATCTGAGGAGAAACAAAACGGTGGTTGATGAAAAATCTCAATATATTTCTCTAATAGATTAAACCATCCATTATCACATCACCCTTGTTAATAGCATCTTTCTCTTTGTTTAATGAATATACTTGTCTATTTTATTAACGAGTCAGTTTGTGCATTGTATATTGATCGCAGTGTGCATTCAAGTTTGATATTTATTCAAATTTCTTCTTTGATAAATTAGAATAGTTTTGAATACCGCTGAGCCTGAGTTGGTGTGGATGGTGTTAATAAGCAAAAGGAAAGATGCTTTCATTTAATTTCTTCAAGAAGTTGGTGGCTGGGTCACATTCTTCTTGGAATAAAGGCAAAAATAAAAGTAGACGTTAGGTTTTTGAAATGAATAAGAGGCAAAGTCCAATTAGGTCCTCCACTCTCGAACGTTGGATCCCCCACTTTCAAATGATTGCAGAGGGAAAGCTTTTCAAGTCTTTCTTTACATTTTGTACCCCATTTAGTGGACCACTTAGATACAGATTACTTTCTTTTTTTTTCCTAAAAATTGATTGGATTACTTTACTAATTAATTCACTTTTGTTTTGTTACAATTATTTAAAGTTAATTATGTGAGATAATGCTTCTCTTGCAAGCATGTTGTGGTTAAGGGTACGAAAAAGAAGAACATGATATGGTCCAGGACAAACCATGTCTCCCTTCTTACTGCACAGTATTTGTGCGAGATTCATGGAGAAATCAATGGCACTTGATCTTGTACTGCTCAATAATGAAATCAGATGGTAAATGAAATGTCCAAGTAATTTGTTCTTACAAAACCAGCGTACAAGAGATTGATTAACATAAACAATTTCAACTCCTT
Source organism: Spiraea crenata (assembly GCA_033992175.1). Classification (NCBI taxonomy): domain Eukaryota; kingdom Viridiplantae; phylum Streptophyta; class Magnoliopsida; order Rosales; family Rosaceae; genus Spiraea; species Spiraea crenata. Next base: position 2,028,191 of record JAVBHV010000022.1, read on the forward strand.
CGCCGATAAAAACTTGTTGCAGGTTATTACTTCTAAATGACAAAACCTTGCATATAACGAGTTGTTCTACTTATATATCTGAGTACTCTAGGTAGTGCCTAAAAAGCTATGTATTTTTGAAGCCATCTAGTTTTATATACCAGTTTAAAAATTTACCATACTTCAATATGATATTATTGTAACCTATTAAATGATAACAAAGAAAGGGCCAAAAAACTTGGGATGAGTTTGATGGACTAATTAAGTTAACACACAAAACTATGTAAAAAATTGAGTTTGTTGTAGCCTTTGGATTATAGGAAAATGATCATTTGGGTCCCCTGGCCATTATTCACGCATGCAATTCCTTCCTTTTTATGTGCGTGGTGAGGTTTGATCGCGGGTAGCTCAACTAGTGCCGCACCACTCCTCTATGATCGCAAATGACAGCTTTGAGGATAGCAAAGAAAGATGTTCGATTCTTAAAGAACTAGACGAGTATCACTACAATCTCATAGTTTCAGTACTGGGCTATTAGGTGAAGGAGGTTCTGTTCACCCATTTTGGGCTCAATTTGGAAGGCCATTTATATCATTTGGGTCTTGGCTCTGAATAGCCCAAATCAAAGAATGAGAACATTCACATGGGGGTGCACAAACTAACAAGAGTGAGAACATCTTACAAAGACCAGGAAGACGAAAATCAAGCTGGCCATTTCCTTTTGGATTACTTATGCCACACACTTGTAATTAATGTTTGATGCTCAATATCAAGGTTTAGTCTGCAATATTCCTGAATTTGATAGGAATCCCTTGGTAATAAATAAAGTTCCCGATTCTGTCCCTCTTGTTTTAGTAAACATATTCCTGGAGAAAAAAGGAATTGGAATAAGTAAGCATATTCCTTACTCAGATAGGAATAAGATCATATATAAAAATGGCTTGGAAGTCCTACCAAAAGCGTAGAACCACATTTCGTTTCTTCTGCTGTGTGAGGTTTCAAAGTCTTTGATTTGGAGGAGAGCCAAAGTAAATTTCTTCACTGTTTCTTCTTCTTTCGAAGATAAACATCTATGGAAGCTCATAACTCAAATGAGCTCCTAAGGGACATCATCATTTTTAATATATTCCCAAGGCTACCGGCAAAGTCTCTCGTCCGCTTCAAGTGTGTATGCAAGTCTGTATCCTCACTCATCCGCAGTCCACCCTTCGTCGCCGCCTACAGCAACTTTCGCCGCAACAAACCCAAGAACCTCCTCTTCGAGAGCGAAAATAGCGACGAAGACATAGACACAGAACACAGAGGGTATTTCTCCTCACAAATAGACCAACAAGGCAGCCCGACGCCCATCACCCGCCTTTCCTACATTCCTTCTTGGTATGAAAAGTCTGATGTCCAGAGCATCAACGGCTTGGTCTGTGTATCATGCAATCGCTACTGTTTTCATTATAGAGTACATGCTCCTGTTTACATATTCAATCCAAGCACTCGAGAGTGTAACATACTTCACGTGCCAGCCTACCGTGAATCAGTCCGGGCAACATACCACTTTGGGTTCTGTGGACTTAGAAATGAGTATAAAGTTCTTCAAATCCTCTGGAATCGTAACATGAGAACTGGCCAGCGGGACGTTATGCTCAATATATTCACATTGGGTAAAAATTCATGGAGGCCCTTGAAAGTAGACTTTGGTCATGATCTGCCTTATAGTCTTGAAGACTGCTCATTTGAGAGAAGTGTGTGCCTCAATGGGGCCATACATTGGGTGCATAAGGGAGCAAATATAGTACTAGTATTTGACGTTGGAGATGAGACGTTCAGAGTGATCCCACTTCCTGATGAAGATTATAATGACGATGCTCATGAAGACAAATATGAAGATCATAATGTCGGTGCCCATGAATACAATGATGAAAATTATGAAGACTATACAGGTTCTCCAAAATACTATGGTGATTATGGTTATCATGATTATTATGATAATTCTCCAAGTTACCATACCGTGGAGAAGGGTATAGTTGATGTGGGAGGATATGTGAGCGTGTTTGGTAACAAGAATATGGAAAAGAAGCAGTTGGTGTTGTGGATTTTGAAAGACTACCAAAACCACAAATGGGTTAAGGAGCCTATTCACTTAAGGACACAGTTCATTTCTGAAGGTTATATTGCTCCGGGCAGGGGGTGCTCTATTGATCTTTTGGGCACAATCGGCACAGGTGATGAGCTAGCTGTCGCGGTCCAGCTGCATGCATTATCGCCATCAGGATATGGCCGCGGAGAACCCCAATTGCATCTGTACAATCTACAGAACAAGCAATTTGTAATACATGACTTCAAGGGAAGAGAAGGCCAACATATTTGGTTGAGGGGAATTAGGCTAGTTACCAGCTACGATGACAGCATTGTACCCTTAAAATGAAGTTAAACTTGTAAGCAAGTTGTTGCATTGGTAGCTTTTTTCCTCTCAATGTGTAAGTAAAAGAAGCGCAGATTCTATGTATAAGTTGTTAATAATCAAAACCATAATTTCATATTGAAGAATTGGTTTTATTAGGGGATGAATATTGCGTAGTCTCAAAATTAACTTGAGCTTTTACAATTTTGGATGCTATTAATTTAAGAGAGAAGGGCAAGTTCTTGCCTTGGTAACTTTTTTCTTTTCTTTTTTTTTCAAGGGTAACTTTTTTCTTTTCAATGAAAGTAAAAAAAAGCGCAGATTCTATGAATAAAAGTTGTTAATAATCAAAACCATAATTTCATATTAAAAAATTGGTTTTATTAAGGGATGAGTTATGTAGTCTCAAAATTAACTTGAGCTTTTACAATTTTGGATGCTATTACATGAAGAGAGAAGGGAAATGCTTTTGACGCCATTGTTTTCGTGGATTCCCATTTCCCATTTTAGATGTTATACATAATTAGCAAATACGTATATGAACGTTACATAATGCTATATATAATAGCGTGTCCATTTATGTGATGTTTAAAATACACATATAGTCGAAGTTAAAAGCCATGCTTGACCTACTAGAAGAATCTAATTTATAGTGTGTTATGGCAGACATATCAGATGTGGGAGGGTTGGGAAGTGTGCCCAAAGCATCATAAGATGTGGTGGATTAATGTTGTTCAATGAAAGTGATACATTTTATGCACCAAAAACCGTGCCTCATCTACGTGAGAATGAGTCACATTTTGATCATTGGGTACATATTTGAGTCACATCTTGATCATTGGGTACATATTTGCCTTGATTATAATGTCCCACCATGCCTCTTCAAGGTTCAAGCCACGCTGGATTCACATGGGTTTTTTTCAGACCTAGTGAAAATAGGTGATATGAAGGTCACTTGGTGGGACAGACAGTAGCGGACTCATTAGGTCTGGGTGGTCCCAATAAAACCTTTGATATTTTTTAATATGTAAATAGCTAATTTATACTAATATATGATAATTCAAATGAAGAATTACATTAAAATTGCTATTTTGGACCTTTTATGAGTACCCCATAATAAAATTTTATAAGAAGTAATTTATAAAAAGGTACATATTTTTGTGTCTAATAGTCAATAAGCGCAACTAAAAGGTAAAATGAATTGAAAGGAAAGACATTTGGTAGACAAAAGTATAACTAAAACATAATAGTTATTGACAAATGTGTCTATTTGGGTGCTCATGGTGTAAAAAATCAGTAGCCACATATAATCATGGCTATTTGGGTGCACTAGCTAAAGCTAATCATGGCTATTTGGGTGGTCAAGACTCAAGATATAAGAAAATGTTATTAGCCACAGATATCTGTGGCTAAAAAGTCAGCCACCACATTCATTTATGGCAACTTTGGGTGGTCCCGTACCACCAAGGACCACCCTTGGATCCGCCCATGGGGACAGACAAGAATCGAATTCTTCATTTTCATAACTTATGCAATGAAAAATGATTAGACTTCTTAACCTAACTGAATCATATTATGTTATGAGCGATGGTGTTTTGTAATGTACACATTATTGAATCCAGGGCCACATGCATTACAAATTAATGAACCCTGTCTACTATTAGAGCAAAAACATATCGTATAAACCCATATTTTTCACCCAAATGTAAATAATGTTGAAAATTTGGTTGTATAAACCCAAAATGGGGGTGGAAAATGTAACTTTGGTAGCAAATATACACCCTCCACTATCGTTTTCACCCTGAGGTGGCACCTACATGCTCCACCATATTTTTTTTGTCTTTCTTCTCTCTTTTGCTGACATTCGGAACGCTACATTCACCGTTATCGTCATGCATTCAACGCGGTAAAAAAAATTTTAAAAAATTTCTATAATCACCATGATCTATAACCAATAATCTTATTTATATCTCTACTCATTGTAATTTATGTTTTTCTTATCATCCAAAGCTAAAAAAATAGAGGAGAATTGCAAAAGTAGTGGAAAAGGGCCAAAATTTCCCCCTTTTTTCCCCTTCAACATTAGAAATTTAAACTATTTTTCCCCTAACTCATTTTTCCCCTATCTTTTCCCCCTACATTTTTTCCCTACATTGTTTTTGCCCTTATAGTCGGTAAACACACATGCTTAATTATAAACGAAAAGGACTGCTAAGTAAAACAAAAAGACAAAAGCTATGGTTTGGATACAGTGTTATCTCTATTGTTGATTGACCCCTGTCCACTGACATTGTTTCTTTGGATTTTGAATGGTGTGAACAAATGATGTTTATATGAGCCATGAAACTTTCCGCATTTGTGAACACAAGTTGTGTTCAGATTGGTAGGCGGATGTAATCGAAGTTAAGGTTCAGTACAAGGAGTTTATAACTAGTTAATAAATTATATTTATCTATGTATTCAAAATTCTCATTTCATCTATCATAGCTCTATTTCTCGCTTGTTTATGGAAAAAGCTAGGTTCACCAAATAACTTTCACTTCATCTCTATTGTTGGCTGATGTGGGGAAATAAACAAATCGAAAGTCTTGGATAAGACAAGTAGAAGGAAATTCCAAAGTAGAAAGGCAATTTGAGAGCTACAAAACCTTCGGGTAACGTGTCCTATATGCACATATTTTTTTTTTGATCGGATTGTCCTATGCACATCTGATCATCTATAAATCCAAAAGAACTTTGTTTCTAATAGTTGTTAGAACCTAGTAGTTACACGATTTCTCTGAAAAAAGAGAGTTAAGTCAAAATCTCTTACCTAATATGTCGGTTAATTAGAAGATAAAACATTAAAAACTTGTTTAGTACTTTGTTGGTCATGCGTGAGGAAACAACCAGAACTAAATTTAATACTCACACATAAGAAGATTTTTTACATTAAAAGTATTCATTGACACATGATCACTTGCTTGAGTCTTGTATTATATCCAGACAATCCCATTCTCAATCAAGAGATCCATTTGTGTAAAACTGATTTACGTTCAATATTTTCAAGACATAATAAAGGGATTAGCCTGAATAACACTACACAAAATCATTGAGTCAAGATATTCTTTTGTAACAAAACTTCGAGTATATTTTGGAAGCCTTTTAATTATGTATTGTCTAGTATACTAGTAAGTAGACAAATAAATAAAGGAGAGGAAAAAGTTGACTAGTCGTTTTTCTCTTTTAGAGTCAACATAGATTCCCTTTAAAGCAAAAGTTTAGAATCTAATTTCATTATAGTAAGAGAGAACAACACGGTATAGGAAACTCCCGATCAACCTCTTTTTTTGGTAAGCAAAACTCTCTATCAATCTCTCTTCATATGGACATAATTAAATAAAGGTTACATGAAAAATGAGAAAGAATTATTTTAAAGTTCATTCTATTCTCTAACTTTATGCTTATAATTAAATAAAGGTTACATGAAAGATGAGAAAGAATTATTTTAAAGTTCATTCTATTCTCTAACTTTATGCTTATATGCTTATCCGTCAGTCCCGCAAAAGTTTTTCCGAGATAAATGAATTTTTTAATTAGTAATGAGTAGGGCATTGTCTACTTTGATCCTACTCCTCTTTCTATTTGTGATAAATACATGTTATTATATGATTGGCTTTCCTAGGCTAAACTTGTTATTCTGTATAGTTTTGTGATAAATCAAAGGACGAACCAAGAAAATCCATGGATGGACCTCCATATATATTGTAGCTAGACATGTGAAAGTCTTCTCTTTGGACTTTAGAGTTGTCTATTTAAGGCTTTTTACTTTTTTTTAGGGCTAAAATTACTTTTTTGAAAATTTTGGAGTAAAGCTCATTCGGTTAATAGGTCTTTTCTTGACTGCTAGCTGCAACGATGGAGATTTTGAGAAGAAATTAGAGGGCTACTTTTCGAGATTACAGAGGCGGAGAGCTAAAATCCACCGCATTTTCCTTTAATGAACGAGAACGAAATTGAAAACAGTGTGTCCTGTAGGCTAACTTAAGTTAGCCAGTATGTCCTGTAGGCTACTTGCGATGAATACATATGCAAGTGACGTTGGCTAATTAAGAGATTGAGCTTGGAACTTTGTGTACATAGCAACTACGTAGTATACTAACTGCCAAGGCATGAGTTGTTTTAATGGATTATTAGTAGCTAAAAGTCCACAAAAAATTATGGAAATATCTTGTATGTACTCAAAAGATCGTTCATCTCCGAAAGCTACTAAATATTCAACAAAGACATAAAGATAATTATTGAGCTTCATAGATTGACGAAGAAACTTTTCCCAAAAATCAAGATATGAAGAAGACCCTCCAAAATAAAATAAGATTCCCACTCTTGACACGAACGAGTTCTGATTGGTGTCCAAGCTGCTTGCTTGTCACATGTGTATCTCTTTCATTCTTCATGTTGTGATGACGCGCATTGCTTCCTTGTTGAATTTTGGACTTGTTTCCAAAGTGATTCTGGTGAAGAAAAGCACACAAGTCGTTCCAAATTCAGAGTAGCAGCCCGTTGAACTCTTTTATAATTTTTCTGTAAGCATGGTCTCATCTTAAATATTTTATGATTTGTCGAGTAAAGATCTCAGTAGTTTCATGAAGTCCTACAATACCTAATGGTATTTTGGATAGGGTTTGATTATTTGAAAACGTCATTAGCAACATCGACCTGCGTATTCAATATTGTGGTGTCTAATCAGTTCATGAACTTTGTAAAAGCAACCCTATACCGGGTGAATGATGATTTGTCTTGAGCTGGCTAATAGTTAAATAGTTTCAGCCTTTTGTTTCTCATGCTACACTTTTTCAAATTCAAACAACAAACCATTTCCATGATTCAAGTTCTAAAAGATAACGATAAGTATGATCCTATGAACATGAACAAATGTCACATGGTCGTGCACTTTTCCCCTTTAATCAGAAAAGACAGCATATAGTATTCTCCAAAACTTTGAACAAATTATACTGGATGCAGAAAATTTATTCAGAGGTATTTTTAAATATAATATAATGAAAGTAAAAATTTATATAATTTTCAATTCCAAGAAATCCAAATCTAAATAATTTATAATATTAATCAAAATTTATTTTCAATTATGTTATCTACTGTTCTAACATGTAAATTGATCATTCATACCACCAAACCAAATAAATGGTACCATAATGAAATTACAATGATTTTTTTTTTAATGCAATCATACCGTAACAACCGTGGAGTGAGATACACGCAAAAGCTGCTCATTTTATCGACATCGGTAGGAAAGTGGGTCCCACATCTGATTCAGTGCCACGATGGACCGGGCAGGACAGCCCGATCTTGGAACTGTGATCCAACACTGCTAAAAACATACCGTACGACGCAAAAAAAAAATATCAAGAGAGAGAAAATGGCAGCAACCGTAATTCTCACTGAAACCCCACGCCCGTTTTGGTCATTCCGCCACTCACCCTCCTTCGTCGTTGCCAGGTCTCCTTCAGCTCGCGGCTCCCACTATTTAAACCCATTCGGATCGGTCCGAACCAAACTCCCCCATCAATTTCTCTCTCTCTAAAATTTATTCACCACCTCTCTCTCTCTAGAATTCGCGGTTGGAGTTCGCCAGGTATCGCATTGGCCAAGATTCCTTGGTTTGATTTTTTTTGAAACTGAATCGGAATTCTGAGAATTCGAACGGTTTTGCTTTTCTGTTTGGTTGCTGAGAAAATTTGATTTGAATGATTGAAGTTTGATTCTTTTGCGCATTGGATCTCTTGATTGTTGTTTTGTGATGTTTCTATAGCAATGAGATTGCTTTGATTTCATTGTTGCATAATGAGCTTTGTTTTTGTTGGATTGGCAAGTGTCAATGTGAAGCTTGAGTTTTGTTAGTTACTTATTGTGCTGTCTCTGTGATTGCATGCAATTGAATCCGATTTTTCGGTTTCGTTTGTGGTTTGGGAATCTGTTGGTATCGTGATTGTTGTTGTTTTTGAACTTGAATGGTGCGCGGAACATGCGGTAGTAGTGGTCCGTGCGGAAATGTGGTAATGCTGGATTTTATCTGTGTTAGTTTTGAGACTGTAATCGAAGAAACGTCGGTCATCGACATAGTTTTCGTATGTTGTTGCTTGGTTTGATCGATCATATGAGCTTGCTTTAAAGTGTAAGCTAATGTGTAGTTATGCTTATAACGCTCAATATGTTGAACGGGTAGAAAAGTACAGATATTTGGTTTCATTAGTATGCTAGTTGTTTCGTACTTGGAGTGCCTGAATACAACTCTCAGTGTTTTACTTTGTGTCTTTTTGGGTTTAGTCAATTTAGTGTTGCTGCCATGGCAGGGTTGAATGCTGATTTAGGATAAGGATTTGATGGAAGTGCATGTTTAGAAGTTAGCAAAGTGCTTTGGATGCTTGATAATATGATCATGAAATTTAGTCTATTCAGTCTTCATGACCTTGCTAACCGTTTTCTGCCCTGTTCTGTGTAGGTCCATGATAATGGGTTCAAATTCAGTTGTGGATATGATTGAGGCCTCCTCAGGGGTCCATTTTTCCGGATTTCACATGGATGGCTTAGAGCAAAGACTGAAGGTGGAGCAACCGACAACCTCAGAACATGACAATCTGCATAAGCAGCCTTTTGTTATTGGTAATGGTGGTTTATGGTTTTATTACATGCCTTTGTCTAGTTGATAAGATGGTAAGGTAGCCATCATTCAGTTCTTCTAATTCCATATGATCCATCACTTCATGCATATTTCCACAGGGGTTGCTGGTGGTGCAGCTTCTGGTAAGACTACAGTATGTGATATGATTATACAGCAGCTTCATGACCAGCGGGTTGTTCTTGTTAACCAGGTAATGTTTTCGTGCTGTGGTGTTGAACTTTTCTGTCAATTAGAGTAGTTTTGACATCTTTGTTACCTGATTGTTGGATTAATCATTCCGGTTGAGTTTCACATGCGAGAATGCAAGTGCTTTTCAAACAAGTTTCTTATCTTGAATGATATTACAGGATTCCTTTTATCATAATCTGACCGAGGAGGAACATAAACGAGTACATGAATACAACTTTGACCATCCGGGTGAGGGCATTCCCGCAACTTGAAACTTAAGGAAGTATAGACTATCATTGATTGTTAACTGAAATTTATATAACTGTAATCTATCAGAGTGCCATGTTAGTCTAGTTTGAGACACCATAAATAGTGACCAGAGAATAGTGATGCCTTCTCTTACTTTGCTTCTTGTCATGTGCACCCTTCCCAAAGAAATTTATATGCTATATCACTTACGTACTGACTACGTTTAGATGTTCTTATTCATGATTATTTTTGGGTATCCTCAGATGCATTTGACACGGAGAAACTATTATCTTCGATGGACAAGTTGCAGCATGGGCAAGCAGTAGATATTCCGAACTATGATTTCAAAAGTTACAAAAATACTGTGCATCCAGCTAGAAGGGTAAATATTGAAGATCTGAAAGTCCTAGTAAAGGGATATTTTTCTTAAATTCTCTCAAAATATGTACACATTCAATATTATGTATCAATGTGTAATTCTATTCCTTGTGCAGTAAAATTCTTACTACTTTATACAAGAATCTTATTCATTTTTAACAGGTAAACCCTTCAGATGTCATACTTTTGGAAGGCATTCTTGTTTTCCATGACCCTCGTGTCCGAGAGTTGATGAATATGAAGATATTTGTTGATACAGGTCATTTTTCCTTGGAACTATCTTTGCCTTTAAATGTTATAGTATGTTCTAATGTTATGTTTTCTAATTTAACCCGTTGGAGGCAGCGGGATATATCCAAGTTTAGCATGGTCGCATTGTTATCGTCCTTCATCCTATTATGTAAACAATGAATTTTAGTTGTGAAATCAGTTCAGTTGTGAATAATGTCTGTTATAAGTTGTAATAGAACGGTGTACCGCTTAATATTGTTACTGAATTGGACCACTTCACATTGTAAAATTTTCAGTGCAGATGCTGATGTTCGGTTGGCTAGGAGGATAAGGCGTGATACGGTTGAGAAGGGACGGGATATTGGTCAAGTTCTCGATCAGGTTTCTAGTTTTCCATTTCATTTTTGTTAGAATTTTGTTTGTTTATCTGAGTTGATATCATGCTCTAAATCATAAATGAATGGATGTAACTGTTCTATCTGGCTGAAAGGAATTGTCAGAAGTTAGTCCTTATAGAAAGGTTTAAGGAAATGAAGATAGCTGGTGCACTCTTCATTATACTGGATCAAAGTGTGTTATTTACCTTCTTAAGCCTTCACGATTCTTAAAAAATATTCTACTAAGTGTTCGAGGGTTTATACTTTGTTTTTTATTACCTTTTTTTTTTTGATCTTTTTAACAGGGAATCCAATTTATGCTCACAACCTGCTTCTTCTATGATTTCCTTTTCTCTGATAATGTTTACCATTTGATGCAGTACTCAAATTTTGTTAAGCCTGCTTTCGATGACTTTATTCTTCCAACAAAGAAGTATGCTGATATCATAATTCCTCGGGGTGGAGACAATCACATAGCCGTTGATTTGATCGTACAACATATTCGTACCAAGCTTGGTCAACATGACCTTTGTAAAATATATCCAAATTTATATGTCATTCAATCAACCTTTCAGGTGCCCTTTAATCAAACTTCTTCTTTGTTCTTTGTATATTCCTTTTTCTGTTACCAATTGTTTATATCTGGTCTTGTGTAGATACGGGGTATGCATACCCTTATACGTGATGCTCAAACGACTAAGCATGATTTTGTTTTCTATGCTGACCGGTTGATTCGTTTGGTGGGTACCTCTGAGCCAAGAAGACGACTTTATTGTTTTTGAGGTCATTAGTGGAATGGAGCCAATTCTTTTAAATCACTCATCAAGAGTCTGATCTGTAACAGGTTGTTGAACATGGGTTGGGACATCTACCTTTTACTGAAAAGCAGGTGATCACCCCAACTGGTAAGCTGATATTCTTCCATATGTATAACTTATATATAGTTTCCCATCTTTGGTTTTATTTATCTGGAAAACAGATATGGATTTGCTAAGTTTACTCTTACTTACGTTGATTGTAGATTTTTTGCAAGCTTACACCAAAAGTTCTGTTCATACATGTATATTTAATTTTCTTTGTCTTGGTGGTTGATGCTTTGCTTCAAAATTTCTCTGATCTGGATGCAGACTCTGTGTATACTGGAGTAGATTTTTGCAAGAGGTTATGCGGAGTGTCTATCATTAGGAGGTACAAGTCTGTAAGGCGTTTGGTTTTTCTGGCCACGAATTAAACATATTATTATTTTCGTTCTATTTCGGCTTTCTATAAACACCTCTGAGATGCATTCTTGGTGTATATAACAAATGAACATTCTGTTTTGAAAAAAAATTTTGCATTTATAAATGTACCCTCATTAGTTAAGTTGGGGTAGATTTAACCTTTTCATTAAATAGGGGTATTTATGGAAAATACAAATTTAACCGCGGGTATGCTTAGCCTTAGGGGCACCCAAGATTCTCCTTTATATATAGAGAAGATGAATTCCTGTACCTTTTTCATGGTATGCCTAACATTGTCCTTCACTAGTGGTGAGAGTATGGAGAATGCTTTGCGAGCATGCTGTAAAGGTATCAAGATCGGAAAGATTCTTATTCATAGAGAAGGGGACAATGGTCAGCAGGTTCACACATCTCTCTCTCTCCCCTTGTGTTGATTTATTTTCATGCCTGTATTTCAGTTTTTCCCAATTGTGTTCTTACTGGTTTAATTGATCAACAGCTAATTTATGAAAAGTTACCCAATGACATTTCAGAGAGGCATGTACTGCTGTTGGATCCTATCCTGGGCACAGGTTTGTTATCTGATAGTTCATATTTATTGTTTGATTTGTTGGTTCTGCAAATCAAAGTATGCTAGCAGTTCCTGGTAAAAATATGGTCAGAGGGTAGAACCAAAAAAACGTAAACGAATTATCCAGGGTGCTTTATCTCTACTGGGAAAAGTCTGGGGTACTTTTTGGGTGGCATAAATCCCTTATCATTTCATCAGTTTCACTTTTGTTTATCAGCTTTAGTCGTGAAGTTGAATACTTTATCAGTATTTGGTTTAGTTTACAACAATCACTATCCAATATATGAAGAGCTAAGTAGACAACTTTTAAATCTTGTTGAACTATTGACTATCTTAAAAATGCTTAACACTTATATCCCTTTTTCTTCAGGGAATTCCGCCGCTGAAGCTATATCTCTACTCTTAAAAAAGGGCGTGCCTGAGCCCAACATTATATTTCTTAATCTCATATCTGTAAGTCAATATCTCCTTCATGTGCATCAAGTTTCTCTAAGTAGTGGTTTAGTTTTGGGCTGCCCTCTTTTCCATGACTCCATAGAGTAACTCCTGATGATGTTGCACATTATTTGTTCAGGCACCTCAAGGTGTGCACGTGGTCTGCAAACGCTTCCCCAGAATAAAGATTGTGACATCTGAGATTGAAAGTGGTCTGAATAAAGATTTTCGTGTTGTACCCGGCATGGGTGAGTTTGGGGACCGGTATTTTGGAACTGATGATGACGATCAAGTGGTAACTCCTTCATCTGTGTAGTTTCCAACAAAACTGCTAGTTGGTCCAACCGGTTACCAGTTCAGAGTTCTTTCCAGCGACTTTCGAAATCAGCTCAACTTGGCTTGACTAGCATTGTGGCGGGTTCTGCATTTCAGTTGAAAAAGTTTTGACTATCAAACTTAGAGCACTCATCTTTTGGCTCTTTTGTATGGTTTCTTTGGAACCTTTTGGCGTATAGGGCTTTTCTTCTTTTCAAACGGTGTTCTTTACACCCCGACAATACCGTGCAAAAGTTGGTCTGCCAGCTGTCATGGCAGGCAGTGAGTGTGTGCCTTGATAGTCAAGTTCCTTTTGAAACTAGATTTGCTTGGCCTAAGAGGGAAAGCAATTTACCGGCAAAGCCTCCCCGTGATATGTATTATGAACCTGGACATTTACCCTTTCTTATGATAAGATTTTTGTTCTTCAAGTTCGAGATAGTTTCAACTCTATCTGCTGGTTAATTGCGAAGTGCAAGTTTTATGTATATGATTAGAAAGAGGCCTTGCATATGTTCTCAGAACAACAAACTTACGCGACGGGCATTGATGAACGTAGAGCTTATAATATGTTTGAAAGATTGATTTCGGGCAGAATGTGAATCATTTGTGCATGTGAAATCGAACTTTTCGTGTCATTCCATATTCTCATAGTGAAAAGACCGCACATAAGTGCAATGGATGAGGCACGTATTAGTTGAGTAGAATCCAAACCTTTCCTTTGGTTTGTCTCTTCTCTTCAAGTAATTGGATGAGGAGGAGCATTAGCCCTTCCACACAAATCTTTGCCTGGAGATGAGTTGCCACTTGGCTAAGAGAGTGATCACTCGTTGCTCTATCCTAGGTTGATAACTATCCTTGGGCTTACCCTTCAACACGTGTCGGCCGATGCCTTGTCGATTCCGTTGGCATATTCCGTCGGAGCTTTGTCTATATAGATTGTTGGCGGTCTAAGTTAGATTTTGCACTTTCGACCACTGTTATCCAATTCAATATCCTAAATCCTCAACCATGTCAGCCTTTGTTGGCAAGTATGCTGGTACTCCCTCTTTCTTCATCTCTAAATATGACTTTCATTGCTCAATGTCTTCCTATTGGCACACGCAAATTAACTAGCTATTAGTCTAGTGAATAGTCACAAAAAACTTAATAGAAAGTTTCAATACTTAAACTGTTTGATTTTTGTGCAGAGGAGCTTATAAAGAATGCCAAGTACATTGCCACACCAGGGAAGGGCATATTGGCAGCTGATGAGAGCACAGGCACCATTGGCAAGCGTCTATCCAGCATCAATGTTGAGAACATTGAGTCCAACCGCCAAGCACTTCGCGAGCTTCTCTTCACCTCCCCCAACGCTCTTACCTACCTCTCCGGTGTCATCCTCTTTGAGGAGACCTTGTACCAGAAGACTACTGATGGGAAACCCTTCGTCGAAGTCCTCCAAGAAAACAATGTGGTTCCAGGTATGGTTCGATGCTAAATAGTACATTTTTTAAGAACACTTCAATCTAGGTTCTATTATCAAGATATTAAATATTGGACATTGAATGCATTGATCCAGGTATCAAAGTTGACAAGGGTACTGTGGAGTTAGCCGGAACAAATGGAGAGACCACAACTCAAGGCTTTGATTCACTTGGAGCTAGGTGCGCACAGTACTACAAGGCAGGCGCGCGCTTTGCCAAGTGGCGTGCCGTGCTAAAGATTGGGCCTACCGAGCCCTCGGAACTGTCCATTCAGCAGAACGCACAAGGGTTGGCTCGCTATGCAATCATTTGTCAGGAGAATGGACTTGTGCCAATTGTTGAGCCAGAGATTCTGACTGATGGGAGCCATGACATTAAGAAATGTGCTGCTGCTACTGAAATTGTGCTTGCAGCTGTTTACAAGGCGCTGAATGATCAGCATGTTCTTCTTGAAGGCACACTCCTTAAGCCCAACATGGTCACTCCAGGTTCTGACAGCCCAAAGGTAACGCATTCCATTATGCAAGAGTAGTACTAAGCTCACCGAATTTGTTTACGAAGTTTTGTTCACCGAATGATGTGATAGAGGCAGCGGTTTTGGTACTTTCACACATATGGCCTCTCCAAATTTGGTACTATACAAGATAATAATGTAGGAACCTAAATGGAAGATAAGGAATGGAAGATAAGGAAAGCGGTTTTGGTACTTTCAGTTTAGCTCGCGACACTCCAAATGGGTACTGTACAACACAGGAGTGTTGATTCTGTTGGCCTTATTCAAAATCGCATTTATGTCAAACTACTAAGATATCATCAACACTTCTACTAACATACTATCCGGTGAATATACTTGATGACTGTAGTGCTCTTTCATAGGTTGCTATGTTTTATAGTATAAGTTAATGGGTTCAATTTTGTACAGGTTGCAGCAGAGGTGATTGCTGAGTACACAGTGACAGCACTTCGCCGGACAGTCCCACCAGCGGTGCCCGGAATAGTGTTCCTATCTGGAGGACAAAGTGAGGAGGAGGCAACACTCAACTTGGATGCAATGAACAAGCTGGATGTATTGAAGCCATGGACTCTATCGTTCTCGTTCGGGCGTGCTCTGCAAGCAAGCACGCTCAAGACATGGGGTGGGAAGAAGGAGAATGTTGGGAAAGCTCAGCAGGCATTCTTGACAAGGTGCAAGGCCAATTCAGATGCCACACTCGGGAAGTATGCTGGAGGAAGTGCTGGTGGGTTGGCTTCTGAGAGCTTGTTTGTTAAGGGGTACAAGTACTAATTGTAGTACTTTGAGTTTTTGATGGGGCTTGGATTTGGACTTTGGGAATTATCAAAATGGGAAGGTTCTAATTACGAAATTTGGATGTCAAAAAGCTCGCTGATTGCAAAGACCGGGAAAATCTCGTCCGGTTAAATGTGGGACGCAAGTATTCTGCGTATGATCTAATTGTATGAAGCAAATTAAATTTGTATTTAATTTTTGTCCAAAAAGAAAACAACCCAATTTGTAATTTCTTCATCTTTTCCTATATATTACGGAATGTTTAACTCAGCTCATCATACTCTTCCCTCCTATGAGCAATTTATATGTAAAAGTTTGTTGGTAAAGATTCTTTCATAAATTGACATTTAGAATGTTAGACAATATTGTACCTTTCAAAATTGTGAAGAGATAAGTGAATACTCGTGGTTGTAGTTGCACAGTATGAAACAATAAGAGTACAAGCAAGAACTAGGGCAATTTTTTTGGATAACTAAGTATTAGTGTATTTAATCTTGATGTATTTCGTAACCTAGTTCCATCAGGCGTTCCAATGTGTGACTTTTTACATATTCGAGAGTGTTTTACATGAGGTTACCCATCATAGTACAATGACAATCTCGCCTTACTACTATTATTTACGCACTAGTTCATATCAAAATGGTGTGCATAGTATCAATTATAAAACCACTGCATTTACATAAGAGAATTTTTATCTGCACCCTTCCATTTGAGCATAAATTGGAAAATTTTCATGACAATAATGTAAATTGGCTAAGAGTAGAGAAATAATGAGTGTGGATATAATCTCTCATACAGTCATACTTTAACCTATTACTGGGTTGTATTAACACAAATCATGCCCGTGCTCGTCATGTGCCGGGTCTAATTTTAACGGGCCTTACCGTGGTCTCAGACTAGTTGGGCTTTTTCTGGTCCATAAAAGCCCAAGGCCCAGAGAAACACAATAACCAAACCCATCGTTTAGTAATCTATAAATGCCGAAGACAAAACGGTGTGTTCAATCTGCTCTCTTTCGTATACCTCCGAATCCACCACCACTGAGTTGCATCTTCTCCAAGTTTTCGCCCACCCAAAAAAATGTCGTCGCCTTATTCAATCTCGTCGTCGTTTCGACTATTCGCGACCAAAATCCCGACAAAAACTTTCTCAATTTCCCCAAACCACCCCGACCTCTCTTTCTTCAAACGACCCATCACTTTCCAAAGAATCCCCACCATATCCTCGCCTCCATCGCCGCCGTGTGCTGCGTCTGCGTCGCCGTCGAGCTCGATGTCTCTGCAACCCATTGAAGAGCTCCCTCCGAAGCTTCAGGAGATGGTCAACTTGTTCCAGTCCGTGAAGGAATCCAAGGCCAAATACGAGCAGCTCCTGTTCTACGGACGGACTCTGAAGCCATTGGAGGACCGATTCAAGACCAAGCAGAACAAGGTCGAGGGCTGCGTCTCGCAGGTGTGGGTTCGGGCCTACCTCGACCCGGAGAAGAACGTGTATTTCGAGGCCGATTCCGACTCGGTTCTGACCAAGGGTTTAGCCGCTCTGCTTGTTAACGGGCTCTCGGGTCGACCCGTGGACGAGGTTTTGAGGGTTTCGCCGGACTTTGTGGTGCTTTTGGGGCTTCAGCAGAGCTTGACGCCTTCGAGGAATAATGGGTTTTTGAATATGTTGAAGTTGATGCAGAGGAAAGCTCGGGAGTTGCTTGTGGGGGGAGAAAACGGGGTGAGTAGTTCCGAAAGTGTCGAAAGTTTGGAGCTTGGATTGAATTCTGAGGTGGGCAGTGAAAAGAATTCGACTTGGGGTTCGAAAATTGATGGTGGGATTGAGGGCTCTGATGTTGGGTCAAGTTCTAAGGGAAATGTTGATCAATTGGAACCGGTAGAGAGTGTTGAGAGTGAAAATGAGTCGATTTCGGGTGAGTTGGGAAGTAGAGGGAAGAGAATTGAGGAGAGATTGAAGGAACAGTTAAGTCCTACTGAATTGGTAGTAGAGGACATCTCATTTCAACATGCCGGGCATGCTGGAGTGAGAGGAAGTGATGGGGAGACGCATTTCAATGTGAAAGTTGTGTCTAAAGAGTTTGAAGGGAAGAGTTTGGTCAAGAGGCATAGGCTCATTTATGGGTTGTTGCAAGAGGAATTGGACAGTGGATTACATGCATTGTCGATCGTGGCCAAAACACCATCTGAAGTGAGTGCAAGCTGAAGGATCAGCTTTGGTTTCGGCTTGAACTGTTCTTGATATATTGTTCGAATGATCATTTAAGGAGGTTAGTGCTCTGAATGTTCAGATATATTGTACACTGTACACATAGTGATCATAAAATTTTGTTAGAATGTGAAAATATTATGCCTTGAACTTTTACAGTGATAATTGAATTGAATTACATGTTGATGCATAGTTGTGCTAAAGTGGCTGTACATTTTTGTTGTTGTTAACGTTGATTTTATATATTGGCTATACTCCAGCCACCAGCTGTCCATTACCTAACATTAAGATTATCTGAAGTGCTAATGGATCTGAAACTGATAGTCTATTAGGTGGTTTCTGATTAGGACACTTTGGACATAGGTGCTATCCAGAAGTGTGCCCCCGTACAAATACAATCCTGAGTTGGATTCCCCTGCTGCTGTCTCGATTCACTGTCTAGCTAACTTTCTTTACATCATTGTGATTTATGGGAATCTTTTGGCTGAGTAAACAAATGAAGGTGGTAGTCTAAAGCTGGAACACCATCAAGAAATAATCTGTAAGTCACTGTAGGATCTTAGTTGAATCTCCATACATCTCTTATCTTTTCCACAAGTAGAACTCTGGCATCTCCTATCCTATAAGTAGAGTTCCAATTCAGTGGACACAACTGGGACCTTTCCAGCTTCTTCTGAGCTTGTCGTGTGTCCTCTCATTTTAAATGAATTTATAAAACAATCAATTTAAGCTCATAATGAAATAGAAGATGAAAACCATTTCTTCCGTTTGTAGAAAAAGAATGTCCATGTATCATATTACCTAGCTGATATGACGTTCATACACCAAAAATTCCATTTAGGTTTCAATGCAGACACAATAAGAAGATAGAAAGAACGTATAAGTACAAGTACATATTGCTCCTAATCATCTTTTAGTTTTGCAACTTCGTGCAACTAAAGCACCAGTTGGTGGACCTGTCATTTGTAATTGACATCTGCTATGCAGCCAGTAAGTAAAATGGATTATACCCAGAGTGGCTCTCACTTTAAATGTTCCCCTTATATTATAGTTGACCCTATTGTTCTGCACCTGCGCTCGAAGTGCCACAGCGTGATTCTCAGGCAGGTAAACCAGGCTCGATATTAAGCGAATTGTTCCCAACCTTCCTTCTCCCGGTCTTTGAGTGAAAGGCTCGAGAGACTGAGTTGCTATCAGCCTGTCAGAGAAGTAAAGCTCCATATCCAGATACTCAAATCTTATGTCGATCTTTCGATTTGGGTTGGAGAAATTGGCCAGGAAAGTGAAGTCACCGTTGAAGTACTCTGGAGAGTCAAAGTAGATGGTATTGAGGCTTGCATTGGGGACATCAAAGAATGGAATTCTTGGTTTAACAACTAGGAAGGTAATCAAAGTTGCAAATCCAAAGAAGATAAGAACAAGACTGAATATGAGGCACACAATTGCACAGCACCATATAAGGGGCTTGGTACGTTGAGGTTGCCGGAGTATTGGTTGCTTTGATGATTTACTGGTAGAGACATGATTTTCTGCATCAGGTTCCGGAACTTCCGGGTTCGTAGCATACTTTGGTGGGGTAATTTGGTTGCGAGCTGTGTTTTGCCTTCCGGTTTGGGGTGGACGTCGGGTGTGCCTTTGGGGTGGGGGCTGAAGTAGAGGCGAAGGTGGAACTGGAGATGGAGGTGGTGGGAGGGGGGCTAACATCACTGGAAATAGCCAGAAGAAAACCAGCTGCATCAACTAATGAAGGGGAAAGATGAATATAATTGTTTCTTTAAATAAATTGGGAATTTGATTAAAGCAAGCAAAGGAAAAGAAGCTTTTGATTGAGGGTAGTGGGACCAGTTGTTTTCTTATTGGTATTTGCAAAAGAGATTATGGTGGAGTTAAAGGTGGGAAAATTGAGATGTTTGTGTTTGAATGGTTTTGCTTTTGAAATTGCAGCAGTGTTTGAGAAAGTCCTAAACAGAAGTAGTCCTCCTCGCAACGTGCTTTTAGTTTAGTCGGTTAAGAACATTATTCTCTATCTGAGGTACTAAGTTTTGTCCCACCACCCTTAATGTTGATTGTATCAAAAGAAAAACGAACTGGCCCTCCTCTGCAAAGTTGTTAAGCTCTTTACTCACTTAGAACCACTTTTGATTGGTTAGACTAGTCAAAGTAATGAATGGTAGATGCTATAATCTTTACCATGTTGCTGGTTCTACCTTACAAAAACTTGGATGCATTTGATGTTTAGCCCCTAAGGAATTATCTGGCGGAAAGTTGAGCTTGCTATAAAGATAGTGCAGCAATATATATATTAGACTAAAGTTGTAAAAGTAACTTAGGTCATGTGTTAATTATTAATCAACTCTAAAATAATCAGATCTGTTGTTAGGATTCATTTCTCTTTTCTTTCTTTTTCAAAAATTTTAAATGTTATGTATTTATTTAGTGGTGGCATGCATAATTTTCATTCCAAAATAATCTACCCTCTTCCTCAAGTATTCAGAAGTAGTGATGCAGGATATCCTTATTCATCCAAAAAGCTTGCCCAACTGCCATTCCTAGCTAGTGGTGCTTTTGGCCAGGAAAGGCTGACGAGCACTTTTGAGCTTCAGTGCTTTGGAAGGTAAGAGAATACGTAATTTACGTAGTGAACTCTGTGCATAATGGGTGAAAACCAGGGGTGAAACAGGAGGGACCAAAATAGAAATCAACAGAAACTGACTTATCGGTCTGGTCGGGTTCGGTTTTAGACGCCGGCATCATCTTGTCAGTTACACAAATTCAACTGAGCCGTGATATTCGGTTAACCGATCAACTTCGTGTCGAATCAAACTGAATCGGTTTCACCGAAAACATAAAAAAAAAAAAAATTAAATCAAGATGAAACATCAATGTACATTTTGTAGATCAAGACGAAACAGCAATGTGTAGAAACATTAGAAACATCACTGTAGTCCATTAATTTGTTTGTTGTCCATATCTAATCCATATCAGTATAGTGAATTTTATAATGAACTCCACGACGAAATGCCTTGGTGAGTATCGTCGTAAACGCCACTGTGAACACTATAGTATAAGGCACACCATCATGATGAACTCCATAGTAAATGCCATGTTGAATTCCATGGTGGTCATTATACTACAGTGTTCACCATAGTGAACATCATAATAAACGCTATATTAAACACTATAGTATAGTGAACACTATGGCGAATTCCATGGTAAATACCTTGGTGAACACCTTAATGAAATCCATGATGAACATTACAACATAGCGAACATCAATGAAAATGCCGTGGTGAAATCCATGTTGAATGTTGTGGTGAAGTTCATGGTCAATGTCACGGTGAACACTATATTATAGTGAACACCATGGGGAATTCATAGTGAATGCTATCACCATGGTGTACGCCATATTGAACACCATGGTAAATACCATGATGAATACTATTGTGAACATTATATAATGGTGAACTCTGCACTACGGTGAACACAATGGTGAACTCCATTTTGAGCACTACGGTGAATACTACAATATAGTGAACACTATGGAAAATGTAGTGATGAACTCCATGGTGAACGCTATGGTGAACACCATATTAGGCTCCATATTGAATACTATATAGTGAACACTATTGTGAACTCCATGTGGATGTCTTGGTGACACTATTAGTGAACATCATGGTGTAGTCCACGATGAACGTTTTGGTGAACACTATTATAAACACTACGGTATAATGAACTCCATAATGAACACTATAGTATATTGAATACCGTAGTGAATTCCACGGTGGATGCTATGATGAACGCCATATTAAACACTATTGTGAATATTATAATATAGTGAAAACCTAAGCAAACGCTGTGGTGAATTCCATGGTGAACGTTATGGGTTGTGTACGCGATGGTGAACGCCGTATTGAACACAATAGTGAATACTATAATATGGTAAACACCATGGGGTGAATGCACTGGTGAGCATCATATTGAATGCCATGGTGAACACTATAGTATAGTATATACCACGATGAACTCCATATGAATGTTTTGGTAAACACTATAGTATAATGAACACCATAGTAAACTTCATAGTGAACACTATAGCATAGTATTGAACGTCATGGTGAACACTATGGCCAACGTCTTAATAAATGCCATAGTGAACACAATGGTGAACGCCATGGTGAGCACTATAGTAGTGAACATCATTGTATAGTCCACGGTGAATGCTTTGGTGAACAACATAGTAAACACTATCGTATAGTGAACATCATGTAAAATGCCGTGGTGAATTCCATGCTTAACACCATAGTATATTTAACACCATGGTGAACTTCATTATGAATGCTATAGTGAATACCATGGTGAATGTTGTATTGAACATTATGGAGAATACGATAATATGGTGAACACCATGTCAAACGCTTAGGTGAATTTCATGGTGAACGCTTTGGTGAACACCTAACCACTCGGCTATGAGACGAGGCTCATGAAAATAAGGGGCAATGTTTGGACCTAGATTTCACAATCCCTACAACTACCATTGGCGTGACCACTTCCCAAACTGCGATGTCTGAATCTTTTCCTTTTTAAATTTAATTAAGAAAAGACAAAAAAACTTGTGTTTAAGATTCTTACCAACTATTGGGTAGGGGCTGCAAACATGCGTATATGGACTTCTAAGTCAACAGCGTATAGGTTCCTATAAATTCCGCTGAATGATCATCATCATAAAGTGCAACAGTCAAAAATGGGTTTTGTACGCGCCGTGCACGCGCGGCGAAAGGAGGAAACTAGGGTTTTCCTCCCGCCGCTTTCGATTGACACGGCTCGACGAAGCAAAATCGATGATAAATCACATCCGATTTGGATGAAATCCGAACAACAGATCATGTATTATCGAATCCAAGGTCCACTGATCCGTTTTATTAAGCCCGGTTTGAAGTTCATCAATCCATTTCAACAATCTAAGCTATTCATACCTTTCGTTTTTTCGGGAAGAATGTCTGTGCCCAACCTGATCTCCATCTCTGAGTTGATCTTCGTCATAAAGCACAGCTGGATCTTCGTCATAAAGCACAGCTGGAGGTGTGCACACTGGTATGTTTACTGGTCTTCTTATCAGCTTCAATTCATGAGTCGAATTAAAACCTATATTAGATTGATCGTGTCTCCCAAGTTCACTATGACATATTCTCTTTTATCCTTGCTGCAGATTAGGGATTTAATTGTTGATCTTGTTAGTGTTTTGCCCACTCCTATCTTGGACTTAACTGAGTTTGATTCGTTGTTGATGATTGTTAATTCAATAGTTCTCTTTAAGCTTTACCAGTTGCTTGATATTGTTGGCTTGTTCTGGTGTGTGGTTTCCGGTTGGTTGTTAGGGGCTGTCGAGCGGCGCTCGCTTGTGTTACCATTAGAGACTTTGGCAGCTCAATTAGAGATTTTTTTTCCATTATTTGCTTAGAATAGTTGGTGCTCTGAAACGAAGTAGAAGCATTGAGAATTCACATCCTTTTTGGATGAAGTCTAACCAGAAGCTCAGCTGCTTTCTAATTCAGATGATGCTGATTCAATTTATTAAGCAAGAAAAAAAATTCAAGAAACAATCATGTCTTTTTTGGATGCACTGGCGATTGGAGGGAACTGGGGTCTCCCTCCCACCACCTGATGGTGTAGTGCCGGGGCGAAACCAGTTCATTGTGCAATCATGTCTGTTTTGGATGCAATCCAATCAACAGTTGCGAATTTTTTTAGTTTATTTCTGTTTGAATCATGACTGTAAGCAACTAGTTTTATTGGACTTTATCCATTGTCTAGGTGGGATAGCTTTTGGAGATCATGTTCTTACCACTGATGATGATTATTTATTGTTTTCAATTAGTAAGGTGGTGAATTCTCTCAGGATGCCTGCTGAACATAGGGCTTTCCCTGACCGTAACTCTGTGATTATGAACTCTAGGAAGCATGCTAGGGATGAGCAGGTTGGTGTTGATCCAAGTTACTCAATTATCAACGATATTGATTAATGAATTGGATGTGTTGGAATGTGAGAGGCATTAGAAGGCCCGGTCTAGTGTCTCAGTTCAAGTCTTTATGTAATATTTATGATCTCAGTTTGGTATGTCTGTTAGAAACAAAAACCCTTTTTGCTAGAGCTTCTAGTTCTCTTTCATGGCATAAGTTTGATAAATTTTTCGAAGTTCCCCCTATTGGTCGTTCGGGTGGTCTTTTGCTGTTGTGGAATTCTCATGACCTTTCTATTAATGTTATTAAATCTCATGATCGTTTTATTCACTGTCATTTCTATGATTGCGTTAAAAAGCTCGGTTGTTATGTTACCTTTGTGTATGCTTTTCCCCAAAAAAGCCTCCAACGCCAACTTTGGAATGAAATTCTCTTACTTAATCCTGGTAATGATAGTTGGCTTTTAGCAGGGGACTTTAATTGCATTTTGTCTCCATAGGAAAGAGTTGGAGGTGCTGCTTTTTCTACTTCTTCCTACATGATTCAGTTTGCACAGTTTTTGCACTCGCGGGGCTCATCTCAATGCCCTGTTCTGGTGTTCCCTTCACGTGGTCAAATAATCACAAAGACAATAGTATACTGTTCGAAAGACTTGATCGGGTGGTAGTTAATCATGTGTGGTGGAACCAATTTTCCACAGCTTCATTACAAAATTTACCCATTTCTGGGTCTGATCATGGCCCCATTATTCTTACACTATATAAGCAAAATCCTAAGAATCCAAAACCTTTCAAATTTGAAGCCATGTGGCTTTCACATCCGGACTTCCACCAAATTGTGTATAAAGCTTGGAATTCACCCACAATGGGGACTTTACAGCAAAAGTTTACTGTTTCTATCAATGCTTTTAAAGTACTAGCCAAAGAGTGGAACAAGCGAGTCTTTGGAAACTTATTCCAAAATATTAAAGACCAAAATCTTCTACTTGATTACTACCAAGACCGTCTAATGTCGAATCCGCAAGATGATTATTTGATTAAAAAGGAAGAGGAAACTAGAATTTCACTGGAAAGCTTGCACAAGGCTGAGGAAATTTTTTGGGCCCAAAAAGCTAGGGCAAACTGGTTAACTCTTGGTGATAAAAATACGAAGTACTTTCAAACTCAAGCAAAAATTAGACGTCACAGAAACACCATCAATAAAATTAAAGATGATCGTGGTATTTGGTGGGATAAGAATAATGGCATGGAAGAAACCTTTGTGAGGGAATTCAAAAGCAGATTTACTGCTACTAATTCATGCAGCAATGAGTCTATGTCCGATCTTCTATCTATTCTGCATCCTTGCATTGAGCCCGAGGATAATCGAAATCTGATGAAACCAGTAAGTGATGAGGAAATACATGCTGCTTTGAGTTCTATTGGGGGATTAAAAGCCCCTGGTCCTGACGGTTTGCATGCCATATTTTTCCAATCCTCCTGGAGGCCGTTAAGCCTCAAGTGTGTGGGATTGTTAGGGAATTTTTCCAATCAGGTGGCAGCATCCGTTCTCTAAATCATACCTTTATCGCTTTGATTCCTAAAACGGAAAACCCTGATTCTGTAAGCCAATTTAGACCTATAAGCCTATGTAATGTCATCTACAAAATTATCACAAAGATTATTAGTAATAGACTGAAGCCGATTCTTAGCAAGTGCATCTCCAAAAACCAAGGAGCTTTTGCTCCGGAAAGGGCTATTACGGACAACATCTTAATTGCCCATGAAATATTCTCAGGTTTTAATAGGAAGAAAGGTCGCGTGGGAGAGATGGCCATTAAGTTGGTCTTGGAGAAAGCTTATGATTATTTATCTTGGGATTATATTAAGTGTGTGCTTTTACGTTTTGGATTCCAGGAATCGTGGATTTCACTGGTGATGGAATGCATCTCGTTAGCTTCTTTCTCGATCCTCATCAACGGTGAACCTCATGGCTTCTTCAGATCAAGTAGAGGCATAAGGCAAGGTGATCCATTATCTCCGTATATCTTTATCCTTTGCATGGAACCTCTTATAAGGAAGTTAAACAACCTCACAATAAACCCCAAGCACCATGTTGGTCTCCTTTCGTCCCCTTGTGGGTTAAGAATTTCCACCTTAATGTTTGCTGATGACTGCCTGATTTTTGCGAAATCTTCAACTAAAGCAGCTAGAAATATTTTATCTATCTTGAATGATTTTGCTAAGGTTTCAGGCCAGCGCATTAATTTTCATAAGTCTTCTTTATATTTCTCCTCTAATTCCACTAACCAAGTCAAGCTTGATATTGTCAATATTGTCAATATTCAGCACAAAGCAACGATTGGGAAGTATCTTGGTATCCATAACATCATTTTCTGGAAGGATCCGGCGAATACGAATGATCTTATTCTCCGCATTAAAGCTAAATTAGCAGGGTGGAAAGCCAATTCTCTCTCAAGAGCTGGCAAGCTTACCTTGATTAAATCTAATCTTTCTGGGATGCCCAATCATGTGATGGCTTGTTTTAAGTGCCCAAGTAAGATAACTAAGCACATAGATCAGCAAAGTCGAGATTTTTTCTGGGGGGCTAACACAAAAAGGCCTCCAGTTGCTTGGAATGCTATGTGTACGCCGAAGAGTGGAGGTGGTTTGGGAATCCGAAAAGCTCAAGATTATAATCAGGCTGCCTTAGCCAAGCTTGGGTGGAAAATCCTAACCGAGCCCGACAATTGGTGGGTGCAGCTCATCAAAGCCAAATACTTGAGACATCATTCTTTCTTTACAGTGAAGCCTAAGAGTACATCATCCCTAGCTTGGAAAGGAATTCTCCAGGCTAGGTCTATTATATCCAAAGGTATGAGATGGATTGTGGGAAATGGCCAGAGTATTAGGGGCCGTTTGGTAACGTTTTCATAGGGCATTTTCGCAGTTTGCACCTAGGAAAGGAAAACATAATAGTAAATTTGGCATTTCCGCAAACAGTACTCTATTCTCCTCTGCTTCTCTTCCAATCTCACTGCAAAACCAATCCAGATCTGCAAAACCCAAATTAACTTTGCTGGGTAATTGTTCTGCAAAACCCAAACTTCAATTTTCCGGGTAATTGTTCTGCAAAACCCAAACGTCGTCTTCAATTTCGTCGAGCATGGCCGCTGGGTTCGTCGATATCTGCAAAACCGAAATTTTTTTGCAGGGTTCGTCGAGATCTGCAAAACCCAAAATCGAATTCACCCAAACGTCGTCTTCCTCTTCGTCGAGCGTGGCAGTCGATGGCCTCATCGCCGTCCTGGTCCGGGTGCCGAACAGGGGGCTTGATGGCCTCGTCGTCGCCGCCCGGGTCCGAGCGGGCGGTCGTCTTCATCTTCGCCGTCGTCGTCTGGTTTCGAGCGGGCGGTCGTCCTCATCTTCGTCGAGCGTGGCTGCGGGTTCATCGAGCGTGGCTGCGGGTTCGTCGTCGTCGTAGCGCTGGGTTGTCGAGCGAGGCCGCTGGGTCCTCATCGTCGTCTTCATCGTTATCGTCCTTCCACTCGTCATCGTCGTGGGCGGTCGTCGGTGTTGGGTTGGGCAATAGTGTTGGGTTGGTAGCGGCGGTGGGTTCTGCCATTTGAGGATTTGCGCGAAAACGTCGAAAGTTCGTTTTCGGCGTTTCGCGTGTTAATTGGCAGAAATGCTACAGTACCGCATTTCCACCATTTCCGCATTCATTTTCACTCAAGCTCTACCAAACGCGTTTTTGGCCATTTTCCGGGTGGGAGAATGAAAATGGGGCCGCGGAAATGATACCAAACGCGCCCTTAACTTCTGGACCTTCAATTGGGTTTTTGATTTCCCTCTTATCAGTCTCATACCGGAAAGCCAAAGGTCTAATTTAAATACGGATGTCTTAGTCAGTGAGTTTATCTTGGACCATAGCTGGAACCGTCCAAAACTACTATCTGTTCTTGATTCCTCCACAGTCAATAAAATATGCAACATTTATATCCCCATGTATACTATTGCTGATGAGTTTGTTTGGGGTTTTACAGCAAATGGCAAATTCTCTGTTAAGTTAGCAACATGGTGCCAATCGACAGCCCCGGAGCATCCAAACGGTAAGGCCATTCGCAAAATGTGGAATTTAAATATCCCTCAAAAAGTCAAAATTTTTAGCTGGCTCCTGCTTCGTAACCGATTACAAACCAAATACAGGCTCAGTAGGTTTTACCCTAACACTGATCCCACTTGTCAATTGTGCTGTTCTGACGTCGAGACAATAGATCACCTTTTCCTTGATTGCACCTTTGCTAAGAATGTTTGGGCATCAATGTCTGATGTCCAGCTTCCTGACCCACAGATACTATCATGTTTAAAGATTGGATAGCTAAAATATTCACTGATCCATCCTCCTCTACAGATTTATTGTCCAGACTCCTCCTTACTTGCTGGCACATCTGGGATGCAAGAAACAACCTAGTCTTTCGTCAGAAAACACCCCATGTTTCCCGTGTTATTCACCTTGCCATGGCTGCTGGTAAGGAGTTCCAGCTAGCGAACTCTCGCCCTCACCCGCCTAGGGCCCTGCTGATTCCGACTATCAAGTGGCACCCTCCCGACACAGCATGTCTTAAGATTAACTTTGATGGTTCGGTTAAGGATATCAATGCGGCTTCAGGTTTTATTATCAGGAATGAGTTCGGGGCACCTCTCCTTGCTGGTTCTCGCCCTGTGGGGCATGCTAATGTCCCTATGGCTGAAGCTCTTGCCCTCAGAGATGCTCTCCTATTTGCATATCAGCATGGTTTATCCCGTCTCCAAGTGGAAGGTGACTCGAAGCTTATCATAGATTGCGTAAAAAATGTTTGCACTACTCCCTGGTTTCTCAAGGCTATTATCCGTGATATTCGTCAGTTAGCTGCTCAGTGTGATATTGTTTCCTGCAACCACATTTTCAGAGAAGCTAATTTTGCTGCAGATGCTATTGCTACCCATGGTCATAACTTGACCAATATGTATATTTGGCAGAATGCGGTGCCTCCTGCTGCTCGCGCTGCCCTTATGTATGATTCTACTGCCTCTGGTTGTACTAGAGGTTTTACCATTTAATGCATTATTTTCTTAGCAAAAAAAAATTCCGCTGAATGGTGAATAATTTCATAGAATTCAAATATATTCATAGAGTTTTCCACACCAAAAATCTCAAAATTTCCTACATTTCTCTCCAACATGCCGGTAAGCCTCTAGAACTTAAAGCTTCCATGACTTCGTACTTACAATATTATTTTTCAGATATATATTTATACAAATATAAATATTTGTGCAGCAAAAAATAGTTGTGAAGGTACCAATGCACTGTCACAAATGCAGAACCAAGGCCTTGAAGATTGCAGCGGCCGAGTACGGTACGCATCTACTCCACATATTGGACAAAATACTGGAATATTTTTCGCAAGTATTGCTCCAAAATAGTTTTCATGCACTTTACTTGTGAAATTGATGAAGCAGGTGTGAGCAAAGTGTCGATAGAAGGAGCGGACAAGGATCTTGTAGAGGTGGTTGGAGATAATGTAGACTCCGTTTGCTTGACGAGGAAGTTGAGGAAGAAGCTTTGCTGCAGCGCTGACATAGTCAAAGTGGAAGAGGTGAAGAAAGAAGAACCTAAGCCTCCTGCTCCAGTTATACTGCCAACATGTCTGCAGTATTATCCTCCGCCGTGTCCTCCAAGTTATTGCCAAGTTCAAGAATATCCAGAACCAGGATGCTCTATCATGTAATTGCCGCACATCATACGATCACAACCAAGAGTTTCTTGCGTTCGTTTGATAATATATGTATGTATAAATCGAAAGATCATGCGTGTTCATAATAAAGGTCTTTTCTCTATTGAGATTTTGGTGTATTTTTGTGTTCTTGTAACTAGATGTGTAGAATTCGGACCAATTCTATATGGTGAGAGGTGATGCTACAGTAAACATGTTATTGCTTCCCTAAGTAAGTAATGATCTCAACTTTTATCGATTCAATATTTGCGAATAGTTTAATTAAAGTTTGATGAGATTCTCGATCACCAAATTCACATCCACCATCATCATACCAAATCCTTTTTTTTTACAAATAACGCCGTCTTAAAGTCCTTGCAGCCAAGGCACAGTGAACCCTTGACCGAGACGTGTTCCTTCCTCGGTTCACAATCATTTTGAAAGAAGTTAGAATTACGCGCAGCACTCATACACCAACTTATCTTTTCTTCGTTGGTGAGGTAGCACGGCCACGCACAAGAAGGACAAAGAGGAGTCTGAAATCCTACCGACGGATTTTGAGATCAACAACTACATGGTGAACACTTAGGTGAACACCTTGGTACTACTTGAGAATATACCATATTTTACAGTTTCATCAAGAGATTTTTCTTATCTCACAGTTCTTTGGGTCTTTATTAAACTTGACTGACTAGTATTGGGACAGAGGTATACCTTAACGACTTGCTGACTGAGGCATGTTCACACAATGTGTACTAGGAAGGTTGAACTTCCCGCAACACCTCCTAATATAAAACTTTCGACTCAAAGTTAGGATAGTAGCGTTTTAATTTATGTGAAAGCAGAAGTCCTTGACTTTACTATATAAGCTTTTTTGTCACATTTCTATGTAGAGATTTTTAATGTTTGACAGCGACAGGTTGGAAAAACGGACATTTAGTGGTGGATATTAGGTGGTACGTTTTTCCTCCAAATAAAGATGGAAAAAAGACGGATTTCACATTGTCAAATCTGCTTTTTACGAACCTAACAACAATTCATATTTTCTCCACAGAAGACGTACAACACCAACATCCACATCCAACAACTGTCTACAGCTATGGTGAAGACCTGCCACCTTTAAATAGGTTGCAAATTCAGGGAGGGAATAACTTCAATTTGGCTCCCATTGGTAAGTTAACAATCTTATTTGTTCTTATTCTTAATGTGTCAGCCACCTTAACCAAGTTTTTTTTTTTTTTTTTTTTTTTTTTTTTTTTTTTTTTTTCTTCTGTAATTCGAATGTAGATTCTCAAATACCACAAGTATTTGACCATATATTGACTCATTCTGAAGACCAATTCCAAAATGATGCCCAACCATTAGAAGTACTGTACAATATGTCCACTGATTCTGAAGATGAAGGAAAGGATTATGCACAACCGGCTGAAATACCTGACCATATGTCCACTGATTCTGAAGCTGAATGGAACAATGATGTGCAACCACTTCAATACATAGGAAGGGTAAGGAGAAATCACAATTGTGCTAGAGATTATCATGAAAATAGGGGGATCGTAACCTGCCAATTATCCTCACCACATACGTGCAAGCACTGTAAGGCAAAACAATTCCACAAGGAGAAAAGCTATATGTGTTGTGGGAATGGTAAATTAGTTTTATCTCCAATACCATCTCCACAAGAAATGGTGGATCTTTTCTCCGATCAAACATCTGTGGGAAGACACTTCAGGCAAAACATTCGAGCATACAATCATGTGTTCGCATTCACTTCAATGGGTGTACAAGTTGATGAAAGAATAAACACTGGATGGGGCATTTATACATTTCGTGCCCAGGGTGCAATTTATCATAAAATTGGCACTCTCTTACCACGTGAAGGAGGCAGACCTAGATTTATTCAGTCATACATATACGACACTGACCATGAAATGGATAATCGAATGTCTGAAAATCAAGCTTTGGATAGTAATGTGGTTACCAAGATACAACAATTTTTGAATCAATTCAATCCATTTGTACATACATTTAGAAGCCTCAGACAGCGTGAGGATTTGCCAAACTGTAAGCTCATCCTAAAAGAGCAACCAAAAGATCAACGCCAATATAGCCTACGTACCATCTGCATCACAAGTCGCAGCCATCATAGTAGGAGGTGATGACAATATTGATCGCAATGGAAGAGATATCATTGTTCACACAATTGGTGGACAACTTTCTAACATCTACGACTATGTCGGATACTATGATCCTTTGCAGTACCCATTGTTGTTACCATATGGATCGTATGGGTGGGATAGTAATAGTCGTGACAATCGTGGAAAGAAAATAACATGCTGCGACTGCTATTCTTATGTATTACATGTCAGTACAAAATAGTAAATTACATGAATATATGTAATCAGTAATAGTTCAAACTACATACTTAAGTTTTGGTTTTCCAAATTAGGGCAGATGATACTTCACTGTCTCTTCGAGAGGGCGCCTCTTACAACAATTTTCTATTGACAATTATGTGAAAATTGAATCACAAATAATGAGGTAGCTACGCTCAAATCAAAACAAAATTCGAGCAGAGCTATACCAAGGACTTTGAGACAGCGTCAATGCTGGGGAAAATAATGCAGGTACGTATCTTCACATTATTACCTTACCATTCCTTTTCATTAGAAGTCCATACTAAGAAAATGACTTTCAATTAGATAATGTTGGATGTAGAATGGTTCTGCCTTCATTCTTCGTTGGGAGTCCAAGTGAAATGTACCAACGTTATCAAGACGCAATGACATTGATTCAACAATAGGGTAGACCAGATCTTTTCATCACCATGAGATGCAACCCAAATTGGGAAGAGATTAGGCGAGAATTACTTCCTGGAGGAACACCGCAAGATCGCCCAGACTTACTGTCTAGAATTTTCCATTCAAAACTTGAGGAACTAAAGGTCGATATCATTGAAAAGGGGGTATTAGGGACAATTATTGCATATGCGTACGTTATTGAATTTCAAAAGCGGGGGTCTTCTACATGTGCATATGTTGGTGATGTTAGCTGAAAGTGAAAAGTTGAATAGCCCAGAGAATTATGACCAGATTGTGACAGCTGAAACACCATGCAAAAATGAAGAACCACAACTCCCCAATGTTGTACTAAAGCATACGATTCATGGTCCATGTGGAAGACATAATCATCATTGCCCCTGTATGAAAAATGGGAGTTGTAAGAGAAAGTTCCCTAAAGCATTTGCATGTGCCACTGTTTAGGGGAATGATTCTTACCCAATTTATTGGAGATGAGCAAACCAATTTCTTGTGCCACTTGACTGACAAGGAGATGTAGTTGTCAATAATGGTTGGGTCATTCCCTATAATCCATGGTTGCTCCTACGTTATGACAGCCACATCAATGTTGAAATCGGTAATAGTATAAAAAGCGTCAAATACCTATACAAGTATGTATACAAACGAGGAATATAACAAACGACTACTTGAGAATATAACATATTTTACAGTTTCATCAAGAGAATTTTCTTATCTCACAGTTCTTTGGGTCTTTATTAGACTTGAATGACTAGTATTGGGACAGAGGTATACCTTAACGACTTGCTGACTGAGGCATGTTCACACAATGTGTACTAGGAAGGTTGGACTTCCCGCAACACCTCCTAATATAAAACTTTCGACTCAAAGTTAGGATAGTAGCGTTTTAATTTATGTGAAAGCAGAAGACCTGGACTTTACTATATAAGCTTTTTTGTCACATTTCTATGTAGAGATTTTTAATGTTTGACAGCTACGGGTTGGAAAAACGGACTTTTAGTGGTGGATATTAGGTGGTACGTTTTTCGTCTAAATAAACATGGAAAAAAGACGGATTTCACATTGTCAAATCTGCTTTTTACGAGTTGTTTGGAATATTAAAAGACTGCTAATGATATAGAAGATATGATCATCGATAACAACAGACGGACTGTGGATATAGAAAAGACAATAGATTAGTTACTTTTATCCCAGTAAAACTAATCTATACTGTCTTTTCTCATACAATGACACGGCAAAAGATATTAGTGAAGGTACAAAGGAATTGTGGCAAATGCAGGACCAGGGCCTTGAAGATTGCAGCAGCTGAATACGGTATGTACACATATGCCAATTCACAATGTGCTTCATCTTTCAATTCTTTTCACTGATATGATCAGTAAGCATCAATTAATGATCTTCATTAATCAAACAGGTGTGACCAAAGTGTCAATAGAAGGAGAAAACAGAGATCAGGTGATTGGAAATCATGAAATCGATCCAGTTCGCTTAACGGAGTCGTTAAGGAAAAGGCTTGGATTTGCTACCAATAGCAAACTTGAACAAGTGAAGGAAGATAAACCTGATGATGCCAGCAAACTCCTCAAATTGGATATTGGACACCATCAGCAAATTATATTCAGAAGTACTGTCCTCGTCACTCTTGGCCCCATCCTGTAACTGTTATCTTGATCAATCAAAAGTTCACCTTTATCAAAAGTTCATCTTGACCAAAAAGATTCACTTTTAAATGCCCTAAAATACTCAAACGATCGTGCGAGTTATTTCCAAAGGGTCTGCAAGATGTTCCCAACGTAATTTTTTTTTTTTAATTTTTCATAAAACCCCCCAAAGTTTCGCGTAGAAGAACCAGATAGATATGTATTCTTCATTTCCATTCTCATGTTGGCTAGGTGGCAGCTTTGTAAGGCATGTGGATAGTTTTTGAGTGGTTGAACCGTGTGAGTGGTCGAACCGTGTGCTCTTCAAAATGTCGTGATTCATTTGCTCTAAAATTGACTCATTCTCTGGATGCTGAGACTACTTTATCGATAACTCAATAGCGTTTCCAGCAAGAAACTTCTCAAGTCCACTAGTAATTAAAAACTAACATACTAATCTCCCAATAATAGACAGTATTCAAGTGCCCTTAAAATGAAAAATATTGAGTGATACGAAGCAAACTAATCATGAGAAAATAATCAAGTGGAAGTAAGATTTAGAATGTGTAGCCTTTTATACTGGAAAACAGCTTTCGAGTGACCAAGACTGGCTTTTGAAAATGAATACCGTTGGCATGACTTCGTCTACGAAACCGTGGTGTCTATTTCCAAATGTTTGGTAGGGAGACTTAGAATGCGTTACAAGTAAACATGAGGCAATAGCATTATTGAATTTGAAGGTTTTGTGTATATAAGGCTCAATGCTTGCTGGTGATCATACATTTCTACTTCCATTGAGTTTTCCAATCCAAAAACTTGAACTTTTCCCATTCCATACAACCTCCAACATGAAGGTAACCTTTCTAATTTCGTATTTGTACAATCGAAAGGCAGTACATAGTTCAGCAATCTGCATATATATAATTTTGTATTATAGTACTCACACATTTGGTTATGTGCAGCAAAAGATAGTAGTGAGGGTGGAAATACATAGTGACAAATGCCGAACCAAGGCCTTAAAGATTGCAGCATCTACATACGGTATGCATATTTTGATCGATAACACTCTCAATCCGTTGTACATGTATCTACGGGTCTCAATTTTATAATCGACTGATATGTTACTAATGATAATCATCATTAAATTAGCAGGTGTGAGCAAAGTGTCGATAGAAGGTGCAGACAAAGATCTCGTGGAGGTGATTGGGGAAGACGTTGACTCGGTTTGCTTGGCCCGGACGTTAAAGAAGAAGGTCGGCTTCGCTACTATAGTCAAAGTCGAACAAGTGAAGGGAGAGGCAAAGCTATATTATTGCATACCATCATCAAGCTATGTTCCGAACTATTGTGCTCCAGAATATCATCCCGTGCACTATCCCGAATCCACTTGCTCCATCATGTAGTATTTATTTTTCTTCCGATTACATACCGCGACTTTTTTCTTTCCTAATAATATGATGCATTTAAGGACTTTGTTCCGTGGTATATAGTGAGAATAAATTTTTAAGTCTGGCTCGGATCCTTTGACAAATTTATTCATAGAACTCTACACTGTACCCTTCTTATAATACACGGACAAGATATAAACGGGACCAGGCAAAATTCATCCTAGATGTTTGAACTTGAAACCTTTGGCCAATGACGTTGCAACAAAAAGGTGCCTTAGTAATTAAGAAGGTCAATTGGCAAAGAGCTAGAGGGAGAGCCCATGTGCCCACTTGATTAAAGATGTGAAGCTTAACTACCTATTATACACGTTTAAGTGGAATGGACCAACGTACGACGATAACAATTAATTTGTCAGAATCAAGTTCCACACCTCAGGGCACGGGTTGATCTTTGATTCTCACTTCAAGCGCTACAGGTCCAGTAGTAATCTGGGCATGGGTAGAAGCTTACTCTTTTAGTATGTATTCTGAATGTTTTCTTTTGAGCATTTGCGGGGCTTTTGCTTTTTAATTATGTACTTATTAGCTCATTTAATGAGAATAGAGTATTCTATCGCTTTTCATAATAATGATCAGCCTTGCACCCCTTGTTCTCACACTCTAACTTCGCAAACATGAGCTTAGTTGGGTACAACAATATGAAACAAAAAGAAAAGTAAAAGGATAATTTTGTCCTCTATATAACCTAGTTGGTGGGAAGATTATTGACATTTGATTGGGACCATTTTCCGAAGAAATATTTTGAATTTGTGAGACGCTGTCATGATGGAGATTATTCAACATATTGTACATCTCATCATGTAACATATATATGATCGCAAGTGTACCCTAGAAAAGAACTTCGGTTACCCGGCCAAAACGAATATCGTACTTTTTTGTTATTAACATATGGAAAAAACAATCATATATTTTTGTTTTCTATGTTAGTGGCATCTTAGTGTATGTGAAAAAGACAAAAAAAAAAAAAAAAGACTTTGACTTGTGTGATGTATATGTAGAGAAGGTACATGTTTGGTATACTTTTTTCCTCCAAATAAAGGAGAAGGTATTTTCACATTGTGAAATCTGCTTTCACTATAATTTTTTGGATTCCTAAAAGACTTTGAAATCGATATGGTGATCTAGATGATCTAAATGCATTGAAGAAGAAGATTAATTATTCGTGGAGTGCAACTTCGGACTCAGTCGAACCGTGTTCATCAAAATGTCTTGAACTACATTTGCTGTTAGCCCT
Source organism: Spiraea crenata (assembly GCA_033992175.1). Taxonomy (NCBI): domain Eukaryota; kingdom Viridiplantae; phylum Streptophyta; class Magnoliopsida; order Rosales; family Rosaceae; genus Spiraea; species Spiraea crenata. The sequence continues at coordinate 2,064,980 of JAVBHV010000022.1, forward strand.
CTATATATTGTCATACTAATATAAACAGTGATTTTTAGAGAATCAGATTCATTTTGTGCGGAAGAGCACTTCAGATCTCGATATAAAACTGTTGATGAAATCTTCAAGTCCAAACACACTCATAATATTATAGAAAACATAGTGATGTATGGTATATATACGCAAGAGTATCTACTCAGTAAAATTTGCAAATACCATTGGCGTGACCAAGTCTTCCCAAACTGCGATGTCTCATCTGAATCTTTTCCATTTTAAAATTTAATTAAGAAAGGAAAAATGATCTTGTGTCTAAGAGATTCCTACCAACTATTTGGTAAGGGCTGCAAACATGCGTATATGGACTTCTACAAGTCAACAGCGTGTAGGTTCCTATAAATTCCTCTGAATGATGAATAATTTCATTGAATTCATATATTCATAGAGTTTTCCACACCAAAAATCTCAAAATTTCCTACATTTCTCTCCAACATGCCGGTAAGCCTCTAGAAAAGCTTCCATTACTTCGTACTTACAATATCATTTTTCAAATCTATATTTATACAAGTATAAATATTCGTGCAGAAAAAAATAGTTGTGAAGGTACCAATGCACTGTCACAAATGCAGAACCAAGGCCTTGAAGATTGCAGCGGCCGAGTACGGTACGCATCTACTCCACATATTGGACAAAATACTAGAATGTTTTTTGCAAGTAATACTCCAAATTAGTTATCATGCACTTTACTCACGAAATTGATGAAGCAGGTGTGAGCAAGGTGTCAATAGAAGGAACGGACAAGGATCTTGTGGAGGTGGTTGGAGATAATGTAGACTCCGTTTGCTTGACGAGGAAGTTGAGGAAGAAGCTTTGCTGCAGCGCTAACATAGTCAAAGTGGAAGAAGTGAAGAAAGAAGAACCTAAGCCTCCTGCTCTGGTTATACCGCCAGCATGTCTGCAATATTATCCTCCGCCGTGTCCTCCAAGTTATTGCCAAGTTCAAGCATATCCAGAACCAGGATGCTCTATCATGTAATTGCCGCACATCATACGATCACAATCAAGAGTTTCTTTCGATCGTTTGATAATATATATATGTATGTACAGATCGATTGATCATAATCAAGGTTTATACGATTTCCTTTCTCTTTTTTTTTTTTTTTTTTTCTCTATTAAGATTTTGTTTTGTTTTTTGTGTTCTTGTAACTAGATGTGTTGAATTCGGACCAATTCTATATGGTTAAAGGTGATGGTACACAATGACGTGGCTTTAATGTTCAGTGTGCAATTTTCATCGGGGCCCTTTAAATAATAATTATATAATAATTTTTTTATGTGCAATATACTAACAAAAGAAAATTTTAAAATACAATTAATATAGGGAATTTGTTATTCCCACTCCAATTTTTTCAAAATTTACTCCACTTTCTCTTTAATTTTTACACATAGATGGAGTGCATAATGAAAAAAAGTGGAGTGCCAATAACATTTCCCTTAATATAAACTATAAGAAAAAAAATTAAATCATAAATGAATACAAAGCATAGTACTTACAGCAACAAAATCAATAGAGTAAAATCAACAAACATGATATCTTCAGCATCTTGACACTACACAATATCCAAGTTTCACTTGAAAATTTATTGACTTTTTTTAACTTTTAAAAAATAAATTTTTTATATTAAATAATTGTATAACAATAAATATAAACAACAAAAAATTAGGGGGCCTTTCTTGAAGCAGGGGCCTGACACGGTGACACTGCTCGCACCCCCTCAGGACACGCCACTAATGTTACATTGAACATGTTATTGCTTTCTCTAAAAAGTAATGATATCAACTTTTGCCAATAAGGAAAGATCTTTAAAAGCGTTTTTTTTTTAAGAAACACATGCAATATGATTGAAAGTCAAATTTCAGAAAGCACTTTGCATGTTTATAACTGCTTACCTATGAAGCCTATTTAATATAAATAGGAATGGGAACGGCGAATCGATACGAAACTGTAATTCCTTAAAGCTCAAAAAAGTCTGATACAAAACGTTAATTAAAAACCATTTATATTTATAAAAATTAGTATTCTAAAATTTTATAACATAGTAAAAATTGAAATCCAAATGAAACATTACAAGTTCAAGTTCAAGTTCAAGTTCTAGTATGATGGAAATGTGGATTTTAAGGTATGAGTTTAGTTATAACCCAAAAAACTTGGCAAAATTTGCGGATGGAGTTTCAGGCTGTTCCCATGACGTTTTCTCTTCAATACTTGTTTTACAGATGTTTCGGTCGATTTCGTTCCCTAAACATTTCTAAAACATGAAATGCTAGATGGTCGGAGTTTTAGTGCTTCATAGCTGCTTACAGAGGCGGAGCCACATGGTTGTGGTAGGCTACATGTTATATAAAATTACAATAATACTAGAATGACCATGTTTTTGTAAACCATCTCTTAAACCATCTTACGTGGCACATGATGATTGCATTTGATTTTAATTAATAGTTCTCTTACTAAATATTGAATGGTTGGATCAATTGCCACATCAGATGATTTAAAAGTTGGTTTAAAATAATGTGGTCATTCTAGCATTACTCATAAAATTAACCCTTTTTAACATATCACCTAGGGAGAGTTTTATATGTATACCCTATATTTTATTATATTACAAACACCTCAGCCCAATCTCCTCACCTAAAGACCACGTTCCCCAACCCAATAATTCAAAAGATACTTCAATACTTTTCTATGAAATTTATCAACCAATCAGTTGACGCTAAACAGCTCTTGAAAGAAAAAAAAAATTACGATAAATGCTTGTAAACATAAAAAAGAAATCAATCATTATGTTTCAAGCTAAATACTACTTTTAAATAGCCTACTCGAAGAAAATTCCTGACTCCACCCATAAGGTCCTCTCAATTCATAATTTAGAACTTTGTTGCATTTTAGACTAGTCTACTTGTTGCTTGTACGTTAGTGGCTGAAATCAACAACACAGTAGTCACAGTGAACGTGTCGGCAAGTATTCCGAATAAAGACAATCCACGTGCCAAGTCTAGGATACGTTATAATCTCAGCAATTCTCCGGACAGCAAGTTTTTGTCGTCGGACGCATGACCTCGCCGGCTACAAAACAACCCACCTTCTATCGTCGCCATTGACCAAGTCTTATTTATCACCACTGTACCTCCTTGTCACTGTTCAAAGATGACCATTATGTGAATTTGCATATCTCACATCTACATGTTTTCTGCCTTAAAAGAAGAATGTTTATCGTGTCCTAATTGTCTAGGTCTTTCCGATCAATCAATTAAATGACCAAGACTAAACTAATGCTGATCAAGTTGTCCTTACCCCGGAGTCCGGGGCCCGGACTCACTCGCATAGATGGTTTCTAGGACGTATACCTACCCTACATCAGCAACACCATAAGATAAGAAGCTCTAATGGTTAAGTATAAACTTGACCGTCCTCTTCAACTTTTTGCCATTGACCAATTGACGCGGATGTTCTTTGATGCTTCCGATTAATTAAGAGACCAAGACTAAATCAATGCTGATCAATTTGTCTTCACTGCGGACTAACTCACATAGATGATGGGTCCAAGGACGTATCCCTACCTTCCATCAGCAAAACCATAATATAAGAAGCTCCAGTAGTTAAAGTTAAATCTTGACAGTCCACTTCAACCATTGACCACTTCAACCATAATATAAGAAGCTCTAGATGTTCTTTCTTTGATGCTTCTGATTAATTAATTGTTTAGTTATTATATCGATCGTTTTCTCATTAGGCTTCACACCTAAACTGAGAAATGCAAAACCAAGGCCCTGCCAAAGGTACTAAGTTACTTGCCAATGGATTTCAACCAAAGCCATTCTTCTACAGCATGATTTTGATGAAAGCGTAGGCAACTTTTTATTTGTTGAAAATCTCTAAGTTGCAGTTTATGCAATTAAAAAAAATTGATGACTCCATATACTAAAGAGGAGTGCTGCTTACACCCCGTGCAATCCAAAAAATGATGAATCCATAGATTTGTCTTGGTGAAATTCAGTTTCATACATCACGGGGCTTTTATCCAATTTTTATCGTCATTTAAAACACAACTTGCGATCTTTTGCTGAATTCGTGTTTCTCCTTCTGTTTTCCGGTAGAATTTTATTTACTGTTTTTCCTATACAAGGTCTACAATCAACAACACGAAGATTATTGCTATTCCATATCTGAAATAACTTATAAACTGTTCAAAGCAAAGAACACATTTAAGAACATGTTCTACAAACAATAAACATCAATTATATTGTTGCTGAATCCATAAACGAGAATATTGCAAATTACATTTGTTCATGAAAAACTTGAAAGAACAAAATTTGGAAAAGAACAGATTGACTTGGTACAATACGCTAATGCGTAGGTTTACCACCAAGCCAGTCCGAAGGGCTCCATCCCCACGATGTTCATGAACTTCACTGATGCTTGATATTGCATTACCTGTAGACAAAACTTCTATATGATTGTCCCATGCTCGCTGAACTTGAGTCCCACATACCCATCAATGTGGATGTCATGTATTACGACCCAGAATTGTCCATTTAGGTTCCTTTGTATGTTGTCTGGAGCTACGTGAAGGGGAGCAAAGACATCCAGACCTTGAACATATTAGTGGCTAGCCACGGTTTAGTTTTCCTCCAATATCTCAAATTCTCAATATACACTAGCTAAGTCCGGCATAACTTTTGGCCGAAAGAGGATTGTAGTCAGGTTTTCCCCTTTCGGTGCATACTCATTGATGAAGTTTCTCTTCGGATCAATACATATTTACATATAACTTGCATTTTATGAATGATTTAGGGTGAACATGTACATCAAAATACCATGACAAGTAACAAAACTGAATCCTAGCATAAGAATCGTCAAGACTAACACTCAAAATGTGTTTCAACCTGGAAATTCACAAGTTTTGTGCATCTATTAGAATCGTGAAGAAGATAACTCGAAATGTGTTCCAGCATGAAAATTCACTTGAAATTTGTACATGTACTTAGCAAAAGTTGGTTGCCAAATATAACACCACAAGGCTAAAAGTCTTGAAGAAGGCGCGGACGAGCGCTGCGTATGTGATTAGCTTATCAGTTAGTATAGTTCAAGTTTTAACACAATGTATACCCTGAGTAAAATTAATTTCTTCAAACAAGAAATTGATGATCAATTAACTGCCTATTCCATTTAGATGATGTAATTTCCTACGTTGTAACACACATAGGGATTCAAACTTAAGAAGAATGTCTGAATTACAGAGAAGGGCAATATAGGTGATGTTAGAAACAGATATCTGATCAATAAGAACATAATCAATGCAATCACATACAACCAAGATCATACTTGTGAAACATAAACACGTAATTACTAACCCGGATGACTTGCAGACATGATGAATAGTGCAAGGTGAATAGTGAACGTCCTTCAACAGTTTATGGCAACACAAGTCTTCTAGTTTGTACTAATGTCTACTCTCTCTATGGGGCGAGATATTAGTGTATGTCGTAGTCCAAGTAGGACCTATATTTGCCTTAATATAGAGACTTAGGTAGACTAAGTTCCTCCCATAAAGGACTCATAATCAATCCTAATCCCTATAGTATTTGTACATGAGATATAGTTAAACTTAACTTGATTAGGCGTCTAAACCATGTGCACTTAGGTTACTTAGTGCTCAAGTAATCCAACTTAGGTTTATGATAGAACTCCCATACATTAATCCTTAACTATGATTTAATTGTCAAAGTCCTACCACAATATATATTGGTCCATATATTCCAACAATCTCCCACTTGGACCAACTATATATCATTATGACAACGCGAGCTATTTAGCTGCTCTTCTAGCTCGGTGCTAGCTTAGAATTGTACTGAACCATTTTCTTATGAATGAAATTGAGCTTCTGCTCTCCATAAACATAGAGTCCTTTATTCCATATTTGCATATCTCAGAGGTCAGATCCTAGATCCAATTGGGTCTTATCAGTTAGTCGATGAGGTATTGGGTTAGTAGATCCGGCGTTGGACGATGAGGAGAGGAGAAATCATAACTCACCTGGTATTTCTTCACCGCCAAATAGTCAACAACAGATCTGTCTTGTTAGACTATAAGAACATCTCCACTCACGTAGGCGCAGGCGCAGGTGTGAAGTGGGCGCAGGTGCGAAGTGGGCTATTGCCCTCTTCTTGCCTACATGTGATGAATAGTGATATAATGCGCCTTCCGTAAAAAAAAACAACTTCCACCCACGTAGGCGTAGGCGCAAGCGATCACTATTTTTAATTTTTTTTTTTCAAAAACATGTATAAAAATTATCACCAACATTATATTCAAGTACTCTGACGTGTCTATATATATATAAATATATCAAATTATGTCACAGTGAAATTATTGGAGCCCTTTTGGCATCAAATTATTGGAGCCATGCCATAAACCATGGTGGGTGGAGTCATTGATGAAGAAGATGGAGCCATGTCATAAAAGGTGGTGGAGCCATGTCCTTATCAAACCAATAGACCAATCAAAGTCCATAAATACAGACTCAGACTATTGCCCTCTTCTCACAAATCACTCTTCATCTACCTCAATCTCATGTTCCTCCAGTTTTTGCCTAAATACGAACGCACCATATGCTGTCATGTGGCAGTCAGAAAATAAATAAAAAAAGAGTTGTTGGGGCTTTTTTTAAGTGTTCGGCAATTACTGCCGAACACAAAAAGCAGCCCAACACACCCGTTCGGCCTCCACTACATAACACAGACGCACCCACTCTCCCCCACGCGCGCATGCACTGCACGCACCGGAATTAAAAAAATAACGAGTGCGGCGTGACGTCAGTTGGGACCCACACCGCACTCGCCCCCTGCAGGCGCAAGCGCGAGCGACGCCCGCCTTTGCCTCCGCCTATGCCATTCTCGCCCGTCTCTGGCCTTCCTTTCTTTTCGCCGGTGGAGCAGCAACAGTAGCAGCGGCAGGCGAGCCTGCGCCCTCGCCTGCCCACTGGAGATGCTCTAAGGGAAAGGAGAAATACGAGGCAACTCAGTTAGGCTTGTGAGTTTTTTGAACAAATCTAGGTTGAGTTTCTGGGTTTGGAGGAATTTTGGTTCAGTTTAGAGAAGTGAGAGCTTTGGAGAAGATGAGAATTTTGCAAATGTCGAATGGGTTGGTCAAGTTTTAGTAAAAAAATACACTAAAATTGCAGAGTTAAGGAAAAGTGAGCCAAATTTTTAGAGGGAATTTTACCGCTTATTTTCTTTTATGGAACAAACGACACTGTTAAAGTTACAACTGTCGTGTAAAGAAATGATGAAAGGTAGAGTGTCGGATATTGAGCTATCCGACGACATATTTTCTTTTCTGTAGTCTAAAATAATCTGACGGCAGTAAAACACAACAGTGTCGTCTAAGTGATGTCGTATAATGCTTGTTTTGGCGTAGTGAGACTTTAACTTCTATGATGTATATGTAGAGAAGGTACATGTTCGGTATACTTTTTTCCTCCAAATAAAGGAGAAGGCATTTTCACATTATGAAATCTGCTTTCACTATCATTTTTTTGGATTACTAAAAGTCTTCAAAATCGATACGGTAATCTAGATGATCTAAATGTTGCATCACCGCATAGATCGAGAGGATTAATTATTGGTGGTGTGCAACTTCAAACTTGGTCGAACTTTGTTCATCAAAATGTCTTGAACTGCATCTGCTGCTAGTGGCTCTATATATTGTCATACTGACATAAATAGTAATTTTGAGAGAGTCAGATTCACTTTGTACGACAAAAGAGCACTTCAGATATGTTTCTCTGTATAAAATTACTGATGAAATCTTCAAGTCCAAACACGCTCATAGTAGTGTACAATGAAGAAAACATAGTGATATATAGTATATAGTATACGCAAGAGTATCTAATCTGTACAATTTGCAAATACCATTGGGACCAAGTCTACCAAACTGCATGTTTCATCCGAATCTTTTCTATTTTAAAATTTAATTAACAAAAGGAAAAATGTTCTTTGGTGTTTCGTACCAACTATTTGGTAGGGGCTGCAAACATGCGTATATGGACTTCCACAGTCAACAGCGTGTAGGTTCCTATAAATAACTTTGAATGGTGCAGAATTTCATAGAATACTCATATATTCATAGAGTTTTCCACACCAAAAATCTCAAAATTTCCTACATTTCTCTCCAACATGCCGGTATGCCTCTAGAACTTAAAGCTTCCATTACTTCGTACTTACAATATTATTTTTCAGGTATATATTTATACAAATATAAGTGTTTGTGCAGCAAAAAATAGTTGTGAAGATACCAATGCAATGTCACAAATGCAGAACCAAGGCCTTGAAGATTGCAGCGGCCGCGTACGGTACGCATCTACTCCACATATTGGACAAAATTCTTGAATATTTTCTGTAGGAAATGCTCCAAAATAGTTATTATGCACTTTACTCATGAAACTGATGATTCAGGTGTGAGCAAGGTGTCGATAGAAGGAACGGACAAGGATCTTGTGGAGGTGATTGGAGATAATGTAGACTCCGTTTGCTTGACGAGGAAGTTGAGGAAGAAGCTTTGCTGCCACGCTAACATAGTCAAAGTGGAAGAAGTGAAGAAAGAAGAACCTAAGCCTCCTCCAAAAGAACCTGCGGTTAAACCGCCAGCATGTCCGCAATATTGTCCTCCGCCGCCGTGTCCTCCAAGGTATTATTGCCAAGTTGTTCAAGAATGTCCAGAGCCAGGATGCTCTATCATGTAATAGCCGCAGATCATACGATCATAACCAAGAATTTCTTTCGATCGTTTAATAATATATGTATGTATTCATCGAATGATCACGCGTGGTTCATAATAAAGGTTAATAAGATCACAATTTGGTTTATTTTTTTCTCTATTGAGATTTTGTTTTGTTTTTGTGTTCTTGTAACTAGATGTGTAGAATTCGGACCAATTCTATATGGTTACAGGTGATGCTACACAATGGCATGGCTGAAATTTCAAGAGTTCAGTGTCAAATTTTAATCGGGGCCCTTTCAAATAGTAATTATATAATATATTTTTTACATGCAACACATTAATGACCAAAAGAAAATTTTAAAATAGAACTAATGTAAACTATAAGAAAGAAGATTAAAACATTGATGAATCCAAGCATAATATACGATGAACGAAGTACTTATAGCAACAAAATCAATAGAAAGCAAAATCAACAAACATGATATCTTTAGCATCTTAACACTGTGCAACATCCGAGTTTCACTTAAAAATTTATTGAATTTTTTTAACCTTTAATAAATAATTTTTTAATATTCAAAAACAAAAATTTAGGGTGCCCTGCTTGAACCAGGGCCCGAGGGGAAACACTGCTCGCACCACTCAAGACACGCCACTGATGCTACATTGAACATATTATAGCTTTCTCTAAAAGTAATGATGTCAACTTCTGTCAATAAGAAAGATCTTTAAAAGCATTTTTTGGAGAAACAACTGCAGTGTGATCAAAAGTAAAATTTCAGAAAGCGCTTTGCTTGTTTATAACTGCTTACAGAGGCGGAGCCACCAACAGGGTTGTGGAGGCTGTAGCTCATTGGGGATGTGGGTGAAATTACATATCATATAAAATTGACCTTTTTTTTTTCCGGTATCACCTGGGGAGAATGTTACATGTGTACCCTATATTTTATTCTGTTACATATACCTCAGCCCAATCTCCTCACCCAAGGACCCCGATACCCAACCCAATAATTCACAATAAACTTTAATACTTTTCTATGAAATTTTAATCAACCAATTCAGTTGACGCCAAACACTTCTTGAAAGGACAAAAAAAAAACATGGTAGATGCTCGCACACATAAAAAAGAAATCGATCGTCTTGTCTCGAGCTAATACTTTTAAGGGTCTACTTTTAAATAACGCACTCAAAGAAAATTCTTGACTCTGCCCATAAGGAACAAAGATCTTCTATTCCATGCTCCATGTTTCACTTTTGATTTTTTGGCGTTTTCGATAATCCGTGTTATGATTCAAATTGTTCACTTTTTTTATTTTCTAGTAAAGATCATTCTTGCAAAAAATCATTCAAATCCATGATCATTTGGTTATCAAACAATGAAACATAGCCGAATCGACTTTGTAAAACATAACCGGATCTTTGTATAACCTAAAAACTCACGGATTTGAATGATTTTTTTTTAAGAATGACCTTTACTAAATAATAAAAAAAGTGAATGGTTTGGATTATAACACGGATTATCGAAGACACAAAAAAATCAAAAGTGGAACAAATGTTGAACATGGAACATGGAACAGAGGATCTCCTTCCACCCATAAGAGCTTAATCGAGTCCGTGATTCCATTACAAGGTCCTCTCAATTTCATAATTTAGCAAAGACTTGAGGTCTTTTCTAATATCGAACATAATTTTACCTTGCTACAAGTCGTTTTAGAACTTTGCCTCATTTATGAACATGTGAAGAAAAATCCTCCTAGTAGAAAGTTGAGAAACTTCGAAAAGGCTTACGAAGAGTTCGGTCACTCCTCTTCCTCTCAAAATAAATTTGCAATGTTTCGTGGTACATCATAAACATGAAGTCATACTTGTGAGCCGTATATGTTTGATTTGAAATGCAAAGTGGATGCTACAGTCGAGTAGTCAACTGGTTGCTTGTACATTATGGGCGTTGTTGACCTCTGATAGTTATGCTGTAAAAAGATCGACTAAGTTCCCTTTTCATTTCTTGATTGCTATGCCGCATGGAAATGAGTTGGTTTCGTATTAGGTAATAATTTCATGACTACTTTTTCTCCACATACTTTTATTTGTTATACACTTATTTATCCAAATGCCTCCTGTCACTCTATTTCAGTCTCAGTTTGCCTCCTGTAACTCCAGTTGTCTCAATTTACCTCCTGCCACTCTATTTCAGCCTCAGTTTGCCTTGGCAACCTGAATCCGTTAATTCATAGTTAACGGCTGCCACGTGGCAAATTATTATTGGCCAATGCAAACTGAGGTTGAAATAGAGTGGCAGGAGGCAAATTGAGACAACTAGAGTTACAGGAGGCAAAATGAGACTGAAGTAGAGTGGCAAGAGGCAAATTGAGACAACTGGAGTTATAGGAGATAAACTGAGACTGAAATAGAGTGGCAGAAGGAATTTGTCTCGATGTTTTTGTTTACTTATCCAAATGCCTCTTGCTTTGAAAAAAGAAAAAAGCATACATAAACACGAAATGCCGGTCTATTTCAGTCTCAATTTAGCCAATCTTTATGTAGGGGACGAGCGACATTCATTCACACGACATCAAGACACCAAGCACCCTCGCTGCTTTTCTGATCTCAGTCAATTTCTGATCTTTAGCATTATGTAGCAACTACGCGATCAATGGTTCTGCAAATACACATAAACAAAATACACACGAGTTTATATATTTGTGATATTTGTTTGGACCCATTAAATCATGCAAATCGTTACCTAAAACCTTGAATTCATCAGGGAAATGGCTATGTTGGTGGCCACAATCAAGTAAGAAAATAATGCAAACTGTGCATTAGAAATTAGGACCTAAGAGGAGAGGAGGCTCATTTGATTAAGATGGCGTCCCGGCCTATCTCAAAGTTTCGTAATGTAGCTGGTTAGTAGAGGAAGTTTACTTCGTTTTTCGAACTGGACTTCAGCAAGGAAGTTTAAGTGTATTAGATCCCCATTCTAACGTAACAAAAATTCACACAAAAAAGATAGAAAAGAAAAAAAAAGTGGAATATGCAAAAATGGCAGTAAATTGAATTGCCATATTTTATTGGTACCAAAGTGAACACATTGAATTATTGAAGGAAATGGCTGTATAAACCAAATGGCCTCCTCCTCACCATTTCTTCATAGGCGTCAAAGCCAACATTCGGTGAACTTCGTTATGGCATCAAACGAGCATCTCACTCGCGATGATTGCATTACCAATGCCCGCACAGTTCCTTATGCACCATCAGACTGTCCGAGTGCATTCCCCAAAATCTACATGTGCTCGACAACTGAAGTTGTTTATGCTCTTAACGAGCATAAACGGAAGATGCACATGATGATTCTGGACTATGTTAATGCATAGACATTGACTGAGATTAGAAAAGCAGTCTATAAATAAAGTTGTCTCAATTTGCCTCCTGCCACTCTATTGCAGTCTCAGTTTGCCTTGGCCAATAATAATTTGCCACGTGGCAGACGTTAACTATGGATTAACGGATTTGGGTTGCCAAGGCAAACTGAGACTAAAATAGAGTGGCAGGAGGCAAATTGAGACAACTGGAGTTACGGGAGGCAAACTGAGACTGAAATAGAGTGACAGGAGGCATTTGAATATATAAGTGTTTGTTATATCGTACACTCTTTCTCTCTCATTCATTACGATGTTTTTGTGAAGCTCTTGGACTATTCTATTTATTAATCTCATGTACTCCTTGGTTTGGTGACATTCCAAACTCTTTTTAATTTTTTTTTTTCACACAATAGTCACGATGACCATGAAGGCATTGAGTGAACAGTGACTCAAAAGTCTGCCAACTATTCCGAATAAGGGACAATCTATGTGTCAAGTCGGATACGTTATAATCTCAGCAATTCTTAGGACAACCAATTTTTCTCATCGGACGCATGACCTCGCCGGCTACAAAAAAATACCACCTTCTATCGTCGTCGTCAAGTCTTATTATCACCACTATACCTCCTTGTCATTGTTCAAAGGGTAATTATCATGAATGGTGCCTGAACTTTCCTTGATCGGACTTCATGGTGCCTGAACTTTAAAAAGTGATCAATTTGGTACCCAGGACTTTAAAAAACAAGACTTTATAGTGCCTAAACTTTAGAAGTGATCAATTTGGTACCCAGACTTTAAAAAAGAGGACTACGTAGTACCTCAGTTAATTTTTTTTATCAAAATTCCATTAAAATGAGGGATAAAATAGTCTTTTGACATTAATTTTCATGCAAAATACTATTTTTTACCTCTCAACCTCTATATAAATGTGTACTATGGTGTTTCGAAAAATTAAAATGTGCATATAGCTATTTTCGAATAATAAATAAATTAATTAACAAAAATATACTCGAACGGTAGATTTTTTCTATTACTCAATTTATGTTAGAAAATTTTTTTTATGTTCGAGTATATTTTTATTTATTAATTTATCTATTGTTTTGCAATATCTATATGCATATATATTTTTTGAAACACCATAATACACATTTATATAGAGGTTAAGAGGTAAAAATAGTATTTTACATGAAAATTAATATTAAAAGACCATTTTATCTCTTATTTTAACGGAATTTTGACAAAAAATTGAAGGAGGTACCACTAGTCCTCTTTTTGAAGCTGGTACCAAATGATCACCTTTAAAGGCACTATAGTCCGGTTTTTAAAGTCTAGGTACCAAATCGATCCTTTTAAGTTTAAGGCACTATGAAGTCCTATATTATGAAAATTCAGGCACCATTCATGATAAAAACCCTTGTTCAAATTTGAACATTATGTGAATTTGCATCTCACATCCACATGTTTTCTACATTAAAAGAAGAATGTTTGTCGTGTCCTAATTGTTTAGGTCTTTCCGATCAATCAATTAAATGACCAAGACTAAACTAATGCTGATCAAGTTGTCCTTACCCCGAACTAACTCACATAGATGGCTCCTAGGACAGCTACCTTCCATCAGCAACACGATAAGATAAGAAGCTCCAATAATTAAATCTTGACCGTCCACTTAAAATCTTTGCCACCAATTTACGCGAATGTTCTTTCTTTGATGCTTCTGATTAATTAATTGCTTAGTTATTATATCAATCGTTTCCTCATTAGGCTTCGCACCTAAACTCCAGTTTATTCTTTGTTTGTTGTTAGTTGGTTAAAAGTATTTACCAAGGCCAAGATGCAACTAACTCTGGGAAATGCAAAACCAAGGCCTTGCCAAATGTACTAAGTTACTTACCAATGGATTTCAACCAAAGCCATTCTTCTACAGATTGATTTTGATGAAAGCGTAAGTAATCTTTTTATTTGTCGAAAATCTCTAACTTGCAGTTTAAGCAATAAAAAAATGATGAATCCATATCCTAAATGGCAGTGCTGTGTAGAGCATTTCCACCATTCCAAAGGCAGATGCCCAAAGGCAAGGGCAATTAGAGCAAAGGCACCCCTAAGGGCGAGGGCGAGGGCAATAAGGGGTGATTTTGCCTGCGGGCAATGAATAGTATATTGCCCTCGCTCTCCGTTGATTTCGCAGCTAGCACCCACGGAAGGTGAGGGTAAGGGCGATTCATTATATTTGATATAAAAAATGTATCACATATAAATTATTTTCACTTAAAATAAAACATTACATACTACAAAAATTGATATAAAAAAATTTGATTTATTAAAGACAAGACAATTTTGATTTTTATTTAAAAAAATTTTGATTTTTTGTATATTCGGCAGCTACTGCCGAACAAGAAAACCAGCCCAAACTCCCAAAACAGTGTTCGGTAGCCACTGCCGAACATTTCATCTTTCCATATGGCGTTCGGAGGCCACCACCGAACATTGCACTTGACCATGTTTTTGGGCCGCAAGCAGCGCTAGTGCTCCGCCCTCACCCTCCGATGTCTTGGCAGTCCGTCCGACGGCTTGTCGCCGGCCACAATTGGAAGAAAAAAGATTTTTAAAAAAGGGGTTCGGTGCGCCGTGATGTCAGATCGCCCTCGTCCATCGCAGGCGCGGGCAAGCCGAGCCTCTGCCTTCGCCTCTCGCTGGGTCGTTAGCCGATCGCCCCTCCTTTTTCCTCCCGCTGCCGCGCCTTCTCTTGTCCAAAGGGCAATCCCGAAGGATCGCCCCTCGTTTTGCCCTCGTGGTGCTCCTGCTCTTAGGGTAAGGGAAGGGCAATTTGATTGCCTTCGTTGTTTTCACTTATGAAGGGCGAGAGCAAGGGCAATTTGTTATTTATAATATTTTATTATGTATTTTTGAAAAAAAAAATAATAATTATCTTACGGTTGAGATTAATCCATATTCAATTACTATGATTGTGCCACGTGTCCATATAATGTTTCTGATATCATTTTCGACCAATTGGATGATGTCACGCGTCGAAATCCATCATATTGTGTCACCAACGAATCCGAAAATGACACGTGTTGATATCTACCAGAAAATTTCGCCAACAAATTGATGAACACTATATATAAAATGTGGGAGTAGGAAATAAGTTTGGTGATTATATGAGAAATGTTTTGGGTATTTATAGAAAAAATGAAATTTAGGGTTCTTTCCAGGAATTAGAAAAGAAAAAAAAACTATTAAAAAACCAAACGGTACAAAATAGACGGTCCAAATCTGTGGACCGTTTGAAATCTAATGGCCCAGATTTGTTGACTGTTGCCCAATTAGTGCATGTTGATGTCATACATAATATTAGCTCACAGATTATTTTATAAATAAAAATAAAAATAACTTCGGCTGCAAGTGGGGTGATGTCGGCTGACGTTGCCTGAAACGGCATCAGACGCAGGCGAGGTCGAGGGCGACGTCTGCCTTCACCTTCACCTTCGACGTCCGATTGGGCGAATCACCCTTGGGTAGCTTTGCTGATGGAAGCAAGAGGGAGAAGGACGTGGGTGAAAGCACAGTCAATTGGTCGAATCGACTACAGCGTGAAGTTGCTCGTACACCCAGTACAATCCAAAAAATGATGAATCTATAAATTTTTCTCGGTGAAATTCAGTTTCATACATCGCAGGGCTTTTATTCATTTTTTTATCGTCGTTTAAAACACAATTCTACCCTTTTGCTGAATTCGTGTTTCTCCTTATAGTTTCTGGTAGAATTTTACTTACTGTTTTTCCCGTACAAGGTCTCCAATCAACAACACAAAGATTATTATTATTCCATTCATGAAATAACTTATAAACGGTTCGAAGCGAAGAACACATTCAAGAATCAAGTTCTACAAACAATAAATATCAATTATATTGTTGCTAAATCTATAAACGAGAATACTGCAAGTTACATTTATTCATGAAAGGACATTTTTACGCTGCTCAACTCCTATTCTCACACTTTCTCGCAAATTGTTTTCATGATCGGAACCGTTCACTTTATTCATTAATATGTCAAGATCATTCCTACAAAATTTCAATCAAAAGGGATATCGTTTGTTTAACTAACTTTGTAAAACATATCGACGGTTCATTTAATGCCTAATTATACCGTTCATATAGTTCATACAGTTAGATAACCAAATGATATCCGTTTTGATTGAAATTTTGTAGGAATGATCTTGACATATTAATGAATAAAGTGAACGGTTCCGATCATGAAAACAATTTGTGAGAAAGTGTGAAAATGGGAGTTGAGCAGCCAAGGGCTGCTCAAGATTGAGCAGAGTAAAAATGTCCTTCATGAAAAAACTTGAAAGAACGAAATTCGGAAAAGAACAGATTGACTTAGTATAATATGCTAATTTGTGGGTTTACCACCGAGCCAGTCCAAAGGGCTCCATCCCCATGACCTCCAGACAAAACTTCTATGATTGCCCCTTGCTCGCTGAACTTGAGTCCTATATGCCCCTCAATGTGGGTGTCATATATTGCGATCCAAAATTCTCCATTTAGGTTCCTT
This sequence comes from Spiraea crenata, assembly GCA_033992175.1. Taxonomy (NCBI): domain Eukaryota; kingdom Viridiplantae; phylum Streptophyta; class Magnoliopsida; order Rosales; family Rosaceae; genus Spiraea; species Spiraea crenata. The sequence continues at coordinate 2,081,648 of JAVBHV010000022.1, forward strand.
TGTATGTTGTCCGGAGCTGCGTGAAGGCGAGCAAAGACATCCATGCCTTGAACATACTAGTGGGCGGCCACGGTTTAGTTTTCCTCAAATATCTCAAGTTCTCAATGTACACTAGCTAAGTCCGGCATAACTTTTGGCTGAAAGAGGATTGTAGTCAGGTTTCCCCTTTCGGTGCATACTCATTGATTAAGTTTCTTTTCTGATAAATACATATTTACATATAACTTGCATTTTATGAGTGACTTAGAGTGAACATGTACACCAAAATATATACCATGACAAGTAACAAAACTGAATTCTAGCATAAGAATCGTCAAGAGTAACACTCAAAATGTGCTACACCCTAGAAATTCACAAGTTTTGTGCATCTATTAGAATCGTAAAGAATATCACTCGAAATGTGTTCCGGCATGAAAATTCACTTGAAATTTGTACATGTATACATAGCACAAGTTGGTTGCCAAATATAACACCACAAGGCTAGAATTCTTGAAGAAGGCGCGCATGAGCGCTCAGTATGTGAGTAGATTATCAGTTAGTTCAAGTTTCAACACAATGTATACCCTGAGTAAAATTTATTTTTTTCAAACAAGAAATTGATGATCAATTAACTGCCTATACAATTTAGATGATGTAATTTCCTAAGTTGTAACACACATAGGGATTCAAACTTAGATGAATGCCTGAATTACACACTTCAGATATCAATGTCATCATGGCCAATATTGTTTTTCTCTCCGAATAATTGAATCCAATAAGAAAACTTTCTCTTTTGGGAAGATATCGAATAATGTTGGACGTATGGACGGTGCAAGTAAGCACGGGGCTTAAATAGAACTCCCCTATAGTCTATGGATATTCATCATTTTTATTGTTGCTTAAACTACAAGTTAGAGATTTTTTATATACAACAGAAAATAGCCAGAAATAATATAAATTCCACTTCCACAAAGGGACTAGTAATCGTGGTACACATCACATATGCAATGCAACCTTTTTTATTTCATACATATTACGTTATCAATAATTTGTGCAGCGAAAAGTATAGATATCAGAAATGTCTCTACTTTTCATGATAACTGCTGCTATAAGTGGTTGTAAGATTAACTGTTGTTATACCAGAACTTCTTCTGGAGTTTTTCAACCAGGTCGTCATCTACCTGGAATGCCTTGGCCAGAACATCAGGATTGATAGGAGGGGTGGCCCCGAAAAGGGCATTGGCAATGGTGATGAGTCCTGGGTTTTGGCTGCTAAAACCAGCAAGTGCCAAAGCGTTGCCTTTTCCAACATTGAGTTGGAAGTGAATGAGACCAAACGGGAACACAAACACATCTCCCTTGTTTAGCACCTTGGTGAAGAGCTTATTGCTGTTGTCGGCTTGGTTGGATGTCACGAAGCCAACGTAGAGAGTGCCTTCCAAGACCACGAAGAACTCGGTGGCGCGGGGGTGAGTGTGGGGAGGGTTGAGTCCGTTTGGTGCAAAGTCCACACGAGCAAGGGAGACCCCGAGAGTGTTGAGTCCGGGAAAATTGTCTGCATTGGCGGGTGTCACCTTTGAGCCGACATTGTTATCTGTATCACCAGCCTTTCTGAGCCCGTCAAAGAAGAAGTCATCGGCTACTGCAAGCTTGGGGTCCTTGCAGAACTTCCCATTCACAAACACTGCTTCTAATCAAACACAAACAAATGATTCAGCTTTTAGCAAACACAAGATATATATACATATAGTAGTTGTTCAAAATGCATCAATTTGGAAATAACATGTGTAGAAGTAGTACCAGCATTATTGATTTGGGTGGAGTTGAGTCCTACACAGAAGTCCTGCAGAGGGCTAGGGTCGAAGGCAGAGACAAGGAAGCTGGTAGCCAATGCCAAAATGGCAACGCAAGTTACAGAGAAATATTGAGCGCCTTTCATCATCCTATACTTCAACTTGTAGTAGTTTTTGTGTGTGTGTGTGTGTATGAAGTTGGTTCGAGAGGAGAATGAAGATACTAAATGAAAACTTGCCTATTTATAGAGAAGATAAGACTACTAAATCAATTAATACTTGGTCTTGGATTTACTATATCGATGGAAGCAGGTAAAGACTTAATTTGATCAATTTTTATGAGCAGGTAATGACTTGATTGATTTTTATAAGCAGGTAAAGACTTGATTGAGACTTAATTGCACACACATCAGTTTCTATTGATTTTCATGCATATCTATGTAGTTTCTTGATACACTTGATGTACCAATCCATTTTCAGTCCTAATCAAATTGCAACCAAATCAAATTGTGATGCATATATACTAACATCAGGATGCGAAAAGGTATTTTCCGTGTTCACTTATGAGAATTCTGTCAGAAAATTAAAGTCTTGTATGATAGTCTAATTAGTGATTTCAAGAATCATGTCTTTAATATCTTATCCCAATCTCGTGTCTTAATTTTTCTCTATAACGCTTTAAAAAAAGGGGGCTGTTAGTTCCACCCCCTTGTCCTATCTTTCCACCCACTAGTTTTAATTAAATTGTATTATAATTAAATTTATTTTAATGATCCAATATTACCCTTCCTAAAGCTTCTTCCTCCCTTCAACAATCTGCACCAGATCTCAAAACCCCAAAACACGCTCTCAAATTATCCACCGCCTCCGGCAATTCGCCGCCGTCGCTCCCCCAATCCGCCACCCCTGAGGACCCGCCTCTCCAGCTCCGCCCTGACGCCGTCCATGGCGGTCTTGGAACTCCGGAACTCCCACATCAAAAGCCCCGGCCTCTCGTTGATCTGGCTGATCTCCGCCGCCACCTGATGCTAAATTTGTCCTTAATTAGTGATAGATTGAATACTTAAGTTTATGTCAATCTCATTGTTAAAGCTGAACATCCGTCCTCTCCAATGTTGATTTCTAATTCCTTATGACATAGTTAGTTAAGAGGTTTTGTGATTGGGTAGTAGAAAGAAAGGATCCAAGATGGCAGCAATGGAGATGTGTCCATTGATCAATATCACCGCTATTGGTTTGGATGATTATTGGACCGATTAATCCACAATCACAGAACAATAGAAAGCCCTCGAATATTGATTGTTGCTGGTTATTATCTAATTATACGGAAAGCTGAGTGGGGGCGTGAACAAGGAAGAAGCTTTAGGAGGGGTAATATTGGATTTTTAAAATAAATTTAATTATAATAAAATTTAATTAAAATTGGTGGGTGGAAAGATAGGACAAGGAGCTAAGATCGGCCTATTAAAGAAAGTGTATAATAATATGTTTAGAGGCACCTTTTGCAATGGTGTATTGACTAGGTCCCACTCTTTAGTCAAGATTCAAGGAGATGAAAGTATAAAAGAGGAAGAGTTGCACCAAAAAATTTCCAGAGTTGGAATATGCCAACGGTTACGTGTGAAAAAAGAAAATAATAAGTGACCTAAATGGTGTCTAATTTACATGAATCTTGACTAATATTAGGTTCGTTCAATCAAGCATTTTCAATGTCGTGTCGTGTTGTGCCAGTTTTATAGTACGTCGGTGAGTCCACATTACAAAAAAAAAACAAGAGACTTTATACTTATCTTTTTGACATATGTACGACATAGAAACTTTTATTGAATCCAAATTTTTTGTTGAAAATGTAGTGTGAAAAGTCTCACATTGGCTAGGTTAAGGGACCTTGGTGGTATTTGATATAACCGATTTTGCATACTATTTTATATCCTTATTCTTGGATTCTTGTTATGTTCTTGAGTGAATTTAGTTTATTTTAACTTAGTTTTGTATTTTTGTAGGTTTGAAGCGGAAGTGTGATTAAATGTGCAAAAAGAAGCATATGAGAGCAATTGGTGTTTTGCAAGCAGCCAACTCGTGGGAATTTCTGTAGCTCCTTAACAGCGAATCAAATAGCAAGTTATATACCGTTGGAAAGATACGGATGTCAGCTTCAAGTTGGATTTTACGGCTTATCAATCCGAGCAATATGGAAGGCATTATGACCATTTTCGTACAAGTCACTCCTGCAATAAAATTCTCTACGGGTTTGCTAAGGAAATATATATTGAGGCCCAATTCCTGTCATCTATCCTAATCAGCCCAATTTATTAGAGAAAGAGGCCACCTGAGCATGATGAGCCCAATAACCTAATGAGTCAGCAGGTCTGATTCACGTGAGCTGCTACCAAAAGTCAATGTTTAAGCCGCTGCTTCATATTCCGAGATGTTCTAAGAGTTGTCTTCAGCAGAAGTAAATAGGAAACCAAGATGGAAGCAAATCCAACTTACCAAATTCAGATTTTTGAAGAATTAAAGTCCTTACCCAATTATCGTAGGAGGGGGGCGGCACATATATATAGGAAAAGAACAAGAATTAGAAGGGAGAGGAGTTAGGAGGAGTTTTCGGAGAGATAAGAAACGCAGCTGCTGCCATCGTTCAATTCGACCATCAATCGTCATCACCAATAAGTTTTATCATGTTTTCCTTTATGTTTTCAATAGTTATGAGTAGCTAAACTATTTTCTAGGGCTAGGATGATGCCCAAGTATGGATGTTTATGATTTTCAATGTTAATTGATGGATTGATGAATTTTATTAGATGAATGCTTGATCACTATTATAATTGTTGCTTTGTGTTTGAGTTCTTTGATTGATCACCTTAGGACTTTGCATTTAGTAATTGGAAGATGAATTTGAGGCTTAACCGGCAATATAATTCAATTAGTTTCTCGTTATTAAGTGTGGTAAATTACATTGTTGCTCGATAGAGAATGATGTTTTGCTTGATTCCCTATTTTCTTGTTCGTATGTAATGAGTCTTACATGTTAAATTTATGCACGACAGTGATAGGTTGCATGTATTAGATATACGACCTATGCAAGACAGTGAAAGAATCATGCATGTAAAGAAAACTAAGGTTTAGGTGCACGACAGTGACTTAGATACGGGAATTATCATCTTTGGAAGAGAAACCGTTCATTGATTGCTTTGAAACATAAACAGACGTACTTGTGGTTGATTCTAAATCCTAGGTCTTTATCTTTGTTTTCAGAACCTCGAAACTCAAGTCATCATGATTGTTATTGCTTGTTAATTTTTAGTTGTCGTCGTTCTTATTACACAAATCTTTACACAACAAATCGCTTCTTTAGATTAAGATCGAGTCTAAATAGGTAGTGTTTGTTCTTGTTAGTTTCATTCGGGTTTATAATTTCCAAATTAACTATTGTCTCTGTGGGATCGACCTCGCACTTTGCTGAGCTATACTATAATTTGATTCGTGCACTTGCGAGTTTTACTTTGTTAAATTAATCAACTAAAAAGGGTTAGTTTAATTCACATCAAGTTTTTGGCGCCGTTGCTGGGCTCCCCCCATTGCCAATTGGTTTTGAGGTGGAACCTTAATTTCCTTCATGGTATTAGAGCAAAGTTGCTCACGTGTTGGCTTAACAGCCGCACGTGCTCACCGTCCCCGGTGTGTTGTTCACGCTTTGGCTTGAGAGTCGCCACGCATGAGGGGGCGTGTTGAGAATGTGGTGTGAAAAGTCCCACATTGGCTAGTTAAGGGACCTTGGTGGTATTCATAAAGGATTGGGCTACTCCGCCCATTGCCAATTGGTTTTGGGGTGGAACCTCAATTTCCTTCATCTTTTACCTGTTCAATAATTTTGATTGTTTCGGTTGGAATGGTTGTGTTGTAATTTCCATTTTGTATTCCTTAAAACAAAAACAAATTTGCTCTATTATATATGTAATTTCCATCGAAACGTGGCTTTACACACTTTATGGTAAAAAAAAAAAAAATCAGAATTGAAAGACACAATAGTCAGCTCGTGCATTTCCTCGGTCAAGAATTGAAGCCAACACTTCATTTTTGGGCCCGTACTATTTCGGGGTGGTGCTTCGTTTAAATGTGCTTGAAGATCTACATAGTACTTGTCGATCCATCCTTTAATAATTGTGACCCGGTTTTGCACATGTTGACCAACCAGTCTGGACAGTTTCAGTCCTACCTCCTAAATTCGAGTGCCTCAACGCCACAGATATTCATCAATGTCCATGCCTGTTTCTTATTACACTAAGACCATTCAAAGAGCCACGGTTATCTGTTTCTAGTGGCCATTTTCCATGTCCATTTTGTTGGAAAGTATGATTAAATTTGGAAAGTATTATTATTTTTCTTAGTCTAGTAGAACTTGGATTTATAACTTGTCCTAGAATTAGGAAAGTTGAGTCATTTACCTTTTCCATTAGGTTTATGAATTTTGTTATCCTAAGGATTGTAACCACATCCTTCCCTATAAATAGGATGGATTGTGGGAGGACTATTAAGATTGTATCAGAAGCATAGAGTTTCATATAAGAGTTTCATATAATAAAGAGTCATATTGTTCCATATTATTGTTATTTTCTACTCGGCATCAGAGCTCAAATTTTGATCATTGGTGTCTGTGGGAGTTCAATCTCTCTGTGGGTGTGCAGAGATGAATTGATTCTCTGTGCACCCACGAGTGGCTTTATCAGAAGTAGCATAAATCAGATGTTATGAAATTGAAGTACTAGAGTCGCAATCATATCAAAATCTCAAAGCCATGAAGTCGTGAAGTCTCAAATAGTTGAAGTTTCAAAGGTTTCAAATCCACCGCCGCAACTGTTCATGAAGTAGAAAAGTCACAAGTCGCAAGACAAAGTCGCAAAGTTTCATAGGAGCAACGCTATTGAATTAGTGTCTCCACCCAAAGTTCCAAATTTGATTTGAAAAGTGGTATGCTGAAAAATCAGAAAGCTGATGCTATTCATAAAAAGAATCAAAGTGCCAAAAGTTCCAAAAGCCTCAAAAGTTCCAAAAGTTCCAAAAGTTCAAAAGTTCCAAAAGTTTCAAGAGTTTCAAAAGTTCCATAGTTCCAAAGTCGCAAAAGTCTCAAAGTTTCAAAGTTCCAGATTGAAGTCGCAAAGTAGCAAAGTTCCAAAGTTGCAGAAACAAAGGTCTGAATCGAAGTCGTATAGTTCCAGTTTTTTCTTGGCAAACTCATAATCATGAGTTTGACGGGGGGTGTTGGAAAGTATGATTAAATTTGGAAAGTATTATTATGTTTCTTAGTCTAGTAGAATTTGGATTTACAACTTGTCCTAGAATTAAGAAAGTTGAGTCCTTTACCTTTTCCATTAGGTTTATGAATTTTGTTATCTAAGGATTGTAACCACATCCTTCCCTATAAATAGGATGGATTGTGGGAGGACTATTAAGATTGTATCAGAAGCATAGAGTTTCATATAATAAAGAGTCATATTGTTCCATATTATTGTTATTTTCTACTTGGCATCATAGCTCAAATTTTGATCCTTGGTGTCTGTGGGAGTTCAATCTCTCTGTGGGTGTGCAGAGATGAATTGATTCTCTGTGCACCCACGAGTGGCTTTATCAGAAGTAGCATAAATCAGATGTTATGAAATTGAAGTACTAGAGTCGCAATCATATCAAAATCTCAAAGCCATGAAGTCGTGAAGTCTCAAATAGTTGAAGTTTCAAAGGTTTCAAATCCACCGCCGCAACTGTTCATGAAGTAGAAAAGTCACAAGTCGCAAGACAAAGTCGCAAAGTTTCATAGGAGCAACGCTATTGAATTAGTGTCTCCACCCAAAGTTCCAAATTTGATTTGAAAAGTGGTATGCTGAAAAATCAGAAAGCTGATGCTATTCATAAAAAGAATCAAAGTTCCAAAAGTTCCAAAAGCCTCAAAAGTTCCAAAAGTTTCAAAAGTTTCAAAAGTTCCAAAAGTTTCAAGAGTTTCAAAAGTTCCATAGTTCCAAAGTCGTAAAAGTCTCAAAGTTTTAAAGTTCCAGATTGAAGTCGCAAAGTAGCAAAGTTCCAAAGTTGCAGAAACAAAGGTCTGAATCGAAGTCGTATAGTTCCGGTTTGTTCTTGGCAAACTCATAATCATGAGTTTGACGGGGGGTGTTGGAAAGTATGATTAAATTTGGAAAGTATTATTATGTTTCTTAGTCTAGTAGAATTTGGATTTACAACTTGTCCTAGAATTAGGAAAGTTGAGTCCTTTACCTTTTCCATTAGGTTTATGAATTCTGTTATCTAAGGATTGTAACCACATCCTTCCCTATAAATAGGATGGATTGTGGGAGGATTATTAAGATTGTATCATAAGCATAGAGTTTCATATCAGATTTTCATATAATAAAGAGTCATATTGTTCCATATTATTGTTATTTTCTACTCATTTCTCTTTTTTAAACATTAGAACCACCCAAATAGCTATGGTTTTCCACGGCAAATGGCCACAGATAGCCACAAATGTCTGTTTCCATGTCCATTTTTGTCTTTTTAACATTAGAATAATCATCAAAAGACCAATTTTTATGTAATTCTTCATTTCGATAATCAAATATCAGAATGTAGATTAATATTTTAGAGTATTCTCATTAAAAAAACAAAATTGACTCTTTACATTGGAACCATCCAGACTTAACATCATGCATTCGCCAATGATCCTACAAAAAAAGTGTTCAAGTTTAGTATTTAATCTTGTTTTTCTGTATCTGAGAAAAATAATGACATCGATATGTACCATTTCTTGCATATGCAGCAATTAGACTACCTGATATGCTACGCAACACCCTATAATGTTTCGATAGTTCTAAAACGTCAAATGTGAATCAAATAATTGACAGAATAATTTTGCGTTTGTGTATATAGTCGTTTTGAAAAATATATGCTTACCCGCTACCACTATCAGGATCTCTGAGTCCATTGGAGAAAATGAGTTGCTAGCAAACCTTTGCAAAGTCAATTTTATATCCTATTCAAAACAGCTGTGTTAGCAACTTAGAATTAGTAACAACTCATTCAATTTGATATTTTTGTTTCAAAAGCTAGTCTTCACTAATGCTATAGCATATGATATATATCGATTCATACTTTCATGGCCTCCATAGTGAGTAGTGATCCAATGAGGCCGATGAGCGACACCGTATTTTCTCTTGCACTTTTGGCGAAGGCTTCTAGATCGAAGGGTCAAAGATATATAGTGTCGTTGCCAATGTCGAGTGATGGCATCCCCATCTCACTGCATGTCTAATTACACAGACACGAACGATCATGTACTAAATCTTATAGAACAATACTTATGTCGCGTGGTATAACTCATCTATAGCTAGTAAACTGACCTGCCATTCCCATCCCGGTTTGATTTCATTAGTTTCATCTGCTTCGTTAGTCAAGCATGGGGGATTTCGGCCAACGCGTGCATAACACCTGCAAGTATGCTGTTCAGAGTATCTTTCCAGCAGAAGAAGTTGTACCAATGGCACAACACACTTTCGTTACAATGGATTCTACTCTGGGGACTCGTATTGAGCTATACGGCATACAGTTTTTCGCATATAGGTCTTGAGTTCGGACGAATGGTTCAGTGTACTATAAACCCAAGAAAACACAGAGTCATGATCATAAAAATAACTGATATCATAAGGGAGTTGTTACTGGCACACCAACACAGAAATCAGATCACGAAGGTAGCTATAAGCCTATAATTGTATGCGCACCGGCAAGAATTGAACTTGTTGCTAAGAAACGAGAGGCCGTTGGGCGTGGAAGCAACTGTGTCGATTTCAGACCATGAGTTTTTGATGGTTTGGTAGCATGTTTCTCTTTCTTCCTACACAAGCAAGCACATATAGTGAATGTTACTTATAATGTTGTTGTAAAAGCAAAAAGGTGTCAAAACTAAATAAATGGGAAATCAAAGATCGATGATAAGTACTCGAAAATCCCTTGAAACGATGGAGAAGTATCCATTTTTTCCGGTGAGGTGGTGTTATCAAAGTACTGACGAAGCCAGAGCTCCAAGTGCGATGTGGGGATACTTTAGCCGAAACCATGTAGCAAGCACTGTACCAAACATGTAGACATTAGAATTAAACTCTAACAAAGAACGTAATGAGAAGATTAAAGCTAGGTATTCAGTGACTCACTTCCGCCATATGATCCACCAATAACAATCACAGTACAATGCTCAGCACGTAGTTCTCTCTTGACATGTATGAGGATCTCTGCATAATCTTCTAAAGCTTCGACGGAGTTGAAGTATCAAAATGTGCTCACATTCTTAAACGCTTCTGCCCTTGATCCGAAAGGCATTGATTTCCCATATAGGACCGGTGCTGCGAAGACAATGTCAAGTACTCATGAGTTAGGCTAAACTGAAAGTTCCAAAAATCGATGACTATAGATATCCAGTATATGCATATAATAAAAGCTTTAAACTGAGGGGCACTATCTGCAATAATGAAAGTTTCAACGGATTTTCTCCACCTAGGTATACAAAGATTGGTGCACTAATATTGGCGCCACCCCAATGCTTAGAATTGATCATATCTTTGTTGGAAAGTAGCATAGCTAGAAGGCCAATAGTTGAAATGGTCAAGTGTTTGGTTGTAATAAAAAGTCTGAAGATCTTTCGTATTGGATTGAGACAAGGCCTGATCAGCTGATTTCTGTTGGAACTTACTACGTATCGGACTGATAAGCCTTGGAAAGTTGAAGTACTCTGCAGCAGAAGCAGAGTTTGTGAGGCATCGAACTAAAAGATGAAGTGATGAATTCATGGTGATGAGGAACTTTATATGGTAAAGAAGTGTTGGATGTGGTTGGAAATCGGTTATGTGAACAGCTATATATAGCATAAGATTGGGATGCATTTGGATTGAAATATGGAAGTAAAGACATAGGCTTTTTAGTTACCGTGTGTTTATTGGATTACTTTTGTAACAATTTCACGAGTAATATATAGATTTTATATGAGCGTAATGTTGTAGTAATAATGAATTGCTAAGCCTTAGAGACAGAGAATCGTTAGTAAGAAAGAATAGAATAGATGAATAGAAGAGAGGTGTGTTTATCCTCCTTCGTAGTGCCTTTATTTATAGGGAAACAAGCTAGGGCTTCCACCAATCCCAATAGGAATGGGCTTTAGCTAATACAGAGTCCATCAGGGTTTCCTACTTCTAGTTTACACAATCATACCCAAATAAAGATTCCTACAACACTCCCCCTTGAGTGTGGAGAACTCAAGAAGTAGGCGCATCAAATCTTCGGACAAATAGCGTAGGCGGTTGATGAAGTTGTTGCGGCAGGCACTCGGAGGAACATGAGTCAACGGGGAATCCATGGGAAGAATGCTAACACTAAAACCTTGCCAAAGGAAAACCCAATAGGAAAAAACCAAAGGCGAAGGGGAAAAAGTGAGCATGCATTTGTCGACACTAAAAGCGTACAGAGGTATGACCAACCTGATGTGGGTGCCTCATTAAAAACCTTGTCAGGCAACAAAACGCAGTGGGAAAAAGTTGTCCTGTGCTAAGGGGAAAAAGAGTACATTAAGGTCAAGTGAGTATACTTCAGGATACTCCCCCTGAATTCGACAATGCTCCCCCTGAAGACTACAAACGTTGTAAATCAAATAGTAAACGCAATCCAATACCTCGAAGAAGCTTCTGGAAAGGTAGACTTCGATAAAGATTTGGTGAAGAGATCTGCGAGGTTGTCTTCGGGAACAAATTTGCTTGACTTCAAACTTCTGATGCTTTTGCTAATGTATGAAGTAGAACTTCAGGGCAATATGTTTAGTATTGTCGCCTTTGATAAATCCCTTCTCCAATGGTCAATACAAGCAGCATTGTCTATATGGAGAATCATGGAGACTCCAATAACAGAAGACAAAACACAAGTATGCCGTATGTGCTTGATAACGCATCATAGCCAAATACCTTCACGCGTGGCCTCATGTAAAGCGATGAGTTCGGCGTGGATTGAAGATGTGGCAACAAGAGTCTATTCCATAGACCTCCAAGATATTGCGGTGTTCCTTATGGTAAAGACATAACCAACTTGGGAACGTGCCTTGTGCGGGTTTGATAAGTAACCGGCGTCAGCATAACTAACAAGGCAAGCATCACTTCGTGGATCTAAGAGAGGTAATCCATCATGGATTCATGGATGCGTAGGGATAGATGATCCCATATTCGGAGTACCTTTAAGGTAGCGAAAGATGTCTTTAATACCAATTCAGTGGTAGCATGTAGACGCATCGCTTAACCAAGCTAATGCGTTCATCACAAATGAGATGTCCGGCCTAGTGCATTGAGCTACGTACAATAAACGCCAATTGTACTTCGATATGAGACTTCGGGCACCAATATCGGCTCATCATCCTCCATAGTACGGTATGGATCACGCTAGGCATCTAGCGAACGGACAACCATGGGTGTACTCGAAGGCATCGCTTTATCTCCAATGAAGCGACGCAACATCTTCTCGATGTAATTCGATTAATGCACGATGATGCTATCAATTCGATGCTCGAGTTTCAAGCCGAGGTAGCATCGAGTTATCTCAAGTTCTTCAGGAACTTCCATGTATATCTCAAGATCCCAATAGAGATATGTAGTAACCACATTCATGAGTTGCATATTCAGTTCTTTGGGAAACTACCAAACTGATAAGGTAGTGGAACGTGTAACGTCCTTTGCATGGGAATATATTTCCTTGTAATCAATGTAAGGGCGAATGAGAGAAGCCTTTCACCAGAAGGCGTGCATTACATTGCACTGTTTCATTCTTCTCATTACGCTTCCTTATGAATCCACATGTAACCTACAGGGTTCACATTGGAAAGTGTGGGAACTGCAGGTCCAAACACTTTTCGCTTTACTAAGGAACATAATTCAACATGCACTTATTTCTTTCCATCTGACCAATCAGTTCAACGTTGTGCTTCATCAACGGAACGCGGTTCGATGTCGTCGCACTTTGTGATTCAGTGGCCACTGCTTTAAGCAAAGATATCATCGATGATAATCTCATCTCGATTCCATTACCTCATCCGGACCGAGAACTTCTGGTTCTCGGGAGTTTTGGATTTGGGGTATCACCCTGGGACGTCTCCGAGGACACTTCCATAATCCTGCGCAATTCATGTGTTTGGATAGGTTGAGATGGCGATAGGATTCGATTGTACCATATTTCTCCTCTTCTGGGGAGTGAATCCTTCGAACCGAATTTGCCTCGCTTTTAGCGAAGGCAGAGGATTGGCTAGCCGCCGATGTACCTCGTTCGTTAGGAACAGAACGTCATACGAGACGTTGCATCCTTCAGGGATGACTTTGCGCCCTACAGGGACGTCTTCATTGCAAGCTTGTTTGCAGCTGGTATATGTGATTTCGTCACTTGTTTCCAGGGATCAGGATGAGACAGAGTGGGTAAGTCCATGTCAATTCAAGCCGTTCTTCGGGAACGTTGACGTTCTTTCCTCCCCCTAACAGCGGGAAGACTGTCTCATCAAAGTGACTATTCGCAAATGTTGCGAGAAAGAGATCGCCTGTCAATGGCTCGTAAAAGCTCATAATAGATGGGAATCCATTCCCAATTGAGGACCCATATTGGTATGTTGCGGCGGCGCAACTGGCTCATAAAATTGCACACCCAAAATTGCGTAAGTACGGTGAATCATGCTCGTACCCAGTATCCAACTGTAACGCTTAACAAGAGTGGGTGGAGATGGGCCTCAGGCGGACCAATATAGCTGCATGCAGAATTGCATAGTCCCACGCAGAAATGGTCGGACCCGGGCCTGCACGGCCAGTCTGACTTGTGTTTCTGCGAGACCATTTGGAGTATGAACATAGGGAACTGCATGTTCAATCTCAATCCTAAGGGACTGCAATAATCATCGAAAGATTTCGATATAAACTCTTTGGCGTTATCCAGTCTTCCAGACTACAACAGATAACTAGGGTGGTGAGCCCTCAATCAGGGCCAAGAGTTTAGCAGATGCAGCGTTTCGTGTGGACAAAAGATGTGTGACCAACGAATCGGTACATCAACCAAAACCATGAAATCTTTCTACGGTCCGTGTATTGGTTGGAATGGTCCACAAATATTCCCTTGAATCCGCTGAAGAAAAGAAGGAGTGCATAAAGTATCTTTGCAGGGGATGGTCGAGTATTCCCACGATCATGCTTGGCATAAAGTCTTAATGTTCTGGACCTTATTCGACATTAGGAGATGTCCGCGTGATTCTTCCAGAATCCGGGTCATCATGTCGTGACCTGGGTGTCCCAAACGGTCATGCCAAAGCGAGGAAACATCAATTTCGGCGGACTTCAGACCGGCCACAAGATGTGCTTCCATAGAGCAAATGGTTGTGCGATACAATCCATTAGGTAGGCGCTCTAACTTTTCCAATATACATTTTCTGACGTATAGGAAAGATTTAATGCAAAGATAGTCCTTTCCATTCTCTTCAGAGGTTTCAGTGTGGTAATCGTTCATTCGAATATCCTTAAGACTCAGTAACGTTCTTCGGGAACCATGTGAGTATAAGGCCAATGTAGGTCTTTGTTTAGGTATGAGGTTAGAAATATATCCATTCTGGGAATATATCTCCATCCAGGGAGTATCTCCATTCAGGGAGAATAATGTGCATATGTGATCGCACAGTCTGCCAGACTACTAACTTCCCACTAAGCATACCATAACCTGATTTAGGAAACTGCAGGTTCCAAATGATTCAATTAATTGATATTCGATAACGATGTTCACATACTAAAACTAACACCAAAACTTGGACTTAGATTCTAACGGGAATCAGTACTCTCAAGTTGTTTCGGCTAAACGGAGCCGTTCCATGTCTCATTGGTTGCCTATCAGAAGAGTACTTATCAACGACATTGATGGGGGCACGACAGATGCGCGATCAGTGGTTGTACCACAATAGTGATAGCATATGATTGGCTAATCTTGGTTTCGGGTAGGTTGAGCCTTCCCATAATGTTCACTCACGCCATTATCCATTCTTCAGGAATGATCTTATCTCCCCCTAATGGTGGGAGGGCATTTGGTCTGACCCGGGTCGACCCGGCCGGTCAGACATGTGCCAAAAGATTGCGGTTTGAGCTTCAGAAATCGCTTAGCATTTGCTTCAGGCAAAGGGAGCGTTTCGAGCGAGTGGATACGAGTATGTTGTTCTTTTCAGCAAACAACAAAGTAGTAACCATATCTAAGAACTTGTAAACTTTTTGCTCTCTATATTGCTACTGCAGGAGCACATTAGAGGCAAGATCTTCTGCAGGAGATCATTCTTGGTCAAGTCTTCCTTGTAAAGCTAAAGGAAAAATCAGATTCCACAAACTTTAGAACTATACGCAATCATAGACTTCAGGTAATGAGAGCATAAGTTTTGCCAATCATGTCTTACTTCAGGCAAGTACGTAGATCATCTTCGGGTGATCATGTGTGCTTCCAGCGTCCTTGCTTCGGGTAAGGAGGGAACACGTTGTGTTAGTAGAGCTTTAGACAAAATCTACATTCAACAACTTAAGAACTTCAAGTTCTATGACATGGTTTCAGGTTGTAATATGCAAACTTCAGGTTTCATAACATGTAACATTGAGTCGTAGACTCATAGCATATAACATCAAGTTATAGCGCATAACTTTGTGTTATGACTTTGTGTGGTGATGTTTTAGGAACTTCAGGTTCGAAACTTCAGGTTTCTATGATAGTCCACGCTCGAAACTTCGGGTCGAGACTTAATATGAACTTCAGGTTCAATTGTACCTGCAATTTCAAACGAATACAAATATACGAAAGGAAATGCAAGGAAACAAATAAACAAGCAATGTGTGGATATGCAGGACCAAGTATGTTAGTAGTGCTTATTAACTTCAGGTAAAAGCATCTACGAATAGTAAAATTCAAGAACTTCAGGTTCTATAACATAACTCGGATATGTTCAAGAACTTCAGGTTCTATAACATAACTCGGATATAACATGCTAACTTCGAGTTACAACATGTTTCACATATACTCGAAACTTCGGGTTCGAGGTTTTTCTAATGAACTTCGGGTTCATGTAAAACCTGCATACACACACACACACACACACACACACACACACACACACACATATATATACGAATATTCCAACAGAAAACATAAACAACTGATGGTCTAGGATCTTCGGAATCTGTTTTGACATGCTTACTGAGCATATGGGCTTCAGGCCCACTAGGTATCAAAACAATAGGTCAGCTGGACCAAGGGCTTGTGAAGGCCCATTGCTGAACAAAGGAACAGGGCTGCAAGGCCCGGGTCTGCTGGCTGCAGAAGCCGAGGTCCGTTGGGGCAGGCCCAACCTACGGCTGCCAAAGCCCAGGGGTCAAGCCCAAAGGCGGCTGCCAAAGCCCAATGGATCAGGCCCAGGGGTTAAGCCCATGGGTCTTGGACCGGTTCAGGGGTGAACTGGGTTTGGCCCGGTCGGTCTGACCGTGGGGATACCGTGAGGATTTCGACGATCCGGCGGCGGTTCTGGCGACGACGAGCGGCGGGGAGCTTCAGGCTCGGCGCGGCGGCGTCTTCTCACGCCGACGGTGACCTGCAGGTCCCACAATGGAGGCGCGGGAATGGATCCGAAACGGAATCCAATTGGGAAATCTAGGATTCGAGGCGGCGGCGAATTCCGGCGATGAGAATTGCGGCGGCAGGCATCCCGGACGGTGTACAATCGAACCGAGCTCCGCTCCGGGGTCGATTGGCCTTGAATCGGAGGGTTTCGACGGCGACGGCGTCGGGTCGCGATAAACCCGATTGAAAACGAAACGGGTTTTCAGGTTTTTGGCGATGGAGCGGCAAGGCGATCCAGCAGGGGTGACCGGCGGCTTCTGGGCGACGACTGCAGGCGTCGGCGACGGCTTCAGGCGTCAGAATCGGCGACGGCGAACGACGAAGCTCGCGGCTTCTGGGCGAGGTATGCGTGTCGTTCGGGGGCGGCGTCCGAACGTTTGTTTGGGCGCTGCCAAACCCTATTGAGAAACCCTAATCCGATTTTCCTTCTTTTGATCAACATATTATTTCAACCATATCCAACTTGATAATTTGAAAAACATAATCAACTCATCAAATCACAAAATTCAAAAGGTAAAACATATTTACTTGATGATTGGATTCGGTTGGATGAACAGTTAATTGTGTGAGCTCTCGAACGGGGATTCGTCAATCTCCAAACGAGCAGCAGTAGAACTTTCGTGCTGATAACGTGTTGCAGTAATAATGAATTGCTAAGCCTTAGAGACAGAGAATCGTTAGTAAGAGAGAATAGAATAGATGAATAGAAAAGAAGTGTGTTTATCCTCCCTCGCAGTGCCTTTATTTATATGGAAACAAGCTAGGGCTTCCACCAATCCCAATAGGAATGAGCTTTAGCTAATACAAAGTCCATCAGGGTTTCCTACTTCTAGTTTACACAATTATACCCAAATAAAGATTCCTACAACACGTAATTTTGATTGAAGTTGTTGTTACATGGGATTCAAGGATGAGGATCAAGGATTCAGATTGTATATACATGGTAATTTTCAATTCATCTATATATGAGTTCTCTTTTACTTTATTTGTCCTTTTGCTCTCTTAGAAAGTATCGTCGCTTGGAAATAGTTGACGTCTTTGTTCAATTCTACTCGCAGTGAACTTTTTTGGCACAATTACAGTATACAAATTCTAATTCGAAACCAAAAGTAAACTTGGACCAAAAAATAAATGCTACTTTTTGTCCAAAAAAATCAATACTACTATAAGTACAAACTCGAATGCAGTAGAAAAATACAATAGAATAGAATGATTTAAGGGGTTTCAGACTTGAGCGCAACATCAAGTACAATATGTGGCCAATTTAACTGTGTCCAAATCTACATGAGTTTTCCTATCTCAAACAAGTGAAAATAAGACCGCCGTGCCTTGAAGCAATACTCTCTCAAGAGATAAGTGGATAGTAGAGCATATGTAGAGTTTATTCTGAGCCTAATTCCTTTTGATGATTAGGCCGTAAAGAGGTAGACTAAGCTCCCATTTTTTTTCCTAAAAGCATTTGCACTGCGCGATGGAAAAGGCGGGGGAAAAGGGGCAACACGTTGGCAAGATGCCCCTCCTAGCAAAAAGCTTGCTTCCACCGCAGAGGGGTGGGCGGCCATTGTAGACGAAGGGTGGGGCGGAGAGGCGGGGAGGCGGGGCTGTTTCTCGCCCATGTACTGTGCTGGGAGGCAGCTGACGTCAGCGCCCCACTCACAGCTCTTTATTTTTTTTAATGGGGCGTGTGCACTACAAGCGCCAAAAGGGTGCCTCACGCCAGGGCAGAAGCGGCTTTCTTTATGTGCGTGACAAGTGGCACGTTTTGGACCATGGATATCTACATCCAACGACCAATTTTTTTAAAAACAATTTATGTATAAAATTCAAAAAAATTCGGACAAATGCAAAAAAAAAAAATTATGTAATATTTTGCTTGAGCTTTTAGATAAAATTTGTTATATTAATATTAGTACCAAAATTTAGGACTATTTCTGGGCAAAAACATACCCGAAAAATGTGAAAAAAAAAATGAAAAAATTCTAATTTTTTTAATAAATACCCAATTAGATCGACATGTGTCACAAATAACAACGGTTCAAGTTCAAGTTCAAAATCATATTGGTTGAAATTTTATTCATATTTATTGGTGAATAGTGATCGCACTTGCCCCTTGCCCCAGTCCTTTTGGGGTGGAACCAAAACCGAAAGGCAAGTGCTATTCACGTGGGGCCAGTATGAATAGTGCCTACCTTTGGGGCAATTCCCTTGCCCCTTGCCCCTGCCTCTTGGGAGCATTTGCACCGCGCACCCAAAAGGCAGGGACGTTGGGGCAACTTGCTGACGTGTCGCCCCTCTCCCCAAAAATGGACTTTCCACCGCAAAGGGGCAGGCGGCTACTATAGCTGGCGGGCGGGGTGGAGAGGCGGGGCAAGAGGCAAATTTTTGCCCCTGGGCTTGCCTCCCAGGTAGGTGACGTCAGCGCCCCACCCAATTTTTTTACGAAGTCGATTTAGGAATCCAACGGGCGGCAGCGGCCGCAACAACGAGGGGCGAGAGGCAACAACGAAGAATAATTATGAAATTAGCAATTGTAATGAAAATCACAAGCTTATGAAGTTGGCAACGGTAAGCGGCGAGCGGCGACAAGACAAAGAACAATTATGAAATTGGAAATTGTGATGTTTCTAATCTGATGAAAATCACAATTGTAGCCTTACAGAAATTGGCAATTACAAATTCAAGACCAATTCCCAGCGGCAACGGTGACGGCAAGGGGGCGGAGAGTGCAGTGTTTTGATTGAGGAGGTTGATTGAAAGTGGGTTTTAAACCCACCACTGATAAGTAATTAAAAATATTTTTAAAAGAATACCTAGGGACCTTTTATTAATTTTCCTAAAAAATTATGTAATATTTTGCTTGAGCTTTTAAATAAAATTTGTTGTATTAATATTAGTACTAAATACCAAAATTTAGGACTATTTGTGGGTGAAAAACATACCAAAAAAATGATTATGCCGTAGGGAGAAGGGACGAGTTTCGGATTAAGCTCTATGCTCGTTTCTACTATATTTTTTTTAATGCATGTTTGTTTAGTTGAGGAGTACCATACACTCTTTTTCCTTCGTACATTGTCAGATTTTTAATGAGACCTCCAGATTTTGATATTTAGGTTATATTCCTCGTACTCTTTTATTTAGCGCACCACTAAATTATATTAATTAATACATAAAACACATTTCTTTTGATAATGCAGTTGAAAAAACAAATAGGAAATTTTATTTACACCCCAAATTTTAATGAATACACTCTATTATTAATTCACTCTATAACAACTTTTTTTCTTAAATGAAATATCTCAATGCACTCTAAATTTTAGCCAAACTACCCTCAATGAAAAGCAAACATGTGTGCACCTCCTCCCTATTTCCTCGTTGTAGGTTTTCTGTGGCGATACATTTCATTGGTAAAGCCTCAAATTTCGCCACTAAAGGGTTTAGCTGCCTCAATTATATTTGATTGGGACTTTTAGCGATGAAATACTCTGTCGCCAAAGCCTTCATATTTTCTCGCTGAAGAACTGTAGTTTCTGTAATTTTCATTTATTCTATTCAAACTTAAGAACAATCTGGGTTCTAGATCTTCAAAATTGGAAGTGAAATAAAAAAAGAGGAATCACATTGATAACCAAAATTGACCATGCCCAAATTGAAAATACCCTCAAAATCTGTAAAGCTCAGTAACAATTGAACAAGAACATCCTCATATCACCGAAATTAAAAACCTACGAGATAAATTCATGAGCGAGATTGCTTTACAAAACAACATATTCAAATGATGAAGATAGAGTTCCCAATACTTGCTGCATCGAATTACTCAGATTGTCATTCATGAAGATAGGATTTGATGAGTTAAAGAAGATGGAACTTGAAGGTGGGTTATTGAACAGTCGTGAGGAATTAAGATTATAATTAGGGGTGCACTAATAAAACAGTTTTTAAGTTACAAAACATTTTATCTTTATTGGTAATTTTAGATAAGGTTATAATAATTTTTTCTACTTAAAACTAAAATTGAATGAATTTATTAAAAATTAGGGTGTAAATAAAATTTTTAGACCAAATCAATTCAAGTAGGCAACTTTCCAACATGTAAACTGGGTCCACAGTGTGAAATTAATAGAAAACTTTAAAATGGGCCGTACAAGAAAAACGAAGTATCAAAAGCGTTCGCTGGACTTTCCTAAGATAACAAACATACCGTGGACTTGATCCAAAATGAACATTTCAGGCCATATAAGATGTGATAAGCGTTTGATAGAAATCGGCAAATTAATCTTTTGTTTGGACAAATCGGCAAATTAGTTTTTTTCAAGCAATTTGATCGTGTATGAGAGGGGATATTCTTTTGTATAGCGGGAATAAATTTCCCTCTTTCCCGTAGCTTGAATTAGGATTGATCACTTTCACAGTCGTTTATATACGGAACAAGAAGATCTTTGTATACAACCGGAAATATATCATCATTAGGGGATGGTCTCGTCTTACTTAAGTTCGTGTTCTTAAGTTCAAACCAGCACGAACTTACACAAGTTGAGTTTGATGCACGACTACTACACATTCAATGTTGTGTAGAGGAGGTTGGTGTGTATTGATTGGTCCATATGCACTGGTTTGGTGACTTAATCAGGCTGTGCTGACAAAACCAGTATTCCACTACTCTTTACTAAAGTCTTCTTTATTTTTCTCAATTATTTCAATTTCCATCATTTCCAATAAACAAATTAAAAGAATTGGTACACTTGCTCCACATCTACCTTTCAAAGTTTGACATGCAACTTGATAGGGCGCCATGGCCTAATTGTCTTTCTCAGTGTTATCTTGTAAGCAAATGTCTCTTTCAGTTGCCACCTCTTGTTTGATCCATCTCAACAAAATCAACGCTCCACCGGGGAATTTTGAAGTTATCTTGTACCTCGTAATTACTAATTATGCACTTCACAGTGATGGCTGGACTTAATTATGAGCTCAAAACAAACAGGTCACTAGATCTCGTCAAATAAATAAAAGTATTTTTCTCTAGAGAAACATAAACTATCCAATAAACAATTTACAACAGGTCTTAACTAGTATCTCCAAGGCTGCACGCTACTGACCACAACATAAATAGAATATGGGAACTCCAAATTTCATTGAACTCTACATCACATGGGCAAGTTTTCATAGATTTACACCTTCATTGATTACTATATATGTAATATCTAGTAAGAAGCCTTTCTTTTTTTGGTAAGCAGGGGGGCCATATCTAGTAAGCCATTTTGCTCACACTCAAAAGCTATCCCATGTTGATGACAGAAGATGAAATTTTGGGCATGCTACGGGAATTACTAGTGCAGTTGAGTTTTTCTGTAAGAATCAACAACAATTTTACCCGGTTTCAGAACATGAATAAGTGGTAATTTGGAATTCATTTTGGGAGAATTCTTGGCTGCTGACGGCTAAGTAGGCTTTGGCTACTAAACTGATTCATGAAGGCTTCCAAGCTAACATGAGTCATGATCCGAATTATTCACTTTATTCATTATTCAATATAAATCATCTTGCAAAAAATCAATTCAATCGGAGATCATTCAAGTCGTTTGACGTCTAATTAAACTGTTCGTATATTCCAAATAATTAGATAACCCACTGATTTCTAATTGATTTGATTTTTTTTTTTTTTTTTACAAATATCATCTTTATTGAACTATGGATAATGTGAGCGTTCATATCATGATTCGCGTTAGAGTGAAAATCTCCACGAATCAATTTAGAGCAGCGAAAGGCTGGATAGTGCTCATCAGCCAAGAATTCTCCATCATTTTGTGCTTGAAAACTTTCATTTTTGTATTGAATGAGAAAATCATCAACAACTCTATAAGCTAATTATTCTTTTGATCTCTATCTGTTCAACTGAGTGCCCCACAAAGACAATTGGGATTTAAATTAGCCAAGAAACTAAACTAAAATCTTAAGTGGGCCACTTTTTATTGCCTTCGTAGAGAGGTGTGCCTTTGATCATAATTCATGATCGTGTACCCATGCCGCACTACCATAGTGTCTTCTGTATAGGGGCAATAGAACTGTTATATTTGCAATACTTAAAAACAGCTTTTCATTGTCTTGTTCCAAAGATAAGATAGAAAGCAATAATATGTGATTGATTTAGAATTGTACAAGCTGCATTTTTACTATGCCAATGGAGTAAGGTTTTCATTTTAGAGGCGAACAAAGAAAGATGAGTAAACTAATGAGCTATATGTTGCTTGAAATATTGGGATGCTTATAAGGATTCTGGTTGTTATGTCCCACTCAAAGATACCTTTCTTGTCCACTTATATATTGCATCCTTTCTTCTCCAATTAAAAGAATTTTCTTTTTGCCAATTATGCAAGTGAAGGAAACAAACGAACTCAAGATTCCAGCCCTTCACAATTCATGCCCCCACCACACTGCTTTCTCTCTTTCATTAATTTTTGTAATTTCTAATTACATAACTAAGTGGATACGATAGCATTCACGTGGTCCAAAATCATATAGAACAAGAAATTTAAATATCGGATGGTGTGTGATACCACCCATATGAACACACATTAATACTTTTGGATTTGGTGTAAGCTGTATACTAGTTTACATGTCATTTTCCTTGTTATTGTTGGTCATGTATGTATGAGATTACTATGTAATATGCATCTCAAAGGAAGCCCCCGCAAAAAAACAAAAGCAAAGGTGAAGTTAGCTACTAAAATTACCTCAACTTTACCATACCAAGTTCAAGAACAGGGATGCATGAATCTACCATCAAATCAACCTAGACTAAGACCATTTGTTAGCACCTTCTTTTCAACTATCACTTTTCTCTACTTTATTATTTACTTATAATATCAGATATTTCATTTCATCATGTATTAGTAACCTACTAACACGTGGTAAGTTTGCATAAACAAAGTTGAATTAGTTGGTAGAACAAGTCTTTTTAGTGATAAAACGACACTTTTATTTTAACATTATTTTCACATAATAATCTCTGTATATATGAAAAACCGATTCAAGGTTCAAAAGATCTGGTCATCTTTGTTGCTTTCCCCATGGTAGTATACACATGGAGCTAAAAACTGTCATTTGCATGTAGAAACCAAAAAAGAAATAAGATACACATTCTATCATTCCTCATTAATAAATAAACTTTCGCCATGACACATTGCAATAAATAACCTAAGATATCATTCAAAAGCATGCATAGATACTTTGCTTGAAAGCAACCAAAAACCAAAGGCAAATCTTTCCCCTCCCATACCCAAAATTTATGTGAAACAAACTCAAACCCAATCTCAAAGTAGGATATAAACCCCCCATACCCCCCCTCCTCAACTAGTTTGTAATCCAAACAAACCACAAAACCCATACCCAAATACCTCCACAGTCCCCAGGCTCCCCACTCATTTTTCTCTCTTCCAAAACAAACATCACTATCAATGGCGTAAAGAAACAACCAATACCAGAGCTTGCGTGCCCGAAACCATTTTAACAACCAAAATTACAAAACCCATTTCTCAAAATTCGATCTTTTTCTCGAAGTTTTGGGAGTTTTGACAGTGGTGTTGTTGTAGTGGAGCCAGATAACAGAGAGGAGCAGAGGAAAAAACAGGGTGGGAACAGAGCAGGACGGCGTCGTTTGGGAGTCGGCATACGCTAATGAGAAGTTGCGAGCATTGTGTGAATCGTCAACCTGGGAAAGCCGGGGGAGTTTCTGTTGGACGGAATATTCGACTGCATCCATGAAATCACGGCGGCTTTGGCTTTTTCCGTTGATAGGATGAGTGACTCAGCTTACCGGGTCGAAACGACGTCGCGCCTCGCCCAGTGGAGAATCGACAACTTGGCCTCCTGCACTTACCGAAAGTCGGATCCTTTCAAGATTGGCAAGTGGAATTGGTCAGTCCAAAAAACCCTGCTCAAATATCTAATTTTTTTTCATCTCAAAGTTTGTTACTTTTGATAAAAAGATTATTGCTTTTGGGATCAAACATCAAATCTATACATGTTTTTGCATGTTATAATCATCTGATAGGTAGCTGGTAATCTTGCTCTGTTTTTTTGCTTTATGAGTGAATTTTAACCTGTGTTAGTTTTACCATTTTGTTGGAATCAATGAATATGAAGCTTAATTTTGGATTACTGATTAGACCCATTATCGTTTTAATCAAGTTTATTAATCTGGGATAAAAATTAATCCATGGATGCTATGATCATGTAATTGATTTTGGTCTTTTTTTTTGCTTTGTAATTTTGTGTTGTTTGTGGTTTGAAATGAAGGCACTTATCTGTAGAGAAGAACAAGGTGTTGTATATTAAGTTGTATCCAGAGATATCGAATTTGACCAGAGATAATCCGCCGATTGCTTCGTTTATTGTTCGAGTGATCTGTTCTGTTGGTAATCGAAAGGCCTTAACTCATCCAGGTAAGTTTAAAGTTAATGACTCGTTGATATTGTTGATTAATCAGACTTCTCTTCTTTGGTACGGTTTGCATTGACTCTCTCTTTGTTGTATATCGATGTAGAAATTACAAACAAAAGGCTCAAGAGCAATGAGGACTTTGTTTGGGCAATTGAGGTTCCGTTAACTGGAAAATTCATCATCGACGTTGAATTCCTCGACTTGAAGACTGCCCCTGGAGACGTAAGCATCTTTATTAAACTTTCTGTTGCATAGAGCTTATCAAATGAGAATGTTCTGATGACACAAGAGTGCTGACTTTAGTTTAACACTTATGTATGCCATTGTATCTTTAGGGGGGAGAACCTTGCTCCATCTGGGCTGAAGGATTGACGCAAAAGCGATCAAATGCAACAGCTCTTGCATCCCTTAGTCGAATGTTAACGGAAGGCATCCACGCAGACATCATGATCAACGTGGCTGATGGAAGCATTGGAGCCCATCGGGCAATTCTTGCTGCGAGATCACCTGTTTTCCGGAGCATGTTTTCACATGACCTCAAAGAGAAAGAACTATCTACCATCGACATTTCGGATATGTCAATTGATGCTTGTCAGGCCTTTCTAAATTACATTTATGGAAGCATCGCACATGAAGAATTTCTCACCCACAGGCTGGCACTCCTCCATGCTGCTGATAAGTACGACATATCTGACCTGAAAGATGCATGCCATGAGAGTCTTTTGGACGACATTGATGAAAAGAATGTACTTGAGAGGCTCCAAAATGCATCTTTATATCAATTGCCGCAACTGAAAACCAACTGCATGCGGTATCTGGTTAAGTTTGGTAAGATCTACGACCTCCGAGAGGATTTCAATGCATTCTTGCTATCTGCAGACAGGGACTTGATAACAGAAATATTCCAGGAAGTCCTTAATGCCTGGAAAGGTTTCTGAAGCCTACAAAAACAGAAGAATGAGATCATAAATATGGTTAAGGACATGTCTTGCGATGTCTATGAAAATATGGATTGCTAGAAGAAATAGTATCCAGGATTTGTTGACATGATGATTCTTTAGTCCAGATCGAATTTGTTTATGTCCTCATGTACATATATTGGTTCTAATGGCATAGTCCCCATTCGTGTTACAGAAACATATATTCTTGATTTCAGAATTTATATTTGAATGATTTCATAGTATGGTTTCAAGAGTTATATATCTTTGGTACCTTCATGAACATGTTTGGTAAATACAATCCGCCAAATTGATCGCTAAGTTAAACATCTACTGCAGGATTTACTTCCTCTACCAATGAAGCAACTAGACCGAATCATGCAATGCATCAGGCATAGTTTCTTCAAACCAGAACAAGCACTTGACAGCAGTTCATAGAAAAACTACGCCTCATCATCCACTATTGGATTGGGTGAGTGAGGTATCTTCACAAATCTCAAAAAACCCACTCATCCAATCCAATGGGAGATGATGTGGTGGTATTGCTCACCACCATATTGTGTCACAAGCCAAGTGAGTAATTGAAATAAAGTTATCTCTACGGTTATAAAGGAAATAGGGTTTTTTCACTCTTTACTTATTTTTACCAAAGTATCCCTATAAAATATTACAATTTCAAATAAACCAACCATCATCAATTTTCAACCCAATAAAGCAGCAGGGTATTTTTGTCTTACCAAAAAAGCTTCATTTACAAGTGGACAAAAAACTCCCTACTCTTAAAAAACACTTATAACATCCGGATAAATGATAGAAGGGTATTAAAGGAATATGTCGCTTAAAAATCGACTACCCGGATCTGCTGGGGAATTGATCGGGCTGATCCGTTTCTCGACAACGACGACGTTCGGCCACGGATTCCGGCCTCCCCTGCGCCAAGTCCAAGGCCCACTTACGGGTCCAAGGCTGTGTGGCCGTTTGAGTTCGGATGTGGGGCTTTTGGTGTTTCGTCGGATCTTAGATCGTCGATGGAGTCGGTCGGCGGCCCCAGTGAGACTAAGAGCGACGAGGAGTACCCGGAAGCCGTAGGTATACATTTGACCCTCCATCTATGTGTTTTGAGTTTTATTTTTTCCGTTGTGGTAAATTTGTGCTCGGAATATGTTCCAGGACGGAGAAGGATCGATGAGATCTTGGATAGTTTCATTCATCTGGGAGCCATTTCATTGTAGTAAGAATGTGCAGGCCTGAATATGTAATAAGAACACGAGTTCAATTTGGGTGGCTTTCGTTTCCCCTTTTTTTCTTGGTGAGATTGGGTTTCGTTTCTTTGCAGAAGGATTCAAAATTACCATTCTATTTTGGCCGTCTCCAATGTGCTCGAGGTCAGGGATTTACTTGTATCTAAATTAATTTTGTTCGTTTTACTTTTGATTATTCTGATTTATGCTTAAACCCTTCTCAATTTCTATGATTTTTCATTGTTTGCCTCATCAATTCCTAATTTCTTCAATAGCAGGCGGATTCTCCAGATCTTCAAAAAGGAAGTTATGTTTTGCCAATCTTCATTTTTATAATACCATCAGTTGTCTATACAATATCACTGTTATTGTTATATAATTCTCTGAATTATCAGACTCTATGCTTTGTGTTTCCAGGCACATTCTGCACCAGCGCATACGTCTATGGTCGAGAATTGCTCTCGCTTCGATATTGGGTACGTTTTCCATTGCTCTCGCCTTTTGTTTTCAATTTTCGTTTGTTCCAAAGTATTGATCTGGCATTTGTTTATTTGTGATGTTAAAATGTCAATTGCGTGGGGTTTGGGTCGTAATGTTGGTGAGGTGTTTGCTTTTGATTAATTGCAATGCTGAATGATGAAGGCCAACCACTGGAGCTTCGGGTCCCGGTTATGTGCAATGCGAACTTTGGTTCCTAAGTTTGAAAGGTTAGGCTTAGGATTTGTGGTAAAGCACACTGTGGACAGTTGAATAGGACTTTGTTTGTACAATGCAATGTCACTATTTGTTTGGACTTGGCAGCAGAGTAATCCATGTTTTCAATGTTTTCCTGCAGGCCCTGTGACAATTTCAGATCAAGCAGCAGAGTAATCCATGTTTTCAATTCTATCAGAGAATTTTCCTTCTCATGCTATAGTTTGTATGCAAATTTATCCTTTTCGTAGAACTTCTTTTGGTTGCTATGAAATTGGAATTGTTAGGTTGAAATTGGTCTTACTTTGCTTTCTCAACTTTTGCTTGGCTTTAGGTTCCTTGCTAATTGATATGTTATTATTTTGGTTTCTATTGGCTTATTTTTCCAATTTTGCTTTGTGAAAAACTTGACTGAAAAATGAGGCAAGGATTAGACAATTTGGGAACAAAGTGATCTGGATTGATGGGCCCTTTCCAGTTAAACCTTAAGAGCATCTCCAATGGAGATGTCAAATGCTCCACCTCAGCACTAACAGTAAAAAAAGGCAGATGAAGTTTTCTCCATCCGAAACGCTATAGCTGACGTGGTCCAACGTGGAAAGACGTCTTCATATGCTGCTGCCAGAATTGACGGCGACGCCAATTGTGTGGAAAACTGTGCAATACGTATATCATCCTCTTCTCAAGGTGGCTAGGCGAGCTGAGCTCAGGACGTGGTAGTGGATGGAACGGCGGGGAGAGATCTGGGTGGAGAAAAAGCTTGTTTTCGAACAGCGGCAGAGAGATATGGGTTGATGCAGAAAGCTGAAGAAGAAGATAAGGCTCAAAAGCATTTTTTATTGCTGTCCGTTTGAGTTCAAGTTGCACAGAGATGAAGATAAGGCCCCACATGATTTTTAGTGTTGTCCATTTGTGTGCAAGTTGCACTCTTTAATATAAAAAATATATAGTATTATACTGATTGTCAAAATGAAATTAGAATAGAGTAATAAAATAATATTTAAATTTGGCATTTCGGATGGAGGGTACATTTTGGCAATATGTCAATTTGCCAACTCAGCCATCAAATTCAAATTTAGTGCTTGAAATTTGGCCTATCAGTTGGAGATGCTCTAATAGGTTTGTATTGAATGCTCAATTAGAACTTTAAAACTTTTCTCTTTGTTGGTTTTTCAATCAATTTTGCATGATTTATTTGCATGTAGACCAAGTGAATCAAAATTTATACTCGCATCGTTCTAGAAGAAAATCAAGAACATTGAAATGTGCCGCGAATTGGATGTGATATGGCGTGAAGCGCCCTTGAATAAAAAAAAGCCTCTCGCACACGCGTATGCGTGTGCGGTGAGGCTAGTTACACTAATCTAAATCAGAGACTGAACAGCGATGAAGTTACTACATTAAGTTTGCCAATGGTGCAGAGCTTTGCAATTGGGCATTGCAGAGTGCTTTCAAAGCGGATGCTCTCCCTTTGACAGCAATTTGGCCCGGAAAAAAGCAGGTCGTTGATCATGACCACCAGTACTATCACTGCTAATTACATTACTCAAATATCATAGGATGGATCATGAACTTGGACCAACGAACCGTACGTTTGTGAAGTACCAGGGACATGGAACGTTGCCAAACCAAAGTCAACTTGTGCATTCCAATTTGGACCTAGTGTGGCCCCATACAAAAAAGAATTGGGAAATTGTCCAAAATGGCCCAAGAGGCCAATCTTTATTCCAAAATGTTTGGGGCAGCCTAATCCTTTCCAAAATGTCAAAAGTGTTCCCTAATTGCAAACGGAAGCCCCTCACAATTCACCACCCAGTCCTTCACAATTCACCGAATGTAAAGCCGACTGCCTCACCAATCCGCCGCCCAAGCCGGACCAACAACCGATCCAAATTCAGACCGGAGTGCTCCAACGAGCAACCCAGCGGCGAAATTCCAACGATGCTCTTGATGAAATTACGATGGTCCGAGCTGCTGACTCGACGAGCATTCGTCGTCATGGATCTTCAAGATCCGGCGATGGAGACGATCGGACTAGGGATGGCTAAGCGACGGCTTAAGGTCCATGTCGGCGTCTCTTCACTCAAGATGACGTCGTTGACAGGTTGTAAATATCCCGGTGAGAAACGAAACGGGTTGTTCGATTCCGGCGAAGATTTCCAACCGCATTTCTCTGCGGAAGATACCAGCGAATACTCCGGTCGTCTGAGCGGTAGGCTTGAGGATGTGGTCGCCGCAAATCATTCAAATTGGGGGTCGGTGCTTTGGTGAGCGCGCGGGTTCGCGAATCTCAGGGGAAAACAGATAGGATTTCTCTGATTTCTGTGAGAAATTGGCCGGGTTTTCATTCTTTTTTTCTAGGTTTTTAGATTGAAAGTTGAGTAAATTGTGTTGAAGTTTGCTTGGAATTTGTGTTTTTAGATTTGAGTAATTTGGGCTGAAGTTTGGGAATTCAAGTTCATTGTGAATCTGGGTTGGTATTGTTTTGATGAGATTGGTAGAATGGCGTGAAGTTACCGGGAAAAATGGCGTGAAATTGCCAGGAACAATATGAATACTATGAGAGACTATGGACATACTATGATGGACTATGAGGGACTATGGCCGCACGATAGACACACTATAAGGGACTATGAACGTGCTGATGAATTATAACTTATCTGTGCTCGAAAGACTATGAGAGACTATGGCCGCCCTATGGGTGACTATGGCCGCCCTATGGCCGCTCTATGGCCTCCCTATGAGTGACTATGGCCGCCCTATGAGTAACTATGAGGGACTGTGAGGCACTATGGTCGCACTATGAGGGACTATGGCCGCCCTATGGGCGCACTATGAAGGACTATGAACGCATTGATGAATTACAACTAATTTATACTCGAAAGACTATGAGTGACTATGAGGGACTATAAGGCACTATAGTCGCACTATGGCCGCTCTATATACCGAGGGATTCAATTGCAAAGTGTAATAGTATTTTATCCACTATTGAGTTGCCCACTGCCCGTTGGGCCATTTTAGAACACAATTAGGCCTCTTGGGCCATTTTAGACAATTTCCCAAAAGAATTAGGGTTTTTATCTAAAATAGGTCAACCGGCATAAATCTATTCCAAGGCAAAATGCTACAGTAACTTTGCAATTAAATCCCTGAGGTTATAGTGCGGCCATAGTGCCTCATAGTCTATCATAGTGCACCCATAGTGCCTTTTAGTCCCTCATAGTGCCTCATAGTCTTTCGAATACAGAATCGTTGTAATTCATCAACGCATTCATAGTGCCTCATAGTGCACCCATAGTGCCTCATAGTCCCTAATAGTGCACCCATAGTGCCTTATAGTCCCTCTGCTTCTTCTCCGAACTCCATCGAAGACGTTTTCGTTTGCTTGTGGCAAACCGCTGGGAATTTAGGGTTGAAACTTTGGTTGAGGTCGAGAGGGAACTTTTTGTAGTTGGGGTCGTTGTCAATCGGTGACCGGAAAACGTAGAACGGAGGGAGGTTTGTCGGACAGTTTTTGGCAAAAAACAGATCAAAACGTTTTGGTTCGCCGGCGGCAAACCGCTTGGAATTTGGGGTTGAAACTTTGTGGGAGTGTGCGCGTGGATGTTGGAAAGCTAGTCCAGGTTTTCTGAACGGAGAAAGTGGCCGGAAAATTAGCGACGGCGGCGAGAACTCCGGCAGCTCAGTTTTGCGTTTGGTTTCACCGGCGGCGTTCTATGCTGTCTTTGGCTCTGAAATTTTGGGGATATATTCTTGAGGTTGAGAGGGAACTTTTTGTAGTTCGGGTTGTTGTCGATCTATGGCCGGAAAAGAGAGAACGGAGGGAAGTTTGTCGGACGGTTTTTTGGCAAAAAACAGAAAAAAAAAGTTTTAGTTCGCCGGCGGCAAACCGCTTGGGATTTGGGGTTGAAACTTTGTGGGAGTGTACTCGGGGATGTTGGGAAGCTATTCCAGGTGGTTCCGAACGGAGAAAGTGGCTGGAAAATTAGCGACGGCGGCGAAAACAAAAAGAGGTTTGTCGGATGGTGGAGGGACTTCTCCTTTGCAAGGCAATCCTTATGCCTATTTTCGGAAAAAATTTCCCTACCCGTAGATTTTAGAATAGATTTAGGCCGGTTGGCCTATTTTAGATAAAAAAAACCCAAAGAATTACAACAAAAGGAAGCCCAAAACAAATTTGAGAACTACAAAAGTAAAACCCCATGATGAAACAAGAGAGCTGTAATGTATATCCAAATTTTGTCTTTTGACACCTTTGTTTCTCTGTATATTAGCCTATTCTTTAAATGTTCTTTGTACACTCAAATCTAATATTAAACTTCTAAGTATACCCTAATTTGTCTGATAAAGAAATCTCATCGCCGCATGACCACACTATCGTTTTCACGTATGCGACACAATCACGCTGGGGTAATAGTAGGGGTGGGCACAGTCCGGTCAGGTCCAAAAACTATAGATCCACGGCCCGTTCCACAATTTTTATATGGTTCGGTCTAATCCGGATTTTGTACATAAATTATTCGTACCGGACTGGACCAAACCCATTTTATTGCTGGACGGTCCGCTCCTAAATGCGGGACACTTCACGATCATACTCAATTACACTCAAGAAAAACCGATAATAGATAAAATTATGACATTACAATCTAATATATCGAAAATAGACAATTATTTCATACACAAACATGCATAAATGAATGTAATTGCTACCAACATTACACACAAATAAAAACAACTTGGACAATTCGTCTTACATATTAAAATTCATAATGAAAAACTAGCAATAAAAATAGTTACACAACTATAAAGAGAGCTCAATGTTTCCTAGAGTACTATTGCTAGTGCTACTTTGAGTTGAAGGTCTTTCATTAACTTTGGAACTTGTCGTAGGCATATCTTGAACAACATTAGACGAGCAAGGCATTGGGCAAGTAGAGATTCTACTTACAAACAAGCATAATTATATTAAACACAAGAAGCTAAAACAGTTGACAATCATAGTAAAACTGTGCATAAAGTTAGGGGTGGGAAATTAGTCCCGAATCTCGCATCCCCATCCCGATCCCGATCCAAACAATTTCAATCCCGAAAAATCCGATCCCGACAATCCTGATCCCTATTAGTCAGGATTTTCTCCCGATCCCAACTAAGTCGGGACGGGATCGGGATTTTTTTTGGAAAAAGTCGGGATCCCGACATTATATATTTATTTAGTTTTTTTTTTAATTATCTAACCTAATTTCTCTCTCTCTCACTCTCACTTCTCGTTCATTTTCATCAGCCGCTTGCATCGCGTCTTTCTCCGTCGTCTCCCCGTCTTCTTCTTTTCTCATCTTCCCAAATCCCCAACCCGAATCCAATCTCCATCTCCGATTCTTGGTCCTTCAATCTCCAAAAATTTGAAGCAATTTCACTCCGATCTCAATAGAAGCCTAAATCCCCAAATTGAGGGCAATCTAATCCAAGTCTCCAAGTGATTGACATGGTAAGTGTTGGGTTTTTTTTTAGAGCAATCTAATCCAAGTCTCCAAGCCAAAATCACACTACAAAATGCCCGCTGCCGATCGAACTCCATTGCCGAACGCCACTGCCGTAATATTGGAGAATACTTTTTGGTGTTGAGATGAACCAATCATGTGAGAACCTTCCTGGCAGATTTGATCATGAATGCTTTTTGGTCTGATGAATCAATGAAGGGAATTGTGCTCTAATTATTTTCATTTGGCTTGGGCGTGTCATTTGGTTTAGGGTCGAGTGAGCATGTGTCCTGGATATGTGGGTCAGTGTTTTGTGCCATTTTGTTCATAAATTGTTTGCTGTGAAAGGAAAAAAGAGAGTATTTTTCTAGACCAAAAGGGTAATGTAGTAATGGCTGCTATTGTCTGAAGGGATGCGAAGTGTTCTTTTTTCTTCCCAGGGACTTGAGCAGTAAGACCAAACGGATAGGATCGGTCATTGCATTTTTACATATCAGTAATATTTAATTTGACTTGATCTTTAAAGTTCGTAATTGTATGTTTTATTCTTATGTTTGAATTTGTAATTTGTTGTATTCCTATCTTTAGATTTATAACGATTAAGTTTAAGTTATTGTATTTCTACGTTAGTATGCTTCATTTTCATCATGTATGAGTTGTACTTGTTAGCTGACATTAACAATTTATGCACACAAAAAGTTTAAAATTTCATATTATATTTGAAATTTCATTGTCGGGATTTATCGGGATCCCGACTTAATCAGGATTTTATTGTCGGGATCCCGACTTAATCGGGATGGGATTCAGGATCATTTTTAGCCTCTAATCGGGATCAGGATTTTCGTAATCGGGATCGGGATGGTCCCGATCCCACCCCTGCATAAAGTAGCAAAATACATTGCCTAAAATTGTGTAGAAACACATGAATAAAAACTGGTCATGCGAGTCAATATAAGTTTGAATTAATAGGATCCGTGGCCCGTACCGTTCTCTTGCGGGACGGTCCGGGATGGGTTTATGTAGAAAATTTATTGACCCATCCCGATTCGTTCAATTGGGGGACAGCGCGGTCCAAAATTTACGGGTTTTGGGTTACGTGGACGACTCGTGCCCACCCCTAGGTAATAGGAACCATGAGAAGACAATTGCACTTGAAAGGGTATTAACCCGAACTTGGGGACAAGATCGCTGAAGATTGAAAATCCATTACTATATTCAAATTTGGCTAGGAGTTGACTTTGTGAAAGTCAAATGAGTTAAGTGAAGTGATATAATCATCAACGGGTTGCTTGAGATTTCTGAATATGTGTATGCTGTGAATGAAGTAAGAGACTTATATTTCCAACTTGTTGCGGAGACAGCAGCGAGCGGGGGCAGCGGTGGTTTCATGACATATCGGCAGTCAAAAGGGTTAATTACTTTATGGGTGTAATGTCATTTTATTTGAGGGTATAAATGTAATTGTACTCTAAAATGAGAGAGTGTACAAAGAAATTTTTTTAGAAGCTCTCTAAAATAAAAGGTCAGTACCATACACAACAAGAAACTTCGGCCCAATACAACAAAAGGCCCTAAACTCACAAAAAACTTTAAAATCTGACTCTACCCCATCAAGAACCATGGAGCCGCCGCCCGAAATCCTGCCACCAAAGCTGCTGCCAGTGTTGCCGCCACAAGGAGAAAAAGGCCAAGACAAGTCAATGAAAGGGGTCTGAGGATGGATGTAGGGCACTAAGTCAACAAGCGTCATTCTCGAGCGACCCATGATACGATCTAGAAAGACCAACATAGAACACCGATCCGCGTAGAACGGCTCGAATCTGTGGACAAAATAATAGGGACAGGCAACAACAGCAGCCACAATAAGGAAAGAGATAGACTTTTGAGTTTGAGTTTTTGAGGGAGGAGAAAGGGACAGTGGAGGGAGTGGAGTTTTATGGAAGAGAATGAAGGAATTTTGGACTAACAATGGAAAGGACAGGAGAGGAACGGCAAAGGACAATAATAGAAGAAAGGAAAAGAGCCATACGACTCAAACAAGAAGTTTTAGAGAGAAGAAGGAGCATCTATGGAATCACAAATTCATCCTCCTCATCAAGGCCCTCATACGTACAATCCTAATAGCCTGCTCCTCATCACTGTCCACAGGACTGCAATTCAAGTACACAAAAAACATACGGTGTTATAGAAAATAAATGGACCGATTATATAATTTGTATGATGAAGATTCACGAATTAAGAGATTATACGGTGGTCCACCCTAACAAATTAGACTCTCCTTAGCAGCAGGTGCACGTCAATGCGCTATGCTCATTTTTAAGTAAGACTTGGAGTTTTGTTTACGTTAAAGTAAGAAGGGTGATTAAGACTACAAACTTAAACGCATTGTTCTATGAAGTTTAAGCGTCTAGCAAATCCTCACCTAAGCAATAAAGGTTGGAAGTCTTGGGGATTTTCGACAAACGAGTAGCATTACGGTTGGAGTCCTGGGCTAGCTGTAACTGTACAAGGTAATTGAGTGGTGTTCGGTGAGCTACATGGTAATTATGGAACTATTTCTACGTACACAGTAGGTAAAGAGAAAAAAAAAGACCCATTTGGGCTGAAGCCCAAGTAATCCAGACCGTAGGTCCGCCCTTGCCCTAAACCGTACAATTTAGACAGCATCTTTTCCTCATAAGTTTTGGACTTCAAAGCTCGGTATGAAATTTCCATTGATACAAGTTCATTGATTTGCATATAGAGGAAAATATTGAAACCGTCACATTAATCACGCTACCCCTACTTAGCATAGCCACATGTAACGTAACAACCGACCCCTATATGCGTTGGGATAAGAAAATTGATACCAAAGTTAAGCAAAATATAAATGGGGAAAAGATTTTTGGTAACGGAAATATATTATAAAAGTGTTTGGCAAGCCAAATAAAGGAGTACAAATTACAAATCGACCGAATAAGGAATGCCTAATATTCCTACAGGACCAATAACTTCACTGCAACTAGGAAGCAGAAAGCAAGTCAACTAGTTAAAGAAGGCATCAGTACAACCGAAAAAGATCAACTTGACTGATTAACCACAACTTTTACAGGAACAACTATAAAATGACAACTATAGAGAACCAACTGTAAAGAGATCCAACTATGCAAACTAAACCAACTGCAACTGGAACACCAGCACGAGGCGCTCGAGCCAACAATTCTTATTCCAAAGCAAACAAA
Organism: Spiraea crenata; assembly: GCA_033992175.1. Lineage (NCBI taxonomy): Eukaryota > Viridiplantae > Streptophyta > Magnoliopsida > Rosales > Rosaceae > Spiraea > Spiraea crenata. Next base: position 2,118,111 of record JAVBHV010000022.1, read on the forward strand.
AACAAACACCAAACCAGCAAGAAAGTAAAAACAAATGGGTTGTTTAATGGCCAAGAGGAGCCTTGAGTGCTTCATTCTTCTGTGATGAAGCAATCAAAGAGTCTCGTTTGTCTTGCGTGGACTACTTTACTCTTATATGACAAATGCTGAGGACATTTTTATCCATTAGGGCAAACCCTAGTCTAGGCTTGCATTGGCTCTAAGGTAAGCTTGGACCAGCTACAAAAATGAATAAAAGAGAGATCCGAAGTTGAGAATTTTCCTAGTATATTACTGAAAAACGGGATTGATTGAAAGTACAAAAATCATTAGGTTTTGTGTTGGGAATTAGGCGAAAATCATTACATAGAAACTTTAATTATTCAATTACGCTGCTATTATGTAGCGTACTCTCTCCTATATTTTTTTTTCTGCTTTAATACATTTATAACTTTCAAATCTTTTGACATATGTAAGATTTTGTTTTTATATAATATAGTAGTCAAAGGTATCAGATTTTATAGTGCCTCAGAAATGGTATTAAAATTGTGTGATCACAACGTATAATCTCGAGCCAAAAAGTGGCCATTCACTACTGTGAAAAGCATGGATCACTGCTAAATTGATGCTAATTACCCTCTCCATCCCCTACTAAATTGATCATCAAATTCAATACGAATCCCAATAGTAATATAGATGTTTGAATGACGCAGTTTTTCAAAGTTTTTGCAAGTCAAATCCCTTTTAAGGCCATCGATTTTTGCATAGATCCATCGATTTTACAGAAATTCTTGTACATTACAAAAATAACTGTCTCCATGGTTCTTTTCTGAAATTGTAGTTTTCCCAAGAATTACTCAGATTGCTCTAAAAGGTAACTTTCAAAATGGTAGAAATCCCACCACTTTCCGTTAATAATGCAAAGAGTGAAGCAATTTTGCTTTAAAATCAGGCAACAGCAAGGTTTATAAACGAAGGGGGAAATAGTTTTCCTGCACACTTCTCTTCAATTCAAAGTAGAAAATGGGGATTTCAATTCTCCCTCCTTTTCTCCTGTCACTTCTCCTTTTGTCTCTGTTTCATTCACCCTCCCTTGCTGCTAAACATGTATGCACTCTATCGCTTTCTTCACTTAATCGAATCAAGCGATTGTTTGTTTATAGTTTTCGAAGTTTAATTCTAATCAGTTGTACTAATCTCCATCCACCATTCTCTGTTGCAGTCCTACATTGTGTACTTAGGAGCACATCCTCATGTTCTTGATCCTACAGACGCTGATCTCGATAGTGTTACGAACTCTCATTACAATTTGTTGGGAACGGTGTTGGGAAGGTATCAAATTTCATGTAACATTTTTGCAGGTGGCTAAGTTCTGTTTTCGTGTCGAATAAGGTTTAATTTGTTATCTGATGCATTTTCGTCATCAGCACCGAAAAGGCCCAAGAAGCAATGTTTTACTCGTATACCAGAAACATCAATGGCTTTGCTGCAATTTTGGATGATGAAGAAGTTGCACGGATTAAGAGTAAGAATTTTTGTAATGCTCACTACAGAAATTAATAATAAGTTTTCTCAGTTTTTCAAAATGGCTTTGTATGTGCAAAACGCAGGGGATCCAAATGTGGTCTCTGTTTTTCCAAACAGAGGAAGAAAACTACACACAACCCGGTCATGGGATTTCCTTGGACTGGAAGAAAATGGTGAAATCCGTCCTGGTTCAATTTGGAAGAAGGCAAACTTTGGTGCAAATACAATTATCGGAAACCTTGATACTGGTAATCATAATTATTTAGTCTTTTGGTTCGTAATTAATGGTGAATTGAACTATTTGGAGTATAAGATCAGTACCTTCTCAAAAAAAAAAACCAAAAAAAAAGAGTATAAGATCAGTTATGTTCATTGCTTCTTGATAAAAAAACCTAGACCATTATCATGTTGCATAAGTTTTTGATAATTTTGCACATGCTTTTAACTTATCAACAAAACAGATTTCTTGGAATTGAATCCAAAATACTTTGACATTTGCACATTAGTTCACAATTTTTTTCATAATTTTCGTATCTTTGTCTAATGAAGTTTGATCCCTACACCCAATAGGACACTTTGCATAAATATTTCCATCACCCCACTTAAGTAACTGCTGTTCGAAATGCAGCTCGATCAAAATAACTGACTCTGACATAATCCAATGCCAAGCAATTCTAATTACTCCTAATCTATGTTACCAAGCACGTCTATGTTCAAATTCGGGTTGTAACTTTTGCTTGATGTACAATTTTTTTTTTCTGTAATAAAATCATTATATGTTTCATTTCCCTTTTCTGGTGTAGTTTGCTTTACACAAAACAATCGAAGTATATTTGCTTTTGGTTCCATTATGGATGGTATGTTTGTGTGGCAAACTGTTCAACTGTCAATCATGTTTTGACACTTTGTATTGTGCTGGGTTTGTGGGCAGGTGTTTGGCCGGAATCGAAGAGCTTTAGCGATGAAGGAATGGGACCAATCCCATCAAAGTGGCGTGGAGTCTGTCAGCTTGACAAAAAAAGTGGTGCTCGTTGCAACAGGTCCATTCTCCCTCCACTTCTCTTGTTTTCATTCTCAAATACTTTAGGGCTCATTTACTTACAAGAGGGAATCGGAAACAAAGTTTGCGAATGGGAATCGGGAATGAGAATCGGATACCCAAGTCCCACTTGGGAATCCGATTCTCATTCCTTGGGGTGTTTTTGCCCCTAAATTGGAGTAGGCCCCACTAAATTTTGATTCCCAAGTGGGTTAGTAAACATAGGGCAACCAAAGAATCAGAATGATTCCCAGTGATTCTCATTCCTTACATTCCCATTCCCTGTAAGTAAAGTGTCAAAGTTGCATTACAGTTTCAATTGAATTTTGACCCAAAATAGTAAGATGCTCGAGGTGTATATCTTCTTTCACGGTACTAGATATGTGTTCGAGTAACCTACACACAAATGAATGACTGTCTTTAGCATTTCCGTATCATACTCTACCCAACTATCATCCACTCTTCTACTTTAAAGAATTTTCATGTTTTGATCTGGTGCGTTATGTTAGGTAATTGCATTCCATGGGCAATTGACTTTTGAAAGTAGTATGCCGTATGCCGTGGCACTGTACATCTATGATCTAGCTTCTAACACACCCTAGCTAACTTCACTCTAAAGTTAGATAAGAAAAGGAGGGCTCCCTATAAAGTATGTCTCCCACCTCTTTTTCTAGTATTGCTCTTCATATATACTTTGGAATTATGTGACGGCAAGAAAATGCTTTGGTAGTCATAAGAAAAATTGTTTGTATGGCAAGAAAATTGATTTCACTCTATTACCACATTGAGACTGAAAATGCCTCCAATACATCCCATAAAGTCAACCATATCATACTTTATGTTGCACATTTTCATCACTTGCGCTCAAAAGACCAACTATCCTAGTAATTTGGTTAATTAAATCATTGGCTCATGTAATTCCGTTGTTTAACTTGTGCAGGAAGCTGATCGGAGCACGGTACTTCAGCAAAGGCTACGCTGCATTCGCTGCCACCGTTAACTCTACTCTAGCCAAGTCCATAACGCCGAGCGCTCGCGACCACGCTGGCCACGGTTCACACACATTGTCAACAGCTGGTGGCAGTTTCGTTCCCGGAGCAAGTGTTTTCGGCAATGGCAATGGGACTGCGAAGGGAGGATCACCAAAAGCCCGAGTGGCGGCTTACAAAGTCTGTTGGCCCCCAATTAATGGCAACGAGTGCTTTGATGCCGACATCATGGCCGCGTTTGATACTGCAATTAGTGACGGTGTTGATGTGCTTTCAGTGTCCCTTGGAGGGGAAGCAAATGAGTTTTCTAGTGATGGCATTGCAATTGGGTCTTTCCATGCTGTTAAGAAGGGAGTTACAGTTGTTGCCTCTGCTGGAAATTCGGGCCCTGTTCTCGGGACAGTCTCGAATGTGTCACCATGGTTGATCACAGTTGGAGCTAGCACGATTGATCGCGAGTTCACTAGCTGTGTAGTTCTTGGCAACAAGAAGCATTTCAAGGTATTCCAAATTGTCATTACAAAGTAATGTTAGAGTGGTCACATTAATTTGCGACATGATATGGTTGTTGATGTGACAAATAGTCCTATTTTTCATATTGACATATGAAAAATTTGTTCATTCTGCTAACAAATTTCCAATGATTGATATCAGGGAGCAAGTCTTTCCTCTGGAGCTTTGCCAGCTAAGAAGTTCTACCCTTTGATAAGTTCAGTAGATGCTAAAGCTGCTAATGCTTCTGCTTCTGATGCGTGAGTAGCGACGATCTTTTTTGTTCGTAAGTTCTGCATACCTTTAACAGTACTTGACAATTTCTTGTTGGATTGCTGCAGTATGCTCTGCAAAGCCGAAACATTAGATAAAAAGAAGGTGGAAGGGAAGATCGTGGTCTGTGTTAGGGGAACAAATCCAAGAGCCGATAAGGGCCAACAAGCAATCCTTGCAGGCGCTGTTGGAATGATTTTAGTTAATGATAAGCAGAGTGGGAATGAAATATTGGCCGATCCTCACTTGCTTCCCACTTCACACATCAGTTATTCTGATGGGAAATCTATTTTCACCTACATTAAGTCTACCAAGTACAGTGCCTTAATCTTTAACTTTATGTCTCTAACCCGATAATTTTTTGGTGATTAATCTTCTGTCATCTCATGTAATGATAATTTGTATACTTCAGGGCTCCTATGGCTTACATAACGCGTGTCAAGACTGAATTAGGAACAAAACCGGCTCCATATATGGCTTCGTTTTCATCTAGGGGACCTAACACCATTGAGCAGTCAATCCTTAAGGTATTGCTTTGAAGTTTCCTTCTTTACTTTTATGTATAAGCCTCTTTAGATTTGTGTAATCGGATAAGTTACATTCACTTGTACATCAGCCGGATATCACAGCACCAGGAGTAAGCATTATTGCTGCTTTTACTGGAGAACAAGGGCCAACGGATCTGAATTCTGATAAGCGTCGTGTATCTTTCAATACACAATCTGGAACTTCCATGTCATGTCCTCATGTGTCTGGAATCGTTGGTCTTTTGAAGACTCTTCACCCCTCATGGAGCCCTGCAGCTATTAAATCTGCAATCATGACCACTGGTACAAGTTTCAATTTTGCTGATGACACTCGAAGTTGTCACACTTCTTTCGGAAATCTCAACCTTCTTCCATATGTTTCTTTTTGCAGCAAGAAAACGAGATAACAACAGGGAATCAATTCTGGACTCAACCAAGGTCATGGCAACACCATTTGCATATGGTGCAGGACATGTTCAACCAAATCGTGCTATGAACCCTGGACTTGTTTATGACCTAACTACTGTCGATTACTTGAACTTCTTATGTTATCGGGGCTACAATACAAGCCAACTCAAGGTGTTCTCCACTGAGCCACACAGATGTCCCAATAAGTATAGTCTTTCTGATTTTAACTACCCTTCCATTACAGTTTCCAATCTCCACGACAGACCAGTGATCGTAACTAGATCGGTTAAGAATGTTGGTTCCCCGGGCACATACGTTGTGAAGGTCAAGGAACCGGCAGGAATTTCTGTTTTGGTGATGCCTAGTACCTTGAAATTCAAGGCCGTGGGCGAAGAGAAGAAATTCAAGGTTGTTCTGAAGCCTAAGGGCAAGGGGACTGAGGATTACGTATTTGGAGAGTTGAAATGGTCTGATGGGAAGCACATTGTGAGGAGTCCTATTGTTGTCATGCACTTCTAGAATGACAAAGTAGAGTGATGGATTCATCGTGTTCATCATTGTCTAGAGGCTTCAACATATGTGGAGATTAGATAAAGATCATATTAGTCAGTTGTTTTATATCTCTTTCCTGTCTGATGCAGAAAAGATTTAATTGTTGAGAATGAAAAGGTGAATAAGGGAATTGATGATGAATAATAAACAAAGGAAAGGCTACATTGTTAAATATATGTTATTAAGTGTAATAATCCTCATGTGTTTGATTTACAGATACTAGTGATTATATACATTATGTTTTACTTCTCTTCTTCATGAATTGCAAAACTTGTGAACTTCTGTCAATTGTTTTCTGGAACTTCACTTCTTGCTTGCTTTTCTCTATCACAACTGGCTTGTTTGCATGAATCAGTGGCAACTTTGTTCCCAGATAAGCAAATACATACAATCAAAAGAATCACACAGCACAATTTACATCAGACACTCTTTGATTTGACTGCACAGAAGGTAAAATTTATGTATGTTTTCTGTAAAAATATGTCTGATGTAATTAGTGGGCAGATTGAGTGACACTTTATCATCTTCCCCTTTCACTCACTTCCACAACCTTCCTGAAATTACATTTCCGTTTGCTCTCCTTCTTCTTTACTTGCTCATCCTTTACACAACAGCTTTAGTGCACTTGTGCATTTGTACAGCAAGGCTTGTACCCCAAGACTTCTGCCCACAGCCGTTGGATTAAAGATAAAGTATTAGGCTGAGTGGAGACAATGATGTGGCCATTCATTTATTTGGTAGCTAGTTGAGTTTCAATTCGTACCTCTTGGCCTAGCTAACAGAGTTCCCATCAAGAAAAATGAATAGTGAAAAGACGTTGATGTTGTGAAAAGTGAAATGACATATTATCTATATAGTCCTAAACATACGCGCACAACAGGAGCATGTAAGAGTGCGGCGGATTTCTCACCTTTCTGTTGAAATAGGTTTTATTTGTGACAACTTTCGTATTAACTTATACACAACATTTTTCTCTATAAACTTGTTGCGTGGTTCATATAAATGTCACAACGTTAAACACAACACAAGACTTTTGTGTTTCCGAATGCATAATTCAATAAGTTACTCAATAACAACCTATACTAACACTAATATAATTGGGGAATTATCTAAAATGGCCCAAGTGGCCAAATTCCTTTCCAAAATGGCCATAGGGTAGTGGGCAATTCTTCCCTACCAAATTTATACAGTGAATTTGCATTTAAATCCCTGGGTATATAGTGCGGCCATAATGCCTCATAGTCCCTCATAGTTTTTGAAGTACATGATTGTTGTAATTCATCAACGCGTTCATAGTCCCTCATAGTGCGGCCATAGTGCCTCATAGTCCCTCATAGTCTTTCGAGTACAGATTAGTTGTAATTCATCAACGCATTCATAGTCCCTCATAGTGCGCCCATGGTGCGGCCATAGTTTCTCATAGTCCCCCATAGTCTCTTATAGTATATCCATAATCTCTTATGGCTCGTTTGACACACCCCGCCCCAATTTTCATAACTTCTTCAATTCTCAACCAAATTCAACGAATTTTATGTCAAAATCTATCTACGCAATCCAACGAATTCAATGGTACAAGTTTTGGGACTTTCTTTGGCCTGAGTTGGCCGGAATTTGCTTCCAAAGGTTCGGCTTCCCGTTTTGCTTCGCCAGCGACAATCCACGGCGAGTTTGGAGCTGAAACCTTGTGGGGGTGAGCTCGGGAACATTGGGAAGCCGGTGCGGGTGGTGGCGTTCGGAGAAAGTTGCCGGAAAAAAAAAGCGACGGCGGTGAGAGCTTCGACGACCTTGTTTTGAGATGGAGGGGCTTCCAGTGTAAATAGCATGAGGGGCTTATTGTGTAAATAAACAATAATTTTGACAATTTGGAACGAATTGTGCTGACCAAAACAATTTGAAATACAATTTGGCCACTTGGGCCGTTTTGGATAATTCCCCAATATAATTCAGTCCCCGTTGAGCTAGCACCTCTATTCATTTTAGCTAGCAGTCCAATCTTAAAGGCCCAGTCCATAAACAACCTAAATCCCTGAAAGAAAAATAAAGCTAAAATCATAGCCACCCTTTTCTTCTTCCTCTTTCGAGCCTCTCTCTCTCGAAGACAGCAGACGAATAAGGAAGAGAGAAGCAGCTCAAGGTTTACTTGCATCGCGAACCAGGTACTTTGTCTTTTATATTCAAAGTTTGATTCTTTCTTCGTATCTTAATGGTCTTCAAATTAGACTATTCTCGACCTAAGATTTTGTGGGTTACATTGAAAAAGCTGCTAATTCTCTGTATGTTTGTTGAATTCTAGAGAAATTGTGATTTGTGTTTACTTGGGTCTCTGTAAAGTTTGATCCTTGTTATGTTTTCGAGCTGGATATGAATAAATTTTGATACTTGTTGAATTCATATTTGTGTTTTAGAGCTGGGTTGGTTGAAGTACTTTAATTTCGATGACTTTGAAACCGGAATTTAATTTCATGTACGCTTGAATAAATTTAGGGCCGGATTTATTGAACAATTTTCCGAAATTCGGAAAACCATTTTGAATTCGTGGGCCTCAGAAGCATTTTGTGTAGTTTAAAATTGCATTGTAGTGATGAGTATAACGCAATCTTAATCTTCTTAGATAAGGCAGGGGTGATTTGTGTAACATTGATAGAGGCCGGGTGCTCGATATTTTGATTGTGAGAAAAGTACGATGTCTTGCGAGAAGTGGTTAGTAACTGTGGTTTAACACTGACTTCCAATTGATTTTTATCTGCTATAGATTTCCAATATTTGAAGGGTGACAGTCAGAGCAGTCAATAATGCAGTCCAACGAAGCTCCTACATCCATGGAAATTGAAACAGTTCCGTCTGGATTGAGTTCAGCAGCTGGGTCTTTGCCACCCAAGCCACTATTTGAACCATTGAAGGCTCATGAGATGTCAGATGGTAAAATCCAGTTCCGGAAAGTTGGGGTTCCGCCACATCGTTATGCGCCTCTGAAGAAAGTATGGATGGACATGTACACCCCAATTTATGAGCAGATGAAGATAGACATCCGGATGAATCTGAAGGGTCGTAAAGTTGAGTTAAAGACCAGAGCTGACACACCTGACGTTAGTAATCTGCAGAAGTGTGCTGATTTTGTTCAGGCTTTCATGCTGGGTTTTGATGTGATAGATGCCATTGCCTTGTTGCGTATGGATGAGCTCTATGTGGAGTCTTTTGAAATCAAAGATGTCAAAACACTTCGTGGGGAGCACTTGTCTCGTGCTATAGGAAGACTCTCTGGTAAAGGTGGTAAGACAAAGTTTGCGATCGAGAATGCTACAAAGACAAGGATTGTGATTGCTGACACCAAAATACACATACTTGGCTCATTTTCAAATATTAAAGTTGCAAGGGATTCGCTATGCAGCCTTATCTTAGGTTCCCCTGCTGGTAAAGTGTATTCAAAATTAAGATCAGTTACTGCCAGATTGGCGGAAAGGTTTTGATCTCATTTTGTGATTCCTTGAGAGTTAATCTTGAGTTATCCGTTGTTATAGCCTATTCTAGTTTTGCGTATTGGGAGAATGAGTGTTGCTTCGCAAAGTTGTAGGAGATTTTGTAATTTGGTAAGACATGACATGATCTTGTAAGAATTGCTTTTTGGAGGAAATAGGATTTCAGCCACATTTATATACATGCCTCCACTTTCAAATATTTGATTTATACTATTCAAAAGTCCATTGCCTTCGTTTCACATCTCTGTTCCTCCCATTGTTGCGTTGCATAATGCACAGTAGGAGATGAACTCCACTGCACTTGATTTGAAATTGACTTGAACTGCATATTGGACAGTGGTGATGAACTGCACTTTGTTTCCATGGCCTGAAAAGTTCTTTGTGAGTGAAAGTTATGCTTCGGTAGGAATGAGTTGATTTGTTCTGTCCAATGACTTTGCGTTCAAAATTTGACTGGACCTTCTTTGATTGGATTCATGGTTTCTTACCTCTTGGATTTGTTGTGAGGTTTTTGTCACTTGTCATCTTGTTGAAATACAAGTTGGCTGCTCTTGTTTGTTTCTTTTGTTCCTTCTTTTCTTTGTTGCATCTTTTCTGCATGTCTTGAAGGAATGAGTTCATGCTAATTTTAATTAGCAGAACCAAATCATGACAGTAGAGTAGAGGCTTCCTGAGGACATGCCCCTTATGTGATTTTAATGCGCGCTACGACAAATCGTACGCAATGTACCGTTATAGAGTACGCTATAATGTTATAACGCTATATGCGCGCTTTTTGACCTTATTTTTCTTCCCAAATATGGCTCAAAACTACGTCGTTTTGGGTCTTATTTTTTAGTTTTTTAAATAGTTGTTTAGAGCTTGAATAGGTTTCAATGAATAAAACGAAATCTCTTTCACTAGATGACAAACCAAAACCTTTCTTCCTCAACCAACATATTCTCTATACCAAAACATGCGATCGGTAGGTTGGGTTGTATAACTAGCCTGTTTCCAATCTTCCTCACTATCTCCACCATGACGGCCTCTATGTTAATAGCCTCCGTTCGGCCTATTTGTCCCTGGCTTGAACCCCCTTGAGTGGTAGGAATGTTCTCAAGTTGAGGATTCATCGGTTGAGTGTCTGCCCATTTGTTGGCTTTTCTTCTTTCTTTTAACACTTTTTTTTTTACTGAAATTCATTCATCTTCGATCGCTTCGACTACATCCAGATCTCTCTATGGATAAGCCCAAGCGATCATACAAAATCAAAACCTAGTGTGTCCCACTAGGCATGTCAAATTATTTTTACCTTTTTCAACCTGAGTCGGGCCATGTAAGGGTATTTGATCCTTCTTCGAGTCAAATGAGTAGGCGTGCAACCTTCCAAGGCCACATACTAGGCCACGTACTATGTTCATTATAGCATTTACTTTCAACACTAACCTAGGACTTGGACTTGGCTCCAAGTCCAATTTAAGATTTGCCTCCAAGACATTTGTAAGGCTAGCTTCTTCCTAGTCCTTCTTAGGACTTGCTTCCGAGTCCGGCCTACCTTTTCCTTCCGAACCAATGTGGTCGATTCTTCTAGGCCAACACATTATGACTTGCTTTCAAGTCCATCTTTGGACTTGTCTTCAAGGGCATTTAGGATTTGCGTACTGGGCCACTTGGGATTTGTCTTCAAGGTCATCGGGACCTTGTCTTCAAGGCCTTTGTTTGGTTTTGCTTTCAAAGCCACACTTTGGATTTATCTTCAGGGCTACTTAGAAATTATCTTCAAGGCCACTTGCTCAGGGACACTTAGGACTTCATCACTTAGGACTTGACTTCAAGGCCACTTGAGATTTGTCTTCAATGCCATTTGCTCAGGGCAACTTAGGACTCTTGCATCCAAGGCCGTTGTCAACCTCTAGATTTCAAATCCAATTAAGACAATCACTCTTGGACCGGTATATAACCTTTGCTTCCGGGTCAATGTGCATTTAGTTCTTCTACGCCGGCTTAGGACTTGCTTACAAATCCAACCTATTAAGCCTGTGTGCTAGAAATCTATCGAGGCCTTTAGCATGAGTTAGTCCAATATTTTGAACTAAACTAAGTGCACTTCTCGATCAAAAAGCATACTTGAATGCATTTAAGCTCCACACCTGACCGTTTATAACGCGGTCCAAACAAGGCGCCAATTCACCATACTTGAACCCATTTAAATGTTATTGTCTTTGCTGTGTGATTTTACAACTTTCTATATATATTTTTTTGCTAGTTTCAAATCCTCAGCATCGTGCGGCCATTAGCAACTCATTTCTCTTCTTTTATCAGTAGTTCTAAAAAGCCCTTGCCAAAGTGGTTACGCATTCCCAGCTTGTCACTTCACACGCAATCTGTTAAGAAGGGTTTGAAAACGTTTTCCATTGGCCAATAAACAGATTCTGTGTGAAGTGTGATGGTGCAGTTTGCATCGACCTTTGAACTAGTTTGACAATGCGGTAAACCAGACTTTGGCTAATCAAAGTGTAATCTGAAACGAAATCGAGAAAGCCACCAAATCTTAAAACTTCAAATGGGAACTTTTCATATAAATTGCAACCCTTGTTTGTGGGTGGATCAATAGATTAAATGAAAAGGGTAGCAACTACATTTCATATTTTAACTTGCACTTTTGTAAATAGATTTCCAACCAAGCGTTGTTCGAACAATGGAATGAATTATATTAAAATGTTAGTTTAATCACCCACCGAAAAGATACCCAGCCGCTTGTTCTTCATTACCATCGGAAAGTTGAAGAGCCTGTATTACAGCATCTCTCCCAAACCCGAGCTCAACCAGCTTTGCAACTTTAGCTTCAAAAGCGGATCCCTGCAGACATACCAATATCAGATTGACTTTTCATATGTTGATAATTGATCATCATTAAACCAATCCCAGTTCGTTGGTATGGTGATCAAGACAGATTGGATGACCCTAATTATGACCGAGTAAAATTGAACTTAAATGTAAAGACTCAAGCAGCTTTACCTGAGTTGTATTAGAAGGAGCACTCCCTGTGTCAAATTTAAAAGGTAAAGCATTAGAATTACAAGGGAAACATCACAATGCTTTCACAGCTTTCCTTTGACCACCAAAACAAGAGTACACAAACTAAACTGCATCTCCTTCAAAGAAATCATTATATCAAAGTGGCATCTAGTTAACAAATATAAGTATTTTCAAAACTAACCAGAAGGCACTCCCAACAGTACACTTTTGCTTTTATCTGCTGTTCCAGGTGTAGCCTGAAGAATAACATATTAAAACAAAATTAGCAACAACACTACCAATAACAAGGTTTGCTTGGATGAGGGAGTTCCAAATCCCACGGAATTTAGGCTACTTAAGGTGGTAAGAAATGCCACTACATGCACAAAAAAACATGCAGTACAGTATCTGGAAACGAGAGGGAATTATCAATGACATCAACTACTGTAGAGTTTAGAAAAAACATAAACTCAAATAGACTTACAGGAGTTACTGAGCTGGATGCCTCCTTGGAGAACCTATCTTCATCCAAAAAACGAGATGGGATGTCTTTTTCTGAAAACATTACATAACTTTAAGCTTCTTCTATATCAAAGGGCAGTAAATATTCAGAACGTTTCCAAATTCAGACATATGAAAAGCGATAATGAGACCAACCTTGCAAGAATGGTACAGCAACTTCTCCTCCACCAACTCTCAAAACACTATCCTTCAAATCTATAATACACTGAAGACAGCTGGAATGTTAGAAGACCAACAAATCTAGAAAACTTCACTTATTGGAAGTTTGAACAATTGAGATAGACGGAAGTCAAAATGTTTGGACCATGGATTCTACCTGATGCTTACGGAGCATATCCAATCCAAAGAGGAACTCCATATTGGGAGCATCCAGAACCAGGAATGAGCAAGGGTAAAATATACTTCCAATCTACAGAAACAATGATAAGGAAGAAGTTTGATCTACCAATAATCAAATATACGGTTACAGTGCTAATAAGCCAGTAACTCAAGAAGAAGCATTGAAATGCTTATCATAGCCAGCTACCTTGATTGGAGCTACATGTATTCGACCCAATATCTCCGATTGACCAACTCCATGAGCAATACCCTTATAGCGTTGATCTAAAAGCCTCAACAACCTAGATAGTTCAATCCCCAAAACAATACAACATTAGGCTTTTACTTCTACAACTCTCAAGATGTGTAAGTTTCATATACATAAATTCATGCATTAAACATTAGGCAAATCTGCAGAGAGATAACTACTTCAACTAGCTACATTATCCAAAGGTATGATATGCTATTAATCACTTGAATATGTTAGCTGAATGGCTCGTGCAAATCACTTAACACAACTATGAGAAATTAAATTAATATCTAAAAGTTTAAAATAGCTCATACCCACAGCGCTCAGCACAGCTTTTTGATATAATCGTTGACTGCGCTCCACTATCAACAAATGCCTGGAAACAAGTGCAAATAAACAAAATAGTAACTAAAGTAGTCAATTGAAGAAGTCCAGATGACAAAAACAAAATTTGATAATACTAGTTGATATGGACAACCTTGATGGAATATTACAGAAAATATAAAGCGTAAAAGAGACCAAATAAAATTCCAGCATTTAGTAATCTCATATCACATTGAGCTGTAGTGAAAAGGAGAAACGATGCAAATCCAAAGCTATTAGGTTTCAGTTACCTTCAACGGGACACCATTAACTTCCATGTCAACATACAACATAACCTGGAACAACACATAAAGGTTCAAAAGAAACGCCAAGAGTGAAATTTAGAAAGATAACGGTGGTCAGGTACATACCACTCTTGCAAAAGCTTCAGGGTTATGTTCCAGAGCAGCAGCCCAGTTTTCATCAATTCCTTTCTGCAAAGGAAGTTAGCAATACAAAAGTTAGCAATACAAACAACAATCAAAACAGATAATATGTATTATGTACATTGCAAGTTGATTTTAAGAGTATATATTACTAGTGTACATATCTGATATAACAATAAAGGCAGTATTAGGTTGTTAACGAAGTTTTCGAATTGAATCATCATTGATGAGCCTCATGCCGTGGACAAAGACATTAACACTAACCTGGCGAATAGCAGCTTCAATCTTCTTCTGGGCTTCAACATCAAAAGGATCTGCATAAAGAAGAGCCTGCTCACAAGACATAGGTAAAACAGAAAAATTCATAACTGACTCTTAGTTTAGAGCATTCCAAAATGTATTATTAAGAGGTAGCATGACATAAAGAACTAAGTCCATATAAAATAGCAACTATCCTACAATGAATATGAGAAAAAGGGGAGTAAGGTAACTCACAAGCTCCTCGTCTTGTTGCCGTTTATATTCAGACTTTTGACGATGGCGCTCTTTTAGGACTTCCTGCAGTCTATTGAGGTCATTTCCGAGAATAACTTGTGCCAAGTCTGGGTCACTCTGTAATTTCCACATAAAAGAGAGAGCATCAGGAACTCACTGGAAGTAACCAATCACATATAGTACGGATTAGGAATTACATTTTGAAGACTCTGCAACAAACATTTTATACCTTCACACTAAAATTGCATAAATTAAACAAAAAACTTAATTCATCTTAGTGCTTTTTTTTTCCTATGCATTTATATGTTTCAGGTCATCACAACCACATCAAAAACCAGAGAAAAGAAAATGAAGTGAAAAAACTGTAGCTACTAGCTACCTGAAACAACTGTCCCATCAAATTAGAATCATTCCTAATGTGTTGCTGGAAAGCTCCTGGGTTTACGGCAGACCCATCTGGATTGAAGCTCAAACTATTGGCAGGAGCACTGCAACATATTCACAGATCCATTATATGCACGAATGTCACTAACAGAATTGTAGACAAAACACAATATTATAACAGACAGAAAAACATAGTAAATGGCGAAACGGGTAGTATACCTCGGTGCAGCACCAGATACCCTAGACATCATCATTATCAAGTCTTCGTCTTTGATACCGAGGGCACTCAATTTATCCGAATTGCTGATCTCCCTCCCATTATATAGCAGCTGCTGGTTCTGAAGCAGCACCCGCGTCTGCACGCACACATTGTATACTCATAACCACACACTATGTATCCATCAACTAATAATCTCATCTAAGCCTAATCCAAACTAGCTTCTAAATCAAAAAAAAATTCAAATTTTTTAATTCAGGATTTACATTCAAGTCCACAAGTAAACAAAGATTCAAACTTTACATTCAATTCAGCCACAATTTCACATTAACCAGACACCCCACAATTTAAAAAACAATAATGAACAACAAATAAGTAACGAAATTCTCACCTCCACTTCCAGCAAAGCTTTCACATTTTCAACCTACCAAAACAAAAGAGCCGGCAAATTAGCTAAACCAAAACAAACCATCGACGTGAACATTGTAAACCCTAATTTCTAGATAAAGAGATAAAGGAATGCGAGTAACTGAGCTTGAAATTAGGGTTTTTACAGTTTCGTGGGGATCGACGTCTAAGCTGAGGATCTGCTCGTCTGCGGTCATTACCGTGATCTTCATCTGGTCACCTTCGCTGTGATTGGATTTGGATCGCTGATTGGTCTTCGATGGATTCGATTTCTGGAGAATTTTGTGGAATTGTGTTGTGGGTTTTATCGAATTCGAGCTTCGGATTTTGGATATAAGGAGCTGTTTGCTTAGTCTTGTAGTCCAACTTGGAGCTGAAGAAGGAGGAGAGGAAGATCCTGTGCGCTGCGGATTAGCTGAGCTCGTTTTCACTTTTGACTTTTCGAGTTCTTTTCGTTCGATTGGATTGGAGGAGACGAAACGCACCGTCTTTCGACTCTACTTTTCTCAAAATACTTTGCTTTCTCCGAAAGAAAGTGTAAAATACAACCTTTTTTTTTTTTATAAAAAAGAAGGCCGAATCCAACGTAGACTAGGAAACCATAACTTTTGGCAGCCAAAGGTTATCTTTTGTGAATCATTTTGTAGCACAATGGAAAGAAAATCACAGAGAAAATAAAGAGTCATTTTGTACTATTTCATGACTCACGTTAACTTGTGGTGGAAGTTGTATTATTTATTTTTAAAAATGCGGAATGCAATAATAGAGGTTAACTACAAAAGAAACAATAATTAGACATCAAACAAACGCAGACTAAGGTGACTTTTATGCACCAAGCTTGGTGATTATTAGAGCATTTCCACCCATGGGCGAGGAGCGAGTGGTTGTTGCCCTCCTAGCGAAGGTGATAATAGTGATCGAGCAAGCCTTCCGTCAAAAACCGCACACCCATGTAGGCGTAGGCAAGGCGATAACTTTTTTTAATTTTTTTTTTTCCAAAAACATGTATAAAAATTATCACCAATATTATATTTAAGTAATCTACACATAAAATTTAGGGACAATGACCCCTAAGGACAAAAAAAATACCCTAATTCTATGATAGGACAAGCATTTCAAATATTCACCTACAAGGACAAAATAATAATTAATATATAAAAAAATAATCTAACCAATGAAAAAAAACCACGTGAACAGTATCACATGACAGGCCAGCGCGCGTACAGGATCACAAGCGTGAACAGGAACACAGAAACCGTTCTTATTCCTGGTCAACATAGACAGAAAACAAGAACCGTTTCTATCAAACACAGAAATAGTTATGAAAAACACAGAAAACAGTTATAGAAAACACAAAAATAATTATAAAAAACACAAAAACAGTTATGAAAACCACATAAACAGTTGTGAAAAATACAGAAACAGTTATGAAAACACAAAAATAATTATGAAAAACACAGAAAAGTTATGCCCAATACAGAAACAATTATGCCCACACGAGAAACAGTTATGAAAAACACAGAAAACGAGTTGTGAAAATAATAGAGAACAGTTATGAAAACACAAAAATAATTATGAAAAACACAGATTCAGTTGTGAAAAACACAGAAACAGTTATGCCCAATACAGAAACAGTTATGAAAACACAAAAATAATTATGAAAAACACAGAAACAGTTATGAAAAAACAAAAATAATTATGAAAAACACAGAAACAGTTATGAAAAACACAGAAACAGTTATGAAAACACAAAAACAATTGTGAAAAACACATAAACAGTTATCAAAAACACAGAAACAGTTGTGAAAAATACAGAAACAGTTCATCTATTCCACATAAACAGTTCAATATTTTACATAAACAGTTCTCATGCAAGAAACACAGAAAACAGTTCATACAAACACAGAAATAGTTCATCCAAACACAGAAACAGTTCATGCAACGAAACAGTATGCAAACACAAAAACAGTTCATATCAATTATATCAACACAAACACAATTTGTACTAGATACATAAAATAGCCCATCACAATTATCAAAACTCCAATAATAAATTAAAAAAATACATCCTTGTTCAATAATTCTAAATTAATATTGGATTTTTTCAGTAACCAATTGAGAATACATCAAATGCTTACCAATGTTCTAATGAAGCTTTAGATGAAGAAATGGCAAGTAGATGCAAATCCCAATCTTTCCCAATCTTTCTCGGTAGATGCAACTCCAACTAGACCACTGTCCCAGCAATTGAATTCCCCACGTAATCTTATCACCACTAACTAATCGACAGCAGGACCACCAGTAACGAACTTACTGTAAAGACTTGCCGTTACGGCGGCGGCAGCCACCACTGGAAGCACCCGACGGCGATTCTAAATGATCGAGACGGGCCCGGCACCTCTGGGCCTGCAAGTTCTCTGCCTACTCCCTTCTTCCAACTAAATCACAAACACACACGTCAATCAATATACAAATTCTAATAACAAATAGCAAACTCAACCAAACAATCATATAAATACAAGTATAATGAATCTACTGCAATTCTTAAAGCACATATAGCAAATTGGATCAGCTCAATTCAATCAACCAAGCATAGATACAAACAAGATATAACCTATTTCAATTATTAAATCACGAATATTCAACCTTGAATTAACTCAATTTCAATTCTAGATCGAGAATTTCAACTGTCGAAAAGTCAATGTCACTCGTATCCAAGCAACTGAAGCTAACAAGTCCAAAATTCGACTCTGTTTGGTTGTCTCAAAATCGAAATCATCGAACTCTCCGCAATCGAAGTCATCCAAACAAGAAAGCAATCAACTGAGCTTTATGGCGTTTAGAATTGCGGTACCTTCAGCTTGAGCCCCTGAGAGCCTGGAGACGAGGGAACTGAGATGGCTAACGGCGTCGTCAGACGACATCTCATCCTGCTCGACGGCTTCGGAGACGCTAACGACGGCGGACATCTCCTTCTCGACGACGCGGTGGTTGGCGCGGATCGCCAAGAAATCGGATTCACCCAGCCTGAATCCGACTCGAATTTGCTTGTCGAGTGGGCAGTGGGCAATGGTGACGGCGATCTGCTTGTCGAGGCCGGCGAAGATGAAGTAATGGTGTTTTGAGGTCGTCGATCGTCGAAGGCAGGTCCGTGAGATTGGGGGAGCGCGTGGGAGTATAAAGGTGAATTTATATTTGTTAATTTATATTTTAGCATTTTGTCCTAGGAGGAGAATATTTCACTTCTATGTTCTAGGATAGAATTGGGTATTGTTTTTGGTCCTTGTAGGTACTTTTCTCTAAAATTTATTCATACAAATATTATTTAACTTTAAAATTTATACATGAATTAAAGCATGAATAAAATTTATTCATACAAATTTTATTCATACAAGAATAAAACAGATTTTATTTAAATTTGAAATTTAACATTACATACTAATAAAATAAAACATGAATATTACATGCTAATAAAATAAAAATAAAAACAACATCAAATTAAATCACTCTTCAGGAGGAAACCAAGCGGAAGCCTCAGCCTCTTGGGCCTCCCTAAAAAGCCTCTGTCTACGAGTAATTGCTTGTCTTTCCTCCGTCCAATAGGCTTTTGCATTTGGAGTCATATAACTGCAATCCATTGACATAACTTTATATTCATTTTCCTGTTGCAGTAACTCATTTTCTCTTGCTCGTTCTGCTTGTCGAACCTCTTCCCTTTTTCTTGCTTCTTCAACACGAAGTGCGGAATTCCTCGCAAATTCTTCACACAATGCTTTGGTGAGATTGGGGGGCTGATTCCTTGCTTTTTTTGCAGCCTTTCTTCCTGTAGGACGAGTCGATGAACTAGGTGTTGCAATAGTGTCAACATCATCGGCTAAATTCACTTCCATTGGGGTTGCTCCCGATGACGCTCCCATTGGGGTTCCTCCCGATGACGCTCCCATTGATGAACCTTCACCTGTGAAATCATATGGAGAAGGGGTTGGGTCCGGTATGCGGACTTGTACATACCGCCGACAATCCTTGACAATGTCCCAACCGCCCCATTGTCCGAAACTAGCCCCTTTCATTTCAGATTTATACCACAGTTGCGCATGTCTTATCTATTAAAATTATCATCAAAATTATTAAAATTATATACCAAAATATAATGTTAAAAAAAACAAAATTTCTGAAATGTTTACCTCGTCATCCAAAGCATAGCCGCTCCCGGTATTTTGCGCTCCTTTGTTCAATGCATCCCTCCATGGTTTGAATTCTTTGTTCAAATTCCTCCAGTGACTTTGTAGAGCTCCTTCATTTCGAACCGTACCGGGCATATGAGCAATCTAGTGTTGGGTAATTTTTTTCCACATTTGGGGTGCACGCATTTCAGTACCGGTGATCGGGCAATGACATACAAATTTCCAAGATTTGCACAACTGGATAACTTCTGCTTCAATCCATACACTGCCCGGGATTGCTGCATTAGCTCTGGAGGAACGAGACATTTTGATTGGAAAAAGATGAGGAAATTTTGTATGCAAATTGACAAAGAAAGTAGCAAAATGGTGTGTAATGATGGAGTGGAAATTTAATTTGGTGTATGAGAAATTATATGAAAGATTGTATTTATAGGGAAAAAAATTATAAAAAAAATAAAATAAAATAAAATTTCAAACGGTTAGTACACGTGGCAGCATCTGGACCGTCCCATTGCCAACGGCTATATTGGCGGACGCACCAGATGCCTCGCCACGTGGCAGTCAGCAAACTCAAAAAAAAATAGCCGTTAGGCTTTTTTGGTGTTCGGCAGGCTGCCGAACACAAACCTCAGAGAATTCCCCCGTTCGACGCCACTACCGACAACCCCTCAGCCCCCCGCCACGCTCCCCCACGCGCGCATGCAATGCATGCGCCCGAAAAAAAAACTGTGCATTCCACGCAGCGCGGCCCACACCCCTCACCGACCGCGCGCGAGCGACGCTCGCCCCCGCCCGCCTTCTTCCGTCAGCCCGCCGCTCGCCCCTTCTCTTTCCCTGTGGCGTAGCAGTGTCGTGGCGGGCTAGCCGCAGCCTGCCGCACTGCCGCCCGTCCGTGGAGTTCTCTTAGTGTTGTTGCTGGTGATGTATTTGGAGGTTGTGCTCCAGGAAATGCCGGTGTTGCTGGGTGCTTAAGTGCTCCTCTATTTTTCTGGTTCCCCTATAGATCATGTGTCTTGTATCTCTTCCAGGCTAAGGCTTTCATGTTGGAAAGTATTAAATTCCTAGATCGTTTACAAATTATTTTACTTTTATTAGTAACTAATCCATAATTCATGTAGGATTTTGGGCACTTTCTACGGTCCGCCAGGTGGACTGGTCTGCCCACTTGATTTTTTGTTAAAAAATATCATGTGCTTTGCACATGCTTTCCAAATTACTTTTTAAAAAGACCAGGCGGATTGGTCCTCCAGGCGGATTGTATGGTTCCTAGATTATAGTTTAGGATTTCTACTTTGATAAGAAATGTAACCCACAACTTATATCACTATAAATAGGATTCTTGAGAGACAAATTTCAAACACAATCAAATATATTAAGCATATCATATCAAACTTACTCATATTTTTCACATTACTGTCGTCTTTTCAAAGTTCCAAATCAAAGCAATGCCAACAAAAGAGTCTTCTACTTCTTAAGAGTGATATGCTATGAGGTGTTCAATCATACATAACTGATAATAGAAGCCTCGAACGTTCGGAAAATGCTATGAGGTGTTCGAAAATGGTTGAAGTAGTTGAATAGGAGGATCGCTATGACTATAGCCCTTGGTAAATTTACCAAAGACGAAAAAGATTTATTTGATAGTATGGATGACTGGTTACGGAGGGATCGTTTCGTTTTTGTAGGTTGGTCTGGCCTATTGCTCTTTCCTTGTGCCTATTTCGGTCGTCACACTTTGTGCCATGAAATTGAATACATCTTTAGTGAGAGAGATGGCAAACACTTTCATATTTTTGGTTCAAACTCTTTATTGCCCTCCACAATATTGTTGTTGTTCTTTGGAATAGGAGCCCACCGTTCAAAAAAAAAAAAACAAAAAGGCGGGGCCGGGGCACAAAAAATTTGGGGAGAACAACTCACCACTTATTTTTTTCCTATTTATCTTTTAGTATTGACATGTAAATTTTGGCAATAGAAAATATTCTTTGCTCTATGATGGAGAAGACAGAGATGGGTTACCGCTGAGAATTTGGAGAGTATATATATGCAGCTCAGTATCATCTATGTGAATGTGTGCTTTTATTCTGCATCTGAGTTCCCCATACATTTAGTTTAGATTACATTTATCAATGTCAGAGCTGGAAAAAGTTCAACACATACAAAATCAACATAAATTTTAATCAACTACACAGAGAAAAGAAGGTAGGCACTGAAGATTGAAATCAAGACCCAAATTCGACTCCCTGGCTTCATATAGTCTAGATCAGATACTATTGTTTAGATCAATAAACGAAAAGGGAAAAGGCAATTACATATAAATCCCAAGATCAATTCACAGAAATTAAGGTGAAGGCGCGATGTAACCCGACAAAGGTTTTCTAAGACGCCTACATAAAGATCCATGAACACTTGGATCACAGAAAAGTTGATCCACAGATTGCTTCATGGTGAACTGATGCCGTATGTGTACCAAAGGACCGACTCCGAATAGCACCCCGACGAACAACAATATCACGAAAAAGCACAGGCAACAGACGCACAACCTGTTGCAACACATCTTCACTTCACTTGCCTTTGAGATCTCGGAACTTCTGTAGATCGAGGGAATTGAACTTGTAGTTCCAACTTTACCGGATGCTCTTTATGACTTTGTATCTCTCCAGGCCTATATTAAAGCGAGAATATATGAAACAAAGACTCGGCTAAAATAAATATTTACACCTTAATTTTTAATGAATATACACTTCATAACAATTTTATTTCTTAAATAAAATATCTCAATGCACTCCAAATGTTACTACTGTCAATGAAAAGCAAACCGTGTGCATCTTCTCCTCGTTATATTGAATTCACTCCTCATTATGAATTCACATATATTTTTTATTCATTTTCATTGAATTTTTTAGTTTTTTTTGTAGATAGAGTTCTTTAAATTCATTATGAACCTGTGAATTTTGGTTTTGTTTTAATTCAAATATAAAAAACCAAGTGATTGGCTCAGTTTCGAATGGTGATTTTTTGACTCACGTGATTGAACGAGAAGAATAAACTTCAAACCAATTCCACACACCGAAAAAAAAAAGACAAAGAAAGATGCAGCGAAAAGCAAGAGTCTCAAGGCACACCGAATTACAAAAAAAGACGACGTCGGTCAGGAATCAGCCAAATTCAACCTCAAGAAAATTCAACTCAAATTAAAATTCACTAATTCAAATCATACCTCTTGTTGACAGTCTGCATTGAGTATTTCTTATTCCATTTTCAATCAAAGAGTGATTTTTTATGTGTTTACTTAATGAGGGTTTGATAAATTGAAGAAGATGAAACTTAAAGGTAGGTTATTGAATAGCTGTGAGAAATTAATATTACAATTAGGGGTGCACTAATAAAACAATTTTTAAGTTATCAAAATATTTGTCTTTATTGGTAATTCTAGACAAGGTTATAATAGTAGTTTTCAATTTAAAAACAAAATAAGGTGAATTCATTAAAATTGAGGTTTAAATAAAATTTTCTAATAAATAATTGGATAAATTGATAACGGATACTTATGAATAACATCTAGATAGGTTGTGAGTTACATTCCTTTTAAAATAGAATTCCTAAACTTATTGTAAAAGGTGAAGACAAATTACTTTCCTTATTCTAAACTAAATCCTACCAGCATAATCACTCATAATCAAACCTTTATACACCAAATTAAGTCCCAAATCTATTTCCCAATCTAAATTCGATAAATAACGCTATAAAATCTCGCTTCATAGTGTAGTATGATCGACTGGACTATCACTTAAATGAATACAAACAAAAAGGGGAAATGCAATTACATGAATTCCAAGATCAATGTTCTAATCGTAGCTAGCTTTAGAAGATAATTAAGGTGAAGGCGCCATGTAACCCGGCCAACATAGGTTTTCTAACACGGCTATATAAAGATCCATGAACACTTGAATCACAGAAAATTTGATCAACAGATTGCTTGATAGTGAAGTGCTGCCTTATGTTTACCAAAGGACTCGATCCCGAATAACACCCCGGCGAATAACACCATCGCTGGAAAGCACAGGCAACACACGCACAACCTGTTGCAGCACATCGTCGACTCACTTGCCCTCTGTGGGTTGGGAGAATTGAACTTTGCTTTGTCATTCCATTTTTATCCACATCTAATTATTTTATTTTTAGTCCCATCAACCTATTGTTTGTGAACAAAATTCCCAATAAAACCCTATCTTAAACAGTTTTATTTCTACACCAAGTTAACAGTCTCATCTCATCCCGCATTTTCTCAGAAACTCGGCATGTCGACGGGTGAATCTAATCCCTCTTCCGTCTTTGTCTCTCATCTAACTTGCTCTCTCTTCAACAAACAAACAATGATATCTATTACCCTCAGCACAAAAAAAAAAAAAAATCAATTTGGAAGATCAAATTATATCTTCGGCGGTTAATTAGAAGGATCTCTAGGCTTATCTTTCTGATCTCCTAAATTTTCACGTGGTCTTCATGTTTGTTTTTATATTCTGGCTTGAATCCTTTTTTTGGTCATCGTTCGATCCTTAAACTGGAAATTTGCTGTCAGTCTTGTTTTCCCTTTCGAATTGTTTGAATCCCAAATTCAAGCATTGCAAAAAGCTGACAATTTCCTTGCTATTGGATTTAATGGTTAGCAAGCAACAAAAGTAGCGGTGGTCAAACTTGGAGATGTCGCCGATAGCAAAATTATTGGATGTGAAAAGAAAATTTTAAAAGCAAAAGGGGAAACTATTTAAAAAAAAAGGTGAAAGGGGAAATAAAAAGATACAAAAAAGATGATGGGTGTGAATAAAATTATCCTATTCTTTATGATTTTGTGTATCTCTTGTAGCGAGAATATATGGAAACAAAATTGAAATTGTATACTGAGCATTTACAATGGATGTGACTATATATAGAAAATACGTGTCAATTGAATGCAAAATGTGAACAAAAATAGCAAATACGTACGTACGAGGCTAATTATGATGATTATGTTCCATTTCAATTGATTGAGTATCGTCTTCTAATTCTTTCAGAAGTTGTTCAATTTCCAAAAGATCAGTTGTACCAAAAAACCTGGGAAAACTAGTTTTATTTAAAGTATCAACCCAAGATTTACCAACGACAAACTCCTAGCAACCCAAAAATTCATAAATTTTAAGCTCACAGAGAAAGAATAGATAAGGTAGATTACATAGAGTAAAAGTGTAGCGCCAACAACATAAAGAACCCTAGAACGGTGACGGCGCTATTTCATCCAACCACGGCGCAGGTGCTATGTTGTCAAAGAAAGGTCGTCCCGGCCTACAAAGAGTTCCCAAGTTTGGATCGCAGTAATCCAGCAAATGGTTCGTTTTCATGATGGCGAACTTCTTGATCGGTCCCAAACCTAGGAGCAAGCAGATTGCTATGGTCAGTGCTACTGAGCATAGCACGCACATGCAAATCCTAGCAACGCACCCAATGCAGCACATCTTTGCCTTCTCTTTTCTCCACTAAGATCCACAAATCGAATTGGTATAATTGGCCAAATGAAAGAGTAATTCTTTATTCTTCCTTTGGCCAAAGAAGAAAGGTTTTTTTTCTCGTTGAGTTCCTGGAATCCCCTAAGAGTTAGGGAACACAAATAGTGTGACAAATTGTTGTGCGCTTTTATACATGTAATAAATAGCATAATTAGTAAATTCTGTATACTACGCGTACGTCCGTGTTTGTAGAGATTGGTTGTTCTCCAAGTAAATTCAAGCCTAACAAAAAGTGAACCATTTTTGACAAGCTAACTTGTACGTTTGACTTGGTCCTAGATGTACAGAACAATTTAACAAGGGATGACTGGTGAGTGGATCTATTATGTGATAATTAACAATGTTATGAAGAGGCATAGCCTATGTTATGAGGAGTTAAAGTCCGGTTGGAGTGTCATTACCTATGAATGTGCTTGATGCTCTTATCTTATAAGCATCGAACTTATGAATGGCGGCGATTAGAAGACTAACATGTCCGTAAACATGGAAAAAGACTCTTGGAAGCCCTATCATTATCTATGAGAGAACAATTGGGCAGCAGCAGCTAGCTACTGTTAGGCTTAGGGCCAGTTTGACACGCTCTGCTTTCGGGAAATCACTTTCAAAAAATCAACTTTCGGGATAATCAGGTTGGCATTTGGTAAACATTCTGTCAAAACTGTTTTGGATCACAATAATCAATTTTAGGTGTTTGTTAAATATTTTTCGTAAAGTGTTGTGAGATGTGTATAATGACCAAAATAGACATGTTATTGAATAAATATCTTATTAAACTATTTGTTAAAAAGAAAAACATTTAATTTATATAATTATTTTGTATAATCATCAAGGTTTTTTTTTAAAAATAAAATATCGTATAAATTTCTTATGTTGCAGAATTGGACATGTAAGATCCTAATATGAGTAATGTCAATGGACATCATAACATAACCAAGCAAAAATGGCATTTCTGCAATCCTTATGCAGAAATGCATATGATTTAGAAATGAATAAAAACAAAAAATTAAACTCTAAATCAAAACACATAATTTATTAAAACCCCTAGGCGGACATTTCTTTATAATATGTATATGTTTATTATATAAGATTATTTTAATTATTATAGTACATTAATTTGATAAAAGTAGGTGCAAACCAAACAATGCATTGCACCAGACTCCATCTTCCTCGCTCGGCACTTCTGCACTTTGCACCGTCGTTGTCGCTTTTCACAAAACTCCGGCGAGAGCCGAAGAGCTAAAGAGCCGACTCTCCTCCGTCCGCTGCACCCAGCTCTTCCCGTACGACAAGCCGCTGTAGCCGTTCGCCACCGGCTCAGCAACCCTTACCTGCAAGAGTTGTCATCTTTGGCGTTGCCGTCACCTCGAAGCTCGTGGAGGAGCAATGCGGATGACGACTTCGTCTATGGTGGGTGAGATCTCAAGATCTTGTTGATGCGGATGAGGAGGTCGAGGCTGCGGAGGCGCGACGACGAAGATGCCGAGGAGAAGGTTGAGGTTGCGGAGGTTTAGGTCTGCCACCTCCTTCACGTCTCTCTCCCCATTGCCTTCACGTCTCTCTCCCCACCACCAACGGCCTTCGCCCCTATGGACGAAGGCGAAGATCACTGTCGGACCTGGCGCAGCGCCTCCGCGAGCTTCTTGGAGCAGATGATCGAGGTGCTTACAGTGCTTTTCGATTCGTCCATGTCCGGTTGCCGCGAGCGGAGGCGCATAGGTGGTGGTGGTCGCTGGTGGGGCGGAAGGCTGGAATGCTAGGTTGGGGATGAAGGCCGTAATTGGGTGGGAGGGTTGGCAAAATGGTGAATTGAAATGTTTGAGAAGGTTAAAATTGGAAGAAAAAAGTTTCATTAATAATTTTGGTAATGTCTAGCCTGTCCCAAATGAAAGCAGATTATGAAAGCTACTCATGAGTTGTTTTAGATAATCAACTTTAGTCGAAAGTGATTATACCCGAAAGTGATTATATTTGCGTTTATCAAACACTTTTTCCTGTCAAAAACTTTCGCGAAATCACTTTCGGCCCATAATTACTTTCAGAAAAGCAATGACAAACGGAGCCTTAGTTTTAATATCACTTGGACCCAAGGTTCAAAATTTCGGCCGAAACACCGAAATTTCGGTAATTTTTGAGCACCGAAATTTGAATCGGGGTATATCTCAATATCATCAGAAAAAACCGAAATTTCGGCGAAATTTCGGTAATTTCGGTTTCGATTTCGGTGAAATTTCGGAAATCTGTTGGAAATTTCGGTGAAATTTCGGTAAATTTCAGTGAAACTTTGATGTAAGCTTTGGTGAAGATGTTTTATTTACATAGCTTCTCTCTACCACCTCCACCATCAATTATCAAGTTAACAAACAAACAATAGGCTTCTTACATTATGCTTTACGTCTCTCTACCTTCATCATCTATCATACACACGTACAATATGCATGTTGAATATTACATTCACTCCGCCTGCTACCAAATGTCATGGGAGCAATATTGCCAGTTCCAAAATAATATATCAAGAAGTAAACATGAGCCTAATTGTAATAGTTTTATGTATTAGAATAGTATGTGTGTGTAATTCTGATGTATTATATTCCTCAAAACTCTTATGATATATTGTAATGTTAATGTAATGATTATTGTATGTTTCATAAGACTCACCTTAAGTATTCCACAATAACATTTAAGATATTTGTTAATTGACAGCTTAGTGGAATTCAAAACAGGGATTCTTCTCCCTTATGTATATAAAAGTTAATCCATATGGACAATGTTGCATAGCTTAAGTGTTAAATTGCATTATTTGTTGATTTTAGAGCTTATAGAAAGTACAGATATTAATTTATAGGTGTTCTAGCATGTTTTTCGTCATTTTTTTTTTTTACCGAAATTTCCATCGAAATCGAAACTTTTTCCGAAATTTCCATAAATTTTGACGACCGAAATTTCAACCGAAACCGAAACTTTGAACCTTGCTTGGACCCTTGCCACATCCCAATCTGAGTATTGGGCTTCACCTAAGCCCCCAAATTCTAAATATTCAAATCAAAACGTACAGTAAAATCATACGAACATCCAATAATTTCAAATCATGATACGAACACAAATATTTATAATAAATGCATTTCAATACCAAGCTCAAGTCTCGTAGCAATGTCATGCTTAAAACTGCTAGGCACAAGTACGGCACGAAGCATCCATCAACCTAACTTAAAACAAAACGACCCGATACGGCACGACTCATTGCTCCCTCTTGTCACAAAACCTATGTGATTTGCTATCGTGGACAAAACCACAAAACCCCACTTACTCCACCTCTCACTGTCCCACTTCCCACTCTGTCACGTTACAATTAGTTCAAAAAAAGCAAACCGTCTTTCTTGTACGTTGAGAAAAAGGCATATAACGGACTCCCTTTTATTTTGCTTTCGTATTATCCAAATATCCACCACATTTAAAAGGGCAAAATCCGAATCCCATTTGGTATTTGCCTTTTGCTTTCCTTTAAAGCGTTCGATTCCCATAGCGTCGAAGAGTGCCCAATTCCATCCCCGATAAGGACAACTGAACACCCGCATTTTTCCCAAACCTTCAAATCCCACATAAATCCCATTAAAATCCCACTGGAATCCCATCAAAACCCAAATTTTGGGATCTGAAAATCGAAGAGCGAAAGAGGCGAAGATGTGCTGTCCGGGTAGGGTTTGTATGCTGTGCACTTGCTTGATCCTGGTGGTGGTTCTAATCGGGTTTCTGTTCGGGTTCGGAGTTTTCAAGAACGGGTTTCACAAGATCAAGGACACTGTGAATGTCTGCGACCCGAGTGTTTATGGGTCGGCTTGCGGGTCGGGTACCGGGAGGCCGTTCTTGGGTTACAATGCTCCGGCACCTTTCTAGGGGAGTTGTTTGTTTAAATTGAATTGACTTCTCTTAATTTCCATGTAATTTGATAAATGTAGGGATTTGGGTTTTCTGATTGTTGGTAATCTGGATTACTGGGTTGTTCTTGGAATTGTTACTGGAATTTAGGTTGATTTTTTATTTCCCTCTTTTACTGATCTATTCTTTATGTCAATAGCTTGAGTTCTCTGTTGTATAATCTAATATTAATTTGTTGCTTAATTTCAAAGCAGGAAATTACTGTTGTAGAAGTATTTGCTCAGGAACAAGAGATAAGAGGATTAGGTAGTGTTTGGTGATCTAAGAGTTGGATTTGTTGCAGTTGTTGTGGATTTAGTTTCTTTTTTACACAATTCGCATACGATTGTTTATGATTTCCATGAACTTCTTAAAACTCCGTTTCATAGTCAATGACACTTGGACTCTGTATTGTTCTTGCACATAATAGTTGATAGGCGAGGAGTTCTTCAGTAGCTTGATTCTTGAAGTGGTTTGATCAGATAGGGGAACTTCGAGAATCAATTAACATGAACAATTGTTAGTGTTTCTAATTGTTCCTGCCTCCTTGGGCCTTACTAGACAATGATGAAGATATAAAAATAGTCTAATTGTTCCAATCTCTTCTCTTGTCTTTGTTCTTCTAATCTCTTCTCTACATTCCACTAGCTCACATTCACAGCAAATACACCACTTTTTTCACCCAAGTTCCTCTCTCTTATTATCCATTTTCGTATCAATTTGTCCCTAACTCGCTCTATTCATACTCTAATAGGAAGTTTAAGAAAAATACCAACAATGATGAAATTGAGCGCAAAGCGTTCATGATGTGACCCGCAATGCTGTAATTGATAAAAAGCTTTATGAACACGTGTACGTGTATGCAATGAGGTTAGTAAAGTGTTAAAAACTAGCATGATAAGGAGTCCTGCATTAGTGGAAACCATTACAAACGTAATTATCCATCTTACAAGATGTAACGAATGACGAACTGGATATTTTGGACAAACTATGGGCTCGGTTTTGGGCTGAAATTCTTATAAATGTATAGCTTACTACCAACCCAAATATTCCATGCTTCACAAGTAATGAGTTTTGGACATGACTTTGAAACTTATATTTATGGGCTAATGACCTGTATTTCGGTTCATGAGGCTAAGAGCATCTCCACCGCAAGAACTCACAATTGGCCGATGGGGAGGGCGAAAGGAGAGACAGGCGAGGGCGATTTTGTGGGCAATTCAATCACCCAATCCGATTTCCACCGCATATGCGAAGGCGAGGCTGAGAAAGGCGAAAGGTGAGGTGCGACGTCAGCAAACCACATGGGTTTGTCGGTCGCCCGCAAGCGCGTCCGAAGGCCATCGCCGCCTTCGCCTGCGCCCTCGACCTCAAACCCGTGCGATCGCCCATCACGGTGGAAGCACCTTTTGGCCCCCTTGTCTGATTTCGAGCGACACCAACCCCTAGATGTTATGTTGCCCATGATGGCACTTGTTAGGATGATGCTCGCATTTTGTAACGAAAATACGTATGTTGGAGGTGGTCATATTTTTAAGTAAAAACTCTCTGTGTACATCACAAATAATGTACGTCCTAGAGAAATCATACAATCACTAATTAGGATCCATCATCCCTAACCAGATTTTACCAAGAAATTAAACGCAACATGTAAACAGAAGTATGTTACAAGGTTTATTTATCTCTCCACTCCCAGTCCAGATACAATTTTATTTATTTTAGTGACAAGTCCAGATATATTTACATATGTCTTGGAATATTCCAAAAAAGCTCCCCCAGAAGCCCGAAACTGTAATAAAATTCTCACTATAATTTTTTGGTCTCTTTCAAGTCCACCCACTTCTGCACTCCACTTGACCCAAAACAAAAAAAAAAAAAACAAAAACTTCTCCACTCCAAAGTCCTCCTCTCTCTCTTCTCCTCTCTCCTATTTGCCATTTTAATCATTTTTTCAGCTGCTGTGCCTTTTCAATCCCCTCTCTCTCTCTCCCTCTCTCTCTCTTCATCAAAGCTCTGCTTATTCACTCTCCCTCTTCAGATCCCACTCTGCAAATCCCAGATTCCCCCAATTCCCACCCAAACCCTAAATCCACCATTCCAAATCCCACTTTTCCCCCCAAACCCTAAATCCACCATCCCAATACGTACACATACATACAGATTTTATAAATATATAGATCTGCTGGTCATCCATGGCGTCCCCTGGGAATCCAAATCCGGCGCCGCAGCAGCAGCAACCTCAACCGTTCGATATGCAGAAATTCTTTAAACCCAACGCCAGCCCACCGCCACAACCGCCCCAAATCCATACCATTATTTCCAACCAAAACCCTAGCCCTAATTCGGGCGGCTCCTCCTCCTTCCCAATCCCGCCGGCGTCGTTTCCGCCGGCGTCCGGGCCGTACTCGTACCCGCCCCAAACGTCGCCGTTTCACAACCACCAGTTCCAGTACCACCCCCACACGCAGCAGCAGCAGCCAATCCCGTACCCGCCCCACCAAGACCACCACTTGCTTCAGCAGCAGAGGTCGCTCTCTTTCCCCACGCCGCCCCTCCAGGCCCCGCCTAATTACAACATTGCCACCGCCAATTCCAACGCCACCACCAGCAACAGCAACTCCAATTCGAGCCCGAATTCGGGTGCTCGGATCATGGCCCTGCTCGGAGCCCCATCTGGGAACCTGGACAATTTGTCGGCCCAGTCCGATTTGCCGGCCACTCCCGTTCCAATGGGGATTCCCCCCACCGGCCCTACCCGAATGCCCAGCAATAAGCTTCCGAAAGGCCGGCATTTGATTGGCGAGAATGTGGTTTATGATGTAGATGTTAGGCTGCCGGGTGAGTTTCAGCCGCAGCTCGAAGTTACGCCCATTACCAAGTACGGCTCGGATCCTCAGCTAGTGTTGGGCCGGCAAATTGCGGTTAATAGGTCGTATATTTGCTATGGGTTGAAGGCCGGCAACATTCGGGTTTTGAATATACATACTGCGTTGAGATCTTTGTTTCGGGCTCACACTCAGGTTTAATTCGAATCTTGTTTATTAGTATGTATTCACTTTGTGTTTGGAAAAATGGCATTGTGCTCAATTACTGCTATATGGTCTGAATATTGATGTCGAAAGTGCAATGGGAGTAAATTGGGTTGAGGTAGTGAGTTTTTAGGAGTAATGTATGGAGGGCTGGAAATCTTAGTGCTTTGAAATGAAATGATGTTTAGAAATATCTTGATGTATACAGTGTTACTCAACTACATTTCTTTCGCAGATCATATGATATTGTAAAGAAGAACAAGGAAACTAATTTTTTTGTGTGTGATCTATGTTGTTTTACTGGGGTATTTGTAAAGGGTTACAACTTTTTATCTTGTTTATCTAATTATTTGTCGTTCTATCAGAGGGTCACAGACATGGCTTTCTTTGCTGAGGATGTTCACCTTTTGGCTAGGTAAGCGTTTTCCACAATTTTTGGTCTTCTTCATCGTGTGTGCCTTTGTGTTATCTGACATATTTTGTACAGTGTAAGTGTAGAAGGACGGCTTTTTGTATGGAAGGTTTCTGAAGGTCCAGATGAAGATGGTACGCCGCAAATCACTGGAAAGATTGTGATTGCTATTCAAATTGTTGGACAGGGGGAAGCTGTTCATCCACGTGTTTGTTGGCACTGTCATAAACAGGTACTTCTCTTTTAACACCTATTCTTAGTCATACTGATGTAGCCTTCATTCTGTCAACCTCGAAATTAGTTTGGTGATTTTTTGGTCCTTTGTGGTTTTGAAGTTTTTGAATGATATTAGTTTATCTTATGAGTTTTATTAATCAAATGTTTCAGGAGGTTTTGGTTGTTGGGATTGGAAAACGTGTACTAAGGATTGATACTACTAAAGTTGTGAAGGGTGAAGCTCCATCTGCTGATAATCCTCTCAAATGCCCTATTGAAAAACTGATTGATGGGGTCCAATTTGTTGGTCAACATGATGGAGAGGTGACTGATTTGTCAATGTGCCAATGGATGACCACACGTCTGGTTTCAGCTTCTGTGGATGGAACTGTATGTAATTTCTCCTTCTTGTTGGCTTCACTGCATACATACATTGTCTTTTAGTGTAGTTAGTGAGAATTTGACTGCATATCATCTGGTTCAGTGGTATTTTTCTGTTAGATAAAATTTTCATGTTGATTAAGCCTGCTTTTGTATCTACCTTAGTAATTGATATGAATCAGGATTATCTTTTTCTGTGAGATGAAAGCCTTGTGGTGTGTTACATCAATGGAACTGGATATGGAAGATTAAGCTTTTATTGATCTTCTAAACATAGGGAACTGAGAATCTGATGGAGATCTGTAGGAATGTGACTAAGTTTCATAGTTGGAAGCTCTTTAGTTTTCTTATTTCAGAAGGGGAAGATAAAATTCCATTTCATACATTTTCAGATATGCATGAGGGTTTTCCTCTTGGAAAATAGAAGAAACAGGGATAATATTGCATTATTCCAGTAGCTAAGTCTAAGGTGTGCTTTCAACTGGAGATAGTCTTAGTTTGTGGTGAAATTCTATGAACTTCCCTCGCATACTTTTTGACTGCTTGCTTTTAAAGTTATATGGATCTTGGCCTTACGTTTGTGGTTGAGTTTAACTCGTCTCAACTCCCCCATCTAAGCAGTTTCTTTCCTGTTAGTTTGCCTGGTCAAGTTATGAAGATCACTTTTTGTTTCACTACAGAACATTTTGCATAATGCAATGAGGATGGTCCAATCATTATTTTCTGCTCCATTACGCATAAGAGAATCTCTAGTGGTGCTTAGAAGTATATCTCTGCTTCAAACTTAATAGGAGATATATGAATTATGGTTTTGTCTCAAGGATATGAAGTGTGGTAGAAAGGCATGGTTCACATAGGTACATTTTCGTAGAGAAATGATAATGGGCTTCACGAGAGCAATTTGCCTTGCATCCAGATGCTTTTCTTAAATATTTCCAATTGGTACTAGTTTTTGCTGATTCCACACAAAATGTATGTCTTGCTACAGATAAAGATCTGGGAAGATCGCAAGGCACTGCCACTTTTAGTGTTGAAACCCTACGATGGCCATCCTGTTTATTCAGCTATATTTGTGACAGCTCCCCACCGGCCAGACCATATTATACTTATCACAGTGGTAAATGATTATTGCTTTTATTTACATTTTTTATTAGGTGTTCTAGTTGGGCCTCTGCTGCCTAAGTTTGAAGAAAAAATGTACTAATATACTCTAGTAATTATGTGAAATTGTTTCCCAGGGGCCACTTAATAGGGAAGTGAAGATCTGGTCCTCTGCTAGTGAAGAAGGCTGGTTACTTTCTAGTGATGCTGAATCATGGAAATGTACCCAGACACTAGAGTTAAAAAGTTCTGCGGAATCCCGAGTTGAGGATGCATTCTTTAATCAAGTCATAGCTTTGTCACAGGCTGGCCTTCTCTTACTTGCAAATGCTAAGAAGAATGCTATATATGCAGTACACTTAGAGTTTGGCCCTGATCCAGCAGCAACACGCATGGACTATATTGCAGAGTTTACTGTTACCATGCCTATTTTGAGCTTTACTGGGACAAGTATATCACCTCATGGTGAACAAATTGTTCAGGTTTATTGTGTTCAGACGCAAGCTATTCAGCAGTATGCTCTGGAATTGTCGAAGTGCTTGCCTCCACCACTGGATAATGTGGTTTTGGAAAAGTCGGATTCCCAAATTTCACGTGATGTGATAGGGTCTGAAGGGTTTGCTTTGGATCTATCTGGAAGTAAACCCACCGTAAGCTCTAGTTCTGTTGAGGCAATCACTTCGAAAGAAATTACCACATCAACTACGGAATCGAAACCTGTTGTATTGGCATCAGCAACTAGTGATTCGGATGTTGTTTTTGTTGCGTCACCACCTATTCCCTTGAGCCCTAGGTTATCTAAGAATCTCTCTGGTTTAAGAAGTCCTACAGATGGCTCTGAGCCGGGTCGCAAACTCAATGAGCATGGTGGAGACAAACAAGTCAACAGCTACTCAGTTGACACCGTTCGTTCAAACATGTCAGATGTGCCTGCAGTGGATGATGACTCAAGGATTAGTGAGCAGAAAGTTGGACAAGATAATTTATCTAATGTGCTGAATCCTCCTATGATGTTTAAACATCCAACTCATCTAATAACACCTTCTGAGATTTTAATGGCAGCTTCATCTTCTGATAGTACTAATCCGATTGACAGCAAGAGCGAAGGGGAGGCAAATGTCCCAGATGTGCTTGATAACAATGATTTGGGTAACACTGAGATGGAGGTTAAAGTAGTGGGTGAAGCAGGACCTAATCAAACTGATGTGTTTGGTTCTCAAGGAGAACCACAACATGCTTTTTCCGAAAATAAAGAAAAATTCTTTTGCTCCCAGGCCTCAGATCTTGGAATTGAGATGGCCCGAGAATGCTCTGCAATATCAGCCGAAACGTATATTACGGATGAAGCTCAGCAAGTTGATGATTCTAGCTTGACAGAACCTCTGTCCCAAACTCATACTGGAGACGACCAGGAATCTGCAAAAGATGGATCTGGGTCATCTACCTCCCCAACAGTTTTGCAATCGCAGACACCAAATACAAAAGTGAAAAAACAAAAGTGGAAAAGTTCTCAAGCATCAGGTGCCCCCTCACCAAGTGTGCTCAATTCAGTAGATGAATCCAATGAACTGGGCGGGAGTTCAAGTTCCCCCTCTGCAGAAGCTGCATTGCCTCAAATTACAGTCATGCAGGATACGCTTAACCAGGTAATTGCTAATTTCCCTACATGAATATTTGACATGTGAACTTTTTTTTTTTTTTTGCAGTGACATAGTTTTATGAATATATTGTCCAAAACTTTTGTGACTATCTACTTGTCCTCATCCTTTCTGTAATAATTTTAATGTATTATGCGGTTCTTGCCCTATTCAATATGCTTGTATAGTTTAGAAAAGGTGATAAAGTTATATGTTTGCTTATGCTATAGTTGCGACCTGTGTGGTTGATATGTTTGCTTATTGGCATCATTTTCTCAACTGTGTGGCTCTTTTGTCATTTATGCAGCTAGTGAATATGGTGAAGGAGCAGCAAAA
This sequence comes from Spiraea crenata, assembly GCA_033992175.1. Lineage (NCBI taxonomy): Eukaryota > Viridiplantae > Streptophyta > Magnoliopsida > Rosales > Rosaceae > Spiraea > Spiraea crenata. The sequence goes on from JAVBHV010000022.1 coordinate 2,154,464, forward strand.
GCAGATGACGATGATGGTTGCAGTTCCGGTAACAAAGGAAGGGAGAAGATTAGAGGCAGCCCTTGGGCGGAGTATGGAGAAAGCTGTAAAGGCCAATAATGATGCTTTATGGGCTCGTTTTCAAGAAGAGAATGCAAAGAATGAGAAATTATTGAAAGACCGTAATCAGCAAATATCTACTTTGATCAATAACTTCATGAACAAGGACTTTCCAACCATGTTAGAGAAAGTGGTGAAGAAGGAATTAGCAGTGATTGGACCAGCGGTTGTTCGTGCTGTAACTCCAGCTATTGAAAAAGCAGTACCGTTGGCTGTTTCTGATGCCTTCCAGGTTAGAATTCGAATACTCTCTTACTCTTTTTATGATAAAGTTGGTCTATAGTTATCTAATTGATGCTTACGATGCAGAGAGGAATTGGTGATAAGGCAGTTAATCAGTTGGAGAAATCGGTTAACTCAAAACTGGAAGCTACTGTTTCCCGGCAAATCCAGGCGCAGTTCCAAACTTCAGGAAAACAAGCTCTTCAGGTATTTTAAGCTTATTCGCTGAATGTTTTGAATATTGAATCTGAATATCTAACATGTTACCTTGGTTTGGGGAACTTCTCTACTAATGATATGGCCTTGCAAATAGGATGCTCTAAAGTCTAGTGTGGAAGCTTCAGTGGTACCTGCATTTGAGAAGTCCTGTAAGGCCATGTTTGAGCAAGTAGATGCTACATTCCAGAAAGGAATGGTTGAACATACCACTGCTGCCCAGCAGCACTTTGACTCTGCACATTCGCCTCTGGTACATGCCTTAAGGGTGAGTATGCCTGTACCATGTCATATCTCTTCTTTTGAATAATTTTTGTTGTTGAAAAACTTCCGTTCTCTCATACTCCAGTTTGGAAAATCCAAGGGGTTTTGGTGTTTTTTTAAGTAAAAATTTAAGATGGGAGTGCTGAATGGGATCCAGTGAGCTAAATATGATTTTTGCTCTTGGTGACTTCTTGTTGGGTAAGTTTGCATTTGTTCAAATAGGTGTTGGATGGTATGAGTTTGGTTGGAGGATGTTATGTCATGGTTGGAGGATGATATATAAGTCATAACATGTGCAGTGTTATATCAATTGGTTTTATGATTTAAATCTCGAACAGCTGATGTTCTCCGTGCATGCAAATAGCACCAGCCCTAGTGGTTTTTAGATTGTACAACGTAAATAACGTTGGATATATAGTGATGACTGAATAGTGAGGTTTTACTGTCTTCTATCTTTTTGGAAGAGAAGTATTTTATTTTTGCTTTTACCTTGGTCTTGGTAAGAATGGATATTAGTGGATAATTGTGGACTTTACTACTACTTGCAGGAAGCTATTAGTTCTGCATCATCGGTGACTCAAACCTTAAGTGCAGAAGTGGCTGACGGTCAACGCAAGCTGATAGCTCTTGCAGCTGCACGAACAAACTCAGGTCCAGTAAATCCCCTAGTCTCACAACTAACCAATGGACCTTTGCCTGGTCTCCATGAGAAGGTTTGTACTATCTTAAGTAATTGGATTTTAATTTAATGACTTGGTTTTTTCGTTGGCTACTCACTCATGAAGAGCATGTTGTTAATGCATGATAGATTGAGCCACCATTGGATCCAACAAAGGAACTGTCCAGATTGGCATCTGAACGCAAATATGAAGAGGCGTTCACCGCAGCTTTACAAAGAAGTGATGTGAACATCGTATCGTGGTTGTGTGCTCAGGTATGGTTTGGATCGATACTTGTGCTGCTTATCTAAAATAGTGGTGGACTATCAACTTGACAACTTCTTACCTACCTTTTCCAGGTTGATCTGCGAGGCATATTGTTGCTAAATCCACTCCCTCTGAGCCAAGGGGTGCTTCTTTCTCTTTTGCAACAGCTGGCCTGCGATATCAGCAACGATGCGCCCAGAAAAATTGCGTGGATGACAGATGTAACAGGCGCCATAGATCCGGCCAACCAAATGATTGCAATGCATGTGCGGCCCATCTTTGAGCAAGTTTATCAGATACTGCACCATCACTTGTCTACGGTTTCTAATGCGGAGCGCGGCAGCGTTAGGCTTCTCATGCATGTCATCCACTCCATGCTGACGACCTGTAAATGATCATACTTGTCTATCTACAGTACTACCATTGTGCAAGAAATATTGTCGATGTGGACATTTTGTACAAAGCTGCTGTGATCTCTTTTGTGGAAGCATATTACCAAACTCTGTAGAGTCAGTTTCCTTGGGATTGGATACGTAGGCTAGGTGCTTCGGTTTATTCATTTGACCAAGGTATTTTTCCTTTTTCTGTCTTTGCTTCACTTGTTATAGCTATGTAAAACACGAAATTTTGTATTTGCCTCATCTCTCACCTGTGAATTATCATCTTCATCTTCATGTTATGCTTTCTTCAACTCTAGTTCCCTTTCGAGGAATGGTGAATCGAGTTCAAGACGTAACATCTTTTTCAGCCCTTGAGGAATGGTGAATCGATGTTCTCGTGTTGAAACTGTTATGAAAGTGATGCGGGAGATTATTAAGGGCAGAAAAGTTGTCCTCTTGTTTTACCCTGGGGAGGAAAACATGTTACACTTAAGTGTCCTCTCAAGACATTCTTAGTTACTAGACTCTTTGACTTTTAGTCAAGCAAGCTCTTTTTTCATGTTGCAATAAGGTGTACTAAAAGTTGTACTTTTGAGTCAGAGAGAGTATACGGAGTACCACCAATCATGAAACATGCAGTAACAAACATAAGAAATGTGTTAGCATTCATGGAAAACGTCTTCACAATTCCATAATCACGATTACCAAATTCACAATCGGTATCACATGAATAGCCATAATTTTTTTTTTTTTTTTTTTAATGAGCTCCCAGAACAAATTAATGTCCCATCATATGTAGAGTGAGATACATTCCAAACTCAACCAGCTAAAAGTAACAGAATCTGGACCTAAATTTCCACTGCGTAAATAAATGCTCTTTCCATCTCTACATTTAACTTTTGGAAAAGGTGGGATGTACGGAGAATGATATGATCTCAAATCAATGAAAACGTCATTTGAAGCTTAGACTCAACTGTAATAGGAATTTTTATCTGACATCCATCATTTCTCTTTACCCGCCTACAGTCAATATTTCATAAGAATTTTTATCTACATCCATTTTTTCAAAATCAAATATTATTTTTGTGAACTTGAAAATTAAAATAAAGTTAGAAGGCAAACAAATACTTCATCAACGAAAAGTCTTTGCCACTTACTTCACCATCTTCATTGTATCTTTCTTGGCTTCGGTGGAAACCCATGAAACAAATATGTATCTAGGCACACTAGATTTTTATAAAATATTATCTTTGAAGATAATTTGAGAAATTTTTATCATAAAATTTAGCATTAGATGAGAGAAGAAAAATGATTAGATGTAGATATAATCTACCATTTAAAATTTATTCACATTATGGTGATTAGCATTTACACAAATTTCCCTCTACATTTATATTCTTTTTCCTCTCTTTTTACACGTCAGATTCTCAAATTCTTCTCTTCTTTTGCAAGACACAGAAGAACAAAAACAAATTAGATGGGGTCCTACTCGGGTTTTCTTTCTACCAGCACTGATCCGTTTCCCACCTCCGGGTCGGGTAAAACCCGTCGGTTCGAAACCCGACCGAACTCATCCGCACATTCCGACGATTAAATTGAGCGCCCAGCGACATGTCGTACAAAGCCCGAGCCGCCGGATCGGACAGCGTTTCGTAGGCGTTGTGAATCTCGATGAAATCCGGGCCGTCCGATTCCGCCGGCGAGGCGTCCGGGTGGAATCGCTTGGCCAAGCTCCGGTACGCCGATTTGATCTCCGTCGGCGAGGCGTTGTCCTTGACTCGGAGGACCTCGTAGAGGCTCGCGGCGGCGGAGGCGGAGCGCGGGCTGGTCTGGGTGGCGGCGGTGGCCTTGAGCTGAAATCGGCGGTGCTGAGGGAGGGGCATTTTGGGGAGAGAGGCGAAAGATAGAGGATTTGGAGAGCAAAGGGTGGTGGTGGCAGCCATTGTAGTATTGGCTGGTGGAGGAGGGCAATTTGGGGAGAAAGGGAATTTTGGGAGAGGAGGAAGAGAAATGGTGTTGAGAGTTTGTGTGTTGTGGTGTGAAATGAATTTTGAAAAGGGGTATAAATAAGAAGAGTCAAAATGAAATGAAAAAGGCAGCAAAAAAACTGTGTGTTGAGTTGTGTGGGTTTCAGGGGGCGCTGACATGGCACTCTATCTGCTGGCTCTGCTTGGGCTATACTCTATAGCATTTAATCAGCTTCTAGAAGAACATCCAATAATTTTTCCCATGAAACTTTACAGTTATTGTCAAAAGAAATGAACCTTTTACTTTTACTTTTACTTTTTAACAATTCTCCTACAAGATGATAAATAATGAAAATGATAAACACCGGATCAACGGCTTGTTTGATTATTGATAATGGGATGGTAAGAAACTTATAAGGGAAATGCAAATGAGGCATATGGAATTTTCTCGAAAATTTATAGGACAATACATTATTAGTAAAAAAATACTGATCTCTATAAGAAACAGTCATTTAACACAAACTCATATCCAAACGCTTTAGACTCAAACTAATTTGATGGAATTCGCTTTTGTACAAGTTGGGGCCAACTCTAGCTGTCTTCAATCTCTAACCAACTTCCATACTATATGTGTTATTATTCGTACTAACTAAGCTAACTTGGTACAATGTAAGTTACTTTCTTAGATTAAGGGTAACACAGATTACATGTACAGAGTGCCGCGGTTGGGGCTGTGAAACCAGTGATGGAGAACCGAGCCTCCAAAAATATATATTTTTGAATTATTTACTATTATTTATATATTTGTTTAAAATCATTTTGACAGAAAAAAGATCATTCTGCTCCGCCCAACACTCTTCTTTCTTTGTTTTGGTCACTCGCCAGTGAGACTTTAGTATTTGATGTTTGTTAGAAACCATTGCTAAGATATTGAAGATTTTATGTTTGTAGATTTTGTTCTCTTATATTTTTAATTAATATTTTGTTCGCAAATACACTTTGTGTGGATTCAATTGTCTACTTTGAAGTTAATTATAATTTTTGTTTCAAATTTATCTTTCCATCGTTAATACAGTCAATGTAAGAATAGTCGTTATAATTTTTTTAAAAAAATCGATTGAAGGTCCCCTTTAAAAACTTAGAATCAGACCTCTAAATTCTGAATTAGAGTAGGTGTAAGTGTTGTTTGTGGGGCACTTTCCTTGCACTTTCACACCTGGTAGGACTGAACCCTATACCATCCAAGAAGATTAGCAAAAAAGCTCTCCCGTGCAAAAGGGTTCTAGAAGGCCAAGAACCCCACAAATTATTGATTTCAAGTTCAAGAATTCCACAAATTACGATCAGGCCTCAAGAAAATGACCCTTCACCTTATTAGTAGGCGCCTTCTCCTTTTTTCTTTCTTTGCCTTTTGTATTGTTCAGAGTACTCTAAATAGCATAAGCACTCATCATAGAGAAAATTGTGGTTGTCTTTGTATTAAGAGCATCTCCACCCATGTTGGGTGGATTGCCTCTAGTCTAAGGGCAATTTTTACTCTCCAAATTGCCTTTGTTGTTTCCACCCAACAAAGTCAATTTGGAGGGCAATTTGGAGGGTATGGATTGCATTTCATTTATGTGTTAAATTTTTCCTTGTAATGTTTAATTTTTTATTGTAATATATTAGAAATATTGTAGTATTTATAGGAAAAAAATAAAATTTAGGGTTTTTTTGAAATATTTTTAAAACATAATTACAAAGCAACCCCAAAAAAAATTGCAGAACAGCCCCAAAAATTACAAAATGACCCCAAATAGAATTACAAAAGAAACCCAAAAAAAAACTAATTACAAACTGACCCCCCAAATCAACGGCCCAGATCTGCTCGGTAGATCAATCCAACGGCCCACAAACAATTTTTTTTTAAAAAAAAACGCTTCCTCTCTGCTTTTGCAGGTTTGTTGTCGGCGGCCGATTTGCGCGTCCGAAGACCTCGTCCGACGTCAATCGCCGGACTCGCCTTCGTCCGCGAGTCCGATTTGCCGTCCGATTTCGCACCGCTGGAGGCCCATTTCGTGTTGCCGGTCCGATTTGCCACCCTCGGACGTCCGATTTCGCACCCGCTGGCAGATGCTCTAAGGTTGCATGGTGATGTGAGTTTATTTATTCAAGTAAATATAATTAGTAATATGTATGTATGGCATAGTCATTAAACTAGTACAAAATTAATGAGTTAACTATAGTACTATAATTTTATAATTAGTGAATTAATAATATTAAATAAGTGTGACAGTAAATAATGTGAAGATCTTCTAGAAACCCTTTGTCTCTTTCCCTGCTCACTAAGGTTCGACTGCACCATGTAATGGCATTAACTTTGGAAGTGGGACACTGGCAATTAGATATTTGGGTTGGGATATTAGATGAAGGGTAGGCACATGGTCACAAGCATTCTAGAAGGCTTTCTTCTTCCCTTTCTCACTAGATCTATAGAAAATAAATAATAAATAATAAATAATAAATAATGAATAGATAGTGGAGGGAAGGCTTTCCTTAGATGATTAGGCCAGACGTGATGAGCAATTCTAATGTGAAAGAAATGGACTTTCCTTTGGTCAACTTACTTTTACCGTCCGTTTGGTGAGGGAAAAAAAGTATTAATTTTGTAAGATTTCTTGTTTTCTTGTTATCATCGATGCTCGAATGTGGCATGAGACATCAATCTCATGTTTTGTTATTGAAATAATGTCACTTTTTCTAGAAAGATTTAGGTGAAAGGGGAAGACCCATGTTTTGGTTTGCCATTGGAATTGGAAGTAATAAACTTTAGAAACCTTTCAAATGTCAATGGGGTTGGGGCTACCGTTACGTAAGACGTTATGTCATGGTGATAGAAAATACACGATTCTATGGCCATAATAAGATAGTAGTTCAAACCAAATGTACGACCAAATATATGCTTTTGGACTAAAACGAGAACGTTCCACAAATGAAAATGAAGAGGTTTTCTTTTGGTTTAGCAAGTTTATTGTCGTGAAAAAGTTAGTTTCCAAAAACATTGCTGTTTCGGATATTATTTTCTATTGTTGTTCATGACAATGTACAAATATTTTATAAACAATCTCAGGGATATTTGAACTGTTTGGATCTTTGAAAGCTTATATTTGTGGTCAATGAGAGAAAATTAGAAAAGAAGTCTTCTACCTATGAATTAACCCCACCTTTAAACCCAATTATTAATGAAAATGCAGAAACTCGCATTTCTGATTTACAAGGATTATACAATTATTATAGAATGGTGGATACAACGTCCTAATATGTTCTATTATTGCGTTGACGCAAAGATAGAAGTATTATTCAAGTGCTCCTAAAGACATGTGGTCCTCCTACTAAGACTGAACTCGGTCTGGTAACTGTAGCACTCTAGAAGTATAGTCCAAGTCTCGCACGTGCAAGAGTTTCTACGAGGCGAAGATCCCTACAATTGATACTTAAAAGGAAAAACCAAGCAGCGGACTTGGATTCCTCACTTTAATGATGTGTTTAGATTTCTAAGTAATTGTTTACTAATTCCTTCTAATTTCAAGACAAGACTCCCACTATAGTTATATCTTTTGTTCATGTGGGTGTAATTCTAACTAATTCGATAAACCTAAGTACGAAATGGTGTGACTAGTTCACTTCGAAAGCTTGCTTTCGGCCAAGGGCGAAGTCAGAGGGTGGCTATTCTGCTCTAACACAGCCCAATATAAGAGGGTTAATAAGGTTATTAGTGTTAATTGACCAAAAAGTATGAATTGGTGTTAATAATTAGCTCAAGATTACCCAAAAATCTAAATTTACCCACCCTTTTATAAATTCCTAGCTCCGCTCGGCATTAATGGGTTACTGCATACGTGCGAAGGGCTTCTAGAAGCACTTGTCTGGGTCACTAATATCGCTACGGCTATCCTCTATTGTGGGCATGACCTAGATGTGGGACATTTGCAAATTTGACCAAAAGATTATGGCATAAAGTTGTTTCTTTGCGCTAGAGGCCATATGGTCACAAACTTTCTAGAAGACATTTCTTAGAAATGTATGATTATCTAGAGCAAATGAACCCAGGAAAGAACCAATATAAACCAAAAGAAAACCCCCAAAAAAAAAAAAAAAAACAAAAAAAAAAACCCAAAAAAAAAAAAAAAAAAAAAAATATAAAAAAAAATAAAAAAAAAATAAAAAAAAAAAAAAAAAAAAAAAAAACAACCAACAAAAAAAAAACACAAACACCAACTTGTCGGAGGAGTGAACTTGGGTATTCCAATTTTGCGGCACCCTTTGGAAATTGTAGTAGAACCACTCCAAAAAAAGTGTGGAATACATTTTTTTTTTTATCAAATTCAATCCTCTAAAAAATCAAGACCATTAGCATTATCATCTTTTGTCGTATATCGCCTAGGAGGGGGGCAAATTATAGTGGGATATTATACTTTGCTGAAAATGAATGAGGATATGTACAAAAAGTTTTCTTATATTTTGTTATTACATGTTTGTTTTATCTTGAAAGATCAAGACGGAAAAAACTTGATACATCTATTAACACGTACAATCTTAGTCGGGTCGTGAAATTTTTTTGCAACGAGTAGACAAGAACTCCAAACCCAACCTTGTCTTTCTGCCCTCTTTGTTAATCCAAAACAACATCCCAAATCCAGCTGGTACCAAATTAGTCTTATTTCTAGAGATTAGGAAAGTGGCTCTTCCGTTCTGCTACCCAGTTGTGGTGACGGTGTGGAACCACTGCCGAAAAAACCACCCGACCCTCAAGTAAGGTTTGAACTTTAGATTTCGGTAGTTCAAATTTATAGAATTTTTAAGAAAATTTCGATTTCGATAAAATTTTTGGTAAAAACAATAAAAATAAAAATATGCTAAAATTATATACTTTAATATCTTAACTTTCTTTAGACTGTAAATCAAACAATAATATATCAAATTAACATGTAAGATATGTAATTTTGTTAACTCATAGACGAAATTTACATATAAGGTAAAAGAATTGATATTTTTCATGACACCAAGCTATCAATAAGCAGTAATTTATAATAATAAGCAGTAATTTATAATAAAATAAAGTAATCTTTATATTATTTTCATATTATAGACTGATTTATTAAATTTTTTGAATTATGAGACATATTTATAATTTTTTAATGTATGGAACAACTTCGTAAATTTCAAATTTTTTTTTCAAAAAACACCAAAATTTGGTTTTTTTCCGAGGAAATCGAAATGTATATGCGTTCAAATTTCTGTAAGCTACAAATCCAGAAATTTCAACCAAAATTTTAAACCTCTCTCTCTCTCAACGCATGAAGTCCATTTATAAGCATAAAGTACTCCCTATTCTCCATACTCGCAGCCCCATGAATGCTCTGCTCTATATTGCTCCAAAATCCGCGGTCCGATAGGTATTTCTTCTCTCTCAATCAACACCACGACAGTGTTTACCAAAACTGACGCCACATTTGTTGTATTCTTCCCGCATTTGCCAGTCTTTGTCAAGATGGAATCCTTCCTTCATGATTAGATCAAGTGCCTTGAAAAAACTTCCTCATTATTTGCCAGGGTTTTACAACCTAGTACTTAGGCTTTGAGGTGAGAGGCGTATACAGTATACTCATCCCCAATTACTGTAAGTACAGTGCTTCTATGATTGTGACAACTTCCATTGCCCAACAATTAGCTGTAAGTTGCACAATAAGTCAGTAGGATACCAAATTTTGAAGTGTGTTTTTGTATATTTAAAATGTTTTCCTTGATTCCTGATTGGGCCCTTCATATAGCGCCTCCAATCCACAATGTCTTTTGCTGTGTCGGGGATAATGAGTGTCCCTCAAGTACATGATAAACCAAGGTTTCCTGAACTTGAAGTTTACGAACATTAATTTGTACCTACATATGCAAAAGGTCATGATCAACCCTTTGGTCGGCTCATATTTGCGCAGTACTAGAAAGGTACACAAACTGTTTTGGTTCATTAATTCCAGAATAGCTAGTAAACAGTATTAGACAACAACACGCACTGCATGAAAACCTAGGGTACATAATTATAGTACGTACCAATCTTAGAGAGTATAGTCCAAGATGATCAACCCACAATTATAGAGCGTACCAAACAAGGTTTATATATATATATATATATATATATATATATACACATATACGCTATTTTCGGAACCAAACACTTGCAGCATCATTCGCAGCGCCTGGACCGACCATACTCAAGGAGACTATGGTACGTACGATCCCACACTCCAATGAAAAGGGCCTCCGTGTCTGGGCTGAATGATATACCGGATATCTCGCCGAAAATATCAATTTCTTGCTCCTTCTCGTACCCACATTTTACATCATAGACATGCACAAAGTCTGCCGCCTCTGCCATCATCATATACTGACCATCAGAAGAAAAACGGATTGATCGAATAGCTGCAATGTTTCCCTTCAAGACATCAACCGATTTAGAAAGATTCCGAACATCCCAAATCCGGCAGGTTTTGTCCTGGTTCCCTGTAGCAAAGGTGATTCCATCAGGATGCCATGCTGATGCAAAGGAGAAATCCAAGTGCCCACATAACGGCATCATTGGCTGCAAAAATATCATCCAAAATAGCGCACATGTCATTTCTAGGGTCCGGATGGACAAACACCAAAACAAAGCAAGTGCACGAAGTCTAACACAAATACCTTTCCAGTTTGAGAGTTAACCAACATCCCATCCGTATTGTCTCCAACAACCACGAGAAGTTTACCATCTGGACTCAGAGAAGTATTCTGCAGAACAAAGACAGAAATGCATGGCAGTTAGTGAAGTGGATGTCGGAAGAGTTCAAGTATAGTGACTGGATCAAGACAGGTGAAATGAGACCCGAAATATAATCAACATTGAATCAACTCACAAATGTACAGTTAAAAAAAGCTGCCTAATGAGAATCCCATATCATATTCCTCCATGAAGAAATTCCAGCAACTCCAATCAGAAATAAAATAATTTCCATATAACTAAAATATAAGCTTCAGGAGACTCACATTAACTGGCCAAGGAAAACTAAATTGCTTAGCAAGCTGGAATTTCTCCACGTCAAAGTCTCTGACTCCACAATCATTACAGGAAGCGGTAAAGTGCACAGACCCACTGTGAAATTCAAGAAGAGAAGATCAGTTGCGTTCATGTCAAGTAATCGAAATCCAATCCTAAGAAAAGTAACACGTATGTACCTGGGACTGTCATAAATCTCAACAGCATTTGTAATGGCATTGTCGTCATCAGTCGTCCTTGAACAAAAGCTAACTCCAGGCCGATCAAGACGCTGCAGACCAATCAAAGATAACACAAGTCGGTAAGCTAGCTGTATCTATTAGTTCTCCAAAAGAAACGGTAGAAACTAAAAGAAATTTGTTGGAGGTAAACCCTATGAGCACATCCATCTGATACTCTGATTAAGACATCGTGTGTTCAGACTCTTCAAGGTACCACGTAAAACCATGAGAAGACTACAGCTAATGAGGAAAAAGCAACACCATGCGCACAAGAGTTATGCAACTGCTGGGTAAATACCCCTATTCTTTTTCATTATTACCACTCTATAATAATCCTTCCTTCAATAATTTGTTAACTCACCTTGCAAATTAGTTCTCCTTGGAATCCTCCGGCAACTAGAAGCTCATCCTTTACTGCAACTGTAGAAACTTGAGGCCGACTAAATCCCTCCAAGAGACTCCCAGGATGTTTCTAAATGAAAACTTGAAGGATCAGTTTTCCGAAAAAACTTGGTTTATCAAAAAAAAGTTATCTAAAAACAATCACCTCTATTGGTGCCACATGTCCTGAAACGTTGAGAACATCATGCTTTGTGCAACTTAAAGAGTTCCAATGAACGATGGAAGAATGGGAAATAAAGTAGACATCATGCTTGGAAGTAGCCCAGACCAAGTTACGCAACTGCATTACCATAACATTAATCAGACATAGCAAATATATATACCATTAATCAAACGTGGCAGATCAGGGGCTGTATGATAATGTGTTTGCCGCAGTGGGGGCTGCCCTGATAAGTTTATAGCACATCAAATTAAAGATTTTCAAGGATAGTAAGTAAAGTCCAAGGTCTGTTGCATATGAGCGGATTAAAGTAATTATAATTAATTAATTACTAATAGGATAATAGTAAGAGCATTAGATGTTGGATATTGGCAGGAATTAATGAAACTTTAGCATGGGCGCATTAACGCACATGTATCCTAACTTTGACTGTTTCTACCAATGCCAAGCAAGCTTTTTATTAACTTTTGTTGTGCCATGGGCCCCTGAGCTTGTGTAGTTCAATCAATGTTTGCAAATTCTTATCATAATATTGCCCTTTGACTTTTCTATCTACATAGGAATAACAAATGTTGACAAGCCATCTTAGAGTGATTACGGTAAGGAGCAGTATTTTATACGAGCTAATGAGCCAAGTGATCAACAACATACAAAATAGCCGTGATAACCGTTGAGAACATTTCATCAAAAGTTCACGCGTACATAAAATATCCCATAAGTACTCAGGCAAGCTTGCACTCAACATACCTGAAAATGGAGAACGGTTGGAATCACTGATCCAGTATTTCTTCTAAACTCATAATATGAAGATCCTTTCTCTGTAACTTTGGCATTCTGTTTACAAACGGCAGAACAAAACATGATTAAGTTCCTCTTACAAGTCAAAACTGACACTTCCATATCACTGAGTAACTCTGAAGAGGTAAACAAGAATCCAGATAGAGTAATTCTTACCTTCCCAGCCACTTCTCCGGAATTGGGGATGTTTTCATAATTCTTGTACTGTTCTAGCCTTTTTTGACGATATTGCGCTCTGGTAATGCTAAGACTTTCCCAAGGAATACCTTGGATGTCTTTTCCTCTTCTTGCTTGATCAGCTGTTGTATCAGCTACGTTGGTCTGCACGAGATCGAAAGAATTCCTATTATTTACAAAACAACAGCAGGGAAACTTGAAATGCACAATTCCAAACATAAAAACTAATAATCGAACACATCAAACGCATAAAAACGTCATCCAGTATCTTGCGAACACCCGCTTTATCTAGAAAGGGATATAACTATATCACACACCAGGTCATCATATTCATCACCATCAGAATCTGAGCCGCCCATTTCTATATCAGGAAACTCATCATCCATATCGCCATCTGCATCTTCCATGGGACCGCCACCCATTTCCCACAACTAAACAAGACAGTTAAACAAGAATCAAGAAAGAAGCAATAACAGAACATAATCCATGTGAATACGAGGAACCAGTATCGTAACAAATCAGCAACCCCATAACAGTTTCACCACCTAAACAACAGAATTACGCCCAACGAACAACTAGAGATAACAGAATTATGCAAAGGGTTCAATTCAGACATAGTGCGCAGTGTAATATGACTTTTTAAGGTTGTTGACTGTCACTATATTGTACCTAAGACCTGGAAATATTCACGATTTTGGACAAAATCAGTTGGCCCACGAAACAAAAATCAAAAACCCTAGCAACATTGGTAACTTGCACAAATAACCAAAAAGAGACACAGATCCTCGAAATTATTACACAAACACGACGATCAAAACACAAAACTCAATAATCAATACCGAAATTAAACAGAAAAAAAAACAGGAAGAAAAATTCACCTCTGGTTGCGTTGGGAATTGAGAAGCTGCAGCTGCTGCTGTGGGAATCTGAGAATAGTTCCCAAAAGCTAGGAATCAATGGCAGCATTGTCTACTGAAGCCAATTTTAAAGCAGGAGATTGCTTATAGCAGAAGTTTGCGAGTTATGCTATCGGTATGGGCTAGTGATTCGGTTAATGGGGCTCATTGGGCTCATTGGGCCTTTTCGAGAGGGTTGCTGAAAATGGAACCGAGAGGAGCACATAACATTCCATGTGCACCAGACCAGCAGTTCAAGAATGATAACACTTTCCCGGTTGTTATTTTGCACTGTAATTGAATTGAATGGTAGAATGATAATTAATTCAATAAACAGTAGTTTTATATTTGTATGAAGATTTCAATATTCAATTAAGATAATTTACTAAGTTACAAAACTAACCTTGAAATTTGAAATCAAAGGATACTAGGTGACTTGGATGGCGTTGCGGCAAAGAAGAAACGCACAGAAAACAAGTGTGATCAAGTATTGTTAATTATATAGAACTAAAAAAGGGAAAAACAAATAGGCGGGTCCCTCATCATCTCCTCTTCAGAAGAGCCCTTTTGCTTATTTTGGGGTACTCTATGCTCAAACAGAGCCGACCATGATCACTTGCAGACTCTTATGAAAGAGGTGCGTATGTGTGTGCGTGCATGCAATATAAACTCAAGCATCAAGTATCATTAATTTAAATCCATATGATTTGCAGGGATGTTATTATCGTCTGGATGTTAGAGGACTAGGGCTTGGTCGTTTCGCTGTGGAAGAGTTCGACAAGCGAAAGGTATATATATCCGTAACTCTTTTCTTTGCATCGATATATCTGTGGTTTGAGTGAGTCGTTGTATTGTATGCTTTGTGAGAATGTGGAGTACTATCTGATTAGTAAGTTCCCAAGAAAAGTTTGGACGCAGAGTCTGATGATGAAGATCTCCAACTCAATCCTGCCTTGATTGAAGATGGCGGGCTAAGGGAACGGGATCGGGATGAACTCGATGCTGAAATCCGGCATTGGATGACTCAATTGCTGTAGGCGGCATGGGAAAACTCGAGAGGGAGGGAGGGAGCCCGCTCCAGGGCAAACTTTTTTTGTGTGAATTTCACGGCTTTTCAACAATGTTTAATAGATATGTGAAAAAAACTAGTAATACCAACTGTATAGTAGGATGAAATGCACCAAGATCAGGCTGACCTTAAAAAATCCATATTATAAGTATATGGAAGATGAAACATAACCGTAAGTTAAAGAAAAATGTTGAAATACAGGACATTAACTAAAAACATTATTTGAAGGTATAATTAAATTAATATCAGGCTTCAAGTGGATTCAGAACCTGGCCAACAAACAGTAGCGCTCCAGTGTATTCCTCTCTAATCAAAAACAGGAATGGGTGATCTGCCACGAAATCTATCCTCTTCGGAGGAGGACCAGGATTGCGGCAGCTCCCACCTATTGTCTCCATGACACTAACAGCGGCAGCCTCCGTTCCTTGTTCGTTAACGTCGATGCAGGCTTTATGGTTTATGCTCGAAACAACAAGCTCCTGACCCGGAGGCGAGTCCACCATCTCTGTCAAATTACCTCCTCCAGAATCATCAAATTCAAAAGGCAACACCAGTCCTAAATCCTTGAGAAGCTCAGAAGCTTCAAATCCCGTTGAAAACTTAAACTTTGGGATTCTAAAGTCCCCAGTTGGAACCCACATGTCGGGAAGATGTCGATCTACGAAGCCACTCCCAGAAGAACAGACTTTCTCAACCAAAGCTGGCAGCCCATCTTTTTTGTCGGGTAGAAATATGCACATGGAGAAACACCGATTGTTATTGTCTTCCCCTTGTTGGTATAGGAGCTTCAAGACTTTGAAGCCGTCAAAGACACTTATATATTGGCTCTTGTTGTTGGTCATGAAGGGTGCCTTGACTACTGATGGACTAGTACTGCCGTCATCAACAGTACGGTAGAAGTCTTCCATCTTTGTTTTCGATTGGATAAATTCCTCATCCCAAACTCCTTTGAAGTACAAAGCATTTGCAAATACGAGCCTCGTAAATTCGTGGACAGACCCGAAAGGAAGAACATGTTTTATTAACCCCCTGGTTTGCTTTTCAGCCCACGAATTGACTTCAATTCTCGCTTCTTCAGCGTTGTTCTGGAAATCGACTTGGTTCCGAGCCGCCTTGTAAAACGTGTCCACCACATGTTTGAAACAAGGCTTGAAAGTGAGAGACTTGTCGACCCAAATTCCGTTGGCAAAGGACAAGCTGCAGGGACCCCCTTTGTCGTCGGATGATCCATCGGCGGCGGCGAAAACTCGAGGGACAATATCCGAGGCAAGGGAGTTGAGGTGGTCGACGGACTCGGACTTGAGGAAAGAGAGCAGCTGGTCATGTGTGGGACCCTTTGTACCCGCTGCTGCCACGCTCAGCACCACGTGGATCGACAGCGGTGAGAACACCATGTTGGCTGACTTGCCTTGATCAGTCGAAAACAACTGCTTCGCCATTGTTAGTCCGACGTCGGTTTGATTTCTTATGGATTTTTTCAGATCCATAATATTTTCCGACTCCGTAGAGGTAATTGTGCTTAGACTACGGCGAGGGGTCGGCAGAGCTCGTGCCTTGAAAAGGGAAGACAGTGACGTGATTCGTGCGTGTCGAATTGCTTGGAGAGTCGACGACGCCATTGATTGATATTTGCCTACGCGTTTGACGTTCTGCTTGTTCTGTTGATGAAACCTCCTCTTTTTATATAGGAAAGCAACAAAAGCAGTGGAGATTTTGCCCATTCATTTATTTCAAGCGATCTCTTACTTGTCCCACAAGCATAATCCAATTATTATTATTTTTTTAAATGTTTACCTAGAGGTATAGTGGGATTCTACAGGTATTCGAGTTTGACATGGTTTGGATTCGTTCCTCTATTTTAGAAGGGCAAAAAAAAAAAAAAAAAATCCTTTTGAGTTTGGCTAGTAGTAGTTGCCACTAAATGCAGTTTGGCACGGGCAATCTAAAAAGTTAACCCAATCAATTGATAAGATTAACTTGAAGTTGATAAAATGCAAGCCATATGTACAAGATAAGCATATATGTATGTTCAAAATAACCTTTTTCTTGTTGTACTCATACACCGCGAAACGAGCTGGATTTTATAATGTTCGGATCATCCATAGAGTCACTTCAATTGTTGGAATGGGATGATAAATTTCACCGAAATGATTGTCTTCAATGGGACAGATTGGAGGCAACGGTTTGTTTCGATGGTTGTCCTCGATTAGCATTGAACTAGTTGCTCCCGAACTGAGAATCCATAAACCTAGTCGTGGATAATTCTACCCTTTGTATTGCTTTCAGCACATGACCTACTACAACTCCCCAGCTTCCAATCGTAGACCGAAGAGCTGTTGCCATCACCATGACTGAAAAGTAGGATGTTACGAACCCCCAAATTAACCAAACTTGTTAAAATAGGGTTTGCATGTTTATGAGATGGGTTCCCGGTTTATAGGATTTGCCTCTTCGTTTTGGCCCTTCTCCGGGCCTTTTGTTCATTTTATGACCAATTATTTTTATTTTTTATTTTTTTAATGGTAAACGAAAGAGTTTTATACAGTCAAAATAGAGAATAAAAGCCCCCACATACTCGGAAAACACTACCTACCCCGAGGAGTATACACTGCCCACAGAAAAAACTTATTAAATCACCCATTGAGATACATGACACTCAACTATCATACTAAGTGTGAACTAGAAAATGCCTCATTAGGGCACATCTAGCCCACTCTTACCCTTAAAGTAAACTAAGTATCCTACCATCCGGGCCAAACCCAGATTCGTTTACTAAAGCTAGTAAAAAACTACGTCACATAAGAGCATTTCCACCGGAAACCAAAAGAACATCACAACAAGCCGGCAGGTAACCGAGTTTGAGTCTATGGGCCATGTCGAGCGGATGGGCCTGGTCGGGCAGACGGGCCGGGTCGAAACCAATCATTTCTTAATATTAGATTCGAACACTCAAAGTCATTGCAATGATTGCTGTCTCCCACCACATGTACCATTATCGACATCTGTTTGCTTGGAGTCTATTAGATTGCTCAATTATTAGCTTTCCAATTGCTTGTGACAAATGCCAAGCGTGTTGTGGTTAGTGAGAAGATTAATTCCAGTAACGATCCAAAGCTGTGTTTATCTGCAGATGATGTTGCACCACGTGTAAGTGTATTTTTCTAATGAGTTGACGACAAATTTTATGTCATAACCTACCAAAATTGAAGCTGGCCTCAATCTATTGCTCCAAATCAGTGAGAACAAGATTACCGCCAGCATACCTGCCACGTCTTCGGCTACATCTGAGCGTGGGTCATCGTTGGCTTTTACACGCGCCGGCGGGATGTCACGTAATTGGTACCACCGCATTTATTAGTAACCAGATATTTTCTTTCCTTAGAAAAGTGATTTTAACACACTTTTTTTGAACTTTCACACACCCTTTTTCATTTTCGCCGTTGGATTCTACGATGAAAGAAAAATCAATGGATAATATTAAATAAGGGTGTGTAGGAGGTTAAAAGAGGTGTGCCAAAATCACTTCCCTTTCTTTAAGGACTAATAATCCAATGCTTCTGCATCCTTGTTCAATGACATTTAGGCCCACTCTAAATATTTTGGTAAAATTGACACTTCCACATGCAATTTCGGGTTATCAATTTACTTATATGTACGTAGTATATTATGGACATGTTATTCATTTTCAATAAATTTCATGAAGTGGCTAATATGAAGTGAAATGGGCAAAGTATGTAGGTAAAAAGCAGTAAAATATTTGAGATGCAGAATAAAATACTTGAGCAAAAAACGAAGTCTTGTACATAGCAAGCTGCCATATTTCCAGACATTAGAAGTTCATTGAATTACCTCAAAGAAGTAAGTAACAAACTATTACTGATTGAGTAGTGCAACAAAGTGTTTGAGAGATTAGTAATCTTTGCCATACAAAGTTCGTTACTTCGCCATTGGTTCTCTATGTGGTTGTTGAACTCGAATTGATAAACCTACTTTACAGAATCCTCGTCACAACTCAGAAAACTTTTTCTTGAGACCATCATTCTGGTCATAACTCACGTGGATGATTGTTGGCCATGATTGTTTGTTCAACCACAAATGACAAAACATTCTGATTCAGCAGATCAGGGAAGGTGGCCCCCACCATCCACATGTAATTATTAAGAATATCTTTGTAATTACTATAGTATATTTGCTTGTCTAGAGTAGGAAAGGAAAAGGTCAACTCCACCTATTGTGGACCACGGCCCTATGGACTAAGACCTAGGGTTGATTTGTGTAATTGTGTCAGTATATAAGTTGTACTATTCTACCCGTGTAAATCATCAATGAGAATTCAGCCAATTCAACAACTATTGAGCAATACTGTTTCCACAGCTTTCTTAAGTTGGTATCAGAGCGGGTTGATATTCAGCGAATGTCGTGCCATTTCAAATTCCTTAACCCAACATTACCCTTCACGTGTACCCCAATAGCATCGGGTCACACGTGAGGGGGAGTGTTGAAATGATATCTTGTCCCACATCGGGAGTTTCAACAAACATCATACAGTTAATAATAAACTAATTATCTCTTCATATCACCGAGGCCTTTTAATAAAACCCCACACCTGAGGTTGACAGGTGGTTAAGTTGGGGACAATATCGGTGATTCTCGGCCCGCTGCTGCGCTACTCAGAAATTCAACATGGTATCAGAGCACCGATCTGGTGCCTGATTACCTGACCAATCACAAACCCTAGCAGCCTTCAAACATGACAGACGACAAAACGCCACCACCACAAACACCACCATCCAAATCAAACAATTCAAGCCACGGAACTTCCAGCAACTCTAGCATGGATCCGTACTACCTTCATCCTTCAGATCACCCAGGCCATGTGCTCGTTCCCGAAAAATTGAACGGCACAAATTACTCATCATGGAGTAAGGCTATGATTCACGCTCTTCGAGCCAAGAACAAAATTGGCTTCATCAATGGATCCATTAAACCTCCTTCAGAGACAGAACATCCAACAGAATATGCTCAATGGAGTCAATGCAATAGCATGATTCTATCATGGATTTCGCATTCAGTGGAATCCCACCTTGGCAAAGGAGTCGTCCATGCCACTACTGCACATCAGGTATGGG
Source organism: Spiraea crenata (assembly GCA_033992175.1). Lineage (NCBI taxonomy): Eukaryota > Viridiplantae > Streptophyta > Magnoliopsida > Rosales > Rosaceae > Spiraea > Spiraea crenata. The sequence goes on from JAVBHV010000022.1 coordinate 2,174,456, forward strand.
AGGATTTCAGACATCAATTTTCACAGCAGAATGCACCAACAATCTATCAGATCCAGAAGAAAATTGCCTCTTTGTCACAAGGCACCAAGAATGTTTCAACATATTTTACAGAACTCAAAGACCTTTGGACTCAGCTTGATTCATATGAAGACCCTTTCACCTGCAACCAAATGAAAGAGCATACTGAACAGAGAGAAAAATATCGCATGATGCAATTTCTCATGGGTCTTAATGATGTCCACGATACCGTTCGCACTGGCATCCTTATGATGACACCATTGCCCAACGTTCATCAAGCCTATTCCTTCGTCAGCAACCACGAACAACAACGCCAACTGACATCAGAACAACCACAACAATTACCATCAGAGAATTTTTCTCTTGCCGCTGCAGCTCAAGGCCGACCATTTAAATCTTCATATGATCCGAATAAACATTGTGCTCACTGCAACAGAGATGGTCATAGTATAGAAAATTGTCGGACTCTCAGATATCATTGCAAATTTTGTAATAGAGATGGACATACTGAAGAGCGGTGTAAAGCTAAGAATGGCACATGGGTTCCTAATCAATCTAGGACCCACAGCAAACAAAGTCACAAAGGAGGCTACCAAGGGACATCTTCTCACCCTTACTCTGCAGCACATGCCGCTGACACAACCCCACAAGGGTCCCAAGGGCCACTGACACAAGGGACACAAACACAGCAGCTAACAAACCCACATGGCACATATGCTCAGTCAAATCCTTTGAGCACACTTTCTGCAGAGCAAATTCAACAACTGAGTCAAGCCCTTTCCATGATTTGTCCTAGTAATGGGAATTCATATGCAAATGCTGCAGGTCTGTCACTCTTCTCTAATACTTCAATTCATTCTGTATATACTAAGCCATGGATTTTGGATAGCGGAGCCACCGATCATATATCCTCTGATTTTTCCTCTTTTACTAAAACCACATCTCCATCCATACCCATTGTTAACTTACCCACAGGTTCTTCCGCCCCTATCACTTGCACTGGAACCATTCCCTTTAATCCTAACATTACCTTAGACGACGTCTTATGCGTCCCATCTTTTCATTTGAACCTTATGTCAGTTAGCAAAATTACTAATTCCCTCAACTGCTGTGCCATTTTGTTTCCCACTTTTTGTGTTTTGCAGGACTTGGCCTCGGGGAAGATGATTGGTTCGGGTAAACAGCATGGTGGTCTTTACTACATGTCGCCTTTGCAACGGACACCTGTCTCCCATCAAGTCTCTCACCCTTCCACCTTGTGGCATCTGCGACTTGGACATCCATCCCCTTCACGCCTCAAATTAGCATCTTCATTATTTTCTTCTCATGATGTTTCTTTTGATGCACATTGTCATGTCTGCCCTATGGCCAAACAGACTAGGCTCCCATTTTCTTTAAGCTCAATTTCAACTCATGCACCTTTTGATCTTTTACATTGTGACATATGGGGTCCTTACAAAATCCCCACACATTCCGGGGCACGGTTTTTCCTTACCATTGTGGACGACTTTACTAGATGCACATGGGTGTTTTTAATGTGTCACAAATCTGAGACTCAAAACCTTTTAAAGTCTTTTATCACTTTTGCTCGCACTCAATTTAGTGCCATTGTCAAAGCTATCAGAGTAGACAATGGGTCCGAATTTCTATCAATGAGGGATTTCTTTCAATCCAATGGTATTGAGCTTCAACGCACTTGCGTTTACACTCCACAACAAAATGGAGTTGTTGAACGTAAACATCGTCATATTCTCACAGTAGCTCGTGCCTTGCGTTTTCACTCCAACATTCCTCTCTCCTTTTGGGGTGATTGTGTTTTAACTGCTGTCTATCTTATCAACCGATTACCTTCACCTCTGCTTTCCAATAAATCTCCTTTTGAATTATTGTATAAACGTCCACCCTCACTTGAGCATTTAAAAGTTTTTGGTTGTCTCAGTTATGCTACTGTTGTCCATCATAAACATAAATTCGAATCTAGAGCACATCGATGTATTTTTGTTGGTTATCCTACAGGTCAAAAAGGCTATAAACTTTACAATTTAGAGACCAACAAATTTCTTGTGAGTCGTGATGTCAATTTTCATGAATCTGTCTTTCCTTTTTCTGTACATTCGGCTCCCATTGACCCTTCAACCACTGATAATGTCACCTCCATCTCCCAAACACCGGACCCACCCACCTTATCACCAATCTCACCATTTCCTACTTATGTGGATTCTGCTCCAACGTCCCTTCCTCCTTCACCCATGCACCCTCCACTCCACACACCTGCCCCACCTACCCCCCCTCCCACATCTCTATCTACTATACCCATTCACACTCCACCTGATCCACCAACCCCACCCACTTCCCTTCCTCAAAATGAACCCTACATCAACCCATCTCCGTCAGCTTCTCTTAATCACCCTGACACACTTTCATTTTCTTCTGTGGACCCACCTTCCGACTCTTTCCCTCCTTCTCTTCCTTCTTCTTCACATGATATTATTGCCTCTTCTCCCTCCGTGCCTCCTGTACGACAGTCCACGCGTCCCAAGCAACCGCCTGCATGGACTAAAGACTACCATATGTCTTACCCAGCCACTCACTTTACCTCGGCACCTTGTCCTACAAAAGGTACACGTTATCCCATTTCTGCTTCTCTTTCATACTCCCATTTTTCTTCTGCCCATTGTTCCTTTTTAGCTAACATTGCAGGTCCCTCCGAACCCACCTCCTATGCTCAAGCTATCCTTGATCCTAACTGGCGACAGGCTATGCAAAATGAATTGGAAGCATTACAGCACAACAACACCTGGGATTTAGTTCCCCTTCCTACTGGTCATAAGCCTATTGGTTCCAAATGGGTGTTTAAAAAAAAATATAAGTCTGATGGTTCTCTGGAACGTTTCAAGGCTCGTGTGGTTGCCAAAGGATATACTCAGGTTGCAGGTGTTGATTATCAGGAAACTTTTTCTCCCACTGCCAAACACACTACTTTGCGTTGTCTTCTTACAGTTGCCGCTGCTCGTAATTGGTTTATTCATCAAATGGATGTTCAAAATGCTTTTCTTCATGGTGATCTCCATGAAGAAGTCTACATGGAACCTCCACCTGGTCTTCGCCGACAGGGGGAGAATCTCGTATGTCGGCTCAAGAAGTCTCTTTATGGACTTAAACAGGCATCTAGAACTTGGTTCTCTACATTTTCAGACGTCATTCAAAAGGCTGGCTATCATCAATCCAAAGCCGATTACTCTTTATTCACCAAGGTCCAAGGTAGCTCATTCACTGCTATTCTTATCTATGTTGATGACATACTCATTACAGGAAATGATATTCAAGAGATGGAGCGTCTCAAAGCATTCCTCCTCAAACGCTTCCGCATCAAGGACCTTGGAAATTTGAAGTATTTTTTGGGCATTGAGTTTGCACGCTCGAAGAAGGGTATCTTTATGTCACAAAGAAAATATGCACTTGATATTTTACAAGATTCAGGGTTTCTTGGTGCTCGACCAGATACTTTTCCAATGGAACAAAACTTGACACTCACTCCCACAGATGGAGCATTATTGAAAGATCCAACCAAATACAGGAGGTTGGTTGGTAGACTGGTTTATCTCACTGTCAGCAGACCAGATATTGTTTATCCTGTTCGTACTCTCAGTCAATTCATGCACGAGCCACGAAAACCACATTGGGATGCAGCAATGCGAATCCTTAGATATATTAAAGGCACTCCTGGTCAAGGCTTGTTGTTCCCTGCCAACAACAACCTTAACTTAAGAGCCTTTTGTGATTCAGACTGGGGAAGATGTCGTGCAACAAGAAGATCAGTTACAGGATATTGTGTTTTTCTTGGAAATTCATTAGTCTCATGGAAGTCTAAGAAACAGACTAATGTATCCAGATCATCAGCTGAAGCAGAGTATCGTGCTATGGCAAATGCTTGCCTAGAGATAACTTGGTTGCGCTACATATTACAAGATTTACGAGTTCCTCAGAAATCTCCTGCTTCATTGTTTTGTGATAACCAGGCAGCCTTGTACATTGCAGCGAATCCTGTTTTCCATGAACGTACCAAACATATTGAGATAGATTGTCATATCGTTCGGGAAAAATTACAGGCAGGTATGATTCGTCCCTCTTATGTGCCTACATATTTTCAGCTAGCAGATATATTCACAAAGGCCTTAGGAAAGGAACAATTTGAGAAGCTGCGAGACAAGTTGGGTGTTCATAATCTTCACTCTCCAACTTGAGGGGGAGTATTAAGAATATCTTTGTAATTACTATAGTATATTTGCTTGTCTAGAGTAGGAAAGGAAAAGGTCAACTCCACCTATTGTGGACCACGGCCCTATGGACTAAGACCTAGGGTTGATTTGTGTAATTGTGTCAGTATATAAGTTGTACTATTCTACCCGTGTAAATCATCAATGAGAATTCAGCCAATTCAACAACTATTGAGCAATACTGTTTCCACAGCTTTCTTAAGTGTAATGGTCAGGAAGCACAGATTGGCCAATTTGGTTGGTGGGTTCACGTGCATCTGGTCCAAATGTCCCAACTTTATATGTCTGCCAATAATACATGGAAAAAAATGACAGCAGAAATACAATTTTAAGTTTTCTCAACCAAAAAAAAAAAATACTACAATATGAAGGAACAACGAACGAATACCAGGTTCAATGGTGCTTCCCGCCAACAAAGATATTTTTGTTTACCTTTGGGACACGATATCCGAGGACGGGAAGTGGTCTTCCCGATTTTCACGGAGTCCCTGGATTGCAAAATTCAAATTTGCACGACTCCTCATCAGTTAAAAATGACAGTTCCAATCCCTGCTATAAATACCCTTCTAGATATTTCTCTGATCTCCAGCAAACCAATCGAATTTCTGCTGCTGGACGCTCTTCAAATTGGGTTTAGTGTAGTTTTTTGTGGACTTTTTCCGACGGGGATAGGAGGGTCAGAGCAAAGATGACGGTTGGGGCAGGGATTTGTGTTGAAAATGGGAACTTGATGGTGTTGGGGAACAAAGTGCTGTCGGATGTCCATAACAACGTTGTTGTCACTCCGGCCTCCGGCGGCGCAGTGGCCAATGGGGCTTTCGTTGGGGTCCAATCTGATCAGAGTGGCAGCCGCAGGGTCTTCCCAATTGGCAAACTTGAGTAAGTTTTCATCTTCATTTTCACTTCTTTACTTGTGATCTACTGGAAGCTAGCTTGCCTAATCCTTCGATCCCTCAATAAATAAAGTTGTAATTTGTTTTCAAGTTGGAAAGTTTCATATTTTAAATTTTCGGATTGACTTGTTATGTAAATTGGTATTGTTGTGATCTTCTATATGTTACGTTGGTAATCCAATGACTCTGCTTGTGTGTAGTTTAGCTCGCCTAGAGATCTCCTTGTTGTCATCTTTAAAAATAAAGTTGTGATTTTTCATGTGGAAAGTATTACATTTTGGATTGCTAATTGATTTTGTATTGGTGGTCATTGTGAATGAATTTGGTTTGCAGGGGACTGAGGTTTATGTGTGTTTTTCGGTTTAAATTGTGGTGGATGACACAGAGGATGGGCAACAGTGGCCAAGATGTGCCCTTTGAGACTCAATTTTTGATTGTCGAAACAAACAATGGTGAAGAAAACAAGGATCAGTCTGCAGTTTACACAGTTTTCTTGCCAATTCTAGAGGGGGACTTCAGGGCTGCTCTTCAAGGGAATGAACTGAATGAGATTGAAATCTGCCTAGAAAGTGGTATGTTAAAGATTTTGAAAGTTTATAAAGCACTAATTTAATTTGCCTTGTGGCTTTGTTGTCTTGGGAGTACTGTTTGGTTGGTTCTGAGATCAAACAAATTTCTTGGTATTGCAGGAGATCCTGCTGTTGATGGATTTGAGGGCAGTCATTTGGTTTTTGTTGGAGCCGGATCCAACCCGTTTGAGGTTATCACAGATTCGGTTAAGTAAGTTCAAACTGTTAGAATTCATTGATTGATTATGTTCATATTCTTAAATTCTCAGTTCAGTTCTTGTATAAATCTGTTTTCTTACTTAGTCGTATTTGTAATTGCATTCACAGGACTGTAGAGAAACATTTACAGACGTTTTCTCACCGTGAGAGAAAGAAGGTAATTGGATTTTACTTCACTTCTTTACATATTGGATTGAATTTCTGTCACTTTTACCCCACAAAAAGTGAAATTGAACTACTTTTATCATTTCTAATCCCCTTATGCATTATGTTTCAGATGCCAGACATGTTGAACTGGTTTGGCTGGTGCACATGGGATGCTTTCTACACTGATGTCACTTCAGAAGGCCTCAAACAGGGGTTGCAGAGGTACTGGTTTTCTGATTTTCGGCAGTGTCGCGTATGTGTAGTATTAGAATTACGAAGAAAGTAACAAGAGTTTTTGTTGTTTGGCAGCCTGGAAAATGGTGGAGTTCCTCCAAAGTTTGTTATTATTGATGATGGATGGCAATCTGTTGCCATGGATTCCACTGGTGTTGAATATCGAGCTGACAACGCAGCGAAGTGAGCATTCAATCAAGACTACTCGTTTCAGTTATTCCACTTTCTGTTTAACTGGCTTACAATAAGTAATTGTTTCGTTCCTTTATTGTCTTACAGCTTTGCAAATCGGTTAACAAATATAAAAGAGAACCACAAGTTTCAGAAAGATGCTAAGGAGGGTCAGAGAATAGAGGATCCAGCTTTGGGCCTTCGCCACATTGTTACTGAGATTAAAGAAAAGCACGATTTGAAGTACGTCTTTGTTGTTGAACTTATCGTGTTTGAATTGTTACAATCATTTAGTCAATCAGGAATTGATTTCGCTTGTTATTCGAATTTGCAGGTATGCTTATGTGTGGCATGCTATAACCGGGTATTGGGGTGGTGTCAGACCTGGTGCTACTGGAATGGAACACTACGATTCAAAGCTGTCTTACCCTATTTCATCTCCCGGGGTTAAGTCCAACGAGCATTGTGATGCCCTGGACAGTATCACGAAAAATGGGCTTGGCCTTGTGAATCCTGAGAAAGTTTTTAACTTTTACGATGAGCTCCATTCTTACCTTGCAACAGCTGGTATTGATGGAGTGAAAGTTGATGTTCAGAATATTCTTGAAACTCTTGGGGCAGGCCATGGTGGAAGGGTAAAACTTGCAAGAAAATATCATCAAGCATTAGAATCGTCTGTTGCAAGAAACTTTCCTGACAATGGAATCATCTCTTGTATGAGTCACAACACAGATGGTTTATACAGGTAAAAAGAAATTGCTTTTACATTGTTATAACACTAAGTTACTAAGTCATCTACTGTCAATTCTCAGTACTGTCTTTGATTACCTTTGAGTTTTTCAGTGTGAAGCGGACAGCTGTTATAAGAGCATCAGATGATTTCTGGCCTAGAGATCCAGCATCACACACAATTCACATTGCGTCAGTTGCTTACAACACTGTTTTTCTCGGGGAATTTATGCAGCCGGATTGGGACATGTTTCATGTAAGTAGCAAGCAAAGTCTGATTGATATTAGCTTGAAGCTCAAGCGCTTGTTCTCTTGATTGTTCCTATAGTTTTCGGAATCTTATTTTGGAATTTTTCTGTGTGTTAGAGCTTGCATCCAATGGCTGAATATCATGGAGCTGCTCGTGCAGTGGGAGGATGCGCAATTTACGTTAGGTATGCCCTTTCGTTGTGATCATACCTCAGTTTCTGATACGAAAATAGATCAACCAGACAAAAACTTCTAATACTAAGTGGTATCTTTATCTATATGTAATGCAGCGACAAGCCTGGACAGCATGACTTCAATCTTCTGAGGAAGCTTGTCCTTCCTGATGGCTCTATCTTGAGGGGCAAACTCCCTGGAAGACCAACAAGGGATTGCTTGTTTTCTGATCCTGCACGAGACGGAAAAAGGTACTTAAAAACAGGATTTTTGTTTACTAATTCTTGTTATTCAAATAATGTGTGATCTATCTAATCCAAAACTTGGTCTAATTGTGCAGTCTTTTGAAAATATGGAATTTGAATGATTGTACTGGAGTTGTGGGGGTCTTCAATTGCCAGGGAGCTGGTTGGTGCAAAGTTGGAAAGACAAACCTCATCCACGATCTAGAGCCAGGCACAACCACTGGTGTTATTAGGGCTAAAGATGTCGATTACCTGCCCAAGGTTGCAGATGATAAATGGTCTGGGGATGCTGTCACATTTTCTCATCTTGCTGGTATGTTTAGCATATGATTTGGCACTAGTTGACCATACTATATAGACTTTAATTGACTAATAGAATTCATCAATGTACATTGCAGGGGAGCTGACTTATCTTCCCAAGGATGCATCAATGCCGATATCATTGAAATCCCGAGAATACGAAGTGTTCACAGTGGTTCCTGTCAAGGAGTTGTGCACTGGTGTGAAATTTGCTCCCATAGGCCTAATCAAGATGTTCAATTCTGGGGGAGCTATAAAAGAATGTGAATCTAGCACAAGTACTGCAACAGTTGTCGTGAAAGTTCGCGGATGTGGCCTATTTGGAGCCTATGCATCAGCGCAACCGAAGAAGATAACAGTTGATTCTTCCGAATCGGAGTTCGAATATCAAGACGAATCTGGTTTACTCACCATTTGTTTGGGAGTGCCAAAGAAAGAACTGCACCTCTGGAACATTTCCATTGAGTTTTAAGTTTTGAACTTTATGAATAGCTGTTGCAGTGTCGAGTGTAGAAGGAATGCTGTTGTCTTTGATTTAAATTGGTAGGGAAATGCAGACTGCCATTAATGTCTGCAATTGGATGGCGTTGTTGTATTGTAATGATTTACCAAATCTAATGGTTTTTTAGTTAAAGGGGCCCTAATGAAATTATATAAGACTATGGTCCAACTTTAAGTTGAACAATGTGCTTGGTGTATAGCAGAAAATACTGGAGTTGCATAAAATACTTGGTAGTTCAAATCTTTGAACCATAGGTTTCATCAAAATGAATAGAGTTCCAACAATTGTAGTAATTTCAGAAACAGAGGTCGCAATTTGATCCAAGGAAAAAACAGAGGAGGCCGGGTTTGCTAATGGAAATTAACAAAGAACTGCCTAGCCTCGAACTCTAGATTTGTGATTCAAAGGGAGCATAAAAGTGACTGAAAGTTTAGTCCTGTTATATCAAATTGGGTGGACAGCCTGACCTGATTCCATATAACCCCAAACCCGCCCAATGGTCGGCTAGCAAATGTGCTCCAATAGATCAAGTTAAAACAATAAATTTACTAATAACGAGAAACCATAGAGTAGTAACATAGTAGACGGCTCAAATTTAAGGATAAAGCTTGCCTACTCTATTAGAGTAGGAGTTCCTACTCTAATTTTTAATTTTTTTTTCATCTTACGATGTTACACCATGATTGAAACCATTCATTTTATAATTTATCTAGTAAAGCATTTCCTCAAAAAATCAATAAAATCGGAGATCATTTAATTATCTAACCGCGTAAAACAATTGAATGGTACAATTACATGACCAAACGAGCCGTGTATATATTTTGGTATAGTTAAATAACCAAACGATCTCCGATTTGATTGTTTTTTTTAAGAAATTATTTTGGATAATTTATAAATGAACAATTCCGATCATAGTACAACATTGTAAAATTGGGGAAATCAAATAAATAGAGAGTATTTATTTAGAGTAAGATGTCCTAATCTATTTAGAGTAAGCAAGTTTTATCCCAAATTTAATGTTATAATGTGAATGGTAGATACAACATAATACCAATAGATATACATTCATATTATATAACACGTTGCTAAAATTATGTATAGAGAAATGTGTGTGCCTAAACTTGAGTAAGGAGATCAGTCAAGAGGATAAGGTCAACAGAAGAGAGCCATGCAGAACTAGCTACGTGCCACATCTTCTGTCACCACGTGTCAAACAGAGCCTCTCGACGGCTGCCACATACGATGGGCAGAAAGACACACACTTGACCTCCAAGGCTCCCTACATAAACCAACTTTTCGGAGCTCAATTTGTACTACAAAAGAAGAAATTGCAGATAAACATAGCTACTAGAGAATTAAGCAGAGATGCAGGATCAGCATGGACAGCAACAGGTCTCGGGTCCCAAGACGGCGGTTGCGGCGGTCGGCGGCTTAGCAATTGGGGCGTCACTCGTGGGGTTGATGGGGTTCAGTTTCTTGGCATCGGTGACGCTGCTGGTAGTGAGCTCACCGCTTCTGCTGATCTTCAGCCCCCTGCTGTTGTTTGCCGGGTTTGTGTTTGCGGCGGCTTTGGCCGGGTTTGCGGTGGCTACGGCGATGGCTCTCATCGGGTTGACGACTTTGGGGTGGATTTTTGAGGAGATTGGAGGCAGCAGGCTGTTGGGATTTGGCGGCGGCGGTGGCGGAAGTGGTAGAGGGTTTGAGAGGTTGAAGGAAAAAGGAAAAGATTGGGCAGGGTATTTGCAGCATGGAAATGAACTCAGTAGTAGAGGCTGAGGAAAACAACTTTGTATCATTCTAAGCTATGGTGACAATTTGAAACTTACATAAAAGTGTTTAATGTTCTTGTAAAAAGTCAGGATCTATGTGTTGCATCAAACTAGTGTTTTGACTAAACCACTGTACAATAAACTGGTAATGCTTGATATCATTTCTGATTTACTGTTTCAAGAAGTTGCTTAAACTGAAATTTGAAACTTATAAGGTTTATGTTCATGTAACAAAGTGATGATGATCTAAGTGTTGCATCAATTAATTTCAGTTTTAAGCCACCAGAAGCCTCTAATAGATATCCGTGCTTAGTTTATATGTAATTTGGTTCGAAAAACGGCCTGTATTTAATTTGATTCTAAACTTGTTTTCCATGTAATTTTTCAAAGAAGCACTAGCTGTTACAAGTTTCAAAATATAAGACATAAAAGATGTCCTTTCAAATCTCTCTTATTTTGACTTTGACCACAACGCACGTGCAAAATTCTATTTGGGGAGATCTCCTATTACTATTTGGGCGTCATCTTTCCTTTTTTTTGTTTCCCTTGGTCACGCGGTTTATTCCTACTTTCTGTTCTTTCCTACTTGCTTAGGGTTATTTGTAACTAGTATAAAACAAAAATCTTAAGCACTTACTTTTTCACAATTCAAACCCTTGATACACAAAGGCAAAAGAAAATCATGCAGAGAAGAACAGGTACGAAGGCTCGTCGTCGTGGAGAGCAGGTTGCCTCATGCGCCGAGCTGGCGGTGGAGGAGGTGGTCGGCAGCTTAGCCATCGGAGCCATCGGAGTGGCGCTCCTGTGGTTGATATGGTGGTCGATCAGTAATTTCCCATTACTGAGCACAGTTGTAATTGTGGGCTTACTACTGTTGATCTTCGTGTTTGCGATGGTGGCTTTGGTCGTGGTTGCTGTCGTTACGGCGCCTTTGTGGTGGATTTACCTGGCTGCATTATGTTTAGAATCTTAACTCGATTAACGGGAATCCCCGCAATGCTGGCCTGATTGGACCGGGATGGGATTGCTATCCTAGGCCCGTCCCCAGCGGGACCCCCAAAAAAAAATACAGGTTGTTGTAGGAATCTTTATTAGGGTATAATTGTGTAAACTAGAAGTAGGAAACCCTGATGGACTTTGTATTAGCTAAAGCCCATTCCTATTGGGATTGGTGGAAACCCTAGCTTGTTTCTCTATAAATAAAGGCACTACGAAGGAGGACAAACACACCTCTCTTCTATTCATCTATTCTATTCTCTCTTACTAACGATTCTCGTCTCTAAGGCTTAGCAATTCATTATTACTGCAACACGTTATCAGGACGAAAGTTCTACTGCTGCGCGTTTGGAGATTGACGAATCCCCGTTCGAGGGAGATCACGAAATTAACCGTTCATCCAACCGAATCCAATCACCAAGTAAATATGATTTTATCTTTTGAATTTTGTGATTTGATGAGTTGATTATGTATTGCAAATTATCAAGTTGGATATGGTTGAAATAATATGTTGAAACAAAGAAGGAAAATCGGATTAGGGTTTCTCAACAAGGTTCGGCAGCTCCTGCCGAACGCGCGGCAGCGCCCAAACAAACGTTCGGACGCCGCCCCCGAACGACACGCGAGCTCGCCCAGGAAGCCGCGAGCTTCGTCGTTCGCGATCGCCGTTTTCCGACGCCTGGGGCCATCGATGACGACCTGCGGTCGTCACCGCGAGCCATAGGCCGTCCCTGAAGGACCGCCGAGCGCCGTCATCGCCGATACCCGAGAACCCAGGAGGTTCCATTCGGGTTTGATCGCGAAACCGCGACAGCCGCCGCAGACACCCCGATTCAGATGCCCGATCGATCCCGGAGCCGGAGCTCGGATCGATGGCGCGTCCTCTGTGACGCCGTTGCCTCGATCCCTCACCGGAGTCCGCCGCCGTTTCGACGGATTCCCCGATCTCACCGATCGGGTTTCGCTTTGGATCCGTTCCTACGCCGCCACAGTGGGCCCTGCAGGCCTCCCAGTGCGCGACGGAGTCGCAGCGTCGAGCCCATCACGCTCCGCCACTCCTCGTCGCCGGAACCAGCATCGAACGATGTCGGAATCGATGAATTCCGTTCGGCTTTCCCCACAGGTCAGACCGGCCGGGCCAGACCCGGGTCAGACCGAACCGGTCCGTGAACCGTGGGCCCAAACCCATTGGGCCTGACCTCCAATCGGATCTGGGCTTTCGCAGCCACCAGATCTGTGCCTTTGCTGCCCTTCTTTTCTTTGTCCAGCAATGGGCTTCTAATAGCCCTGGGTCCAGCAGACCCATATTTTGATATCCAGTGGGCCTGAGGCCCATATGCTCAGTAAGCATATCAAAACGGATCCCGAAGATCCTAGACCATTAGTTGTTTATGTTTTTGTTGAAATATTTGTATATATATGTGTGTGTATATATGTGTGTGCATGCAGGATTACATGAACCCGAAGTTCATTAGGAAAACCTCGAACCCGAAGTTTCGAGTGTATGTGAAATATGAAACCTGAAGTTTTTAGATTCCTAAAAATGTAATCATACGAATCATAACCCGAAGTTATGAGCTATAACCTGAAGTTATACGCTATAGTAAAACATAACATGTTGTAAGCCGAAGTTAGCATGTTATATCCGAGTTATGTTATAGAACCTGAAGTTCTTGAATGTTACCTTTCGTAGATGCTTTTACCTGAAGTTAATAAGCACTACCAACATACTCGATCCTGCATGTCCACATATTGTTTGTTTATTTGTTCCCTTGCATTTCCTTTCGTATGTTTGTATTCGTTTGAAATTGCAGGTACAATTGAACCTGAAGTTCATATTAAGTCTCGACCCGAAGTTTCGAGCGTGGACTATCATAGAAACCTGAAGTTTCGAACCTGAAGTTCCTAAAACATCACCACACAAAGTCATAACACAAAGTTATGCGCTATAACTTGATGTTATATGCTATGAGCCTACGACTCAATGTTACATGTTATAAAACCTGAAGTTTGCATGTTACAACCTGAAACCATGTCATAGAACTTGAAGTTCTTAAGTTGTTGAATGTAGATTTTGTCTAAAGCTCTACTAACACAACGTGTTCCCTCCTTACCCGAAGTAAGGACGCTAGAAGCACATATTGATCACCCGAAGATGATCTATGTACTTGCTTGAAGCAAGACATGACTGGCAAAACTTATACTCTCATGACTTGAAGTCTATGATTGAGTATAGTTCTAAAGTTTATGGAATCTGATCTTTCCGTTAGCTTTACGAGGAAGACTTGACCAAGAATGATCTCCTGCAGAAGATCTTGCCTCTAATGTGCTCCTATAGTAGCAATATAGAGAGCAAAAAGGTTACCAAGTCCTTAGATCTGGTTACTACTTTGTTGTTTGTTGAAAAGAACAACATACTTGTATCCACTCGCTCAAAACGCTCCCTTTGCCTGAAGCAAATGCTAAGCGATTTCTGAAGCTCAAACCGCTATCCTTTGGCACATGTCTGACCGGCTGGGCTGACCCGGGTTAGACCAAATGCCCTCCCACCATTAGGGGGAGATAAGATCATTCCTGAAGAATGAATAATGGCGTGAGTGGACATTAGGGAAAGGCTCATCCTACCCTAAACCATGATTAGCCAATCATATGCTATCACTATTGTGGTACAACCATTGATTGCGCACGTTGCGTGCCCCCATCAATGTCGTTGATGAGTACCCTTTTGATAGGCAACCAATGAGACATGGAATGGCTCCGTTTAGCCGAAACAACTTGAGAGTACTGATTCTCGTTAGAATCTAAATCCAAGTTTTGGTGTTTGTTTTAGTATGTGAACATCGTTATCGAATATCAATTAATTGAATCAATTGGAACTTGCAGTTTCCTAAATTATGTGACCGATTTCAATTAATTTATGTTACGGTATGCTTAGTGGGAAGTTAGTTGTCTGGCAGACTGTGCAATCACATATGCACATTATTCTCCCTGAATGGAGATACTCCCTGGATGGAGATATATTCCCGGAATGGATATATATTTCTAACTTCATACCTAAACGAAGACCTAAATAGGCCTTACACTCACATGGTTCCCGAAGAACGTTACTGAGTCTTAAGGATATTCGAATGAACGATTACCACACTGAAACCTCTGAAGAGAATGGAAAGGACTATCTTTGCATTAAATCTTTCCTATACGTCAGAAAGCGTATATTCGAAAAGTTAGAGCGCCTACCTAATGGATTGTATCGCACAACCATTTGCTCTATGGAAGCACATCTTGTGGCCGGCCTGAAGTCCGCCGAAATTGATGCTTCCTCGCTTTGGCATGACCGTTTGGGACACCCAGGTCACGACATGATGACCCGGATTCTGGAAGAATCACGCGGACATCTCCTAATGTCGAATAAGGTCCAGAACATTAAGACTTTATGCCAAGCATGATCGTGGGAATACTCGACCATCCCCTGCAAAGATACTTTATGCACTCCTTCTTTTCTTCAGCGGATTCAAGGGAATATTTGTGGACAATTCCAACCAATACACGGACCATATAAAGATTTCATGGTTTTGGTTGATGTACCGATTCGTTGGTCACACGTCTTTTGTCCACACGAAACGCTGCATTTGCTAAACTCTTGACCCTGATTGAGGGCTCACCACCCCAGTTATCCGTTGTAGCCTGGAAGACTGGATAACGCCAAAGAGTTTATATCGAAGTCTTTCGATGATTATTGCAGTCCCTTAGGATTGAGATTGAACATGCAGTTCCCTATGTTCATACTCCAAATGGTCTCGCAGAAACACAAGTCAGACTGGCCGGGCAGGCCTGGGTCCGACCATTTCTGCGTGGGACTATGCAATTCTGCACGCAGCTATATTGGTCCGTCTGAGGCCCATCTCCACCCACTCTTGTTAAGCGTTACAGTTAGATACTGGGTACGAGCATGATTCACCGTACTTACGCAATTTTGGGTGTGCAGTTTTATGTGCCAGTTGCGCCGCCGCAACTTACCAATATGGGTCCTCAATTGGGAATGGATTCCCATCTATTATGAGCTTTTACGAGCCATTGACAGGCGATCTCTTTCTCGCAACATTTGCGAATAGTCACTTTGATGAGACAGTCTTCTCGCCATTAGGGGGAGGAAAGAACGTCAACGTTCCTGAAGAACGGCTTGAATTGACGTGGACTAACCCACTCTGTCTCGTCCTGATCCCTGGAAACAAGTGACGAGATCACATATACCAGCTGCAAACAAGCCTGCAATGAAGACATCCCTGTAGGGCACAAAGTCATCCCCGAAGGATGCAACGTCCCGTATGACGTTCCGTTCCTGATGAACGAAGTACATCGGCGGCTAGCCAATCCTCTGCCTTCGGCCAGAAGCGAGGCAGATTCGGTTCGAAGGATTCACTCCCCGGAAGAGGAGAACTATGGCACAATCGAATCCTATCGCCATCTCAATCGATCCCAACTCATGAATTGCGCAGGATTATGGAAGTGTCCTGGGAGACGTCCCAGGGTGATACCCCAAATCCAAAACTCCCGAGAACCAGAAGATCTCGGTCCGGATGAGGTTATGGAATCGAAATGAGATTATCATCGATGATATCTTTGCTTAAAGCAGTGGCCACTGAATCACAAAGTGCGACGATATCGAACCGTGTTCCGTTGATGAAGCACAACGTTGAACTGATTGGTCAAATGGAAAGAAATAGTGCATGTTGAATTATGTTCCTTAGTAAAGCGAAAAGTGTTTGGACCTGCAGTTCCCACACTTCCCAATGTGAACCCTGTTGGTTACATGTGGCGTTCGTAAGGAAGCGTAATGAGAAGAATGAAACAGTGCAATGTAATGCATGCCTTCTGGTGAAAGGCTTCTCTCATTCGCCCTTACATTGATTACAAGGAAATATATTCCCATGCAAAGGACGTTACACGTTCCACTACCTTATCAGTTTGGTAGTTTCTCAAAGAACTGAATATGCAGCTCATGAATGTGGTTACTACATATCTCTATTGGGATCTTGAGATATACATGGAAGTTCCTGAAGAACTTGAGATAACTCGATGCTACCTCGGCCTGAAGCTCGAGCATCGAATTGATAGCATCATCGTGCATCAATCGAATTACATCCAGAAGATGTTGCGTCGCTTCATTGGAGATAAAGCGATGCCTTCGAGTACACCCATGGTTGTCCGTTCGCTAGATGCCTAGCGTGATCCATATCGTACTATGGAGGATGATGAGCCGATATTGGAGCCCGAAGTCTCATATCGAGGTACAGTTGGCGTTTATTGTACGTAGCTCAATGCACTAGGCCGGACATCTCATTTGTTGTGAATGCGTTAGCTTGGTTAAGCAATGCATCTACACGCTACCACTGAATTGGTACTAAAGACATGTTTCGCTACCCATAAAGGTACTGTGAATATGGGATCATCTATCCCTACGCATCCCATGATGGATTACCTCTCTTAGATCCACGAAGTGATGCTTGCCTTGTTAGTTATGCTGACGCCGGTTACTTATCAAACCCGCACAAGGCACGTTCCCAAGTTGGTTATGTCTTTACCATAAGGAACACCGCAATATCTTGGAGGTCTATGGAATAGACTCTTGTTGCCACCTCTTCAATCCACGCAGAGCTCATCGCTTTACATGAGGCCACGCGTGAAGGTATTTGGCTACGATGCGTTATCGAGCACATACGGCATACTTGTGTTTTGTCTTCTATTATTGGAGTCTCCATGATTCTCCATATAGACAATTCCGCTTGTATTGACCATTGAAGAAGGGATTTATCAAAGGCGACAATACTAAGCATATTGCCCTGAATTTCTACTTCATACATCAGCAAAAGCATCAGAAGTTTGAAGTCAAGCAGATTTGTTCCCGAAGACAACCTTGCGGATATCTTCACCAAATCTTTATCGAAGTCTACCTTTCCAGAAGCTTCTTCGAGGTATTGGATTGCGTTTACTATTTGATTTACAACGTTTGTAGTCTTCAGGGGGAGCATTGTCGAATTCAGGGGGAGTATCCCGAAGTATACTCACTTGACCTTAATGTACTCTTTTTCCCCTTAGCACAGGACAACTTTTTCCCACTGGGTTTTGTTGCCTGGCAAGGTTTTTAACGAGGCACCCACATCGGGTTGGTCATACCTCTGTACGCTTTTAGTGTCGACAAATGCATGCTCATTTTTTCCCCTTCGCCTTTGGTTTTTTCCCATTGGGTTTTCCTTTGGCAAGGTTTTAGTGTTAGCATTCTTCCCATGGATTCCCCGTTGACTCATGTTCCTCCGAGTGCCTGCCGCGACGACTTCATCAACCGCCTACGCTATTTGTCCGAAGATCTGATGCGCCTACTTCTTGAGTTCTCCACACTCAAGGGGGAGTGTTGTAGGAATCTTTATTAGGGTATGATTGTGTAAACTAGAAGTAGGAAACCCTGATGGACTTTGTATTAGCTAAAGCCCATTCCTATTGGGATTGGTGGAAACCCTAGCTTGTTTCTCTATAAATAAAGGCACTACGAAGGAGGACAAACACACCTCTCTTCTATTCATCTATTCTATTCTCTCTTACTAACGATTCTCTGTCTCTAAGGCTTAGCAATTCATTATTACTGCAACATAGGTATAATTGTCAAATTTTTCTGCGTCCATTTCTTAGTTGCCAAGTTAAGTTTAATATGATTGGATGATTTTTTTTAGTGTGACTATGTCATGATTTTTTTTTTTCAAAAACTAAAGAAAAAAAAAAAAAAAAAAAAAAAAAAAATCCAAACCCACACACACACCAGAAAAAAAAAAAAAAAAAAAAAAGAAAGAGAAAAAACCCCCCCCCGCGCCCCCCCGATACCCGACATGATGCAGTATTAGAAGAAAAATAAAAAAAAAAACTAAAACAAAAAAAAAAAAAAAATAATAAAAAATAAAAAATACACTAAAAACTATCCTCAAACTTCCCCCCTCCTCTCTCTTGGTGATATTTGTGGTTATGAGACTTTGAACCTAGGAGATGTAACTCATTAGTTTCAAATTAGAAGTTCTCTGCACATATTGCTCTTAATCAATTGAATAACACGTCAAAGATTCCAAAATCAATTGCAATTCTCTCGCACGGTCCACACCAATTAATGTGCGTGAACTCGAGTTTCTTTGTAAGCAATCGGTGAAGAAGGTTCTCAGTCAATTTGTTAAAATGAAAAAGTTTAAAAAAATTAAACTTCTCAAAATAGGTTTACTGAAACAAGTGAACTTTCGATTGCATATTGACGCTGGAAAACAATACGGATAATTAAAAAACATGAAAAAGTTTGATCGGAGAAGAGAGATAACGGAATCATGTTAGGAATGTTGCCAAGATCCGGTTATATGTGCGGCTTTGAAAACGAAGGCTAAGCTTACAAATTCATTCGTATTGGTAATTATCTCTTATTTTGACTTTGACCATAATGTGCAACTTTTCTATTGATCATGTTTCATCTTTCCCTTTCTGTTTCCTTTGATAGATCATTGCTAGGATAGCAATTGGGATTTCTAAGGGAACTAGAGATCACACGGTACACATTCCTAGTTGGTTAAAGTGACTTGGGAGCATCCGCGAGCTAGCATGTCAATTTGCTCTTTTTTTAGGAGAGGACTATTATGTACACCCGATTTTCTTCTTTGGACACCTAAGTTTATTTGTACATCCATCTTATTTTTTGAACAACTTTGAACACCCAAATTTGATTAAATGTTTTCACATATAGCCTTCATTTAGTTTATTAAACAAATTTTCTAGAGCACCCTTCAATTTTTCTTTGCAGAGGTGGAATTTTATTTTTTTATAAACCTAAATGGGTGTCCATGACTTTATATAAGATGTATAAGAAATTAAATCATAGATGTAATTTCCCATAAGGGTATAAATGTAATTATATGTTATAAAAAGTTTTGGGTGTCCGTATAGAGTTTTTATAAAAAAATATACAAAAATTAACCCTAACTTTCAAAAATATCAGTTTTTTTAAAACTTTCAATTTTATACAAAACCTAACATAATTGGACTCAAATACCCTTAGACCCATTTGATCGTTGCTGCTATCACTGCCGCCCACCAGGATCTCCCGCAACTTTGTGGTCAACCCAAATCACCACTGGCTCTGGATTATCGAAAAGCCAATCAAATGGAGTTTGGAGTTTAGTTCTGTGAAACGTATTGGTGGATGCTTAGAGATTACCATATGAATTTTCCAAGATTATCTGGGTGGAATTCGTCCGGCAGCTCTATGGCTTTTGGCTCTTTCTTCTATGGTCTGGAAGAGGGATATATTGAGTGGGCCATTTTGATTTTCTTATTTCGTTGGGGTTGAGAATCTAGTGGCTAGGGTTGGGGGTTGATGTAATTGGAACATGAGGACCTGCTTTGCTGCTTGGTTTTGTTTTGAAAAGGCGGAGCATGCGTGAGTAAAGGGAGGGCGGCGCCGGCGGAGAATAAAAGCAGAGAGAGGAAGATGAATTGCATTTTGGGTTGATTTTTTATTTGTATTTTTTTTTTCTAAGTTAACAAAGTTAAAAAAAAGTCTAAAATCCAATTAAGTTGCATTTAATGAGTGTGTTAGATGTCAAACTATTAGTGAGAGGACATGGAGATACAGGCAAAATGGAGCAGTATCCGGAGAACAGTGGTGATTTGGGTTGTCCAAAAAGCTGCGGAAGATCATGGTGGGCGGTGGTGGTGGCAGCAACGACCAAATGGGTCTAAGGATATTTAAGTCCAATTAGGGTAGGTTTTGTATAAAATTGAAAGTTTTAGAAAAAACTGATATTTTTAAAAATGATAGTTAATTTTTGTATATTTTTGATAAAAACTCGTCCGTATAGGATTCCTACTTCTAGGCCACGTTTGGTTGATAGGAATAGTAGTCAGGAATGGGAATTATTTTGCAAATTTAGCCAGAAATCCTTATTGCACACTATTTTGAGCCCGGAATGGAAATAGAGAACCGGAATTTAAGAGGGCTGCTATGTACACCCGTTTTTCTTTTTTGGGCACTCTAAATTTTTTTTTTATAACATGTAATTACATTTGTATCCTTATGTGAAATTACATATAAGTATTTAATTTTTTTGTACACCCTATATAAAAGTTATAGACACCCAACGAGAGTTCTTTTGCAATCCCAACGAGAGTTGTGTGCCTTACATCTTAATTACCTCATGATGCTTTTGAGAATTAATTGTTCTTCTTTTGCTTTTGTGGCTATCTAGACTTATATAGTGGTGCTTCAATGGATACTGGTTGGAGTAGTGTTAGTTTAATTGCATTCGGAATGCAAGGTGTCTATCCACAAATCAAAAACTAAGAACTCAGACTAAGATTCCAGACCCTGAATATTCACAATCAGACATGAAAGGTTCTTGCCTTTGATCGACCTTATAAACTAGGAATTTTTCATCCCCTTCAAAGAGCTCCTTAAGAGTTTCGCTTCGCGATGTTCAACTATCATTCGAAGAACTTAATACTCCTGAAACTGTATAACTGGACTCACTCATTATTATTATTATTATTATTTTCTGAGAGTATGACTTCTTTAAGGATTTTTGTTGCAGACTGAGCCTGCAAAAGAGCCACAACATCCTTGGTCAACTAAACTACTATAAACACATTACTTCTTTGCCTTTTATATGTAAAGAAATTACCTGAGTGATGCATCCACAGAGTCCCATGCCTTCAAAAAACTGATGGAAGGTCAAGGCAGCCACAAGAGGAAAATATTTGTTTGATGCAACATAATGAAATCCCAATGATAACAGAATGCACAATAATTCACAAAAAGGATGCTCAAAGAAAATTTGTTCAATACACAAAGAGGGTATAAGTGGAAAATTTGAATCAAATTTGGGTGTTTAAAGTAGTTTTAAAAAAAGAAGATGGGTGTACAAAGAAACTAGGTGTCCAAAGTAAAAAAGCGGGTGTACATAGCAGCCCTCGGAATTAATTCCCCATGAGCGGTTGAATTAGATTACCTCTTAGAAACCGGTATTTTAATTCCTTTCATGATTGGAATGTTGAAATTACAGCATTTGTCCTTATCTTAGAGCAAAAAAAAAAGCTCCGAAAAAGGAAAAAATTATTTAATCGAAGAACCGTGCTATGGCTTTGCTTCCATCTGGATCTTGACTGCAGTCAAGTGAATATCCCAATTTGTTAAATGATAATTGACAAAATCCATCAAGAAGAGCAGATGAAGAAAAGTTTATGCAAATTTTACACCTCTGAACTCAAACGATAAACTTACACCGCCGACTCCGAATTTGCTATTTAATAACCATCAAGAAGCGGTGTGTTCCAATCTTGATTTTGACATGATCTAACCTCATGAATTTGCAGATTCACATGTATTCTTTTATTTATGTTGTACGCGGTGTCTGAAATTGAGAATGTTTATTTGATCCTAAAGCTTTACGCTCAGTAGTTTTTTAATCAATCTACAATTGACATGGATGTGGGAGGAGCTTTGATGGAGGTGAACATCGTGGAGAAAAAGAAGGAGATGACAGGGGTGATCTAATTTCCTTTTTAATGTTATTTAAAACAAAAAAGGGTAAAATAGGAATGCAAATTTTTTCCTAATCTTAATCCCAAGTTCTTCCAAACACTCAAATGAAACGGAAATAATTTTTCTATTCCATAATAACTACAGAAATGAGTTAAATTCTATTCCATTTCTAACATTCCGTGCAAACAAACAGGGTTTACACAATTACACCTAAATAGGGTTTCCTAGAACATGTGCTTTGTTCCTTTTTTTTCCCTAGTAAATGTATAATTAAAAAAGATAAAGGCATCAATGAAAATTACAAATTTAATCTTGAGTTTATTTACGTTGGCCCAAGTATCTCCTTATATATAGTGATGAATGTAAGCCTAACTTTTTCACAATTCAAACCACAAGGCAAAGAAACTTGAAGATAGAAAACAACTGTAGCGGAGCAGGGATGGTGGATAATTATGGACGGCTGGAGGTCTCAGGCACCATGGCGGTGATTGCGGCTGCGGTGGGCGCCTTAGCGATCGGGCCGGTGATTGGATACAAATATTTATTTTCATTGTTGGAACAGCTGTTTGGTGGTTTTTCGTTTGTCGGGGGGTTGATCGGGTTGGATACAAAATCCACCCTCCCAAAGTGATCGTTTTTGCCGGATTCAAGACTTTGGGAAGGTGGATTTTGCAGCTGACTGAAGGTGATATGCTGTTGAGAGTTCTGTATCTGAGTGTGAGTTTATTCTTGTTGATCAAGGAATTCCAAGGAAATTTATATAACTTTGTCTTCGGAGTTGCATCATGGTGGCCGGGCGGACTTAGAGGTTGATTAATGTTAATCCAGCTGAGGATTTAGAACTTTTTATTATACGTATCGTTTATGGCCCTTGTTAATCCAGTTCTTGTTGCATAATCTAATTCCTGTTGTAATTATGCCACCACAAGGCTCCATTCGTGCTTAATACTAATTGGTGATTCATGTTTTAATTAAGCAATTTGCTTATATCAAAATTTACCACTTAGTGGTGCACTCAATTTAGACCACTCAATTTGTTATAATCCAATAATTATGATAATGATCTTGAGATTTCGTCAAGAATAAATGCAAATCAAGAGACGGATGCAATCGAGAAAGAATTCTACGTCTTGACCGTCAAGAAAAATTAAGAAGATTGCAAGAGAATATCTTGGAAAGTCAAACTTAGGCAGTGTGTATTATATAACTAATCAGATAAGAAAAGCTACAAGCTGGATGTGGTCGGCGGCTAGCAGATCAAATATGGAGGCTCGTCATTATGGACTTGCCGTAACCTCGTGCGACAAGCTGGATGTGGTCGGCGGCTTAGCCATCGAGGTGGCGGCGCTCGTGTTGTTGATCAATAGTTTGCCATTGATGGTGACACTTGTGATACTGTACATCTTCACCCTTGTGTTAGTGTTTGTGGCGGTGGTAGTGGCGGTGGTCGTGTTTGCGGTGGTTACAGCGCCTTTGTGGTGGATGTACGTGGGCTTATCTTGCTTGCGAGAATCCTCCCAAGACCCAGTTTGATTGGGCCGGGATAAGGTGACTATTCCCACCCCCATCCCCAGCCAAATTCCCCAATTAATTGAAAATATGATGTGCAATATTCAATTTTTCTACCTCATTTTGTAATGCAATGTTTTTTTTTTTTGAGCCAAAGACATTGAAGATTCATTGATAATCAAGAGGCAAATACAAGAATTGACCAACATAATCCCCAACTAGGAGAGTTCAGCCAGTAAGATCTATACTAATTGAATACCATTAGAACAATGAGCAAAGAAAATAAAACGACTGAATCCCAGCTCATTTGAAGCCGATGCTAATCGAGATCTATGAAGACTTCAAAACCCAGTGTTAATGGACTCTGCATGGAGACAGATGGTAGCTCCAAGCTGAAAACAGAGAAACGCCCCCAGAGAAGTGGCAATTCCACAAGACTCCTCCCGACACCGATTGGCATCAAAGCATCCCCCTGTTTGAAACAGAATCCAACACCCAAAGAGTAGATCAAGTTAGCACAATCGACTCCATCTCCTAGGCAAGTCAGCATCCCAATCCTGAAACAAGTAAATTCCTTAAAGGCAATAAAATAAACTCCATCAGATCAGAAGAGATCTGAGGAAAGAGCAAGATTCACCAAGAAGAAATTAAAGATTAGCAAAGAGGACTAAGGGAGAAGAAGGAAACACAACAACCAAACACATCCGGTCAACAAAACCGGTGAAAGCCTAGCACAAAGCAAGGAAGAACAAAAACCTTGCACAAAGCAAGGTGAGACAAAACCTAACAAAAGCTAGGAGGAAAAGCTCTCTACAACATCACGGGGGAGAGAGTCGCCCAGATTATTCTTCCGAAAGTTGGATTCCAGGGGGAAAACCCCCTGAAATGGAAGGAGAGCAAAGTTTTGTTCTGGAGTTTCTAGAGAGTGGCGGAGAGTTCAAGAGAAAGCTTGTTTTGGTGGATGCTTTGTAATGCAAAGTTAGGTTCAATTTCTAAATTTAATGATGTGAATGGATGATTGTATTATCATTTACATGTTGTATTACATATTTAAATCTATGTTCTTTTGTTTTTCTTACACTATATCATGATTTTTTTTAAACTATTGTTGGAAAAACAATGTAGTTCGAGGCCCAAGTCCATTTGGGATTCGGAAACATTCCGCCCGCTTCATTATCATCTCTAGTTATGACTTAAGATCAAATTAAGGCTATAATTAAACTACTTGTGCATATAAATTAATACATATTGGCGATTGTTGTAATTAGTTCCAAGAACTACCTAATTTAATTTTTTTGCTAATAAAGTTCTTTGTTCTTCGTACAATGCTTGCTCTCCACATAGGTCGGTGGTCTGGTTTTTAGAATACTCATTAGTTACAAATTAAAAGTCTTTTGCGCATGTTACTCGTAAACAATTGAGCTATGAGTCCCAGGTCCCAAAATCAATTGCAATTCTTTCACAAGGTCCACACCAATTAATGGTGAGAACTCATTGAGTGAACTCGAGTCTCTCATAAACAATCGTCGAAGAAGATTCTTTGCCAACTTGATAGAAACATCTAACCTTAATTTTTTTTTTTTTTTTTTCTAATAGATTCAGCTTTAATATATGGTGGCAAATTGAGTGAAACTTAGCGGTTTTGCTGTAATAATTTTTTTTTTATATATATCTTTGAGAATGAACTTCGTGATTGATCAGATAATGTAATTTCAAAGCAGCAATCGGCTCTATTAGTTACAAGTTACAACTCTTTAAGTACCTAGGCTTGAGGTGCAAAGGCATCATAGTGTCACACCTATTCACGCCTAACGGAAATAACTGTAAGCATACACACGACACGTCGTTTGTCTAACATTCTGGATGTGGAGACTATTATGCAACGCGCTTGAGGAGACGGTGCGTTGACGTCACGACCAAAGTTGTGGTTTCACGAAACTGTCTTGTCTGGTGACTTGAAAGCCCAGCGCAAGCAAGATCCAATCTTTCCAGACAAAACCCCGAAAAACAAATAAAGAAATTAGGAACACAAAAAGATCAGAAATTTTGTGTTTCTTTTGATAATTGCAGCAAAGCATTATAAACAAAGTAAGTAATGCATTGATTCTATTCCTTTCTTTTTTTGAATTTTGAATTTTTCAATGCTTTTCTCTCTGTTCAGTCACTTTGTTGCAGGTGCTGAGATCGTTTGAAATTAGCGAGGTTAGGGTTATAGTGATTTAATTGGATTTCTGTTAAAACCCAGTTTAGATTTCGGATTTGGATTTCGACCCAGTTTCAGTTTCAGCGTTAATATGCAAAAGTTTGAATCTTTTCAATCCTTTATTGGAACACCAGTATTGGGGTTGATGATACAATTGCATCATATTTGGAACATAATTTAATGTCGGTATTGGGAGATTTGTAACCGTTCGTTGTGAGATATTGATAGTTTAGGAATGAAATTGTTTATATAAGTTAAAGCCTCAATTTTTGCCTTCCAATTCTTTTGCAGTATATCAAGCTCGGATCGAACATTTTGAACCATCCGCATCTATGAGAGATTCACGTTAAGAACTCGTCCATTGCGATTTTCATCACATGGATGAGTCGTCGTGCATTTAAGGAAGATGAACTATACTCCACTGGAAGTGAGTTTTATTTATTTTTCTTGCAGCCTTTAACCGTAGAATTTCATTGCGCTTATGCTTTAGTTTTTCTGGATAGCGTAGCTTAGACCAAATAATCTAATCAGTATTGGGAATAGTCTTTTAGTGATGGTTTTGAATGTTATGATGTTTCTTGTAATAGATGGAATCACTGGAAAACAGTTCGATACATGAGTTTGAGGATGAGAGCCTTTTTACTTCGGAGGCAGAGGCTCAAAAGACAGAGTCTGTTCAAGCAGTAGGCGGATGTTCATTTTCCGGAGGTTCACAAGTTAGTGGTGATAAACTGTGGAATATTGCTTGCAGAAGCATAAAGACTGTGGTTTTCTCAACTAAACTCAACTTGCTTATGCCCTTTGGGCCTTTAGCAATATTTGTTTACAAGTTAACTGGCCATAATGTGAGTTGCAACTTTCCCTTATCTGCTCATTGCCAGTCATTTCTCAATTATTTTTCTAATTTGTGCTTGTTAATTGCAGGGCTGGGTCTTTTTTTTGAGTTTATTAGGTATAACGCCTTTGGCTGAGCGCTTAGGTTATGCGACAGAGTAAGTAGTTCTCTTATCCCCCTTTTCCAACAATTTCTTGGCAGCTTGAATTCTTAAATAGCTGAATGAATTTTATTTCTCTCGTATAGGCAGCTGGCATTCTACACTGGAGCTACTGGTAAGGTTTTGGTTGTCCTTTTATTACTAATCGCTTACTTTCCACCGCTTCACCTTTTCCATTTATTCAATGAAATTGTTCCATATACTGGAGCTGGTATTCTAAATATGGTTTCATTCATATTGGATTGGGAGTTGAGTTTGCACAACATTGGTGAAAAAAGGAGAAAAATGAAAAAAGACAGCTTGCTGAAGATAATATAACATCATCTAAATCTGCAATAAATGTGGTACTGCAATTTTTACCTACACATATGTATTCTACCTTAACCTCTATACTTATGCCTGAATAATATGAGTTTTTGGCCATGCGTAATTTGTGTCCTAGTGTCTTGTTCATGTCTTATTTAAAATTATTGGCAGCAATTTTCACAGCTAGGTTATTTTATTGATATATCACATTGGAACTTGCAGTTGGGGGTCTGTTAAATGCTACTTTTGGAAATGCAACAGAACTGATTATATCAATTTATGCACTGAAACGTGGAATGTTGCGCGTGGTTCAGCAGTCGTTATTAGGCTCTATTCTGTCAAACATGTTGCTGGTGCTTGGATGTGCATTTTTCAGTGGTGGGCTTGTTTTTCACGAGAAGGAACAGATGTTTAACAAGGTAAATATATCAACTTGTTTTCCTTTCTTGAGAAATTCCAACTCCTTTTGGCTTTCTGTGTGAAGCTTATGTAAATTGGGCAGGCAACTGCTGTTGTGAACTCAGGGTTGCTGTTAATGGCAGTCATGGGCCTACTTTTCCCAGCTGTTTTGCACTCCACTCACACTGAGTTGCATTTTGGGAAGTCAGAGTTGGGACTTTCAAGATTTAGCAGTTGCATCATGCTCCTGGCATATGGCGCATATCTTTTCTTCCAATTGAAGAGTCAAAATCACCAATATGTTCCTCTAAATGAGGTTAGTTGAGGGGCTTTTGTATGTCTGTAAATAGTATATTTTCATAGTCATCATCATTGTTATAAATATGATCAGTGCCATAATATAGAGTTTTCAATCTTATTGTAAGTATCATTTACTCCATTCACTCATGGACCTAGTGATATATATGGTATCATCTCAGGAAGGGAACCAGAATGAGGATGACACGGATGATGATGAAGCTCCTGAGATATCTAAGTGGGAATCAATAATCTGGCTTTCAATAATGACTGCTTGGATCTCAATTCTATCAGAATATTTAGTGAATGCCATAGAGGTAAAGAGAATATTTCTTTTGGGTTTTGTAGGCTGCTACATCTTCATAACATTTCTTGCCCTCTTTATGATTTTCCTTGTGTGGTGATTTTACCTTTGTTGCTGGTCAAGGTGAGTGCTTGTTATGCTTTCCATGCAAGTATTGATTTGCAACTCCCAAAGATTACATGTGATGGAAGTATGGTGAAAGCTTTGTGTTGTGTTGCTATGTATGATTAATGTGGTTGGATTATTGATTTGCAGGGAGCATCTGTCACATGGAATATCCCAGTTTCATTTATCAGTGTAATTTTGCTCCCAATTGTGGGTAATGCTGCAGAGCATGCTAGTGCCATTATGTTTGCCATGAAGGACAAGCTTGTAAGTTAAAACCTGTTGGCATCTTCTTATTTGTTTTGTTACTTTTTGTTGTATTAACCATAAATTTGTGTGTAGGACATTTCCCTGGGAGTGGCAATAGGATCGTCGACGCAGATATCTATGTTTGGGGTGGGTACACAGTTAATGGTTTCAGAATGTCCATGTTATGTTTCGTAAACAAAATTCATGTCCTATGTTCTGTACTTTCAACACAAAGCTCTATTTCAAAAGTTTTATCACTCTTTCTTCTTACTTGTGTGGATGGTTGTGCAGGTGAATAATGATCTTTACTAGTCCTGCTTTTCTATTGGGATTATATAAGTGTCTAAAACTGTGTCTTGATTCATGCAGATTCCTTTTTGTGTAGTTGTTGGGTGGATTATGGGGCGCCCTATGGACTTGAACTTTCAACTTTTTGAGACAGCAACACTTTTTATAACTGTGTTAGTTGTAGCCTTTTTGCTACAGGTATGTCTTCGCATTCAGGAGATTAAGAACTGAAGCACTTATTCTTAGTTGTGCTAAAGAGCTATGTTGCATTCAGTGTTTCTTTCCATTTGATAAGTGTATATTTCAACCTTGTAACTACTTTGTTCATTGATCATGGTTTGCAGGATGGAACCTCTAATTACTTCAAAGGCTTGATGCTTATCTTTTGTTATCTGATAGTTGCTGCAAGTTTTTTTGTTCATGTAGATCCGCCCTCAGCAGGTCTGTTCTAAACTCAACTCATATGACTAGTGGAGACATCGCTAAGTTTTTGTTTTAAATTCATCAATAGTACAGATGCTGCAACCTGAAATTTTGTTTCTTGACATATTGCATGCAATCTTGCAGATGATGTCCCTTCGAAAACGTAGTCATGAAAGGTGCTGAAGATGGCCATAAACTGAAGCTTGAGTCTTTTGAGCACGACTACATACAGAATGAGATGTGATGATGGAGATGGTATTTAACTCAAGAAGTAGTCAACGGAGCTATTGATTCCTGGTGGGGATCTGCAAATGCTTTTGGTTATCATTATGTTGTATATATATACGAGCTTTCAACTGATTTTGTTTTTGGCCAACTTCTGCTTCTGTTCAATGAGTATTATCGGCCAGGTATCTTGCTGACTCAGCAATGCTGAGCTCTGGCTTGGATGTAAACCTTGAATAACATGAGGAGAGAGTGGTGCACCATGTATGTCACATAGAACAACATTTTTTTTTAGAGAAGAATAACGTATTCTTTCATCTTTCTTTTGTGATAAAACAAATTATTCTGGAATACATATTGCACAGTTGATTATCTTTCTTGCCTCCTAGGCTTCCTTGCACGATTTCAAACCTGCTCACAAATCTGGATACAACTTTTAACAGGAAATTTGAGACATCTTCTCATGTGAGACAAAGTAGACGGCCCTGCCTGTTGACATATGTTGTACTTTCCTACATGAACTCTGTTTTCTCATCTCAAACACTTATCGTTCACATGATGTTTATTCATGTGATGCGCTCATATCTTAACGTATGCTTAAAGGAGCGCAATATAAATCCGATGAAGCCTATAATGATGAGCTGGAATTGAACAATTTGATAGCACTACATCTTTGATTTTTCTTTCGATTATTTTACATAAGACACTCCACACACAAGCATGACGTTGAATAAATTAAAGATTCATACCAACGTGATATTGACTTGGAAGACAATACAAAAAAGATCTAGTCCCCCCAAATTCATGATGTTAAGTAGGGTATTCTAAATTCAACAATCTGACGAAGTTACTAACGACTAATAACAATCATGCCTAATAAGTAGTTTAGCTCGTACCAAACTGTCAACTGTGTGCTCTACCAGAACAAAAACAGTCAACTTCATCTTGGGGGTCGGAAATTCAGATAATTATTTAGTTAGACTCGTTGCTTTCAACTCTTTACTGTGATCGGATTGATATGCTTACTGCAGCAACAGAAGTGGTGTGCCTAACTTTTGTCGTAACAAGCCAGTTTGGTAATCGTTGTATAAAAGGTGTCAATGAGTTTGTTTATTACGTCTCCACATTTTTGACAAGTAAGATCTGTCGGAGTTTTGAGGGAGGAGGAAGATGGGTGGCAGTGATGGAGAAGAAGACCAGCAGTCGCCATTGCTCGTAAGCTTTTCTTCGTCTAGTGAACCGAACGAAACCCTCAAACGAACAGGTAATTAATCTGACCTCACCACTTTATTTGCTCCTTGTTTCAAGTTTTTAACTTCAGAAATAGAATAATCTTCACTCCTTCGTTTGTTGGCATCGAAGAATCTGTATAAAGCAAAAAGCAACTCTGAACTTTTGAGGAGGGAGACTTCCCTGCGACGAGGATGTACCCCTCCGGTATATCCCCATTGCAGGCAAGTATTTGTATTTCTGGTGTTTGAGAGCTTCTAGGACTGTCACAAGACAAGTTCAGGTGGCTCCAACTAATTGGATAGCTAGTGGTTTTTATTTAGGTTGTGACTGGCAGTTGAGGAAGTACAAAAGTTAGTGGTCCTAAAGTCCTCCCTCAATATGATGCCTGTGACTCTCCTATCGACAGTTTAATGTCTAACTCAACAGATGTTTCAGTTTCATCGAAAATTGTGATTTTCCTGGCTTCCAGTGCAATTTCCATATCCAAAATTTTCTCAAATTTTCAGCAATTTGGTTTTTCCACAACTATCGACTGTAATGCATATATGGAGGCTAAGTTTTCATGTGGGAATTTAATGTGCAGGAACCATATGGACTGCAAATGCACATATAATAACAGGTGTGATAGGGGCAGGGGTGCTATCCCTTGCATGGAGTATGGCTCAGCTGGGGTGGATTGGAGGCCCATTGGCAATGATTGTCTTTGCTGCTGTCACTATTCTTTCCACCAACCTTCTTTGTGACTGCTATCGATATCCAGATGCATCTGGCCCGACCAGACTTGGATCCTACATGGAAGCCGTCAGGGTCTACTTAGGTAAGCATTCTTTACCCCCCCAATTGTCAATTTCGACGCAAAGATGTACACCTCTTCATATGAGGGTATGTGACTTTAGTATCTACATATACTTGATACATTACATAAGAACTATAGTGTGTGGTAAGGGTAATTAGTAACAAGTGGACAAATCTTTAATAATCGGAACTCTGTGAAAAGTGGTGACAAAGAGTGTAGCATAGATTGATATACAGACTGCTAATTTTGATCTCGGTATGATGGAATTTCAGGAGAGAAGTGGCAAACAGTGTGTGCAATATTTGTACATGAGAGCTTGTATGGGACTGGAATTGCCTATACCATCACAGCTGCTGGCAGTGTAAGGTATTTCTTCGTAATAAACTCTTGTCTGCTTTCAAGACAAATAGCTTGCTTCTATGATCTTGATCTTTTCTTTTCCCTACTCATTTTGAATCACTCTGCTTAACTTCCTGTTGATGTTGGTTCTGCAAAATCCAGAGTGTTTTGATTGAATGTTTGTTTGCATGATCTGTTTTATGAAAGGAAATTCGGGTCAGGATGCTTGCATATAGTACATTGGTCAGTAATTCTATTCATATTGGCCCATGCATCTTTCTTTCTGAGAAGCGCGCTTAATTGATAGAGCTGCAAACCTCTTGTCAGTGCTGCCGCTGGGGCGGTGCAACGGTGGGGGCCTGAAAAATATTTTTTTTTCGAATTATTTATTGATATTAATTACAAATATATGTCTATTTAAAACCATTTTGATAAAAAAAAAGAAAAAAAAAAGACCAATCTGATCCGCCTTGCACCCTTTCTTTCTTTGTTTTGGTCTCTCGTCAGTGAGGTTTTGATATTTGGTTCTTCTTAGATTCTGTTGCTAAGATGCTGAAGATTTTTTTTTCTTTTATATTTTTTTATCAATATTGTATTCGAATATCTGCTGTGCATGGTTTCAATTGTCTATTATGAAGTTAATAATAATTTTAATATTAATTTATCTCTCCATTATTAATATATTTAGTGTAAAAATAGTCGTTATAATTTTTAAAGATTGAATGAAGGGCCTCTCTAAAAATTTAGAACTAGACTCTTAAATTCTTAACCACCTCTCTGCCACCTCGTGCTGAGATCGAGTCTATTACTCTATGGCTATCCCAAGTAAAATTCCAAGAACAGCAATGGAGCCTACTTGGCCTCATGAAAAGATCGAGTGATGAAACCTTAAGTGACAAAACAAGAAATTCCAAGCCATTGATTTGGCTCCTTATGCAACCGACCCCAGCAATTTCTGTGATCCGAAGACAAGCCTAACGTAACAAGAGATGTCAGCAAATATCAGCTTGACATGAACAAAAAGATTTGTTCTGTGAAGGAAACTACAAGCCGAAAATATATCGTCTGAGTTATCCAGCTGATAAGTGATAAGATAAAACTAGTGTTTCTTTATAGTGACTATTAGCAACACGGGAACGGAGCATGGCAGTCGGTTAGCGGTTATAAGTACAGTGGGCTCGAACATTAGTTGAGGTTTTAAAGGTTGGAATATGAGAGTCGGTACCTCTAGGATGATTGTTAAAAATGAGTGGAGGATACTCGAATATTCAGATCTAAGTATTTGTGGACTTAGTCGTATGA
The DNA here is from genome assembly GCA_033992175.1 of Spiraea crenata. Classification (NCBI taxonomy): domain Eukaryota; kingdom Viridiplantae; phylum Streptophyta; class Magnoliopsida; order Rosales; family Rosaceae; genus Spiraea; species Spiraea crenata. The sequence goes on from JAVBHV010000022.1 coordinate 2,207,482, forward strand.
AGTTTGCTTTCTTTCTTACTGTTATTAGATTCCACAGTGGATACTAATTCCTATTTCTAGCCACCAGACAATTGCAAAGTAGCTTTTTTTCTGATAGAACAAAAGAGGGTTGCGACTTGTAAATTGCAATGACCACTGGGGAATCTATATATATACTTTGAGACCTACTGATGTGTACAGAGGAAAATTAGGGGTAGGAAACTATATAAGAGAAAAGGATGGCCACCCACCCACTCAGCAACTCTGGTCCTGAAAGGCAAAGTGATGTTAGCATGAATCCAAAATAAGGTAAGGAGGAAAGTTAGCATCGGGTAAAGATGAAGATGACAGGTCTAACTGACAATCCATTCCTCCATTATTGGGAAGGCCCAAATAAGAGTATACATACCATCCATCTCACAGGCACAACCAATTATGCATCTTGGCTAGGCTACATTGGTTTAGGGTCCCCAACTGCAGCCATAAAGTTTACTGGCTCTTCATTAGGCCTCTAAGTTTTATATGCCAGTTCTCAAAAACTTGGTACGTTAGTATCAAAAACATGGCAGTCCAGCAGCCTCTTGAATTAGCTCAAAATGGTTCCTCCTGTGATGATGATGGCCATCCACTACGAACTGGTAATTTCCTGAGGTAGCAGTACTTCATAGTTAAGTTGTCAATGCAGTTTGGTCTTGAATTTACTTAAGTTGTAGCCAAAAAATCATCTCCAGGAAACTTATGGAGTTGCGTGGCGCATATCATTACTGCTGTGATTGGATCTGGAGTTCTGTCATTAGCATGGAGTACTTCACAGCTAGGATGGATTGGAGGGCCAGCCACCTTGCTTTGTTTTGCAATTGTCACCTATGTTTCTTCATTCCTCCTCTCAGATTGTTATAGGTCTCCTCACCCTGTAACTGGAACTCGAAACCAATCTTACATGGATGCTGTCAAAGTGAACCTCAATAGTAAAAGACCAAAAACTTACTCTTTTTCTGCTGTTATAGATTGGAAGGTTTAATGTTCGGTTCTGATTTAGTTCAGTGATAGTTCAGGTAGAAAGCAGACCTGGTTCTGTGGTTTGCTTCTATATTTCAGCATGTTTGGAACTGGTATTGCTTATGTGGTTACCACTGCAACCAGTATGAGGTACTAACTTAACATCGATAGTGTTTTGTTTCTCAGGAATGAGAAGTTATCTTTTGAGCTCTCTTTGTTGCATTTGTTTTTGGTGAATTAGATTAAACTTCTTTTAGACTATCTTCATATATTGAAACTTTCTCTTTTTCTTGTCAACTTGGTGAAATGGAGAAAAGGGCTTGTGTTAATTTTTTGAATTCAATTTTGTCAATTTAGAGCGATTCAGAGATCAAACTGCTATCACGAGGAAGGGCATAACGCTTCATGTGAATACGGGATTAGTTTGTATATGCTGGGTTTTGGACTTGTCCAGATAGTAGTGTCACAAATACCAGATTTTCATAACATGGAATGGCTTTCTGTTGTTGCTGCAATCATGTCTTTTGCCTACTCCTTTATTGGACTTGGCCTTGGCTTTGCACAAGTAATAGGTATTGCTTTGATCTATCCATCTCCTTTTGGCCAACCAATTATGGATTAGATGAATACAAACCTGGAACTTCGCTCGATATTCCTTCTCTTTTTGGTTCATTCAGTTATGCTTATTTAAGATGTGGTTACATTGCAGAAAATGGGAAAATTCAGGGGAGTTTAACAGGAGTTCCAACCTCAAATGTTGCTGATAAACTTTGGTTAATATTCCAAGCATTTGGGGACATTGCTTTTGCCTATCCATACTCTATCATTCTTCTTGAGATTCAGGTTTCATTTCTAAACTTGTCGCAAAATCTGGTCTGATACTTTAAAGGTTAACTCAGAAACTCATATTGGACTGTGATATATGTTGAATCAAGGATACTTTAAAGTCCCCTCCACCAGAAAACCAGACAATGAAGAAGGCCTCAATGATTGCCATCTTTGTAACAACTTTCTTCTACCTCTGCTGTGGATGCTTTGGATATGCCGCCTTTGGTGACAACACGCCAGGGAACCTCTTGACAGGATTCGGATTTTATGAACCTTACTGGCTCATTGATTTTGCTAATGCTTGCATTGTTCTTCATTTGGTGGGAGGATATCAGGTACTTCCTATTCAATTCTATAGAAAATTACTCAACTATGAATCTCCATTTTGATCTTTTTTGTAGTCACCTTCCAATACATGTTTTATGTGCCAGATCTACAGTCAACCAGTATTTGCAGCTGCTGAAAGATGGTTTGGAAAGACGTACCCGAACAGCGGATTTGTGACCAACTTCTACTCCATCAAAATCCCATTGCTGCCGAGATTTCAAGTAAATGCCTTCAGGCTATGCTTCCGAACTGTTTATGTTGTGACAACTACTGGAATTGCAATGATCTTTCCTTATTTCAACCAAGTGTTGGGAGTGTTAGGGGCCTTGAACTTTTGGCCTTTGGCCATATACTTCCCTGTGGAAATGTACTTTGTACAGAAGAAAATTGGGGCGTGGACGAAAAAATGGATAGTTCTAAAGATTTTCAGTTTAGTTTGCTTTTTTGTGACAGTTGTGGGAGTTATTGGATCAGTTGAAGGGCTTATTAGTGCCAAACTTAGCTAGAAAACTGTAATTTTTCTTCAGAAACAAATAAAAATATTCTGCTCCTCTTTATAAATGTTAATTACTTTCATGGTGGAAGTAGTAGCTTTGTGATTGCGTTGACCAGAAATGATCAAAGTCTTACTTCCATTGCAAGTAATATACTTATAGTTACTTTCATATAATTTCCAAGATTCCATCAAATCCGAAACGAAACGCTTTTGTGGGTTTTTTAAGCTAGTTTAGGTATGATCTTGGTAGCTTTATAGGCTTAGGAAAACAAGTCAATACATACCATAAAATCATCAAGAAGAAGACAGCACGCACGGTTCAAGACAACATTAGCTTGCAAGAAATTCATGCACACGTGACCCCCACGTGCAACAACCTTAAACTTTTGTAACTTGAAGGACTACGACCTGAAATACGATGTATGTACACAAACACAGAGCTATATAGTATGTGAGCCGTTATAGGTAAATGTTTCTCAGAAAGCCACCCAAACACCATGGCATGAAGTCAACAAGAGATAGAAAGAGGAGGGAGGGGTTTGACCAGGTGTCTAGTGGGTGAGCTACCGGCCCTAGTTTCACACGCTCTATGGCGTTGAATTCTTTAATGAAATCATGCACCTTTGATGGCAGTTTCAGGACCCTTTTGGCCATGGAAAGCCCCCCATGCACTTGCAACTCGTACCTTATATAAAGAATACAAGAATAGGTAAACCAATAAGTCCTCACAAATTACTAGAATAGAAAAAGAAAACTAGGCAAGACAATGTTTTCATTTCTTTCTCTTTAACAAACCCACAAAATTTGCCCCAAATCAAAGAAAAAGTTATAGCTCCCTTTGCTTAGTTACTTCCACTGTTCTCAAACTCTAATCCTCTTTAACTAAAACTTTCCGCCTTTTTTTTCTTCCCGAATATCAACGTTTTGTAGTGAAGGGGAGTGACTAAAAGAGATGGGGAGGATTCCATGTTGTGAGAAGGACAATGTGAAGAGGGGGCAGTGGACTCCGGAGGAAGACAACAAGCTCTCTTCCTACATTGCTCAGCACGGCACTCGGAATTGGCGGCTCATCCCCAAGAATGCGGGTAAAGAAGCTTTCTTTTTATAACTTCTCGAAACACATCCATTCACTCTATCTTTGTTGCCTAAAGCCCTCTTCTTCATTTGATTCCCAAGGTCTGCAAAGATGCGGGAAGAGCTGCAGGCTACGTTGGACGAACTACCTTCGCCCTGACCTCAAGCACGGCCAGTTTTCTGATGCAGAAGAGCAAACCATTGTCAAGCTCCACTCTGTTGTTGGCAACCGGTAAACATGACATACCAAACTAAGCACAGCACAAATGTTGTGATGAACCTATTTTCTGATCTAACTTAACTGGCATTTCTTATCCCTATGAATCTCCAAAATGTTGCTTCATTTCATTAAATTTGCTGTTTCTCACTAATCATTTCTGCACTGAATGCCTCAGATGGTCGTTGATTGCTGCACAACTGCCTGGTCGCACCGACAATGACGTGAAAAATCATTGGAACACCAAGCTGAAGAAGAAGCTATCAGGAATGGGGATAGACCCAGTCACCCACAAACCCTTTTCCCACCTTATGGCCGAGATTGCAACTACGCTGGCACCGCCTCAGGTGGCTCACCTTGCCGAAGCAGCACTCGGCTGCTTTAAGGATGAAATGCTCCACCTTCTCACTAAGAAGCGCATCGATTTCCAGCTCCAGCATTCCAATGCCATACCAGATAACAGCGCAGCCACTTACATAAACAGTAAGCACGAAGAAAAGGATGACACCATTGAGAAGATCAAGATTGGTTTGTCCAGGGCTATGCAAGAACCAGAGATTTTAACCTCAACCAAACATTGGGAGCCTACAGGAGCAACATCCGTAAGTTTTACGGGTAATTGCAGTGGTTTTCCCATGCCCATGTCAGGATTCCAGTATGGCCCTCCTCCGACTTTTGGAAATGAAGGAGACGGATCACCATGGAACCAGCGTATGTGTACTGGAAGCACATGCACGGCCGCAGACCAGCAGGGCCAGTTGCATGACAAACTTTATGAAGAAAATGGAGAGTCAGAGGGCGGAAAAGATTCGAGAAATGGATCCCACATCTTTAACTCGGATAGTATCCTGTGGGATTTACCATCTGATGATCTGATGGATCCGATGGTCTAATATAGGCTGTACGCGTGTGCGGGAAGAGGGGTGAACGTAAAAATAAATTTCTTATGGCAGTGATAAACAATGATAATGTAAATAAGGCTCGTTACATTGATTATCTAAAAGATCTATTATAGAAAAGAATTGCATAATTCATTGCTAATTTTTAATCAATTCTTCTACAACTATATATCTTTTCTCTTTCCTATGAATTACATGGTGAATCATGCAAAATATGAAGATGAAGAAGATGTATCAGCCAGAACCTGCATATGCCAATTAATGAAGAAAATTAGAAAACCAGCGGTAACGAACAAATCTATGATTGTGGTTGAGTTTGATTAAACACACACTACCCACCTCAAGTTGCTCTTCAGTAAATGAATCTTTCTGAATATTCCACGTATCAGCATGAGTACGTCGAAACTCAGCAACTGCTTTTGTAACTGTAGATTTGATTGGCGAGGGCTCTCCACCAAACCGGGCAAGTAAAGTAACATGCTCCGGCAACCAACTGAAAAAGTGACAGAATGTTTTATGAAATTGTCATCCAAGCATTCACATCATTGGATAAGTTCAGAAGAAAGTGACTGTCGGGAAGAACTGAAAAAGTGGTGGAACTTTTTATGAAATTGGCATCCAAATTCACATCATTGGATAAGTTCAGAAGACAGGGACGGGGACGGGGACGGGGAGGGCATGAAAGAAGCAAATGGAATGAACCAAAGCCAAGGGTGGGTAAATGAAGTCAAACCCATATCTCAAGATAACTATGATACTTAAGATTTTTTAACTACAGCATGACAACATTAACCAAAAAGAGAAGGGTTCCTTAGACACTGGAGCTGCAATACATAAGTAACTACAAATGTTTTCCAAGACTAGTTATTTCTATTGAGCATGACGTACCTGGGCATATCGTAAGGGGCTGATAATACAGAAGCTACCAAAGCAAGTACAGCACCATGAATGGAAGCTATGGACTGACTTGACCTCAAAGTTCTGCATTCACGACAGTAACAGTACATTACAGAGGTAAATAATACGTATTATGTACTAGGAGTCTAGGACTAATGCAAATTTGATGAAAATATAGGAGATGCATAGTTGTAAAGATCTGTATGTACTCGGAGTATTGGTTAGAACTTCAAAAATAGTGTCGTGTACTCCCTCATGTAAGAGTATGGAGGAGCGCAGGAAATACTTTTCAGTGAATTGTAATTTTCTATATTAAGACGTTGACTTGCTATCAAAACAAAAGAACTTGGTATCCAAAAAACAGTATAAGAACATGTATAAATGATATTAGGCATACAAATTCTTTTCAAGATAGTACATAGAATTACTAAAAGAAGTCTTTCAAAAGCAGGGTGATACCTCTGCTTTTTCTTCCTCTGAAGAGTAGTAGCTTCTGTGTAAGCTTTCTCACGAAATTCTTCAGCTAGATTTTCATCCCCACCCTTCATTAGGCCTGCTAAAACTGCAGCGGCATGTTCTCTTACCTGAGACATAAAATATATGTTAAAAATAAGAATATGCACCTTGTCTTACGAAAATCATAGCCTCTCATGACATCTTTAAGAAACACCTAAATTCATGTTTCCTCTTCTACATGAAGGTGAGTTTATAGATCAATGATCTTAACAGAAGGCTCATGAAAGTAAATTTTAGCAATCATATCATTTGCTTGAACCAGAAACTTGCCTCAACTTGGTTGTCTACAAGTAGCTTTTCAACAGTTCTCCATATTTGTTGTTTCTCCGCACTAGAAAGAATGAAAGTGTGCCTGTTGTTGAAGAAAATAGTGATAGCAATGAAACTTTGCACGTAAGCAATGTTATATCTTGTCACGAACAGGCATTGCATGGAAGCATAAAATTTGTAGAAAAAAGATGCATGACTCAAGGCAGACACATACAAAAACCAGAAGAGATCCAAAGCATGTGGCATACCTGTACATAAAAGTTCGCAGATATGTAAGTGTTGCAGACCTAATACGCCAGTTAGAGTCGTTTGCAGAAGAAAGAATCACAGATACAGCCTCCTGGAGATGAGGCCCCCAAAAGACTCTCCACTTTAGCAATTCAAAAGCAGCCTTGGCCAAGGTGGATAAATCTTTACTTGAAGTTTCCTTCACAGAAACCAATAACATTCCTCAGATATAAAGATCTGATATCCAACCAAATTCCTATCGGTATAGATTTATTAACAGAAATATACACCGAGGAACCCAATGGCTGCCTAGGGATGCATTCATAGAGCCAGCGAAAAGATAAGAAAAGTGGAACAGCAGATGAGTTAATTAACAGCTGCTACTATTTAAAATATACACTGAATTTTCTAACTCTACATTCCAGACTACAGAAGTCGTCTGCTTGGTGCTATGAAACTTGTTGAGAGTTTAGCCTTCTAACTAGCCCATTTCTCAAATTATGTTAACCACTCTAGTTTGCTAATGCAGTCGTTTATATAGTGCATGAGTGATTTAACGAGCTTAAATTAAGAGCGCCAGATGTTTGTAAGCACAAATTAGCTTTATTAAGAGCTCAGATACTATGGTGAATTTGAGGAAAAATGTATGTACTGATGCTATATATAAACCATTGCATTGCAGGCCATACAAATGAAATACTCAGACTTCTCTTCCTTTTTTTAAACTTTCAGCATCAAAAGTTGTATCTCCACCATATTGGTGAACTATCTTCTATTAGTCAATCAGGATTAACCAGGAAGAGTGAAATCTAAACAAATAATGAAAAATGAGCTAAAATGCAAACCAGTTAAGCACTATTAGAACAACCGAATTGTACTTCACATACCTGCAAGGATATTACAGGATAAAGAAGGCTGACAATTACATCCAGCAGATATGAAGATCTTGCAGACTTCAAGGACGCGATGATGAAATGGAAGAGCTTCACAACACATAAATTGATCAGTCAAAAATTCTATAAGAATAAGAAGATATTATCAAAAACATTTACAGAAGTTAGTACCGTTTCCATCCATTTGACATCATCTCGTGAATCGCCATTCGAATGCCCATTTTCAGGACTAACATTTGATGGGGTCTCCAAGCTGTCAGACTGAGCAGCATTCTGAATATTCGTCAACACTTCAGATGCTCGCTCTTTTAGAAATGAAATCCAATTTCTCCCTTCAAATTGTTTGGCAGCATCTGTTTTTCCCCTCTCATGTGAATGTTCATGATCAAACAATTCATAAAGCTGAATGTTAGAGCACAACACAGAAAGGGTAACACCTATAGCCTCTCTGACCTGTCCCACAAGAGAACATTCATCAAATCTTAAAAACAAAAAGCATTGCAAGTGCAAACTCCAAGGAAATTTAAACAAGGACAAAGATAATATGAAGAATGTTCCTTCAGTTCAAATAATTTCATGCTTTTATAAATGGAAGCCTCTTGTTTTTCGGACATATAACGCTTTGGCATTTTACACTGCGGCAAATAAATATTCTGTATAACAATAAAATTAATATAACCCACATTAATTCTTAAAAGAAAAGAAGACTTCTGCTAATATCTATTTTATCCACCATGTACCGCCTTTCTATAATCAAACTATACTAGTCAATTACATGAAAATGCAAAGAGAGAAACTGCTTACTTGGGCAGATGAATGGCACATGTTACCAAGCAGCTCCTCTAGAAGTCTATAATGAAGTTGGGCTTCAGTTAATGGCATTTTCTGTGGAGAAAGTTCTATAAGTGCAGCCGACAGAAAAGCATAGCGCTTGGCCACTATGGTGGTAGTTACTGTTCGAGGTAAAGGTGTGGCCAAACAATCCAGTACTGGTTGTCTCAATAGAGGAACTCTTGTTCCATGTTTCCCTTTACCAGTAACTGCATAACGAATACATGCTGCCCACTCTGGTATCGACTCTACTGATTGTGCTAGAATGATATTCTGTAGCTGGACCAAAATCCAGTTATCCCATGCTACTGAAAGACCGCTAACATCAGAATGCAATATTCCAGCCAATGCTTCAGCAGCGACACACTGCTTAGACCTTTCCTTGGCATTGGCAAACTCCTCCAATGAGCTTTTAAGTGCCAAAAAAAAAGGCATGCCACATTCTTGTAATAGCCTCTTGAAAATTCTTGCAAAGTTCGAATAAAATGTGTCACTACCTAATAAGGAGATCCAAGTCGGCGTACGTGGCCATGAAGCAGTGAAGTCAAAATAAAATCGAGTGATTGATTTGTCTGCTAGGCTCTGAAACGAACTCCCATGATTCCCTCTAGATACGCTTTCAGTATCAGCAACTATGTGAACATGAGAAAGACTGTTTAAGGTCTCATTGAAAAAACCATCTTCCTGAAATATTTGAGTCAACTCTTCTTCGAGAGATGATTTCCCACTTCCTTGTAAATCCCCAGAGGTGTAAGTCTGTTCTTGCGCTGACGTTTTATAAGGTGATTCTTTTAACAGTGTATTTAGAGCTGAGATTGCAAGTATCCTTGTCTGAGGAAGCTGACTTTTCAAATTTTTCAAGAAGTGACCTGAAACAGCATTATCTAAAAACTTTAGAATCTTACCAAAAGTCATGGCTAAGAAACAAGATTAGCGTTCAGAAGTAACGGGGAAGCCTGTGAGTAAAAGGATCTGAACTCACCAGCAGTTTCACTCAAAATTTTTGACGAGGAATTTGGGTCATTCCTAGATGCCATAGCCAGCAAGAGTAGTACCCTATTAGCCATCAGATTGTACCTAGAAAAGGATAAGGAGAAAGATTTAACCAAATATATGAGTTTGAAAGAGTATCCATATAAAGCTTCAAAGGGTTATCTATCTCCTGAAAAATGTCTACGTGTTAATCAGAGGGAAACATGCACTATCCACTGAGATATAATTTCTCAGTTTTATTGTTCAAAACTCATACCAAAGAATTAGTATACAGGTGAGAATTGAGAAAGGTATACAGAACATGTTCAGGGTATATGGTGATTTACCTCCAATGCAAGCCAACAGAATCAAAGCTCATTGAAGTTATCTGAGAAACCAAATCTGCAAAATCTGTATGCTTGCCTGATGTGATGAAAATGCTTCTCGATACACCAGCAAAGTGAATGTTGTATTTGACAAAAAGCTGCTAGCACAAACATATAATTTGTTTATGAGAAACGCAAGATTGTTATAGACAACATGGAAATCACAAGACTAAGCCTTATGTCATTTTTTTTACCTCATTGATTGCTTTCTGGGTTTTTAGTGATTCATGATGAGAACTACAAACACGAGAAAGGCAGATCAAATGTCAGTCTATAATTTCAAATTTGAGCCATGTTTAAACCAAAGTGATGCTAAGTGCACGAAAGGAGCATTACCTTGACAGAATTCCAAGGATAAATGAAGAGAATGACATTGGGTCCTGTAAATGGTAGAAACATGTCAGAAAATCCTTTCTTTTTTCATAATCAGTTGCGAACATTTGTGTTAAATGACTACCATCGTTAAATGCTTGAGAACTGTTTGTGTGGCAAGGACTGCACAAGAACCTAGCACCTCATTTTCTGGTGACTTGGGGTTCCTCAAGTTCTCAGTTAGAGAGAGAACACACTTTGAAATCATAGATGGCCATCTCTTTATCACCTTTAAAAGAGATTTCCCCGCAAGTCTGGACGCCATGTAAAAGTATTAAATCAAATATGGTAAAAAAATATATTCAAACATTGGAAACCACCAAGCATTGTTGAATAAGACCTAATGTAAAGTAAGGCCATGGGGATTAGAGACTCACAGACGAACAGTTTCATAGCTATGCACTGAAAGATTGAGAAGGTTATCCACCAAAAGATTCACATGGTCTGGTGGAATAAAATTCCCATTAGTACGGAACAAATGATACGATGACTGCGACGATCTCCAAGTACTGTGCATGAATGCCTTATCAATAAGTGCCCACCGTGGCCTGAGACAAGAACACAATCAGGGTTCAAATGCTATGAGCATATGCATAGTTCATGAGATCAAGGAGATCCAGCAGCTTTTTTCTTTTTTCTTTTTGCACAGTAAATCCTCACCTTCTCTTCCCCTTAGACTGAGATGAAACTATAAAGTTAACTGAAGGTTCTACAATGGCAGCAGATTCTAGTTTCCATGCCTGTCTGTGATTTGACCATTCATCATATTCCAAACTTCCTGCATAGGAGGTAAAAAAACTGATGATGAGAGCAAACCCTACAAAATGGGGTGAGGACGAGCATTGCCCAGATATGTTCATTACCATAGTTTCCTAATGCATCCATGATACGAATAATGAGTATCAACAGGATGCTGTCATCTGATTTGTTCTCGATTAAGTACCTGCACAATTCACAAAATCAAATTCTATTCAGTAAATCAGATCTATACATGCTAAATGGATCATATCCAGTGTCGTTAGGAAGATCTGAATGTAAACATTACTTGCAGGCTGTATGTATAATCTCAGCAGCCTTTTCCCTCATTTTAGAGCTACCAACAGTTGACCCTGTCGCCCCAGCTATTAGAAAAGAAGGGCGACTTGGATGTTCAACAGTCCCATTCCTGGAGGACGGGGTGAAGTCAGGCAAGCAAGACAAAACACCTTGCAGTGAAGAATCTATACGCAAAAGAGTCACTTTCAAGTGCTCTTTCTCATCTCCTGAGAGGAAAATTGCATGTATTGTCAGAGAACATAAGAAAAAGGAAGGTGCAGAAGTGTAATTGCACGTCCAAATGGTCGCATATAAATATAGCACTATATTTCATAAACTGGATTTCGCTCCTATTAAGGATTGCATCTTCCTATGATAAGTGATAAAACCGGAAAAAGCATTACCTAAATCAGAATGGATTCTGGTTTGGCATATGCTCAAAAGATCATCCAAAGACGAACGGAAATGAAGGTCCAAAAGTTCGTTTGCAAATTCAACTTCTTCAAGACTTGGGATATGCCACTTCGGGGCCACCAGTGGTTTATCATCCGAATAATCCTTGGTGCTTATCCATTCCTCTAATGCAGTAGCATTTGGGTGATGCAAAATACACCTAAAACAAGATATATATTTTACTTCCAAGATGGAGAATTAGCAGACAGATTTCAATTATACACAACACACAGTTATGTAGCTAGAAAGAAAGTAAGCATACTTGTACTGATCAATAGGATAATATAGAACTAGGCTTCCCAGGAGGGATCGAAGAACATGATCACCAGCCCCATTGACCTGTCAAAAAATCATTCAGACCATTGAAGAATTTCAGTGAGCATCATCCCATGTGCAGACAAGTGTATATGAAGAAACTGTTGACCATGAGGGAACAATAGACAGAAAAACAAGACCTTCCAAGATGGAGATTCAAAAGCAGAACTAATGGCCTCTTTAAAGTGGTCCTTGTAACGCAGAAGTGCGGGACCTGCATAACTTATGGCAACTGATAATACTTTCAATTGATAGTCGATTGCTGTTTCAAGAGCTGGAGAAATTGTTGGTTTAGCCTGGAAGAAACCAATTTAAGTTTACAATCTCGGAGCTTAGAAGTAAATAGTTAAAATCAGTCACAAACAGAAATACCTTTGTTGAAACTGAGGCATCGCGTCTACCTCTGCCTCCAAATCCTGTAGCAGGTGTTCCTTCTAATGATGCTATAACAGACGATAAAAGTGGCTCGACAAGTTGAGCAACTGCCTCTTCTGGGTTTGAATGAACACATGCACAACAAAGCAGTCCAACCTCTGCAATTGCCCCGGGAAGAATATTTGTCTTCACAAACTTGGAGATTTTCTTCAAAGCCTGCCAGTAGGAAGAGTTTCCAACAATGTTGTGGTGACCAGCTAAATGATTAGATTATACTGAGTAATTGAAAGTTAAAAAAAAAACCTGATTATAGAGAGGTCGTGAAAGTCTCCCAAACAATATTTCAAGCATGCAGTAGTAGTAAGGACCATCCTCAACCAGAAAAGTCCCTGATGATGCCGAAGAATGTAGGCCTTCATTCCTGAAGAAGAAGTAACCAATTACTGTGGGTATAAATCAAGTTGTGAAGGGGAAACTTGTGAGAATATATATACATATACATATATATATGTGTCCTATATATCAGTTAACTTTTAATTAAATAATAAAATGTACTGGTGAAGCAATACAGAACTGAATGTCATTACTTACGTAACACTGCTTGGTTCCAGGTGTAGGAGTAAGGAAAATAGGCGACATAAGAATTCATCTAACCATTCAGAAAATCGAATCATTGGCATGACTGATAACTCGTCAATGTTATCATCCAATGAAGACATCTGCAAACATCAGTCAATCAGTAACATTGTTTATGCACAACCTACAGGGATCTTATCAATATGCGTTACGGGATCACGTGCTTACATTGGAAAATATGGAACCAATTAATTGCATTGTTGCCAAGGTTTTAGGAGGGTCATTGGCGTCCATACCAAGTAATGCATTGGAAAGTGAAACCATCAGAAGATCAATAAACTCATCACCAGTACCAGGATCAACTGGTTTTACTGCAGAATCCGATAGGGATGTAAGGAATAGTGAGCGCCCAACGAAGGCTACTGACATCACAGCAATTTGCAATTGGTGGGTGGCAGTCATCTGACTAGACACAAAAGTTGGTAAAGGAGAAGTTAATTCAAGGAAAGAAACACCACCACTTAATCGAGCAAGCATTTCCTGGTATCCAATTGAATGCAATCATGGAAACAAGTTCAACCAAATTTAAGAAATTCAGGTAGGAAACCTTTTGGTATTTCTTTCAACAGAAGTTTTATTCTTTTCTTATACCAACAGGTAAATCTTTATTAGTCTCTATTTTTTATCAGAAAATAGTCCCGTGGAAAAGTTTTCTCAGGTAGGAAACTTTTCAGATCGTTTCTTGAAAGGACACTTTTCTACTGTGCAAAGATTTATTCAGACACCTGAGCATTTCCTTTCTTTTTGTCGAACAAAACAAAAACAAAAAACCTTTTCTGCACATAGTTGTGAGCTTAGAAATGTAGGGTAAACATTTTCTAGTAAGAATTTCCCAGCAGAAAATAAATTTCCAAAGTGAAGTTTTTCCAATACACTTTTCCAGCATAAACTTTCCCTGAAATTGTACTTTCATCTAAACAAACAGAGGATATAGTAAAAATCACAGATTATCTGTATTCAGTAATTTTCGAACAAATTAAAATCCATGCAATATGACTGACCGTCTCCAGTGCCATCTGAAAGCGAGAAGCAACAAATGGAAGGACTACAGCAGGCTCCACGTAAGATAAAATTGATGTTGCAGCTGCAACTGTCTCAGAAAGGCGTTCGTTCTTGCTATATTGACCACGATCAATTAACTTCAGCACCACATTGACAAAGAAATTCCTTTCTGATTTTCCTAGATACTCTTCAGATTGTCTCTTTTCTTCTATATTCCTGCAATAAGAGTAATTCAGTGAAAAGAGGACAAAATTGGCTCAATTAGATACGTAACAGATGAAGATGATGCAAAAGAATCTTACAGTTGTTCACGCTGTAGGCGTTTCTGGAAATAAATCACTAAATAGAGCAGAAAACGTTCTAATGCATATGTCCAGCGACCACCATTAGAAGGATGGTAATATCTGCAAAAACAAGCCCCAGAAAGGAATCGATAATAAACATTCAGAACAAGAGGCACGCTTTAAAAGCAATATACCAGGGGGAAAAACAATAAAATAGAGTATTTTAGTATACAAACTGTTCTAAGAGGTTGACCAATTTCTCAAAGTGATTCTGTGATGAGCTACCAGGCTTTAGAAGATAGACCTGCAGTTCCAGATGTAATAGATCTCATTAGTATCTTGGAAGCATTTAAGCATGAACAATGCATTTACTTTGTGAAACATAGCCAATGGGATATTGAACTTACAATTGACTTTGAAATGGCCTTTGCTGGGGTAACTGTTTTGTTGGAGAACAAGAATCTTGTGTTTCTTGGAACATCAACGGAAAAGGGATATGATCCACTTCCATTTGCCACGGGAACCTTACAATGCATGAGAAAACAGTCAAACTTGAATTATATTCAGTGCACTATAATTACAGTATAGCACACTTCCGTGGCTCTAGATGTAGCCATATTTCTTTTACGAAAAGGTTTCGAAAGTAGCAAATTATGTTCAATATCAATGATATTACTCAAATACAAAGTAAAGTGCAAGCAACCAAAGTCTAAATAAGCCAAGCTTCCTTGAAGGGATCATTCACTCACCTCAAACATATTTAAGTATCGGGTGAAAAGTACAGGCAAGTAACACTCCCAATCAATAAAGCTGTAGTTCTTTACAACACGAGCTATAACAGCTGCCCACTGACTGTTCCAAAACTGACAATTTGGTATTGAGTCCCACAGGTGGAAAAACTCTTTAATCCAATCACTACAATACCACGAATACAGGGTCAATTGGGAGAAAAATTCATGTCAAAAATCATAAAGAATAAGAGAACGAGGTATATGTGCTCCTTACTGCGAAAAGAACTCCTGGTTGTCCAAATTTGTAGGAAGGAACAGTCTTACAAACCCAGCTCCTTCAAAGGATGAATTATGCCATGGATTTTCCAACAGAGATCTGTATATTTGTTTCATAAAAAAATAAAAATATAAAAAAAAAAACATCACTAAGAGATGGAGTGGGAGGACCAAAAGTTTTCAAAACTAGTCATCTTAACTTATGGTCTATTTCATAGTGGGGGTATCTATCTACATCAAACAAGATATACTATGGTTTTTGTGTCTTGACAGGAACAAAACGTCAACAAGAAAGTAACTGAAAAACACAATGTTGTGCAAATGTGACTTTGACTTTAGTCAAGTATGCTTTGGAGCAGGTGGAGCAGCATTTAGTCCTTTTGACCTCGTGAGATATTAACTCCATGAAAAAAAATCCTAAATATGAATGGAGTTGAAAAAACCACAAATGACAATGTGTATCCTAGTCCAACTAATATCACCAAGTGGAAAAGGAGAGAAAGCCTCGAAGTTCTTACCTAAACTCGGCCCATATCTCGGAGGCAGAACCTGGTGGAAAGAACTTCCGGCAAGACCGAACTAGAGAAGTAGTAGCCTCAAAGTGTCGTTGTCTCAATCTCCAGCCTTCTGGACCTGTATTTCTGTAACATTTATCAACACAAGAAGCTATTTAAATGCTATATGTGTGTAAAATTCCTTCCTGAAGCATTTGGTGCATGGCATGAAGATGGTAATCAAGCCAAATACAACCAGAGCAAAAATTACCATAACTATACAGATATTGTTAAGGCGGATTTCAGGTTAAACACCATACACAATTACTCATTGGCTTCTGAACTTAAGAAATATGATTCTTTTAGTTCTTAGTATGATTGCAGTCACAAGAAAAAACAAGAACATTCAAAACGACTCATGACCTTCTCTACGTAAATTTTTCCTCTTTAATAATTTCAGCATACCAAAGGCTGTGTTTGCCACATATAATAACAACTAATAGATTAATAAAACTACGTATAGCAAAGGCATACAACATTCACTCACCTAGTGAAATGTGTACGGATCAGAGTGTCATACAAAGGCCGCCATTTCAGTTTCAACTTCAACTTCTTTCGATTCTTATTGAGTAACTTGACTAGGATATTTCCCCACCTAACCTATGGTACAAATAGATCCCACATGTAAGAAACATGAAAACAATGCCTGTAAACACAAAGAATCACTAAAATACAGCTTCACAGAGTACTACCTGAGCATATAGCTTATCCTGCGAAACGTAAAACAGCTCCAATCCGAATTCAACAAGAGCAGTCACATCTTGCAAAGACACTTCACTTTTCGCCTTGACGAAACTACACACAGCAAGTACATAACCAACTTCAATACAAATAAAGTCACACTAACAACACATTTCCACACTGATTTTCATAACCCAATTCACTCTTTTCACAGCTCAAGTAGTACGATTGAATAACAAACAAAAACGAACAAAACCCATTTCGCAGAATCAATATTCAAACCAAACAACCCATGTAATTGAATGAAAAAACCGATAAAGAGAGCAAATTGGGAGGGCTTACAGGTCGATAACGGAAACCCATTTGAGAGTGGAGTACACAGATTCAGGATCGTCGGGGTTGTACGAGGTCTTGACGGAGGAGACGACGGCGGAGAAGGACTCCTTCTCCTTCTTGGACTCCTCCGCCACGGGCGGCGGAAGCCAGGCATTGTAGAGATGCATAGTTTTTGCTTGTGCGAATTCGACGATCCAAAATCGAAATTGGGGAGCAAAGCAGTGGAGACTCAGTTGGTATTTTATTTATAGTGATTGCATTTCTTTCTTAACAAGAAAGTTGTGAAATTGAGAGAGGCGAGAATTTGAGGAATTGGGATTTTTGTGTTGCCTTTGTTTGTTGTGTGTGAATGTGAAAGATAAAAGGAGGTTGAAGACTTTTTTAATTGACCTTCTGCTTGGAAAATAAGGTAACTCTGCACTATGTTATGTGGAATTTCCAAAGAAAACAAACACAAACAAAAAGTAGGTTGTGGTGGAATTCAATTTTGTGATGGCAACATGGGATACAATTCGAATATACTACGATTAAATACAATATGACTTTGATATTACATACTGATACGAATAATAAACTGATCTAATTGATATCAAACAAGAATCAATCAATTTTGACACGAACATTTCAGGGTAAACTAGAAGTGGCATATTGATATGTATTGTCTAAGGTGTCTATTCAGTGTTCTCACATATTCTTGCTTGACAAGTTTAATTTTTCTACTTTGTGGGACAATTTTTCTACTTTGGGTGATGATGCAAACAAAAGTCTTAGGACATAAAGCGTGCAAGGTGACTAGATTTGGGCTCTGTTATGTTAGGTGTTGACTGGAAAAAGACAAAAGGGTATAAAGTATTACAAATTTCAGTGCGAAATTACATTATTTAATTTTAAGTTTAGCAGAAAATAAATGGGCGGCCAAATTGCTTGCCACGTTCTCTAACGTATACTTCACAGTATAGTGACAGTATGCCATGTGTACATATTTAATTAATTATTTTCTCTCAAAGGCCTCGAGAATTCGATGTTGTTGTTCCAATGGCCTTACAACAACACTGTATTATTGACCCAAATCAAAATCATCCAGAGATTTTATGGTAGTTCTGCAAAAATATGAGGTTAAAATTGGAAGTTCAATACACAATGTTGGGGTGGTGGTGTGTCTAAACTAAAAGATCAAGCCCTGAAAGCCTTCTTAATCATCATATTGGGCTTAAAAGACCAGGCCCACACCACTCTATAAGCCCGCATTAGCTACTGAAAAATCTAGCCGTTGGAAAATAATTAAAGAAACGGCCGGAGAATCGGACCGTTTGGAGAAAAGTTACCGTTGATCTTCAGGCCATTCCCAACAAGTATAAATACCCCATAGTCCTCTCCATCTTCCTCCACCAAAAGCTATCGAAAACCAATCATCTCTGATAATCTCTTGCTCTCTGCTGCTAATTTTGCAAAAAAGCTCTCTGTTTTCATTTTGATTTACTTGTTAATCTTTTACTCTTCGTATTTTTTGTTCATCTGCAATTTTCAAGCTTTCATTTCGTTTAACAATGGCTGAAATGAAAGATTCTCACGTTGTTGAAATCCCGGTAGACGAAGAGCACCACCAGAAGCTCTCGTCGTCCACCACCATGACAATGATCTCAGCAATCCAACACCACCCACTAAATGAAATTTCCGAATCCCCCGGCCATCTTCTTCTCCTCAAGCTGTGGAGAAGAGAAGAAGACCTTTTCGGGCGTAAAATCGCCCGAAAAGGAGTCCCGAATGGACTCAATCCGCCGCGAGATTTTCCAGCTCTGCTGCTTCTTCTTAATCTTTCATGGCTTCTTTATGACAATCTTGTTCACATCTTCGATCAAACCCGAAGATCACGTGTGTAGGCAGTGGTGGATACCGGGCCTTGTCTCGGTTTCGACGTCGATTGTGTTTGTTTTCATGGTGCAGGTGAATCTGTGGAGGTACTGGAAAGTGTGGGGCCAGCTGCAGAAGGAGAAGAATGACAGCAGAGCACTGGCCAGGAGCATTCAGGAGCTGAGGATGAAAGGGTCGAGCTTTGATTTGTCCAAGGAGCCACAGAGTGGGAAGAAGATGAAGAGCTCGAGTGTCGAAATCAAATGGAAACCGGTGACTTGGTTTTCACAGTATTTGGTTACAGTCTGCCTTGTTTGCTTTGCAGGTCTGGTGTTCCCAGTGTCAAAATTCATGCTCTGTGGCTTGTGAGAGCAGCTTTTCGGGAAGGAGTCTGCAATTTTCCACGATCTTATAGTTGTTCTGTCAAGGTATGTATTTTACTAATGGTGTTGTAATCAAATCAACGCTGGTAAATTTGTGCTATCTCAGTATCTGATTGAAATCTGGCTTGTATGCTTTTGCAGGTTTTCGTGTTTTTGGAGTCAGAAATTCATGCTGTGCTGCTGGCTTTGTGAGCAGCTTTTCGGGGAAGAGATTTCTTGTTCGTATGTACCTGTTACGACAATGTATGTAGTAACAAGCCGAGTCTTTTATCTGTTGGATGTGGCGAGTTCACTTGTTCACGATTCTTGGTTTGACCAATTGCTTCTTTTTGCAGGGTGTTGATTCAAAGATTGTGCGACAGAGAAGGGAAACAACTAATTTACTGACAAGCAGAGGACCATGATGCAAGTTACAATGTGATTATGACAATCAGAATGATCATCCTGTTCTGCAATCTCTACAAGGGGAATGGGGATGAAGCATCTTTGGTCCAATTGATGCAAGTTACAAGAGCATTGTGATTACTGCAGTCAGAATCTATTTTTTTTCTTGAACATAGTTGCGATCATCCTGTTCTGCATTCTCTACAAGGGGAATGGTGGGGATGAAGCATCTTTGGTCCGACTGCTAACCAGACTCCGCTCGAACAACCGATTTACTTACCCTTTTCCAGAATATGATTATTCAAGCTTTGTTGTCTACTGTTACTGCTAAGAGGGAATGTAAATTGCATAGCTATTATGAAATTGCAACACTACTTGTGTGCTTTCTTTGTAACATGTAACTATGATACTGCTCAATGATCACTTCTCAGGCATTCGTTCACTCTTTATCTTCTTAAACTACAATTTACTTGCGTATAAACAACATTAATCGTATCGTTTAACGAAAGAATAAGTATGTTTGCGAGGAATACCACTGTTAGGATCTTATATCATACATCAATTCTTTTCAACAATACGACAGTTTGTAATATCAAATGGTCACAAATGGTCACAAAAAGTTGTGCATCTTTTAAAAAGCCTGCTAACCAAACTCTTGTCTCATACAAAACTGTTATTTAGGACATTGATCAAGTTCAGAATCCAAACGGTCGACTAACATCCTTACAAACTGTTCTTATTTATATACATACATTGCGTAAGTTTAGATCGCACTATCACGTTAAATGAAGTTGAGTGTTTCACTTACAAGCCAAAAGGAAAGGGCAAAACAGAACTAGACACTAGGCTGCACTCTGAAGCCAACTATCCTAAAAACACCTGCCATGGCAACCAAAACATGAAATTAATTGGGTTCAACTTGCGTTCAGGAATGAGCTTAGCAGGACAAGAAATAGCATTACTGCATCATTCTGGTTTTTGTTCTTGTCATCCGCAGCATACGCGTGTAGATGGGATTTGACCGTTTTACAGACCAGCAATATCATTATTACTACATTTGCATAGGCATCAGGAAATCTGGATTGAATTATATTCATATGAATGACTTAGGTAGAAACGGTATAAATCAAAGTACTCAACATATGTCTCACTTAAAGCAAATTCACACGGCGTCTAAACAACAAACAAAATTAGCAGACAGAGAAAATAGACTGCTGAAAGAGATAAATACTAAAGTAGTAAGCCACGTAAGGCACTTACTATATCGATGAATAAGTCTTCACTGGCAGACGCAAGATAAACTCCAATGTGGTTGAAGCTTATCGGGCGATCTGTAAAATGTAAAATAAGAGGTCATTCCAGGAGTAGGGATGCTGATGATTAAAGTCTACGCAACAAACTAATGGAAGAAGAATGTCCACAGTTGCCATAGTTGTTCAGTAACTGCTTATATCATAGGGAATGCACGGAACCAAACTTTGTGAATGTTCTCACACAAAACATCTCTGAGATATCCCAAGATACAAATAGAACCAAAAATAACATGCAATGGACATGGGAAAACAAACAGTAATTACCTCATAATTGAACTTTCGCTTGTGAATGGACTCTTAAAACTTCCGAACGTCTAAGATTGTCATTTCATCATCCTACATTATAAGGAAGGGCTAAAAATGAAAGCGATTCACAACCAGAAACATTCCGGCAGAAAGTTCACAGATAAAGATATCATCAGACAGATTCCCACCTTAAAATTGAAGCTTGAAAGACCAATGAGTTACGATGAGCATCAAAAGACGAACCGCCTTGTCTCCAGAGGCAGTTGCAATCAAATCAGCATGCTTGGGATCCCAACACACCTGATCAACACTATCTCTATGCCCTCTCAATTCAAGATTAGGGTTTTGTGGAGGTTGAAATTGGGTGGGAAAAAAATGTTGCAGAAACCCAAAAGAGAAAGAGATGGACCTTCATCTTGTGGCCCGGGTACTCTCTGCTGGTGTGATTCTTGAAGAATACTGTTAGTTCCTCCATCTCCGCCATTGTTTGAGCTTCAGATCAAAAAGATTTCAAACGTTTATGAGAATAGACAATAGAAGCTGCTGCAATTGGAAGGAGCGGGAAGAGAATGAAATCAATCCCTCCAGTCCATAGCTCAATGCTTACCAAGTTCTCTTTTTTGGGCTGATCCCAATTCTTTGTGCAAATGAAAACGGCGCATGTCTTGGAGACCCATGTCTTAGGTTTGTAATCATAAACGCGTATTTTTTGGCCCATTTTGTGAACCTGTTTGTAGAAAGCACTTTTCCCATAAAATGGTATAGTTCACTATATATTGCTTTATCGGAAGCTCGAATTATTTACATTGATCATCATATTTCGTGTAGCTCACTCAATATCAATCACAATCTCTTTCCTTTTAAGTGAGATGAAGATCTTCTATTCCAAACTCCGTTTTCCATTCCTCTTCCACCTTTATGGTGATAACGAAAGAAACCCAATTGTCACCTCGTTGAAATTAGCAATCGGCGGGCTTGATCTCTTGAAAAACAGCTGTGCTCGGTGAAGCAACGAGCAGAGGTTCGAAGTTGCGTTGATACTGCCATGGTGGCAAAACCTCATAAAAGATTGAAACTTTAATCCAAACCCGAATGGAGCAGATGACGAAGTGGCTTTGTATTGGGCTTAGAGTGGTGGAGCTTTGCCAGCGGATAATCAACACCACCGACCCTTGGAAAGAGAAAGCAAAAATGGTCGCGGGGAGAAGAAGGAAAGAGAAAGAAGGAAGAAAGAATCAGGCCACGAGGAAAGAGTTAACTCGGGCTAATTATTTGCTTAAACTAAGGACACATGTCAGCCCCATAAAAATGGAAGAGGAATGGAAGATGGACTTTGGAGCATAAGGTCTTTGTCCTTTTAAGTGGTGCTTGAGTCAACCTTCAACTAGGCTTAGCGTCTTATATTGTAGGCTTACTTAGAGTACCTACAGTAGACACCCTATTATTTACGTTAAGTTTAATTGCAATGTTAAGTTTAGGGAGTCATGTTAATAAGGTATCTCCAACAACTCCCTTATATTTTTTTAAACTTTTTTCTAACTTTGAATATTTGATGATTTTAGGTAGATTATTGAATTCGGTCGTCTGATCGTCTGATCAAAGTTTGAGGACTATTCGATCGTCCGATGGTTTTGGTTACAAGTTTGAGGACCATCCAATCGTCAATCAATAGAGGATGATGGCGCTAGCAGTTTTGGGAGGACATTTGGTTAACAAAGTCTCATATATTTTATATTTTTTTTATTTTGACTATGCATGATAGGGCCTATTTTTTGCCACCTAGCAAATTGGCCGAAAAATAGTAAAAAGGAGCAAAATGTATCTGGAAGTGAGTTGTAGGGGACACAAAGTGGCCATTTACAATTGCAGGGGCACGAGGTCCCTAAATGTGAGTTGGATGGGGCAGAAAGGGTAATAAGTGAAACGAATACTACCAAGTTCAATAGCGCTTGAATATCATTATCAAGTGTTTTTCCCAAAGGCACTTATGTAGGTGTATGTATGGCTCCAAGACAAGCATGACCCATAAAACCGTCTCCAAATGAGACAAGGTCAAACCTAAATTTGACAGAAAAAATCACCTCAAGTATTTAGAATCTCAAATATAAGATAATATCATAATTCGGCTCAAATATAATTAAGTTTTTTACATCAATGTCAATTGGTGGGTTCCACGTATAAGAGAAGAAAATCACTTTTTTTTTTGTAACATAAAAAGGCAGGGCTAAAGGCATTATGATTAATCTTCTGCAACATTGCACCTTCAAAGGAACAACTTAAATCATTGGATGGTGGTAGATCTAATGGTAAGATTGGATTAAGTTTGTCTTTTGGTCACGTAAATATGATGGATTACATTACCCTAACCAAATTCAACGGTAAAAAAACAAAATTAAACAACTAAAATTAAAATCCAACAGCTACAAAAAATGAAATACAACTATTTGATCAGATCTTACTACTAAAATCTATAAATACCAGTGTTTTAAAAATCCGTGCCTAGCCTAGGCGCTAAGCGGAGGGGCACCACCATGATTTTGGGTGAAATCGGCCAAAAAACGGTTGAGGGATTAGGTAGGATGTGGCGAGCTAGGCGAGCCTAATTGAAAAAAACCAAAAAAAAAAAAACATTAGGGTTTAATTCTTTCTTATCTCTTCGGCAACATCTCTTTTTCTTTTCTCTGCCTCTCTTATCTTTCCCTCCTCTGACATTCCTCTCTCTAATCGGCAAAATCTTTCTTTCTCAAATCGGGTTGCACGACATCACTAGAGCATCTCAAATCGCAGCTGCCTCTCTTATCTTTCCTTCATTGTCGTCGTCTTCTTCGCATGCTCGGACTCAGATAGAGGCTAGCAGTCATAATCTCTATCTTTTATGCCTCAGGTTTCTACAGTTTTTTTTTTAACAAGAGTTGCTGAATATCCTTGAAGTGATTGTTAGACGAATCCCAACTTGTTCAATCCAACCCAACGGCCTAGCCTTTCAAGAGGATGGACATGGAGAAGAAGAATTAGAGGTCTTGCCTTTCAACTTTGATGTTTTTTTTTTATGACAACTTAAGGCCCACATGACCCCTCCAATCCGAAATCAAGTGTTGGGAGGCATAGATCTGGGTATCTACCAACTAGGGTATAAAACACTTTTTCCCATAAATTTGAGTGGTATAGTTCAATACATTGCTTTATTGATAGCTCAAATTATCTATCTATAGTTTATCTATATCTTTAAACAAATATTTGGATACACAGAAAACTAAGTATACCCAAGGTGAAACATGTGTGTTCCGAAAATATCATTAATGAATTAAAGATAAACCACAATATGTATTTATAATTGAAATGCAGATTAACATACGCGGAAGTATGTACTAACCGAGTGTATAAAGGATGCTAGTTTACATTGATCACCACATTCCTTGTAACTTATTCAATACCAATCATGAACTCTTTCCTTTTAGGTGGTGCTTGGGTCAACCTCAGACTAGACTTAGCTTCTTATATTGTGGGCTTACTTAACTTAGGTACGTAAATATCCATCTAGGCAAGTAAATATACATCTAGGCACTAGGCTTAAGTAAGCAAATATCCATCGTGGTGAGTTTAGCTAAGCAAATATCTAAATAGCTTTTTTGGGCTTACCTTAAGACAATATCCAAATTGTTAAGCTAAAGCAAATATCTTTATAGTCTAGTTGGACTTGGGGTAGCAAATATTTCAAGTACTCTTCCTTAGGCAACGGAATATACAAGTAGTCTTCTTTAGGGTAAGCATATATATGAGTGGAGCATTAGCCCAGCTCATTCTATATGAGTTTATGACTCAGCTTGACATGATGTAATTTACCTCACAAACAAGCTTCAGTAGCTAGGCTATTGGGAAAATTACTTGTCTATGAAGGTGTGATCTTATTTGTGAATAAGGGGAGCTGAATTACCTTTTTGTAGTTTTTTAGAAGAGGGCTAGCTGCCACAGCAACAGCCACAAGGTAGTGATCCAAAGTAGCTTTAACTTCATCCAGCCAAGCCATTACTATAATCCCCCAAATGTAGAACTTAAAAGCATATTTCTACGAATAAATATACATTTCATAGTAGTATACATACAATGTAGTTATCATGAACCTAAATTAAACTCAAAGTGGCTTGGGAATTACATTTATTGGTTTTCTGGCTCCATCGGGCCAATTTTCCTTGTAGTGGCATCCTTTTTTTTGTATATAGTTCATGACTGCGTTTGCTACGTCGTCCCCGTTTCATATTGGATCCATGGACTGTACCTTGGTCCACATGTGTTGATGAGAAAGCATCACCTGCTTTCCCCTTATCTTAATCGAATACAACCCTTCAATGGTACATAGAGCAATTATCCTCCAGCATTTGTCTACAATTTTATGATCAAGCTCTAGTGAGTTAATGTTTTTCATTAAAAAAGACAAACTTACTGTGACTGAGTGCTATTTACCTAAATCAAATTTGAAAAAAAAAAAAAAAAAGAAGACAATCTTACTCTAACTGAGTGCATTTACCCGAATTAAAAAAAGGGGTTAAATTAAAGAATTCTTATGCAGGTCATGTAGGCTTAGTGATCCACTCTTGTCAGTATGTGCTTGGCTTGTTTTTCATCATCCTACCTCAAGGTGGAAAACTGGCGGAGGTGGCCTGCTGAGGTTGGGAACACCGATGATGATGGGACAGATGGGGGATACTAATGTGAGGGACGATGGGATCGATGGGGGCGTTTATTCCATTTTTTTTTTTTTTTCACGAAAATGGTTAAGAGTGGGGTTTATCATCATCCCACCTCAAGGTGGAAAACAGCGGAGGTGGCATGTTAAGGTCGGGGACCGGGCCGATTTGGCCAATGCAGCCGCCATTGAAGATGATGGGATCGATGGGGAACACTAATGTGAGGGACGATGGGAATGAAGGGGCAGTTTATTCCATTTTTTGTGTTTGTTTTTCATTAAAATGGTTAAAGTGGGGATGCTGGGGCAAGGATCCTCACTCCCCAATTTTTTGTGTCCCTTCTGTCCTCCTCTAATGCGATGACAAATGTCAATTCATTATGTTTTGGGACAACCACCCAAAAGGACAAAAACCACCCCACTTTCTATGGTAATCCAACATATTCAAATATTCACATTGAAGGACAATATTAACAATTAACTAATTGATTTCCAAAACGGTGAGTCCCATGTGGAAACCAAACGGTGAGTCCCTAATTAATTTAGGGAATCATGTTAAAAAGGTATCCCCCACAACCCCCCTTTATTTTTTTAACTTTTTTCTAACTTTTAAAATTTTATATTTTAGGTAATTTTATAAATTACTCCGCTCATACCTCTGAAAAATGTGGGTATTCTACCTCCCCGGGTTTTGTTTTTAATTTTTGGGGCCCCCCCCCTCTACAAAATAAGGAGAAGGGGCGCGCCGCTTTTGGGGGGGAGTTTTTTAAAAAAAACCATATTTTATATTTTTTTTATTTTGCTAACTATGCATGATAGGGCCTATATTTTGGCACCTAGCAAATTGGCCGAAAAATAGTAAAAAGGAGCAAAATGTATCTGGAAGTGAGTTGTAGGGGACACAAAGTGGCCATTTACAATTGCAGGGGCACGAGGTCCCTAAATGTGAGTTGGATGGGGCAGAAAGGGTAATAAGTGAAATGAATACTACAAAGTTCAATAGGGCTTGAATATCATTATCAAGTGTTTTTCCCAAAGGCGCTTATGTAGGTGTATGTATGGCTCCAAGACAAGCATGACCCATAAAACCATCTCCAAATGAGACAAGGTCAAACTTAAATTTGACACAAAAAATCACCTCAAGTATTTGGAATCTCAAATATAAGATAACATCATAATTTGGCTCAAATATGATTAAGTTTTTTACATCAATGTCAATTGGTGGGTTCCATGTATAAGAGAAGAAAATCACTTTTTTTTTTTTGTAACATAAAAAGGCAGGGCTAAAGGCATTATGATTAATCTTCTGCAACGTTGCACCTTCAAAGGAACAGCTTAAATCATTGGATGGTGGTAGATCTAATGGTAAGATTTGATTAAGTTTGTCTTTTGGTCACGTAAATATGATGGATTACATTACCATAACCAAATCCAACGGTAAAAAAAACAAAATCAAACAACTAAAATTAAAATCCAACAGCTACAAAAAATGAAATACAACTACTTGATCAGATCTTACTACTAAAATCTATAAATACCAGTGTTTTAAAAATCCGTGCCTAGCCTAGGCGCTAAGCGGAGGGGCACCACCATGATTTTTTTTCAATTATACAAATGTAATCCATTGAATTAAGTAAAAAGTGAGTGTTGAGAAATAATGAGTAAAGAAGGAAGAAACAAAAAAGATTGGCCATTGATCCATTGAATTAAGTAAAAAGTGAGTGTTGAGAAATATTGAGTAAAGAAGGAAGAAACAAAAAAGATTGGCCATTGATGCCAAAAAAAAAAAAGATTCTCCAAGTATAATAGAATAGAAGTTCGAATGAAAAAGATACAAACAAAAAAATGCTATATTTTGGTCTTAGTGGGGGTTGACCTGTGAACGCATGAATTGATGTGCGCGGCATAACCGTTTGAGCTATGAGGTACAACATGCATTAATTGAACATGTTATATATATTTTAAACTTCTGTGTATAATCTCAAAATAAGTAAATTTGGGGCCCAAGACGGCCGTCTTGTCCAGTTATAGTCAGGGCCGGCCTGATTAAACAATTCATAAAGCTATATGTTAGAACACGAGACATAAAGGGTAACGTCTATGACTTCTCTCACCAATCCCACAAGAGAACATTAATCGAATCTTCTAAATAAAAACATGACTAGCTCAAACTCCAAGGTAAATGTAAAACCTGAACAAAGATAATATCAATACTGTTCCTTTCTTTCAAATTATAAGGTCATGCATTTATAAACAGAAGTTTTTTATGTTTCTGATAATTGCACAAAGGTCGGACATATTTACAATGCATGCAATAATTCTGAATTTGTTACGCAAAAGACTTCGTTCCATGGGTATCTTATGGAACAAATCACATGATAGAGCCACTCTCTAAAGGGAACAATTAATTAAGAATCTCAAAGTAATAAATTGTTTAAGTATCCCCATCTTCTTTTTTCCGCATAAAAAACAACTAAGACAACTCACCCAACTAAATCTTAAAAGTAAAGAAAAATTGTGCTAATATCTATTTTATCCCATTGCAGCCATTTAATATATCATAAATGAGTGATATATTAATTGTTGGGCCAGTCTTGTCAGTATGTGCTTGGCTTGTTTTTCATCATCCTACCTCAAGGTGGAAAACTGGCGGAGGTGGCCTGCTGAAGTTGGGAACACTGATGATGATGGGACAGATGAGGGATACTGATGTGAGGGACGATGGGATCTATGGGGGCGTTTATTCCAATGTTTTTTTTTTCTTCACGAAAATGGTTAAGAGTGGGGTTTGTCATCATCCCACCTCAAGGTGGAAAACGCTGAAGGTGGCATGTTAAGGTCGGGGACCGGGCTGATTTGATCAATGCAGCCGCCATTGAAGATGATGAGACCGATGGGGAACACTAATGTGAGGGACGGTGGGAATGAAGGGGTAGTTTATTCCATTTTTTTGTGTTTGTTTTTCACTAAAATGGTTAAAGTGGGGATGCTGGGGCAAGGATCCTCACTCCCCAATTTTTTGTGTCCCTTCTGTCCTCCTCTATTGCGATGACAAATGTCAATTCATTATGTTTTGGGACAACCACCCATAAGGACAAAAACCACCCCACTTTTTATGGTAATCCAACATATTCAAATATTCACATTGAAGGACAATATTAACAATTAACTAATTAATTTCCAAAACGGTGAGTCCCATGTGGAAACCAAACGGTGAGTCCCTAATTAGTTTAGGGAGTCATGTTAATAAGGTATCTCCAACAACTCCCTTATATTTTTTTAAACTTTGTTCTAACTTTGAATATTTGATGATTTTAGGTAGATTATTGAATTCGGTCGTCTAATCGTCTGATCAAAGTTTGAGGACTATTCGATCGTCCGATGGTTTTGGTTACAAGTTTGAGGACCATCCAATCGTCAATCAATAGAGGATGATGGCGCTAGCAGTTTTGGGAGGACATTTGGTTAACAAAGTCTCATATATATATATATATTTTTTTATTTTGCTAACTATGCATGATAGGGCCTATATTTTGGCACCTAGCAAATTGGCCGAAAAATAGTAAAAAGGAGCAAAATGAATCTGGAAGTGAGTTGTAGGGGACACAAAGTGGTCATTTACAATTGCATGGGCACGAGGTCCCTAAATGTGAGTTGGATGGGGCAGAAAGGGTAATAAGTGAAATGAATACTACCAAGTTCAATAGCGCTTGAATATCATTATCAAGTGTTTTTCCCAAAGGCGCTTATGTAGGTGTATGTATGGCTCCAAGACAAGCATGACCCATAAAACCATCTCCAAATGAGACAAGGTCAAACCTAAATTTGACACAAAAAATCACCTCAAGTATTTTGAATCTCAAATATGATTAAGTTTTTTACATCAATGTCAATTGGTGGGTTCCATGTATAAGAGAAGAAAATCACTTTTTTTTTTGTAACATAAAAAGGCAGGGCTAAAGGCATTATGATTAATCTTCTGCAACGTTGCACCTTCAAAGGAACAGCTTAAATCATTGGATGGTGGTAGATCTAATGGTAAGATTTGATTAAGTTTGTCTTTTGGTCACGTAAATATAATGGATTACATTACCCTAACCAAATCCAACGGTAAAAAAAACAAAATCAAACAACTAAAATTAAAATCCAACAGCTACAAAAAATGAAATACAACTACTTGATCAGATCTTACTACTAAAATCTATAAATACCAGTGTTTTAAAAATCCGTGCCTAGCCTAGCGCTAAGCGGAGGGGCACCACCATGATTTTTTTTCAATTATACAAATGCAATCCATTGAATTAAGTAAAAAGTGAGTGTTGAGAAACATTGAGTAAAGAAGGAAGAAACAAAAAAGATTGGCCATTGATCCATTGAATTAAGTAAAAAGTGAATGTTGAGAAATATTGAGTAAAGAAGGAAGAAACAAAAAAGATTGGCCATTGATGCCAAAAAAAAAAAAAAGATTCTCCAAGTATAATAGAATAGAAGTTCTAATGAAAAAGATAGAAACAAAAAAAATGCTATATTTTGGTCTTAGTGGGGGTCGACCTGTGAACGCATGAATTGATGTGCGCGGCATAACCGTTTGAGCTATGAGTACAACACGCATTAATTGAACATGTTATATATATATATTTTAAACTTCTGTGTATAATCTCAAAATAAGTAAATTTGGGGCCCAAGACGGCCGTCTTGTCCAGTTATAGTCAGGGCCGGCCCGATCAAACAATTCATAAAGCTAAATGTTAGAACAAGAGACATAAAGGGTAATGTCTATGACTTCTCTCACCAATCCCACAAGAGAACATTAATCGAATCTTCTAAATAAAAACATGACTAGCTCAAACTCCAAGGTAAATGTAAAACCTGAATAAAGATAATATCAATATTGTTCCTTTCTTTCAAATTATAAGGTCATGCATTTATAAACAGAAGTTTTTTATGTTTCTGATAATTGCACAAAGGTCGGACATATTTACAATGCATGCAATAATTCTGAATTTGTTACGCAAAAGACTTCGTTCGATGGGTATCTGTTGGAACAAATCACATGATAGAGCCACTCTCTAAAGGGAACAATTAATTAAGAATCTCAAAGTAATAAATTGTTTAATTATCCCCATCTTCTTTTTTCCGCATAAAAAACAACTAAGACAACTCACCCAACTAAATCTTAAAAGTAAAGAAAAATTGTGCTAATATCTATTTTATCCCATTGCAGCCATTTAATATATCAAGTTATAATAGTGAAATACGTGAAAATACAAATAGTGGAATAGCTTACTTGGGTAGATGAATCTGTAAAAATCGTGCAGCCTGTTGGTTGTGCGTTCATTTGGCTTGCTTCCTCCGTCCCCTAGGCTCTCTTCCTTTGTCCCCTGACTATGAAGGCAGGGATAGTGATCATGTAAACTCTCTTCTGCAATATCAATATTTTCATTCTATGGGATTTCATATGTTGCCAATGCATGTTTCAGACCTTCAAATCTTTCCATTTGAGGACTTTCTCTCATCAACTTTCGGCAGAGTTCCGATATTAATTAATAAAAGTAAATTGCAGATTCAGAGGAAAGATCGTCAGTATGGACATTATTAGTCGCCCAAAAACATACCCTACTTGTAAACTTTATAGTTGGGTTTCTTTCTTTCACTAGAAGATACTATTATTGCACGTAATTTAGAGTTTTAGTCAACAAAATCGGTGGCATATGTTATACAGAAGCTCAAATACAAATGTTGTCCAAGAAATTGAGGACCAAGTATAAATTGTTTTTTTTTTAAACAAAAAAAAAACACAAAAAAACACTAGGAAGGGGACCAAAAAAGTATGTTGAAAAAACAAAGAAAAGCAGGCCAAAAAAAAAACACTAGCCATCACAAGGATGACGAATTTCATGGCTGAGACAAGAGTACAATGATGGCCAACCTCTCCTAAGTTTTGATAGAACCAATAAATTTTTTATCTCAAGAATCAAGGGTAAAAGCTCTAAATCAACCATACATACAAAGTTTCTCGTATAAGAAATTGTTCAATAATACAACATGTTATGTTATCGGGATATTAATTATTCAAATCAACATGAAAACAAGGATCAGTACATGCAATATGATTGCCTTCTATTTGGTAACCCTTTATAAAGGATCATGTTGATTTGAAATTTATGGTTCTCTCCAATGTTATGTTTATTGAATGCATACACTATCTGGATTTGGTAGATCTGTTAAGTTCAACGGGTGTGGAGTAGGAATGTATCTTATGTATGATTGCGAAGAGGTGATTTGTGAACTTTCTTTTGTTCTGCATTCTCTGCTTTGGTGATTTTGAGGCCTTTGTGATGGTCTGGAAATGAAGACTTAATTTTTGTGCTAGGAGTTATGACATGGGTTTGAATGCATTGTGGTTGCTCACTCTAGATTTTTTTTTTGTTGTGATTGTTTACAAGCTTAATTCCTGTGGTTTGAATCTTTCCAGGTCAACATGGAAACAAGGATCAGTACCCGCAATATGATTGCCTCCTATTTGGTAACCCTTTATAAACGGATCATGTTGATTTGAAATTTATGGTTCTTTCCAATGTTATGTTTATTGAATGCATACACTATATAGATTTAGTTGATCTGTTAAGTTTAACTGGGTGTGGAGTAGGCATGTATCTTATGTATGATTGCGAAGAGGTGATGTGTGAACTTTCTTTTGTTCTGCATTCTCTGCTTTGGTGATTTTGAGGCCTTTGAGATGGTCTGAAAATTAAAGACTTAATTTTTGTGGTAGGAGTTATGACATGGGTTAAGTGAATTACCTTTTTGTAGCTTCTCAGTAGTGGGCTATTTGCCACAACAACAGCCATAGGCTAGTGTTCTAGAACCGCCTTAATTTCCTGTAGCCCGGCCAAAACTCTAAACCTCCCAATATACAACTTAGGAGCATAATCCTAGGAACAATTATAGATTTCATATTAGTATACATAGTGTAGTTTATCATAAAACCTAAATTAAAGTCCGAGTGATTGGGGCTTACATTTACAGGTTTTTTTGGCTCCATCAGGCCAATTTTTCTTGTAGTGGCATCCTTTCTTTTGAATATATTGCATGACTTTGTATATTATGCAATTTCCTGTTTTTGGATCCATGGGCCAGACCATGGTCCACACATGTTGATGAGAAAGTGTAACCTGCTGTCCCCCTGTCTTAATCGAGTAAAGCCCTTCAATGGCACACAAAGCACTCATCCTCCAACATGTGTCTACAATTATATGTTGATCAATTAGTTCCTTGCCCAAAAATATATACATAAAAGAGGAGCAGGAAATTATATATACATAAAAGATGAACTGGAAATTAGTTGAAGTTTGTTAAAATCTATTGTTGAATTGTATTGTATGTTTCTGTTTTTAAGTCTGTTGCTGAATTATATTGTGGATTTCCATTTTTAAGTTTATTCATGGTTTATTGGCTTGATAGATTTCTTATAGTTGATAACAGATTTGATGCCATTGATATTCAATGATGTTGATGTGTGTAAAATAAGTTTGATTTTAAGTTTGTACATTCTCTTCATTTGTTCATATTGGCTCTGTGTTTATTATTTCCTCTGGTATTTTTTGGTGTTTTCTTTCAAAGAAGTTTTGGGCATTTCACAGATGTCATTTACTTTTGTTGTTCTCTGTTATCCATTGATCTGAAATTCGTTTTTATTACAGGTTCCTTCCTTGCTTGATTACAGAAGACAGTGTTATCATTTTGGGGCCTTCCAATTTGGTCAACCAAGGTATGTTCATTGATTTTTGTATATGAATTACAGTTCACTTTCTTAAATTTGGTTCAAGTTTGTTTCTTATTTTGGTGGGTTCTGAAGGTGTATCAGTTATTGGATTATTTGTTTGTATGCTCTCAGCTATGACATTGGGTTATTGGTTTTGTTCTCAACCATATTTTGGCCTGTGTATGTTTGAAGAAAATGATTTTCCTGATTTGTTATTGTATGATTGGATATTCAGTTTGAGTGAATAAATCCATTTAAGAAAATAATTTTCCTGGATATTAAGTTGTAGAACAACAAGCCATCTAGATTGTATTGTTTTCTTCAAACGCGTATCTCAACTTCTTGATTCTGTGCTTCTGGTTCATTTAGTGATTATTACAAGATTTATTCCTTACAAAAGTTTATACATATTGGTTTGTAGATTTATTCATGGGTTATTAGTTCTACAGTTTCCTTATGATAGATGACAAACTTGATTTATTTGTTATTGAATTACTTTGTAAATATGTTTGTTTGTAATTTCCTAATTTGATTGTGGTTTTTCATATAGTTTTTCACTCTGTTCTTTCGTTGGTAACTGTTTGCAATATAAGTTAAAGCGAGTTGCATGCTTAACAATAAAATGAAATCAGTATTAGTAGTTGTATTACTTATATTTTTTATTGGTGATTTGTAGGTCCTGATTTGCTCGAATAAAGTCCAATTCCTTTGCAATTCCCTGAGGTTTTGGCGATTTTAATTTTGGGTGTGCTTAATCAAGGTGAATGCTCTTTATACTTCAAATTTTGGAATGTACTTATGATTATCACACCTTTTATATGAAGATGAGTTTTTCTATTTCTGTTAATGCTTATGTCTTCAATTATCTGTTCAGTATGTCTCTCTTTGATCCTCATACCTGCTTGGTTGTGTTCATAAAATTAATCTAAATATGGCTTTGTTGATTGTTTGGTCGTATCGTTATGTATCTACTGTTTGTTTCTTATGTGGCTCAATTTGCGTCATTGATTTTGGAAGACTATAGCAGTGGAGCAAATCCATTCGTTCATTGCATTGGAATTGTTCAGCTATCTTTTACCTTCTTTTTTATGATTTTTTTTCTAAGTATTTTTCATTTGTTGATATTGGGTGTCGGTTTGTTCTTTCCTTTGGTATATTTTGTTCCTCTCTTGGAAGGAAATTTTTTGGTTTTTTAAGATGTGAATTGATTTCGTTGTCTGTTATTGTGCATTGATTTAATATTGGTTTTTGTTATAGGTTCTTCCTTCAATCAATCATACAAAGAAGTGTTCTTATCTACTGATGGTGTTTCGCAATTTAGTAATCGAAGGTATGTTGATTGTTTTTTTGTGATGATTTAGAGTTTGGATTTGTTAAATTCAGTCAAAATATGGTTGTTATTGATGTTCGGTTGTGCAAACTAGTGTAGCTGAATTGTTAGTTTTGTATTTTTCATGCTTATCAGTGATTTTGATTTTTCTTATTAAGTTGTTGTAAATTGTAGGTTATATGATTGGATATTGAGTTTAGGTAAAGATATAGATATAAGTTGTCAAATTTTAAGTTATACTTCCTTTCAATCTGTGATAGTTTTAAGTATATTTATATTGTATAAGGTTTTATCTGTGATAATTTTTTTTGGTTAAAGTTTATTGTTGACTTACATTGTAGCATTTAGATCTGCTGCAATTGATGTTGACTGATGTAAATGTGTTTGAAATAGGTTAATTTAGTAGTAATCTTAGAATCAGAAATTGTAGGCAATTATATTTGTTTTTCATTTGTTAATCTGGTTCTAATTTTTTATGTAGGTTTTGGATCTCTCAGTTAATTGCTTACTTGCTGTTTGTAATCATTCGAAACAAAGGTTCAAGGAGCATTATCTGGTACCTCTGCAACCCTTCTGCAGCTTCAATCACATTATTAATTACTATCTATTTATTTTGAAACATTAGAGTACTATCTATATCTGTAAGTACTTCTATTTGCTCTTATGAATCTGTTCATCAAAAAATTTGTATAAGTTTTCATTCTAAATTTAATGGATACTCTATGATTTAATAGTTTCACAATGAATCACACATTTACAAATTTTCATTATGAATTTAATAGCTACTTATAGATTCACCCATATTAATCCACTGAAAATGAATTTGCAAGTGGTAATGAATTCAAACGCTTGGGCACTGCTGCTAGTGGAATTAAAAAAGACAAAATTTACTCAGAGTGATGAATTCAATATCTGATTGTAGTTCTTCAAAGTGGAATTAAAAAAAGAGGTCAAGAATCCTTACGCCGATCGATGCCGCCAATGACTTGATTTCGGATCGGCCGGGTCATGTGGGCCCGGTGATCCACTCTTTTCAGAACGTGGTTTGCTTCTTTGTCATCATCCCAGCTGATGGTGGAATAACGGCGGAGGTGGCTGCTGAGATCGGGAACCGGGCTAATTTCGCCAGCGAAGCCATGTTGATGAGACACTGATGAGGGATGATGGGACCAATGTGTGTATTTTTTCAATTTTTTTTTTGTTTCTTTCACAAAAGCGATTAGTGGGGGTGCTGGGGGCAAGGATTCTCTTTCCCCAATTTTTTTGTTTCTTGTGTCCTCCTCTAATGCAATGGCACTTGTCATTTTATTTAATTTTCCACTATATCAATTTTAAAAAATCAATTACAACTTTTTTTGCAAAACGTGAACTAATTGATCTTTGACTTTGCAATTTCACACAAAAGGACAGAAGCACATATGTATCTCAAAGCTCAATAATGTAATGTTGTCTTCAATCATTAGGACTAAACCATTCTCTCAAATTTAGTTGTAATAAATCAATTACTGTTGCAATTACTTGATTTAGATGTGATTGTGTAAATTACAAGTAAGAAACCTATATGGATTCTATGTATTAGCAAAGCTCATTGTGATCAGGATTGGTGGAAACCCTACTTTGGTTTACTATAAATAAAGGCACTATGAAGGAAGATGAAATACATCTTTCCTCAAGTTATTCTCTAATTCTCTCTTACTAACGATTCTCTGTCTCCTAAGCCAGTTACTGTGTGTTGGAAATTGACGAACCTGTCTGAGAGCTCACGCCTCCTAAATCGTTCATCCAACCGAATCCAATCATTAAGTAATTCTGAAATTATCTCTTGAATCTTTGTGAATTCATGTTTTGCGAAATATCAAGTTGGATATGGTTGAATAATTTATTGTACAAAGAAGAAGAAAATCGGATCAGGATTTTTGACAGGTTCGGCAGCCACGACCGAACAGCGGCAGTACCCCAAACAGTGTTCGGAAGCCGCCACCGAACACTTGCACGCACCTCACCCCGAAGCTGCGAATTACGTCATGCCCTGTTGTCACCTCTAATGTCATGATACGTCACCAACAACCTGAGCATCGCCGAAATGAGCCACAAGTCATCCCTGAAGGATCACCGCGCTACCAACTTCGAAACCCGAAAACCCAAAAGGTTTCGATCGGGTTTCCAGCGAATCTTCAGCCAACGCTGCCACCAAGACCACCGATCCGAGACCAATTGATCCGAGAGCCATGCTTGAATCGGCCCCATGTCCTGAACGACGCCAGCCGCTTAGACCTTTGCTGGAATCCATCGTCGAATCAATGGATTCCCCAATTTTAACGATGGGGTTCTTTGAGTCTCGTTCCCGCAAGAAGGCACTACAGGCCACCACCGCGCTGAACAGAATTGTTGCGCCGAGCCTTGTGAGCTTTGCCACTCCATGACGCTGGAATCGCAGCTGAAAGCCATTGGAAAAGGCAAATTTCGATCGGCCTTTCTCCCACAGATCATAAGGGTTAGGCTGACCCGGGTCAGAGTGAACCGATCCAAGAGCAACCTGGGCCCGTACCTTATTGGGCCAGGCTTTCTTTTAACCAGACTTGGGCTGTTAAGCCCCTTCTTCTTTGTCCCAGAGTGGGCTTCCAAAGCCCCTGGGCCCAGCAGACCCACAATTTTGATACTCGCGGGCCTAAAAGCCAGTATGCGTAGATACGCAGCCCAACAGGTTGTATGAACGTATCAAAACGGATCTCATAGATCCTAGACCATCAATTGTTTATGTTTTTGTTGGAATATATATGTGTGTGTGTGTGTGTGTGTGTGTGTGTATATATGCAGGTTTACATGAAGCCAAAGTTCTTACAAGCTATATGTGAAATATGAAATACGAAGTTTCTAGGTTCCTAAAACGTTATCTGGCTCATGTGGTTGTGAAGTTTGAGACACCGAAAGCTGTATAGGAGGTGCCTATGGTAAAGAACTACCCGTATGTCTTTCCCGATGAACTACCAAGGTTATCTTCTTTTCGGGAGTGTTGCGGTTACCTGATTTAGGTGTGATTGTGTAAACTAGAAGTAGGAAACTTCTATAGATTCTATGTGCTAGCTATCAGGATTGGTAGAAACCCTAGTTTGGTTCACTATAAATAAAGGCACTATGAAGGAGGATAAAACACATCTTTCCTTGAGTTGTTCTCTAATTCTCACGATTCTCTATCTCATAAACCAACTACTCTATTATTTCTACAAAAATTACAACTTTTTTGCAAAGGGTCAACTAACTGATCTTTGACTATGTGTGCAATTTCACACAAAAGAACAGAAGGATATATACAACTCAAAACCCAGTAATGTTGTCCTCAACCACTAGGACTAAACAATTCTCTCAAATTTAGTTGTAATAAATAAAATACACCTTTTTTTGCAAAAGGCCAACTAATTGATCTTTGACTATGTGTACAATTTCACACAAAAAAACAGAAGCATATATATAACTCAAAACCCAATACTGTTGTCCTCCACCACCAGGACTAAACAATTCTCTCAATTTTCTCATGGAATTTCAAAGATACGAATAGAAACATAGCTGCTCACCAAAACACACAAAACCTAAGTAAGCGTATTAATAATAGGTGGCGAAGTTTGAATCACAAGGATCATACATATAGTTATAGTGACATACTAAGGATTATTTTTTATTTTTCTAAAATAGAGTAAAATAGAGGAATGAATCCAAACCATGTCAAACTCCGACTACTTGTAGAATCCCACTATACCTCTAGGTAAAAATTAAAGAAATAGTTATAATTGGATTATTCTGGTGGGACAAGTGAGCTAGATCTCGTGAAATATATATGAATGGGTAAATCTCCACCGCTTTTCTTGCTTTCCTATATAAAAAAGAGGGTTAATCAATAGATCAAGCAGAAAGTCAAACGTGTGGCAAATATCAATCAATGGCGTCGTCGACTCTCCAAGCAATTCGACACGCACGAATGACGACACTGTCTTCGCTTGTCAAGGCACGACCTCTGCCGATCCCTCGTCGTAGTCTGAGCACAATTACCTCTACGGAGTCACAAAATATTATGGATCTGGAGAAGTCTATAAGTAATCAAACCGACGTCGGACTTACAATATGGCGAAACAGTTGTTTTCGACTGATCAAGGCAAGTCAGCGAACATGGTGTTCTCACCGCTGTCGATCTACGTGGTGCTGAGCGTGGCAGCAGCAGGTACAAAGAGTCCCACACATGACCAGCTGCTCTCTTTCCTCAAGTCCGAGTCCGTCGGCCACCTCAACTCCCTTGCCTCAGGTATTGTCCCTCGAGTTTTCGCATCATCCGACGACAAAGGAGATCCCTGCACCTTGGCCTTTGCCAACGGAATTTGGGCTGACAAGTCTCTCACTTTCAAGCCTTGTTTCAAACATGTGGTGGACACTTTTTACAAGACGGCTCGGAACCAAGTCGATTTCCAGAACAAGGCTGAAGAAGCGAGAATTGAAGTCAATTCGTGGGCTGAAAAGCAAACCAGGGGCTTAATAAAACATATCCTTCCATTAGGGTCTGTCCACCAACTTTCGAGGCTCGTATTTGCAAATGCTTTGTACTTCAAAGGACTTTGGGAGGAGGAATTTATCCAATCCAAAACAAAGTTGGACGACTTCTACCGTACTCTTGATGACGGCAGTACTGCTCCATCAGTAGTCAAGGCACCCTTCATGACCAACAACAAGAGCCAATATATAAGTGTCTTTGACGGCTTCAAAGTCTTGAAGCTCCCATACGAACAAGGGGAAGACAATAACAATCGGTGTTTCTCCATGTGCATATTTCTACCCGACAAAAAAGATGGGCTGCCAGCTTTGGTTGAGAAAGTCTGTTCTTCTGGGAGTGGCTTCTTAGATCGACATCTTCCCGACATGTGGGTTCCAACTGGAGAATTTAGAATCCCAAAGTTTAAGTTTTCAACGGGATTTGAAGCTTCTAAGCTTCTCAAGGATTTAGGGCTGGTGTTGCCCTTTGAATTTGATGATTCTGAAGGAGGGAATTTGACAGAGATGGTCGACTCGCCTCCGGGTCAGGACCCTGTTGTTTCGAGCATACACCATGAAGCCTGCATCGAAGTTAATGAACAAGGAACGGAGGCTGCCGCTGTTAGTGTCATGCATAGGTCATGCACTGGGCACGGCCGCAATCCTGGTCCTCCTCCTAGGAGGATAGATTTCGTGGCAGATCATCCATTCCTGTTTTTGATCAGAGAGGAATACACTGGAGCGCTACTGTTTGTTGGCCAGGTTCTGAACCCACTTGAAGCCTAATCGTGCTTCAAATGCTTGATAATGGTCCTATATTTCAATATTTTTCTTTAACTTCCATATGTAATATGGATTTTTATAAGGTCAGCTTGATCTTGGCCCGGCCGCTTGATCGCTTTTACTTTTGTTTTCCTTTTTCTAGATCTCTTTTTGCAATGAGGAATATGTATTTTTTACTATTCATCCTACTATACAGTTGATATTTTTAGTTTTCACATATCTATTCTTTAGTCTACCTCAAGAGATGAGTTTTAGACTTAGTTAATTAAACACGGTTTCAATGAGTGAAATTAATCCACGTGAAATTAATAGTCAAAAATTACACTATTGGAGACGCAACTGACCCTATCTTGGGTTCATGAATGAATTAGCTTATGTTGGGGAGAAGAATCAATATTATGATCATTTAACATGTGTAGAAATTATTACAGACTTGGTACAAATAAACCCAAACTCAAATAGACAAGAACAGGACAAGGTGGTTACTCCTTCTAGGACGGATACCAAATTATTGAAAACACAGGAGATGCATACATGGATATACAGAAAAGGCTTGATGAATGTCTCCGATATATATGATAGCATTTGCCATGTGAAAACAGCAAAACTTGGTATCCGTCAAACATGTTGTAAGAATGAACATCTGAGTGTGTAACATGCATAAAAGATATTAGGCATATATATAAACCTTTTCAAATGAAACCTTGAATAAATAAAAGAAGAGTCTTTCAAAAGCAAGATAATGCCTCTGTTTTCTTTTCCTCTAAAGCGCAGTGTAGCTTCTTTATCGCGAAATTGTTTAGCTAGATCTTCATCTCCACCCTTCATTAGGCCTGCTAAAACTGCAGCGGTATGTTCTCTTACCTGAGACATGAATTATAAGTTAAAAATTAAGAATACCCACCTCATGTCTTGAAAAGAGTCAGGCTCCAATGACATCCTTAAGAAACACCTGGATTTAGGTTTCTCCTACATGAAGGTGAGATTATATCAATGGATTCTTCAGAGAAACGACTTTTAAGATAGAAGTAAATTTTAGCTTTCATAAGTATTTTTTCAACAGTTAGCCGAATTTGTTGTTTCTCAACACTTGAGAAAATGAACGTGTGCATGTTGTTTAAGATGAGAATAGTATGGTAATCAAACTATTTTCATCTGGATTCATCATCATATGTTACATATCTGGTCAGGAACAGGAATTGCATGAAAGCAGAAATTTAAAGCTATAAATTTGTAAGGATGAACCCAACATATACAAATGACACTATGAAATTCAGGCCACGCTGAAAATGTAAGCATTGAAAGCAAAATTAGGATGCCATCCCTCATTGCCTTTAATATTTGATTGAAACTTTGTGAGTTGACAAATATAGATTGAAGGACAAAACTTTTGTCCACATTATTTATTTAAGATGTTTTACATGTCAGTTTTTTTTTATTTTTTCTAACTAAAATCGTATATCATCTTTACCTTTCTTATCCTTTAAAACTGAAATATCTCATTTCAGGAAGTTTTTGGGTCAACTCTTCATTGAAGAAGTTAATTGTATTAATAGGGTGAGACTAGTCTTTGTTTTGTGACCCATTGCTTTTTTGAACTTCTCTTCCTCCACTTTATTGTCTTTCTTTTTAGTGTCTTATGCTAATGTCGTGTGGAGATGGACTTTTTTGATGTTTTTACAAGGTATGATGTTCTCTCTTTTTCAATTAGTACTCATACGTTTTTTTTTGGCACTTGGGTACATAATGTTTGCTTTTGGAAGTGTATATAGATACATTTTTTTTTCGTATCTAGATACATTATTATGCCTTTTGAAAGGTTATATATAGGTACTGGTACATTCGTTTAACCTTTCGAAGTTTGGTACATTCTTGCTTTTCCAATTTTGTATTTGGGTACATTCATTGTACCTTTCGAATTTTGCTACATTCTTTTGTATATGGGTATAGGAGACCAGTTTATTTAGAATCTATTTGTAAGGAAGGTGTGCGTCATTTTGAACAAAGATCTTCTATTTCATATTCCATGTTCCGTTTTTGTTCCACTATTCTTTTTTTGATATCTCCGATAATCTGTGTTATGATCCAAACCGTTCACTTTTTTTATTGTCTAGTAAAGATCATCCTTGCAAAAAATCATTCAAATCCGTGATCGTTTGGTTATCAAATAGTGAAACATAGCCGAATCAACTTTGTAAAACATAATCGGTCTGTATATAACCTACAAACTCATGAATTTGAATGATTTTTTGTAAGGATGATCTTTACTTGATAATAAAAAAAAATGAACGATTTGAATCATAACACGAATTATCGGAGATATCAAAAAAAGAAGAGTGGAACAAAAATGGAACATGGAAGAGAGGATCTCCTTCCCGTCGTTTTGGGGCATCAGGTGAAACAAAACTGCCCCTTGGAACGACGTCGTTCTCCAGATCCGAACCCCATTCTTGTCGATCCTCCGAATCTCACCGCCCGTTGTGACGGCCTCCGTGACACCACGTCGCCCTTCGCCATCTGTTTCCTCATTGCTTCAAGTTTCCAATTCCATTCCCTCCCCCCAAGTGTTGAAAATATTC
This sequence comes from Spiraea crenata, assembly GCA_033992175.1. NCBI lineage: Eukaryota > Viridiplantae > Streptophyta > Magnoliopsida > Rosales > Rosaceae > Spiraea > Spiraea crenata. Next base: position 2,250,177 of record JAVBHV010000022.1, read on the forward strand.
CACATCGGAGATGAAAGCCTAGCATGTAGTGTTTAAATATAGTTGGGCTTCTCCTCCCATTGCCAATTGGTTTTGGGTGATAGAGGCTCACTATGTTAAGATGTTATCAGAGTCAGGTTATCCACGTAGGAGGCCTCACGGTCCCACGTGCTCCACGTTACTCAATTAAACTAATCACGCTTAGGACGCAATAATGCCACGCGTGAGGGGGCGTGTTGAAAATATCCCACATCGGAGATGAAAGCCTAGCCTGTAGTGTTTAAATATTGTTGGGTTTCTCCTGAGCCTTCATCACTCAAAACCAATTGGTAATGAGAGGAGAAGCTCAACTATATTTAAACACTATAAGCTAGGCTTTCATCTCCAATGTGAGATATTTTCAACACCAAGGCCCAAGTAAGTTGGAAATCCCTAAACCCCTAAATTTTCAGTTGATGATTTGAATGGGATTGCTTGGATTTGCTTTATCTTGTTGAATTGGAGGAAATGAATCTATGTCAAATATTTCGCATACAATTTCTCCAACCCCAGAACAATTCTCCATCTTGCAATTTCATCCCCCAAGTTACCCATAATTATTTCAAGCTCAGTTTCCAATGGCTTCCTTCACTGTCCCTTGCCCCGGACAAGTTACCCATAATTATTTCAAGCTTACTTTTGTTGTTGAGTTATAATCCGTAATTGATTAATTGCCCTTTTTAGGGGCGTCCTTCACTCTCTCTCTCTCTCTCTCTCTCTCTCTCTCTCCTTCTCCTCCTCCTCCTCCTCCTCCTCTTTCTCTCTGTCAACACAGAAAAACGACGACCAAGATGATGTAAATTTGATGTTTTGCTTTTCTGCACCTTTAGCTACGCAATTTTTATCGAGGGGGATTCCATTTGTATTCAATGCGTGGATCGTCAGGCACCTCTCCGTTGAGGACTTTGCGGTAACAATCTTCTCCACTATTTACTGCCATTTTTTCCTCTGAAAGTTTTGGTTATTTTGCTTGTTTCGGTGTGTTTTCTTCTTCTGTTTGGGATTCTACTGAACCCCTATTGATAAATTTGCAACCTTTACTTTGTTTTTTATTTGAAAGTTGAATTGGGTTGCTGCATTTTGAGAGTTTGTTGGTCTATTTTGCATGTTTCCATGTGTTTGCCGTGTTCTTTTTGGGATTTCATTAGAACTCACTTGATAAAGTTGCAAGCTTTAGTTCATTGATCGAAAATTGAATTGGATTATGGTCCAGTATCATGCTGCATCAGCAAAACTTCATTACTCCAGTACAATTTAGTTACCCCAAGAAATTCGAGTGATTTCTTTGTGAGTTCACTCCGTGCATTTCTTGTTTCTGTTCTGGTGCAGCTATATGGAGTACAGTTTCCTCTTTTCGTCGCCTGCGTTTTGTTTCTCAGCCGGGAGGGATTTCGGCGAGCGTGCCTGCGGGCAGACATGAAATGGTGCATTTTCATTTTAGGAGCAATTAGTTTAGTTTGTCACATCTGAGGATCTGTAATTCTGATGTAGTATGCTACAGTGATGGTACTTCAGCAGAAGAAAACATAGCAAGGATAATGAAATTTGCCTGGTTGATGGCTATTTGGATTCTTTATTTCATATTTCATATTGCAGGCTGTGCATGTATTTTTGAACTATTGGCAGAGCCATTGTATATCCTTTCTCAGAACTTACTTCTGCTTAAATTAAGGCTGGTAGTTGGAACAGTTGCTACTCTTTTCCGCTGCATAACGATGTTCATTCTCATTGTCAAGCAAACTGGCATGGTAAGAGCTTTTGTCAAAGCATGCTGGTAATGTAGATTTTTTTAACATGGAGCAGTTTGTAAGAATCTTATTTGATTCTCTTTTGTAATGTGCCCTTCATATGATATTTTCAATGGTCTTTAACCAGTAGTCCTATCTTTAGATAAACCAGCTTATTGAATAGCAGGTTTTATGCGGCTGGTATGAAACTGGTATTATTGACCAAAACAATTTCATAGTTTCTGCCTGCAATGCCTATTTTAGAGTAATTCTTTCTTCACTAAGCTATCATCTTCAACTTTAGAAAATTACCGAATGGCCAATGATGCAATGGGAGTACTGTGTTTCCTGCAGTAAGAAATTTATATTGATGAATTAAAATACCCTTCCATTTGTTTCTGTAGGTCTTTAGAAGAAGTCACTGAACCTGAATGCTAGTCACTTTGAGTTGGTACTGACCTCTATGATAAAGGATTCAAATTTCTAATTGCATGATTGATTAGTTTCAGGATAAAGGGATAGTATTTTCATTGTCACAAACTGCATATGGAGCGTGCCTTTTCGTGGGCTATTGGGTCTACTTTCTTCTTTTTGGTGCATGCAAAGGTTCTGCTCTTCTCCCCTATAGGTTATATTTCTTTTTACCTTCCTAATTTTATTTTTAGTTTTTGTAAGATCAGGAATGTGATGGAATAATGAATATAAATCAGTATTACATGAAAATACATACTATCGAGTGGATTTCATATGATCAGTATGTGACTCATAATATTGCTAGCTGGTGGTGTCTCTTGTAGCCAACTATGGTGGCATGACACTATTTACTCTCTTTGACAGCATACGTGACTTCTTTTTACTTTGCCAACAGGCTTTGCATAGTTTTCGTGGTAACTAGTGAATAGTTTACAATTAAATTCTAGACTATTCAATGTGTGGATTTGTGTAGTTGAGTGAAACATTGTGATTATTATCACAACTTATATGTTCTTCACTCATCGGGAATTTATTTTTTCCATAGCAAAAGGATATATTGATAGTGAATATTGTTTGTTTTGATATTTTGTTCCTCACCTACGTGCTTTGTCTGCTGGACGGTCCTTATCTGATAGCTTAATACTTTTACAGACTAAAGAGTAAGAAGGGTTCTGATGGGGAGCTATCAGACATGTGTAAGCTGTTTACTCTTCAATCCTTCATGAAGTTGATTCTTCAAGAAGGACAAAGTCTTGTCCTTTTATGGTGGGAAACATATTATAATCAAGCCGTATATGGACTCGTGGACAAATTGGGTAATTATTGGTCCAGACACTTTGTTCACTTTCTTGTCACAATTTTGTTTTCAGACTTTTCTAACAGAGCAATGTGCCTGTTTAATCTATTTTTATTAATTCTATCATATGCCAGGAAGTCTAGTCGTCAGGCTGGTTTTCCTTCCTTTCGAAGAAAGTTCCTATGCCACATTTGCAAGGTCTGCATCAGGTTTAATTTTCTCTTTCGTTTCCTTGATGGTTATTTTGATGAGAGAGGTCTGTGTGCTGTCTTGATTTTGATTTAATTTTTTCAAGTTCTAATTTTCTTCTAATTGCTCTAATTGGCAGGAAAAGACTCAGACAAAGACAGGAGGTTGGGGAGTAGCCTTACAGAGGCCCTTAAATTGGTTTTGTTAATAGGTGAATGAGCTTCCACGTTGTTTTTTGTCTCTGTTCTACAGAAATCAAATTTTGATTAATGTATGTATACTATCAAATATCTGGATATAAGGAGTATCCTAGTTGCTCGAGTGTAATAGAATCTCAGTCCGTTATATCTGCTATAATGAACAAAATTATACGAACTTAATTGTGGCATGCAGATCGTAGCTTGTAATGGACGAGATCAAGTTAGTGATAACACTTTAGTCGTCCTATTTATTGCTTTATGAGAAGATTTGAGGGTCCCCTCTGGTTGGGTGCTATGGGGCTTTGAGTTGATTTCTCAGTGACTGGGTAATAGTGCTGGCCACATATTTAACTTTGGAGAGTTTCTTATGTTGACGCAATAGTTTCAAATAGTACAAGACCACAAAAGAAGCGATAACATTATCTTGAGTACTTGTTGAGATTTGTTCTTTTCTTGTTTCCTGGTCTCACACTGCTTAAATTTTCTGCAGGCCTTGTTTTTATGGCGTTTGGCCCAAGTTATGCTTATTCCCTCATCAGATTGTTGTATGGTCGGAAATGGAGTGATGGGGATGCATCAACAGCCCTTCGATATTATTGCATTTATATTATTGTTCTGGCAATGAATGGTAAGTAGGGTTATGCTTCTATTTGTTAATATTCATAGGTGTATCAGGATGGTCTTTCACTTGATTGATTCCTTTTGTTCTTTTTTTCTTACTCGATTTTTTGACTTCTTTATTTGATCACTAATTCTGTGCTTAAAAGGCGTGGGACTGGAACTGAGAGCGACCTTTGATTTTACATCAGGAACTTCTGAAGCATTTTTACATGCAGTTGCAAAAGAGAAGCAACTCGTACAGTCCAATCTTTCATCGTTTCTGTTCGCAGTCATACACGTAGTACTGAATATCCTGCTCATCAACTCAGCTGGTGCAGTTGGCTTAATTTTGGCGAATTCGTTAAGTATCCTTTTCTTAGCTTATGGGTCATCTTAAGATTCATTTGGTAACATTTTTCGTTCTAGTATTTGCTTTCTTGACATGATTTAGATAACAATCTTGCTTTTCTCATAAACAGATTAAATGTTTGTGCTAGCAGCTTTTTGTCAAATACAACATTCACTTTGCCGGTGTATCGAGAAGCATTTTCATCACATCAGGCAAGCATACAGATTTTGCAGATTTGGTTTCTCAGATAACTTCAATGGGCTTTGATTCTGTTGGCTTGCATTGGAGGTAAATTACCATATACCCTGAACATGTTTTTTAAGTTCTCTGGACCTTTCTCAATTCTCACCCGCATACTAATTCTTTGGTATGAGTTTTGAACAATAAAACTGAGAAATTATATCTCAGTGGATAGTGCATGTTTCCCTCTGATTAACACGTAGACATTTTTCAGGAGAGATAACTCTTTGAAGCTTTATATGGATACTTTTGCAAACGCATATACTTGGTTTAATCTTTCTCTTTATTCTTTTCTAGGTACAATCTGATGGCTAATAGGGTACTACTCTTGCTGGCTATGGCATCTAGGAATGACCCAAATTCCTCGTCAAAAATTTTGAGTGAAACTGCTGGTGAGTTCAGATCTTTGTACTCCCAGGCTTCCCCGTTACTTCTGAACACTAATCTTGTTTCTTAGACACGACTTTTAGTAACATTCTAAAGTTTTAGATAATGCTCTTTCAGGTCACTTCTTGAAAAATTTGAAAAGTCAGCTTCCTCAGACAAGGGTACTTGCAATCGCAGCTCTAAATACACTGTTAAATGAATCACCTTATAAATCGTCAGCGCAAGAACAGAATTACACCTCTGGGGATTTACAAGGAAGTGGAAAATCATCTCTTGAAGAAGAGTTGACTCAAATATTTCAGGAAGATGGTTTTTTCAATGAGACCTTAACAATGTTTTAAAAAGTTAAGGCGTAATGCGAGGCGTTGGATGGTAGCCTCACCGAGGCGTAAGCCTCGACGCTTGGAGGCGTAAGCCTTTCGGGAATTAAAAAGGCGTAGCTAAAAATAATAATTTTTAAAAATAATATAGGAAAATATTATTCTATACCATTCATGGGTAACAATTTAGCAAGAACATGGATAACATGCATACAAGAGTATTTCATCAAATGTGTATGTATAGGATGTGTTATGAAATCTATCTATGTTATGAAAATAAATACATTTATTTTGAATTGGACTGATAAAAATAGCCTAATTAAAAGATATTATACCATACATTTTTTTTGTCAAAAAAAAAACCACACGTTTTACATGTATCATTTTACATGGGGCAGCATATTATTGGGTATTTAGTTAAGTTTTATATGGATTTGAGCACATAGGATCATACCTTCCCACTATCCCACTTTGACTTATCTCCACGCGCCTTTGTTTTCTTCGCCAGTCATCAATCTTTTCTTCTCCACCTAGTTTCTTATCTGCAACTCCCCATTGATTTGTCTTCTCCATAAACCGCCACCACCAAACCTCTCCATATCTGTCACCAAACCGCCATCTCCATCAACTAACTCAGTCAAAATTCTCTTCCCTCTACGAACTACGATGACACACTAAGACTTTCACCGACCGGATTCAATCTGTCAATTTCAATCTCCATAATTCCCAATTTCAATCCCAAATCATAAGCTCATGTATCTGGATTCATGTATCTTTTTTGAAGTTTCTATCTTCGTTGTATCTGTATCCAAAATTATAAGCTCATGTATCTGGATTCATGAATCTGTATCCCAAATTTGAAGGAAAAAAAAAAGTTCTGAGGCGTTCAGGCGTGCGCCTTTCGCCGGAGGCGTGCGCCTTTCCGCCTGAGGCGTGCGCCTCGCAACGCCTTTCGGGAGTCGACGCCTTTCTTGTACGCCTTGATGAAATTTTCGCTCGCCTCGCCTCAAGGCTCGCCTTGAGGCGCCTTGAGGCGCGCCTAAGGCGCGTTCTTGAAAACATTGGACCTTAAACAGTCTTTCTCATGTTCACATAGTTGCTGATACTGAAAGCGTATCTAGCGGGAATCGTGGGAGTTCGTTTCAGAGCCTAGCAGACAAATCAATCACTCGCTTTTATTTTGACTTCACTGCTTCATGGCCACGTACGCCAACTTGGATCTCCTTATTAGGAAGTGACACATTTTACTCAAACTTTGCAAGAATTTTCAAGAGGCTATTACAAGAATGTGGCATGCCTTTTCTTTTGGCACTTAAAAGCTCATTGGAGGAGTTTGCCAATGCCAAGGAAAGGTCTAAGCAGTGTGTCGCTGCTGAAACATTGGCTGGATTATTGCATTCTGATGTTAGCGGTCTTTCAGTAGCATGGGATAACTGGATTCTGGTCCAGCTACAGAATATCATTCTAGCACAATCAGTAGAGTCAATACCAGAGTGGGCAGCATGTATACGTTATGCAGTTACTGGTAAAGTGAAACATGGAACAAGAGTTCCTCTATTGAGACAACCAGTGCTGGATTGTTTGGCCACACCTTCATCTTGAACAGTAACTCCACCGTAGTGGCCAAGCACTATGCTTTTCTGTCGGCTGCACTTGTAGAATTATCTCCACAGAAAATGCCATTAATTGAAGCCCAACTCAATTATAGACTTCTGAGGAGCTGCTTGGTAACATGTGCCATTCATCTGCCCAAGTAAGCAGTTTCTCTCTCCGCGTTTTCATGTAACTGACTATTATAGTTTGATTATAGAAAGGCAGTAAATGGTGGATAAAATAGATATTAGCTGAAGACTTCTTTTCTTTTACGAATTAATGTGGGTTATATTAATTTTATTGTTATATAGAATATTTATTTCTTGCAGTGTAAAATGCTAAAGCATTATGTGTCAGAAAAACAAGAGGCTTCCGTTTATAAAAGCATGAAATTATTTGAACCGAAGGGACATTCTTCATATTATTTTTATCCTTGTCTACATTTCCTTGGAGTTTGCACTTGCCATGCTTTTTCTTTTTAAGTTTTGATGAATGTTCTCTTGTGGGACGGGTCAGAGAGGCTATAGGTGTTACCCCTTCTGTGTTGTGCTCTAACATTCAGCTTTATGAATTGTTTGATCATGAACATTCACATGAGAGGGAAAAAACAGATGCTGCCAAACAATTTGAAGGGAGAACTTGGATTTCGTTTCTAAAAGAGCAAGCATCTGAAGTGTTGACGAATATTCAGAATGCTGCTCAGTCTGACAGTTTGGAGACCCCATCAAATGTTAGTCCTGACAATGGGCATTCGAATTGCGATTCACAAGATGATGTCAAATGGATGGAAACGGTACTAAGTTCTGTAAATGTTTTTGATAATATCTTCTTATTCTTATAGAATATTTGACTGATCAATTTATGTGTTGTGAAGCTCTTCCATTTCATCATTGCGTCCTTGAAGACTGCAAGATCTTCGTATCTGCTGGATGTAATTGTCAGCCTTCTTTATCCTGTAATATCCTTGCAGGTATGTGATGTACAATTCGGTTGTTCTAATAGTGTTTCACTAGTTTGCATTTGAGCTCATTTTTCATTATTGGTTTACGATTCCACTCTTCCTGGTTAATCGTGAGTGACTAATAGGGGATAGTTCACCATTATGGTGGAGATACAACTTCGGTTGCTGAATCAGCAGAAAAGGGAAGATTTCTGTTGAAAGAAAGTTTAAAAAAGGAAGAGGAGAAGTCTGAGTATTTCATTTGTATGGGCTGCAATGCAGTGGTCTATATATAGCATCAGTACATACATTTTTCCTCAAATTCGCCATAACATCTGAGCTCTTAATAAAGCTAATTTGTGCTTGCAAACATCTGGCGCTCTTAATTTAAGCTCATTAGATCACTCATGCGCTATATATAAACGACTGCATTAGCAAACTAGACAGATGATTTCTGTAGTCTGGAAAGTAGAGTTAGAAAATTCAGTCTACATTTTAAATAGTAGCAGCCTTAATTAACTCTTCTGCAGTTCCACTTTTCTTATCTTTTGGCTGACTCTATTAATGCATCCCTAGGCAGCCATTGGGTTCCTCGGTGTATATTTCTGTTAATATATCTATACTGATGGGAATTTGGTTGGATATCAGTTGGATATCAAATCTTTATATCTGAGAATGTTATTGGTTTCTGTGAAGGAAACTTCAAGTAAAGATTTATCCACCTTGTCCAAGGCTGCTTTTGAATTGCTAAAGTGGAGAGTCTTTTGGGGACCCCATCTCCAGGAGGCTGTATCTGTTATTTTGTCTTCTGCAAATGACTCTGACTGGCATGTTAGGTCTGCAACGCTTACATATCTGCGAACTTTTATGTACAGGTATGCCACATGCTTTGGATCTCTTCTGGTTTTTGTATGTGTCTGCTTTGAGTCATGAATCTTTTTTCTATACCTTCCATTATTTAGTTTAGGGATTTCAAAATACAAATTTTATGCGTACATGCAATGCCTTGTTTGTGACAAGATATAACATTGCTTATGTGCAAAGTCTCATTGCTATCACTATTTTCTTCAACAACAGGCACACTTTCATCCTCTCAAGTGCGGAGAAACAACAAATATGGATAACTGTTGAAAAGCTACTTATAGACAACCAAGTTGAGACAAGTTTCTGGTTCAAGCAAATGATATGATTGCTAAAATTTACTTTCATTAGCCTTCTGTGAAGATCATTGATCTACAAACTCTCCTTCATGTAGAAGAGGAAACATGAATTCAGGTGTTTCTTAAAGATGTCATGAGAGGCAATGATTTTCGTAAGACACAAGGTGCAGATTCTTTTTTTTTAACTTATATTTTATGTCTCAGGTAAGACAACATACCGGTGCAGGTTTAGCAGGCCTAATGAAGGGTGGGGATGAAAATCTAGCTGAAGAATTTCATGAGAAAGCTTACACAGAAGCTACTACTCTTCAGAGGAAGAAAAAGCTGAGGTATCACCCTGCCTTTGAAAGACTCTTCTTTTAGTTATTCTATGTACTATGTTGAAAAAAATTCATATGCCTAATATCATTTATGCATGTTCTTAAACTGTTTCTCGGCTACCAAGTTCTTTTGTTTTCATAGCAAGTCAATGTCTTAATATAGAAAATTACAAATCACTGAAAAGTAAAAGTATCACCTGCGTTCCTCCATGCTCTTACATGAGGGAGTACAAGACACTGTTTTTGAAGCGCAAACAATACTCCAACATGTTCACATTGTATATTCAATTTCATCAATTTTGCATCAGTTCTAGATTCCTAGTACATACATATCTTTACAACTATGCATATCCTATATTTTCATTCATTTTGCATTAGTCCTAGACTCCTAGTACATAATACATATTATTTACTTCTGTAATGTACTGTTACAATCGTGGATGCAGAACTTTGAGGTCAAGTCGGTCCATAGCTTCCATTCATGGTGCTCTACTTGCTTTGGTAGCTCCTGTATTATCAGCCCCTTACGATATGCCCAGGTACGTCATGCTCAATAGAAATAACTAGTCTTGGAATTTATCCGCAGTTACTTTGTTTGGGTTTTTGCGACGTTAAGTTTTGCAGCTCCAGTGTCTAAGGAACCCTTGTCTTTTTGGTTAACGTTGTCATTCTGTAGTTAAAGAATCTAAAGTATCATAGTTATCTTGAGATATGGACTTCATTTACTCACCCTTGGCTTTGGTTCATTCCATTTTCTTCTCTCATGCCCTCCCGTCCCTGTCCCTTTCTTCTGAACTTATCCAGTGATGTGAATGCTTGAAAGCCAATTTCATAAAAAATTGCACCACTTTTTCAGTTCTCCCCGACACTGTCCCTTTCTTCTGAACTTATCCAATGATATGAATGCTTGGATGACAATTTCATAAAACACTCCATTGCTTTTTTCAGTTGGTTGCCGGAGCATGTTACTTTACTTGCCCTGTTTGGTGGAGAGCCCTCGCCAATCAAATCTACAGTTACAAAAGCATTTGCCGAGTTTCGAAGCACTCATGCTGATGCATGGAATATTCAGAAAGATTCATTTACAGAAGAGCAACTTGAGGTGTTTAGTGTGTGTTTAATCAAACTCAACCACAATCATAGATTTGTTCGTTACCACTGGTTTTCTAACTGTCTTCATTAATTTGTATATGCAGGTTCTCTCTGATACATCTTCTTCATCTTCATATTTTGCATGATTCACCATGTAATTCATAGGAAAGAGAAAAGATATATAGTTGTAGAAGCATTGATTGAAAATTAGCAATGGATTATGCAATTCTTTTCTATAATAGATCTTTTAGATAAGCAATGTAACGAGCCTTATTTACATTATCATTGTTTATCACTGCCATAAGAAATTTATTTTTACGTTCACCCATCTTCCCTCACACTCGTATAGCCTATATTAGACCATCGGATCCATTAGATCATCATATGGTAAATCCCATAGGATACTATCCGAGTTGAAGATGTGGGATCCATTTCTCAGTTCTTTTCCGCCCTCTGACTCGCCATTTTCTTCATTAAGTTTGTCATGCACTGGCCCTGCTGGTCTGCGGCCGTGCATGTGCTTCCAGTACACATACTCTGGTTCCATGGTGATCCGTCTGCTTCATTTCCAAAAGTCGGAGGGCCATACTGGAATCCTGACATGGGCATGGGAAAACCACTGCAATTTCCTGTAAAATTTGCGGACGTTGCTCCCGTAGGATCCCAATGTTTGGTTGAGGTTAACATGTCTGGTTCTTGCATAGCCCTGGACAAACCAATCTTGATCTTCTCAATGGTGTCATCCTTTTCTTCGTGCTTACTGTTTATGTAAGTGGCTGTGCTGTTCTCTGGTATGGCATTGGAATGCTGGAGCTGGAAATCGATGCGCTTCTTAGTGAGAAGGTGGAGCATTTCATCCTTAAAGCAGCCGAGTGCTGCTTCGGCAAGGTGAGCCACCTGTGGCGGTGCCAGCGTAGTTGCAATCTCGGCCATGAGGTGGGAAAAGGGTTTGTGGGTGACAGGGTCTATCCCCATTCCTGATAGCTTCTTCTTCAGCTTGGTCTTGGTATTCCAATGATTTTTCACGTCATTGTCAGTTGTGCAGCAATCAGCGACCATCTGTGGCTTTAGTGCAGAAATGATTATTGAGAAACTGCAAATTTAATGAAAAGAAGCAACATTTTGGAGATTCATAGGGATGAGAAATGGAGATTCATAGAGATAAGAAATGCTGGTTATGTTAGATCAGAAAATAGGTTAATCACAACATTTGTGCTGTGCTTAGTTTGGTATGTCATGTTTACCGGTTGCCAACAACAGAGTGGAGCTTGACAATGGTTTGCTCTTCTGCATCAGAAAACCGGCCGTGCTTGAGGTCAGGGCGAAGGTAGTTCGTCCAACGTAGCCTGCAGCTCTTCCCGCATCTTTGCGGACCTTGGAAATCAAATGAAGACGAGGGCTTTAGGCAACGAAGATGGAATGAGTGGATGTGTTTCGAGAAGGTATAAAAAGAAAGCTTCTTTACCGGCATTAATTCTTGGGGATAAGCCGCCAATTCCGAGTGCCGTGCTGAGCAATGTAGGAAGAGAGCTTGTTGTCTTCCTCCGGAGTCCACCGCCCTCTCTTCACATAGTCCTTCTCACAACATGGAATCCTCCCCATCTCTTTAAGTCACTCCCCTTCACTACAAAATGGTTATATTCGGAAAAGAAGAAAACAGCGGAAAATTTTAGTTAAAGAAGATTAGAGTTTGAGAAAAGTGGAAGTAACTAAGCAAAGAGAGCTATAACTTTTTCTTTGATTTGGGGCAAATTTTGTGGGTTTGTTAAAGAGAAAGAAATGAAAACATTGTCTTGCCTAGTTTTCTTTTCTATTCTAGTAATTTGTGAGGACTTATTGGTTTACCTATTCTTATTGGCACGAGTTGCAAGTGCATGCGGGGGGTTTCCATGGCCAAAAGGGTCCTGAAACAGCTGAAACAGCCATCAAAGGTGCGTGATTTCATTAAAGAATTCAACGCCGTAGAGCGTGTGAAACTTGGGCCGGTAGCTCACCCACAAGACGCCTGGTCAAACTCCTCCTCCTCTTTCTATCTCTAGTTGACGTCATGCCATGATGTTTGGGTGGCTTTCTGAGAAACATTTAATCTATAACAGGTCACATACTATATATCATACGTGGTATTTCAGGTCGTAGTCCTTTAAGTTACAAAAGTTTAATGGGGGGTCACGTGTGCATGAATTTCTTGCAAGCTATGTTGTCTTGAACCGTGCGTGCTGTCTTCTGGTTTATAATTTTTATGGTATGTATGCCTTGTTTTCCTAAGCCTATAAAGCTACCAAGATCATACCTAAACTAGTTGAAAAAAAACACACGAAAGCGTTTCGTTTCGGATTTGATGAAATCTTGGAAATTACATAAGGCCTTGAAGATACATAACTATCAACTACAGCCATGTCTCCCAAATTCGGTTCTCTCCACTTTCAGTATGGCTTGTCAAGAAAGAATGAAGAAAAATTAGCTGACTGTCACCCTAGCTCAACTAAAAGTCAGAGCCGTGGCTGAAATGGGGGCGTAGTTCAAATTTTTTATCACGGCTCTCCAACCATCTGAAAAATCATAACAATGAAAAGATAATTTGGCTGAATGTATTGACGATGTAAAGATAAATTAAAAATACGAATTATAACAAAGTGCAAAAAAGATAATTGCATTAAATCCACGCAAAGCATATTACGAATATTATAGAAAAAAATTTAAAAATCAACAAACTTAACCCTATAACATCTTAGTATGTTAATATATGACAATGCCCCCTTATAGTGATGAAAATAAAAAAGGGTACGGGTGAAGAATGATGTTAAATGGGTACAAATTTTTTATTTAAAATAAATATTAATATAAATATTAAATGTACAAAATACAAATAAAAAATTAGGGGGCCACTCAAAATGGGGGTCCAGTTTCGAATCTCTGACTGGAACCGCCCCAACGGCGGCTCTGCTAAAAGTTAGCAATGAACCTCGGGATGAGGCTTGAGTTTGGGGTTCGATAAACGATATATATGGGACCATAGACTTTGCTATGCTCTCATTGTGTTGTGTGCTCCGTCTAATTCGACGGTTCTTGCAATGGAAGTAGACTTTGATCATAAGAGCATTTCTGGTCAATGCAATCTGATAACTAATACTTACAATTAATCTATTTTTAAGCAAAAGGTAATCATTATCTTCATATATAAATTATTTCTGACCATATAGTGTGGGCTTACTGAGAGTATCTATAGTAGATATCCTATTATTACGTTCAGTTTGATTGCAATATTAAGTTTAGAGAGTCGTGCCGACAGGGTATCTCGGGTGTCTTTCTTATATTTTTTCTGACTTTGAATATTTGATGATTTTAGGTAGATATGAATTTTAGTTATGCTTCAATTGCATTTTAAGTAGTTTGCCTAAGTGGCAATGCTAAAATATATTAAATTATCTTCCATAATACTTTAAATATAGGTATTAAAAAGAAAGAACTCAATAAAAAAAATTTAATATAAATTCGTTGAAACTTTTTTTTACCAAAATTTATATCAAATTCAACTTAAAAATTACTATAGAGAATTTATTGTAGATATTCTTAACTAAGTAATATCTATTTAGGCACTAGACTTAGGTTAGCAAATTCATCTTATATCGCATTTGCTTTAAATTATATAGGAAACATTTTTGCTAAGGAAAATTGTATTTACACCCCAATTTTTAATTAGGATTAATGACTCAGAAGGACATAAAATAATACATAATTCTATCATAGGACATATAGTTCAAATAATTTCCTACAAGGACAAAACATCAAATCTAATACATATATTTTTCAGCCTCCTGGAAGGATATATTCATGCACACAGGTTTGAGGACCATCCGATCATCGATCGATAGAGGACAATGGCACCGGAAATTTTGGGAGGACACTTGGTTAACAAAATCCCATATATATATATATATATATATATATATATATATATATATATATATATATATTAATATTTTTATTTTTCTAACTAGGCATGGTGGGGCCCTCTGTGTGTCAAGTGGCATATCCACATCAGAAAATTAACTTAAGAAAAAAAATTAAGATTAAACTCAATTAATTAAAGTATAGAGTTAAATTTGAATATTTCATCATTGTGATTAATGACAAATTCGTATAGATTAATAGTTGTATTATGTGATGTCAAATATGAGTGAGTGACACAACCATTGGAAATGTTCTTAACGGACTATTTGGAATCTCAAATATAAGAAAAGTTGGCACGGGGTGTATGTAGGTGTTCAAATTTGTGGGTGTGTGCGAATTCAGATAAGTTGATTTGCGTTCTGTGTAAATTTGAAGAAAAATAAAAATAATATACAACAAATTTATGGGTGAAAATACAAAAAAAGAAGAAGAAAAAGAGACAAAAGCGAAAGGTATAGAAACTGAACCAACATTTAAAGCAAAAAGCCTGATTACAAACTAAAAAGTCATCGCGTGCTAGATGCGCTCATCGATTCTCACTTGTAGGGGCTTTCTAACCCTAGAGAGGGGCTACTAGGGTTAAATTTTGAGAATGGAAATTGAAAATTAAGAGAGTCCATCACCACCATTGATTCGTGTAGATTAAACAAATAAAATAAAACAAAAACGAAAAACAAATACGCATTAGAAACCTATAAACGACAAAACTGAAGCCAACCATCATCTCTCTCTCTTCTATCTAACTCGAGTTCAGAAAGTACAGAGGCAACTCTCGAAACTGAAATCAGAACTTGCTTTATATTCTTCTCCATAGCATCCCCGGACTGGTCTTCATCTCTCTTCTTATTTGCTTTAAATTATATATAAGGAAAAGTAAAATCTGATACAAGAATCCAATCAGGGCTCTCTGCCTTTTGGTGAGGGTCCCATAGAACATAAAAATTTAAGAAATCAATGGGTGCCACTTGTTGTCCCTACCGGTTGACTCTTCTTCTTTTGTACCTGTTCCATCTCTCAAATTAGTGGGTCGCTTATGCCAATCACACTTCTATACATTAAACTCCTTTAGTAAATTATCCCAACGAAGTCTAATTATTATGTGAGATTGATGTGTACATAAGAGTATTTCCACCCATGTATGTGCCATAGCCCCTTGCTTGCCCTTGCGATTTCCACCTCATGGAGGGCGAGGGTGAAGACAATTTATTATTTATAATTCAATTATATATATTTTTTAAAAATATATAAAATAATTATCTTACCATTAAGATTAGTTCATATTCAATTGGTGTGATTGAGTCACGTGTCCATATAAATTTTTTGATATCTGTTTTGACCAATAATATAAGAAATGTTGTAGGTATTTATAAGAAAAAAAATAAAAATTAGGGTTCTTTCTCGGATTATTTTTAAAAAAAGCCAAATGGTACAAAAATGGACAGCCTAGATCTGTAGACCATTTGAAATCTGACGACCTAGATGAATCTGACTTAGGGTTCCGATCAAAACGTTTTTGTTCGCCAGCGGCAAACCGCTTGGAATTTGGGGTTGAAACTTCGTGAGAGTATACTCGGGGATGTTGGGAAGCTACTCCAAATTTTCCGAATGGAGAAAGTGGCCGGAAAATTAGCGCCGGCGGCGAGAAAGCCAGCGGCTCAGTTTTGCGTTTTGTTTCACCGGAGGCGTTCCACGCCGTTTTTGATTCCGAAACTTTGGGGATATATTCTTGAGGTCGAGAGGCAACTTTTTGTAGTTGGAGTGGTCATCAATCGGTGACCGAAAAAGGTAGAACGGAGAAGTTTTCCGGCAGAATTTTGGCCAAAAACAGAGGATTTTGGTAAAGAAATAGTGGGGTTGGGGGGACACGTGTCGGAAGGACACACAGGGGACAGAAGATTTGAAGCCATCTCCACCGTTCATTCATGTAGATTTTGTTTTTGTTTTTTTTTTGAGAAGGTTCATTCATGTAGATTAAACAAATAAAATAACACAAAACCCGAAGACAAATACATATATGCCACTAGAAACCGACAAAATTGGAGCCAGCCAACACCTCTCTCTTCTATTCTATCGAACTCGAGTTCAGAAACTCGCGTTCAGAAACTGAAATCCAGAACTCTTCATCTCTCTCTTCCTAGAGCAGCTCCACCGCTGCACGGGCAACCGGGATTTTCGGACGGGAAATCGCCCGTTTGCAGAGAAGGGTGCTTCCACCGGGCAATTTTCGGACGGGCGATTCCCTTCGCTGACGTCATCCGCACTGAATATTCCGCCATCAAAATCTACTGAGACTTGACTTCCAGATCTGTTTCGGAATTGAATTGAAGGATAGATTGCAGAGCAGCTGGGGTTTTTCCAGGCAAGTTGAGTTTTTGATCTCAAAATCCCATTTTTTATTTATCCAAAGTAATAAATCAGGGGGCTTTATATACTCTGATTGAAGAATTGAAGTGTGTGGGAAGCTGGGAATTGGACCATGTGATAAAGTTTTGTTCTTTATCTTTTTCTGTGATCTGGGTATTTTTCTGATGTTGAATTCGAGATTGTATGGTGGTTTGTAGGTTGTGGCAGGATTCAGAGCAGGGGTTATATTTGATCAAAGAACTTGATAGGATTACTGGGCAGATCGAATTGCCCTCTGTGAAGGAACCTCTGTAGAGATTTATCAACCTTGGCCAAGCCAGCTTTGGAATTGCTAAAGTGAAGAGCTTTGATCAGTTGGTAATGGTGGTGATAACAGAAAACACACAAGTCTACCTCTTCTTTTGTCAAATCTCACTTTTTTCCTTCAATCTTGAAGCTTGATCTTCCTGCACCACTTCTTTCTCATCTGTGTTTGGCCTGCTGGTTCTGCAATTCCTGATGGAAAGAAATAATATCAAGTGCTCTTTGTGGTCTAGTTGTGGTTTGCCCCCTTATACTGCAGGCAGGTTTGTGATACCATCTATGAATTTCTCACTTTGCAGCATCTGCTGGTTCAAAGTTCCTTTTTTTAACGTTACAACAATGATTACTGTGACCACATCCAAATGCTTTGCAGAAGGCATCTCCCTTGACTCTCAAGATGGTCATTCTGGCCTCTTAATTTCATCAAGCTTTCCCCATGACTGCTGGTAATTTCTGTATCTTTTGTTTTTGGCTTTTGTACGCTGATGGTCTGTGTCATGGAAATTTTGGTAATCATGTTGTCTTTTCTGCCATTCTTCATGGGTATCGCGTCTAGCATTGTTGGAAATGTATTGCGTTGGTGTTTCTGTGGGGATTGAAAGTATGTTGGTTATTGAGTTCATCTTGTCTGAGTAGTATCTACTTAGCAGTATTGTTTCTGTAGTTTTCTATTCAAGCTTATATAGTAGATGCTAAAACCCGTTCTGAAAAGTGCCTCATCCAGACCTCAATTTTGTTGTGGAGTTCATCTGTGGTAGACGAAAGGGTATGAACATCTTAGGATCGCGAATCTTTTGGAAAAACTTTCACGCAAAATTTTGATTAGTTTGTTCTTTGTTCTAAAAATCTGTAGGATTTGCCAATGTTACCTGACAAACTTACCTTAGTAATGTTTGCTTGTAGAACAGTAATCACAAGATTTCCTATGAGTATATTCGTTCTTAATATTCCTCTCTTGTCATATCCCTCTCCCAAAATTTATGAAACCATTTTGCATGCTTATATAGCCAGATATCATATCTAAAAAGCCTTGATTTGTTATTCACCTCAAATTTGAGGCAGTGGGTGGTTTCTTATTCGTGTCTGTTTTTGGTGATGTGAGGGATAATTTGCAGAGCGGCTGTGGGGTTTTTCCAGAAAAGTTGAGGTTTTTTATCTCAAAATCCTCATTTTTATTTATCCAAAGTAATAAATCAGGGGGCTTTATATACTCTGATTGAAGAGTCGAAGTGTTTGGGAAGCTGGGTTTTCAGTTAACCACCACCTCTTCCATCTACGTCGCCGGCAGGTCCGTTCTCTTTTCCAGGCTTTATTTTGCTGAGAATTGGATCCATGTGATAAATTTTTGTTCTCTTATCTTTTTCTCTGATCTGGGTATTTTTCTGGTGTTGAAATCGAGGTTGTATGGTGGTTTGTAGGTTGTGGCGTGGGTTTATTTGATCAAAGAACTTGATAGGATTACTGGGCAGATTGAATTGCCCCCCCCCAATTGCCCTCCATGGGTGGAAACAACAAAGGCAAAAAAATTGCCCTAGGCTTGTCCACTGTCAGCGTGCTAAGCTAGCAGCAAGTTTCATAGAACCAAGCATATGACTTCTTCTGTAGTCTGGATTGTAAAGGTAGAAGATGCACACTACATTTTAAATAGTAGCTAGCCTTTGATCAACTCAAGCAACATATGCGGTTGTTTGCTGTTCCACTTTTCCTATATATACGCTGAGTCTGTTAGTGCATCCCTAAGCTGCCATTAGATCTTTGTATCTGAGGAGTACTATTACTGGTTTATGTGAAGGAAACCTCGAGTAGAGATTTATCAACCTTGGCCAAGCAAGCTTTGGAATTGCTAAAGTGAAGAGTTTCTATCAGTTGATAATGGTGGTGATTATAGAAAACACACAAGTGTACCTCTTCTTTTGTCAAATCTCACTTTTTTCCTTTAATCTTGAAGCTTGATCTTTCTGTACCACCTCTTTCTCATCTGTGTTTGGCCTGCAGGTTCTGCAATTCCTGATGGAAAGAAATAATATCAGTGTTTTTTGTGGTGAAGTTGTAGTTTGCCCTCTTAATACTGCAGGCAGGTATGTGATGCCATCTATGAATTTCTCACTTTGCAGCATCTGTAGGTTCTAAGATCCATTTTTTAACATTACTATGACCACATCCAAATGCTTTGCAGAAGACATCTCCCTTGGCTCTCAAGATGGTCATTCTGGCCTCTTAATTTCATCAAGCTTTCCCCATGACTGCTGGTAATTTCTGTATCTTCTGTTTTTGGCTTTTGTACGCTGATGGTCTCTGTCATGGAATTTTTGATAATCATGTTGTCTTTTCTGCCACAGATATCACATTCTTCATGGGTATTGCATCTAGCATTGTGGGAAACGTATTGTGTTGGTGTTTCTGTGGGGATTGAAAGTATGTTGGTTATTGAGTTCATCTTGTCTGAGTAGTATCTACTTAGCTGTCTTGTTTCTGTAGTTTTCTATTCAAGCTTATAGAGTAGATGCTAAAACCCTTTCTGAAAATTGCCTCGTCCAGCCCTCAATTTTGTTGTGGAGTTCATCTGTGGTAGACGAAAGGGTGTCAACATCTTAGGATCGCGAGTCTTTTGGAAAAACTTTGATGCAAAACTTTGATGAGTTTGTTCTTTGTTGTAAAACTCTGTAGGATTTGCAAATGTTACCTGAGAATCTGACCTGAGTAATATTTGCTTGTAGAACAGTAATCACAAGATTTCCAATGAGTATATTCGTTCTTAATACACTTTTCGTGTCATATCCCTCCCTCAAAAACTGATGAAACCATTTTGCATACTTATATAGCCAGATATCATATCTAAATGGACTTGGTTTGTTATTCACCTCTAATTAGAAATATGTTTTGGTAAACACCAGTTAAGTATTATAACCAATCTGTAGTTGTGAAAACCTGTCTAACTTATCTGTATACCATTTTTATGGTCCTATTTACTGATCCATAGTAGTGAAAACATGTGTAACTTATCTACGCTCCTCCCATTTTTCTGATCCTAGTTCAAGGGTGGTCCCTACATCCTCTTCATATTGTTTGTCTATTTACCTCAACTCAAATACTTGTTGAGTGGCCCTTTTGCTGTTCTAGGTTAATGAAATTGCTTGGTGCACAAGAAGTAATATTTTTTCTTGACGACTGGAAATGGCTAAAACATTATTTTTTTTTTTTTTTCTGCTATCAGTCACTCTTCTACCCATTTATTGAAATATGGAATGGATTGTTTACAACATATTCTTCTGCTCAGGTACTGTTGAAGTACTAGCGTACCCATCTCTTTGACCAGTTGGCACCCTCATGGCGGTGTTATTGCAATTACCCTCTTGGAAAATACGTTGTTTACAATTCTTCCAAAAGTTCTATTTGAAGATGCCACATGAAGACTTACTTCCCTATGCAGCATATGCTCTTTTTAACCTCTTTGTGCCATGACAGATATTTTGTTGCTGGAACTGCTAATTCCTTGGTCAGCCTTTGGGGCATCTCAGGGATGCCGTTTGAGAACATTTATAAAATTTGAGTATGTTTTATCCTGTATTCCTTATGATTCAAATGGTTTTAGGCCATTCTTTTTCTATAGTATCGGCATTTATAGTCCTGGAATGACATCTTATTTTACCTTTCTCAGATCTCCCATCAAGACAATAAGCTTCAACCATACTGGAGAGTATATTGCTTCTGGCAGTGAAGACATCTTCATTGATATAGTTAGTACCTTGTGTACCTTGCTACTTTTGGTGTTTTTCTCAACTAAACTAGGAGTATATTCTCTCTGTTTCTTGATTTTATTTATTGCTTAGATTCCATGTCAGTTTTTCTTAGAAAGATATATGTTAAGTGAAGTTTTATTTAAAAGTTTGTAACCAAGTCATCTACATGGTTTCAATCCATATATCCTGCAGCCTATGCCAATATGGTAATAATGCTGTTGCTGGTATGTGAAAACCGTCAAATGGAAACGTGGTCCTCAGGTTTATATATATCCTGAAGTCTAATGCAAATATAGTATTAATTTCATGCCATTCTGGTTTTTTCTAATCATATCTTCTTATTCTTGTAGAATATTCAAATGATTAGTCTTCCATTTCATCATCTCATCCTTGGAGTTTGCGAGATTTTCTAATCTGCGAGATGTAATTGTGGGGCTTCTTTATCCTGGAATATCCTTGCTGGTATGTGAAGTCAAATTGGAGTCTTCTAATAGTGTTTTAGTAGTTTGCGTTTGAGATCATTTTTCATTATTATTTTACTTGATTTCAATCTTCCTTCTTTGAGAATCTTGATTGGTTAATCGTGAGCAGCTTTACCATTATGTTGGAGATAGTCTTTGGATGCTGAATCATGAGAAAATGAAATATTTCTGTTGAAATAAAGGAAGAGGAAAAGGTAGGGTATTTCATTTGTATGTTGTGCAATGCAGTGGTTTATATAGTGTCAAATTCAGTACATTTGAGCTCTTAACTAGTTAGTTTGTGATTGCAGACAATCAGGTCTTGTAATCTATGGTCATTGGTTGTTACGAATATTTAGATCACAATTCGAGAAATTTAGGTGTGTGAGCTTCCACTTTTCTTTTTTTTGGGGTTTTTTTGGCTTTTTGGTGTTTTTTTTTGTTTGTTTGTTTGTTTTTTTTTTTTTTTGGTTTCTATTCCATAGAAATCAAATTGTGATTAATGTATTTACGCTGTCACAAATTTAGACTAGGAGTTTTTGATGAGACTAGATCAGCCTGGGAAATATTGAGGAGAACAAATTCGAAGTGCGTTTTTTGGAGTTTTCTGAGTTTACATAGTTGCCTTTTTGATTGATTGTGCAAGTTACAAATTTAGTTAGGGTTTTTGATTTATGTTTCGTTGGCCTCATGAATATTTCCATGTTTTAGGTGTGCTAGTTTTGAATTAACAACCATAAATGGTCACTTTACATGGAGACTATGTTTGAATTGAACCCTTGTATAAGGGGGTCTTAATTGATCCCTGCAAAATTGAAGTTAAAGAAGGGAGTTTGAGGAGCTATGCAAAGACATTATCATAATTACCTCTATTATCTCTGGTTGTTTGTTAGAGCTTCTGTTATTTAGGTGGTGAAACTGTTATCGTCTTGCTGATTTGTTACCATACTGGGTTGTTCCTTTTCACGTATTTTGTTCTGTTATTGCTTCTTTCTTGATTCTTATGTAACTGTTAGTCTATTGGTGTTAGTTGTGGCATTATTGGGAAATGGGCAGTGGTCTCGTGGAAGGTATAGATGGCAATATGGATGATGAGTTTCGTGGTAGAGAGATGGGTGGCTCAGATTCTGATGTTGATGAATATGATTACTCAGTATGTGATAATAGTTGTCTCTCTATAGATTCAGGGAATATTCGCAATATCTATTAGACTCTGTGACATTCTTATGTCTTCAATCGATCACAGTATCAGAATTTAATATGGGAATTTTGCATTTTAAGTTTTTTTTCTGCTTTTGTTTAGTAAATAATATGGGCCCCAGGTGGATTGCCTAGTCAGCAAAGCTGACAGGTGGCATCCTGGGTATCAAAAAATGAATAAATAATAATAATAATAATATGAATAATTCTTTGCATCCACTGTAGAATAGTGACCTAGATGATACAACAGCTGCCCAAGCAAGAAAAGGAAAAGACATCCACGGTATTCCTTGGGAAAGACTTTGCAGATTACTGTGTGTTGTGGAAACATCAGTTTTGGCTTATTACAGGAATTTGATCATGAATTTTCCGCTCTTTGTAAACAGAATCCCATGAATGCAAAGAGATGCAAGATCAGTGAAATGAACCATTCTACATTTTCAGGTATGTTGAGTGCAAGCTCGCCCGAGTATATATACAAATGTTTTTAAAAACTTGCTTGGTTTCGTCAGAAATAGTGTAGCTGAGGATACATCTGATGTCCTTACTTGTTATGCAGACATATTACCTGATTAGCCATCCCCTGTAAATTGCATTATGAGTTGCAGGATGAAACATCAAAGTGCCTGAGTCATTGGCTAAAATTCTTAGAATCAAGCAACTAGCTAATTATAATTTCTCTAATCTGCCCAAATAAAACCAACCTTGGACTTCACTTATTAGCATTTCCCAAAGCAAAGAAACCAGTGTCAAGGAAATAGAAATCCAGGTGTCTAGGGTAATAATCCAAGTGTCTCCTGTAATATGGGTAATACAAATCCAAATTACCAATTACCAATTACCAACTATTATGCGATAATGGAATGAAGGCAGCGGACTGCTGCATGTGCAGTGCTCCTTCCTCGAACCGCACATATCCTTGGTCCCGAACTGTCTCACCATAGGAGTCCTGGGCTTCAAAGAATGCCATCCCAGTGGTTGTCTCAGTATACCCTGTAAGGGTTAAGCTGTGAAACCCACTTCCATAGCCGCATCTTTCACAATAGTCCTGGATAATTTCCGTGTTGCAATCTTTCTCTGTGCACATCTCCCCATCAAATTCATGGCGGAAGATTATCTGCCCCTGCATGAAAGAAAACATTTGTTAGATTAAAGTATTGAAAACTTGGTAGATATACATATATTGTACTTGAGAAGTTGTTCTTGGCTTGTTGAATTGCAACGGATTTTTTCAACAATGTGGGAGAAATGAAATTTTGGGTTTTGTTTTTTCTTTTAATGAAGCATTGTTTGGTTAATGTTGCAGAAATCAAATTCTGGGTTTGCTTTTGCCGCTGTTATGTTTCTTAAATGCTTTCTGGGATTTTATTAATTTGCTTACCTTGGATGTTTTCTTAAATGTGTATGCTTTCTGGGATTTTATTATATCAACTATCTTTATCTGAGTATATGCTTAAAAACCTTGGTCTTGATGGGGGTAAACTGATTGGTCTCAAGGTACGTTCAGTATGATTCCTTTAACCATTCTCATTGTTTTCAAAAGCATTTGAGGTAGAGCAGGTTGCTAAATGAACTTGGCACGAAAATAATGAAGGA
The DNA here is from genome assembly GCA_033992175.1 of Spiraea crenata. Lineage (NCBI taxonomy): Eukaryota > Viridiplantae > Streptophyta > Magnoliopsida > Rosales > Rosaceae > Spiraea > Spiraea crenata. The sequence continues at coordinate 2,274,197 of JAVBHV010000022.1, forward strand.
AAACATTGATGATATAACGAATATATTAATTCCTTGTCACAAACTGCATATGGAGTGTGTGTTCCTAGGCTATTAGGGAGCTGAATTACCTTCTTGCAGCTGCTGATAAGGTGGCTCACAGGCACAGTCACAACCACTGGCTGGTAGTCTAGGGCTGCCTTGATTTCTTGTAGCCCATACAGTGCTCTAAGCCCCCCTATGTAGAATCTAGGAGCAGATCGCTAGGAACATGTGTACGTTTTGTATTAATACAGTAATCATGAATCTAAATTGAAGGTTTTAGTGGTTTAGGGCTTACATCGAGTGGTTGACTGGCTCCATCGGGCCAATTATCCTCATAATAGCATCCTCTTTTCTGGATGTATTGCAGAGGTTTGTATGGCAGACCTCCTCCTCTAGGATCCATGGGTGAGACCATGGTGTAGAGGTGTTGATGTGACAACCTTACTTTGCCCCCCGTCTGGATTGAATACAATCCTTCAACTGTAGAGAGAGCTGCCATCCTCCAGCATGTGTCTACAGGTTTTAGGCCCAAAATGGAATTAAAATAAGACAACTCAGTATTGGATTTTCAGATCCATGAACTAATTGCTCAAAATAGAATTAAAATAAGACAGTCTACTCAAATCATTGATGCCCACAACTTGATTTGACTACTCAGTATTGAATGTGCAGATTCATTAACTATTTTTTCCCAATATTGAATTCAAGTAAGCCAACACACGCGAAGCCCACAACTTGATTTGACAACTGAGTATTGAATATTCAGATTCATTGACTAGTTTCCCAAAATTGAATTAAAATAAGAACTCACTCAAATCAATCCCGCCTACGAGTTGATTTCTGATCGGCCGGGTCATGTGGGCTCGGTGATCCACACGCTTGGCGTATTTGCCGTCCCACGTCAAGGTGCACAATGGGCGGATGTGGTGGGTTAACGTTGGGGATCGGGCCGATCTGATCAGCGAAGCCATGAATAGTACGGAGATGAGGACCTTGATATGACAGATCAGTAGGGACGATGACACTGATATGGCAGAACAGTATTTTGGCTTGCGTAAAACGAAACACTATTTGTATTAACGCAATTCCCACTCAGGAGTAAATTGTAAAAGGCACCCATTTTAGGGGTGTAATTGAATTTTTTTCTTTTTCACCACATAGAAATGTCACATTTTTTTAATTGACCCACATACTTTGCCCATATTCGCTAAAACTATATCTCAAGTTTTTGTGTTTGATCAAGAAAAATGCATTGATAACAGTTTGACGTACCAAACAAAAGAGTACAACGAATCTAGGATCTCAATAGAATGAGCGCTTCATATTCCTAGAGAACATACAACTAGTGACACGACAACAAGTCAGATATAAACAATCCTATCAAAAAACAATCAAGCCCATTCTAGTGAATGTGCCAAATTCAAATTCTGACATTGATCTTCGGCCATCAAACTGTAGAAGATAGCGTCACCAACGAAAATTAGACTCCATAGAGGCATCAACTGAGAACCAAACTATTATGGAACCAACTCCAATGAACCACTAACATAAGCAACTAGAAAGTAACAAGCCCCGCCAGGCCAAGGTCGACTCAAAGCCCCCAATGGAAAAATTGAAACCTGTGAAGCTGCATCGACCACCACCAAATCGGACCCGGATCTGAACCCACCAGAGCCGAAACTTAAAAAAAAAAAAAGAAGGGAAAAAGAAAAACGCAGAAATCCCACGGTGGGGAGAGAAGGGAACTGCAATTGAGCTAGAGGAGTGGCCGGCTGGCCCCAAGACAAAGCAAAGGGTCGGCGACATGGGCGCTGTGGTTTGGGGTGTTTAGAGAAAGAGGGGCCAGGGTTTTTTTTCAGCAAGTATAAGTTTCAGACCCATGAACTATTAATATCAACTATACTATGTATGAGTAAAATAATAATACACAATTGCAGGTTAAAGATTTCAAATTCATGAATTTTCCGCTTATACCAATTTTTTTGGTTTTTGCACTAAAATGGTTAAAAAGTGGACTAAAGATTGCAAAAGAACAAGGATGTTGGGGCAAGGATCCTTTCTTCCCAATTTTTTATGTCCTCTTGTGCCCTCCTCTAATGTGATAATATTTGTCAATTCATTTCATTTTTAGCTATGTCAATTTCAATTACATCAAAAAAATAAAATTTTTAAAAGGAAAAACCTTTCTCTTCCCTTGCATTCCATTACCTAGTCGTCAACCTCCACCGCCAATAATTTTTTTTAAAAAACAAAAATTATATATGTTTTGTGAATTTCTTCTGATTTTTTGTAACAGATTTTGTGTAAAATAAAAATATATTCGATGGAGGGGTCTTACTGAGCGACTTCGCAGCAGACATTGATGAACCAATTAAAAAACTAAATTTATTTGTGAAAAATTTAGGGCCATTGGATGTATATCAACGTGTTGGAATAAATGGAAGAGGACGTAGAATAAAACTGACTTCATCTCCCATGTGAAAAGGGCAGCTGCCACAAGCTGCTGACGTCATTACCTGCAGGCGCCGTGCCTTATTTCTTGACTGGGTCAAGCCTAAAAAAATTTACGGTCGATCACGTTTATTTACACGAGAATTGCACCGGCGTGCAAGTGCCGAAGTGGGGCAAGAAACCGGGGAACCCACCCCCACAAGCAAGCAACAACCCCTGCTTTAATAAGTCGCTTATACAAATCATCAAGCAACAATGAATAGAATGAATCAATTACAACTTTTGCGAAAGCTCTACTGCATCATCTATCTCTAGCAATAAAAACACTAAATAATTAAATAATTTTTTAAAATTTAGACTAATCTTATCTTTAGTAGGTTGCATAGGATTTGCTTGTGGCTTGGTAAATTTGACGTGAGCATCACAAAAGGAGAGCTAGAGGCTAAAGAGCTAGAGGTAGCCACCTTCCTAGTCCGTTGAAACCCTTTGTAGCCCTTTAGCACTGTCATGGCTAAATATTATTTTTCCCCAGCAAAAAAGGACTAATAGTATTTAGGGTACATCTAAATTCCATTGTTAAAGATGATCTTAGCTCTTGAAGCCACCTACTTGAATTTTTGGAAAGTGCGGTCCGTATCCGAATTATTCTAAAGATTCAGTGAAAAATGCATATTTTTTAGGGAGGTGATTTTGGCACACTCAAAATCACCTCCTGCACACCCCTTTTCAATCTTGACCGTTGAATTGAATTATAAAGGAGGAATCAATGGCCGGGATCGCACAAGGGTGTGTAGGAGGTGATTTTGGGTGTGCCAAAATCATCTCCCATTTTTTACCATAGGTGTATTATATGCATATTGACATATTTTTCCCAAATAATTTGTGTATATTTTAGAAGTTTAAAATTAATATGTGTATTATTCACGTATTTTATCCATATATTTCATATATCATTAAAAATATAAAATTTAATAAAAATTTAATAAAAAATAATTAATATAATATAAATGATCAAATGTTTCATCGTATTATTTGAATTTTTTTACAAATAATACAAGTACGTACGGTTAATATACTATACCCATTTCGTATTTTACTAAGTATGCTCTATCCTCAACCACTGGTATAGGGAGGAATGGTTAGTAAAGCTAGGCAACGATGGGGAAGGTTCAATATAAGATCATGTTGAGGTATGACACTTGTACGTACATGGTTGTTAACAAAATTAAAGTTTCACATGTATCAACCGTCATAATTACCGATATGTTTTGACCACAAAAAAAAAAAAAAAAAAAATTACCGATTTGCATGCTCCAAATTGTAGATGGGTGAAGTTGAATGTGAGGTCACCCTTTACATCATTGGATTTGGACCTCGAAAGTCACCAACTAACATTGAGGCCTTCCCTCATTTGAGGCCCGTCCAACCTGAAGTTGCACAATGTACGTGTAACCAACAATCTTCAATCTAAAAAGATGTTTTAATAGAAATAGCGCTACTTGAACGCTACTAGTATTTTATTATTTAGAGGTAGTCAATGTACACGAACTGGTTTTGTTAGACTTGCTGCTGACCAGGGGGCAAACTAGAGTTCAAATTACAGACAATTGCAATGATGACGGAAATTTGTTTCGTTTGATAGGTCAGGCCACCCTCGAACATCATACATTACTAAATTTAACGTCCACATTTTCATGTTCAAGCCTTTTGTACTAAATGGTTAATCATTCATTAGTATAAATATAATAAACCCCAGCACACACTGTAATTTTTGGATCCAATAATTTATCAAATACAATGCACGAGATTGTAATTATCGACATGTGTGGTAGACATAATCTTAATTGCTCACATTTACTATCTTACTTGCAATATTATCAATTATCTCTTTCGCGGCGTTAAGATTCAACACTATTAAACATACTAATTTTGCTTAATTAGGGGAAGCATGACTTTTTTAAAAACAATGTGGTAATGGATATGTGACTTGTATGGGAAAACAATGTGATAGACATATAGTCAAATTGACTTTCAATGTGGAATCGTAAATCTTCCAAAGTGCATTTTTCTTGATTAATTTATCTTAATGACCCATTTAATTTAAAGGTATGAACATCCCACCCTCTTGTACATTAATATCATAAAGTACAGAATCCCACCAAACAGAGGGAAATAGAAGATTCAAAAGTGCATATGAATCCTTTCTAGTACCAACTACCAAGGCCACCATGGCACAAAAGCAAGTTAGGACGATCCCACTGGGCAAAGGATCTTCTGTCCCAAATAAGGCCATCCCTCCTGTTCCTCCACTTATTATTTGACATGTGGCACACATTATTTACAACTTAACTGGTTTTGTTTAATTGGCAGGAAAAGACTCAGATAAAGACAGGAAGTTGGGGAGTAGCCTTACAGAGGCCCTTAAATTGGTTTTGTTAATAGGTGAGTGTGAGCTTCCACATTGTTTGTTGTCTCTTTTCTACCGAAATCAAATTTTGATTAATGTATGTATACTATCACAAATCTAGATATAAGGAGTACCCTAGTTGCTCAAGTGTAATAGAATCTCAGTCCGTTATATCTTCTGTAATGAACAAAATTATACAAACTTTTTGTGGCATGCAGATCGTAGCTTGAAATGGACGAGATCAAGTTAGTGATAACACTTTTGTCGGCCTATCTATTGCTTTATGAGAAGATTAGAGGGTCCCCTCTGGTTGGGTGCTTCCATGGGGCTTTGAGTTGATTTATCTGTGACTACGGCAATCACATATTTACCTTTGGAGAGTTTCTTATGTTGACGCAATAGTTTCAAATAGTACAAGACCACAAAAGAAGCGATAACATTATCTTGATTACTTTGTTGAGATTTGCGCTTTTCTTGTTTCTTGGTCTCACACGGCAGGCCTTGTTTTTATGGTGTTTGGCCCAAGTTATGCTTATTCCCTCATCAGATTGTTGTATGGTCGGGAATGGAGTGATGGGGAAGCATCAACAGCCCTTCGATATTATTGCAATTATATTATTGTTCTGGCAATGAACGGTAAGTTAGGTTATGCTTCTATTTGTTAATATTCATCGGTGTATCAGGATGGTCTATAACTTGATTCATTCCTTTTGTTCTTTTTTACTTTTTAACTCGATTTTTTTGACTTCTTTATTTGATCACTAATTCTGTGCTTGAAAGGCGTGGGACTCGAACTGAGATTGACCTTTGATTTTACATCAGGAACTTCTGAAGCATTTTTACATGCAGTTGCAAAAGAGAAGCAACTCGTACAGTCCAATCTTTCATCGTTTCTGTTCGCAGTCATACACGTAGTACTGAATATCCTGCTCATCAACTCAGCTGGTGCAGTTGGCTTAATTTTGGCGAATTCGTTAAGTATCCTTTTCTTAGCTTATGCGTCATCTTAAGATTCATTTGGTAACATTTTTCGTTCTAGTATTTGCTTTCTTGACATGATTTAGATAACAATCTTGCTTTTCTCATAAACAAATTAAATGTTTGTGCTAGCAGCTTTTTGTCAAATACAACATTCACTTTGCCCGTGTGTCGAGAAGCATTTTCATCACATCAGGCAAGCATACAGATTTTACAGATTTGGTTTCTCAGATAACTTCAATGGGCTTTGATTCTGTTGGCTTGCATTGGAGGTAAATTACCACATACCCTGAACATGTTCTTTAAGTTCTGTAGAAGATGTCGTTCAATATATTACCTTATCAAGACGGAAATAATACAATTGAGAAAAACTAGGACTCAATCTTGGTAAGTTGGTATCGACTCTTATAATACTGCCCCCCACTGGCAAAGTTACTTTTGTACGGGCTATGAATGCAGCTGTTGCCACAGTAAGAACCTAAAGAGTAAAACCCGAAAAACAGAACAGTGTTGTCATGATATCCATACGAGACTCGTGAGTCCTGAGGTAGCCTCTAAACAAATGTAAAGTGTAGATTTATAATGAGCTATAGTTTTCTCATCTTGAACACGTGGATCATTGATTCAAAGGCTGCATTTTACTATATATTACATGCATTCTGAGGTAACTTAAAAACATGAAAACAATCTAGAATGGCTTTGAACTCAAATTTGTCCTCTTAAGCTTTGGTACGCAACTCATAAGAAACTACGGTAATAAGTGAATGCTGTCTGTCAGACTACAAAAGAAAGTGAGTTAATACTTGCAACTTCATCGCTAATCAGACAGTGACAATAAGAACAACCTTTATAGAACAACAGAACAAATGCGTACAGATGATTAAACAAATTGCACTCCCTTCCTACTCAACTCCGGATATTGCACATAAGTCTCATTAATAGGATAGGTTTTTTCCCCTGATCAATGAGTAAACTAAATATTGAAACAAATGTTTGTTTTGACTGTCACCTAGTTTTGATTTGTGTCAGAGTGGAGAATTAAGAAGCCTGGGACTACCACTCAAATTCAATTTGCATTTCACAGCTTCCCCCTAATCCTCTACCGGAAGACACATATTTCTACTTAAATGTCATACTAACTCAAACCACTTTACTCTCAGCTAACCTCTCCATTTCGTTTTAGGCTTTGGTCAGGACCATTCACAGGTCATGTTTGCTGTTATCACTAACTATAAAAACCTTCATTGAACAGGTAATAAGTCCAATCATATGTAGAAAATCATTAACCCTAGATCAGCAGACACCAAAAACGCAATCCATGAAAAGGCACCGACGTACCATACCATCAAATCTTACTGAATCAAATACTAGTCACATAATCAAGCAGAGAAATCAAATACATATTACGAAAAATCGATCATACACATACTGCATGGTGCCTGCCTATAACAAGAAACAAGCATCCCCATATCCGATTCACAGCAAACTAGCTTATTCTACAAGCTCCCCTAAAAACCAAAATCCCAATATAAGATTCACCTCAATACAATTCCGAAAACATCAAAACCCCCAATATCGGATTCACCTAGACATACACAACATCATCAAAAACCCAAATAACCTTAACATACAAAATTATCAACAACCCATACACCTAAAAACACACAAAACCAAAAACCCACCACCAAATTTTGTTGGTAGCAGCTGAAACTAAATGCAAACTAAAACTTGAATAGCAGAAAAGAACTCAACGTTTGGGGCAATTTTCACTTGTTATTTCTTCAACTGAATAACACAACTTTAAATCCAAGGAAAGAAGCTATCTGCACGTTTACTACTATGCAGATTTTGTGGAATGAAAACATCAACAAATCAACAACTAACTAAGTCGTGTGAAGGCCACTCTCTTCAACACTTACATTCCAAATCAAATACTAAAGTCCTAGAATCGGACTTGACTCAACAGACTTTGACGGAGTCTGTTTTGATTATTTTTAGACTTTAAGCAACTAAAAACTTCAACAAATTTACCCTTCATTACTACACTGTACTCAAAATCCTAAATTTAGCAAAGAGAACACTTGAGATCAGATATGATTGACACACTGAAAGTTCCGGAGACGGTGTCATTGGCCGAACGGACCGCCGATTCGAGATCGAATCCGAGGCCTAAAGATAAGGTCTCCTCCGTCGATTGAGAAGCGGCGTAGGAGTTCCAATCCGCCAACAGAGAAGACGACGATGCGGGCTTTTGCAAGCCCTCGACGCTGCTGCTGCTACTGCTCTGCTGGAACCACTCCAGCGCCATCTTCTGCATTGCTTCGCCGGAAAGTCGCCGACTTTTCTGAGCTTTTTCCGAGAATTTAAAATTGGGAATTGGAGAAGGAAAAAAGCACGTTTCTTTTTTTGGTTCTGGTTTTGGGGTATCTTTGAAACGTCTTTGTGGGATGGTGATGGAGTTGGTGGTGGTGGTCTGAGGGACTAGTTGTCGCAGTAGAGAGGCTTAAGAGTTGAGGAAAAGCCCAATGATTTGGATCCTTGGTGGAATGGGTTAGGTTATGTATTGAGAAAGTTGTGATATGTGATTAATTACTCGTATGATTACATTAATATTCTCTATTGTTAAGGTATTGGATTTCAAATTTTAATATAATAATTTTCTATGTTGTATGGCCTAGTAATTTCAACACTGATGTGAGTCTTATTTAGGTAATTAAACATGTCATAATGTGAGGTATGCATGTGTTCTTTTCAACTAATGACATGTTTACTAACTTGGAATCAGAATAAGCATGAGTTGAAATGAATATAAAAATCAGAGTGAGTAGGAATCAGAATGAAGCACTCTCATTGAAGAGTTTACTAATTGTCTAGGAATCGGAGTGAAAATTAAGTTGATTGTCATTAAACTGTTTACTAATTTTCATGAATAGGAATAAAAATCAATTAAATTACTAAAATACCCTTAATATAAAATTTCAATTTTTTCAACACAATGGTGAAAATTAAAGTTTCAAGTACGAATATCTCATACTGCTAAACATTTGCTACTCTGTTTTATATAAGAAATATTACTAAGATAGAAGGTGTGAGAAGAGGAAAAGAACATAGCTACTAGGGTTTGTTTCTTATACATGGCTATCATTTTTTTTTTTTTTTTTTTTTTGCGGATTATTAGATTTTAAAGGATATTTTAATAATCCCAATAATACCTCAACTAGGGAGTCTCAATCTTGAAAATCAAAAATCACACTCCTGATTTTATGGTGGGTCCCACCACAAATTTGATTGCAAAATATTAGTAAACATGAGAATCACCAGAAGTGAGAATGACTCCCAATAATTTCATTCTCATTCCAGGTTAGTAACCATGCCATAATGTCAGATTATGCATTGAGGTTTTGCTTACCATAGTTACTTTAGCCCTATCCAATTTGTAGCAATAGTTAGCATTATCTGTTGACTTATGGCAGAGGCTTCTAGAAATGCATCTAATTTGTTAGAATTTTCAAGAAGATGGAAGTTTGGGGCCGATTCAGTCGCAAGACAAATCGATTCAAGCATCACTTTTTAGTGAAAGAACTTGGAACATATGATGTGTGCATTGTTAATCATGTATCGCAGATTGTCGTAATCATTCTCAAGTCATTCATGATCATGAGTACAAGGTTCAAACTGAATATGCAGCTTGTGCAAGAATAATAATCATTCAGGTGAAAAGTCTTACAAATATGAAAGTTTTACAAGTGTTTGTATACATATATTGATGATAATATCATAGTACTTTCAAGAGCTGCACCTCCAATATCAAAGGCTCCCTTACATGAGACAGTAGGCTGCATCGAGGTCCAAACTGCAGTGAAAACCCAGAAGTGTGGTATAATGCACCTCCAATATCAAAGGACTTAGAAATGAATGAAAGCGAAAAAGGAGAGTAAAATAAATCTAGTTGGCTACGAAATTCAGAGTTTGAATCATGAATGGTAAGTTTTACCTCTTCAGGAATTGGTTGCAAGTTTTCATTGACGTATCCCACATAAGGAGGTATCAATGCTCTTCTCTTTCCTGCAAAGAGCAAAGTAAGCTTTCAAAATGCGAGTACTTTTCATGAGTTTTATAGAAGTGAAAAAAAAAACCCCAAAAAGGAAGATCTCTTGTCTATTACCATCATGCTTGATTCATACCAGAACACGGAAAAGAATACAATGTTGTCCGGTCTGTTTTATATATTCGACAACTCTAACTCTCACATTGCAGTACAGATGTTAGACAGATGACCAATATAAGAAATATCAGGTACCAAAACCATGAAGTAAATTTTGAAGTAATTTCTATTTGGTACTGTATAGTGGAAAAAACAAAGGAAAATGCAAGACACGTCACACAGACACAGGAAGCCAGGTATGATAATCAAGGCAAGGCATTTGGAAGCTGTATCTTTCATTTACCATAAACTTGGGTACTTAATAAAAAAGAGTACTTAATAAAGAGTTCAAAACTGCATATACCGCCAATCCTCATGCCAACTAGAACCTCCTTCAAGCCTTGTATAATCTGAATAAGCAATTACGTAAACATTGGTGGCATGGTCATCGAAAGGAAGGCTTAAAGACTCCATATGGTGGAATGAATTGAGAACAAACCTGCTTTTGATCCAAAGGGAGTATCACAGGTGTGTGCTTTCTCCACTAAACATTGGTGGCATGGTCATCGAAAGGAAGGCTTAAAGACTCCATATGTTGGAATTAATTAAGAACAAACCTGCTTTTGATCCAAAGGGAGTATCACAGGTGTGTGCTTCTAAGCTTCCCGACATGTGGGTTCCAACTGGAGAATTTAGAATCCCAAAGTTTAAGTTTTCAACGGGATTTGAAGCTTCTAAGCTTCTCAAGGATTTAGGGCTGGTGTTGCCCTTTGAATTTGATGATTCTGAAGGAGGGAATTTGACAGAGATGGTCGACTCGCCTCCGGGTCAGGACCCTGTTGTTTCGAGCATACACCATGAAGCCTGCATCGAAGTTAATGAACAAGGAACGGAGGCTGCCGCTGTTAGTGTCATGCATAGGTCATGCACTGGGCACGGCCGCAATCCTGGTCCTCCTCCTAGGAGGATAGATTTCGTGGCAGATCATCCATTCCTGTTTTTGATCAGAGAGGAATACACTGGAGCGCTACTGTTTGTTGGCCAGGTTCTGAACCCACTTGAAGCCTAATCGTGCTTCAAATGCTTGATAATGGTCCTATATTTCAATATTTTTCTTTAACTTCCATATGTAATATGGATTTTTATAAGGTCAGCTTGATCTTGGCCCGGCCGCTTGATCGCTTTTACTTTTGTTTTCCTTTTTCTAGATCTCTTTTTGCAATGAGGAATATGTATTTTTTACTATTCATCCTACTATACAGTTGATATTTTTAGTTTTCACATATCTATTCTTTAGTCTACCTCAAGAGATGAGTTTTAGACTTAGTTAATTAAACACGGTTTCAATGAGTGAAATTAATCCACGTGAAATTAATAGTCAAAAATTACACTATTGGAGACGCAACTGACCCTATCTTGGGTTCATGAATGAATTAGCTTATGTTGGGGAGAAGAATCAATATTATGATCATTTAACATGTGTAGAAATTATTACAGACTTGGTACAAATAAACCCAAACTCAAATAGACAAGAACAGGACAAGGTGGTTACTCCTTCTAGGACGGATACCAAATTATTGAAAACACAGGAGATGCATACATGGATATACAGAAAAGGCTTGATGAATGTCTCCGATATATATGATAGCATGCTCATTCACAGCTTCCAAGTTTATGAGTGGCCTGCCGAGTTGCTTCGCAGAATAGAGACTTGGTGCCGTAACTTTTTTTGGTCAGGCTCCATCGATAAAAGAGGGGTGCCTCTAGTCGCTTGGAAGGACTGTTGTACTCGTATGGAGGAGGGAGGCCTTGGTTTAAAAAGGCTTGTTCTTCTTAATCGTTCTTTCATTCTGAAAAAAGGTTGGGAGGTTTATTCGTCAACTTCAGCTGGTTGTTCCTTTCTACGTAGTCGGTTTTGGCGTAATGGTAAATTGCGCTCCTCTTATGCTTGTTCCTCGATTTGGCCTGGAATCAAGCGTTTTTGGGATCACATTGTCACTAATGGGCGCTGGCTAATTGGTAATGGGAGTGCTATTTCTTTTTGGAAAGATAATTTTTTGGGGCAACCGTTGGTAAATTTATTTAGCCTAAATAATGCTCTCGGTGAGCAACTAAATGGGCAGGTAGCAGATTTTATTAGGGATCAAGCTTGGGATTTTCCTAATCTTCTTCATCTCCATTTTCTAGCTGTATGCGACTTTATTGCTACTACCCCTTTGTCTCTCGATCATGCTAATGAAGATCAATTAATCCGGTCACCCTCTTCTTCTGGAATTCTCACTGCTAAAGAGGCTTACAATTTTCTAAGGGAGCATTACCCAATTTTGGATTGGAGTAAACTGATTTGGTCTAAGTTCATTATCCCTCGTATGTCTTTATTGGCTTGGAAGGTTTTGAAAGGCCGAATTTTATGTGAGTCTTTTTTGCAGCATAGGGGCATCTCCCTTGCCTCGGTTTGTTGCCTTTGTCATCACAATGTGGAGAGTCTAGATCATATATTTTTGTTTTGCTCATTTGCTTCTTCCATTTGGGCTCGTATGTGGAATTTCTTTGATCTTCGAATGCCTCTCCCTAGTTCGATTTTGGCCCTTCTTATGAAGGGTCTTATGATCGGACGCAGTCAACAGGTTCATGATCTTTGGGTTTCTTGTTTTTGTACCACATTGTGGTTTATATGGCATTCTCGGAACAAAACTCGTTTTGATGGAGTGGAGATTAATGTAAACCAAGTTTGTGATCTGATTCTGAACCATGTTCGTGATTCTAGTCGCCTTGCCTCTGGTTGCATGTTTAACACTGTGCAGGAGCTTTGTATTTTGAAGCATTTTGATGTTCGTTGTCGTCCCCGCAAGCCTCCTAGAATTATTGAGGTACATTGGCATCCCCCTCCTTTTGGTTTCATTAAGGTTAATACTGATGGTGCTTGGAAAAGTTCCACTAGCAAAGGTGGGTTTGGTGGTGTCTTTCGGGACTATAAGGGAATGGTTCTTGGTGCTTTTTCATCCAATTTGGATATTCCAAGTTCAGTTGCAGCTGAGGTTATGGCGGTTATTCAAGCTATTGAGCTGGCTTGGGTTAGGGACTGGAAGCATATTTGGTTAGAAGTTGACTCCTCTTTGGTTCTTCATTTTCTCCGCTCTCCTCATCTTGTGCCATGGCAATTTCGGGTGCAGTGGAAAAATTGTCTGTCTCGTATCTCGCAAATGCAGTTTCATTCTTCCCATATTTTTCGCGAGGGTAATCAAGTTGCAGATGCTTTGGCTAATTTTGGGACGTCTTCCTCAAGCCTCACTTGGTGGGACTCTACTCCACCCTTTGCTCTTTCTCTTTCTGTTCGTGATTTGATGGGTTTCCCCAACTACCGTTTTGCTTGACTTTGGAGATTTTGCCAGGCTTGCAGTGGTGTTTGTTATTTCATTTGCACTTTAGTGGATTGGATATAGATCTTAGTCTGGGCCTAATTCCCTCTGATGGTTAGGCCGTAAGGAGGTCGACTAGGTTCCCGTCTTCCTTTCTTGATGGCTTTGCCGTAGGGAAGGGTAGCGGGTTTCGGACTAAGTAATATATTCATGTCTACTTTTACCGATGTTTTTATTGAATGTAGGGGTACTAGGCACTCTTTTCCTCGTACACCGCGAGGTTTTTAAGGAGGCCTCAGGATGTTGTATTCTAGTTGCTTTCCTTGTACTCCTTTTGTTTGGCGATTTGTCAAACTTTTTTATTCAATAACTACATTTAAAAAAAAATTTGCCATGGAAAACAGCAAAACGATCCGCAAACATGGAAGAATGAACAAGGAAAAAAATTTGCCATGGAAAACAGCAAAAACCAAAAAAGAAAAACAAGAAAAAAAATAGGCATATATATAAACCTTTTCAAATGAAACCTTGAATAAATAAAAGAAGAGTCTTTCAAAAGCAAGATAAAGCCTCTGTTTTCTTTTCCTCTAAAGCGCAGTGTAGCTTCTTTATCGCGAAATTGTTTAGCTAGATCTTCATCTCCACCCTTCATTAGGCCTGCTAAAACTGCAGCGGTATGTTCTCTTACCTGAGACATGAATTATAAGTTAAAAATTAAGAATACCCACCTCATGTCTTGAAAAGAGTCAGGCTCCAATGACATCCTTAAGAAACACCTGGATTTAGGTTTCTCCTACATGAAGGTGAGATTATATCAATGGATTCTTCAGAGAAACGACTTTTAAGATAGAAGTAAATTTTAGCTTTCATAAGTATTTTTTCAACAGTTAGCCGAATTTGTTGTTTCTCAACACTTGAGAAAATGAACGTGTGCATGTTGTTTAAGATGAAAATAGTATGGTAATCAAACTATTTTCATCTGGATTCATCATCATATGTTACATATCTGGTCAGGAACAGGAATTGCATGAAGGCAGAAATTTAAAGCTATAAATTTGTAAGGATGAACCCAACATATACAAATGACACTATGAAATTCAGGCCACGCTGAAAATGTAAGCATTGAAAGCAAAATTAGGATGCCATCCCTCATTGCCTTGAATATTTGATTGAAACTTTGTGAGTTGACAAATATAGATTGAAGGACAAAACTTTTGTCCACATTATTTATTTAAGATGTTTTACATGTCAGTTTTTTTTATTTTTTCTAACTAAAATCGTATATCATCTTTACCTTTCTTATCCTTTAAAACTGAAATATCTCATTTCAGGAAGTTTTTGGGTCAACTCTTCATTGAAGAAGTTAATTGTATTAATAGGGTGAGACTAGTCTTTGTTTTGTGACCCATTGCTTTTTGAACTTCTCTTCCTCCACTTTATTGTCTTTCTTTTTAGTGTCTTATGCTAATGTCGTGTGGAGATGGACTTTTTTGATGTTTTTACAAGGTATGATGTTCTCTCTTTTTCAATTAGTACTCATACGTTTTTTTTGGCACTTGGGTACATAATGTTTGCTTTTGGAAGTGTATATGGATACATTTTTTTTTCGTATCTAGATACATTATTATGCCTTTTGAAAGGTTATATATAGGTACTGGTACATTCGTTTAACCTTTCGAAGTTTGGTACATTCTTTTGTATATAAGCACATTCTTGCTTTTCCAATTTTGTATTTGGGTACATTCATTGTACCTTTCGAATTTTGCTACATTCTTTTGTATATGGGTATAGGAGACCAGTTTATTTAGAATCTATTTGTAAGGAAGGTGTGCGTCATTTTGAACAAAGATCTTCTATTTCATATTCCATGTTCCGTTTTTGTTCCACTATTCTTTTTTTGATATTTCCGATAATCTGTGTTATGATCCAAACCGTTCACTTTTTTTATTGTCTAGTAAAGATCATCCTTGCAAAAAATCATTCAAATCCGTGATCGTTTGGTTATCAAATAGTGAAACATAGCCGAATCGACTTTGTAAAACATAACCGGTCTGTATATAACCTACAAACTCATGAATTTGAATGATTTTTTGTAAGGATGATCTTTACTTGATAATAAAAAAAATGAACGAATTGAATCATAACACGAATTATCGGAGATATCAAAAAAAGAAGAGTGGAACAAAAATGGAACATGGAAGAGAGGATCTCCTTCCCGTCGTTTTGGGGCATCAGGTGAAACAAAACTGCCCCTTGGAACGACGTCGTTCTCCAGATCCGAACCCCATTCTTGTCGATCCTCCGAATCCCACCGCCCGTTGTGACGGCCTCCGTGACACCACGTCGCCCTTCGCCATCTGTTTCCTCATTGCTTCAAGTTTCCAATTCCATTCCCTCCCCCCAAGTGTTGAAAATATTCCACATCGGAGATGAAAGCCTAGCATGTAGTGTTTAAATATAGTTGGGCTTCTCCTCCCATTGCCAATTGGTTTTGGGTGATAGAGGCTCACTATGTTAAGATGTTATCAGAGTCAGGTTATCCACGTAGGAGGCCTCACGGTCCCACGTGCTCCACGTTACTCAATTAAACTAATCACGCGTAGGACGCAATGATGCCACGCGTGAGGGGGCGTGTTGAAAATATCCCACATCGGAGATGAAAGCCTAGCCTGTAGTGTTTAAATATTGTTGGGTTTCTCTTGAGCCTTCATCACTCAAAACCAATTGGCAATGAGAGGAGAAGCTCAACTATATTTAAACACTATAAGCTAGGCTTTCATCTCCAATGTGAGATATTTTCAACACCAAGGCCCAAGTAAGTTGGAAATCCCTAAACCCCTAAATTTTCAGTTGATGATTTGAATGGGATTGCTTGGATTTGCTTTATCTTGTTGAATTGGAGGAAATGAATCTATGTCAAATATTTCGCATACAATTTCTCCAACCCCAGAACAATTCTCCATCTTGCAATTTCATCCCCCAAGTTACCCATAATTATTTCAAGCTCAGTTTCCAATGGCTTCCTTCACTGTCCCTTGCCCCGGACAAGTTACCCATAATTATTTCAAGCTTACTTTTGTTGTTGAGTTATAATCCGTAATTGATTAATTGCCCTTTTTAGGGGCGTCCTTCACTCTCTCTCTCTCTCTCTCTCTCTCTCTCTCTCTCTCCTTCTCCTCCTCCTCCTCCTCCTCCTCTTTCTCTCTGTCAACACAGAAAAACGACGACCAAGATGATGTAAATTTGATGTTTTGCTTTTCTGCACCTTTAGCTACGCAATTTTTATCGAGGGGGATTCCATTTGTATTCAATGCGTGGATCGTCAGGCACCTCTCCGTTGAGGACTTTGCGGTAACAATCTTCTCCACTATTTACTGCCATTTTTTCCTCTGAAAGTTTTGGTTATTTTGCTTGTTTCGGTGTGTTTTCTTCTTCTGTTTGGGATTCTACTGAACCCCTATTGATAAATTTGCAACCTTTACTTTGTTTTTTATTTGAAAGTTGAATTGGGTTGCTGCATTTTGAGAGTTTGTTGGTCTATTTTGCATGTTTCCATGTGTTTGCCGTGTTCTTTTTGGGATTTCATTAGAACTCACTTGATAAAGTTGCAAGCTTTAGTTCATTGATCGAAAATTGAATTGGATTATGGTCCAGTATCATGCTGCATCAGCAAAACTTCATTACTCCAGTACAATTTAGTTACCCCAAGAAATTCGAGTGATTTCTTTGTGAGTTCACTCCGTGCATTTCTTGTTTCTGTTCTGGTGCAGCTATATGGAGTACAGTTTCCTCTTTTCGTCGCCTGCGTTTTGTTTCTCAGCCGGGAGGGATTTCGGCGAGCGTGCCTGCGGGCAGACATGAAATGGTGCATTTTCATTTTAGGAGCAATTAGTTTAGTTTGTCACATCTGAGGATCTGTAATTCTGATGTAGTATGCTACAGTGATGGTACTTCAGCAGAAGAAAACATAGCAAGGATAATGAAATTTGCCTGGTTGATGGCTATTTGGATTCTTTATTTCATATTTCATATTGCAGGCTGTGCATGTATTTTTGAACTATTGGCAGAGCCATTGTATATCCTTTCTCAGAACTTACTTCTGCTTAAATTAAGGCTGGTAGTTGGAACAGTTGCTACTCTTTTCCGCTGCATAACGATGTTCATTCTCATTGTCAAGCAAACTGGCATGGTAAGAGCTTTTGTCAAAGCATGCTGGTAATGTAGATTTTTTTAACATGGAGCAGTTTGTAAGAATCTTATTTGATTCTCTTTTGTAATGTGCCCTTCATATGATATTTTCAATGGTCTTTAACCAGTAGTCCTATCTTTAGATAAACCAGCTTATTGAATAGCAGGTTTTATGCGGCTGGTATGAAACTGGTATTATTGACCAAAACAATTTCATAGTTTCTGCCTGCAATGCCTATTTTAGAGTAATTCTTTCTTCACTAAGCTATCATCTTCAACTTTAGAAAATTACCGAATGGCCAATGATGCAATGGGAGTACTGTGTTTCCTGCAGTAAGAAATTTATATTGATGAATTAAAATACCCTTCCATTTGTTTCTGTAGGTCTTTAGAAGAAGTCACTGAACCTGAATGCTAGTCACTTTGAGTTGGTACTGACCTCTATGATAAAGGATTCAAATTTCTAATTGCATGATTGATTAGTTTCAGGATAAAGGGATAGTATTTTCATTGTCACAAACTGCATATGGAGCGTGCCTTTTCGTGGGCTATTGGGTCTACTTTCTTCTTTTTGGTGCATGCAAAGGTTCTGCTCTTCTCCCCTATAGGTTATATTTCTTTTTACCTTCCTAGTTTTATTTTTAGTTTTTGTAAGATCAGGAATGTGATGGAATAATGAATATAAATCAGTATTACATGAAAATACATACTATCGAGTGGATTTCATATGATCAGTATGTGACTCATAATATTGCTAGCTGGTGGTGTCTCTTGTAGCCAACTATGGTGGCATGACACTATTTACTCTCTTTGACAGCATACGTGACTTCTTTTTACTTTGCCAACAGGCTTTGCATAGTTTTCGTGGTAACTAGTGAATAGTTTACAATTAAATTCTAGACTATTCAATGTGTGGATTTGTGTAGTTGAGTGAAACATTGTGATTATTATCACAACTTATATGTTCTTCACTCATCGGGAATTTATTTTTTCCATAGCAAAAGGATATATTGATAGTGAATATTGTTTGTTTTGATATTTTGTTCCTCACCTACGTGCTTTGTCTGCTGGACGGTCCTTATCTGATAGCTTAATACTTTTACAGACTAAAGAGTAAGAAGGGTTCTGATGGGGAGCTATCAGACATGTGTAAGCTGTTTACTCTTCAATCCTTCATGAAGTTGATTCTTCAAGAAGGACAAAGTCTTGTCCTTTTATGGTGGGCAACATATTATAATCAAGCCGTATATGGACTCGTGGACAAATTGGGTAATTATTGGTCCAGACACTTTGTTCACTTTCTTGTCACAATTTTGTTTTCAGACTTTTCTAACAGAGCAATGTGCCTGTTTAATCTATTTTTATTAATTCTATCATATGCCAGGAAGTCTAGTCGTCAGGCTGGTTTTCCTTCCTTTCGAAGAAAGTTCCTATGCCACATTTGCAAGGTCTGCATCAGGTTTAATTTTCTCTTTCGTTTCCTTGATGGTTATTTTGATGAGAGAGGTCTGTGTGCTGTCTTGATTTTGATTTAATTTTTTCAAGTTCTAATTTTCTTCTAATTGCTCTAATTGGCAGGAAAAGACTCAGACAAAGACAGGAGGTTGGGGAGTAGCCTTACAGAGGCCCTTAAATTGGTTTTGTTAATAGGTGAATGAGCTTCCACGTTGTTTTTTGTCTCTGTTCTACAGAAATCAAATTTTGATTAATGTATGTATACTATCAAATATCTGGATATAAGGAGTATCCTAGTTGCTCGAGTGTAATAGAATCTCAGTCCGTTATATCTGCTACAATGAACAAAATTATACGAACTTAATTGTGGCATGCAGATCGTAGCTTGTAATGGACGAGATCAAGTTAGTGATAACACTTTAGTCGTCCTATTTATTGCTTTATGAGAAGATTTGAGGGTCCCCTCTGGTTGGGTGCTATGGGGCTTTGAGTTGATTTCTCAGTGACTGGGTAATAGTGCTGGCCACATATTTAACTTTGGAGAGTTTCTTATGTTGACGCAATAGTTTCAAATAGTACAAGACCACAAAAGAAGCGATAACATTATCTTGAGTACTTGTTGAGATTTGTTCTTTTCTTGTTTCCTGGTCTCACACTGCTTAAATTTTCTGCAGGCCTTGTTTTTATGGCGTTTGGCCCAAGTTATGCTTATTCCCTCATCAGATTGTTGTATGGTCGGAAATGGAGTGATGGGGATGCATCAACAGCCCTTCGATATTATTGCATTTATATTATTGTTCTGGCAATGAATGGTAAGTAGGGTTATGCTTCTATTTGTTAATATTCATAGGTGTATCAGGATGGTCTTTCACTTGATTGATTCCTTTTGTTCTTTTTTTCTTACTCGATTTTTTGACTTCTTTATTTGATCACTAATTCTGTGCTTAAAAGGCGTGGGACTGGAACTGAGAGGGACCTTTGATTTTACATCAGGAACTTCTGAAGCATTTTTACATGCAGTTGCAAAAGAGAAGCAACTCGTACAGTCCAATCTTTCATCGTTTCTGTTCGCAGTCATACACGTAGTACTGAATATCCTGCTCATCAACTCAGCTGGTGCAGTTGGCTTAATTTTGGCGAATTCGTTAAGTATCCTTTTCTTAGCTTATGGGTCATCTTAAGATTCATTTGGTAACATTTTTCGTTCTAGTATTTGCTTTCTTGACATGATTTAGATAACAATCTTGCTTTTCTCATAAACAGATTAAATGTTTGTGCTAGCAGCTTTTTGTCAAATACAACATTCACTTTGCCGGTGTATCGAGAAGCATTTTCATCACATCAGGCAAGCATACAGATTTTGCAGATTTGGTTTCTCAGATAACTTCAATGGGCTTTGATTCTGTTGGCTTGCATTGGAGGTAAATTACCATATACCCTGAACATGTTTTTTAAGTTCTCTGGACCTTTCTCAATTCTCACCCGCATACTAATTCTTTGGTATGAGTTTTGAACAATAAAACTGAGAAATTATATCTCAGTGGATAGTGCATGTTTCCCTCTGATTAACACGTAGACATTTTTCAGGAGAGATAACTCTTTGAAGCTTTATGTGGATACTTTTGCAAACGCATATACTTGGTTTAATCTTTCTCTTTATTCTTTTCTAGGTACAATCTGATGGCTAATAGGGTACTACTCTTGCTGGCTATGGCATCTAGGAATGACCCAAATTCCTCGTCAAAAATTTTGAGTGAAACTGCTGGTGAGTTCAGATCTTTGTACTCCCAGGCTTCCCCGTTACTTCTGAACACTAATCTTGTTTCTTAGACACGACTTTTAGTAACATTCTAAAGTTTTAGATAATGCTCTTTCAGGTCACTTCTTGAAAAATTTGAAAAGTCAGCTTCCTCAGACAAGGGTACTTGCAATCTCAGCTCTAAATACACTGTTAAATGAATCACCTTATAAATCGTCAGCGCAAGAACAGAATTACACCTCTGGGGATTTACAAGGAAGTGGAAAATCATCTCTTGAAGAAGAGTTGACTCAAATATTTCAGGAAGATGGTTTTTTCAATGAGACCTTAAACAGTCTTTCTCATGTTCACATAGTTGCTGATACTGAAAGCGTATCTAGCGGGAATCGTGGGAGTTCGTTTCAGAGCCTAGCAGACAAATCAATCACTCGCTTTTATTTTGACTTCACTGCTTCATGGCCACGTACGCCAACTTGGATCTCCTTATTAGGAAGTGACACATTTTACTCAAACTTTGCAAGAATTTTCAAGAGGCTATTACAAGAATGTGGCATGCCTTTTCTTTTGGCACTTAAAAGCTCATTGGAGGAGTTTGCCAATGCCAAGGAAAGGTCTAAGCAGTGTGTCGCTGCTGAAACATTGGCTGGATTATTGCATTCTGATGTTAGCGGTCTTTCAGTAGCATGGGATAACTGGATTCTGGTCCAGCTACAGAATATCATTCTAGCACAATCAGTAGAGTCAATACCAGAGTGGGCAGCATGTATACGTTATGCAGTTACTGGTAAAGGGAAACATGGAACAAGAGTTCCTCTATTGAGACAACCAGTGCTGGATTGTTTGGCCACACCTTCATCTTGAACAGTAACTCCACCGTAGTGGCCAAGCACTATGCTTTTCTGTCGGCTGCACTTGTAGAATTATCTCCACAGAAAATGCCATTAATTGAAGCCCAACTCAATTATAGACTTCTGAGGAGCTGCTTGGTAACATGTGCCATTCATCTGCCCAAGTAAGCAGTTTCTCTCTCCGCGTTTTCATGTAACTGACTATTATAGTTTGATTATAGAAAGGCAGTAAATGGTGGATAAAATAGATATTAGCTGAAGACTTCTTTTCTTTTACGAATTAATGTGGGTTATATTAATTTTATTGTTATATAGAATATTTATTTCTTGCAGTGTAAAATGCTAAAGCATTATGTGTCAGAAAAACAAGAGGCTTCCGTTTATAAAAGCATGAAATTATTTGAACCGAAGGGACATTCTTCATATTATTTTTATCCTTGTCTACATTTCCTTGGAGTTTGCACTTGCCATGCTTTTTCTTTTTAAGTTTTGATGAATGTTCTCTTGTGGGACGGGTCAGAGAGGCTATAGGTGTTACCCCTTCTGTGTTGTGCTCTAACATTCAGCTTTATGAATCGTTTGATCATGAACATTCACATGAGAGGGGAAAAACAGATGCTGCCAAACAATTTGAAGGGAGAACTTGGATTTCGTTTCTAAAAGAGCAAGCATCTGAAGTGTTGACGAATATTCAGAATGCTGCTCAGTCTGACAGTTTGGAGACCCCATCAAATGTTAGTCCTGACAATGGGCATTCGAATTGCGATTCACAAGATGATGTCAAATGGATGGAAACGGTACTAAGTTCTGTAAATGTTTTTGATAATATCTTCTTATTCTTATAGAATATTTGACTGATCAATTTATGTGTTGTGAAGCTCTTCCATTTCATCATTGCGTCCTTGAAGACTGCAAGATCTTCGTATCTGCTGGATGTAATTGTCAGCCTTCTTTATCCTGTAATATCCTTGCAGGTATGTGATGTACAATTCGGTTGTGTTTGTGTCAAAATCTGGGGACCTTGACACGTCACAGTAAAGGGGACGTGGAAGCGGGGGCTTCCACGTTGGGTGTGAGTGTAGAGTAGCTTCGGGGGAGCGTTGTGTATGAGGCGTCTTCTAGAAAGGTGATTGTCTCTTGAAGTCTGTAAAAAAGACAAGTGTTAAGCCTCGGAGCACCGGTGTGGTGCCGGCCGAAGGGGCTCCGATGCTTAAGTCAGATAATGACTTGTAGTAAATGGTAAATGTGAATAGTGTAGATTAGTTACCTTTGACCCTTGGGGGTAGACTCCCTTTTATAGAGGAGGTGAAGGGATCATACTTTCTTTTATCCGATGTGGGATAGAGTGCACCTTCATAGTGTTATCTTTATGGTTTTTGGGCCCTCGTGTAGGGCCCACCGCTTGTCGTATGAACGAGGTTAGTGGTTCTATGCGGAGCCCGCCGCGAGGCGGTTCTACGAGGTGTGTTTGGGCCGTCGTACGACGTTTCGTGTGGGGGCCACGCATCTCGTAAAACGTGCTTGTGGGACTCACGGAATTACCCATGAGTTATTAGGTTGTTCTTGCCATGTGGCGTAAGGGGCCTACGAGGTGCCACGTGGCGCTTTGGTTGTGGATCCTATGTGTCAAGGGTGGGGCATGGTATAAAAAGAAGTCCCCCAAGTTCTCGACTAAGGGGCGCGCTCTTGGTCGGGGACTTGTACAATCGTCCATGCTTGACACATATCACAACCATGGGCCTTCGTTTGGGTGCATGTGAGGTAGGAGTCCCCCAAGTCCGCGGGCAAGACGTGCGGAAGCCTAAGTTGGCGGGAGCTTCAATTGGCGGGAGCCTAATTGAGTGGGAGCTTCGTTCGGTGGAAGCCTCAATTGGCGGGAGCCTAATTGAGTGGGAGCTTCGCTTGGCGGGAGCCTCAATTGGCGGGAGCCTAATTGAGTGGGAGCTTCGCTTGGCGGGAGCCTCAATTGGCGGGAGCCTAATTGAGTGGGAGCTTCGCTGGGCGAGAGCCTCAATTGGCGGGAGCCTAATTGAGTGGGAGCTTCGTTCGGTGGAAGCCTCAATTGGCGGGAGCCTAATTTAGTGGGAGCTTCGTTCGGTGGAAGCCTCCATTGGCGGGAGCCTAATTGAGTGGGAGCTTCGTTCGGTGGAAGCCTCAATTGGCGGGAGCCTAATTGAGTGGGAGCTTCGTTCGGTGGAAGCCTCAATTGGCGGGAGCCTAATTTAGTGGGAGCTTCGTTCGGTGGAAGCCTCAATTGGCGGGAGCCTAATTTAGTGGGAGCTTCGTTCGGTGGAAGCCTCCATTGGCGGGGCCTCGTTTGGACTCTTGGTCAACTCCCAGGCGTCGGCTGAGGGAGGTGGTCGGCGTTGGGGCGACGGTTCGAGGGTCCGAGGCTCCGCTAGGATGGCGGGAGCCTCGTTTGGACCCTCGAGTAACTCCTAGGCGTCGGCGAGGGAGGTGGTCGGCGTTGGGGCGACGATTCGAGGGTCCGAGGCTCCGCTAGGATGGCGGGAGCCTCGTTTGGACCCTCGAGTAACTCCTAGGCGTCGGCTGAGGGAGGTGGTCGGCGTTGGGGCGACGATTCGAGGGTCCGAGGCTCCGCTAGGATGGCGGGAGCCTCGTTTGGACCCTCGAGTAACTCCCAGGCGTCGGCGAAGGAGGTGGTCGGCGTTGGGGCGACGATTCGAGGGTCCGAGGCTCCGCTAGGATGGCGGGAGCCTCGTGTGGACCCTCGAGTAACTCCCAGGCGTCGGCTGAAGGAGGTGGTCGGCGTTGAGGCGACGATTCGAGGGTCCGCTAGGATGGCGGGAGCCTCGTTTGGACCCTCGAGAAACTCCCGAGGCGTCGACTAGGCGTCGGCTGAGGGAGGTGGTCGGCGTTGGGGCGACGATTCGAGGGTCCGAGGCTCCGCTAGGATGGCGGGAGCCTCGTTTGGACCCTCGAGTAACTCCCAGGCGTCGGCTAGGCGTCGGCTGAGGGAGGTGGTCGGCGTTGGGGCGACGGTTCGAGGGTCCGAGGCTCCGCTAGGATGGCGGGAGCCTCGTTTGGACCCTCGAGTAACTCCTAGGCGTCGGCTGAGGGAGGTGGTCGGCGTTGGGGCGACGATTCGAGGGTCCGAGGCTCCGCTAGGATGGCGGGAGCCTCGTTTGGACCCTCGAGTAACTCCCGGCGTCGGCGAGGGAGGTAAGGGCGTTAAGCCGCGGAGTTGGAATTTATGCCGGGTTTTGGAGTTGGCAATTGGAGTCGGCGTTTGGGGGGGGGGGGCGGCTTGACTCAAAATTTCGGGCGGGGGGCGCGGCGGGGGGTTGGGACTCCCGACAGCACACGTGGCACCCCCCGCGCGCCCCCCCTAAGAAGGACGAGATAGAAGGCAGGAGGAGGGGGAGGAGGTAAACACACACACCCGCGGTGTATATAAAAAGGGGGGGGGAAAAAACTCTCCCACCACCCCCAACAAAAAAAAAATAGAGAGGAGCGCCACAGAGAGAAAGGCCAAGGCGCGCCCCCACCGCCACCCCCCGCCGCCAACAACCCAAGCGGCAAAACACACACAAAAAAAACAAAAAAAACCCAAAAAAAAACCCCTAGGGGTGGGAAAAAATCCCGAATCCCGCATCCCGATCCCGATCCCGACGATCCCGATCCCGAAAATCCCGATCCCGACAATCCCGATCCCGACTAGTCGGGATTTTATCCCGATCCCGACTTAGTCGGGACGGGATCGGGATTTTTTTTAAAAAAAAAGTCGGGATCCCGACATCCCGACACTATATATTATTTAATTATTTTTTATTAATGTTTTGATTCTTACCCTAACTGAAGCAGCTACAGTGATCCGATTAATCTAATTTTTTGATATGTTATAGGAATCGAGCTAATGAACAACTTTCAAGAAGAAATTTTTTTGATTTGAACAATGTAAAGTGGTCTTCTCGGGCTCTGAACATCCCGACACTATATATTATTTAATTATTTTTATTAATGTTTTAATTCTTACCCTAACTGAAGTAGCTACAATGATCCGATTAATCTGATTTTTTGATATGTTATAGGAATCGAGCTAATGAACAACTTTCAAGAAGAAAACTTTTTGATTTGAACAACGTAAAGTGGTCTTCTCTGACTCTAAACAGTTCAACCATTTTCCTCCAAGTTCTACGTATTCTCTACTTTTTGTTTCTTTTTTCGGTTTTCTCCCCCTCTCCCCACGCCAACACACACCTTCATGGCCACATGGCCTTCATGATAATAGAAGAAGCCACACACACACCCTCAAGTTATTGTATTACTATGTTAATATGTTTTATTTTTATTATGTATAAGTTGTATTTGTTAGTTTACATTATAAACAAAAAAGTTTTAAATTTCATATTATACTTGAGATTCAATTGTCGGGATTTATCGGGTTTCCCGATCGGGATCTCGACTTAATCGGGATTTTATTGTCGGGATCCCGACTCAATCGGGACGGGATTCGGGATCATTTTTAGCCTCTAATCGGGATCGGGACGGGATCGGGATTTTCGTAATCGGGATCGGGATCATCCCGATCCCACCCCTATTCACGGCGGCGCGATTTCCGACGAGAAGCGGGGGTCTTTCAGCACCCCACCCCCCTTTGTCGCCGGGGGGGGCCGCCCCCCACCGCGCGATCCACTAACACCTTCACTACCCTCCACCCCCTTTTTTCCGCCCCCCCCCGCCCCCCCCCCCCCCCCCCCCCGCCTCCAAACCCCCCCCCGTGCGCGCTGCGGGGCGCTGCGGTGCGCGCTGCGGGGCGCTGCGGTGCGCGCTGCGGGGCGCTGCGGTGCGCTGCGCGCCTGCGCCCGCCCGAGTGCGCCGCCGGTACCCTGCTGCAAAATTTTTTTTTTTTTTTTTTTTTTTTTTTGTTTTGCCGATGCCTCTGATCATTGTTGTATATGCCGATACTTCTGTGTTAATAGATAGCTATGTGTTGACTGGCATGTATAGCCGATGCTTATTATGTGTATTCTGGTAGTAACAAGCATGTGTATATAGCATCTTACCAACGCTTGGGGTCGGTGTTTACGTATGCTATTCTATCAACGCTTGTTTCGTAGTAATATACGTATGCGTAGAGCCGAATCTTGCTTGTTTGACTATGTTGATTCATCTACGCTTGGGTATATAGCTCCATGATATGTTTGTATGCCGACGCCTTGTTGAGTATGCTTGTGAACCGACGCTTGAGTATATGCCTAGGCTTGAGTGGGGGTTTAGTACCAAAGCCTAAGTGGGTTAACCGATGCCTAAGCCTTGTCATTTGCGTTTGTGTGTAGATGTCGAACGCAAGTGATGACAGCCAAAACCAAAGTGTCGGGGGATACGAGTCAGGGCCGGAGCTTTGTCTCTAACTCCTCCAGTTTCTGAAGCCTCAGTCACGCCCCCAGTCCCCGATGGTCTCGCCGAATCCAACTCCGCTTATGGTTGGGGTTCCTGGCTCGCCGATGCCGACTCCTGCGGTTAGTCCCTGCAGCGGTGGAGAGTTAATGCCGCTTCGAGCACGAGCTTCAGGCGTCGGTCGCAGACCGGGTGCAAGCATCCAAACAGGGCAATACGGGAGTATGCTCGCGATGTCCTGGGGAGGTAGTAGAGAGGAGCCGAGGGGGCGGTGATCCTCTTGTTGACTTGGGGAGCGATGATGAGGCGGAGGTTGTGCAACCGAGGGTAGTGAGCGATGATGAAAGTGAGGACGAGGTTGAGGAGGTTGAGATGTCGGATGACGAATTAGAGGAGGAGGTGTCGGTTGTAGAGACGGCGATTCCGTTGACCGTGGTCAGCGGGGAAATCAAAGCAGGCGTACGGGGGTAGCTTTTGTGATGACCCCGGCTGAAGAAAGACTGACCGAAGCAGGTTTAGAAGAGCTAAAACAGCGGTATAACATTTCCGGCGTCTGTTAAGTGTCGGATTCCAGGGGCCGGCGAGGTGTTGTCGAAGTCGAAGAATCAGGGGAGACTTTGATCCTAGCCGACGCTTTCAAGTATGGGCTGCGGTTGCCTCTTCACCGTGGGTGCAAGAGTTTATGGCTCGAGCTGACTTTGCTCTGGGCCAATATGGAGTTCATTGCTGGCAGCGGCTTTCGGCCTGCTGTGTTTTGTGGTTCCAGAAGAAGGGTTCCTTACCTTCACAAAATCAAATGCGATACATTTGGAAGCTGATGAGGAATGCTAGGAACAAGAATAGCATAGTTTTCCAAGCCATGGTCTCCAAACCTTCGGATATAGATATCGGTGGGAGAGCGAGGAAGATCGCAAGGGACGAGCTTGGGCGGAAAGTAAACAAAAAACAACTTATGAAGGAGGAAACCGCTCGTAGGAGGGCCGAGGTGGCGGCGGCGAAGAAAGCAGCGGAAGAGAGAGGAGAGAAGTATAGGGCTCCCAAGAAGAGGAAGGAGGTAACCTCTGAAGGTGAGTTGCCGCCGAGGGCTCATGAGAGTAAATTTATTACTGGGGTTGACACCAGTAATAAATCTTGGAAAGATAGATTCTTCTTCGTGAGTGGATCGTGGGAGGTGCCCGAGGGGGAGGCTGCGCCTAAGCTTAGGGTGAGGGCAGATTTTAGGGACATACCACCGGGTAGGGAGCGGAACACTAAGTGTTTATGTCTACCTGTTGGAGAATTTTGCTTGGCTTGCTTAACGTTTTTTATGTTTATTTTTGCAGGGGGAGTGAAGTACGACGGTGGGTTGCTTGGAGCCGAGCGAGCTGGACGAGATTAGGGAGATTTTGCAGTTATCGGACTATCGGAGGAGCGTCGGCGTACTCCTGCACAGACGAGAACTTAGCCGAGTGTGGGCTCATCATGGGTAAGGCATTGGTTCTGCTGACGCGTATTTTATCGACGCTTGCAACTCCATTCGCTTGATGCCTTGTGTTTGTGACAGGTCATCCCAAGAGCACATTGGCGGTAAACAAGGAGGCCGGCGGCGATGCCTCTAGTGCATTGGCCCCTCCCGCTCCTCGGAAGAGGTTGACGCGTGCTGCGGCCTCTAAAGAACCCCTGATAGCTGTGCAGGCGTTGCCGGCAAATGCAGAGGCTGAGAAGGGGGAAGCTGGGAAGAGAGCCGCCGAGAACCGAATGGGGGAGGCTTCGGAGACAGGAGCTAGGGTTTCGAAG
The DNA here is from genome assembly GCA_033992175.1 of Spiraea crenata. NCBI lineage: Eukaryota > Viridiplantae > Streptophyta > Magnoliopsida > Rosales > Rosaceae > Spiraea > Spiraea crenata. The sequence goes on from JAVBHV010000022.1 coordinate 2,302,926, forward strand.
AAGCAAAAGGTGTCGGAAGCACCAAAAGAGGGTGCTTCTAAGTCTTCCGAGACGGAGGCCGGAGGCTCAGCCGGGGGGAGAGGATCTACACCCTCAATAGCTCCTTCCATTGAAGAGCTGCGCATGCGGAAAGAGGCGTTGAAGAAGGCCAAGACAGCCAAGTCTTCGACCAGCGGGGTTGGTTTTGGTGCTCCCGCCACGCTCTCCAGGAAGTATCTTCCCGCACCGTCCCGAAGGAGACGCTGGCTGTTCTTCACAAAGTTCATACGCTCGGCGAGGCGAGGGAGCGACTGGGGATGGATCCGTTGATCTTCCCAGCTGATGGCCAGTGGGATTGGGAGGCGCACATGATGGCTCCCCTTCCCGCGCGCCAGAAGAAGAGTATACAGGCACCCTCCATGGCCCTGGAACCGATGCGGATGATACGACGGTCTCGCTCGCCATTCCTCCTGGTCTCCTTCGGCTAGAGCGCTATGCTGAGGGGGCAGCGAGCTTCCCTCGGGACTTCGCCAATGCTATCCCTGAGAGTTCGGATCGCCTTCCGCCGAAGCTTCTGCCTGAGCTCGGTGGTTATGTAAGTATTTATGTTGTATCTATGTTCAACTCGATTTTGGCTTTTGAGTTGTGCCTGATGCTTGATCGTGGGAAACCTCTTTCTTTTTGCAGTTGATGGGGGAGGTGTTTCGCACTAACCTCCGGAGTCAGAGGGCTTGTGAGAGTGCTGTGGCATCGGTGCGTCTCCTTCAGAAGGAGAACGCCGAACTCCAGGCCAAAAATGAGGAACTCCAGGCCGCGGCTAATGCGGGGAGGGCAGGAGGGCAAGCTAAAGGAGTTGGAAGAGGCCCTCAAGAATCGGGACGTCGAGGTGGCCCGATGGAAGTCGTTGGCCGCGGGTTATAAGCACCAAGAGGGAGGCGCTGAAGAAAGAGAAGGCCGAGGTGATGGCGGCGGAGAGGTAGCAGCGGAGGCTCATAAAGAGGAGATGCGGGCCTTGCATGCAGAGAAAGACAGCGTTTTCAGTCAGCTGGAGCAGGCTGTTCATAACAGCAACGCCGACCCCATGCATGTGAGTGAATACAAGTACTGGCTGATGAAGACGAATGAGGGTCTGGACATCAACTTCGACTTCGAGCGGCTGTCTATGGACATGCCCATCAACGCGGTGGCGCCGCCTAAGCCTTGAGGAAATGTGCTCGGCTTTATCGATTTCCCTGTTTCCTTTTTGTGATATGTATTTCCTTGTCGAACTGTCGTTGCTTTTGGTCTTTTTATTTGCCGGTCATGTAATAATGAATATTTGTGGCTTTGCCATGGGGCAACGCCATCTACTATCTCTGTATTGAGCTTGAGTTTGAATAAATTTGTTGTTTGCTTTCCAATCTTCAATTTTTTATTCATCATCACCCAAGCCTAAAACATCCCAAAACGAGGATAGGAAAGCTTCGGGCGGCTTCGAAAGACAGTAAAGGAAAAATCCAAACAAATTATCGCGTGAGCTTCGATTGGACCCTCGATTAGCTCCCAGGCGTCGGCGCGGCGTCGGCAGTGAGAGGGGCTGGCGTCGAGTCGTCAACGCAAACAAATGATAGCGGGAGCCTCGATTGGACCCTCGATTAGCTCCCAGGCGTCGGCGCGGCGTCGGCAAGGAAAAGGGGCCGGCGTCGAGATGGCAATTTCGAGGGTCCGAGGCTTTGCTATGTTACTGGAAGCCTCGGGATACAAAGCAGATTTACTTCGGAGTTGGCTCCGGGGTTATACGAGAAAAGAAAAAATAGGTAATCAGAGTAACGCTGTAGGGTGGGGAAAATAACCGCTCGGGTCATTCATTAAGCGTTGGCCATTATGGGCGAAAGTAAAATGCTTTTAAGTAGTGAGAACATAACCGCTTTGGGCTTTTCATTAGAGTCAGCCTTGGGAGGCGAAACAAAAGTACATAGTAGTAATGACAATAAAAGTAAGCAAGGGCTATCTGTCCGAGCTCTGGAGCCGCAGGGGGCTCCGGGCTACTTGTAAAAGTACTTCAAATGGTCGGCATTCCATGGGTGCCCGAGAACTTTGCCTTTGGTGTTGCGGAGAGTGTAGGTTCCCTTTCGACAGATGTTGATGATTTCATAAGGTCCTTCCCAGTTAGGTCCCAGTGTTCCATCTCTTGGGTCTTTGGTTGCGAGAGATACTTTCCGGAGTACCCAGTCCCCAACTTTGAAGGATCGGGGGCGCACACGGGAGTCATAGTATCGAGCCACTCGTTGCTTGTAGGCGAGGTTTCTCATGTGAGCCTTCTCCCGATGTTCCTCGATTAAGTCCAAGCTGGCAGCTAGGTTCTCTTCGTTCCTGGCCTGCATCATAAGCTTCGACGCGAACCGTTGGCTCCTTCGTCTCGACCGGGACAACGCTTCGCTGCCGTAGGCCAGTTGAGAATGGGGTTTCGTCAGCGAGGTGCGGAAAGTGGTGCGATAGGACCACAGTGCCTCATGGAAGATATCCGCCCAAGCTCCCTTTGATTCATCGAGCTTGGTCTTCAGAGTATGCTTGATGATTTTGTTGATGGCTTCCACTTGTCCATTCGACTGAGGATGGGCCGGGGATGAAAAGAAGAGCTTGATGCCGAACTTTTTGCAGAAGGCTCGGAAGGGCTTGCAATCAAATTGCTTTCCATTGTCAGTAACGATAACATTCGGGACTCCAAACCGAGTGACAATATGGCGCCAGACAAAGCTTTGAATCTTGGCCGTTGTAATAGTGGAGAGGGCCTCGGCTTCGACCCACTTGGTAAAGTAGTCGACTGCCACAACCGCGAACTTGACCTTTCCCCTGCTCAAGGGTAGGGGTCCAATCAGATCTAGCCCCCACTGAGCGAATGGCCAAGGGCTGACCATTGGTGTTAAAGGTTCGGCTGGTAAGTGGGGGACGGTGGCGAATCGCTGGCATTTTTCACATTTTCGGACAAGGGATTGGGCGTCAGAATGAACAGTAGGCCAGTAGTATCCTTGTCGTATGACTTTGAAGGCGAGAGAACGAGCGCCAGAATGGTTCCCGCAAACACCCTCGTGGACCTCTCGGAGCACCTCTCGAACCTTCGCTGGTTGTGAGACAACGAAGGCAAGGTGTGGAGAAGCCGCGCTTGTAGAGTTTTCCTTGAATGATGGTGTAACGGGCAGCCTTGTGGCGGAGCCTCCGGGCTTCTAGTGGATCGGTCGGCAAGGTCCCGTCGAGGAGATAGGCTCGGTATGGCTGCATCCATCCCTCCTCTGGCTGGATGTTGAATACGGAGAGGGAGAGGGAGCTCGGGGTTTGCAACACTTCAACCGGTATCTTTCGCTTTGCGGGCTCGGTGAGGGCCGAGGCCAAACGTGATAAGGCGTCGGCGTGACTATTTTCTGAGCGCGGTATCTGGGTAATCTCGAACTTGGAAAACTTGTTGCGGTGGTATATAACTTGAGCTAGGTATGCGGCCATGGAAGGGTCTTTGGCAGTGAAGTTTTCGGTGACTTGGTTCACAACCAACTGGGAGTCACTGAAAACTTGTAAATCGTCCGCGCCTAACTCTTGGGAGAGGCGGAGGCCAGCAAGTAGGGCTTCATACTCCGCGCCATTGTTAGATGTCTTGAAAGCGAAGCGTAGGGCATATTCGTAAGTTTGGCGATCCGGTGAGATGATTACGAGCCCAGCCCCACACCCCCCTTGATTGGCGGAGCCATCCACATAGAGTTTCCAACGGGAGACGTCGGGTGTGCTTGTTGAAGCTCCGGCAGTCATTTCATCAGGTATTCCGACGAGGATCGGCTCGGATGGGGTTGGGGTGAACTCTGAGACGAAGTCCGCGATTGCTTGGCCTTTCTCTGCCGCCCTGGGCTTGAAGGAGATGTCAAATTCGCTCAACTCCACAGACCATTTTACCAGTCGCCCGGAGGTCTCTCGGCTTCTGAAGTACTTGGCGCAAAGGTTGGTTGGTCAATACTTGGATCGAGTGCGACTGAAAATAGGGCCGAAGCTTCCTAGCCGAGGAGATGAGGGCGAGGGCTAGCTGTTCAATGGCCGGGTATCGCCGTTCAGGGTCCGTCATAGATTTGCTTGTGTAGTAGACCGGGTGCTCGACTCGGTCGACAATCTTGATTAGGACGGAAGACACGGCTGTGGCAGAGACAGACAAGTAGAGTTGGAGTGTGTCACCGGCCTCTGGCTTGGCTAAGACCGGAGCTTTACCCATGTATTCTTTGAGTCCGTTGAAGGCGGCTTCACACTCGGGAGTCCAAGTAATGTTCTTCTGTCCGGCCTTCAGAGCTTGGAAGAAAGGGTGGCACCTATCCGTGGCTTTAGAGATGAAACGGGACAAGGCCGCGACTCTGCCGTTGAGGCTCTGAATGTCCTTCTGTGTCCTAGGCGTCTTCATATCCAAGAGGGCTTGAATCTTCTCGGGGTTGGCCTCGATACCTCTCTGGCTTATCATGAAACCCAAGAACTTTCCCGAGCCTACTCCGAAGGCGCATTTTGCTGGGTTAAGTCTCATGTTGTAAAGCTTGAGCTGGGAAAACATTGCGGAAAGGTTGTCGACGTGGGAGGCTGCGGTCTTACTTTTGACGAGCATGTCGTCGACATAAACTTCCATGGTCTTCCCAATGAGGTCAGAGAAGATAGAGTTTACTAGCCTCTGGTACGTGGCTCCGGCATTCTTGAGGCCGAAAGGCATAACTTTGTAACAGTAGAGCCCCCGATCAGTGATGAAGGCGGTGTGCTCTTGATCGCTCGGGTCCATGAATATTTGATTGTAGCCGGAGTATGCATCCATGAAGCTAAGTAGTTCGTGACCGGCCGTGGCGTCAATGAGCTGATCAATGTGCGGCAGCGGGAAGCTATCTTTGGGGCAGGCTTGATTGAGGTTAGTGAAGTCCACGCACATTCGCCACTTTCCTTTGGACTTGGGCACGACAACGGGGTTGGCGACCCAAGTCGGATAGATTGCTTCACGGATGAAGCCAATGTCTGCTAGCTTGTCAACCTCTGCCTTCATTGCTTCGTAGCGCTTGCCATCAAACTTCCGTCGCTTTTGCTGGATCGGTCTTGCTTTTGGGTCAATGCTTAGGCGATGGCTTATGACGTCGTGGATATGCCGGGCATATCACTGTACGACCAAGCGAACACCTCGGCATTGTCTTTTAGAAACTTTATGAGGGATTCTCGGATAACCGGCGGGAGATTGGCTCCAATCTGTACCTGTCGATCCGGAAATTGAGTCGATACCGGTACCAACTCTAAGTCTTCCGTCGGCTGGGCCTGGGGAGTCTCCTTCTCGTCTCGGGGATCTTCAGGTCGGCTCGTGAGAGCGTGCCCTTCGGGAGGCGTTGGAGCCGTTCCGCTGACCGAGTATGTTTCTTTGCGGATCTGGGCCTTGCCCTTGGAGATTGCGGCGTTATAACAACTACGGGCGGCGTATTGGTCTCCTCGGACGCTTCCGATGCCATTGGGAGTTGGGAACTTCATCAGGAGCATGCGAGGATGTATCGCCGCGTCCATTTCACAAAGCGCGGGTCGACCCAAGATAACGTTGTAAGCCGTGGGGCAGTCACATATCACGAAGGTGACGGTGAATTTGAGTTGCCTTGGGTAAGTCCCTACTGCCATCGAAAGGTAGACGCTCCCCAAGGGACGGACAACGTCCCCTGAGAAGCTCACGAGAGTCGCGGTATCGCGGTTGATGTACTGCTCCGACACATTGAGTTCATCGAAAGCAGCCTTAAAGATAATATTCACCGAGCTGCCTGTGTCAACGAGTATGCGAGCAACATTGAAGTTGGAGATATCGGCTTTAATAACAAGGGGGTCATCATGGGGGCCAATGATATCCCGGCCTTCCTCTTCTGAGAAGGTGATGGGCTCCCATCCTCGCTTTTGAAATTTGGGTGCGCGGAGGCCCAAGGACATAACCTCAGCCCTAGGTTGGGTTTTTCGGAGGTAGTCTTTCCTTGTCCGATTCGAGCTTCCCCCAATAGTAGGTCCGCCGCTGATCATATGGATTTGCCGAAGGGCAGGTTGGTGTGGAGCGGGCGCCGGGCGTCCATTTAAGAATTCTCCTAGCTTTCCTTCTCGGATTAAGCCTTCCACATGGTCACGGAGGACTGAACAATCGTCCGTGTTGTGGGTGTTGCTCTCATGATACCTACAAAACTTTCCGGTGTTTTCTCTATCTCTGGGGCCTGGTTTCCGGGCTCCGGGGCTCGGAATTAAGTCCCTTGCCCCCAGGAGGACAGATTCATAAGACGAATTGAGCGCTGCGTAAGTATTGAACCTTGGCTCGTAGGGCGCTCGCCGGGGACGACCGGGCTCTGCATTCCTTTGGGGTGGCGGCGGTTGTGGTAATGCCGGCGCTTGGTAAGTTTGGAAGACAGGTCGAGCATCATTTCGTCCCTTCTTGCCGAAGCTCTTGTGAGGGCTCACATCTTTTCGCTTATTGCTGAAGGAGGTATGGGGCTTCGAAGTCGGTGGCGAGTAAGGTTGGGACTTTTGATAACCTTTGGCGTATTCAATGGTAGGAGCAGCGGATGCTTGGGAGCCTCCGGCACCGGCTGCCGTTTGCCTTGGAGCGGGGGCCACGGGCTCCGGCTCTACTTCACCGTCATTGTTCCGAAACTCGGCCTGAGCGTGATCGTTGGCTAACTCCATCAAATCATTGTAGGACACGTTGTTGTATCGGGACATGCTGATCAGGTACTTGAGCTCACCTTTTCGAAGCCCAGACCGGAAGGCTTGAACCGCTGTTTTGTCATCGGCTTCATAGCATCGGCCGTACTCATAGTTGAACCGACCGACATAGCTCCGAAGGGTTTCTCCTTCAGCCTGGGTGACGAGGTTCAAGTCGTTGCTGGTGTAGAAGCTTGTACTTTGGCTTCGGTGTTGGTTGATGAAGGCTTGTTCCATTTGCATCATGCTATCAATGCTTCCTGGCTCGAGTCTGAAGAACCAATTCAGCGCTGCTCCCGAGAGGGTACTAGGGAAGAAGAGGCATTGGACTTCATCGCAGAGGGCGCAGAAGTAGACCGCCGATCTGAAGCTGAGTATATGAGCGGTTGGGTCTTCACGGGTTTTCCAGAGTAAGTTCCTACCCGCAAGGGCTTGGTATCGGCATCTTGCATCATGCTAGCGAAGTCGAGGATGCGCGCGGTGTATGGTCCTCGCCTCGGTAAAGGAACGGCTGACCCCGCCATCTGTTGGGCCGCTGCAAGCTTTTCAATTTGCTCTTGGAGTTTACGGATTTCCTCCGCGCCTGGGAAGTTTTGACGGTTGGCTACTGCCGCCGATGGTCTAACCGCTGCTTGCGGGGCAAGCAACGGTCGTTCCAGTAAGGGCGGGCGCCTAACCTCGGGTCCAAGTTGCTGTGGGCAGGACTCGGCTTCATATTCGTCCCTTGCAGCGATTGCGGGAGTGGGTTTTGGCGGAGGGCCAAGCCCGTCAGGATTTATGTCCTCGGAGACATAGTGGACTTTCCCCTTGGCCTTTTGACGTATGTTGTCATTGATGCGCTTGCGAGCGTCGGTGTAGACGACCGGGACTCCGTTATCATTGCGGGCTAGGAATATTGGTCCGTCGAGGATTGGAGAGGAGTTAGAAGGCCTCGGATTCCTAGCGGGCGTCTGAGTGATCCGGGCTGGAGGGCTCCTCGGGCTCTAGAGGTTCCAGTAGCAGGTGGCGCAGCACATGGGGTTGGGAATTCCGGAGTCTCGGGGGTAGCTTGAGGAGGAGTATGGTTGGTGGCTCCAATTTGTAGTGTCTCCACCTGATCCCTTAGCCTTTGGAGTTCGCGTCTTGCTGCAATTAGCTCATCTGCGGATCCTCGATATGTGTCGTACATGACTTGGTTCCGGTGAGTGAGTTCAGCGTTTTGCTTGGCGGTGGCTTCAAGGGTTCGGGCAAGCTCCTCCATCCGAGCCATCATGTGGGCCCTAGATGGCTTGGTGACCCTTTCCCGCTGGGTTCCTTCGGCCTGCGAGGCTTCGGCTACGTGGGAGCTCTCAGCCGCGGGTTCCTCCGTCTCCTCGCGGTCGCGTTGGCGACCTTCTTCAGTTCGAGGGTTGAGGAGCTCTCTGGTGATCCTCTTTGGATTCGGGGGAAGAGTGTTGGACGTAGACATGATCTTAAAAAGAGTGGTAAAACACGGGGGAAGTAGTCGCGTTCCCACAGACGGCGCCAAACTGTTTGTGTCAAAATCTGGGGACCTTGACACGTCACAGTAAAGGGGACGTGGAAGCGGGGGCTTCCACGTTGGGTGTGAGTGTAGAGTAGCTTCGGGGGAGCGTTGTGTATGAGGCGTCTTCTAGAAAGGTGATTGTCTCTTGAAGTCTGTAAAAAAGACAAGTGTTAAGCCTCGGAGCACCGGTGTGGTGCCGGCCGAAGGGCTCCGATGCTTAAGTCAGATAATGACTGTAGTAAATGGTAAATGTGAATAGTGTAGATTAGTTACCTTTGACCCTTGGGGGTAGACTCCCTTTTATAGAGGAGGTGAAGGGATCATACTTTCTTTTATCCGATGTGGGATAGAGTGCACCTTCATAGTGTTATCTTTATGGTTTTTGGGCCCTCGTGTAGGGCCCACCGCTTGTCGTATGAACGAGGTTAGCGGTTCTATGCGGAGCCCGCCGCGAGGCGGTTCTACGAGGTGTGTTTGGGCCGTCGTACGACGTTTCGTGTGGGGGCCACGCATCTCGTAAAACGTGCTTGTGGGACTCACGGAATTACCCATGAGTTATTAGGTTGTTCTTGCCATGTGGCGTAAGGGGCCTACGAGGTGCCACGTGGCGCTTTGGTTGTGGATCCTATGTGTCAAGGGTGGGGCATGGTATAAACAGGTTGTTCTAATAGTGTTTCACTAGTTTGCATTTGAGCTCATTTTTCATTATTGGTTTACGATTCCACTCTTCCTGGTTAATCGTGAGTGACTAATAGGGGATAGTTCACCATTATGGTGGAGATACAACTTCGGTTGCTGAATCAGCAGAAAAGGGAAGATTTCTGTTGAAAGAAAGTTTAAAAAAGGAAGAGGAGAAGTCTGAGTATTTCATTTGTATGGGCTGCAATGCAGTGGTCTATATATAGCATCAGTACATACATTTTTCCTCAAATTCGCCATAACATCTGAGCTCTTAATAAAGCTAATTTGTGCTTGCAAACATCTGGCGCTCTTAATTTAAGCTCATTAGATCACTCATGCGCTATATATAAACGACTGCATTAGCAAACTAGACAGATGATTTCTGTAGTCTGGAAAGTAGAGTTAGAAAATTCAGTCTACATTTTAAATAGTAGCAGCCTTAATTAACTCTTCTGCAGTTCCACTTTTCTTATCTTTTGGCTGACTCTATTAATGCATCCCTAGGCAGCCATTGGGTTCCTCGGTGTATATTTCTGTTAATATATCTATACTGATGGGAATTTGGTTGGATATCAGTTGGATATCAAATCTTTATATCTGAGAATGTTATTGGTTTCTGTGAAGGAAACTTCAAGTAAAGATTTATCCACCTTGTCCAAGGCTGCTTTTGAATTGCTAAAGTGGAGAGTCTTTTGGGGACCCCATCTCCAGGAGGCTGTATCTGTTATTTTGTCTTCTGCAAATGACTCTGACTGGCATGTTAGGTCTGCAACGCTTACATATCTGCGAACTTTTATGTACAGGTATGCCACATGCTTTGGATCTCTTCTGGTTTTTGTATGTGTCTGCTTTGAGTCATGAATCTTTTTTCTATACCTTCCATTATTTAGTTTAGGGATTTCAAAATACAAATTTTATGCGTACATGCAATGCCTTGTTTGTGACAAGATATAACATTGCTTATGTGCAAAGTCTCATTGCTATCACTATTTTCTTCAACAACAGGCACACTTTCATCCTCTCAAGTGCGCAGAAACAACAAATATGGATAACTGTTGAAAAGCTACTTATAGACAACCAAGTTGAGACAAGTTTCTGGTTCAAGCAAATGATATGATTGCTAAAATTTACTTTCATTAGCCTTCTGTGAAGATCATTGATCTACAAACTCTCCTTCATGTAGAAGAGGAAACATGAATTCAGGTGTTTCTTAAAGATGTCATGAGAGGCAATGATTTTCGTAAGACACAAGGTGCAGATTCTTTTTTTTTAACTTATATTTTATGTCTCAGGTAAGACAACATACCGGTGCAGGTTTAGCAGGCCTAATGAAGGGTGGGGATGAAAATCTAGCTGAAGAATTTCATGAGAAAGCTTACACAGAAGCTACTACTCTTCAGAGGAAGAAAAAGCTGAGGTATCACCCTGCCTTTGAAAGACTCTTCTTTTAGTTATTCTATGTACTATGTTGAAAAAAATTCATATGCCTAATATCATTTATGCATGTTCTTAAACTGTTTCTCGGCTACCAAGTTCTTTTGTTTTCATAGCAAGTCAATGTCTTAATATAGAAAATTACAAATCACTGAAAAGTAAAAGTATCACCTGCGTTCCTCCATGCTCTTACATGAGGGAGTACAAGACACTGTTTTTGAAGCGCAAACAATACTCCAACATGTTCACATTGTATATTCAATTTCATCAATTTTGCATCAGTTCTAGATTCCTAGTACATACATATCTTTACAACTATGCATATCCTATATTTTCATTCATTTTGCATTAGTCCTAGACTCCTAGTACATAATACATATTATTTACTTCTGTAATGTACTGTTACAATCGTGGATGCAGAACTTTGAGGTCAAGTCGGTCCATAGCTTCCATTCATGGTGCTCTACTTGCTTTGGTAGCTCCTGTATTATCAGCCCCTTACGATATGCCCAGGTACGTCATGCTCAATAGAAATAACTAGTCTTGGAATTTATCCGCAGTTACTTTGTTTGGGTTTTTGCGACGTTAAGTTTTGCAGCTCCAGTGTCTAAGGAACCCTTGTCTTTTTGGTTAACGTTGTCATTCTGTAGTTAAAGAATCTAAAGTATCATAGTTATCTTGAGATATGGACTTCATTTACTCACCCTTGGCTTTGGTTCATTCCATTTTCTTCTCTCATGCCCTCCCGTCCCTGTCCCTTTCTTCTGAACTTATCCAGTGATGTGAATGCTTGAAAGCCAATTTCATAAAAAATTGCACCACTTTTTCAGTTCTCCCCGACACTGTCCCTTTCTTCTGAACTTATCCAATGATATGAATGCTTGGATGACAATTTCATAAAACACTCCATTGCTTTTTTCAGTTGGTTGCCGGAGCATGTTACTTTACTTGCCCTGTTTGGTGGAGAGCCCTCGCCAATCAAATCTACAGTTACAAAAGCATTTGCCGAGTTTCGAAGCACTCATGCTGATGCATGGAATATTCAGAAAGATTCATTTACAGAAGAGCAACTTGAGGTGTTTAGTGTGTGTTTAATCAAACTCAACCACAATCATAGATTTGTTCGTTACCACTGGTTTTCTAACTGTCTTCATTAATTTGTATATGCAGGTTCTCTCTGATACATCTTCTTCATCTTCATATTTTGCATGATTCACCATGTAATTCATAGGAAAGAGAAAAGATATATAGTTGTAGAAGCATTGATTGAAAATTAGCAATGGATTATGCAATTCTTTTCTATAATAGATCTTTTAGATAAGCAATGTAACGAGCCTTATTTACATTATCATTGTTTATCACTGCCATAAGAAATTTATTTTTACGTTCACCCATCTTCCCTCACACTCGTATAGCCTATATTAGACCATCGGATCCATTAGATCATCATATGGTAAATCCCATAGGATACTATCCGAGTTGAAGATGTGGGATCCATTTCTCAGTTCTTTTCCGCCCTCTGACTCGCCATTTTCTTCATTAAGTTTGTCATGCACTGGCCCTGCTGGTCTGCGGCCGTGCATGTGCTTCCAGTACACATACTCTGGTTCCATGGTGATCCGTCTGCTTCATTTCCAAAAGTCGGAGGGCCATACTGGAATCCTGACATGGGCATGGGAAAACCACTGCAATTTCCTGTAAAATTTGCGGACGTTGCTCCCGTAGGATCCCAATGTTTGGTTGAGGTTAACATGTCTGGTTCTTGCATAGCCCTGGACAAACCAATCTTGATCTTCTCAATGGTGTCATCCTTTTCTTCGTGCTTACTGTTTATGTAAGTGGCTGTGCTGTTCTCTGGTATGGCATTGGAATGCTGGAGCTGGAAATCGATGCGCTTCTTAGTGAGAAGGTGGAGCATTTCATCCTTAAAGCAGCCGAGTGCTGCTTCGGCAAGGTGAGCCACCTGTGGCGGTGCCAGCGTAGTTGCAATCTCGGCCATGAGGTGGGAAAAGGGTTTGTGGGTGACAGGGTCTATCCCCATTCCTGATAGCTTCTTCTTCAGCTTGGTCTTGGTATTCCAATGATTTTTCACGTCATTGTCAGTTGTGCAGCAATCAGCGACCATCTGTGGCTTTAGTGCAGAAATGATTATTGAGAAACTGCAAATTTAATGAAAAGAAGCAACATTTTGGAGATTCATAGGGATGAGAAATGGAGATTCATAGAGATAAGAAATGCTGGTTATGTTAGATCAGAAAATAGGTTAATCACAACATTTGTGCTGTGCTTAGTTTGGTATGTCATGTTTACCGGTTGCCAACAACAGAGTGGAGCTTGACAATGGTTTGCTCTTCTGCATCAGAAAACCGGCCGTGCTTGAGGTCAGGGCGAAGGTAGTTCGTCCAACGTAGCCTGCAGCTCTTCCCGCATCTTTGCGGACCTTGGAAATCAAATGAAGACGAGGGCTTTAGGCAACGAAGATGGAATGAGTGGATGTGTTTCGAGAAGGTATAAAAAGAAAGCTTCTTTACCGGCATTAATTCTTGGGGATAAGCCGCCAATTCCGAGTGCCGTGCTGAGCAATGTAGGAAGAGAGCTTGTTGTCTTCCTCCGGAGTCCACCGCCCTCTCTTCACATAGTCCTTCTCACAACATGGAATCCTCCCCATCTCTTTAAGTCACTCCCCTTCACTACAAAATGGTTATATTCGGAAAAGAAGAAAACAGCGGAAAATTTTAGTTAAAGAAGATTAGAGTTTGAGAAAAGTGGAAGTAACTAAGCAAAGAGAGCTATAACTTTTTCTTTGATTTGGGGCAAATTTTGTGGGTTTGTTAAAGAGAAAGAAATGAAAACATTGTCTTGCCTAGTTTTCTTTTCTATTCTAGTAATTTGTGAGGACTTATTGGTTTACCTATTCTTATTGGCACGAGTTGCAAGTGCATGCGGGGGGTTTCCATGGCCAAAAGGGTCCTGAAACAGCTGAAACAGCCATCAAAGGTGCGTGATTTCATTAAAGAATTCAACGCCGTAGAGCGTGTGAAACTTGGGCCGGTAGCTCACCCACAAGACGCCTGGTCAAACTCCTCCTCCTCTTTCTATCTCTAGTTGACGTCATGCCATGATGTTTGGGTGGCTTTCTGAGAAACATTTAATCTATAACAGGTCACATACTATATATCATACGTGGTATTTCAGGTCGTAGTCCTTTAAGTTACAAAAGTTTAATGGGGGGTCACGTGTGCATGAATTTCTTGCAAGCTATGTTGTCTTGAACCGTGCGTGCTGTCTTCTGGTTTATAATTTTTATGGTATGTATGCCTTGTTTTCCTAAGCCTATAAAGCTACCAAGATCATACCTAAACTAGTTGAAAAAAAACACACGAAAGCGTTTCGTTTCGGATTTGATGAAATCTTGGAAATTACATAAGGCCTTGAAGATACATAACTATCAACTACAGCCATGTCTCCCAAATTCGGTTCTCTCCACTTTCAGTATGGCTTGTCAAGAAAGAATGAAGAAAAATTAGCTGACTGTCACCCTAGCTCAACTAAAAGTTAGAGCCGTGGCTGAAATGGGGGCGTAGTTCAAATTTTTTATCACGGCTCTCCAACCATCTGAAAAATCATAACAATGAAAAGATAATTTGGCTGAATGTATTGACGATGTAAAGATAAATTAAAAATACGAATTATAACAAAGTGCAAAAAAGATAATTGCATTAAATCCACGCAAAGCATATTACGAATATTATAGAAAAAAATTTAAAAATCAACAAACTTAACCCTATAACATCTTAGTATGTTAATATATGACAATGCCCCCTTATAGTGATGAAAATAAAAAAGGGTACGGGTGAAGAATGATGTTAAATGGGTACAAATTTTTTATTTAAAATAAATATTAATATAAATATTAAATGTACAAAATACAAATAAAAAATTAGGGGGCCACTCAAAATGGGGGTCCAGTTTCGAATCTCTGACTGGAACCGCCCCAACGGCTCTGCTAAAAGTTAGCAATGAACCTCGGGATGAGGCTTGAGTTTGGGGTTCGATAAACGATATATATGGGACCATAGACTTTGCTATGCTCTCATTGTGTTGTGTGCTCCGTCTAATTCGACGGTTCTTGCAATGGAAGTAGACTTTGATCATAAGAGCATTTCTGGTCAATGCAATCTGATAACTAATACTTACAATTAATCTATTTTTAAGCAAAAGGTAATCATTATCTTCATATATAAATTATTTCTGACCATATAGTGTGGGCTTACTGAGAGTATCTATAGTAGATATCCTATTATTACGTTCAGTTTGATTGCAATATTAAGTTTAGAGAGTCGTGCCGACAGGGTATCTCGGGTGTCTTTCTTATATTTTTTCTGACTTTGAATATTTGATGATTTTAGGTAGATATGAATTTTAGTTATGCTTCAATTGCATTTTAAGTAGTTTGCCTAAGTGGCAATGCTAAAATATATTAAATTATCTTCCATAATACTTTAAATATAGGTATTAAAAAGAAAGAACTCAATAAAAAAAATTTAATATAAATTCGTTGAAACTTTTTTTTACCAAAAATTATATCAAATTCAACTTAAAAATTACTATAGAGAATTTATTGTAGATATTCTTAACTAAGTAATATCTATTTAGGCACTAGACTTAGGTTAGCAAATTCATCTTATATCGCATTTGCTTTAAATTATATAGGAAACATTTTTGCTAAGGAAAATTGTATTTACACCCCAATTTTTAATTAGGATTAATGACTCAGAAGGACATAAAATAATACATAATTCTATCATAAGGACATATAATTCAAATAATTTCCTACAAGGACAAAACATCAAATCTAATACATATATTTTTCAGCCTCCTGGAAGGATATATTCATGCACACAGGTTTGAGGACCATCCGATCATCGATCGATAGAGGACAATGGCACCGGAAATTTTGGGAGGACACTTGGTTAACAAAATCCCATATATATATATATTAATATTTTTATTTTTCTAACTAGGCATGGTGGGGCCCTCTGTGTGTCAAGTGGCATATCCACATCAGAAAATTAACTTAAGAAAAAAAATTAAGATTAAACTCAATTAATTAAAGTATAGAGTTAAATTTGAATATTTCATCATTGTGATTAATGACAAATTCGTATAGATTAATAGTTGTATTATGTGATGTCAAATATGAGTGAGTGACACAACCATTGGAAATGTTCTTAACGGACTATTTGGAATCTCAAATATAAGAAAAGTTGGCACGGGGTGTATGTAGGTGTTCAAATTTGTGGGTGTGTGCGAATTCAGATAAGTTGATTTGCGTTCTGTGTAAATTTGAAGAAAAATAAAAATAATATACAACAAATTTATGGGTGAATTTATGGGTGAAAATACAAAAAAAGAAGAAGAAAAAGAGACAAAAGCGAAAGGTATAGAAACTGAACCAACATTTAAAGCAAAAAGCCTGATTACAAACTAAAAAGTCATCGCGTGCTAGATGCGCTCATCGATTCTCACTTGTAGGGGCTTTCTAACCCTAGAGAGGGGCTACTAGGGTTAAATTTTGAGAATGGAAATTGAAAATTAAGAGAGTCCATCACCACCATTGATTCGTGTAGATTAAACAAATAAAATAAAACAAAAACGAAAAACAAATACGCATTAGAAACCTATAAACGACAAAACTGAAGCCAACCATCATCTCTCTCTCTTCTATCTAACTCGAGTTCAGAAAGTACAGAGGCAACTCTCGAAACTGAAATCAGAACTTGCTTTATATTCTTCTCCATAGCATCCCCGGACTGGTCTTCATCTCTCTTCTTATTTGCTTTAAATTATATATAAGGAAAAGTAAAATCTGATACAAGAGTCCAATCAGGGCTCTCTGCCTTTTGGTGAGGGTCCCATAGAACATAAAAATTTAAGAAATCAATGGGTGCCACTTGTTGTCCCTACCGGTTGACTCTTCTTCTTTTGTACCTGTTCCATCTCTCAAATTAGTGGGTCGCTTATGCCAATCACACTTCTATACATTAAACTCCTTTAGTAAATTATCCCAACGAAGTCTAATTATTATGTGAGATTGATGTGTACATAAGAGTATTTCCACCCATGTATGTGCCATAGCCCCTTGCTTGCCCTTGCGATTTCCACCTCATGGAGGGCGAGGGTGAAGACAATTTATTATTTATAATTCAATTATATATATTTTTTAAAAATATATAAAATAATTATCTTACCATTAAGATTAGTTCATATTCAATTGGTGTGATTGAGTCACGTGTCCATATAAATTTTTTGATATCTGTTTTGACCAATAATATAAGAAATGTTGTAGGTATTTATAAGAAAAAAAATAAAAATTAGGGTTCTTTCTCGGATTATTTTTAAAAAAAGCCAAATGGTACAAAAATGGACAGCCTAGATGTGTAGACCATTTGAAATCTGACGACCTAGATGAATCTGACTTAGGGTTCCGATCAAAACGTTTTTGTTCGCGGCAAGCCGCTTGGAATTTGGGGTTGAAACTTCGTGAGAGTATACTCGGGGATGTTGGGAAGCTACTCCAAATTTTCCGAATGGAGAAAGTGGCCGGAAAATTAGCGCCGGCGGCGAGAAAGCCAGCGGCTCAGTTTTGCGTTTTGTTTCACCGGAGGCGTTCCACGCCGTTTTTGATTCCGAAACTTTGGGGATATATTCTTGAGGTCGAGAGGCAACTTTTTGTAGTTGGAGTGGTCATCAATCGGTGACCGAAAAAGGTAGAACGGAGAAGTTTTCCGGCAGAATTTTGGCCAAAAACAGAGGATTTTGGTAAAGAAATAGTGGGGTTGGGGGGACACGTGTCGGAAGGACACACAGGGGACAGAAGATTTGAAGCCATCTCCACCGTTCATTCATGTAGATTTTGTTTTTGTTTTTTTTTTGAGAAGGTTCATTCATGTAGATTAAACAAATAAAATAACACAAAACCCGAAGACAAATACATATATGCCACTAGAAACCGACAAAATTGGAGCCAGCCAACACCTCTCTCTTCTATTCTATCGAACTCGAGTTCAGAAACTCGCGTTCAGAAACTGAAATCCAGAACTCTTCATCTCTCTCTTCCTAGAGCAGCTCCACCGCTGCACGGGCAACCGGGATTTTCGGACGGGAAATCGCCCGTTTGCAGAGAAGGGTGCTTCCACCGGGCAATTTTCGGACGGGCGATTCCCTTCGCTGACGTCATCCGCACTGAATATTCCGCCATCAAAATCTACTGAGACTTGACTTCCAGATCTGTTTCGGAATTGAATTGAAGGATAGATTGCAGAGCAGCTGGGGTTTTTCCAGGCAAGTTGAGTTTTTGATCTCAAAATCCCATTTTTTATTTATCCAAAGTAATAAATCAGGGGGCTTTATATACTCTGATTGAAGAATTGAAGTGTGTGGGAAGCTGGGAATTGGACCATGTGATAAAGTTTTGTTCTTTATCTTTTTCTGTGATCTGGGTATTTTTCTGATGTTGAATTCGAGATTGTATGGTGGTTTGTAGGTTGTGGCAGGATTCAGAGCAGGGGTTATATTTGATCAAAGAACTTGATAGGATTACTGGGCAGATCGAATTGCCCTCTGTGAAGGAACCTCTGTAGAGATTTATCAACCTTGGCCAAGCCAGCTTTGGAATTGCTAAAGTGAAGAGCTTTGATCAGTTGGTAATGGTGGTGATAACAGAAAACACACAAGTCTACCTCTTCTTTTGTCAAATCTCACTTTTTTCCTTCAATCTTGAAGCTTGATCTTCCTGCACCACTTCTTTCTCATCTGTGTTTGGCCTGCTGGTTCTGCAATTCCTGATGGAAAGAAATAATATCAAGTGCTCTTTGTGGTCTAGTTGTGGTTTGCCCCCTTATACTGCAGGCAGGTTTGTGATACCATCTATGAATTTCTCACTTTGCAGCATCTGCTGGTTCAAAGTTCCTTTTTTTAACGTTACAACAATGATTACTGTGACCACATCCAAATGCTTTGCAGAAGGCATCTCCCTTGACTCTCAAGATGGTCATTCTGGCCTCTTAATTTCATCAAGCTTTCCCCATGACTGCTGGTAATTTCTGTATCTTTTGTTTTTGGCTTTTGTACGCTGATGGTCTGTGTCATGGAAATTTTGGTAATCATGTTGTCTTTTCTGCCATTCTTCATGGGTATCGCGTCTAGCATTGTTGGAAATGTATTGCGTTGGTGTTTCTGTGGGGATTGAAAGTATGTTGGTTATTGAGTTCATCTTGTCTGAGTAGTATCTACTTAGCAGTATTGTTTCTGTAGTTTTCTATTCAAGCTTATATAGTAGATGCTAAAACCCGTTCTGAAAAGTGCCTCATCCAGACCTCAATTTTGTTGTGGAGTTCATCTGTGGTAGACGAAAGGGTATGAACATCTTAGGATCGCGAATCTTTTGGAAAAACTTTCACGCAAAATTTTGATTAGTTTGTTCTTTGTTCTAAAAATCTGTAGGATTTGCCAATGTTACCTGACAAACTTACCTTAGTAATGTTTGCTTGTAGAACAGTAATCACAAGATTTCCTATGAGTATATTCGTTCTTAATATTCCTCTCTTGTCATATCCCTCTCCCAAAATTTATGAAACCATTTTGCATGCTTATATAGCCAGATATCATATCTAAAAAGCCTTGATTTGTTATTCACCTCAAATTTGAGGCAGTGGGTGGTTTCTTATTCGTGTCTGTTTTTGGTGATGTGAGGGATAATTTGCAGAGCGGCTGTGGGGTTTTTCCAGAAAAGTTGAGGTTTTTTATCTCAAAATCCTCATTTTTATTTATCCAAAGTAATAAATCAGGGGGCTTTATATACTCTGATTGAAGAGTTGAAGTGTTTGGGAAGCTGGGTTTTCAGTTAACCACCACCTCTTCCATCTACGTCGCCGGCAGGTCCGTTCTCTTTTCCAGGCTTTATTTTGCTGAGAATTGGATCCATGTGATAAATTTTTGTTCTCTTATCTTTTTCTCTGATCTGGGTATTTTTCTGGTGTTGAAATCGAGGTTGTATGGTGGTTTGTAGGTTGTGGCGTGGGTTTATTTGATCAAAGAACTTGATAGGATTACTGGGCAGATTGAATTGCCCCCCCCCAATTGCCCTCCATGGGTGGAAACAACAAAGGCAAAAAAATTGCCCTAGGCTTGTCCACTGTCAGCGTGCTAAGCTAGCAGCAAGTTTCATAGAACCAAGCATATGACTTCTTCTGTAGTCTGGATTGTAAAGGTAGAAGATGCACACTACATTTTAAATAGTAGCTAGCCTTTGATCAACTCAAGCAACATATGCGGTTGTTTGCTGTTCCACTTTTCCTATATATACGCTGAGTCTGTTAGTGCATCCCTAAGCTGCCATTAGATCTTTGTATCTGAGGAGTACTATTACTGGTTTATGTGAAGGAAACCTCGAGTAGAGATTTATCAACCTTGGCCAAGCAAGCTTTGGAATTGCTAAAGTGAAGAGTTTCTATCAGTTGATAATGGTGGTGATTATAGAAAACACACAAGTGTACCTCTTCTTTTGTCAAATCTCACTTTTTTCCTTTAATCTTGAAGCTTGATCTTTCTGTACCACCTCTTTCTCATCTGTGTTTGGCCTGCAGGTTCTGCAATTCCTGATGGAAAGAAATAATATCAGTGTTTTTTGTGGTGAAGTTGTAGTTTGCCCTCTTAATACTGCAGGCAGGTATGTGATGCCATCTATGAATTTCTCACTTTGCAGCATCTGTAGGTTCTAAGATCCATTTTTTAACATTACTATGACCACATCCAAATGCTTTGCAGAAGACATCTCCCTTGGCTCTCAAGATGGTCATTCTGGCCTCTTAATTTCATCAAGCTTTCCCCATGACTGCTGGTAATTTCTGTATCTTCTGTTTTTGGCTTTTGTACGCTGATGGTCTCTGTCATGGAATTTTTGATAATCATGTTGTCTTTTCTGCCACAGATATCACATTCTTCATGGGTATTGCATCTAGCATTGTGGGAAACGTATTGTGTTGGTGTTTCTGTGGGGATTGAAAGTATGTTGGTTATTGAGTTCATCTTGTCTGAGTAGTATCTGCTTAGCTGTCTTGTTTCTGTAGTTTTCTATTCAAGCTTATAGAGTAGATGCTAAAACCCTTTCTGAAAATTGCCTCGTCCAGCCCTCAATTTTGTTGTGGAGTTCATCTGTGGTAGACGAAAGGGTGTCAACATCTTAGGATCGCGAGTCTTTTGGAAAAACTTTGATGCAAAACTTTGATGAGTTTGTTCTTTGTTGTAAAACTCTGTAGGATTTGCAAATGTTACCTGAGAATCTGACCTGAGTAATATTTGCTTGTAGAACAGTAATCACAAGATTTCCAATGAGTATATTCGTTCTTAATACACTTTTCGTGTCATATCCCTCCCTCAAAAACTGATGAAACCATTTTGCATACTTATATAGCCAGATATCATATCTAAATGGACTTGGTTTGTTATTCACCTCTAATTAGAAATATGTTTTGGTAAACACCAGTTAAGTATTATAACCAATCTGTAGTTGTGAAAACCTGTCTAACTTATCTGTATACCATTTTTATGGTCCTATTTACTGATCCATAGTAGTGAAAACATGTGTAACTTATCTACGCTCCTCCCATTTTTCTGATCCTAGTTCAAGGGTGGTCCCTACATCCTCTTCATATTGTTTGTCTATTTACCTCAACTCAAATACTTGTTGAGTGGCCGTTTTGCTGTTCTAGGTTAATGAAATTGCTTGGTGCACAAGAAGTAATATTTTTTCTTGACGACTGGAAATGGCTAAAACATTATTTTATTTTTTTTCTGCTATCAGTCACTCTTCTACCCATTTATTGAAATATGGAATGGATTGTTTACAACATATTCTTCTGCTCAGGTACTGTTGAAGTACTAGCGTACCCATCTCTTTGACCAGTTGGCACCCTCATGGCGGTGTTATTGCAATTACCCTCTTGGAAAATACGTTGTTTACAATTCTTCCAAAAGTTCTATTTGAAGATGCCACATGAAGACTTACTTCCCTATGCAGCATATGCTCTTTTTAACCTCTTTGTGCCATGACAGATATTTTGTTGCTGGAACTGCTAATTCCTTGGTCAGCCTTTGGGGCATCTCAGGGATGCCGTTTGAGAACATTTATAAAATTTGAGTATGGTTTATCCTGTATTCCTTATGATTCAAATGGTTTTAGGCCATTCTTTTTCTATAGTATCAGCATTTATAGTCCTGGAATGACATCTTATTTTACCTTTCTCAGATCTCCCATCAAGACAATAAGCTTCAACCATACTGGAGAGTATATTGCTTCTGGCAGTGAAGACATCTTCATTGATATAGTTAGTACCTTGTGTGCCTTGCTACTTTTGGTGTTTTTCTCAACTAAACTAGGAGTATATTCTCTCTGTTTCTTGATTTTATTTATTGCTTAGATTCCATGTCAGTTTTTCTTAGAAAGATATATGTTAAGTGAAGTTTTATTTAAAAGTTTGTAACCAAGTCATCTACATGGTTTCAATCCATATATCCTGCAGCCTATGCCAATATGGTAATAATGCTGTTGCTGGTATGTGAAAACCGTCAAATGGAAACGTGGTCCTCAGGTTTATATATATCCTGAAGTCTAATGCAAATATAGTATTAATTTCATGCCATTCTGGTTTTTTCTAATCATATCTTCTTATTCTTGTAGAATATTCAAATGATTAGTCTTCCATTTCATCATCTCATCCTTGGAGTTTGCGAGATTTTCTAATCTGCGAGATGTAATTGTGGGGCTTCTTTATCCTGGAATATCCTTGCTGGTACGTGAAGTCAAATTGGAGTCTTCTAATAGTGTTTTAGTAGTTTGCGTTTGAGATCATTTTTCATTATTATTTTACTTGATTTCAATCTTCCTTCTTTGAGAATCTTGATTGGTTAATCGTGAGCAGCTTTACCATTATGTTGGAGATAGTCTTTGGATGCTGAATCATGAGAAAATGAAATATTTCTGTTGAAATAAAGGAAGAGGAAAAGGTAGGGTATTTCATTTGTATGTTGTGCAATGCAGTGGTTTATATAGTGTCAAATTCAGTACATTTGAGCTCTTAACTAGTTAGTTTGTGATTGCAGACAATCAGGTCTTGTAATCTATGGTCATTGGTTGTTACGAATATTTAGATCACAATTCGAGAAATTTAGGTGTGTGAGCTTCCACTTTTCTTTTTTTTGGGGTTTTTTTGGCTTTTTGGTGTTTTTTTTTGTTTGTTTGTTTTTTTTTTTTTTGGGTTTCTATTCCATAGAAATCAAATTGTGATTAATGTATTTACGCTGTCACAAATTTAGACTAGGAGTTTTTGATGAGACTAGATCAGCCTGGGAAATATTGAGGAGAACAAATTCGAAGTGCGTTTTTTGGAGTTTTCTGAGTTTACATAGTTGCCTTTTTGATTGATTGTGCAAGTTACAAATTTAGTTAGGGTTTTTGATTTATGTTTCGTTGGCCTCATGAATATTTCCATGTTTTAGGTGTGCTAGTTTTGAATTAACAACCATAAATGGTCACTTTACATGGAGACTATGTTTGAATTGAACCCTTGTATAAGGGGGTCTTAATTGATCCCTGCAAAATTGAAGTTAAAGAAGGGAGTTTGAGGAGCTATGCAAAGACATTATCATAATTACCTCTATTATCTCTGGTTGTTTGTTAGAGCTTCTGTTATTTAGGTGGTGAAACTGTTATCGTCTTGCTGATTTGTTACCATACTGGGTTGTTCCTTTTCACGTATTTTGTTCTGTTATTGCTTCTTTCTTGATTCTTATGTAACTGTTAGTCTATTGGTGTTAGTTGTGGCATTATTGGGAAATGGGCAGTGGTCTCGTGGAAGGTATAGATGGCAATATGGATGATGAGTTTCGTGGTAGAGAGATGGGTGGCTCAGATTCTGATGTTGATGAATATGATTACTCAGTATGTGATAATAGTTGTCTCTCTATAGATTCAGGGAATATTCGCAATATCTATTAGACTCTGTGACATTCTTATGTCTTCAATCGATCACAGTATCAGAATTTAATATGGGAATTTTGCATTTTAAGTTTTTTTTCTGCTTTTGTTTAGTAAATAATATGGGCCCCAGGTGGATTGCCTAGTCAGCAAAGCTGACAGGTGGCATCCTGGGTATCAAAAAATGAATAAATAATAATAATAATAATATGAATAATTCTTTGCATCCACTGTAGAATAGTGACCTAGATGATACAACAGCTGCCCAAGCAAGAAAAGGAAAAGACATCCACGGTATTCCTTGGGAAAGACTTTGCAGATTACTGTGTGTTGTGGAAACATCAGTTTTGGCTTATTACAGGAATTTGATCATGAATTTTCCGCTCTTTGTAAACAGAATCCCATGAATGCAAAGAGATGCAAGATCAGTGAAATGAACCATTCTACATTTTCAGGTATGTTGAGTGCAAGCTCGCCCGAGTATATATACAAATGTTTTTAAAAACTTGCTTGGTTTCGTCAGAAATAGTGTAGCTGAGGATACATCTGATGTCCTTACTTGTTATGCAGACATATTACCTGATTAGCCATCCCCTGTAAATTGCATTATGAGTTGCAGGATGAAACATCAAAGTGCCTGAGTCATTGGCTAAAATTCTTAGAATCAAGCAACTAGCTAATTATAATTTCTCTAATCTGCCCAAATAAAACCAACCTTGGACTTCACTTATTAGCATTTCCCAAAGCAAAGAAACCAGTGTCAAGGAAATAGAAATCCAGGTGTCTAGGGTAATAATCCAAGTGTCTCCTGTAATATGGGTAATACAAATCCAAATTACCAATTACCAATTACCAACTATTATGCGATAATGGAATGAAGGCAGCGGACTGCTGCATGTGCAGTGCTCCTTCCTCGAACCGCACATATCCTTGGTCCCGAACTGTCTCACCATAGGAGTCCTGGGCTTCAAAGAATGCCATCCCAGTGGTTGTCTCAGTATACCCTGTAAGGGTTAAGCTGTGAAACCCACTTCCATAGCCGCATCTTTCACAATAGTCCTGGATAATTTCCGTGTTGCAATCTTTCTCTGTGCACATCTCCCCATCAAATTCATGGCGGAAGATTATCTGCCCCTGCATGAAAGAAAACATTTGTTAGATTAAAGTATTGAAAACTTGGTAGATATACATATATTGTACTTGAGAAGTTGTTCTTGGCTTGTTGAATTGCAACGGATTTTTTCTACAATGTGGGAGAAATGAAATTTTGGGTTTTGTTTTTTCTTTTAATGAAGCATTGTTTGGTTAATGTTGCAGAAATCAAATTCTGGGTTTGCTTTTGCCGCTGTTATGTTTCTTAAATGCTTTCTGGGATTTTATTAATTTGCTTACCTTGGATGTTTTCTTAAATGTGTATGCTTTCTGGGATTTTATTATATCAATTATCTTTATCTGAGTATATGCTTAAAAACCTTGGTCTTGATGGGGGTAAACTGATTGGTCTCAAGGTACGTTCAGTATGATTCCTTTAACCATTCT
Organism: Spiraea crenata; assembly: GCA_033992175.1. Lineage (NCBI taxonomy): Eukaryota > Viridiplantae > Streptophyta > Magnoliopsida > Rosales > Rosaceae > Spiraea > Spiraea crenata. The sequence goes on from JAVBHV010000022.1 coordinate 2,327,795, forward strand.
CATTGTTTTCAAAAGCATTTGAGGTAGAGCAGGTTGCTAAATGAACTTGGCACGAAAATAATGAAGGAAAACATTGATGATATAACGAATATATTAATTCCTTGTCACAAACTGCATATGGAGTGTGTGTTCCTAGGCTATTAGGGAGCTGAATTACCTTCTTGCAGCTGCTGATAAGGTGGCTCACAGGCACAGTCACAACCACTGGCTGGTAGTCTAGGGCTGCCTTGATTTCTTGTAGCCCATACAGTGCTCTAAGCCCCCCTATGTAGAATCTAGGAGCAGATCGCTAGGAACATGTGTACGTTTTGTATTAATACAGTAATCATGAATCTAAATTGAAGGTTTTAGTGGTTTAGGGCTTACATCGAGTGGTTGACTGGCTCCATCGGGCCAATTATCCTCATAATAGCATCCTCTTTTCTGGATGTATTGCAGAGGTTTGTATGGCAGACCTCCTCCTCTAGGATCCATGGGTGAGACCATGGTGTAGAGGTGTTGATGTGACAACCTTACTTTGCCCCCCGTCTGGATTGAATACAATCCTTCAACTGTAGAGAGAGCTGCCATCCTCCAGCATGTGTCTACAGGTTTTAGGCCCAAAATGGAATTAAAATAAGACAACTCAGTATTGGATTTTCAGATCCATGAACTAATTGCTCAAAATAGAATTAAAATAAGACAGTCTACTCAAATCATTGATGCCCACAACTTGATTTGACTACTCAGTATTGAATGTGCAGATTCATTAACTATTTTTTCCCAATATTGAATTCAAGTAAGCCAACACACGCGAAGCCCACAACTTGATTTGACAACTGAGTATTGAATATTCAGATTCATTGACTAGTTTCCCAAAATTGAATTAAAATAAGAACTCACTCAAATCAATCCCGCCTACGAGTTGATTTCTGATCGGCCGGGTCATGTGGGCTCGGTGATCCACACGCTTGGCGTATTTGCCGTCCCACGTCAAGGTGCACAATGGGCGGATGTGGTGGGTTAACGTTGGGGATCGGGCCGATCTGATCAGCGAAGCCATGAATAGTACGGAGATGAGGACCTTGATATGACAGATCAGTAGGGGCGATGACACTGATATGGCAGAACAGTATTTTGGCTTGCGTAAAACGAAACACTATTTGTATTAACGCAATTCCCACTCAGGAGTAAATTGTAAAAGGCACCCATTTTAGGGGTGTAATTGAATTTTTTTCTTTTTCACCACATAGAAATGTCACATTTTTTTAATTGACCCACATACTTTGCCCATATTCGCTAAAACTATATCTCAAGTTTTTGTGTTTGATCAAGAAAAATGCATTGATAACAGTTTGACGTACCAAACAAAAGAGTACAACGAATCTAGGATCTCAATAGAATGAGCGCTTCATATTCCTAGAGAACATACAACTAGTGACACGACAACAAGTCAGATATAAACAATCCTATCAAAAAACAATCAAGCCCATTCTAGTGAATGTGCCAAATTCAAATTCTGACATTGATCTTCGGCCATCAAACTGTAGAAGATAGCGTCACCAACGAAAATTAGACTCCATAGAGGCATCAACTGAGAACCAAACTATTATGGAACCAACTCCAATGAACCACTAACATAAGCAACTAGAAAGTAACAAGCCCCGCCAGGCCAAGGTCGACTCAAAGCCCCCAATGGAAAAATTGAAACCTGTGAAGCTGCATCGACCACCACCAAATCAGACCCGGATCTGAACCCACCAGAGCCGAAACTTAAAAAAAAAAAGAAGGGAAAAAGAAAAACGCAGAAATCCCACGGTGGGGAGAGAAGGGAACTGCAATTGAGCTAGAGGAGTGGCCGGCTGGCCCCAAGACAAAGCAAAGGGTCGGCGACATGGGCGCTGTGGTTTGGGGTGTTTAGAGAGAGAGGGGCCAGGGTTTTTTTTCAGCAAGTATAAGTTTCAGACCCATGAACTATTAATATCAACTATACTATGTATGAGTAAAATAATAATACACAATTGCAGGTTAAAGATTTCAAATTCATGAATTTTCCGCTTATACCAATTTTTTTGGTTTTTGCACTAAAATGGTTAAAAAGTGGACTAAAGATTGCAAAAGAACAAGGATGTTGGGGCAAGGATCCTTTCTTCCCAATTTTTTATGTCCTCTTGTGCCCTCCTCTAATGTGATAATATTTGTCAATTCATTTCATTTTTAGCTATGTCAATTTCAATTACATCAAAAAAATAAAATTTTTAAAAGGAAAAACCTTTCTCTTCCCTTGCATTCCATTACCTAGTCGTCAACCTCCACCGCCAATAATTTTTTTTAAAAAACAAAAATTATATATGTTTTGTGAATTTCTTCTGATTTTTTGTAACAGATTTTGTGTAAAATAAAAATATATTCGATGGAGGGGTCTTACTGAGCGACTTCGCAGCAGACATTGATGAACCAATTAAAAAACTAAATTTATTTGTGAAAAATTTAGGGCCATTGGATGTATATCAACGTGTTGGAATAAATGGAAGAGGACGTAGAATAAAACTGACTTCATCTCCCATGTGAAAAGGGCAGCTGCCACAAGCTGCTGACGTCATTACCTGCAGGCGCCGTGCCTTATTTCTTGACTGGGTCAAGCCTAAAAAAATTTACGGTCGATCACGTTTATTTACACGAGAATTGCACCGGCGTGCAAGTGCCGAAGTGGGGCAAGAAACCGGGGAACCCACCCCCACAAGCAAGCAACAACCCCTGCTTTAATAAGTCGCTTATACAAATCATCAAGCAACAATGAATAGAATGAATCAATTACAACTTTTGCGAAAGCTCTACTGCATCATCTATCTCTAGCAATAAAAACACTAAATAATTAAATAATTTTTTAAAATTTAGACTAATCTTATCTTTAGTAGGTTGCACAGGATTTGCTTGTGGCTTGGTAAATTTGACGTGAGCATCACAAAAGGAGAGCTAGAGGCTAAAGAGCTAGAGGTAGCCACCTTCCTAGTCCGTTGAAACCCTTTGTAGCCCTTTAGCACTGTCATGGCTAAATATTATTTTTCCCCAGCAAAAAAGGACTAATAGTATTTAGGGTACATCTAAATTCCATTGTTAAAGATGATCTTAGCTCTTGAAGCCACCTACTTGAATTTTTGGAAAGTGCGGTCCGTATCCGAATTATTCTAAAGATTCAGTGAAAAATGCATATTTTTTAGGGAGGTGATTTTGGCACACTCAAAATCACCTCCTGCACACCCCTTTTCAATCTTGACCGTTGAATTGAATTATAAAGGAGGAATCAATGGCCGGGATCGCACAAGGGTGTGTAGGAGGTGATTTTGGGTGTGCCAAAATCATCTCCCATTTTTTACCATAGGTGTATTATATGCATATTGACATATTTTTCCCAAATAATTTGTGTATATTTTAGAAGTTTAAAATTAATATGTGTATTATTCACGTATTTTATCCATATATTTCATATATCATTAAAAATATAAAATTTAATAAAAATTTAATAAAAAATAATTAATATAATATAAATGATCAAATGTTTCATCGTATTATTTGAATTTTTTTACAAATAATACAAGTACGTACGGTTAATATACTATACCCATTTCGTATTTTACTAAGTATGCTCTATCCTCAACCACTGGTATAGGGAGGAATGGTTAGTAAAGCTAGGCAACGATGGGGAAGGTTCAATATAAGATCATGTTGAGGTATGACACTTGTACGTACATGGTTGTTAACAAAATTAAAGTTTCACATGTATCAACCGTCATAATTACCGATATGTTTTGACCACAAAAAAAAAAAAAAAAAATTACCGATTTGCATGCTCCAAATTGTAGATGGGTGAAGTTGAATGTGAGGTCACCCTTTACATCATTGGATTTGGACCTCGAAAGTCACCAACTAACATTGAGGCCTTCCCTCATTTGAGGCCCGTCCAACCTGAAGTTGCACAATGTACGTGTAACCAACAATCTTCAATCTAAAAAGATGTTTTAATAGAAATAGCGCTACTTGAACGCTACTAGTATTTTATTATTTAGAGGTAGTCAATGTACACGAACTGGTTTTGTTAGACTTGCTGCTGACCAGGGGGCAAACTAGAGTTCAAATTACAGACAATTGCAATGATGACGGAAATTTGTTTCGTTTGATAGGTCAGGCCACCCTCGAACATCATACATTACTAAATTTAACGTCCACATTTTCATGTTCAAGCCTTTTGTACTAAATGGTTAATCATTCATTAGTATAAATATAATAAACCCCAGCACACACTGTAATTTTTGGATCCAATAATTTATCAAATACAATGCACGAGATTGTAATTATCGACATGTGTGGTAGACATAATCTTAATTGCTCACATTTACTATCTTACTTGCAATATTATCAATTATCTCTTTCGCGGCGTTAAGATTCAACACTATTAAACATACTAATTTTGCTTAATTAGGGGAAGCATGACTTTTTTAAAAACAATGTGGTAATGGATATGTGACTTGTATGGGAAAACAATGTGATAGACATATAGTCAAATTGACTTTCAATGTGGAATCGTAAATCTTCCAAAGTGCATTTTTCTTGATTAATTTATCTTAATGACCCATTTAATTTAAAGGTATGAACATCCCACCCTCTTGTACATTAATATCATAAAGTACAGAATCCCACCAAACAGAGGGAAATAGAAGATTCAAAAGTGCATATGAATCCTTTCTAGTACCAACTACCAAGGCCACCATGGCACAAAAGCAAGTTAGGACGATCCCACTGGGCAAAGGATCTTCTGTCCCAAATAAGGCCATCCCTCCTGTTCCTCCACTTATTATTTGACATGTGGCACACATTATTTACAACTTAACTGGTTTTGTTTAATTGGCAGGAAAAGACTCAGATAAAGACAGGAAGTTGGGGAGTAGCCTTACAGAGGCCCTTAAATTGGTTTTGTTAATAGGTGAGTGTGAGCTTCCACATTGTTTGTTGTCTCTTTTCTACCGAAATCAAATTTTGATTAATGTATGTATACTATCACAAATCTAGATATAAGGAGTACCCTAGTTGCTCAAGTGTAATAGAATCTCAGTCCGTTATATCTTCTGTAATGAACAAAATTATACAAACTTTGTTGTGGCATGCAGATCGTAGCTTGAAATGGACGAGATCAAGTTAGTGATAACACTTTTGTCGGCCTATCTATTGCTTTATGAGAAGATTAGAGGGTCCCCTCTGGTTGGGTGCTTCCATGGGGCTTTGAGTTGATTTATCTGTGACTACGGCAATCACATATTTACCTTTGGAGAGTTTCTTATGTTGACGCAATAGTTTCAAATAGTACAAGACCACAAAAGAAGCGATAACATTATCTTGATTACTTTGTTGAGATTTGCGCTTTTCTTGTTTCTTGGTCTCACACGGCAGGCCTTGTTTTTATGGTGTTTGGCCCAAGTTATGCTTATTCCCTCATCAGATTGTTGTATGGTCGGGAATGGAGTGATGGGGAAGCATCAACAGCCCTTCGATATTATTGCAATTATATTATTGTTCTGGCAATGAACGGTAAGTTAGGTTATGCTTCTATTTGTTAATATTCATCGGTGTATCAGGATGGTCTATAACTTGATTCATTCCTTTTGTTCTTTTTTACTTTTTAACTCGATTTTTTTGACTTCTTTATTTGATCACTAATTCTGTGCTTGAAAGGCGTGGGACTCGAACTGAGATTGACCTTTGATTTTACATCAGGAACTTCTGAAGCATTTTTACATGCAGTTGCAAAAGAGAAGCAACTCGTACAGTCCAATCTTTCATCGTTTCTGTTCGCAGTCATACACGTAGTACTGAATATCCTGCTCATCAACTCAGCTGGTGCAGTTGGCTTAATTTTGGCGAATTCGTTAAGTATCCTTTTCTTAGCTTATGCGTCATCTTAAGATTCATTTGGTAACATTTTTCGTTCTAGTATTTGCTTTCTTGACATGATTTAGATAACAATCTTGCTTTTCTCATAAACAAATTAAATGTTTGTGCTAGCAGCTTTTTGTCAAATACAACATTCACTTTGCCCGTGTGTCGAGAAGCATTTTCATCACATCAGGCAAGCATACAGATTTTGCAGATTTGGTTTCTCAGATAACTTCAATGGGCTTTGATTCTGTTGGCTTGCATTGGAGGTAAATTACCACATACCCTGAACATGTTCTTTAAGTTCTGTAGAAGATGTCGTTCAATATATTACCTTATCAAGACGGAAATAATACAATTGAGAAAAACTAGGACTCAATCTTGGTAAGTTGGTATCGACTCTTATAATACTGCCCCCCACTGGCAAAGTTACTTTTGTACGGGCTATGAATGCAGCTGTTGCCACAGTAAGAACCTAAAGAGTAAAACCCGAAAAACAGAACAGTGTTGTCATGATATCCATACGAGACTCGTGAGTCCTGAGGTAGCCTCTAAACAAATGTAAAGTGTAGATTTATAATGAGCTATAGTTTTCTCATCTTGAACACGTGGATCATTGATTCAAAGGCTGCATTTTACTATATATTACATGCATTCTGAGGTAACTTAAAAACATGAAAACAATCTAGAATGGCTTTGAACTCAAATTTGTCCTCTTAAGCTTTGGTACGCAACTCATAAGAAACTACGGTAATAAGTGAATGCTGTCTGTCAGACTACAAAAGAAAGTGAGTTAATACTTGCAACTTCATCGCTAATCAGACAGTGACAATAAGAACAACCTTTATAGAACAACAGAACAAATGCGTACAGATGATTAAACAAATTGCACTCCCTTCCTACTCAACTCCGGATATTGCACATAAGTCTCATTAATAGGATAGGTTTTTTCCCCTGATCAATGAGTAAACTAAATATTGAAACAAATGTTTGTTTTGACTGTCACCTAGTTTTGATTTGTGTCAGAGTGGAGAATTAAGAAGCCTGGGACTACCACTCAAATTCAATTTGCATTTCACAGCTTCCCCCTAATCCTCTACCGGAAGACACATATTTCTACTTAAATGTCATACTAACTCAAACCACTTTACTCTCAGCTAACCTCTCCATTTCGTTTTAGGCTTTGGTCAGGACCATTCACAGGTCATGTTTGCTGTTATCACTAACTATAAAAACCTTCATTGAACAGGTAATAAGTCCAATCATATGTAGAAAATCATTAACCCTAGATCAGCAGACACCAAAAACGCAATCCATGAAAAGGCACCGACGTACCATACCATCAAATCTTACTGAATCAAATACTAGTCACATAATCAAGCAGAGAAATCAAATACATATTACGAAAAATCGATCATACACATACTGCATGGTGCCTGCCTATAACAAGAAACAAGCATCCCCATATCCGATTCACAGCAAACTAGCTTATTCTACAAGCTCCCCTAAAAACCAAAATCCCAATATAAGATTCACCTCAATACAATTCCGAAAACATCAAAACCCCCAATATCGGATTCACCTAGACATACACAACATCATCAAAAACCCAAATAACCTTAACATACAAAATTATCAACAACCCATACACCTAAAAACACACAAAACCAAAAACCCACCACCAAATTTTGTTGGTAGCAGCTGAAACTAAATGCAAACTAAAACTTGAATAGCAGAAAAGAACTCAACGTTTGGGGCAATTTTCACTTGTTATTTCTTCAACTGAATAACACAACTTTAAATCCAAGGAAAGAAGCTATCTGCACGTTTACTACTATGCAGATTTTGTGGAATGAAAACATCAACAAATCAACAACTAACTAAGTCGTGTGAAGGCCACTCTCTTCAACACTTACATTCCAAATCAAATACTAAAGTCCTAGAATCGGACTTGACTCAACAGACTTTGACGGAGTCTGTTTTGATTATTTTTAGACTTTAAGCAACTAAAAACTTCAACAAATTTACCCTTCATTACTACACTGTACTCAAAATCCTAAATTTAGCAAAGAGAACACTTGAGATCAGATATGATTGACACACTGAAAGTTCCGGAGACGGTGTCATTGGCCGAACGGACCGCCGATTCGAGATCGAATCCGAGGCCTAAAGATAAGGTCTCCTCCGTCGATTGAGAAGCGGCGTAGGAGTTCCAATCCGCCAACAGAGAAGACGACGATGCGGGCTTTTGCAAGCCCTCGACGCTGCTGCTGCTACTGCTCTGCTGGAACCACTCCAGCGCCATCTTCTGCATTGCTTCGCCGGAAAGTCGCCGACTTTTCTGAGCTTTTTCCGAGAATTTAAAATTGGGAATTGGAGAAGGAAAAAAGCACGTTTCTTTTTTTGGTTCTGGTTTTGGGGTATCTTTGAAACGTCTTTGTGGGATGGTGATGGAGTTGGTGGTGGTGGTCTGAGGGACTAGTTGTCGCAGTAGAGAGGCTTAAGAGTTGAGGAAAAGCCCAATGATTTGGATCCTTGGTGGAATGGGTTAGGTTATGTATTGAGAAAGTTGTGATATGTGATTAATTACTCGTATGATTACATTAATATTCTCTATTGTTAAGGTATTGGATTTCAAATTTTAATATAATAATTTTCTATGTTGTATGGCCTAGTAATTTCAACACTGATGTGAGTCTTATTTAGGTAATTAAACATGTCATAATGTGAGGTATGCATGTGTTCTTTTCAACTAATGACATGTTTACTAACTTGGAATCAGAATAAGCATGAGTTGAAATGAATATAAATCAGAGTGAGTAGGAATCAGAATGAAGCACTCTCATTGAAGAGTTTACTAATTGTCCGGAATCGGAGTGAAAATTAAGTTGATTGTCATTAAACTGTTTACTAATTTTCATGAATAGGAATAAAAATCAATTAAATTACTAAAATACCCTTAATATAAAATTTCAATTTTTTCAACACAATGGTGAAAATTAAAGTTTCAAGTACGAATATCTCATACTGCTAAACATTTGCTACTCTGTTTTATATAAGAAATATTACTAAGATAGAAGGTGTGAGAAGAGGAAAAGAACATAGCTACTAGGGTTTGTTTCTTATACATGGCTATCATTTTTTTTTTTTTTTTTTTGCGGATTATTAGATTTTAAAGGATATTTTAATAATCCCAATAATACCTCAACTCAGGGAGTCTCAATCCTTGAAAATCAAAAATCACACTCCTGATTTTATGGTGGGTCCCACCACAAATTTGATTGCAAAATATTAGTAAACATGAGAATCACCAGAAGTGAGAATGACTCCCAATAATTTCATTCTCATTCCAGGTTAGTAACCATGCCATAATGTCAGATTATGCATTGAGGTTTTGCTTACCATAGTTACTTTAGCCCTATCCAATTTGTAGCAATAGTTAGCATTATCTGTTGACTTATGGCAGAGGCTTCTAGAAATGCATCTAATTTGTTAGAATTTTCAAGAAGATGGAAGTTTGGGGCCGATTCAGTCGCAAGACAAATCGATTCAAGCATCACTTTTTAGTGAAAGAACTTGGAACATATGATGTGTGCATTGTTAATCATGTATCGCAGATTGTCGTAATCATTCTCAAGTCATTCATGATCATGAGTACAAGGTTCAAACTGAATATGCAGCTTGTGCAAGAATAATAATCATTCAGGTGAAAAGTCTTACAAATATGAAAGTTTTACAAGTGTTTGTATACATATATTGATGATAATATCATAGTACTTTCAAGAGCTGCACCTCCAATATCAAAGGCTCCCTTACATGAGACAGTAGGCTGCATCGAGGTCCAAACTGCAGTGAAAACCCAGAAGTGTGGTATAATGCACCTCCAATATCAAAGGACTTAGAAATGAATGAAAGCGAAAAAGGAGAGTAAAATAAATCTAGTTGGCTACGAAATTCAGAGTTTGAATCATGAATGGTAAGTTTTACCTCTTCAGGAATTGGTTGCAAGTTTTCATTGACGTATCCCACATAAGGAGGTATCAATGCTCTTCTCTTTCCTGCAAAGAGCAAAGTAAGCTTTCAAAATGCGAGTACTTTTCATGAGTTTTATAGAAGTGAAAAAAAAAACCCCAAAAAGGAAGATCTCTTGTCTATTACCATCATGCTTGATTCATACCAGAACACGGAAAAGAATACAATGTTGTCCGGTCTGTTTTATATATTCGACAACTCTAACTCTCACATTGCAGTACAGATGTTAGACAGATGACCAATATAAGAAATATCAGGTACCAAAACCATGAAGTAAATTTTGAAGTAATTTCTATTTGGTACTGTATAGTGGAAAAAACAAAGGAAAATGCAAGACACGTCACACAGACACAGGAAGCCAGGTATGATAATCAAGGCAAGGCATTTGGAAGCTGTATCTTTCATTTACCATAAACTTCGGTACTTAATAAAAAAGAGTACTTAATAAAGAGTTCAAAACTGCATATACCGCCAATCCTCATGCCAACTAGAACCTCCTTCAAGCCTTGTATAATCTGAATAAGCAATTACGTAAACATTGGTGGCATGGTCATCGAAAGGAAGGCTTAAAGACTCCATATGGTGGAATGAATTGAGAACAAACCTGCTTTTGATCCAAAGGGAGTATCACAGGTGTGTGCTTTCTCCACTAAACATTGGTGGCATGGTCATCGAAAGGAAGGCTTAAAGACTCCATATGTTGGAATTAATTAAGAACAAACCTGCTTTTGATCCAAAGGGAGTATCACAGGTGTGTGCTTTCTCCACTGAACTCATCAACAGTGCTACACCAAGAACATTACAATTCAGAAAGACGGAGGTCTGATAAACTTGTATGAAAACCAAAAAGAACTGGTAATAGGAAAAGTATCAAAACAGCATTGATCATAATGATACACAATCTAAAGAGTTTACCTAGGTACAAAATAGCCATTAGTGCGCCGGCATACAGAGTTAATTTCAACCAAATCTCCTTCGTTGGCTAATGGTCCCTGGCCCTCAACAACCTCTACAAAGTAGCAAACCAGAGATCAACGTTAACCCTACAGAAAAACAAACCATGATACATATTTAGGATCCCTTTTTGTTTGAACAACAAAGTATGACATTTTATCCCTTCCCTTGCAACTGCAACTACATGTACACCAGTAAACAGTATCAACATTTTAGAGCTCAATGACAAACAATAACTCATGGAAATACCACATCACATATTTATAGCAATCATTATTTACAATATGGAAAATAATGATGTCAAAATGTAATACTGACAATCATTGAGTAGCTCATTATTCAAGGATAAGAGAATATCCATGGAACAGTTAACCTATTTCGACAGATCAAAATCAAATACCCCAAAATCTTTCTTGAGAAAATATCATATGGGAATCTCTTATAAAAGGACGGACCCCAGAGCTGGAAGGCTCCCGCTAAGCGGGGTGCGGTTGGTCTCAAAATCCCTCGATAGATTTAGGACTCCTTTTGTCCTTCTTGATTGTGTGCGCGGGCATGCCACCTCACCAACGAGGAAAAGATAGTTGTAGGTACGTATGTGGTTGCGCTGATCTGACTTCTTTCAAAACGATTGTGGACCGAGGAAGGAACGCATCTCGGTCGAGGGTTCACCGTGCCTTGGCTGCAAGGACTTGGCGTTATTCGTAAAAGATGGATTGATGATGGTGGATGTGAATTTGGTGATCGAGAGTCTCCTCAAACTTTAACGAAATTGTTCGCAAAGATTGAATTGACACAAACTATAAAATTTAACCGAAACTAAAAATTACACAAAAATAAAAAGATAGGGATAGAAATTGCATAAATTTAAAGAGACAACAAAGTAAAAAGGTCGGGATAGACGTAAAGGGATAGAAGTTGCATAAAAATAAAGTAGCGGTAATGGAATTGCGAGGAACTAAAGAGCAAGAAGATAAAAGCAATAATTAAAGTTCGAAGAAATAAAGCACATGAACTTGAAATTGCAATATAAGAAAAGGAATTGAAAGACAGGCACGCGAATTGAATCGGCCAAGAAAAATTAAACTACATGACTAAGAATTGAAAAGATAAAAGCACGCAATGTGCAAGTAAAGGGAGAAAACGAGTTGAATGTGTTGGTGTTGGCTCCTTTTTTTCTTTGCGAAAGCTTGTATTTATAAGGATTAATCGGCCTCCTTGCTGTCTGAGTTCTTTTCTTTCTTGGTGATGTTAATCTTCATTCTCAATCAAGGCCAAGATTACGCATACATCAATGGTATGCCTAAAATCCCAAGTTGACCTGCACGATTTGGTTTTCTTGCCAGGATTATGGCATTAACTGCTCTAGGCAATAGATTTCCTCCAAGTTGGGCATCCGTCTTAACATCTTTCTACAAAATTGATGCTCTTTCCATTTTAACTTTCCAACATTGTCGCTCCGCAACTTGATGGATTGACTTGAGGGATGATTTGCCAATTAACTCACATTGGAGTTTTAAAATAAAATTAACGCATGATCTTGGTTATCTCCTTGGTCGAAGTTATACGACGTGGTTGATCAAGCATGACCTTGGTTAAGTTCTCGATACATTCATATGAAGATGACCATGGTAAAGACAGAGCGGTGATCCTGGTCATGGTAAAGTATTCCTATACTGACCAGGATTTCAAGGACGCGCGGTCATGTATTCCTATACTGACCAGGATTTCAAGGACGCGCAGTCATGTATTCCTATACCGACCGGGATTTCAAGGACGCGCGCAGTCATGTATAGTTCGCGCGGTCATGTGTAGTTCGCGCGATCATGTGTTCCTATACCGACTAGAATTTTGAGGACGCGCGGTCATGTGTAGTTTGCGCGGTCATGTATTGCTATACCGACTAGGATTTCAAGGACGCGCGCGGTCATGTATGACATACTTCTTTACCAAGTAGGATTACAAAATTGGGTCCAAACAGGTGTAGGGGAGGAGCAACTGTACGTGGCCTTACCTTGGATTTTCCAAGGGGCCGTTTCCGTGACTCGAACCCTGGACACCTAGAATGCCCAACGAGGGACAAACCAGTTGTGCCAAGTCTTGTCCTCCATATGGGAGTCTCTTATGAAAACTTTAAAGGGCCGTCTGGTAACGTTTTCACAGTTTATTTTCGTAGTTGTACCCAAAGAAGGAAAATGATAAAATAAATCTGGCATTTCTGAGATTTAATGTTGTGTCTGGTAGTACATTAGTAAAATATTTTTAGAAAACAAATTAAGTAAAATGTGTTTGGTAGAAGTAGATTAAAGATGACAAAATCTTCTTCTCTTCCAATCTCTCACTGCAAAACCCAAATCAGCAAACAACTTTTTTTTTTGGGCAAACTTCATTTTACCCCTCAAGTTTTGGGGGTCACCATCAATTTACCCCACAAGCTTCTACTTTCATCAATTTAAACCACTTAGTTTCCACTTTTTATCAATTTAAACCTCCTAATCAAAATAATTAATAAAATATAATTATTAAAAGAAATATAAATACCAAAAATTTTAAAATTTAAATTTAAATTACCACCTCCCTCACCCGCACCAACCTCCGCCGAGTCTCCACCTCCATCTCTCTCGCCGAGCCACCGACGCTCCAGAGCCTTGGACTTGAACTTTCAAATTTGAACTAAATAAGCAACAATTCAGAAGTTGTACACAAGAATTAAAACCAAAACCAACGAAAAAAAATAAATATATCACTTTTTGAGTACACGAAACTTGAACTGCACAATTTCATCGGCAACGAAACAATCAAACTACATAACCAGATAAGAAAGTTTCCAAATTTGAACAAAATATGCACCAACTCACATAGTTGTACACAACACAAGCACTACAACCAAAAACCCAGATGCAAAATATGCCGAATCGATCAAAGTTTCCAACTTTCATAACAATCATAGCCAAAACTAACGACCCAGATAAGCAAAAAAAAAAAAATCACAGAAAATAAAAAAACTGAACTGGACTTGTTCGCGGGTGATGGAATGGGCGTTCAATTGAGAATTTGGTATCCAAGGCTCTGGCAACGTCGGTGGCTCGGCGGAGAGAGATGGAGGTGGAGACTCGACGGAGGGTGGTGCGGGTGAGGGAGGTGGTAATTTAAATTTAAATTTTTAAATTTTTGATATTTATATTTCTTTTAATAAATATATTTTATTATTTATTTTGATTAAGAGGTTTAAATTGATAAAAAGTGGAAACTAAGTGGTTTAAATTGATGAAAGTAGAAGCTTGGGGGGTAAATTGATGATGACCCCTAAAACTTGAGGGGTAAAATGAAGTTTGCCCTTTTTTTTTTCTTTTCTAGCTAATTGTTCTTGTAAACCCTTTTTTTTTGGTAATTTTTCTCACTGCAAAACCCGAATCCAGATCCCCAACAAAACTCAAATCCGAACCCAGATCCCCAACCACGACCAATTCCAAATCGACCCAAATGTCGTCTTCATCTTCGTTGTTTTATGGGTAATTGTTCTGCAAAACTGTGGGAGCAAAGAAAATCGGATGTTGAGCCTTTGACAAACCCAAAGGAGTGTCGTTGGTCAAACGTCGAACCCAAGCATGAGTTGGTCAGACATCGAACCCAAACCATGGGATATGAAGCATAATTGATATGGGCTTAGGTAGATATCGAACACATGGCAAGGAAGCGAAGCGCCCAACTCGGTTCGCATTGATGACACATGTGCACAAAGGCGAAGTGGGCAGAGCATATGCGCGGACAAAGCGAAGTTGCAAACGCACGTTAGATATTGGGAAAGATAACCAACTACCATACAAACGCACGATGCGAAGGAAGAGTAGCGTTCACGAACGTGCGAAGTGGAGCCTATCATCCAGGGCTTCAACCATTATATAAAACAAACTTTTATATCAATCAGGGGGGAGGAAAAAGGTATGAGATTACTCTTAACATCTTAGACAAACACTGACTTGGGCGTCGGAGTGTTTTCTTGCAGGTACCCCCCCTTCGTCCTTCATTGGTAGCAAGCGAAGATGGTGTCCAAGCTTCTCAATAAGGAGAATGAGAAATCTGTTTGGAGAGGGAAGACCCCGAATTTTTCAGCTCCAACAGTTGGCGCCGTCTGTGGGAACAAACAAAAAGTCACATTGAGAAGTAAGGGGCACATTTGTCTTCAAAAGCACAATGGGGGCACGGGCAGAGTACCAATTCGAGAAGATTCACGTATTGGACGATTCAGTCATTCAATGGAGTCCGGGGGCATGAATCCAGTTTCACGAATTGGCACGAAAAGTAGGTCACGAAACATTGTGAATCGATTTCACCGAATAGGGAAGAATTCATATACTCTGACTCTCAATTTCACTCTTGATTCCACTCACTTGGCATGAAAATAGATTTATATATTGTATCACTTCCCTTCATGCTGAATGCTTCATGGTGTTGAGTTTTACTGAAAAATTGTTGATAGTTTTCATGATTTTTGAGGTTTTGTTCGAATTTCCGTGAATACCATTTCATGGTGGTATTTAACAGATTAGTCAATTGATGAAGTGGAGACATGCAAGTGTGGATAGATCCTTGAAAAGATCGTGTGCTTGGCTTTCGGGATTTCGGTTTACCTTTTATTTGTTACTTACTATAGTACCGCTTTCTTGTTAATTCCAATTCATATATATATACAAGTGCATTTATCTGTGAATCCTTCTTTGACCTTCTGCGAATCTAGATGATTGGTCTAGCTTACGAAATTATCGGATTAAACTAATGTCGATTTTTCCTTTGCTGCTGAGGCTAAGCTCATGAAATGGGGGCACCCATCATCTCACGAGGAAGGGAGGCAGGACCATATTACACGAACTCAAGACACATGATGGAATTGAGTTACAAAAATCATTTCAATTGCAAGTGATTAAGCGGAGCAGCCGCGTTTCATATCCAGAGGACAATTTGTCATGGCATAGCTTTGTTCAAGAATTGACCAGAAGAGGACCACTAAAGCACATGGCACCGGGCAAGATGAGGGCTAGTCGAATGGAGCTATGCGCTGAAAACGGGTCTTGAGTTAAACGCCGTCAAAACAGGGAGATATCTATTCATTCCACGAATCATAGCATGAAATGCATTTCTCTACCTCAGCATATTTGATATGATGAAATGGTATATAGTATTTGCATTATATGTTAATTGGAAAGCAATGATCAGTTTGGACCGGGGGCATCTATACACTACATGAATTTGTAGAACGAAAATGCATGGCCATACTTTAAGTACTACCTACTTCATGTCTTTGATGCAGTGATCACTCGAAGAGATATATTATCAACCTTTCTATCCCATCGAAACAGTAGCTAATGTTTAGAAAGTTAACTTGTTATAGCAATTCTATATATGTGCTTCCAAGTTCTTGCAGGATAAATCGTTTAGCGGTGGCTAAAGCATCAGCTCTTTGTAACTCAACTTCATGGGTCGACAATACATTGGGGGCAATCAATCGGATCCTTTGGTGATCCAAACTAAGTTTCACTCCTAGAGCTATACATGCTAAGAGGAGTCGAATAGGATCCTTCGGCGATCCCAAACTCATTTTCCCCAAGAGCTAAAATATGCTAGTGGGAACATTCGGATCATTGCGGATCCCCACTCGGGTAATTGCGAACCCCAACATTCGGATCATTGCGGATCCCATTCGGGTAATTGAGAACCCCAACTTTCGGATCATTGCGGATCCCCACTCGGGTATTGCGTACCCCAACATTCGGATCATTGCGGATTCCAAATTCAATTCCACTCCTAGAGCTATGCTGCTAAGAGGAGTGAATAGGATCCTTTGGCGATCCCAAACTCACTTTCACTCCAAGAGCTATACATGCTAAATGGAGTCAATCAATAAGATCCATAGTCGATCTCTTACTGCTCCGCGCAAGTGATATTCGTATCAAGAATTGAAGGAACTTCGAAGATTCTATGCTGCCAACATACCAAGAGCTTATTACAGCTTGTCTCAAGAGTTACATAGCCAAGAGTTTTTCTTGATCAGTGCAAGCTTCTAAAATGCAAACTGGACATGAACGAAGTCCGGACACGCACAGAACATACGCCCTTGTCGAAATCTACAACATGGAACGAGTTGCATGCTCCTCATGGTGGTTGAGACCGCCAAACAAGATAAGAATACCCTACTTTTCAATTTTTAATGTCGATAACCAGTTTCGTTCTCGTGAATTTTTACTGGCTTAATCACTGTGAGACTAACATGTGAGTCTTGATGGTCAACTCACAACATTGGTAGGATTGATCACATTATTCATTTGGGCATACCATATAGACGTGCATGCACACTTATCAAGACGGTTTCGCATGCAAAGAGCCTGGTCAGGGGGCATCTATGCCTACATGAAATGGTAGCTGACGAAGTCAGAAGTACCCTTAAATTGGTACTTGTATATCCAATTGAGATAAGTACTCTTATTACATACTTTGTTGATTTTAATAAAACGTGAAGTTGAGCATTTACCAATTACATTGGTATTGGTCTATATGTGCTATGAATTCTATCCCTTTATCAGTACAAAGGAAAAATATGTTACATAAGAGATGGTACTTGTGCTTTTGATGCATTGAGTGTCCAGAAAGAGACCATCATGGAAATTATTGGTTCACAATCCTTTCCAATAGGAGATAAAACTTTTCAATTAGGATGAAGAAATTAGGACCACATCTTTTCTTGTCTTTGTTTCTCCATTGCCGACAAAGTGTGTGTGGGAATACAAAGGTTTAGGCACTAGAAGGACCCTGACCGTAGATGGAAAAAGTGGAGGACAAATTTCAGCCATGGATGATAAATTTGCTTTCATTTTGGCCAATGAATGCAAGTGGATGTAGGCCATGGTTCACATGGAGAGTTGACGAAAGGGTTCTGACCCTTTGTTGTCCTTATTAAAAATTCCAAAGAAAGATAAAAGGGGGCAATGTGGGGGCAGAAGTGATCTAACATATGTTAAGCCTTTGACAAACTAGAGGATTGACGTTGGTTGAATGTCGAACCCAAGTCCGCATCGGTCGAACATCGAACCCATGGCCATGGATAATGACCATATGGTACATGCACATCCGGCTACAGGTTGGAGTCGCAAAAACTTCACTGGAGATAAGTTTCTACTGAGGAAGACGAATATGGTTACTCAAATCACTCGAACAAGAGAGGAACTCCCACGAAGAATATTTTCTCCCTTCGAACTCGGAACAAGTTCAAAGAGAGAAAAGGGGGCAATGTGGGAGCAAAGAAAATCGGATGTTGAGCCTTTGACAAACCCAAAGGAGTGTCGTTGGTCAAACGTCGAACCCAAGCATGAGTTGGTCAGACATCGAACCCAAACCATGGGATATGAAGCATAATTGATATGGGCTTAGGTAGATATCGAACACATGGCAAGGAAGCGAAGCGCCCAACTCGGTTCGCATTGATGACACATGTGCACAAAGGCGAAGTGGGCAGAGCATATGCGCGGACAAAGCGAAGGTGCAAACGCACGTTAGATATTGGGAAAGATAACCAACTACCACACAAACGCACGATGCGAAGGAAGAGTAGCGTTCACGAACGTGCGAAGTGGAGCCTATCATCCAGGGCTTCAACCATTATATAAAACAAACTTTTATATCAATCAGGGGGGAGGAAAAAGGTATGAGATTACTCTTAACATCTTAGACAAACACTGACTTGGGCGTCGGAGTGTTTTCTTGCAGGTACCCCCCTTTCGTCCTTCATTGGTAGCAAGCGAAGATGGTGTCCAAGCTTCTCAATAAGGAGAATGAGAAATCTGTTTGGAGAGGGAAGACCCCGAATTTTTCAGCTCCAACAAAAACCCAAACGACGTCCTCATCTTCGTTGTTTTCCGAGCAGGAGTTATGGGTTCTGAGCAGGCGGGCATTCATCAGCATCATGTGGATTTAGAGCAGGCGGGATGTCATCGTCGTCTGGGTTCCGAGCCGTCATCTAGGTTCCAAGCCATTGTCTAGGTTCTGAGCCATCATCGTGGTCTAGGTTCCTAGCCGTCATCGTCATCTTGGTTCCAAGCCGTTGTTTGGGTTTTGAGCCGCCGTCGCCGTCTTTTGGGTTCCGAGCCATCATTGTCGTCTGGGTTCCGAGCCGTCATCGTCGTCTGAGTTCGAAGAGGCCAACTAGTATTTGTTTTCCCTCTCTTCGAAGTTGAACGAAAACGTCAAATGGACGTTTTCGCATTTTCTGTGTAAATTTACAGAAATGAAATACTGCGGCATTTCCACCGTTTCCGCTGTTGTTTTCACTTGACACCGACCAAATGCGTTTTTAGCCATTTTCCGAGTGGAGAAATGAAAACGCGCTTGCAAAAATGTAACCAAACGCGGCCTAAATTTTATACCTTGAATCCTCACACCGCTGGGAAGCTTTAGCGTCCTACATGCTTCACAACAACAACAACAAACTTCTTTTCTCCAAAATTTTGAAGCGTAATTCCGAAACCGTATAGAATCACTTCAGGTTCCTTCACCTCAGGCATTGGTGCAGCAAAAACAAGATGGGATAGGATTGGGCAGAGTCCCATAAACGGCAAAAGCAGCCTCCGGCGTAATCTTTTCTCTATTGGCGAGCGAAATCTTTTGTGCAAATTCTTAGATAATTTTTATCAAAACTATACAAAAATCCACCTCTAATTTCAAAAATATCACTTTTTTTTAATAAATTTTTTTTAATTATATACAACTTCTTACATAAATTGACTCAAATACCCTTCATTTAATTCAAAAAAGCTTTTAATTAGAAAATACCATATATGAGTTTTGTTTTGCCATGAATTTTTATTTTTTTCATGTTAACTTAAGTGTGAGCACATAGTGATCAACTTGTAAAGAAAGTTGAATATCATAATGAGTTCTATTGAACATAAAATTTTGTTCATGTTTTCTCAAATTCACAAATTTACATGCAATTGAAATTGAACTGTACCTGAATTGAAAAATTGTGTTCTTGAGAAAGTAGTAGCATTGTTTTTCTTGATAGTGGAAGCGTCGTCAGAGAGAAGAAACATCGGGGGGAGGGGGAGGGTTGGGAATATGGTTTTGATTATTAAGTTTGCATGACATTGAATTAAATGAAGGCTATTTGAGTCAATTTAAGCGAGAAGTTGTATATAATTGAAAGTTTTATAAAAAAAGTGACATTTTTTAAATTGAGATTCAATTTTTATATAATTTTGATAAAAACCGATTCTTGGCAGCCACATTAATACTGGGCTACTTTTTTTCAACATGACTGGTTTATCCACCCTTACATAATCAATAAACTTCTTAAAAATGACACCAAAATATAATCAAATGAGAAATTTTGAACACTATAATTTGCCAATTGAGCTCCAATCAGAATAACGCGAAGCAACTTGCTGTCTCAGATTCATCTAAAGTGGTCAAAAACTGGAACTACAGTCTAAGAATCCTAATACTATAAGGGGCTATTTGGCAGGCGTCATTAAGAGGTACTGGACTTGACTATTCTTAAAAAGTCCTGAGTCCCATGTTTGGGGTAGGAGCGGACAAAATTAAATGGTGCTAAATAGCACCCGCTTTTCATTTTGAGCGAATTAAATAGCGAGCTCCAAAAGGAGCTCCCTAAATAGCACGCCCGCGACAATGACGCCAGACACCAACGCCCATCGCCAAACGACGCCGGACGCCAACGCCCAACGTCGGACGCCAACGCCCAGCGCCAAACGACATCGTCGCTCATCGTTTTCGCCATCACTCAGCGCCAACGACATCGTCCTCGCCGTCTCTCCCACAGCGTTTGTGTATGCTTGTGAATTTGTTCAAATACATTCGAATGTTATGCCAACTTAGGTCCCCAAAACAGATTCAGTGAAGATGAAATCTGTGGGCTATCCACAACTACAACCTATTCAATACCAGCGGTTCTAATGCAGCTGTTATAGGATGACCAGTCACTCAATTTTGTCAGGATTCATTTCATGTTAAGTTGGTGCATAATTAAATCTGATTTTATGACTAGTCAGCTTGTTTAACAAATCACAAAGATGGACACAATGTTTTGGTACCCGGAAAAACCCCAAAGGGTAAAAAAAAAAACCGAGGGTCTATCAGAAGACCGGCCTTCCACTATGAAACGGCAAAAAGATGCCCAATACAAGGTTCAGACAATGCTCAATATCTAATGTACCTAGTCTTAGATGCAGCAGTCCCTCGTGCGGCTTCTTCTTCGATCGCTTCACTTTTAGTGGTACAGATAACTGGTCAATCACTTCCCAGAGAATACACATGTATGTCTGGTCAGTGGCACAAAATATATAAGCTGTGATTATGTGTGACTAGTCACCAGCAAGTTTAGAGAGAGCTAAAGAGCTTCAGTAAATCCGCTGGACAACTAGGTGTTCTGCTGCAACAGTTTAATAGAAACTGGGCAGAAAAACCCGAAGTCAAAAGACTCCTAACAATCAACCTTGTCTCAAATAATGTGTGAGCATAGGAGACAAGATTGAAGACCACTATTTCAACTTCTAAACTAAATGAGTTTTCAAAACGTGGAAGTTGAAACGGTGAAGATAAGCACTTCTTCAAGGTTTCCTTCAAAGATGAAAGTTTGAGAAACCGAAACTTTTGAAAGAAGTTCAAGTGCTTGCCATCTTATGAATCCTTGTATGAACTTTATGTGAATGAAAGTCAACAAGGATGTAAGAAACCAATCCGAGCAAGAAGGCAACAAGAGAGTTTTTGAAATATGAATGATGAAAAGCTTTATGCAAAAACCCCAAGAGAAAGTGGCGGAAATGGTTTGGTATTTATAGCAAGGGGAAATACAAAAGGGGTGGCCCAGATTTCTCCAAGGGAGCGGCTGAGATTTCCTTAACACTTTTAACCTAGGCAAGATCTAGATAGTGGGATGCAGTTGTTTACACAGTGGTTAAAAGCATGCTTCAGCCGGATAGAGACATGACCTGTCTAAACCGGTTAAAAGCGTGCCCTGTCAAGTGACCAATCACTTTCACTGACAGAGAACCAACGGGATCTAGGTGACTAGATACTGAATATGCTAAAACTGAGTTTTATGATAAAGAACACAATTTTCTCAATTTAAACCTAAGTTTGTAAATACCTTATGCAAATGAAAATGATATGAGGTGCTGAATGCATCTGTACACATCTTCATTCCTTGATCTTCACTTCAATTTCTTATCTCTAAGCCTAAGTCTAAACTCTAGAACCTAGATTGAGCATGTTGAACGATATTACAATGTTTTTGTTACAAGGATAGCCAATCTTACAATAAGTCTAAGATACAAATATCCTACATACTCGTTTATAGATTTGAAATCCTGAAAACAGAGACTAGCGGCACCACCACCTTCAACTTCAACAATGAAAGCCCTTCCCTTTCTGTCAATTTCAATTCCAATCACCCAGAAATTAGCCAACCCAACCCCAATTTCACATACTTTGCCCAATTTCACATACTCTGTATCTCCTCCCAAACCAAAACCCTAGATCCCAACACCACTGACAACAAAAAGGACCAAATTTCGATCTTAATCCCATTTGAATTTCAAATTTCAAAAACCCATCAACACCATCGTCTATCGACGCAATTTCTTCTCCTATAACTATCCCATTAACTTCTCCGAACACCAAAGTGTTTGTCTTTGAGTTTGGCCCGGAAAATTTAGTGGACGGCGAAGAAGCCGGGTCACCAGTGTGAAGCGGGAGCTTCGCCGGGTCACCAGTGTGAAGCGGGAGCGGTGGTACGTGTGGTGCTACAGAAGGAAGCACAATTTGATTTCCAGTTCGGACTGGAGGGTCCAATTCCCAATTCGGATTGGAATGGGTTCACTGGGAAATAAGCGGAGGCGTCATTCCATCCACAGAGAGTGTCGGCATGGTGATAAATTGCAGCAAGGATTGGTGGGCGTTTGATAGTCGGAGGAGCATTAGGCCGGAAGAGGTGGTGGTGATGGCAAGTTCAAAAGTGAGAGTTTCAAGTACTATTTATTGGTTGTATTATACTAGATTTAGTGTTGAGGAGTCCAAGATTTCTGGTAAAGCTTTCGAATTTGATTTCAATTTCTTGTAGCAAGGATTGGTGGTCGTTTGATAGTTGGAGGAGCATTAGGCCGGCAGAGGTGGTGGTGATGGCAAGTTCAAAAGTGAGAGTTTCAAGTACTATTTATTGGTTGTAGTATACTGGATTTAGTGCTGAGGAGTCCAAAATTTCTGGTAAAGCCTTCGAATTTGATTTCAATTTCTTAGTTTAAATGTTTGTTGGAAATATCTTCTTTGTTGCAGCCCTGTTGATTGCATCCATTAGACTTCTGCTGCGCAACTGTCCTTGTTGGAAGATGATGTTGGAAACAATGTTATGAATATTAAACACATAAAGGACCACTCACTAATCACATAAACACTAAAACAAGTATGATACTAACCACTTGTGTTGAGAATGCTTGAAACCATGTTGAAGGTATGAACGATGAACACTAGACGTCGGTTGTGTATGTGTTAGGCCGGCTCTAACTCTTCTATAATCCACTATACTTAGCTCTCTCTATGGGGCAAGATATGTATGCAATTCATAGTGGTTATAGGCACTTAGCTATGGCCTTTATATAAAGTTAGGTTAATTAGGTTTCTCCCATAAAGATTCCTCATGTAGGCCGAACTCTATTACGGATGTATTCCAAGATCGGGTAGGTTAATACTCCTAATTGAATACCAACCCTTGTATAAGCAGGTTACTTGTCATACAAGTTACATTGGTTAAGAGTCCAATAATAATACCATGATTAATCATATAGTTTAATCTTATTATTGAGTACTAATACAATATGGTTAAGTCCATTATTCTTACAATCTCCCACTTGGACTAACACATATTGTTCAATAACAAGATCAAGAAATCGATTAAACATACTGAAGCTCTAGAGTACGGATTAATGCTGACTCAATTCAATTCAATCTCATAACTTACACTCTCTAGAGTAGAACTGCACAAGGTAATATGTCCAAGTATGATAGAGCCTTCTACAATCACCAAAACTAGATTATGCAGGCTATAAAGATCACTTGGATATACTATGAAACGTATGTTTGCACTGAAAATAACCGTGAATCTACAAACCATACTAGTCCTACTGAATTGGTTCTGTTAACACAGAATCCTTTCAAATGTGCAATCTGAATCACATTTGAAACTTAATACAATCTGTCAAACATGTAAAACCAGAAATCATGATTGACAATGAATGGGAAAACTTTTAGACATTGAAACTGAATAATGTCCAACAATGAATATGAACTTAATGTTGATTCAAAGATCAACCCAAAACATTTATCAGAAATTGTTTTAAACTTCATTGAAATGAATGTTAACTGAGAAAATACAAATGAATAAACTGTGCTTTAAGAAAATGTACTAAAATGAACATCACAGCTTTATTAAACTTGAAAATGAACTTACTGTCTTACAGAAAACACAGTATACGTGTTCTGTAACCAGTCTTCACTGAAAATGAAATCAAATACTGAAAATAAAGTTATCCAACATAACTCCCACTGAACTCTAGACATCTAAACTAGGTAGAATGCCTAAACTTGGTAAATGACCTTGAAAACTCTCAACTATTAGAGCCTTAGTGAACGGATCAGCAAGCTGCATCTCTATTCCAATCTTCAAAACTGCAATCTACTCTTTCTTAACTCTTTCTCTAACAAAATAGTACTTCAGGTCTATATGTTTATAATTCGTTGATCTCTTGTTGTTCTTGGTAAAGAACACTGCTGCCTCATTATCACAGAAGACTTTAATAACTTCTTCATTCAGAAAATCAACCAAACCAGTTTCAATCAAGAAGTTTTTGGTCCAAATGGCATGAAAAACACCTTCATATAAAGCAATGTATTCTGTATGCATTGTTGAAGTTGTAATTAGTGATTGCTTGTGACTTCTCCAAGCAATTGCACCTCCTGCTAGAGTAAACACATAACCAGATATGGACTTCTTGGTGTTGGGATTATCATAAGCCATATTTGAGTCAGTGTATCCTACAAGTTCTAGTTTCTCAACCCTTCTGTATACTAAAGGATGACTTTTAGTGTTTTTCAAGTACTTAAGTACTTTCTTAGCAACAATCCAGTGAGGTTCACCTGGATTTGATTGAAAACGAGATAATATACCAAGTGCATGAGCTATGTCAGGTCTAGTACAAACCTAAGCATACGTCAGACTACCTACAAGCTGAGAATAAGGTTTGTCTTTCATGAAGTCCTTTGCATTCTGAGTTTCAGGGCAATCCTTCTTATGCAGTTTGTCTCCTCTTGTCATTGGGGCACCACCACCTTTTGCTCCTTCTAAAGCAAACTGTTTAAGAATTTTGTTAATGTAATTTTCCTGAGAAAGCCCTAAACTGGAACTTTTCCTATCTCTTTTGATCTCAATACCTAGAACAAACTTTGCTTCCCCCATATCCTTCATGTCAAACCTGCTTGACAAGAAGGATTTTGCTTGATGTAAGAGATCAATGCTGCTGCTTGCCAGAAGGATATCATCCACATATAAGATCAGAAAAACGAAATGCTGCTTCTGCTTCTTAAGGTAAACACATTCATCCACAAGATTTTCCTCAAAACCAAGTTCTCTGATGACTCTATCAAACTTTAAGTACCATTGCCTTGATGCTTGCTTCAATCCATAAATGGATTTCTTCAATCTGCATACCAAATGCTCCTGACCAGGTTCTGCAAATCTTTCAGGTTGTTTCATGTACATTTCCTCCTTAAGTTCACCATCTAAGAAGGCTGTTTTAACGTCCATTTGATGCAGCTCCAAGTCAAAATGTGCAACCAAAGCCATAACCATCCTAAATGAATCTTTTGTTGAAACTGGGGAAAAAGTTTCATTGAAATCGATGCCCTCTTGCTATGTGCAGCACTTTGCAACCAATCTGGCCTTAAATCTCTCAACAGTGCCATCTGCATTCCTCTTGGTCTTGAAAACCTACTTTGATCCTATTGGTTTGTGATTTGGTACAGGTTCTACCAAATCCCAAACATCATTATCAGCCATGGATTGAAGTTCAGCTTGCATAGCTTCAATCCATAGTTGAGAATGATCACTGGAGTAGGCTTGAGAGTAGTTTGTAGGATCTTCTTCTAGATAATCACCAGTTTCCATCAATTTGATGTAAACATGGCAATCAGGTCCTATAGCAGGTTTTCTAGGTCTTGTTGAGCGTCTAAGTTCAGGTTCAAGTGCTGGAATGACTAGAAGTTGAGGTTCTGGAGCTGGAATGTCATCTGCAGTTTGATTGTGGACAAAATCTTCATTGTTTCCTTCAAAAGCATCTTACATTGGCTCATCAGCTTCTGTAACTTCTTCAATAGTGGCAATAGGTAACGTTGTGGGAAGAAAAGGGTTTGGATATTGAAACTGCAAGGAAGTACTAGATCCAGTTTCTGGAATTTCTGGGATTTCTGGGATTTCTACAAAATCAAAGTCTTGGGGACTTTGATCTGTAGAAATATGGTCTTCAATGAACTTAGCCTTGCTGGTTTCAACTATCCTAGTTGTATGATGGGGGCTATAGAACCTATATCCTCTGGATTTCTCTAAATAACCAATAAGATGGCAACTTATGGTTTTGGGGTCCAATTTCTTTTCCTGAGGATTATAAATCCTTGCTTCTGCTTTACATCCCCAAATATGCAGATGCATCAACATAGGAGGCTTGTCATTCCAAAGCTCATATGGTGTCTTTCCCACTGATTTACTTGGTGATCTATTGTACAAATAGTTTGCTGTCCTCAATGCTTCCCCCCAAGGAAAGTATGGTAAACCACTAGTGCTTAACATACTTCGAACCATTTCCATTAAGGTTTTGTTTTTCCTCTCAGAAGCTCCATTCTGCTTAGGAGTTCCAGGAGTTGTGTATTGAGCTTTGATTCCACAATCTTGCAGAAATAGGGCAAAAGGACCTTTGTTTTGCCCTGCTTCTGTGTACTTTCCATAGTACTCTCCTCCTCTGTCCGATCTTACTGCCTTAATCTCCTTTCCTTTCTCCTTTTCTACTTCAGCTTTGAATATCTTAAAGGCCTCAAGAGATTTTGGTTTCTCTGAGATAAGATAGATATGGCAATATCTTGTGTAATCATCTATGAAAGTTATAAAATAAGAGTTTCCACAAATGGTTTTAACAGGAAGAGGACCACAGATGTCTATATGAATGAGAGCGAAAGGTTCTTTAGTTCTTTCTGACCTGAATTTCCTAGAGTTAGTCATTTTTCCTTTTATACACTTCACACAAGTATGAAGTTCTGACAGGTCAACATT
Source organism: Spiraea crenata (assembly GCA_033992175.1). Lineage (NCBI taxonomy): Eukaryota > Viridiplantae > Streptophyta > Magnoliopsida > Rosales > Rosaceae > Spiraea > Spiraea crenata. The sequence goes on from JAVBHV010000022.1 coordinate 2,355,066, forward strand.
AGGGATTCGTTTAGACTTAATTAGAATTTTCATTCTATCTTTAGATATGTGACCTAAACGTTTGTGCCAAAGTGTTGCTGAATTCTCATCTAACCTGACACATTTAACCCCCAAAGAGTTTTCTATGCTAAGAACTTCAACAGAATGAGTGCTAACAAGTTTCCAATGACCATGAAAAGGAATTGCAGTGCCAATAAGTTTAGAATGAAGAAAGACTTTTATTCCTTGATTGTCAATAAAGAGAGTACAACCTGACTTGACTAATTCAGAAACAGAAATTAAGTTTCTGCACATGGAAGGGATACAATAAACTTTAGGTAATGTAAGCATGAAATTTGGCCCTATACTAGACTCTAATTGCAGCTTCACTTGGCCAATAGCTTGAACTGCAACTCCCATCCCATTGCCTACGCAGACTTTAGACTCTTCACTACTTGGGGTTCTCTTTCTTGTTATACCCTGCAATGTATTAGAAATATGAATTGGTGAGCCAGTGTCTAGCCACCAAGTGCTTAAGAGTTCAGAATTATTAACTAAAGAGATAACCCTAGATATTGCCATACCTTTCTTTGCCATCCATTCTTTCCAACCACAACACTCTTTCATCACATGACCTAGTTTCTGACAATAGAAGCACCTCACATTAGCATACTTGTTCACATTGAGGGCTGGAGGTGTTGGTTTGGGGTTTTGGGGCTTCTATGAAGCATCAGACTTAGATGCATTGTAGGAAGGGTTACTGGTTGACCAGTTTTCTTAAATTTGAACTTGTTGAAAGGTTTTGGAGGGTTTGGTTTCTCAACGAAGTTCACAACAACTTCCTTTCCTTTCTTCTTCATGTGTCTCTCTTCTTCACTGACACGCAATTTAATGAGATGGTTGATGTCTCAATCTTCCTTCTGAGCCTCAAAATTGCCTTTAATCCCATCAAACTCACTATGCAGTGAATTTAAAGCACTGTGGATGACAAGAGAGTCATCTGCAGGAAACTTTAAATCTTTGAGAGCCCTACCTAAGTCTACTGCTTTCAAAATATGTAGCTGCACTCCACCAACTCCCTCATACTTGAGATTTCTCAATTCATTCAGTAGCTTCCTAGTGGTGACTTTGTCGTATTCCTCAAAACGAGCACACACTCCTTCCAGAAAATCCTTTGCAGTCTTAGCTGTTTCAACAGGTGAGCAGCCCTTAGCCTCATCTGTAATGGTCTTCTTCATGATCATCATGGACATCCTATTTGCATAATCCCATTCTTTTTTAGCGTCCTTGACGTCCTTGCTGCTTTCCACAGTTATTACAGGTCTAGGTTCCCTAACACAGACATCGAACCTAGTGAAAGCTAGATGGTAACCAAGATCTGATTTCCATCTCTTGAAATATGAACCATTTAGAGGTTCCACAGGGATGTTGTTGGATTGAACTGTAATCAACAAAATAGAGAATTAAGTTTTATGAAAGGATTTTAAAAGTTTGTTGGTTTTAATTGCAAATCATAAGATTGCAATTCTGAATTTTCCATAAGCATGCTTGATGCACACCATCAGTGGCAAGAGCTCAAGCATATGAATTCATTATGCAGCTAAGGGAGAGAATTGCATGGTGTTATCTAGTTGCTGTCATCTCAAGATGATATTTGCAACTTGAAACCTGAATATGCAATCCAATGACTCACTGCGTATTGCTTATATACTCTAAAACCTCAGTGAAGTACTAAATTCCTCTCAGGAGGACCTTGACTGAAATTCTAGGTTATATAGCACCAGTTATGACTTCTTTAACTAAATGATATGTAAGAAAAGCTATAATGAACCCGATCAGTTGAATTACACTACAGTTCCCCCACGTATCCGAAGTCATAGAGTTGGTATCCTAATATTCTGGACCCAAGCAAAGCTTGTTGGTCCAGAATCCAACTCTCTGAATGTATATGCTTACCAGCAATCAACAAGCCATGTATAGGGAGTTCTGAATTGCTCGTTTAATCACAAAAAAACACGGACATACAATAACACAAATCTCATGTTGGAATCACACACAATTACACATCAGTCCTACCTATCCAGCCAAATAAACTATTCCAACATGATACAGATATCATAACATCATACATACACGAAACACTCGAGATTTTATGTATATGAACTTACTATAAATGTCATCAATTTCAATTCCTTTAATTATATGCATGATAATTTCAATCGAAATTCTGGTTGAGAGTTTGCTCGGAAACTTACTGAAATCGCACCGAATTTTGGAGAAAACTGGAGTTTGCGGAAACGAATTTGCATGCGGGTATCCAAAACAATGCTCTATGAACAATTTTCAGAACCCAATTGAACCCAAAAACGAGCAGCTATCAACAAATTCAATTCCCCCTTTTTGTGTAAGAACCCTAATTCCCAAAATCAAATTTTGTTTTGCGGGTTGACCGTTGTGTTTGTTACCATTGTAACTAAAACGGACTCGGGCTTTGAAAATAGGGTTTTGGACTTGTGCAAACAGAAACGAATTTTGGGCCATAAACTGAATTGGTCCGAGTTTTTTTTTTGTTTTGTTTTTTTTGTTTGTTCTTTACACAATTTTGCATGAATTTCAATTGAAAACTATGAAAATTGAACATGAATTTCAATTGAAAACGTTTTGGCTTATGTATTAGTGAGCCGAAGCTCTGATACCAATTGTTGGAAACAATATTATGAATATTAAACACATAATCACTCACTAATCACATAAACACTAAAACAAGTATGATACCAACCACTTGTGTTGAGAATGCTTGAAACCATGTTGAAGGTATGCACGGTGAACACTCCAAGGTAGACGTCAGTTGTGTATGTGTTTGGCCAGCTCTAACTCTTCTATAATCCACTATACTTAGCTCTCTCTATGGGGCAAGATATGTATGCAATTCATAGTGGTTATAGAGACTTAGATATGGCCTCTATATAGAGTTAGGTTAATTAGGTTTCTCCCATGAAGATTCCTAATGTAGGCCGAACTCGATTAAGGATGTATTCCAAGATCAGGTAGGTTAATACTCCTAATTGAATACCAACCCTTATATGAGCAGGTTACTTGTCATACAAGTTACATTGGTTAAGAGTCCAATAATAATCCCATGATTAATCATATAGTTTAATCTTATTATTGAGTACTAATACAATATGGTTAAGTCCATTTTACTTACAGATGAAATGCACACAGTGGAGAGTAAGCTTTTTGTACTCATTGATGCATTTTCGCATCTTGGTCCTTTTGGCTTTGGTTTTGCTTAACTTCAGGTACGTTATTTGTTTTCTGGGTCTATTTAGATCTTGAGTTTCTGAATCCTTTTGAAATTTGAATGTTGTCAGTGCAATTTCCAGGATTTATATGTGTGTTCAGTTCTGAAAATTGTTCTTTCAGATTGTAACTGTGTTGTTTGATTCTTTTTGCACAAAGGGCCAAGCTTTGACCACTTGTGAGTTTTAATGTTTTGGCTATTATTTTGGGAAATGTTTGCTGATTGTGTTTGGTTTGTACATTACACCAAAAGCCTATTCAAGGATAGGTTATAACTTGGTCATTGATTTTGAGGCATAAGATTTGTTCCTGATATAAGCATTGAAGACATTCTCCAAATGCTAAATTTTGGCAGGGCCAGAAGTCAGTCCAGGGGGAATAGATCTGTGTCTCTTGGAGGTAAGATTTCCGCTAATTTTGACTATATTATTTAAGTTGTCCTGTTAATCAATTTCCTCTGACTCCCTAATATTTGCATCATTTCAAATTGCCATTTTAAACAATGTAAGTTGCGAGAAAGGACAATTAGAAGGAGATGAAGGAGGAATAAAAGTCTGCTCATTGAATTTTGAAATGTGTTTACTGCATAGGTTGAAAAATACTGCATTGGATACCATTTTGAATTTTCTGCTCCACTTACTTCAAAGCTTTAACCACGTATGTATTGGACTGTGTTATGCTTGTAGGCAAGGACTATCCAGATCCCAAGAAGAAGACCAATTATGTAGGAAAAATTCTTTTGGTCGCTGGCTTTATAGCAATGCCAATATGCGTAGAATGGAAATTGCATTCCAAGATGGTGCCAAACTCCTATTGTAGTGGACTTCACTCTATATGCATAGAATGCAAATTGCAAGAGTTTTCCATTGAGTTTAGTGATTCACTGTGAGAACAATTACCCACTTTAGTTCTCTCACCAATCTTTACTTTCAATATATGCATCTGTTGTCTTCGTGTCTTTTAACTCATTTGGTACATCTCTTAGAAAAGGTAGAAAGTTTGATGAGAACTTAACATTCCTGTATCTGATTGCAATAAGAATTTTGGGAGGTATAGGCTTCATGCTCCTGTGATAAGCTGATGTTCCATTCTGCGTTGAATGAATTAGCTGCATTACCAGATGAAAAATAAAATAAACATTACATATGTATGAATCAATGCATAAGTTCGCTTATGTTTTTACCCATTTATTTGTGTGAATCAACGCAGGCTGTATAAGGGCTTCTCCTCACATAAGTACCATCACATATACCGAGGTAATTTCTTTCTAGCATTCTATGCCACGCTTACTTGAAGTGTATGCATTACCTATTTCTTAGAGAAAATATGGCATATTTGTTTTCGTTGTATAACTCTTTTATTGGTTAAGTGTAGGAATTGGTCTTGTTGTTGGTATAGTATCTATACTCTAGCTTGGGTTCATTTTCAATGATTAAGATCACACTCACACTTGCTGGCACACTGGATTAAGTGCAACACACTTATGTTGTTGACTGATGCAATTTTTGGATGTAGCATGTAATGTGTGTATGACATTTGTGAATGCTCTGATGTCATGGTTATTGGGGTGTTTCCTAGCGATTTTTTTCATGTCAATTGGCAATTTCTGGTGTTACAGCAGGCAGGCCTATTTGCTTAGGGTATAGAGATTGAAGAGTAGCTCTGAAGATATCTCTTAGCTAGTTAACATTTATTTTGGTACTTAGGAATATATATTACACTAATTGATTATAAATTGATGTTTGTAAGATACTACGATTTGGTTTCAATATATGTTATGTTGTTTCAATGATTCAATTAACTTAGTTTTCTTGTTTCATAATCTTGTTTGATTTGAATGGAAAATACCAAATCTGAAAAATGAAAAAAAAAAAAAAAAAAAAATTCTGAAAAACTGAAGCTTTATGCGACGAAAAATTTCGTCGCTAAAAGTCCTGGGCAGCTGAATTTTGGAGTAGCTGAAAGATCTATCGTGAGGAAGTGTCATTTCATCACTAAACCCCATAGCAAGGAATGTATAATTTTCCTCGTAGAAAGCTACTACGACAGACATTCAACGAGGAATGGGGCAAGGAACAAGTTTCCTAGCAAAAAACCTGTAGTGAGGAATTTTGAGCCTTTTGCGAGGAAACGTGTTCCTCGCTGAAGCACGTTTGTGTTGTAGTGTCCTCCCCCAATTTCTCTTCTATCTCTCTTTCTTCTCTTCCTCTCTCTTTCTTCGCTACCCCCCAATTTTTACACCAGCCATTCGACGTCGCCACCGGCCATTCCCTCTCTCAAGCTCAGTACGGTCATCACCCGCCGTTTGACTGGTAAGCCAGAACTTGGTCAGTGTCGTGACCAATTTTCTCCAGCGCCCCTGGGTTGGGCTCCAAAACCTGGCTGATGCGTAGTCGCCCAATCGCTGAATAACGCCACTACCCAAACCCCAGACAAGTCTGAAGGGTCGCGTGTACATCAAACCCTGGTTATGTTTTTTAGGAGCGTGGCGGCAGTAGACGAGGCCGCCGGCGAACAGGGCTCGGTGGCGGTGTGTTGTTGTTTGTTGTTGGTGGCGGGTAGTCAATTTCCTTTCCAATTTTTCTCAGCTTTCTGATTTGGGCTCTTCAATTTTTCTCTGACCTCTTTTGTTTCGATTATTCATTGCCATTTTTGTGAATTGTTTTTCTCGCTTGTGAAGGTCACTGGTGGAGTTGTTTTGAGGAGCTACTGTGTGGAGAAGGTATTCCTTCTTTCTTTTTGAGTTTAGGGTTTTGATTTGGTGTTTTTGATTGTATTTTTGGGGTTTTAGGGTTTGCAGTGCTCAGCTGGTAAGGAGGGAATCAAAATGGAGGGAGAAGTTACCCCGTGAGTATATTCGAAAGTGTATGGAGCTGCTGTGTGGAGTTGTTTGCTAGATTATATTATATATATGGCATTGGAAATGGGAAATTGGTTACAATTGTTCGCTGAATTGGTTGTTAAATTGTGTTTGCTGAATTAAGTTCCTGAATTGTGTTTGCTGAATTGGTTGCTGCTTGAGTTGTATCAAATCTTATGTTCTATTCATGTGGAAATTGCTTTTAGCAAGTAAGTATTGGTTGATTTAGTTAGTTTCTTTCTACTAGAGCCTATTAAGTTATGTAGTATGAGATGCGAAAGCACATGCATGTGATAGCTGGCTGCAATCTGTTTTACGGTTACATTTTCGAGATTTTGTTGGCCTGTCTGTCATATGTCATCAAATTCAGGTGTTAATAGTTGGGTTTGCCTTTCATGTGTAATCTTCTGCTTAAATCAAGTTGAATACGTTTATTAAAAATCTGATCATCGTTACGCTTTGAAAGTTGAGTTTCAATCCTTATTTAGCTTATGACATGCCTATAATTCTATAGTTTCTTACTTCTCATTGATTAGTAAGCTTTGTTCTTGATGTTAACTACATTGTTTTGTGGTTTGCAGGTTATAATTTGTGACAACTGTCCTGCTATCCTGAGTGGCGATAATTTCCTACTCTCGACCCAAGGAGATGATGGCGGATAGGGAGAGAGCTACCTTACATGTCCCAACAAGGTAACTTTGTTATGTATCTGTGAATCTTGATGGTGTTCTTAGATGTCTGTTAGTCATTGACTAATGCAACATTCTACAATTATTTTTGTTTAAACCAGTAACTAGCCACTTGTGTATATATGGATAGAATTGATTTGCTATTAGTTGGTGCATGAAAGGTCTTATCTTAGCCCGCAATATATTGAATAACAAGATCACGAGATTACGCATGCCTACTCTCGAGTCTTAAAAATCCTCTTTGGCATAGCATAAACAACTAGGAATTTTCTCTTTTCTAAGTAGCAGAAATAAAAACGGTGCTTTGTTATGCAGAAATTTACATCACTTGAAGGTGGATCAAACTTAGTACAAACTGCATGGGGTTTAATGGGTTTAGTATGTGCACAGCAGGTGAGTTTATGATTCAGAAAACTTCAAATTGTGTTGTTAATTAATTTCGTCCATCGTGTAGTCTCACTTCCTTTGAAAATGTGTAATAGGCAGAAAAAGATCCTTCTCCTCTCTACCATGCTGCAGAGAAAATATGCTCTCAATGATATAGAGGGCTGCTATGTACACCCGATTTTCTTCTTTGGACACCCTGAATTATTTTATAACATAAAATTACATTTATATCCTTAGTTGAAATTACATCTAAGTATTTAGTTTCTTTGTACACCCTCTATAAACTTATGGACACCCATTTAAGTTTTTTTTTTAAAAAGGTCATCGTGCATCATAATCTATCTTTTTAAACCCTAAAATCTCATGGAATCTCCTATTTTTGATGAACTACCTCTGTTTCTCTCTGTTATTCTTCCTCTGTTTTTCATATTTATAGCTCCCTAGAATCCGACTCTTCTATTGCCTCGATACTGAAAACACACATCAAAACTGTAAATTTTAATCAAAACCCACCTCAAATTCACCAAAAGCACTACAGCAATAGGCCAACTCTGCTGTGCTTCTCGCTTCGGTGTTTGTAAAAAAAGGGTTCTAATATAGGATAATCAACAACAGATTTGAGTTAATATTTTAGTGGATGAAAAGTTTCTTTGCCCTAAAAAGTCTCCTCTGTTTTCGTGTAAAACCATTGGCTTGTTTCCCTTCAGTCGCAAAGCCTTTGGGATCTCCCAATTTCTTGAAAGCCAGATTCCTCAGTTCCCATACAGATTTTTGTGAGATTGAATTCGTTTTCAATCTCCCCATCCTTTTTTCTTTTCGATATGGGTTCTTTAATTCCTTTCTTTTGGTTACAATAATACGATTGAAAATAGGTAATTCATATAATTACAGTAATTTACACCAATAACCGTTTGCTTGAATATAGATTTGAGTTTTTAGTGAATCCTAGAGATTTGACGAGGCTGGAAGAAATGAGTTAAGCAAATTCTAATTTTGGGTGTCCAAATAAAAGTTTAAAGGTGTTTAAGAAAATTTGTTCGATAAATAAAATGAAGGGTATAAGTAGAAATTTTAATCAAATTTGGGTGTTCAAAGTAGTTTTAAAAAAATAAAATGGGTGTCCAAAGAAACTAGGTATTAAAAGAAGAAAAACGGGTGTACATAGCAACCCTCATGATATATACGTGAGTGGAATTCTTGTGTGTTAGTGCAGTGAGTGAAGTGATGCTGGTAGTTGAATGAAAGGGCTTTAGTAATTGATGCTTAATTGTGAGCTAACTTTGTAAGTGATCATTTGTATAGGTCGGGTTGCATTACTACTGTGTATTTATGTACTTTTGTAACTTATGGGATGCTATATAAATGTCATGTTTCTTTCTCTTCTCTTGGTTTTGAGTATGTATGAAAACTTGAGCAATTATAATTTTTTCTTTTCAAAAAAAAAAGAAAAAAAAAGTGGGACGGCTTGCAATGTGTGCCGTAAATGGTTGTTTTAAGATTTTTTATGGCGCACAAATTGTGCCTCAAAAAAGATTTTTATGGCATGCATATGTGCGCCGTAAATGATCATTAGCTTTTACGGCAGGGCTTTTTACGGCACGCGGCCTGATGCCATAAAAACCTTTTTAAGGCACAATATGCATGCCGTAAAAAGCCATTTCAGGCATAGTGGATAAAATCATATTTACTTGGTGATTGGATGAACGGTTAATTGCTTGAGCTCTTGAACGGGGATTCGTCAGTCTCCAAACGCGCAGTAGTAGAATTTCGTGCTAATAACGTGTTGTAGAAATAATAAAGTGCTAAGCCTTATAGACAGCTATAGATAGAGAATCATTAGTAAGAGAGAATGGAATAATTCAATGGAAGAGAGGTGTGTTTATCCTCCTTCGTTGTGCCTTTATTTATAGTGAAGCAAGCTAGGATTTCCACCAATAGGAATGAGCTTTAGCTAATACAAAGTCCATTAGGTTTCCTACTTCTAGTTTACACAATCATACTGAAACAGGGTTTCCTACTTCTAGTTTACACAATCATACTGAAACAGGGTTTCCTACAACAAATCCAATTATTTCCCCAAATAATACGTGCATTATGCTTGTGGGACAAGTAAGAGATCGCTTGAAATATATGAATGGGTAGATCTCCACCGCTTTTGTTGCATTCCTATATAAAAAGAGGAGGTTTCATCAACAGAACAAGCAGAACGTCAAACGTGTAGGAAAATATCAATCAATGGCGTCGTCGTCTCTCCAAGCAATTCGACAAGCACGAATCACGACACTGTCTTCCCTTTTCAAGGCACGACCTCTGCCGATCCCTCGTCGTAGTCTGTGCACAATTACCTCTATGGAGTCACAAAATATTATGGATCTGGAGAAGTCCATAAGAAACCAAACCAACGTCGGACTAACAATGGCGAAGCAGTTGTTTTTGACTGATCAAGGCAAGTCAGCCAACATGGTGTTTTCACCATTGTCGATCCACGTGGTGCTGAGCGTGGCAGCAGCAGGTACAAAGGGTCCCACACATGACGAGCTGCTCTCTTTCCTCAAGTCCGAGTCCGTCGACCACCTCAACTCCCTTGCCTCGGATATTGTCCCTCGAGTTTTCGCATCATCCGACGACAAAGGAGATCCCTGCAGCTTGGCCTTTGCCAACGGAATTTGGGCCGACAAGTCTCTCACTTTCAAGCCTTGTTTCAAACATGTGGTGGACACTTTTTACAAGGCGGCTCGGAACCAAGTCGATTTCCAGAACAAGGCTGAAGAAGCGAGAATTGAAGTCAATTCGTGGGCTGCAAAGCAAACCAGGGGCTTAATAAAACATGTCCTCCCAAGAAGGTCTGTCCACGAACTTACGAGGCTCGTATTTGCAAATGCATTGTACTTCAAAGGAGTTTGGGATGAGGAATTTATCCAATCGAAAACAAAGATGGACGACTTCTACCACACTCGCGATGAAGGCAGTACTAGTCCATCAGTAGTCAAGGCACCCTTCATGACCAACGACAAGAACCAACGTATAGGTGTCTTTGACGGCTTCAAAGTCTTGAAGCTCCTATACGAACAAGGGGAAGACAATAACAATCGGTGTTTCTCCATGTGCATATTTCTACCCGACAAAAACGATGGGCTGCCAGCTTTGGTTGAGAAAGTCTGTTCTTCTGGGAGTGGCTTCTTAGATCGACATCTTCCCGACATGTGGGTTCCAACTGGGGACTTTAGAATCCCAAAATTTAAGTTTTCACCGGAATTTGAAGCTTCTGAGCTTCTCAAGGATTTAGGACTGGTGTTGCTCTTTGAATTTGATGCTTCCAAAGGAGGTAATTTGACAGAGATGTTCGACTCGCCTCCGGGTCAGGACCTTGCTGTTTCGAGCATATACCATAAAGCCTGCATCGAAGTTAATGAACAAGGAACTGAGGCTGCCGCTGTTAGTGTCATGAATAGGTCATCCATTGGGCTCTGCCGCAATCCTGGTCCTCCTCCTAAGAGGATAGATTTCGTGGCAGATCACCCATTCCTGTTTTTGATCAGAGAGGAATACACTGGAGCGCTACTGTTTGTTGGCCAGGTTGTGAATCCACTTGAAGCCTAATTGTACTTCAAATGCTTAATAATGGTCCTATATCTCAATGTTTTTTTACTTCCATATGTAACATGGATTTTCTTAAGGTCAGCTTGATCTTGGCCCGGCCGCTTGATCCCCTTGACTCTTGTTTTCTTTTTCTAGATCTCTTTTTGCAATGAGGAAATATATATTGCTTACTATTTATCCTACTATAAGTTGGTATTATTACCGTTCACATATATCTATTCTTCAGTCTACCTCAAATGATGAGTTGAGACTTAATTAAACACGCTTGAATGAGTGAAATTAATCCACGCGAAACTAATAGTTTAAAATTACATTGTTGGGGACACAAGTGACCCTATCATGTGTTCATGAATGAATTAGCTTATGTTGGAGAGAAGAATCGAGGTTATGATCATTTAACATGTGTAGAAATTATTAAAACTTGTTACAAATAAACCCAAACTCGAATAGACAAGAATAGGACAAGGTGAATGAATTACAGGACCAATTACTTCTTTTGAACATGACGTACCTGGGCATATCCTAAGGGGCTGATAATACAGAAGCTACCAAAAGAAGTACAGACCATGAGTGTGGAAGCTATGGACTGACTTGACCTAGAAGTTCTGCATTCTGGGATAGCAATAAAACTATATGTTACAGAAGTAAATAATATGTATTATGTACTAAGAGTCTAGGACGGATACCAAATTAATGAAAACATAGGAGATGCATAGTTGTAAACAAGGATATTTATTAATTTTCTTTCTCCCATTTAGTGGATTGGATATTGACCTTAGTCTGGGCCTATTTCCCTCTGATGGTTAGGCCGTAAAGAGTCGACTAGGTTCCCGTTTTCTTTCTTGATGGCTTTGCCGTAGGGAAATGTAACGGGTTTCGGACTAAGTAATATATTCAATTTACTTTTATGGAATGTTTTATTGAATCTAGAGATACCTGGCACTCTTTCCCTCGTATACTGCGAGGTTTTTAGTGAGGCCCCAGGATGTTGTACTTTTGCTGCTTTCCTTGTACTCGCTTTATTTGGTGATTTGTCAAACTCTTTTATTGAATTATCACATTCAAAAAAAAAAACATGGATATACAGAAAAGGCTTCATTAATGCCTCTGATGTATATGATAGTTCTTTCCATGAAAGCAGCAAAACTTGGTATCCGCCAAACAGATTGTAAGAATGAACATCTGAGTGTGTAACATGCATAAATGATATTAAGCATATATATAAACATTTTCTAATTGTTTGGCAGCATCTCTTTTTCCCCACTCTTGTGAATGATCATGATGAAACGCAAGGCCGGCCTGAGATTTTGGGGGCTTAAGACAGACCTCCAAAAGGAGGCTTAGAGGTATTTGATTTTTTTGTTTAAAAATATACTTTGGTGAAGAGGGTTAGATTCGCTTAGGCAACTCTTGTATGTTTTTCAATTCTGCAAATGTAATCCATTGAATTAAGTAAAACGTGAGTGTTGAGAAATATTGAGTAAAGAAGGAAGAAACAAAAAAGATTGGCCATTTGCCCCAAAAAAAGATTGGCAAAGTATAATAGAATAGAAGTTCTAATGAAAAAAAGTACAAAAAAAAAAAAAAACAAAAAAATGTTATAATTTATCCTAGTGGGGGTCCAAGCTGTGAACGCAGGAATTGATGCGCACGGCATAACTGTTTGGTCGTGGTTGATAGACTCAGGAAGGCTGCTCATTCACTATCAATTCTAGAGGATTATTAGGTGAAACAACTGGTGGAAGTATTTATATAGCAGATTGTAAGCCTGCGTGGGGTCCTAGTGACCATTACTTCCGATCGTGACCCGAGATTCCGGTCAAGGTTGTAGTGAGCTTTTGAGAATACAATGGGCCTTTAATTTTTATACAATCTGTCATTTTATCCTAGATAGATGGACAGTGGAGCGAACCATTTAAACGTTCGAGGACATGTTGTGACCTTCGAGAATGCAGTTTTGGGCATAACTGGGACAAATGTCTGCCATTGGTGGAGTTCGCTTATAACAATAGTTATCACTCTAGTATTGGAAGGTCATCTTCTGAGGCCTTATATGGAAAACCATGCGGGACTCCGTTGTGTTGGTCTAAGGTATGAGAAAGACCTTAAGAGGGACCTAACTTAGTTGATAAGACGGCAAAAAAGGGTACAGACCGTGAAGAAGAATGTACAAATTGCTCAGGCTCAAAAGAGAAAGATCGCTAGCCGCCATACAAAGGATCAAGTGTATCAAGTTGGTGACTTTGTAATGCTCAAGTTGTCTCTCTGGGAAGGAGTTGTTCGGTTCCGGAACCGGGAAAGGCTTAGTCCTCAATATATCAGATCTTGTGAGGTTACCACAGGAACTATCTCAGATGCATAATGTGTTTCATATTTCGATGCTTCGAAGACAAATACCTAAACCGTCTCATGTCTTGGGAAGCTCAACCACTTGAGATAGTGATGGATTTGACACGGTTCAAATTTTGGATTAGAAGAACAAAAAACTTTGTAACCGAACTATTATAGTGAAAATTCTCTGGAGCCATAATGTTGAAAAGATCATTTGGGAGATGGAGGAGTACCCATACCTATTCTAAGTACGTATTTTCTTATCCGGTTTGTTTTGAAATTTCGAGGACGAAATTTCTGTAAGGGGGGAAGATTGTTACGACCTGTTCCAGGAATACCTAGAAATTTACCAAAAATGCCCCTGAGCCAACCGGTGACTTTCGAACTACAAGGGATTTTGTGTTCGATATTTTACTCTATATGTAGAGTGCGACGATTCGAATGCGTCGGTGAAAACATAATTGAATTTTGGGTTGTATTGGGGCAGTTACGAATGAAAAAAAACTAGTACTGTTAGGTACTTTCCACGTGGCGGGATGAGATTGGCTACTGGGATTTATATTTTGGGAAGGTTGTGAGCTAGGCTCCCAAAACTCCCAAATAGTGCAGTCCGAGCTCCAAAATGGAAACCCTCACAGCTGATCTTCATTTTCCGGCCACGAATCATGCTACGACCCGTCCCCAGATTTTAGGTGAAATGACGAAACTATCCCTAGGAGTCTAGCGTTGATTTTTTGGACCGTCGAGAATTGCATGGTCAATATTGGACTCTATGCGAAGAGCTCGACGATACGAACGCGTCCGAGAAGACGGAATTCGATTCCGAGCTATATAGAAGAAGTTACGGCAGAAAAACAAATTGATGGTGTTGAGTGGGCCTCCACGTGGCAAGCCCTGAGTGGGCAGCGGATTGGAGACTTTTCTGGAAAGCCCCAACCGCCCAACTGGGTTTTAAAAACCCATAACCGGCCCAAGTTTCCCAAAAGGGAAACCCGACGCCGTCCTCCCAACTCACCATCGATTTTCTCGGAGCGGGAACGGATCGAACCTGCCAGCGTCGCCATCATCTTCAGCTTGACGCTGCGAGTCCAGAGCACCAAAGATCGGAGCTGGAAACCCTGCGGATCACCGGCAACGATACCAACGGAAACCCGGAGATTCTGACGCATTTTCCGACCAAACTCGACCCCGGTGAGTTCTGAAACTGGTAGATTTGGATTCCTCGTTGTCCGTAGATGAATTTTGACATAAGGATCGTTCGATTTGGTTGAGAAATGAAGAAGTTATGCTTTTTGTAGAACTGGCCGGAATAGTTGCCGGAATCTAGAAAATTCTGGCAATAACACGGCGGCGCACGGTGGCACGGAAGAACATGCCGAAATTTAGAAATTTTCCAGATTCTGATGAGTTTTCCGGCGATGGTGGGGCGGCGCCGGCGATGGTTGCGGCGACGTTGGCGGCGTGCCATGCGGGTGCCATGTGTCGGACACGTCAGCACCACGTGTCCGCCAGGTCAGCTGCCACGCGTGTGCCGCGTCAGCGCCACGCCAGCATTGTGTCAGTGCCACGTCAGCACCGGCGTGCTGACGTGGCAGTCGTTGACTGTCGACGACCGGCCAATTTTTCGATTGGGAAACATCGTTCTGGATTCAATGGCGACCTCCGTTTCACAATCCGAGATACTGTTGAACGCCGATTGAGCAAAACATGGGAATTAGGGTTTCGAAGATGGTATTTAGTTACGGACTATCTGACGGTTGATTCGTGGGAACTTTATAGGTATCCTAGCTCCAGTGAGACGCCGCAGTCGTACAGTACGGACATACGAGTTGGACAGCTTGGAATCACTGTGAGTGGATGGGTTTTGTTTTCTTATTGTTGGTTTCTATGCTAGTTCCACATATGATTTATTTATACAGTTTTTGGAGATATTTATCGGTTTTAGTAGCCTACTTATCCTAGTGTACCTAGAATCACACGTACATCTTTAGTACTCAGACTACGGCCGTAGGACACAGCTCTCACATCGTTGCCTGCACCGAAGACCCCACTTGCTAGCTTGTTTTCCAGTGGTGGCGGTCCCTGCGCTATTCCAGGGACTGGGGGTGACAATGTGAAGGAGAGTTCACGGGGTTTATAATTGTAGTTGTACACAGTGGTGCTCTGCGCTTTCCCAGGGCACTAGGTGTGGTATCCTACATGCACTTGACTGGCGCCTACTACAGTATGTTATTGTATTTCCAGTATTTCAGTACAGTTTATTTTTTTACAGTAGAGGGGTTATATTATATGTTTTCATAATTGTTTTTGAGAGATTATTTATTTTTTCCATCCACTCACCCTTTGGTTTTGCGCCCCCTCAGGGATTAGTAGCTAAGTTGACCAGAGACGCGAGGAGAGGCAGTTCGATGGCTCTGCGTCCGTCCTGAGAGCGTAAGGACATTCTCAGTTGAATTTCAGGTTATCTGTAGCTTTTGCTGTTTCTGTTTGGTTGTTATAGATGCTCTAATGCTGTTGTAGTTGCGTTATGTGTTTGTTTGGGCCCAGTTGCGTGTGTTGGTGTTTTTATTTCCTCGGTTTGTCGTTTGTGTGTGTGCGGGTTAGGCTTCGTCACCAGCCAGGTGATGGCCGTACATCCCGGGCCCACTTTTCTGCGACTGGGTGTAACAAATTAGGACATGCAGCACCTACATCAGCATCCTCTCGAGCCCAGGAGTGCGTCCACGAAGTAACGGCCTTAATAACTGCGTGGAACACCCCAGCGAAGTCAAAATAGAAAATCGAGCCTCTGCCACCATATCGCCGTCGAATTTCACATTCTTGACACTGATCGAGCCTGTCACCACTTGCATCATCTCCATCCAGTCATCGTGATCAAGAATAACTAGGTTACAGCCCCAGAAACTCGGCAAATGACACCAACGAGCATTAACAGAATGGAGATCTTTCCAGTGTGATTCTAGACAAAACCTGCCCTACTAAGCCTTGAAACTTATCCAATGAATTCCTTGAGTTCCGTAGATGTGTTCTGACATAAAATTCATGAAAATTGGTTGAGAAATGAAGAAGTTAGAGGTTTTGAGGTTCACCGGTGATGGTGCGGCGACGCCAATGAAGCTCACTGGAATCTGGAAATTTTCCAGATTTTGATGAGTTTTCCGACGACGGCACTGTGGTGCCGCCGCTGGCGATTTCTACTGTTAAATCTAACAGCTCTCCATTAGATTTAACAATATTTTGTTAAATCTTAACGTCGCCGTTAGTCAACGGTCGACTTACGTTAGTCAACTATTGATTAACATGGTCAACCATTGACCAACCGGTCAACAATGGTCAACAACATTGACAAACCACTTTTTCGAAGCGTTTCGGTGTTTTGGACTCGATTATGGACTATGTTTCGACATTTAAGACATGTATAATCGCCTATGAGCAAATTAAGGGAGTTTGGTTTTATGTATAAATGAATAGTTTACATTTATTAACCGATAACTGTTGGGACTTCTAGGTGAGCAAATCCCTCTAAATCAATGCCATTGAGCAGTGCAGATGAGGATGACGGGTTTGATTTAAACTGTTGTATGAGCAAATCCCTTTATATATAATTCGAATTACCTCGGTCTGGTGATGGCCGCACCCTCGAGACCCACTTTTGGTGGCGGGGTGTGTCATCAAACATCGCATATATGGCATCCTTGTGCATCAATCGAATTACACCCAGAAGGTGTCGTTCGTTCGCTAGATGCAAAATGAGACCCTTTCCGTCCTAAGTAGGATGATGAAGAGGTATTGAAGCCTGAAGTCCCCTACCTAAATGTAATAGGTGCATTATTATACTTGGCTCAATGCACTAGGCTGGATATCTCATTTGCTGTGAACTTGCTAGCTAGGTATAGTCATGAACCTACACACCGTCATTGGAAGGGTATCAAGCATATCTTATGTTACCCTGAGGGTACAGTGGACATGGGTCTATTCTACCCCTATCTGTCTCAAGAAGGATCACCCCTCTTTGATCCTCATAATGATGGACGCCTTGTTAGTTATGCCAATGTTGGTTACCTTTCGGACCCACATAGGGCGTTCTCAATCTGGTTATGTTGTTACCATTGGGAACACAAGTACTCTCGAGGTCTACAAAACAAACTCTGGTTGCCACTTCTTCAAACCACGCCAAGCTCATCCCATTACATGAGGCTACAAGTGAGTGTATTTGGCTATGATCAGTTATCAAGCACATTTGGCATACTAGTGGTTTGTCTTCCGTTTGTGAAGTCCTGACCACTTTGTATGAAGACAATGTTGTGTATATTGATCAACTGAAGAAGGATTTTATCAAGAAATGATAATACTAAGCATTATGCTCTTAAGTTCTTCTTTTCGCATCAACAACAAAAGCATCAGAAAATCGAAATCAAGCAAATTCATTCTCAAGACAACGTCGCGGATCTCTTCAACAAATCCATACCAAAGTGTACCTTTCAGAAGTTTGTTACAGGTATTGGTTATGCAAATTTTTTGATTTACCATGATTGTACTCTTCAAGGGGAGCATTGTCTAATTCAGGGGGAGTATCCTGAAGTATACTCACTTGACCTTAGTGTACTCTTTAACCCCTTAGCATAGGACAAATTTTTTCCACTGAGTTTTGTTGACTAGCAAGGTTTTTAACGAGGCACCCGCATTGGATTGGTCATACCTCTGTAAGCTTTAAGTATCAACAAATGCTTGCTCACTTTTTTCCCTTCGCCTTTGGGTTTTTCCCATTGGGTTTTCCTTTGGCAAGGTTTTAGTGTTAGCATTCTTCCCATGAATTCCCCATTGACTCACGTTCCTCTGAGTGCCTACCGTGACGTCTTCATCAACCGCCTTTGCTATTTATCCGAAGACTTGACTAGCTTACTTCTTAAGTTGTCCACACTCAAGGGAGAGTGTTGCAATTACCTGATTTGGGTATGATTGTATAAACTAGAAGTAGGAAACTTATATGGATTCTATGTATTAGCTATTAGGATTGGTAGAAACCCTAGTTTGGTTCACTATAAATAAAGGCACTATAAAGGAGGATAAAACACTTCTTTTCCTTGAGTTATTTTCTAATTCTCTCTTATTATCAATTCTCTATTTCCTAAGCCAATTACTCTATTATTTCTACAAAAATTACGACTTTTTTTTGCAAAGGGTCAACTAACTGATCTTTGACTATGTGTGCAATTTCACACAAAAAAACAGAAGCATATATACAACTCAAAACCCAATAATGTTGTCCTCAACCACTAGGACTAAACAATTCTCCCAAATTTAGTTAGAATAAATCAATTACAACTTTTTTGCAAAGGGCCAACTAATTGATCTTTGACTATGTGTACAATTTCACATAAAAGAACATAAGCATATATATAACTCAAAACCCAATAATGTTGTCCTAACCACCAGGACTAAACAATTCTCTCAAATTTCTCATGGAATTTCAAAGTTTCAGAGCTGTCCATGTTTTCTACCGAAATACCAATAGAAACATAGCTGCTCACCAAAACACACAAAACATAAAGTAATAGTACTAATAGGTGGCGAAGTTTCAATCACAAGGATCATATATATATATAGGGAGAGGATCAAGGGACACACCTTTTTCACAAACACCATTTCTTAGCCGTTGGATCGGCAACTTTTTGTGGGACCCATTGATAATGGGTCCGATCCAACTACCAAGAAAGGATGTTTTGAAAAGGGTGTGTCCCTTGAACCGACCCATATATATATATATATATATATATATATATATATATATATATAGGTCCGGTTCCCATGACACACTATTTTGACACACCATGTGAAATATCCCTTCTTGTCCGTTGGATCGGATCCATATTACAAAATCAATGGACAAGAAGGGATGTTTCACATGGTGTGTCAAGATAGTGTGTCCCATGATCCTCTCCCTATATATATATATATATATATATATATATATATATAGTTATAGTGGCATACTAAGGATTATTTTTTATTTTTCTAAAATAAAGTAAAATAGAGGAATGAATCCAAACTATGTCAAACTCCGACTACTTGTAGAATCCCACTATACCTCTAAGTAAAAATTAAAAAATTATAATTATAATTGGATTATGCTTGTGGGACAAGTAAGCTAGATCTCTCGAAATATATGTATGGGTAAATCTCCACCGCTTTTCTTGCATTCCTCCATAAAAAAGAGGGCTAGTCAATGGATCAAGCAGAAAGTCAATATCAAGCAATGGCGTCGTCGACTCTCCGAGCAGTTCGACACGCACAAATCACGACGCTGTCTTCGTTTTTCAAGGCCCGGCCTCTCCCGACCCCCCTCCTCGACCCAAAACCACAACCCCCCCGGAGAAAGGAAAAAAAATATGAACCGAAAAAAGAACAAAAAAAAAAACAGACACAGGAGAAACAAAGGGGAGGGAAAGGCGTCTAAGGAAAAAAAAAAAGAAACAACACACACCGCGTTCTCCCCCCACCTACCCACGCCGACGCACGGGGGGACGGGAGAGAAGGAAAAACGACCTCCCCCCCCCCACCCCCCCCCCCCCGCCCCCCCCCCCCCCCCCCCCCCCGCCCCCCCCCTCACAGTTTCCCCCCACCCTCACTAGTAGAAATATGGGCTATAGTAACCCCCTTGTAACCACTTTTATTGGTGACTACTTCCCCCTTTAGTAACCAATATTGGTTACTAACACCCTTTAGTAACCATGTAGTAACCAATAAGGTGTTGGTAACCTAGAGAGGGGTTACTAAAGGTCTTTGTCACCAATAATTTTCACATTGGTTACTAATTTTGTTGACCATCCAAAGAGTCTTGAGAAAATATAATATTATTCATTTTTGGAAAAAAAGAAATACAATATTATTCATTACATTTTATATACAAATTAAAATCCTCATTTTGAATTTCTAATTTAATATTATTATATAAAATTCATCATTGGATGATTAAACTCATGGACCAAATTTTGAAATAGCCATCAATTCAATATATTGTGGGTATACACTGCATCATATGTGCAGATCAAAGATGATAAAAGACCTAATCTAACTATATCGTTCATTCTAATTCTTCCTATGCTTGTTCTTGATATGCTTTTCTTGTTCTTCTCCTCCCTTTTTTGCTCACCATGAGGCCTGCCAAACAGAACTTAAACTTTAAAAAGACAGAACCAAGGGGGCAAATATCCAAAGCAATTGTAAACACAAAAACAAAGCAGTTTAACCTGCACAGTGTACTTGAGAGAAATTGAAATAGCCATACCACTTTGAATAAGTGATTTCTGCTTCAATCTTGTCCACCTAATATCAATGCTAAAAGAAAACTTAGGTGGATTATCCAAATGAACAAATGCAGAAAAGAGAAAGAGTGCACTATCTTTCACTTACCTCTGATTCAAATGTAATAGCATCGCCTTGTTCAGTACAACGAGTCATGTTCTGTGTGTTATCAAGGTAGTCCAAGGTCTCCAATCCTTCTACACGAACTTCACTGAACACAAGTACTAACAAAATTTAAATACAATCCATATAGTTTGCTAACATGAAAATTTGTGTGGAATTGCGAACAAGCATAATAAAATTTAATTCCATTGCTGGAATACTAATCATTAATGGATGGGGCAGAGACACAGACTTTCCCTTTCTTTCTACTGTCATATTCCATTGCTAACAACTGCTCTTTTCGAGAAATCGAGACCAATCACCTGCCAATGCACCAATTACATTCTCAACAACATCAGCTAAGATTCAAATAAACTTTAGACTTTGCTAACATTAAACTGAATCACAAACAACAAAGAACAAACCTTGCCATTGGACCCAACTTTCTCAGACAAGAGAAACGCCAAATCCCCACTTCCACAGCACAAATCCAACACATTATCATAAACCACAGTACAAACACTTAACAAAGCCTCTATTGCTTACAATAACCCCAATAGCTCTGCATATACAATGGAACCCAGAACTCAACGGCATACAATCATAAATTCATGAAACCCATAACTCAAATTACAGCCATACCTGAAATCACTGCCTCGCAAGAAGAATCTGCTACAAAACAAACCCATTATAATTCAAACAGTGATAATCAAAACTATGAAACATTGAACCTGCAAAAGAACAATAGAGACAGAGGTTTCTATCCGGCCAGCAGGGGCCTCCAAATCGTTGCCGGTCATAATCTTTGCCAGAATCCAACACAAATCAAATCCAATTAACCAACACAAACACAATTCCAACACAAACCCAACACAAATCCAATCGAAATTAACCAACACAGACACAAATCCAAACAAATCCAAACAATACTACACTAATCGGGCGATGAGGATCTGCGGTCGTTGAGGGAGGCGATGCAGATCGACGGGATCTGGAAGCTCGACGGGATCTTTGTCTCGGAGCTCGACGGAATCTCGAAGTCGCTGAGCACCCGGAGCTCGACGCGTAGGAGAAGCGGATATCGGAGCTCGACGTCTCAGAGCTCGAGACGTCGTCGTCGTTGAGGGGGCGTCGCGGATATTGAGGGAGAGGGAGGCGGAAGACAAGGGTTTTTGGGAAGGGTTGGCGGCGACGACGGGCTTTGGGAACGGTCGGGGAACTGAGGGAGAGCTCGGGAGTGGGTTTGAGTTTCAAAATAAAGCGCTGAACTGAAGAAAGAGAGAGCAAGTTATGTTTTTGGCGAAGTAACAGAAGAGAAAAAATGAAAAAAATTGAATAAAAGAAATAAAAATACATTAACCAATAATATAAAAGTCCATTAGTTACCATTGTCATTATTAGTTACAAAGTTTCTACAAAAATCAAGCTTAACCAATAATATAAAAGTCCATTAGTTACCATTGTCATTATTAGTTACAAAGTTTCTACAAAAATCAAGCTTGAGAGTTTGACTCTTCCTTTTAGTCACCGTTCTTTTAATAGTTACTAAAAAAATGTTACTAAAGCTCTCTTTTTTACTAGTGAGTTTTCGCATCATCCGACGACAAATGAGATCCCTGCAGCTTGGCCTTTGCCAACGGAATTTGGGCCGACAAGTCTCTCACTTCCAACCCTCGTTTCAAACATGTGGGGGACACTTTTTACAAGGCAGCTCGGAACAAAGAGAATTCCAAAAAAAGGGTGAAGAAGGAGAAAAAAAAAAAAAATAGGGGGGGAAAAAAAAAAAAAAGGGGGAAAAAAAAAAATTCTCTTTTCTCGGTCCCGCCCGACGAATAAAGGAGGAGTGTATAAACAAAAAACTAGAACTAAAAGAGGGAGGGGGGGGGGGGAAAAACCCACACAAACCAAAACAAAGTTGGACGACTTCTACCGTACTCTTGATGACGGCAGTACTCTTGGGAGGAGGAATTCTTCTTTAACTTCCATATGTAATATGGATTTTTATAAGGTCAGCTTGATCTTGGTCCGGCAGCTTGATAGCTCTTACTTTTGTGTTCTTTTTCTAGATCTCTTTCTGCAATGAGGAATATCTATTGTTTACTATTCATCCTACTATACAGTTGATGTTATTAGTTTTCACATATCTATTCTTCAGTCTGCCTCAAGAGATGAGTTTAGACTTGAATGAGTGAAATTAATCCACGCTGAAAGTCTAAAATTACACTGATGCGGACGCAACTGACCCTATCTTGGGTTCATGATTGAATTAGCTTATGTTGGGGACAAGAATCGATATTATGATCATTTAAATGTGTAGAAATTATTAAAAACTTGTTACAAATATGCCCAAACTCAAATAGACAAGAATAGGACAAGGACGTCGTTACTCCTTCTATGCATTAAAAGCTGCAATACGTACTACGTAATGCCGCAAAAAAACCCAACCACCGTGACTGTGAATGAATTACAAGACCAATTACTTCTATTGAACATGACGTACCTGGGCATATCCTAGGGGGCTGATAATACAGAAGCTACCAAAGGAAGTACAGACCATGAGTGTGGAAGCTATGGACTGACTTGACCTAGAAGTTCTGCATTCTGGGATAGCAATAAAATAAAACTATATGTTACAGAAGTATATAATATGCAATATGTACTAAGAGTCTAGGACAGATACCAAATTAATGAAAACATAGGTGTTCATACCATACCCAAACCGTCCACATGTCACTCCCACAAGGCACCACATAGGCCACTTGCATGGAGACCAATCCGACCGTCCACCTGGCAAGCATCCAACGGACAAGGGAGGCTTGGAGCATCCTCACCTCTATATAAGGAGACCACTCTCCTCATTCAAAGGGACTGCCTGGGCTGATCTCATCTCACCCTCTCCTCACTTAAGAGAACTCTCTCTCACCCATCCAGGTATACACCCTCGCCGCCTAAACACTAGACCCCCATCCGCATTACGCTGACTTAAGCATCGGAGGGTCTTAGGCCGGCACCCCACCGGTGCCTTCGATACTTATCCTTCATGTGCAGGTATCCTGAGGGTGGCGCCCGGACATGGCCGAACACACTCTTCCCGGACCACAGCCGGACATCCACACTTGGAGCTAGCCTCCTAGCTCCCCGACACCGCAAGATCGACCGAATTCACCCCCTTCACATTGACCGTTGACCTGAACCATTTTCAGACATCAACACAATTATTTTTTTTTTATTATACCAAGTATTCTTTTTGTCCTTGTATGTGAATATTTAAAAATGTGTCCTTACATAGAATTAGAGTATTCTTTTTGTCCTTAGGGGTCATTGTCCCTTCTTTCAAATTATAAGGTCATGCATTTATAAACAGAAGTCTTTTATGTTTCTGATAACTGCACAAAGGTCGGACATATTTACAATGCATGCAATCAGTGGCGGAGGCAGCTGAGGACCAGGAGGGGCACGTGACCCAGCTGACATTTTTGAAACCTTTAAGTGGAGTAGTCTTTTAGTGTTTGTTTTGCAAATTATAAAGGGATGAGACCCCTCTGAAATTTAATTTTATACGTAACCCACACCACTACACAGCACAATCCGTACCTTTTCTGCTTTCCTTCCTGACATCTTCTTTCTTCTTCCCTCTTAACGTCTTCCATTCACCTTTTTTTGCATTTACTTTCCTTTCTTCTTCTTTTGTCTTATTTCCCTCTGTTTTCTTTCCGTTGACCTTTTCTATTTTTGTTTTCTTGTCTTCTTCTCTCTTTCTTCTTCCCCCTGTTTTTTTTCCATCCGTCAGTGTATATTGCCCATATTTTTGGGATTTTATGAGATCAAATCATTCAACTAAGTTTCTTACCATTTCTTAATTGTGAATTTTTTGTGTAGAGTTGTAAACTGGTATCTATGGTATGAATTGTAATTTTCTTAATTAGTCACATTGATGCTAAATAACTTAATAGTTCATTTGTTAGTTGTGATCATTTTTGAAATAGATCTTCATTCATTCATTGGTACAATTTACTTGAATTGAATAAAGCTATGGAGAAGTATTTTAAGAGAAAATCCCCAGACCATTTGTCAGCCCCAATAAGAGATGCATCAACTGATGCTTCTTCTTCAAAACATCAATATGTTGAAATCAACATAGCAGAGCTTCCAACAAATCCTGGGTTAAGTATTCGGATTTCTAATTATTGTCACAATGTTTAAGAACAAGTGCGCAGAGCTTATTTGCAAAGAGGTCCTTGTCAACCCAACCCAAATATCATGAGTTTCTGAAGACACTCACAGGTATAAAAAATAGACAGTTTAATTCTGCTTGGTTTGATGAATTTCCTAGTTGATTGGAGTATAACATGGAAAAGGATGCTGCATATTATCTTTTTTTCCCTTCGTCTTGTTATATTAGAAGTGCCCCCGCTGGACAGATTTCCTGCCTCCGCCACTGCATGCAATGAATCTGAATGTGTGAAGCAAAAGATTTCGTTCCATGGGTATCTTTTGGAACAAATCACATGATAGAGCAACTCTTTAAAAAGAACAATTAATTAAAAATTTCAAAGTAATAAATTGTTTAAGTATCCCCATCTTCTTTTTTCCGCATAAAAAACAGCTAAGACAACTCATTCAACTAAATCTTAAAAGTAAAGAAAAGTTGTGCTAATATCTATTTTATCCCTTTGCAGCCATTTAATATATCAAGTTATAATAGTGAAATACATGAAAATAAGAAGAGTGGAATAGCTTACTTTTTTTTTTTTTTTTTGCTAGAAGAAAGATTTTATTGGAATTCAAAGTCGGACGGAAAGCTGAAAGTAATGATTTTGTGTGTTTTTGGATTGTACTTGGGGTTTCTGTTTTTTTTTCCCTGGTGTTATTTGCTAATTACGATGTTAATTGGGATTGATATTCACATTGTTTAGGTTAATACAACAAGTTTCTCTTTTCGAAACCTAACCGAAAAGTAACCGAAACCTTCAAGAGATTACCGAACCGAAATTCGGTATAAAGAAACGATCTTGCTTGACTTCACCACCAGTTAAAGTTGATCGAGATTTTGGGAATGGCTTCGTCTGGAGGATCTCAATCTCAAAGCGACGGCAGCTTCTCTCGCACCTTCCAGTACTTACTTGGTCAGTCTCTCTCTCTCTCTCTCTCTCTCTCAACACTGAAAAACGACGACGAAGATGATGTAAATTTGGTGTTTTAATTTTTCTGCATCTTTAGCTACGCAATTTTTATCGAGGGGGATTCCATTTGTGTTCAATGCGTGGATCGTCAGGCACCTCTCGGTTGAGGACTTTGCGGTAACAATCTTCTCCATTATTTACTGCATTTTCGAAGTTACTGCCATTTTTTCCTCTTAGAGTTTTGGTTATTTTGCATGTTTCGGTGTGTTTTCTTGTTCTGTTTGGGATTGTGCTGAAACCCAATTGATCAATTTGCAAGCTTTACTTTGTTGTTTATTTGAAAGTTGAATTGGGTTGCTGCATTTTGAGAGCTTTTGTAAAGTTGGTATTTCGATATAACTCACTTGGTAAAGTTGCAAGCTTTAGTTCATTGATCGAAAATTGAATTGGATTATGGACCAATATCATGCTGCATCAGCAAAACTTCATTACTCCAGTACAATTTAGTAACCCCGAGAAATTCGAGTGATTTCTTTGTGAGTTGTATTTCTTGTTTCTGTTCTGGTGCAGCTATATGGAGTGCAGTTTCCTCTTTTTGTCACCTGCGTTTTGTTTCTCAGCCGGGAGGGAGTTCGGCGAGCGTGCCTGCGGGCAGACATGAATTGGTGCGTCTTCATTTTAGGAGCAATTAGTTTAGTTTGTAACATCTGAGGATCTGTAATTCTGATGTAGTATGCTACAGTGATAGTACTTCAGCAGAAGAAAACATAGCAGGGATAATGAAATTTGCCTGGTTGATTCCTCCATGTGGAACTCTTCTTACTGTTGCAGCATGCGGCGGTGTATTCTGGAACAAAGGCTTAAGCCTTTCTGATCCATACGGGCAAGCTATCTTGATTAATGGTAGATGGCAGCATCTTCTTTTCATTTTTTAAAATCATGTCTTGTTCATGTTGTTTCTCTTATTCATAAAGTGTTTGTTACTATGACATTTTTGGTTTTCGAGTCCAGTTGTGATTTGTGAATCGTCAGCATTGTTTCCGTACTTTTGAGCTAGAGTCTTCTCATGGTTGGAAATCATGGACTATTTCACCTTACTTATTTGGATTCTTTATTTCATATTTCATATTGCAGGCTGTGCGTGTATTTTTGAACTATTGGCAGAGCCATTGTATATCCTTTCTCAGAACTTACTTCTGCTTAAATTAAGGCTGGTAGTTGAAACAGTTGCTACTCTTTTCCGCTGCATAACGATGTTCATTCTCATTGTCAAGCAAACTGGCATGGTAAGAGCTTTTATCAAGGCATTCTGGTAATGTAGATTTTTTAACATGAGGCAGTTTGTAAGAATCTTATTTGATTCTCTTTTGGAATGTGCACTTCATATGATATTGTCAATGGTCTTTAACCTGTAGTCCTATCTTTACATAAACCAGTTTATTGAATAGCAGGCTTTATGCGGCTGGTGTGAAACTGGTATTATTGACCAAAAAAACTTCATATTTTCTGCCTGCAATGCCTGAATTGCTTCACTAAGCTATAATCTTTAACTTTAGAAAATTACCGAATGGCCAATGATGGAATGGGAGTAGTGTATTTCCTCCAGTAAGAGATTTATATTAATGAATTAAAACACCTCTCCATTTGTATATGTAGGTCTTTAGAAGAAGTCACTGAACCTGAATGCTAGTCACTTTGAGTTGGTAGTGACCTCTATGAAAAAGGATTAAAATTTCTGATTGCATGATTGATTGGTTTCAGGATAAAGCAATAGTATTTTCATTGTCACAAACTGCATATGGAGCGTGCTTGTTCCTGGGCTATTGGGTCTACTTTCTTCTTTTTGGTGCATGCAAAAGTTCTGCTCTTCTCCCCTTTAGGTTATTTTTCTTTTTACCTTCTAGTTTTATTTTTATTTTTTGTAAGATGAGGAATACGGTGGAATAATGAATATAATTCAGTATTACATGAAAATACATATTGTCGAGTGGATTTCATATGAAGATAAGTATGTGACTCATAATATTGCTAGCTGGTGGTGTCTCTCGTAGCCAACTATGGGGGCATGACACTATTTACTCTCTTTGACAGCATACGTGACTTCTTTTTACTTTGGCAACAGGCTTTGCATAGTTTTCGTGGTAACCAGTCAATAGTTTACAATTAAATTCTAGACTATTCAATGTGTGGATCTCTGAAGTTGAGTGATTCAATGTGTGGATTTCTGTAGTTGAGTGAAACGTTGTGATTATTATTACAACTTGTATATTCTTCACTCATCAGGAATATATTTTTTCCTAAGCAAAAGGATATATTGATAATGAATATTGTTTGATTTAATCTTATGTTCCTCACCTATGTGCTTTATCTGCTGGACGGTCCTTATCTGATAGCTTAATACCTTTACAGACCAAAGAGTAAGAAGGGTTCTGATGGGGAACTATCAGACATGTGTAAGCTGTTTACTCTTCAATCCTTCATGAAATTGATTCTTCAAGAAGGACAAAGTCTTGTCCTTTTATGGTGGGCAACATATTATAATCAAGCCGTATATGGACTCGTGGACAAATTGGGTAATTATTGGTCGAGAAGCTTTTTTCACTTTCTCATTACAATTTTGTTTTCAGACTTTTTTTAACAGAGAAATGTGCCTGTTTAATCTATTTTTATCAATTCTATCATATGCCAGGGAGCCTAGTCGTCAGGCTGGTTTTCCTTCCTTTCGAAGAAAGTTCCTATGCCACATTTGCAAGGTCTGCATCAGGTTTAATTTTCTCTTTCGTTTCCTTGATGGTTATTTTGATTAGGGAGGCCTGTGTGCTGTCTTGATTTTGAGTTAATTTCTTCAAGTTTTAATTTTTCTTCTAATTTTTTTAATTGGCAGGAAAAGACTCAGATAGAGACAGGAGGTTGGGGAGTAGCCTTACAGAGGCCCTTAAATTGGTTTTGTTAATAGGTGAGTGTGAGCTTCCGCATTGTTTTTTGTCTCTGTTATACAGAAATCAAATTTTGATTAATGTATGTATACTATCACAAATCTAGATATAAGGGGTATCCTAGTTGCTCTAGTGTAATAGAATCTCAGTCCGTTATATCTTCTGTAATGAACAAAATTATACAAACTTAATTGTGGCACGCAGATCGTAGCTTGTAATGGACGAGATCAAGTTAGTGATAACACTTTAGTCGGCCTATTTATTGCTTTATGAGAAGATTAGAGGGTCCCCTCTGGTTGGGTGCTATGGGGCTTTGAGTTGATTTCTCTGTGACTCTGCAATAGTGCTGGCAATCACATATTTAACTTTGGAGAGTTTCTTATGTTGACACAATAGTTTCAAATAGTACAAGATCACAAAAGAAACGATAACATTATCTTGAGTACTTGTTGGGATTTGTTCTTTTCTTGTTTCTTGGTTTCACACTGCTTAAATTTTCTGCAGGCCTTGTTTTTATGGCGTTTGGCCCAAGTTATGCTTATTCCCTCATCAGATTGTTGTATGGTCGGAAATGGAGTGATGGGGAAGCATCAACAGCCCTTCGATATTATTGCATTTATATTATTGTTCTGGCAATGAATGGTAAGTGAGGTTATCCTTCTATTTGTTAATACTCACAGATGTATCAGGATGGTCTCTTGATTCATTCTTTTTGTTCTTTTTCTTCTTACTCGATTTTTTGAATTCTTTATTTGATCACTAATTCTGTGCTTAAAAGATGTGGAACTGAGATTGACCTTTGATTTTACACCAGGAACTTCTGAAGCATTTTTACATGCAGTTGCAAAAGAGAAGCAACTCGTACAGTCCAATCTTTCATCGTTTCTGTTCGCAGTCATACATGTAGTACTGAATATCCTGCTCATCAACTCAGCTGGTGCAGTTGGCTTAATTTTGGCGAATTCATTAAGTATCCTTTTTCTAAGCTTAGGCGTCATCTTAAGATTCATTTGGTAACATTTTTTTCATTCTAGTATTTGCTTTCTTGACATGATTTAGATATGATTTTGAGAATAATGTGCTCTGGGATATTCATCAAGCATTATTTCCAGGTATGGTTTTATTTGTTTATCATGCGTGTTTCCTCAGTGATTATATATCCTTGTAGGCTTGTGTTTTACTAACCCTTGTTTTCTCTCTTCACAGGATTCTTCCTCGTTTTCTTTTTACAGATGCTTACCTTCTGGATGGAAGGTCCTATTGTTTTCAGGAATTACGACTATCATTTCTGAGAGACTATTTCTGGACAGGGAGAATTTCTGGCGGACATTTGTTGTTCATTTGTCCATTGGGGTTGCTTGCTTCTGCATGTCAGCGTTTGTCATGTATGTTCTTGTGTCCTTAGAGGTCATTATTGTCATGCTATTCATACAAAGCTGCACTTGAATCAATCACCATTAATATTCTCTTTTCCTCAACAGATATCGCCGTGAGAGATCCTTCATCAACAAAATTATCCGCTTCCGCGATCACTCAGACTAGAAGAACTTCTAATCCTAATAAAAGATGGATGTAAAGTATATGTTATCTGATCCACAACTTTCTTACATGCTAACTGGGAATGAGAATTACCGATCAATCAATTATTATGCAGCAAAAACAGCAGGTTGGGGGAGTTGCAGTCATGTATTAGACAAACTGTAAGGAATTAGGAACCCCTCTGATTTCTAGGATTTGTTTTGAGTTCGAATTAGTGAAGAATACAGGTGCTAGATTAGTAGAAAAGTGCAGTAGGGAGCCCTTTTAGTGGAAATATTTCATATCATCCCATATGTTGAAATTCGAAGGCAAGGATAGTGATCATGTAAACTCTCTTCTCCAATATCAATATTTTTATTCTATGGGATTTCATATGTTGCCAATGCATGTTTCAGACCTTCAAATCTTTCCATTTGATGACTTTCTCTCATCAACTTTCGGCAGAGTTTCGATATTAATTATTAATTAATTAATAAAAGTAAATTGCATATTCAGAGGAAAGATCGTCAGTATGGACATTATTAGTCGACCAAAAACATACCCTACTTCTAAACTTTATAGTTGGGTTACTTTCTTTCACTAGAAGATACATTTTTAGTCAACAAAATCGGTGGCATATGTTATACAGAAGCTCCAATATAAATGTTGTCCAAGAAATTGAGGACCAAGTATAAATTGTTTTTTTTTTCTTCAAGAAGGGGACCAAATATATATGTTGAAATGTCAATGAAATGTAGGTCTAAAATAGATACACGTAGCCATCACAAGGATTACGAATTTCATGGCTGAGACAAGAGTACAATGATGGCCAACCTCTCCTAAGTTTTGATAGAACCAATAAATTTTTTATCTCAAGAATCAAGGGTAAAAGCTCTAAATCAACCATACATACAAAGTTTCTCGTATCAGAAATTGTTCAATAATATAACATGTTATGTTATTGGGATATTAATTATTCATTTTAAGTACTCGATTGAATAGATAATTTATAGTATTACATTACTTAATTTTTAGAAAAACTGTTGGTCTGAATAATCCGACAATAACAAAGTCTAATATAATGAACCGATTTGGCAAATGACAGTAATACACAGCACAGTAGTGGTTGGTTAGAATAGAATGCCAAAAGTTTACTTCCAAAACAAAAGAGAAAAACACAAAAAGTTACTGTGTAGTGGTTGGTATAGTAGCAGTGGTGAAGGTGAAAAGTAAAATAAAATGAGTGTAAAAAACTACAAAAAACCCAAGATATAAATGAAACTCCACCGACGCTTGGACCTGGATTGAGAGACTCTGTAGACACACGGAAGAGATCGTCTGGTCGGGAATCGCGATCGTCCCACCAGCCGACCACCGCGCCGGAGTAATAAGACGACGACGACGACGATCGGACGGTTGAGCCGCTTCAGAGATGATGTCATCATCGGGCGGCGGAAGGTACCTGGGATACTCGCCGTCGCCGTCGGCACCTCACTCGCCTCACCTCTCCGGCCTCCGCTCCGCCTCCTCCTCCGCCGCCTTCGTCGTCGCCGAGCAGGAAAAGTACGTCGTCGAGATCTAATCTCTGATTATTTTGATTATTTTCGGTCAATAGTGGTTGAGTTTACTGATTGAGTTCTAGCTGAAGTAAAAGTTTGATCTTTTGGAGTGAATTTTTTTTTACCTCCAGGTATCTATCTGAGTTACTCGGTGAGCGACAAAAGCTCGTTCCTTTTTTACCTGTGCTGCCGCATTGCTGCAGGTTGATTAACCAAGGTCAGTTGTTTTTTTGTACACTTTGAGTTCAGTCTGTTATTGTTTAGTACAAATGGAATGTTATCATATTATCTGAAGAATCAATCCGCTGATGTTCGAAAAACTCTGAAATGTAAGTGTTGAACCGATTCGATTCGAATAGCTTCACTCATTGTATAAATATTGGGGACACACCCTGCTTATCCAAGTTTCTAACTTGATTAACAGATTAAGCTAATGGAACAGTTTACGAGGCACTGGAAGTGGTGACACATAGTACAATTAGATATACGCAATCCACTTGATGAACTCGTATTATAGTTTAACTTGGTAATATGCACTAATGTCTTAGAGACGCTAATTGTGCTGCTAACTGTGAAACTTAGTTTGTGCACTTAACTCCTAAGGGTAGGATCTAGATTACAAGGATAATTTAACCACTAACCATCTCCTGATATCATTTGCTCGAGCTCACATTGTATTGCATGACTCTATGTCTTGACAAATCCAATGAAGGATCTCTAGAGAGCATCACTTGGTTGATTGGTCTGGAATGCCAGTTCTACTTTAGAAGTTTTAAATGTTGGAAATTGTTGAGGAGGTGCGCATATCAGAGCATTATAGTTTGCAAATAGAGCAAAGAACAATAGGACTACAGTGCATTTAGGAATTACTTCAATAAAAGAGGAACTCTTCTTATTGTATCGCATTGGGCGCATATTAGTTTTCCACTGAGGTAGTTGTTAGGTTGCCTTGTTTAATCTGACTTGGAGTTCTGCATGTTGTTATTGGTTTCTCCTGTAGACCTTGCTTTCCGTATTTCTTAATAAGTGGAGGTTTTCCCAAAATCATGTTTGAGGAAGGACTTATTTTGTGACCAAAAGAAATCATTGTTTTATCAGTGGTAAAGATGCTTAAATAGCAGGTATTGGGTGTTTTTAAAGTAACTAGAGGATAACTATCTCATAAAACTGGCCATCATATAGAAAGTGATACTTCCAAGGTCACTTGGCCTTTGGGTATTTTTGGTGGGGCCTTCCTTTTCAGATACCTAACGACTAAGAGACTGTCCATACCAACCAAAGATGTGAACCTAACCTTTATAAGGTATATATTTTCAACTGTACAAGTTCAATATATGCTATTCAGGTATCAAGTTTCTAGCTGAAGACATAGCTTGATCCAAAAGTTTTTGTTTTGTTTTAAGGGAGTGCTTCTTTCTGGGTTTTTTTTGCATCCTTCTATCCAGAGGAATCCAAGTTGCTTGTCATTGAAGTAGAAGGGAAATACTTACATTGTTTTCTCTGGTTTAGTCCTTTGATGTTATCATCTCAAGCAAGTGATGTTTGCTGGATGTGTATTCTTTTCTAGGCTTTCCCCAACAACTTGGATTCTCGATTTCTCATGTATAACTTACCACCCCCTTCTCTGGTTTGTGATTGATTTAGTAAGTTGTGAAGATGAGTGATGGCCATAATTATCATTACAGATATTTTTCTTGATTAACTTTAATTTCTCTGATGATGCACTCTTTTAAAGTTGAATTTATTACTTGGGGGAAACATTGATTTTAACTGACTCAGGAAAAAATCCGTGTTGTCTCTCCATTTTGTGGTGACTCTGCTAACCTTATAACAAATGCTAACTGGTACATCTTATTCTTGAAAATTGACATTTTTGGAGCAGAAATATTGCGTGTAACTACACTGTTGGGGAATGCATCAGTTTTAGGTCAAAGTGGGCTTGAACATGCTAGCCCCCTGGCTTCTGGAGGAATACTTTCAAATGGAGGTGCCGATGTGAATGGATGGGCATCACGATTTCAATCAGAAGTACGGATACTAACCATTAACTTAACATAACCTTATTTTCCATCTAATTTTACTGCTTTTGGAAGTATTTCTGACACGATCTTTTACATCGTATGCTAATTTTAACATTTGTTTAGGTGCCTGCAATTTATATTGCCACTTTGAGACAGGTAGTCTGAAGCTAACATCAACGAAAGGAAAACAACTAATTATCTTTGCTTCTGGAATCGTAATACAATTTAGATGGTTCTCCACTATTCTGTCTTTGTCTTCTTGTCATGGACTAAGTCGACTGTATGACATATATCAAATCTTGCATTTGGAAATGAGATGCAATTTCTACTACTACTGCAGAGTATTGAATATTTGGGATCTATATAAGCTAATTGGCCGTCCTTGTTTTCCTGCCTAGAGTACTGACCCTTGGGTTATGCTTGTTAATTTGAGTCCGCCTTACAAGGCAACCTTTTTTCTTCATTAAGTGAGTGTTGAAACATTTCAGTTATCAGATTGCTTTGTATGCAGGGGGTTTATTATATTATATTTCTTTGGTTCTGTATTGCTTTCATATTTTGAGTGGTGGAAATTCATTGTCGTCTACAGACATAAATTCAGGAAATTTACGAGTAATATTGTATCTGCTAACATGTGCTTTTTTCTATGTTTACTTATTTCTTACATTCTTCAAATTGCAACAAGGCATGCCTATGAACTTTTTTGTATTTTGGAAGCTGTTTAATGACCAATATCTTATGTTCGCATATCTTAAGTGTAAAATATATATTAGAAAAAGAATTGCTATTTCTTACTTTAGGTTTTAACCGACCTGGATTATACTGTTCAGATGTCAGGTTTATTACAGCACTCATCAACACAAAACTGGCTAAGTTCTCAAAGTAGCTCATCTGGTCTAATTGTTAAGCGAACGATCAGGGTTGATATTCCAGTTGACAAATATCCCAATGTATGGATACCATAATAAATCCTTTTAATTTCTCAAGGTATTTCTGCCTAGTTGTCTGACATTACTTCTATGCCGCAGTATAACTTTGTTGGGAGGCTGCTGGGCCCTAGGGGAAACTCTCTGAAGCGTGTGGAAGCAACCACTGAGTGCCGTGTTCTGATTAGAGGCCGCGGTAGCATAAAAGATCCAACTAGGGTACTAATGAGACTTTTCCTCTTTGAAAATTTTTTTGTGGTCAACTTCCCTCTTTGAAGATTGCATGTATACACATCTGTGCATTTGATGTACATCCTCATGCATGCAAAAGAATTCTAAATAACCATCTGCTACAATATGCTGTAAATTAAATCAGTTTCTGTAATTGGGAGTCCTCATTATGAGAGAATCTAATGTTAGTTAACTGTAATATTTATGTTCTAAAGGAAGACATGATGAGAGGAAAACCGGGGTATGAGCATCTCAATGAGCCTCTTCATATTCTCGTAGAAGCAGAACTACCAGTTGAAATTATTGATGCTCGTTTATTGCAAGCTCGTGAGGTACTTGAAGAT
Organism: Spiraea crenata; assembly: GCA_033992175.1. Taxonomy (NCBI): domain Eukaryota; kingdom Viridiplantae; phylum Streptophyta; class Magnoliopsida; order Rosales; family Rosaceae; genus Spiraea; species Spiraea crenata. The sequence goes on from JAVBHV010000022.1 coordinate 2,390,280, forward strand.
TTGCTTAGGCCTGTGGTACGTTTTCTCCTCTCTGTAGTAAATTCTGTGAAATCTATCGGCAAATTGTTGAGTGCTACAAATTCCTGTAACTGATGTCTGTACTGATTGTTTTCCTTTTCCTTATAAATTTTGTTATTTAGGATGAGTCTCAGGATTTCTACAAGAAACAGCAGCTGAGGGAGTTGGCTCTGCTCAATGGTACACTTCGTGAAGAAGGTTCTCCAATGTCGGGTTCTGTGTCACCTTTCCACAACAGTCTTGGTATGAAGAGGGCCAAAACCAGGGGGTAATGGATTCTAATTCTTGAAGGGCTCTTGGAGCTTGTTTGTTAGTGTCTGCAAGTAAACAGCAGTTCCCACGCCACCAGTGTTGCTGTGTCAGCCAATTCTCCAACTGCCATCGGGGCACTGGCAACACCATTCTGTGCCAGTTCTAACTTGTTTCTATATGAAGTGTGTACCTACTACCTACAGTTCGGGGGACGTTGACGTATCGCATGGGAAAGGGCAGTTTGATTCGGAGGGTTTGCTTTGTATGTTGCATTAGACTGTTTGGTCATAGATTAGCTCTCCACCAAGCCTGTTCTTATATTATTATAAGGATGTGATGAAAATTTTGTGAGTGTCTTGGGTTTCTGTGAGCCAGTTATGGTATGGTGTGTATACGAATAGCGAGGAGAAACCATGATACTAAGCAGGTTATCTGGGATGGAGACTTGAAGTAGTGGACTTGTATTGCATTTTAATGATTGAAATTTATTAAAAACTTGTCTGTTTTGTTTTTATTAAGGTTCATGGTATGTGATGTTTTCTAGCAGCAATAACTCCGACATTCTGATTGTCATATTTGTCTCGAGCCTACAATTATGCTGATGAAATCGGTGAACAGGTTTTTAACAGAATCCATTAGCTTTGGCTCTCTTTCGCTCTAGTAAGTCCTATTAAAAGCGAAAGAGAGCGAAAGCTCATGGATTCTTAAAAACCTGTTCAGGGATATTAATAAAGACATCATGTGCTTTATGCAAGTGCGCGACCTATTTACACCAAACTTGAAACCCCTGTAGAAAAGAGGAACATGTATATGTCAATTCAGAGTGTGATTCAAGGCATCTAAACCCCGTCAAACAGTTGAGATTATATCGCCGTTGATGAACAAATGGAAGCACCCTGATTGCTGATAATATCAAAGGAATCGGAATAAGTTTACATTACAAGCTATTTACACTGATCTCAATGAAGGGGACTCACCTCCACCATAACATTTTTTACACGCTCTATCTCAACTGGGTGGTTATTGATAAAAAGCAAATGAGAATTCACAGGAACCTCAATGATGTGATCATATACCAGCCACGGTAAGCATAGACAGCCACACGAAGAAGCTAAAATGATCAGATCTTCTTTTCCTTGTTCAATCTTCTTCTTCGTCCTCAAGATCACCAATTCCAATCCATCTGGTAAATGCGAACAAAAACTCCTTGAAGTTCACCATTCCATTTTTATCCCAGTCCATCTCTTCTGAAACAATTACGTAACAAATTTAGAAACGGGATTTTCTCTACCATCCAACTTCAGACCTTTTAACTAGCCGAATAACAAGCTTCATTTGTCTTTCCTAATAAATCCTCTATGGAAATGCATACAGGTGGAGACAGATGATCATGTATGGTAGCAACGAATAATGCCTCCTAATCAATACTAACAACCCTACTTACTATCTGTGTAAAGATTAATTTCATAAGTAAAAAAAATCCTTTAGGAAATAATCCACATGCCCTAATGTGTATGCTAGCATTGGTGTGTTTCTGTGTGTGGCTCTGAGATAGATAAAGAAAGAGAGGCTGACCAAATCTCTTCATGGCTATTCGGCCAGAGGAACGCTCCCCTGTTGTAGTTTCATTGATGGCCTCGACCATTTCACTCTTGCTGACGTAACCATCCTTGTTCTTGTCTAAGAACACAAATGCATCAACCAATGTTTCGAATGTGGTCTCCAGATCCGGCATTCCCATATGCAATTTCTAGCAAAGTCATGGAAAACAAAGAAAACAAGAACAGGAATAGGAAAAGACAACCAAACTAGAAAATGGGAATTGCCTCCCAGACAATCGCCCTATTTGCTACTGTTAAAGAGCAACAAATGGTAGCTTAAAAAGAATGCGCAGAATCAAGTATTATGATTTGGATACTGGGTGAGCTACTTTTTCATCATCCTTAAGAAGGTAGACAACACAAATAAGAACAATGAACTCATTAAACTTGATTCCCATGTCTTCATTTATATCACATGCCTGAAAGAGATCATTGATTTCCTCATCTGTAAAAACGACTTCCAGTTTAGAGAAACATTTTTTCATTTCTTCTTGATCGATTACGCCATTTGAATCCTCATCTGTCAAGAAAAAGACGAACACACCTCTTATCATATACAATTAAAGTGGACAAGGAAAACAAAAATAACTGTACATGGCATGCGTTTAGCCAAAGGAAAAACAGAAATGATGAATTCCTTTGCATTCTTTTGCTAAGGATCAAAACCATGTAACTTTAAGGTTATATTTTGACTTTGGATTTACTTTGCAGACACAAATTTAAGATAGAATGGAATAAGAACTGGATACACACCAAATTGCTCGAAAATAGCCTTGCAATTTCTTAAGATCTCGTCAATCTTTCGGAACTTCAAGATGAGACTGTTAAATGATTTCATGACACTTCCTTTAGCTGCTCTGCGCTGCATAGCTTCCACCATTTTGGCCTCCAGCTTTGTCTCATGTATCGAAAACTTCCTTTGGTTTTCAACCTTTCCCACTACAGCCCCCATTGCCAATTAATAAGACAAACTGGGAAGTAGGAGTGGATTGAACTAATGTGCCTGTCCAGTTAATTAAAATGAAGGATTCAGTTAATATTCCAAACAACTAACTGCAAAACAAATCACAATGGATGGAACAAACTATGAAGCGAACGTGCAAACAATTCAATGAAATGAACTGAATAAACAGATGAGTAAAACATCCGAACTGTGCTGCCCAATTCCAGCCTTCCAAAATCATAGCATCACACTTTTATTTGAGATTAAAGTGATTACCCACATGTTTAATCATTCCGTGAAACCATTTTAGCATATCATCGCTTTAGTTTTTACGATTTAGCATGCAAATGTGTCCTCACCAGTTAAACTAAATCCAATATCACCATCTCTATGGTACTTACCGATGGGATCAGTAATCAGTCCTAAATGACATACACAACTCGACTCTATGCATGATAGTAGACTACTAGATTTGGTTAATATTGGAATAAAACATAATATGGAGTCTGAAAGAACTTGATGCAAAGGCATTAATATCTGACAGGGAAACAAAATCCACTTAAGATATTAAAGCAACAGTAGCTGGATCTGAATCATTAAATTCAATAAATATCACAACTTTTCACTCTCAAGTGATCCAAAAGTGCCAAAGACAACAACTTTACTTTTGATGGTAGGTTAGCAATAGCCCCTGTATACTTTAGCTCATCAACCAGCAAATTCAATCAAGAAATCAACAGATAAATAAAGATTTCAGACAAAGAAAATAAAATCTTCACTGAGCAACACACCAGAGAATTCCCAAAAGCAACAAGATGCTCTTCTCTTGCCTGAAATTGATCAAAAACCAAATAAAGCACTTAACAAATAAGCAAAGGCAGAAGAACCCAGAAAAGCTCTGCAACTTTGGAAACAAAATTTGGGTTGTTAATGATAAATGGGGATTGGGTTTGATATTTTCTGTTGTGGGTTGTGAACCAACATTTGTGCTCAACCCACCACGTATTGGTGTCCCTCTCCATCCATCTCTCCACTTCGCTGACTCTTTTTTTTCACTCAAAATACAACAAAATCTGAAACAAACCATTTAGATGCCAACATATGCAACACATTAAAAGTTACACCAACGTGGACAAGAATTGTAAAGTCTATTACAAGATCACAAGATTCATTCACAAGTGGGGGGACTAGGGTGGAAGGAGACATTACAACTCCCGAGGTGTCCCAAAAGGAAACCAAACTACCAGCATGTGACATTAGAAAGGAAGCATACGCGCTTAAGATTGTAAAGTAAAAATTACAATGTATTAACGGTTAATATTTATTTTAGGGTTAACTACATAATAGTATCTAAATTATAGGGTCAATTTTAAGTTCATACCCAATATATTGATTCTCTACAAACAGGTATCCAAACTCTTGAAAATCATACGAGTTGCTCCCTCCGTCAACAAAACAGTTAAGTTTTCCGTTAGGTGCTGACTAGATCATTTTAATAATGTTATATGGACAATTATAAATAATAAAATATTATTAAGTAGATGCCTTGCACAAACTCTTGCCCCACAATGAAATATAGATCCTTTAGAGCATTTCCACCCACGAAAACGTAGGCATAGGCAATTGGAAAGCAATAGAGTGATTATTGCCTTAAGATGATGAATAGTGATCGCTCTCGCCTTCTCTCGAAAATGCAACTTCCACCCACGAAAGGCAAAGGCGAAGGCGATCAGTATTCACACATATTTTTAATATATTTTTTTTGTCAAAAACATGTATAAAATCAAAACATGTCTAAATTTATGAAACCAAATTAAATTGAAGATAAACTTGAATGAGTAAAGTAATCAAATTGTACGTGTGTTTATCCATGCCTTGCTTGGATTTTAATAAATCTTCCCTTTTGTTGTCAAATAAATTTTATTTGAATTTGAAATTGAACATTACATTACATACTAATAACATCGATGCCATAAAATAAATTTTATTTAAATTTAATATTGAACATTACATACTAATAACTTCTTCAAATAAAATAAAAGCATCAAAATTGAATAATTGAATATTACTTCACACAAAATTGAATATTACATACTAATAAGTATCATAAAAACATGTAGAATTATCATATGTTTGTGGGGCAAGAGTTTGTGCAAGGCATCTACTTAATAATATTTTATTATTTATAATTTTCCATATAATATTATTAAAATGGTCTAGTCAGCACTTAACGGAAAACTTAACTGTTTTGTTGACGGAGGGAGCAACTCATATGATTTTCAAGAGTTTGGGTACCTGTTTGTATAGAATCAATACATTGGGTATGAACTTGAAATTGACCCTATAGTTTGGATACTATTATGTAGTTAATAATGTATTTAATTGGGGTATTAATTTTTAGGTCCCTAAACACTAATTTCTAGTTTTAATAAAAACTAAAACTTCTTATAGTTTTAGGTCCTTAGATTCCTTTTCATTTAATCAAATGTTTACATATCTTATCTTTTTAAACAGATTCATTTTCTCCTCTAAACAACAATTACATGATACTGTAATTGTACAGTAGCCTTATAGGCTTCGGCAAAAAGCAGACAATTAGAGTGTTCTGCAATTGTCTAAAAACCTACTAGGAGCCCTCTTAATGAACATTGCAGTGTTAGGCAATTGTAGGGTTGCAACATTTGCAACTTCAAATCCGATGAAATAACAATTACAATTTGGAAATCCAAAGATTTAACCATGGCAATTACCACCATTTGGTGAGGGGATATGCCAACCGAGAAAAAATTGCAGCAATTTGCAATTGTCAAGAACAACTTTCTGAAATCAAAAGGAGAAGAATAAAACAACAGTTGCAACACATTGATTTGAAGAATTAACATAAGTTTTAGTTGGATATGAAGAATTAACAGTAAATAAAATTCAATCCACAGCCCCAGCAATGAGTCCATTCCAGTGGCGATATTCAAGGAGGTAGGCAAAGGCGAGGGGCGAGATGCAACGGTGATGGGCAAGGAGCAAGCGGCGATGGCGAGCAGTAACGAAGATGGGAGTGCATCGCAGACCATTCGCGAGTAGAGACAATCAGCGGCTAAGGCGCCTCGTCGTCTTCCTCCCACTAGTGCAAAAACGCCACCGCCATGGTAGAAGAATCTAAGTTCGATCGTCTTCTTCATGGTTACCGACGATCCGTGTGGGATTTGTTTAGGGGAGTTTAGAATTGGGGAAGTATGCCGGATGCTCGTGTAGCAGTGATGGAGGTAGGCAGCATCTAGAATTGGGGCATATGATAGATTAATATATGAGAGTAGAACCTAGAAGAGTCCTTTTTTAAGTAAAACTGATTATTTTCATTTTCTAAAAAAATATAAATTTAATAATCTAGGGACTTAACTATAAGATGAAAACTAGTGGGGATTTAAGATACTATGGTTTTAAATGTAGAAGCTTTTTATTAGTTTTCCTTTAATTATATTATTATTGTAAATTGTTTTATTGGATAAAATCATATTAATTGTTCCACTAAGTGGCTCAATATTGAATAAAGGGTCTCTTATTAAAAACTACTAAATGAAAATTAGTATTACCAAAAACACTACTTCATATTTTTTCTTATAAGGCCATCTCCAGCCGAGGTCATGAGGGCTGGCTACACCTATTGTAGCCCCCAAAATTGGTTCAAAACCATCTTCAGACGAGAGTTCTACAATTTGGGCTACAAATTGAAGAGGGCTAGAAAAAGGGGGCTGCATGTAGCCTCCTCTCATGACCGGGCTACAATTTAAGAAAGCAACACACCCACTTGCAACCAAGGCCCCACCCACTTCCCAAAAGAAATCCCAACATCCCACCCACTTAAAATTTAATAAACTATTAAAGGGCTAGAATGTAGCCCGTTCCGTTTGGAGATGGCAAAATGTAGCCTACCACTATTTTTTTAAAAAATTATATTTTGAAGGATTCCAATGTAGGTCTGGACATCGTAACCTTTTGACTGGAGATGGCCTAATTTATTACTATTTTTACATTTTATTACCTGTAGAGCCGGTACTTCCGCACGTGACTGGCGATTGTTGCGGGTTGAGGTGGGCCACCACATTTCAACCGCTTGTGCAGCTACGGTGTCCGCACCAGCTTCTGCAGCGGCACCTGACACTACTTTCTTTTTTTTTTCTTTTTTTTTCTGAAGGCACCTGTCACTACTTTGGGTTGGTGACAACTAAAGTAAGCACTGATGTGAAAGTAACTTTATTTTAATCCAAACTTCAGACCAAAAAAAAGCTTATGTGTAAGACTTTGGACCCCACTGGAAAAGTTGAATTCATTGACCAAACACGTAAACTCAAACAAGCATCTAATTATTCTTTCAATTAACTCCGTTTTCTCAGCAACCAAACAACAACATGAAAATCACCTTTAGTTGCGGGCAAGGCTGAAGTCGCGGCAAGGAGTGAGGATGATCGGGCTAACCCAGTCGACGTGAAGCAACCCAAGCATAATTTGAAATGATTTTCGGAACTTTCTCTTCTGCCAAACACAGAACACAATGAAAAACGATTAAAAAAGGAACTCAAAAATGTGACATCGGCGACTGTGTTGCGATGCGAATTTGAATCGATCTTATCGAAGGAGTTGAGAAGATGTCAGCGGCTCTGAAGTTCCATTTTGGTCAATTTTTTGGTGGTACTTGTGTGCTCTCTCTATTTGATTGGACACAAAATACTAGAAGTCATTTTTTAAAAAATTTAAAAAGGAATACATCTTTTAATTTGAAGAAAGTATAAATTTAAAAAGAATTTGAAAGATGAAGTTCCTTCAATTTGAAGGAAGTATAAATTTAAAAAGGAACACATTCTTCAATTTAAAGTAAGTGTAAATTTAAAAAGGAATACATCCTTCAATTTGAAGGAAGTGTTCTTTCAATTTGAAGGAAGTATAAATTTAAAAAGGAACACATTCTTCAATTTGAAGGAGTTCCTTCATTTTGAAGGAACAGTTCCTTCAAATTCAAACAGAATCCAGAATTCAAAAATGAAGTTGTTCCTTCATTTTTTAATTAAAAACTAATCACAAATTGCTCGACAGTAGATTGAAATTTCGATAAAATCCGAATAGCTTGTTGAGTATTGCAATCTGATTTCTGATTAACTAGAGAATCAGAAAGAAATCTTGGATGAATTATTATTATTAATTAAAGGCGCGAGGGTGGAACTGCGAGTATAACATAAGTGTGCGGGAAAGCGAAAGGAAAGAGAAAGGATTTGCGAAGAAAAAGATTGGATGCATAAAAGATAGAGAGAGAAGAAGAAAGGCAGAAAAGGAGGAGAGAAAAAAAAAACAAATGCAGAAAAGGAGGCGTGAGAAGAAGGCGACACCGGTAAACCGGAAACAAAATAGTGGGCACTGTCAAAGTAGTACTATATTGTAATGTTTAAAATGTAGTAATGTTTTTGAGTATTTTATTATTCAAGTAGTATTAAAATGTAATTGTTTCTTGAATAAAACCATATTAATTGTCTTATTGATTAAGTGGCTCATTATTTATCAACTATCTAGTGAGATTCTTTTATCAGGATTGATATTGATCCATATTCAGCATAAACTAAAATACAACACTAAAAAAGGCATGTTTACTTAGAAGAGGGGAATGGGAAAAGTGAGTGAGGAAAGGGAATGAGAAATGGGAATGAGATATCCAAATTCTCATTCCTTTAGACCATCTCCAACGCACCCTAGGTCAAACCCATATTTGAAAAAAAAAAAAAAAAAAAAAAAAAGTCTTCCAATGCACCCAAAAGCCGTGTATTTTGAGACCAAAATTTGAGAAAATGTTTAAATGAGTCTCAAATATGACCCAACTTTTGAGTCTGGACTCAAAGTGAGAAGAGTTCACGTGGGTGCTGGCCCAAGGGATAAAAAAATAAAAATAAAAATTTTTATTAGGGGACAGCTAGGCCCATGTGATGTAGATAAAAAATTCATTATGTATATTGCAGCATACCATGTGAGTGAAATTGAATTGGTGAGATTAACTGACCGTTGGATATCCAACGGGCAGATTGAATTTTTTTTTTTTCTTCTGGACAACTTCAATCTAACGGCCATGATTATTTCTAACAAATTCAAAGGTAAAAAAAAAATATCCAACTGCTGAAATTAAAATTCAATGGCTAAAAAAATAATATTTATTTATTTGGTCTGAATCCCAAAAATCTATAAATACCCACTCATTTCTTTCATAATCATCAATTTTCTTCTCCCTTCATTATATACGTGTTCCCATATCTTAATATCTATTTCTTTGTTCAATATGCTTCCAAAAGAAAAAACTCCTAGAGGTCCAAGGTACACAAAAGAAGAAGATGAAGCTATATGTGAAGCTTGGGTGAAGATTTTTGAAGATGGTTCTATTAGTGTTAATCAATGCAGATAGGTTAAAATTTTGAATTTTGAATTTTTTTTAGGTCAAAATGTTTATAAAATTAATTTACAACACTCTGGTTAAAAATTAACTTATGAAAAAAGTTCAATCCAAAAAAATTAAGGTTAGAGCATCTCCAATGGAGATGCCAAATCTAAGACATCAAATTTAATTAAATATCTATGTGACAATTTGACTAAAACAAGAACTTTTTATTCCATTCGATATGTCAATTATAATTAATAAAATAATAATTAATTTATACAAAGTGGCAGACAAGGTACCACGTGTAAAAAACATAAAGGGGCATAAAGATCAAAGACGGCTACTTGGTGGGCCAACTAGCTTTGAAAATTGTAAAAAGTAGAATTGACATCTCCAGCTTTGGACGTCAATTATAACGCCACCAAAGGAGAAAGTCATTCCATGTCAGCATTAAGCAGTTCGGTTGGAAGGATTTCACAGTCAATTTGAACAGCTGTCAAGTCCATGTTGGATTTGGCTGTTCGGATGGAGATGCTCTTAAACTCAATTAATCAAACCATAAAGTCAAATTTGAGTCTACTAGCATTGGGAGTAATGTTAAATCCGTATAGATGAATACTTGTATTTTGTGGTGTTAAATTTGAGTTTTTGATATTTACTATTAGAGATGGTCTTAGGGCAATTTGTTAATAAATTATTATGAGGTCTATAATTTTTTTATTATTATTAATTGCTTAAGTAAATATATAGAGGAACATGAAGGAATCTGAACATCTTTCCATTCTGATTCAAACAATGGCTAATTATTCATAGACTGTATATGAAGTGACAACTAGTTTACACAAATTCCAATACAATTGAGACCAAATCACCAAACCAAATTATATATATATTAAACGTGAATCTTGCAGCCCACAAACACTGTACAAATAACAGTGTGCGGACTATATTGCCCTTATTTGTAAGGCTGCCTCTACTTTTTTTACAGTGTTTTGACGAAACTACCCTAAAAATCAGATTTTTTATCTTGTCTTGGGCGAACCAGCTGGTTCTTGGTTATGTAGCTTTTTGGTTAGTTTTGTGCACTTTGTTGGGGTTGTTGGTACTTCAAAGGAATTGCAGAAAATTCTTCCTATGAATTTTCACAAATCCGCGGCATCGCGTGGGCACTCATGCTAGTTCTGGATTACAATCCACCTTGTCACATCTTATATTTATCATGGCCATACAATGTTATTATGCTTTGGGATATTCCTATGATCCTATGCCCTCACAGCCATGAGTTCATCATGAGTCATTATTTGGGTTGGGGCTTCAATCGTTTCTTGTTTTCCTTTGGGTTTGAGTCGGGCCGTTCTATTTTGAGGGCCAAATGAAGCCCAACGAAAAGAAATCTTCGTATAAAAGAAAGCGAATTTTGCTTTTTTAAAAAGAAAAAGGATTTGCCCTGGACCCTTAAGAGAAAGGATATCAAATAAAGACAATTATTCAAGATATTACAGAGTTGGGTTTAAAGTTCAATTCCATCACTTGCAAGCATATCTTCAGATAATCCAACTTTACTGCTGACGCAATTGCCAATCGAGGCTATCTCATGGATAATTTATATATTTGGCACGAAACTATTCCTTCTACCTCTACGAATGCCCTTTTATTTGACATTGTAAACTCAGATTGCCCTTGTGACTTTGTTCTTTAATGAATATCTCTTTTATAAAATAATAAAAATAACAATAAAGGATATGAAATAAATGTTTAACATGGAAACAAAAGTTGGCAGAGAAAATTTAAGCGCACGCATACGGCCTTGAGGATAAGCATAACTTCTAAATTGCACCGATTTTCCTTGTTTGCAAGCTAATTGCAAAAGGTGTGGTGCTAGTTGGAAAAACAAAAATATGTCGACATCCCTCAAAATAAATAAGCAATGCCCTTCTTTTAACCAAAAGTTTGAAAAGCCAAAAGTGTAATATAATGAAATTAAAAACGTAAATACGAATACTTTTTTTTCTATCACTCGATAGATATCAATCTACAATGAACAAAAAAGGGCCTCGTTAAAACCTCACACATCATGGGAAAAAAAAATTACAATTTAATTATCAATAAAAACAGATTATTTCGTTGCTTAAGCTTACGTGGCGGGAAGGCATGGCCGCAAAATTCCTAGTTTCACATGAAAACGACATCAACTCGTTTTCTATATAAAATACCCCCAAACAGCCCAACCCTGCTCTCTGCGTATCTCTCTCACTGTACGGCTCTTCACTCCGAAGCCCAAGTTCCCCAAACCCAAAATCGATAACCCTAGCGAAATCTCCGGTGAGCCCTAACCCTATTTGCGTCTTCGATTCGTTTGATTGCCGTGTTTTACCGTCTCAATTGTTGATTTGTGCGTGATTAATCGTATAAAGTTTCAAACTTTTTTGGGTTCTGAGTGATCGTTTTAATCGGTGTGTTTGGCTTGGAGGATTTTCTAATTTTTTTGTTTGAAAACGTGATTTTTTTATCATCGAGTTGATAAAGGTATTGAATTTGAGGAATTAGATCGTCCTGATGCTTTTGGTTAGTTGTGGGTTTATCGATTTTGTTGTATAATTACTTAGATAGCTGAAGATTTGGATGGAAATTGTGAGATTCCTATAATTGAAAGAAACCCAACTCAATTTGGTTTTGCAATTTTAAATTTTGTGTGTATGTTGTGTTGCATGGTGTTATTTTGATCGTTATGCAAACTTCACCTTGGTGGTTTACTGTTTGGTGCCCTTTTAGTTCTTAATCACGGTGAATTTAGCAAATAATCCTCCTTTTGATTTATGGGTTCCGTCGGTTGTGAAATTCAATCGGATGTTAGATTAATTTCCTGACATTGGTGTGTTTAATCTTGCAGAAAGTTCTCTAGTGTTGTGCGATGGCTTCGAAGAGGATCAACAAGGAGTTGAAAGACCTTCAGAAAGACCCGCCTGCTTCCTGCAGTGCCGGTAATTTTCCCCGACTCACATGCATATTTTTAGACTTTGCTGTTGTGTATAGTTTCCGGTCAATTAGTACTTTGTTTAAGTGTGTACTTCTATGGTTGCTGGTTACGGCTCAAGCTTTTATCTTTTCCAGGATACAATAATCTGTTTGTGTTCTTGCTTTTTGATTCTTGGAGGTTATACAAAAAAATTTGTTTTAATGGTAATTAGCTTAGAGAGAGCAGCTGATTTAGAGAATCCACACATTAAATCAAACATGTGGAATTCGGTTGTCTAAATGCTTAACTAGTTGGATTTGCTCATAGCTTTATATCTTATGCCACTGAGAAAGTGTACTTGTAATGTTTTCTCCTCCTGGATTTGGATAAGGCTGTTTATCATGGTATCCGAAGTACTCTCTTCAGAAGTTTATTTTACAAGTATAGTTCCCATACTGTTCCTCAGGGAGCTATTGAGTGTGACTGGCTATGTCAACTAGAGATGCCAGTAATTCTCTTGCATTCGTCTGGTTTTGTGGATACGTTAATTACTTTGAATGTTGTATTTAATTCATGTAATCATATTTTTGTGAAAGAACTGAGTTCAATGCAGAACAGAAGACTCATCATCACTGATTACTGTTTTTCTCTAACCAATTTTCCTTTATCCACAGGTCCAGTTGGTGATGACATGTTCCACTGGCAAGCAACTATTATGGGTCCAGGAGACAGCCCCTTTGCCGGAGGTGTCTTTCTTGTTTCCATTCACTTCCCACCTGATTACCCTTTCAAGCCACCAAAGGTATGCATCTTTGGTACCCTTCCCATACAAACTACAACTGCAATAACTTTCACCAATCTGTTAGGCTTTTTTTTTATTGCTGTTGGATCTCTAATGATGCTTATAACATTCTGTTCTTGCATTGACAGGTTGCCTTCCGGACAAAAGTTTACCATCCGAACATCAATAGCAATGGAAGCATCTGCCTTGACATCCTCAAGGAGCAGTGGAGCCCTGCCTTGACCATTTCCAAGGTCCTCCTTTCCATATGCTCACTGCTGACAGATCCAAACCCAGATGATCCTCTTGTGCCTGAGATTGCTCACATGTACAAGACTGACCGAGCTAAGTACGAGACCACTGCTCGATCCTGGACCCAGAAGTACGCCATGGGCTAGGGGTTGGTGTTCCATCGGAGTTTATGATGCTTAAAGTTATCTAAATAGTAAATAAATAGATGTAAGGAGTGGAACTGGGTTCAAGGTATTTGTTCTTGTTTGGTTTGCTTATTGTCTCTTTGGTTTTGAAGAAGGTTGACATATTCGCTTTCTTTAAGCTGAAGACACTGCTATTTCAATGGATAGTGGTATAGTAATTGAAATTTGGTGGAAAATTGTCTCTACTATATGCGTGATTTTCCTTTTGTTTGCATGATGGAGCTTGTGATTTCAGTTGATCTTGAATAAGAAACGGTATAGGGTTTTTTCTGGGCTTTTTTGTACCAGAGGTTCCTGTGCTGTGTCACTTGTCTAGCTTTAGTCTCTGTGCTCTAGTGTGTCTCACCAGAGGTCCCTGTGTTCTGTCACATGTCTAGCTTTAGTCCATGTGCTCTAATGTGTCTCACCAGAGGTCCCTGCCTCTGTCACTCTCTCCAGAGATCCCTGCCCTTCCAATTTTCAATCCCACGGATTGGAGTAACTTGAGATTGAAAATTGGAGCAATGGGACCTCCTGTGTGAGGCAGTGACATAGGCAAGGACTCCTGTGAGACACATTAGAGCACAGGGGCCTCTGGTGAAAACACACTAGAGCTCAGGGACCTCTGGTGAGACACATTAGAGCAGAGGGACTAAAACTAGACATGTGACAGCACAGGGACTATAACTACAAAAAAGCCTTTTTTCTGCGCTCATTCTTTCCAAACATCAGCACAAGCACCTTAAAAAGTTTTGAGCAAGCTGATTGTTTCAAAATCTTTCCCAGTTTATGCTGAACTTTGAAATGCAATGCTGTATCTCCTTATGAACGGGGAGAGTCCCAACTTGATATGTGGTCAAGTATCCAGTTTGCCAACTTTTTGCTGGTATGCATGTACAATAACAAATTGTGCTTCCTGCCAAACCCAGATGGGTTGATTTTTGCAGCCACAAAAGTGAATTTGGAAGCCTAAATTATTTGGGGTGCTCGGAGTTCTCAAGGTTTTGATGACCTGCAATATTTGGATCACAAATTTGCAGTTGCTTGTGCCCATCTGCAAACACAAATGTAGTTCTCATTTCTATATCAAGAAGTAGGACTCTTCTGCCTTAACTTGATACTCGGATGAGAGGTTGTTTAAAGCGCTTGACACCCGATACCAAGCACTTTCAAGCTTGCCACCTTTTTCTGACAGTGATTTGATACCTAACGGGTATGGCAATAGAACTCGCTAGGTTGATGCCCAACAGGAAGGGCATTATTTGTGATCTCGGAATGAGTAGGGATATTCCAACCTAAAACCTTTCGTCTAATGTTAACCTTATGTTAACACGGTAAATAGGAGAATCAGTTTGGGCCTTCGATCACACCCTAGTTTCCGTCATTGGCCCACTACATGATATTTCATTTCTTTGGCACTAAAATAATAGTCTTCATTTTTAAAGAACGTAATTTATAAGAGTCACATAGAAAGAGAGCACTCAAATTTTATCTTTTGACATTTGTAGTTCTCTGTACACTCAGCTTAACCTTTGGATATTTTTTGCACACTCAAATTTAATATTAAACTTCCAAATATACCATAATGCGTCCAATCAAGAAATCTCATTGCCGCCACCAGATATCACAACCAAGTACCTCCATGACCACACCATCATTTTCACGTACCTGACACAATCACGTTGGGGGTAATATGAACCATGAGATGACAATTGCAATTGAAAGGGTATTAACCCAAACTTGGGGACAAGAGATTGTTGAAGATTGAAAATCCATTACTATATTCAAACTTGAGTGAGAGTTGAGTTTGTGAAAGTCAATGAGGTAATTGAAGTGATATAATCATCAATGGTTGCTTGGGTTTTCTCAATCTGTGTATGATGTGAATGAAGTAAGAGACTTATATTTCCAACTTGTTGCAGAGACAGCAGCACCGCGGTGGGTTCATGGCATATCGACAGCCAAAAGGATTAATTCTCACTTACTTTATGGGTGTAATATCATTTTACTTGAGGGTATAAAAGTAATTGTATTTTTATAAAAATTAGAGAGTAACCAGAGAAATTTTTTTAGTGTAAGTAGTAGCCAAGTACATACTTAACAAAGCCCAAGTACACACTAAAGAGAAAGCCGCAACCTATACCCAATAGTATTCGACATAGAATCTATTGCACGCCGATATGAAAAAACATGTTTCACTGCCCGACTTGGGACACCTCTAATAACCTTATTATGGAAAATTAAATTAAAGATATGTAACAACTGATCCGGGCGAAACTGGATCCATACACTTAGCAATAGGGATGGATCTAGGTTTAGTTGAATCCTCGTGACAACTCGAATCAGGCCGGGTCCCGACGGGCAGTACCCGATCTGATCCAAGCTGGAAACAACCTTGTTCAGTATCTAACCGCAAATGGTGCTTGGTTTCTTTATCAGAGCAAATGGTGCTTGTTTGTAAGCACAAATGGCTGCATAGCAGGGCCCATATAACACCAACACGACAATACCATCCACCCTAATTCATGGCATGTTTTCCACTGTCGCTTGTGGTTGTGGTGTCTCCAACTCCAAGTACTGCAAAACCCCCCAACATGCAAATGGGGTCTCCCCATTTTCACCACGCTGTAAGAATCTCTACCCATCCATTAATTACCATGACGGGCAGATGAAAAAGGATAAAGAGATTCTCATAGCAATGGGGGAAGGCGGCAGAAGGCTACCCAAAGGACAAATACCCCTTTTGTGAAAATTATGCAAATTGGGCCATTCTCCAATGTTCAATCTGTGTAGGCAAAGTTCAGTGTCTCTAGAGTATGCGGCACATCACATGGTTTTGCTTTGCTTTTTATATCGTAAGTCACTGGATTCACCAATTGTTGTAAGATTTATTTGGACGGCTTACTTAAGGTAATGTATTTCAAGTCTCGTTTATTAGATAATTACGTAAGGCCTTCTATAATAAGCCGGAAAATGTTATGTTCAAACTCATTTTTGAACATCACTCTTCCACACTTGACCGAAAAATATGATATCCAAACCCCGTGAATTCTATTTATGATGTCCATTTTTGGACATCATAAGTGTGATGTTCAAACTCATGAGTTCTACTGCAAGAAAATTATTACAGACATCAAACTCCAGACCACTTGAGTTTCATTTATAAACATCAAACTCACTTGAACAACAATTAAAGTAACGTGTGAAACCGAAATATAAACACATATATAGAAATTTTGAAACAGAAACAAGAGTAAATTGTCATACTAAAATTAATGAGAAAAGGGATGGAAAGGAAATCGATTTTGCAATTGGCGTTGTTGGTTGGTTGCACTAACCATTGACATTTAACTTTCTTCAAAGTGGGAAAAAGAATGGTACATACTTCAAACCAATGTACATTGACCTTTTTTCACACCCCAAAAAAATTGTACATTTGACCTTGAAAGGAGGTATGTGTCTCTTGTCTTAACAAAAGCTGTTGGTCAAGATTTTGATGTCGGCGCGTTGGATGTTTATGTTTTTCTAAATAGTCTATGTGCATTATTTTGAGGTCGACTGGATTTTTATTCTGTAGACTAATCAATCAATTAAACTAATAATATTCTGAGAGAGAAATGACTAAAAAGAGGAAGGAGCGTGCCAAGCTTTTTGTAAAGAGATGCTTATTTTATAGAGTACAAAAAAACAGGCTTCCTCAATTTCCAAGCTATTACAACTTATCAGCTGCTTAATTTCTTTGTTTGCTTTTCCTTTCAATTAGGATCTCCCGTGCCTTTACAAATTCCTCGGAATAAAAGACTAGGCAAATTTTATGTACTCAGATCGATCACATTTTAATTGAACTCAAAGTGGAATAGAAATATTACGATTATGGTGTATTTGGTTGGCTTCTTTGGGAGTGAAAATAGAAAAGTCATTCTCATTCGCATATTTGGGAAACAAACATGAGGTAGGACTCAAAAATTATTCTCGGGCCCACAAAAAAATGGTGGGATCCATGGGAATGAGAACGAACATTTGTATCACGCGGCATACTAAAAATAAGTAAGAATATAATAGTAAAAATAATATATATATTTTTAATTTCAATACACATTCTCACCTAATATAATCAAACCACGTATTGAGTTTATTTTTTCCATTTTTATTCTTTATTCACAATAATCTTATTTTCATCAATTCTAATTTTATTCCGATTAATCATTTTCAATAAACCGAACAAAGTCTAAAGATTTGTTATTTCCTCTTGGCATGCGGTTATATAGCTCTCAGCTAGGTACCTATATAGCTCAAACTGCTGGAGTGTCAGAAAATTGCAGAGGGGGAGATCACGGGCATCCCAAAAGCCTAAAGAAAAAGAATGTGGCAAATAATACAAAGAGAGAGCTGCTTGAGACAAGGACATCCCATAAAACAAAGTGAAAAAAAATAAAATGGAGGAGAAAATGGAAGAGAATTGGTGTGATTCTGATTTTGTCTGCAAAGAAAGATCTTGATGGATGAATAGTGGCCGTTTCAGCTTTGTTGGGTGCGTTGGAATGTCTTGGGGGGGTGATTTGAGAAGCCGACAGAGTCGTGAAGACAACACAATGCAAATAGCAATGCAGCAGAGGTCGACGAGACAAATAAAGACAACTGTTGAATTGAAAGCTTGACTTGAGCTTCGACCTCAAGCTTTAGCTAGCTATTAGTATTACCATCGCAGCAGAGGGAAAGTGACCACAATATGGAATGCCTTCTGTTGTTGCTGTGCGCTTGAAAGCGACCTATAACTGACAGTACTTTGGTAATTCGGATTATAAAATATATATATATATATATATATATATATATATTATTTAATTCATACACGTATTATAACACAAGCAGATAATATATATTTTTGAATTAAATCTTCTTTATTTCGATCACTTTAATACGATATGTTACAATATATGGACGATATTATTTTTTTTAAAGAGACCTACTGATTGTATAACATGAAAAATCAAAATATTATATATTGATGTGAGGATCGTGAAATACAATTACTATAGACATTCGTTTTGTGGGGAGGCGTCTCGTCCTCATATTATCCTCTTTGTTCTTTTGAAAACTGACCTATCTAGCTACCGACGCATAGAGAACGGAGACAAGAGCACGCTGTACACGTAGTATATGGTAGTCAGGACCAGTGGTGCGTACAGTGCCGCACCTCTTCCATCCCTCAATCACCCCATGCCTTCTCTCTCTTCATCTCCATATCGGAATTCGAAAGTCAAAAGTGAATCTATGACAGTAACTTGGTAAGTAACTAGAAGATTAGAATAGAAACATGGGATTGTGGCAAAGGGGACCACAAATTTCAAAGTTAGAGTAAAACTTCCTTATAAAATACTATATAACAGTATAACCTATATAACATTACAAAAAATTTCGATCTCAACTTGAATTACTTAAATTTTTGAAATAAATTTCGTATTATCATATTCCATGTGATTTTGAAGTATTATTCTTAGAAATTTGTATCCATAATCATAATTGGTAAAAAGAACAAAAAAATATGTAATTTTACAGTAAAATTTATATGAAATTTTTTGAGCTTACCAATAAGTAATAACTCGTTAATATTGAAATTGAGATGTTTAATTATTCTTGTAATACTTTAGATATATGTAAGTTTTGTAAAAGAATAACAAAGTCAAAAATTAAAATTTTTAGTTGTACCTCTATTGAAGGATAACCTTGTTATATTATAAAATTACATCGATCTAGCCTATATGATTGTATAAAAGTTTTACTGCATAAGTTTACAACCATATACGATAATTGTACGAGGATACTTCGAGAAATAATCTATGTGCATATATACAAATCCAAAGTTTGTTGTGACCAATTTTTCGTATGTCTAATTTAGTCGTATCACATGTACATGCACTTCACCAAATGAGGTTCGGTGATTTTAATATGATGAAGAAGTTATAGGTAGACGGAAGAGTGATTTCGTGTAATACATTTCATCATATGGGCAAAGACTCAAAGGCAGAGGAGACTTGGTGCAGAGGATTTTAACATGTCACGGGAAAACACACACATGCCAAACCAAACGTTGCGCAGTGGGATTGGCAAAGAAATTACACAAACCAAATTTGGGTTGACTTTATTGTCTTGTTGCAATTTACGTGATGCACTCTTCAATCTACCCAACTTTTTTTAAAAAAGAAATCACTTAATACCCCATGTCCCTACTCCATTTGACTTTTGCCCCCTGCATTCAAAATGGTCCAAATGCCCCTTTCAACTCATTTTTGGGGACAATTTGCCCCCTTTTCCGTTTTCCGCCACCTTCTAGGTGGACTATGCCACATAGCAAAAATTGGGCCCCACCATGCACAATCAGCAAAATAAACTCTCCTCCCAAAGCTGCCGCCCGCCGTCTTCCTCTACGAATGCCGACCCGATGAATTTGCAAATCGGTGAATTCAACTACAATAACCTATCTAATTAGTTCGAAATTTCATCACTAATCACAATGAAGCATCTAAGTAAACCAGAAAAGATTTGATATCAGTGATCCATAAGAAATGAAAAGCAAGAGAGTATCTCTCTCTCGATCGATTTCCTTGAGTGAGTTCTGGACTCGCTGAGTTCACTCAGCGTCAACTCCGGTTTCACTACCGCTTGGCTCGTGCACTCCGATTCCTGCTGCGGCTCCATTGGATCTTTCACTTCGGGGTTCAACCATCGAACAACAACCACTTCGGTACCAGATCTGAAAGCTCGTGTACTCGCCCACCGGACTACCAGGAAAATAACGAAAATAATTCAATTCGAACCACTTGATCGCCGTGAATTGAAGTACCAATCAAGGTGAGACTGGTGACCGTTTCCGCGCGGTGGAATCCACATACAACGGCGGCCACGCTTAGCTTTAGGGCGAGGCTCTTCGAAGTCGTCGGCGATCTCTCGCGCTCTGCCCGGTCGCCACCATCATTGCGTTCTGGGTGTTTCGACCCACTCGCAGCCGATTCGACCCAGACGCCTTCCCACCACCCGCCGCAGAAGAAGGCGTCGACCACGTCACCGAACTTGAAACGGTGCTCGGTCTCCCTCGCGCCCTGGACCGACCAGCGCCGCCTCCACCTCCTCGTCCGCCGCCTTGCGGAGGCTCCCGTGGATCCTCCAGTCGAACTTGGCCTTCACCTTCTGGTACTCGACTCTGAATTTGGCTTTTTGGACTTCCGGATGATCTTCGCCGGGAAGAGAGTGCCGCGGAGCTTGGGGTTGGGGCTGGTGACCTCCACCTACTCACCGACCTAGAAATTGAAGTCTGCCGCCATGGGTCGTCGCTTCTGCAGAACTCTCTCTAATTACCGATTTGCAAATTCATCGGGTCGGCATTCGTAGAGGAAGACGGCGGGCGGCAGCTTTGGGAGGAGAGTTTTATTTTGCTGATTGTGCATGGTGGGGCCCACATTTTTTGCTATGTGGCATAGTCCACCTAAGCAAGGTGGCCGGAAAACGGCAAAAGGGGGCAAATTGTCCCCAAAAATGAGTTGAAAGGGGCATTTGGTACCCATTTTGAATTGCAGGGGGCAAAAGTTCCCCAAATGTGAGTTGCAGGGGGCACATGGGGTATTAAGTGAAAAGAAATTCTCATCCATTGTTTGTTTGTTTAACAGCATTTTCTTGTTATTATATTAAATATGATTTCAAATTCGACTCATATTGATATAGTCAGAATGAGTCAGCTTTTAAATAGGGCTCATACCAATAAGCAATGATGACATAATCCATGAAGTTGAATTCTAGAACAAACACACCAAATGTGTGTGAAAAGTTCTTGTCAAGTATTTACTCGAAGATTCGTTTTTTTTAATTTATTTTATATGTTATTATTAAGCAGATATGTTGATTGAGACATGAGGGACTAGTGATGCAACATTCCTCTTACCAAGCATTCCAGCCTACAATGATTTCTAGCCGAATACACAGAAAACGACATACTTAGACGAAAATATGAGTTGTGCTTCTTTTGGCCAAGCTCATCAATTTCGTACCCCAACCCAAAGTTCGCCAAATGCCTTCTAAATTGTTAATTTGTAGCCACATGAATTATTAATAACATTTAAATGGAATGGTAGGCATAAGTCAAAAATTTAGATGAACGCTCTAGAGCTTTAATGACTCCGCCCCTGCCTTCGTGTTCCAATGCTTATCGGTCTAATAGCTGGGGAATTTGGGAACAAAATACGTATGCGTGTTTTCAAATTCTGATTTCATTAGAGCAACTTCAATGAGAATATGTAAAATTGAGAATGTAAATGTAAATCGTACAAATTCTGTGGCAACCTAATAAAATATTTTAAAATGTAAAATTAAGTTGCTTTAGTGGAAAAATTGTAAAATATTAGAATTAGAAGTTTGCATTTTCATCTTGAATTTACATTCTCTCACAGAATGAACTATATTCGCTTTTCATGCTAATAATTTACATTCTCTCACTGGAATCAATGTTGATTTCTCCATTCTTTTTTTTGGTCGATAATCTCCATTGATTGAATAAAAAATGTATTAAATAAAGTATGTTTTAACAATAATGAGACCCATTTTGGAGATGTAAAATAAGTTCCATATTTGTATTTTTAAAATTTTTTTTTTTACATTTTTCGGCCAAATAGACAGCTTACATTTCACTTTTTTAATCCATTGAAGTAGAAATTTAGTTTTAACGATACAAATTTGACATTCCGACGAGTTTGCATCCTCCCACTGAATTTGCTCTTATCTCCTTACTTTTTACATTTCAAAGAGTGAAATATACAGATTCTCAAACCTTTCAAGTTTGTACTCCATTTTTGTATTCGAAGTGTGAAAATAAATTGGCATATTGTACTTTCAGTGGAAGATTGAGAGTAGTGTGATTCTTCTAGAGGTGAGAGATCAGTTTGGCGTGGGAACCTCTTCCAAGTAAACTCATGATTACAAAAATAGAATCTTCACTCAAATCGTGGTTTAGCTTTTTATACCAAAGTCTACCTGTACCACACGCGCGCATTAAGAAAAATTCCTTTGACTAATTGGCCAGGTTTTCTCTTTTTGGTAAGTGGGACTGACATTAGTTCCCGAATTCATAAACTATTTCTGAGTGTATGGAGATGAGTGTAAACTAGCACTCTTCAATACAAATAATGCAACAAATACCATACGTATCCTTTTTCTCATCACCTCAAATTGGTAGTGATCACTACTGGCTATTAGTATTTATCTTTGGCTAAGATGTTGATTTGTGAGATTCGTGATTAGAGTTGATAAAATCAAATTTATTTAAAGGACACTATTGAGAAAATAGGCACTAACCAGCTATTGGCTTAGTAGCTTTTTCAGAGTTATTTCCTTCTACTCTAAGGCCTTCCACAGTAGACCAGAAAATATGATGATCAAATTCACTTTTGAATATTACTCTTTCATACTTGATCGGAAAATATGATGTTCAAATCCATGGATTCTATTTGTGATGTCCATGTTTGGACACCATGAGTGTGATGTTCAAACTCATGAGTTTTACTGCAAGAAATATTATTATAGACATCAAATTCAAGCCACTTGAGTTTTAATTTATAGATATCAAACTCACTTAAACAATTGTAGAAGGCATAACATAAAAAACCAAAACGATATACAATTAAATTGTTCGAGCTCATCTTGTTCACTACATAGGGTATCTTAACTTTTGGGATGGATACTTAATTGATATGCATTGGGATGAGAAAATATCATTGGATGTTGTAAATATACATATATACACGGTTACACGATAAATTCTCTCATAATTCATGCACAAATGCTTGTTGACTTAAATTCGCAAACATGAACAAACACATTCACGTTCGAAAAATATCCAATAGGAATGAACTTATTAAAGTGATGGGTGGTGCCACCACAAGAGACTTGTGATCAATGTCGAGGAGAGGTCTCTATAGAGTAGGTGTAGTGAATTCACCGCAATAAAGTTCGGTAAATTTCTTTTTACGTACGTATACCGTATGGGGCACAAGTGTCGTGCTCATTATGTAGCTATTCTTTTGGTGTTGTCAATAAATTTTAAACCACCGCCAACTAACTTCTATGGAATTTGTTTTCCGATGGTTCAACATCCTACGATATATCCTAGGATTTTAATAAATGAAACATTAATTGTGATGTTTTGGGAATATCTAAGCCACACGATTGAGAAATAATTGACTCATCATTCATCAAGTGATGATGAGACTGTACTGTTAGCAAAGACCTAATAAGCTGACACTAGGGAATTCGTGCCCATTTATAGGAACAACAAACCAAGTTAACTAACCAACTAACTATTTTGGGTGCTCTGAAAACCGTTTTGTAATTAATTTACCCAATTTTTAGGTAACTAATTTAGTTGACTGTGATGACTTTGGAAGCTTGATCAAAAAAAGATGACTTTGGAACAGTTAAACATTCTCTACATCTTATCCGTTTTCATGAATCCAATTTTGACTGTATTATTAATGTTCCAAATCTTAAACGAAACGACAAGATTATGACTTTCAACATACCACTAACATAAATCTTCAAATATAAGACATATTTAACAATACAATGAAAAATCGTAGACGTTTGATAGTTCAAACTCATTTAAAATTTAAACTTAACAAATCTTTCAGTAACAACTTTGTTTTCGATGTAGTTGTAACGTAAAGACCAAAAATTTATCTTCATATTTGATGTTGAACTTCTAGATCTCGGTTTCCCTCGTATACAAGACTTCTTGTGCATATAAATGAAAACTAGGCCTACACAAGCTAATATGAGTTTGAGTGAAAGCTGCGCCTAAATTCAGTTAATCTCAACTAATTGCGAGTAAAACATATTTTTGAATAAAAATAGGTGCGTGAGTGACGAGGGAACAACAAGAGGAAAGTTTGAACGAATCGAATAAGCAAAGAGCATAACTTAAGAACATAAAAACAACGAAAATTCAAACAACGGCGTATGCAAATCCTAGCCGACAAGCAACATTGCTATGTCAACAAAAAATTACAAAGCAATATATATTACGTTCATGTGATATAACTGACATTAAAATATAAGATTAATATCGTATTGTACGTGATCAATTATTTTAATGGAAGTACCGTTTTATGTTGTTGAATGATATTGTAGATTCGACTTTAAGTGAAATCGAATCTAAATAACCCCCTCCTCAGTGTGGCTTGTTTCAAAAGGAATTTGTATTTATTTCAATGACACTGTTGTTTTATGTTGTTGAATGATAATATAGATTCGACTCTAAGTGAAATCGAATCTAAATAACCTCCACCTCTCAATGTGGCTTGTAATAGAAGGAATATGTTCGAGTTATAAGCAATAACGATTTAGTATACAACGATTATATTAGTTCTTTGATATTTTATGAATAATATCACGTGAATATAATACGACACTGTACCCGAAAGTTACCATAGAATGTGTATAAAACAAGAAAATGAATAATAAAGAGAGGGAAGGAAAATAAAAAGAGAAGTAAGGGACAGCTGGGTAGGAAAGAAGAAAGAAGAAGAAGAGAGCTCTCTCTTCCTGAATTGTCTTTTGCTTTCTTTTCCCTTCTTCTCTGCTGAATCACAAACTCCTATTATAAGCTTTCCATTGAGCTTTTCGTTGAAAAAATTTTCTCGAGAAAATTCCCGATATTTTCTCTGGAAAAATCTCCAACCAAACTTTTGGTTATTCAATCTATCTCCTCCGTCTCTGTTTCTCTGGTTAGAATCTCTGCCCGCGAATCGATGCTCGGATTGTGATCCAGCTTTCAATCAATCTAGGTTTTTTTTCATTTTTCCTTGTCATTTCTCTCGTCAATTCAATTTCTTTTACCAAATTACGAAATCAAAATCTAAATTGTACTTTTTTGGGTTCGTAGAGAATTTAAGTAGAGTTCGAATGCGTGATCCAAACGTGGGTTATCGGCATTGGTGGAATTGAATGCGTTTGGGTGAATTTGGAGCGTTAGAAAGGTGTAAATGCGTGAACTTTGATGGTTTAGATGCTCATGAAACCTTTTGGACTGTTCAATAAGTTTCAGAGCTTGTGGAGTTCAGTTTGGTCAATTGGGTTTCTTTTTTGAGTTGTTTTGGCGATCACCTGAAGTGAAAGGGATTGTCTTTGGACTGGTTTTTGGAAATTGGGCTGTTTTTTCTGGCTTTTGGTTGATATTTGTGGATTTTGGAAAGTGAAATCTGTTAAAGGTGGGAATTTTGGATGTGGTGAGATGGAAATCTGCTTGTTATGAAGATTGAGGATTATGGGGTGTGTGTAAATTTTAAAATTTAGCTGCTTCAGATCTATCTGATTTTTGAAGAAGTAGGAAAATAATAATTTTTTTGCAAGGTTCTGATTTTGAGAAATGGGTCAGTAAATAAGTGGAGCATAGGTTGAAGGGTTGGAGGGAGGCCTAGTAATAAGGTTTAATGGGGTTCATAGCGCAAATAGCAGAATACAGCGGAGTTGTTTATTTTTCTCGGTTTTGATGATTTAGATACTGCCATTTGGTTTACTACTTGTGATTTTGTACTTTTCAAGTCTCAGTAGTAGTATTCCATCTTCTGACTAATCAGCAATGGAGTCAGCCACTTCTTCTGTTTCATTTCTCTATAATCAGGATGTAATTTTGTCTTACATTTGAATTTTAAGTCCTGGCTTGTGTTTTTGACAGTGTATGAGGACATGCATGCTGTGGATTCGCATCCTTGCTCTGAAGAATTAGGGTCAAGACACATTGGACGAAGATGTCAGGTATGATTCTAGTGCACAACATGGATTTGTTACTTTTGGATGACTCTGTCAGTTGAAGGGAGTATAATGCTATGGAAAGAGTTTGGATTTCGTATGCATTTGTGAACTTGGGAAAGAAAAGTTGTATTCAAAGAAGAAAAATTGGAACTGGTCTTTAACTGTGTACATTTGTCGACTGAAGGCTTAGAAGGGTTGGGAGGTCATGATGAGATCCGAGACAGAAGATCAGATTTTGAGTATTCTGAAGAAGAGAGACGACGTTCAAGAATTTGCAACCTCAAGAAGAAGGCGATAAATGCTTCAAGTAAGTTTACCCATTCTCTTAAGAAAAGAGGAAAGAGGAAAATTGATTACCGGGTTCCCTCAGTTTCCATAGAAGATGTACGGGATGCAAAAGAGGAGAGTGCTGTCCAAGAGTTGCGCCAAAAACTCCTTGACATGGACTTGTTGCCTGCGAGGCATGATGACTACCATACCTTGTTGAGGTCAGTTAAATTTCCCAACATGCATGTTGTTCATTAACGTAGTCACTAATTTCCAGTTGCCAGTGAATGTTATTAACTTGATGATATCTTCCACTTTTCATGTAGATTTTTGAAAGCTAGAGATCTTAATATTGAAAAAACAATCCTCTTGTGGGAAGAAATGCTTAAATGGAGAAAAGAATTTGGAACAGACACCATTTTGGAGGTATGATGTTAACTTTTGTCTCTGTGATGTAACTATGGATTTGTATGTATTGGGCTAGAGAATCTTTCATGTCTTTGTCTGATTGCATGCTCTGACAAAAAAATGTAATAAATCAATCTGAAGGACTTCGAATTTGAAGAGCTCGATGAAGTATTGCAATATTACCCTCAGGGCTATCATGGGGTTGATAAAGAAGGCAGGCCAGTGTACATTGAGAGACTGGGAAAAGCTCATCCTAGTAGGCTTATGCAAATCACCACTATAGACCGGTACATCAAGTATCATGTCCAAGAGTTTGAGAGAGCTCTTCAGGAGAAATTCCCTGCCTGTTCGATTGCAGCAAAACGACAGATATGTTCAACAACAACTATACTGGATGTACAAGGCCTGGTATGCTTATATCTTTTCCTCCACGTTTGGTACTTCCTTAGCTGCCACTGCCTACTTTCTCGATCTGTATCTTGAAAATTGATGTTCTGTGAAATACAGGGCATGAAAAATTTCTCTAGGACTGCTGCAAATCTCTTGTCTGCCATGACAAAGATAGACACCAATTACTACCCTGAGGTATCTAAATCACGTGACCAATACTTTGTTTTAATATTATTTTGGTTTAAAGTACGATGATCTGTTTTAAAGTGTTCTATCTCCCTAACTGTCTTTCAATATACAGACCCTACACCGAATGTACATTGTCAATGCTGGTCCTGGCTTCAAGAAGATGCTTTGGCCTGCTGCCCAAAAGTTTCTCGATGTCAAGACAATTGCAAAGATACAGGTAAAGAATGTTTCTCTGGCTGTGGTATCTCATTTCACTTCTCCTGAATCCTCGACTGTTGGTTTCATTTTGTCAAATTATGTGAATGTCCAGGTTCTGGACCCGAAATCCTTGTCTAAATTGATGGAAGCCATTGATTCAAGGTATGCTTACCATATACTTTGTGCGATATGTTTCTTGATAGTGCTCATCAGCTAATTGTCATATATCTCTTTTCAGTCAGTTGCCAGACTTCCTGGGCGGATCATGTACATGTTCTGCAGAAGGAGGCTGCCTTAGATCTAATAAAGGTCCATGGAATGACATCGAGATAATGAAGGTTACCATCTTTTCTGGAA
The DNA here is from genome assembly GCA_033992175.1 of Spiraea crenata. Classification (NCBI taxonomy): domain Eukaryota; kingdom Viridiplantae; phylum Streptophyta; class Magnoliopsida; order Rosales; family Rosaceae; genus Spiraea; species Spiraea crenata. Next base: position 2,418,257 of record JAVBHV010000022.1, read on the forward strand.
ATCAATGTTGTTTGTTTCATAGTGGTTCCCAGCTTGAATCTCTTTGTTGAAATGATTTGTGTAGATTAACCTATGGCCTCTCATTTGTAGATTTTGCATGCTGCTGAAGCAGAATTTGTTAGGCAAGTCATCAGAGTTACTGATGAACAGCAGAAACTTGATCCTTATATTCAAATACAGCCAATGAAGGTTAATTATCAATTCTTATTTGATGTAGCATTGTTTCATAAATGATGATGCATACCTTATTCTTTTCCCTCACTATTCTTCTTAATCAGGCTAGAACAAGTGATACATCAGTTGCGGATTCAGGGTCAGATATAGATGATCCCTGTTCTTCTCTAGGGCAAAGGAGTTCTACATTTCCTCCTTTGGACGCAGTTGATGAAGAAGTAAGTTTTAATCCTTAATGGTGTGTGCTGGTCTAGGCTGGCATGTTTTTTGATCAATATGTTTTATGCACGTTCAGGCATCAGATCCAAATGGTTACTACAGTTGTGAAGACCATTTGCCTCTGGTTGGGAAGGCCGTTGCAAGCTCTCAAGGAGTGGGGCTTCTTCATAATCAATCAATTAGTCATAGCAGGGAAAGTGGAGCTCGTGAGGCAACATCAAATTCAGAAGGTAAATTTTAGTAACATCTTATTTCGTTAGCCTTCTTTTTAACTTCTACACATGTGCAAAAGGTTAATACTGCATACATGTATATAAGTTTTTAGCTATTCCCTCAACCTTACATTTCAGCTTGGGTCTGAACTCCTTAATCTGTTCAGGTGGTTCAGTTAACTTTCGGTTGGGGACTCTTACAGAAAAAGTCGGGAAGAGGGAATTCCCTCGTGTGGCAAGAATTCTGATGTCTTTTTTGGGAAGACTAGTACCATTTTCTCATATTCTACAATTGGAATATTGGAGGCGGCAGAACAACGTTTACCCATCTAATTTGTTGGAAAGCAGCACAGGTGACCCTTCACCTGCCCCTGAAGCTGTGAGTGAAGACGACTATGTCCGACCATGTTTACTGCGCCTTCAAAAACTGGAAGAAGTATACGAGGAGCTGAGCAATAAGCCGGCTGCGATTCCTTTAGAGAAGGAGCAAATACTGATGAATTCTTTGGACAGGATTAAGTCTGTTGAATATGATCTCGAGCAAACAAAAAGAGTGAGCATACTTTGGTTTCTAAGTCATTTGACTTTATTAACATTTAATTGCACAAATAACAGTACTTTTCACTTGAATGTTATTATTACAGATGCTGCATATGGCAGTGGTGAAGCAACTGGAGATTTCTAAGTTGCTGGAGAATCTACAGGAATCTAAATTTCATGTAAGTCTCTTTGCAAAAACATTAACTTCTGGCATGCCGTTCAGGTCTGAACTAAAGCTAGTTTCACTTTTCGGTGATAAGTTAAACTACTTTGCTAATCTTGGAACGAAGTTTTGATTTGTTGAAATATTATCCACATGTATAGATGATGTAGTTAAATGCTAGCAACCGAAAAGATGGGAGAATACATTTTCTTATCACCGTGCTTAAAACCTAAAATTCATATCTGAATCTGACATAAGGGAGTTACTTTTGATGCAGCGAAAGAGACTGTTTTGCTGAACAGGTAAACGACTCATGTTCGGAACATGCTAGATGCGCGGATAGAACTAAAGAAGTATGATGCAGCCAAAGCAATATACACACTTGGAGGAGGCAGAAGGGATGTAGATTTTGTCCTCCCTCCCACACCCTTTTTGTTTTTCAAAATTTCCTCTCTAGTCAAGTTATATGGGCTGTAACCTTGCTGCTTTGAAACAGAACAGTGCAAAGATGATCAGAAAAAAGGAATTAAAGAAATCTTGTACAATGTGGCATCCCTTGTTTTTGGAGAAAAATGCAAGGTCTTCTTCTCTTCTTAGGCCAGATCCGTTTCCTTGTATATAAAGAGCAATTCTCTTGGCCAAGATGACCTCTAATCTAACTGTTTGCTTGCCTCCTGTATAAAGAGCTTCCTTCTTGCCCAAACCCAGAAAAAATTACCTCTATATTATTTGTCATGGATTACTCTACACATTTTACTTGTTTTCGAGCAAGCCCATTGGCCAAGGACTTAAGTGGGAAATAAAAGAAGGTGAACCATAAGGTGGCATTACGTGTAGTTATATATGGAAAGGAACTATAGTTGGTTGACCACAATATTTCACCATATTAGTTTATTATTTGCTCATTGTGTTGACAGCAGGAATTTGATGGATATGCTGAGCCAACGCGGAATTCCTTTAAGATAAAAAAAATTACTTTGGTCCTTTTCGTGTAGGAGGTGACACCCAAAACCAACTATGGCATACCAACTCTAGGAAGGTTCTAACATCTAACCAAGTGAGTGATAAAAATTGGTCTGACTTCAATGCTTCAACTAAAATGTGCAAGTTTCAGCTAAAGTTCTCAACAATATGCTAGTTCAATTATTTACACGAAATAATGGGTGTATGCAAAGCCCATAGAAATTTGATTGACAGTATTCTGTGGAGGATTGCACTCTGGCTGAAATTGATCCAATTTGAGTGAAGTATGTGTGAGCGGGGTGAACAGCTAGCAACGTGCAAACAAGGAACAAAATTTTCATCGAAACATCGAAATTTCCATTGAAATTTTGGAAATTTTAGACGTTCGAAACTATCAAAATTTACCGAAATTTACAAAAATTTTCATCGAAATTTCCATAATTTTGGGTATCGAAATTTCAATCGAAACTAAAATTTAATCCTTGCGTGCAAACCATTCGTTTGGCTTGGTATAAGGGTAAATGAAACTGTATATTTTTGATAATTTTAGTAGGAAAATAAGAATGTTCAAGAAATGAAAATGAAACCGATGTTTGGTTTTTAAAGTTGAATACCTTTTTAAAGTGGTACCAATGTTGTTGGAACTTTTCTTTATATTAAGCTGAGATTCGGTGATCCACCTGTTTTCCCTATAAAAATGTTGCTATAGCACACAAATTTTGATGAAAATATTATTTTTTTTAACTTTTACGTATTGTTGGCTAGTGTTATATCCTTTAGAAGTAAATCCCACTAACCTTTTGACCACGTAAGGGCCTCGGGAGTGTATATTTTTGGTGTTTTTAGAAGGAAACAAGTAATTTATCATTTACAATACCTTTCAATGGATACACCAAATGTAAATTTTTTCCTTATACTATTAAGTTGGTATTTAATGATTGGCCCGTTTTGCTTTAAAAACTCTACCATCTTAAATCGAACTCTTCATCTAACAGTTACTACCACCACGTTGTTTCAGGTTGTTAGTAAAGGGAATGACCAAGACAAGTAAAACAAAGAAAAAGGAGGACGCTGACGAAGTAGTGAAGAAAATAGAAACCAGTTTTCGCGTAATCCTGCTGTCCTCCATTATGAAATCGACTACGACTGTTTCCGTAAGCACTTGCTAAGTTGCTATCATACACTAAAGTATAATTTATGCAAAATTTCTGCAAGGAGTAAAAGTTTGTGTATTTAAAGCTTCAAGCTCTTATCATTTTGCTTTCCAAAAAAGAATAAGTGAAGGAAAAATTAGCTCTCTTTCTGAAGGAAAAAAAAAAAATAGATCTTTGATATTTGATTTTGGGTTGTCTGTGGTGCTCAACAAAAACCCAGAAATCATGGTGCTGAATCAGAGCTTCTGCTTCAGCTTTGCCATCATCATCTTCTTCCTTTTGTTGGGTTCTCCTGCTTCTTCTTCTTCTGCACCAACTTTCCTTTCAGGTGATGCTCAATTCAGCATGTGATTTTGAGTTCTTTGATTCAAATAAGCTTAGATTCAGCAAAGTTCTCAACTTTTTGTATTGTTACTGCAGATGGTGTCTTTGAATCTCAGCCTTCAATTGGCAGGAACCTGCTGCAAGCCAAGAAAGGTTTGATTTTTCTTCATACCCTATAGTGAAAAATTTGATCTTTTCTTTGTTGGTCATGAATTAGCTCTAGAAATTGAAATGCAGTGCTAAATGGTAAGATGGTGTTGTTTACATTTCTCAAAGAATGCCCATATGGTTGCTTTTTTCTTGCTTCAATTCTAATGTAGTTTACAATGAAGCAATACTGAATCTGTTGTCTCTGTGCTGGATGATTTGTCAATGGAGGCTGATGGGTTGGGAGTAATTAGGATGGAAATCCACTAGGATGATCTGTTATTGCGAATTCCGGTTAGCAAGAAGTCAAAATTTTGTAGGGGAGTTTTCCTTTCTAGTATCTATGTGCAAATGGTTAAATGGTTCATCATATTTCTGCTTGCATAAGATAGGATGTAGCATAGATTTACTTTTCTTTTTAACTCGCATAGACATTGGAAAATGAAAGATAGAGGAGCTCGAACTCAGGCTTCAATTTGAACCAAGAAGTCGATACCGTTGATATTCTGCATACTTGATTACCCTGTGTATGTCTCGCCCTGCATCCTTTCATACCATTGAGTTGTCCATATTCCATTTGATGATTGAAAGTTGGCTTTTCTGCTTGAGGTGCTTTACATTTCATTGATTTGAAAACTAGTAGTACTAGGAGCTAATGTGTTGTTCCTTTGGGAGATCTGGAAGGGTGAAGGAAGTTTTGGGTCATCAATGAAACAGAAAAGGAGGAAAATAGAGTTTTCTTTCGCCCAGATGGTATCAGTTTAAAACTTATGTTTGGATGGGATTTGGAAGCTATATTTTCACTCTAAGGCTCGTTTTATTCTAATTTGGACAGAAACTTAATCCTTTTTTGGGGTATATTTTTCGATTTTAATATCTTGATTTAAGGTAAATAACTTATGAAATCTTGTTCCTTGTTATCTGCAGGTTGTCCTGTGAACTTTGAGTTTGTGAATTACACTATTATCACAAGCCAATGCAAAGGACCCCGGTACCCTGCTGATAAGTGTTGTGCTGCATTTAAAGAATTGGCTTGCCCTTATGCAGATGTGCTGAATGACTTGACAAATGAATGTGCTTCAATTATGTTCAGCTACATTAACCTCTATGGAAAATACCCACCTGGACTTTTTGCCAATGAGTGCCGTGAGGGGAAGGAAGGTCTGGCCTGCCCTGCATTACCACCGTCATCGTTGGCCGATGAAAAAAATGGGGCTCATTTCTCATGCTATGCCTCTCCACTACTAACCGTCATAGCCGGCTTCCTAGCGTTGCTGTTCCGGTTACTATGAACGTGCTGACAATTTCCACTGGATTAGTATATTCTTAGACTTGTGACAAAGTTACAATTTTTTCATTCATCCATGTTTTGCCACTACATACTTTTCTATTTATTTCAATGCACTACTTTGTGGCCGGCATTTGTGATCTGTAATATTTAAGTCTGCGTTTGTGCAAATACATTGACAGCTATACGTACCTACTGCAAAATCTTTCATTTTTAACACCTCTAATTCTTCCACTAGACGCGTTGAAAGACCAGATTGCAAACTCATCATGTTTCCAAGTACGTTTCGAATGAGCTGGAATGTGTCAACTGTGGGCCCAAACACAATTATCTGCATATCACTATCTGTTTGCTTGGATTATTTTCTGTGGCTCTAAATAATTGATACCAGTAGGGGGCCAAAATGGAAAAACTCAAGCTGAATCATATAGTTCCGTTCCTCCCCATTAGCATTACATAGCAAGCATGGCTGCTGCTCTTGCTCCTCCATCTCTTCCCAATCACAAGTTGCCGTCCTTCCTGCCGAAAACCCCGGCTAGAATGCCAGCCACTGTTATTTTGCTTCAAATGTGCAGCAACCTCCGAGAAGTAAGACAAGTGCATGCTCAATTAGTTGTAACAGGACTCCTTGACCGCCCTCCCAATGCCGGGAAGCTTCTTCAGTCCTATGTTAAAGTGTCAGAAATTTACGACGCCTCACTGATTTTCGATAGAATGTTTTATCCTGATGTATTTGCCTACAATAACATGATCAGGGGATTGATATTGGGTAAGTATTCATATGGCTCACTGCTACTTTATAACCAATTGTTAGTAGATGGACTATTACCAGACAATTACACTTACACCTTTGTTCTCAAAGCATGTTCCCAACTGAGTGCGATCTCTGAAGGTAGACAAGTGCATTGCCGGATTGTTAAGGCTGGGATAGCTATGAATACTCATATTCACAGCTCGCTTATACATATGTACTCGAGTTCACCCGACACTTTGGTTTGCGCAGAACACGTTCTTTCTGGCTTCTCCGAAGATAACACTCTTGCTAAGAACGCTTTAATTTCTGGGTACCTCAGCTGGGGTCAAGTAGAGAAGGCTAGGACAATGTTTGATGACATGGTAGCAAAAGATGATGCATCTTGGAGTGCAATGATTGGAGGGTATACAAAGAATGGTATGTATGCAGAAGCACTAGTCCTCTTTCGAAAGACGACGATTTCACAAGTTTTGCCAAATGAATCAACACTTGTGAGTTCATTGACTGCTGCTGCTCATTTGGGAGCTCTAGATCAAGGGAGATGGATACATGCATACGCCGATCGAATCGGAGCTAAGATCAGTACAGTTCTTGGTACAGCTCTTATAGACATGTATGCAAAGTGTGGCAGCATTGAACATGGCTATGAGCTCTTTAAGAAGATGCCACAAAAAGATGTAGTTTCATGGGGAGTTATTATTTCTGGTTTTGCCATACATGGGCAAGCTGAAAAATGCTTCCAACTGTTTGATGAAATGGTTGCTAATGGAACTTGTCCGAACGAAATCATTTTTTTGGCGATTTTATCTGCTTGCTCCCATGCCGGGTATGTTGAAATGGGATATAAGTACTTCTATCAGATGGTGAATGACTATGACATTAGACCATCTATCGAACACTATGGGTGCATGGTGGACCTCCTTGGCCGTGCTGGGCGGCTTGAAGAGGCGGAAGAGCTGATCATGACACTGCCGGAAAAGCCTAATTCGGTTATTTGGGGTGCGTTGCTTGGGGCTTGTAGGATGCACGGTGATAGTAGGAGAGGGAATCTGGCGTTTAAGCATTTAACTGAACTTGAGCCATTGTCTGGTGATAGATATAAACTCGCAGGGCTTATGTTTGGTATTGTTGGGGAAAAGGAAAATGCAACTAAGATTAGGAAGCTTATCAGAGAAAATGACCTCGAGACGACTCGTGGTATGAGCTTCATTGAAGTAGATTGTGTGGTCCATGAGTTTGTAGCTGGGGCTATCAATCATAGTAGGCACAGAGAAATCTACGAAATGTTGAAGAAGGTTAATAGATTGTTAGAGATTGATGAACTTGGAGTTCGCACTCCATTCTAGTATGGGTTTTAGATAAGGGATACGCCATGTTTATGATTTCTGTGCTTCAACATGATATTATTCAGAGTTATGAAGAATCCGCCCAAAATGGCAATACACTTTTGGATATACACAAATATTCATGATACAATACTCTACAGTATACCCAATGAAGCCTTGTGATACTTCATCACACGTGCACTTGCAGAATTCGATATTTATTGAAAGATTAGTTACATCTTTGAATATACTTCCAGTTAAAAGTAAAAATATACAATGAGAAAAACTTTCCAATTTCAGCATTTTGTTCAAATGAACCTCTTTCTGCACTCTGTAGGAAGGTATAAGAATATTTACCTGGTCTTCCAGCATCGTATTCGAAATAACACTTCATGTCACATGCAGGCTACATGCCCATCATCATGCTGTAACAAATTACCTTTCACCACATACGCTTGGATCTAGACTTCTGCCGGATCTGCTTCTTTGTCATGCACCAAGGACCAGGGAAGGTGCTCAACTGTATTGTTACCAAGTCAATCATATCAAATAGAAATCCAAACACCACGCCACTTGCAACTCCATGAGCCACAAGGAGTGAGTCCGATATTTGATGATGATTCTCAAGTTATAAGGAAGACTTGTAATGTGAAAGCGCTAAAAGGATTGTATGATTATTGCAAACTTATTTTACATGTTCTTCGAAAAGAATTTTCTGAAGATGTTTTGCAATGGCAATTTCTGCAATTTTGTGGGTTTGGCTTGTAAATCGAAGCACATATATTGAGTTGAGATAGTGACAGAAGCTTACGTTGCTGATTAGCTTGGCCCCAAACCATGGAGTATCTGCACCATATGGAGGGGGAATGACTGTAATTCCATTAGACACAGATGGAGGGAGAAGGCCATGCAATTCCTTTTCTAACCTTCCTGAATACAAAATATAGAAAGAATAAGGTATAGCGTGATATTCTCAATAGTAAGCTGCATCTTTCTCTACACATTACGGCCACTAGATTAAGAGGTGCTTTTATATTCCATATTTTTATCACAAAGGATAAAGAAATCTTTATAGTAGTAGTAACTGAATGATACCTGCGAGTCCTGGTAAACACGCACTGCCTCCCGACAAGACTACAGTCTTAAACCAAGCATCATCATTAGTCAGTTCTGCAGAATGACAATGGTCTATGCAAAGAGCAACAGCCTGGTGCAATCCCATAGTACGCCTATACCAAGCATCATCATACAAATTTTAGTTAACAGTTTCCCTTTGAAGCTCTGTGAACACAGAACAAAGTTGAAGCTTGATTGTAAAATGAGTATCACAGAATTTCCTAAATTTCAAAGTGGGGAGAGAGAAACACATAGAGAAATAATCTAACTCAACAATAGTACTTACACTCCAGCAAGCCGTGGCTGGAATAAGATCTCTCCTGTCTGAAACCGCTCTTTGGAAAGAGTGAACCAACCTTCTCCAGTGGCTTCAAATGATGCTTCTGTATTTTTAGATAGTTCAGCTTCATAATCAGCAGCAACATAGCATAGTTTCTGCATGGCATTCAACCAATGGAACATTAGTCAACTTTTATAATGGATTTAGGAAACATTGGAGCATGAAACTGAAGAATTCTTCCTTTTGTCGTTTATTATCCTAATAACAAATATGCCTCGTTCTTAAATTCCAAATTCAAACCCTAGACCCAGTGAAGCATGGGGCTGATTGAACTTCCTGCCGATGCTTTGAGCTGACTTGGTAACTTTTTACGTAACACTACATCAATAAGGTTTCCATATACCACTATGACATCAAAAGAAAGAACAAAAAGAAATCCAAATTTTGTTAATTAAAACTGTGCTATTGAAAGAAATAGCATTCACTGAGTATTCTGAGGATAGATATCCAATAACCACAATCTGCACTACCTCTTTCAAAGTCCGAACAGTATACAGGGATTCAAAATTGATATTGTTCTTCTGCATCAACTCCCTAAGGAAACCTGTAAGCTTCAGTGCTCCCAATCCCAAAACTTCCACGCCCACCTTGCGCATTACTTTACCATTTAAAACTGTAAACACAACAGAATAGCATAAGTAAAAAATTCCAACGGTCCCAAACAACCAACAATATGGGAAAAGGTGGGAAGGAAGGACAAAAGGAATTATAGGAACTTGGAAAGTTCAGAGGAAGAGTCTTCGAAAACAAAACAAAAGTCATTATAAGATTTTCTTTTATTTTTTATTTTTTTAGAGAATATCTGAAGAACAGCATGCCTAGCATTATAGATTACAATATGCCAAATAGCCAGCTAAAAATGTGTGGTAAATGACATTTGAAAGAACTAATTTACAAGAACAAACAATATTCTCTCGTTTAGAAGTTAGAACTGTGAATAATTAAATTATATACAACTGCAAAAGACAATCTATCCACATTCCCCAAGAAAGCATTCAGTATAAGCACAGAATAGCTTTGTACAGTTACTAAATCATAAATGAAAAGGAAATGAAATGAACAATAGCAGCTTACTTGGAACAATAGAAGTGGCCTGGAAACCAATGTTTACAACAATTCCTGAAGTTCTTCTTGCCGCATACAAAGCTAAAGTTGCCTACAGTATCAAAAGCAGACAGTCAATATACCATAGAAGGCAGCTCCATATAACATAGGAAACTTAGCATGAGTGCCACCTTATTAATTGTGCTTTATTTCTATTCTTTTGTCTGGTTTCTATCTGACATAATACATTATTATGGAGGCGAATGGGAGCAAATTACCTGATTAATGGCACAAACAGCAGGGACATGCATGTCAAAGAGTACTTTATGTATGGCTTCTTTGAGCTGCCGTCTTGATGCTTTGGCAGATTCATTATCTAGAATAAAAGGAAAAGGAAAAGGAAAAGGAGACAAAGTGATGAAGAGCATACCTTGTGAAGGATAACAAGACAATCATTGTAATACACATTCAAGATAATACTCTAGGGGAAAGTAAGTGATACCAACTAACCATCATAATGGCATATTGGAATAGACACAACCACCGGCTGTGTAGATGGTTTCACGTGCATCCTACATAGAAACACAGTCACGTATAAGCTATACCAGCTATGAAAGATTCAAAGGCATCACTAGTTTGAGGGGTAGAACAAGTGCCCACATGATAATGAAGGCCGAGCACAAATTCAGTCTCTACTGTATGTAGATAGATAAAGAAATTGAAGATTGAGAGAAAGATAAAAGATTCAAGAGGAGAAGTTCTTATTAGTACTTAAAATCATGAAAATAAAGAATGATAGAAGGACACACCTGCTATAAATAGTTACAAAAAAATGGCGGAGTCTAGAGTACATTGGGGACTCAACGTTTCCAAATTCCTGCAAATCGGGCCACTTTAGAACACACATGACAAGTAAAATTCAAATTATAAACTAACAAGTGAACTAGAGCTTGGAACATATCTAAGACATATGTATTCATTTACGAAAAAGAAATTTAACTGTGATCTAAACAACATCTCACCAAAAAGGTAGCTGACCACCCAGATGGACACGCGTATTTGCTCCAGCCAAATTTGCAATAGCCAGATCCCCCTGCCCAAGAAATGCAAAGAGAAAATAAGCAAAGGGTATATGTAGAAGCTATGTAAACCAACAGAAGTGTTAAAAAATCAAAATCATATATCAAAGAGCATATCTTTTTTAAGGTATGCTTTCAAGGATGGGAATAATAACATTAATAGATGTAAGCAATCTCAAGCATGACCAGTTGGGAATGAGTAAGGGCGTTATACATACTCACCATCAATGATAACAGAACCAGGAACTTGCGCTCGTTGGCCATAAATACTCATGTAGGACAACTGAGGCACCCGACCGCAGAACGTTCTGCAATAAAAGTTGTACATCAAGAAGTTAAGCCATAAAACTCCAACCAAAACTCAATAAACAAGCACCAAGCAGCACATCCAGTATCTCCGCATCAAAAAGAGAAAACTGCTAGAACACTGAATTATCACAAAGAACAGATACACCAACCAATCAAAACCCCATTATTCAGTTCTGACACTCTATGTTTGGAAACTCGAAAATTACGCATTCTCTAAAACCCCCAATCCGTACCATCTTTATGGGAAATTCAAATGAACCTTTATCATTAAATGAACAAAAAAAAAGAATCAAGTCCACCTTTTTAAAAGTAAATTCTCAATCTTTAGTGCCAATAACACTAATCCAAACCAACTTTTTACTAAACAATAACTTACCACAGGCCAAATGGTTACATTCTGAAGCGAGGGAAATAAGAATAAAGAGCTTTTGCCCAGTAAATTTTCAATCTTTAGTGTCAATAATAACACTAATCCAAATTAACTATTCACTATACAAAATACATTAACCACAGGCTAAAATTACTTGAATTATGAACTGGGTTTTTCTAGTTAAGCATCTATAATCACATAAAATTTCGAATTTTGAACATACTGAAGCGGGTAACCCAATCTCAAGTGGGCCTCCGAGAAAACAACGGAGGCCCAATAAGATTCCTCTTCCGGCCTCTGATTCTGCAGAAAGAAAATCCACAGCTCGTTCTCCGACACCAAGCACTTCCACCCTTTGCACGCGACGCTCAACTTCGCCGCCTCCTTGGGCCCCACCAGCCTCACGATTTGCATCAGTACGTCCGTCGGCACCCGATCGAACGCCGCCCCTAAAGACGGCGCCGCCGCCGCCGAAGACGAGGAACACGACGGCGACGTTGTCATTGACTCCGAGCTCGAGCTCGAGCTCGAGCTCTTGCGGGTCGACACCGAATCCCACACTTTTCTGATCAGCGTCGTCATGATTGGTTGTTAATCACGATTCTCTGATTGGATTTAATATTCATTTGATAGGAAATTCAGAATTTTCTCGGGAAACAAACAGAGGAGCTTTGAGCAGTGGTAGGTAGTTAGTCCCGCCGCGTGGGAGATGATTTTTAGGAAGTTGATGACGTGCATGGGTAGAATCGACACGTGGAGACTTGAGAGGGCAGTTCGTCGTAGGGACTCGTGATGTTTTGTGTGCAACTGCCAGCGGCCAAGGGTCCCCGAAGCCAATTATGGAGCAAAAATTGAACGGTTTGATCATAGTAGTGGTCTCATCAAACGGTGAGTGTCCATTTTTACATATTGAATCCAGAGTTCCTCACCCACTAGAGGAGAATAATAGATCAGGTAAAAGGTAACAACAAAGCCCCTGAAATTATATGCAAACCAATAGGCTTATGGCCGAGACACATTGACGTCCTCTATCAAGGCATTCAAAAAACAAATAAATATCTAGTACAATGACGGAACTACTCGTAAAAGCTAAGGAGTATGGAACCCGATGTTTGTGGTTCTTTTTTGTATTCTTTATTTGGATGATATGTTTGTTCTTAGGAGTATAAGACTATTTTCTTATATTTATTCCAAAGTCAAGCTGCATCACCACATATGTAAAAGCTCCTAACCTGACATGTGTGCTTAAAAATAGGCACTTTTGGAAAAAAAATAAAAATTCATGACTTAGAAGTTGTGCAATACGGATTCGGTATTAATTATATATATTTTAGAATCGCTCCTAGACAGTTTAATAAAGAAAACACAAATGATTATATACATTATTGATCATAAAATTATATTACACTAGACCATTGGAAGCAAGCTATTTTCCATTCTAACGTTGCCCAAGGCATTAATCATCATCATCATCATCCCATGAGTCTGCATCAATGACATATGGGGTTTATAAATTGATACAAAAAACTTCAACACACTAAAAATTGAACGTACATATAATATTTATTTGCCCTCAAAATCCAGGCCAAAAATGCATATAGATCAGCAATGTTTTTGAACATATCATTTGGTTGATCCTTTCAAGCTTCAGCGTATGCATCTGCAAAGTTGTCTGTATCAAGTAAACAGACCCCATGAGATATATCAATATACTTACCTTTCGAGCTTCAGCGTACGCATTTGCAAAGCTGTCTGTTTCTATACAGTATCCTTACCTAACTCATAGTCTTATAAATTCGTCATTATCATCGACAAAATAAAAACTTTCCAACCACATGCCGTCCTGGGAATTGACCGAAATAATTGCTGCATAATTTTTGCGCGCACCTGCATCAACTGCCTCGATATCTAGATGATACGGACCAGAGTGATGATGAGATCTTGGCAGGCAGAACCTCTGCGCGTACATATTTACCAGTTTCACAAAATGCAATTCTACAAGAGAAAGCTAAACCATGAGATCTACTTACGTATATAGAAAAGAAACTTCTCCTGTGAGCTAACTTACTAATTAAACACTTATCAGTCATTTTGAGCCCTATAGCTCACGAGAAAAATTTTGTTTCTTGCAACTCTATATTATCCCATTGTCTCTCATGCAATTCATTTTAAGGAAAATTTACTCTTTTTTTTTGTTAAGTTAACATTTTCTATTAAATTTATTGACGTGGCCATCCCATGTTAGCAAATATCAGCCCCATATTTGTCCACATCAGAAAAATGTCATCTTTATGTACAGTTGAATTACGGTAAAATTTTGACATAAATTTATTTAAAAACTTATCAGCTTGTATAATCTGGGTAGGTTTGTGTCATCAGCTACCAAAGTACACATATTGGTAGTAAAATTTTTCTCATCTTTTGATGTGACAAATGTAAGATCCATTTGTGCTGATGTGGAATGGGTCTCAAATTCCACACACGTTATTACAGAATTTCTACATCTTTAATTTTAACGATGAATTAATCATAAGCTCATATAACCAAATTGCATTATAACATACCTTGAGAAGCTTGTTTGTCCCTGCAGCGTGTTTGCGTGATCTCCATTAGTGGTACAAAATTCTCATTATCATCTACGAGTCCGAACAAATCAACTCAGACCTTTTTCTTGTTGAACAGTTCCACAGCCTGACGGCTAAGTTTTATAATTGATGCAGAATTCATAGATTTGAAAATTGGTTCAACAGCAAAACACAGCCATTCCAACCACATGCCCTCGTTGAAATCGGCTGAAACATTTGCTTGGTAAGATTTGACCAAGCTATAACAAGAAGCAAACGGCGGCCACATCCTATGTGCCCTCACCACTCTTTGACGAATTTCATTCTTAACAACAAAGCATTAATTATAGGATTTGAAATAATTAAGAATAATGTGTTTCATCGTCAAGTGTACATATTACATACCTTTCGCTTATTGAACTCTTCAATGGCAAAGCGGGAGGGCTTTTGTCCTCCCAGATCCAGATAATGCTCAAAATCCTGTTGAAGTTAAAACACATATATGTTCTTAACTAGCTAGTACTAGATATAATAAAATCAATTACAAACAAACGCTTACCTCCCTCTTGTTTTTATTTTTCATGGTCTTGATAATAGAATGGGTGATACGGACTGTAGTAACCAGCAAGAGGATGATCAGGAGCCTTCTTGATCGTCACGCTATTGAAAACCCTAAACAATATGACTTGACTAGCTACCACTTATTCTATGTGCGACTTTCACATAATTTTGGTGAATAAATATAGCCTCCAACTTTCCAACCACATAACGCCATTAAAGCACATACAAGAGTTATTCTAATAAATCTACGCAAAAAAAACAAAGGCGCTAACTGTAGAATTTTCCATAAATCTACGCCTCCCTAAAAACAACACATACAAAAGAGAATATGCTAGCTGACGTCGGGAAAAGTAAATATGGCATCCTAAACAACCGACTCATTCTTAGATTACTTCCTCCATAAACACATTTGTTTTGAATATACTCCCTTTTAATGAAATAAACTCACAAAAAGTATAATCCTCACGTAACAGTCGGTTACGTACGTGACAAGCTGTACCAGTTTGGGTCGTATTGATCGGTAAAGTGGGGGACAGAAAGTAATTGGGCTGGACCTGCCAAAAATAGAATGGAAAACAACTGTAAAAATGGAACCGACTCTCCACAAAACTGGAAAGATCAATTAAAAAAATACAGTAGAAATACGAATAACATGCAACACAACAACAACAACAAAAGTAAAAAGGAAAAAAAGGAAAAAAGAAAAACAGGAACGTCATTTTCGTGGTAAGGTTGGCTTCAACCTTTGTCAATCGCACGACAATCCGAAAACCGGTGGATAGAGATAAAAACAAAAAAGGTTACGCTTACGTTTTCTCCACCGCCCCCTCTCTCTCTCTCTCTCTCTCTCTCTCCGCTGGATCTCAATTTCCCGATTAGGGTTTGAGGTTTGAGCTTTCTCAATTCTCGGGGATTTTCCCAGATCCGCATAAAAGCTGCTCATTTTCGAGCTTCCCCTATTCGGAAATTAACGACAGAGGTGAATTTTTTCTTCAATTTTGTTTCTTGGTTCTGATTTCGCGTTGATTGGTGTTAGTTTGATTGTTGTGGGTTCTTCAATTGGGGGCTTTTGGGGCTTTGATTCTTGGGTTTTTTTTTGTTTTTTTGGATTTTGATCGTTGTGGAGCAATTTCAAAATTGATGCGTCTGTGTTTTTTGGGTATTTGGGTTTTGGAGTTTTTGATTTCTTGTGTCTTTATTGATTGGTTTCTATGTGCAATAGTGACAATTCAGACGAGTAGGCGGGGGTCTGTGGAATTCTGTACCCTTTGTATGAGGAGGTCGTGATTGATGCCTGGAGAATTAAAGTTTCGATTTTTAATGTTAAGGAAGTGGGTTAGCAATGCTGGTTGTGTCTCCTGTGAGCTAATTCAGATGGTGTCGACATGTTCGTGCGCCTTTTGATTTGATTAACAAGGATGGGATGGGATGCATGTTTGCGTGATTGATTGTTTTCTTTCTTTTAGTAGTGATGTTCCAATTTCCCTTTTCGGCTTCATTTTTGTGGGATGTAGCTGCTGAACATGTGTTGCTATATGCTTATAATTATGAGTTTGTTCAGTTTGAGAGACTGAGAATATGCACTGCAGTTAACTTTGTGATTCGCTTATAGTAGTCAAGGTTAGATATGTGGTTATATATGTATGTGTACCACGGTCAAACCTGTACGAACATTATTTAGGTGGTGACATTGCTTCTTTCCTGATTCTTAAGTAACTGACTTGAATTTTATTGGTATCAGTTGTCGCAGTTTTCGGGAGAATATGTCACATTACGCTGGATACGTGGAAGATGAGTACGAAATGGAAGATGTAGATGACGATATGGAGGATGAGTTTCGTGGTCGAGAAATGGAGGGGGGTTCAGATTCTGATGGTGATGAATATGATTTCTCGGTATGTGATTTAGTTCTGTATCCCTCTAGAGATGTTGCATAGTCACAGCTTACAGCTTCAAGAGTTGTATATATTGGACTCTATGCTATGCTCATCTGTTGAATGCATTCATATTATAAGATTTTATTATGAAAATTGTGCATTTCTAGTTATTCTGCAGTTGTTTCATAAATAATAGGACTAATTCTTCGGATCTCATGCAGAATAGCAAAAAAACTGATACAACAGCTGCTCAAGCAAGAAAAGGAAAAGACATCCAAGGTATTCCTTGGAAAAGTCTTAGCATTACTAGAGAAAAATATCGTCAAACTAGGTTAGAACAGTACAAGAATTATGAAAACATCCCCAATTCCGGAGAAGGGGCTGGAAAGGTAAGAATGATTCTCTCCAGTTTCTCGTATACCTTATCAGAGTTACTCAGGGACATGAAAGTGTCAGTTTTCATTAGTAAGCGTGATCATGACTGTTTTTCTCATTGGTAAATAGGTTGGCAAAGATACAAAGAAAGGATCTACATATTATGAGTTTAGAAGAAATTCTAGATCAGCGAAATCAACCATTCTTCATTTTCAGGTATGTTGAGTGCAAGCTTGCCCGAGTAATTATGGGATATTTGTATGCATTTATGTGAATTTTTTATGAAACATGCGCAATGGCATACTATATAATGGTTATTTTGTACGTTGTTGATCACATGGCTAATTAGCTCATTCAAAATATTGTTCCTTCCTGTTGTCACTCTAAGATGGCTTGTCAATACTTGTTATTCCTATGTGGATGGAAAAGTCACTGAGCAATAGTATGATAAGAATTTGCAAATATTGAACTGTACAAGCTTTAGACCCAAAAAAAAGAACTATACAAGTTCAGGTGCCCATGGAAAAATGTTTGAAAAAACTTTGTTGGCATTGGTAGAAACAGTCTACACCTAATGTTCTTACTTATTATACAAACATATTGCCTGATTGGCCAGCCCCCTGTAAAATGCATTATGAACGATTCAGGAGTTGCAGGATGAACATCATAGTGGCCGAGTTATTGGCGATAACTCTTCGAATTATGTAATTAGCGAATCGTAATTTCTTTAACCCACTCATATTGAACCAAACTTGGACATCATTTAGTACCCTTGACATGCTTTGATTTGATGTGCGATAAACTTATCAGGACAGCCCCCACTGTGGCAAACACCTCCTTATGATATAGCCCCTGATCTGCCATGTTTGATTAAGGTTATATATATTTTTGCTTGGTGATGCAGTTGCGTAACTTGGTCTGGGCTACTTCCAAGCATGATGTCTACCTGATGTCCCATTTTTCCATCGTTCATTGGAATTCTTTAAGTTGCACAAAGCAGGAGGTTCTCAATGTTTCAGGACATGTAGCACCATCGGAGGTGATTGTTTATAGATAAATTTTGTTTGATAAACCAAGTTTTTATGGGAAACTGATCCTTGAATTCTTCATTTAGAAACATCCCGGGAGTCTCTTGGAGGGATTTACGCAGACTCAAGTGAGTACTCTTGCAGTAAAAGATAAGCTACTAGTTGCTGGAGGATTCCAGGGAGAACTTATTTGCAAGGTGAGTTAACAAATAATTGAAGTATAATTTTAATGGGTAATTGAATAAGAATAGGCATTTACCCAGCAGCTGCATACTTCTTGTGTGCATGTTGTCAATATTACTTGGTTCTTGCTCATTAGCCGTAGTCTTTTCATAGTTTATCTGTACCTCAGGGTTGGTACTTTGAACAGTCTGAACACTCACCTTAATCGACATATGATCAATGTGCTTAGTAGGGTAGTTCCAACATTTTCCATTTGGAGAGTTAATACACAGCTAGGACGACCAATTTACGTTACCTTTCATTGGTTTGCAGCATCTTGATCGTCCTGGAGTTAGCTTTTGTTCGAGGACAACTTATGATGACAATGCCATTACAAATGCTGTTGAGATTTATGACAGTCCTAGGTACGTCTTACTTTTCTTAAGATTGTATTCATGTATCTTAACATGGACATAACTGATCTTTTCCTCTTGAATTTCGCAGTGGGGCCGTGCACTTTACTGCCTCCAATAATGATTGTGGAGTCAGAGACTTTGACATGGAGAAATTTCAGCTTACTAAGCATTTTCGTTATCCTTGGCCAGTGAATGTGAGTCGCCCGAAGCTTATGTCCTAGTTGTCTGGAGATTGTTGTGCATCTAATTTCTGATTTTAGTTGGTGGAATTTCTTGCATGGAGATATAGGATATTCATTAGGCAGTAGTTAGCTATAACTTTTTAAATTGACTCGATGCTGATTTTTTGTCCGATCTCATTGCACATGTCGTGATCCAATCACTTAGAAGTCTTCCAACAATCACTTTATTAAACTACTATGCATTTCTGTCTTTGCCTGCAGCATACTTCGCTGAGTCCAGATGGTAAACTACTTGTGATTGTTGGAGACAATCCAGATGGGATGTTGGTGAACTCTCAAAGTGGAAAGGTATTTATGTTAGACTTTGTGAATTTGCGTTGTTTTGGTATTTATACATTGGGAGCCTAGAAATTATGTGTGCTAATTTTGATGGGTTTTGCAGACAGTCACACCTTTATGTGGGCACTTAGATTACTCCTTTGCATCAGCATGGCATCCTGATGGCATTACCTTTGCTACTGGGAACCAGGACAAAACCTGTAGGGTTTGGGATGTTCGGAATCTATCTAAATCAGTTGCTGTCTTGAAGGGCAACCTTGGAGCTATTCGGTCAATTCGTTATTCTTCTGATGGTCGGTATATGATGATGGCAGAGCCAGCAGACTTTGTGCATGTCTATGATGTGAAAGGTGGTTACGAGATGGAACAAGAAATTGATTTCTTTGGCGAGATATCTGGTATAACATTCAGTCCAGACACGGAGTCCCTTTTTGTTGGGGTGTGGGATCGTACATACGGTAGTCTTCTTGAGTTCGGTCGGCATCGAGACTACTCTTACCTCGATTCTCTTATTTGAGTTGAACATGCAACCTGCGAATAAGGCCGGTGTTGTTGCTAATACCTCCGCGTGACTGCCAATCCTAATAAATATTTCGTGCAGTTGAAGAGGGGTGTAGGTGTAAATGTAGTATATTGTGCAATTGTAGCGTGGTTTTGGTGTTCCTTCTCGTTTCCCCCATAGAAGTGGATGAAAGGGTGGAATGTACAGAAGGCTAAGGGGATGAGGGTCGAAACAAATCAAGGAAGAACCATGGCGTGTTTTAGGGTTAAGTTTGCTATTTTACCTTTTAGAAATTTGATCTCAATGTGGAACTTATTATGTGTGAACCTATCAATCATCCAGTTGGTTTCTTGGTTCCGAAATGTTTGTTTGATACTCCTATCTCACTTTGAAATTGAAAGTTCCCATGTGTGCTACATTTAGGATCTAAGATTCTAGTGTTGGGTTGTTAACCAACCATCTTAGATGTGTGCGATGTTGCCTGGTTTGCTGCCCCGCTCTGAGGCCATGGTTTGTTCATTAATGAACAAAATATTGTTATAACATAGTACACAAATAATATCCTGCCATTGTTTGTACGGATTATATTAGTTAATGACAGTATTACACACGTAAATTTTGGTTTCTAGACTTCTTTATGTTTTGAGAATCTTAGGATTATAGATGAAGAAAACTTATCACTTCTTATTCCTACCATTATTTAGGGATTAGAAGGGATAAGTTTACTTCACGAGCAGTAGGTTTTGTTTTAGTTCGATTTAAACCTCAGTGACTGAGTGAGATTATCAGAATAAATGTAAATAAGCCTGAAGGAGTAGGGCGAGGAGAAGCAGATGATGAGTTAATGTAAACAGTAAGGTTAAAGTGATTTTATATTAACATATAACTTGATCTACAAGTAGAGATTTTCTTTTTAGTAGCCAAAAATCTCTGATCCAGAAGGAACCAATGAAAGACGGCCAACTCACCATCCAAAATCTTTCTCCCTTCTTTTCCATCCTCAGAATCCAAACTAGTGAAGTATATTGACCTTTCTCCACACAACAACACAAATCTCATCTGTTCTGCAAACCAACCCTTGCTTTTATCTCCAAAATCTCATCATCTAGCATCACAACCAGATCCCAAAAAAATGGCAGCCTCCTCCTCCGCCACCATGTTCTCAGCCCCTGCCATCTCCTCCACCACCACAAGGCACCACCTCTCCCCAACCCAAATCTCCTTCCAAGGCCTAAGACCCCTCACCAAGTCCTCCCCAATCACCAAGCTCAGCTTCACCCCAACCACCACCAAGAGAACCTCTGGTGTGGTGAGGGCCGAGCTGAGCCCATCTTTGGTCATAAGCTTGAGCACAGGGCTATCACTTTTCTTGGGGAGGTTTGTGTTCTTCAATTTCCAAAGGGAAAATGTGGCCAAGCAAGGTTTGCCTGAGCAGAATGGCGTCACCCACTTTGAGGCAGGGGACACTAGGGCAAAGGAGTATGTGAGCCTCCTCAAGTCCAATGACCCTGTCGGGTTCAACATTGTGGATGTTTTGGCTTGGGGCTCCATTGGTCACATAGTGGCTTACTACATCTTGGCAACCTCTAGCAATGGCTATGATCCCAAGTTCTTTGACTAAATTTTCATTTGATTTGGTCCACGCCATGTTGTGTTAATTAATCTCTTTTGTTTGTAATTTGTATAGCTTATTAATGAATATTCACTAGTTGGGAAGGAGGAGGTACTTCGTTTTTTCACTTTTTCATTTTGAGGTTATATATGTATGTGTTTTTGTTGGGAAGTTTGGTGGCGTTGTGCTCTTTGATTGAAAAGCTTCAATTGTATCTTTGGAGAATCATGCATGCATTCTGAAACCTTTTGAACCTTAAGCTATCAACAACTACATGCCACACATTCTTTATTTGGTACGTAGTTGTAAAAAAGGTGAGAACTTGAACACCTTTTCTTTATCAAAACATCTTTCATGGACCAATGTACTCTTATAATTGAATAATTTGGCAATGGTCTTCAATAAGTAAAGCCAACACAACTAAGCAGAGTACGATTAAAAGTAAGACAAATATGGAAGTCTGCAACCGAAGCAATTCGTGAGCCTTTGATTCATAGAGAGAATGCTAGATTTACCAACTTATTTCCGCAACTTCTTTTCTCAACTTTCATTATGCTCTCTATATAAGTGGTTTTGGAATACACTAATGTACCGTGTGCGTATCAAGTAGTAGATAGATTGGGAACTTGGAAAACAAAAGATGGGAGAAAAAAGTTGGGCTATTGACCATCTCTGTTGTTCTAGGCATAGATGAACAGAACGGACTGGTTATTTTGGTAAACACATCTAAAATCTCTTGCTAAAGGACCAATTATTATTATTCTCCAATGTTTGTGTCAAAAACTGGGACTCGACATATTGAACAGTAATGATGATGTGGAAGCGGTGGCTTCCACGTGGATTGAGTTGAGGTGACTCTGGGGAAGCCAAGTACTTGAGGCGACTGCTAGAAAGGTCGACGTCTTTTGAGATGATCTATAAGAAAACCAAGTGTGAGTGTCGGAGCACCGGTGTGGTGCCGCCCGAAGGGGTTCCGATGCTTAAGTCAGTAAGAATGACGGAGGCAGTAAGTAATAATGTGAATAGTAAAGATTTGTTACCCCTTAACCCTTGGGGTGAACTTCCCTTTTATAGGGGTGGTGAAGGTGTCACTTCTTCTTTTATCCAATGTGGGATAGGGAGTACCCGTGAGGTATTTCTTTGTGACTTTTTGTCTTCGTGTAGGGCCCACCTCTTATCGTACGAAGAAGGTTAGCGGCTCTTTACGAAGACCGGTGCAAGGTGGTTCTGTGAGATGTGTTTGGTTTATCGGTAACGTTTCGTGTGGGGATCACGAACCTCGTAAAGCGTGCTCATGGGACTCACAGGATTACCCATGAGGTATTAGGTTGTCCTTACCACGTGGCGCTTGGGACCCACGAGGTTTTAGGATTACCTTTGCCATGTGCCACTTGGTTATACATCTCATGTATTATCGATGGGTCATGGTATAAACATCCAAAATGATAAGATATATCGATTTAATTTGGCCAACAATTGGTTCCCTCTTCCAAAAATCGTGCGAATCAACCTACTACCTGAGGCCATTCCATTCCTATTCACCATCTAAACCAACCAAACAAAAACTATTAAAATAGAAAAGCATTGATCCATAAAGTTCTAATCTTTATTCCTAAAAATCATGCGATATGTTATCAACTCAAGCTCCCTACAACTTTGAATCCCACTTTGAATATCTTCCTTCACTATCAAGCCCATCAGGCCATGCCATCCCCCTTCCCCAACCACTATTAAAAATAGAAAAAGCAATAACCTATCTATGCCTTTATTTGTTAAGAAACTTTTCCAAGGTTAATATAGCCAATTGTATTCATATTTGACTAGTATATAAGGTGGTCCGTTATCTTCTGGTAGAACAGATAGAATACAACACAAACAGCAAAAATAAATCTCTACCTAGAATCTTAATCTTATTGGGTTCTTTACCCTCAACTCTTTTTTCTGACTAAAAATGTCTGAGGTCCCAACACCAATTACAGCAAACGGTTCTTCTCCAGCCAGTTCAGCTCAACTGCAGCTGCTCCCAACTGACGACGCCGCCAATGGCTCCTCCTCGTCCCCCGCCTCCGCTCCGAAACCTTATCCTCCGGCCACCGCTGATTACGAGCAAGTCGTCCAAAGCTCCGACCTTTTCCGCGAAAAGCTCAAGGAGTTTCACGATTCGTTCAGAACCAAATTCATGTAATTTTTTTTTTGGCCTTGCTTTTACAACCTGGGTTTTGCTTTTTGGTTCGTTTGATGAATTGGGTTGCTTTTGTTTTGCTGTTTTGGGTGTTGATATGTTGGATCAGGTGGTTTTTTATGTGCTTGTTTTGTATTTTTAGTTTTACATTGCGTAACTTGATAGATTGTGATTGTTTTTGCATGGTGCTTATTGAATTTGACTGGTTTTAATCAGAATGGTGTTGCCAATTCCTATATGAATTGATTGAATGGCGAATGGTTGCTTAATTCTGAAAGTTATGAACTTAATTGTACAGTCTATTTGGGTATATAGTGAGCAAAGGTTGGATCTTTATATAGGATTGAAGATGTTGGCTTCTTTTACTTGCTTTTCTCCTACTTTTGTTTGAATACCATTATGAATTTTCTATGCCTGTGTTGTGGCTGACTGGCATTTCAGTTGGGGACGGTGGCAGAATGAACAATTTAGATATTTTTTTTGCAATTCATCACTTCCACAAACCATCTGCAGTACTGGATGCTGTTCTGCTGTTTAGTTTGCAATCTGAATTTGTCATTCGACAGCGCAATGTTTCCTTCAAGAAAAGTGAAATTTCCTAGGTTTTGTTTAGTTGTTGACTCCCTTGCAAAGCTTCAATAAATGGGGGATTTAATATCTTTCTGATGTCTATTTTTTAGCTTTACAATATTTCCATATTTTCAGTATTGCTGGGCCAAAAGACTCTGGTATTGATTTCAATGCGGAACTGTGTTTCCTGGATACGGTGATATTGGAGAAATTAGCACTTTTTCGTTTTTTTGGGGGTTAAGTAAATTGCATTTACTTTAGTATGCCATTGTTTCTGTATCGGTACATTTGACGTGTTATTTCCTTATATTTTTTCATTCTTATCTTGCGCTCATGGAAGTTTATTTTCCATGGAGGGCATTAATGCGTTTCAATTGTTTGGTTCGTTGTCGCGTTGTTAGTTTACTTTTCGAGATATACTTGCGGAAGGTTTTAAGAGTTGTCTGGTAGATTTTAATGGGTTGGTTACCTGCCGGAAGTGTAAATATTTAGTCTTTTTAACAACTAAGAAGAATCATTAGTGGCGGGTCATGAAGTGCCCAGATATTGGGTATTAGATGTCTGAAAAGGGTTTCTTTAAAAAAGATTTGTAATGCAAATTCCTGATAGGTTAAGAATTGCAAGATATGAGGTCTTTCCATGAGAAGGAGATGAGATACTGAAGCATTTAGCCTTAAGTTCATCCTCAATCCCTTACCCATCTCATAGAAGAATGAAATAAAAATAAAATCATGTACCAGGATAGAGTCTAATGGGTGCAGATAATTAACTGTTACTGAATGTGGACACTTATCAGACCATGGTTCTTTTGGTGCATTGCAAAAAGCTCCTAACCTGCAGACTCTCTGACTCTCCCTTTTCAGTACTTTTGATACAAAATAGTAGGATGTCGCCTATAGGATTATATATTTGATCTTTGTGTATGTTTGAACCCTTATGTTCATGAAAGTATAGAACGGAATGGAGAAATAGCAGAAAGTGCACAGTGAGATGATAAATGCTATTTTTGTAGGGTCCCTACTGTAGGAGGAAAAGCTCTAGATCTTCATAGCCTCTTTGTAGAAGTCACATCGCGTGGTGGCCTTCAAAAGGTTTGTTCATTTAAGTTTTCTGCTCAAACCTGGATGGTTATACAAGACTCTTGAAACTGAAATTAAACTTATTGCCTGAAAAATGTATCATAAGCTCAGTAACTCCTATTTAACTATTTGTTATTATCACGGTGCCGGATGATTTACACACTCCGTTCAAACACAAGGATGGGGGCCGCCGCAGGGGGGCGCGACGCACCCCCTCAGTCAAGACCAAAATTAGTTCAGAGCTTTATGAAATGGTCCAACTGTACCAACATTTCTTGGTTTCCTTAATCAATCTTCTTTATTTCCTTATACACTTTTGCTTGGACTTATTCCGATGGTTTTTTTTTTTTCCTATAGTGGTTTCTGTTCAAATTCTGTTTAACTGGTTATAGGTGATTAGAGATCGCAAATGGAAGGAAGTGATTATGGCCTTCAATTTCCCAACAACAATTACCAGCGCTTCATTTGTCTTGCGAAAGTACTATTTGTCCTTGCTGTATCACTTTGAGCAGGTCTATTATCTCCAGAAAGAAGAATTGATCATCCCAGAGCTTGGTAATTGCATACATGGATCTTTTTTCATTCTGTTTTTTGCTTTTTGTTCTTATGATAAGAAATTCATATAGTTATCTTACTTTCTTTTTCTTCCAGAACCTCTAGACAAGAACTTTTTCAATGGGTCAGCCACCATGGAGGAAGGTGCCAGTAGAAACCAATTATCAGGTGCCAGTAGAGATGATCATATAAATTTTGGTTTGTTGGTCACAATCTGTTCGGTGGAATCTTACATATGTATGTATATTTCCAAATTGATATCTGCACTAAACAATGAAAGTTTGCAAGTTCCCTTCATAACCCTGAAATTGACAATTCACAGAATCCATAATATAGAAAATGTCTTTAAGTTGGATAGTTATAATAAAGAAACTTCTCACTATTGATCATGTTGTGGGGATGCCCCTTTTGGAATATCTTCTGAAAGTTATGAAGAAAATAAACAACAATAGAAATTTGTCAGGCAACTGTCCAATACGTTTCTGGGGGGAGTTTTACTTCCACCTTTCTGATTTTATATTATTCTCTCCTAGTTAATTTAACCTTATTAATAGCATCTACTTCTCTTTTTAGAGATCTTTCATTAATAATTGCAATAAGGTTCGGCTCTTCCATCTTACGTACAGAATGCTCAGAAGTGGAGCTTGGCGGTTCATTCTTGGGAACTATTGATGCGAAATTTGATAATGGGTATATGGTGACTGTGAACTTGGGTTCTGTCCCTGTGAAAGGTGTCTTGTACCATGTTCCGCCACATGCTTCTCAGAGTTTTGCGGACATGCCTACTCGACGGAATCGAAAGCGATCCAGGTTGGCATTACGTGATCCCGATCGGCCCAAGTCAAACAGAAGTGGTTACAATTTCTTCTTTCAAGAGCATTATACTAGGTTAAAGCCTTTGTACTATGGGCAAGAGAGAGCCATCAGCAAGGAAATTGGATTTCTATGGAACAATCTCACAGAGGCTGAGAAACAGGTATGGTGAATTGGTGATGCAGCTTGTTTCTACTAGTTTTCTTTTGCCTCATAGCTTCTCAAGCTTTTGTCATACCTGCTGCATCCTTTCAAACTTGTTCTCGCGCATGTGGGTTCTGGTTGATTTCATGGCTAAAGAAAGTTTCACATATGCTTGGATTGGAATTCTATATCCATTTTGTCATGATTTTCTACCCCCCAAACTTCCTCACTGAGACAATTTCACATATGATAAACTTGGGGTATTTTACCCAATCTTTTCTAAGTCTTCAGCATAACACTCTGTTGCTGCCATGCAGGTTTATCAGGAAAAAGGGCTGAAGGACAAAGAGAGATACAGGACTGAAATGCTCGAATATAAATCTTCCAAAAATCCAACACATCAATAACCTCCATTTCGCTGTTTAGATAGGCACTTGTTTCCTGAGCATCATTTTCCTCTCTAGTATGCTTTTCTTGTTGTAGTAGTGATAGTAGTTGTGTCCTCAGCTGTTTAACCTCCTTTTTCCTGTTTACATATTTCTTTACTGAGGTTACCCTAGTGTGCCCTTTCCGCAAGAAAATTGCACAAGGGGTGAAAGGAGGCAGCTCTCTAACATAACTCCTTGATTTGTCTTGGTTTCGGACTAGTAGAACTATAGAATTCTATTATTAGCCATTGCAGTAATTATCTTTTCTTCTGTATTATTCAGTGCAGCATTAGTCTACTTTTGCTCCTAATAAGTGCAAGTCAATTCATGAATTTAGGGCCAGAAAGAGTCAATATTGGAAAACACACTTCAATGCACTGTTTACGACACACCCCTTGTACTCAAATCAGTGCAGATCTGAATTTTGTGCCATGGCCTAATTGAATGAAGTCGTTGCGGAGATTATTAGAATGAAAGTTTTTTCTTTATATACAAGCGATACTGATGGAGGACGAAACTGAAAATTGATCTTTTTGTTATTCGGATTTGTCTCTATTGTTAATCTCATCAGTCATAATCTATCTCCTCGTTCACCTTTACTCATTTGTGTTTTCATGTTATTTTCTCATGAACATAAATAGGACAACCACATATGTAACCTGACCAGCTTGGATGACTAGCCATTTGTTTATGGTTAACTAACCGGCCGGTAATATTCATAGTCCATCCAATTAACAAAGGTCTTCGTGTGTTTGGTAGCATACTCTCCTGTGTGAGATCACAATGTATAAGGTTTTGCATCGTACGTGTAAGCATCCGGCATAAGGCGTGGATGCAAAACAGATTATACATATACATGAAAATGGGTTCTGTTATACTTTACAGAAAATCAGTACATAATCATTCGTATTACACCATGTGAATGTGAGAACATTATGATACCACTTTATAATTACTGGCAAAAAGCCATTAGCTCACATATACCTTGAAAGGGATTTCTTTACAAACTTGAGCCATAAAAAAAAAAAATCCACTCATCCCACACCCTTTTCTATGTCTAATATTGTACAAAATTAACACTAATTATACTTTTCTTTTTGTCCAATAGGGAAATTTAAACTGAGCTTTGATTGGCGTAAGGTGCTATCTAACCAATTGAGCCACCACAAATAGTAAACATGAGCTGATGTAAGCAACAAATCATTTTCAAACTCAACCTTTTGCTCTCAAATTTCCTCATAACCCGTCCATGATAAGCAAAATTTGAGATAAGAACAACACATTCAAATAAGCAAATTTGAGCTAAGACTAACACTTTCATTTAAGGAATTTGCTCCATTAATTAGAATGGAGTGATAATATGATATGGTAAATGGATGAAATGAAACTCTTCGTCATAAAAGTCTCAAGCCTAAATACAAAGGATAATCATTTTGGATGGATTTCATTACTCTGGTTTTAGATAAATCTTTGAAAAATGTCTATAAATGAGTTCTTTCACACATTTACTCTACCGAAATTTAGAACAAATGCAGTTTAGTAATAGGGGAATGAGTAAGCATGAAACTTTTTAATGATACCTTTGGTGTTACGTCATGTATTCTATTCTCTCATCTTGTGATATCGTTGGTACCAAAAATCTTAGCTCATAAAATCCCACTCACACACAAACACATTAGCTAATTCTTGGGGATAATTTGTGCCCCAACAACTTTCCCTATTGGAAACATGGAGGCCATTCAAAGAATTGAAACCGCGTGGAAACAAAAGGGTAGGAAAAATAAATTGCAAAGTTTGCTCCGGTAATTACTTTACTTAAAGGGAAATTGTCATTAGAGTCTAATTAGACTAAAGTCATGTGTGGTGGTGAGTGGTTGCTGGGTGTGAGTATTTACATAAAAGAGGTTTAAAAAGGATAATAATGACATGCATTAAGAGATGGCGATAAGCATGGATTTTGAAACTAACTCAAGAGTTTCCACTTTGCAAGGTTTCTTGCCCTTTTTTCCCCTTCCTTTGTTGGGAGAAATTACTGTGGAAAATCCCAAGAAGATTTCCTCCCAAATCAAAAAGATATATTAAGATTATTGGCCAAAATATGATTTTGGTCCCTATAGTTTAAGTCGAGTTCCATTTTGGTTCCTATATCGTAGTATTGTTTTTTTTGATCAAATGGAATATATTTTATTCAAATTGTGGTTTGGCAAGACTGCCAACCAAGGAGTACAAAATACAACCCTAACCACCGGGCCTCGTTAAAAACCCCACAAAACATGAGGAAAAGAGTGCCCAAGTACTCCTGAAAATAAAACAAACACACAGTGAAAAATGACAGAACAAGTGGAAGGTGTATAGCACCTAACCCGAAACCCGTCTCTCTCCCCTACGGCAAAGCCATCAGGGAGACGGACGGGGACCTAGTCGACCTCCTTACAGTAAGGATATCGTAGTATTGTTGGAGTTCAAGAACACCTTAATTCCACCAATTTTCAATTGAATGAGCGCGTGAAAGACACTTGTGCAGTATGTTTTTGCAACTTGAAAATGTCCAACTTACCTTCACTCACGAGCTAGTAAAGTTGAAAAATTGACAGTTAGAAATACAAGTATCACAGTGAAACTTCCCATGATTACATGGATTAAAATCGTAATAGAGATAAATTAGTACTCCTGATTGGTAAGGACTATAAGAAAATGAATAGAAATTGCTTAGCCTTGCTAAATTCTTGTGAATTAGCGAGATTACCGGATGTTAGGCTTGGAGTATCCTCCAAGGAAAATGAAAATTAGAATTACGGAAATAGGAAAAAAAAAATTATAAGAATATCTAAAAAGTCTTAAACTTGTCAAGGTAGTGTTGTAGTGGCACCTAAATAGTGGTGAGTGGGACTGTGGAAGAAGAGAGTGGCTCTCTTCACACTAAACTGTAATAGCTCTAGCATTGGTTGGAGTCTTTTGAGTCTTCACACTAATCCCCTAATAATAGAAAAATAATTATAGAAAAATAAATTATATAATGAATGGTGACTATGATCGTATACCTTGACTGAGAAGCGAAATCTGTCACATCCAACGATCAAAACAGTTCGATATTAGTCATAAATTGTAGCATAGTGAATTTTTCCTTGTTATTAATCGTCCTATAGAATTTTGGTGAGTTAAAAGACCAAAGGCCTAGCTAACTGGTGCAGAATTTGGAAAGCCCCCTCTTCATCAGACTCTCAATTTTCTCTCTGTTTTCTTCTTCTAGGTTTGTTTCTCTAGTATCATCGAGGTTCCTTCAGTTTTGAGCTCCAATCTGTAACACCATTAGCTGGAGTCCCCCTGAGTTTTTCCTGGTTTTCTTTCCCTTCTCAGCTTTCTTAATTTTAGGAAGGCCAGGATTTTCAGGACTGTGATTTCCTATATCAAGATTATGCAATCACAAAGTGGCTTAATTTGCTTCTCAGCTAAGCTAACCCTTTTGAGCATATAATCTCATCACTCTCCTTGTAGGGTTTTTCTATTCTTTGCTTGCTTGGTCTTCACAATTCTTCATATTCTTCAGTAGCTCCGCTTCCACAGAGAATTGTTCTCAGCTGGGATTTGTTTGCTATGGATGCTGAAGAGCTGGAGTCTGAATTTCAGCCAGTAGCTGCTGATCTTGATCGAGAAAAATCAGGGACTAAACCGAAAAAACAGGAACCAGAGGGCAACAACACCAATGGAGGACTTGTTGTTGAGCTGAAGGGGCCAAAGGGTCCAAAGGTTGAATCCTTGGACCGAAATCATCAGCAACCTGCACCGGAACTCACCCGATTCTGCGAATTTTGTAACAAGGGGTTTAGCTCAGGGAAGGCACTTGGAGGGCACATGAGCATGCATGTTCAATCCAACAGAGAGTTCTTCCAATCCAAGAAGAACTATAAGAATGTTCAACACAAATCGAAGATGGCGAAAAGTTGTGATCTTGATCAACAAGGCAATGTGGATGATAGCAGCATGATGAGGCCTCCTGTTTGCTATGTTTGTAGCAAGGAATTCCCATCTATGAAGTCGCTTTTCGGGCACATGAGGTCTCATCCTGATAGGGAATGGAGGGGAATTGAGCCTCCACCAAGAACATCCAAAAACAGCTCTTCCTCAACTTTATCAGATGCTTTGCCTCAGAGCAATGGGACTAAGCCTCAGGAGGATCAGATGGACTCTCCAGGGACTTGTTTCATGTCGAAAGGATCGGTGCCTGATCTGTCCAAGGTTCTGCCAAGGTGGTCTAACACCTCAAGGAGAGGCAGGAAAAGCAGTGGCTCCAACAACTCTTCTGAATCGGATTCGGGTTCGGATTTGAGTAGCGGGAGTGAAGAACAGATGGAGGAAGCTGTCCATGATCTCCTGATGCTAGCTCAGGCCGCTCCACAGGCTGATACGTGTGAGGCAACCAACAGCAATTTCTTCATCACCAACACGAAAAGTCAGGTAATTGATTATGTAGAGACTAATTCAAAGAAGAGGAAGGGGATTGATGAGGTGGAATTTCCAATTCCCACCAAGAACGTCAAATTTGAAGAAAATAAATGGGGTGGTGAAAATGGTGACTGGAAAGGGAAGGGTGCGCTGGGAACCGGGTATGGTTTCGAAAAGTCGAAAGATTACTTGAAGTTGGGATTCATGGAGGATAATAAGATCAAGAACAAGATTGAAGAGGAGTTATCTGATAGCCAGAATTCTGAGAGCATTATGGTTGCTGGCATGAAGAGGAGGAGAAGGAGAAAGATGAAATTGGCTGATTTGGAAGATGATCACATTGCTTTTGGTGCTACTCAGCAGCATAAGTTGAGATACAAATGCAGTCTTTGTGGCAAACGGTTTCCAACCCACCAAGCTTTGGGAGGCCACATGTCAAGCCACACCAAGCTCAAGAACACAACGAATCTGAACCTCTCAACAATGATGGAAGCTCAATCTACATCTGCTGATCATTTTCCACCTGTTGAAGATGGGAACAATGTTGATCAAACACAGACAGCTCCACCACTTGATCAGGCTCAAAGTCAAGACCAAGTTCAACACAAGTGCACTATCTGCAACAAGACTTTCCCAACAGGTCAGGCATTGGGGGGCCACAAGAGGTGTCACTGGAGTGGGTCCACAGAGCACCAGCAGCTGCAAGCAGCTAATTCACCAAGTGAAGCAAGTCAAAACAATGCAGGTAGGAAAGTTTTGAACTTCGACCTCAATGAGCTTCCATCAATGGAGGACTATGAAGAGGAACATGGTGCAGCTGGATATGCAACCTCTTCCTACAATTCAGTTACTTAATCGGCCAGCTGATAGAGTCTTTCTACAATACAATAATGTATAGCGTGCGTTACTAATCCAGCAGTAATTATCTATCTAAAACTTCGTCTCATTAAACAGTCAAAGGAATGGAGGTATGCCGCACATTGTAGTATTGTAGAATTTTGGCAGCTGATGAGCCTTTTTTCTTCTTCAGCTTCTGACTCTGGTGATGGTTTTCTAGGATCACTCTTTTGAAGAGAGGTCAGTAGCTATATTTTGGTTTTCTAATAGTTCAGTTGGCTGTCTTTTAGTCCGTAGTCTTTTGGGCAGTTAGACCTCAGTTGTTTCCTGTTTCAAGTGGGGTCATGGGGATCATTGTCAGTTTGTGGTGGATTTTCTTCATGTGAAGCATGTTGATGGCCCTGAATTTCAGTTTGCTTTGGTAAAAGAGATTTCCAATTACTCCTTGTAGTAGGTTTTATTTTTGGGATGAAGACCGTGTAAGTAATCTGCAGCTCTGCATATATGCAGCTTCTTTTTTGGCTTTTATTAATTTGTGGTGTGATATAGTATAATTGCTTTACTCTATGTTTGAGTTGCAGAAAGCCTTTTGCTAAATACATCTCGAAGCACGTTCCTTGTTATATCAACTGACATTCAGATTTATTTTTCTGAATATTAGTTGTCATAATCAATACAATAAGTTATGTAGTCGTTCTTCTTCCTGGTTCCATTCTTTTTATCTCTCTTTTCGTATCACCTATCAATAAATATAATCGGACTATGAAAATAATTTTCGTGTTGGTAATGCATGATTCATTTATTGGTAATGTGAAGCTAACAGCATAGTATGCAGTGGAGGACCAAGAGAGTCATCGTATAGGAGCTTTTACTATCAACCTAATTTAAAAGAAGAATCAAACCCGGTTCTCTAATTTTGTTTTGTAGGAAAACATCCAAGTCTCCAAAAGCAACTAGTGGAATTCTGGGAACTTGGTGTATCTCCACATAGACTAATTTGTGGGGTCATCTTTGAAAAGGTCATTGTGTACTGAAAGAGATGTATTTTTTTTAAAAATTTTATCAAGAGACTGCAACTTTCAATAAAATTGAGTTTGGTAACAAAGACAAGTACAATAAGAGAAAACACACAAAAAACTGGGGGTCTTATAAAAAAACCTCGTGGTGCATGAAGAGGTAAAATGTGTAGATTTTCTATGGTAAACGCAATCAAACAAAGAAAAACAAGAAATTTTGAATGTATTATCTAGTGTGAAACTCGTTCCTCTTCCCTACAACATGACAATCTATTTTTAGGTACACAATGGTTAATTCCTCTGAAAAATTTAAAGCTTCATCATCTACTTGAACTTTATGTGAATACATTACGACCAAGTCAGCAAAAGAATAAGATAATTAATAGGAAAAACGTCTGGATTCAGTTGTTGAGTGATTTGTTTGTGTGTGCATCATTCAAATTCAAGTAGACGGATCTGAGGGCTAAGATTATCTTTAGTAATAAAATTTAGAAATACAAATACTATTTTTTGGGAAAAAAATCCTTATAGCCATGAGTGCTAAAAGGCTACAAAGAGTGTCAACGGACTTAGAAGGTGGCTACCTCTCTGGATCTTTAGCCTTTCAAACTCTTTTTCTATGGTACTCACATCAAATTTACAGAGGCCAGAAACAAATATTCTCTAAACTACTACAAATCAGAATAGTTAAAATTTTAAAAAATTATTTAATCATTTAGAATTTTTAAGTGCTAAAGAGAGATGACTCAACCGTTTTCTTGATAAATTCTCGTGACTTCAAAGCCTTTCTACAAAAAAATCATTTGACTTTAGATATCAATTGCCACTGCCACCTTTCTCTCGCCATTTTCTTAACTGCCAATAACTATTTATGTTCAAGTGGGACCGTCCTAACTTGCTTTCGTGCCATGATGGCCTTGGTACTAGAAAGGATTCACATTCACTTTTGAATCTTGATTAATAATTGGCTAAACTGTATTCTAATTAATGCTAAAATTCTGTTTCATGCACATGGTTCTTTTTCTATTTCCCTCTTTTTGGTGGGATTCTGTACTTTTGCACTCTGTGTCAACAGTTTGATTCTGATATTCATGTACAAGAGGGTGGGGTGTTCATACCATTAAATTGGGTCATTATGCTAAATTAATCAAGAAAAATGCACTTTGGGAGATTTACAATTCCACTTTGAAAGTCAATTTGATTTAATAATAGCGGCATGCTATAATGCAGCTAGCTCATTTGCATGCTCAAGCTAGTTGTTAGCACTTGCTTCCAATAATCGCCAAATGACTATGAACAAGACCTTGGATATTTACTAAATTATTCTAGTTTCAGCTTGGTTATGGTATGCATAACTTTTTTAATTATAATTTAGTAAGGTTTGTAGGGTATTACATTTACGGATTATATTAGATGAGGTAAACTTTTTTTTTCCCATACAGGTCACATATCCACTACTACATTGTTTTTAAAAAGGTCATGCATACCGGAACTAAGCGAAAACTAGCATGTTTAATAGTGTTGATTCTTAACAATGCGTGAGAGACAATTGATAATATTGCAAATAAGATAGTAAATAGGATCCAATTATACCCATGTCAATAATTACTTCTCGTGCGTTGTATTGGATAAATGATTAGATCCAAAAATTGCAATGTGACCAGGTATTTGTTATAATTATACTAATTAAAGACTAACCATTTAGTACGAAAAGCTTGAACATGAAAATGTGAATGTTGAATTTAGTAATGGGAAAATTGCACAAATGTCACCTGAATTTTTTCACTTTTGTACATTTACCACCTAGATTAAATTTTTTTACAATTCACCACCTGAACTCTTGTGACATTTACAAAACACCACCTCCGTCTGATTTGTCATCCAATCTGCCTTTTCCGCTCACCGATTGACTACGACTCCAACTACAAAAAGTTCCCTCTCGACCTCAAGAATATATCCCCAAAGTTTCGGAGTAAAAAAACGGCGTGAAAAGCCGCCGGTGAAACCAAACGCAAAACTGAGCCGCCGGAGTTCTCCCCGCTGTCGCTAATTTTCCGCCCACTTTCTCAGTTTAGAACCACATGTACTAGCTTCCCAACATCCCCGAGTACACTCCCACGGAATTTCAACCCCAAATCCCAAGCAGTTTGCCGCAGGCGAACGAAAACGTTTTGATCTGTTTTTTGCCAAAAACCGTTCGACAAACCTCCATTCGTTCTACCTTTTCCGGGCACTAATTGCACAAATATAACCTCAAATAGTAGACCATGTGCCTCTCACATGCCGAGTTTAACGGCAGATTGGATGACAAACGGACGAAGGTAGTGTTTTGTAAATGTCACAAGAGTTCAGGTGGTGAATTATAAAAAAATTTAGTCTTGGTGGTAAATGCACAAAAGTGGAAAAATTCAGATAGCATTTGTTCAATTTTCCCTTTAGTAGTTTATGATTTCGAGGATGGCCTGGCCTATCAAACAAAACAAGTTTCCGTCATCATTGCAATTGTTTGTATTTGAACTCCAGTTTGCCCTCTGGTCAGCAGAAAGTCTAACAAAACCAGTTCGTGTACACTGACTACCTCTAAATAATAAAATACTAATGGCGTTCGAGTAGCACTATTTCTATTAAAACATCTTTTTAGATTCAAGATTGTTGGTTACATTGTGCAACGTCATGTTGGGCGGCCTCAAATGAGGGGAGGACTACAAACATGACACCAATGTCAGTTGGTGACTTTCGAGGTCCAAATCCAATGAATGCAAAAGGTGACCTCACATTCAACTTCACCCATCTATAATTTGGAGCATGCATATTGGTAATTATGACGGTTGATACTTGAATTTTGTTAACAACCATGTACATACAAGTGTCGTATCTCAACATGGTCTTATATTGAACCTTCTCCATCCTTGCCTAGCTTTACTAACCATGTCGAAGCATGAGAATTAGGTTCGAATTTTTTTGACGAAAATAACATCGCCTATACGTATACTTCCAACTCTAATGGTCTTCTACCTAAACTATCTCGTATTTCTACATTTACTTTTATAAAAGCATTTCCACCAGCGCGGACGAACCAGAGCTAATTGGGGTTTTTTCACCCGCCCTCCATAAAAACCACCTTTCATCGGCACGGGCATAGACGGGCGATTTGCAGGCAAATCGGACTCAAGAGAGGTTGAAGGCAATTGTCGCCTCCATATGCGAGCAATGACATTAGCGTCTCCCTCGTTGATGTCACCATGCACTAGATTATTCTCTCTTTTTTTCAGCTCTTACACGTGGCAATCGGTAGACCATTGGATTGACAACGGTAACATAATTTCAGCCACTCAGATGCTGCCATGTCTACAGGCCGTTGCAATTTTTTTTTTTTTCTAAAAAAATTGTAAAAATGTATCTATAAATATTATTCATCCTCTCATCTTCCATACAACAAAATTGTGAATATGTGACACAATCAGAGTCCTCGCATATGAATTGACCTAAACCGTAACATCATTATTTAACATTTTCTTTTAAAAAAATTATACAATAAAATAAGAGAATAATGTTTCGCCTTCGCCCTCGCCTTCACGGGTGGAAACTATTAGGGCGAAAACTCCTAATTTGTGAATAGTTTATTACCCTAAGGCGAAAACCTCCATTTGTCTTCTCCTTTGCCCTTGTGCGGTGGAAATTATCCCTAATGAGTTTTGGATGTTTATTTATACGGAAAATAAATTACTTTTGATGGATAGAAGGTTGGATAAAATGTGTGGTACGTTAGTGCTGAAAATATAGTTCCATAAACCACTATTGATGGATGATTGACTTTTTTCTAAAGTGTTCCTGTCGCATTCCTCTTCTTTTCTCAACCGTGTGAATCCGTAAAACTCACTTCTGGTGATGATGCAGACTCACGAATATCTTCTACAAATTCATTTGAGAATTTCTTACCTCGTGGATCTATGTGGAATTTGTCTCTCGTTAACGATTATGCAGCCAAGGGACCCGCCGCTGTGACAAGAGATTATTAGAGGAGAGATATTTCATTACAACTTACAAGCAATCAATCCTCGATGAAGTCAGTGGGATGATGGCCTGACCTAGAAGTCTACACTAATGGGTTGCAATTTGATTAGCTTGACTTGGAAATTGAAAGACACAAAAGTAAGAGGAAATGACATGTTTCCAGCCACTGTTTTCTTGGTTCCTAAGTTTGAGTGACAACAATGGGGAAGCATAACTGAGTTTTATATGTTCTTTTTCCAAGTTACCACCCTTTAGTCACTCATTTTTTCAAGCAAAACCAAGGAAAGTAAACACAGCTTCACCAAATATCATTACCATAACCCCGGTCCAATTACTGCACCATTGACAACAAATGAGACCAATGAAACCCTCAAGCAATGTTCCAAAAAACCTAATTTCTGTCTCTTGAACATTATCAAAGAACACATTGTCGAAGAACATCAGTTAAGGTCCGATGCTATGGTCCTTTGAATTTCCAATCATAAATATCAAACAGTCACCAATATTGAACTCGAAAATACCAGAGCTAAAGGATGGTAAAATACACTATAGGCACTTATATTAAATTGTGTGACTTTGGGGTGCTTTTGTTCCTAAAAAAAAAAAAACAAAATTACAAAAATGTTACAAAAAAGATACGAGAGAACAAAAGGGGAGAATAAAAGTTTCTACATGAAAAAAGATAAAACTTAACAATCAAATTTGACAAAAGAGAGAGAATACACAAAAAAGGGATTACTATTTGACTTAGGTGGGTACAGCCACCCCTTGATGGGGGGACTGAGAGTAAAAAAACCAGATGGCTAACCCCAGTGATATCAACTGAACCAAAAGACATGAACTCATCTTACAAATCCTATTCGGCATAGTAAAAACCTCTTCAGTTGCTAAAATATCTCCACGATATTTTTCCAATTTCTCAGTTCGCTCCTTAAGCTTTGTGGCTCTAAGTTCTGCTTCTCCAAGCTTGTTCAGCATCTGTGCCTGTTCTCCAGCCACTGCTTCTTGCTCATCAAGTAGCGCAATTTGGCCACCTGCAGCAAACTTCATCCTCTGTGTGGTTCTTTTAATTGCAATATATTCAACTTGAGCTTCAATCATTTGCCTAAAAAGGCCCTCAAGTTCAGTCTCTAGCTCTCGATATGTTTCTTCCTCTAAACCTATGGTACTACCAGTTTCTTCTTTCGGAGACTTGCTAATGTTAATCATATCCTCAAGTTCAGAAACCCTGGACTCCTTCACCTCAAGCATAGCCCTAGTCTCATCAAGTTTGCTTTCCAAAAGTTTCACATTCTGTTTCAAGCTTAAGACTTGTGCTTCCAAAGACTTTGAAGAAGCTTGTCCAATCTTTTCAATACCCAAATTTTCAGAAAAGTCACACCCATTGATTCCCAGATCACTTGAAGAGAGGTCACCTTGTAAAAAGGGTTCCTTCCCAATCTCCGTGAATTTCTGAAGCTCTGCATAAGTACGCAGCACTTCGTTAGTTGAATGTCCTAAAGCTAAAAAGAGATTAACAGAGTCCAAAAAGACAGCAGTCACAAAAAGCTTCAGCAGAAAGAAGCTCATGGCTAATAAGTAAAACAAACAGCGTGAAGAAAAAGAGTGGGTAAAATTACAGTTCCGTTTCGGGTTTCAATGAAGTTACCAACAAGCTAAATCACGAACATGGTCCCCAAAAATGCTTATTATCAACCCAAAAGATTGACCATATATGACAGACATGAGGCATATAAGAGGTATTTCACAAAACCTTGTTTCTTTGCACAACAATAGAAAAGATCCTCTAAACCCGAT
The DNA here is from genome assembly GCA_033992175.1 of Spiraea crenata. Taxonomy (NCBI): domain Eukaryota; kingdom Viridiplantae; phylum Streptophyta; class Magnoliopsida; order Rosales; family Rosaceae; genus Spiraea; species Spiraea crenata. The sequence goes on from JAVBHV010000022.1 coordinate 2,457,274, forward strand.
AGAAAACTTCAGGGGAAAATGGCATGATGAACTTGTAATTATCTAATTACTAACGCTATTCGAACTAAATATTAATGAAATGCTTCTTTGCAACTTTCAAAGATGAAAATACTGTTCAATGGATTAGAGCACTATAAAACCAATGGATAAGAGCACTTCTATACGAAGACCTCGGAGGCAATTGGTAAACAAGATTAAAAGCTCGAGAAATTGCAAACAAGGATATACAACTCCACCTTAAGTACAAAAAAGAAATTTTTTAGGAAACCAGGGCCTGGTTGTTATGATACCACAGGATAACAAGACAGCTGCCCAAGAATGCAAAAACAAAACTCGAGGAAAACAAAGGAATATTTCCGTGAGTAAAAGACCACGAAAAAGCCAACAGAAATTGAATTAACTTAGAGAAGATTAACATGTGGCTACCATAGGGACTCTCACCCAGTCTACAGACTTGAGCCTATTGTTCTCTCTCTTCTATTTTTCCTGTCACTCCTACACTGAACTTACTGTACCAAAGACCCTAAAGCCAAGCAAAGATAATGTACATGTCACTTGAACTCCTCAATTCGTACCCTCTACACCAGATAGATACAAATATGGTCGATGTACAAATAAGCATGGACAGAAAAACAAACTATGCAAGTACAAGAAAAAATAAACAGTGCCATGACTTGCAGGCATCATAATCTTGGAAGAGAAGGTATTCCAAAATAATGATTCTATCATTTCAATATTCCTGGTACAGTTCTAACTTACACTGATCAACACGGGAAGCAGATAAACAAAAAATTTTCAGCTAGTCGATGAACAACGTGGTGATTGATCATAATTTAGCAGAACACCAACACATTTGAGAAAGAAATGTGTGGAAAGCAGCAACGCAAGACAATGGCACAATAGCATAACTTAAATACTTTACATTTCTCTTTGAGAGGTTTAGACAGACTAACCTTTAGCAAGTGCTTCTTGAACAGACTGGAGATTAAGGATGGACTCAGCTAGAGGATCTTGGTCATCTTTTGCAAAATCTTCAACTTCTCCCACATTCTGTTTACAATAACTAGTCTGACCTTCTTCACTGTATTTTTGTTCACTTGCGCCAACTCCATCACTATTTTCTTCATCAGGACTCATTGACCTTCCACTATGCTTTCCGTTACTAGTAGGAGTTGGACTCCGCATAAAGACAAAGTTGGAGCTCCTTGAGTCAGATTCCAAGCTGGAATAAGAGTTTTCCGTCTCAATTTTGACCCTGTCTCCTCTATGTTTCTTACTGCTTTCAATTTGTGCCCTCCCCTGTTGGGGCCTTTGTGCTGAACTACTAAAACTCTTTCCGCTAGTACTCTTCATCCTGTTCTTCTCCCACACATGCCCCACGACTGCAGGCAGCTCATACTTGGCCTTTGGAAAACTCGCGGCCGTGGAAGACTTGCTACTCCGATCACTGTTCTCAGAATCCGCACCAGTAGCAAACGCAAAACCCACAGCAAACCTGGAATCAGAACTTGAACCATGAATTCCAAAGCCATCAATAATTCCCTCATTTCTTATCATGTTCACGGACCCGACAGAACCTTCCCTGTTATTCTTAATGTCAAGGGATGAATTCTTAGCCTTAACTGGGTCTCCATTACCGGACAAACCCCGCTTCAAGACTTTACTAGAATCATCAACCGCATTATCACTATCAATCTTAGCAATGTTTCTCTTCATTCGCTTCCATTTCCTTAAGCCGGTCCCTTTGGCGGTGGGAGGTGACCCTCCGCCGGGTGATCCGATCGAATTCCCTCCCTTTGGTGGTGCAGTGTCAACATGATTATCTCTAGTATCTACCACATTTTCAGTCTCATTAGCACATGACCCATTGTTCCTAATCTCATTATTACCATCATAACCACCGCCATTATCACCGGCATCAGCAAGCAAAACCCTTTCTGGGTTTACTTGATTATCATCTACAGATTCACTTTCTAAATCCATAACTCACATAAAATTCAGGGTTTCTCCCAATTCAATGGATCAACATCAAAAGCTACAACTTTCATTCCAGCCCATGGCCCAAATCTAGCAAACATTCACAAATCCATAATCAAAACTTCGATCATGTGAATCCAAACACACTCATACAAATCACAATTTAATTGCCAAAAGATTGAATTTTGATAATTGAATTGCGGAAATTAAATCAAAATGATGAATTGTTAATCCAGGGTTAATGGGAATTGGGAACTTACCGTTGGAATTACGTGAAGCCCAGATGAAAATGGCAGGTGATGATAAATTCGAAGGACATTGGAAACCCTAAATTGTGATCGGATTTGTGATTTTATAGGTATAAAGATTTGATTAGGAGTATTTAATTCTTCTCTAATTATTAATTGGAAGGAATAAATAGGGGGAAAGCAACGTGGTGGGGGCTGAGCAAAGCCACATGCACAAGAGGGTGGGCCCACTCCACCGCAACAGTATTGGGCAACCTGCTGGCCAATCGCATCTGTCTTTTATTCTGTATTGTATGTGACAAAGTCGGTTTCTTGTTTGGTAAGTTTGTACAACCGACTAAAATGGGTGATTTCGGTCGGTTTAGTAGCATAACCGAACTCAACTAATTTGAGAAACTTCATATCGCGTACAAAAGCTTCTTAGCTTTTAGATTTTGCATTAAGATGCTCATATCAAGTGGATCAAATTATAAAATTTCAAGTATTTAGAGAATAATAGTTATTTTTTTTGTTATTCATTACATTTCGATTATTGTCACAAGTAATCGAGAATGATAGTAGAAGATATTTTCCTCGTTGTATAAATGGATTCAAACTCCACTCTCAATGATTAAAGTGACAAACTATTTTGAACCTATTTTCACCTTTCAAAATTGTATTTGTCCTAAAACTTGCTTTCGGCGACCTTCTCTTCTCCAGCATTGAATCTTCCAATAGTTGTTGTGGAAGATAGTACAAGGCCGTGTTGTCCTTCTTTCTTTGATATTTTGAGAGTGCTATTGTGCTTTGCAGTGTATGTACCTTCCTGCTTCGATGTGGGCTCAACACACCCAACATTAACAATTTCCTACACAATCTTGTGGTAAACCAAAGAAAATTTGGAACAAAACAACCCACTCTTATCTCCTTTTCAAACCAACAAAGGATGACTAGAGAGAAAGAAGAATGCAAGCTACCTAGTGACCCGCTACGCTCAATGATGCGAACCAATATTGGTACGTAGTAATGGTTGAAAAGTGTGAGGCCAACAAACTAACCTCAAGGCTAAAGATCATTGTCTTCACACTAGTATGAGAAACAAATTATTAGAGAGCCTATCAAATGGGGTCATTTATTGTTTATAGGAACCCACATATAATGTTGTACAGGTGCACATGGTCCTAAGTCCTTTGTAGTACATGAATAATTCAGATTTCAGCAGCAAGTTCAAGTAAAGACTGCTTGAAAACACTGTAGACAAAACATCTATTTAGTGTACAGAACCATTATAGTGCTGGTGTAGGAGATGGAGCAAAATTCCAATAGACATAGACTGATAAAGATGTTAAAATACAACATATGATCCATTGATTTGCCTTAATGTGATGTCATGTAAACAGCATACTCTCACAGTTCATTATATATAGTTGCATACTAGGTTCATCTACTCAAAGCATATGCTTACCACCTTATATACTTGGCAAGTGTGAATATCTAAGTAACATTCACATAAAGAACAATTGACATGGGAAAGATTGTGACTTTAAGATCCACATACAATTTTATCATGTAGAAAGAGATCACATAAAAAGGTAAAATAGATAAGATGCTATCTGCAGGGAGCCTGGAAAACCCACATTAGGTCAAAGATGAATTCTTTTACATTACACAAATATCACTCTTCAATGATTCTTTTTCTCAGTCCCCAGTCAGTCAGTTGGACTGGTCTTTGGTCCAATTTCCTATGCAAATATTTTCAAACTGTTATGGATGGCTTCATTCACAGAGATGAAAAACCTTCATTGCCAAATACATATAGCTTAATAAATAGTCTATTGACTCACTCTGGAGTCTATACTTCACTAGCTCTCTTCAAATTGAACCCACTTTGCAGAGTTCATCGCTCTGTTGCTTTAGGTTCCGAGATTCAAATTTTCATTGAATGTAACAGTTGTTTATACTGAGAAAGAAGGATTTGAACTCATTTTTGGACACAATCCGTAGTGTTCAAACAAGTTCTGGAGTTTATGGTTCCTCCCCCAATGTCATTTTCTCCTAGTGCTTTCTGACCAATCTCTGGCTTATGTGACCGAGGGAGAGAGAAAATATCATGTTAGATATAGAATTGAGAGATTAATCTGGACAGCACATAAAACAAAAAGAAATTAGCAAACCCCAAGACAAATTATTAGATTATTAAGCGCAAATAACATAGATAATTACTATCGCATTAATCCCTCAATCTTCATCTTCTTTTTAAGCCATTTGAGCAATATTTAATGTTCAAAACATCGCAGATCCAACCCATACATTAGCAGTTAGATTCCTCTCCATCTCTGTCCAGCTCGTTCAATCAGAAAGAAAGAGGAACATAAAGGCATGGCATCCTCAGGAGTTGCAGCAAAGTAGGGCCAAGATTTTCATCTGCATCAAAGCTATTAAGGTAAGAAAGATTGATTAGTGTTCGAAAACGTTGCACCACTTTTTGTTTTCAATTTCATATCGTTTTTACTTGCGAACTCCAATCCATCATGACTCTTATCTTTGATTCAAATGCATGAAACTAAAACAACCCATCATTCTAACCACAGATTACAACAGTTATTGCATCCGTCATCCCGAGTTTAATACATGGATTTTCTCCGCCTGCTGTGTTTAATAACTCACTTGGTCAAATCTGCAGGGATAGAAAACAGAGCCTGGCCTCTGCGCAGGGACTGCCCCACAAATGGCAAGTGATATCCATCAACTGCAGAAGAAGATTTCTGCTGTTTAGGGTTTCTCCACTGTTGCATTCATCTTCTGTGCCAGAGTACTCTTCCCACCACCACCAACAACTGTATCTTTCATCACATTTTTGAAGCTCCAAAAACAAAGCCCCAGAAGAAAGAAAGCTGAAAATTCTTCTCCTTTTCACACCTGAAGAAACAAAAAAACATGTACCATGTTGAGCTCAAAGTACATTGTACAGCATAAGTGATTGTCTTTGAGTTCAAACATGTGAAGTGAGATCTCAACTCAACCCAAGCTGCAAAAATGTCTTCAAAATCTGCAAACTCCCCCAACAAAAGTCCTCTGGACACCATGGTTCCAACTGGGCTCACCATCAAAACATCTTCATCTTCAACCACAGCAACTTCAACCACCAAAAGCCACTCAACTTTCCCATCAATATCTCCATACAACTCTCCATCTCTGGTCTCCCCACCTTCTTCAGCATTTGTCTCTGCTCTCCAGTCTCCATACATTTCCCCAAGAGCTACATCCCCAAAACCCCAACAAACTCCCCAACAAACTCAACAACCACCTCAACAAACCCCGACAAACCCGCCTTCTCGGGGCTCGCAGTCCGACGACATACCGAGCAGCTCGTACACTCCGCCGTCGGATCAGTACGAGTTTTCCGACGACGTCTCCGACCCGCTAAAGCTCAAGTTCGACAACGCGCCGCCGCGCATTTCGTTCTCCTTCCCGGTGCCTCGGATTTCGTTCGCCAAGTCCGCCGCCGCCGGCGGTGGCGGCCCTATCTCCCCCGCTTCCAACGCCAAGCTCCGGAGCTGCGACGTCTACATTGGGTTTCACGGGCAGAACCCGAACTTGACCCGGTTTTGCAAATGGCTCAAGTCGGAGCTGGAGCTTCAGGGGATTGCTTGCTTCGTTGCGGATCGGGCCAAGTATTCGGATACCCAGAGCCAGGAGATTGCGGATCGGGTCATCTGTTCGGTTACGTATGGGGTTGTGGTGGTGACCAGCTCGAGCTTTTTGAACCATTTGAGCATGGAGGAGGTTAGGTTCTTTGCGCAGAAGAAGAACTTGTTTCCGGTTTTTTTCGATACTGGGCCGGCCGAAATCATGGGGATTTTGAGGTGTGGTTCGGTTGACAAGGAGTGTAAAGAGGCCATTGATGGGCTGGTGAAGTGCAATGAGTTCAAACTGGAGGCGAATGAGGGGAATTGGAGGTGCATTGTGTCGAAAGCTGCCGGAGTTTTGAGGGGGAAGCTTGGGAGGCAGAGTGTGTCAATGGTGGATGTGGAGGGTGGTGATGAACTTCCGTTTTCGAGGAATCGTTTTTTTGTTGGGAGGGACAAGGAAGTTATGGAGATTGAGGCTGCATTGTTTGGTGGTTATGGGGACTATTTGGAGCAGGAATGTAGTAGAGGGGAGGCTAGTGGGAATTCGGAAGGCGTGGCAGATGACGAAAGTGAGGTGGTTATGAGTGGTAGAGGAGGGAGGTATATCAGCATTGAGGTGGGCAAGTGTAAGGAGCCGAATTTGGAGGCTTGGATTGAGCCGGTTGGGGGGCGGAATTCGTTCAAGAGGTCCAAGTATAAGAAGTCGAAAAGTGGGAGTTACAAGAGCTTGGGGAGCAGTGTGATTTGCATCAATGGGGTTCCGGGGGTTGGGAAGACGGAGCTTGCGCTGGAGTTTGCTTATAGATACAGGCAGAGGTATAAGATGGTGTTGTGGATTGGTGGGGAAGCTAGGTACTTGAGGCAGAACTTGTTGAACCTGTCTGTGAACTTGGGACTGGATGTCAGTGCTGATGATGAGAAAGATAGGGGACGAATTCGGAGCTTTGAGGAGCAAGAATTCGAAGCGTTCAAGAGAGTGAAGAGGGAGTTGTTCCGGGACATGCCTTATTTGATTGTTATCGATAATCTGGAGACTGAGAGGGAGTGGTGGGAAGGGAAGGATCTGCATGACTTGATCCCAAGGAATACAGGAGGGTCTCATGTGATTATCACCACTAGGTTGGCTAAGGTGATGAATTTTGACGCAATGCAGCTTCCTCCATTGCCCATATCTGATGCAATGGTTTTGATTAGAGGAAGAAAAAAGAAAGAGTTCCCGGCTGAGGAGTTGGAGTTTCTGTCGAAGTTCGATGAAAAGCTAGGAAGGCTGAGTTTCGGTTTGTGGCTGATTGGATCACTGCTTTCTGAGCTAGCTATTGCCCCGTCAGCTCTCTTTGAAGCTATCAGCCAAATGCAGCTTGATGAGGGCTCTCCTTGTCCTTTCCTAAGCATCACTGAAGAGCAGTATTACAAGAACAACCCTTTCCTGATGAAAGTCGTAGCATTTTGTTTCGCCGTCTTACAGCAATCTCACGGGAGAGTCAACCTTCTTGCCTCAAGAATGCTTCTTGTCGGTGCCTGGTTTGCTCCAACACCGATTTCCTTGACACTGCTGACTAGTGCAGCCAACAGTATGCCTGCAACGAAAAGCCGGCTCAGGAAGTGGACCAATTGTCTGAGTGTCACATTTGGTTCTTGCTCTAGTTGCTTTGCATCACAAACATGGAACAGCACTGAAGAAGACTCGGCTCTTCTTCTTGTTAAACTAGGACTTGCGCGAACAGCAAAGAAACCATTCGGATGTTGGATCCAGTTCCATCCCATAACTCAGGTTTATACAAAGAGAAAAGACGGTTTAGTGGCTGCAAAGGCTACAGTTCAAGGGATAAGGAAAATTGGCAATCCATTGGTGAACTTAGACCATCTGTGGGCTACGGCATTCCTAGTTTTCGGGTTCAAGTCAGAGCCTCCTCTCGTCCAGTTAAAGGCAATCGACATGGTTTTGTACATCAAAAAGACGGCACTCCCTCTTGCAATCAGAGCCTTCACTACCTTCTCCAGATGCAATTCAGCACTGGAACTTTTAAAGGTGTGCACGAATGTGCTGGAGGAAGTGGAGAAGTCGTTTGTCTCTCAAATACAAGACTGGTGTCATGGCTCCCTCTGCTGGAAGAACAAGCTGCAGAGCAACCAAAAGGTGGATGAATACGTGTGGCAAGACGTGACACTATTGAAGGCGACACTGCTGGAGACCAGGGCGAAATTGCTACTAAGGGGCGGGCATTTCGACAGCGGTGAAGAGCTGTGTAGAACTTGCATCAGCATCAGGACAGTTATGCTGGGCCACAACCATGCTCAAACCTTGGCAGCTCAAGAAACTTTGGCAAAGTTAGTACGAATGAGGAGCAAGATATAATGGCAATGGAAATCGAAATCACTTTGTTCTGAGGAACTCAGTTTTGTTACAACTTGTAATCAATCTAGTTTAGTCGTAATATCAGCAGTTTAGACCATGTCTTTTCTTCTAGAAACTACTACTATTACCAATTAGAAGTGCACTTTGCATGAATAGATGTCCGCTGCTTCTTTGGTTTTGAACTAACAAATTTCATGTTACAAACCAAACTTGCACCCAGCAAACGATAGTAAATCGAGAGTCGAGTTCTTGTTGGTTTGTAAGCTTGTAACTGAGTAGTTAATTTGAATTACTAGCTTGAGTAGTTTGTAATAGGTGGTTGGTTATTAGGCCTTGCTGTAGTTGGAACAAGGTTGTAATAGGGACTGATGATCTCATAGGATCATCAGGATTCTTGGACCACAAAGAAACGTGGAGCTCAAAGGCTCAAACTTTGTAAAAGTGCAGCTGTCACAGCAGCTGCAGAGAATTTGAATATATGAAATCACACACACAGTGTGTGAGTGTGAGAATTACAATCAACAGAAAATATCTCTCCACTCTCTCTCTTTACAAAGCTTTCTTCCTTTCCAAGTTCATACATTGTCATAATCCATTCATCAAATACAAACAAAATCTCAGCAAATAAACCAAAATATACACATTCAATTCCAACATGGTATCTAGAGCTTAGTTCGGTTATGAGCTGGGCGTCTAATCTGTGAGGCTAGAGAGAAAATCCAACGTGAAAACTCTCTGTTGAGCTAGATGGCTGGATCTGGAGGTGGTGAGCTAAAGGCTCCAGTATTCGATGGTACGGATTTTGAGTTTTGGAAGGTGAGAATGATCACCATCTTTCGATCTCATGGACTCTGGAAGCTGGTGGATAAAGGAATCAAAGTTCCTGAAAAGAAGAAGAAAACAAGGTTTGATGGAGACTCAGCAGCGTCTTCATCAGAAGACGATGATGATGAGTACGATGAGTATCTAGAAGAGCTGATGATGAAGGATGCTAAGGCGCTCTGCATAATCCAAGGAGCCGTTTCTAGGGAGATTTTTCCCAGACTTATCAACCAAGAAACTGCAAAGGGAGCTTGGGATCTGCTACAAGAAGAGTTCAGGGGTGATGAACAAGCAAGGTCAGTCAAGTTACAAGGTCTGCGTAGAGAGTTTGAGTATATGAGGATGAAAGATAATGAATCTCTATCGGACTACTTGACTAGGCTATTTGATTTAATCAACCAAATGAAATCATATGGTGAAATACTGACTCAGCAAAGAGAAGTACAGAAGGTGTTAATTAGCTTGTCAAGGATTTATGATCCAATATGTGTGATTATTGAAAGAACATCTAATATGAACACTGTTACTGTGCAAGAAGTAGTAGGATCTCTGAAATGCTATGAGCAGAGGCTAGATAGGCACTCTGAGGAGACTGAGAAGGCATTCAGTAGTATGAACTTGAATGGAAACAAGTCTCATTCACAGGGAAGCTCCAGCAAATCTAAGAAGGGATGGATTAGTAAGCCTAAGAAAGAGGAGAGTAAACCACAACAGAGTGAGAAGCAGAATGACAATGCAGATGGAAACAAGCAGAAATGCAAACATTGTGAGAAGTTGCATTATGGAGAATGCTGGTTTAAAGGAAAAGTTAAATGCAGAAATTGTAACAAGTTTGGCCACATTGCAAGGGATTGCAATCAACCAAAGAGGAATCAGCTAGCAAACTATGCAAACAAGGAACCAGACACTGCTGTGATGTTTTATGCGTGCCACAAGACCACTCTGCAACAGTATACAGGCATCTGGTACCTGGATAGTGCCTGCAGCAACCATATGACAAGCAATACCTCATTACTTGTCAAAATTGACAAGTCAGTGAGATGCAAAGTCAAAATGGGAAATGGGAGTCTTGTGGAGTCAATTGGAAAAGGTATACTAGTTGTGGAAACTAAAAGGGGAACCAGACACATTCCAGAAGTGATGATAGTGCCAGGTTTGGATGAAAATCTGCTGAGTGTGGGACAGATGATAGAACACGGCTATTGGTTGTTATTTGGAGATTTTATGGCTAGTATATTCACTGATAGAGCCTTGCAGGACCATGTAGCAACAGTCCAAATGAAGGGAAATAGATGTTTCCCACTAGAGTTCAAATCTGTGGACCACATGATAGCAAATAAGGCTACTGTGTCTGACAGTGCTTGGAAATGGCATAGAAGGTTTGGCCATTTAAACTATCCTAGTCTGAAAATGCTGCAAGACAAAGAAATGGTGTATGGATTGCCACATTTATCAGAATGTGATCATGTGTGTGAAGGGTGTGCTACTGGGAAGGCCCACAGAGAAGCATTCAGCAGAGAAAAGACCTGGAGAGCTTCACAGCTGCTGGAATTGGTACACACAGATGTATGTGGACCAATGACAGAAACAATTGGGGGAAACAAGTATTTTCTCACTTTTATGGACGACAAATCAAGAATGTGCTGGGTTTACTTTCTCAGGAATAAATCAGATGTGTTTGGAGTATTCAAGAAGTTCAAGGCCATGGTTGAACTGCAATCTGGTTTTCAGCTGAAGAAACTGAGAAGTGACAGAGGAGGAGAGTATACATCACAAGAATTTGAAAAATTCTGTGATGATGTAGGCATACAAAAGCAGCTTACAGTGGCCTATTCTCCTCAGCAGAATGGAGTTGCTGAGAGAAAGAATAGAACCATAGTTGAAATGGGAAGAACTCTCTTATATGAGAAGAAGCTGCCACTGAAGTTCTGGGGAGAAGCAGTCAACACTGCAGTGTACTTGTTGAACAGGTGTCCAACGAAGAGCTTGGAGAACAAGACACCCTTTGAGGCTTTCAGTGGAAGGAAACCAGGTGTAAAGCACCTGAGGATCTTTGGATGTGTATGCTATATACACATTCCAACACAGTTGAGGCAGAAACTAGATGAAACTGGTCAGAAGGGAGTGTTTATGGGTTATGGAACTAGGGAGAAAGGCTACAGGGTGTTTGATTTGAAGAAAAACAAGATTGTGGTAGCTAGGAGTGTTATATTCGATGAAGGAGCACTGGTGAATTGGGAAACAATGGAAACTCAGTCCATACCAGTGCCCTGGATTGAGTCAAGTGAACCCTCTATGATTACTGAGGTTGAAGAAACTACTGCAGTTAGTCCAGCAATCACTGCAGCTAGTCCTGCAACCCCAGCTGTAGACACAGATACTCCAAGTACCAGCTCTAGACCAACTGGTATAACAGAAGGAGGTCTAAAACTTTCTGAGACCTATGATAACACTCTAAAGAAGTGGAAGAGTCTGAATGAAGTGTTTGCTCACTGCAGAATGAGTATTATTGATCCTGAGAGTTACACTGAGGCAGCAAAGGATGAAGCATGGAAGGTAGCAATGAATGAAGAGATCCAGATGATAGAGAAGAACCAGACCTGGGAGTTGGTTAACAGACCAAGTAATAAGCCAGTAGTGGGAGTTAAATGGGTTTTCAAAACCAAATTAAATCTGGATGGCTCTATACAGAAGCTGAAGGCAAGGCTGGTGGCAAAGGGGTATACACAGAAACCTGGTGTGGATTTCAATGAGACCTTTGCACCAGTTGCTCGTTTGGATACCATAAGAACTCTGATTGCCCTAGCAGCACAGAGAGGTTGGAGATTGTTTCAGCTTGATGTCAAATCAGCTTTCTTAAATGGAGTGCTAGAGGAAGAAGTATATGTGGACCAACCGGATGGTTTTGTGATTCAAAATGAGGAGGATAAAGTCTATAGGTTGAAGAAGGCTCTCTATGGTTTAAAACAAGCTCCCAGAGCTTGGTACTCAAACATTGACACCTATTTGCTAAGCTGTGAGTTTAAGAAGAGTCCCAGTGAAGCTACATTGTATGTCAAGCACAGAGAAGGATTTGGAACTCTTATAGTGTCCATTTATGTTGATGACATAGTATATACAGGGAATTCTACAGAAATGCTTGAGGAATTCAAAACAGATATGATGAGAAGGTATGAGATGTCTGATCTAGGCCTACTTCATCACTTCCTGGGAATTGGGGTGATTCAGAAAGATGGGAGTATCTTTCTGCACCAGAAGAAGTATGCATTGAGTCTACTGGACAAGTTTGGTCTCAAGGACTGCAAACCTGTTACTATACCTCTATCTCCTACTGATAAGTTAAGGAGAGAAGATGGAAGTGAAGCTGCAGATGAAGAGAAATACAGAAAAATAGTTGGGAGTCTTCTGTATTTGACTGCAACAAGGCCAGACATCATGTTCTCTGCATGTATGTTGGCTAGATTCATGCACAACCCATCACAGAAACATCTGGGAACAACAATGAGGGTACTGAGATACATTCAAGGTACTATTGACTATGGCTTACACTACAAGAAAGGGGATTCTGCTCTACTCATTGGCTTCTGTGACAGTGATTGGAGTGGAGATGAAGATGACATGAAGTCCACCTCTGGTTATGCTTTCAGCTTTGGCAGTGGAGCATTTTCCTGGGCTTCAGTGAAGCAGCAAAGTGTTGCCCTCTCCACTGCAGAAGCTGAATACATGAGTGCAGCAGAAGCCACTACTCAGGCTATATGGCTTAGGTTTGTCTTACAAGATTTTGGAGAAGAACTGATAGAGCCTACCACTTTATTGTGTGACAACACCTCGGCTATAGCTATGGCTAAAAACCCAGTGTTTCATCAGAGGTCCAAGCACATCAAGAGAAAGTTCCATTTCATAAGGGATGCAATCCAAGATGGGACAATCGAGTTGAAATACTGCAAGAGTGAAGAACAACTTGCAGATATCTTTACTAAGCCACTTGCCAAGGATAGATTCAATTACTTGAGGCTCAAGCTAGGTGTGATCTCAGTTAAAAGCTTAGAAGGGAGTGTTGGTTTGTAAGCTTGTAACTGAGTAGTTAATTTGAATTACTAGCTTGAGTAGTTTGTAATAGGTGGTTGGTTATTAGGCCTTGCTGTAGTTGGAACAAGGTTGTAAATAGGGACTGATGATCTCATAGGATCATCAGGATTCTTGGACCACAAAGAAACGTGGAGCTCAAAGGCTCAAACTTTGTAAAAGTGCAGCTGTCACAGCAGCTGCAGAGAATTTGAATATATGAAATCACACACACAGTGTGTGAGTGTGAGAATTACAATCAACAGAAAATATCTCTCCACTCTCTCTCTTTACAAAGCTTTCTTCCTTTCCAAGTTCATACATTGTCATAATCCATTCATCAAATACAAACAAAATCTCAGCAAATAAACCAAAATATACACGTTCAATTCCAACAGTTCTTTCAAATACAAGATTTCGGATCAAGAGTTAAATGCTCCTAACCAATTCGACTACAAACCCCTTAATTCCCGAGTATTAGTTTTGCTTGTTTCCCAAGTAGTGCGGCCCAAACGTCTACTGTTTAATAAATCCGTAATTTGTAGTTATGAAGGAGCTGCTTCTTTTTAAGCACGAGCCAACAAACCCAACAAATGAAACTTACAAGAACAAGCAATTGCAGCTACTAAAATACAAGTGAAATTACTGTCTTCATTCCATCAGAAATAGAATCAATCCTTACAAAGGGAACACACTATCACTCTATCAAAATTACATTCTCACACACCTAAATCAGTCAACCACAACACTTACCACAATCCAAAAACGCCCCAAAAAAATTGCTTGAAGTCACAAAATGCAACAAACACATCAAACCCAAATGAAAAAATAAAAAATTAGAATATTACAAAAAAAAGAAGAAAAGAATAATGAATGAATCAAACTGAAATGTAGGTAGGTCCTATCAACCCTTGTGAAGCAGCTTCATTCTCATTGAGAAACAATCCTTGTGGATTCCTAAGCAGTCCATGAAGCCCACACAGCACCAGCCCAACTCCAAGACCCAATATCAAATTCCCAAGCACATTACCAACCCAAACAACAGCAAGAGAAACTAAAATTAGGCCCACCAACACAGCCCAATCGCTGACATGCCGGCCCCACACCTCAAGTGGGTCCTCCCTGAAGAAATAGATCACCAGCCACAACGCCGCGACGGCCGCCGCCACCACCAGCCACCCGGGGCTTCCGATGAGAGAGAGAGCCCCACAGGCCGCGATCACGAGCAGGTAATTGACCCGGAAGTAATTCGCGCTAGTTCGGATCCGGGTCAGGGCGGAGGCAAACGAGTCGGGTCGGTCGAGGGCTGAGGCGAATTCAGGCCAGGGGCGGTGGCGGGAGACTGCGGCGGAGAGGTTCTGGATGGATCGAGCGATGACGTCAGAGCCGGAGACGGCGATGGGTATGCTGGTGTAGGTCGGGGATGCGGCGGAGCGCGGCGGCGACTGTGACATTTTAGTCGATTTTGATTGGGAGATTTTTGGTTTGCAAGGTTTGACTGGTCTTGGTAGTTGGTACCTACCCTTCAAAGGCTTGTGCTAAACTCCGATTTCAAGTGATTGCTTTGATTGGTTAGTAATTTTACCTTTAATACCTCAAATGACACATGCAACTCAAATTTAGTCACATTTAATCTCTCTAAATCCAATATGTCGTATTTTGACACTATAATTTAGTTTTGTTACATATATGCCCATTTTGACGCTTTTTCATTAATTTTACTGATATGTACTCATTTCCGTCCAAAAATGGGGCCCAATATTTGGGGCATCGAGAGCATCGTCAGCTGACTCCGCCTCCTCCTTCGATCCGAACTGAAGCAAATTCGAAGCAATCTTATGCTCGACAGCTTTGAGATCCCGCTCTTAAGCCTTTCGCCAATCTCGGCGAAGTCGCTGCGAATCCCAGCAATCATGTCCTCGTTGCCGGGTTCCAGATCAGAAGTTTGGGTTGTGGGTCGGACAGCTTCGAAGGAGGTGGAGGAGGAGTCGGATCAGGCTACGGGGTGAGGAAGGAGCCGATGCCCCAAAACAGGGGGAGAAGGTCTTGGTGAGCTTAGAGACATCGCCTTTAAGGGTGGGGATTGACGGCGAGTTGGTTTGGGGTCGGGAAAGGGTGAAATCAGGTCGGGTGCATTGGTGGGTTAGGTTTTGCAGTGGTGTGATGGTGATCGTCGTCGTTGTCGTCGAGCTCGAGTGAGTTGGTGATGGATTTGGCGTGAGTTGGCGATGGAGTTGGATATTGACTGTACATATTGGGCCCTACTTTCGGAAGGAAATGAGAAAATGTCAGCAAAATTAATGGACAAACACCAAAATGGGCAAATCTGTAATAAAACTAAGTTACAGGTGTCAAAATATGATATTTTGGATTTATGGGTGCTAAATGTGATTAAAATTGAGTTATATGTGTCATTTAAGGTAAAATTTATATGGTAGTGTGTTCACAATTGGGAGAAAAAAGTATAGAGTTAGATATCTTCGATTACATGCAAGTTGCATTTCATAATTCGTGGATTTGTGTACGAAAAAATGGAGCAGGGAATCTTAAGCACTGTTTCTCCGTCATTCCAAAAACAAACAACATTGTCTTCTTCCCCACTTTAATTGAACAATCCAATTCAATGTCTCAAGCTTTTTGTTATGCAAGCAACATTGGAATTGGCAAATTTGACCGAAGACTTTTTCTAACATTCAGAAAAGAATTTTACGTTAACTACATCTACAACATACAAAACACACAATACAACCCAAATTGAATTATGTTCAGAGCATAGATTCAACTCTTGAATTTAACACCAAGAGAAAACTTAATCTCAATACACTCGAAGCATATGATATTATGTTTTCCTTTTTGTGAATCTTCAACGCATGAGATATTATGTTTTCCTTTTATGAATCTTCAATTATTATGTTTTCCTTTTATGAATCTTCAAAGTATGAGGAAAACTTTATTTATCAATATGACTAGGGGAGCTACATGAAACTTGACGTTAATTACAATCATTTACAAACAAATTTTAACTAAGAAATGCAATTTTAGCAAATTTATGTGCCTTCGCCTCATGAATTGTGAATTATTTTATACTTGGTGACCCAACTTCACCTTCATGCATACATTAGAAGTTACTGCTAAATCCCTTCTCCCTTAGGCGAGTATTTCTCCTTTTGTCGGCATGTAATTTTCTCTGTTTCAACATGAATCTCATAGTTTTACTCAAAACGATAAAACTATTGCGCCAGCGGCGTCACAAACCCATAAAAGTCCAAGTGACCATTAATTTAAAAGATAGTAGGGACTTCCACTTACCACCAAGCCATTGAAATTTTCCTACCCAAGCTCAATGCCTTACACAAAATGCATCATATCCAATGAATTTGGGATACACACTCTTTCCTAAACACAAATATACTTTGTGCAACTAGTATACAAATACTTCTCCCCTACTCCCAAAAACTCAATGTCACCACTCCCTTTCAAGTTTTCAATGTTCAAGTAAATGCTTTTGAGAGGTATAAATAAGAAGAATAAAAGTGACAAAAAGAAAGGCACAAGAGGTATGGCCCACGCAATACACAATTGCTCAACTAGAGGCTTAGCCATTGTCTCTTTGTAAAGAGTAGTGTCCACTTTTCACCATGCAAAACCTCCCACTCCCCACGTTCCCACCATCCATTTTGCCTATCCCACCGCACATGGAAAACATTATTAACTTTATGCATACACATATGATATGTTGTGTTTGTGTGCATGCATTATTGAATACAACGGCCATTTAAAAACGGCTATATTTCGTGGTGAAGGAAACGCCATGCATGCTCATATATGAAGCATAATGCAAAAAGACGAAGAACCAGTAACTTTGCAAACTGCAAAACTTTCATGAGTTATGAGACCCTACGTTTCTGCATATGTTTAATCGTCGAAATCTTGCAAACTTGAATGTATTGTTCTTTTCTCTGTCAAGTTAATTTGGTGTTTTGCCTTGTGTTTCTTCATAAAGTTGAGTTTTATGGACATTTTGTTTGGTATCATGGAAGATAATGAGCAAAGCCATATCAAATTTTTTTCCATGCCAATTAGGAACTTGTGGTACAATATCATGGACTCGCATATAAATATCAAGAAATACAATTCAAAGATTTCCTAAAGAGATCATACACAGTTGACCGACTAATTTTAGTTTCGGATAAAAGATACATACGTTGTTGGAAGTTGCCCTTATCTGTAAGATTTATATCATCAGTATTTATAATTCAGAATCAGTAATAGCATAGAGATGCGACACCAATTCATAGGGCATGAACAAAAAGTTATCAGAATCCAATTAGTTTCAGGAGTAAAGCTCGAGCTGTAATTGACATTTGATTTAGAGGCCAAAACCCATGACAGGATGTCTAATAAAATTCTATAAGAAAAAAGGAGGAAAACCAAAATAAACACTTTCTTATAGCAATGCTTGATGACTTTGAGCCAAGCTCTTATGCCAACTATATATTATTCATGGATTCCTTATACATTGTCTAATGTCTATCTCTGGGTAGCTTAAAGCATGCCTAAGCAGAAACCTGAAAAACTGCATAGTTTTGAACCAACATTTAATTAACATCTCTGTCAATCTTTGATCAACCCCGGCCCCCATTTCTCCCATCCCTGAAAAGTTTCTGGCAATCAATAATCTCTGAGCATTCTAGGATCAGAACAAGTTTGATTAAAGCAAGCCAGGTTGTGCTCAACCCAGGTGAAAACAGCCACTTTCAAACACAACTTGTGGACTACGAGAAGCTCGGTGAATTGTAGAGTGCCGGTCTCAGATGACCTCTTGTAGATGATGTTGCAACAAAAGGAGTCCGCTGCAGGGCCCCAGAGCCTTCTGAAGTACAACTCCATTTGACAGGGCTTGCATTGGCTCGCCTTGACGGAATTGCACTTCCATGAAATGTATTGTACAAAACTGGTGATCCACGAAGTAGAGAAGGATCCTGTGTCTCATAACAAGAAAAAGGATTCACATGCTTTGAGTTGTAAAAGGGAGCAGTTGAAACTGGGATTCCAGAGCAAACTACTTGGCTTTCTCTCAATCCTTCTGAGTAGTTCGCAACATTCTTACAAGTCAAATCAGCTTCACTCTCTGGACCATCATCAATAATGATAATTTCTTTGTGGGCAGTGGACGAAAAACCTGCATTCTTGTGTTGGCAAACAGGAGCGTTCATAACTTTTTCCATTTGGAATGTGGGTGCTCCAATGGGTTTGTTTATGTACTTGTTATGCTGGATTGGAAAACTGTAACCAACTTTATGATCGTGAGATTCCATGGATGCCGCAAAACTACCATTCATGTGCTGCTTTGGAAATGAACTTACAGGCCCTTGTGCACGCATTTGTTGTATCTTCAGATTACTATAGCTTCCAAAACCACTTGACTGCGTTGCATCAATCCATTCCCCCACTTTGTTTCGGGAATCTTGACCAAAGACTACTGGACCATGATGGAAACTATGAGAAGAGGAATGGCAGACCTGATTCAGAAGATTGCCAGGAGCACCTCCTGATAATGTTGAAAACTGTGAAGTTAGATTGTTATTTTGGGCATGTGGTTGGGCCTGCGCCAGTGACACTGATGGATCTTCAACCCTGTTGACCACCATCAGATTCTTTCCCATCAGCCGGAGTACGGAATTAGAAGCAGATGGACTAACAGCATCACAGTTACCATGATTTGAAAACTTCCCTTTGCCATCTGGAGACCCCCTTTGAAGGGGTCCTGCAGATGACTTGGGGACGGGGAAAGCCAGCGGTTCAGATCTTGAAGTTGTGAAACCACTCAGAAAGAATGTGTCTTTCATGTCAGACCTTGACTCCACATCGTTCATCCTGGTGCTTGGATTATAACCAATTGGCTTTTCCATGGCAGACAGTGCATTTGCTCGTCGCCTTAACAAGGGTGATTCTTCATAATTTAAAGCCAAACCTTGAGAAGTTCTTTCTTTTCTTTGACAACAGCAAGGCTGATCATTACTTTTGAAGCTTAGAGGTCCCCTCTCAAGAGATATCTTGTTTACTTTGAAGTTCTCTCTATCAAAACCAAGTCTTTCTGCTGCTGGAGCAGTTGTCTGTTGGGCAACAGCAGCGTAAGTTTTTAAAGTAGGATCAACGTTTGCACGTGATAGGCCTGGCTTAATCCTGTCTTGAACAGATTGAGGTCCTGTGGATGAGAACGGTTCAGAATACTTATGAGCACATACTGTCCCAGCGGAATTAGAGATGGTTGATGTTGTAGAAAGAGGTGAATCTGATGAATCTCCATCCATGAAATCAAGCTGATCTTGAGATGATTGAACTCGGCTTGTGGTTAGTGATGAGTTCCCTTGAAAATCATCTGACCCCATATCCCTAGGACTTGGCAAAAATGATCCTGGTGGCCCTGGTATAGGTATTGGATCAACCTTGGGAAAATAGCTTTCCTGGCCAATTTCAGAGTCCATTTCCTCCGCACTGTGAGCATTCTGTCCGAGTATGCCATCTTCCACTTCCTCAGTACAAAACATCTCTTGCTCATTAGTCATGCATGGTTCAATTGGACTTCTCAGTGCTCCAGTTTTGGAAAAAGGTTCCTTACAGTTGGATTTGGCTTTGGAACGACCACGCAGTAAGGGAATTTCAGGTTCCACTGAATTGCCCAAGCTAGCAACTGTCTCCCCAACACCTATTGGTGAAGACTTTTCAGTAATAATATCATCGCCATGTATTTGATATTCTTTCTGAGAAACCCCAAAGCCATCAACTTGGTCCAGACATTCATCACCGACTCGAACAGAAGTATCCGTCATTTCCCTCTCATTAAATTCATAACACCCAGGTGCAAGTTCTGGACTTTCCAAGGCCATGGTTTGCTTTCCTCCAGAAATGTTTATGGAACCACTATTATGATTCCTGTGCGACTCAGTGCTTCTGCCAAGAGATATTTCATGAGTAATATCTCCTTTTCTAGACCGTTTTCCACCATAGTTGTGCATGAAATCATAGCCTTGATCATCCTCAGAATCCCAGGCAGCAACCTCTTTATTTTCTTCAGCCCTCTCACGCACTTGATTCTTAATAGCTGAGCATTTCTTAAGGGATTTAGCCGAAGAGGACCGACTGCCAAAAGACAAAGCACTTTTCTTTGGTGGGAGGAATTTCATGGCAGTTGACTCAGGAGCATCACGACTCTTAGAATGTGTTGTCCCAGCATCAGGAGGACTACCAAAACTGTCACTGAGATCTGCAGCAGAATCCAATGAATTGTCGCTCAACACAGGAGTAAAGTTCCCATTAGCATTTGCACGGTTCAACATGCAGCTATCAGGAGAAATATTTCTGTCTATGCTATAATGATGCAAATTTCGCTGAAGGGGCCTCTCAACATAGTCACTCATACTAGCCACAGGAAAGGGACTTCCTTTTTTCTTTCTCCGAGGAAAGCAGTCACTCTTTTCACAGGCTTCGGCTTCATCACTTTCTTCCTCAGTGCTCCCGTCATTTTCGGGAGCAGAAATTGAATTTTTAGACAAATTCATGAGTTTTCTAACACGATTTCTCTCCAGAAGACAGTTTTCTAAACATATTTGATTCCTCTCAACCATAGTGTTCTCAGACGCATGCTTCTTGTTCATCTTCTTTGCAACATCAGTGCGTTTGGAGCATGCCCATCGTCTCAAAGTTCCAGGATTACAGGCAGCGATCGGCTTCTCCATTTTCTGTCCCTTCTCTTTGCAACTTTCTTGATCCCCAAAAATCTATTACAAAAAATAATATTTGGATTAATATTTAAACACCATGTTCGCAATAAAGAGGTTTCTTGAACTTGCAGTTCAAAGGTAAAGCAGTCTTAGCACCCACAAAAAGAATTTTGAAAGAAAAGCAGTGGGATCCCAGCATACCAAGGGCACGTAATATAATTGTCACTCTGAGATATAGCAATTCTTTTTCCTTTATCAATAGAAGAGTGGAGAAGGACAAGTATGTATATAAAGCAGGAGTGGCGTACCTCAGAAGAATTGGCCTCTGGGGAGGAAAAGTTTTTGCTTTGAGGAGCAAGTTTAAGGTGCTTGTGATGCTTAGATACATGGTGCTTTTTCTTTTTCGTTGAAAGGAAGTTGCTGCCTTTACCCCGATTCAAAGGTTTTCTCGGTCGAAGATGTTCTACTACTTTCAACACTGATGGAGATGGTGCATCATCAAACTTGGATAATATCCTAACTTTGGTGCCACTGGCATCCACATAGACTGCACCAACATCAATATCATCAGGATAGGCTAAGGAAACTCTTTTCCTTTTCTCTTCAGCAGGCACCTCAGACTTCTCGTTATCTTGAGTAGGAAAGCTCGGAATGCTAGTGGCCCAGGTAGTACCATTTCTTCTATCAAGATCTTCCAATGTGCAATACTGGGCAGTCCCATATATATCCACCATCAATTTGGTCTTCCTCGGTTTAATTTTGTGCCTTGTTAGTTTAGGATCAGCAGTCCACTTGGGAGTTGACTCTCCAGACAGGCACTGATCAATATGCGCATTCAAGGTTGTATTCGAAGATGATGAGAAGGTTTTGCAAACAGGGCAAATCTTTGAATTCATTGTTTCTGAAATGGCAGTACAAGTCGAAGCAATTTCTTCAGTTGAGCTTCTCTCTGAGTGGCTGTTGAGTTTCAGCACCAATTTGCACTTCTTACCTGAGGGTCGGATCGTGCTCTCTATCTTGTTGCTAACAATGATAGGAGGAATTGCAGCTTCAACTTCAACTGATGCAGCTTCCAACGAAGAATCAGTTCTTAACAATGACTGTGATTGCCTGTTGGTGGGAACTAACTCTTCTATTTCAGATTGAGAAACACTTGTAGTAGTGGATGGAAAATCATTTTCTCCTTCAGACCTGCATGAAGTTGTGGTTGTGTCTGTGCAAGCTTCTGCTCGCTTCTCCTTCAGCTTGGTATCGGTGGACGAGTGATCTAAAACGACATGATCATAAGGACCAGATGGTTCTTCCGCAACATCAAGATTACCTTTGTTGGCATTTTCAACCGTACATCTCTTTACGGATTGGTTCTTTACTGCATCAATACTCTGAAATGGTGGCAACAAATCCTTCACGCCATGTTTCAAACAAAGATGCAAACTCTTCTGAGAAAAAGGCCAGTTTGTCTTGATATCTTTGCTACGGGAAGTATGAACATAATCTCTGCACAACAAAAACATAACCATTCACATCTCCATATTAACAAAAATGGCCAAGTCCAATGAGCTAAGTCCATGTGTGACTCAGTAAGCCACCTTTAGACTGAGTCCAAAGAGAACTGAGACTATGTTCCTGTTACCACCCCTTTATTGTATGTTGATTGCTAACCAAAGAAAAGGAATATATACATGGACCATGGAACTAAAAAGAAAAAAAAGATAAGAAAAATAAAAAACAGGCACAAAACCACACAAAACAGTAGAGAAAAACCCAAGATATTCCCAAGTGAGTTGATGATTCTGATGATCTATGAATTCAGAAGATGTCTGCAGGTAAGGTCTGGGTAAGTAGATTAAAACTCATGGGAAAGTTGACATGAAATCACAATCAAACGGCATTAATTTGGGGAAGAAAGCAAACCAATAATTTCCTGAAATTCTAGTTGGGTAGATTAATGGCATGAATTAGGGAAATAAAATACATGAAGAAACGTGTGGACTGTGGGATTAAGAGCCGTGAAAGAGTTCATATTTAGCCAAAGCAGGCAAAAAAAGCCCCAAACACTAAAAATAGAAGACAAGATGGATGGGTGGTCATGACTTAGGCCCCATGTTGGACTGAGCAACAAGCAAGAACAAGCAACATGTATGCGTCTTTGGATCTGACTCAACACCCTCTAAGATGGGATAACTTTGAAATCATTTTTTTGACTCGAGCGATATTAAGTTTGGGGATCAAACTCGGGACCTCTGAGATGAACCCAGAAAGATTAAAAAACACAAACACCAAGAGATTAATACCTTATGGAGAATCTGGGAAGATCTAACACCTCTGGAGAGGCCTTTTCATTATCATTATCATCATCATCATCTCTAGTATCCTTGATCAGTGATTGTGGGGGATCTGGTGGAAGTTTTTCAAAAGATAACATCTGATGAAAAGCTTCTCACTTCTTGTGCTGTTTTCCCAACAGTCACAAGGTCTACCAATATCTCTACCTCCAGCCCTTATCTTTAACTTAGATTTCAGCATATATAATGATAAATGTTTGGCCACCACCACCACCACACAGTACACAAACACTAGCAGAAAGCAACAGCAGCAGCAGCAAAAGAAAGATCAAAAAACCCAATTTGAATCTTCATCCATATCAGCCTGCAATTCACAGAAATGAAAAAGAAAGCAACATGAGATCATAGATTTTGAGAAATACCCAGATTCCAAAACCTTCAAGAACGTTATTTTATGTGCATGGAATGAGTGAAATTGAAGCATCTGGGATTTGAAAATCAAAACCAAAGGAACCCAACTGAGCAAGCAAAGAACAAAACACGAGCAAAGATATTATTTTTGTTCAAGTCCAGAAAAGTTCATGGAAGTGATATTTTATGTGGGGAAGAACACAAAATAGTGCTCCAAATCGAGGCTTCGGACTCACCAATCCACTATCTAGCTAGCTAGCATAGCTCAACAATCAATCTGATGATTCAATTCTATACATATCAAAAGCAAACAAAATAAAAAAAGAGGAGGAATTTACAACAGCAAGAGATCATCAACACTCCCGAAAGAAGAAAGCGTGTTTTTTGCGGACATAAAATCAAAGATGTAACAACAAGCACAGTGGCTGAAAGAAGCAGATTTACTAAAGAAGACTATTGACTTTGAAGGTTGAAAGCTTGAATCTATGAACATGCAAGTGAACAGTACAAACTTAACCAAATCTGAACAGCAAATCCAATGACCAGATTGTGATCTTTACTCACCACTTCCACAAACAACAAGCTAAAGGGTAGTCAAACAATTGAACTTTGAAGTGACCCAGATGTTCAAAAACAGATTCATTCAAAACCCAGAAAACAGAAGAAGGCCAAACACAACCCCCACCAAAATGAGTCTTTGAGGAAAGAAAACCAAACCCAAGATTAATGAAACCGCAAAGACCAGATGGGATTGGTTTGGAAGCTCTGTCTTTTTTTTTTCTTTTTTTTTTTTCTGGAAATGAAGAGAAAAAATAGTGTCTCTGAACGTTGAAGACTATTATTGAGCAAGAGAGAGAGAAGGAAAGAAAGAAAATACCAGTGAGAAAAAACAGCACCACCCACTCACACATCAAAAGGGCATCAGGTTCTCTTTCTTTTTTTTCTCTCCAAAAAGCAACACTGTTTGTAGAGTTTGTGTACCATTATTAAACACCACCACCACGATTCACATTCCCCTCTATGAATATGCGTTTAAACAAGTTTTTGAGGAGAGTGAAAGCTAGAGAGAGAGAAATAGAGAAAGAAAGAAACAAAGCTAGAGAGAGGAAGAGTGTGATGTTGTTTTTCTCTTGAGGAAAATAAATTATATGAGGAAAACAACCTCATGCCCCTTTGTACACTTCTGTTCTGTTTGTCAGTTGAACTTTTAGAATGCAACTTGGTGCTAAAAAATTAAAGAATGGTGTACATGATGAAAATCGGGAGGTGTGAAAATCATTTTACATGTATAAATAAAAGGTAAATTATAATTACATATGATATGATTTGAGTTAAATTGTAATATGATACTTCTTTTTTTCTTGCATCTCATTATTATATACTTTCAAATTTTTGTAATTTTGTCCACCATTTGTATGACAATCAATTTTTGGTTGTTGAATGATAATGTGGACTTTCTGAATTTGATTGCCTGGGTTTGGGTAAATGAGTTATGTATATGAAGCAAAAAATGACGGTGCCAAAACTCACAAAATGCCGCATTTTACAATGGCTCAGAGCTACTTAATTTACTTACACAACCTATTGTAGATCACAGACAAAAAAGGAAGAGTAAATTTGAGGATCCGACAGCATCTACACCATCACTGAACAACTAAAAATCGATAATTCTATAAACGGTAGAACACAATTGTAAGAAATTGAAACTACAAAATATTGAAATGTACAGAAAAAAATATATTATATTAAATTTAATTCAAATTACATAATATATAATTATAATTATTCATAAATAAAAGGAAAGAAATTGAATTGAAATGCATACAAATACAAAGCTGTCCTATCATATACCTACCCCACAACTTCCTCCTCTCATATGTCATATTAAATTGATTTTTTATGTTTTATGATTTGTTTATTCCTTGATTTTTATCTCCATGGCCATCGATAGTTGTGTTGCCCTCTCAATTCAATTGTCTGTTTTGCTTCTTTACCCTTTTTCTTTTCTTTTAAATTCCAATCTAGACGCCCATGTTGTCCCACTACACGACAAGATCTCCCTGTTGACAATTATCACCACCATGGAAAATATCACGCTTTTTACCCAGCTTCCCTGCCACCCCCATTACTATATATTAAAGTTTAAACTTCCAAATAAGTGAGTATCTTTTATGTCAAGCCATTCAATGTGTTATGTTGTTTCATGAATTTGTGAACTTGCAATTGTTGTTTGGTATGTAAGCCTTATTCGGCGCATCCTCGGTAGATTTCCCTGTCAACAGAGACAATGTATGTGCGATTGGATTATCATATAGGATTATATTACATTGAATTATAGTAGATTCGATGTAATAACATTAATTATCAAATCTTATTCTGAATACATAATATACTGTTAATAATGCTACATATGATACTCCATATAAAAAAATGCTACATATGATACAATACTTACATGACTGTCAAATACATAACATATACTGTAAAGTTCTCGTTTAGATGAAGGAAGTATGACTACCATTTCTTTCGACTCTTTTTCAAATTTGATAAATGTAAGTTGATTGTATATTTCATTATAGTTCTATGATTCAGAGTATCATTTCCGACTCGATCCCTTTGATTTCCATATTTGAATTTGCGATTGGATTTATTCATTAAAAATAATCGATTAATTCGAGACTCAAACGATTGACAAGTTTAACTTGTTTGACGATTCAACATGTCGGCTTAAGAGATAGATAACATATGCCATATAAAAAATTCATAAAATATTACTAATGATCGATGAATTCATCATAGTATAAAAAATTCATAAAATTTTACTAATGATCGATGAATTCACATAGTTAACTAAAATGTAGAGCACAGTAACATATATAGCATAATAGTGATGAAGTTGGTTGAGGTTCATATCGAGTAACACAACTCCTTATTCACTAATCAATGTGAGATAAATTCCTTTCACGTTCTCAACAAACAGTATATGCACTTGCAAAATGTTGGCAATCAAAAAGCAAATCTACCATTAGATTACTGTTTTTTGTCCAACTAGCTTGCTGTTTCCTGCTGGTCAAGTTACCCATTAAGTACGAACAGGTTATTAGTCAATAAACAATTAATTCACACCACTTTTGTGTTCTCTGATGCAAGCAATATTAAATAAAGGGGTCATGCGCTTATGTATTAATCGGCTTAATTAGAGGCCTCTAAACACTGCAGTTTTCGCTTTCACAGCGACTTTATGGTAACCCTTCTTCCACCCATATATCATAATGTCCCCCTCTTTTTTTCAACTATTTTCGTATCCGTTACGTTCACCCATTTTTTTCCAACATCATTATTAATTGTCACTTGTTATTTTATACAATCATTTGTCGTTTTTCAACCGCACACATATCTGTGTTCTCATCTCATGTGCAATAAAAAATGAAAGCTAAGAAGCATGAGCACTAGCATACATACATTTCTATGGAAACTAGGGATTCGGTTCAACTAGCAACAGTTCGTTAACAATCTTTTCTGGAACTTTCATTGTGGTCCATGTGTTTTCAAATTGACCGATTTGGGCCTAGCGTTTTGTTCCAATAACAATCTTGGTCCGTATTATTTGCTTTGTCACCGGTTTTCTGATGAATTAGTGCGTCAATTTGAAGGGGGATGCTCTCTAGAAGAGGCTGCTGCTGAACGCGCTTTTAGGGTAAGCGGATCCTTCGTTCCGAATTCGGTGGCTTCTCCTGTTCGTCTTCTTTTTTCAGTTTTTGTGTTTTATTAATGTGTATCGTGATTAGTATCATTTATTTTATTTATTATATAATAAAGATTAATTTTATTAAAAAAAATCAATATAATCTAAGATTGTTAGGTTATCTAACTTTGTAAAATATATAAACCGTACAATTAGATATTAAACGAATTGTGTTTTATAAAGTTAGCAAGCCGAAAGATCTTTGAAATGATTGATTTTTCCAATAATGATCTTTACTAGATAATAAATATAATGAATGATTCTAATGATGATACACATTATCGAAGAAGCTAAAAAGAGAAGATGAGACAGGAAGGAGACCGGGTTCGGGATGGAGGATCTCCTTCATCAGTGGCGGAGCTATGAAGAGACCAAGGTATACCATGGCCACTGCAAATCTTTTAAAACTCTTCCATGCTAATAGGTAGAACTAGTTGAAATAGATGGAATACCCGCAATTTACTAATACATGGCCCCCTCAAAGACTAATACACGGTCCCCTCAAAGACTAATACATGGTCCCCATGGCGATGTCCCTTACACAGACGGCGGTGGCTGGGAATTTGCAAATTGGTTCAAAGTTTTTAAGCGAGGAAGAAGACCTATAGAGACAAAACAACTGCGTTTTAGGTCTGATTATTCAACTACGTGGTCCATTATTAAACCATATAAAACAACTCTGTGACGCACTAACCTACATTATCTCGATAGCACATAATTATTTTTTCTGGCCCCTACTATTAAGAAGGCCTAGCTCCGCCACTGTCCTTCATCTTTGAGGCGTGTGTGGCTAGCATCGCCCAAAATTATTTTATTTTTAGTTTTAAAAACTCATGCACTTCTTCCACTTTCATGAACTTTGATTTTTGTCTTTGGGTTTTAAATTTGACCAGTTTGATCCTTGAATTTTGTGGCATTTATAAACTTGGTCTGTTTTTTCATACATTGACGTCAATACCTTCTATGATACGTGAGCTTTTGTGTAACAGATTTTCTTCTCACAAAATGCCATGTACAACAACCTTATGACACCATTTTTTGGCATCAGGTTGATGTTTTGTTTGACTTTTGAAAAAACTTCCAATATTACAAAATATTATGTAAAAGGAAAAACTATATCATGCTATTACACAGAAATGAACCAAAAAACTTAACGGAACAATAGATCGTCATTAACATCTTTAGCCGCTTGAAGCTTATCAACTTCTTTACAAGTTATCAATTCATTTTACCTCTTACGAAGAGCTTGAGCTACTTTTCATAATATAAATGGGATTATTGTAATGGAGCTTTTACTTAATTCAAACTACTTACAAGAAATATCATGAGTTTGCTCGATCAAAAAATCATGTTATGGTGCCAGTGGTCAATATATATATAATCAAACTTGTGTATTATGACAGTTTCTCTTTTAATGAAGCAAAGCAACATAGCATTTGTTTTTGTTTCATAAAGAATGCAACAAAAACTGTTTTTGGGCACAACAACAACGCGATGCTGTTTTCTGGAAACATTCATGCATCACTCCAGAGGACGCAAGAAAACAAAAACATGGACATTTTCTTGCGACTGATGTGTTCCCGAGTCATGCAGTCTTTAATCTATTGCTATTTTTTTTTAAAATGTACACTTTGTTAGTAGAAAATAGTTTGGCTTTTAATTGTTCTTTGTATTCTATTTTGGTGTCAAACTGTGATATGAATGTAAAAGCAAATGAGATAAAATGGGATAAGAAGTGAAGCAGTGGTCGAAGATTCACTTCTATTGAGTTCCTAGATTCGGAATCCCCCACTTTGTCTTAACACAAATTGTCTTAGTCCGATCAGGTTCGGCCCCGAGATTATGGGGGCCCAAGACGGAGCTCCAAAAGGAGGCGTGGAGGTGTTTGACTATATTAACATAATTTGTCCCTAATTAGCCCTTAAAATTTATTTTTTTAGCTTAAAAATATAACTTGGTGAAGAGGGTTAGATTCGCTTAAACTACTTTTGTATATTTTCAATTTTACAAATGTAACCTAATTATGTAAAAGAGGTGTGTGGAGAAAATTTAAAATTTGACTAAGGAGTGAAGAAACAAAAAAATATGGCTGCTAGAGCCAATTCCTACAAATATAATGGAAGTTCTAGTGAAAAAAACACTAGAAAATCGCCACAAAAAGAATCACACTTGGATCATGAAAGTAATATACACAATAACTTACCACTACATTATAAAACTTCCAATGTAAATTATAGTACTTACAACTATTTATATATTATATATATAACAAATATAAATTATTTTTTTAGGTAACTCTTTTCAAGCGGGGCCCGAGATGACCGTCTTGCCCCGCTTGACTCAGGATTGTTATGGTTCTAGATCTTTTGAAACTTGGGTCATGAAAGTGACATACACAATAACTAACCACTACATCACAAAACTTCCAATGTAAATTATAAAACTTACAACTATTTATATATTATATTTATAACACATATAATTTTTTTTCCGGGAACGCTTTTCAAGCAGCGCCCAAGATGACTGTTTCGCCTTGCTTGCCTCAGGGCCGGCCCTGGGTCCAATTGTGATGGTTCTAGATCTTTTGAACTGAAAAATTGCTTTTAAATCCTTACCGACATGGCCTAGAGATTTGCAGCAGATCGTGGAGTTAATTGAAAATACTTGTCTTGGTCTGTGAAGTACAACACTATTCTAAACATATTGTATCAACCATGTAGCGAAGGTATTAGGAGAGCAGGAATATAAAAGATTTAAATTTGAGACCACATAAGTCGAAAATACCCTTAAACTTTCATACATACCCAAGACCATGGAAAAAACGAAGACGAAAACGAAATGTTTCATGTAATCTAATAGAATAGGATGTGTTTGAATTAAGTTCTATATATTCATTTGATTACCGTGCACGCAAATAAAATACAGTTTCTTAAGGTCTTAATTAAAGCCTTCAAGAATGATCAAACACATTCAAGACGAACCGAGAAAGCACGACGTAAACATATATTTAATTTCCTAAAGTGAGGCTGCTGTGACAATGTTATTTATTTTAATCAATACGCGCCACTACTAGTATATGAAAGGGACAATGATCCCTAAGGCCAAAAAACACCCCCATTTCTATGTAAGGACAATTATTTTAAATAATTTCCTACAAGGACAAAATAATAATTGGACCAATCAAAAATTTGCACGTGAACAGTGCTCGACAAACAGTACCACGCGCGCGTGAATAGTACCGAGCTTAGTTAACTAACTGTTTCTGCCAAACACAGAAACAGTTCTTATTAACCCAGAAACAAGAACTGTTTCTGTCAAACACAGAAAGAGTTCTTGTTTCTACCCAACACAGAAATAGTTATGCCAACACGGAAACAGTTCATGAAAAACGGAGAAACAGGTCATGCCAAAAAACAAAGAAACAGTTCATGCAAACACAGAAACAGTTCATGAAAACACAGAAACAGTTCATGCGATACAAAAACACAGAAACAGTTTATGAAAACACAGAAACAGTTCATGCGATACAAAAACACAGAAACAGTTCATGCAAGAAAAACATAGAAAAACAGCTCATGAAAAACAAGAAACAGTTCATGCGATACAAAACACAGAAACAGTTCATGCCAGAAACAAAGAAACAGTTCATGCAAACATAGAAACAATTCATGAAAACACAGAAACAATTCATGCCACACATAAACACAGAAATAGTTTGTGACTCAAATCTCGTTTCAATCATTGAAATACACAAACTAACTGCAATCTAATTCAAAATTCTTCCAAATTCAACACTATAATATCCACAATCACTAAAATTCAACTAAAATATAAGTGTTTTTTTTATCAATAATCAATCAAATCTACAATTAAATGGTACAGTCCCAAGTCTCCATTCCTAACCAACCCCATCTACAATCTAAAATGATTCTTCCTGGTTAAGGACCAACTTGTTTCTTTTTCTTTTCTTTTTTTTATAAAACCCCACATGAACTTTCTTCAATAAAATATCCACTCAATTTTTGGCTTTGAAAAATCCAACCAAACTCATCTCTCTGCATATTAAGATCACCCACCGGAAAAAAAAAGCGCAGAGCCTCTCCTCCTCTATCTCAACAAAAAGCTCTCCAAACGCCACCTCCACCACCACTATCTAAACCCATCAAATTCCAAAATCTACCCACGAAACCCAAAACCCATCTGACTGAAACTACCCAAATGCCTCCGAATCCGCCCAAATCATCGATCTTGTTCCACCGCGTCAACACGGCCACGTCGCCAGCGACCAATACGACGTCGTAGTACCAGAACAACAACAACAACTGCAGTATTCTCAAGAAGCGGGCTCCACCGGTGCTGGAGGCAGTGTCGAGGCACCACAAGCACGCGGTGGGTCCCCACCAGTGCTGCTCCGCCGTCGCCTTCGCCTCTCTCTTCTCACCGGAATGGCTTTCCTGCCTCGAGGTCGTCGACGCCGTAGAAGAGGCCGACCTGGATCGCGAGCTTGTGTCGTCGATTGGGAAGAAGGGGAGCGCGTGGGTGTGTAGGTATTAATTATTAGTTTTTAATGTATAATTTATTATTTTGTCCTAATTGAGAAACATTTGAATTGTGTGTCTTAGCATAGAATTAGGTGGTTTTCTATGTCCTTGTGAGTCATTAATTTTATATGAAACTCCTATTGGTCATGGGTTGGCTCCTCGACACAATTCCGATTTGGGTAGTGCTTGGGTCCGGAGGCGTCAGGACCTCCTATCCTGACTCACCCACGTGGATAAACCACAAGGGAACACCTGTCCTACTAAAAATCTTTCCAAACAGACTAAAATATGTTAATCCGACACCCAAACACCCATTTTCATCCTATTTCATCGGAGAAAACCGAAGACGCGAGCGACGCATGGCCGGTCCTTCACGATCAGTTTCCGGTCCGAGATTCAAATCGCCGGTTTGATCGTCATCTCCCTTTCTTCTACCTCAGATATCTGCTTAGAATTTTGCAGATCCAAACAGAACTTCAAAATCCCTAATCCCCAAATCTAAGTCGGATTGAAAGCACAAAGTACATTGATTTCCAATTGCGGCGGAGCTCGATTCCGAGAAAATCTGCAAATTCCAAAACATGAAGCCGCCCACCTTCTCCATGTTATAGTTGCGGTGAGATTGGTTCACCAAGGATGGTGGATACTAAACAGATTCCGACGGACGAAATTGGTGGAAAAAGGGTGGAAGTCGCCGACGGTGGGGTGGTCAGGCGATGGGTGATTGTGTTTTGATGTTTTGATGTTGTTGGTTGGGTGGGGGTGTTGTGAATGGGGCGGATGTTTGGTTTCTACAGTAATAGAATTTAACCAAACACATGAAAAGACAGGTGGGAGTTCCTTATTGGGCCACGTTTTAAGTCAGAACCGGAGGTCCTGAATCCTCCGGACCCAAGCACCTCCCTTCGGATTTTACATCTATGGTTAGTTTTTACTTTTAATACCAGTAATCATAAAGCCACAATCCCATTCTATTAATGAATCAATCAGTTCCATCAAGTTAGGTGGAAGAGCATTCGATTGTCAACCGGGACCAAATTAATGACCAATTCTTTCAATTACAATATTTGCTTCTTACATTCTTTCTGGATATCTCTTGTTCTTTTCAGAAATTGGCCTTGAAAATATTTGGTGATGTGATCCATACTTTGTGAAATAGAGTAAAGCTTGCTGGCTTCAAAACAGATAAGTAATTCATAAAAAAAAAAATTAAAAAAAAAAAAACAGATAAGTAATTCAACTAGAACCACATCCATGTTAGCTATAGCTAGCTATACCCCATTGCTGGAAAGGCTTTTTCTCAAAGAGGGAAATCAAGCATGCAATTAATGGGTAGAAAAGGACAATATATAATAGACAAAAAACTAATACAGTATTATTGATCTTTCGCCATTCATAAAGTCTAGCTGATGAGCTGTTTACAAGTTGCCAAAAAATTTGTGGGCGGATGGTTAAGCATTGCCATTTTTAAGTTCGGTTGCATTTTTATTTATTTTGCTTTTGATTCTCATTAAAAAGAGAAAGTTCCAATTTTTCTTTTCTACAAGTCTAGCAAGATTTGTGTATAGCTAGAGCATTCATGATTTATCTTTTCTTCGCCCTTTATCGTTCGGAGAAAAGTTTGAATCTAGGATTATGTTCTTCTGATCGTGCGATTAGTAAGCTAAGTATATTCTGATTAGATGTAGTTATTGTACCCAAATTGCAACGTGAAATGAAATCTCTCGACTTTGGGCGACCATTTTCCCCTTTAGTGAAAGGTATAAGGGTTAAACCCTGTGCAAGATTGGGACAATTAGATCCTTAAAGCATAATATCTGTCTCACTTTCAAATGCCTTTAAGATTGCTCATTGAATAACAGTAAATTATTGTCATAATTGGAAGTACGGTTTCATAGAATTTTCGCATTGTACGTTAAAAGACTTGGCACATTTGATACATACATGTGCTATATAGGTCGGCAGCATGACAATAATTACCTAGTTTGGTTGCGAAGCTATCCTTTTAATCCATTTTGGCTTTTTCGGCAAAGGCACTCTTCCAGCCAAAAATGCTAGATGTGACGATTTATTCGTTAAATGCAATTTCAATATATCTTCATACTCCATACATGCTAAGTATCGACATAAGATTGGACATTTAACGAGATTTAAGTGACAATAATAGTATAATATACTAAATTGTTTAAGAATATAATCTTGCATCTATGACTCTATCACTAGTACATGTTTGTATTTCTACATTATGATTTACGATTTAGGAAGTTTGAAGATGAACTAGGTACACCTCCTTATAAATTTGTAAGACTCCCTTGAATATGGTGCAACCCTAAACCGAATTATCTAATATAAATCACCCAATACATATTTGCTCACTATATATGGGTAACCATTTACTATTTACCACGCACAAACCTTACGACGAAAGTGATTTGGCCATTCTATAAGAGCATTTCCACCGCGCTAACAAAGGCGGGTGCAAAGGTGCGGAAATGAGGTGGTGGCCCGTCAGAAATCGCCCCTCCAGCCAAAAAACCGTTTCCACCGCAGAGGGGCGGGGCGACTACCGTACACCGAGGGAGGGGCACTGGGGTGGGGTAGAGGTGCGGTTTCTCGCCCCTTCACTGTAGCAGGCGGGGCGTGGTTGGCGGAGCGTGAGGCGCGGCTGGAATTTGAGGGAGAAGGTGCATGCGGCGCGTGCTGGGCTGGGGAAGCTGGAGCGTGCGGGCGGGTTTTGTCTTCTTTTTTTATGCTTTTGCCAAGTGGCTTCATTGTAGTTGTCGATCTCCAGATCCGACGGCCATGATTATTTGGACCAAATATACCAAACAAAATGAGGAAAAAAACAGAAAATTATGCAAAAAATTATGAAAAAAATGAGAAAAAATGAAAGGCATTATGTAATATATTTTGCTTGAGTTTTGAAATAAAAGAAGTTGTATTAATTTTAGTACCTTAGTACAAAAAAAAATGTGAAAACATCAATAAATTTTATGTAATGGTTTGTTTGAGATTTTAAATAAGAGTTGATGTATTTTTTGATTGGATGTCAATTAATTATATAAGTCCAAAATTTATTTAAACACACATAAATTTGACTTCAATTGTAAATTACAAATAAACAAAACTTTTATAACAAGCTTTGCCACTTATTCAAACTTACTTAAATTACATAAAAACAAACATAAGCAATAAGTTTTTAATTTTAGGATATTTATCTATTTTTTTTAAGTTTGGTGAATAGTAATCACCCCATTGCTCCTGCTCATGTGGGTGGAACGAAAAATAAAAGATAAGAGCAATTCAAATGGGTCCCACATAAATAGTACCGCTATTGGGGCAAAAAAATTACCCCTTGCACCCGCATCTATGGATGGAAATGCTCTAAAGGGACAATAAGAAAAAAGAAAAAAGTGATTTTTTTTGGACAACAGAAAAAAAGTGATTTGGGGAAGTAAAATCGCGATTGCTAGCTGATCCAGTGGGTCCCAACTCTTTAGACGTTAAAAAAAAGGCGACGTGTACTTTTTCTTTTTAACGTTGTCTGGATGTCGGGGCGACGACTTGGACCCTCCCGCAACCCGCTCCACTTGCACATGGGCCAACAAAACAAACGACGTCGCAAAGCCCTTCCCTACCTAGTCCTCGCAAATCAAACCCCAATAACTTAACTATGTACGCTCTAACATGGCTTCCATTGCTCTGCTTCGGACTTGAAAGGTATGTTGTAGATTGGAAAAGCTTATTATCAAGACACTGTTTGGTGGCTCGGTCTAAATTGGATTGCTCTTGAATCTAATCCAGCTCTTGTTACCTACAAATTCTATCTACATTTATAAATTCATCAAACATCGACTAGGTATTAATCCAATATAACTAAAATATTTCACGGCAAGCTGAACTACCAATTAGGCAAAAAGTACTAGTGTCATTATCAAAAGTGGTCTTTTAACCTAATGATCCAGTATATTTCCCTGCCCTCCATGACATGGAAACAGTTGAAGCGACGCTAGGCATTGGAAACTTGACAAGGACATGCAATATATGCCCTCTTTCCTACATGATCCTTATCCATCTCCAACACCACAGAAAAACCAACAACAAAATTTCACTCTATCTCTTCGTTGGGTAAATTGTAAAATGAATTATGAGAATATGCCAACAAATTAATCTACAACTTCATGTACTAAAAAGAATAAAGTGGTTACGTATGTGAATACTGCTAATTTGCTATCCATAAATACATGTATTTAGTATATGTATTCGTACATGAAGAAACTAACTCGACCATACTAGCTCATATTTAGATATTTCAATCCTAACTCATGTATGCTATGGCTGATTCCAACCATTCATCTATGTGGAGTCTATAGCTTTAAATTTTAAGGATCATTACACGTGCATATATTATGTGTACGTATAACTGACTCATAAATGATCGTGACATAAATTTTGATCCCAATTGAAAAGGACATTTTTTTGGCTGCTCCTTGGTTGCTTTGATCGCCTTTTTCACGCTCTCGGTTGACATGTACCATGATTAGAACAATTTATTTTATTGATTATACATGTAATATCATCCAAGAAAAAAATTACTCAAATTCGAGATCGTTTGATTATCTAACTTTGTGAAATATGTAAACGACTCTTTTGAAGTATAATTGTATCATTTATATGTTTCTCAAAGTTCATTAACCAAACGATCTCGGATTCACACGATTTTTTGTATGAATAATTTTATCTATGTAATTAAGAAAATGAGCAATTTAAATCATAATATACATGAACCGAAAGCGTGAAAAATACTATCAAAGCAGCTATTGTGCAATTGAATAATACACAAAAAGGGACTGGTATGGTTTAGGGGTGAGTTTTGGATGGATCTGATTGGAAACAAAGGTTCCAACTTCCCTTCTAAAAAAGTTCGGAGTCAAATTTTATTTCCAAATTCGGAATCTTTGGAAATCGAAATTTTTTGGATCGGAATTATGTTGGAAATTTTCGAAATAATTCGGAGTTCTTAGGTTTTCAAAGTGAAATAAGATAAAATAATATACAAACCACGCTTACGAAATGAATACATAGTTGAAAGTAAGTAATAAATTTGTTCGCGAATAAGAGTGAGCAAAATGGAAGTTTTATGATTTATTTGAAAATATATTATAAATTATATAATAAGTAAACTATTATAGAACATATGAAATGCATTCCATTTTTTGATCGAAATAGGTTCGAAAATCTTTGAAAATAAGTCGGATTGAAAAGTTAGAACTTTTTAATTAAAAAAATATGTTCTGATTTCCATCTAATTTTTTTGGAACTTTTCGAATTTAAAATCTTTTAACATCAAATCATAATTTTTCCATTCGAAATTGAAATTTCCAATCTAATTTACACCCTGATCTGATTTGTGAGACTCGATCCATCGAGTGAAGTGGGCTGTGGACCTATTCACATGTTCACCCATTTGGAGATATTAATGTGCCTTTGAACTTTTTCCCTTTTACTTTATTGCTAGCTGGGTACAGAGGGGTACACGTACGGTTTTGACAGAGAGATATTTCAGAGGCCACCATCCTTTCTCACTTTTTTTACCATACCAACGTATCATAACAGTGAATTACGGATCTTGCAGGTACTGTGCACCCTGGTCGTCCGTACAAGCTTTGACTCCCCGACACGACTCATGTCCTCATCAACACATGATGGTTGTCCGGTGGCTGTCCAAAATCGCACCATAATTTACTCCATCTCGAAGAAAACAGTCATACAAACAAATTGAACACTTTCGATTCAAGAAAATTAAACTTTGGACTTCTTGTGTTAAAATCAAAGTATTTGTTGATAATTTCCATTCGTAATTGACGCCATTAATTACGAGTAGTTACATTTCTCTCAATGTCATCTACATCTTCTACCACATACAATTCCGTCCAATTTCATCATCGTTGATCACATGTAAACTACAAATCCTAGGCTAAACTCATTTGATCACCTGTCAGACTAGATATTTGGTGGCATGCGTTACATTGCCTAATTACGATGCAAAAAAAGGAACCTGAATTGAATAATTAGAACGTTATGATTTTATAGGTTATAATTTAGCTACTTTCGCCATTCATGTAATTATGTGGCTATTCATATAAGGGCTTCTACCCAAAAACTACTATCACACTTTTATTATGCCCAAAAACACTACCACAATAAAATTATTACAAGATACTACTACTTCCCAAAAATACACTAAAAAGCCCACTACAGCTCACGCGAGCGTGAGACTCACGCACACCTCCGCCTCCGTCGCCAAAAAACGTGAATATGTTTCTGCCTCGATCTCTCTCTACAGTGGGTTTGGGGTTACAATCTTCGTGTCTATGGAAAGAGGGCGACTAGACGAATCCAACCCAATTGATTTCATATCAAACGGAGTTCGGATGAGAAAGTTATGGGTAAAAGAGTGTTTTGAAGTTTGTGGGGAAGATGGACTGCCATGTTCTCTCTCTACAGTGGGTCTGGGGTTACAATCTTGGTGTCTATGGAAAGAGGGCGACGGGACAAATCCAACCCAATTGATTTCGTGTCAAACGAAGTCCGGATGAGAAAGTTATGAGTGAAAGAGTGTTTTGAAGTTTGTGGGGGAAGGAGGACTTCCTTCAAAATGAAGGACGACTTCCTTCAATGAAGGAGGACTTCCTTCAAAATGAAGGAAGTCCTGCAAAATGAAGGAAGTGTTCTTACAAAATGAAAGAGGACTTCATTCAAAATGAAGGAGGACTTTCGTCAATGAAGGAGGATTTCCTTCAAAATCTGAAGGATGTGATCCTTAAAAAATCTGAAGGATGTGATCCTTCAAAAATCTGAAGGACGTGTTCCTTCAACTTGAAGAAAGTGCTCCTCAAACTATTCTTCCTTCAAATTGAAGGATGTGCTCCTTCAAATTGAAGGAAGTGCTCCTTCAAATTGAAGGAAGTCTCCTTCCTTCAAACTAGTACTTCAAATTCGAAACTTCAAATTGAAGGATGTGATCCTTCAAATTGAAGGAAGTGCTCCTTCAAAAATCTGAAGGACAGTTTCCTGCAGATTTGAAGGAGCACTTCCTTCAAATTGAAGGATGTGCTCCTTCAAATTGAAGGATGTGATCCTTCAAATTGAAGGAAGTGCTCCTCAAACTATTCTTTCTCCTCAAACTGAAGGATGTACTCCTTCAAACTGAAGGATGTGCTCCTTCAAACTGAAGGATGTCTTCCTTCCTTCAACTACCGTACTTCAAATTCCCAGAAACTGGACTTTAATGGAGGTGTTCCTTCAAACTGAAGGATGTGCTTTCTCAAACTGAAGGATGTACTCCTTCAAACTGAAGGATGTGCTCCTTCAAACTGAAGGATGTCTTCCTTCCTTCAACTATTGTACTTCAAATTCCCATAAACTGAACTTTGATGGAGGTGTTCCTTCAAACTGAAGGATGTGCTCCTTCAATTTGAAGGAAGTGTTCTTTCAATTTGAAGGAAGTCCTTCAAAATGAAGGAGAAAGAATAGTTGTGTTGACTCACTATCAATTCATATGATTTTTTATATCAATCTTCATCTAAACAACCCAACAAAGCTTTGTAGACTAGTTTCAAAGATTACCTTGGCCGGAAACTCACCGGAAAGTTTCAACCAATATGTGAGGCTCTCCGGCGATGATCCGCTGGAAACTAAGGCTCAATGTTGGTTGGGTTGTGTCTAGAATGATGAGAGGATGAAGTTTTTGGTGGTGGTTTGTCCCATTTGTCGCCGGAATCGGAGAATCTCGCCGGAAAACGTGAAGACGTTGCTGCTCTGTTCTCTCTCTACAGCGGGTCTGGGGTAACAATCTTGGTGTCTATGGAAAGAGGGCGACGACACGAATCCAACCCAATTGATTTCGTGTCAAACGGAGTTCGGATGAGAAAGTTATGGGTAAAAAAGTATTTTGAAGTTTGTAGGGAGATTTCTAGCGTGGATGAAGAGATTGAGCGTATTTTGCAGCGCGCGTGAAGTTAAAAGTTGTTATTAAAGTGTACAACCCAATTATAAATCAACATGTGTCAAAGTAATAGTATATTGTAATGTTTAAAGTGTAGTAGTGTTTTTGGGTATTTTGATCTTCAAGTAGTATTAAAATGTAATTTTTCCTTCATATAATTATGTATTTGGTGTTTTATTATATTAAATATCTTTTTATAAAAAAAATAATAATGACGAAATGATGAATTGAAATCTGGATTATGGAATAAGCAGCCAACCACGTGCACCAACAACTCATGAAGGACCTTTTGACCATTTTCATACCTTGCGATTATTTATTGGAAACAGCAATACAAATGCCAATGCCTTTGCAAGTTACTAGAAGAAAGAACCAATCTCCAAGTATAAAAACCAACTACAAGGATATATGAGCTGAGAAAAGAGTGCCACTATCTCACATAATGGAGTTTGTCATGAGTTAACTTATGACTCTGATGATGATGGGCAAATGTTACCTACTTATACTTGCGTAATCCTCTATGATCATCGTCCTCACTGTTAGAAAAGAAGCAAATCTAATTTTAATGTTTCGAAGCTCCAAAAACCTTACACTGACTAAAATTCACTATACCGGGAGATGAAACAGTCAAAGATCTCAATAGCTTGATAAGTGAGATACAGCCCACCACAATATCATAGATTATATGTTTTCAATATGCATCTTTACCGTGTTTCGATTAGATGTAACTTGTTAACATCCATCTGTAGGTGTCAATGAGGAAAGAAAGTAAAAAACCAGTTCTTCAGCCATTTCAGTCATGCAGCATGATTAGCATTTTCCATGTAACAAGGTCTAACATCTATATATTACGCAAATGAGGTGTCACAAAACGGACTCTTCAACTATTCATGCCAATCAACTTGATTAATATGTTTCATGTAAGAACAAGGTGTAACATAAATTTGAAAGCATTTAGCATTCTTAAACTTCCTACAGGAGGAAGAGATTTACTAGCACTCTAAAGCGAAAAAAGAGAAAAGTAATCAATCGAAGCAAAGTATGTTGCCACTTAGTGGAACTAATCATATGATTAAAGAGCCCCCAGTGACCAGTACGAAGCATACCAACTTATACATCTGACAAATGATTGGCTTGATTCAAAAAGGCTTCTCATATTCTTGAGGGGGTGGCTGCTCCCATGGCCTCAAAAAAGCTACAAAGGTAAGTTAAGTAGGATTAGATGAGCGGAACAAAGCATAAAAGAAATACTGTAAAGTTACAAAGTTATACTCGTAAAGTTATCGACTGCTAGAGAGCTCATTGTCTTAACTTTACTACCAAATCCACGACAGAAAAAACTCATAATAAAGTCACTTTCTAGTTTTTGAAGAAAGTAAAAACTCATAAAATCGTTGCTGTCCTACTGGAAAAATTCGTAGATCAACCCAAGACTTGCATCCAATAGAAAAAGGTTGCATTTGAAAATTTGGACATCAAATCCCCTATTGAGAACCTAGAACACCATATCCCCTATCCTTCTACTATGAAATATATGCGTGTTTTATGTACCCAACTTATGCGTCACATTTTTGAATGTCTTCAACAACCTATACACAGAACTCAAAAGCCACATATTATGTAAAGGTTTAATTTGGTATACCTGCACCCTTATCACTAATTTAAAATTCACACCTCATAGTCATCTCAATTAATGCAACACATCAGAACCCTTCTAAGGTATTGAAAGGAACCGAAAAATTTAATTTGAACTGTTAACCACCGTCAGCATACTGAAAGAGTAGCCTGAGGGAAAAAGGAAACCATATAGAGTTTTTACTTCAGTTCCACACATATTAAGAGTTGGCAGATCAAAGCTGTCAAAATTGATGAAAGATATGAAATATGTGTACCAACAAGGCATGTAAATAACTAAAACCATACAGCCATACCAAAGTTCTAACACGCTCAGACACACCAGATATCCAAACACAAAGACAGAACTTCACATGTATTTGAGATTCATTAGAAAACAAACCAGTGAATTAAAATGGTGGCATACTTAGCGGTATTTCTCCCAGAGCCATATATATTGAATCATCGTCGGCAAGAGTCTCCTGAAACAGCAAATAAAAGAAAAACGTCAACATCAGCTGGTTATTATCTGATACACATGCTTAGCAATGCATTTCCATCACATGATCAAACAAGAACTAAAAAACAAAATGGGAAAAGTTTTGCGTTAGAAGCATAGATGTATAAAGTCAAGTAACCCATTTATTTAGGCATTTCAGACCAGATAACCACCATGCTGTTTCGATTATGCAATGAATAATGCCCGTACCTCTCCACCAGGAAGACCAACTCCGTTATGAATTGAATTGAGGTCCCCTGGTACCGAAGAACAACTTGGAAAATCATTTCCCAGCAATTCTGAGATCATAAGCCCATAACCATCTTGAGCATCAGGGATATCAGTAGTATTCTGAGCATGGTTAGGAAAACCCTCTAAAGGAGTAAATTCAGTCTCTGTCCTGTAATTGGAACAACATAAGCTCAGGAAGAAAATTTCATGCCAAAGAATAGAAATATAAAAGTACAGAAAAATATCAGTTACTCTCACACATTCAACCCAAGCATGTAAATCTAAAGGGAGAGAGAGCCAAAGAGACAAAGGGTAGGGAAACATTTTGGTACGTCTTTCATTATATTTCTCGGAAGCAAGGTATTTCTAAATTAATATCCAAATAGAAAAGTAAATGGATTTGATGAAGTAGAATTCTAATAGGAAAAACTTACTTTATTTCAGCATTATTGAAGGTGCTGTCTTCTTGGATAGAGTCATTTTCTAAATCAATGACCTCAATCTCTTTACCATTGACAGAGCGCCTACTGTTCTCACTACACACATTGGAGTTACTCATTGATAAATCAACATCAATAGGTCCTGCTTCTTTCTTGATTCCAGAACGAGAGGGATTCTTTATCATAGGATCAGTATCACGATTCTCGTGTGCATCAGAAACCTCCATGAGATTAAGGTCGCATATCTTGAACGAATTTGGAAAAAACTGCTTTTCTTGCACGTAACCCAGACAAGTCTCACCTTCCGCTTTTTGGAATTGCGCATCGTTCATTACCAAGCTCTCGTGATCAACAGCTATAATCTCAGGAGGAGCATTTTCCTCCATTGACCTTACATCCTTTTCACTTAAGTTAGAAAGGTTGAAACACTCATCTGCCTCAGTACCCATGTAAGGAAGCCACTGTTTTGGTTTTTTGCATTGCTCCAGCGTATCATGTTCTTCTAACCTCCTTTTCTCACCTTTCTCCTTAACTACAAAGCTAGAACTCCTAAACCCTACAGGTCCCTGATTCAATTCTTGCTCGTTTTCATGCACAGAAGCTCTACCTGGCAAAGACTGGGACCTTGAATATTTATTCTGTTCAAAACCATATCCAGAAGCCGGTTCTACCAAATGTTCAGCAGCCTGATTGGATTCAGAAGTTTCAGGTTTGAGACCATCATCCTCATGAGCATTATCCAATAGTGTGACACCTGCAGAA
Source organism: Spiraea crenata (assembly GCA_033992175.1). Taxonomy (NCBI): domain Eukaryota; kingdom Viridiplantae; phylum Streptophyta; class Magnoliopsida; order Rosales; family Rosaceae; genus Spiraea; species Spiraea crenata. The sequence goes on from JAVBHV010000022.1 coordinate 2,500,613, forward strand.
ACATCAAGGGAACCATTTTCATCTAGCACTTGAGATTCTTCCTGTTGGGCACCAACGTCAGACGTGTTTCCCTCCTGAGTATTTGGAAGTGGATCAACCTTTGGACCCCTAGAAGTCAATGCTGAGCGGATTCTGGTGGGCACCTTGGCAAAGTTGCACCGTGTTAGCAAATCAGTGCCACTCTTGCCAGAGGAATCGCCCTCCCCCTCGGCCTCCGAAACATCAAGCTGTATTGGTAAGTTCTCCAGAACACTAGGTTTCTCAGTTTCATCCCTGTTGGCACAACCTTGATCCTTCATCTCTATATCTGATAACCTGTTGGCCTCCTCACCAACTTCATCGGTTTCATTTGGACCATTTTTCCAAGCTCCAGAAGAACTTGGCTTTGAACTCATGTCTTCATCTGGGTACTGGTCCTTGTCCAATTTAGACTCCGAATCCACTCCATCTTCACTCTTGGGTCCAACCTCGCTTGGACTGGAGCTTTCTTGCAACCCATTATTACCAACATGTTTACTTAGCTTCTGCTCCTCATGGTGTCCAGAAACAGAACCTTCATCACCCTCCATATCAGAGGAAGCCCTACTATGCCTATCAGAGAAAGAACCATTCCTGCCATAGTCTCGGCCCCAATCCGAGCCATAACCACCCCTATTTCTCCTCCTTCCCCTTCTTGTATTGCTGCTAAACTCATCAACACCAAACCTTCCCCTTCTCGGCCCTCCCTCCGAAACCGAAGTCCCCAACCGCGAAAGAGCCGACGGGCGGCCCTCCATTTGCAAATGATCAGCCTCCTGAAACTCCCCAACTTGCTTCTTCATACTAGAGTTTTGCCATTTCACAGACAGCGCATTCGGAGGCAGCAGTCCCTGTGCCACCAAGTACTCCGCCGCCAGCCGCCCCGCCTCCATAAAGATGTCTCCTTTTCGGGGCACAGGAGGAGGTGGCGGAGGCGGCGGTGGAGCTGGTGGTGGCTGGAAAGACTTAGGCCGCCCAAAACCACCCCTGTTAAAGTTCCGATTTTCGGCACCATAGAATCCATGGCCCCTCATAGAACCCTCTGGTGAGATCCTAGAGTTCGGCCCCATGCCCATGCCCATCCCCATGGAATTGGACCTATACCCATTTCCAGGATTTCGATTCCGAGCATGCATATTTTCTCACTCTAGCTTTACAACACAATCAAACAACACAATTTCTATGAAAATTTAACCTACATATTCATCACTAGAAATTTCTACCCACTAACCATCAAGTTCTTCACACATATCACAACACGCAAAAATCGCGTCTTTCGGGTCCGATCTTTCCAATCTTTCGACTCAGTTTTCGTACCAAAGACTCGAAATTTAACATTTACAATACTAAGATTTGTCCTCGGGAGGAAGAACAGCTGAAATTTCTGACCTTTTTTACTTTCTCGATTTTGCGAATTTGGGAATTGGAATTCGATTCAATCCAATCGGCTCCCAAATTGTACCAATTGCAGATCGGCCTCGAATCCCAATCTCAATCTTGGAGCCCTAGCTCCCTCCATTTTTCTACCCTTTTTTGCAATGAAATGGAGGCCCAACTCGTGCTTGTATTACCAGTCAAATTTGTTCTTGCAATCAGCAGCTTTGAATTTTTAGTTATTTTTACTTTTGTGGAAGAAGACGAATGAAGGACGAGAGAAAATCATATTAATCCAGTAATTGCTTCTACGTCACTTTCCCACTAATACCATCATTTTTATTTCTTTTTCTTTCCTCTTTTTTTATGAATGGTGCACTGTAAAAAATAAAAAAATTTCTCTCCGGTTACTAGTAGGATTTAGAATTTTTTTAATTTATTTTTAATTTTTTTTTTGTAGAATGAGTAGGATTTAGAATTGAGAATTATATGAAGACTATAGGTCATGTTCACACTTTGCTTGATATCCATGAGAATTTGAGAATTTGAGAATTTGAGAATTTTCTCAAAGTTCTTGTTTTTGGCAGAGTACGCTTACCATTAGGCTTTAGTTTCCAACAAATTTAAAAGACGGTCGACAAAAGAGCCTTCTAGTTCTTCTATGGTTCACTTAAATGTCGGAGGGAAAAGGTTTTGCACCACCCTCAATACATTGACGGTCCGTGTAGCGATGTTTAGTGGTCGTCACACTTTAGGCCAACAAAAGGGAGAATAATTTAGAGATAAGCACAATCAACACTTTCGGCACATTCTTAACCGGTTGATAGACAATCATATTCCTACATTACACGAGTCTGGACATTTAGAAATTCCAAAGAGGTAGAATACTATCAAATCATCATATTGATAGATAAAATATGAGATATTCTAAATAGGAGGTGAGGTGAAAGCTGAAACCTGATTTTACTCAAGCTGACATTCTTAAGAAACTTCAAACAACGACATTATCAATGCATTTACTCAATATTAGGGGTGATTCTCAGATGGATAGGATTGGAGACAAGTGTTCAAACTTTCGTTCCAAAAAAGTTAGGAATAAAATTTTCTTTCCAAATTCGGAATTTTTGGAAATCGGAAATAATTCAGAATTTTTTGGATCGAAATTTATTGGAAATTTCGGAAATAATTCAGAATTTTTAGGTTCTTAAGGTGAAATAAGATTAAATAATATATGAATTATGCTAACGAGATGAATACATACTCTAAAGAAAAGTAATAAATGTGTCCACGAGTAAGAATGAATGAGCAAAATAGAAGTAAATATGATTTATTCTAAAATATAGTATAAACTATATAATAAGTAAATATACTATAAAACATATGAAATGTATTCAATTTTTTGATTGGTATAGGTTCGGAAACAAGTGGGATCAGAAAGTCGGAACTTTTGGATTGAAAAGCTATGTTCCAATTTCCGTCCAACTTTTTTCGAAATTTTTCAGATTCGGAATCCTCGGACATCGGATCGGAATTATTCCATTCGGAGTTGTAATTTCCAATCCGACTTGCACCCGTACTCGAGATGCATGTGTTCAATTGACGGAATTTTGGGGAACATTCAATGACGAACACGATTCCACTACAATGTACTTGCAATTTTGGAGATCTATGCGATTTAGATTCCGGACTTTAACTTATGTAGTCAACTCGGATTTTATCGAATTTTTTGAATTCAAGTTGGTTATGTTTATTAATCTTATAAGAATATTCTGATGGAAATTAACTAGGAAAAGAACCAGCAAGGAATATTGTAGATATCAAAAGATTCAGACTAATTCGTTCAAATTGACAATTCAGAGAATCCATCATCACAGAGCAATACAATTCCGAGTAAAACAATTGACATGAATACGGTTCACATATATACTCCCTCTACTGATATTCTATCTATTCATTGCATCCCATCTCTCACGTGGTACAATTCCAAGTAAAACATAACAAATTATGCATGAATATGATTCATATCTTCTGCACACCCATCTCATTTTGGTTTCAGAGGGAAGACTAGTCCTGTTCCTCTTCCAAATCAGAACAAACCAGATCAAAATGGTTCAAACTTACACCCTCAAAACCTATACATTGAGTTTGTGTCTACGAAGAGGATGGGATCTGGCCTACGCCACGATCCAAATCCACGGGAGAACTCTGTGGTAAAAATTTTCGGCCCTGAAACTGAAATGAGCACCTCTCAAGATTAGCATCAAGAAACCCGGCGTTATGGAGATTTGCCCCAGTAAAATTGGAGTCCGTCAACGATGCCGATGAAAAGTCGCAGCGCATCAAGTTTGCATTTTCTGAAATCCACTTGAATAGCTGATGAGCTCCGAAAGTTGAGAGGTAATTAATACCTTTCAAACCTGAAAATCGAATTCTCTGTTTCTTACTGGTTTTTGTTTGTATTGCGATCGAAGGTTTTTACGGCTTTGTCGGAATCCGTAAATTCTCGGAAAGCCGAGCGATAAATTCTCTGTTCTTGACTGCTTTGTTATGTATCGAAACAATGGGTTTTTAATGCTAATTGAAACAAGCTTAGGACTAATCGGTTTTTTGCGATTAAAAGTTTGTGCCTTTTTCCTTTTATTGCTGTGACATTTAGTTTCTTTAGCCGTGTTTGTTGGTAACTTGGTATATCAGTAATTAATAATTAGGGGTTCTCTCCAAAAGTCCAAATCTTGATATTTGAATAAGATGTGGTTTTTAGAGGGGCAAAAGTATGAGTTTGAAACTTTGAATACTATAATTGCAGCTTGCATGTGAATTTTATGGTTGGAACACATGCTATCTGAATTATATATTTGTGTTTTGCCTTGTGTTTATGAGTTGGACTACTATGATTGCAGGTTGCATTTGTTTTCACACCCCCCCTTGAAAAACTTGTCTTCATTCGAAGAAGAAGATTTACTGTTGGGCACTCGAGTCTCCCTGAATGTTGGTGGTTCTGTGTTACCACCCTGGGTACACTGACTCCTGTTGAGCCTAATTCCATGCTAGGCTGAATAGCGAGTATGAATTGAAGAAAAATGTCGCAGGGGAATTCTTTATCAATCGAAGTCCTGAGAACTTCTCATATATTTTGGACTGGCTCAGGGATGGAGAGCTACTCGAGCTGGATGACAGGACATATAAAAACTTGCCGAGAGAGGCCAAGTACTACTGTCTTCAAGGGCTTCGGAAGGCAATTAAAGAAGCCATTGACAGTGATCTAAGCATAAAGGAGATCATGTTTGTTAATAACATGTCAAAGAAGTTTACTGAAGAAGCCACAAAGCTCCAAGGGGGTAAACCTGCAAGGCGCTAAGCTACAAGGTGTGGAGCCTGCAAATTTGGATCTAAAATCTTCCAACTTCTCCAAGTCTGTATTCAAAGGTGTGTCATTTGCTGGAGCACAGTTGGCGGAATTCAGACCCCCTGGAGGTTTTTCTTCTTAGATACGCTTAAGTAAGTTGTGCTCCACCAAATGACACACCTTTAAAAACAGACTTGGAGAAGTTGGAAGATTTTAGATCCAAATTTGCAAGCTCCACACCTTGTAGCTTAGCGCCTTGCAGGTTTACCCCCTGGAGCTTTGTGGCTTCTTCAGTAAACTTCTTTGACATATTATTAACAAACATGATCTCCTTCTGCTTAGATCACTGTCAATGGCTTCTTTAATTACCTTCTGAAGCCCTTGAAGACAGTAGTACCTGGCCTATCTCGGCAAGTTTTTATATGTCATGTCATCCAGCTTAAGAGCTTGGACCAAATTGTGTAGGCAGAGTTCAACAGCCGAGAAAATGACTTGGGCACCAAGTGTTATGCAACATCAGCTGGAGTGATATTGGTTTCCTCAAGCAACCCGCGAATCGTGAGAGATGGGCTGCAATGAATACATAGAATATCAGTACAAGGAGTATATGAACCGTATTCATGTCAATTGTTTTACTCGGAATTGTAGAATTTCTCTGTCATGATGGATTCTGAATTGTCAATTTGAACGAAATTTCTCGTTGAATATTGAAAGTTTATTCTGAATCTTTTGATATCAACAACATTCCTTCCTGGTTCTTTTCTTAGTTGATTTTGATCAGAATATTCTTATTGCAGGTAGGACTTATAGCAGCAACAGCGGCTGTAAGCAAGTCCCAGAGGGATTTTATGTATCTTAGATTAGGATCAGAAGGGCAAGGCACATGAACGTGCTGTTGCAAGCAAGCTAAATGTCATTCACTTTTGCCTCCCACAGGTCTGTTTTATGCACTAAAAGACATTGGCGATTCTTATTGCCAAATGTTGTTCATGCTAACGAACCGTCTGCTCTCAGATTTTCTGTTGTTTGCATATAACTTATAAGCAAGGGATGCAAGTGCAGCTTGGCCATGCTGGCTTGAGAATTGCCATAAACTGATAAGGTGTGCAACTATTCTCATCACTTTTCTGTGTAGTCGGGCAATATTTTGGGGAATTTAGCATTAATATTGCAAGTTCATACTTGTAATAGAGTCGCGCTAGTCGTTGAATGTTCCCCAAAGTCCCGTCAACTGAACACGTGCATCTCTGAGTTTGAAAATTAACAATGAAGTGTTCTGAACTAATGAAGCTATAGAGTTGGAATACATATAGTTTCCACTTATGTCGATGGGAGGAAGCAGATGCATTATTATTGGAGACTTGAAGTTTGCCTTACTGTTGATTGATTGTATGGATGACCGCCTGAGGAGGTAGAACAATTTTTACATTTGGAAGTGATGTCAATTGTTTCGATGTCTGGCTTGTCTGATCGGAAATAAGATATTAAAGAAACGTTCTTTTCGGTTTAGTTGGATGCATTGTTTTTCCGATCTGCCTATCACGAAAAAGCATTTAGTTTTTCTTAGTCAGGAAAAAGGAAATGTGAAATTGTTGCTTGTTTCTGTGCCAGTTTTTGTATGAATTTGGTGTGATAAAGAATGGTGCTTCTTGGTATGGTTGTTTAGCTTCCAAGAAATTTATGCTCGTACCATGTATTTTAGTTTATTTGATTCACATTCATCGAAGTGTCTCAGGTTTCCAATACATTGTGAGTTAATAATTATATGATATTGTTAGTTTGTAAGCTTGTAACCGAGTATTTGATTTATGTTATTAGCTTGAGTAGTTTGTAATAGGATGAGGTGGTTGGTTGTAAGAGCTCTTTGTAATTGGAACACAGTTGTAATAGGGATGAATGATCTCATAGGATCATTAGAATGCTTGGACCACAAAGCAACGTGGAGCTCAAAGGCTCTAACTTTGTAAAAGAGCAGCTGTCACAGCAGCTGCTGAGAATATTCAATATATGAAGAGAACACACACACTGCATGAGTGTGAGAACATTTTTACAGAAAATATCTCTCCTCTCTTCTTTACATTTCTTCTCCTCCAAGTTCAAATACATCATCAAAATCTACCTATCAAATACAATCTTTCCAGAAATATAACCAAAAATACAACACTGCAAACGCTATCAGTTTGTACATGAGAAAATCCTTTGCACAATTATATACCTTCTGCCTTCGGTTCTAGATATTCAATCAATTATCATGGCAAAGCACAGACCTTACATTAGCTAGCAGCTTTATGTATGTATGTATACATATGAAGAGCATAAATGTTTACTTACTACTTACAAGGAAAGGTGGAAGGAAATGGAATCATATTCCGATTCCCCTACATTTACTTATGCACTTAAAAATGAAATTTTTGTGAGACCCATCACAAATTTGAGAATCATTCCCCTCCCAATGGAGGAATTTGATTCTCAATTCCCAAGAAAGACTTGGGTATCCCATCTCCATTTCTTATTCCTAGTTGGATTCTCATTCCCTTCAAACATGTTTACTTATCAAATGAAATCGGAATGAGAATGAGAATATGAATGGGGAAAGGGACATAATGAATGGGAACCCAAGTTCTCATTGGGTATCAAATACTTCCTTTGGAAAAGGAATGATTCCCAAATTTTTGGTGAGGCTCACAATTTTTTCATTCCCAAGTGTTTAAGAAAACATGGAAGAAATGAAAATGATTTCTCTTCTATACATTCTCATTCCTTGTATATAATCAAATTCCATGCAAGGATGCCATGTTAGAGTTTGTATAGAAATAGAGAAGAGGAAGGAGTCCCACATTGAAGAGAAGATATGAGAAGGGTTTAAAAGGTTTTACTTCAATTTTATAGTAAATGGGCTTAGCAAGGGGTGGGCCTATGATTTTGGGCCTTGGTTCTCTTCTAATCCAAAATAACTTTTTGGCCCAATTTTATTTTACGTTCTGTGAAGAGATGTGTCTGATCAACACAACCTCCACAAACCGTCGCTTCATATCTGTAGAGGCATTTGACTCTTTATAAAACAGACGCAAAACATAAAGTTCATCATCATCATCTGAATCTCTTTCTCTACCTTCGTCTTCTACTAAATTGTTTTGAGAGAAAATACATCAAGTAGATTCCACTAGTAGAAATTTGGGCAATAGTAACCTTTTTTTAGTAACCAATAAAAGAATTGTTACTAATACCACTAATAATTACCCTTTAGTAACCAATATTGGTTACTAATACCCGTTAGTAACCAAAACGAAGGGGTTACTAAAGCCATTAGTAACCCCCCTCTGGGTTACCAACACCTTATTGGTTACTAAGGCCATCTCCAGTCTAAAAGGGCTACAATGTAGCCATGCTATATTGTAACCCTTCAAAATATGATTTTTTAAAAGAATAGTGGTGGGCTACATTTTGCCATCTCCAAACGGAACGAGCTACATTGGTTGGGATGTTGGGATTTCTTTTGGGAAGTGGGTGGGGCCTTGGTTGCAAGTGGGTGTGTTGCTTTCTCAAATTGTAGCCCGGTCATGAGAGGAGGCTACATGCAGCCCCCTTTGTAGCCTTCTAGCCCTCTTCAATTTGTAGCCCAAATTGTAGAACTCTCGTCTGAAGATGGTTTTGAACCAATTTTGGGGGCTACAATAGGTGTAGCCAGCCCTCATGACCTCGGCTGGAGATGGCCTAAGGTGTATTAGTAACCAATATTTTGGTTACTAAGGGTATTAGTCACCAATATTTTGCAATATTGGTTACTAATGGCAATAGTAACCCCTCTATTAGTTACCAACAATTGGTTACTAATTGGTTACTATCGCCCAAATTTTTACTAGTGGGCTGAAAAATAGTGTACAAATTTGGGTGATGCCATTGATCGGCTCCCCTAGCTAATTGAGCTTAATGGATTTCGCTTTTGCGATAAAATAAGGAGACAGTAATGAAAACTAGTACATTCCATTAATCGAATTCAAAACTCAAAATTCGAAAGCATTCAGGCCGCAGCATCATTCCCTCGATTTTTCTTTGGGATAATTAATTTCATTCCCTTGACATTAATAGCTCCCTCTAAATTGACATTTACTTGATCATCTTTATATAAAGCTACCAAGTCCATCCTTGCACCCACAAACGAAGCTCCGTGAAGATTTGCTCCAAGAAAACTTGAAAATAGCAAATCTGCATTGTCCAAGATGGCTCCCTCTGCATCAGCATCATCAAACGACGAGAATTGCAGAGTTGCATCCGAGAAACGCGTGTTTTTCAGACATGCTTTGGTGAAGTTCGCTCTTGACAAGTCTAATTTAGAAAGGTCAAACGCCAGAGAGATTGTAACCATGAAAATTGTGTTGCGCATTGGGCGGTGATATGTGAAGCCGCTTAAGAATATCCGCTCGAGTTAAATCCGCGCTCGAGCTGCTTTCACTTTCCCTCTTATTCAGAATATCTTGTATTCCATCTATCATCCCCATTACTTGATAGTATTCTGCTTCTCTTAGAAGTTGTGGATAATTGGACTCGTGCAAGGTAGGAACCACACCATCTCTTAACCAATTCAGAATGTGCCTGAAGTGTTTCGCATCTCTATCTATAAAGTACTCTCCCTTCTCCAGGCGTAAAGTGTGATATGTAGCAAGAATCGACTCGGGCTCACGCACCGTCAATGTATCCAGGGTGGTGCAAAACTTTTTTCCTCCGACATTCAAGTGAACCAATGGGAAGGAATCAGACGATGACATTATGGAAAAATATGAAAATATGAGAACAGTAATGGTGAAAACTCTCAGCTTCAAATTGGTATCAAGAAAAGTATGAACATATATACAACCTATCTCAGTATGTCATCATATAGGCGTCTGCAAATTTTAATCCGATTAGGAATTGGAGAGCAGATTGATCCGACTAGGAATTGGAAACATAGAATTCAAGTTCTTATAGGAAACGGAAAACCCGACTTCCTATTAACCTATTATAACAAAAGACGAAAGAAAAAGAAATAAAAATGATGGTACGTAGGGGACGCAACGCAACGGATTTATATATATGACTAGGCCATAGCACCTTTGTAAGGGGAATGAACAGTGAAATACTGAAAAAATACCGTTGTATCTTGGCAAAAAGAAAAGAGAAAAAATACCGTTGTATCAATTAGTCCTAAGATGCTGCTTCCTAAGCATAATATCGTTTTACCAATATTGACTTAGATGAGCAACGATTCTCCTTCTTTGACCACTCAACTTTCCAATCAACTTTGTTCTACCCATTTCATTGTGGAAGTACATAGAATCTTCATGTGATCAACTTAAGGTGAACTTGACATTATGTACATGTGCTTGTCTGCCCAAGGCGCGAACGGAAGCGCCTTGTTGATCTCACTGATGATGAGATCAGTGATATTTGGCTCATGAGCAAAAAGTTAGCAGTAAAACTTGCTCGTTGGTCTTTATTTTTTTCGACATTCTATATATCTCAATTAAATTCGTAGGACCTTATTCTACTGTGTGTGAAGTGCTGACTCTGATCTATTTTGTATGACCTTATTATAGTGTGTGATTTTCTTCCAATTAGTCTAAGGTGACCATTTGATTTTATCACAATAAAACTTGCATATCGTTATAATCGTCATAACTATTAGTTGATAGATAGCTCCCACTTGATATGAAAAACATATATTATGCACGCAAATGCAACGTATTTAGGTAATGGTAAGGGGATGAAGATGGATAAAATGATTTAGTAGGAAGGAAATACACTTGAAAAACTTGTTCAAATTATCATGGGCCTTCGATTCGATCTTAGCGAGGAGTGTTTAGTGATGGCCTTGGGGTGTGGCAAAGAGTGTCCAGCTACAAAAGGCCAAAAGGGTCTTTTGACCTCATTCTTCACTTTCCCAGTTTTGGAAGAGGGTAACTAAACGTGACGTCACTTTCCCAAATCCGAAACTCTTCTTCTTCTTCCTCCTCTAGAAACCTCGGCAAATACCGTCGTCGACCAGCACCGCCGACGTCAACTGCTGCGGCGGCGGCGGCGGCAATTTCTTCTTCTCCTTTACTTTCCCAGTTTTAGATCAGGGTGACTAAACGTACCGTCACTGTCCCAAATCCGAAACTCTCCGTCTTCTTCCTCTCGAAACCTCGGCTTCGTCAAATCTCGTCGTCGACCAGCACCTCCGGCGTCAGCGGCGGCGGTCAAACATAATTTCAGGTATTTGATACGATTCGTTTTATAGCAAGTCAATACGAATTGTTTAGCTTTTACTATTACAGTTAATCGTTGGTTTTTTACTAGTTTACTTGATAGCTGCGTTGTCCAGCTACGCGAGTTCTTCTCTACAGTTTGTTAGAAAGGGAGCTCACGATATTGTGGTGGCCAGACTTGAATTATGAATTGAATTTCCTTTGGGAGCTCTCTCTGTCCTCTATCCTTCTTCCCCAATTCTCCATCTCTTCTTATCTAATTCATTCTCTATCTTCCTTCACCAACGGGTTGTATCATTTTCCCAATCGATCCTCGGTTTTTCTCTTCACTTATGACCCGCCGCTTCCACCGCCGCCCCCCTCCCTGCTTCCGCCGTCTCCGCTCACCGTTCACTCGGCTCGTCCCGATCATGGAGGATCGCGTTCAACGCTCAACCGCTATTTCGGCTGCTCTCTTCCCAGGATCGCATTCAGTCGACCAACAAAAGCTCACTCGCTTGGTCGATCCTAGTTCGCGGCTCTCTCCGCAACACATCTGACCTCGTGAGGACAAGCTCGAACCTCACACCTCTGGTTCACCGCGCGTTGACCGCCTTGGAGCACCGCATCGCCCTCCTCGCCACCGTATGGCCCCGCGCCGCCCTCTCGAGGAGGAGGAGTATGGTGATTTCGATCGCTCGCCAATCGCCCCGATCTCACGGCGCCTGTCGCGCCGTACCCACGGCTGGATTTTCCGAAGTTCCACGACCGCACGACCCGATCAACTGATCTTTCGGGCGGAGCAGTATTTCTCTTGTTACAACACACCGGCCCATCAGCGAGTGCTCACGGTGTCTTACCATTTGGAGGGGGAGCCACTACAGTGGTTCCGATGGAAAAACTGCTTGGAGACTACGGTCCGATGGGAGGAGTTCTCGCGCGCATTTTGCCGCGAGTACGGACCGTCGGAATTTGAGGATAGCGCGGAAGCACTCTTCAAATTACGTCAAACAGGCTCTTTGAAGGATTATACCTGTGATTTCCGGCGGTTGGCCAATCGGACTCCTTGTTTGAGTCGTCCTCTAATGAAGAGTTGTTTTCTGGGTGGGTTGAAGGATGAGCTTCGTTTTGAGGTTAAAGCTATGCGGCCACAGGATATTGATGATGCCATTTCTTTTGCTGCCTTAGTCGAGGCTAAGCTTGTTAGTCTGAAACCCCAGCACCACAAACCAGTGACTTCCCATGCCTATACCTCAAACCCCATCGCCAAACCATTACCCCTTCCTCTACCCTACCCCAACTCAAAACAATTCCCAAACACCTTGCACCATCGACCCAAAAACTCTCACCAGAAGAGGTCGCTATGCGACGAGCCAAGGGGATATGTTTCCGGTGTGATGAGAAGTATGTAAGGGGCCATAAATGTGAGCGGAAGTACCTGTACATGGTTGATATGGATTATGAAGCTGAGGAGGAGAGTGTTACTGATGAGGAGGCCGATCAAACCCTTGTTGTGCAAGAAATGGAGCTCAGTGAATGCGCTTACTATGGCATTACACCTGAGAAGTCAGTGAAAACCATGAAGGTGACTGGTTATTTGAAGAACCAGCCAGTCATTATTCTCTTGGACTCCGGCAGCACACATAACTTCGTTGATTCCAAGTTGGTGACTAAGTTGGGGTGGCAGTTGGAATCCACACAGAAGTTCGATGTGAGGGTGGCCAATGGTGAGAAATTGATAGGGCATGGGTGCTGTAAGAGGGCTCCGTTGGCCATGGGAGAGTATGGCTGTGTATTGGATCTGTTCTCTTTACCCCTAGGCGGTTGTGATGTAGTGTTGGGGGTCAAATGGCTGAAAACAGTCAGCCCTGTGTTATGGGACTTTCAGTCTGCCGACGATGGAATTCCAGATTGAGGGCCACTCGTTCAAGCTGGCAAGTTCGTTCCCTCAAGGCATTGAGCTCACAGAGGCATCTGTCCACCAGATGGAGAAGATTCTACACACTACTCAGTGGGATTGCTACTGTACTCAATGGAAACCGAACTCAGAGATGCTTGTGCACTAACACCACAGCAAATTGGGGAGTTGCAAGCCTTGTTGGAGGAGTACTCAGGTATATTTCGAACCCCTGACTCATTACCACCTCACAGAGAGCACGATCACACTATTCCACTTATTGAGGGGGCTACACCACCTAGCATTAGGCCCTATCACTATGGTCCTGCTCAGAAAAATGAAATAGAAAAGGCAGTACAGGACCTATTGAGTTCAGGTTTTATCAGGCCTAGTCATAGTCCATTTTCTTCACCTGTGTTGCTAGTACTTAAGAAAGAGGGGGCTTGGAGAATGTGTATGGACTATAGGCAATTGAACCAATTAACCATTAAAGATAAATACCCTATTCCCTTGATTGATGATCTGTTAGATGAATTGCATGGGGCTGTGTATTTCTCTAAGCTTGACTTGCGATCTGGGTACCACCAGACAGAATGAACCCCTCCGACATTGAGAAAACTGCTTTTAGAACTCATGAGGGCCATTATGAGTTCTTGGTCATGCCATTTGGGTTGACCAACGCCCCTGCTTCCTTCCAGCAATTAATGAATGATATTTTCAGGAAATATCTAAGGAAGTTCGTTCTGGTTTTCTTTGATGACATTCTAATATATAGCCCCAGTTGGGAGCTTCATCTTGATCACCTGAGACAGGTATTTGAAGTGTTGCAGCAAAATCAGCTTTTTGTAAAAAAGCCAAAGTGTGCTTTTGGACAAAGCTCCGTGGAGTATTTGGGACATGTGGTGTCGAGAGAAGGAGTTGCAGCAACCCCTCGAAGTTGCAGGCGATAATGGAGTGGCCTACACCCAAGAATATCAAGGAGTTGAGAGGATTCTTGGGTTTGACAGGCTATTACAGGAAGTTCGTACCAGGTTATGGCAAGATATGCCAGCCCCTCTACCAACTGACCAAGAAAGATGCATTCCAAGTGGTCAGAGGCTGCAGCAAACGCATTCCAACACTTGAAGAATATCATGACCTCACCCCAAGTCTTAGCCTTACCAGATTTCAGCAAGACTTTTGTGTTGGAGTGTGATGCGTCTGGAAATGGTATAGGAGCTGTACTGCAACAGCAAGGGCGGCCTATAGCATTCACGAGTCATGCTTTGGGACCACGCAACCAAGCTTTATCAACATATGAGCGCGAGCTCATTGCCATTGTCCATGCTGTGAAGAAATGGCAGAATTATCTCCAAGGAAGACATTTCATCATTAAGACAGATCACCACACTCTCAAATACTTTCTACATCAGAGGGCTAACTCCCCTTTCCAGCAGAAATGGGTGGCAAAATTGTTGGGATTTGACTATGAAATCCAATACAAGAGTGGTGTAGAGAATGTGGTAGCAGATGCATTGTCTAGAGCTCCCAACCCTAACCAACAGCCAACTCTAGACTCTCAAGAAACTGCAGAGCTTCTAGCTATTTCCTATCCCTACTTTGGCTGGCTTGATGAAGTAAGGAGGCACAATGAACATGATGAATGGATAGTAAAGAGGAAGGCAGAGATTAAAGAGGCAATAGCGATCAATGGAGTCGTCCAGGATCCACACTTGGCCAAATATCATGTTGACAATGGGTTTCTTAAGTATAAATCCAGGATTGTTATTGGTCCAAATTCACCTTGGAAGGCTCGACTATTCGAGGAGCATCACTCTACGCCAGCTGCAGGCCACCCTGGTTGTCAAAAAACCTATCAAAGGCTCAAGAAGTCGTTCTATTGGCATGGTATGAAGAAGGATGTGAAGAAACTAGTGGCCGAATGCCAAGTATGCCAGCAGAACAAGTATGAGACTATCTCACCACCAGGTTTAATCCAACCTCTACCAATTCCACAGAGAGTATGGACTGATGTGAGCATGGATTTCATAGTGGGGTTGCCTCCCTGCCAAGGAAAAACTGTTATCATGGTTATTGTTGATCGATTGTCTAAATATGCTCACTTTATACCGTTGAGTCATCCCTATACAGCTACTATTGTGGTGGAGAAGTTTGTAGATGGGGTGGTCAAGTTGCATGGCATGCCGGCTTCAATTGTGAGCGATCGAGATCCTGTTTTCTTAAGTAGCTTCTGGAAGGAGTACTTCAAGATCCATAACTCTAAGCTCTGCATGAGCTCAGGATACCACCCCCAATCCGATGGCCAATCTAAAGTTGTCAATAGGTGTTTGGAAACATATCTGAGGTGTTACGCTGGCTTGCAGCCTAAGAAATGGTTGAAATGGCTACCCTGGGCAGAATGGAGCTACAACACTTCGCACCACTCCTCAACTAAGACCACGCCGTTTGAGATAGTGTATGGCTACGAGCCTCCATCTGTGCAGACCTATGAGCTTGGCACTGCCAAACTGGATTCCTTGGAGCAAAGCTTGTTGGAAAGGGACAAGATCTTATCTGTGCTTAAAACTAATCTGGAAATAGCTCAGGAGAGAATGAGGACCCAAGCTAACAAGCATAGGACAGATCGGGTGTTTGCAGTAGGAGACTATGTCTACTTGAGGTTGGTTCCATACCAGATGAAATCCTTGGCATCCCATTCGTTCCACAAGCTACATCCAAAGTATTATGGACCTTATAAGGTTCTGGAAAGGATTGGTGAGGTCGCTTATAAACTTCAGTCTGCCCACTGATACAAAGGTCCACCCCGTATTTCATGTAAGCCAGCTCAAGAAGCATTTGGGTGCTGAAATCACTCCCTTGGTGACACTGCCTACAGTCACTGATCAGGGTCTAATGCAAGAGTCGCCTTTGGTTGTATTGCAGAGGAGGGTGTACAAGAAAGGTAACGCAGCTGGAGTACAGCTCCTGGTTCACTGGGTTGGTCAACAAGCAGAGGAGGCCACTTGGGAGGACTACGATGACTTCACCAGCAAGTTTCCTGATTTCCAGTTTTAGCAGCAACCTTGAGGACAAGGTTGATTTTCAAGGAGGGAGTAGTTGATACGATTCGTTTTATAGCAAGTCAATACGAATTGTTTAGCTTTTACTATTACAGTTAATCGTTGGTTTTTTACTAGTTTACTGTGATGAGCTGGCGTTGGTGCCAGCTGAGCGCGAGTTCTTCTCTAACAGTTTGTTAGAAAGGGAGCTCACGATATTGTGGTGGCCAGACTTGAATTATGAATTGAATTTCCTTTGGGAGCTCTGCTCTGTCCTCTATCCTTCTTCCCCAATTCTCCATCTCTTCTTATCTAATTCATTCTCTATCTTCCTTCACCAAACGGGTTGTATCAGTATTACCTTTCAATCCTGAAAATCGAATTCTCCGTTTCTTGACTGGTTTTGTTTGTATTGCGATCGAAGGATTTCAGGGCTTTGTCGAAATCCATGAATTCTAGGGCTAATTGAAACAATCTTAGGACCAATCTCGGAAAGCCGTGCGATAAATTCTCTGTTCTTGACAATGGGTTTTTAGGGCTTTTTCGAAATCCATAAATTCTAGGGCTAATTGAAACAATCTTAGGACCAATCTCGGAAAGCCGAGCGATAAATTCTCTGTTCTTGACTGCTTTGTTCTGTATCGAAACAATGGGTTTTTAGGGCTTTGTCCAAATCCATAAATTTTAGGGCTAATTGAAGCACGCTTAGGACTAATCGATTTGATTGCGATTGAAAGTTTGTGCCTTTTTCCTTTTATTTACTTTCTTGAGCCTTGTTTGCTTGTAACTTGGTATATCAGTTATTACTAATTAGGGGTTCTCTCCAAAAGTCCAAATCCATAAATTATAGGGTTAATTAATCGATTTGATTGCGATTCAAAGTTTGTGTGTCTTTTTCCTTTTATTGCTGTGACATTTACTTTCTTGACCCGTGTTTATTGGTAACTTGGCATATCAGTTATTACTAACTAATTAGGGGTTCTCTCCAAAAGTCCAAATCCATAAATTTTAGGGTTAATTAATCGATTTGATTGGGATTGAAAGTTTGTGCCTTTTTCCCTTTTATTGCTGTGACATTTACTTTCATGATCTGGAAAGAAAAAAAAAAGACATTTACTTTCATGCGCCGTGTTTGTTGGTAACTTGGTATATCAGTTATTAGGGGTTCTCTCCAAAAGTCCAAATCCTGATATTTGAAGAATATGTGCTTTTTAGGGGGCCAACAGATGCGATATGGTTTGTATTCCCTTGTTTATGTATGAGTTTGAATACTATATTGCAGCTTGCATGTGAATTTTATGGTTGGAACACATGCTATCTGAATTATATCTTTGTGTTTTGCCTGTGTTTATGAGTTGGAACACTATGATTGCAGGTTGCATTTGTTTACACACCCCCCTTGAAAAACATGTCTTCACTCCAAGAAGAAGATTGTCGGTTGGGCGCGGGCGCTCGAGTCTCCCTAAATGTTGGTGGTTCTGTGTTCTGCACCACCTTGGGTACATTGACTACTGTGGAGCCTGAATCCATGTTAGGCAGAATGTTCAGCGACGACAATGAATTGAAGAAAGATTATGCCGCATGGAAACCTTTTTCGATAGAAGTCCCGAGAACTTCCCATACATTCTGGATTGGCTGAGGACTGGTGAGCTGTCTGCTCTAGATGACAGAACATACAAAAACCTGCTGAGAGAAGCCAAATATTATTGTCTTGGAGGGCTTCAGAAGGCCATTGAAGAAGCCACCACTGATCTTAGCAGGAAGGACATCATTCCTGTCAACAACAACGTATCAACATGTCAACAAGCCACAAAAGTCCGGAGGACAAACCTACAAGGAGCCAATCTACAAGGTGTGAAGCTTGATAATCTGAATCTGAAGTCGTTCAACTTCGCCAAATCCGTATTGAAAGGGGTGTCCTTTGCCGGGGCTGAATTGGAGGGGTTCAGCTTTCGAAGCTCCCATGCTATCGAAGTGGATTTCACTCCAATATTTGTGTTTTGCGTGAAATCCACTTCGATAGCATGGGAGCTTCGAAAGCTGAACCCCTCCAATTCAGCCCCGGCAAAGGACACCCCTTTCAATACGGATTTGGCGAAGTTGAACGACTTCAGATTCAGATTATCAAGCTTCACACCTTGTAGATTGGCTCCTTGCAGGCTTTGTTTTCCTGTCCTCCGGACTTTTGTGGCTTGTTAACATGTTGTTGATACATTGTTGTTGACAGGAATGATGTCCTTCCTGAAGATTATTGGGTGCTTCTCCAATGGCTTTTAAACCCCTCCAACAAAAAAATATTTTTTTTTCAAAGAAAAAAAATTATATAAAAACCCCCCTTCAATAATAAAAAAAAAAAAAAAAAAACGGAAATAATTCGGAATTGTAGGTTCTCAAGATGAAATAAGATAAAATAATATAAAAACTACGTTTACAAAATAAACAAAAATTTAAAAAAAAAAAAAAAAATAAAAGTGTCTTCGAGAATAAGATAAGCAAAATTGAAGTAACTATTATTTATTCTAAAATATATTATTGAACTATACAATAAGTAAATTATTACAAAACATATGAAATGCCCTCCAAGACAATAATATTTGGCTTCTCTCAGTAGGTGAGGACAAATGTGTTGATAGATAAAGGACATCCAATAGTAACTCTGGACATCCAATAATATGTTATGAGTATGCTTGATTGGTTAGTAACACTAGCAAATGTGCCCGCGCTACGCAGCGGGTTTGATAACGGTATAAATTTGACAACGGTACACATAGAACGTTATTTTAGTAAGGGCGATGTGCGCCACATCACCGGCACTGTGCACAACAGCAAGGGCACTTCACGCCAGATAGTCTGAAAGCACAACATTTTGCAGCAATGTTCGACCGAAAAAATTACTTTGCAGCATTGAAAAGTCATTTTCTGGAGTGTAAAGTACCTAATCATGGGGCATTTGATCTGATGAAGACATTGGTCAGGATTGAATATGAATTCGTATGTATTCTGCCAAATTTACGCATCAAACAACATTAACCAATTAGAAAAAAGAAAAAAATTTGGGTCTTTCAATTCCCCCAAAGACGGAAGGAGCACATATATACTTACACATACATATAGATTACATGTATATAAATTTGCTGGTCAGCCAGTAAATACAAAAATATTAAAGTTGTGACTTGAGCTTTAGGAGTCTCTTTCTCACTTTTCTTTCTTGCTCTTATCTCTTTACCTATCATATTCATACTAATATTCGTCACTATCAGTAGGGAAGCTTTTTTGTCCATGTAAAATGAAGCTTTTTTGTGAAGACTTAAATATCTTTTTTATTTTTTTTCATTATAAGTAGGGAAAACTTGGTGTTTTATGTAATAGAAATATAGTATAAGGGTATTTTGGTAAATATCCTAAATTCCAATACTACCCATGGCCACAAATTTTTTTTTGTTGGGATTTTTTTTTCCTCATAGGAGTGTTTTTGTCCATTTAAAATGAAGCTTTTTTTGTGCAAACTTAAATGCCCTTTTTATTTTTTTCATTATAAGAAGGAAAAACTTGATTTTTATGTAATAGAAATGTAGTATAAGGGTATTTTGGTAAAAGATTAGTGAATAGTTAAAAAACCCTATTCTTTTTATATAATAGTATAGATACTACCTACCTTATTTCCACAGATTCTACTAAATCGTTTGATTAATGACGAAATCAGTTCTGTTTTACTCGTGCAAATGGCGTAATTACCGTTTACCAGCACATACTGAGGGGTAAAATAACAAAAAAGAAACCAGGCAGTACTTGGGAGTGCAAAGAAAGAGCAACATGAGTCCCAGCGGCAGACGGGGCAGCGGCGGCGGCGGGGCTTCAAAAATCTTCTGATCAAGCATTTGGATTTCGGCCGCCGCTTTAGTTTCAAACTCGACCGAGGAGCCTACAGATCACCAGTAGCATCACCACCACCATCGACGGTCAATGACGAGCTCACTGTTGCCACGGGGCCATTTGTCGCTGCGTTTCATAAAGGGGTATGTAAGATTGGACTTACATTATTCACATCCAACGGTTGATAATGTACTACTTGAGGATCAAGTATTGGACTATGTAATTAGCTAACCTTGTACTCCTATTCAATGAAGTTCTGAGTTGATTAGGAATAGGAATCCGGTTGTGAGATTGGTATCAAATACCAATCCTAATAGGACATTAACTTACGTCACAAGTAAGGTAACTAAGGCTAATTCAGTCTTTTATGGGAGGACTAATTAGCCCTAGACAATGCCTATATAAGCCAAGGTCCCTACACACATTCAAGTAACCGGTTCACATATTCTTGCCCCACAGAATGTGGATCATTGATTGTGTTGTAGAAGATTTTAGCTCAAAGCCGGCCTTAACCATGTCTAACGTTAAAGGTTTGTTCATACTCTTTGGTTATAGTTTATATACTAACTCTACTGATGTTTGTGTTTATGTTTGTGGTTGTTAGATCCTCAATATGTTTACAGTTGGTATCAGAGCTTGGTCTACCATGAATATATATCAAGCTAAGAAAAATTTCAGTTTGGGTTAGCAAAAGGCTTTCAAGTTCATGCTCAAATTCGGTTTTGGGGCCCAAATAAATTTAAACCCGCTTTCAAATAATCTGGGTCAACCCAGAGACCTAAATACATATACATAAAATTTGTTTTCAAAACACGCGGGTCTTCACAACCCGAAAACTATTTTATGTAATACCCAATCAAATTAAAGGATTCTCAACGGTAAATTTTTTATGGGAAATCACAATTTCACAAAATTGCTCGTTCTTTTGTCAAAATTTATCTGCAAACACTTTCAGTAATCCAAATTCAGTAATAATCCGGGACCAATTCAGTTATGCTTCCACTTTTAATTCAGTAAATATGCGTGATTGGAGCCCAAATAAGTTTTCGAGCAAGTTTAAGTTTCAATTCCAGTTTTTGCTTAATTTATTGCTTTCTGCTGCTTGTTAAGTGGAGTAGATGCGTATGAGGACCGCGCATAGATTAGATTGATTAAGCATGTTGTCCTGGGAGTTGTTTGATTTTTTGCGGAGACTAGCAGTTCGGAAGGTTTCGGATATATGTTGAGCATGTTCTTGATTGTTTTGGACTTTGGTTGATTGCTTGCTACCCGTATGATGTTGATTGTTGGATAACGAAACAGAAAATACCCTCCCACTTAAGTCTGCTTGCAGTTATCTGACAAGTATGGATTGGCTCTTAAAATTTTTCAGTAACCAATCCTGTTAGATCTTGGATGCATCAGAGGTATCACTGTTACATGCCACATCTAGTTAGACTTACAGTAGTAACTCTCCGTTGTTTCATTAGGTTAAAGAGATCAAATGACTGTGCTAATGTATCATTAGCTATGAATCTATATCTTCATTCAGAAGGGCTTAATTTTCATGGTTTTTCAAAAAGGTACATTATGTAGCATAGTGCATGTTCAACTGGTATGAAGCACTTCAGGTTTTATATATGCATCCACTTGCCATTCAGGTGTGGTCATATATTAAAACAATGTATCAATTAACTTGGTGGTATGATTCAGTTTTATCATATCCTACCATAGTAGGTTTGATATGGTTCAGTATGGGGCTAAGTATTGAATTTCAGAAAACCTAATTCTTGTGGCCATTGTTTGCTAGGTACTTTCAGTAAAAATCCCATAATTTTAAGTCAAAAACTTAGCACAATTTTCTTTTATTTCAATTATGAGCCTCTCCAACATAGAGCCACTCATAGGATCATCAAACTTTAAGAAATGGAAACGAGATGTTACCTTCCACATAGCCTATAACCAATGGGATATAGCTCTTAAGGAACCTAAGCCAGCACCTCCCACTGCACAAAGCACAAAAGAAGCAAAACAGAAGAGGAAAGAGTGGCTTCATCCACTAACATGGCACTGCTGACCATGAAAGGTACCATAGATGAATCAATAGTGGATGGGATTGATGATTATGAAACTGCGGAGAATGTGGCTGCTAGATTCGTTGAGTCAGATAAGAATAACATGGTAGCTTACATTGGAAACCTGATGAATGTTCAGTATGATGGGAATGGGATTATGGACTTCATTCTCAAACAGGTCAATTTGGTTACGAAACTGAGGAATTTGGGTATGCAGATGGATGATAAGTTTCTAATTTGACATATTCTGAAGATTTTACCACCCACATTTAGCTTTCTTAAGACCTTCTATACCTCATTGCATGAAAAACAGGATGTGAACACCTTCATAAGCATCTATGCAGCTGAAGAGAGCAAACTTCAGTCAGAAAAAGGGATTGTAGTGAACTTATTCACCACTGAGCCTGAAAATCAGCACAAGGACAAGCCTAGTATGAATTCTAGGACCAAATTTGAGAAAAGGGGGAAGTTCAGCAACAATTTCAACAAGAGCAACGCTGGGAAACCTTCAGGAGGTATACATAAGAACAGGGCCAACCCCAAACCAGTCAATAAGCATGCTAATGTCAAGTGTTTCTTCTGTGAAAAGATCGGTCACATGAAGAAAGACTGCATGAAGTGGAAGGCCTGGATGGAAAAGAAAGGTAACCCCAAACCTAGTAAACCTATAGTGATCCCTTTAATTCCCTATATGATTGAAGTTAACCTTATAGATACAGCACCTGACTCTTGGTGGTTAGATTCGGGCTCATCAATTCATATCTGTAAAGCCTTGCAGGATATGAAGGAAAGGACAAGAAGAACACGAAGTAGTGCTGAGCAGAATGTTTGTGCCTGCAATGGATCAAGGGTAGCTGTCAAGAGCATTGGAGAAGTTAGTTTAGCGTTAGATTCAGGTAGTTTTTTTGCAATTAGACAATGTTTTTTGCATTCCATGAGTGAAACGAAATTTAGTTTCACTTTCTTATTTTGCCAAAACTGGTGGCACCTTTACTACAAATTTTAATGAAATGCAGTTGTTTGATAAGAATTCCAATTTTTTTGCCTCTGCTACTCAAATTTCTGGTTATTGGAGACTTAACTGCAAAAACCCTACTGATGTGCTATCTATTGAAACTGGGGGAACCAAAAGAGGCAGATTTAATGAAAACTCAGCCAGGTTATTGCATAGAAGGTTAGGACATCCTTCTAAAGAAAGATTGTAGTTAATGGTTACAAATAAGTTGGTACATAGGTTGGATTTTTTAGATTGGGATGACTGCATTGAGTGTATTAAGGGAAAAATATGACAAACAGTAGGAAAAAGGGATCACATAGGAGCTCAAAACTATTAGAATTGATCCACACTGATATATGACCTTTTCAACCCAAAACCATCTGCCAAAACCAATATTTCATCACTTTTATAGATGATTTTTCCAGATTTTATCACATCTATCTAATTTCAGAAAAATCCCAAGCACTTGAGAAGTTTCAGATTTTCAAAGCACAAGTAGAAAAAGAGTTGGGAAAGGTCATTAAGGTGGTCAGGTCAGATTGTGGAGGAGAGTTTTATGGGAAATACAGTGAGGCAGGTCAACATAAGGGTCCATTTGCTTTGTTTTTGGAAAAACATGGCATTAAAGCTCAGTATACGACACCTGGTACTCCTGAGCAAAATGGGGTTGCTGAAAGAAAGAATAGGACTCTTTTAAATATTGTTCAATGTATGATGTGTACAAGTGGCCTACCTTTGTTTTTATAAGGTGATGCACTCAAAATTGCTAATTATCTTACCAATAGGACTGTTAGCAAAGCTGTCAGCAAAACCCCTTTTGAACTATGGTATGGACACAATCCAGGGCTCTCACATTTACATGTTTGGGGATGTAAAGCTGAGGCCAGACAATATAACCCTCAGGAAAACAAGTTAGATGAGAAAACCATTAGGTCTCATTTTATTGGATATGCAGAAAAGTCGAAAGGTTTCAGGTTTTATTTTCCAAAGCATCATACTCGGGTCATTGAGACTAATAACGCCAAGTTTGTGCATGAGTTACACCCTTCTGATCACATTGATGAATCCGTCATCAATTTTTCAGAAGATAACCTTATTCCCATCATTGCATTAGTTACACCTACTGCAGAACCAATTTTGCCTCCTACTGCTAATACAGAAAACACAAAACTAGAACCTAATGACACATTTTTAGAAGAAACACCATTGATGAAATTCCAGTTGATCAGGGCAATCAAAATCATTTTGATGAAGATCCTATGTTAGCAGATGTTGAAACAGAACCTATCCACAACAACCTAGAAGATCAATTAGGACTCCAGTTCCCAATAGAGACCCTGCTTATGAATTCTATGCAGTAGAAACTGATTTTGATTGGGGGAAGATGATGATCCAGTGTCATTTCATCAAGCATCAACAAGCAAGCAATCTGAGTCTTGGATGCAAGCTATGCATGCTGAGCTTCAGTCTATGTCAGACAACCAGGTTTGGGATTTAGTGGAACCAGTTACAAATCAGAGGGCTATAGGATGCAAGTGGGTTTATAAGACTAAAAGGGCAGCTGATGGCACTATAGAAAGGTATAAAGCTCGTTTGGTTGCTAAGGGATTCACACATAAAGAAGGAATTGATTTCACTGAAACTTTTAGTCGAGCTTCCACCAAAAACTCCTTCAGAATTATTATGGCTTTTGTAGCACACTTTGATTTAGAATTGCATCAAATGGACGTTAAGACTACTTTTCTAAATGGAGAATTAGAGGAGGAGATTTACATGAAGCAACCAGAGGGTTTTATAGCTTCAGGAAATGAGAATTTGTTCTGCAAGCTTAAGAAATCGATTTATGGTTTGAAGCAGGCTTCGAGGCAGTGGTATATTAAGTTTGAATCAGTTATTTTGTCGAATGACTTCATAGAAAACCAAGCAGATCAATGTGTTTATATGAAGACTACTAAAGAAGGTTTTATATTTCTGGTTTTGTATGTTGATGATATTCTCTTGCCTAGTAGCAGTAAGAGTCTTTTATATAAGACTGAGCCCTTCTTATCAAAGCATTTTGATATGAAGGATATGGGGGAAGCTGCATATGTGCTTGGTATAGAGATTAAGAGAAATAGGAGAAATAAGGTGCTTGGCTTATCTCAGAAAAGTTATATTAATAAGATATTGAAAAGATTCAACATGCAAGACTGTAATACAGGTGATGCTCCTATATCTAAAGGGGATAAGTTAAATAAGGGTCAATGTCCAACTACTGATGTTGAATTAAAGAAAATGAAAGATAGACCTTATGCTAGGTTGATTGGTAGCTTAATGTATGCATAGGTCTGTACTAGACCTGATATTGCATATGAAGTAAGCATATTATCTAGGTTTCAGTCAAATCATGGTGAAGCTCATTGGACTAGAGGCAAGAAGGTCATGAGGTACTTGCATAGAACTAAAGATCATATGATGGTATACAGAAATGTTAAGAGTTTGGACTTAATAGGATACACAGGTGCGGGTTTGGCTGGGGATTATCCAAATGGTGGAAAATTGATGCCAGGTTATGTTTATATGTCAACTGGAGGTGCTATAGCTTGGCAAAGTGTTATACAAACTATCACAGCAACCTGAACAATGCATTCAGAATACCTGGCAATTTATGAGGGAGTTAGTCAGGCCATTTGGCTTAAGAACTTTCTGGTGCAGACCAACTTAATTCAATCAACAGAAAGACCTTTAGTGATCTACTATGATAATATAGCAGCCATTTATTATACCAAGACGAATAAGAGGTCCACTAACTCTAAGCATATCGATCTTAAGTACTACAGTGTGAGAGAAAGGGTTAAGAAGAGGGAAATTAGCATAGTGAAGATTGGAACATCTTCACAGTTAGCAGATTTCTTTACCAAAGCCTTAATACCAAAAGTCTTCCTCAGAAATCTTCCAGATTTGGGAATCTTACCAGATTTAGATGCTGAAATTAAGAGGGAGTGGCTAGTTTTAAAATCACCTTTCTTCAAAGAGTTTTTAGTTTTTTTAGTTTTCAGTTGAGTTTTCATTTTGAGCTCAAATGTAAGAGTTATGCAGTTTTGCGTGCAAAATCAAATATAGATGAGTTGTACAACATTGTATGATCATTCAGAAATAAAACCATGGTACTTTAGTTCAAGTTCAAGTCTTTGAGTTTGTTTTTAAGTTGCTGCAGCTTCATACTATTATCCAATTTCAGTTTTTTTAATAGCTATTATAACTTAAGGTTGGTTTAATCCACCATTTCAGTTTAAGTTTATCCAAACACACTTGAGTTCTTATGTGTTTGATGAGGACCAGTACATGAACATTTTAGTTCAGAACCTTTTCAGTTCATGTACATTTCAGAAATGTCCAGAGAAGTTCATTGTGAATCACAGATTTGGTAATTATGGTTATGGAGTGGTTGTACTTTTAAGTACTCTCTTTTCCACAGTCTCATATCAAATAGGTGGTTTGACAGGAGCTTGTTGATCGGATAAGCATTACATCAGTTCCATGCGCGCAATTTCAATTTACTTTGATCAAACCTTATACATTGTTTGTTGTGTGAATTAATGTCAGTCCAAGAGGGAGAATGTAAGATTGGACTTACATTATTCACATCCAACGGTTGATAATGTACTACTTGAGGATCAAGTATTGGACTATGTAATTAGCTAACCTTGTACTCCTATTCAATGAAGTTCTGAGTTGATTAGGAATAGGAATCCGGTTGTGAGATTGGTATCAAATACCAATCCTAATAGGACATTAACTTAAGTCACAAGTAAGGTAACTAAGGCTAATTCAATCTTTTATGGGAGGACTAATTAGCCCTAGACAATGCATATATAAGCCAAGGTCCCTACACACATTCAAGTAACCGGTTCACATATTCTTGCCCCATAGAAGGTGGATCATTGATTGTGTTGTAGAAGATCTTAGCTCAAAGCCGGCCTTAACCATGTCTAACGTTAAAGGTTTGTTCATACTCTTTGATTATAGTTTATGTACTAACTCTTCTTATGTTTGTGTTTATGTTTGTGGTTGTTAGATCCTCAATATGTTTACAGGGTAAGCCCCAATTTTTTCAAAGCGTAAGAAATGCGCGATCAAATTCGTGTTTTGGAGATTAATTTGTCATCCACTCATGAAAAAAACTTGTAATTTTTGTTGAGTTGGAAAAATATGTGAACTTTTTTTTGCTTGGTTTAACGGAAGTGTGTATGATTAGTTCTTTGGAACACGTATTTCGGTGTTAGATTATGTTACGATTGATCAAGGATGGTTTGCAATTACAAGTGATGTTAATTGTTTTGATGGTCTGGCTTGCTTTGATTGGAAATAAGAGATTATAGAATCATTCGTTTCGGTTTCGTTTGATGCGTTGTTTTTCCGATCTGCCTATCACGAAAAAGTATTTAATTTTTCTCAGTTAGGAAAAAGGAAATGTGAAATTGCTGCTTGTTCCTGTGCCAGTTTTTGTATGGATTTGGTGTGATAAAGATGGTGCTTCTTGGTATGGTGGTTTAGCTTCCAAGCAATCTTTTTCTCTTTTGGGTTTCTGCTACATTTCTTCATCCAGTTTCAGCCATCACAAAACCCTAATCTTCTTCCTCTCCGTTTTCCATTTGCTGAAGTTTGAAGTTTCTTTGTGGAAAAAGGTGCATTCTGTGTCTTGGAACATGCTTTGGTGAAGTTCGCTCTTGACAAGTCTAATTTAGAAAGGTCAACGCCAGAGAGATTGTAACCATGAAAATTGTGTTGCGCATTGGGCGGTGATATATGAAGCTGCTTAAGAATATCCGCTCGAGTTAAATCCGCGCTCGAGCTGCTTTCACTTTCCCTCTTATTCAGAATATCTTGTATTCCATCTATCATCCCCATTACTTGATCGTATTCTGCTTCTCTTAGAAGTTGTGGATAATTGGACTCGTGCAAGGTAGGAACCACACCATCTCTTAACCAATTCAGAATGTGCCTGAAGTGTTTCGCATCTCTATCTATAAAGTACTCTCCCTTCTCCAGGCGTAAAGTGTGATATGTAGCAAGAATCAACTCGGGCTCACGCACCGTCAATGTATCCAGGGTGGTGCAAAACTTTTTTCCTCCGACATTCAAGTGAACCAATGGGAAGGAATCAGACGATGACATTACCCCCCCCCTGTTATTCCGATCCTGTCCCCCCCCCCCCCCCCCGCCGCCGCCCCGCGACCCCCCCCCCATCCCGCGTCTGTTTTTCCCGTGTTTCTTGGTTTTTTTTTTTTTTGTTTTGGGTTGTATTTTTTTGTTTGTTTTTTTTTTGTTTTTTTTTTTTTTTGGGTTTTTTTTTTCTTTTTATCTTTGTCAAATAAGAGTGTTTTTTTTCTTTATTTGTGTTCTTTTTTTCTGGTTTAGATGATGAGAATAGTTTTTGTTTTCTAAACATGATTAGCAAAGTCCTAATTCATTCGCGACCTTTAGCAAGCTTGATTTCTAGATTGAGCAAGTCCTCTCTTCCGATAAGTCCAGCGATGCCTCCAGGGAAGAGATCAGCTCAAAATCAGATTTGGAGCTCGCGGCCCATCCCTATAAAATGAAGCTCTTTTACTTCATTTTGAATTGTGAATTTTTGAGTTGGCTCTGTTGTTGTTGCAATCGTTTTGTCCAAAATTATCTTCAGTTCATACAATTGCTTTTGAATTCTCTCGTTGTTGATTTTGTTAGTTTTTGTGTCAATTTGTTCAAATCTCTCTGCTTTTGGCTAGTTTAGCTCTTATTACTCTATTAAGAACACTATTTCTCTTAATATTTCAATTCAAAAAATTATGGAAAAATATGAAAATATGAGAACAGTAATGGTGAAAACTCTCAGCTTCAAATTGGTATCAAGAAAAGTATGAACATATATACAACCTATCTCAGTATGTCATCATATAGGCGTCTGCAAATTTTAATCCGATTAGGAATTGGAGAGCAAATTAATCCGCCCAGGAATTGGAAACATAAAATTCAAGTTCCAGGAAACGGATAACCCAACTTACTATTTCCCTATTATTTTTCTGTCCAAAATTAAATAACAAAAGCCGAAAGAAAAAGAAATAAACATGATGGTATGTATGTCGGGGACGCAACGCAAAGGATTTATGTGATTTTTCTAATCCACTATTCGTCTGCATTCCCCTGACAAGAGTGATATGGCCTAGTATTCAGAGTAAGAGTGGGCATACGAGTTGAACGGCGCTAACTCGGCTTGGATCAGTTACAAGTTTTTAACATATGAGGGTATTTAGCCAATTTGCCCCCTCAACTTGTACCCTACTTTTGATTTGCCCCCTTAACTTGCATTTTTAACCAATTTGCCCCCTTCCGTCTAAATTGACTGACGGAGCCTTCAAAAAAACACACGTGACCTGCACGTGATGGGCATTTTCGCCAAAATGCTGCTTTTTTTTTTCTTTCTGTTTTTTTTTTGGGTACAACCTGCTTGGCCTTTTTGTTCCTTCTGTTTCTCACAAAAAATGGGGGCGAATTGGATTTCCACCGCACACCCGATCCGTCACCTACATGCGCTGGCACGGCGACGGCGCCCCCGCCCCGTGACCATCATCCCCTGTGACGGAATCGGCCCGCTCGTCACCTATGCCGTCGAGCAGGTCATGGAGGCGATGCACGCGCCGGTCTACTTCGAGCACTACGACGTCCACGGCGACCTCCACAGCGTCCCGGCGGAGGTCATCGAGCCGATCAAGAAGAACAAGATCTGCCTGAAAGGCGGCTTGAAAACTCTGGTCGGCGGCGGCGTCAGCTCCCTCAACGTCCAGCTCCGGAAAGAGCTCGATTTGTACGCGTCGTTGGTCAACTGCTTCAACCTCACCGGCCTCTCCACGCGCCACCAGAACGTGGACATCGTCGTAATTAGAGAGAACACCGAGGGCGAATACGCCGGCCTCGAGCACGAGGTCGTCCCCGGCGTCGTCGAAAGCCTCAAGGTAAAAAAAAAAAAAAATCAAATAAAATCGAATTTGGCAATCTCGTCCTTCGATTGTGTAAATTTCTGTAAATTGGGATGTGATTGTGAATTTGCGTTAGGTGATTACGAAGTTTTGGTCGGAGCGGATTGCGAAATACGAGTTCGAGTGTACGGGTCGGGTTTGGGGAGGAATGGAGCAGGGGTGGGCCGGTGGGTGAGGTGTTTGAGGATCGGGAAGGTCCGACGGAAAATGTGCCAAAGGAGGTTGTACAGTGACGAAGCCCGGTTGGAATCGGTGATGACTTGAACAGTGCGGCGGAAATCCAATTCGCCCCCATTTTTTGCGAGAAACAGAAGGAACAAAAAGGGGAAGCAGGTTGTACCCAAAAAAAACAGAAAGAAAAAAAAAAGCAGCATTTTGACGAAAATGCCCATCACGTGCAGGTCACGTGTGTTTTTTTGAAGGCTCCGTCAGTCAATTTAGACGGAAGGGGCAAATTGGTTAAAAATGCAAGTTAAGGGGGTTAATTTTCCAAAATGCAAGTTAAGGAGGCAAATCAAAAGTAGGGTACAAGTTGAAGGGGGGGGGGGGCAAATTGGCTAAATACCCTAACATATGACCATCACCAAATGAAGAAATTGGAATAGCTTTTGATTAGTGAACCGAACACTGTGCAACCCCGTTATTTATTGCAATAGAACAATTCAGTTCCATGTATTATCAACACGGGTTTACATAGAAACCGATACAGATCTATCTTGACAAGAAACCGTACTCGGAAAGTGCAATCTCAAACGCTTGAATTCTTTCTCCGGTAGCAAAACCATTGCGATCATAAGATGATATTTCGTGTATACTGAGATCGTTGCAGGCCTTGATGAGCTCCTCGCCAACATGTTTTGCAGCTTCCTGCCAGATGTTCCAACAAAAATGGAGTTTAGACAGCTTGCATTACCAAATGATCCGCTAAATCGACAATAGCGGAGATGTCTCCTACACTAAAGCATGGAGCACTTACGCTGGTACTACAAAAAGGATCCTGACGCATAGACTTCTGCAGAGTGCTTCCGTAAAACAAACACTTCTTGTTTTGGTCATCCACCAGCATAGCATACAACTGCTTATCTGAGCAGAACACTGAAAGCCTTGGTCTCTTAGGCGTGCCATTATACTAATCAAGAAGTCGAAAACCAAAATTTTAGCAAATTAGAAAACAAAAACATCGATAATTACTGCAAACTTCAATGTCAAACTCTGCGAACTACTTCATCGTCATTAGAACAAAACAGCCTAATCTTCAGACAGATAGCAACTATTTTAAAACTATACTGCTTTAAGAAATGATAGGAAAACAAGCATATAGTGAAGAATCGCACGCAAGAAATCACACAGCACATTCTTAACTAAAATGCAGGAGGACGGCACACCTTCTTTTGCATTCTTCTGTTTCGAGCTTTCGCACTTTCCGTTCTGGCATTCCCCCTTGATCTCATCACTAATGGCTGCACAGAGGAACCTACAGGGAACTCAGAATCAAGTTGAATACACTGCTCCAAAGGGTTTATATCGGAATCCAATACAAGCTCAGGTTTCGCTTACTTCTTCTGGTCTGAATAGGTTGAAAGTTCGAAGATGCATAGCGAATTCCGAAGAGAGCAGAAGTTGAAAATTGCAGAGCAGCAACGTGCACACGAGCCATATCACGTAATTCTCAAGTCTTTCAATTACCCTGCAAAATGGGATTTGCTGGAAACATCAAAAAGAAGGTCGTTGAGGAATTTCGTCAAACACTTTATGCGCGGTCACTTCATCAGCCGGTTCAGCTGGAAACGAGGTTTTGGCGGCTTTCTGGACTCTGTTAATTAGAAATTTCAAGAAATCCAGCTGGGCAAGCCAAAAAAAGAAAGAAATTCGAGCTAGGCGGATGTAATTGGAGCGAATGGCGTCATCGTTGGCATCATAATCCACTTCCAATATCTTGTAATAATCCTAAACACCGTAGCAATTCGGAAAATTAGAAGCTACCCAATTGAAAGTAACGCTACAAGAAGCGAAAAATCAAAAGCAAGAAGAAAAATACCTATGAGAGAAGATTTGAATTTTATATTTTATAATAAAAAATAGGTTATTTTATGGACTATGTAATCTCTAATTATTTTTCATAAGATTATGCTAAAATTCTAAATTTTTTTATTGTCATAAGGTTATGATTTTTTTTTTTAATTCGGTGAAGGTTGTCACAAAACTAATTTTGTGAAAAGGTTATCACAAAATCAAATTCAAGGTTATCATTAAACTAATTTTTAGACAAGGGTGGACCAAATTAATTTTGGTGATAATTGTCACAAAGTTTTGTTTGCTTAACCTCTCCATACTATTGCTCTGTTAAACACTTTGCAGATGTTCGAATTCCTATTTATGTGGTTCAATTTTAAGAAGGGACAATGACCTCTAAGGACAAAAAAATACTCAAATTCTATGTAAGGACAACTATTTTAAATAATTTCCTACAAGGACACAATAATAATTGGACAAATCAAAGATTAGCACGTGAACAGTGTTCGTCGAACAGTACCACGCGCGCGTGAATAGTACCGCGCTTGAACAGTACCACATAAACAGTTATGTCAAGTCAACACACAGAAACAGTTCTTTCTATCAAACACAACTGTTTCTGCCAAACACAAAAACAGTTATGTCAAATACATAAATACTTTATACTAGACACAGAAACAGTTATGCCAAACACAGAAAGAGTTTTGCTAATACATAATTGTTCATGTCAATAC
The DNA here is from genome assembly GCA_033992175.1 of Spiraea crenata. Lineage (NCBI taxonomy): Eukaryota > Viridiplantae > Streptophyta > Magnoliopsida > Rosales > Rosaceae > Spiraea > Spiraea crenata. The sequence goes on from JAVBHV010000022.1 coordinate 2,533,158, forward strand.
AAAAGCAGTTCATGCAAACACAGAAGCAGTTCATGCCAACACAGAAACAGTTCATACTGCACAAAAACACAGAAACAGTTCATACCACACAAAAACACAGAAACAGTTTATCCAAGAAACACAGAAACAGTTCATCCAAGAAACACAGAAACAGTTCATGCAAACACAGAAACAGTTCATGCTAACATAGAAACAATTCATGCAACGCAGAAACAATTCATGCAAACACATAAATAGTTTATACAAACACAGAACCAGTTCATACCACACATAAACACAGAAACAGTTTGTTACAACATAGAAACAATTAATGCCAACACAGAAACAGTTAATACAATACAGAAACAGTTATACCTGCACAATAATTTTCACAGAAAAAATCAACACTTTTTTACAACATCAACATAAAAACTGCATCCTAGAACACCACATAACACAAAAACCAAACAAGTTCAAAAATCAAAAATTGAATTCACTAATTTACTAAACAAACTCCACCAAACTCGAATTTGAACTCAAAATCAAATATATGCATGCCGAAATCCAACAGGTCAACGAAGAAGATAAATCCCCCAATTCAAATCCGAACAAAATCCAAATTCCAACATTCACACAACTCAAACTCCCACACCACCAAAGCTTCACCAAATCGAACCCGTCCAAACAACCAAACGTTGATCCAGTCTTCCCTTCCACAATGACCCCGACGGTGGAGTCCGCCGACTTGACTTCCGATCCACTTCTCCACAAGCTTGAGGACACGATCAATCGTATCATCGTGCGCCGATCCGTACCCGATTGTCCTAGCATAGAATTACGTAGGTCTTTATGTCCTTGTGAGTAATTAATCCTTTTAAGAAATGTGTAAAAAACATGTGGATCGAGATAAAGACATGATTAAATTTTTTAGGGCCTGAAATTAATTCACGGACTTGAGGGCTAGACCTAGCTGGGCCAACTAGGCCGAGCTTGGGTGGGTCTACATGGGCTAAACCTATGGGTCGAGTTGGGTTTCAAACACGTAAGCCCAAACTCAGCCTTTAAAATAATGGGTTGGGCTAACCTATAGCCCATACAGGCTAGATTGGGCTTTTTTGGCCAATGGGACGAGCTGGTCCCCATCAACCCATGAACTCGCGAGCCAAATAGTGCCCCCTAGTGAAGGGTCTCCATTTGTATTTTTATACAAATGTTCTATTTTACTCCCCGATAGAGGTTCACCTTCGGTCTCTAATCCCACGTACCTCGTGCTATCTTTTGCAATAAAGGGGTTAAAGGGCTATATAGCTAAATTTTAGCTATGTAAAAAAATAATTTTTTAAGATTTACACTATCCCCAAATATTATCATCTTTGGGGCACGTTTACTAACTTGTAATTGGAATGAGCAAAAATCAGAATGGACATGAATCAGAATGGGCAGGAATGAGAATCAGTAATTTCCTTTCCAGTGTTTACTAACTGTCAAATCGTTGTCTGTAATCAGAAACAGTGCTTCTGATTATGGTAATATGAATTTATTGGTAATCAGAATTGACAAATAAAGGTACAAAACTATGGTTTATTTTACACGATTATTTACAAATTTGCTCTAGAATTTGGATTAGTCGGGACCTAGGCGTTTTTTACTTTTCTGATTATGGTAATATGAATTTATTGACTGTTAGCAAAACCTTAGTGTTCAACATATATATTTTTATTTTATAATATATTATATTTTATTATTATAATAAAGGGTTTCTGCCCAAAAAACACTACCACAACAAAAGTATTACAAAATACTACTACTTTCCCAAAAGCCCACTAAAAAGCACACAACCACTCCGCATGCGTGAGGCTCACACACCCCACATCACCCACCCCACGCTCCGCTTCTCGTCCGCCATTATCAAAGGCTCAAACTTTTCTTCACAAATCTCTATGTTGGAAATTGAAGCAATCAACCAAAGCTGAGATACGAAACTATTCCCCATCTAAACACAAAACTTAGAATGATCACAACCATGTGCATGAAGTACAAGAAAAGACGGCAGAAGGAAAAGAAGAGAACACAAGGCAATTTGAACAAAACCATATATATATGATATGATAATTGGGAGTTTGTGTTTGGTAACCGCATTTGATAGAATTCAAGTATCCAAATGATCTAGCCAAATAGAAATGAAGAAGGTGTTTTTTCATTTTGAAGGAACTGCTTTTTCAGATATGAAGCTCTTCCTTCAATTTGAATGAGGCGTTCCTTCAATTTGAAGGAATAGATTCTTCAAATTTCAAACAGAACAGTTCCTTTCAAATTGAAGGAACACATCCTTCAAATTGAAGGAAGAGCTTCATATCTGAAAAAGCAGTTCCTTCAAAATGAAAAAACACCTTCTTCATTTCTATTTGGCTAGATCATTTGGATACTTGAATTCTATCAAATGCGGTTGCCAAACACAAACTCCCAATTATCATATCATATATATATGGTTTTGTTCAAATTGCCTTGTGTTCTCTTCTTTTCCTTCTGCCGTCTTTTCTTGTACTTCATGCACATGGTTGTGATCATTCTAAGTTTTGTGTTTAGAAGGAGGTGTTCCTTCAATTTGAAGGAATAGATTCTTCAAATTTCAAACAGAACAGTTCCTTTCAAATTGAAGGAACACATCATTCAAAACGAAGGAACATATTTTTCAAATTTCAAACAAAACAGTTTTGTCAAATTGAAGGAACACATCCTTCAATTTGAAGGAGGTCCTTCAAAACGAAAGAACACCTCCTTCAAAACGAAGGAACACATCCTTCATTCAAAATGAAAGATGTGTTCCTTCAAAAATATGAAGCTGTTTCTTCAAAATGAAGGAGGTGTTCCTTTAAAATGAAGGGGAAAGAATAGTTGTGTTGACTCACCATCAATTCACATGATTTTTATATCAATCTTCATCTAAACAACCCAACAATGCTTTCGAGACTAGTTTCAAAGATTACCTTGGCCGGAAACTCATCGGAAACTCACCAGAAAGTTTCAACCAATATGTGAGGTTCACCGGTGATGATCCGCTGCAAACTAAGACTCAATGTTGGTTGGGCTGTGTCTAGAATGATGAGAGGATGAAGTTTTGGGTGGTGGTTCGTCCCATTTGTCACCGGAATCAAAGAATCTCGCCGGAAAAATGAAGACGTTGTTGCCGCGTTCTCTCTCTACAGTGAGTCTGAGGTTACAATCTTGGTGTCTATGGAAAGAGGGCGACGAGATGAATCCAACCCAATTGGTTTCGTGTCAAATGGAGTCAAGATGAGAAAGTTATGGGTAAAAAAGTTTTTTGAGGTTTGTGGGGGTTAACAAAAAGATAGAGGGGGTTGGCGTGGATCACGAAGTAAGGAAACTCGAAGAAGAGAGTGAGCGTATTTTGCAGCGCGTGTGGTGTGTAACTTTGTATTAAAAGTGTAAAACCAATTAAAAATCAACATATGTCAAAAGTAATATTATATTGTAATGATTAAAGTGTAGTAGTGTTTTTGGGTATTTTACTCTTCAAGTAGTATCAAAATGTAATTGTTTCTATAATAAATAGTTAATTAAAAGTTAGTTAAAAGACAAAATCAGTTTAAAAGCATTAAGCCAAAATGGTGGTTGCACCTCATCTTCTTCCTCGCGTGAAGTCTTGCAATATTTTCCACCACAGCCGCTTTTGACAATAAATATGCACCATTTTCCTCCAATTTCGCCGAAATTTCAAATCAAAAGGCCTCCCCCATTCCGCCCAACATCAAAATCTTCCCAATTTCTATCTAATTCACACAGCCAATTAGAGCGCCTTTCATAATATTGGCATCTACTGTGTTGTTACCCTTCAGCGGCCTTTGGAGAAATGTTTCACATAGTTGGATAACCAAATAATTTCGGATTTGAGTGAATTTTTGCATAGATGATCTTGTGTGTATAATTAATAAAATGAACAATTCCAATCACAATACGCGTCAACCAAAATGGTGAAAAATAAAATCAAAGTAGCCCTTGGCTACTCTAACTAGAGTAGCTAAAAATTGTCCGTTGAGAGGGGTTGCATGTGAGCTTGGTAAATTTGGTGTGGACATTACAAAATAGGAAGCTAAAAGGCTATTTAAAGGGATAAAGACAACCACCCCTTAAGCTCTTTAGCCCTCTTAGTGGTCGTTTAAATTACTCTTAAATTTCATTCTTAGAGATGATCTCACATGAGAAATCACGCGGAAACAAGAAGTAATTGGACATAACATCAGGTGTAGGTGTTTTGGTGATTCGAGCGGTCGACCCCAAATAAGGTAAAACAGCGTAGTTACCATTTCCCAACACATACTGAGGGTAAACATCGAAAAAAATTACCATAGGAGGTGAAAACGATATTGGAAGGTTTCGAAGCAAACAGAGAAAGCGTGTGAAATATGCTGTGAATTCGATCGAACTGACGAAGAAGAAGACACAAGAAATTTCAAAACTTTTTTTTTTGTGTGATTGAAAGAGAAGGATTGGGAAATTAGCGTTTTGGGTTTTGGGCGGAAGAAGATGTCGGGAGAGGAATACAGCGATGAGACCCATCTGCTGAGATCCTCCAACGACATCGACGCCGACGACGACGACCACCAAAACGGCGCCGTTTCCTCCTCCGCAGAAGCCGGCAACGACTTGGAAGCACAAAGAAAGAGCAGCATTAGCCCTAGCGGCAGACGTGGCGGCGTCGGAGGCTTCAAGGATCTGCTGATCAAGCATCTGGACGGCGCCGGAGGACTTTCCGGCCGCCGCCTCAGCTTCAAGCGCGGCCGCGACGGTGATAACAAACGGGAGGTTAGGGAGCACCGGTCGCCGGTAGATCGCCACCGGCATCATCGACTCAATCAGCAGCCGGAGCAGCATCACGAGTCCCCCGCCGGAATCGACGGCAACGACGACCTCGCCGATAGTGCGCCGCCGGAGTGGGCGTTGCTTCTCATTGGCTGCCTTCTCGGCCTCGCCACCGGGCTCTTTGTCGCTGCTTTTAACAAAGGGGTAAGCTTTTTCGATTTTGTTTAAAGCCTAAGAAATGAATAATCGAATTAGTGTTTTGGAGATTTATTTGTTACCCATTGTGGAAAAAGCTTTTAATTTTGTTGAATTTACCAAAAATATGTGAACTTTTTGCTTACTTCAACTGAACTGTGTATGTTTTCTTATAATGCTGCTTGTAATGTAGTACAATTGATCCAGGATGGTTTGCATTTGGAAGTGATCCCAATTGTTTTTTGTGGTGGTGTGGTTATTTTGATGGCAAATAAGAAATTAAAGAATCGTGCTTTCGGTATGGTTCTTTAGATTCTACAGTCTCTAAATAGATGTACTTTTTATTTTCTCTGATCTGTCTATCATGAATAAAGTAGATAGTTTTTCTCAGTTAGGAAAAAGGATTTGTGAAATTGTTCCTTGTTTCTGTGTTGTTTCTGTTTAGCTTCCAAGCAGTTTATGCTCGTATGTGTGTTATAGTCTATTCAATTCACATTGGTTGACGCCGTAATGTTCATTTAGGTACATGTTATACATGAATGGGCATGGGCTGGTACGCCAGTTGAAGGGGCTGCATGGCTCCGTCTGCAGAGACTGGGTGATACTTGGCATCGAATTCTCCTGATACCGGTTACGGGTGGGGTAATTGTTGGCATGATGCATGGTTTGCTTGAGATATTGGACCAGATAAGGCAGTCCAGTTCCTCTCAAAGACAAGGATTTGATTTACTTTCTGGAGTTTTTCCCAGTATAAAGGCTATCCAGGCCGCTGTCACTTTAGGTACTGGTTGTTCTTTGGGTCCTGAAGGCCCCAGTGTAGATATTGGAAAGTCTTGTGCCAATGGATTCTCATTAATGATGGAAAACAACAGAGAAAGGAAGATTGCTCTAGTTGCAGCAGGTGCGGCAGCTGGGATTTCTTCAGGTACTTCCCTGAATTTTTTGTCCACAAGCTGTTTGGATTTGTTTTAAATTAGCTACATTACAATATGTATCTGAAACAGCCTAATGTAGTATGGCCTTAAACAATCAATCTGTATATTCCTATCAAATACAGTAAAAGAATCGCATACTTTCTTACAAATAAACAACTGTAAAGATTGGATCTTCCGTAATTGTCTCCTAAATTCAAAGACAAATGGGTGTTGCGGAAATATATAAATGTTATAGGAGATGCATTCCGCTTCTCCTCATAATTACCATTTGCACGCCTTGATCACAGACATGAGCAAATACTCGATTTCAGCATCTGAACAGTGATAGTCTGTGTTCATTTCAATTTTACCCTTTTTCCTTGTCATGGCTCTATTTCCTGGTTCTGTTTATTCACCTGTTAACATTACATAACCAATGGAGGTGTATTTCTCCAATTTACCAGTGGACAAGTTTGGCAGTAATTTTTACAATTTTTTTTTCTCTTCAGGGTTTAATGCGGCAGTTGCTGGTTGTTTCTTCGCTATTGAAACGGTGTTAAGACCTCTTCGCGCAGAAAATTCGCCACCATTTACAACTGCAATGATTATATTGGCTTCTGTTATATCGTCCACCGTATCTAATGTTTTACTTGGGACTCAATCAGCCTTTACAGTGCCTGTTTACGATTTGAAATCTGCTGCTGGTACATATCCTTTTCCCTTTTTTCTTTCTTTCTTTCCAATGCTATGTTTTCAGTTGGTTCAATAACAGTGTTCTGAATATTCATTTGTATTGTATGTATGCATAGATTTTACTAGTGTTATTTGTATAGGTATATAAATATGGGATTACCTGGTTTTCTATTCTTGTCTGACTCGAGTACATGTGTTTTCTCAAACAAACTATAATGAAAGCTGTTCATTTGATGTAAGATACATCATTGTTGTAACACTGTTGTTCTGGTACTGACTTGATGGTGGAAAACAAGAACTTTGCATTATCTGTACAAGATCTTCATTTGTTGAGATCTTTTAATTAAATTATCCGTAGTGCAACTCGGTATGCCATTTCTTCGGGCACCCTTACTGTGGATATCTGCTTCAAAGGCATTTTTGAATTCTTGTGATAAACGATTTTCTGTTTTGAGATTTTGAATTCTTGTGATAAACAATTATGATGCATCTGTTTTTTGTTTCCTTGCAGAACTACCTCTGTACCTGATACTGGGCATGCTATGTGGTGCTGTCAGTGTAGTCTTCACTCGCTTAGTTGCTTATTTCACAGCGTTCTTTGATTATATCAAGGAAAAGTTTGGGCTTCCTGCTGTTGCCTGCCCTGCTTTAGGTGGTTTAGGAGCTGGGATCATTGCTCTTAGGTATCCTGGAATACTATACTGGGGTTTCACAAATGTTGAAGAAATCCTGCGTACTGGGAACTCTCCTTCAGCTCCTGGAATCTGGCTGTTAACTCAATTATCAGCTGCCAAAGTTGTGGCAACAGCTTTATGCAAGGGTTCTGGGCTTGTAGGTGGCCTATATGCACCAAGCTTGATGATTGGTTCTGCTGTTGGTGCTGTATTTGGAGGTTGTGCAGCAGAACTGATTAATTCAGCCATTCCAGGAAATGCTGCTGTTGCCCAGCCACAGGCTTATGCTCTGGTAGATATCTTTGTAACAGGCTCTTTTTGATTGCTGCTGTGGTACAGATATTATTCTGTCGTAATATGACTGAAATATTTACAAACTTCGGCAGGTTGGAATGGCTGCAACACTAGCTTCAGTTTGTTCGGTACCATTGACATCAGTTCTGCTTTTGTTTGAGCTAACAAAAGATTACCGGATATTGCTTCCTCTCATGGTATTCTTCTGATGAGATAGTTTCATAACTCTTGTTTTCTTCTTGTTCATTCAGGGGAGGAGGCACAGACTTTATCATGAAGTGTATAAGCTTTCAGTACTTACTGTTTATTTTTGTGCGAGTAGGGGGCTGTTGGATTGGCAATATGGGTTCCCTCTGTGGTAAACCAGCCAAAGGAGACTGAACCATCTGATACACGGAATTCAGCCAAAGGTTATTCTTCTGTTTCGACTGCTGGAAATGAAGATGAAGTTAATTGGAGAAAACCTGAGAGTGGAGATGATTTGGAACTCTCTGTTGTGGCAAATACGTCGGATTCCGAATCAGTTAGAGAAGAAATGCTTCTAGAAGATCTGAAGGTTTCACATTTTTTTCCTTTCATCTTGAATTGATGAAGAGCTCTCTCTTATACATACAGACGCACAAGCGGACTCTCTGAATGAGTCATTTAATATTATGATTGAGAGGCATATCATTATCTCACTTTTAGGCCACTGCAGCATCTCTTTTCAGTTTTCAACTGAACTATTGTTCACCACTTCTTTTGTTAGGTTTCCCGGTCCATGTCAAACAACTATGTGAAGGTTCATGTGAGCTCAACTATGAAAGACGCAATAGAGTGCATGCATAACAATCATCAGAGCTGTGTGTTGGTGGTTGACGATGAAGATCTTCTAGAGGGAATATTAACATATGGAGATGTTAGACGATTTCAATCAAAGAAGTCTAGCGATACATCCAAGAGCGATGCTAGACTTTCAGATGTATGTGATCTTAATGTTTCCTTCCAAGGATAATTCTCTTCCTCTCTTTCCCTGTCATGCATGCATACATCACAAAACACAGGACATGAATACCTGCATTGAAACCCTTCCAAGCACGGCATAGCTAGAATTGGAGTATCTCTATGATGTTTTTTACAATTTGTCTGATATGCATGCTACAATGTATGTGGAAGTGTTTAACATGACTTCTATACTAAAGTTCATAACCTCCTAATTTATGCGAAATTGGATCTTTTGCAGGCGAATACATGCCTTGTTGCTTCTGTTTGTACTCGAGGAATTAGCTACTGTGGGCGAGTACGTGGTATATTCACTTGTTACCCAGACACAGATTTAGCAATGGCCAAGGAGCTAATGGAGGCCAAAGATGTCAGGCAGTTGCCTGTGGTTAAGCGTGTTAGAGACCCGCCCAGAGAAATAAAGCGAAGAATCGTTGCTATGCTTCATTATGATTCAATCTTGAAGTCTCTCAGGTTTTTTATACATTTTCAGTTGATATATGATATGACATGTTATACCTTCCATATCTGATGCCTGAGTTTTGGTTGTTTCAAATCTTCATCTAATAACCTTCCCCTTCTCCTCATTTTACGTTTCAGAATCTGTAGTTTATCAGCATAAACAGTCTTACTCACGTACTAGATTTTAATCTTGTTAAACAATCTGTTTACCTAGGACGTGAAGAGGTAATTGGTTGAATCAAATTTTTTCTTCATGCTCGTAATGATCTGATTGTTTTGTTTTACGCTCTACTCTTTTGGCCAAACTATCTTTTTTAATTCATATGGACCTTAATGGATGTAATTCGAATACCCCTTCCACATTTTTCCTTTCTCTCCTTTCTGGTCTAAACAAAGTATATATGCTTGTAGGATTTCATGCATATTGTAGTCGCTTCCTTTCCTTTCGTGATGATTCAGTTTATACCTGAATGAATTTTACTGCCATAATCTGTGTCATTTGGATGATACCCTTTGTTTATGCAGAGAGGAGATAAACCACAGGAAATCGGTCAATCAACATAGAAAAGAGAATCTTGGTGAGATCACAAATGGTCTTTAGTTTAAAAGAGGACAGAATTCCCAAGCAAAGCGAAGAAGGAAGAAAGTTAATCTGTCAGAATTGGCTTTTTTTTTTTTTTTTTTTTGGCTTCCTGGTCTCCAAATGAGCTTGCTAAGTATATATATATATCTCCCGGCTCTTCATTCATAGGTTATAAAATTTTTAACGGGATCTTTTTTGCACATGTTGCCTACCAATTTTTTCATTGTACATGGAAATGAAAACATTTTTCATATAATGTAACCTTGCAATTAAAATTCATAATGGAAGCAGTGGGGAGCACACGAAATACAAATCATGAGTTGAATCGAAGGATTGTTATTTTTTTGTTTTTACCATGATCAATTGATTGTTATTGATGCCTCTTGCTAATAATATAAACAATAATAGTGAGAATAGTTCTTCAAATCATAGTTTGTTGGATCATGAGATCATCTATTGCCTCAAGAATTAAATGAACGAAATGCTTTTACTCAATAGGGATAAAGGGCATTGGTGTGTATATTGCCTAGTGCAAATGTAGCAAGACATGCAGGACTGTTTTTGGATGCCACACTTGCTCTTGAGGTGTACCTCTAATTTCATGTCTTTCTATTAGTTCATAGTTTTGAATTGATTACAACTGGCTGGACTTGACTTAGGTGGTCAAAATACTTTCACGCAAGGGCAGATGAATTAGGCTAGTAAATAACATGCTCGCCCCTTGTACTCTTCATAGAGCAACAATTAGTTGCCCGCAGCGCAGAGTTAGAATCTCTCGCCCTGAAAGTTTCTTAGTAATGTAGATCGCTTGTATTGTACCAAAAGGGATAAAAAAAATAATAAAAAAAAAGGAAGGGAAAGAAACTACAATGGGACTTCTTCTCTGGCCTCAAATCTTGTCGATTTAAAAAACGCACAACCAAACATTATCATCTCCACCAGCTGAGCTGCTTTAACATCAGTTTGTACAGAATGTTCATAAGCCTCTTGCTGAGTTTTTACATGCAAGAGTTGGTAGCGAAGGTTATGTCACGGTCATTTCCTAGGAGTTGGTGAAGTCAATATATAAGAAAATAATGTCTTCCTCCCAATGTTTGGAAGAAAACTTGTCTCCTAACTGAAAGCGAAAGAAACTAGACAAATGCCGAATCAAGAGCTTAACGGATGATTGATAACCAACATTACCATATATGAATATATAGAAAAGTAAATACTTCTTTTCTTGAAAAGATTGAAAAGCAAAAGGGGGAGATTCTACATCTATGGTCCAAGAGGAAGCCTACTCATAAGTTGTTGATATACTGACGAACCATTTGACATGTTTAACCCAGGTTCTGACATAGGCTCCACTTTCGGTTCTCCTTTTGGTAACATGAACCCCATATCATTCATATGGCGCTGTTGGGCAAAGTAGGGATGATGAAGAGGAAGAACGGGGAGTTTCGGTTGACCAGGTCCTAACCCAGCCATTGCCAGGTTGGCCAAGCCAGTTTGGTTCATCCCGAAGGAGAAGCCATGGGATGGCCCCATCTGCTGCCTTCCAGGCATTCCGAATGAACCCATTGATGAAGGCCTTTCAAATCTTGCCATGCTGTTGTGAACTTGTGATGGTTCTGGCCTGTGCGGATGGGTTTGAATTCCAGAAGCAGACGATTGGCCAGGCATGGTGTTTGAAGGGCCGGAATTGGCATGGCTACTATTTCGTGCAGCGGGAACATCATGATTGTGCTTTCCCTCGTATGTGGTGATCACTGACTTAAGGTCATGGGATGCTCTCTCCACATGTTTTCTCACTGTGCAGCCAGCATTGGTGCATTTGTAGTAACTCCTGCAGAAAAAAATTAATAGGTTTTTGTTTCATTTTTCTGAACCGTAAGAAAGAACAAGAAATGAAGAATACAGTCATGATAATAAAAGTAACCAACCTTGGATTGGGATTTCCTTTCACGACCTTTTGCCCATACTTGCGCCAACGATATCCATCATCAAGGATATCTACTTCACTGGTTGTCTGGACTACAACTCTAGGCTCGCGAATAGCTCTGGTAGCTCCACTCATTTCTGTGGCATAAGCTTCAATTTTCCTGAAACATTGTAAATGTAAAGACACTTTTCTGGTCTCTGATGTCCAATACTTAAGATAATTCAACCAAAAGATAGAAAGAGGTAAGAAGTTACCTTCTTTTTGACTCTGATTCGTCTCCTTCACCATCATAAGCCAGTGAAACACTGCCATGAGTCGCCCGATCATCTTCATCTTCATCATTGGAAAAGGTAGATGATGCGTCCACCACATCACCTGATTCAAGGGGCGTACCATTCTGACCATGCATAGAAGAGGATTGATTGCAGTAGTCAGGGCCCACAGATGCTGATGAAGTCACCTCAAGGTTGTCATGCTTCCAATCAGGAGCTCCGACATTCACCTTTTGAGAACTTGCCCAAATGAGATCACCATCTGTACCATTCTGTTGTCCAGCTTGTTCAAGGATGTCTGGACGCATCTCAGTGAGCTGGTTAGATGATCCAATAGCAGCTGATCGGCGATTGGGAGGAGGCTTAGGGTGGTTGTGAGCCCCCTTGTAAATGATCTCTGTTATATGACCCTCGTGAGACCGTTCAACCTTTTTCTTGACCTGACAATTTGGATGCGTGCACTTGTAATAACTTCGTGGATACTCGCTACCCTTTACTTGTTTTTGTCCATATTTTCTCCAATTATACCCATCTTCAGACGGTGTGCCACCAGACGCAGTAGCCAGGGAATCTCCGGTCCCTCTTTGATCTCCTTCTTCATCTTGCGGCTCATCAAGGGCTGGAGAATGTTCAGTACTCCCACCAACAGTATCAAAAGCCCTTGGATCTGCAGAGATAGCGTTAGCTCCACTATCCTTTTCAGTAGATATGTGAGAGAAGTCTGCCTGGAGCTGATTGTGTGTATTCTGGTTTTGAACTTTGGTTGGTTCTATACTTTGAGAAGAATTTTCTGACTGGACTGACACCTCCATGCTGGGAAAGGATTGCTGCTGAAAAGTGGTTGAACCCATCTGTATACAGGAGGAAACTCATGAGAGAGATGGCAAAGAACATAACGCTTCAATGTACTAGATCTCTCTTAAGTATGGACTAGTGTGGTTTTGTAATCCTATACGCATCAAAAGAATTAGGATGAGTGAGTGTGTTCTAAATTGAGAAAAAGACTGAGAGTTAAATTACTTTGCTAGTTGGATTGAGAAAGAAAGAGCCTGATTCCGCAACAGGCTTGAAAGCAAAATCCTCAAAGAAGTTAGTTTTATCAGTGACATCTGTCATTAATGTGGAATTCCTGCCATGACCATTTGAGACAAACGGAAATTTTCCAGTTGTTGGAGATGGCTGTGCCTGCAATGAAATCCATAAGCAAACATTCAGCAGATGGCAGGAAAAATGTCAGAAAACTACATTTTGACACTTTCACGTTTCAAAAAAAGTGGAAGCACACATTACCTAAAAAGCAGAGATAAACAAACTCTCTCTACAATAAGTTATGTTTACAAGAACAAATTTAAAGGAACCCCCCCCACCACAAACCACTTGAAGATATTCAAATCATTGGTTAACAGCTCATCAATGTTCACATAGCATCCCTATACACAATATCAGCAATTCTGCAATCATAAAGTTACTTTATAATTCAGAAATGTGGCGTATATTGCAGTTACAAAAATTTTCTATGTTCATACCATCACATGCATTACCAGTATTTCAACAATTCTAAATGCATTTGCTTGGTTCAACCCAATTTCCTTCCTACGGGCTAGACAAGGGAAGGTAAATCACCCTACCATCCACGCGCAACACCAGTGAAGGCAATATCTGATCACAGGAATTTACCAATTTACCTAGCTAGCACCTTCAATAAAATCAGGATTTTTTTTTTTAACTGTATGCATAAAACAGAATAAAGTAAACTAACAAAGAAGTAAAAACTGGCCACTAAGCAATACAGATATTTCTAAAGTTGTAGCTTTACCAGTGAATTTGAAAGGAAAACAGGAGAGTCGAGCAGTGTGGTTGGACTGAGACCAGGAGGTATTGTCAGATAAGGAGACCGAATGTCAGACGTAAGTGAAAGGTCAGACGATCTAATGCTTTCTGTATTCAGCCGTGGAGCATTAAACCCGGCTCTGGCGGCAATCCTTTCCACAAGCCCTCCACGTGAGTTCGACTTGTACTCTGAAAATGAACCCGCTTCAGTCAATTCCGCACCAGAAACGTTGCCTTGTGACAAACTTCTGCCATTGGTGTCTCCTTCTCTATGTCCCAGAAAGAACTCCTCTGTTTTGTTACTGCTGCTGGGATGATCCAAGATTGATCTTGAGCCAATGTCATCAACTAACATTGAAGAGAAGAAGGCTCTTGGGCTTGGACTTGGAGGAACCCAATCTCCAATTATAGCAATGTTATCATCAATGCCAGCCATGAAACCTAAGCCGATTCACTGCAATCAGAGCAAAATAAGGACCAGCTGCAATCAAGGCGTTGCACCAAGATCCAACTCCTCAAAGCTCTGCAATGCACACACACAAACCAGAGAACTCAGTTTTAGAGCCACATAAAATGTTGAATACCACAGAACAATTTTATCATGGGAAAATTTATACACCAAAAATGCACATTGTCACTTGAAATCATAGGAAAAAGGATAAAGAAAAACGTTTGAGATTCCAGCTTTTCAATCAGGCAACCATCCGGTTTGGTTAAAATAAGCATAATTCTTTTGGGGGCGGTGGAGGGACCGTAAAGAAAATCTACCAGCCTGAAAACACAAAACCAATTCTTCCAAAAAAGCAAAGAAAGCCAAACATAAAGCCATTACTTTATACTTCTGTTTAGCTGGTCATTCTCGGAAGCAAAATGAGGAAACAAAAGCTATGAACTACTTCTCGGGCAACATACCAATTACGATTTGATGACCATTATTATAAGAGTAGTCACTGGTCAGATAACAGTTTTGTTCTCATGTATGATTTTCAAACAAAAAAGAAAGATATCTAACATAAAACTCTTGAATTATATTCATAATTGGCAAATAAATGAGATGAATAAGGCAAGGCAACTCAAAATTCCCTATCAAGTGTAACAAACATACATTTTAAATTTGAAGAGTTACAAACTAATAAATGATTTGGCATAATAAACCCAATATGTTAGATCCCAAAAATCCATGAAGATCTTAACATGGAAAAACTGAATTGAACACCTTCACCCCCAAACCAGACAAAGGAAAAAAAAAAAAAAAAGGTCTTGAATTTTGATGATATTCAAAAAAGGATTCAAACCCAAGTTGCAGAATTCAGAGAAGGATGATGCATCATGTTTTGGGGTCACAACAATCATCATTACCCCCTCATTGATTGATCTTCATTATCCTTATGGGATTACAACAAACAATATTGAGGTACCTTAAGTTTGCAGGGAATGCATTGATGTCAGAGAATTGCTCAAAATTTAGACAAAAATTACAGAAAAGAGCAATAAAAAGCAGAATTGGATGTGGAAAGATAGAGAGAATAAAAATGATTAAAGATGATTGATTACCTGAGTGATTAAGAGTCAAGGCCCAGATGATGTTGAAGGAGACCCAAACCCCAAAGACCAAAAGCTCCTCCTTTGACCACCACCACTACTCACTAACCTCCCAACCACCCTCTACCCCTTCCAACCCAAAATTCACTTCTTTTTTTGTCTAGTTTCCAAACTTTCTGTTCGATTCAGATGAAACCCAGAAAAGGGTACCAATGGAAAATCCAAACACAAACAAACACCTCCCTCAATTCCTTGTCAAATTCCTCAAAGTTTCCAACTTTATCTCTCCCCTTCTGGTTTTATGCCCAAAATTGATGATATTGATATTGATATGATGATGTTCTTTGACAAAATTACAAAAAGCAAACCAAAAACTAATACTTTATTGGTATTATAATTTTTCACATCACAAAAATAAGGGAAAAATTATAAAGGGGAAAATGGGGAGGGGGTGAAATTGCAATGGTGGTGGAATCTTTGAAGAAAGTGAAAGAAAACAACAAACCCAAAAAAGAAAAGTAACTCTACAATCAACAGACAGAAAGAAAAAGAGCTCAAGATCAAAGCTTTTTTACACCCATTTTCATCTTCCCCCATTACTGTCTCTGCTCAACATTCTCATTTTTGTACTGGGAGTCTTCCATTTTCCCAAACCAATTACACCTTGCCATTTGGCTTTTGCCCATTACATGCAGGGGCATTGTGGTCCATATGGTAATTCATGATTAGTTCATGGGTTGAAGTAGGGGGGGAGAGTTGGTGGCAGGTGATTGCAGCCTGCTGTTAATAATTGGTTTTTGTTTTTAAGTTTTGTTAAATGAAAAATGAATAATAGAAAACATGTGTAAGTTGTAACGTTGGGGTGTCTAGGGTGTTTTAGCTGCCTAACACCTGTTTCAGTACCCTTCAAATGTGAGAGGATGTTGTAACTGCCTGTTTCTGCTATTGGCACATCCCTTTGCAGATTTACATTTCAGTTTTTTTCGTCATAAATTGGCACTTTTATTACTATAATTGATGATTTTTCATTTCCTTACCAATTTTAGCTTCAGTCAATAAACAGATTTTTAAAAAAGCATGGTCATACGTCCAACATATGTAGCTATACCACTCTCACGGGTTAGAGTTTCGAACTCCAACTACTGTAATTCACAGAGAAAAATAAGCAAACTCAATTCTAAATAGTATATATATACAGCCTCCCAAGAGATTGGAGGTGCTATATTCAATTTCAATTTATGTAGGCATAAATATTATGTTTGATTGATTGAATCACAGTACAAGAATTCATGTTTGTTAGACAACAAGAATGCCTTCAAATTCATGAAACGCGTAGTTATTAATGTCAATGTTATCAACGAAAGACACTTCTTTAAGTTTTGGGATAATATCTCATGCAATGTGTGAGCACAATTGAAGATTGGATCACAATACAAGGTTTGATGTCTACTTTATACAAGAGAAACAGAATTGTGTACTTCTTTGAAAGAGGACAACTAGTTAAGACAAGATTGCATAGGAGTGGTCGGAGCTCTCTAAGGATATGAAAAGTGGTAATGACTTTTTTAACCCAACCCCATCCAAATGCCATCTACTTAGATTTTAAGAAACAGAATCAACAACTTGTCAAAGAAAGACCATTAAGTTAACTTGTATATTACATAGTATGATCAGTCCAACAAGACATATTTATTTTCAGACAAAATTATACAAAAACTAAAAAATTGACTTTAAATATGTTTCTTATAATCCCCAAAACAAAATAAAATGGTCATGAATCATGTGCAAACAATAAAAAAATAGTTGGTCTTATTAGTAACTTACTTAATTAAGGATACTCTGGCAACAAAGTTAATTAATAAGTTCGAGCAAATAAAAGTGTAAATGAACGAGAGACTTAAAAAAATGCAAATGTTAAGATTATGACAAATTAATTGATTGAGAACTGAGTAGAGCCTAGGTTGATTCTGTTCTTTGTTGTGCTAATGTGCATGGAATAATATTACTATATGATGAGGATCCAATTCTAATATAGGTTGATTATCTGAGCATAATCTTTGATTAAGGTCTGGTTTTGCGTTGTCCACTTTGCAAAAAAGTTATTCCAATCACCATAACATAATCATGTCTCTAATAGTGTACTGTATGTACTTCAAGGAAATTAAACTGGTGGTACTATTTCTAAAGTAGCTATGTTGATATTGTTGTTATTGCCCCCATGAACTTTAGCGGACCACAAATAAAGAGAAAAGAAAACTATAATAGCAAATACCGATTGTTGTAATAATTGAAGATTGGCTCGTGAGTGATTAGTGTTCAAATAGCAAGAGATCTAAATTACGATAGATCAAACAACGACTAACCATCATTTATAGAATTAAAACAAAACCAATCCTCTAATGTTTAATATCTGAACAATATTGACTGAATCCAAAAAACGGCATCGCAGATCCAATACAGAGAAGGTTATTTTAGTTTGGATCATGTGGTAAGCATATGCCAAATGGAGGGATGAGAGGTGACACCAAAACCTCCAACAAGCCAACAATACAACGCGCAAACAAAATTAGGAAAGAATTTAATTAACTTTGTTGAAAACAATATGATAAAATAAAATAAAGGAGGTGTCCCTATTTTCTCCCACTCTACTCAGTCAAAAAGATGCTTTGACCAGGTCTTTTTCCATTGCAACAACAAACAACACTACTCTCGTCACACTGCGGTTACCAATGTGTTTTTTTTTTTTTTTCATTTATCAAATTCCAAATTCTTCGGTCCATCCATGTGGGTTCACTTCACCCTTCAATCATGCAAATTTCATTTGTGTTCCATGCTAGCTGAGAAATTACTTACTTGATGTCATCGGTTACTTAATAAGTTTGTGTGGATATTAAAGTTAATACGCTAATTTATATTTTCGCTTCGTTGAATCTCTTTATTTAAAATTTTAAAAATAATATAAATTTTGCCCCTTTATCAGAAAAAAAAAAAAACATTTTGAATGGTTGCTGCTAAAAGGTTGAACACAATAAGATCCCAATCAAGTGCAAGGGAGGCTTGGGTTTGCATTGAGAGGGAAAGATTTTGCAAAAAGCCAAGGGTCACAGAGAAAGGGTTGGTTGGGCTGAAAAACAAATGGAGTAAAATCTTAGGTAACAAACTTGAGTCAGAAGTCAGTAATGCAGTGTTTATTATTGGGAGAAGACCTGTGTTGATGTCAGTTTCTGTTTTCTCACTAGTCAGTGAAAAGTGGGGACCTCTAACTATTTGGATGTTGAAATCCAATTCCTACCAAGCTAGCACTGGGCTGGACTGTGCTTCTTCATCACCACCAATACAATAACAATGGCCCCCAGTGAGCTTTGTTATCACAGATAACTATCAGATGGGCCTAGGCTTATGGCCACAACAACCGGCCCTTTTGAACTTAAAAAACTTTCAGATCTTACAGTTCCCGTAAACAACCATAATACAATTTCGTATTAGAATAATGACCATACTTATATACAGTATTTGTTAAACGTGAAGTCACTTGGAAGTAGAACAAATAAAACAAGTTTGAATTAATGAGCAGAACCGACAAGAAAATCTGCACATAATCCTCTAAGAAAATCCAATCTAACCGGAAGAAAAGGCAGATATTATGGTTGGTAATATGCAAAGAGAGGTACTAGATTCCAATAAAAAAAATATTCATAAAGTAATCCAAAATGGAGCCATATGATTATAGAATAATTAATGATTTAGGCTTCATAATACCAACAGGAAAAATGAATCCACATGCTTGTCATCATCATAGAAGACAAATTTCACTGCTAAAACTTCAAAACCTTATCCCAATAATGGTAAGCTAAGACTCAATAGTGGTGAGCCTCTTCAGAACTAGCAAATTTGGAAGGACCAAAGAAGGTTAGATGGCGTTGAAAGATATGTAAAATGTTTAATAAGCCCACTAGATTGGAGACACTATACTACTACTTAGACCTTATTCATATTTCAACAAGGCCAAGCAGCTTATGAATCAGTGATAATGTATGCCTCTTATAAAGATCCAAACGGTTTCTTCCTCTGATAGTATTCACCCCTCGAAATTTTACCAGTATAAGCTATCAACGCGTCAATTACTCTGCATCGATGAAGTGTTTAATGGCTTATCGTGATATTTGGTAGATATGAAACCATGTAAATTTGCATTCACTTTCATGTTGATAGCAAACATGACAAACCAAATGATCAGGAGGATTTTCGAAGCATGTCTGTCTTCCTAGTTGGTTTGAAGAAACCCAAAAAAGATGCGCATGGGGTGGTCATATACGAGTATAGAACATGAAACATATAAATGAACCAGTGCAGCAGTTTCATTATCAATGAGTAGGCATAGTCCACCAGAGCTGATCTGCTTGAATACTTTAACCAGAACTACACAGATATTGCAGGCTTGTAGGATAAGTTTGTACAAACAGCTAAAACAACTCCCGAGCTCGAGTGCAGGGCGGAAGTTTAATGCTGAATCAAGATGAGATATAATGAACCAGCAAGTGAATCTATGTCTCAAACTTCTCAAACAACCAGAGAATCCTATATCAGGAAATTGCAAATGATTTTCGATTACTGCTTCTACTAAAACTTTACAAAATGCTGTTCCCACATATCAGTTTTCTATAGAAACCAGTTGTGAGGACAATGGTAAAACAGTAGTTAGCAAAACTGTGAGAGGAACTTAAAGAAACAAAGTTTTTTGAAGCCTTCGTGATGGAAATGATATTTTAAATGAACGAATGTACACTTTACCAGCTTTGAGCTAACAAAAGACTCCACTTGCTTTGTGCTCCCTAAGTACCCCTCCAATTCACGGTTCTATTATATACAGCCCGCGAATCTGAAGGATCCATCATCTTCATTTTCAGAGAACATCTGGAACCCATCCACATTCAGAATTTGTAAAACCATAGCTTGCTGGCTTAACTGGAGTTGGATGGTTCCTCAATCACTGTCTCTTTCAGCGAAAATCCATCCAGGACGTCATTCTCCGAATCAACCTGAAGGTCTTTAAACATAGCCATCACCTGAATCATGGTTGGCCTCCGGAATGGCCTGTCCTCTAGGCACTCAAAAGCAATCCTTAGATACTGGTATAGTTCAGCCTCACCTGACTTGTCTGTCAACAACTCAGTGTCCAGTATTTCATTACATCTCTTCTCTCTCTGAAGCTGCTTTGTCCATCCCACAAGGTTGTTGTCATCACCAAATGCTGATGGGTCAATAGGCCGTTTCCCTGATAGAAGCTCCAGCAGTATAACACCATAGCTGTAGACATCTCCTTTTGTTGTGCATCTGAAGCTCTGGTAGTACTCCGGGGGCACATAACCTGGAGTTCCTGCAAGTGTGCTCACGCTGAGATGCGTATCTAGAGCGTTGACCAATCTTGCCATGCCAAAATCAGATACTCTGGCTTCAAAATTTTCATCTATAAGAACATTGCTAGACTTCATGTCCCGGTGGATAATATGAGGTATGCAACTATGGTGAAGGAATGCTAGACCTCTAGCCGAGCCTATGGCAATCTTCTTTCTTGCTGTCCAATCAAGCCTAGAGACCCCTCCTTTGGACTTCTCATGAAGAACAGTCTCCAGACTTCCCCATTTCATGTACTCATACACAAGAAGCCTCTCCTCGCCAATCTTGCAGTATCCCAACAAAGGAACCAGGTTTCGATGCTTGATTTTGCCAATGGTTTCCATTTCAGCCATAAACTCCCTGTCTCCTTGACCTGTGACTTGAATAAGTTTCTTGATTGCAACAACGTTCCCATCTCCCAGTTGTGCCTTGTAAACCTCACCAAACCCTCCACTACCTATCAAGCTGTCTGCACTGAAACCATTGGTTGCTTCAAGTAGATGGGCGAAGGTCAATTTCCTCAAAGGTTTCTCGAATGTGGCTATATTGATGCTTAAAGGCTCAGGAACACCGGAAAGTTTCCAGCTGCTGCTGCCTGAAGTTGGAAGGCTTTCTATATATGTCTCCCTCTTTTTCTCCTTCTGCTGGTACTTCTTTATTCGATATAAAGCAACTAAAAGTATAGCAATGCAGAAGAAAAAGAATGCGACGCCAATCACCATTACTGAAGCCATAGAGTGTTTCTTTCCTCCAGATTGGGAATCTGCTGAGTGCCTTTGAGAGCCACATGGTGGCAAGGGTACCCCACAAAGGCCAGAGTTGTTCTCATATCTGGATGATGGGAAAGTTGTCAGCTGACCTCCGGAAGGGATGGGACCAGTGAGGTTGTTGTTAGACACATCAAGGTCACTCAGAAAAGATAGAGTTCCCAATGATCCTGGGACAAAACCCTGAAGCTTATTGTGCGAGAGATCAAGCACTCCAATTGCTTTCAGTCCACCAAAACTATCGGGAATATCTCCAGATAGATTGTTGTGTCCTAGATTGAAGACTTGCAGATAGGACAGTGTACCTAAATTTTCAGGAATGGTTCCAGACAAGAAATTGTAAGAAAAATCAAGGTAGATCATGCTGCCATTGCTGGTAAATGTGTAAACTGTCAAGCCAGAGTATATTCTAGTTGATGAGCAAGAGTGAACCATAGGAAAATTTTCTAGTCTCTCTGCTCGGATTCCTTCAAACTCAACTAGTCCTCCTGCCCCCCTGCAAGAGGTCCCGCCCTCATTTCTCACAAATGCAAATTGCTTCCCAGAAACAATGCCAGGAAGGACTAGGCCAGCTTGGTTGGCAAGCTCCGAGGGGATAGAACCGCTTAGGAGATTGCTGTTTAAGTCCAGCCAAATGAGGCTTGAACACTTTCCTAGTTCCGCTGGTACCTGTCCAGAGAGTGAATTGTTACCCAACTGCAGTATAGCAAGCTTAAGGAGATTTCCAATACCGGAAGGGATATCTCCTGTAAGGCGGTTGCCAGATAGTGACACCCAAATCATATTGGTGCAGTTGCCAATCGACTGCGGAATGTTTCCAGTGATGAGATTATTGTTGAGAATCAGGGTTTCAAGGTTTCCTCCATTGATGCAAATGCCTTCTGGGATTTCACCGGTGAGATTGTTTGCCCACATAACCAAGTCAGAGAGACTTGGCAAGCTCCAAACTTCTGGAGGAATAGGTCCATTCAGACTGTTGAAACTAAGATCAATAGCCTTTAGGTTCTTGCAGTTTCCAAGTTCCGAGGGCACAGTCCCAGAGAGATAATTGTTAGCTAGAAGTACCTTTTCCAAAGCTGATGCAGCTGTGGATGTGCAAAACTCCGAAGGGACATTCCCAGTGAAGGCATTAGAACTGAGATCGAGCACTTGTAGCCGAGTACCATTTATAAGAGACAGTGGCACAGAACCAGTTATGTTGTTAAATGGCACATAGAGATATCTTAAACTTGGAAGACTACTTACAACAGTACTGAGGAAATTTCCCGATAGCTGATTGTGACCAAGATTTAGACTAACCAGAGAAGTGCAGGATGCAAAACTTGAAGGCAACTCCCCAGAAAGATTGTTATCAGAGATATCAAGCTCCTGAAGAGTCCCACAAGCCTGTCCAAGTTCAGCTGGAATTTGACCACCAAAATGATTATGACCAAGAAATAGTTGCCTCAGTTTCTTCAGATTGCCCAACAAAGCACCTGGAATTTCGTTCTCAAGCTTATTATTCGAGAGGTCAAGGGTCTCCAGAACCTGACATTTACCGAGGCTTGAAGGAAACTGACCCCCTGTGAGTGTATTGTGTGATAGCTTGAGCACAGTGAGGCTGTTGCACAGCCCGAAATCAAGAGACCAAAACTTCTCAGAGAAATTGTTGCTTGAGAGATCCAAGTACTTCAAAGACACTGTGGCCTTTGCCAGAGAGCTATTTGGTAACTCCCCAGACAAATTATTGTTTGAAAGGTCAAGGGTTGATAGGTTCTTGCAAGAAAAGAGAGAACCACTCAGTTTTCCAGTGAGCTTGTTATGAGAAACATTGAACAGATTCAGATTCTGGCATGTCAACAAGGCTGCATCAGAAATCAGATTGTGAGATAGGTCCAGCTGAAGCAAAGAAGGACCAAAAGTGAGGCTTCCTCCCGGGATGGAATTTCGCGAAAGGTTAACATAAACAAGACGATCACAAATCGCAAGGAAAGATCGAATTGGAAGCGGCTCTGTGATGTTGTTTGACGACAAGTCCACAGTCTCAAGTCCACACAAGGTTGTGTTGGAGACTGAGAGATCAGCACCTGAAAACGAATTGCCTTGCAGGTACAGATTTTGAAGGCCTGGCAAGGCTGTGAGAGTTGGGAGGTGTAGGCCGCCAATGAGGCCGGCGTTGGCGAGGTTGACGGCGGTGACACGACCTTCAGAAGAGCAGTTGAGGCCGTTCCATGAGCAGAAAGGTGTTGAGGAATCAGCTTTCCAATCAGACAAAAAACCATGAGGGTCAGATTGAACAGAGGATTGCTTGAAAGACAACAACAACCCCACCACACCATCATCTTGTTCTGGTTGTTGAGGTGAAGACAACTCTCTGGCGCCTGAGGCCAAACTCAGCAGCAGGTGCAGGTGCAAAACAAACACAAACAAAAAGCAAAAGATTCCCATCATCACCAACTTTGTTCTGATCTAATCTTTCTTCATCTTCATCAGCCTTCACAATTGCACCAAAAAGGGATCTTCTTGCAGGACTCAAACGCCTAAACACAACCGGTTTGCTTCATTTCAGATCTGAGCAGGCATTTTTCTCAAGAGGGTTGCTTGGAAACTGCAATTAAAATTTGCAGGTAAAAAAAAAAAATAAATAAACAAAAGGGTCGGTGGGATTGGTGGTGGAAATCACTATCAAGCATCAAACATGGACCAAAGCATCAATATTTGAAAGAAACCCAACTAGAAACACAAACATTAAATAGCTAGAACACCATGAAAACAGCATGACATTAACGGGTGAAGATAACTAAAGTGAAAACTCCAAAGGGTCTAGTGCTTAGGTAAAATGGGCAATCAATCAAATCAAGATCAGAGATTTTGTCGATGAAGAAGAGAAGATACCTCGGAGTGACAGAGTCATCTGGGTACGATGTTCAGAAATGTCGGCCAACCAAGCACAAAGTACAAGCGCAGTTCAATCAGAGTTTCCTTTTTCTTTTCTCTTTGACTGCTGCTAATTTCGAACCCAGAAGGCAAAACCCACAAAAACTGTCCATCTGAATGTGACACTCAACCCTCTGCAGATTCAAACAACCTTCCGACTTTGTATAGTGACAAGGGTGAAATGAATGACTGATGGAACAAAAAATGAATGGTTCTTCATAAAAAGTGAAAACAAAAAAAAAAAAAAGTGAAAAATGGTTGTGGGGGAGAAGTTTTGATGCTTTTTAAGAGCAAGTAAAGTGAGACAGAAAACAAGAATATAGAATGCAGGACAAGTTGCAAGGAGAGAGAAAGAGAGACAGAGAGTGAATTTTCTTAAATATTTCTCTGTTTTCGGGTCCAGTCAAAGTTTGGATATGATTCCCAGCTCTCTCTTTCGTTTGTCAATTTTCTGGCATTTTCGGGGTTCTTTGGACGGATTGCCCCGCACGTACGTCTCTATAGTGATTTTCTTTCCTTTTGATTTTTAATTATTCAAGTACCATGTTGGAATTCAATTGTGGGTTTAAAAGCTGGGATATGGGACTAAATAAGCTCAAATCCGGGAACTCCAAGTTGGTCGTTTTACCTGAATCTATGGAGAAATCAAAGCAGATATAGCGTCTGCATTCCAACAAAAAGTAGAGTCTAACCCATGAGATAAGATGAAAAAAAAATAATAATAATTAAATATAAAAAAAAAAAAAAAAAAATAAAAAAAAAAAAAAAAGAGAAAGACTCCTCCAAGTTGGTCGTTTTACCTGAATCTATGGAGAAATCAAAGCAGATATAGCGTCTGCATTCCAACAAAAAGTAGCGTCTAACCCATGAGATAAGACTATTTGAGACAAGACACATGACGTTTGTATTCATTTTTGGGTAAGGATCAAGGGACATCATTTTTCTCTAAATATCATTTCTCATATGTTGGATCTGACCCATTATTAATTAATTCCCATAAAACGTTGCAAAATTAATTAGATAAGAAAAGATGTTTAGGGAAAAAGGATGTCCCTTAATCCTCTCCCTTCATTTTTATTTATAAGTATAACGTATTTCATAAGCATTTTATAATATACTGACTGATTTCAACAAGCATTAGATGTAAATGCATGTTAAAAACCTAAGTACCAAATAAAAAGTGGGATATACATATACCTTTGGAGGTTTAGAAACCCGATCATCAAATCCCAACACACATAACGTTTATCAAACTAAAGGCAAATGAGATGTAAATTAGTTAATTTTCGGATCTATATAGAGAGATCAAAGGGAGCAACGGCCCCCACCACCCTATGCATGTCCTCTTTTGATTTGCCTAATCGTGAGCAGGTTTGTCAATTATGGAACAATTTGTTTTGAACTGGCCCCGTAGCTTTCAAAGCCAGCTCAGCACTGTTGCATAAAGTATGTTGTACCTCTCTTGATATTGTTTTGTTTAATTAACTTATTACAAGTATTTTTGCATCTTGTCTTCAACATGCATGCGAATCTCATGTTAATCAAATCTTTTTTGTACTAAAAAATCTCTCGCTCTACAGCAAAATATGATTATGATATCAAACCTTTGTTATATACTCGAGTTACGAGGTAATTAAGGTCTAAATTGTATATTGTTTTGCTGTTGCATGTAGAAAAATGGACTAAGAAAATAATCATGCAATTCTTCTACGTCATAAGATTGAATAAAAATGGTCCAAAAGATATTTACAAGGACTTTTGAAGTTAGAGGGAGAAGTACAGTAGAAGTTCATTGGTGCTTGCTAATATATTATTAAAATATCTTTCTTCGTGGAGTAAGTATAAATTAATGGTCCCCAAAATACTGCTATCCACATCTCCAAAGAATTTATGTTTAAAAATTATATCTCTACACGACGAGAGAACAACTAGTACATATACTTTAGTCTGTATTTTGTTTTGGTAAGGTTGTCATTCTAAATAGGGTAATTATCATGAATGGTGCCTGAACTTTCCTTGACCGGACTTCATAGTGTCTGAACTTTAAAAATGATCAATTTAGTACCCAGACTTTCAAAAACCGGACTTCATAGTGCCTGAACTTTAAAAGTGATCAATTTGGTACCCAGACTTTCAAAAAGAGGATTATGTAGTACCTCCTTCAATTTTTTGTCAAAATTCCGTTCAAATGAGAGATAAAATGGTCTTTTGACATTAATTTTCATGTAAAATACTATTTTTTACCTCTCAACCTCTATATAAATGTGTATTATGGTGTTTCAAAAAATATATATGCATATAGATATTGCAAAATAATAAGTAAATTGATAAATAAAAATATACTCGAACATAAAAAAAATATTTCTAACATAAATTGGGTAATAGAAAAAAAAATCTACCGTTTGAGTATATTTTTGTTAAGCAATTTATTTATTTTTCGAAAATAGCTATATGCACATTTTTATTTTTTCGAAACACTATAATACACATTTATATAGAGGTTGAGAGGTAAAAAATAGTATTTTGCATGAAAATTAATATCAAAAGACCATTTTATCCCTCATTTTAATGGAATTTTGATTAAAAAAAAATTTGACTAAGGTACTACATAGTCCTCTTTTTTAAAGTCTGGGTACCAAATTGATCACTTTTAAAGTTTAGGCACTATACAGTTCTGTTTTTTAAAGTCTGGGTACCAAATTGATCACTTTAAAGTTCAGGCACCATGAAGTCCGGTCAAGGAAAGTTCAGGCACCATTCATGATAATTACCCTTCTAAATATACGGATTTATATGGGATTAAATTAAATTATCATAGTCCATCTATCAAAAATTTCAATAGGAAATAAGTAAAATACATGATGATTTACATACCGTGACATCTAACACGCAAACCTTCTCCAACTACACCTTTTAAACCATGTTTAACAACTCATACTCTTTGCTATGGATGCAAGTTGGATTGGAAATTCTAATACCGAATGGAAAAATTCCGATCCAATGCCCGAAGAATCTGAATCCAAAAAATTCCGAAAGAAATTGGACGGAAATTGGAACATACCTTTCCTATCCGAAAGTTCCGACTTTTCGATTCGACTTATTTCCGAAGATATCCGAACCTATTTCAATTAAAAAATGTAATGCATTTCATATGTTTTATAGTAATTTACTTATTGGATAGTTTATAGTATATTTTAGAATATAAATCATATTTACTTTCATTTTGCTCATTCTTGCTCGTGGATATATTTATTACTTGCTTTAGAGTATGTATTTATCTCGTAAGCGTAGTTCGTATATTATATTATTTTATTTTACCTTAAGAACCTAAAAGTTCCGAATTATTTCTGAAATTTCCGATATAATTTCGATCCGAAAAATTCTGAATTTTTTCCGATTTGCAAATATTCCGAATTTGAAAAGAAAATTTCATTCTGAAAGATTTTGGAACGGAAATTGGAACCCTTATTTCCTATCCAATCCATTCGAAAACATGAATGTACAATCCAAGTTTTAACATGGAAAGTAAAATATCATTTAAACTAACGAGTTGTATTGTATCTGTTTTTATATTCACATGTTTGGTGTAAAATTCGAAATTATTGAGTAATTAAATAGTAGGATAGTGCCATAGTGGCGTTGGTGGATGGTAAGTAGTATGAAAAAAATCAAATTTACTCAAAGCTAGGAGGAGGCGCGGGGCGCGGGGCATAGGGTTGTGGGGGATCTCTCTCGGAGTTTCACAAATTCAACACTTTCAAAAAAAACTTGAAAAACTCCAAAATTAACTCTTCGAAAAACTCCAAACCCCGAGTCTGCTAAAATTGGTGAATTGTTGTGAGGTTGTAGGTGAGTGGGGGTGCATTTTGTCAGTTTGCTTTTCACACGAGTGCATCGAATTCTATAACCCACACCACAAAACAAAGACCCTCCCCCGCTAGATTCGCACTTTGCACCCCAATCCAACATAAAAACATACAAAATTAACGTTAACACAATGATAACAAAGTAAGTAAAAAAGCAACATCTATTATTTTGAGATATCATAACCAGTAAGCGAGAGTTTACACGTGGAGTAGAGCAAAATATTCATTATAAAAGTGATCGATTCATTCTATCCAACAAAAAAAAATGATCGATTCATAGAACAATGTGGTATATATATTTTTACTTTATTTTAGTATAAAAGTCATATGATGTAATCAATTTATGTGTTATAATTTGTAAAATGGTATTGTTTTTATTTTACATTTTTCTTCTACAAGCCATGCTAAAAATAATGACATCTGAAAATGAGTTCTTTTACAATACTAAGAACTAACACATAATAAAAAATATCGACTAACAATAATGCAGTATCTACTTATATTGTAAAATACAGATTACATGTACCAAACTACAAAATAATTTTCACATTTCTTATTTGAAAAAGTTGCCATCCCACGTAAGATTGAGAAAAAAAGTTGAACAAAGACTAAATGGCATTGTAATATTGTTTTGCTAGAAATCAGCGGAATCCTCGCAAAGAAAGCAGGATGATTTATGGACGTTCCTTTTCTTTATGTATTTGTATAAGTAGGTAATGAATAAAGTGCCAAATCTAGACTGCCCCACGGCTCCCCCACCATACCAAAAGCCGGAAATGAGGAATTAGAGGAGATTTTTAATACCTTGCTCTCTATTCCTGGGGACCCAACTCCTTTTCGGCTCAAGAGCTAGTATATAAAGAGCTTCACCCTACTCACGGGTTCTTCAACCTTACTCCTCTATCTATACTACTTTTGTCTATTCATATTTATAACTGTACTATATTTATATCATGAAGTAGGTAGGCATTCATTATCTCATTTGTACAAGTATAATGATAAGGGCAACTATGTTCGTGCAAATTGAGGCCTCTTTCAATCTTTATATGGAACACTAGGGGATATAGGACATTGGTTGGTACTCTGTTTAATGAATTAGCATGGATCTCTCACATTATAAGTGGGATTTGATGTATCTGCATATAAGTAAATACACCCACGTGATTAACAATGTACAATGTTCATGCCACACAGATGCAATTCATGCCTACATGTAAACATTTTGTGTCAACATAGAAGCAGTTTATAGCCAACACAAAAACGGTAATGCCAACACAAAAATAGTTCATGCCAACCAGAACAGTTCATGCCAACATATAAGCAGTTCATGCCAATACATAAATAGTTCATGCCAACACAACAATAGTTGTGGTAGCACCACTAAGGTTCGATGGTTGTTCAAATGGGTTTTATAAAAACTCAATCAAAACTGAAAATAAATTGTAAGCATTGTAGATCTTGAAGAAACAAGTAGATTGACACCTCACTTGGCCTTGGGGTGACTGAATTTTGACCAAAATTGGTCCATTTTGTCGGAAAGTGTTGAAAATATTGATATATCGTTTTCCTTCTATACTAATAGTTTCAGGTTGTGATCTTAATATCAAAAGAAAATAGAGATCAATACGAGTTTAACCCAACTGTCCTCGCATCAACTGGACTCTGAATGAAAGAGTTATCATTAAAATAATTTTATGGAAGTTTTTAGAGCAAACTGAAGGAGGAAGAGGAGGGTGCACGTGAAAAAAAAGAAGAAGATGTGCCAGTGTAATTGTGTCACATGTCTTTTTGTCCTTATAAGAGAACATCTGAATTTCATGTCTTATGATAAAAAAAAAGTAGTTATTCTATGAATTATAAGATCGTTAATCTTTAATTGTAGTGTCGATTACATCTCAATGAAAGTATGCATGAGTTTCTTGAAAAATATAGATAGTAAATAAGATAGAAGATTCTATTTTTGTTTTTGCATGCAGAAATGATTGATTGATTTTCCTTATGTATTAAGTTTGTAATTTGCTCATATTTGTTTGCGATAGTTTTTTGTTCGTTCCCCAAAAAGGCTGGTATGTTCTACTTTCCTAATTTTGTCATAAATTATAACAGTTTGAGGTAAGTTCTTTTTTTTGGTTTTCACTTATTTCTCTAAATGATGACCGATCTCGCATTTTGTCGTATTATCTATTATATTGTAGCTTAATCATGCCCGACTAAAGTTATGCCGTGTACTTTTGCTCGTTAACAATAATGGCTGTCTGCCTATCTATTTGTCCATGTGTGTCCCCATTCAACACTCTTCACAACATTAGCGAATTGATATTAACACCAGGTGATATATTGTGTCAAATTCATTCAACCTACGTAGCTAGTAATAGGGGTGTAAATCGGCTCGGCTCACACAAAATTTTTGAAGCTCAAGCTCGGCTCAAACTGGCATAAACTTCATGAATGAAAGCTCAAGCTCGGCTCAATAAAAAATTGCGAGCTCGATCTTAGCTCGGCTCGGCTCGTTTACAATGCGAGCTCAAACGAGCCGGGCTTTTGATCGAGCCCTCGGCTCGGCTCGTTGGGCTCATTTGTAAAAACAGTATTTAAAATAAAAAATTTGCAATTGAAAATAAGTACAAATTACAACGAAAATTAAACATCACTATAACAAATCTTATGAACATTTGCAACCTCTTTAGTTTGAGCCTCTCTTCAAATAATTAATTCATATCAAACTAAGTAAAAAAAATTATATAATCATTATAATTTAACTTTTTTAAAAAAAGAATGAGCAAGTAAAAAAGAATGAACTAGTCTACCTGCAGGAAGTTCCATCACGAAATGGACCAGATGATGATGACTTTGTCCTTTCTTTACTTGTCAACAATTTGTTTGTGCCTCTTTGTTGTTTTCAATTCAAAGTGCGTTGGTTATGTATAGAAGATAACTAGGGTTAAGTTTTGCAAGTTGTTTAATGGGCTGGACTATTATTTTAATTTAATAATTATAATATTGAAAGATTAATCTAGTTACTACTAAGTAATAATATTAATTTATATATATTAAATTACGAGCCGAGCCGAGCTTTAATGAGCGAGCCGAACGAGCCGAGCTTGAGCCGGCTCATATATATACGAGCTTCTCATGAGCTTTATGAGCCGAGCATGCAAAAGCTCAAGCTTGGCTCACTTTTTCAATGAGCCTAAAAATAAGCTCAAGCTCAGCTCATTTCTATAATGAGCGAGCTTGAACGAACCGAAAACGAGCCGAGCCCGAGCCGAGCTCGAGCAGCTCGAGCCAATTTACAGCCCTAGCTAGTAATAGGTAGACTCACATAGCTAATGTGAAAGATTGGTTCAACAGTTGGATCCTAATGAAGTGGGATCTACTAATCAAGGGAAGGAGAGCTTGAGGGCATGTTTACTTCACCGGAATCGGAATGGAGGAATCGGAATGGAATGAAACGATTCCCATTCCGGTGTTTACTTACACAAGGAATGGAAATTGTTGTGGGTCCCACAAAAAAAAACCATTCTCATTCCCAACCTTTGGCCAAATTTGAAACCGGAGGGGGGAGATGGTATTGGAATTGAGGGAATGGGAATGGATTCCCTTTGTCCAAATTACCCCCAAAACTACCAACAATAACAACCCTTCTTTCTTCCATGGCCGTCACCCAATCAACCTCCATCCCCAAAATCATCTATAACAACACCCACAGTCATCAATATCAATTCGTTGATTCCTAAAAACAATCCAAATCCAATTCATTCCAATTCCCCAACACAATCCAAATCCAATTGAACAGAGATCTAAGTATAAATTGAATATTTAGATTAAATAAAACCTTGAAATCGTTGGTTGATGGCATAGGCGGAATCGTTGATGTCGTTGCTGCGATTTCAAGGTTTGATTCGGTGAAAAAAGAAGGTTGGGGGTTTTGATCTCAACTTTGGGCAGTGGGATTTTGGTGTCGATGTAAGAGGAGGAAGAGAAGGAAGGCTAAGACAAATGGAGTGGTGCAGGGGAATTGCAAGTACAAACAAGAACACCACACGTTGGAGTTCTTAAAAAAAAAAATTCACAGAAGGCTTGTTTATGAAATAACCAAAAAACCACTTTATAAATTTTCCGGGGCATTTCATAGATTTGCCGGGGCACTTTATAAATTTGCCGGGGCACTTTATTCCGGGGCACTTCATAAATTTTGCAAAGTAAATTGTAATGAGTTTTTTGGGTATTATTATTTAAAAACATGATTAAATGGTAATAATTTCTAGTTAAAAATAATAATGTAGAACAAATCTTAATAGTGTTTTATTATATATCAAAATTGAATTTATCTTAATAATATTTCATCTTTACAAAAGTGTATTTTAGTAATCAAATTAAACTAATTCTGATTTCGGAGAATGATTTCGGACAGTTAGTAAACGCTGGAATGGAATGACTAATTCCTATTCCGACCCATTCCGATTCCGAGTTAGTAAACGTGCCCTGAGTGTACCAAAAGATAAGGCATACAAAATGGGCTAAGACCTATTCTGATCGAAAAGGAATTTGGTCTGCCCCAAGTAGGGTTTAAAGAGGAAGAGGAGGCTGAATTCGAGCAAAACTTCTATGGATACTTTGTATTGCTACATCATTATCTTAGACCGATGTATTAATTTATTAGGGGTATTAGCCAATTTGCCCCCTCAACTTGTGCCCTAGTTTTGATTTGCCCCCTTAACTTGTACTTTGGAAAATTAACCCCCTTAACTTGCATTTTTTGCCAATTTCCCCCCTTGCAATCAAAATTAACATACTCTCATCCAATTTTCCGTTAAATACACTCATGTGACTCGCACGTGAAGAGCTTTTTTCGTCATTTACCATCATCGAGACATTTATGTGCTATCGATTGGGTTGAAGTTCGTTGACAACATTGATGGCGTTGCCGGTCTTAAGAAGATGATGATGAAGAAGAAGAGTAAAAAACACGACAAGATGCCCATCATGTATAGGTTTTGTAACTCAATTTGATGGAATTAGGTTAATTTTGGACGGAAAGGGGGGAAATTAGCCAAAAATACAAGTTAAGGGGGTTAATTTTCCAAAGTGCAAGTTGAGGGGGCAAATCAAAAGTAAGGTACAAGTTAAGGGGGCAAATTGGCAAATACCCCTAGTTATTAAGATAAACAAATTTAATGTATGTAAGTCTTTGTAATTGAATCTTTCCAAAGATTTGGCCTTTTTAGTAGATATGGTATATTGCGTTTTTTAAGGGATATTGTTGATTTTGAATTCTAAATTCTAAATTGTAAAACGTCTTTGAAAATCCTTGTGGAAATTTGGTTGGCTTGTAAATAGACGTCTATAGTTGCTTCTTTAATACGAGCACGGCAGTGTGGACATTCAGGTTTATGACAACTGGACAATGCGATCTTAATTCAAACGAAATGACAACGATCTTGCTTACAAGTTAGTTCTTAGATTATCCAGATTTTAATTCAAATGTTAGTATTATAATAACTCTGACTTACTTTACTCTACATTATTCTTTAATTAAATTTTGTTAGAAATTAATAGAGGAGAAAAAGTTTGATAATGTTAACAAAAGTCGTTTTTGAAATACACCTTCGATCTTAACACCAATCATTACCTGGTGATAATGTTTCACAATAAGGGAAAAAGTTGATGGCCCAAATTGATTTTTTGCCTTTTTTTCAAAGGATTAAGAAAGATGTTGATGGATATAGTGGTGAGATTTCTGTCTCTAATACTAAGAAAAGCAAGCTTTGCTATCACAGGTACTTTTTCTTTAGGACTTCGTGGATTGAATCAAGTGAGCAAATGACAATATACCTTCGAGTCCACATGAACTATTGAGGTATGTAAGAAGATTCTCTATTCTAAAAGGGTTGTTCCATTCATGTTACATAGTTGTTTTTAATATTATTGATTTTGTTTCATTTTAATTTTTATGTTGGTATATTTTAAATTTATTTAATATAATGAGATTCTTTTGTAGTAAAAGTGGAACACCTTAAAATTTTCTTCCCTCATTTTCTTAGATCAAATAGTTTGATCATATCTAGCAGATGACTTTTGACTGATTGTATCAAATCAAAGGTTTCATATTTTCTTACCTATAATCATGACATACAATTATGGATTAGGAAGGTTAATTTCCTCAAAAGTTGTAAGTCATGCGTGCCACGTTTCTATATTCCAGCAGGCTTCCGCCTTAAACCTTATGTGAGGTTGAAATTTTCTTTTCTTCCCAAATGACCTTTTGGCTTTTGACATTTTGAGCCGACCGTATTATAAGTGAAAGCAATGGATATCAACGTTAAATATCCTTGCAATGATTTAAATCCATTATCTCATAAATAACAAGTAATTATAATATAAAGTGGTACTACGATCACATGATACTATATGTTAAAAGTGAGAAATATCCATCATATCATTCACCCGTTATATAACACATAACTAATTATATTTCAGGAGTATCTAACGTCGTACATCTCCATAATATTTGAACATAACGCAAGCTCACATAACTTAACTGTACTCGGTCTTGAGATAATGGTCATTGCTGCATTATTGTAAGCTGCAGCAGGTGCCCCTCTGCCTGCAATTAATTATGACTAACCAAGTTGGGAACTTGGGAGGGTGCTGCGTGAATGTTTCAAATGTCAGCAGCTAAAACCAGTACCAACGCACAGGTGGTTTTTCTGCACTGTAATTAAGGACACAAGTTCATTTCGTTCATCAATTTTACATGTTTGCATCTTGGGCCTGGTTTCACCCTCTCATCGAGACGTTTAAACGGATGGGCGAGGATACGTATCTTACATGTACGGCTTGTGCCACGGTTTCATCCGGAATGGGCTACATCCCATGAGAGACGCGTGCCGTGAGACCGGTCCGCCGTGAGAGGCAACTCGTTCGTGAGACAAAACTCAGCCAGCCCAACCCAGAATTAAGCTCAAGCTAGGCCCAAAAATCAGGCCTTGCTCAAGCAGTCAAAAGGACAGCAGTCAAAAAGACACAACCAAACAAAATCTTTGGCGCCTACTACGGTTTTACTGAGGGCGTCAGGGCACAAACTTTAATAACATAATCTGCTGCCAAAATGGTAACCACTACTGGAGGCTGATATCAGCTTATGGCACTTTTTGTATTAAATATAAAGACGGAAGACTTGACTGAGCAAAAGGATAGAAGAAGAGTAAACACAACCACCATCACAATTCAAACAATTCACTTTCCTTTTGCAGAGTTGGTGGCTCTCCACTCAATTTACTGGGTTAGTTTCAGTTTCTTGTTTTGAGCTTTGTTTGTGCAGTTTTGTTTCTTGGTCAACAATACCTTCTGTTCTGTGTTTTCTTTTATTTCATTTTCATTTTCAATGTTAATTGAAACATGCTTAATATGAAATTGAGGGTTTTCCCGAAGTTAGCATCTTGTCAGATGGTACTGATTAATTTATTTATAAATGGAGCTGCAGTAATGGAATAGAGATGTTTTATTTTAGTTGATGTCTCTGTTGTATGATAAACCATTGGTAAACTAAGATGGTATTTTATTATAATTTTTACATAGAAATAGAATCCAGCTACAGATAGAGCTTTCATTTCTGTTAGCTTAAATTCATGCTGCTGTTCTTGAATGCATGCTCTTAGAAAAGAACACAAGTTGAATCTAGGGGTGTTTCAAACACCGTGTTTGTGATTGTCTTTCTGTCTCTCTTAAATCCCATTGCAACCAAAATCCAAGTTTGCATGTATGGATTGAGAATAGCTGGTTGTACTGAAGCTGCTGATGGTGGGTGTGGTATAGTGATGCCAATCTGACAGTTGCAAAATGTATGTTCTCTGCATATGCGAGTTGGTCCTTTGTTTCTTTTCACGTCAACAAACG
The DNA here is from genome assembly GCA_033992175.1 of Spiraea crenata. NCBI lineage: Eukaryota > Viridiplantae > Streptophyta > Magnoliopsida > Rosales > Rosaceae > Spiraea > Spiraea crenata. Next base: position 2,569,167 of record JAVBHV010000022.1, read on the forward strand.
AAAAGTTCATATGTATAGGAAATTCATGTGAAATTTCGATGTGTTTTTGGTTGGTGTTCATCCCACATAATCTCTGATAGCCGGAAAACATAAGCTCTGAGAGCTCAAAGGTAGATGTGATCTGAAACAGAGGGATGCACGCACTCGCATATGCCCAAACATTCATATTCCATACACGTTGAAGACCACTCTGCGTCAGCTAAGACGTAGGGTACATGCAGTAATTTGACCTCCATAGTCTTACAGTGTGTAGAGTCGAAGTGAAAATTATAATGAAGAATGGAAGGAGGGGATATGAAAAGTTCTGAAAGCTTTGTTCCTTCCCTTGTTTGGTTATGTGGATTCAACCATGGTCAATTATTTGATTATGCCTTGTTTGGTTATATGGATGGAATCAACTGTGGTCAATCATATGATTATGCTGAGAAACGCTTGTAACAGTTCTATGAATAATGTTGCTGGTGCTATGTTGTATGCAAAGTTTGTTTTCTGCTTTCCTACAAGGAGACAGAAATCTTGAAAGTATCACATTTCATAAGTAGACTTTGTGTCTGCAGGGGAAATATGGCTGCCTTAGCAACTGCCGAGGCATGTGATACAAATACAACCCTTTTAGGAAGTGGAGAGTTGCGTGTTCTGCCACCAATTTTCAAATCTTACGGACAATGCCGAGCATTCTCAGGCCCTATTGTCACGCTCAAGGTGTTCGAGGACAATGTTCTAGTTAGGCAGCTTCTCGAAACTAGAGGCGAGGGAAGTGTTCTAGTAATTGACGGTGGAGGAAGTTTGAGATGTGCTTTGGTTGGAGGGAACCTGGGGCAGTTGGCTCAGAACATGGGATGGGCTGGCATTGTAGTGAATGGATGCATCAGAGACGTAGATGAGATCAATGGCTGTGATATTGGGGTGAGAGCTTTGGCATCTCATCCGGTGAAATCAAACAAAAAAGGCGCGGGTGAAAAGCATGTCCCCATCAACATTGCCGGAACCTTTATTCGTGAAGGGGAATGGTTGTATGCAGATAGTGATGGCATCCTTATTTCAACATCTGAATTGTCTGTTTGAAATTTTGAATGAGTACTGTGGATTCTCAATTCAAACTGTTCGGCCAATAAGAGAAATCAGTCCTTAACTCAATTCTGCTTGGAGTTTGTTACTCCTGTTACCATCTGAAATATGTATTAGATTTTCTTTGATCAGCAATGGAATCTGTTCTGGTTCCTCACTTCCCTAGTTATCATATTCATCTGCTTCCAGTGCCAAGTATCTTCAAATAAAATGCAATCATAAAGACATATTTATCTAATGCCAAGGTTCGCAAACACATGAGAAGATTTCATCAAGATTTTATCACTTCTGTGTTTTTGTATAAAGGATTGTGGAAACCAAAAAGCCTGGCAAACTAGTGCTCTTTGCTCTTTTTTCTTTTTTCCTTTCTCTAGACTAGATGTCCAGTATTATAAATACCAACAGTTATGTCAATACGTTCATTTGATATCTTAGAGCATTTTCACCCTTTGCCCTAGGGCAAAGGGCAAGGCGCAAGAATATCCCAAAAGTTAAACTATTCACCATTGGCCCACCATAATAGTAATCGACTTTCGTTTTTGGTTCCACCCATAAAAGGCAAGAGCAAGAGCAAGTACTATTCATAAATTCATTTTTTAATTATTCAATATTGGACTCTATGCGAAGCACTCGACGATACGAGTGTGTCGGCGAAGACGGAATCGGTTTCGGAGTTGAATTCGACTAGTTATGTACGAAAATGGGTTGAGGGGTTAAGTAAATAATATAACAGTAAAAAATTCCGTCGGTAAACAGTAAAAAGCAACAGTAAAACAGTGAAAAGGCTACAGTAAAATAGTAAAAAGCGAACAACCCACACGCCCAGCCTCTGCGTGAGCTCCACGCGCCTGACAAAAAAAAAATAAACAATGGGTTAGTGCGCTGACGTCCTGCTGACGTCAGCTTACCCCGAGGCAAGTCAGGAGGCAGGTTTCTGCCCTTTCACTTGACCTTTGCCCCTCAGCCAGCTACAGTAATGTACAGTAAAAGGCCATTTGGGTGCGGTGGAAACTGGTTTTTTGACAAAGGTCAATTTTGTTCTTGCAAATTGCTCTTGCCCTTTGCCCTAGGGCAAAGGGTGGAAATGCTCTTATCGATATAGTTGACGACAATAGTGTCATAACACTATCGTTAGCTTATTGACAATGAGATCTCAATAAATATCATCGACGACAATCCGGTTCTTGTGCAATTTGGTATTTTATTGGGTTAGCTTAACCCACAAAAGGTAGACCCTTGTAAGCCCAACTGTGACACTTCGCCTCTCTTAAAAGTTATGAATATAATATTGAACAATTTTCTAACGAAGGAACAACTCTATTCTTTAACCAATCAAGTAGGGGTGGGTTTTTCATTCCGGTTTCCCGATCCCGAAAATCCCGTCCCGAAAGTTAGGGATCTGAATCGGGAAAATATTTGAAAAAAATCGGGATCCCGAATCCCAGTAGTATACCTGTTATTTGTCACATGTCAATACGTGATTGGCCAAAAAAATAAAAAAGAATATAACTCAAATCATGCAGTGGTGTCTCGCAGAGGATGTCCGGCAGTGCTTGAAGGTTCAGTTTTGGGAATACAATAGTAGGTGAATGTGCTTCTGATGATGGTTGGGTTTCTTCTACTCCAAAAAATTCAAGTCCAACTTGTTTCAGACTAGAAATATTCCCTATATTCAGTATCTCGAGGATGGAAATTTCCCAAGAGAAGGCAAAAGTTCACAATCTCTCCATCTGAAAATAACAAGGGTTCTCAAACTGTGTTAAGAGGTCCAATTTGTTGGAGGTATGGCACCAAGGTAACCACTGATATTTAAACATTGAAAATTTTGAGGTGTTAGTAAGACATTCAGAACTTCAACATCCTTTTTTCCATCTCTTCCCAGCTCCATTCCAAAAATCTAGCTCCAAGTGAAGGATATGTTGTTTATTCGACAATTGTGCTTTCGCAGCCTCGTTTGGTTCTTTCACGTTCCCCAATTCTTTGATAGTAAGTCTACCGTGCAGCTTGTCCAAGAATCTCAGATCACCTAAATTGAACATGTCATTTCCAGTAGCACCATACACTAAAGCCAACTAATACTTGCAGACCTATTAATTTTCCAATCCCTTTTGGCAAGTAGCTCAGCTCACCGCAGACCAAAAAATTCAATTAGACCTATTTCATTACTTTGGATAATTTTGATATTTGAATTGTGAATTTAATATGGATGTTTAAGTTTATATTTATGTTATAAATTTTAATAAAATAGGTCTAATTGATTTTTTTTGGGATAATTTTCGGGAAATAGGAATTCCCGATCTCGATCCCAACGAAGTTCGGGATCCCTAACTTTTGGGACCGAGATCGGGACCTAAACATACCAAAAGTTCGGGATCGGGACGGGATCCAGGATCCATTATTCGGGATCGGGGATGATTCTGAACCCACCCCTACAATCAAGGATGTCCCAGAAATGCGTGATGTCCATATCAATAAAAACAAACTTTTTTTGAGGTCCTCATGCCGAGTATGGCATCCATTGAACATTGCAACAAGCATTGATTAGGGCTCTCGTTGAGTATAGGCGGTAGTGCAGAACTATGGGCATGTTTACTTGATGGGAATGGGAATGAAGGAATGGGAATCATTTTCATTCAATTCCCATTTGAATCATTTTCATTCAATTCTCATTCCTTTGTTTACTTGCAATCCGGAATGAAAACGTCCATGGGCCCCACATCCAAAATTGATTCCGATTCCGGGTGTGGAGTGCATTTTGATTCCGGAGGGGGGAGGTGGGTTTGGGAAATAAGGAATGGGAATGGAATTTTCATACCCAAATTGCCCTCTTTCCTAAAATCACTTCTATGTTTAGGGATGGCAAAAATCTCCACGGGTATGGGTACCCGTGGGTATTCGCCCCTGATGAAGCGGGTATGGAGGAGCTAAATGGGTATGGAGGCGGGTATGGAGATTTTTAAAATCCCCATGACGGGTATGGGGCGGGTATGGTATTACTAGTCTCCAACCCGAACCCGACCCGATTATATATACACAACATATATATAATTAATTAATATGTATAATAATTATATAAACTTTTAGAAATCACCCCAACTTAAATGAAGCTATAATCCTAACAATTTATAAACAATTATTAATAGATTATGATTATTTATAGAACTTTATTATTAATATTGTCCTTATTTTTTTCTATACGAGGCGGGTATGGAGGTGGGTATGGAGATACTAATCTCCATGGAGGCGGGTATGGGGATACCCGATTAAAAATTAATGGGTATGGAGGCGGGTATGGAGATTAAAATCATAAATGGGTATGGGTACGGAGATAGTACTATCCTGACCCGACCCGACCCATTGCCATCCCTATCTATGTTTCTCATTCTTCTTTTACCCAAAAAACAACAAACAAAAATTTGTACATTGAAACAAAAATTTGGCATATCATTCATCAACCGGAAATTTACCAAAAAAAGAAAATTTGACATATCATTAATATAATTAATTTTCCATACATGATAATTTGGAGAATTTATTTATCTTATATAAGGGTAATTTGGTAATTAAATTATATTAATTTTGATTCCGAACAATGATTCCGAGAGTTAGTAAACACTGGAATGGAATACTTGATTCCGATTCCAGCTCATTTTGATTCATGTCCATTCGGATTTCTGCCCATTCCGATTTCGAGTTAGTAAACGTGCCCTCTAATACGTTTTTTCAAATTCCTACTTAACTAGAGTATAGATTTTGTGTGTTTTAAAATTGACGTATCCGTCCACACATATCAACCAATTGTTTCTATCGCAACATCGTGAAGATGTATATTTGTCTACAATCTGAAAGTATATAGCTATATATAGACATATTTTTTCTAAAACATTTGAAATAATAATGCATGGTTTAAGCCATATTAGCATTTTTGAAATTTGAAAAGGCGGCTGCTTAATATTATTGAAAACACTTTACAATTTCATTGGACCTATAATGATGTGTAATCATGGGTTAGGTATGTATAACGCCTCACCCTACAGACATCATCAAGTTCATTCATAGCAAAAAGGATCAAAGTTTCATTAGATGGCGAAAAAATATCTGTGTGCTTTAGGCTAACAGTACTGTGCATTGGCCCTCTTCTTCACATTCATCGACTAGGTGAATCGAAAGCATGGAAAGAATATGGTCTAATGCTATGGAAGTTTGACAATTAGCGTATCATTTAGCTGCATACTTCTTCAATGACAATGCGGCCTGGAATGAATTGTCTACCAAAATTATGGAGAATATTGAAGAACCACATATCTATTACTATGATCTAAGCTAAGTTTGCATGGCAGCCTTCTGTATCATCTTTATGCTGGATTGCCTAGAAGAATATGGTCTTCAGCAGAAAGGAGGCCAACGTTGTCCAAGAATTGTTGTTTCTCGAGAATCAATGCCAAATAAAGCCCTGATGCCTGCAACAAATTTGAGGAGTTGAAACACTCACATTATATTACTATGTTCATCGATTCAATTTGCAACAAAGATTGTGATTTTGGTGTATAGAGGATGCATCAAGGACGTAGCCATCCCATAGATATATTAATTTTTCTCTAAACCGGACATCCGCTATTATAATTACCAAAAATTTATGTCAATATGTTCATTTGATATATTATCGAAACTAGTGGCAAAAATGGAACCTTGATATCGAATCCCCCTAATGTCAATAACTTATCAACAATCTGGTACTTATCAAAACTTGGGGGTCTTGTGTATAGTGATGGGTTCCTGGGTAAACCCACACCTAAGCCCAACCATTGTAGCCCACCCTCCAATATGAACTTCTCCTCCTTCAAATTCATCAACACTAAGCAGAAGCAACCAAAGATTATTGAAGTTGGAGCAGAAGATGAAGAAGCAAAGAGAAGAAGAAATTAAGATGGGTTTGGAGCAACTACCCACCAGCTTACTGATAAACGAAGTTCTGCTCAAGTTGGAAGTTGAAGTTCTGTGCTCACTCGCCTGCGTCAACAAAGCCATGAACTTTTCTGTTTCCCAAACCCTTCCGTTACTCTCGTCTCTCAATCTCTCTGTAAAATCTCTTTTCCACCGAAATTCTACTTGGGTTTCTTTTTTCCCTGTGTTTTGTGAACTGAAATTCATTAAAAATTTGAACTTTGAAAATTTGAGATTATATAAATGTGCAGGCATTTTCTCCTGATGCCCAGATTTTGAATGGTGTTGTTGGTGGGTGCAGCGGCCTCCGGAGCCTCACCTTGAATTGCCTGCGGCTCGACGATTCGTCTATCGGAGTTTTTCTGAGCCGAAATCTCCAAGAACTGAACTTGTTGAGCTGCTCTGTGCTGTCTTATCAAGTCTTTGCTTCCATTGGGGAAGCCTGCCCCAATCTCAGGTGCTGCATTTTGATTTATGTTTAGTTTGGATCAACTGAAAGATTGCATCTTGGTCTTTTTAGTGATGGGGTGCTTTTTTGTTAGGGTGATTGTGCTGGAATTGGTAGACCAGAAATCAGCTGAGGCTTTGAAGAATAATATGGACCGAATGCTAAATGGATGCTTGTGCTTGGAGGTTGTGCTTTTTTCTTTTGAATGTTGCAAGTTTGATATATGTAAAACGTCGTATAAGAAAGCATGATGTATGATAGCTAAAGTTTGTTTCTTTTTGTAATCATGCAGTCTTTATCGCTTAAGATTCGAGGGAGAGAAGTAGGTGAAGATGCTTTTCAGTCCGTTGATTTCTTGCTGCCTAGTACTGTCAAAAGCATGAAATTGCAGTCAGTGATTGAGCAAGATGTGATTCGCCTTATAGATAAGATGCGAGTTGCTGCTGGTAAGAACTATGTGCAAAGAGATCAGTTTAGCGTTCCTGTCTCTCCGTTGTCATCTGGGGTTACATTGCAGCAGTTGTCACTCATCTTAGATGTTATGTCGGATGAGCTAATCATTGCCATTTCCAGCAGTCTTCCTCAGTTGGTAGAGCTAGATCTTGAAGACAGACCAATTAAGGAACCAGGGCCAAACCACGATCTAACCAACACGGGGATTCAATATTTGGCCTCTTGTCATAATTTGATGGGATTGTCGCTTATCCGAAATAGACAGAACCAGCAAGTCTCATTCAAGAGAGTAAATGACATGGGCATGTTTCTTCTTTCTGAGGGCTGCAAAGGTCTAGAGTCAGTGAGACTTTGTGGGTTCTCCAAAGTCAGTGATGCAGGATATGCTTCGATCTTACAATCATGTCTCAAGTTGAAGAAATTTGAAGCTCGCAATGCCTTCCGTTTGTCAGACTTGGCCTTTCTTGATGTTAATGAGTTTCCCTGTTCCCTTGTTGAGGCGAAATTGATGTCCTGCAGTCTTATAACTAGTGAAATCGTAAAGCAGTTGACCCGTTCTAGGGATCTGGAAGTTCTTGACCTGAGTGGCTGTAGGAGCATAGCAGATTCTTGCATGAGTTCCATTTCATCCCTTCATAGCTTAGCCATGCTTAATCTCTCAGCAGCTGATATTACGGATTATGGCTTATCGATTCTTGGCCAGGGGAATCCGCCCATCACACATTTGTCTCTCAGACACTGTAAGAGGGTGACTGATCAAGGCATTTCTCTTTTGTTCCATGGCGGAGGCACAATAGGCAAAACATTGTCAGCCCTGGATTTGGGACACATGCCTAGAATATCAGATAAAGCTGTTTTTACAATTGCAATGGCTGGTACCGAGATTTCTGAGTTGTCTCTTAGGTATTGTTTTTCTGTGACTGATTCTTCAGTAGAAGCTTTGGCTACAAGGAAAAGGTTTCGAGAGGAAAGTACACTACTACGGAAGCTTGACCTTTCAAATTGCACGGGCTTATCTCTTGATTCAATTAGGTTGCTGAAGAGGCCTTGCTTCCCTGGACTTCACTGGCTTGGTATCGGGAATACTCGTATGAGTGGCAAAGGATATCGAGCTCTTACTAAAATTCGTGAAGAACGTCCATGGCTGACAATGTGTTTTGATCTCTGTGAAATGGGATGTTATGATGGATGGCAATTCCATACATCTAGATACCATCCATGAAGGTCATCAGTTTGAGATTGGGGAGAGATCTTTGGCAAGTAGCCCAGTGAGAATAATCAAACATGCCAGTGACCAGATGGAGAGTGTTCTCGTGTAGATTGCAGGAATATTCATCATGGAGAACAGTTGTGTGCAGATGGTCGTGAGATCCTTGCCTTCATGTTAAATTGTCTATTAATAGTTTTGCAGACCTTCCTGTTGGAATATTGGTGAGAAGTAAATGTAATAGATTGAAATTTTGGATGTGGAGTGTTGTGATGCCACGACCTCTTGTCTGTTGGGGCTATTTTGCAGCCAAGGCATTTGAAGCTTCTTTGATGAAGATATATAAAAGCCTCAGGCATCAAGATCCGAGCCATGATCAGTGATCTGAATTTTCCTTTCCAATTTTTTTGCAGTAATTCAACTCTTTCTTGAGCTGTATTTTGACTAACTGGATTCGCTTCCTGCCGCGAGAGCTTTGGTTACTACGTTCGAAGAGATTTGGGGTTCCCGGCGTATCTTTAGAGTATGGAGAAACCAGGCTGCTGCTGCATTATCTACTTACAGTTGTGAAACACATTTGACTCTTTTGGCAAGTGGAGACTTGCTGCCGCCACTGTTCAATAGCATTGTTTAAAAAAGCGTTCTAAAAGAGCGCTATTAGTGCGCGTTTTAGCGTAAGGGTTCATAAATTTTACAAAGAGGTTACATAATATGGTATACAAAAAAGCGTACGTTTTTTTACGCGTTTTTCCATTTTCTACGCTATTCTCTATTAGGACGCTATGTTGATTTGATAATTTTTTATTTTTTTTTGGGTATAATTTTGAAACCAAACTTAAAACCTAATAACCTTTTCCACGAGTACCAACAACCGCACTTCTTCCCCATTTTTCACTCCATTATCGACTGCCCTTCTTGCCACCACCATCGATGTCGTCACCGCCCAAGCCGTGACCGCCCATGCCGTTGCTGCCCATGCAGTTGCGCCCACGCCGTCGCCGACTCACTGCCACTCAGCCACTGTGGGCTTGCTCTCCGCCTCTCACAAGAGGTTACAATTAATTTGTTGGTGTTGCATTTGATTCATTGTGAAAAGATTTTGGTTTTAATTGTTTCAGGTTACATACTAGGCAATAATTATGGGCAGAATTATGCATTGTGGTTTGTTCAATTACAATTACAATTATGCATTTTCGGGTTACTTACTAGGCAAATATTCATTTGATTTCGCGTTTCACTATGTAGTATCGTGGCTTCATTTGTTGTTTATGTGTTGTAAGTGAGTTCCAATATGGATTATTTGTTTCAATGAATCTTTGAATGTTCAATTGGAATTGAAATTGAATCTTATTTGTTTTGACTCTTTTGGTAAAGAATGTCAACAAGTGATAGTTAATCTTGTTGAACCATCTATCTTTGATGATTAAATATTGGTAATCTTATTGAACTATATTTGAATATTATTGATTTGTTGTTGAATGAGATTTGGAACTTTATGGATGACTATGTTATTGTCAAATAATGTGTATTTTCTTTTATACCAAAATAGCTTACGCATAATAGCTTACGATACGCGATAGCGAACTAAAACGCTGTGCTACGCGAGATCACGATTTCAAACATTGTTCAATAGGTATGAAATCACTTTGATTCTAGAGCTTCTCGAGACAAAAGTATTGTGCGCATAGTGTCTTGTCAATGCTCTGCTGAAGAGGAACATTTTAGCAATAAAAAAATAAAACGTTAACTTTTCCCCTTTTTTTTTTTTTTCCATTATATATTTTTTCTTCCAAAAAAAAAAAAAAACCCCCAAAAAAAAAAAAAAAAAAAAAAAAAAAAAAAAAAACACTACAAAAAATAGGGCATATAGTGGCAGTAAGATTGGCCTCTATTGAAGCTAATAGAGGCAGTTAAACAAGGAAATCCGCCCCTATTAACTTGAGCGGCGGAAAAGGCAAATGCCTCTAAAATGAGCGCAACTAATAGTATTTAGAGGCGGATTAAGCCAATTTCCGCCCCTATTGTTTTTGCTGACACGTTGGCAATCAAGGTTCCGCCCCTATTGTTTATGATGCCACGTTGGCAATAAAGGCATTAGTGGGGAAAGCTTCTGCCCCTATTGCTATTTACCATTTAAAAAATTATGAAAATTTCCAAATCAAACTCATTGCTTTAATTGTGCATTCATTCCTCTTTTAATTTAGATTAAATTCGGCCAAAATGTATTCATCTAAACTCAAAATAAAATTCAAAACTTTTATCTGCAGATTGATATATACAAATTCATAGAAGATGAATGATTCATATAAACTCATACTTATCTTATTCATATATGAAATTACACCGATACACCAAGAAGAAGAAAGGGTAGTACAATGGAATTACAAAACACTAAATCTAATCAAGACTTCATCCTCACTCCGAGCAAAGAAATGATGTAATCTGCTCCTCTATCATTCCTGTAAATAAACAAAAAAAAAAACATATTAGTTTCATTTTAAAGAGGGAAGAATTTTTTTTTTTTATTATTTTGACTTCATATTGTTCATAGACCTGGGGAAACATATGCTTTGATTCAAAGGGAAGAAGAAGAATGCAACAAGATTTCTAAACAAAAACAAACTCCATATCCAAATCCAAATCCAACCAAACTAATTAGTCGATAAAGATAAAATGGTAAAGAAAAGCACCTTTAACTTTGAAGATCTGAGATTTCGAAACTTTAATTTCAAGAACACACCTGCACCATCAAAGCACAAAAACTCAAATATATTGATCAACCAACCATATAATAGATCAAATAATAAAGATCTATGTAAACCAAATGGCTTAATCCGTAGGAGATGGAACAGAGAATAACTACAAAGAATAGAAAGAAATGAATGTGGGAACCGTTGTGTGGGGAGGAACTGAGGCGTGGGTGTAGATTTGAACTGTTTTTGGAGAGATGAGGAATGAAATGCGGCTGGTGGTGAGGAGATGATGGAAATTTAATAAAAGAAGAAGAGAAAGGACGCAGCTAGGGTTTCAGTATTAGGGGTGGCTATTAAAAAAAATAAAAAATGACTCAATAGAGGCGTTTATTTTCACCCCTAATGAATTCAACTTTTTAGGGGCGTTTATATCTGCCTCAAAAATTATTTATAGAGGCCAAAACATTTCCGCCCCTAATTGATAAGTAATAGAGGCGAATACCATTTTCCGCCCCTAATTAAACGCCCCTAAATGTCCCATTTTTTGTAGTGGAAGCAAAGACAATGTTGGGTATGTCTTCTTACAAATGTATAAAATTCTTTACCTTTTACGTAAAGATTTGTTAACAAACAAAACTTTATTTAACCCACCATTTTTCCCCCCCCACCCCCCCCCTTTTCCACAAATTTATAAAAAAAAAAAAAAAAAAAAAAAAAAAACCCCCACCCCAAAAAAAAAAAAAAAAAAAAAGAACTCTTTTTTTTTTAAAAAAAAAAAAAACACCCACAAAAAAAAAACCGGGAACGAGAAGGGGGGGGAATTTTTTTCTTTTTTTTTTCTCTACCCAAAAAAAAAAAAAAAAAAAAAAAAAAAACCACCCCCTCCCCGGGGGGGGGGGGGGGGGGCCCCGCCCCCCCATCCCCACAGAAAAAAAAAAAAAAAATAAAACAATAAAAAGGGGGGGGGGGGAAATTACCTCTTCTGGAAGTTGCTGTTTGAGCAGATCTTTAGGCGGTACAAGCTCACTGGTATCGTTGATGGCAGTGAACCTTGCCCGCCTTCTTTTTTGACGAACAAGGAAGGAAAAACTCTCAGTCATCAAGTAAATCCAGCCTTTGATGCTTGGCATGAGAAGGATCAGAACATCGTAGCTTTGATGAAATCAACTTTCTCCGAAGATGTGCTGCAGTTGACCCTCGATTTCACATCGTCCCATGAGCTTTGGCTAAGCCTCGAAAAGAGATTCGGAGTCGCAGGTAAACCAGGCTAGCATGAGAAATACTTACATGTCTCGCTGTGCTTATTTCATTCCCCAAATGTTAAAATCACACGAGAAATTAATGAGATCGAAACAGTAAGAATATGACCCATGTGCCCCGATTTTCCCCTATGTGTCTCATGTCACATAGTTGTCATGTCATGTGTGATTTTAGTATATATCATGCCTATAGTGAAAGTTAACTTCTGGCTCTTTACTGTCTCTGCAGGTGTGTCTTCAGAGTACAGGAGAAATCTAGTTGCAGCTGCTTTAGCAACAACTGATATTTGTGATGCAAACGCTCCTCTTCTGGAAAGTGGAGACTTGCGTCTTGTGCCGCCAATATTCCAAAAATACGGGAAGTGCGAGGCGTTCTCAGGCCGCATTGTGACCGCGAAGGTGTTCGAGGACAACACCATGATCGTAGATCTTCTCGCGACGAAAGGCGAGGGAAGAGTACTAGTGGTTGACGGTGAAGGAAGCTTGCGACGTGCCGTTACCGGCGGGATGCTGGCAAAGTGTGCTGAGATTATGGGGTGGGCTGGTTTGGTGATCAATGGGTGCGTTAGAGATGTGCAAGAGATCAACGGGTGTGAGATTGGTGTTAGAGCTTTGGCAACTTGTCCAGTGAGGCCAATCAAAAATGGCAGTGGCCAAAAGCATGTTCCAATCTCAATTGGAGGAGTCTTGATTCAAGAAGGAGAATGGTTGTATGCAGATGCTGATGGGGTACTTGTCTCGAAGTCTGAATTGTTTATTTGATTCGACATTCCAGAATATTAATGTTGCTTCAAAGTACTATGCACTTTAAGTTTATGTTAACATTCAGTGCCGTGGCTGAGAATTTGGTGGCCTGGTTCAAAAAATTTACCGGGGCCTTTCAAGCCATCTTCAAACATACCATAATACCTATTTTATTTTCACAATATGCTAATAAAAAAGATAAATTCGAAACTAAAATTGTAACAAACTTGAGAAAAAATTATAACAATCAATCCAGAAAATTCAATCAAAATTTTTTCGAGAAACCCTAATCTAACTCTTATAAATTCAATCAATACTAGTTTTGCATATGTATGAAGATTTCATTATTCAATTATAACATTTACTTAAGTTAAAAAACTAACCTTAAAAGGTAAATGGATATAAAAAGAAAAAAACTAATATTAAAAGTTGAATGGATACCAACTACTTGGTGAGGCAAAAGAGGAAGCAACAAAGAAGAAACGGCAAAGAAGAAATGAAAAGCGTATAAATAGGATTAAGGGTTTGAATACGATCAAGAGTTTAAATAGAATTAAAATAATTAATATTAATTATATAAAAAATTTAAACATTTTGGTGGGCCCCATTTGAAGTGGGGACCTGGTTCAAGTGAACCTACTGCACCGCACCAGCGGCGGGCCTGTTAACATTCAAGAAATAAATTTCCACACGGTACGGAATTTTGGTGGAATTTTATAAGTCGTGTTAATGTTAGTACGGAAAAGTTGCCACTAAAAAGAGACTGAAATCAGCCAACCCAAGAGACTGAAATCAGCCAACCCAACTATTAAACAATATGCAATGCATCAGACAAGTAAGTCATCGGTTTCAATCCGAAATCCTGATCGTTGGACGTCAAGAAGTACATGTCTTTGTACTTGGAAATGTGACCAGGTGTCACGAATAGTTGGCTATTATTGCACATGATAGGTGTTTCGATGTTGTCGTAAGAGCAAGTCCACCCGTAATGTACCAATTGCCCTTGCCTTAAGAGCAAAGGCATCCCTAAGGGCAAGAGCAAGGGCAATCAAGGAACAAAATTTCCATCGAAACATCGAAATTTCCATCGAAATTTCCATAATTTTGGAGGTCCGAAACTATCGAAATATACCGAAATTTACCGAAATATATCGAAATATACCGAAATTTCCATAATTTTGGCTATCGAAATTTCCATCGAAACCGAAATTTTAATCCTTGAGGGCAATAAGGGGTGTTTATGCCATCGGGCGATGAATAGTATATCACCCTCGCCCTCCGTTGATTTCGCAGCTGGCACCCACGGAAGGCGAGGGCGAGGGCAAAACACTATTCATGTATTTTTTTAATATTATTTTTTATAAAAAAATATGCACAATAATTATAAGTCATATTCAAGTACTCTGATTGTGCTACGTGTCCATATTCATCAGATTTATCACAGTGAAATTTCAGATTTTTTCGGTCCAATCATGTAGTGACACGTGTCCATATCTATACGGAAATCTGAGTGAAATTTCGGATTGGATTTTCATCTACTCATGTGATGACATGTGTCTGATCTTATCAAATGATTCAGAGCAAAATTCTCCATATATATAGCCTCAGTCTGCATCCTCTTCTCACAAATCACTTATTTCTCATCTGCCTCAATCTCATATTTCTCATCTTTCCTTGAAATTTCATATTTTCCAATGTCGTTGGTTAGAAGGTTGCTGGCCAAAAGGGCAAAGGATGCTGAAGAGCATCGAAGAAATGATGCCATAGAAGATGAGGAAATGGAAGAAGAAGAAATGGAGCTTGTTGCAGCAATTTCGGCCATGGAGCAAGAAGGCCAATCAAGTGGGGGATCAAGACGAGGGCGTGCTCCGAATATCGACAGAAGAAGGCATTCTCGAGGTGCAAATCTCCAAGAGGATTACTTTATCCCAACTCCACTTTACCCAGATCATGCTTTCAGAGCACGGTATAGAATGCATCGTCCTCTCTTCATCCGCATTATGACGGATTTGTGCAACCACAACAGCTAATTCATACAAAAACCAGATGCCCTTGGTGTGATAGGTCTACTGCCTGAACAAAAGTTAACAGCTGCCCTCCGGATGCTTGCATATGGAGCAGTTGCCGATCAAGTTGATGAGATAACCAGATTAGGAAAGTCTACTGCTCTTGATGCCTTACGTCAATTTTGTGATGGAATATATAAAGTTTACCACAATTAGTACTTACGCCACCCAATAAGGGCTGACTTGCATAAACTTCTCAAAAGAGGTGAGCGAAAAGGGGATTTCCAGGAATGATTGGGAGCATTGACTGTATACATTGGGAGTGGAAGAATTGCCCAATTGCCTGGGCCGGCGTGTACCAAAATCGGAAGGGGAAAAAGACTATCATTCTCGAGGCTGTGGCATCCTTCGATACTTGGATCTGGATCTTTGGATGCCCAGGTGCCCAAAATGATATCAATGTTCTCCATCAATCTGACGTGTTTGACCCCGTGGTGAGTGGAACTGCTCCTCAGGTTAAATATAATGTGAATGGGCAAACTTTTTCATGTGCTTATTTTTTAGTTGATGGGATTTCCCGCAATGGGCCACACTTGTTAAATCAATACTTCAGACAAAAAGAGTGTATGAAGCTCCTAATGTGAAAGGACAACCTCTTGTGTACCCCCCTCCAGATCGGGATGAACATTATCTGCGATTATGCATCAACAGGTATATTGGTCTTCAAGACCCTTTTATTCACAGGTCACAACAAGAGGATTTGGTGGAGCACATTTGGAAGTTTGAGAATAATGAGTGAGGAAGATGAAGAATGAAGAGTGAGGAAGATGAAGAATGATGTATTGTTTCACTGTTTTAAATACAAAGTCTAATTATGTATGTGTGTTTATTTCGTGTTAATCCATGTCTTGCGTGGATACTAATAAAAAATATGTGTGTTTATTTCGTTTTAAATACAAAAGTACCTTCATTTGTCAAATAAATTTTATTTGAATTTAAAATTGAACATTACATACTAATAAAGCGTTCAAATAAAATAAAAAATATTACAAATTAATCAATGTTGATTATACCATTCGTTAAATTGGGCAGCGGCGCTAGATTAACCCTCCCTAAAAAGCCTCCTTCTATTAGTAATTCCTTGTCTCTCCTCCGCCCAAAAGGCCTTTGCATTCGGAGTCATCTCACTTGTATCCATAGCCATAACAGCGCGGTCTTCCTTTTGTTGCCTTCGAGCTGCCTTTTCCTCTTCCTTTTGTTGCCTTCGAGCTACCTTTTCTGCCTCCGCTATCCGAAGCATTTCTTCATCTCTCACGCGTTCTTCAAGTCTGACCTCTTCCCTTTTCCTTGCGTCTTCAATACGCAATGCAGAATTCTTCGTAAATTCACTCAACACTTCTATAGAGAGATTGGGGGACTGTTTCCTTGCAGCTTTCGCTGCCTTTCTTCCTTGAGGTCGAGGCGCTGGAGTAGGAGTATGATATGCGTCACTATCATCGGCTAAAATCACTTCACCAGGGGTTACTCCCGGTGACTCTTGCATCGGTTCACCCTCACCCATGAAATCATCTCCGAAATCATTTTCAGTAGAGGTTGAATCCTTGTTTACGACTATCTGGTACCTCGGGCAATCCTTGATAATCTCCCAGCCAGTATGATATGTGAAAGTCTTGCCTTTATCACCGCCAAACCACAATTGCGCATGCCTTATCTATTCAAATTAAATTCAAATTATCAACATCTATAAAAATTATAATACTAAAAAAAATGACAAAATATGTACCTCGTCGTCCAAAGCATAGCCACTCCCTGTATTGTCCCTCGCTTTGCCCAATGCCACCTTCCATTTTGTGAAATCCTTGTTCAAACGCTTTGCCCAATGACTCATTAAAGCTCCTTTATTTAGAACTGTGCCGGGAATATGAGCAGCAAAGTGTTGGGTAATTCTTTGCCACATTTGTGGAGATTGCATTTCGGAACCGGTGACCGAGTCATAGCATATAAATTTCCATGATTGCACAACTGGACATTTTGTTCATTGGTCCATGAAGAGCCCGCGGCTTGTGTGGAAGTTTCGGTGCGGCGAGACATTTTGCTTGAATGAAGATGAACGAAGAGTGATGAAGTTTTATGTGGAAATGAGCAAAATATAGCAAAAATAGATGAATGATGGAGTCGGAAATGATTTTGGCGTATAAGAAAATATAGGATGTGTAGTATTTATAGGAAAAAAATTTGGATTTTTTTCGAATTTAAAAAAATAAAATAAAAAATTTTGAACTGCACTACCACGTGGCAGCTTCTGGGCCGTCGGATTGCCAACGGCTACTTTGATCCGGCGGTTTCAGAGGCTGCAGCGTGGCAACTCAATAACGTTCAAAAAAAGGAGCCGTTGGAGGGCGTGACGTCAGCAGCATTACACGCGCCGAAATTTAAAAAAAAAACCGAGTGCGCTTTGACGTCATCCGTGTCGTCAGATCACCATCGTCGCTCGCAGGCGCAGGCGCAGGCTCAGCTCAGGCAATCCCCGCCTCTGCCTTCGCCCACCGAAGGATCGCCGCTCGATTGCCTCTCGTTTTTCCTCCCGCTGCCGCGCCCAACAGTCGTCCGAAGGGCAATCCCGCTGGATCGCCCTCCCTTTTGCCCTCGCGGTGTCTTTGCTCTACGGCAATCGGTAAGACAATTTGGAGGGCAATCTAATTGCCTTAGAGGCCTCCACCCCCACAAAGTCAATTTGGAGGGCAAGGAATTACATTTCTCATTGTGTGTTTAATTTTTTCTTGTAATGTTTATTTTTTTATCGTAATATATTAGAAATATTGTGGTATTTATAGGAAAAAATAAATTAGGCTACTTTTCTGAAATTTTTTTTAAAAAAAATAATTACAAAGAAACCCCAAAAAATAATTACAAAAACAGCCCCAAAATTATAAAATAACCCCCAAATCAGAATTACAAAACAAACCCAAAAAAGAAAATAATTACAAAATGACCCCCAAATCAACGGTCCAGATCTGCTCGGCAGATCAATCCAACAGCCCAGATCAAACGGAGTTTGAGTGCGCTGATGTCAGCAGCGCACTCATAATTAAAAAAAAAAAAAGCAAAAATGATAGTGCGCTGACGTCGTCAGCTCGGTCGATTTCTCTACCGAAGGCAAAGGCGATTTCCGCCTTCGCCCTTGCCCGACCGACCAATTGACCCAGCCGATTTGGCTACGCTGAAGGCCGCGCAACTCCGCCCGAGGTCGAAAACCCCGATCGAGCTTGCAGTGGATTTGCTTTAATAGCGGAGCCAGACATTTATGAAGGGGTGGGATAGATTTCAATTTTTTGGGTAATATTATATTAATTATTAACTTGTTAATTTTTTTTTAGGTCAATTAATATTAATAATCCTATTAGTACTCTCTAATATTGGAGTGTGCTTGAGCACACTAGAGCCGCCCCTTCGCTGCGCCATTATGTAGCCTCTCTTTCGGTATTCTTTTATGAGAAAGTTGACTAGTTTGTCGTAAACTTTACTTCCCAAGAGGCGTCAAGAAGAAACTTCCGGGTGTGACATGCGTGGATCGTTCCAAAAGAGCCCTTGCTTGGTGGCGCCCAACACGCGGTGGTCAAATTCTTCGAATTTGGTTTTGGGCACCATTTCGCGGTCAAATTCTTCTGTTTAGAGATTAATTGCTGAGGAAGAAGAATGCACTAGGCGCGAGCAAAAGCCGAAACTATATAGAAATATTTTGATTTCCATTCATAGGTTGACCCTTTTTACATGGATGCTTCACAAGCACTTGGCGTACAAGTAGCAGGAATCCTTGGAGACAAGGACGGAGAGCTACACTTGACTAGAGTGTGCTCTAAGCGTAGCTCCAGCCCAGCGCATTGGTGCAAAACTCCTAAAATTTTAAGTAAATTTTTTTTAGCCCATCTTACACTTTTAGGAAAATATCAATATGTCTAATCTAACCCAGGCCACCAAAATATCCTGGCTATGCCCTTGCTTGGAGACCAAGGAAACCTTGAGACTTGTATTCGTCCAAATAAAAAAAAAAATAGGAACGTTTGTACCAGCTTCTGTCTTTCTTTTCTTGGGTCGCAAGTCTCTATAACACATTGGTTTAGGAGGCTTCCTAAACCATGGTGGAATATTATCCATCGAGAAAAAAGTACACTTTTTTTGTCCACACCTTTGCTTTGCACCATATCAAAGTTGTCTACTAGTTGATCCGAGCGTTGTTGTTACCTACCTTATATCCCGCAGATTTTAGTAAATGGCGCCGGTTCATTCAATTGAAGAATGTTCCAATTAAAGGTTTGATCAGGAATACCAGAACTATAATGACGAAATTAGTTCCATTCTACTTGTGCATTTCAAGCATGTTCCCATTTACATCCTGAGGAGTTTAGATTCGTGAATTGTGAAAGTAACCCCCATCTGGAGAAGACACACTTGGGTGTAGCTGAGGATGCAGGCAGAATATTAATAGAGGATATCGAGCATACTCATAACCAAAAGTACAATGACAGCACGTATTGCTGTAAAATGGAATGAAAAGCATGGCAACAGCCGCAAACAACCAGGAAACAACACAGATAGAAGCATTGAGATTTTGAAATTTTGGCAAAAAACTACAATATATATAAAGGACCTCACTCCTACATTTCCATGTTTAATGAGCTGACGATTCAGGGAATATATCAAATGACAATTTTCCCATGTTTAATGAGCTGACGATTCAGGGAATATATCAAATGACAATTTTCTTTCTTTCATTTCACGGAATTGTTGAGTTCTTAGTAATAATTCCTAAACCCTCTATGTGCTATGCAGTCTAAGCCAGAACCACAGGCACCCAAAAACAAGTTCTCAAATAAAGGAAACAGCAAGACTAGCAGAATGGGAAGCAGCTTCAGAAATAAGCAGTTCTTCCGCCTCTTCGACTGTGCCTGTCATATGCAGTGTTGAACTTGTCGACTAGCTCATTCATTGTACTGAGGAAAAGTGAGAGAACTTGTCAAAACATTGTAACAGGATTATGAAATGAACATAGATGTCACTTAGTCAACTATTGTGCTTTATAGTATCAATGAAAGGATAATACAACACCATATTTAACTACGCTAGTATTTGCCCAAACACATATGTAGGAGCACAAACTTGGTAAGCAATAATATCACTTGGAGGTTTGGACTGTGATTGTAGATGTGTACTTTATCGTTTGTTAAACTCTAAGATACACATCGAATATACACTTTTATTTCATGTGTAAGATAACATATTGTACATTACAAATAAAAGAATGTACATTACATCAATATGGTCTATAAAATAAAGTTTTGTTGGCAGTATAATGTTTTATCATTTCAGTTCATTAGACACACATGAAAGAGAAAACATAGTAGTGCAAGAAATGCCGCATATACATATTTCATACCTTGAGCAGTTGGTAAGCACAGCCAAATATGTAATCAACAATGTGTCATTGTATTCCTACAGGGAGAAAAAGGGGTCAGATAAAGATGTCAGCATCTTCAGCCACTATATTATGCAATCATACATTATTTGTAAACCTTGAAAATAGAAAAATGCCAGAGGAAGATGCACTACAGTCCCGGAACAGTCATAAGTTGGTGAATTGACAATTGAAACAGGTAACACTCACCGTCAAGAAATCATCCTGAAATTTCAACGATTCAATGGCAGGCAACCTTCGCAGAAGACTTGATACTTGTCTTAGCAGAGAATTTTCACAAGGTATATCACCTGTGTGCAAGGAAACAAGAGCAGTTATTTTTAAATGCACGACTCTTTTATCCATTCTTTTCAATGCAGTTGATTGCTTTGCTTTTTCTTCTTTCGGATAAAGAGAATTACAGTGCTCAAATACTGACATCGATATTCTAAAGTAAACATTTAGCTGTAATCATCTCTACACACCTTTCTGCATAGCAACAAGATAGTGATGAAGCACTCTCACTCTGCTATTTAGCATCTTGATGGCACTGTGAATTCCTGTAAGATGAGCAGCCACTGCACGAAGTCCAGGTTTTACTTGTTTGTATCACAAACAGACGAGAATGTTCACTTGAAAAGGGATGCGGGGAAGGGGGATCAACAGACACAGCCTCACAAATTGAAAGATATTAGGAAAAAAGGAGAGGGGGAACTCACATTGAGTTGCTGCTGAACCTCCATCAGATGGTTTAAGATGAGCAACATGATCAACTGAGATACGTTCAGCTTCTACCGTCTATGAAGCACACCAAATGATATCCAGAAATAGAAAAAATCTGAGTGATTCTTGTTGGGAATAGTTAATCACTAATAAAGGAGACAAAAATGAGTAAGACAAACCTCGATTGTGTAGCTTGAACTGACAAAGATTAGCTGTGGAATCCCATCAATGACATGCAGCTCTAGAGTTATCATGTTAACAACCACAAGACCAGAAAAAGTTAGGACAGTAAAAAGACAATGATTCTTATAAGAAACAAGCAATCTCTCAAAGCAAGCAAATTTTCATCAACAGTACATAAGATATATCTCTACAGTACGCTTGGGCTTGGAAGGGAGAAAAATTACTTGCAAGACTTTCATTAGCAAATGGAGCGACCCTGGTGTTTACTAAAGTTCATTACACTGGATTTCACTTGGGGCTACGATTTCATGACACAATTAAAGTTAAAGACACTAACAATCTTACGATAAGAACTGCATAACATTGAGGAAGGCACTGCCAGCACTTTAGCACAACACCATAAATTTGGGGTGCTCTGATAGAAAACTAGATAGCTAATCACAAGAAGCAAGGACTCTTACAGAAAACTCCTTATTCAAAGTATTTCTTAGTACACAACAGAAAAACTGGATGATGTCCAATGCAGTACCTCAAACGGACAACCAACAAGAAGACCCACAATATCAAACAGTAAAGCAAACAAGCTCATGCTTCATAACAAAAACTAGGAATAGCATAGGTTTACAAGTAACTGGCAATGCTCACTAAAGCTCATAATGTAGCTTGCATACCACTCTCGTAAATAGTGACTGGAAGATCCTTCTGGGCAGGATTGATCAAAGGATTGAGCAGAACATATACAGGGCTTTCATTGATATCCATCAGCTGTGAGCAAATAAAGCACGCACACGCATTATTAAAAAAGGCCTAGTAAAATGCATCTTATTCATCATAACTATAATGCATCTAGACCACCAATATCACTCCCTCAATACATCACCGTATAAACTAGCAAAATCTTCGTCAATAATATTCCGAAATTTGGTGTGAAACAATAGAAAGCTTCGAAATTGTATAAATTTACTTACAGCTTTGTGGATGTGCATATCAGATTCCTGAGCATCAGTCCCCGTAGAGTACCATCCCAGTATATAAAAGTTTGGAAACACTTTCTTATCTGCACAAAAAAAAAACACCCCCCCAATTTCTAATTAACTTAATCATTCTTCAAAACCCTAAAAAAACGAAAATTCACGAGAGAACGAGGAAATTACAGAGCTCTTGTTTCTTCAAGAGGAAGGCGCGGTCGAGCGAGTGGGTCGCGGGATCGTAAAGCAGCTCGAAGCTGTTGAAAATCTCCACCGTGCGGCCCCTCTGGACTCCGATGACGCAGCCGAAGACCCTCGGCGACGCGGCGGCGAGACCGGAGGAGGAAGCATCGGCATCGGCACCGGCGGCGGGGGAGTCTAGTGCTGCTTCGGAGCAATTGTTGGGCGGCGTCGTCGTCGTCGTTGCGGTTGATGAGTGGGTGATGGGCGGGTGCATCTGTGACCTAACCCTAGAATAGTGATCGGAGATGTTGACGATCACGAGTGGGTGGAGCTTGAAGGTCAGGCCGCTGCTCGACGACTCCGCCATTGTTCTCCGATTTGAGATTTTTGGGGTTTTGGTGGTTTTTTTGGCTGTTGAGTTTGCTCTCTCTGGTGTGTTCTTTTTGCTTCTGCTCTGCTGCTTTGTGTTTTCTGTTTTGCTTGTAATTTATTTAGTCGGTTTCAATTTCTCCCGATTGATGATGACTCGGTGAGTTCGGTGTGCTATTCTGAGCCAGCCCATAAGAGCATCTCCACCCATGTTGGGTGGAAACAACAAAGTCAATTTGGAGGGCAATTTGGAGGGTATGGATTGCATTTCGTTTATGTGTTAAATTTTTCCTTGTAATGTTTAATTTTTTATTGTAATATATTAGAAATATTGTAGTATTTATAGGAAAAAATAAAATTTAGGGTTTTTTTGAAATATTTTTAATACATAATTACAAAGCAACCCCAAAAAAAATTGCAGAACAGCCCCAAAAATTACAAAATGACCCCAAATAGAATTACAAAAGAGACCCAAAAAAAAACTAATTACAAACTGACCCCCCAAATCAACGGCCCGAGTCTCTCGGCAGATCAATCCAACGGCCCACAACACCCCCCCTTGAGTGCGCGACGTCGAGCGGCGCACTCACAATTTTTTTTTAAAAAAAAACCCTCCCCCGTCAGCTTTTGCAGGTGTTTGTCGGAGGCCGAGTCCGAGTCCGAGATCTCGTCCGACGTCAATCGCCGGACTCGGACGCGTCGTCGACCGCGAGCGCGAGGGCGATTTCGCACCGCTGGAGGCCCATTTCGTGTTGCCGGTCCGATTCTCCACCCTCGGACGTCCGATTTCTCCCCCGCTGGAGATGCTCTAAAGGAAAAAGCCTCTTTGAAGGTCCAAACGGGATTTAAACGACAACGATGCGGATTCTTTAGGTTGGTACCTAGTTTTGTGTTTTTTTTTAAAGTTACATGAATTATTTTTGTGTTTTTAGTCTAGAACATACAAGTTTTGATGACAAATTAAAATTTTTAGACTTTCACATATTGTTTGCTTGACTAATTAGCGATGTCTTTTGACCTTCTAAAAGCAAATCACACAATTGAAGTGATTAGGCAAAAAGGGGCCTCCGAAGTTCATCTTTTCGGGATTTTTAGTAGAAAAAACAAAAATTTTAAATAACAAAATGAAGTGGTTTTTTTTGGTACATTTGCTCATTCGGTGTCGAAGTGAGTAGGAGTTGAAATGAGCAGTAATCACGGTGAGCTTGAATCAACTTATTCTGTTTCAAGTTCATTCCAATTCATGCTCATTTCGATTGTGTCATGAATTATATATCAATTTAGGCATAAATGTTTCATTCCTTGTTGAGTCAATCATCAGAAATTATAATATCAGGAATTCCAATACCACCTCAATTTAGAGAGTCTCATTCCTTAAAAATCAAGAACATGATTGCAGATTTTATTGTGGGTCCTATTACAAATTTAATTAACAAATTTTAGTGAACACATGAATCAACCGAAGTGGGAATAACTCTCAATATTTTCATTCTCATTCCTAATTAAAAAAACCAAAACTTCACTTTTGAAAAAACTTGCCCCCTAATAACACATCTTTTTTTATCAAGACCAAATACCACATCTACTACTACAATTTATGGACTTTAAAGATGAAATTTGATAGATCAAAGATCAAAGTAATTGAAATGAAAACGCAAAAATTTATTTTCGACCCTAGTTGTTTTATTGTTAGTAACAAAATCCCACCTTCCTAATAAGTTCTTGTTGTCAGATGGATCATCATAGACCTCATGGGTCATTTGGCCCAGTTGTGTCTTTACCCCCACGTCAGCCGCCTCGCGACCCAACGAAGAAGACGAACCCAAAAAAATCGGAAAATAAAATACCAAAAATTTAAACCCATTCATAACTTTCACACACCACGAGAATTGAATATCCAAATCCCAACTCCACCAGCCGACTTCAAATTCTTCATCTCTCTATTCAATTTCGAAAATTTCTCCGGCGGTGGTTGCTTGATAATTCCGGCCATGGCGATGCGCGAACTGGTCACCGGCGGAGCAGCTTGCGCGGTTCCGGGCTCGTCCTCCTCCGCCAATCCATTCGGCGCTCTCGCCAACGCCATCATCGGCTCGTCCTCCAAGACTCAGGTTCGTCGTCTTCAACTTCTCTTCATTTTCGCTTTCATTTCGATGCTTCAATTCCGATCGTCAATGGCTTCCGCCGCGGCGTCGTTTTGTTGAACTCTGTTTGTGTCGATTCTCGAGCAGGAGCGGTTGAAGGAGATACCTACGTCAGCATCCACAGCTACCGAGCCGCCGTTTTATCAGGACGGCCAGGGCCATATGCAGCAGCTCCCCGGCTCTGAGTTTGAGCAGCCGTTTATGCAGCCCGGAACTCAGGTTCGAATCTCCAAAACTCCGAAATCGAAAAAGCTGTGATCTTTATTTCTTTCGTGCTTCAATTGTGTTGATTTTTTTGTTGTGTGGACAGAGCTCTGATTTTCTTCGGAATTTTAACTCCGTTGATGGCGGTAGATTGCTTGACAATGCGTGGGATGAGATACAGGGTTCTCAACCTCCGCCGCCTATGCACGTTTATGATCGTGGAGTTGGTCCTCAGCTTCAACCGGCTTTGGATGGTAAATTTTTGAACTTTGTTGTTCTATATGTAGTGTTTGCCACTTGATTGTTGCTAAACTTTTCGATTTGAAGATCCTGTTTGATTTTCGTAATTGAGTTCATAATCAAGAGTGGAAAATGTGGAGATTTTAGTAGAGTTGCTTGGGGAAGAGTGTTTGCGAGAAGATTAAGAGGGGGAACACGGTATTAAGAACGAAAAATCGTACAGTTAGTGTGTGAGATAGTTCCGAAGGGAGTCCAGGGAGCTATCAATATACACTGAAGAGCAGCTATGCTTTATAGAGATTCTAAAGTTTGTAACGGAAAAGGAAAAGCTTTCTTCGTTACTTGTAACTTTGGCTCAGTCATGGGTTGCATATCCTACTTCAGCTTTGTTGCTTTACTTTATGGTAAGGCAAAAAAGTATGTTTGAAGCTTCTTGGTTGAGCACTTGTGCGTTAGACTTGCTGTCCATATATACGTGTCAACCTCTCCTCCTTACAACTTCAGCATTTGGGTTGAATGAATGTGATATCGAAGCTGCCTCATATTTGCTACATGATTAGGCACCACCTAAAAGCTCCTAATCACCAAAAGAGAGTTTTTCTATCCGCTTGCATTACCACTCAAAAGTTCGGTTGTGGATGAGATGAGCACAATATTATAGAATAGAGTAGAATGTCCAAGTACATAAAGCCCCTTGTATATCTTCATGTTGGTGTGCATGGACTTGATGGAGCATTAGGATATCTAGGAAAGCGGTAAATTCAGGACTTAGTGTTTTTACATAGTAAGGATGACATATCATCCTTTGGCCTAACGAGGCATATGGGCGACAGAAACACTGCAATCACCTATTTCCCTAAAAACACACGACAAATACTGGGAGTTGGTAATGCTAACAGGTGGATAGGGAAAAAAAGAGAAGTTTGACATTTGGAAGTCTCTTTCTTTTCTGAATAAATAACCAGTTGGAGTGTCTATCATCAGCATTAGGATTGAAGGTTGCCTTTAAGATTTAAACTGTTTTGTTTGCCTTATGTTGCAGGGCCACCACAGAGGGTTTTGTCCAGCTTTTTACACTCATTTGTTGAAAGTAGTCATGGTGGAATGCCTTTCCGTCCTACTCCACTTCCAGTCTTAGGTTTGTCTGCTGGTGACAAACGATGCATACGTGATCGTACAAGCATTATGGCTAGACATTTTTTTGCAGATAAAACTGAAGATTTTATCAATGGGCAGGTTTGAAATTTTACTTCTCTTACCTCAATTGTGTTGTTCCTAATAAACCTAATAGCTCTAACACCATTGTCTACAGTTCACACAATCACCATTTAAGATTTACATAAACGTATTCATCATGTTCCCTTCCATTTTTTTCTTACTATGATATAGATAAATATTTAGAATTTCTCTTCGTATTATTTTCTTGGGATAGATGTCATTTTGGCTGTTTTATGAGCGTCCTATTTTTTCTGGGTCGATGTCATTTCATGCTATTTAGATCTTGATTGTCGATGATAAAGATACATGCCCTCTTCTCTACGAAAAGAAATAGTTTCTCAAGCTACAGAAGGGTTAATTTTGGACCTTTTGTTTTTACAGGTAAATGCACTTTTATCTTCTTTAGATATTGACAGTGATATCGCCAGTCGAGGACCTCTTCCAGCAAGGTTTCGGGAACTAGATGATTATTGGAATGAATCCCAAGCTATAATGAAACCTGGTGCTCATGCTACAGAAGGATGGGCCACTGAATTTAGTCAATACAGATTAAATCAAGGGGATCCTAATGCTTGGGCTCACTCATTTGAGCGACAACATGGTGCTAATGGTTGGGCTTCCGAATTTGAGCAGGTATAGGAATGTTGTAGGCTTGTAGCTTGTATTTCAATCACATTCATTGATTTTTTTTTTATGTGGTGTTGATCAATGATTGACCTTCACAATGTGAGGCCGGTAAACAGTAGAAAGTAGCAATGAAGTCTTTCTATCGTAAGTATTTTATAGTTGAACTAAAGAGGTTTGGAAACTGTGGGGTTGGGTTAAAATTGGTGGCAGAGTATTATGCTGGTATGTTGCAATATTTTTCAGTTTGAGGGATGTAATGGTACTGCATTTAGGTTGTATTTCTGTACAGTGCATACTTATGGTTTTAGGAATGCTAGATAAAGGGGATTGTGGGTGCTAAAGACAAAGAGCTTTAAAAGATACTTTTAAAGTTGGCGCAAGTGATTCATGGTCGAGTATGCATGCAAAAGAATGCTGAAAAATAGTTGACCCTTTTCAGTCACATTCTAATCAGTAAATAAAGGCACTTCCCCACCTTACTTTAGGTTGTTTTATGCTATTGATCAATATTTGATCTAAGCCAATGTCTAATATTCTGCTTGATACTTTTAGGTGTATTGGGATTTGGACAGCAAAACTAGATTCAATTCAATTCCTGTGAGAGTTAAATTGATAAATGTTTTTCTTTTTCTCCTGGTTACAGGAACAGTCCCAATTGATGTCTGCAGATCATATGAGAGGTGGAAATATGGGAAGCTTAGCTTTAAGGGAGCAGACTCGCATGCTTGCTAATATACTAGCTCAGAATAATGATCCAAAGTTTCGGGTTTGTACAAATTCTTCAAATCTGTGCATGTGTACCTGTAGTTTCCAAACTTAATTCTTTTAGTGTGCTGGGTATTGATCAACAAATGATAAGAAGATGACCTTAAATTTTAATATATTATCTGTGGGGAATGCAGGATTCAAATTTTTCCAAGATTATGTCAAAGATGAGCTCAGGTAAACTTGTGGTCGATGGTAATCAAATCAAGCCAGCCACTTCATCTGCATCTGAGTGGGCAGGTGAATATCAACAGCAGTATAATCCTGGCACTGTTTGGGCTGACGAATACTCTCGTGATGAGGTTAGGAATCTGATCCGAACATGGAATATTTTCCTTTCAGATTCTAAATTACGCCTACCCACATTAAAATAATCTCATATGCACACAGTTGTCTCGCAAAGTACTAATTCTCTTGAAATTTGAGGATGCGTAAGTGTGGGGTGTAGGGATGAGGTGTTCATGGTTCTGGTTTATAAATTGTACAGAGTCGGTAGACAGAGGTTGTCTCTAGCATGATTTAAGGTATGCGGTGAAACATAGAAAAACCTAAAAACTAAAAACTAACATAGTTGAAATTATGTTTTCTGATGCACGACCTTTTTGGAAGAAGATCAGACAAGGTTCTGTATTTGGCAGTCGTTTGTTTTGAATGATAAAAATCAGTTTTTAAAAAACCGAGGAAGGCACTTTTTCTAATCTGGCAAGGCAGTCTGTGGCGACCAATGCCTTTAGAGATTCTCTCTATTGAGACGAGTTCTGTATCTATGTGGTAGAAATTTTTCGGTGCTAGCTTTTTTGGTGGTCTTGCCACCAGTAAAGATTTGTATTGATTCGCAAGAACCTCCTGGCATATGCACCAAACTCATACTAAGCGCATTTTCATACTGCCTTGGATGGTTACTATGGGTTTACCTCCACTTCCACTTTTTGCTGCCTAATTCTGTTGCCTTTCCAGTTATCTCATGGACCAAATCGATGGGCAAATGAGTTTGCTTCTCAACAAGAGCAGAATGGATCAGTTGATGATCAGTGGGTCAATCAGTTTTCTAAGTTGCATGTGGATGACTGGGCAGAGGAATTTGGTAATCAGGTCGGTGAAGGAATCTTGGGGGATAGTTCTGCTGATACTTGGGCTAATGCTTACGATGAGTAAGTCAAATGGATCTTCTTTCACCAATTTTGTTCAGTTTTATTTTTCTATTGTTTACATTTCTATTGTTTACATTGATATTGTTGGTATTAGCATATTGAAGATATTTGTGTATTGATGTTGAATCCATGGGTATTTAATATGTGGCAATACTTTTGTAAGTTTAAAGCCGCTTGCAGTAACTTCTTGAGTTCACTGCATTTGAATTGAGTCATGCCTTCTAGTGGTGGTCTTGGCCTTTACATTGAGCACCTATTGCTTAAAGTCTAGCTCGTGGAAAACATTATGGAGATTCAACTGATAAATTTTATAAACTCGCTCCACATTCTAGTCTTAAATTTTTGCTTAATCAGGTATATACTGGAGAGATCTGGCAGTGTTAAAAAAGGGTGGAAATTTGAGTAATAGAGAGTGGATTGCATAGTTTATGAGCGTGGGCTGTATAAGATTTCATATCGTTTTTGCCTGTGGGTTTCTTGTTAACTTTTGCTCTCCTTATTAACTCACATGAATACTTATTGTTCTCTTCCTTTCCCATAAAAAGAGTATATAGAAAGAACTTGTATAAATACTGGCAGCCTATTTGTTTGTCTGTTAA
The DNA here is from genome assembly GCA_033992175.1 of Spiraea crenata. Lineage (NCBI taxonomy): Eukaryota > Viridiplantae > Streptophyta > Magnoliopsida > Rosales > Rosaceae > Spiraea > Spiraea crenata. Next base: position 2,598,815 of record JAVBHV010000022.1, read on the forward strand.
GATATTTTTAGTTCAGTTTGTTTGAAGTCGAAAGATTGTCTTCTTCATTCAAGAGGTTTAATTGCTTTAATTGACAAGCAGGTACCTAAATGAGCAAGTAGCCGCCAAGCAGCATTCTGATGCTTCAAGGGGGGTATATGTCTTTTCTGATATGAATCCTTATGTTGGTCACCCAAACCCACTAAAAGAAGGCCAGGAAATGTTCCACAAAGGTCTTTTGAGTGAAGCAGTGCTTGCTTTAGAAGCTGAAGTTCTCAAGAACCCTGAGAATGCTGAAGGTTGGAGACTACTTGGAATAGCACATGCAGAGAATGATGACGACCAACAGGTAATCCTAATTCATACGTAGTGTTTAGCGATTATGTAATTTTAGGCCCATCTGTTATTACCCCGTAAGATAGGTGGTTTCCCTATAACTCAGTGAAGTCCTCAAAGCATGTTACTGCTATACAACATGCTTCCACTCAAAGCATCTCTTTATATAAGCATGTGTTGATTAACAATTGTATACTGAACTACAATCTATGCAGGCTATTGCAGCTATGATGCGTGCACAGGAGGCTGATCCGACAAATCTCGAAGTGCTTCTTGCTCTTGGAGTGAGTCATACAAATGGTTGGTGACACCTTCTCCGTGCATATATTTTATGAGATAATTAGTTGAAAGGTCTTAACAGTCATTGTAGTGAATCGATGACACCCTGCAGCACATAGTTTGTGCAAATAAATATGTTCGTTTCTTTGAAACAAAAAATCTGCTAAATGGAAAGCGAAAATAAGTAAATATTGAACAGACTCTTCAAATTGCAGAATTGGAGCAGGCTGCTGCTTTGAAATATTTATATGGATGGCTACGCCATCACTCAAAGTATGGGGTGCTTGCCCGACCCGAGCTGGCTGATTCGTTGTACTATGCTGATGTAAGTGTTCACTTTTAGAATTTTTTCTGCTTTCGAATCCTCAGGCTGAAACTTGAAATTTGCTTAGTTATGGCTCTTATTGTTCATAAATGGTGCTCACACTTCAGCACACATGAAAACAATCTGGTTCCCATCCTTGCATTCATTTGAGGCCATGTTATCTAATGTGTGAGCAATTGGCAAACGGGAGTGGCATCGTTGAGGGTATACTTACAGTTTTCTTATCTCTAGTATTATAGAATATGCAAGGGGACTTACACACCCTGAAGAATGAGAGAATGCTTTCTTGTCCATGGGCTAAGATTATGTTCCTTGAAAATATAACACAAATCTAGTTTAAGTAATTTGGTATTTGTGAAACACAAGTACGGAAGGATGGACTAGTGAATTTGTTGGACAATTATGTTCAAGAGTTAGAAAGCCATAGCCAACTTCACAAGAGACCATTGGTCGATATAGAATATCTTGCTGGTTGCAAACATTGAATTGCTTTATTGCTCCTCCTGCTTTCCTGTTACCCCCCAAAGCTTACAAGATATGGATAAACCCTATTTGAGATGTACAGGTTGCAAGCTTATTCAACGAAGCTGCTCAAATGTCACCTGACGATGCTGATGTGCATATAGTACTTGGCGTCCTTTACAACTTGTCAAGAGAATATGACAAAGCCATTGAATCCTTCCGGACAGCTTTGAAACTAAAGCCACAAGATTACTCTCTTTGGAACAAGCTCGGAGCAACACAAGCAAACAGTGTTCAGAGTTCTGATGCAATATTGGCTTATCAACAGGTAAATTGTGTAATTTACCCTTGTATACAATGAAGTATCCAACAGAATTCACAATTTTATTCTGTATGAGCATATCTGTTGTTCATTCTTCAGTTGAATTCCTTGAAACCTTGTATTCTGAACCTTGAACTAACTTTTGCGCTTGGATCTATCTTGGGGTGCACAGGCACTAGATTTGAAGCCTAATTATGTTCGTGCATGGGCAAATATGGGTATCAGTTATGCCAACCAGGTTTGTTCCTGCGCTCGATTCATGTTCATTACCACTTTGAGATTCTAGATGGGAAATGAATATATTATCTTTGCATCTTCTTTCTGTTTCATGTATGGTTTGTTGTGGAAAATGCTTGTAAATATGGGGTTTTTATCATTTGTTTGGGCAGTTATTATGATGTGTTATGTAATTTCTGTTATAAATGATTAAGCCTGTAGAACTTCATACATTAGCCTAACCTATTGTTTTTTCCCCGTTTGTTTTGGCTCCTAGGGTATGTATGAGGATTCAATACGCTACTATGTTCGAGCACTTACCATGAATCCAAAGGCGGATAATGGTTGGCAATATCTGAGAATTTCTTTGAGGTATGCGAATATGAATTTTACGGAAAGAAAAAAAAACTTGAAAATCTCTCTTTGTAATCAATACCTTCTAAGTATATATTCATTCTTGTCTTCTCTGCAGCTGTGCTTCTAGAAATGATATGCTGGAGGCTTGCGATTCTCGGAATCTAGATGTTCTGCAGAAAGAGTTTCCATTATAAGTGCATCAATTTCTTTTGGACTGCTGGATGAGAATAACGCAGTCTGTAACCTGAACTGTATGCAGCCTCCTGATGAATCTCTGTCCTTGGAGAACATGGATGCACGCATACAAGCACATCCTCTGCTGCTCCCTAGCCAATTCTGCTGGTTTTTGTAACACTATCCAAAGGGAGTCGGACGAGTAAGTGGGTCAATAAGAACTTATCACAATGAAATAAGTTCAAGCACTTCAGAAATAATACATCAAATGTGTAACGCTATCGTGTGTATAATAGCCAGTGTAGTCATAGTTTACATTGAGAAAAGGCATAATGAGCGATTTGCCTTGTTTATAGTTACTTTGGCTGTAATGCTGTAGCTGATTAATCGAAGACAGTAGATTAGTAAGTGATTATCAAATCGAGTCCAGCCACCTCTTGTCTAAACTAAACATAATTCGAGATTTAAACGATTTTATCAAAATTGAATTTAACGGGGCTTCCCCTGTTTTCTCCCTTAATTTACACTTTAAGAATTTCTATATCTACTATAGCATGCTATGAAAGATCCACAAAAGAAGAATCTTTCTTTGTTATCTGAGATGAAAGAGCCATTTTGTCCACAAGCTCCCAATGATTCCTGCAGATAGCGACATAAATAAGACGTTGTGGGGGAAGTAAAGTACTAATGATTGTTGCAATTTGCAAATCCCAGAATGGTATAATGTCCATCACTCTTTGTAATCATAAGATGACACATAATTCCACTCTGTGTGTGGATGCCCAGTGAGGCCTATTCATACAAGAACGCTCTGTAATTATTCTTCACCTACAAGACAATACATAAATGTACACTCGTAAATGAGATTTGTAATCAGCACCCATGACCATGACCCATCATTGATGATGGATTCGATGATCCATGTATATTCCCTTTGCGTGTGTGCTGAAACCAAAGCATGCCAATCAGCCAGTGTGGTCTCTCTCACTCTAAATCAATCAGTTTTGTGTGCTGCTGGCTGGATAATGCAGTGGTACTTTTGCAAATACACGACTCTGGATTTTCACTTTTGTCATTCTGGTTTTGTTCTGTTTACTATACAATTAGAGCAATCAATAACTCCTTCAAAACTACATGTTTCGAAATCATCAGAAGTACACAAACATGGATGAAAAATATCTACTTGGTTGAGGGTTGAGCCAGAATGAAAACAGAACGGAATTACCCAAGGAAGATGTTAAGGAAAAAGGAAGAGAGACACACGAGCAGAGTCTGCTGCTCACTTTTTTGCCTTTAACTTGTTGTGCACGGCCACAAAATAAATATTATTGAGGCCTACACTTTGGCATAAGCCCTATAGGGGATAGAAAGAACCCCGCCTACGCCATCATCTCCCCATCCCAGCATTAACTGTTTGCAATCTACCCTCTCCATTATCTCCAAACGTACAGCCATTCAGAATAATAAATATATATATTTATCGCCTGTATATAAGATTCTGTCGAATCTGGAGTGTCCCTCTCCAGCTGACTTTGGTCTCTTTCAGAAGACATACCTTAATTTGTATGCTTTCATTAGCTTCATTGATTCGTCGGCCATTTGCTTTTCTGGGGTCTTTCTTGGGACCAGTTCGGATTTTAAATCCGTCTATTTTTTTGCCTTATTATTAGTGTCTTTTTTTTTCGCTTTGTACAGAGAATTGATTTAGAACCACTCCCGGGATTGAAGAAAAAATCGATTTGCAAAAATTTCGGAATGCGCAGGAGTCTTTTAAGAAATATTACTAACAAGGCACTCTTTCAACTAGTCATCGGAATTTATTGGATTGTATTGGTTGTTCTGTATCTTATCATCGGAACCTATAATTTACACATAATAATAACAGAATCTTTACTCATCTCTAAATTAAGAATGACTAAAGAAAACGATTCACATGCATGGTATAATCTCATAATATATAATATATATTTGAGTAAAGGGCAAAAGAAAGGACAAAACAAAACCAAATTTATTGAGAAGAGGAACACATAGGGGGTGTGCTCAACTTTCTCTGGCACATAGATAAGAATCAATCAAGTATAATTGTCCAAAAAGAAAAACGAGATAAGAATCAAGTCTCAGGAGGAGGTGAATATATATAATCCAATGGGATAATAAGTTAAAATCTGAGTGTCTCAAATGGTGGAATCCCTATACCTCAGGAAGTGGACAGTGAGGTTGGGGACGATTTGACTTTTTTACCATGAAGTTAATGTGAGAAAAAAGTATCTAGCTAGGTCAATATACCTCGGAAATTGAAAACCGATTAAAATCTAGCCGGTGATGCTTTGAATTATCTTCTTCTTTAGGGTTCATATCTTTTCTCTCCCCGAATCACTTGTTATAACAGTTAACAGACACATGCATAGAATTGCTAATAAAACATATGCACAAATTTAAGTGATTTAGACTTTCGAGGCAAAAATACTCTCGACACTCTTAACCTAATGGTTGCGATTTGAAGTGGGAAGAAGATACCCACCCACCACTAATCCTGATGACGGAGATTCAAACAGAGAAGAGAAACATCAAAGACAAATGTGGCCAAAAGGTAACGTCTGAATCAGATGGAAAATTAAAGAATAGATGGAATGATGTGTGCGTGTGTATATATATGTGGCACACCAACCCTAGTAGCTTTTTTTAATAGCCCTTCTGATCCCCCCAGTCATCTCATATCACTTTATATAAACCCCAACACGCAAGCAAGCAAGTGTTATTGTTTGTGCCATGCCTTGTGTAACCATCTTGTCACTCTTGTCAGCAAGCAAAACCCCAACCCCAACCCCAAACTAGTTTTATTGTTAGTACTACAACCCTAGCTAGATCTCTAGAGCTCATTACCAAAAACAAATGGTTGCCGGCCATATTAAGCGTTTGACTTAATAGATAAATGCAGGTAAGAGACTTATACTTTAATATGTTAGAATTTTTTAATTTTTAAGGATGAATAATAGAGAGTTCTGTTAATGAAAAAACATAAGCAACAATACAGAATTTAAGAAAAAGCTCCTACATACATGAACAAAAACTTGCTGGAGTACATAATACTGACAGAAGAACTTAAATCACCCCTAGGAACTCATCTATCGTACTAGATATGTGAATAAAATTCATTGAACGGCCTAGCGCAGTACTAAGGGTTAGAAGTATATAATTTGTCATGCATTAGAAGTTTCAGTTTCAAATTTACATGTTTTCAATATCGTTTGTATGCTCTATAACATTTCAATTCTCGAATAATATATGAGGTGTATTCATGCATATGGAGTAATATTTTCCCATTGGACTTATATTGCTAGAGCAATGCTATACTAATACATATTTTCGCTACACTCCGGCAACAGATAAAAACTTGATAGATGCACGCTAGATTGTAAATGAATTATTCTAGCAAATTTAAAAGTACCATTTAGGTATAACAACAATCAATATTTCAGATTCACAGTTTAATCTCCCTTTGTCTATGTATGTATGCACAAAGACAACAAAGAAGTAACAGTTTAATCTCCCTTTGTCTATGTATGTATACTCAAAGAGCAACAAAGAATTAACGGAACAGGGAGCTAGCTAGGTTGAGGTCTAATAAGTAGCAAGAAAGGGGACTTGAGTTTGGAATATTGTAATTAAGAGAATAATTAAGTGGTCCTTATTACTAATTAGAGGGAGGACAAAGGAGAGAGATCCCTAGCTAGGGATATTAAGTGGGGCATTTGGGAGAGGGGAGGCAAGGGAGAGCATGAAACGGTCTATTTTGAGGACTTTGATGGTGTTGTTGAGGGGACAGACGGCATAAATTAGGGCACAAATCAAAATGGTGCAAAATCAATAGACAGCTTGCAGGTATATGCGGCTACTTAGTTGCTAAAAACAAACAACAAATTATATACAATTTGAATTTGAATTTGATCATTTCATTTCATCACTTGCAAAGTTGCATTGCCTCCCTTTAATTAATCTCTATCGAACGCACAAACAACATTCATTGGATAACGGGATTTAAAGGAATTTTGGGGAACAAGGAGTGCTTGATTCTTTAATATAATGAGTACTAAATGTTTAGATGATTAATTTAATCGATTAAATTGTAATTTTCAACCCAAAGGGAAGCATAATTCATAGATAATTAGGATTAAGGAGAAGGCATCTAAATGTTTAGCGCTATATATAGGGATATATCCAAGGAGACAAACGACCCTCTAGAAGAAAATGATGCTAGATAAAGTACTTTCACTCTCTCTTCAGATATATTCAAACTAATTCTAATATTCTACTAATCAAGGAATCTTAAAAGTAGGCCGAAGTCGATTGATCATTAATTGGTTAACATTCGTCAAAGAAGCATATGATCAAGCTTAAGGAAAACCAACTGTGATTAGGAAATATCAGAATCTAGTTTCTCATGCAATTACGTCCAAGAGATTAATTCGCATTAATGGCACTAATTATCCATCCATTCTTTGCATGTATTTTGCAGTTTTGTTTGTTCATACTTACACATACATGGCTTAATTTATGACTAATAAATCGGATTCAGAAATCATAAGCTAACTATAAAACACTATATTTAGATGAACAAAAGAAAAATATATACAAGAAATAGTACTTCTTAATTTCTTGCTGGAATTTCAATGGGTAATTCATCATATATTGAAACTTGACGCATTGATTCAATGGCAGCTCTCTTGCTTCTTAAAATGAAGCTAGCTTTTTACATTTACATAACTCTATATATCCCTTCAAGAATCCCAAGCAATGATCCTTCAAGAATTCATCATACCTATATGAATAGGGCAGCTCTATACATATAATATATATGCTTATACTTAGCTATCACAACAGGCTAATTTCTCATCTTCAAATGATCAGTCAACTAATCATAAATTAATTAATCAACAATTAATCAATTAGTTAATTAATGCCAAGAAGAAACAGAGAAGAGAGCACGATTCTGCCAACCTAAGAAAAACGAGCCATTGAGAATCCTCAGCTGATAACCTTCCGACGGATAATGAATCCTCAGAAGCAGCCTCGCCTGAGAAAGCGCGAAGCCGCTCAACGCCACGTTCTCGAACCCGCACCGCCGCAGCACCACCTCCCAATACGTCTCGTACCGCTCGTGCCGCTGCCGCCGCCTCCTCTCCGTCGTCCCCACCACCTCCCTTATCTCCCTCCCCAGCCACACCTTCTCCACCGCCATCCTCTCCGGGCTGTTCGGCGGTAAGGTCGCTTCTAAGGAATCGAAAACGGCGCCGTAGTAGTCTAGGGCTTCCACGAACCGGTCGAAGAAGACCGGGTGGTTGTGTCCCGCTTCGACGTTGGCGACGGTGAGGACTTTCGGGTTGAGGGATTTGATTCTCTGGAGGAAGAGGATGAGGTCACGTGAGTCGTCCGTGACTAGGGTGTGGAGGAAGAGGACGCAGTTGACGGCGAGGGCTTCGTCCGGGAGGAGGCCTAGGGTCTCAGGGGTCATGACGTCGTAGGGCTTGGAGGCGGTGGCGGAGTTGAGGACGATGGGGCGGAAGCGGAAGTGGAGGCCGAGGGAGTCGGCGAAGTTTTGGAGGCGGTCGCCGGTGCGGAGGAGGAGGTCGAGGCTGTGGCCGGTGGCGGTGATTCGGAGCGTCGGAGGAGGCGGCGTAGTAGTAGTACTAGTAGGGTTGTTGTTGTGGTGGTGGTGGTGGTAGAAGCGCTCCGCCAGGGCTTGCATGAGTGGAGGCCACTGGACGCCGTGCATGATGTCAAAGTCAACGATGTGGATTGAGTGGTGGGATGAGTCAATGGCTTCCAAGATGGCTTGATTGGCGGTCAGATGGCTGAACCGGATGAATGGGGTGATCTGGTTTAGGGTTAGGTAACATGACTGCACCGCCGCCTCCTCCTCGGTGTTGTCGTGATTACCCTCCTCCTCGTCCTGCTCGAGGGCCAATGCAGAGAAGTAGCAACTGGAGGAGGAGGAGGAGGGTAGGGTCGCACTGGTGATAGCTGGCGCCAGTGCGGGGGTGTTGAGGCGGAGGGCTCGGACAAAATGATGGGTGAGTCGTTCGGTGGAGTCTCCGAAAGGGGAGGAGTTGGAGGACAGGAAGGAAATGAGGCGGCCGGCGGAGAGGAAGTCGCGGTGGGAGACAAGCTCGGCGCAGCTGATGAGCAGCTGGCGCAGTTGGGCTGCGGGAATCGGCGGCCTCGGAAGCAATAACGACTGTTGGGATGGGATCTGGTGGTGTTGGTGGTGGTGGAAAAGCTGTAGATCTGAAGATGATGATGAGAAGGTGTGGTGGTGGTGGGGATGGTTTTGATGATGATGATGATGATGAAGATGATGATGATCTGGATCTTGATCTTGTGGTGGTAAATCAGGTGGTGGTACTTGTTGGTGAAGATGGGAAGAATTGAATGAGCCCATGGGCATTTAATTAATTACCTACCTCTTGGATCTTCTTCTGTAGTAGTAGTAGTAGTACTAGTAGTGGTATAGAATTGTATTTGTTGTGGTGTGTTTAGGAAATGCAAAGGCGCAGTCATATATAAGTATAGCTAGCAATAAATAGCAACTAGTGATATATACCAGGTATATTTGGGGAAGGAAACTGGTCTCTTCTCTCCTACACAAATCAATTTATACCTCTTTCAAAGTAAATGTTAAATCTAATTAAGTCGGTTCCAAACAAATTAATTATAACCGGCTGAGAAAGAGACTTAACGGAAAACACCGATTGCTGGTAGTGTTTTGATACGATGTTGCGAACTAGTTAGACAGCAAGGTGTTAGATTCTATGTTTGAATATATATGTTTAAATTAATTTAATTATTTTGTTAATGACTTGTTTTCTGTACGCGGAACAACAATGTTATAAGCTTGTCTTAATTTTCAACGTTGTTCATAGCATTGTTGACTCCATTCAACAATGGTACGGTGGGAGACATCCACAATATATATATATATATATATATATATATATATACACAACGGAAATTGGTATATATAATATTCTTTTGTTGAATATATTCCATTGGTTAGATTGTTAATTTTTGGTAATGCAATCGCTTGTTCCTGTTCTTTTGAACTTTAACTGCCCGAACAGTTGATTTTTGGGTGTATGAGAATCAATCAATTGTTGACTTGGGAAGTCAACCCCAGTCAGTCAGTTGGCTTAGTACGTTAATGAACAATCATGCTCAAAAGTACGTACTTGACTAACTATGGCTATTGTTTATTATTCGGTAGGGGGTTGGTCAGGTCTAAACATCTGAATTACTGGATATGTAAAGAGCACTCTATTTTAGTTAATTTATTGTTATTGTTTGATCAAAAAGATGCACTTTAATTAATGTAGTTTGGCGTTGTACAAAAAAAAAGTACATGAAACATAACTAAAATATCAGGAACTGAGACACTCGTTAAAAATCTCATAGTGTATAGGGAAAAAAAAGAGTGTCTGCAACTCCTTAACTAAACAAAACATGCATTCTTAAGAAAAAACATATTAGAAACGAGCATAGAGCTTAATCAGAAACCCGCTTGTTCTCCCTACGGCATAGCCATTGGGAAAAAAGATGGAAAACTAATCGACCTACTTACAGCCTAACTATTAGAGGGAATTAAGCCCAAATTAAACTCTACACACGCTCTGCTATCTTTTCATCTCTTGAGAGAGTATTGCTTCAAGCCATGGTGGTTCATCACCCACCCAAAAAGCCTCTTGCGCAGTTCTTGCTGTCATACGTGCTAGCTCATGAGCTATTGCATTTGTCGACCTTGGTTGATAGTCAACCCTTTGATCTCCCAGGGAAATGCATAAGCCTTGAATTTCCATAATAAGTGCTTCAAATAGATGCCACTCACTGCGTCATATTCAGCTTCTAAATAATCTGTCACTGCCTCCAAAGGCGAAACATTAGAAAGAAGACAAAGTCTCAAGTCTCATACGCAAACTCAACAACTCACTTAGGAAAGGAAAACATCCCACTGGACCAATATCCATCATTGCCCACTTCATCCCACTTGTGGCATTTCGAAGAATCCCTCCCATTCCTCTCCGCATTCCCGTCAGGCCTGCTGCTCCATCAAAGTAAAAGGTAAGTAATTCTAATCTTATGAATCGATGATTTACTTCAACATGAGCCCATGATGACCCTAGAATCTAGCAAATTTTCGCACATGTTGCCAGCGTATCAAACTAAGCATGCATTAAGTTGTGGATTAGTGTTGGTTTCTTTTGTAATATGTTAGACAAGAAAAGTACTATTTTTCATGCACCCTTCTTTATCGAGGAGCGAAAGTGTAGTAAGAAACGGGATTATGTGTGCGATTCCATTTTGTGCATTTCACCAGATGTTAATGTATCTATATACTTCCTGGACCCCACTAGAGAGGATCATCACCAATAGCACCAAATATATCTATTGGCATCTTGAAAAAAAACGCACTTTCAATAACGGCAAGTTTTTTGGCCTCTTTTTCTCGATCTCCTTGTATTCATTCCTCTTGCTTTGCTTCACTTTAGTGGCTTCAATCAAGTATGTTTTCGATATTGGATCTATGCATATTTCCCAAAGTGTTAAATATACTTTTCAATCAAAATCGTGATGAGGTAATAAGGTAAATTCAAAGTACCTATAGCTAGCTGAAGGAGTCTCCCACGTCCACTACCACAAGAAATGTCAGCGCATTTGTACTTTTTACTTCTTACCCTCCTTAGTTTACTCATAGGCATGGATGAATATTTGAAGTTACTGCAAAAGAACAACTTGTTTTTTCTGACCATCTTCTTGAGAGTATGGTTAGATGATATTTAGTTGGAAGTCCAAAAATAATAAAAATTTATACAAAAGTAAACAGTTGATCTCCTGCAAGTAAATAAGAATCACGCTGTTGGATGTGAAATCAACAGTGCCACTCCATAATAAATGTGTACCGGTTCTGCAGGCCGATTGTGCACACACGCATGTGTGTGATTATCAAAAGAGCAAACCCAGACAAAGGACAAAAGCATACATTGGTAGCTGACTTTCTCCTCACAGAATATCCAGTTTTTAAAAATTAAAAAAATTTAGTATATATGTACATTGATATTTCAGTAATATTATTATTATTGGCAACATCATGGAATTTCTACCTTATGGATAGCATATGTATCGTACATTGTAAACAAATATCACGTATAGAGTCGGATTGATATCATATTATAGTTGAGGAAGTAATAAATGAGGGGGAAAGCGAGGGAATGTAATTTTAGGGAAATAGATAGATTGTTGTGTGGTACTTTTTCTTTCTGCGCTGTTTGCTTGGTTACAAAACTTTTAGGAGGAGGAAAGATATATAACACGCAAAGCCTTTAATGTGGAATAATACTTGCTTTTTGACATGCTGCTGCTGCTGCACATGTGGATGTGTCACCACACCAGTGCTGCGCGTTTAACCCTTGAGGTTGGCTCACCGCTGACACCTGGGTGTGTGTGTTTTGGCCTTGTTTTATCCTCTCTGTTGGATTCGCAGGGTCATCGGCATCATCATTCATCCCACATGTGGATCGAGCAGCTACCTGCCTGCCTTTTCATTTCACTTCACTAGCAAATAATAATAATAATAATAATAATAATAATAATAGGGCTTTCACCAAGGAATTATTTATTATATAGTCCTAGTGATATGTGAAATAATAATTCACAAGTGAGATTCTATTTTGAAGAATGTGAGACAGGATCAATTTTATGTTATATTCGAACCAATTGTCTCAAGATAAGAAAATATAATCTCATTCTCAAAGTTATAATTTTTAGTAGCATCGTAGCCAATGTTGCGGAATTGTCTCATATCACACAAAACAAAGCTTGATTGCTTATCGTCGTTGTAGAAGTAACATACAATTCATAGAATCAAATGTCACAAAACTTGTTTGAAATTTAATTGTCACCCTATACTCTTATGATGACAAAACAAGAACCTTGAATAAATATGAATCAACATTTTTGATCGTTAGAACTCATAGCCTGATAGTATATACTTCAATCCTGATTTTCATAAATAGTTCGAGTGAGATACATCAGCTATTGTTAACTTTGTAATCTAATGTAACAAATGTCATTAAATTTGTCTAGTGATAAAATCATAAATGTCTATTAATTAAAACTGCATGTATATGAGTAGTTAGTCTAGCCGTCATTTTCGGTATTTCTCTTTCTATTGTCTGCATTGCATCATGCATGTATATAATTCAGAAGAGAATTCTTCTAAAAAATTTAGAATAGACTACAAGCCTTCGACTCCAATAAATGACTATCTCATTCTCAGTGCACAAGTGGTGGGGAACAACAGGTGTTTAGACAAGGATATACCTTGTTTTCAATTGTACGTATGCTCTCGGATCATAAAAGCAATGCACCAAGTTTGTAGAATCCAAAAGGATTGATGAAAATCCCCAGCATCGATGCAATCAATGCTCAACTTACTTGTTGGAGCCTCTGGAAAGCCCGAAGATGAACCTCATAGCTACAGCAATATATTTGCTGTCAGCTGCAGTATCAAAAAGTACTACTACTGGCCAATGTGGCCATGGTGGGCACAGAATCAGAGAAAAGATCAATGATTTACACAAGCAATCCTTTCAACTCTTTCTGTCGACCCAATTTATTGTGTGGTCCTACAATATTACACCCTTTGCACGTGTGGGTATTTGGCTGCTTTTGATATTTCTGCTTTTTGCTGATTATTAAGCAAATGGCAACATACGATTATGTCATTTGATTTAGATGGAGCATCCGAATCTGCGCAGGCAACAGTTGAAAGATCGCTACCAAAAGTTCATATAGTTAAAGCAGCTAAACACCATTAGCAACCACGTTGTATCAACCAATTACTTTAATATTTCACTTGATTAATAAATTTAAAGGTTCGATATCATTAGTTAAAGTAACTTATTCTACAAATTTTCACAGGGAATATTGTTTTACGGGACAGTCAGCCTCACACTAACATGAAGCCGGAAGTACTACTAATCTAAATAGCATGTGCTTACCCTGCTTTCATACATGATTGATTAGACTGAATCACAAAATAAATACAAAGACACCCAATTAAGTATTAACCATAACAGAACAATAAACTAACATACTATATTGTCCTCACCCACTAGAGAGAGCTTTCTATTCGATGACTGCTTCACCAATTTACTATTCACTTTTTCATCATGCACCATGAGCATGATTCATATGCCAGGTGAGGTTGAGAGAGCATCTAGCTAGGTTAGAAACAAATCACTAGCAAACAACAGTATTTAATTTAAAGGCCAAAGATAGAAACACTTGCTACCTATCCCTCTTTGCACTCTCTACCTCTATGTGGAAACTAATCAGTGTGAAAATCAATTAAAGGCCCTGAAGATCCTTTGTCTGCTCCCACAAGACAAGCGATACTTCATCAAATTGCAGCTTTTTTTCCTCCACCTTTCATTCCCAGATTACATGTAGAAAGCTTTGTGCACAGAAATGTGGATAAGCACTTTTTGAAAAAGCAGATTAAGATTCTTATGAATCATTTTAGGAGTATATAGCATGAAATCATGCCCAAACCTGCAGAGGAATCTTCCATCTTAGCAACTTTTGTGCACAGCACCAAACAGTAATAAACAAAGGTGTGGCAGCAAAGAGAAAAGCATCAAGGATCAAATATGCAAAGAAGAAAGAAAGAGGAAGGAAACGTATAACAGAAAAAACATATGGGATCATGAACTGTGCAGAAGGCTTCCATCTCTTTTGTTGATCTTTGTCTTTCTTGATGCATGTCATCATTATTATTCTCTCTTTTGTGCTAAGGTGAGCTAACTCCTACTTGGTAAGAATGCAGATATAAAAGTTAGATTGATGAGTTCCCAATTCTTTTGCAGGATTCAGAATTATCTCAAGTTAATGAGTTCCTCATTCTTTCGTAGCCTATAGAACTATCTCAAGTTAGTCCTACCTACTTAGTAGAATGCAACTTTAGTTGTTAAATTGACATGTTCACTTCGTAGGGTATACATTAATCCCGATATATCAAATATAGTCATAGTAAGTACTAAGTTGCATAGATATGCTCCTAAAATTTTCACTCTGCTCTGCTGCTATGTATGACCCAATGTTGCAAATGACTGAATTATTATTTTCAGTAAATAGAGGAAATGGACCTGGGACCTGGAATAAACACCCATTGGGCCCAAACCAGTACAAATTCCACAATTTCTCTTCAAATAAGCAATGCAGGGAAATGAAGGCATTCATAGTACAGCATCTTGCTTAATTTGGCACGCCTTTACTTCCTTGCAAAAACATGTGGTACCTAGTATGCTCATTTTGTATAGTTGATGTTATAAAATTCTCCAAAATAAGTAGCACCTCACTCATCCCCTGCAAGTATGGCCGGTGAGGCGCTTCGGTACTTTCCGTGTGCATCAATAAAATCACCCACAAGAAAGCAAAATAAGACAGAGCAAATACAATCAGTTGCGGATCAGTTTGCACTAACCTTAACTCCATCAAAATCTTATTAGTTAGACATGTCAAATGCCAACAATGGGTAGCTTTTCA
This sequence comes from Spiraea crenata, assembly GCA_033992175.1. Lineage (NCBI taxonomy): Eukaryota > Viridiplantae > Streptophyta > Magnoliopsida > Rosales > Rosaceae > Spiraea > Spiraea crenata. Next base: position 2,613,862 of record JAVBHV010000022.1, read on the forward strand.
TATTGTGGGAATGAAAAAACATCTAGGGTGAAGAGCATTAGCAATCTTCTTGTGCCAAGTAAATCAATTTATAATAACAATAAAACTAGTATCTACGAAGGAAATAACAAAGTGAAAAAACACAAAACAACAGCTTAATTTCCTAGACTACAATATAGTTGTCCATCCATATTGCAAACGGACAATATCACCAATATCTGCACGGCCACTGTGGTCGAAAAAATAGAAGCTTCTTAACTTACAGTGGCTTACTTACATCAAGGAATTGTGAGATACCTGTGATTCTGAATCTGTATTTGGCAACCTGAAGCCTCCACATTCTTACTGGCAGTATTTCGTGCAACACGTTTTTTCGAGAAAGATAATTTGGCTGTGAACAGGTATCATTGAAGATCTTTTCGCTGAGATTGAAATGGAATGGAAACCTCAAGATGTTTTATAGCCACTTTTTTCTCCAAGTGGCGCCACTTTTGTCACCAGATAAGAGTCTGGGAAGGCTTAACAGGCTATTGACCCGGGTAACACCTTCCAAGGCTGACCAATCCTCATCCTCTTTGTTTGAAATGCATTCTGCTAAACTTCTTTTCGACTGGCCTTGGAATTTTGTAGGAAGCTTTTGCTCTGCTGACTCAGGTATCGGCACAATCTCATCAGAGCTTCGGACAGTACCCGAATGCGCAAGAACAGTGGGATGAGAATCGCCATTTTCTAGAACCTCAATATTCTCACCTGTAATTGCCATCTTCTCTGTTGGCTCTTCATTCATCTTTGTCACATTATTCTCTGTCGCAGCATCACCTCCTGACAAATGTTCTAGAAACAGACATACAACAGCACAGTCATCATTCTTGGAAGTAGGGTATTTAAGCCTCCAGGCTCTAACGGCGCAGTCGACAAGAGCCCTGGCTGCTGTTGTGTGACCCGGGGCAGAAGCCACAATTTCAACAGCCTCCTTGTTTGAAAGGACATCCCAGACCTGTATGATGTACAATTAATTTATCTCTTCTAGGTGGCAATAACCAAAGAAGTAGAAGGGGAACAAAAAGATACCCCATCAGTGGCGAGGATAATGAACTCATCTCTTTCCGTAAGTTGGCGATAGTAAACGTCAGGGACAGAAATTAAACCAAAATCCTTTAGACAGAAGTCCCCAAAGGCTCTAGCCATTGCCAAACCAGGAGAATCATTATTAGGCAACCATACGCGAGCAACCTCTGGCTCATCCTGCAAAGCAAATACCCTTCCGTTGCATTGCTGGATCCTAGCAGATTCCGCTAATCACAGAAGACACAACACGCTTTCATCAATGGATTTTTATTTTTCAGTCAGTTGTCAGAAGTCTTAAGAAGTATGTGTAAGTGACTTTGTTGAAAGATAGACAGACAGAATACCAGGAAGATCAGGCTTTAAGTCTACTGTCAATTGCACAGCAATCAAAGAGTTGTCTTTGTCTCTTGTTGCCAGCACAGCTCTCGAGTCCCCGACATTTCCAATTACAAGATTCTGACCCTGAAACAGCATACACGAACAAGTTGGTTTTGGAAAATTCATACGAAATCATCATCTTGGGCATTCCTTGGTCACCCATTAACTAAGGCCACTTCTAATCATTCAAAAAAAGGCATCAGGATAGGGTGTTTGGAAGAGGTGAGCAAATATTATGAAGAAAAGAACAATAGAGCAGGGTTGACGTGACTTAAACTCCTAGGCTGTCATAAACTAATAATAATCATCCGAAGCTAAAATCACTTACCCAAGGTCGGATTTCCTAGTATCATAATAAAGAAAAGAAGATTAGGAAGAAAGAAGAAGAAACGTTTCAGATACAACTCCATAATCTCAAAGTGTGCAGAAACCTTTGACTATAGAGTGAGTACTTGTACGAGTGATTTAAAATACAAAACTTTTTCCAGCATATTTTCCAAGTTAACAGTGGTAACAATTACATGGGAAAACCAAGCTTCAAATCTTTTTCAAAGTTCTTCAGGTTGACGACAAAAAGGATCAGCACTTAAGCCCTTAAAACTTCATGCATGTTTCTTTTTCGTTTTGTGAGGGGATGGTGTGAGGTTGTGCAAGTTATCATCAACTCGCCTATGCTTACAAATAAACCCCACAACTTCGTAGTTGTTGACAATTGTTTTTTTATTTTTTCTTTTTGTTTGGAAAGGAGGGCGCCCAGGTATGTTACAGAAAGGGAAGACGTATGTATGTACCTATGGATGCGCCATACAGACAGAATGGGAAATACAAACACTCATATGTGTATGGCAGTAAATGATTTCAGGAACTTTCATAAATGATTACCTGCTTTACCAATGTAACTGCTGTAGTCCCACTGCAGAAACAATCGATTGTGGGATGCAATTTCAATTCCTTATCCATTAACTTGAATGCCTTCAAGAATGACTTTTTTAGCGGTTCATACATATCAGGAAGTTTTTCGTTTTCCTGAACCTCCAATGGCACGGCCCATTCATCATCAATGCTTGGAGATGCAGGTTCCTCAAAATTAGAGCTTCCATTTGCATTTTCAGTCTTACTTAGACTGCTCTGTTCACTGTTCGAATTAGCTTTCCACTGAGTACATAGTATAAGAGGAAGAGAATCTCGAACTTTCTTGGCTACCATATGACCAAATGGACCATGGCCATCAAATACCCCACAAAATGTTGTATCACTGCTTGTGTTGAAATCCTGTAGCACAATCATTGCAACCAAACCATCAGAATTGATCCAAAAGAATGAACAACACAAACAGAAATCATTCCAGACTTCTTGTAATTTGATTATACTTCTAATTCAATGGCGTAAGGAACTGGCCCTTAATCTGACAAGCATCACTATTGTGTAACCATAACACATTCCAGGGCTTGACCAAAATCAGCCAGTATCTATGCATTGACAGTTGTTCGCGTGAATATGTTCTGCAAGTGATTCCTTTTCTCTTTTAAGTAAAAGAAAAGGTATCCCAACCGTTAAGAGTGTCAGGATAAAAAGGGTGCTTGCAGCACAAAGAGTAACAACAGATCCAACTGAAGAAATGCAAATTTGCAATAATGTACACTGTGCCTACATGCAGGGCTTCTGTACCATCATAACCGAATCACACTAATGTAAAATATATTCAAACATATGCGCTCAGCAATCTTCGTTCTTAATTGGGAACACGGGTACATTTTGACTTGAAAGAAATTAAAAATAGAATTCTTAACTCACAAGTCATGTCAATTCTGAATAAAATACCACCACTGACAAGTGATCTAGCTACTGTGCAATTGAAGCAATAGAATGATCCACTTCAATAAACATCCATTCTCTTCAAACACCAAAATGACTTTTTCCAAACTAAATTGCATAAACATCCTTTTTCTCCAAAACCCAACTATATAAACAGCAAAAACTTTCAAAATGGGTTATGAATATACATGATCATGGGGTCAAAAGGCTCAAAAACAGAATCAAACAAGTTGGTCTTGCTGAAGACAAAGAAGCACCACAGCAATCTAAGTTACAGCATTGAAGTTCGAGCAAGTGAAGACAAACCTCCCAAACAAGCATGGCGTCTTGATTGGTCCCTTTCTTCCCCTGCTGAGTATACAAACAGGCCACTTTGCTGCCTCCATTAGCGATCAACCTCCCCGGAATATCAACCTGATGCCCCAAATCTCTACAACCCAGTGGGTCACCCGCCGGCCTCTTTCTCCCCCACCGTCGTGACCCGCGCCTCGCCGGCGAACCGTCCTCCTCCGGGTCCAACGTGCTCGGCTCCGCCGTGTCAATCCTCTTGCCTTGGGAAGTCGAACAACACGAACCCATTTGGTTTTCGACAGTTTTAGCAAAAACCCAAGTTGTCGAAATCGGATCCGAAGATTCTTTACGGACTTTTGTGATGTGAGTTTTGTCCCACAGATTCAATTCAATTCAAAAAAAAAAAATGTATGAGCACAGTTGAAAAGTTTGAGTCCTCTGTATTTGAGTAGGTGCACAGTTTTTGGCACAGAGTCGCAGACCAAGATGTTTTAATAATTCCAGATAAAATATTACCAATAAATAATGAGAAGAAAACAATTTGAAAAAATGGTAATGGTTCATGACATTTGTAAGAATTGGTTGACCTTCTTCAATCTTCATCCACCTTCTTTCTTTCCATTCTAAATCAAAATGGTCTCCTTTTTGTCATAAAAAAATGGTATCCTTTTCTTCCTCATTTGTTTAACACCAACCTTTGGAAAGCACCAAAAAGATCTCAACAAATCTAGAAATGAAATAAATTTTCTGCATAACTATTTCATCTACTACAACTGGTCCATTGTGTGACATTTAATTATAGGTTGCATCATGTGACTTACACGAGAATGACACCCTTGATTGTTAACATCCCAATTCCCCACTGGTTCCGTAAATATGAAACGTGTTGTTTGTTTACAATTAAGTTATATAGCTTGATGAGGTCCTAAGAGTTGAGATGTAAGTTTAGTAGCACGAGTATAGAATCTAATTCTCTCTGATATGTAGGTTGTAATGAAGTCAACTAGGTTCTCGTTTCATTTCTTGATGGATTTGCCGCAGGAGAAAATAACGAATTTCAGATTAAGTAATATATTTGTGTCTACTATGTTTTTTCGGAATGCTTTTATTTTATATAGGAGTATCGAACACCTTTTTTTTTTTTTTTTTTTTTCTGATACACTGCGAGGTCCTTAATGAGACCACTAGTTTATGTTTTCTCCTATCTTATACTCCTTTAATTGGTGTACTACTAAATCCAATTTTAAATAAAATTGCATTCTTTTTAATAAAAAAAAATACCTCGTTGAATTGTGAGTTTATTTGAAATAAGAGAAATCCATAATCTCATTTATCAAAGTTGAGAATCAGATCAACAATGCTATTTATATAATAAATACATGATGGGAAAATGAGGAATAGAAAAAATTCATATTTCAATCTAGTTTACCCCAAAAATTGTCATATAAGAGAGAAGAAACATGATGTACTCAGTTACTACCCAACGTAGTCAAAACTTAGCTACTACACAAACAGAAAGGAAGGTAAAAAGGATAAAAACCCACTTTTAGATGTTAGAATGAATAATTAGACGACCGGTATTGGCTGCTGCAGTTGGTATAGGTAGGTTTGTGTTGTTGAGTTGTCATGTCTTTTTGTGTAAAGGTGAAGTGTCTGTTAGGTTTAAGATTCCCACTTCGAGGCTGACATCGTCAAGTCCGTCCGCAACCGAAAGAGTTAACTCTCTGTTCTCATGGACTGTCCAATCTCATCTTCTGGTGAAAGATTTATCACGTACATCTTTCATTAACATAGTTACATAGGTTCTCGTTTTGTTTTGTTCCTTTGTTGGTGTTATTTGCTTAAGGCAAATAAATTGTTGTGAGGTTGAATGGTTTCTTCTAGCCTCTTGTATTCGGAAATGATGTTTTATTGAACGGAACTATCAATAAATCATACACATGAAACGTTCATCCGTAACTCAAACATGAAGATACAAATCAAGAATGTTATATATTGTTGTTAGAAGATCTCACAACTCTGTACACTTGTCCACTTGTATAGTTTTCAATTTGCACATATGAGCTGGACTATTCTATGAAAATAATAGGTGGAAACTTTATCAAACAATAATGCACATAAAATGCCATATTTCACAACAAAAAGAAAAAAGAATGAAATACGGTAGATTAGGCAAACCTATAAGGTAAATTTGTTGTTTGATGGCTGATGTGGCATGTTTAATGGCTGATGTGACTGAGAATTTGCCTTAGTGAAAATATGTCTCACAGCAGATAAGACAAAACTGTTAAGACATATTATTATTTTATTACTTTGATATATTTGATATATTAAAATATTCACATATGCTATTTTTTTTAATTTAATAATTAAGTCAATACTAACTAATTCAAGCAAACTATTTTTGAATTTTCATGATGTCTAGTTTGACAAATGTTGTCACTATAATTTTTTTACTATAAAAAAAATAAATTCATCACCATCAAAAAGACTAGTAGAATTTATTGCAAACAATTGAAATTTTTTAGACAATGATATTAATTTGGTTATTTTGTGCAACTAATTCTAAATTTTGTATATTTAATTATGTGTAGAATGTAATCATTAAATAATAGTTGAGATACATTTTTTAACCCTAAAAAACATTTGCCTTATGAATGGAGATAAGACAAAGCTGACTCAGTATTTACTTTATCTGCTGCAGATATATTTTGCTGACGTGATGCAGCAAATATAATTTACTGCATCATTTACCTTATCTACCGTAAATGCTCTTATATACTAATTGTTTGGCATATATTCTCAATTCTAACGATGCTACGTAGATGAAGAGCACAACCTTTGAAGATGTCCCAACTGTCCCATTAAAAGCAGATGTTTGGTGAAAAACGACCCGAGTTAAATACACTTTTGTCCTACTGTAGATTTTTTTGTCCATGCTACGTTCACCCTTTATTGACAAAGATTCCCTTACGTTCTAGAATCACTTGAAAAATCCACCATGTTCTTTTAGTTCTTATTCGAATATTAGCACGCATGAATTCTAGCATCTTGATATACAATTTGATTAGCGATTTAAGGACCCTACAATTTTTTTGATGGGAAGCTTACGAAATGATAAAGTCAGCAATAGACAAAAGATTCACTCTCTACTCTTAATAAGGTACTAAAGTACTAATTGGTTGTGGATCGGTTGGAATAAAACTGAAAATTGAGAATATGAATGTAATCTATCATATTGTTTGGTTGAGATTGAGTCAGCAATAGACAAAAGATTCACTCTCTACTCTTAATAAGGTACTAAAGTACTATTTGGTTGTGCATCGGTTGGAATAAAAATGAAAATTGAGAATATGAATGTAATCTATCATATTGTTTGGTTGAGATTGAGAATAAGGAATTGAATCAAGGTTATGCTTAATTCCTTTCGACGCTTTGTTTTCATAATCTCAATAGAATATAATCCAAAAGGTCTACAGTTTGGGGTCCAAGGTCTACGGTCCTAACAAGGATGGAGCCAGAAAGATTTACTCATAATTAAGGGTAAAATTGTAAAAAATAAATGAATTTGGGTGAAGAAAATAGAAAAGTTTGCAAGTTAGGGTCGGTTGGAGCATACTCTAGCCCAAGGGTAGTTCCGCCCTTGGTCCTAACTTCGGAATCTCGAGTTCAGGAGTCTTAGTTCAAATTCACACATACGGAGTCAGGATCTAGGATCCAAGGTCCTTGATCAAGCTCTGGGTGTTTAAAATGATTGGCTGAACATCTCAAGTCACAAATGCATCATTCAGGGACCTACAATCTCTCTTCCTAATACAAAGCCTACAAAAACGAGGGTATGAAGTTCTACAAAATGGGGCACTGATGTGAGATATGCATCATTTTCAAGAGAACAGTGAAATGCACTAAACTCACATAAGGCAAAAGTTCACAGGGGGCTTGGTTGGTCCATGATGCCACAGGAATAGGCAACATTTTTAAGGGCTTTGTCAACGTTTTTATTCAGTTGTAGGCCTTTGACCAAGTTTGCTAATGAAAGAAGAAAACAAAAACAAAAGGCTATCGCAGAGAAAATAAGGACCATTAGATACCCGATGAGATGCGCACCATTTTAAGACGCGTGTCATAGCAAAAGTGGATGACGCTAACTAACGGTTTATTTTATCCTCTGGAAGCGCCGTTAGAAGCTCACTGCTTGAGCTGCGGGTGGCATAACAAGACAAAACTAGGTCTTATGACATCTCCATCTCTATCTGAAAGAGAGCCGACCTTTGCAGCTGCCCCTTCAGGTAATCACCTTCTTCTTCTTCAACCTCAGCTAGCTGCTAACTCTTATCTGAAACTTTTATGGTTGAAGTTTAATCCTTGGTTTCAACTGTTGTTGTTGTTGTTTTTTTTTTTTTTTTTTTTTTTTTTCCATATAGTAAAGTTTGATCTTTGTTGTACTGGATCAAGTGACATCTGAAGTGTTTGTATTCATTTTTATGAAAAAAAATGGATTTTGGGTTATGAAGTTTGTTCTTCATATATGATCTGGTCGGTATATGAGCTGCTGGACATTCTTTGATTGCAAGTTGGTTTTTGAAAGGAAAGTCCTTTTGTGTGGATTTGTGTTATGGAGATCAATTTTGATGGATCAAACTTCAAAGATGGAAACTTTAGGACCTCTTTTATCAGTTTGTCAAAAACTTCCAGCAAAAATTTTGACTGTATCAACTCTTCTGTTGACTTCCTATTAAGTCTTGGGTTGGATTAGATTCTATGGATTCTTCATGACCTTGGACTGACTACATGGGTTTGGATGACAAGCTTACTCACCGAACTCTAGATTGACTACACACTTATAAACTCTGAAAAAGATTACTAGATGTGGGAACGTGTTTGCTTGACCCAGTTGGGCCAGTTCAATGATTCACGTTTTGTAGGGTACTTGGCTTACTATTTTGTTTCTTGATTCATTCGATGTATTGGTAGCTATATCAGAACTTCCAAATCCCAGAAAGTCAGACCAGTTGACTAATAAATCCAACTATCTGAAAGCCTTATTCTTTGATCTGTTGTGAAGAAAACCTGTTCATGGGTTGAGGCAAACTAACACCTGCTTTTTATGAATAGAACGTTTCTCTTCAGATAAGCAAAATGCTAGGAGCCCTTAAAGCTTTCTCAACACACGGAAACACTGTGAAAAATGGAGTTTTGCGACACATCCGTCTTATGAATCCCCTGATTCAGCCTGTTGCGTTTTCACGCTATGAGTCTGCTGCGCCTGCTCGCATAGAAGAGCAAGGTTTTGAAAGCACTAAAATTGCGGATGTCATGAATGCTAAAGGTAAAGGTGCTGATGGTTCCTGGCTCTGGTGCACTACAGATGACACTGTTTATGACGCTGTCAAGTCGGTAAGCATATTAGAGTTTGATGAAACTTCTTATTGTTGCTGTGGCTATCTTTGGCATGAAGGGCTGGAGTCATGAGCAAAAGTACTTGACCATTTCCTTTGCAGATGACCCAGCACAATGTCGGAGCCTTGGTGGTCGTGAAACCCGGAGAGCAAAAATCTATTGCAGGGATTATAACAGAGAGAGGTACAGTTTACATTAAGGCTTCTTTGATTTACCGTCTGTATTTAATGCACTCCTCTTCTGTACTTTTTGAGATCATGATAGTGGGAGTTGGATTTTTGGTCTTGGATGTTAAGGATATTATAATCTGAATTCTGTTGGGGAAACATGCAAATGTGATAAGAAATTCATGCATTTCAATTTCAAATCTTTTAGAAACTCCTATCGAGGTTTGTTTAGTTCTGTAACAGTATCTCAGTAGTCGTCTCTTTTATTATTTGAGGTTGAGCTGTTAGTCTTAAATTTAGAAACAAATTCATAAGGTAAGGTTGAAGTTTAAAGCACTGAGAGGTTCTATGAAAACATGGTACCTGTTGCTGTTGCTGAACAACTCAAATAGAATAGTACATTTAGCAGAGTGTTGGAAACCAAGTCCGAAGAAAACAACAACGGGCAATCACTCTGGAAGATTTGGATGAATAATCACTGTGTATGTTATGGATGGGACTTGATTGCAAGCTAACTTTCAGTTTTAGTGCATTTTAATAGGTGAATTGGTTATTTGATGACAGTTTCTGCTCAAGTGCAATTTTCTTCATTGGTTTCTAGGACTAAAGGGGTTTGTATGATCTACTAGAATATTTGATGAATGTTCGTTATGATGTCCTTACCAAATTCTTGAATTTGCATGTTCACTTCTAAGTTGTATCGAACGGAGCATCCAATTGGCCGCACACGCTGCATTTACAATAATTGGAATGGTACAGTTGGGTTCTCCTCAATCAATTTTATTTCTGTTTGGTGGATGTTTCTCAGACTATCTCAGGAAGATCATAGTGCAGGGACGATCATCCAAGTCAACGAAGGTTGGGGATATCATGACTGAGGAGGTATGAATTCTTCAGAGCAAAAATTGTGTGCGAGTGTTTAGATTTATTAACTTAGATATACATTTCTCTTCATTAGTCTTTAGTTCTTTATCAACTTCTGATGACAAATGCCAACTCTTGGTGACTGCAGAACAAGCTTATCACTGTCACCCCCGACACTAAAGTTCTTCGGGCAATGCAACTGATGACAGGTATCATCTTCTGCTTCTTGTTATTCGATATTCTTACTTGCTTCTTTTTACTATACTTACCTTCAATGCAAGGATGCTGTTTTAAACGTGAAATTGTTGTGCTCTGTGCAGAAAACCGAATCAGGCACATTCCTGTAATAGATAACAGGGGAATGATTGGAATGGTGTCCATTGGCGATGTGGTTCGTGCTGTGGTGAGCGAGCACCGAGAGGAGCTTGACCGCTTGAATGCCTATATTCAAGGAGGTTACTAAATGACGATGATGATGGCGAAGATGATGATGATGATAAAGGTAACGAGATGCTACTTAGTTGACTTCCCTGAATGACAAACGGTAATAAGGGCGAGTGCTTGTGTATATAGTGTGCTGTTTGTGTACTTTCCGGTTGTTTGGTTTTGTTCTTCCCAATGTCTAATTACAGGCTTGTAGACTATCATCAAGTTAATAATAAGCATTGTTCTGTTTGCTTAAATCTTCTTTCTTTCAATTTTTTCACATGTAGTAAAGTTTATGGGTATGTGTTGTATCCTGTGATGCTGTATATATGACAGTTGAGACAGTCAGAAAACAAATGTTCAACTTATGGCTTCAAATGAGTTCGGTTTTTATCAGAAAATATGACTTGAAAAATAAAAAGTACCACCCAAGAGCGAAATTCCTTTTGGCAGATGTTGGGAAACAAGTTTTGAAGAAAGGGCTAAAAATTACCACCCCCCAACAAAGAAAAACTCAACGATAGTTTTTCATGAAGGGATCATTTTCATCAAAACTCAACTATAGAATCTTCAAGCATGACATATGTCTACCAAAATAAAGAGAATCAAAATTTTGGCAACAATCAAACTCGAAACTTAAAGTAAGAAGTCTGTCACTAACAAAGTTGCTCTGTTTGCAACCGATAGAAAGTAGATTAAGAGTAAAATGAAAAATGACTTTTTCAAGAAAAGGACATGTACATGGACATGTTCATCATCAATGTACCATATTTCCTCCACCCTCATTGGTCAAGAAGCCAGCAAACTCCATAAATAGAACATAAATGTCAATTAATGTAATGAACTCCCTCAACAAACAACGTCCCACTCCAAAACGCGTCATCTCCCTTCTCAACTGTCCTGATGCGCCCACATCAGTGCAAATGCCAAAAGCCCCAAGCCAATATCTTTTTTTTTTTTTTTTTTTTTTTTGGGTAAGTTAAGCCAGCATCTTTTCTTAACCCTTTATTCTTGTCTTTAACTTTTTTCACTAATCAGTTTATTCTAATTATTTTGCTTCAAGAATCAGAACCCACCACCACTGCACAAGGCAACAAAAAGTACAATTTTAGAAAAATAAAACAGTGAGAAAAAATAACATAAGACAGACCCAGAAGCAAACCCAGCCAATATATCCATTGCTCTCAGCTCACAGCACTCAAAAGACTAAAATCTCTGGTACCTTCTAATCTTTAGTCAATGAATATTATATGGGTTTGCAGTGTTTTCTTATTGTTGTTTGTGGTCCTTGTTTGACTGGTTGGGTTTCTCCATTTTGATTTCTTTCTGGAAGAACCAGAAGAATGTTTGCAGCTGCTAAGTTCTAAGCTTCCTTACCTTTGAATTCATATTGAGGCAACAAAACCTTGGAATTCAAATTAGTTGAGCTGTTTTTTATATGGTTCTGTTTGTTTTGCTTCCATCTTTTAAAAGTTGCAAGCTTTGAATCAAAGTTGGTGTCTTTGATATCAAGAGAAAAGGAGTGTACTTGCATTATATTGTGTGCACTTAGCAGCCTCCGAGCTTTGAATTGAAATTGTTGTAAGCTGTTTACTGAAGGGTTTTTCTGTTCAATCCTTTCTAAGTTCAGAACTTTGAGTGAAATTGGTATGTTTGTAATCAAGGAAAGTACTTGCATTTTTTTGTTTATGTGAAAGAGGTTTTGATTTCAACTATTTGCATGGCAGAGTGTTGGCGTAGGATCCAATAAGTATGGTGGGATTTCCTTTTCTCCTTGGTTTAGTATCCATCACAGACGCGTATGTTAGCTCTAACAAAGAATTTCACTGGTTGGCATCTGCCCTTGTTGGCATCATTCTCTGCAAAATTGTAAGTAACAATTTTGACTTAGTTATTGTTTATCGTTGGAATGAAGATTTTCTTTGAACTAATTGGTTAATAGTTGGTGAAACATGGAATCTAGCAACGCCTCAGTGAGCTTTTCAGGCGTTGGTTTGGCTGTTTAAAGTATAGTTTGGTGTCATCTCCTTAAGCGCTATATAAAAATCATAATTCATTACACACACTCTATAAATACATGCAATGAAGACCCGATTGCCCACTCATGGTGTCAATATTTGGAAGCGAAAGTAAATTAACAAGTATTGGATGAATGCTTTGGATAGAAAGTAAACCTGCAATATGCCGAAATGATTACAATAGATGATTTCCTTTTTAGTAATTTTCCACCTGATGAAATTTTTCTCTTGAAGGTTTACAAATTAACTGGTCTTATTAGCCTCCGTAGCATTGAGGGATATCAAATACTAAGCAAAGCAGAAAAAGTTGAATGGAACAACCGGTAAAATCTTCTGCACCTCACGTGTTTATATCTTCCTAGATTTCACCACTAGCTTGAGTTCTTGATTTACTTCATTATAACAAGAACTGATACCTTCTTTTGGTTTCTGTTTTCTTTGGTATAGGGGCTTCTCCACTGTTCATGCTATTGCTGCAGCGATTGCATCTTTTTACCTTTTACTATTGTCAGATACATTTCATGAGGATTACCGAGATGAATTAATCATTGATAGAAAATCTATTTTTTCAGACACGACGTTGGGGGTAAGTGGACGCAGATAGAAGGATCCATTCATGGTTTAATTCTATAATTTGTTGATGTCCAGTCAAAGTTGTAGGTGTCTTTGCTCATTATGGATTCTAAATTGGATTGACTGAGTAGCAACTTGTCATGGTTTTGCAAATGTGTTAGTCAAGGTGCCTGAGCATAAACATCTTTAGTTCATTATTCTGCTTGGTGGTTCACCTTCGCCCACCCTAAATACCGTGAAAGAGAGGGTGCCCTAGAATAATGATCAGAACCTTGATTAACTTGTTTATGGAAGATTGGTTAGGAGTTGAGTTTCCTGTTGTATCAAAAATTTCAGTCCCTATTTTTCCTGTTGCTTGTTCATCTCATGCATGAAAAAAGTTTTCTCAATCAGTAAGAGACTTATAAACCAATTGCCTATGAATAAGACCCTATGATATCATAAAACCAATAAGAAGTTCTTGTTTCGTCACTTTATCCTTCATCTTTCGCTTGAGACTAGACCCAACATTACAGTTTACTTAGCGTGATGCCCAGCGTGATATGCTTGAATTTTGACTATTTGCAGGTACTTCCCTTCTTCCTATAACTAATCTTATTTTTGGTATTCTGGTGCATTGTGCAGATCTCAATTGGTTATTTTCTGTCAGACTTGGGAATGATTTTTTGGCATTTTCCTGCTTTAGGTGGAGTGGAGTATGTAAGTACATAGGTTTTAGCGTGATTCTTGTTTGATAAGTATTAATTTGTGAGCCATTACCTGTTATGGCACCTGTTTTGCTCAAATCTTAAACTATATTCCTTTGTTGGCATTCAATGCTTCAATTGAATCAGTCTCGTGGCTGGTTGGCCAAGTTCTTGATATCGGTCGTCTTACCTTTCAAGTTGAAGTATCGAAGTCAAAACCCATGTAAATTGGTTCACTTATGTTAACTTAGTTCTTCTTGTTTAGGTGTTGCACCATCTACTATCTCTGTTCTCAATCTTTCTCTCCCTTGTAAGTGGAAAAGGGCAGATTTACATACTCATGGTTCTGTTCACTGAAATCACAACTCCCTTTGTAAACATGAGATGGTAAGTATAACATGTAGATATTTGTATATTCTCCTATTATTGGTTTTCCCTTGTAATTTTTGGATTAGTTATGAAGTTGCGTTCTCAGGTACTTGGATGTTGCTGGTAAGAAGAACTCTACCCTGTACGTCTCCAATGGTGTAGCATTGTTCCTGGGGTGGCTGGTAATGTCTAACTTACTCAAAAATTCGTTTCCTTTTAGTTGTAATATGTTGTTATGGAACACTTATATTAGTAACTACGACAAGTCTCTTAAATTAATCAGCTTTATAATGAACGTAGGAATCATTTCTAACATAACCTCCTTCAATGCATTCAGGTTGCAAGGATTCTTTTGTTCATTTACTTTTTCGTCCACATGTTCATCCATTTTGATCAAGTGAGTTGATTCTGCAATGTTATCGTATAAAAAAGACTTGTTCGAATACAAGCATGCCTATCATCTGCATAGTTAACAGAACAACTTAAAGAATCTAACCTATTAGTTTTGTGCTCATTTATTTCTGCATTGTTTCAGGTGAAGACAGTCTTCCCTTTGGGCTTTTACAGCTTGGTCCTTATACCTCCTGTGTTAGCAATCATGAATCTCATTTGGTTTTGGAAGATCGTCAAAGGTTTGATCAAAACTGTTTCTAAGGCCACACATAGCCAGTGATCCTACCATCTCGAGTACGGGAAATTGGACTCACCGAAATGTACATTATAGTGGAAGTTTTTTTCCCTTCCAGGTTCTTAATGGGATGCGAAAGATGAACAGAATAACGAATAGATGTGGATAGTTAATTTTTTCATGACTTTGAACTTGCATTTGTCTGATATCTGATGGTGCATACATTGATGTCACAAGTTCCACTGGCCTAGCACGTTTGGTTTTCAATTTCCAAATGAACCTCACTCTGATGATTTTAAAGAAGAAATATAAGATATATGATCAGTCTCTCTACTAACCATGTTCGGACTGATTTGAACGAGCTAAAGTACTCATTGAAATATCCGAAGTTAAGATTGGAGTGTCAAAACTGCTACACTTTGTTCTAGTTGATTTACCTTAATATGGGCATGCGGTTGGTGCGACCACCTCCATTTAGTTCTTAAAGAAAAGTCCTTTGGCTCAAAATCAATGACCATTGGCATTTCCCATCTGATAAGAATCAATCCTGACTTATGTGATTGAATTGAATATTGGTGGACTTTTTGTGGTCACATTGCTTCAGATATGATATATTTGAGTAATGCAAGTGGTTGAGCAAGAGCAAATCTTTCATTAGAAAGGCAAGAATTAAATAGGACTTATGAGAAAGTGGAGTGGATCTGATCCTTACTTTCCTTTTTTCTTTTCAAGTAAACAGTGAAATTGAATAGAGTACTTACACATCATCAGATGAAAAAAAGGAAATTTCTTATTTTGGATTTAATCTCCTGAAATTAGATTGTTTGGAGAAGGTAAATGTATGATTCCAAAGGAAACATTGTGCAGGTGGCAATGTCCCTTTCATTTTAAGAGTACGAATAATTGTAAAACCACTCCAAATACCAAACATTCTTCACAATATCGTCAAATATGAGTAGTCACTTGTGTGAATGACCGACAATGGCCTAGGCCATTATCTAGATCATGTGCTCATGTCTGAGATGAAAATGTCACATTCTCAAACAATTAAAGGGTAGAAAGTTAATTGTAAAAATATCTATATGGGTGGTGGTAAATAGGAAATACGAAAACCCCCTACATGGTGCATGACTATCTTGACTATGATTTGTGCAATTTTGCCCAATCCACAAAAGGCAAAGTCATGTCAGAAAGGGGGGGTTGGTCGGTAGGGTTGGTTCCTTGCAATCGCCGCGTACACAAGACGAGAAGAGAGACGATAAAAGTAGCGCCCGCCCACACGTCCAAAACCCGCAAAACCCAGCAAAAAAGGCAACGCAGCCTACGCGGACGAATGGAGTTTACAAGATAAAGCTCCAAACTTTTCACAAATTCAGAAACCTCCGGCCCTCATTAACTCCTACTTGATTATGGGTCAGTCCAAAGGTCAAAACTTTGCATTGTTGATTTGTTTGTGCTGTTAGTTGGAGCGTTGAATTGAGGAGAAGCCCCAAAAATTGCTTTTATTTATCAACACCAACCAAAAAACCAAAAGAAAATTGAACAGAGACCAAAACCCAACAATTTCTGAGGTTTTTTTTTTTTTTTTTGTAAAATGGTTCGGTCAGAAAGCTATGAACCAACGTGGTTGGCGGTCCGTTTTTGCTTCTTTGCCTTGTAATGTGCAGTGATTTTGCCTTACTTTGCTCGCCCCAAACCCTCGACTATTTAATCAACTAGTATTTTCTCAATCTGATCTCCCTGGCTTTTGTGAAGTAAAGATCGTTCCTTTTTGGGTTTTTCTGTGTTGAAATCGATCAAATTTGAAGACCCAGATTTTAGAATGTCGAAAAAATTGATGGGTTTGTAGTGGAGCTGTGAGTTATAAGCTGGTGAGTGAAAAAGTTTGAATCTTTGGACAGAATGTATAGATGGTGGAGGAGCAGCGTTGCAGTGGTGAGGCAGGTGGTGGGACCCAGCCGCCATGGGAGTGCAAATAGCACAAATCCATGTAGTGGAAAGGTGTTGGGATTGAAGGACTTTGCTAAACATGAATGTGGTGGGTTGAGTTTTCCTGCAATTTCTTTTGTGCCCAGAAGAACATATTCATCTTCTGATGACTGCAATGGAGGTGTTGGAGGAGGTGTTGGGGAGATCAATAGGTCAGGAGGAGGTAGTGGAGAGACAATTTCGTTTGCAGAGGCCAAAAGGCTGATGAGGTTGGTGAATGTGGAGGCTTTGAAGGCAAAGCTTGGGACTGAAGGCAAAGAGGCCATACCATATTCTGATCTTCTTGAGGCCTGTCAAAGCATTGGGGTTGCTAGATCCCCAGAGGAGGCTGCAGCTTTTGCTCGAGTTCTCGATGAGGCCGGCGTCATCCTTCTCTTCCGGGACAAGGTCCTCCTTCATCCTAATAGGGTATGAATGCCTCCTTCAAACTCTTAATAGCATAATGCAGATGCCACTTCCAGCTAATGTGCCTTTTTCACACTAAACATTTTAGTGTTAACTTTTAAGAAGACTGATTGATGGTGCCTTTGCCTCTTGGCAAATGGAGTTTGGGCATGTTTGTTGTCTTTTGCTTTTGTTGGTCCTCTTGTTGGTCCCTCTCCAATTGTTATTCTTATTCCTTGGGTTTCCAGTCTTTAACTTCTGGTTAGAATTTTAATGATCACTCACGGGATTATCAAGTGCAAAGTTGGGGATCACATGTTAGGTTGTCCTTTTTTTAGATCTCCAAATTGAATGAAGGCGAAAATTAAGTAATTCAAAGATGAAAACTGTGGTAACTTAAATGGCAATTACTGCCACCGTTAGGAGGAGATCACCAGAGTTTCAGTTTTGTTTGCTAGTTTTCTAGGTTAAGTAAGTCTGTCACTACAAGGAGGTTCCTTTCTTTTCTTCCCATGTGCTTCAGAATTAGGGTAGATCCCTTCAGCACCCTGTATTTTTTGGCTTCTTGCTCAGGGTTTGGTTTTTCATTATTTTATTGGTTATCCAGGTCTTAGTTCTATCCAACAATTCAAAAGAAACATAGTTCTATGATTATTCTTTTGGGGGTTAATTCTAGGTGCTTCTAGCTTCTAGTGTTCTTCGTTTGTGATTGTGAATGTTGAATACTTTGGCAGTTTATATGTTGTTTAAACGTCCCTTCTTCTAAGTCTAATGCAGATATTCAAACTTAATAAATATTAGATATGCTCTGTTGGGTTGTGTATTGGGATTGAGGATGAGTCACTTGGTTCTGGATAAGTAATCAGATGTTTTGTTGTTGGCGGGCTTTAACCTAACTTATCCCTGGCTGCTTTACTTCATTATTGCGCCATCAAGGCTTGATCTAGTACTTCCATTGTGACAAATAGAGATGCAAGTCCATTTATCCATCTCTCGTTATCTTTCTTCTCCTATGATGGGTTATATATGAAGAAAAAAAATTTAATGTTCTTGGTTAAGCTACCTCCGC
The DNA here is from genome assembly GCA_033992175.1 of Spiraea crenata. Lineage (NCBI taxonomy): Eukaryota > Viridiplantae > Streptophyta > Magnoliopsida > Rosales > Rosaceae > Spiraea > Spiraea crenata. The sequence goes on from JAVBHV010000022.1 coordinate 2,631,966, forward strand.
CAAACTGTATGGATGGATGTGTATGTCCATGTTCTTGGGACTGAGACTGAATAGGTGGCGGAATTGCCATATTTGGCAGTTTCTTTTTCAATGTCAGACTAGTTGTATGTGCTTGGCATCATTACAGTGATGAAACTGAATATGCGGTGGAAAAATAGCTTGTAGAGTTTCCCTCTCATAACTACTTTGTGCCTGTATAAAGTCAGATGGGTTCAGAGATTGGTGGTGTTGGCATCTGGCTCAAACCGACCTTGTGCCAGCCAAAAAATATGAAAATATAACTTTTGTTTGTCTTCTCTGTTTCATTACATTAAAGTTCTGGTCTTTCTTCAGAACTAGTACTTAAAGCTGGTCATGAGAGTTCTCTCATACACAATTTTATCTATTAGGGGGCTTGCATCTTTGGCTCATACTGTTCCATTTCATTCTTAAATGATCAGGTTGTGGAGCTTGTTCAAAAAGCAGTACCCCTTGTCCTGTCGTCTGATGATGATCCCATGTGGGAGGAGTTAAAGCAGCTGCAGGCGAAGAAGGAAGAAATTGACCTGAAGGCACATAAGCATGTCCGGCGTGTTCTCTGGGGTGGTCTTGCGCTAGTTGTTTCACAGCTGGGGCTCTTCTTCAGGTTAACATATTGGGACTTTTCGTGGGATGTGGTGGAACCGCTTGCGTATTTCTCAACTACTACCTGCATTGGCATAGGCTATGCCTACTTCCTGATCACGTCCAGAGATCCGACTTACCAAGATCTGATGAAGAGGCTTTTTCTTAGGAGACAAAAGAAGCTGATCAAGAAGCATAATTTTGATGTCGAAAAGTTTAAGGAGATGCAGAGAAAATGTGCAGTACCTCTACATGCCAGTGCCTCAATCAAGAATCGAGTAGGCCTTGAAGTGGACCTGGATGATGCTTTACATAGTAGGGATTAACATTTTAATTTCAATTTTTTGGCGGGGGTTGGGAGAAGGCAGGAGGTCACCTTAGACTTCTATTGGTTACAAACTGGCTTCCCTGGCTTTTACGTAGGTAGGGTCCAGAATTTTTGATTTTAACATGTTGATTCTGACCTACCTTTCATATTTAGGCATGATACTTGACTTCACGCAGCTTCTTCTGCTTTAACTAGGAAGAATGCGATGGATACTGCTTGGCTTAATTAGTTACCGAATCCACAGTGTTCTCTCCTTGATGAGACTGCATATTGCTGACTGTATTGGATCCCCTGCCACTCAATATGAATGACCTTTTCAACTGTCTTGTCAGCGTATATTTTTTGTAGAATACCATGATTCACATTATGGATTGCTTCTCTAATACATTTAGGACAACTTGTAGGAATGACTTCCGCATGTGTTTTAGAGAAATACAGTTCATAATGTGATTCACAAACGCAAACTAACAGTTTACCCTTTTTCGGGTGGATGTGGAAAGAATGCTTCTTTAATTGTTTGAATTTGCAGAAACCCCATGTTCCTCCGGCAGGGTTGATTAATCTACTATCAGTTTGTAATAATTATTATCTGACTTTAGACTCTTGATATAAAATTAGTAGAAGAACCCCTTGCTGAGTAATACTTTCCTATCACAACATCTTTATTTTATATATTGAGCTAGTCTTTCCCACGAAATCTTTTCACTTTTCTCGTTGAGATCGATTGAACCCAAAAGTTCAAATCTGTCAATCTCAAAAAGGTTGATGAATTTGTACTCTTGGATTTGGCAAATATTTCACAAGCAACCGTGAGTGACACGCAGGTGAGTGCAAGTTTCAACCTTTGGACAGAATGTGGAGATGGTGGAGGAGCAGTGTTGTGGCGATGAGGCAGGTGGTGGGCAGCAACCACCATAGGAGGCCAAGCAGCACTAACCCATGTAGAGGGCAGCTGTTGGGATTAAAGGGCTTTAGCAAACATGAATGTGGGTTGACTTTTCCTGCTTTGACAGGAAGAACAATATCATCTTCTGATGACTTTAATGGACGAGGAGGGGGTGAGCAGACCGTATCGTTTGCAGAGGCCAAGAAGCTGATGATGAAGGTCAATGTCGAGGCATTGAAGACAAGGCTTGTGACTGAAGGCAAAGAAGCCATACCATATTCTCATCTTCTTGAGACCTGTCAAAGCATTGGGGTTGCCAGATCTCCAGAGGAAGCTGCAGTTTTTGCTCAAGTTCTCGATGAGGCCGGAGTCATCCTTCTCTTCCGGGACAAGGTCTTTCTTCATCCTAATAGGGTATGAATACCTCCTTCAACTTCTCTTTGTTCCAACTTATAGCATAATTGACATTTCACTTGTATCTAAGGTAATAATATGTCTTCACTCAGTAGCCCTTTTAGTTTAAGAACACTGATGAGCGACGTATTCCTCTTGGCAAAAGAGATTTTCTTACACACAATCATGTCGATTTAGAAGCCTTACATTTTATTGACTTATACTGTTCTATTTCTCAAATGTTCAGGTTCTTGAGCTGGTTAGAAGAGCACTACCCCTTGTCTTGACTTCTGAAGATGATCCCATGTGGGAGGAGTTAAAGCAGCTAAAGGAGAAGAAGGAAGAAATTGACGTGAAGGCGCACAAGCAGGTCCGGCGGATTCTCTGGTCTGGTATGGGACTAGTTGTTTTACAGCTCGGCGTTTTCTACAGGCTAATATATTGGGAATATTCATGGGATTATATGGAACCATATGCTTATTTGTTATCAACTGGTTGCATAGGCATAGGCTATGCCTACTTCTTGATCACGTCAAGAGATCCGACTTACCAGGATCTAATGAAGAGGCTTTTCCTCAGGAGGCAGAGGAAGCTGATCAAGAAGCATAATTTTGACGTCAAAAAATTCAAGGAGATGCAGAGAAGATGCGGAATGCATCTACATGCCAGCGCCTCAATTAAGAATCGAGTAGGCATTGAAGTGGACCTGGATGATGCTTTAGATAGGGATTAACCTTTCAATCTTTATATTTTGGTGGGGATTAGGAAAATGAGGTGGTTAATTGCTGAGGTTTATGTTGGTTACAATCTGGCCTCTTTGGTTTTTACACAAATAAGGTTCAGAATCTCTCATTTTAACATGTTGCTTCTGACCTACCTTTCAAATTTCGGCACGATAATTGATATCATGGAGCTTCTGCTTTAACAAGGAAGAATGCAACTGATACTGGTTGGTTTAATAGTTGTTGCATCCATTGTTTTCTACTGCATATGCTTACCGTATCATATCGCCTATTGCTCAAACTGTATGTTTTCCTCGAGCAAAACTGACAGATAGTGTTGGACATAACAAGTTATCATTGGTTCTTGTCATTCTAGCGACTACCAGCCAGGTTCCTTACATTCGCACGTTCATTCAGCAATCTGACAACCCTTTGCTTTTAACTACATAACCCAATACATGTTCTTCTTTCTATATATTACAAAGTCACCTTCAAGGCAATTGAGTGTGTCAATGACAGATTGTTCATCGGATCCCTTGAAGTGCTCCAAAATATCAGACAGCTTAACCTGCAAAATGCTTCATTAAATTTAGTATTTGCCTCGCCATGGAAAAGAGAGGATAAACAGAGCCTTCCATTTGAATACAGTAGACTCACTCCATCTTGGATCTTGAGCCAATCAAATATGGAATTCTCTGTTGCCTTAAATGGAGTGGAAATTTCGTCATCGGGACTAAGTTTATGGCGTTTCTTCGAGACTTCATCCTCCAGATACCCTTCAGTCAAGGGAACAGAAGCAGCAGTGTTCCTATCACCTGAGCTGTAGGCAACTGAGCTTTGGACTAAGTTTTTGACTTCATGAGGTCCTTCCATGGGGGGAGACAATTCTGTTTCCTTGTTCGGCAGTTGATCTCCTTGTGCATCGGTGAGGTTAGGCGGAGTGATTTCCAGAGACTTTCCACACTTTTCCATTGCCAGGCAAGTCTTGATTTGTCCATAAGTTATCTGGCATTGTGAAACATTTTCACTCATATAAAAGGTAAAGTACAGTATAAGGATATTGCAGGTTTACCGTAAACATTGATTAGCACACCCAAAGGTAAACTCCCGAGACAAGGCAAAGGTTTGAAAGAAAGCTCACATCTTCAGGTAATTCATCTTTGATAGGCTTTAACTTTTCTCTAGAGCCAACTTTTGAAATGGCACACTGAATGTCTGAGAAAACTTTAGGTGTCATTCCAACCTCACCCCATAATCTGATCCAATCAATATCACATCCTTCTTCAGCAGCGTCCATCAGATATCCAAGAACAGTATCCTCTTTGATAGGAGCAGGTCTACCTGGGTAGTTCTATGATTAAAAACAAAAGTTGAAGTTACAATTTACATAGCCATAAAACAGAGTAAAGTGATATGTAATCCATAGTGAACACTACACATAGAAAACCATACAGCAATTTTCTGAATTGAGAGGCCATCTTCATGATACAACTTCCAAGCTTCCAACTTTGCTGGCGTTAACTTTTTATGTTGGTTGGGTATTGTATAAAATTTTTTTGTGATAGCAGTTTGTATGGTTGCCTCTCCATCTAACGAAAGATTGAGTCCTTGTGTTAGATCCCGAACGATACGAAGAAAATGATCTCCATGCGCCACGACAAGATGCTACAACAGACACAAGATTGAAATTTAGCATTCATATGATTGCAAAATTATAGACAGCACGAATAATTTATTTGAAGAAGCAAAAGGGTTTCATTTTAACTTTTAGAGGATGAAGTCATCAGTTCATTTACTTAAAAAAATTGAGGGATAGACCCAGTTCTAAGTAGGTGCAATGAGAGCCCCAGTAACTGTTTCTTCAATGAAGAAAGCAGATCCAGGGAAACGCTAAGGGCCAGTAAAATTTACTGCATAATAGCTGTACTCTCTTGGTTAGAAGTAATTTCATTATGTCTAATCTCCCTTTGAGGCATTTGAAGAACATTCAGATATTTCCAAATTCAACACTTCTGAATTGTGCATCAGGCATTGTGACATATTTACTCTTATTCGCCAATGATAGCAGGACACAGTTACTACATACAGACTTTTCAATTTAGTTGGGGAAAAAAAACTCAGAATACATATCAGTTTCAAAACTTGTTACACATAAATGTGAATTTCCGCTACATTGATTTTTAATTTATCAGGCCATTGTAGTTAGAAACTTGATTTTGAGAAGAAAATATTGTTTGGAATTTAAGGCCCTAGTTAGAAAACGAGGAGCTATCCTACTGGAGACTGTGATACATATGAAAAGCTTTGCTATTATCTGCTACTAGACATACCTGATTGACGCCATCAATATTTGCTAGCCTTGCTCTGGTAGATGGTCTTACTAAAGCAATTTTTTTGATTGTTTGATCACCACAAATAGCATACCTGCAAAGAGGAAAATATGGATGAAACTCAATATTTGTTGGAAAATAGAAAAAAGAAAATTGTTTCTAGACAAATTATGGAATTCTTTTTTGGCGGCCATGACTGTGTAACTAAAGAGAAAGGACCATACGGAGCAGTTCCCAAGCCTCTTGCGAGCTTTCTTCTCTCTTCCAGAAGCATGCTGTAGAGGTTTCTTTCGGCCTGAGAGCATAAGTATGCATAAAAAGGTATTATGAATGAACAAATCATAATTATGTTGTAGGCGTGTATCAATGTATACATCTTCCAGTACTTCAGTCCTTTAGCATCATAAACATATTGCCATATTAGTGAATCCAGTAGCCTCAACCTCAAGCTTAAATGAGCTCTTATCAAGCATATGGTCAACTGGTTATGGCATGTTTGTGATTGCATGAGAAAAAGAACTCCTGTGTATAGAGGTGGTCCCAACTTTTTGCCACTCTATTTCTGAATGACCTCAATTATCCAGTTGAGGATGATAACCGACGAGGACGACAAAAATTGACTAATTCAGGGGTATGAACATGATAATGCTAAATTACCAACCTCTGAAAATCCTTCACATTCTAAAGTAGCTAAACCTTTCTTTTCTCCAATTTCACCAGATGCATGTGTATTCTCCTCATCCTCAGCCATTTCACTGGTTACCGGCAAGATTAGAGGTGGTTGATGATCAGGTCCAGACAAGCCAAGAAACTGGTACCCTTTTGGACTAAGACTGATAGATAAAGCAGCAAATTCAAGAGATTTCATAATCAAGTTTTGCTAAAGAAATTATAGATTCAACGGGTCAGTCTGTGATAAAGAGACATAAACGGCGAAAAGATACACCATAATGTTTCAGCTTTTGCAAAACCGAATAATGAGAGTAGCGTACCTCACAGTTCTGTATTTGTCATTTACGGTCTCCATCAAATAACCTGAATCATGTGGATAAATTGTAACTTAATAAACTGACGAGTTATCACTTTGTTATTTAGATGACAGATACAGAAGCTTCTGTGGACAACGACACAACCATAGAAGCATGGCCAACGACAAAGTCCATTTAGGGCAAGAGCTGACAATCATGTGAAGCACTAATATATAAATCAGATGAGATATTTAATGAACCCATGTAATTAATAAAAAAATGTGCTTTCTTCTCAGTCTCTTTTTTTTAATTCTTGTCATCATTTCATTTGGTAAAAATTTTTGCTTATCATATCTCAGTACATTGTAAAAAATTAGGTAACACATCTCAGAATGTGAAATTGTCACCTAATGCAATGGTAAATGAGGAGAGAGATAACTATGCGGTCTCTTACTGGAATGATACATGAGGTATCAAGTTTTACTAAGATTACATAGACTGGTGGATAGAATGTTGATAATTAGTAAGAATGTTGGCATGATCACTGTAAAGTAAAAGCATTTTCCTCTTATACCAGAAGAGATTAATTGATAACCAAGTGCTTTCCACCAATTTGATGAAAGGTCCTTTCCAAGTCCATGAAGGGGAAGCTTGTCATACTGAGCATCAGTGATTTTTTTTGCCTGTATGTCAACAAAAAGCCACAATCATTGGCACAACCACATAAAAGTTAAAAACCAACAACTGAACACCATAAAGTTGAAAAAGCAATAGAAGATGAAAAATGAGGATGACTTTCAAGGGCCAGTAGCTTTCAGAAAGGACAGATCTTAACAGAAGCTAAGGGTTTAAGACTAGGAAGAATAACCAGGCTCTCACCAACTCTTATCAAACGCTAAATCTTCCAGCCCTTTGTCTTTTGTTTTTAATCTTACAATTGTCAAATTCTGTCGCTTGAGGGTGAATGATGTCGTTAAGTCAAAAGTTTGAATGCTACACGTATTTTCCAACTCTATCAACTCTTACATCACTGAATGCTACACATTCACGTTTTACATTCTTGTTTTAAGCTAAATGAAAGTAAAAAGCATTATAAAATCCAATAAAAAAAAATGAATTTACTACTTATGCACCTTTCTCAATGATAAGCAAGGTACACGTTTTCAAAATCAAAATCCATAACAACTTACTCGAGAGCCACGAAGAATGTCTACAGGCATATTGAGACCCCATTTACCACGACATGATTGAATACAGGCCATTAGAAGAAATGCTTCTCTAGACATGTCCCGCTCCCTTTTCGAAGAAATGCAATTATCACAATTACCTACAAAGACAATGCCATTAGTTGCAAGATTATATGCAGGCACTGGTGCAGGTCGTATTATGCTAATACTGTAAAACAATTATATTTTGTTTCTTTGGTACAAATAAACACTTATATTTCAATCGACATTTACAAACTATCTAGCAGTCCATTGGTTCTTAAACAGGAAATCATATCCTACTATGTTCACAACCGCCATGTTGAACTATTGTAGTAGGCGGAAACAGTTTCAGAAATTTCCGTAATAAATAAAGCAGGCCCATACCGCATTTATCTGCTGGAAAATTTTCTCCAAAATGACCAAGCAAGAATTTCCTTCTGCAGGTTGTGGATAAGCAATACTGCTGTGCTGCCATCAAAGACTCTACAACAGCTCTGCGTTGACTTTCCTGGTGATTATCAGCCCAAAAATACTCATGAGAGCAGAGAAATAGATTCACATAAAAGCTCTGCCCCAAATATATGCCAAAATGAAAGCCAGCTTAAAACAATCAAGTATAAACCAAAATCAGTTAATGGTACAGGACTTGCTTATATATTGCATTGAAGAACACCTCAACACAAATTCACCATATCCAATCAACATAAAGACTTACTGTTTGTAACTCTCCAATGTAAAAGTCAGCTTTTGCGAAGTCACTTCTTGTGTAATAAAGCCAGCAGACAGACACCATGCCATCTCTACCACATCTTCCACTTTCCTGGTAATAAGACTCCAAACTCTTTGGGCAACCATAATGTATCACTTGCCTTATGTTTGGCTTATCAATACCCATCCCAAAAGCAATTGTAGCAACCATGACATCCAGTTCATCCCTTATAAATAATCTAATGAAAATGAGTAAGAAGCATACTCAGGACCATTTCAAGTCTGGTGCAATTCATTGTTAAGATAGTTAAGGTGTGGAACTCAACAATTACAATAGAAAGAAACCAAACACACATATAATAAACATCAAAACCTATGGGATTCCACACGAGCTTTATTGTCCATTTGACCATGATAGATTCCAGCCTTAATCCCTACCTCCTTGAGCAACTTGAATACCTAGACAACATAAGGTGATAAAGAACATTACAAGAAAAGTAAACCAACTTCTTACCCAAATAACATTCACGAATAAAACAAGACATTCATATTCCCTAGCAGAAATGGGATACGACATGGACTGAAGTTACATACATAACAGTACATGTATTAAACTGAAAAAAATTCATAGCTGATATGTTCTCATGAGGAAACTTTACTCGTTTTAAATTTAACAAATAGGAACTTGTTTCAAAAAGAATACCAAATTTTTTTTAGGTCAGAATGAATCTAAAGTTATTTCCCGGATTAGAACACCCTGGTATTGCTAGGTATATGTGCTATCCCATTCTACACTTGGACAGTTGGACCAGGGAGCATTGCTTCAAATAGCTGTTGGAACACTTTCAAGTCTCCACATAGCTTAAGGTCTACCAACAGAGACGCTTCTGACCTAGGAAGATAACTAGGAATGAGTCTCCAGTGCAACGAAACTCATTCTTAAGCAGAGAGAGACCGTACCAGCTCAACATCTTTGATTGTTGTGCAGTAAATGATTGTTGAACCATCTGTGCGCACAAATTTTGAAACTTCTTGCACTAGCTCATCAACGAATGATTGACCACGACTGAATGACTTGACACCATAGAACAGGTTTGTGCGATCAAATGAGCCTATGGCAACATATGGGTTCTTCATCTTCAAGGAATTAACAATGTCCATTCGAACTCTGGAGAATAACATACAAGAAATGATGACATATTGAAAGCAACCTGATGTCAATGCTCAATAATAAAGATTCTTCAAGCAAAGGATTAGACCTACTGGAAAGGGAAACAGAATCATAAATGTCAAGTTACAATAGATCTGAAGAGTAAGGTCAAACAAAATGTAGAAGTCATGTGTGATTACTCTCTAGGCTCTTTTAAGGATCAAAACATCAGCAGACATGAACTCGCTTCCTAGTTCCTACAGTTTTCAAGGAACAAGAAGGAAACCAAGAAAAGAAGGAAGAGATTTATGTATGATATATGGTACTGGAAGCAGATTATACGAACTTGCTACGAAATAGAGAATTTTGCAATATTATCAGTTTACTCTGAGCTCTTTAATCGGAAGAAGCAGTAGCTAATAAGAATATTAAGATCCTAGAAAGAGACAGAGAGACCTACTTTTCAGTAGCAGTTGCAGTTAAGGCGATAAATGGAACACCAACAAGAATGCCACGTAACTTGTCTAGTTTCTTGTATTCCACCCTGTAGAGTCCACAAAGGAAAATGATGATGATGATGACTACAAGGAACACATAGAAAAGAGAAAGGAAACAATTATCATTCTAGGTATAGAGTAACAGATGATGAACATGCAGTCAAATTAATTCAAAATGAGAACAAAACAAGTTCCAAAGGCCAAAGGCTCCAAATTGCTATTTCAAGTAATCAGCAAGTATTGATTACCTGAAATCATGGCCCCACTCCGAAATGCAATGTGCTTCATCAACAGCAAACAAACAGATTCCAACACTTAGCAACTTGGACCAGAAACTGCGACAAAGACATCAGAACGTCACCAGTGTATGCACAAAAACAAATAGTAGGATATGATAGACATCACAGTATCAACTAGGATACTTCCATCTCCCAACAAAATCGTATTATAGACATACTATACGATTTTCATAGAGAATGATCATACACCATGAGGCATATGACGTACATGTGCACAGAATGGAAAACTTTCAAATTGCAAAATGGCAAGTAAAAGTAGTAAGGTACCTGACAGGAACCATGCATGCCTTTTCCGGGGTCATGTACAAGATATCAAACTGACCGTTCTCAGCTCGGTTCTGGACAGTAGAATCAGTTTGACTACTTCCCATAAACTCGGCTCTGATTCCTCGTTGTTTCAAAGACATTACCTTTAAACAAAAATTTACAATTCATTATCACATGCAATTACTTAGAACTTAATCTTAACACAAACAAGTAAAATGACACGATTATTGAGCATTAATCAACAACAACAACAACAGCAGAAGCAACAAGTTTAACTAACCTGATCTTGCATTAAGGATATAAGGGGGCTAACAATAACCCCGGTCTTTCCAACAACCAAAGGAGGCACCTGATAACTGTTAACCAACAAACCCAATAAATCAAATTATGAGATACCACACCGCTATATTATGAGTGGACGACATGGCTGAATAATATAAATAAATACGAATCACATTATAACACATGTACGAGTTATAATTACTCGAAAAGGAGGGGGCTTTACCATAAGGATTTGCCGCTTCCGGTGGCCATGACAACCAAGGAGTCATTTCCTGCTATAATTTTCTCAATCACTTCCTTTTGGTACGGCCGAAACGAAGAGAACCCAAAGTATTGCTACAACCACAACAAAAACAAGAATTAAATTGAACAGAATTAAAACCCAAGTAAAGAAAGAAGTTGAAGATGAAGAAGATGAGCTTCTTGCCTTGAGAATGGCCTGCATAGAGATGATTTTAATCAGCTTTTCCGATCGAGACGACGCTGCGGATTGCTAAAGGTTGGAACTTTGGAGGGAATTGGGAGAAAACTTAATGCGAAAGTTTTGAGCTTTTTGGGGTTTGGGTGTGAGTTTTGAGGGTATTCATAAAGTTGATAATACCAATTAATTGATTAAAACACGAAAGAATTACCAGTAAAATGCCAGACTTTTTCCCGCCATTTCTTTGAGGGAGAAACCCAACGGCCCACGGGCATGAGTATGTAAGAAGGCCCACGGTGACTTATCTCTTCCAAAAGATTTTGGGGAATTTGCTAAAATAGGCTCATGGAGAAACCATTTTGCTAAAATAGGCAGCGGGCAGCGGTCATTTCTTCGCTAGGCAAAATGCTACAGTAATTTTGTAAGTGAATCCCTAAACACTCAAAGTATGGTTGTAGTCCATCATACTGTGGTCGTAGTTCATTTTTGGAAAAATAAATTACTGTTTATAATTTACATATAGTCTCTTATAGTACGCACATAATCTCTTATAGTCTCGTAATAGTATTCACATTGTCCTCGGTGGAGTCTCTTATAATCTCGTATAGTACGCATATAGTCTTCTCCAAACTCCACCGAAGACGTTTTTGTTTGCCGGTGGCAAACCGCTGGGAATTTGGTGTTGAAACTTTGGAGGTATATTCTTGAGGTCGAGAGGGAACTTTTTTTAGTTGGGGTCATCGTCAATCGGTGATCGGAAAAGGTAGAACGGAGGGAGGTTTGTCGGACGGTTTTTGGCAAAAAACAGATCAAAACGTTTTCGTTCGCCAGCGGCAAACCGCTTGGGATTTGGGATTGAAACTTCGTGGGAGTGTACTCGAGGATGTTGGGAAGCTAGTCCAGGTGGTTCCGAAAGGAGAAAGTGGCCGGAAAATTAGCGACGGCAGCGAGAACTCCGGCGGCTCAGTTTTGCGTTTGGTTTCACCAACGGCGTTTCACGCCGTTTCTGACTCCGAAACTTTGGGGATATATTTTTGAGTTTGGGAGGGAACTTTTTATAGCTGGGGTCGTCATCAATCGGTGACCGGAAAAGGTAGAATGGAGGGAGGTTTTTCGGATGGTTTTTGGCAAAAAACAGATCAAAACATTTTCGTTCGTCGGCGGCAAACCGCTTGGGATTTGGGGTTGAAACTTCGTGGGAGTGTACTCAAGGATGTTGGGAAGCTAGTCCAGGTGGTTCCGAATGGAGAAAGTGGCCGGAAAATTAGCGACGGCGGCGAGAACTCCGACGGCTCAGTTTTGCGTTTGGTTTCACCGGCAGCGTTTCACGCCGTTTCTGACTCCGAAACTTTGGGATATATTCTTGAGTTCGAGAGGGAACTTTTTGTAGTTGGGGTTGTCATCAATCGGTAACCGGAAAAGGTAGAATGGAAAGAGTTTTGTCGGACGGAAAAAGGGAATTGTGAAAGGGCTTCTCTTCTGCAATTAGGCAAAACTTTTGCCTAGTTTTAGCACAAAATTGGCTGACCCAACATTTTGGCAAATGGATTTGGCTATCAGCCTATTTTAGCCAATTCCCCAAAGATTTTGATAAGGTGGAAATGCTAGTATCTTTTATAATGCTTGAGCTGATTAGTAAAATCTCAAAAGCAATTAGAAATTCTATAGGTGAAAGTCACACTATCACGTGTTGTTAATATCATGATAATATACCTTTATTTGTTCATATGATACCCTAAGTTCATCACATATCGACTGCATCCTCCACCCCTACTAACATACATGAATTAGTAACACCAAGTAACGAACAACTACTTTGGCTGGTACTGCATAAATCTGCAATTATTTCTTGAACTTGGCCAGGCTGAGAACACTCTCACAACAACAAGAGAGCGTTTCCCTACCAGAATAATATTCACCAGAAATATATACAGCCTCAAACACCACCACTCACAATTTGGCACAACATAAAAATGATGATGAAAAAATATTTATTTTGCAATCTGTCATACGATCCAGTTTGACGTTAATACAGCTGTTAATGCTTCCAGCTAAATTTATAGTATGGCATCCAAATACAGTGGCTGGAACATCTACATTCTACAAGAACAGCTTTCTGTATTCTTCTGCTTCTTGTGCCATTTCCTCAATGCTTCTGTCCTTCCTCTCCTTATCCAAGTCAAGGTTCTGTTTTAATTCCTTCTCCTTTTCATTTAGCTAAACCATGGATTACAAAAAAAGTTAATAGAAAGTCTAAAAATTTGGAACTAGGTAGGGTGGATAAACACAGAAATAAGTGTCCCGATCTTACCACATCATATATCTCATCGTTCTCCTCAAAGTCGTCACATTTCCGTGGGAGGATATGGACATGAACATGCGGTACACTCTGTCCAGCTTGGGGTCCATCCTAAAGTTCAAGCAGCAAAGATGCAGTTAGCTTCAGAGGACATCAAACCATTACATTGTGCACTAGAAGATTCAAATGTTTTTATGCAAACATGAACACGAAGGACTGTCTCACTGCAAACATCATGACACAAAGTTGTTCTCACCGAATACCACATCAAAGGCAGCTAATGCCCTCTCCTCATACAATCATTTCATAGAACATAGGCAAGATGATATGAAATAAAGAAACCTAAAAGCTAGCTTGGAAAAAATTTGGAATTCTGCTCACAATCAATTTACAACTTATAAATAGCGAGAGTTGTGATCTACTTGCACCCTTAGATACACAGAATAGCTTAGTAACGACCACACTGTAAACATTCACAATGAAAATGAAGCAACAATTTCTAGCATGCTTTCTGTGTCAATTAAGCATAAACACAAACTAGCTTATGCATATAACTGATCACTTAGCTAACAACTGATCTTAGTCACAAAACGAACAAAGAAACATTGACCGCAAGTTAGAGGTTTTGGGTGCTTACTTGTATTGTAAGTGTGAGAGACGATGCTTTGTGGTAGCTCTCAAGCAGACCACCAATCTTTTGTGCTGTGAGCCAGAGATCACTGGTCTCATCAGCAGTGAGATCGACAAAGCGCTTCACTTCACGCCTTGGGCAGACAAGCACATGTACGTAATGTCAAGTTACCCAAAGTTGACTAGCCCACCATAATAAGATTATAGTCCCACAATAAAATGGGAAAAATTGCACACATAATTACAGACAAAGGAGGAAAAATTTCAGTATTCGGCGCATACAGCCCATGCAAGTGCAACAATTTGAAACAACCATGATGCTATTCTATCAGTATCTTTCCACATTTTCACGAATGACATAAGCACGCACACACATCAGTCTATGAAAAACTCTACACAGCGTTATGAACCAACTCTTTCGAAAGAAAATCGATATCTGTATCAAATTTAAGCACTTAAAAGCATGTGATCACGTACCGCAACTAGCCGACTACTATATCCCCACAAATCATTGCCAAAAGAAACAATTTCCAACAAAATTATCACAACATCATGTTCTTTCCAATCAATCAAGTACTTAAAACTCTATCCAAAAACAAAGAAATTTCCCAACTTTTTCATAAAACAATGCCTTAAACGATCCCTTACACAACATTACAACTCAAACCCACCAAAAAGGATATGACCTGCAAAGCAAAACGAGAACCGGGTCATCAATTTAGCAACTTTTTCATTTCACCATGAATTCACTCGCTACTAGCTTATGAGAGTAAAAATAAAAAGTTACCAGGAACAACAGGACGCAGATTAACGAAGGCATAGGACAGTTGCGTGGTGTAAAAAACTTCCCTGCTGCCAATCTTGTACGGCCCGAAGGTAAAGCTCTCCGCAGCCATCTGGGTCCATTTTCGCAGCCAAAGCCCAAAAGATCAAAACTTGACCGAATTCACAAATACAAAAACAACAATGGGAATCAGAGGAACGAGAAGAAGAAGGAAGAGGTGCAAATTGGTAATTTTACCTTGATGGAGGTGGTGGTGAGGGCTCTGCTTCTGGACGATCGTGAAATGAGAGACCCAACAGTGGAAGCCACCGCAGCGAAGAGCATTCACGCTTTTGCTTCAGTTGACAATTGTGCTTCCTTTCTTTCGTCAATTTGATGGGCTTGGGTAGCAGAGTTTAGGTCCAATGGGCTTGGACTGGACCAAACTTGTACCGTTGTTACACGAAAGCCGATTTTGTAAAGATGGGCCGGAGGGTATGCAGTTTGTAGCGTAGTCAGTTGAAAGTGTTATTGATACACAGAGAGAGAGAGAGAATAAAGTTGAGGTTTATCGGACCAATGCTACGAGCTTTAGTATTAGGTATAAAGTTTGATTAGTATGAGTATTAAAATGAATTTGATTAGCATTCATCACGTGACTTGAAATTATACAGATTCGCCATTATACATGAAAACACAAGATGATGTATCTCCAGTCGAAGGTAACATAACATTCTTTCATCATCGTCAAGTCTCCTATTGTACACTTCTTGTTCTTGCATTGTTAGGGGAAACAAAGTAAGATGCAATGCAGGATGAATGGAAAACTTCAATCATAAAGTATGGTAAACTTTTTTTTGAGGGGGAAAATGTTAAGGGAAATTACATTTCCGTTTTTTATAAATACTTTTTTTTTTTTTCTCCTTACTCTAACTCAATTCGTTAAATATTTCTTTCCTCTTCCTTCTTCTCTTTTTTTTGTTTTTCCTCCCCCCCCCCCCCCCCCACCCCCCCCCCACCCCCAACCAACACCAACCTACACATCCCCAACATTCCACTATAACACTTAATTAATAATTATCAACCACATACGTCTACCTATCCACTCCATCAATATTATTACATATTACTACATTTAATACTAATCAAAACAAATCTATACACGCAACTAACTGCATCCCACCTGCCACCTCGATGTCGACCTCCCGCCTGACTGAGATCCGTTGTTCTACTCGAGGTTACTGCGCTCTCTGGCGCGTTGCCCCCTTTGTTGTTCGGTGTTCTCCCTTTGCGTTTCCGATCTCCATCGCAACCACCGACGTCTACCCTCCAACTCACTTTTCTTTTTTTCACACTCCTCTTTCTTTTTCTTCTCTTACACCTAT
This sequence comes from Spiraea crenata, assembly GCA_033992175.1. Lineage (NCBI taxonomy): Eukaryota > Viridiplantae > Streptophyta > Magnoliopsida > Rosales > Rosaceae > Spiraea > Spiraea crenata. The sequence goes on from JAVBHV010000022.1 coordinate 2,648,105, forward strand.
CCAGCTACCCTCACCTAGCAGTTTTTCACGAATTGCACCCCATGAGCCAACTTATTTCACAATATAGTACAATTAAAATAAATCCTTATTTAAATATATAAAAAAACTAAATATCCTACCATGTTGAAACATTTGACAGTAACGGACACAAAATGAGTGAGAAAACTTTTAATAATGAAATACTATGGGCAACAAAACAAGAGGTTTTTCTATAATGAAAAGATAAATGTAGATAGATATCACTGGATAAGGTTGGCTCTCTTTATTATATCGAAGGTTCGGATACACAGAGGGACAAGAACAACAATCGAACATGTCAGCCGTGGCAACAGGTCTTGGTCCGGCGTGCTCGGCTGTTTCCGGCGGCAAGCCCAAGTCTCCGGCCGCCGTATCCCAGCTCCAAATCCAAAACCCAAAACCCAAATCTTTATCACTTCCATCGTCAGCTAGTTGCAGCTGCAACCTCAACTTCTCCTCCTCCTTCAACAACCACAAACCCACCACCAAACCCTCCTCCTCCGTCCGTACATCCGTCGCCGCCGTCGACTCCGACCAGCTCAGCTCCTCAACTTCCGCTGGCAAGGTTCAACTCAAATCCGCTCTCTACTCATTGGGTTGTTTTCGTTTTAAACAAGCTGTTTAATTGTTTGTGTTTGAATGCTGCAGAGCAAGTACTACTTTGTCGTTGCGAATGCGAAGTTCATGCTTGATGAGGAGGAGCATTTCCAGGAGCAATTGGTCGAACGGCTTCGATACTATGGGGAGAAAGGTAGAGAGCAGGACTTTTGGCTTGTGATTGAGCCCAAGTTCTTGGAGAAGTTCCCTAGCATTACTAAGAGATTAGGGAGGCCTGCCGTGGCGCTGGTTTCGACTAATGGCCCGTGGATTACGTAAGTACTAAGCCACCATTTTGTGTGCTGAGCTTGCTTGTTTTCGAATTGTTGTGAAATGGTTTTCATGATCAGAAGTTAGTTAAGTGATGAGATAGTAAAATCATAAGCTGAATGAATTGGGAAGGTGTCATAAATGTTATCGAATTCTGTTGTGATTAAGTTGTTGATGCTAAGATTGTTGGCTCGATCTCTATGTTAGAAGCCGGTGTTTGAGAATCGTTAGAATCCGAGAGCTGAAGTTGTTAAAGAATAGGTGAACAATTGTAGATCAAGCTTCTGCAACTAGAGGTTTTTGAATCCAGTATCTTCTGTAACTAGAGCTACTTGATAGAGAACCATTAGTCCTCAAAGTTGAAGCATCTAACACCCGTGCAAATATCAGATTATACAAGATTAAAGTTTTACAGCTTCAACATTAGATATGCTAACATATGAAACTACATAGCATAGCATGACATAAGAGAAACCTCTTTTTTGTAACGTTGTATAGAGAGTAGAAATATGAAAGCTGTGGCCTTTGCATTGATAGCAATATCATCTCTCAATCTGATGATGTTTTGGGGCTGCAGGTTTATGAAGCTGAGATTGGACAGAGTGTTAGCAGAAAGTTTCGAAGCTGAGAGTCTAGAAGACGCTTTAGCCTCCAATCCAACCAATATCAAGTTTGAGAAGCCATCGAAATGGGTAGCGCCTTACCCCAAGTATGAATCTGAGTGGTGGGGGCCCTTCTTGCCGCCAGGATCGAAAGAGGAGGCCAAAGTGTAAATCAGTTCCTTTCTTTTTTGCCTTGTTCATTCAATTTTATCGACATGGGTTTTGTTATCTATTACTAACTAGAGTTGAAGTTGATGCATGTAGCTAATGAGTAGTTTTGGGAGGTTACAACCTCAGGTAATAAACTATAGTAGTTTGCTTTAAATGTGTGAAGAGAGGTTCAAAATCAAGAAACTAGCCTTGTGCATTTGCCTGGTTTTCGAGTATGCGTAGATATGTAACAGTTTAGATGAAATTGTATCTTTCCAAAGGAGGAGAAAATTTCTAAAATCATGCATGGTTTATGGCAATAGCTAATTTGCATCCGAAGCAAAACCTGAAAGTGTACATTTCCTACCATGAAAGTAAAATGATGAATAATAAGTTTTCTTCATTAATACTCCTCAAGGAAAACTAAACAAGGCTGCTAGTTTTTTGATAAGAAACAACAAATTCTTTTCTACAGCCTTGATCAGAATAAAAACTGAGGGAATGAAATCGAAAAACATGATCTGTACCACCTGTATGAAGAGGAAGGGTTCAGCAAAACCTCAAAATAGGCAGGCATGGTAAACTACTTAGTGCTTCTCTGGAATATTAGCTTTGCTTTTTGTTCTTGTAAGAAGGTACTTTAAACAACTTAGTGCTTCTCTGGAATATTAGCTTTGCTTTTTGTTCTTGTAAGAAGGTACTTTCTGTTTGAGTTTTTGGAGAACCTTATCATTCATCACTGCGTACTGCTTCTTTATCTCTATTACTGTTTTCTCTGCGATGTTGTCCACAATATCCTCGATACTTTCATACAGCGCCGGCACTGTCATCAGTATCACAAACACTGCATCAACCGAGGACAAAGAGTCAGAACTTATCTTACTAACAGAATATTAGCAGATAACTACGAGAAGCAAGAATGATGAACAAATTTGCAGTCACGATGATGTGTATGCAGCATTGCTTGCAAGGAGTATATTTTACTTCATATTTGCATGTTAGTTTCCACTGCAAAACTAGTCAGCATTGATACTAAAAAAGAACTCAGAGACTCAAAGAATGATACAACTAAACAGAAGCAACATAGCACACCAATACCAGTGGCTGTAAAAAGCTCACTATACTGAAGAAACACCGTAGAGATGATACCAACCTATGTAAAGGAAACTCAAGAAACTGCACCGTCTTCCGACAACTGAGAGAACCCACAAAGCCATAACCACCTGCAAATCACCAGTTTCTCATGTCAAAGTTGCAGAATTCAATAATTCTTTCTCCTCCTGCATCATAAACGAACTCTATGTGGGGATGATAAGGTTGGTACCGCGAAGAATTCTCTTGTGTCTCTCCCAATAACCACAAGGCCAAATGACCTTAATGCTTGATTGTATGTAGATGCCAAGGAAATAGCAGTCCTCATAAACAAATGCTGTGGCACTATAATCTCTGGAATTTCTGGTGCAGATCTGTTTTATCATATTCTATATTCTATCAGTAACTTATAACAGATACATATGAAACCAATTTGAAAACGTCAAGGCAACTGTAGTAGAGAAGTAAAACGGTGACGGTTTTTCGCACTTCCATTTTATCCGTTAGCACTCCACCAAAACAAAGAGAGGCTCGCATACAAATGAAATGAGAGTGTGAAAATCGCTACGCGAGAAAGTTTTTGGAGCTCACACATTGAAGGAACCCAAATTGGACCACAAGAAAAGGGCTGTGAAGGAAAGAAATGAAGCATGGCAAACAAACACAACCAAGTTATAGCCTATCCTCTCAAAAAGAAGCCACATCATTGTTGCACCCATGAAAATGTATGCAGAGATCTGCTTGTTTCTCCAAAGTATAATGTCAGCAGCTGAAAAGAGACCAATTGACAAATGATTACGCTTAAGCAACATTTCGCACAATAAATGAATTAGAAATTTAGAAATTACTCACATACACCAGCGCCAAGGACGACATGGAGAGGCTTCTGACGACCAAATAAGCGATTTTTACAAGTACAAGCCAAGCAGTAACTATCAATGTCGGATTCTGAAGAGTCATCTGGATCTGATTGGTGGTTGAGAAAATCTAAATCTGCAATATCCACATCCACTGGATCCAGCATTGTATGTGTACGCTTAATGTTTCTGTGCATGTATGTAGCTGCAATCAGGGCTGGCTCAGAGAATTCAGAGGCTCAAGACGAACTCTCAAAATGGGATCTTAAATGTTTTGGACTCTTCATTCATTGTATGTTACCATAAAATAATATAAAAAGGAACTGTTATTTCCACCCACCAACCCTCTTTCCCCCCACCCCACATTTTAAAATTAATTCCAATTGAAAATCTAATATTATGTAAAATTACTTAACAGCCCAATGATTAAAAGCACCTTTGAATGATGCTGGGTAAGGACAAACCGCTTCCGCCACCGATCTCCAAGCCCACGAAATCGGGATCGCCTCGCCGACCACGACTCAGCGCTTGCGCTTGCGCCGGCACTCCGGCAAATGTGAGCTTCACTTCAACACTCATTAGCTTAAACCGCGAACTAATTTTACGAGATTTGTGAAATAATCAACTTGATTTTGTCATTATCTGCAGGGAATTTAGAGGTATTTCACCCAAAAGAAAGTTCCAACTTTTATCCAACCGATCAAAAACCCAAATGGAATTCCAAAGGTAAGAATTTTTCGGGCAAAATTGATTTTAAATATTATGGGGAAATATGTTTGTTTGGGCTGATATTTGAAATGGTTTTGATTGTAATTGTCGATTTGAAGCAAATCATTGCGGCCAAGGAGGCATCGTGAAGACGAGCAGAAGAGGGTTTTGGAGTTCTGCAAGGCTTGCATAGAGCAAGAGAAGGGGGGGAGGATGCGGGGAGAACGGAAAAACTGAAAGAAACGAACCCAAAAAGAAAAACAAACCCAACCCACAAAACATGGGGCCCAGAAAAAAAAAAGACCCCACCCGGAAAACGAAAAGGAGAGGCAGGGCCCAAAAACACGGAAGCGGCTTGTCCTTACCCAGCGTCATTCAATGGTGCTTTTAATTATTGGGTTGTTTAGTAATTTTACATAATATTAGGTTTTCAATTGGAATTAATTTTAAAATGGGGGGTGAGGAAAGAGGATTGGTGGGTGGAAATAACAGCCCCCTATAAAAATCATTTGCTACTTCATAATTTTTTTTTTCTGCTTTATAGAAATGAATACGATAAAAGAAAAAAGGTATACATTTTCACTTGATACTTGCATAAAAAAAAGTTACATAAATCTTGTTCGCCTGCGTTTTTAGATGCAAATTTAATAATTAAATCCACATAGTCTAGTTGTAAAAGGAAACCTACTTAGTTTGGGAAAAATACCTTAGTGAAAAAGGAAAGAAAAATGGCCCTGAAAATAGAAAGTTTGAAAGAAAAAAAAAACACTAGAAAATTGCCCCAAAAAGATTCAAAGTTGGGTCATGAAAGTGACATACACCAACTTTCAATGTAAATTATAGGACTTACAACTATTGGGAAAAGGCTTTGTTGTTGTTGTTGTTGTTGTTGTTGTATATATAAGATATATAATTTTTTTTGGGGGCCCTTTTCAAGCAGGGGCCCGAGATTATCGTCTCGCCCCACTTGCCTCAAGGCCAGCCCTAAGAACACTTTGTAGAACACCTTATAGAACACTTTGTACAACTGTATGTAAAACACCATATAGAACACCTTATAGAACACTTTAGATTCCATCTTGACATTAGCTTGTGCACCTCTTCGTCCAACAAAATGAAGAGATAATGATTGTTGATATAGTGATAACTAGCGTGCCTTGGATAAACTCATGTAAGCAAATATTCTTGTGATCTTTAACGACATGATACCCAAAGAATTCTCCTCTCCTTCCAAATATAAAGCCCTCCACACAAGAAATAAACAGACAAGCGAGTAGAGTACGTTCAAAGCCAGCTATGATAAAGTTGATAACTCCCAAGTCAAGCCATTGGATGGATGTTAGAAGGCCACCACCCATTTCATTCGTCAAAGTCTATGTCCTAATTTTCGAGTTTGAATTGTAGTACAAAACCCTCAAATATTCTTGTGATCTTTAACGACATGATACCCAAAGAATTCTCCTCTCCTTCCAAATATAAATCCCTCCACACAAGAAAAAAATAGACAAGCGAGTAGAGTACGTTAAAAAAGTTGATAACTCCCAAGTCAAGTCATTGGACGGATGTTAGAAGGCTACCACCCATTTCATTCATCAAAGTCTATGTCCTAATTTTCTAGTTTGAATTGTAGCACAAAACCCTCAACTATTCTTGTGATCTTTAATGACATGATACCCAAAGAATTCTCATCTCCTTCCAAATATAAAGCCCTTCCACACAAGAAAGAAACATACAAGCGAGTAGAGTACGTTCAAAGCCAGTTGTGATTAAGTTAAAAACTCCCCAAGTCAAGTCATTGGTCGGATGTTCGAAGGCCACCACCCATTTCATTCTTTAAAGTCTATGTCCTACTTTTCTAGTTTGAATTGTAGTACAAAATCCTCCTATCCAAAACTTGTCTATTTCGTCTCCTTCGTACAACTCTCTTTTTTCTTCGACCCCCTCTTTGTACTACACCACTCACAACAACAATCAACTCAAACCCAATTTATAACCGCAACCACAAATCAAAACTCAATGCAAATATATAACATATACAATTTTGAATACCTTAGTTGTAAAAGGAAACCTACTTAATTTGGGAAAATGAATAACTTAGTGAAAAGGAAATGAAAAAAACCCTGAAAAAAAAAAAGAACGTTTGAAAAAACAAAAAAAAAGTAGAAAATGCCCCCTAGAAAAATTGAACTTGGGTCATAAAAGTAACATACACAACACCTTTCCACTACATCAGGAAGCTTCCAACATATATTAAAGGGCCTACAACTATTTATATATTATATATATATAATATATATATATATTTTATGGGGCTCCTTTTCCTGCGGGGGCCCGAGACGACTGTCTTGCCGCGCTCCCCTCATGGCCAGCCTTGGCTGGAATTACATCCTTCTTTTAACCACCTGACCTGCAATTAAGGTCACCAACAAAACAGATTAAGAATTGCAAAATTCATTGCAATTCATAATTTCTCTCAAATCTGAATCCCAAAACTTAGAAAGGAGGGAGAATAAAATTATGTCATTTAGGTGTGGTGTTCGTTTTAATTTCTCTCCTAAAATAAATGTGTTTGTCGCTACGTGTTGTCGATCGGAATTACATGACATATCACTAGTGCCATGCTACATACCACATCACTAATAAAGAGTGAATATACTTGTTGTACGCGATTCATGTTTTTCACGTTACTAAATATAAAAGTATCTCAATTTAACGATTAGCATCATACAAGTTTTTTGATACAACTAACATTTTTTGATAGGAAAACATAACCAATTCAAATACAATTTTTAGACTAGGGTATAAAAGAATTTACGCATGTCATGTGTGTTCATAATCCATCCACCAACACTTTTAGCAACAATTACCATGCATCATTATATGCTGTGATCGACAATAATGTAGTTCACATTCATTTTACATATATTCATTTTCTCTTGAGGTTGTTACTCCATGTCAAAATGAGCTGTGCATGGCTACCTTTCGTTCAATTATTTTGCACTTTTATTTGCAATCAAAGAAGGATCTCATTGGGGTAAAGAAAAGTTGGATGCAACGTTAATTTTCCATTTGAAGAAAATTGTGAGAATCAACATCCTTTCATATTAAAAAAGTGAAATTTCTTAATACACCTCCTTATTTTCCTAAACAAGCCCTAAAGAAAAAGAAACTTATTGTTGCACCCCAATCAGATTTTTTACTTTTTCATTTCTAATAAAATTCAACTAACTTTGTTTTTGTTGATATTCAATGAAATTTGCGCATCCAAAATTGACCAAGACTACAATGTACAAACCATTAATCCCCCCAAACTCCAAATCCATTAGATAACTAATCCATTTTGGGCCCTCCCTCTTCAAGAAATGGTCCACAATGACCTTCCCAGTGAACGGTGTGTTTCTTCCGGTGCTTTTCTTTGACGACGACTCATGTAATTGCGGGGCCTGATGGTTACTTGGAGGTCACTGTCGCCGATCTTGGGCTGTTCACCGCTCAACAGTCCAGATCCGGTCTACGGTTATGATGAACAGTTTTTAGATCTGATTTCGATTTCATCTTAATTCATATATTATTCTCATTTAGTTTTTTTAATCTAACCCTCTTTTTTGCAAGATTTGTCCCCTCTGTTTCTGCACAAATTTGTTTGTGCACAAGCAGGTGTGGTAGTTTTTGTTCCCTATGTATCAGAAATAGAGTGTGGTATATTGGTTTTTCAATTTGATTTCGGTGATGCTTTTATTTTATCTGCATTCCTCATTCAATTTTAATCTTTTGTTTGCTCTATTTAGCATGATCTATATTTTGTTTGCTTTTGGGTGGTGTCTCGGACTGGTTCTTATAAGATGGTGAAGGTAGTCATAGCAGTGAGGAACTTTCCGACAACCCAGATGGTGGTGGCAGTCATAGTGGCGGGAATTTTCCAGCAAGCCGTGGGCGGTTAATTTCAACCACCTACGGTTGGGGCAGTTTAGTTTTTTTGAATTTTAAATTTAAATTTTAAATTTTTTGAGTTTTGAATTTGAAATTTTGTTCTTTCAGTTTTATTTTATTGCATTTTCCTACAACCAGAAAGTTCAATTTATTTTAGTTTATGTTAATTTTAAGATTATTTGTTTGATTTTTTAATTATGTTTGCTCTTGATTTGGTTTATATAGTTTGACCATAAACTTATAAATTTGTATTTTGTTTTTGCGAGGACTTTTATTCGGGTATGTGTGGATGGTGAAGGACAATGTAATAAGTGGATCAGTTGGCTAACGGACAAGGATGGCTTTGGACATGAAGTTTAGCTTTTGTTTTTTTTTTAAGCAATCTACCAATTTGAGTACTAAGGCAGTGCATCTTCCGAATCTTCTTCGGATAAATGTGCTTTAGTTCCTAGTATTCTCTTTGGTTTTGGATGTTATTTTTATCTCTTATTTTGACATTCTTCTGGTTTCGACATATGTATTATTTCCTTGCTTAATGAAGCACCTTTCAAAAAAAAAAAAAAAAGAGGGATCTCATTGCTATCTTCTCTCCTATTGAACCTTTCAAAATATGCTCGTTTTTAATTGAAGCGTATTGAAGGCTGCATTTGGTTGGGGGGTTCAGAAGTGGGAATGAGAAAAAAAAAAAAAAAGAAGAGATATTTGGAAGTGAGCATGAAAAAAAAGAGATATCCTGGTGTTTGGCAATCTGAGATTGGAAATTTATTTTTGTGGGCCCCGAAAAAAGAGGGTCTTGGGGCTTAGCAATTGCAGCTCTTCCGAGGGTTTGTGATTCTCATTTCCAAAAAATCCTCTTAATAAATAAATAATCCTAGAATTGAGTTTTTTTTTATCTTTTTACCCTCAAAAGTATTTCCTTTTAAACAAAAATAATGATATAACGGTAAAATTAATATACATTTTTATTTATATTCCAACATAAATTTTCATCTACATTCTCATTTGCATCCAACATAAGCAACCAACAAAATTAAATTTTTTACTCTCATTCCCATCTCCTATTTTTAATAATAATCGTATTCTCATCCATTTCTTTTCCATAAATCAAACCCTAGCATAAGTGTCGTTGGCTCATATGAACTGCACGTGACAGTTATATGTCATCACATGGCACCCCTTGACTTATCATCCCTTTTGAACTTCTGACAAAAATTGAAACTACGTACGTCCAATTTTCCCAATCTTTGTGAAAATGTGAAAAATGGTATGCCAATTGCCAATCTTGACCATTACCAAACTAGAAAAGAGTACGTGTCTCTATTGGTTCGCATAATTTGGTCTTGAGTGGTACCACCAAATGTTCCTGTAAGTTCGCGTTACGACGAAGTTTTGTTTTGTGATTTTATAACCACCCTTTTTTTAGTAAAATCTGTAATGCCCCAAACAATATTTCTATGATTCAATTGGAGTTCATCGCCAGAAAAGTTTCTACTTCCTAGAACAAGTTTGTCTGTATATCAGTTATACATTGTTCATATTCATGTTAGAAAACATGTATAAATAAAATTACGTTCCAGTGGCGGTATGAACATACCTACCCGACACTTTTTTTTTGCCATTACCTACCCGACCCTTGAAGATTTCAATCCTTCAACTTTATGTTTTTTTTTCTTCCAGTAAATATAAGTATAAGAGATAAAATGTACATTTCAACTCTAATTAGCGTTTACCGTGAATATTACTTCAATGAGACATAGAGATTCGTCAACTTTATGTTGACCATAGATATTGCCGAAGGTCCAGGTCAAAGCTTATTAGGAGGATAAAAGCAGAGGTTGTCTCTGCTTCTTAGAATTGACACCACCAAAAGCAGTGAGGACAACTTTATGTTTTTTTCCAGTAAACATAAGTTTAAGAGATAAAATGGTACATTTCAAGTCTAATTAGCATTTGCCGTTAATACTACTTCAATGAGAAAGAGATTTGTCAACTTTATGTAGACCATAAATATTGTTGAAGGTCCAACCAAACTCTACCAACACACCAAAACCTAAGCAGTGAGACCAGAAAGTTTTCCGGGTAACGACAGAAACTCATAACTGCAAAATCACTCTTCATACTATAGACAAGTTCCTTTGTACAGTTGCGATAGAAATGAGTTCAATGAATGCAACACACGACCCAATTTTTTATTTATTATTTTTTAATAGGAAATGGGATATAAATTCATAAATTATTTTAGGTTGATTTTTAAAATATTCTCCCGCTACTACAACAAGATAATCATGTTTTCTTTGTACAATTGCAACAGAAATGAGTTGAATATTGGAATGCAAAACACGACCCATTTTTTATTATAGGAAATGGGATATAAATCCATAAATTATTTTAGGTTGATTTTTAAAACATTCTCACGCTACTACAACAAGATATCATGTTTTCTTTGTACAGTTGCAATAGAAATGAGTTGAATATTGGAATGCAACACACGACCCAGTTTTTTTTTTATAGGAATTGAAGTATAAATCCATAAATTATTTTAGGTTGATTATTATAGCAGTCTCACGCCACTACAACGAGATAATCATGTTTAATTAAGGACCTAAATATATGTAAGAATCTCAACCGTAATATTGCGCTGTGCTAGATCCAACAGCTCACAATAATTAACAACTTGAAAAAATCAATTCAAACCCATTCGATCCACATTTTTTGGAAGACTTTGCTCTTCACGTTTCTCCCTCTAACATGGTGAACTGCCCTATACTGATGATTAATTATTGACTGCTTAATCCGGATGATGATTTTGGCACTGTGAATCTTTTGGATCATTAATTCCCATGTTTGAACATGCACAACACAAATGATCTGGGCTTGAAATCCACACCCGGCAAAATAGCCGCAAAATCATACTTTTTTTTCTTTTCTCTTCTTTTTTATGTTCAAATTTAGTCATTCTTCGATTCCACTTTTGTTTTTTGGTTAAGTACGACAGTGGCTGGCTGGCGTACGTGGCAGCTAGTATGGCCTGCCTATATTTATGGTACCGCCCAAGACTAAATTATGCCAACCAATAAATGTACTCATCCCAATCCTAGTATTATTATTGCACTATTTATATCCCGATCTGCATATGCTGGAAATCATCACCGATTTCATTCTAGTTCTGGAGTTTGTGCAATTTGATTCCAAAATGTTGGGGTCACTTGTTTTGCTCGCGGTTGTGGGATTGTTGGTGCGGTTGTACAGTGGGCTTGTGGCGAAGCCCAAGAGGCTGAGATCGGAGCTGGCCAAGCAAGGTATCGGTGGACCGCCGCAGACTATTCTTCTAGGAAACATATGGGAGATCAAGAAGGCTCGTACCGGCGGTGGCGGCGATGCTGATAAGGCGGCTCTGGCGCCCACTGGTGAACCCCCCATGATCCATAACTGTGCTGCGGCTCTCTTTCCGTTTCTCGAGAAGTGGAGGAAGCTATACGGTATGTAATGAATTGTTTACTTAGAAAAGGGAATCGGAAACAAAATTTGAAAATGAGAATCAGAGTTGAGTATTCGATTCTCATTTTTTAGGGTGTTTTTACCTCTAAATTGGAGTAGTGCCCACTAAATTTTGATTCCCAAATGGAGTAGTAAATATATGATAATCAAAGAAACACAATGATTCTCAACAATTCCCTTTTCTTCCATTCTCATTCCTTATATGTAAACATACCATTTGTTTATACATTTTTCTGACATCAAAATTCACAATATGATAATACAAGTAAGGATTAAAATTTCGGTTTCGATGGAAATTTCGATAGTTAAAATTATGAAAATTTTGGTAAATTTTAGTACATTTCGGTACATTTTGGTAAATTTCGATAGTTTGAAACCTCCAAAATTTCTGAAATTTCAATAGAAATTTTGTTTCTTGAATACAAGTATGTGATTGATATCTAGTAACCTGGAGCTGTAGGAACTGGTAAATTTGGGAGGCCAATTACCAATAATTTTACTTACAGCATTACTTAGCTTTCAAGTTGTTAGGAGCTGTGCATCAAGATTGGGGACCATATGGAAACGTAAGACGTACAAATAACATTTAATATGATTGAAATTGACAGTCGGACATGACATCATCACAGCACAGCTGCATAAAATAATTTACGTTAGCTCACTTTGTGTTTGTTATGCAGGTGAAGTGTTTGTGTTTGCACTTGGGAACACACAAATATTGTATGTGAACCAATCAGATGCAGTGAGGGAGATAACAACTTGCACTTCCTTGGACTTGGGGAAGCCAACTTACCAGTTCAATGAGCGTGGTCCTTTGCTTGGTCAAGGTATCTTGACCTCCAATGGTGCCTCATGGGTCCACCAGCGCAAAGTCATTGCCCCTGAACTCTACATGGACAAAGTCAAGGTACAACTATTTTATGTATAATTCATGTAAAAGGGACGAACATTGTTACTTTAGCCAACTGATTTGATTCATATTACCTTCTTAGGGAATGATCGACTTGATTACAGAGTCTACAATTAGTCTCGTAACTTCGTGGAACAATAAAATTGAAGCAGAGGGAGGAATCGCAGACATAAAAATTGACCACTACATGAGAAGTTTCTCTGGTGATGTGATTTCAAGAGCTTGCTTCGGAAGCAACTATTCCAAAGGGGAAGAGATATTTCAGAAACTACGAAATCTCCAGAAGGCCATGGCCAAGAAAATGTTTCTCACCGGAGTTCCTGGAATGAGGTACTGACAATCAATACTTATATACACGTATTATAAGATGACTAGACAAAGAGTTAAGCAATTGGTTGCTCTGCTGTTGTAGGCACCTTCCTACTAAGAGCAATAGGGAAGCTTGGGCATTGGAAAAGGAGGCTAGTAGTTTGATACTGCAGGTAGTGAAGGAAAGGCAAGCAGCGGGGTACGAGAAAGATCTGCTGCAAATGATTCTAGAAGGTGCTAAAAACAGTGACCTCAACCAAGAGGCGACAGATCGTTTTATTGTTGATAACTGCAAGAACATCTACTTGGCCGGGTACGAAACCACCGCGGTTTCAGCCACGTGGTGTCTCATGTTGTTGGCCGCGAATCCAGATTGGCAAGAACGTGTTCGGGCGGAGGCTTTGCAAATTTGTCAGGGTCGGATTCCAGATACTGAAATGGTTCGCAAAATGAAACAGGTATCTATTGTTAGATTGTCAATTTTGATCATATTTAGACGAGAAATGTTAGACAATAATGTTGTCAATGGTTAACATATGGGGAAAAAAAAAATACTATGACAATAATTAAGACGATCCGATCCACATGTGACATATGTATGTATATTATGTTGTCAAATAAGGAAACATTTTAATAATGTGCAGCTAACGATGGTGATTCATGAATCGCTGCGTCTATACCCACCAGTTACGGTGGTGTCAAGGGAGGCATTCAAGGACATGAAATTTGGTACCATAAGTGTGCCAAAAGGTGTCAATGTTTGGACCGCAGTGGCGACACAACACACAGATCCAGAAATATGGGGACCAGACGCCTACAAATTCAACCCGGATAGGTTTGCAGATGGGATCACAGGCGCCTGCAAGCTTCCCCACGTGTACATGCCGTTTGGGGTGGGACCAAGAGTTTGTCTAGGGCAGAACTTGGCCATGGTTGAGCTCAAGGTTCTGATAGCCCTCATCGTCTCCAACTTCACCTTCTCGCTTTCGCCCAAGTACCGCCACGGACTGACTCTTAGATTGGTTGTAGAGCCAGAACACGGTGTTGATCTCCTGGTGAGGAAGTTGTGAACATATTGCAATTCTCTTGGATTGGATCGTTATAAAGAGAAACTGGTAGCTCAGGTAGCATTTTGGTGAACAATAACAGTAGCTTATAATATGTATCATGTTCACTTGTTATTGCAATTGTAAGATAGTTGCTCACTTGTGTAAGCCCCTAATGTGTTTACACTGATAAAGTAAAAAATTCACGTCTGAAGAACTATTAGAATGCTATCTTCAAATACCGGAGAAACACAAAATAACACATTTTGAAAAAAAAAATTATGACCCAATAAGGAAGATAGAAATGTAATAACTCCATCTTTAAAAACATACATTGTTCATTCTATATTTGGCTCTCCGAGATGCTCTCCTCTTTGTTGCTCAAAAGGGTTATTCTCATCTCAATATTGAAGGCGGCTCCAAGTTAATCATTGAGTGCATTTTGGGAAATTGTTCTATTCCCTGAACCCTTAAGACAATTATTCAAGATATTACGGAGTTAGCTTCAAAGTTTGATTCCATCACTTGGAAGCATATCTTCAGATAAGCCGACTTTACTGCTGATGCAATTGCCAATCAAGGCCATCTCATGGACAATTTGTATATTTGGCAAGGAACTATTCCTTCTGCCGTTAGAAATACCCTTTTATTTAACATTGTAAACTCAGATCTTTTATCAAAAAAAAAAAAATTGTTCATTCTATTGTGATTACCATACAATACTTAAAAAAAAAAAAACACTTTCAGTTTCATTTCACAACGTAACACATTGATTCAAGACATTTACAATTCACACCAAATATTGCATTTCACCACCTCATTTTTCAGTAGGCAAAAATAGGAGCATACAGTATTTGCAAAATTTAAACGACTTGTCGAGCTTTTGCGAACGACGTATGTGGTTTTGAACACTCGAATTCGATTTTTGAGTCGTTCGTTGGTTCTCCTCTCGCAAGGAAGAACCGCAACTCAGCTCCACCTCCATTTTCGCCAAACTCCGGCGACTCTCGGATGAAATTATCCACCTAATTAAACCAAAAGTCAAACAGAAAAATGTCGATGGAGGCGGTGGCGGAGGGGCTGTGGGCGCTGGCGGACCACCACGAGTCCAGAGGAGAGGTCGGGAAAGCCGTCAAGTGCCTGGAAGCCATCTGCCAGAGCGACGTGTCGTTTTTCCCCATCGTGGAGGTGAAGACGCGGCTCCGCATCGCCACCGTGCTGCTGAAGCAGTCGCACAACGTGAACCACGCCAAGGCGCACCTGGAGCGAGCTCAGCTGCTGCTCAAGTCGATTCCGTCGTGCTTCGATCTCAAGTGCCGGGCCTACAGCTTGCTCAGCCAGTGCTACCACCTCGTCGGCGCCATTCCGCCGCAGAAGCAGGTCCTCCACAAGGCCCTCGAGCTCTCCGCCGCCGCCGGAAACGAGTATGTTGAATTGAAATCCACGTGTCCTTTTTCGATCTTCAGTTGCTGTTTTCGAATTACTTGCAGTTTGTAATTTTATATTGCTGTTGTGATTCTTGTGGTTTTTTTTTCCGAGAATTTTGGTCAATTTCTGGTCTTGCAAGTTCTTTCTGTCTAGAATTTCTTTAGTGTGCAATTGGTATTGTGGTTGTTCTAGTAGTAATATTCGCTTTTTTCGTGTTGAGTTTGTTGCTTAATGCTCGTTTTTTCAATGTTCATTTGCTGTTGTTGAAGTAGTTTCAGTTTGAAATCTTGTAATTGCTGTAGTGATTTGTGTTTTTTGGGAAGAATTTCGGTCAATTTATGGTTATTGTTCATTTAGTAATCTTTGCTTTTTCGTGTTCGCGAATTATTTGCAGTTTCAAATCTTGTATTTCTGTTGTGATTATTGCTGTTTTTGAAGAATTTACAGCCGAGAATTGTTTAGTGCTCATCTTTTATTGTCGATGCTGAGCAGTAGTAATTTTTTTTTATTTTTTTTCGTGCAATTTGTGCTTAATGTTCACTCCTTTTTGTTGTTGGAGGCTTTGGAATTTGAGATCTGATAGTGATGTTGTGATTGGTCTTGTTTTTCAAGAATTGCAGTCAAGTTATGGTCTTGCAACTTCAATTCTCAGCTTGCGAATGCTCTGATTATTGAAGGGGACTACCAGAGTTCTATCTCCGCCTTGGAGGCCGGTTTTGTTTCCGCTGCTGAAATCTTTTATCCCGAGTTACAGGTAAGTGAGTTACTCGGTTTGTTTGGGTTACGATAGCAAGGTAATTATACTCACAGGGTGATTGATAAATTTTACTTGTTTTGCTTTAGATGTTCTTTGCGACCTGCATGCTTCATGTACACCTAATGCAATGGGATCATGATGACGCGGTTCAGCAAGCTGTTGCAAAATGTGATGAGGTCTGGGAGTCCTTAGACCCACAAAGAGTATGTGCGCCTCTTCATTCGTTTCTACATTGCTTCTTCTACGTTCTGGTTATGTTGGTTCTAATTAATGCCTGTTTGTTTTACTTTTGCGCTGGTCTTTCTTCCTTACACCCTCAATAGAGACAGCAATGCGTTGGTTTACTCTTCTACAATGAACTGTTGCACATATTTTATCAACTTCGGATCTGTGACTACAAGAATGCTACACCCCATGTAGAAAGATTGGATGCTGTTATGAAGGCCGATTTACAACAAATGCAGCATGTGCAGCAGCTGGAAAAGGAACTTGCTGCCATAACTCAGATTCTATCCCGGTCTGATCTACACCAAAGGGAGAGGTCAGCATTGTCTGAGAAACAAGCTCAACTTCAACACCAGCTTTCCGGTCTTTCTACATGGAGCTCAATTGCCAAAGTATCTCTGGAACCGGCTTATTTTGGAAATATGAAACGCACATATGGAGATAAGCTTCAGCTAGCACCACCTCCTATTGATGGTGAATGGCTACCGAAAAATGCGGTCTATGCTCTTGTTGATCTTATGATGGTTGCCTTGGGTCGACCAAAAGGAAATTTCAAGGAGTGTGAAAAGCGTATTCAAACTGGAATGCAAACTATCCAAGGTTTTTGTCTTATTCTTTCTGTTTATTTATAGGAAGGATGGGATTATCATGTCATCCTATGAGCCTACAGCTGATTGTTTTCCTGCAGTCTTTGACTTATTGGTTTTAATATTTTGTTTTTCTTTTCAGAGGAGCTTGTGAAGCTTGGAATAACTGAAGGTGTGAGAGGTGAGATCACTTTTGAAATGCCTTTAATAACTTTATTTTGCTGCTTTTAATTTTGGTCATACTGCTATTAAACCAACCTTTCTTTACCCTTTTTTTTTCCAAGCAGAAGTGAATTTGCAACATTCTGCCATCTGGATGGCTGGTGTGTATTTAACGCTACTCATGCAGTTCTTAGAAAACAAAGTGGCCATAGAGTTGACACGATCTGAATTTGTAGCAGCACAAGAGGTAGGTCTCATGTCTTAGTATGGTGTGTTTCTAGGTTCTTGTATCTCACATCGTTGTATACATGACAGTATCCCATGCCCCGTGACATGCTTACTTGATGATATCTTATAAGCTTGTATATTGCAGGCATTGGTGGAGATGAAAAATTGGTTTTCACGCTTCCCAACAATTTTACAGACATGTGAGAGCATCATTGAAATGCTCAGGGGGCAGTATTCTCATTCTGTTGGCTGTTATAATGAGGCAGCTTTCCATTACATTGAAGCCACAAAGGTGAGTATTTCAGGAGTTTCAGTATTCACAGAAGAAATGCTAAATCACTAGTCAAATATTGAAGGTTCTGTTGTATTCATTCTGAGGTACAATATGCTATTTGTGTCTACAGTCACTGATTTAGATTTTATCCTGTTTAGCAAAGGTGAAGGAAAAAAAGACACATGGATGTAGTTTCCTATGGCATCTAACTAAGTTTAACATGTGTTTTGCATACGCAGCTCACAGAGAGCAAACCAATGCAAGCTATTTGCCAAATTTATGCAGCTGTCTCCTACATCTGCATTGGTGACTCTGAATCATCTACACAGGTGAAAGGTTATGTTGTAGTTTTGTTAATTTTATATGTTGTTGTCGTTCTTCTTCATTACATTACTTCTCTTCCCTTAGTAGATGTTTGGATGCAGGCACTTGACTTGATTGGACCAGTCTACCGAATGATGGACTCATTTGTTGGAGTTAGAGAGAAAACCAGTGCCCTTTTTGCTTATGGTCTTTTATTGATGAAGCAACAAGATCTACAGGAAGCAAGGTAAATGCTTAACTTGTTATCATCTTCTGCTGACATCTGATGATTTTTTCAAATTGAAAGAAATTTTGACATTTGACTGCGGTACAGAGATAAATCTATCCACTGTATTTTCTTAAGTCATTTAGAATGAGTCCATTTGATGCCGTAAAGCTTTGACTACGAGTTCAAAATTCTCTATTTATTGTGTCATTGATCTTCACTTTTTAAGCGTACTGCCTCTCCCTTATAATGTACCTTTGAAAGTCTTGTCATCTTGGAGATATACCAGGGTTTACCCTACTAATACATCTACAAAAACACGAGCACAAAGTTATAATATTTATCGAGTCTTCCATAATCCAGGCTCTGCTTTTTCCTTAATTTTTGTTTCAGTTCTTGGAAGTATATGGGAAACATCCCTCAATAAACTTATTGTTACAGCTGATATAGTAACGGTATATTTTCCACTATGACTTCTCTCTCTCCCCCTCCTTCCCTTATATATCATTTTTCTGCAGAAATCGACTTGCCAAAGGTTTGCAACTGACACATACTCATTTGGGGAACCTTCAGCTCGTTTCACAGTATTTGACAATCCTTGGGAGTTTGGCACTAGCTCTACATGACCCTGGACAGGCGAGGGAGATCTTGAGATCATCCTTAACATTGGCAAAGAAGCTTTCTGATATCCCGGCACAGATACGGGTGCTCTCTGTTATGACAGGTGATATTTGTTGTTTGGAATCACGAAAAAAGAAATAAAGTTACGACTCAACTGTTAAATTAGGCCATCCTGCATATTAGTGAAGCATGGCTGATTTCATCATTCAAGTGACTCAATTGAATAGATTTTAAGTAGAATCTTTGGTGCAGCGGATTCATATTGGTGATGTGCTCTTATTTTGTAGCTTTATATCAAGAGTTAGGCGAAAAGGGGCATGAAATGGAGAATCTTGAGTTTCAAAACAAAAGGGTCGATGATCTGGAAATGAGACTTGCAGATGCACGTTCATCCATTCACCATATTGAACTGGTGAGGACAGCACATTTCATTGCTCAAATCTTTTGATGAAAAAACTAAGGCATTGCTTGACATATATTCTACATATATCTTGCAGATTCAAAAAGTAAAGGTCGAAGTTGAGCAATTTCATGAGCTTGACATCAATCGTGCAAACATGGGTCCATCCGTTAGTTCCAATTTCGACATTCCAGAATCTATTGGGCTGTCTGCACCGTTACCTGTTCATTCGTCATCAAGGCTAGTAGATTTAGACACAGGAAGACGCGGGAAGAGAAAAGTTTAGATTCTGACTTGTACAGTTGCCCTTTTTTAGGAAAAGAGAGAGGCTAATGGCTTAAGAGGAGATTGAAATGAACCACTTTCGATCCTATGTATAGTGTACTGAGAAGTAGGTCAAGTCTTGCAAGAAATTGTATCTGCAGCTGTATATTTTTGAATGATAATGTTATCGAACAATCTTACTATATATACATGATTCCCTGATGATCCATGGGAACTTTAAATTATTTTTTCATCAATGAAAAATAGGTGCTTGTGATGTGTTATGCAATAGACTGATCATGATCAAAATTGTCGGTTGAATGAAGGCGGATTAAGTACAATTTTCTGATGAAAGCATTATGTACTTTGACATTTTTCAGGAACAATGCAGCAGTGTGCTTAACGATGATGATGGAATCGTTTCTTCAAGTTCATCTGTCCCCTCTTTGCTGCCGTTGTCAACTTCATCACTCATTAGCAGTTAGTCCTGAAATTTCCTTCAGTGGCTTCCACACAAATTTCCTCCTGCCAAATACATTGGTTTTTCGACATAAGCATAAGAATGATCTCTTCTGAATTCAAATGTAGGCATGAAGAACAGAAATCAATTTGACATTACCAGTTTCCGCACTCGGCAATGACCCTAACCTTTGGCCGGAGGGAAGGAAGCAGAGCAAGAAACTGCAGTTCTGCCTTTGACAAAACCTGTGCACAAAAAGTACATGTGACAACATTTGGTTTGAGTAAGCTCCTATTCGACTCCTCTTTGGCCATAAAAGAAGCAAGGGTAAGTAAATTTAAATGTTTAGTTTCTCAGCACCTTGGCTTCAATAATCCAAACCACAAGGCCTTTGGCCTTGGGAGGCAGGGCAGCTAGCCTGTAATCAACCTCTGGTGGAAAATACCATCTTGATATCGGTTGCTTCCCTAGATGAGGCTACTCTCCAACAATATATATGAGTAAGAAGAATTGAACACGAACCAAAATGGGAAATGGTTCTACAATTTTACATTATGACAACATAACACGTCAGACATCTGAACTCACCGGGCAAACAGGATGGACCTTGGTGAGGGTGGTTTCAGGATCACCAAGGCCTCGGGCACTGAGGTCAAGGAAATAGTACCCTTGGTATGTCAGGCGGTTCAGATAGCGGCCCTCGTATCCTCCCTCGTGGGGGGAGTAGACTGCGAGGGCCTTGTGCTCCTCCACATCCGAAAGCCACTGGCCGAGATCAAACCTCACCAAGTCTCCTCCTATGAAGTCCTCGATTGATCTCCCACCACACCTTATCATCCCAACCCTCTTAGATGCTTTGCCTTGTCCATGCCCCCCACTCAACCCCAACATCAACACCATGTTTCTGTTGCCCTTCAGCTCATTACTTAGAATGCAAGTGGCAGTTGGCGGTGGTTGCTGGTGGCAGAGATTGGCGGAGACGGGAAGTAGTGTTCCATGCTTGAAGCAGTTTGCAGCTGCCATTTGTTTTGCTGAGTTGCGAGAGTGGAAGGACAGGGAGATAATGCCATTAGAGGAAAAGGTTTTGGGAAAACAATGCCAAGACAATAAGTTGGGAGTTTTGTATGGTGGACAAACAAGATAAGAAATCACAACTCTTTCTTCAACTAAAAATGTATGGTATGCTTCTATTTGCGGACAAAAACAAAGCCCTTAACACAACTAAGTTTTTATGAAGAATTTGGAGTTAAAACTATTTTGGTATGGTAGGTGTGCCGAGTAAGACTTGATTTTTTAAACTATGCAGTAGAAAGAGTTGTGTTAAGCATAATTGTGAGTCTTCGAATGAGGGGAGCGGATATACAGGGTCTAGGGAGTCAATTCCCTTCTCGCATAGCAAACTGCCCGAGATTCTCCTCAAGCTTTCAGCAAAGCCAAACTCTGCGGACGCCAATGCAATTGAGCAAGCCTTCAAAGAGTGTGAAACCCCTGGCATTAAGGGAGAAGAAAAACACTGCGCCACGTCATTGGAATCGATGATTGATTTTAGTACTTCCAAGCTCGGAACAAGAAACATCCAAGCGATCTCAACGGAAGTGGTGGAGAAAGGAACTAAGATTTCGATGCACAAGTACACAACAATGCCGAGAGTGAAGAAGCTGGCAGGCGATGAAGCGGTGGTGTGGCATAAGCAGAACTATCCTTATGCTTTGTTTCACTGCCATACAACAAAGCCCACAAAAGCATATGTGGTGACCTTGAAAGGAGATGATGGGGTGAAGGCTAAAGCTGTAGCAATTTGCCACCTAGACACATCGGAATGGAACCCCAAGCATTTGGCCTTCCAAATGCTCAAAGTTAAGCCAGGAACAGTTCCTGTCTGCCATTTCCTTCCCAATGATCATGTTATTTGGGTTCAAAACCACTAATCAACATGATTGCGTGCACTTTAGAGTGTATATATATACACTTCGCAGTGTAATTAAGAGCTTGACATGCATCGTTTATTGATTAGTCCTTAATAGCTTAACAAGCTTTTGGGATAGTGGTTGCCAATCATTGTGTTATAGCCTTCTTATTTGTCGTGCAAGCTCTAAGTGTATAAGTTTAGATATCTCCATATTTGTATGCCTCTCCTAGTGAGCTTGGTGAAAATGTGAACAATTATATATATTCTGTTGTGACTGGTAATTCATTATGTATAACCAAATTGTTCTCTTATTAACAACAGGAGTACGAATTGTTCAACATAAGCAATGACTCAATGGCCTTTCGGCACAGAAAAACAAAGTAAGTACATTTAACTTATAGTTAAGAGACCGATAGGGAGACAACGACAATCCAGGAGAGATCGACTAACGTTTTTGACCCTAAACAGAGATAACAGAGCACACCGCTTGTATGGCGGTGAGTATAAGGAGACAAACAGCAGCAATGACAGAGATGGTTGCCCAGGGTGTGTTGAAGTAATTCTGTCTCAAATTTGCCTTCCATTTGTTGCACGGCTTTTTGCAATAGGTGTTGAGGCGCAGAGCAAGGGTAGCGAAATAGAAGTGTTGGCGCTCCACCACAATCCCCCTGCCAAGGTTGTTGATCAGAGTACACACCTCATTGCAATCACCAAGCATGTTCTCCACAACTCCATCCTTGAGAAGAAACTCAACATCTCTTGGGATGTTCACCAAATCATCCATGAGGGAAACATAATCACTTATGTAATTGCCATCGCAATGGCATTGCTCATAGGCAAGGAGGTTTCGGAGTGTAAGTTCTGTCCAATCGTGTATTTTGAGTTTCGGAATTTCCAGAATCCCATCTTTGAATTGTATATCAAGTATGTTTTTACTCGATCCCAGCTGAAACTTGACTCCAGCCTGGTGTAGTTCCGTGATCGACGGTGCAGTTATATTAACACTTCTGACTGGCCCTTCACTGCTTTGTTCTGATTCCTGCAATGCTGGCAGATGTAAAGATCTTATAAAATCAAGAAAATGGTGAACGTTCGAAACAGGATCGCTCGATGAAGATATTCTCTTCAAACAATCTTCTGTCCCCTCTAACTCCAATGTCATTGTCAAGAACTCATAAGATAAGTTGATCATCGAAAGAGTAGTCTCATCAGAAGTACTACCAGAAGAGACTTTAATGCTTCTGGGATCAAAGAGATCGTGAAGAATGAAAAATGGCACCTGATTCTCAAGCAATTGCAGGTCTGTCACGATACAATGTGTCATCCACGGGTTGTTTAATATCAGGTCATAATCCCTATTTGCCACTTCGCTAATGTGGAACTTACTGGCGCAGATTCTCAACAAGAGCTCAATGATGAATGCGGCATCCACCAAAATGATTCTCACAAATTCATCACTGCTTAACTCAATGGTTTCTGCATAACAACTACGCAGTCTTGCTTCACGGTCCTGTATTTTCTTGACATACACCTCCAACTCGACCTTGGTCCGGCGTAGAAATCCTTTGAGGTACCTCTTTTTCTGCTCTTCCATGGCTTTTAGGCCGTCCTTGCCATGGTGAAGTGGACCAATTGAGATTACTTGAGGAGTGTAGACCTTTTCGTTTACAGATCGTAGTCTATCAGGCACTCTGCAGATGCAGCAATCCAAAGGGGGCTGGAGTGACAAGTTAGCCAACTCATCTCTCATCCGAGTTGCTAAACGAGTGGAGGGGTTTTCTATGTCAATTACAACTTGGTCATAGCTTTCTTTCAATTGCGTCCTAAATACCACACATGTAGTTCACAATCAACAAAACTCTATATAAAATTTAGAAATAGCATCAGAAATCTAACATACATGGTTATGAGATTTAGACATAGGGTATAGTTAATCTAACTCCAGTCTGTGATCTTCTATATTCCTAACTTACTTGATTCATGCCTTCTTGATAATAATTAAACAACATATAACCTCCAACAACCATTTATCCCCTGCCCCTACAACAAAAAGCCCCTATAACATCCAAAACACACAAGCAAAAACACCCAAAAAAAAAAAAAAAAAAAAAAATAAACAACACTAAACTTCCACTACAACAAAACTTTCACCTCTTAACCCACCCCAAACCTTTATCCAAACCACCACCAAAAAAAAAAAAAACAAAAAAAAACGACGACAAGGCGCCGGCAACGTAGAAAACCAGATTGAGGGCGGTATGGAAGTGGTTGTGGGGCTGATGCCGCTAGAGATAAGAAACATGTGGAAGAAAACCTGGGTTTGGCTCAGGACCTTCGATTCGGCGGAAGACACAACGAGAACTTTTGATGCAGCCGCGAGATCCCTCCGCGGCCTCAAAGCCAAGCGACTGCGATTCAACATCGTAACAAAGTAATCAATTTCCCTTTCATTTTCTTTAAACTTTTGACATTCCGGTTCAATGGGTTGTTCATCTTCCTGCTTACAACAATCAAAAAAAGAAAAAGACTTTGCCAAATCAAAACAAAAACAGATTTCACCAGAAATTTCTTCTCTTTCAAGAACTAATATTCATAATATGTATCAAACCCAATCAATCACAACCCATAAATGTGATGAAAATTTTCACTTTCTTGAAACCATAAGGCAAAACCCAACATTAAAATTTCATCAATTTCTTGGCACCCAAAAAGAAATCAAAATTCACATCACAATTCAAAATTCAAAATTCAAAGAGAGAGAAACAAAGGGTTACCTTGCGAAGCAAAATCAAATCAGAGATGAGATGATCGATTGGCGGAGGATATCGAGATGGAAAGCGAGTTTTGCGGCAATCATACATATCAGGTGATTACGTCCAATACCGAAGTGGACTGCATAAACCAGCGTACATTACAAACAAAGCCCAAATCGTTGACACCTAATTTCCCCTCTCATTTTCTCGTCCTTTTCTTGTCTTCTCTTCTCTCTGCTATCTCGCTTTGTCTCTCCTCCAAAGCTCCAACTCAGATCGATGTTAATGGAGTCCTCCTCTCTCCTCGCTTTCTAGGTTTCTCAGACTTCCCCAAATGCTCTCGGCAGCTGATTTCCAAAGAAATTTCCTCCGATTGACGGAAGTTTCCATTTCGGAATTGTGAAATTCAGCGTTGAGGAGGTCTTTCTACGGTTTTTCGTGAAGAGAATCGGCCGTGAAATTGAAAATGCCGAGCGGCCGATCAAAATGAGAGAAGCAGGAAGCTAAACTCCTCTCGTTAATATTTTTTTTGCCCATTTTTTAATTTTTTTTGCTGACGTGGATAAATGTAGTACCCACTTTTGCTGATGTGGAATGCCACATCATCAACTTTGACGGAAAATGTTAAAGTTAACAGAAATGGGGCAAATTTTCCCTAAAAATGAGTTGTAAGGGGCAAAATGGATACAAATAGAGTTGCAAGGGGCAAAAATTCTCTCAAAGTGAGTTGCAGGGGGCAAAAGGGTTAATAAGTGTTTAAACAATCATAAAATACTTGATGAAACTAAATAATTCTGAATTGGAAAAACAAAACAGCAAAAGGAAGTGAATTTGCACCTGCTCTGTTTAGAACGCCATGTTGATTTTGCCGTTGGTAGATAACTAGCCCAACACATTGCAGTATGCTGGTTGTGAAAGATGAATATATTATCTATTTTCTCTTGATTATAAGATGAGATTTGGCAATATCATCATAATTATTAATGTCTTTATCACCTTTTCTTTTTCCATTGGCTAGTGGCAGAACATACATAGACTTGGGTTGGCCTTTGACCTGCATAAGACAAACACTCTTTCACTTCCTACTTATACTATCGAAAAGTACACCGTAGTCCACCATAGTGTGATCGTAGTCTACCGTAGTGTATTCATCGTCCATTTATGAAAAATAAATTACTATTCACAATTTGCAATTAAATCCCGGGGTACCCAAAGTGTGGCCATAGTCCACCATAGTGTGGTGGTAGTCCATTTTTGAAAAAATAAATTACTATTCACAATTTGCACATAGTCTCTTATAGTATGCATATAGTCTCTTATAGTACGCACATAGTCTCGTATAGTATTCACAGTGCCCCCTCTCTAACTCGGCAACTTCACACCATTCTTCTCCAAACTCCGTCGTCGTCGCCGTCTTCGTGAAATCAAACAAGCAACAATGGCAGCCTCTGCAACTCTACCCCTTTGTTCTGCCTTCTCCATCACCACCACCGACGGCTCGAAAACTTAACATTTCTTCTCTCTCTAAACCCACGAAATCACAAAACCATCAGAAAACTAAAACTTCTATGCATCTTCTCGTTTCAAGCAGGTAATTAATTAGTCTAAATTACTCATGGGTTTTGCGTGAAATGTTGCAATCATGTTTGAGTTTCTCAAGTTTTGTTTCTTTTCCAGCGAAATTTTTGCAGATGCGGGTTCGGTCGGAGTGAACTACGGCCGAATCCGACGACCTCCCGTCGGCTTTCAAGGTGGTGCAGCTTCTGAAGGCCCAGGGCTTGGGGCGGGTCAAGATCTTCGACTCCGACCGACCGGCCGTCCTTCGGGCCCTATCCAGATCCGACATCAAAGTCACCGTCGAATTCCCCAACGAGCTCCTCGCCTCCGCCGCGATGTCCCAATCCTTCGCCACCAACTGGGTCCAGCGAAACGCCGTTGCCTACCACTCCAACACCCAAATTGAGGCCATCGCCGTCGGCAACGAGGTTTTCGTCGACACCCACAACATGACAAAGTACCTCATCACCGCTATGAAGAACATCCACGCCGACTTGGTCCGATTCGACCTCCACTCCTCTATCAAAGTCTCCTCCCCAATCGCCCTCTCCGTGCTCCAAAACTTGTACCCGTCTTCGGCCGCAACCCGCGGGACAAACCGGAAACCATCGATGCTCTCAAAGATGAAAATGAATCCGACTGGGAACCATCAAAGCCCAAAACCATTGGCCTCGCCACCGTCCTTCCTCGACCGGAAACCTTCCTCGCCATTGTCCCTGGAAGCGGCGGTAGAGGCATTGGTGGTGGACAGAGAGAAGGGGTGGCGGTGCTGCTGCAAATGGAGGAATTGTGAAGGGCTTTCTTATGCAATTAGGCAATAGTTTTGCCTTGTTTTAGAACAGATTTGGCTGCCCCAACATTTTAGAACAAAATTTGGCCACTTGGCCTAGTTTTGATAATTTCCCAAATATATATGTAATGTTAAGTTATTCTACTGAATTCATAATCTGTAGAGCAAAGTTATGTCTAATTTCTAATTTTAATAATAGAATTTGAAGTTTAAATGCTGTACTACATAGATTAATGCATGTTTTTTATTTTTCTTACAATGTATCATGATTTTTTATAACTATTTTATTAAAAAAAATTATCAAAAAATATAATTTTGAGGACCCAAATACCCAACGGGTATCCCCAAAACCCGAAATTTCCCCGAGCCTTGCCCATCACATTGCTATACCTAGTTGTCACAGTGTGGCACGTAAAAGAACTGTTTTTTTTTTTTGTTGGTATTTCTTGACTATGATTTGTTGTAAGGAGGAAAAACTCTTAACCCGTAAGATAGCAAGAAATGTGCACGTGTTAACATAACCACATAGTCGTAGCCATCAACGTCAGATGTGTTACAAAGGGAACCAGCTAAAGAAAGATAATGTACAGTGGTTATTATTAGTGATCAGTTGTATAATTGAGAAGGAAAGAGGTCGGTGAAGGCCGTTAAATGAACCATAATCCTAAGCAAAAGATAGAATGCCAGAAGTCTGACAGAAAGGTTTGTGACAATGACGAAAAAAATACACCACGAGACCCACGGTTTGCACGAACAACAATGATTATAACAAAAACCTCAGTAGCCACAACTAACTCGATAACAAAGTACTTCTTGATCATAGAAGGAGATTGCGTCGGTGGCGGGGTGTTCCGCGCTCCACTTACATTTCCCCCATTCCACCCAGTGGCCGCCGGGAACCACCTGCCTGGATAACGAACTACGGAGCCGCCACCATTTGCACGCTTTCCTCTTGGCCCCAGTCCCCCCCCCGGAAAGCCCCCCCCATCCCCAGCCCCACCGCCCCCGTGCCTGGGGCAAAAACCCCCCCCTTACACACAAGTGAATTATCATTGAATTGTATTGGTTACAAAAATGAACAGCCAATCTGCAGTGCAGCCGCAAGAACATAGAGACACAAATGAAGCCTAAAGTCATTTGTGCAAAACATTGGTCTATACATCATTCTTAATGATAAAGAAATTGGCCTTTTCTTTTTAACAAACCCAAGACATGGCACTTTACTCCAAAAGAACCATAAAGTACACAGACAAACCCAATTAGACATGGCACTTAACTCCACTCACCTCATCGGCCAACTGACATCAACAGGCAAGACTCTCCTAATCGGTCACCTAACCTTATAGAAATACTTAAGACACTTAACCAGTTTTCTTATACATTACAAAAACCATTCAACGTTTCTGCGTAGAGGTCCCTAGTGGAGGAAAAATTGTCAACTAGTCAAGCCAGTTTAGTAAAGAAAGAAGCACGGTGGCAAAATTGATTCATCCTTGAAGATGATATTTGAACTGAGAACAAGAAAATCTAATATTAATCAGCAGCGGAAACAATAACACCAACATAGAAGTTATGGAAAACAATACTTTTTCGTTTTTTCTTTTTATGCTGAATTAGCTTTGTTTTCTCATGGAAAAATGACGCTTATGGAACTTACTTTCTTTTTGTTGAAGTTCTTCCTCAGGACAAATTCTTGATAAAGCATTTCATCTTCTCTCTTTGAGATCTCATAATGGACTTCGACCAGATCTCTAGTGGTACCATCCCAACCCTCTGGCATAACCTTGAAGTCGGGTTTGTAAGGAAGCGAAGCTACATGGAATTCCCGGTCATGAGAATCGAAAAATCTGAAATAGGAAAAGATTTAGGCACTATGAGAACTACAACTAAGCTATTAATCAGCTATGCACCAATAAGCCAATACAGAAAGCAGAAGTGCTATCAGGTGCAAGATAATTATAGCTACAATTAACTGAACAGAAAACCTTATGTTCCCTGATGGATAACTTACTCAGGGCAGGTGTCAAGCAGAAGCTCAACTGAATCATCTAGAGGATGGCCAAGTTTCTTTTCCTCTTCCTCCTCAACCTCCTTGAGCCAAAGAATGGCATGCACTCTCTGCCTTATAATCCTGTAATCCTTAGCCAGCCGTTCAAAAGTGTAAACCTCAGGGTTTTCCTTGTGCAACTTATACATCTCAGCCTTCTCTGAGTCCTTGAGATAAGATCCTCTAGCACCAGGCTCATGCACTTGCTTCATAAGCACACTTATCTCTCTCAATCTCTCACCCCATCCATCCACAAACGTCTTACCTTTCCGGTTCTCTTCCTCCAATTCCCTTATTCTATCTTCAATCTCTTGCAAACCAGAGACCACTGAAGATTGAGAAGTGTCCTCCCCGCTTGTTCGTCAGCCTACCACCTCCCCATCAAAATGCTCCTTGGTCAATCCAGTCGACCATGATGATACGGTATCCCACCCCAAATCATCTGATGCATTATTGCCAAACGTTCCGGTGGGCTTAACCTAGTCATCCTGACAATCATTTTCACCATCACCTCCAGATCCAAAAGAAAAGAAACGGGAAGTGATGAACTGACAAGCTTCAATACCATTCTTCAGCGACCGCACATCATTGTTTACCAAAGTGGGTTTACTTTTCTCTCTCAGAAACTTTGCTGTATTTGTGCTTGTACCAAGTAAAGTTGAGGAAAGGCGGGATATAACATGTGCAAATTCTGCATAGCTGTGGTAGTTTTGCCAAAATCAATCTACTGAAACACACTACAGGTTCAGAAAATCCTAAACGAAAAAAAAAAAAACTCATAGATAACTGTTAAGCATTCATTATACAAAACTAATTCCTAAATCCACGCATAGCCATGTACAACTATAGATTCCATGCATACACAAGCACCCATAAATATCAATTTGGACACTTTGCTACCTAAATTAAGAACCCTAAATCTCAATGCGGCAAATATAAACAGCTTTCAAGTATCACCAGGCATAAAATGATACGACCTGTTCCGAAAAACTTCCGAAAAATAGTGAAATGACCAAAATGCCCCAACTTGGTCAACCAGTTGACTTTTGAACAATACGAAATTTCATATTCGATATTGGACTCTATGCGAAGAGCTCGACGATACGAACGCATCCGCGAAGACGGAATCGAATTCCGAGTTGTATCGAAGGAGTTACGGACGAAAAACGGAGTTGTGGTGTAGTGGGAGTGCCACGTGGCGTGTGCGGATTGGCTGGAAGGTTTGAGACCTTTTGGAAAGCCGGTCCGGGTTTAAAAACCCGAACCAGCCCAAGTTTCCCAAAAGGGAAACCCGAGCACGCCCAAAACCGCCGACACCTTCCACCTTCGATTCACCTTCACCGGCGACGGATCGAGTCGCCGACCACCACCATCAGCACCAGCACGGCGAGACGAACCCGAACCACCCAAGATCGGCCCAGAAAACTCGGCAGAGAAGCCCTGATGACGTCGACGGAATTTGTGACTTTCCGACGCGATTTCCGGCCAATTTCGGCCAAGGTGAGTTCCCAAACCTGGATATTTGGATTCCTGGGATTGAGTAGATGAATTTCCATATAAAGATCGTTCGATTTGGTTGAGAAATGAGAAAGTTAGAGGTTTTGGGAATTGGATGAACAGTTGTCGTCAGCACCGCATGGAATGCCACGTCAACCCCATGTGGATGGCACGTCAGCGCCATGTGGCGACACGTCAACACCAGCGTGCTGACGTTAGACCTACCGTTGACCGACGTTGACCAACGTTGACCAAGTTTGACCGGTGACTATTTTGAGGGTTTTCGACGTTCCGGATCCAATGACAAACTCCGTTTTGCCCTTTGAGATACATTTATACCCCATTTGAGCAAAACATGGAGAATTAAGGTTTTACAGTTTTTCGTTCAGTTTGTTTATTAGTCGATATTCTTTGGGACTGTTAGGTGAGCAGGTTCCTCGGTAGGAGTGTAACCGAACCACTTGGACAAAGGAAGACGACAACGATTGCCCGGTGTCACTGTGAGTGGACGGGTTTTGGTTTTACATGATATTGAGCATGCTATGTTTTTCGTATATAGATAAGTATGTTTATAAAGATGGTTTTGCTGGTTATGCATATTGTTGTTGTTTGTAGTACAATAGCTGGCATACCTGAGAATTCAGTGGGTTGAATTCCCAATGGATTCGAGGCACTGAATGTCCGGGCATTGGTGGTTGAATTCCCCTTGCCCTGACATCCGGACAGTGGCGTTAAATTCCCATGTCCTACTTACCGACATTGAAGGTTGAATTCCCCTTGTCAGGTTAGATCACGGCCGTAGATTTAATTGTATGATGTTGCACAGGTTGCCTTTTGTGAATTTCCTACTGTACTTCTGTTGCATGTTTATGATAGCATGCTCATACTACTTGTTTTTAAACTGTGGGGGTTATTATTATTATTATATTTTATAAATTTTTTACACTGATCTTTATTTTCCCTGTCCACTCACCCTTGTTTTTACGCCCCCTCGGGACTTGATACTGTTGAGCACCACTGTGACAAGAGGCAAGTTCAAGATAGCTCTATCGTGTCGCAGAGAGTGTGAATCTCTTTAGCGGTTGCAGTTCGTCAGACTTGTGTATGTTTTGTGTGGAACTTTTCCGCCGTCGGGCTAGACTTGTATAACTTTTACTTCCGCTGTATAGATCCTCTGATATTGTTTTGTCATTCCTTTCTTCCGTTTTTGTTGTTGTTAATTATTTAAGGCTTCATCACTCTTTGAGGGTGATGGCCACATCTCCCGGGCCCCATTTTTTTTGGGACGGGGTGTGTCATAAAAACCCACATAAATTCAAGGGGCTTTCTGACTAAATTCATTTTAGCAAAAAATTTCTTCATCCATACACTCTAAATTCATCAGTTTCTGCAAGACGGAATGCAAACTTCCACAAATACTTCCAAGGTACCACAACTAGGAGGACTAGCCCCCAAATGCATAACCATTAATTCCGAAAATCTTATTTGTGTGTTCTTAGTCGAGAAAAGATCGACAGGCAACTGTCATGCACAAACAGGAAATACAGTTTCTTCTTAGATAAACATTAAAATGCAAGCAAGAGGCACAAAGCAACATCATTTTCAACAAACCACAATCTTGAATCAAATCGAAATCGAGACCGTAAACATTCTACAGAACCTAACTCCATTTATATCCGAAATCGAAACACAAAACAACTCAATTAACGAAAACTAGGTTCAAACAAACAATTGAACGTTTCTAACTCCATTTATATTCCGATTTCTACTCACCATTTAGGATGGATTAACGTGCGGGTTCTGCCTTTCAAACTCCTGCGACGGTGGCAGTGAGATTAGCAGAGGAAAGGGGGCGGCGGAAATTGGGCGATCTGGACGGAGAGTAGCAGAGGAAATTTTGGGGTTGGGCTTATAAGTTATTTGGGTTTATTTTTAGTGGGTCATGCGGGTAATATGGGTTTCAACTAAAAGGATTAGCGGCCCGGACCGCAATCTCTCTTGCGGGACAGTCCCAGGACGGGTTTGTGTAAAAAAATTATCGACCCGTCCCGATTCATTCAATTACGGAACGGTTCGGACCAAAATTTGTGGGTTTCGGGTTCCGCGGGCGACCCGTGCCCACCCCTACAAACTTGCCTTTCATTTGTTGCACGGCTTTTTGCAATAGTTGTTGAGGCGCTGAGCAAGGGTACCCTTATCTATAATTAAATAGATATATAATTATAGTTTTTAATTGCAATTTTGATTTTGATACTAAATAGTGACTTAGGGTGTTTACAACCGTACTTAGGTGGCATGATTTAGGTGTTAACAAAATCAAATAATATGACTATACTTAGGTGGCATAATGTGTTTACAAATCAAAATAATATATATGACTATACTTAAGTGGCTTGAGTTAGGTGATTATATATTGGATCAATGACTCACAAGGACATAGAAAAACCTCACTTTCTATCATAGGACACAAAATTTAAATGATCTCCTAGAAGGACAAAAAATTAAATTATTTATAAAAGTATAAAATACACCATTCCCACCCCACTCGCCCAACAAACTCTAAAAACTCGACACTGTCGGTGCGGCACCTGTATGCAATGGCGAAGGTGAAGCAGATCGCGTTGGAGGCGACGGCGAGTTGGAGATCATCGGCAACGGCGAGTTGGAGATCATCGGCGACGCCGAATTGGAGATCATTGGCAACGCCGGGTTGGAGATCATCTCAATGCCACACCGACTACAACATTGTGATCGACTCGAGGATGGGCCAAACAAAGAGCATGTGTATGGCAATATTGATTGGATTGTTGTGGTAAGCGCCGTAGAAAGCGAAGTGCTTTCCAAGATCGAATAATCCAATTTTCCCCATTTTTGTGGATTTTCTGGGAAAATTGAGGGGCGAATTTTCTCAGGAAAATTTGGATCTGGAAGGAAAAGGAAAAGTATGGGGTGGGGTTGGTTGTAGATTTTGGTGGCACATCAACCCATGAAATGTTAAAATGCCTTTCTTTTCATGCATTGCACAGCCGCCAAGTTATTCTTATTTAACACTGTTATTTGTCAACTAGTTTACAGTAGAATACCTTTTGAGTTATGAGTTATGAAGTAGGGGATGTTTCGTGTTAGAAGTGGGTTTTTATAAACACAGGAATACTAGTACCTTTTGTTAGATTAATTTAAGAGCTCGTTTGTGAAAGTGATTACTGAAGGATAGAACCATAGATTATGATAATTACGTTGCAATAGAATAAGAATTAAATCATAAAGGTTTCTTTTTTGTGTAGCCATGAATTGTTTCTGTGTTGGCATGAACTGTTTCTGTGTTAGTATGAACTGTTTCTGTGTTAGCATGAACTATTTCTAGGTTGGCATGAACTGCTTCTGTGTTTGGTAGAACTGTTTTTGTGTTTGGCAACTGTTTCTGCGTTTGGCAGAAACTGCTTCTGTTTTTGGCAGAAACTGTTTGTGTTAGCAGAAACTGTTTCTGGGTTTGGCAGAGACAAGATGTGTTTCTGTTTTTACAGAAACAGGAACTGTTTCTGTGTTGACAGAAACAAGAACTGTTTCTATGTTATTGTACACGTGTGTGCGGTATTGTACATGCGTTACTGTTCACGTGGGTTTGCATCATTGGTCACATTATTTTTTTATTATACTAATTATTATTTTGTCCTTGTAGAAGAATATTTAAAATACCTATCCTTACATGAAATTAGGTTTTTTTTTTTGTCCTTAGGGGTCATTGTCCCTTATATATTTTCTTGTACTCATTTTGATTTTTTTGATTAGGTGGTGTGATCGAGGTGGTTATACTTCCTACTTATTTGGTATTTTTTTACTAGGTGACTTAGGTGGTGTGATTGAGGTGATTATACTTCTTATTTTATTGGTGTTTTAGACTAGGTGACTTATAGATCATTTTGTATAAAGTTTTTTTTATCAAAGGAAACTTTATACAAAATGACCTATAAGTCACCTAGTCTAAAACACCAAATAATCTCTCCACAAAATTCAGCACATGGAGAGGTGATTATGCTTCTTACTTATTAAAATTAAATTAGAAAAAGATTAGGTGATTTAAAAAATATTTGGGGGGTTATAATGGCAAAGATTGTAAATAATGTATAAAGGTGCGGACAAATAATTATCCCGCGTGTCAATAATTTTGAATGTTGGGCTTTAGTTGGTAAAAAAATTGTTCATGGGTATGAATCTAATAAGATTAAATTTTTTGGATTAATATCTCATTAACCCTATTTTTAATTCAAAGTTAAGTGTAGAAAGAGCATAATTGATGGTGGAGTTGTCATGGAGAGGAGTCATCTCATTTGTGCACTTTCTATCCAGTTACTTTTACGGCCCAACTTGTTTTTTTGTAACATCGGACTGTAGAATTTTCCGTCATCTTATGCAGAAATTAGGTTGATTATGCGCTAATTTTGCCTAATTTGACTTGAATGGTCATAGTTTACATGCAAATTTTGATAGACTTTGTTGCTATGGTAGACATGTTAATCGAAAACTTAAATCTTCAACTTCTTGAAGAAAAAGTCCAGGTGCAACAAAATCCGTGTGGGGTTAATGGGTTTTTCATTGTATGGGAAGATCATTGATATTGTATAAATATTATTGATGATATGTGCAGTGGCGGATGCACCTTGGGACCAGGAGGGGCACGTGCCCCCCCTCAATTTGTTGCCTCCTTCATTTAGATAGTTTGCTGGTTGAGTTTTCCTTAAAATATATACTAAGGTTTAAGATGAGGATCCCCTCAAATCACTGGCGCACCTTTGATTCTCGGAAAATTCTTCTTCTAAGAGCCAATTTGATTGATTTCTGCCTTGCCACCATTAACGGTGGCATACGCAGGAAGAAGATGACCCCCTTCTAATTTAAGACCAAACGCAGTCGTTTAATCAATATCATTTTAATCATGCTTTGCTTTATGGGTATTTATATGGTCTTTATGTGGTTTTTATGACAAAACAAAATTTGTGCCATTAGATTAATTTTTTTTTATCTTGTTACATTAAAAGTGCCCCCGCTGAGTTGATTTCCTAAATCCGCCACTGGATATGTGCATCGAAAACTATCACGATATCATTGCGACAACCACATCGATGCAATATTAGTTCGAGGTAGAGAACTGATGTTAATGAAACAGACTCGCAAGCTATAGTGTCTTGTTCTATACGTTTAGGAAGTTCATTGGATTAAGGCATGTACGAAGACGGTAAGACAGTTGCCTCAACATATTCCTACCCAATTCTTAAATGTCAATGCTGCTTCTCTCTTTCTGAGTTGGGATTCTGTCTGGAACTTGGGAGCCTTGCCCTTGTAACTTGTTCTATGGTACTTCAAGAAGAGTGTCCGGTACTTGTACTTGTCGATGAACATTTTCCCTTTCTCCATCATTTCCACGACTTCATTTGCCCGACTGAAAAATCCACCCCGCACAAATGTGTAAAGAACAGAATCCAAGAGTTCCTGATCAAACTTCATTGAGGTGGCAGAAGCAATGGACTTCATCTCCCCCCACAACTCGGTTACCTCTATGTATTTTCCTCCTCTAGCAGCATACCCTGTGACCATAGAATGGAAAGTTTGCGCATTTGGAGTATGGCCCAGGCTTCTCATTTTCGTTAGAGCTTTGTCAGCATCTTGCATCAATCTCTTCTTGCAGAAGAAATGGATCACATTGTTCCAGTCATGGACCCCAGAATCTTGTACTTGCCCTTCCTGGATTTCCTGCAAGAGCTTTACCATCAACCTAGGTTCACCACCTTCTGCACATTCCTTAACCAACCTGTCAAACTCCCGATGGCCAGCTTTCGGTATCTTAGCCTCTTTCATCTCTTTGTACAAATGGAGGGCTCCTTGTGTATCATTTTGAAGAACTTTGGAATGGATCAATGCTTCATAAGACCCAGAATCTAGCTGGACCCCAGCCTTACGAGCATCTCTTAAAAGTGACGCTGCGTTTGCCGCTTGATTTGCTTCACAATATGCTTTTAAAAGAGAGGAGTATACAGAAGAACCAGTTCTTACACCAGCCAAGAACATCTCGTCAAGTAGGTCATGTGCCTGATCTAACCATCCAAGGGCAATGCTTGAATTAATGACATGAACTAAGGCAGAATCATCGTTAAAAGCTGGGGATTCTTCTTTATCTGCCTTTATAAGAAACTCCGCCAAATCCTTGGTCTTGTCTGCTTCTAGAAAGGCCTTAACTAATTTCACAAATATTTTTTCAGTTGGCTGGAGGATACCGCGGTCAGTTGTAATTAATTCAACTTGGCCTTGCAACTTCGCTAACATTGCACCAAGCACTTCCTTTGCTTCAGCCTCAAGTCTTACGAAATTTCTATCTCTAGAAAACTCTGCATAAGATACTAAAGGGATACTAATTAACCTACTATCTTCATAACCATGTGATTCTCCACACCTTGAACTTTGGCCGGATACAGAACCCAGTCCATGAGGAGACCTGTTGCCCCTTCCAGTAGCATCAAATGCCAGCGATGCAAGTGCAAGCGAACTTCTAGCTTCTTTCGCTTTCCTTAGCATTTCCAAGACCATCTTGGATGCAGAATCCAGATCCCTAAATTTCAAATGGCATGTCAGCAAGCAACTGTAGAACTGCCGAAACTGGACATCACTTAGGTGGGCTTCATCAATGTGTCTCTGGAGTTTTCTAAGATCATCTCTTCTTCCATTCCTCTCATATATTTGTGCCATTAATATCAATAAGTTAGCATCAGTCTTGATACCAACTCGAGGCATCATGTCAAGGAGCTGCTCAGCTTTCCTGGTTGTCCCAAACATAAGACATCCAGCCAATGCAATGTTGAAAGCAGTAGTATTAGGCTTCATAGCAATCAGAGGTGCATTACACTTCTTACGCGGGTCGATCCTGTTATCTTGGAACAAGTAGCCTATCTCAAGAACCAACTCTGCAGCAAGGTAAGCCCCTTGAGCTGTCAGAGACATGTGAACCAAGACAGCAGACCAAGCAACAACAGGGGGAAACTCTTCCATTGCTACCATCTTTCTCAAAACAGTCGATGCAGGAATAGGTAATCCGGCTCTGGCAAGACCAAACGACAGATAAATCAGTGTCTCCTTCTCCAACAAGCTCTGCTTGCTTCTCTCGAAAGCCTGTTCTAGTAACCCAAAAGCCCTCTCAAGCCACTGAACGTTAAAGCTCTCTACAGAAGCTGTTAAAAGCGAGTTCACGACAGATCTCCTAGCAAACCCTTCCATCTGCGTATGCTGGTCATGTAGCCTCCATGCATCATTCAGTCTACCCTCATCAATTGCATTCTGTATCTCCAGAGTTAACTTAGCCGGGTCTCGGGCCTGCACCAAGATAGTTCCCGCCACCGTTGAAAAGAAGCTCACTTCAACTTCAACTGACAATTTACTTGGTAATCTCAAAATAACATCATGCACACTTGACTTGACCAATGGAGAAGATCCAACAACCCCAGAGACAGGCCTGTAATTCGAACACGCCCGGACCTGGGATTCGGAGAACCAAGCTATACTATAACTAGCATCAGACAGTGCAAGATGTAAAACATAAGGGCAAAATGAAGTTGCCCTATGGCTGAACTTCTTCATATGAAACATGGTATCAGGACAAAAACATTTACTTGACGCAAGTCACTATACCACCAAAACCCATCTTCCAATTTTTCTTATAGATGCAAATTGTATAACACATTGTCAAATTCCAAGTCGAGAAGCAAGAAAATGAAGGCTTTTCGATCGGAAATGTCGTTGAGGCATTTTGTCGAGCAGGTGGTGATCAAACCGAGCTTGAGAGGATGTGGGATGAAAAACTCAAGTATTGGAGAAGTGGGAAATACTTGCTGTTGATTTAAAGTTGGAAATTCTGTGAAGTTCAATGAAGAGAAGAAGAAGAAGAAGAGATTTGACTATCGAAGGGGAGTAGGCTTAATCGTCGTGCTGCACCAAATGAAAGAGAAACTTTCTCCCCTAAACCAATCAATGCGCAGCCAAGTCGTTAAAGTTTTCAATATGCATTCAATGCAACCTAATGTCGCATACTGTTGCAAACTATTGCAAAGAAACCATGCAGCAGAAACAAATGTGCCAAACACTCCACCTCTTGTACACAAACAAATGTCAACAAAGCCACTAGCTAGCTTCATACTTGGCTAGAAGGCAGTGTCATCATGGTAAACAGAGACGCCCCTTTTTCCTTTTTCCTGCTGAGTGCATTTTTGCTAATCATCAAAAAACGGTGGTGAGCATTACCAGTTCTTTTTCCACCATTGATTTGAGTGGGCAATTTCAAATCAGTGGTGGAAAAAGAGGTGGTAATGCTCACCACCCATTTTTGGGTGGTTAGTAAAAATGTTTCCTTTCCTTTTTCCTTCTGCTTTTTGATTGATTATCTTTAGTTGTTTTTTTATTTTCCAATGTAATCTAGTTAATTAGATTGTTTCAGCAGGGTGCTGGCACTCCTTTGGCATTAATATCGGTTGCACTTGCTAGGGAGAGAATACATTAATGCAAAGGGTAATTATCATGAATGGTGCCTGAACTTTCCTTGACCGGACTTCATGGTGTCTGAACTTTAAAAGTGATCAATTTGGTACCCAGACTTTAAAAAACAGGACTTTATAGTGCCTAAACTTTAAAAGTGATCAATTTGGTATCCAGACTTTAAAAAAGAGGACTATGTAGTACCTTAGTCAAATTTTATTTTTTTTTATCAAAATTCCATTAAAATGAGGGATAAAATGGTCTTTTGACATTAATTTTCATGCAAAATACTATTTTTTACCTCTCAACCTCTATATAAATGTGTATTATGGTATTTCGAAAAAATAAAAATGTGCATATAGCTATTTTCGAATAATAAATAAATTGCTCAACAAAAATATACTCGAACGGTAGATTTTTTTTTTCTATTACTCAATTTATGTTAGAAATATTTTTTTTATGTTCGAGTATATTTTTTGAAACACCATAATACACATTTATATAGAGGTTGAGAAGTAAAAAATAGTATTTTACATGAAAATTAATATCAAAAGACCATTTTATCTCTCATTTTAAAGGAATTTTGACAAAAAAATTGAAGGAGGTACTACATAGTCCTCTTTTTGAAAGTCTGGGTACCAAATTGATCACTTTTAAAGTTCAGGCACTATGAAGTCCGGTTTTTGAAAGTCTGGGTACCAAATTGATCACTTTTAAAGTTCAGGCACTATGAAGTCATCTTAGTGAAAGTTCGGGCATCATTCATGATAAAAACCCTAATGCAAATGCATCTACGCTTCTTGCTTGCAGGTTTTGTTAAAAGGATGTTTAATGCCAACATTACCACGTGTTCGTCATTTCGAAGTATAAAAGAGGACATTGGAAATAGCAAAACCTTACTTTTATTCATAAGGTTGAGGACGTAGCCATAGATTTATGAGTAGAAAACAATGTTTTTGGAATAATTTCATCATCATTCTCCTCTCACGGAAACAAACTTCGAAAACAAAGGATATGACACTGCCTTACTTAGGATACGGCAAGCTGATCTTCAGACTTAACCTTGGGCTTCTCAATAATCTTCTCATCAAACTTCTCCTTAATGAAGAATCTGTCAACTTCTACATATGTTTTGTCAGGTCATATTGAACTGAATTTGCAGCGATCTCACAAGCTGGTTTACTATTACAAAACAACTTAATCGGTTCCACTGATTTGAATCCTAAATCTTGTAGTAAGAACTTAAGTCAAAGAACCTCTGTAATTTCCAAAGTAATACTATGATACTTGAATTCAGCCCTTGACCGCGCAACTACATTTTTTTTGGTTCGCCAAGAAATAAGATTTCCTCGCACAAACATAAAATATCCACAAGTAGAACGCCTTTCAACAAGAGAACTTGCCCAATCTGCATCTATATAAGCTTCAACTTTAAGATGACTAGTCTTCTTAAACAACACTCATTTCCCAGGATTTCACATACCTCAAGATCCTCATCACTGTATCCATATGCTACTTACTAGGACCATGCATAAACTAACTAACAACATTCAAGGCATAAGCCAGATCAGACCTTGTATGTGCTAGATACATTAATCTCCCTACTAATTTCGGATATCGCCCTTTAACACACGAGATTTGATTCGTATCAACACACAACTTCAACCCTTCTTCCAAAGGCATACCAATCGGCTCACAAGCTAACATCCAAGTTCCATGCAACAAATCAATAGCATATTTTCTCTGTGATAAGAAAATATACCTTCTTCCGAAAGGGAAACCACAATTCACAAAAAATATCTCAAAGGACTAAGGTCCTTCATTTCCAACTCACTCGACAAATACTCATGTAAG
This sequence comes from Spiraea crenata, assembly GCA_033992175.1. NCBI lineage: Eukaryota > Viridiplantae > Streptophyta > Magnoliopsida > Rosales > Rosaceae > Spiraea > Spiraea crenata. The sequence goes on from JAVBHV010000022.1 coordinate 2,688,948, forward strand.
GCCTTTCTTTCTTTAGGATCACCACCAGTCGTAACCATATCATCCACATATACAATAAGTGTAGTAATTTTACCTTGTGCTTTTTCAAAAATAGTGCGTGATCAGATTTACTCTGGCTACCCCCAAATGCTCTCATAGACGTTATAAATCTTCCAAATGAAGCTCTAGATGGTTGCTTCAGTTCGTATAGAGCTTTCTTCAAGCGACACACCTTATGTAGGTGTCGGCCAGTCGATTACTTCCAGGAGGAAGGTCTATTACAATTCAACAATTAAATCATCATGAAAGAACTCATTATCTAAATCAAACTGTTGTAAAGGCCAATTTAAGTTGGCAGCAAGAGACAACACAAGTCTCACAATTCCAAACTTTGCTACAGGTGCAAATGTCTCACCATAATCAATTCCATAGGTTTTTGTATAACCTTTCATCACAAATCTTGCATTATACCTTTCAATAAATCCATCAGACTTATGCTTCAATGTATAGATCCATATGTACCCTACCGGCTTCTTCCTTGTAGGTAGCTCAAGAATCTCCCAAGTCTCATTCTTCTTTAGAGGCCGCATCTCCTCATCCATCGTAGGTTTCCGCCTCGGGTGAGGTAAAGCTTCAAGTATATCGTTCGGAATGGATACATGAGACAACTGATTCACAAACGACTAATTTGGTTCAAACAACCTATGAGTAGATGCATAATTACTCATAGGGTGTTGTACATTAGTCTTCAAATCAGGCTCATACATATTTTGGGGAATACCCCTTGTGGTTTGGTTTGGGAGCACCTTCTCAGAACACTCGCTTTAGCTATTCAGGTGACCAGTCTCGTCATTCGAGTGATTTAACGCCCATTCTTCATTTGCGTGACTAGTCACCTGTTATTCATTGTCAGTCATCTGAACTTCATGATTAATCACCAATTTTTCACTTGAATTATTAGTCATTAGTTCTTCATTATCAGTCCCTCATACTTCACTTAGATGACTAGTCATTAGTTCTTCATAATCCATCATTTGTATTTCTCTTATGTACGTCCCCTGAAGTTTAGACGACGAGGAATAAAATATCTCATGCTCTTGAAATACTACATTCATTGTTACATACATCTTCTGAGTGGATGGATGATATCATCTATATCCCTTCTGATTTGAACCATAACCAAGAAACACACATTTGAGAGCCCTTGGCATCCAAACACATGGAAGTTTGATTCACAACTGCAGGTGCGTTGACAAGACTAGTCAATGTCTTTTTAGGAGTATGGAAGTTGAGGGTACTACATGGCACTCAATTGATTAAATAAATTGCAGAATGAAATGCTTCTCCCCAGTAGTGTTGCCACCCAAAAGTGACGCACATATGACCTCTAACAGATAACATTTTTTTCTTTATGCAATCTCATTCTATTGAAGTGTACGGATAGGTGGTTTGGTGAACAATCCCATTACTAATCCAATATTGCGGTACTCTAATATTCTTCTCCATTTTCAATGCTAATGACCTGAATCTGAGTGTTAAACTGAGTTAAGATCATCTTTTGAAACTTCTGAAATAACCGAGTCACTTCTCATTTTGGTTTCATTAAACAAACCCAAGTCATTTGAATGCATCATCGATAAAAGTAACGAACTAGTGAGCTCCACCTAAAGTAGCTTCTTTTGACGGACCCTAAACATGAGAATTTATAAGCATAAATGGAACGAGACTTTTGTTCAAACTTAGTGAATACGAAACGCAATGGCTCTTGGCAAGTTTGCACACATCACATTGAAAACTTGAAACATCATGTTTCGAAAACAAATTTTTTAGGTATCCAAATAAGGCATGCCCTAGATGATAATGCCATAACCAAATATCTGACATCTTCTCTTCATCAGATCCTTCCACTGGCAAAATTTAGTTTGTCATAATTTTGTGACAAAATTTGATTTGTAATAATCTAATGACAACATTTGGTTTGTCACAACCTTTTGTGACAAATCGAGTTTGTCACAACCTTGTGACAAAATTGGGTTTGTCACAACCTTGTGACAAAATTTGGTTTGTTACAATCTTGTGGCAAAATTTAATTTATTATAATATTATGACAAAATTTGGTCTGTCACAACTTTATGACAAAATTTGGTTTGTCACAACTTTATGATAAAATTTAATTTGTCACAATCTTGTGATAAAAGTTTAATTTGTCACAATCTTGTGATAAAATTTGGTTTGTCATATTTTTGTGACAAAATTGGGTTTGCCACTATCTTTTGACAAAATTGGATTTATCACAATCTTGTGACAAAATTTGGTTTATTACAATCTTGTGACAAAATTTGGTTTGTCACAACTTTGTGACAAAATTAGATTTATCATAATCTTGTGACAAAATTTGATTGGTCACAACTTATGAAAAAGTTTAATTTGTCACAAAATTTGGTTTGTCATATTTTTGTGACAAAATTGGGTTTGTCACTATCTTTTGACAAAATTGGATTTATCACAATCTTGTGACAAAATTTGGTTTGTCACAATCTTGTGACAAAATTTGGTTTGTCACAACTTTGTGACAAAATTAGATTTATCATAATCTTGTGACAAAATTTGATTGGTCACAACTTATGAAAAAGTTTAATTTGTCACAAAATTTGGTTTGTCATAACTTTGTGACAAAATTTGGTTTGTCACAACCTTGTGATAAAATTTAATTTATCACAAAAATGCTATGTTTTTGTTTTAGAGTATTGCAAAACACGAAACATTATTTTGCTCTCATATCATTAGTAGACAGTAGCCCACCATTTCCATTTGGAGCTTCAGGCAGAGGTAAATCTAATACTATTTCGTTAATTTGTTCGTTTTACAACTCAAAGATTTGTTCGATTATATGATTATCCAACACGAGCTCATAAAAATTGAAATGAAAACTTCAAATCTGTTTTGTTGCTTTTCAATTGGAGTTTGATTCCTAAATTCGAATTCTTGTGCAAAGTGGAGTTTGATTTTCTGTAATTGGAAATTATTTGTTTCTAATACAAGTCATTTGTGTATGACGTGGACTTTGTACACCATTGATTGCTATCAATAAGTTAGCATCAGTCTTGATACCAACTTGAGGCATCATGTAAAGGAGCTGCTCAGCTTTCCTAGTTTTTCCAAACATAAGACATCCAGCCAATGCAATGTTGAAAGCAATAGTATTAGGCTTCATAGCAGTCAAAGGTGCATTACACTTCCTACGCGGGTCAATCTTGTTATCTAGGAACAAGTAGCCTGTCTCAAGAACCAACTCTGCAGCAAGGTAAGCCCCTTGAGTGGTCTAAGACATGTGAACTAAGACAGAAGACACTAGCGTTGGTATTATCGTTACAGTGATCTTTGAAAAGCCAATTAAAGATCCAGTTTACATTAACAATGATGTCGGAGGGTGGAATAAGTCCATATTGGTGGATGGCGAAGGTGGAGTGTCGACGGCGGCATGAGGAAGGTGGGGCGGAAGCCAGATTCTGGGATGGGAATTTGGCAGGAGTCCAGGGCAGAAGGCAGATTGTTGGGGATTTGACAAGAGTCAGGAGCTAGGGATGGAAGAGAAGAACAAGCGGGTGGGTGAAAGGCGGATTCGGCAGTCCAGGGATTAGGCAGGAGTCGAGCTTTTGGGAGGGGGTGTGGAAGAGAGAAGGGGGAGAGAAGAACAAGCGGGTAGGGTGGAAGGCGGACTCGGAGGGTGGAATCAGTCCATATTGGTGGACGACGAAGGTGGAGTTTCGACAATGGAGGCATGAGGATTGTGGGGCGAAAGGCGGATTCTGGGTTGGGGATTTGGCTAGAGTCGGGAGCTAGAGCGTGGAAGAGAAGAACAAGAGAGTGGGGCAGAAGGCGGATTTGGCAGTCTAGGGATTTGGTAGGAGTCGAGCTTTCGAGGGGTGTGTGGAAGAGAGAAGGGGGGATGGAAGAGAGAAGAACAAACGTAAGATAAGATGGTAAAATTGTGTAAATTAATACATTTGTGTGAAGGGTATAATAGGAAGATGAAATTTTTTATTAAACTTGGACAAAATACCCAACGTGTCCCAAATATAATCAGATTGTTAAAGCATCTATGCTGCTTTCAATAATTAACTTTCATCCAAAGTAATTATACCTTACTAGCCTCACCGCACACGGTTACGCGTGTGTGAAAGGCTTTTTTTGCATCATGGGCGCTGCGGCCACATCACGGGCGCTTTACGCCACATCTCAGCGCTCTTTGTATTCGTCTCACGTTTGCTAGGCGTATCTTTTCAAAAGTGTGCTAGAGGCAAATTGAAAATTGAAAAGATACGCCTAGCAAACGCGAGACGAATACCAAGAGCATTGAAATGTGGCCGTGATGTAGCGCGCAGCGCCTGTGATGCAAAAAAAACCTCTCGTACACGCGTAAGCGTGTGCGGTGAGGCTAGTTATTATTAAGTTGGATTAGTTTGGTTCGTGATTTCAAAATATTACCATTTATTGATTCCCATCATTTGCCCCATTGTAGCTAAGGGCTAGAGCAAATAGCCCTGACATAATTGTCCATGGAAACAAACAACTTACAGCTAGATGGTACTAGTAATCCAATTGCAGATACATTGATAAAAGAATGTGTTGAACGCCACTGTGGGGACCTTTTTGGGAACATATCATTATTGGGAAAGGAGAGGAACTTCTTTGAATACCACATTTCTTGTGAATACGCCTTCTTCACCCACTATTGAACCTTTTTTCACCAAGACTTTTGTTGTTTCTTTTGATATCCCTCATGATAAAGCCACGTATAGTTGCCCATGGCTAAAAACATGATCTGAAAGGTAAATCCCGACATTTGGTATTGTTTGACCTTGAGATTTGTTAATAGTGAGTGAAAAGCTCAATTTCACAGGAAATTGCTTCCTGGTAAGTACAAATGGGAGTCTTGCAGTCTCGGTACTCTTCAGTGGGAATCTTGGTATAAACACTCTGGTTCCTGCACCTTGTCCAGTGAGAATTTCAAAATCAATATATTTCGGTGACATCCAAGACACAGTATTCTCGTCCCATTACACAGTCCCAATTTTGGATCAATATTTCTCAATAGCATGATAGTAGCACCTCTCTTCAATGTCAGCTTGTGCGGAGGCAAACCACTATTCGAGATTGAGTTTAAGAATTATGGCTGATATAAGTTTCTTCTGTCATCGTCTACTGAATCGAATGAATACATCGTGGCTTCAGATCCGAGAAATATGCTTATTATTTTCTCATTCAACTTGCCAACATCTTCATTTGTAGGAGTTATCGCTGCTCTTTCCATCATGTACCTTGCACCATTTAAATGCTCATCCAAATTAGGGAAACCTTCACCAATAAATTGATCTATGGATTGCTCATGCTCCCATGGTACAACCATGCAATTCAGTATCTTTATCATTTCGTCCAAAACAACTAGTTCCTCCCCATCACCAATGGGAAGCAAATATTGTGAAAATTCTTGATCATTGAGGGATCTCATATTTTGTCCAAGTTTCAAGATCTTGGTTTGGGACCAAAATGGTGCTTTCACTATACTCGCCTGGATTAATTGAGACTTGGTGCCCTTCGGGATGACAGGCAAAACTTGTCGAAAATCTCCTCCAAAGATCATTATTTTTCCCCCAAACGGTAAATCAATATCTATTAGGCCTCTGAAAGTTCAATCCAATGATTCAAGGGTACGACAATGTGCCAGTGTGGCTTCGTCCCAGATGATTGCGTTTGCATGTTCTATAAGTTTTGCTAGATCAGATTGCTTACTAATAAAACAGGTTGATGATGCATGTGGAGTGAGGGGAATCTTAAACCTTGAATGAGCTGTCAGTCAGCTGCTATTCCAGATGTTGTTATTGCTGATGCAATGTGTCCCAATATTCTTAAGTTTGCTAAGAGAATACGATATAAGTAAGTTTTTTCAGTTCCACCTGGACCATCCACGAAGAATATCGAGTGTCACCTTTTTCAATTGCTCCCATTATAGTGGTGTATGCAAACCTTTGGTCTTCGTTTGGGCGTTTGATCCCTTGAAGGTCTTCTTCTCGAACAATGATGGAGAGTTCATCCTCAATGCATCGCGGCACTGGTGACGGTCCATCCACGGTCATCTGAGGCAAATCAAACTCTGTAATACTCTTATTATATTGCATCAAAATGCAACTCAATTCCCTTAAAAGTCTGTTAATAGGAACAATATTTCTTATGTTGGTTGAGGATGCATAATCTTCCAGCATGAAAGGGTGAAACTCATCCCATAATGCATGGACTCTAGTAGGTTGACAATATACCAAAATGGTCACAAACAATCTTCGTAAAGCCATTGGCATTCTAATTGTAGAAGCCTCTAGTAAGCATTGACGAATACTGTCATCTCTTTCTAACAATCTGCGAGTCTCTTTTGCTTGCTTATAAGTTGGGTGGACTACACCTTCAAATGTCATTAAATCTTGAAAGGATGTTGGTCCTCTAACATGGTTAAGGAGGATGCGCAAGTAAAAATTTTCACCTTCAGCTGGTGAAACTGTATATACACGGCCAATAACCTTTTCCGACACTTCCGTTTCTTCCAAGCTCGGTCTTTGTGAACCCATATGTAATGTACTGGCATTTCTCTATACAAATATCTTCTAGCTTCTGCTTCTTTAGAATTGAAAGTGAAAAACTCAGTTAACAATGTCTTTGTGTGCCTCACATCCTCCAAAATTTGACTTATAGTGTGACCTGCTTCGAATCGAATTTGGTGCATATCTAGAAGATGTATTTGTAGCCGGTGAACCGTTGGATATATTTGGTACATTGTAAATTTAAATATTCTCCAGAATGCCTCAGGTGCACAAACTCATCTTGCATCCACAAATCGTTTGATTTCATCACATACTGGATCACGTTCAACTTCTAGAGCCACTCTATCTGGACCTTTGTATACATGCTTGTATAGGTATTTGACGCTTTTTATGCTACTACAGATTTCAACATTGATGTGGCAGTCGTAACGTAACAGGAACCATGGATTATAGGGAGTGACCCAACCATTATTGACCACTACATCTCCTTGTCGGTCAAGTGGGGCAGGAAATTGGTTTGCTCGTTTTCGATAAATTGGATAAGAATCATTCCCTTGAACAGTGGCAAATGCAAATGCTTTAGGTTACTTTCTTTTACAACTTCCATTTTTCATACAGGGGCAATGTGGATTATGCCTTCCACATGGACCATGAATCATATGCTTTAGTACAACATTGTAGAGTTGTGGTTCTTCATTTTTGCATGGTATTTCTATTGTCACAATCTGGTCATAATTATCTAGACTATTCAACTTGTCACTTTCAGCTAACATCACTAACATATGCACATGTGGAAGACCCCGCTTTTGAAATTCAATAACGTATGCATATGCAGCAATTGTCCCTAATACTCCCTTTTTCAATGATATCCACCTCTAGTTCCTCAAGTTTTGCATGGAAAATTCTAGATAACAAGTCTGGACAAGCTTGCGGTGTTTGTCCTGGAAGTTATTCTCTCCTAATTTCTTCCCAATTTGGATTGCATGTGATGGTGATGAAAAGATCTGGTCTGTCATATTGTTAAACCAAAGCCATTGCGCTTTGATACTATTGGTACATATCAAAAATATCAAAAACATCACTTTGATTGGATAATCAGCATATACCAAACGTGCTCTAAACAGAGACTCAGAGAGAGTACACAAAATCTGACCTTGAACAAGTCTCCGCCTTTTCCCTTGTCCTGTCCTCATACATCCCTTCCCTCCCTATATAAAAACCCCCAAATTCAAAGTTCCCAATTTAGGGTTTTCAGAGATACACTTCAATGCTGGGCCCCACCGCATGCAAGTGGTCCAGAGCCACCGGACTCCTCCTCCACCGCGGCTTCAAACCCAACTGCTTCACCACCGCCGCCACCAGAACCGCCTTCATCGGCCGCCCAATTCTCCTTCCCCGAACTCCGGTCACCACCACTGCCCTCGTCGTCCGTAAAACCTCAATTCTCCCTCTCCGCGTCAACGCCTTCCTCCCCGACGTCGCCGCCGCCCCGTCTCCACCGGATGGCCTGTCCTGGTTCTCCACTGAACCTGACAAAAATCCCAACCCAACGCCGTTAGTCTCCAAGCCGAATTCCGTCGGGGAGATAACGAACGTCCAGATCTTCAAAACCCTCGCGAGCTACTTGTGGATGAAAGATAACTACGAATTCCGAATTCGAGTAATTGCGGCGTTAGGGTTTTTGGTTGGGGCTAAGGTCCTCAATGTTCAGGTGCCTTTCCTCTTCAAGCTCGCCGTCGATTGGCTGGGCTCCGCTACCGGAAATGCCACTGCTTTGGCCTCTTTCGCCGCCGCAAATCCTACCCAGTTGGCGATTTTCGCAACTCCAGCTTCGGTTTTGATCGGTTATGGGATTGCTCGGACTGGGGCTTCGGCTTTCAACGGTACTTAGCATGAAGTAATTGCTTGCTCATACTAATTATTTGGTTATTCATGCTATACTTGAACATGGGTTGTTTTCAAATTTTGAAGTTTTTCGGTTTTTAATTTGTGCAGAATTGAGGACTGCTGTGTTTTCTAAGGTCGCATTGCGAACAATTCGATCAGTATCTAGAAAGGTATACAAGTTTGCAACTCAAAGATGTTTCCTTTATTGCAAATTCTTCTCCATTCAGATTTAACATGCTTGTAATGACGTAAGAAACAAGATACTATACAAGTTTGCAACTCCAAAGATGTTTCCTTTATTGCAAATTCTTCTCGGTTTCGGATTTGACGTGCTTGTAATGACTGTAAGAAACAAGATACTTTATATGTATCTTTAGCTCTTCTCATTGATATATACAATTTGAAATGTTGCAGGTCTTCTCTCATTTGCATGACCTTGATCTTCGATATCATCTTAGGTATTCATATGCGCCACTGTTATGGCTTCTTTGTCTTGGAATTGAATTTAAGCTATTAGTTAGTACACTGATATTTGCGTTATCATTTGGCTTGTGTTATTCCAGTCGAGAAACCGGTGCACTAAATAGAATAATTGACCGTGGTAGCCGTGCCATAAATTTTATTCTGTCGTCTATGGTGTTCAATGTTGTTCCTACCATCTTAGAGGTATAACTCTGTACCAATCAGTATTGTCTAGTTGTTTTACATGTATAAATGCACTGGGCTTGTTTCGTCCAGAAAGAAATACAATGGACTTGTAAAGTAGTCTGTTATTTGTACGAAACAAGGTCCAGTGTTCGATCTTCCTTTTGCTTCCTGTTATCGAATAAATTCAACAGATTTGACATGTACTTTTCCAGATATCTATGGTTTCAGGTATACTGGCTTACAAATTTGGGGCACCTTTCGCCTGGATCACTTCACTATCAGTTGCTGCATATGTCGCGTTTACATTGACTGTCACACAGGTACATGTCTCTTGTAAAATCCTTTATACAGTTTGTTAGGATGTGTTCTGCACTTAGTTCCTGTTTCCAGGAGCATCTATAGGGAAAGGGAAGAGGGTTCATCCACATTACCTTTCCTGTTATATAGATGCTGACATTTTTTGGGTTTTGAACTTTCAATTAATGGTTATCCTTGTCTTCGCAGTGGAGGACTAAGTTTAGAAAAGCCATGAATAAGGCTGATAACGATGCAAGTACAAAGGCAATAGATTCACTTATTAATTACGAGGTAAGCTGATGCAGTTTCTATTGTTTTGTCTTACTTTATGCTCTATCTGATGTGTCCAGTCTCCTTATCTTTTACAATTATATATCTGCATTTTGATCATGTGATGCTGTCTTGTTTCTACAGACTGTAAAATACTTCAATAATGAAGTTTATGAAGCCACTAAATATGATGAGTACTTAAAGAGTAAGTTGTTTTTGGTACTATTACAGTTCTTGTTCGTTGCTTGCTTGTCGATCCTGAACTAGTATAATGTTCTGTAAACTAATCTGAATTCAATGAGTTTTAACACATTAGGTGCCTGCATGTTCTGTGCGTACTCTATTGTTCAAACATTGTACTTCCTGCACATTTGGGTCAACCCAATTTACATTTGCCTTGTGTATCAGATTATTCTACCATAAGTGCTAAATAAGAATTGATTTACATGTGTACCACTGTGTACATTTAAATTTCAAGAAAATTCCTTCATGAACCAACCTTGAAGCTCTTTGTTTCATTCATGTATGAGTGTGCATGGTAATCTCAGGTGGTATTCCACCAGGCACAATGTGTATTTTACTTCTTTGAATGTTGCTCCTGGTAGTTTTTCTCATGATGTTGAACTCTTTTTGCTGCCTGGTATATTCCTGATTACTTTGACACTAATAATAGTAGTTCCTTTTTTTTTTAGTTGTGCTCATGCTCATTTATCTCCAGAGCTTATTTTCATTGTATCTTAATGCTGCTTCTGTTGCTTGTGGTGATTCTATTTTTCAGGGTATGAGGATGCTGCCTTAAAAACACAGCGTAGTCTTGCTTCCCTCAACTTCGGGCAAAATGTTATATTTAGCACAGCTTTGTCAACTGCTATGGTCTTGTGTTCAAACGGTATTATGAATGGCAGTATGACAGTTGGTGATTTGGTAATTTTCCTTGAGCAATTAATTTTGAATGTGGCTTACGGTCCGCAAAATGGTTCACTGGTGGTCATACAAAATATGGTTGAACCCTTTACAGGTCATGGTGAATGGGCTTCTATTCCAGCTATCGCTTCCACTCAATTTTCTTGGTAGTGTTTATCGTGAGACTATACAGAGTCTTGTTGACATGAAGTCCATGTTTCAGTTACTGGAGGTAAATACAGGAATTTCTCAGTTCTCTTGCAATTAGTTTTCAGTTGATATACAAAGCGTCCCTTGTTATTTCTATTTTAAAATTACTTCAACCCCTTTTACATGGCTTGAAAGACTCTGATTTGCTCTTTCTATTGTCAAACCTTGTTTACAAAGAACCAAAATGCAAATGCATGCCCCACTCTTATTTAATTACTTCCCGTGTTGTATCTTTTCTATTAACTCTTTCAATGCTGGACAGATTTTGTTTGTCATGCCAGTTATTTTATATTATTTTTCTGGCTTTTTGGTATATTTATAGTAACCTATCCTTTTTCTTCTTGCACTTTTTGTTTTTGTTACCCTAGGAAAGGGCTGAAATTGCTGACAAAGCTGATGCAAAGCCTCTGAAGTTAAGCGGCGGAGGCATTCAATTTGACAATGTACACTTCAGGTGAGTTATGCTTTTCTCTTTCTATCCTTGTACTTTTCATATGACATTGGCTGAGAGTGAGAAGACTTGTTTCTTTTGTGGTTTTGTGTCAGCCTTGTGCTCTCTGACTGTTCTGTCATTTATATGCATTGTCCAATACTTTTGATAGTCAAGACAGTTACCATGATGTTGGATAAGGCTTTCTGGACTATAGATTTCATCCATATGTGCCAGATATTCATTATTATTTATAAATTGTGATATTGGTAGTGTAGGATCCATTGCTGATGCAGTATACTTGTTTTCCATTTTTACAGCTACCTAACAGAACGAAAGATTCTTGATGGGATATCATTTGTTGTACCTGGTGGAAAGAGTGTAGCTATTGTTGGAACCAGTGGCAGTGGTATGGCCTCCCAGAATTCTTCTATGTGTCTTATTATCAGCTCTTGATGCAAAATTCCTTTCCGCCTGAAATTTCTTTATTGCTGGATAAGCAAGTAATTGCCCTAAAAATTTGATTTCTTTGCTTTTTTTGGATAAATATAATTGCATGATGCAACATATGTTCAATTTTATTCGATATTTTTGGAGTATATTGAATTGGCATTTTTTGCAGGTAAGTCAACCATTCTCAGATTGCTCTTCAGATTTTTTGACACCCATTCTGGAAGTGTAAGACAATTTGTTACGTTTCTGTAGTTGTTTCCTCATTGTACAATATGGGCTAAATTTTGTAATGTTATCTTTATCATGATTCATAAAATGTTCACATTGACAGATAAAGATAGATGGTCAAGATATTCGGGATGTGTCACTTGAGAGTGTACGGAAGGCTATTGGTGTTGTGCCCCAAGATACAGTAAGTTCAAATACGCAAATCCATTCTTGCTTTATTTTTCGTTTTAGCTGAAGAGCAAAATCAGAGTTGAAAATAGGAAACAACTTGTGATTGCAGGTACTTTTCAATGACACGATATTTCACAACATTCATTATGGTCGCCTATCAGCAACAAAAGAAGAGGTATGAGATGCATGAGTATCAGTGTAACTGTTTATTCTATCAAAAGCATATTGTGCACTGTTAAATCTACTATTCCAATTCCTTGTTCTAATAATGTCTTTTTAGGTGTATGATGCCGCTCGACGTGCAGCAATACATGACACTATCATGAAGTTCCCTGACAGGTATTCTACTGAAGTGGGGGAGCGAGGACTTAAGGTGGGAAGCCTGATACTTTTTATTAAGCAATTGTTTGCTTGAGTTATGGACTAAACTACCTCTTTGAGGAATGGGCTACTTTGTCTTCTTTAATTGTTGCAAGTTGCGCATCTACCCCCTTCAAAGTCGGTTCTTGATACAGTCTTCTTAGGTTTATTTTAATTATTGACTGTATCAATTCTGATAAGTGTGCAATCATTAATAATTCTCTTGACTGGATGATTGAATACTGATAAACGTGATGATTATTCTATGCAGTTAAGTGGTGGTGAGAAACAGCGTGTGGCATTGGCACGGGCATTTTTGAAAGCACCTTCGATTCTGTAACCATCTCTTATTTCTTCTATTAGTATTTTTTCTTTATCTTTGCTGTCTACAATTGTATCTGTCTATAATTTTAAGCTGTGCTTTCTTGACTTGCTAATGAAGGAAATCCTTGTCGTATAAAATGAAGATATCTTCCTGTTCTCATCTCCTTCGAGGAGAAAGTACTGTAGTCCACATTTATCTAGTTTATCCTAAGCATTTATAATGTTCTTTTTGTTCGTCATCTACAGATTGTGTGATGAAGCTACAAGTGCACTAGATAGCACCACGGAAGCAGAAATCTTGAGTGCCTTGAAGTCTTTGGCAAGTAATCGAACTTCAATTTTCATTGCCCATAGGCTTACCACTGCGATGCAGTGTGACGAGGTAGAGATTCTTTCACCTCTTTGTTTCTTCTCCTGCGTTAGTACCTTAAGTTTGGGGTGAACATCTAATTCTTTACAATGCTTACTTCTTTCGCGTTCATTGCCAAAGAAGAGTGTTTATGAATTTCTGCTTGGTGAACTTGATTAACTCTATTCTAGCATATCTTTCATTGGTATAAAGCAAATACAATATAATATCAAATATCTTTTGAACTCTAAATAACTTTTTTGTTTATTCAATAATACTTATCAAAGCTCTTGATGTGCTACCCCTAACCTTCTACTCCTTGATCTTTTCATACTCCATTGCATTATCTTACTCCATGTCTCTTTCCAAATCAAATCGCAGATAATAGTTCTGGAGAATGGGAAAGTGGTTGAGCAGGGGCCCCATGATGTTCTCTTGTCTAAGGCAGGAAGATATGCACAGCTCTGGGGACAGCAAAATAACACAATTGATGCACTCGATTCATCCATCAAATTGGAGTCATGAATATTGTACCCGCTGCCCCACCCTTGTCTCCTCCAAAATAAGAATCAGTGGCTCAAGAAGTTGATTTTCCGTCTTGAACCCGGTATATTACTAGCCACTCTGGATGTTCAGTTTGTAGATATGTTAAATTGATAGATATGGAGATGCACATTGGAATAAGCAATGTTCTTGGGTGTGCTTGAGAGATTGATAAATGGCATGTGTTTTCCATTCATAGGATTCTTGTATGATCTTGTGTTTACTTTTCTCAGTTCCCTTTCATATGTCTTCAAGTTCCAAAATGCATGGTTCGTGATGAGCTTGGTAATACTGGTTGCGTACTTCAAACTTGAATGTGATGCTGGTAGACCAGTAATGTATCTTCCCATACATTATCCAGAAGCCACTTTAGCTTTGAGAATCTTGCACTGTGTTACCGGGGCATTCTACAAACAATGGAAGCAATTGTGTAAAGTAGCAACCTAATACCCAAAACAGCTGCCCAGGGTTGAATCAGTTCTTCATTTTATGCATTGATTTAGGGAAGAATGAAGTATACTCTTTGTTCTTCTCCATTGTATCACTTATGCACCATGTGTATCCAATAGAATTTTGGCTTTGTGCTTCTATTTCTATCTATTCATGCACAATATATGAATCACAGTGTAATCTCTTAGTAATTTGTATTTATACATGTACCTTCTACTTTTGTGCACAAACTGTGCCTTGCATTGAGTGAATTTATGGCTCTTTATTGTGGTTGTGGAGTAGAGTCTAGTTTAGATTACCTGTAGTTTTGTCGTATCGATAACGACGTTGTGAAATGCGCTAGCACTATTGCATGGTGAACAGATTAGGACGTTACGGGCTCTTGTAGATGGAGAGTTCGTTCATCCTACAGTTGTCAAAATACTTGTTGCATGTAACGCTTTTGCCGAGCAGATAAATTTGTTTGCAGAAGAGTTCTTGATCACTTGACTCTCTGAGTTTCCTTTGTTTTGCTGAATAACCTTGAAATTGAGTTGTGACAAGAATTTTGCCAGTGTCCCGAGATTTTCTGTGTGGTGTGAGCCGTTTTCATTTTTCTTTGTGTAAAAGAACTTCATTTGCTGAAGAACCTTTACTTTCCCATTTACTTCTACCTCAAGATCTGCATTAGCTGCTTACTAGACAGGTTTGTTATACGATTCGTTTTCTATTTTTGCTCTGATTTCCTTTCCTTCTATTTAAAATGTATCCGTAACTGCATACATATGACTTCATAGCCCTTGTACCGTTGAGGTTCTCTCAAGAAAAGAGGACTCTATATGCTAGGGCCGGGATATAAGGGGACTACGGTCTCCTGAGGCTTCGCGTCCATGAACTTACCACTGGATCTTCAACATAGCGGCTGGAAATTGAGTTTAGAATTGAGAGAACAAAAGGAGGATGTGGGAAAGAAAATTTACTAGCTAGAGTTTTGTGCATCACAGGACAGGGGAAAAGAAGTTACTTTACCAAATAATCTTTCTTGGCAAAAGAATCAATTGTATTTATTTTTCAACAAAAGGAAATTTGGTTTAGTCATAATTGATCTTTAAATCAGATAATTGTTTCTTACCATGATTGTTTGATGAAAAGATGGAAAATATTTCACCTTGCAAACCTTCTTTCTTTGTGTGGTAAAAACTAGCCAAGTAAGAAAACTTCAGTGATGAGCTGTGCATTTGCTGGTGCTAATGTTAGTGCAGCCGTTACAAGTGAAAAAACCATTGCATGCTGAATTTCCAAATTTTCATCTGATGTTTTCTATCCCATTCCCCCAGGGGGTCAAACCAAGATAGAAACTCCCTGCTCTATTCTATCTGTAATACTACTTTCTTAACTCTAATGGTTCTAACTTTACTTGGGGTGCTTTAGATTTTTCATGATCTTGATTCTATATGGACAGTAAAAAACTTTCCGAAATCTGATATGGTAATGGTAACCAAAAATTATAAACATGGGATAAAATTGATATGTATATAGTACAGTGCAGGGATGAAAATGTGGGAAGAAAGGGAATTAGTAGTAGACAGAAGGAGGAGTGCTAGGATATCGGCATTGGAGGAGGAGAAGAGGAGCAGTGCTGCCTCTACATCCAGATCAAATTCATATCTGGTTCGTGATAACAGGCAGAGTCAGACCCCTGTTACAGCACGAACCTCAGCGTCTACTTCCAAGAAGGGGCGCAAGCACAGAAGACTTGAAGATGTAGTCCTACCATCCCAACAGGTCCTCCTGCCCCTGCCTTTTACTCTTACATATGTATGTCAACAAACAAATGTGCATTTACCAATCGAAACTCTGATTTGACATGGTACTTCTTTGCACAATAACAGGATGGTGAAGATAATTCTATCAAGAATGGTGAGCCTATTTGTTCATCATGGATTTTGATTAAAGTGAACTGGTTTGCAACTCCCAAATCATCTATATTTCTCAATGTGGTAACTTAGTTATTTTTCATATTGATTAGAACAAACGGCAAACTTGCCATCTATACAGCAAGTGCCAGAAAAACGACTACTTGAGTCTATCCTTGATGCACTTCAGAGGTTTTAATGCATATTTCTTTTCTTTGCGATTTCACTGATAAGCTTGTCAGTTTTAATGCATGCATTACTGCCTAACCTGTACTTAATGACGCGAGTTCTTTCCATGGCATGTCGTTTCTTATGCTACCGTTCTGCTGAACATAGAAAAGACATAAATGAGCTATTTGCCGTCCCAGTGGACAGTGAAAAGGTTAGATGTATACTTGGTTTCTAAACTTTCTGCTACATATGTTCTTTTGCTCGCTAATAAAAGAACCATGCCATGCTTGTTGCTTTCAAAGGTGGCGAGCTATTACACCATTATAAAACAGCCAATGGATTTCGCCACCATGAGGGCAAAAATGTACGAAGGGATGTATATAAGCTTGGAGCAATTCGAGGTTTGCTCGCATATATACACTTCAATTTTATCTTTTCCCTTCTAGCCCTTCTTGCTGTTGCATTCAAATGATGCACCACCATCTGCATCTAGTCTCTAAATCTAAACTCTGTCGACTCTTTTGTCATCATTTAGTTACTAGTCTCGTTTTCATTCCTTTGAATTCACAGCACGATATACAGCTGATATCGAGCAATGCGATGCACTTCAATGCATCCACCACAATATACCACAGAGAGGTACATTTCATTTCAACTCCCAATCTTGAGAATTCTACTTTTCATGATTTTATTACCAAGAAGATCTTAGTATTCTTTGCTAATGATAATACAATGCTTTCCAGGCTCTTGCTATACAAGAACTAGCCCATCAGATTTTCCATGCGCTGAAATTGGAGCCAGAACGTCTTGAGTCGCTGTTGTCAACGAAAAGAAGCTGCCGGGGAAGGAAGCCCCAAAGTGAAGCTGGATGTTCAACCAAGAAGCGTGGTAGACCACGCGGTGCCAAAACAAGAAAACAAGCAGATTTTGTTGGAGAGGAGAAGTCTCCTAGTAAGGAAAAAACAAATGCTTAGCTGCATAGCTGATAATTAACTGGTGATTAGATGAGAACTAGATCAACAGATTTGGAAGAAATTCTGAGGTAACTTGGTTTCACTTTCCCATGCTTTGCATAGGATTGCGAGATGGTCTGCGCTTGAGTTTAATCGACACCACCAGGCGCCAAACTTATATGAGGCTTTGCAATGAGAATGAATCTTGGGTTTCAACTGTTTACAATACCCCCAAATCACTTCTTCGTGTAAGTCATTCTATGCCATATTTGCACACGAACTAGGCTTAACAGATCTTTGATACCATTACACTGCACAAAGGAAGCACGGAATGTTAATTGTTTGCCAACACAAGGATTTGCATATATTCTGCAATGATATGTTTCATATGCAAAGAGAAAAAGACTTGGCATGGAGTCTATTTCATCTTGAAGATTGCGATCGCTTATTCTGAATCCTACCTGTTTCTCCTGCCAATCTTACACATTTATAGAAATTGATAGTATAAGATTGAAAATCAAAAGTAGAACACAATCTTAGTGTATTATGTCAACTTCCATACGCATAACATGGTTTTTTTTCCTGACATTGTAGGTTGATTCCGGTTTGGGATATACAGAAAGCCTCATGCGTTTTGCTAAAGGTTTGGGGCCAACAGCTCAGATGGTTGCAAAGAAGAAATTAGAAAGTCTACATGGAGCTCCAAATTGCCAGCCTGAAGCAACACTTGCAATCCAGGCTCAAACTTCTCCAGCTTCCACCCTCTCTGCCCCACAGCTACCTGACTATCCTCTTGGTGTTAACAGTAATCAGATGACTCCAATGCCACAAAATTCCCTACTCAGCTTACCAAGTGAGTCAAATGTTCCATATTTTCATGGCAACGCTTCGGCACAAGCATATGCCCCCTGGAGAGCAGCCATTAGTATAAATGAAGGGGGCTACAAGGGACTTCCGGGCATATCAAGATTCGGCATGGAGAGCAATCAGAATGACACGAAAGGAAAAACGGTCCTTCAGGCGTTCATAGGCAAAGATACTTATAACAAACCTTTGCAGCAACAGATGCCAATTGACACGAACAAAACTCTTGACGTCTCCGGACTTACGACTAGCATGGGACTCCAGGGGCCTAACAATGTTCGTCTAGAGTCCCACATTTGTGTGGTCAGAGATTTCGCTCATCCCGAGACCTCAAACAACAGCATAAAGTTTAAAGCTGTTGATATGCTGGCAAAACGTGAGAATCAAGCAAGCCAGCTGCTTCAACAGGCACAGCTGTCTAGAGCTGGACTACAATCCAATCAGTTGAGGCTGGAAAAAATCATGTCCAGCAGAGGAACCAACTTGAGGCAATCGCCCTACTTGCCTTCGCCGGCTCCACAACTGTCGAGTTTGAGCCAGGCATCGAGTCCTTTGTACAATGCGTTTGGTGCCATTGGAAGACTTGAGCCTCCTCGTCAATGGCACCAAACTGAGCCTCCTGATTCTCAATCCCTTGCGTCGTTGCCGGCGGATTTTCAACAGCCGAATCTGACTCTCCATCTGTGAGGTGAGCTTGAAGGAGCTAGATTGAAGTTGAACGATGAGGATGAAATGAACGTGTTCTGTATCTCTTGGTTCATGTAGGTGCCTCTATGTTATCCACTGGGGCATCTCAGATGAGAAAAAACATTATATATCATGTATTATATCTTTCATTTATATTCTCATGATTTGCCCCCTTGAGTCTCATTTACATTATTCAGAACCAGATTGAAAGTCCATGAACCGAAACGAAGTAAGGTCCTCTGGGCAGAGAGTACAGGGTTAAAACTTTCACTGAGTGTATAATATTTGGTTGGAACATTAGATGATGAAGCAAGCATCAAAAGACTCATTGATGAAAAGAGCAAGTGAAACCTCACCAAAAAAAAAAAAGAGCAAGTGAAAGGCCGACAAAAAGCACTTATTCCCAGTGAAAAAGCCACTTCACCTGAAGATGGGTTGGGTACTTCCACATCAATTTGAAATTAGGCTCCTGTGTAGCGTTCTAAACAGATACTTAACCATCCAATTAGAATAACCTACTACAAATTAATGATTAAACAACACCAAGAGGATACCTCGAGAAAATTCTAGTTCATGTTTAAATTATCACCTGGTCCACAAATACTCTGATATCAACCTCTTTTGTTGGGGGGGACCAGTGTCCAGGGGTTTAAAGAGGACCACCTCTAAGCTCTAGTTTAATTAAACCCGCCAATGATAGTGAAGCAAAAGTGGCGGGTAGGGGTTCTTCGGTTGTGATCTATCAATCTTTCTCGCAGGTTTCAGGTATGAATTTTTAGGTTGACGTGGACATGATTACTTCCCAAAAGGGAATGACAATGAGAATGGGAATAGGAATGGAAAAAGAGAAGGGAACAAGGAATGAGAATGGGAGATAAGTCCTTCTTGGGTATCAAATTCCTATTTCGGAAAGGTAATAATTCCTAAATTTATGATGATGTCCATAATTTTTTCATTCTCAGGTGCTTAAACTCGACATACATGGTTGACCAGTCCTAATGCAACCAAGGGTCCCTTTATTGTTGACCGCCATAGGATTGACGCAGCAGTAACACTCTTCCTTGCCTTCATTGGCAATGAAATGGGCAGAAGTGAAAGTAGTTAGGCTTCCAAAGAAACCCTAACAAAGCAAACAAGATTTATTGTCGTCTAGCAGTTAAGTTCATGCATTTCAGCATTTGAAAATTAGATGTGTATTAGAATGGCTTAAACAAAACATAATCAAAAGGGGATATGACAACATGGAAACACACCCCCCATATGGAAGAATATTACTTTACCATAAAGTTTATAAACTAAACAAAGACTAAACATAAGCACATGCTCATTACTCGATAAATACGATTAAAAATCGACTTCAACTGTACTTCCAATGTCTCTTTTCATGGTAAGTAAATTGTACTTCCATTATCTTACCCCAATGAACTCCTTTTTTTAATCCGCTTCAGATTTTCATACACGCACGTATAGATCATACATGTTGCACCTTTCGGACCTATAAACAAAGCTGTTTCGAGCTCCATTTCAAAAGACCTTTCCGACCTATAAACACAGCCGTTTCGAGCATGATTGTAAACAAAGTAGGGTTTATAAAAACATGGCCATCCTAGCATGATTGTAAACTAATGTCACCTAGCCAAATTGTCACAGGCGACTCGATGGCTACGGGCCGATTGAATTAGTTGGAACAAGATGTATCATGTATATGTTTAAAAAGAAAGAAAAAAGAGGCATCACAAATACCAATGAAGCATGAAGGGTAGCAATAGAATAATATTGATAATAGAGGTAATAGCTCCAAGTTCCAACCTCTGCTTTTCTGGACTGAGACTGCGTTTTTGGGTCCACCAGAGGTAGACATGATGTACAGATCAGCCAGGGTTTTATCATGCCAAAACGCACGGGCTCCTCCTTCCATCTTCATAATCATACCAAACCAAATTTAATTATCAATTACTTAAAATCAATGCATTTGCTGCCCCGTGCAAAACACTTCCAAAGAATAAAGACAACAACCAATCAACCACAGCCTCCATGTTTCTCCACATTTCTTCTACCCCAACATAAACATAAACACATGTGTAAAGCATCAACGACAGCACTCCTTTACGAGAGAAGGATTTCCCTGTCCCCGGATACAGTGTCACAGTCTTCAGGTTAGAAGAGATATAGAGAAATAATGACATTGCTCTCGGGATAAGGAAGTACTTTACCAGTCAAACTAAGTGGATGTAGGGGGAAAAAAAGAAGGATGTACACCTTGTTACCAAATTTCAAACAAAAACCTAATTTGATACCCCTTGAAAGCATCCCAGAAGAATTACATATGTAACTTTGTACACGGCAGAATGAATACACATTCTACAATTTCATTAGTACAGCAAGTAGATTGTTCCAGAGAAAAGGCAAAGGAGCAACAAGATAATACCTCGGCGAATTGTGATCATACACATAGATCCATATACTAGTTCTCCACTGCAGATGGTCCGGCTCTTGAATCAGAGAAAAATGTTCCAGAGGACGCATTTCAATAGATACAAGTTACAACCCTCAAAACCAAAGTTTAGAGTATGCGATATAAAGTACACAATGAATGAAATGACTACATTAAAGATTAGCGTTGTAATTAGAATATCAATTAGTAAAAGGCAGACATTGATCTTGATTTAGGTAAGCAAACTAGCTACTCTTTATGATCACTTATCGAAGTTAAACAACGAGATGTATAACGAAGAAGGAAGTAAAAGGGAGCTCCCTTCAGTCCAAGCACAGAGAAGAAAAGAATGAAATTTATCTCCCGCATCATTCACACATTCGCGGTAGGAAAATCCACCCCCATTCTACCGTGTTTGAATGAATGAGTCGGCAGCTAATCCAAACCCTTTTCCCTTCCATGAGTGGACTGAAGAAGAGCTCACTTAAACTATCTCTAACCATCCGTAATAAACATTTCTATAACACTTTGATGCGACTTAAGCAACTACAAATCAATCAAAGGAAAATTTGAAACAACGATCATAGTATATATATGCTTATTCAGAAGACTGAGACAACAAAGACCAAATGGAAAACTCAAAATTTTCTATTTGTTAATCATTACTAGCTATTGAGCAAGAAATTAACATGTCTAGTGAAAATGAAAAAAAAAACAAATTCCGAACATTATAACCATATGTGTATAGCATTCATAAGTTTTCTTGGTCGGAATCTACACAAGTGAAAACGTATAGAAATTCGGAAATTACTGTATCGATCCCATACATACACGGTAACTCAACCTAATAGGTAATAACATCAGTAAATCTGGGGGATAGTTAGTTATGATACCCTTGTATGATCTCATAATCAAAATATCTAGAAATTTCATCAAAAATTACCAGAAAACGGCACCGCTTTCGGCTGTCCAGCCAATGATCTCAAAGTAATTGAAAGTAAAATAAGTTTTTTATGTTGAATTAACATAACATAGAGTTAGAAAATCATGATCTAAAAAGTAAAGCAGGTATAATTCTTGCATGAACCCTAACCCTAAGCAATACAAAATTCCAAAGAGAATTAATTTTAGACTTACTGACAATAGAATTGAAAATATACCTCCACAGAAACATCCTGGAAATAGTACTAATCTGCCCGTGCTTCAAGGGATCAACCACCATCAGCAGCCTGCTTCTGAAGTCTCTGTGATGATATGATTAATTAATTCAAGCAAAAACCAGATATAATTAAATCAAAATTGAGATAAATGAACGATAAATGCAAAAAAAGAAAAAATAAGGATGAAGTGTCGCTTTCTTTTATCAGAATGAGAATCAGAGAAAAGAGAAAGAAAGCGATATGTGGTGAAGGAGATCAGCCCTTTCTTTCTCTCTACACAAATCTGGCAAAGCAACTGGTGTTAATGAGCAGTCAATATATACCAAGAGAAAAGAACCCAACAAAGTTAAAAAGAGGTTTTCAAAAAGTATGATAACAAAAGAAGGGGAGTGGGATTTATTTCCTTACTTTTTCAGGAGCTAGAGCTCTCCTTGTATTTATGCCACAGAGCATGAGTCATGTTATCCAGCTCACCTTCTCCACTAGTATTTGCTTCTATTTTCTCTCTCTACTGTCTATACTCTAGAGAGAGAGACTACTCTGGGTGGTGAGCGGATATCTAGGGAGAGAAGAGGTTCGCTATATATAGGGAATTTAAGGTCACACATTAATCTGGCGGAGAAATTGGGGGCTTTCATATACTTTTTGGTCTCGTTCTGGATTTTGAAATTTGCAAAACTATCCCCCCTACTTTTGACAAACTCTTTATTATAATTGGCCTTCCAAAATAGTAGTCATGCATTTTCATTATATTTGTACAAATATATAGAAATACCTTATTAGAATTGGCTTTCCAAAATAGTAATCATACACTTTCATTCTATTTGAGTATAGAGTGATTGTTTTGAGTGGCAAGAATTCTTCCTAAACAAGATGGACATGTAGCTTGGTTGTGGTGCAAACATTGTTCAGAATGGCATGTGATGAACTCAATTAACTAAAATAGTGTGATTCCTATTGAAACCGTTGATTGCATGAGTTAATTCTTCATGGCACCTAAGTAAGTGGTTGCAATGGGGGAAGTTCGGAATTTGGAAAGTGCTCACCCTACTTTTTTATCATTAATGTATAAGTAAACACATGAAAATCTCTGTCGTTTTCTCTCAAAACTAAAATGACAGATATTTTTATACATACTCAAATACAAGTGTTACAATCTGCATACAAAAGATCACGGAGAGTGTTAGGGGGGGAGAAAAAATCCCAAATACGTGAGGTCGGTAATGTAAGAGCAACTCCACTGCAAAACCGCGGGCGAGGTCGAAGGCGAAGGCAAAAGTACGCTTTCAGCCCGATCGATTGTGCAGGCAATTGAACAACCCAACATGTTTCCACAGCAAATTGGAAGACGAGGGCGATAGTGAGGGTGATTTTGGCTGAGAAAGGCGAAGAAAACGAGGCGCGACGTCATCGCCCCCGCCAATTGCTCAGTCGAAGGCGAAGGTAAAAATTGCCATCGCCCTCGCCCGATCTCTCTTTTGCACCGACCGAAATTGCTGCGCTGGAGGCCGCTTGCCTTTTCCTTCGGTCAGTTTGGTCAATCGACCCCTCCGATTTGGCCTACAGTGGAGATGCTCTAAGAGCCATATTAACTAAGCAACTAGCAACTAGCAACCTGACTGCGAATATGGACAAAAGGAGCATATTGAAGTTAAAGCGGTCAAAAGTCACATTACACAGAAGTACACATGTGATACCTTAAAAAGATATTTGAGATTAATTCTTTCATGTGATACCTTAAAAAGATATTTGAGATTAATTCTTTCAACCAATGTGTGTACGCACAAGCATACTTTTATTCAGCTCTTTATTTACTGAATAAAAGAGGCCCAACCACACTTGCGGTAGCCCCAGTCCGTTCCCTGAGGAGCATCCAAGCAATCAATTGATTGCGAGACCTTCTCCAGGATTCGCTCAGATTGATCAGACACCAAGCATCTCATGTCTTCACTTCAGGTGTATGAGTACACAAAGACAATTAATGTTTCAAAGTTGAGATAAACCATATTCAAATTTTGATTCCCAAAATCGCCTCTTTTTCGTATAATCTAGACCAAAATAGTGGAGCTTGCCACCGCCGTCAGAGCCACCCCATGTTTCTTTGTCTAGGAAAGGGGCGGCCAATCCAGCCATCCTCACCGACCATTTTCTGTTCTCATTTACACCCCATTTTTCAAACGTACTCATTTTTGTTTTGTATTTTTCTGTAAAACTATAGATATATTAATGAATCAAAAGTATAAATTAAGAGTGAAGTCCGTTTTTCAAGTAGGATAGCATAACTATTATCTAAAACTGGCATCAGACTTACCATAAACTATCGTATTCATTATTATTGCATATATATTGCATTAAACGTAGTTCATTTCAACTTTCAAAGTGCATTAACAAACATTCTTCACATCCTATCAAATGTTTTGCACTACTTATATCATAATTCAAAAGACACTCTCAAAACAGTTTCATGTTCAAACAATCATCACAAGTCCATAAAAAAACTGTGTCAAACTAACTAAATTGACTCTTGCATAGCAGAGAATTAGAACATTTAAGTAGGAGTCACGACATCGATTTGGAAGAATATGCCCACGCACTCGACAATGAAGGCCAAAAAACACAAAATGTTAGTTAAAAGACGGTAAAATGTAGGGCTGGGTTCGGTCAACTACCGATTGAAAACCAAATTGAGCTGAGCCGAAACAATATAGCTTGGTAATTTCGGAAATCGGTAGTTCTATAAACCGATACAGTCAGTTTAATTTAGTTTGGTTCGGTTTGAAACTCACAAATTGTAAAATTTTTTTTTAAAAAAATTATAGTATTCAGTTCGGTTTGATAAAGCTGATAGCTTAAATATAAAAACCAATATCAAACCGCTAATAATCGAATTGATATAAAATACCGAAATTCAGTTTGGTTTTATTTCAATTCGGTAAATATCGGTTCGGTATTTCGGTAGAAAATCCGAACACTAGTACAATGAATTACTGTGACTTCCGGTGTTTTACTTGGGAAATATAACGGGCTTGGGTTTGATGAATGTGCAATGTTGGGAGAGAACCGCAAAGAAAGCCCGCACTCCATAAACCTGGGCAGAGAAATGTATAGGCCCAAATTCAAAAACAGAAACTCTGTTTCCAAGTGGCGTTGACGAACGCGGAAACACAGCAAGCACGAAACCAAAAGCCAGAAGGTCAAAATTCATCAGAAGAAGAAGGTCAGATTCGACTAAGGGTGTAAACATCTTCTTCTCCGTAGCTCTACTAGGGTTTTAAAATCTAGGGTTTCCTCTTCATTCGGTGCTATTCGATATTCACTTCTTCAGTCACAGAGGAAACCGCCAAAAAAAAAGAGGGCAAAAAGCTCGAGTCTTTGGAATCAAGTTGAATGTGCACGAGTGAACAAAATCAAATTGGGAATTAGGGTTTTACTTATTCAATTGAGCATCGGAAGGTGGAATTACAGTCGGAAATGGCGTACCGGAGGAGGCAGCAGGTGTCGTCGTCGTCGTCAAGCGGAAGCTTTCGATTCGAAGAAGACGAAGAAGAGAAATCTCGGTACCTAGCACCGCCGTCCGACGATTCTCTGGCGGCGAAGGCCATCCGGGCCTCCTCGGCCCACCGCGACTCCTCGTTGTCTTCCGCTTACGCCACCACTCGCGGCGGCGTTGCTCCTGCTGTCAACAACAACTCCTCCTTCCCTTCCCGTTATCCCAACCCCGCCGCCCCCGCCGGCGCTGCCGCCACCGCCACTGTATCTTCCTCTCCGTCCAAGGTATTGAAATTCACATGCTTTATATTCTATTATTTTGTTGTACTCATTACTTACTATAGGCTTCTAGTTTTTGAATTCTGATGCATTTCCATGTTGAATTTGTTAGCCAATTGAGTATACATCAATGAAGAATTTGAATGAATCAAAACATGGGTTTTGGGGTGT
This sequence comes from Spiraea crenata, assembly GCA_033992175.1. Lineage (NCBI taxonomy): Eukaryota > Viridiplantae > Streptophyta > Magnoliopsida > Rosales > Rosaceae > Spiraea > Spiraea crenata. The sequence continues at coordinate 2,715,146 of JAVBHV010000022.1, forward strand.
TCTTGCTAGAAAAGCCAAAGCCATACTGGACGACGACTACGACGATAATGTATCTCAAACAGATGATTCTCCTCGAGGAACAAGGGTGGAGGTGCCTTCTACACCAACCAGGGGTAAGGTGAGATATTATTGTCTTCATCATGTCTCTCTATAGTGTCTTGGCATTTTCGAAATACATGGTAGTTGCTGGCCTATGGTTAAATGGTTGCTTATGTGTGGACTTGTATCAGGATCCAAGCCAGTTTGTAGAGAGCCGCGGCAAGACAGAGAATCCAACAGTGCAGAAGGGGTTGGGTGCATTTACATCGTCGCTTAGTTATATTAGTGGCACCATTGGAAATGCCTTGGAGGTATGTGCTGTGGAATGATATTGTTAGAGTATGTTTTAAGTTTTTAATGGTTTGCTCATACTGTTAGAAGTGTTTATAATATTTTTCATACTGTTACATTCTATTGTGAAACATGTAAAAGTTATCAATGTGTAAAAAATGAATGCGAGTTCTACAACATGATAAGGCTGGCATGCACAGGATGATTGTGGCACTAAGTTTCTTGGTTTTGGCTTTTGCCTCTTTCTAGGTGAAAAAAGTGGCCATAGGAGTGGAAACAATGACTCTGTGTGTGTGTGTGTGTGCGCGTGCGCGCACTTGCGCTTGTATCTGAACCTGTTTCCTTATGATTTCAATCCAGTAGTTGGCACCTAAACCTATTTGATCATATATGCACTTTTGTGTTTCAATGTTTTGACAGGAGGGTCGTACAATTGTTCAAGAAACTCGTAAGAATATACGGAAAAAGCCCAATGCTCAGAATCAGACGCAAAAGTCAGAGCCTCAGACGCAAGCTGACCTCGAACTTCAATTGAAGGCATCTCGCGACGTAAGGTGGCAACTTTTGTGTCACTGGTTGTTATAATAGAGTTTTCTATGTGTGGTTGGAATTTTTGAATTTTTTTTATAGGTGGATACGAACAATTTTACAATCCAAGATATTTAGACACAATATAGCTAATTCCTATCTATGAGATCAAGTTGACAAGTTATTTCTACAATGCCTTCCATTATACTAAGGTGCATGATTTTGCCTTTTATTGCGTTACAGGTGGCAATGGCAATGGCTGCTAAAGCAAAGTTACTTCTTCGAGAGTTGAAGACTGTCAAAGCAGATTTTGCTTTTGCAAAAGAACGATGTGCTCAGCTGGAGGAAGAAAACAGAATCCTTCGGGAGAATCGTGAAAGGGGAGACAACCCAGAAGATGATGATATGGTATCCCCTTTTTTCTTCTTTGTTAGTGTCTTACATGGTTCCGTTCTTTGATTTTTTTTTTTAGACTGTTGAAACTCGACAATTCCCATCTTCTTTCCAATCTATGATTTTTTGGAAACCTTTTCAGTAATTTGAGCTGTGCAATAATCTTGTGGAAGCATGGCAATGTTAATGCATAATATCTCTTTGTATACGCGTCATGACATCAGGTCCAATGTTTCTGATGCCAATATTTTCATTTCAGATACGGCTGCAACTGGAAACACTTTTAGCAGAAAAGGCAAGATTGGCACATGAAAATTCAGTATTTGCACGTGAAAATCGCTTCCTAAGGGAGGTTGTCGAATATCACCAGCTCACCATGCAGGATGTTGTATACTTAGATGAGGGAACTGAAGAAGTCACTGAAGTTTATCCCATTAAGGTACCTTCTAATTTCCAGTCTATCCCCGTCCTATGTCCCTGACCTTTTCATTGCCTTATAGGCCGATCTTGACATAAATTTTCATTTGTGCAGGTCATCCCTCCTTATCCTTCACCACCATCAGAAGTCCGGGAAGTGCCCTAAAGTTCTTCCATATGAAAGCTCTTCTATCCACCCTTTGATGTTAAATGGTACCAAACAACCCTGAGATGTTTCTCATTAATTGGCAAGTGGATATATCCTATCCTTTCAACAGAGGTTAGAAGTTGTAGCATTATGACTTGTTGTCTGTAATATACTTTTTGCCATTTATTTTCAGTCCGTGCAATTGCTTGGCTGGTATGTGATGTAGCCATCTCCCTTGAGTTTGATGCTTTCAAGCTTGTAAACCCTACATTGTTAATCTACGTACTGCTTGGGAGGTGAAAAACTTTTTACATGTTGATAAATAGGCATGTGGGTTAATGTTAAACATCTCAAATAGTGTGTTGGCAACAATTGAGAGTTTTAGATCACGACCGCTTATTGCACGAAGAAGCTTGCGTTTGAATGGACATGAGTTTCTCTCTTGTTTTCGTTACTTTGGAGGGATCGAACACCTGCCTTCTTCTAACGCATTACTTCGCTCTCTTGTAAAACATTTCTACCAATAGGTAACATTCTAGACATTAATCAGATTCAATAGGCAGCCTCATCCCCTTCACATATTTATTTTCAAAGCACCATAAAGACTAGGCTTTCATTTCATCACATGAAATGAAAGCTTTTGGGTCATTTGGTTTTGGACCAACAAAGCTCGGGTGACATTTTACCAGGCCATTAATAACCATAACCCACTGAAGCATATCCCAATCAAGGAATAAAATTTCCATCGAAATTTGCAAATTTTGGAGGTTTGAAACTATCGAAATTTACTGAAACTTACATCGGAAGTGAAATTTTAATCCTTGATCCCAACCCCAACTAATATGTCATTCCTCATAGCATTTGTTACTTGTTGGCAAGCCTTTAAAGCCACTTTTCCACCACATTCTTGTCGTTCCCACTCAATAATTCACTTCTAACGTACACTTCCAATTTCCCCTTTTTGTCATGTTTATGTTGTGAATCTGTAAAATTGTTAATATAAAACGAAGATCCAAATGTTGATACTTTACTGATTGGGTCTGAAGTTCCTATCCTTTTCTCAATCCTGATCGTTTAACAAAAGAAAAAGTGTTCATATGATAGTCATTATGCTGATTATGTTCGGCTAAATTATGACTTGCATTCTTGTAGTATAAGCAAAATTTTGAAACCAGAAGAGTAATGTTAAACTTCGCTTAAACAAAACCAAAATCATAATTTGGCCAACATGTTAAACATACACGTACCCACGGAACGCCACTTTCAACATTAAGAGCATCTACAATCATCCCAAAAAAATTTTTTAAATAATATTTAAAAAAAAAACTCCCATCCTATTAAATAAATTTTATCCCCCCCAACCCCAACATAGTTGGGAGAGAATTTATTTTGTTAGCTTTACAATAGGTAGGTGAGTTGTGCCATTTTTGATTTCGGTTTTTTCTTGGTATTTTGCGCCGCGCCCGCATTCTTTGATTTCCGCTGTTCTTTTTTTGTTCCGCCAGCCATCTTGTTCTTTGGTTTGCGCTTCTTTCCTTGTTTCATTTGGCGATTCAATTCTCGTTTATATAGAGAGCGGCCTCCTTTCTCTCGTTTCTTGGGCGCCTCTTTCTCTTCCTTTTGCTTCTCTCTTGGTTTCTTTTCTTGATATATTGTGTTTTTCTTCATTAGGTTCTATTTAGTTTGGTTTCTCGATTGGATTTCTATTGTTTGGTATTATTGGTGGGTTTGTTGTGGGGTTGAAGGTTAATATATGGTGGTTGTCTTATAAACTATGTTGGAAGTACTATATATAGAAATGTTTTGAGATGTGAGTGGATATGTAGGTGTGAGATGTCAGGAGGCTCCAGTTGTCATTTTGACAGTGTCCTCGACCTTCTGATCAATACTCAATGATTTACTTATCATCAAAAAGGATGATGAGAAAGAAAGCGGAGAGAGGCTTTGACGATGAGTCCTAGACTCTAAACTATCTATTTTATTTATAAACTGCATCATGCCATCTATATTTTTATATAATAATGATCGTGCCATTATAAACCTAGCCGTTAGAAAACTTGGTTGTAATATTTTGAAAATGTCATTAATGTTCTTAAGTTAGAAAAAAAGTTAGAAAATTATGGGGATCCGCTAGACGCCTTGTTGGCATGCTAACTTACATCAGTCATACGACAGATTAACTGCCCTAATTTCATCGCATTCCATTGCCATTTGAGTTAAAACTCATGGACGTTCTCATCAATAATTCAGAATCAGACTGTTAATTAGTTAGATAGCCTAGCTTGCAGGTTGTCTGAAAAAAGGAATATTTCCATAAATAGTTAAATACCCTTCATGCCAATTAAGCAAACAACTTCAAGACAGATGTAATGTCCACAGCTTTTGGACAGCTCCTACATAGCTAGCTATTAGATATTCATAGTCGGTTAGTTTCATACAAAAGTTCATTCGGCGGCCTACTAATTCATCAGATAAAGAATCAAGTATCTCTTCTATTCTATACCACAATTTTATTTTTTTCCTTTTTTATTTTTCTCTCAATGCATGGTTGGAAATGAAGCATAGGATTCCTATAAGGTCTAAGGTGCAATAGAAAAGAAAGTACATGACATAGCACGTTGCCCCGGAGACAACAAAGTGGGGATCAAAACTGACCATGCCACCTTTGGGAACCTCCAAACAATTATTAAAATCATTTGCATCTTGCAAAACCCTAGCTCATTTCTCATGTTGTTTATTAAGTGAAACAACACAAGTTTATTTTTGTCTTAGTGTATAATCATCGTTAGTTACACCAAACACAGCTCATTATATCACCCACAAATCATCATGCAAATTACAGAGATAAAATGTACATTTTAACTTCCTATATGTCAACATTACTTTAATGACAAAGGAACTTGTCCATTGTGTATCGCTTGGTCAAAGTAGCTGCCATCACATTCATATATTTAAGTTTTTCCAAATACTAAGTTGTGGTTCAAACAGCAACCGCCTTCAACTAACCAAAGTCTTACACTCCAAGAAGAAAAGCCAACTTGACACACCCCATTCTCAGATTAAGACTATTATTGAAATATTTTACAATTTATAATACTGAAAGAATCTGATATGTGATTCTTATATTAGTTTCACAAAGTAAATTTTCAACAAGTAATTGGGCGTCAATCGACCAGTAACAGATGATAGTTACTCAACTAACCATGCGAGTACTATTAACATTTGGTTTTCAAACCCTAGATTTTAGTGATTGAAGATGTAAGGATGTTTTTATAGTTTTACATGGAGCCCTCGTTTTCCTAGATGCGAATATTCAAAGGACCGAACAGAGCCGATCCCCACCCAATCAAAGGAGCGTGGTCTCATATTTCACAGCTCACATGGTGGATCTCGGGCCACACTTGCGGCCGCCGGGTCCCACAATCAACGACCTACACCATTCAACACGATTGGTGAAGTAATCATAAGCTACCGCCATAATATAATATAAGAAACTTTTTATCAATTACTGATCGTTCATTTCTTTCGATTTGATATTATATTTTATCTTCAAAAGTTTCCAGATTTACCTTTAGACTACAAATTATATTTCATACAAACTTAATAGATTTCTTTTCAAAACAAATATTATTTTTAGAAAATGAACTAAAAAATTAAAATAAAATTGAAAAGTAAACAATCAGTTCGCTGACGGAAAGCCTTCGCCACTAACCTTGAGACACTCTTTATATCTTTCTTAGTTTCAGTGGAAAATAAATCGGAAAAAGTTGCTAGGTATGAGAAGAAAAACGTTACTAGGTTTTAGTGAAATATTTATCTTTCATTTGAGAGTAATTTTAAAAATTTTTATGAGAAAAAATATAATGGTGGAAGGAGGGAGATAAATGATGGATATGAATATATAATTCATTTATATGTACAATATGAATAAATGTGTACATATCGCATTTTGTGCAGCCAACTCTAATTAGATGAGTGAGACCACTGCACAAATTAAACTTATCTAGAGGAAAAACCTTAATACATTGACATATTTGGGTCTAATGATGAACGAGAAGTCCGTAATGACAAAGTAAAGTTATCATGCAAACACATTTGAAATTTACGAAATTCACGAGTTATATCATATGATAGTAAGTTCCAGTTATAACGTATAATCTTGGCTCAACTGGCATGCACCAACACACGCGCGCCATGAGGCGGGTGGCTGCTGGTCCTGTCAGTTTCGTCCGTGAGGTGTCAATCTCAAAATCTTACAGCAACGACACAGGAAAATTGTATCCGCATCGCCTTCGTCTCCTCTCCACAACAACAAAGACAGCCAGCAAAAAGCAGAGCAAACAACGCCATTAAAACCCTCTCTGTATTTCTAAACCCCACCACCACTTTTACTCCTCACACCCACTCACCCCATCTCTCTTCGCCACCCATTTGCTCAGTCTTCACCAACCTTCCGAGCTCTGACGGAGATTACATGTCGGGTTCTTACGCGCAGAACTTTTCTCCGGCGAGAGCGCTCTCGCCGCACCTCAGAACTCCACCGGATGTGGACAGTCAGTACTTGTCGGAGCTGCTGGCGGAGCACCAAAAGCTCGGGCCTTTTGCGCAGGTCGTCCCCATATGTGGCCGGCTATTGAATCAAGGTCTACTCTTTGTGCCCATCTTTTGTTTTAGTTGGACCATGTTCTTTCTTTTTTTGGTTTAGATTGGGATTTGGAATTGCGTTTGGATTGCTTTGGGGTGCAAAAATCTAATCTTTATGCTTTTTTATGTGAACCAAGTTGAGAATTCTGCATATGAAAACCTGTCTGATGTTCATTTGTGTTTTTGGGGTATTGGATAGTTGAAGAGTTAAGAAAGTCATGGAAAAAAGGATTAAAACTTGTTGATGATAGATAAAAGATTGTAGATTTTTCACTCATCTGTCTAGCTTGGATGTATATTTAGATTTTTCAAAACCTTGGGATGTAGATGAATGTTTTTGGATTGGAAGGAACTCGAAATTTTCGCTACCATATTTGAGTTGACTTGTATGCTCTTTGTATTATGTTGTCTTTCATCTACTGTCATCACTAATCAGTAATCATTCCATTTCATGTAATTTCTATCGATAATACTGATTTGTTGAAGTTCGTAGCGGAACAGATTCGATGCTCTATATTTGTGTTGCATTATGTTCTATGTTGAGGAAGGAACTTGCTCACTTTTTCTACTCTTCTATATTGATAGAGATAATCCGGGTTTCTGGAATGATGCCCAACCAAGGGTTTAGTGACTTTGACAGAATGCAGCGTGGAAGCCCCAGCCCTATTGGTCCAGACATAATGCCAAACTACAGAGGGTCAGGCCTTGGAGGCTGGAACGGCCGGCCTCATGATGTAAGTGCTAGCATTAATCTATGGTCTTCCCATTTTCCCTTCTGTAGCATGTTACTGGTTATTTTTCTTGCTTTCCCTTTCCCGTTGTAATTTAACGTGTATGCCTAAGTGAATTGCGTGCAAGACTTTTGTATGTATATGTATGCCCACCTGCTTAATTGGTATGCAAAGCATGAAACAATCTGAGAGAATGGTTAAAATACTTGTACCTGGCAACTTGGAACTCAAGAAGAGGACATTGTTATCAGGTCCTGAGAGATTCCCAGTAGTATTCTACTGATTCGCAAGTCCTGGATAATAAAGTATTTGGATTGGGATGAGAATGTGTAATGCAGTATTGGGAGTTTGGAAGTTGATTGTGGTGGTCTTCTATCCACAGGTTGAGAGACAGTGTCGCTTACATTTTGTGGACTTGAAGACTGCCAAAACACTCTCATGTATCAGCCTACATCATTTTCTTCCCTGGGGTCAGTTATGCACTGACTTTTTCCAAATTCATCTATTTCCATTGGGTGGCTTTCTCAACTCTGAATTCCTTTTGATCCAGGAAATAGTCAAAGTGTGGTTAAGACAACGGTGTCCATAATCTACTGGCTTCGCAATACGATTAAATCCATTATAATATGGTAAATAGTGGAAGTTTCAGCTTCACAATATCGTTGAAGTTTAACTATTCTCGTGTCCTAAGATCGTCTTTGTTTGTTGCTTGAGAAGCTTGGTTCCCTACTACATTGAATCTTTGTATTTTGAGTTTTTTCCGCGTTCACTTTTTATGGAATAGTATAGAGTTTTCTCTTCTCTTTCTCATAGTATCTTTCTATCAGTATGACCATGCCCCATTTACTCTTCATTAACCCCCTTGGTATAGTTTCAATAGTTTCGCTTTGGTTGCATAATGTGACAGAGATTAGGTGGTCCACAAGGGATGAATATGGAGTGGCAAGTCGCACCATCAAGCCCAAGTTCCTACCTTGTGAAGAGAATATTGCGCTTGGATATTCCGGTAGACAGCTTTCCAAATGTAAGTCATGCATATTTACCTTGAGAGTGCATAATTGGACATTGCTTAAAACTAGCACAAGTTATAGTGAGGAGGTGTTTGCTTATCACATGTGAGTTAATCGGTAACTGAGAACCAAGTCTTTGTTTATTGGCCTTATTGAAGATCTCTCAACTCTTCTTGTCTAAAGATTTTCTGCCCTGTTTGTGGTACTACTAACATGCTTATGTTTGTAGTTCAACTTTGTGGGGCGGCTTCTGGGTCCTAGAGGTAATTCACTAAAGCGGGTGGAAGCTTCTACAGGTTGTCGGGTTTACATCAGAGGAAAATGTTCAATAAGAGATATTGACAAGGTATAATATACGAAGTGTGTTGAAAACGAAACAGTTGTGCTTTTATATCAAGTTCTTCTTTCTTGTGCTAGTTTCCATTTTCTGCTATACTCTGTCAATATCTCTTGACATCTATTTCTTGCTTTCTGGACTCTAAAGGAAGAATCTTTGAGAGGAAGACCAGGTTATGAACATCTCAATGATCCACTGCACATTATAATTGAGGCTGAATTGCCTGCTAATATAGTGGATATGCGGTTGAGACAGGCGAAACAAATCATAGAAGAACTACTCAAACCTATGGTATGCCTATCTTTTATGACCCCTCCTTTTGGCATTTCAATACAAATCTTTTAGTGTTTACTTAACACTATGAACCATCGTTATACTCACAATTGCGTATTACACAAATGATGACATTATTTTCTTTCTAGCCAGTCCGAAGTAGATAGTATTGTATGAGATTGCCCTTGAATCACGTAAGACCTCCTCTAAGCTGTCCATGTTGGATAATAAATTCGATCCTCATTTCAGGATGAGTCACAAGACCATTACAAGAGGGAACAGTTGAGAGAACTAGCAATGTTAAAATCCAATTTAAGAGAAGAGAGTCCTCAACCTTATGGTAGCATCTCTCCTCTCACTTCAAGTGGGATGAAGCGTGCCAAAACTGGTCTGTAACGGTTTACTTGACTTGTCTTCTCATTGGTTCTTCCTCCAGTACAACTCCTGTACTTCCTTGCGATCACATGCTTCCCGGTGAATTTCAGTTCTATATGCAAAGGAGGACGAGCTATGGCCCTGCTTTGTGAAGATCAATGCAGGGTTTCCTTCCATGGCATTAAGATATACGGATGAACGGGGATATTCTTTTGATATAGCTCTTCTGCTTGTAGTTGATTGTGATTGTAGAAGTAGAAACTTTATGTCATATAAGTTATTCTTTATTTTGCTGAACAAGTATCCTACTTTTAACTTGACAGTGTCTGAACGACTCAAATATGCATCGACTGTTTAAATATGGTTTACGGTTGTGGGTGGATTCAGTTATTTGAATCATAGTATTCAGTTATTGAATCATCTGGTATAATATTTTTAGCGCAGTACTTGTTGCAAAATGAGTTGATATTTGACGATCGACCTCTTTGGTCTAAAAAACCCTCGGGCACATGGATTTTGAGACATTAATTGATATTGTTGTTAGGCACGTCCTAAAGTCCGCTCAAGTGCAATTTCAAGATCATTTGAGACACTCTGGGGTAGGGCTCGTCAATGGCCTTGGCCTGGGCTTTTGCAGAAAAATTAAAGCCCAAGCCCATCTATGATCCATGGGCATGATGGGCCGGGCCTGGTTGCCCACATTTAGGCCTATATGGGCCCGCAAAAGGCCCACAATTTTTCTTGGACTATAAATTCTACGGTGATGGGATGATATGATATGCTTGGTCGTCGAGCTCCCCTCTTTCATGGATTTTCTTATAGTATAACTCATTGTTGGAAGGGTACGCTACACTCACTAGGGAGACTGGAAGATTTTAATAAGGGCTGTCATAACTTTTTTCTAAAACAATTATGGGAGGAGTGTTGTTAGCAAAGAGAGATAGAAGGGAAGTCTGTGAGAGAGCGAGAATCGATCGAGTAAAAATTACCCCTAAGTTATCGAAAGGCTGCACGAGCCTTTCGTTTTCCAAAATTGATAATGACCAACCCAATTTGCCTAAATTAACACACGAATTTTGATTAATTCATCTAGTTGTTAGGTTTTGTGAGATGGATGAATGACCCACTTCAATAAATATTACATAGAGAAATCAACTTCAGCATAGTATAGTAGGTGAATGTTGTTGTATTCATATTCTATAAAAGGAAATGAGTTTCACCGACTCACTTCGCCAATTCACTTTGCTCTTCTTCTCTTCTTCTCCTCTCTCTAATTTTCATCCCATGTGATTCCAAAAAGAATATGATCACTTGTAATGAGAAAATATATTCAATTATTTATTGGGAAAATTTATTTACACCCCAATATTTAATGAATACACACCATTATGATTTTAAGTGAAAATGATTATCTTAAACTTGTCTAAAATTACCAATAAGGACGAGATATTTTTGTAACTTAAATATGTTATGAGTACACCCTAATTATAAACTCCCTTTCAAGTTTCATCTTCTTCAACTCTATAAACCCTACCTAATAAACACATAAAAAATCACTCTTTGATAAAAAAAAAATGGGACAAAAAATAGTCAATTTAGATGGTTAATAAGAGGTATGATCCGATTTAAATTTTAATTTGCGTTGAATGTTTTGAGTTTGGTCTCAATCAATCCTGGCCGGCGTCATCTTCTACCTTTATTAAGCCTCTCAATCAATCCTTATTTATTTTTAGTTATTTTGGTGGTTAGGTGTGGTGCCATGGAAAATCTCCCCGGTCAATGATTCCTCAATTGCCAACCGTTAAGAACTCTTTAACACTTCAACAATAACCTTGGCATGTTCTTCCAGTGTGAAATTGGTCCACTTAAAATTGGGGTCAATGTAGTTCTTATACCCAGAATCTCATGGTGACTCACTACACCGGGATTTGTGAAGTTCCATACCATATGCCATCTCTTTAAGAGCATTTGCACCCCAAGGGGGGGGGGCAGGGGGGCAAAGGGCAAACCACAAGGCGGGCACACGTCACTATGTATGGCACCCCCCACCCAGGAATTGCACCCGGGATGCCGGTTTTTTTCATTTTTCGTTCCACAGGGACGGGGCAGGGGGCGAATGGCGATCACTATTCATTAAAATAAAAAATAATTCAAGTCAACTAAAAATAATACAACAATTAATTAAACGGCATCCGAATAAAAAAATACATAAACTTTTATTTAAAATCCCAAACAAACCATTACATAAAATTAAATACAAAATAATAACCGCTACAATCCAACTTATTCTTCAACATCATTCCTCCAAGGTTGCTCTGGGTAGTACGGGGTTTCATGACTTCCGCCAGCGCTTGACCCTCCACCTACCTCGGGATCATCAACTGGAAACAATTCTCTCCTCATGACGTCCATACGTTTTGCCTTCCAATATTTGACAGTTAGGGGAGAAAACTTGGATGTATCCATTGACATAGTTTGATAATCTTGCATAGCTTGATTATCCTTGGCAATTTTATTCATTGACATAATTTGAAAATCTTGCGCAGCTTGATTATCCGCGGCAAGTTTATCCAATCTTTGTTGGAGTTCCGCCTTCTTTTCCGTTTCTCTTTTCCCTGTTCTCTTGAATGGTAATTGCATTTTGCTGTACAATTTGCTCAAAGAATCTTGATGTCTCAGTGGGAGTTTTGTTCCTTGCCGCTCTTGCTTCCTTGGCCTTTCTTCTCCCTAGAGGCCTTGTTATCCGAATGGGGGTGTCATCATCGGATAAATTCTCCACAGCTGGTGAATCTTCACCCGGCGTTTCTTCTGGGATGTGCATCCTGATGGGTGTATCCTCCAAAATTTTGAAGCGATGACTATGCTTCACAATCTCCCATAAATCATGGTTAGTGAAATTCCTTGTGGTTTTTGCCCTGGATTTGTAAAATGCTTGTATGGCATCTTCCTACACACAAAAAAAAATCATGCAAACTTAGACAAGTATATAAAGATAAATGAAAAAATTTATATATAAATAACAAGGATAAAAAAAAAATACCAAAGCTTGTGCATTTGAACCACTTTGTTGTACAACGGCTCGTCCTTGTCTAATAGCATACCGCCAAGCATTGAACTTTACGACCAAACGTTTCCAGTGAGTTTGAATACTTGAGGCGGTGCGGGATGTTCCGGGACTTCGCTTATCGAATTCCTCTGTGATTTTATTCCACAATAAATCTACCTTTATCTTGTTGCCGGTGATTGGATCGTGAGAAGTTACCCACCAAGCTTCACACAGGTGGATGTCCTCCTCATTTGTCCAAGTCGCGGCATCGGATGAGGACATTTTGTAACTAAAAGAAACACACAAATGAAAGATAGATATATGAGGGAGAGAGAATTTGTGAAGATTTGTTGTGGTAAGTGTAAAATCTGATTGGGTATTTATAGAAATTTTTTTTACAATTTTTCCAATTTTTTTCCTACATTTTTTCACCTTTTTTTATGATTTTTTTGTTCAATTAATCGTGGTCGTCCGATCTGGAGATCGACGGCCAGGAAGATGCCACGTGGCGCATTTAAAAATTTTCCCTGCGGAAACCGCCCCCCCCCCCCCCCCCCCCCCCCCCCCCCCCCCCCCCCCCCCCCCCCCCCCCCCCCCCCCCCCCCCCCCCCCCCCCCCCCCCCCCCCCCCCCGGCCCCCCCCCCCCCCCCCCCCCCCCCCCCCCCCCCCCCCCAACCCCCCCCCCCCCCCCCCCCCCCCCCCCCCCTAAGGCCTTGATTTGGTGGTGCGGTGTGGCCATCCGTTGAGAAATCTCACTATCCATGGAAGAAAGCATATCTAAAACAAAACAAAACAAAAAAATAAGAATGGAAGAAAATATTTTGACAAAAAATTGAAAGATCAAAAGTACCGGTGAATTCATAATAAAGAAGAGTGGATTCGTAAGCGATGCACACAATATTAAGTTGTTTTCTTATTAAGGGTAGTTTAGGTAATATTTAGGGTGAATTAAGACCATTTTTTAACAAACAAAATTAATATGAGATGAATTTATAATGGAGTGAATCCATTAAAACATAGGGTGTAAATAAAATTAACACTTATATATCAATTTGCCTCCTGCCACTCGATTTCCTCTCAATTTCATACTGCCTCCTGTAACTCAAATATATTAAGTCATAATTCATTAAAACATAGGGTGTAAATAAAATTAAACTGTCTCATTTATAATATTAGGGACGTTTGAAGACCCTCCAGAAGCAATTTCACGATCCAAAAGGCCATACCCCATTAGATACATATGGGCCCAATGGTCAAAATGAAACAGGAGTTCATTGTGGGCTTTGGTATATAAGCATCAACATTGCGTTACAATTTCATTTGAGACACGAACAACATCACGCAGGAGAGGAGTTGAGAAGTTTCTGGAGAGAGAAGGAATCCATCTGAGAAATGGGGAAGCAGCCGGTGAGGATGAAGGCGGTGGTGTACGCGCTGTCGCCGTTCCAGCAGAAGGTGATGCCGGGCCTCTGGAGAGATCTGCCGGGGAAGATCCACCACAAGATCTCCGAGAACTGGATCAGCGCCACCCTCGCCATCGGCCCTGTCGTCGGCGTCTACTCGTATGTCTTACAATTCCTTGATTGAAATCGTTTCGTTTTGGGTTTTTTGTTGGTACGAGGAAATTGATCATCTTTGAGATCATGACAAAATTATTAGGTCCGACCAATCACAGGGCATAGTCATACGTTTAGGTTCTGTTCTTTTGAAGTGGAGTTCATGTGTTTGGATTGGACCTTAGGAGGTTAGAAACCAGAAGAAGGTGGTTGATTTTTGGTTTTGCATGTTAATTCAGGAACAAAATGCCTTCAACTGGTACCAAGGCTTTAGTTTTACTGGTTTTTATTTCGATTCGATGCATACTTCGACGTGTTTGTCCCTAGTTTTAGTGATTATTTTCTCATTCACTGGTGGACTGCCCCTTTAGTTGTTGGATAAACTTGGCCGGACACTTACGTGGATGAATTTGTGGTTTGTTGTTGATATTATACATTAGCTGGATTGCTCTTGGTATGAATTGTTCCCAAAACGGCGCATAATGAATTTCATTTTCACTGTGTAATGAAGGAAGTCGCACGAAAAGAACCTCACTGAAAGCCTTAATGGAAGTAATAGCCTGTTGTGCTCGGGCAAGTCGCTAGATACTTTGCAAATTCAGGACTTTAGTAGACAATGGACAAAAATATGCAAAGCCTCATCTTTAACTATTTCATCAAATGACAGCATTTGGGATGTTAGTAAGATGGATTATTTGCTAAGTTGTGAGGTTGAATAAAGCGATTCTTGATTTCATAGCCGTCTTATCCTTGCATTAGTACGTTGGAATATTGAAACCCAGATGAATCTGTCATTGCCGTCTTATTCCTTTCGCCCTTTATGTTATTTGCTTGCTTGTTTATCTTTGGTTGTCTAGTTCATCTTCTCCTGTTCCCCGTCCTTCCCCAAAATTGTTATGCTGAATTCAAAATGTATGCAGATATGTTCAGGCCTACAAGGAAAAGGAGAAGTTGGAGCACAGGTACTGAAGTCATGCTTTCAGGCAACAGCTGTTGATTTTTGGGAAGAATTGTAGTTTTTCTTGTTTCTCCTGCAAATAAGTTGAGATTTTTGGTTACTAGCTTCTGTTCAAGTTGGTTAAACTTGTACTTCAAATGTTGAGCTTTGCTACTGGGCATTCCAGTTATTGTCTTGGCTTGTACTTGTTAAATTGACGATTTTTGGAGTGTTGCTATATATTGTGTTGCTTTGGTGCCAAATAGAATAATGCTTCAAATTCCATCTAATCTAATGAGAATTGAGATTTCATAATACTTCATTTCATGTCTTTTCTTCCTTGTACTCTCATCTCAACTGGGCATTCACGATTTCCCATATATTGTTGAAATTTGCATCCACCATGCTGCCTCATCACTTCATACCGTAACGGTGTTAGTCAAGGGATTCCAAGCCTTCATCTATGCGATAATATATTACGACATGATATAACACGTTTACCGTAAACTTGTTATGGTGAGATATATGCTGCTCGATAACGTACACTTCATATGCCTTTAATCAAGAAGAAAGAATACCAATGTTTGAATTGGCAGTAAAACTTCATATGCCTTTAATCAAGAATAAAGAATATGAATGTTTGAATTGGCAAGATACGCAACGATATCTCAAGTAGATGGATTTTGGGTGGGCGACTGGCCACCTTGGTTTGCTGGTGTTCTTAGATCAGATGTAAGCATAGTGGTTGGAGGGAACGTTGACCTAGGTCTAATCTTCTCTGATGGTTAGGTAGTAAGGATGTCGACTAAGTTCTTGTTCAGTCTTCTGATGGCTTTGCCATCGGGAGAAGGGTCGAGTTTCATACCAAGCTTTTCTACTCTTTCCATTTTGTCATTTGAATGCATGTTTCTTTATTCTAGAAGTACGAGGGAATTCTTTTTCCCCCCCTCGTACATTGCGAGATTTTTAACGAGACCTCCGAATTTTAATATTTAGTACTCTCGTATTTCATGTACTCTTTTGTTTGCACAATAACAAACTCTATTATTAAATCAACAGCATTTTTTTATAAAAAAAAAATGTTTTAGTTGAGCTTAGAATCTAATCCATGAAGCCATTCACTTCCTCATCAAGAATCACCGCTCAGTTCCTTGTCAACCTGATTAGTTTCCAAACCCTAAACCCCCAAAAAGAAAGAACAACTAGGCTCTAATGACCAGGACGACGTGTCGTATAGGAGCAAAGTAAATTTGAAATTCAAAAGGCCGCTTCTTTTTTACCTCGTTCAATGCATCTCAGTCCAAACCTCTACCGCAATAACTCACCACCTCTCAAGCTCTAGTTCTCTAAATCGTCGTCACCTTCGCCCGGTTCTCTGATCTCGGGTTTTCTCTTGTCGGGTCGACCCGGCCCAATTCGAAGCAGGAAAATGGTAGCCGCCCGCTCATCCGCCGCGAACTCCTACGAAGAAGCTCGCAACAAACGCCTTGAAGAAAACAAACGAAAATTTCAGGTTCGTCCTCTGCTAATTCACTTCAAATCTTTACCTCTTCTCAGTAAAATTTCAATCTTTCGGCTGTAATTGCTATTGGGATTGTGAAGGATTTGGGAATTTCAACCATTTCGAAAACTCTGTCCGCGATTACTACTTCTGAGACCACCAAGCCACAGGTGCAAAATCTAGACTTGTTTCCAAAGTTTCCATTTTTAGCGTTCAGTTTATGTTAGTTTTCGTTTTGAGACTTGAAAAAGTTTCCGAATTGATATATCTGTGATGGAATAGCGTGTTTCGAAACCGAAAGCAAAGAGTACTTGTTTGGATGTAGAGCCAAGACGGTCTTCCCGTTCTCGCAACCCAATTGTTACTTATCAGGATGAGGTAACTGATGCTTGTGTCTCTAAGTGACAAGAACAGTTTTGAATGATCCATATTTTGATGAATTTATAAACGAAAAGGACAACTTACTCAATTGAAATGTAGTGTAGGACTAATAAAAAATCGTGCATTGGCATTGCAGATGGACATAGGCCTTCCAACTAGGAGGAGTAGGAGGCTGAGATCGACTTCATCTGCATTGGGAAGGTGGAATATGTTTTCACTGTTGAATCCATGTTGCCTTACTCGGTTAGTTTTGTTGATGTTTTGGTTTTGGTACTAACTGCGCGAGACTTTCAGCTACCTTGCAAGGCCTTTAGAGGAATGCCGACTTGCTTCTTATGAAGAAAAGACTGCTGCTTTGGAAGCTGCAGAGAAGCTTCGAGATAATTTAGAGTCTGAGAATCCGTCTTTCGTCAAATCAATGGTTCGGTCTCATGTTTACAGTTGTTTTTGGTTGGTAAGTTTGCAACGAAAATTTGATTATTCATCCTATTTTAGTCCTTCACTCAGACAGCAGAAGATTAGTGATGTAGTACTGTAGTTTGTTTTGCTAATCTATTGTTCTACATCTAATTTTGGTGTGATTACTAGGGGCTTCCTTCAAGATTTTGTGAGGTTCATCTCTCGAAGACTGACTCAGAAATAGTACTGGAGGACGAAGATGGGAATGAGTACGACACTCTCTACCTTGCAAAGAGAACTGGGCTTAGTGGGGGCTGGAGAGCTTTTGCACTGGAACACAAGTTGGATGATGGTGATGCAGTTGTGTTCGAACTCACTGAACCTGCAAGATTTAAGGTAAGCATATAGGCTCAATCTGGGAATATGTTCCTCAAGTACACCTTGATCAATTGCCTTATATATTCTTAAATTCCGTGATCATTCCGTATTCCCTGCCTCATGATATCATTCCAGTTTTCTCGGGCATTTACAATACAAGGTGAAGTTTGCCTTTAGCTGTGTCGTAACTCTCAAATATGTTTCATTACTATTCCCTTATAAAAGTAGAAGAGTGCTACATTACATGGATGTAGACTGTTGAAGCATAACTGTACATATACCATTCCAATATATGATGTATTGTAGGCTTGAATTTCGAGTAATTAGGCACGTCAGTTGTATTAATTGTTCAGACAACTTTCAGGTTCTGATCATTCGACTGGTATAATTCATTTACAAATGTATGCAAGGTGTATTTCACCAGAATGGTTTAAAGGCAAAATATCAACTGATTAGTTTTTATGACTGCAGATCTACATAGTGAAGGCAGCTGCAATGTCAAGTCTAAAACGTTGCAAAAACATTGTTGACAAAGAATATATAGCCACTGCTGACACTACATCAAAGGCCATAAAGCCTGAGTCCCAATCAATTAAGAAACGAAGGTCAGTAAGGGGTATTGAGCCTATGATAGATGACTCAAAAGTTTCCCGGGGCTTGGAATCAAATCAGAAACGAAGGTTGAAGAGAGCTACCATGCCTGAAATCGATGAACTCAAAACCTCTCCAGCCTTGGGATCAATTGTGACGCGAAGGTCAAAGAGAGGTACCATGCCTGAAATGGACGATTCAAAAACTTCCCCAAACTTTCCAACAGAGAGTCTTAAAGTTTGTGAAATTGAAAAGGAAGTCACTCCAACGAAGGTGAACTCTGTTGCTCCTAAAGAAGGTAGAAGGAAAGATAAAGCGAACAGAATTCGTAACACAGAGAGTCCAGAAGGTAGGGAAGTCGAACAGGACAAATGTGCAGCTAAGAAGCCTAGGAAGAAAGTTGTAAAGACAAGGCTTTTCCGAAAGAGAGCATAGCAGGAGACTATAATGAAGAAAGCATCACAACGAGCCTGGCATCCCAAATTTTTGTGCAGTTTAAGGGGGATGTCACCTAAAGCAAATGGTTTTTTAAACAAGGGGCTAAATTTCTGTTTTCATTGTACTCAATACCAATTGATGGGATATTTGGAACTTCCGTTGAGAAATATGAAAACAAAGATTTAGTTCTTCCCAATCTTTATGGTCCTGGTATGTCTGATTACACATCCATTAAGGTTCAAGCATTCAAAGTCAATACTCAAGCCGCTGTACCATATGCCAATCCTCATTGCGCCTTATGTTTAATATGATCGTCATTCGTAGATCTGCATATGGGCGATTTTAAATGCGTTTGGCAGTATTCCTTTAACATTACAAAACAAACGGCTAATCAGAGCATTTTGAGCATGATCAGTTTGAGTTTGAGCACCACATCAAACCAAAGCTACATTCTTTTGACTAAATCCCAATCCAAATACCAAAACATAGCTTTGGAAAATCATTCCACTTCCAAGAGTAGTATAATAAAATTCTATTCATCAGATATTTAATAGAATGTGAGACAGAGATCATTGACACATCAGGATAACAAATACCAGCAAGATTAAGTAAAGCCACATGATTTTTAGACAACAAAGAAAACCAACGAATTTATAAAGTGTCAAATCCACAAAATTCCACCAGAAGTTTGGCCAAAATTGTGAACTCTTATACGTAAACTTATGGGAAACATATCCAAAAACTTATACAAAGACAGTACTCTAGTAAAGGAAATAAAAACTGAATCAGGATTTGGATTACATGAACACATTTCCTATAGGAAGTTGGATTACATAAAATCAGTTCACAGCAGCATCAATAAAAGCTCCTCCAGGTTTGCGCAAAGCCAACGGTCCGTGGCATCCCAACAGCTGCAAGAAGAACAGATAAATGATTAATTTGTGTAAAACCAACAAGACTCAATTGAAGGAACCAATAAAAGAAAACATACTGAGTCAGGAAAATAATGAACCAACCTTGGCATTGACACCATCTGGGACAATACGATTCTCTGACTTCAACCGCACGTAATCAGCTCGGCTAAACTTGGTGAATCCCCTGAAAAGTAACCAAGTTGCATTGCATCATGAGTAAGTAAATCAACAAAAAAACATTCCAAAAAACCAAAAACCCAACCAACCCAAAACCCGGCATTCCAACTCCAAATTAAGAAAAACCCGAAAAAGGGACAAACGTTAGACAAAACATATACCATTTCCTGCTCTCAATGATCTTCTGGCGACCGGGAAACTTAAACTTGGCACGGCGAAGCGCCTCATGAGCATGAAGCTTGTTGCTGTCCTTACACCTCACCGACAACAACACCTGTCCAATAGCAACCCTAGCGCAAGTCCCAAGCGGTTTTCCGAAAGCACCCCGCATACCGGTCTGGAGCCTGTCGGCCCCGGCGCACGAGAGCATCTTGTTGATTCGGAGCACGTGAAACGGGTGGACCCTCACCCTGAGGTGGAACGCGTCTTTTCCGGCGAACTTGGCCATGTACTTGTTGCAGGCGATACGCGCCGCCTCTAGGGCTTCGCTGGAGACGTTCTCCTTCTCCCATGAGACGAGGTGGACGCAGAAGGGGAACTCGTCCACGCCCTTCTTCTTCATGCCCACGTCGTAGATTCGGATCTTCGGGTCGGGCACACCGCGGCAGAAGCGGGACTTCGGGTAGGGCTTGTTCTTGATCTGCCGGTAGCACCGGGCGGGCCTGCGTCCCATTGCGGCGGCGTAGTCGTTTCCGATTGGTGCCGGAGATGATTAAAAAAAGGAATTTGGTTTGTGGTGAAAATGGGGGTTTGGTGATTATTTATACTTTTCTGGAACCCTAAAGGCGCGTATATGTGCGTAGGGGCTTACGTCATCTTCCCCTTGGTCGGTAGCCCAATTTGGATGTTGGGTTTGCTTGTTGGACCCGGCTCACTCCAATGGAACATGGGCCTTAAATTTATCCATTTAGCTTTCGGGTCAAACTTTTCCATCTCCAGATCAGATTGTCCATTTCGTTTAGCCCACAAGGGTACCACGTGCTTCTTGCATTTTGCGGCTTATATGCTCGTTCACTCTTCATATTTGTCAATGATATTTTTGGGGTCTGCTTAAAATGTGATATCCCCGAATGAACTTTTGTGGTGTGAATGATAAGATGACTATAAAATTAAAATAAGATTCACGATTAATTCAAGAATATGTGACAAACATAAGCCTTTTAATTTGATAGATATAGACAGAAGCTTGTGCTTGTGCATAAGCTTTTTCCTATGACAGATTCAAAATTCAATCCTAATAACCTAAGCTGCCTCAGATTGGAAAATGGAAAATCATGGGGGGCGATGTTGGATTTTGCAGCAACGGAAGGGAAAATGTGTTGATAATCTTGCCATTAGGTTTCCTCCACAATCTCAATCTAAAATAGTATGTGATTGTTTCTAAATAAATTACCGATTGTAAATGTATTTTGTTCTTGATATTTTCCTGTTTAACAAAGAGTTGGACAATATATACACATCCTAGTGCAAGAAAATTGTGCTGTCTTCATGATTCGAATTGGATAGTTGTTGAGATCATGAAAATGATATGTGGTAAAAGTATCATACTCTTAATGTGGCCATGTGAATTGCTGATTTTTTCAAATGTAACGTTATATTCGCACTAAATTCCATCAACAAAATTGTTTGGTAGCAAAGTTATCGGAATCTACAAATTAGAATCCAGATTCTGGCACCCAGAACCGACTAGATAGATGATTATGCAAGGATGGATAAATTGTTCTGGTCGTTAAAGAATACTAGTTTAACAACAAACCGGATCAACCAATGCTACTTCTACATCTCCTTTTCACAATCAACTGTAATAAGAAGGCTGTACAGATATCAAAGACACAAAAACGTAGACTGCATTTCGATTTCCTGAGTATAACACGAAACTCCCAACGGTTCCTATCTTGGTGTAATTGTAGGTACTACTCCACTGACAAGGTCACTGCCAGAGACATCTGAAGAGACATAAGGATGCCTCATTGCAACTGCATTGGACGAGGATGTCGGAGTCACCACCTTTTCACTACCACTACTCATGACTGATTCTGTCGTTCTGCTCTCTGACTCCGGCATCATAAACCATATGTTTTCAAGTTCTCGGACGACCTCTGCCATTGACGGTCTCGCATCTGTCTCGTCTTGGCAACACTTGAGAGCCAAGCTCAAGAACTTTTCTACGCAATCCGAAGGATATGACCCCATTCTTCCGTCAATTACTGAGAAGATCATACCCGATTGGAATGCAAGATTTACCTGAAGTGCAAGAAAAGTTTCAACTTTACAATCACAATGAAATAGGTGTAGCTAGTCTTTTGGAGGGATCAAATCACATGAATCATCAGTTAAAGCGATTTTTAAGTAACTAAGGTTAGAGGAGTCAGAGGAGTTACCTCCCGAACAATGTTCTTGCCATGTGAGATTGGTTGCATCCCTGTCAGGAGCTCCAGAAACACAACGCCAAGGCTGTAAACATCGCTCTTGTCTGTTAATTTATGAGTTAAGAAGTACTCCGGATCAAGGTAACCCTGCGAAAACCAATCCAAAGAATTAGAGCAATCAATCACCTAACTTATCTTCCTTTGCAGGGACTAATTTGGAATGCTATTCATTAGGTATGTGAGTTTTGAGTCTTACTGGTGTCCCCTTCACCACTGTGGATATGTGATTAGGCAAAGCTCCTTCAAGATCGGGAACTGGGGCAAGGCGGGAAAGTCCAAAATCAGCAACCTTCGCTATAAACTTGGAGTCCAATAATATATTGCTGGCCTTGATGTCTCGGTGAAATATCGGAGGGTTGGCTTCGGTATGGAGGTAAAGGATGCCCTTGGCTGATCCCAGGGCAATTCTCAGTCTCATTTCAAAACCCAGAGGCTCTTTTCTAACTGTAATACCATGCATCATTCATATGTTATGGCTTGTAGAATGACACGTTCAAATCTTTATAACTCTCAGTAAAACATTCTGGAGCATTAAATTATACTACCGGAAATACAGAAATAGATGAAGGAGGAACCAAAGACATAGTGAAGGGAAGAATGTTAGATTTACCGGAAAGGTGATCCCTTAAAGTGCCATTGGGCATGTACTCATACGCCAACATCTGCATGCACAAAAATAATG
Source organism: Spiraea crenata (assembly GCA_033992175.1). Lineage (NCBI taxonomy): Eukaryota > Viridiplantae > Streptophyta > Magnoliopsida > Rosales > Rosaceae > Spiraea > Spiraea crenata. The sequence continues at coordinate 2,737,761 of JAVBHV010000022.1, forward strand.
CACATGAAGTTTTCCCAAATGAAAATTGTTGGCTGCTATCTAACAAAGGGCAAGAACAGGAGATGGAAAATATTTCCTGATGCAGTTTACTATTGACCAAGTAACAGATGGAATTAGATAGACAATCCAGAGAATTTTTCTGTACTGTTTCATCTGGATGAGTAATCTCTGAAGCGAGTGTAGCAGAAATAAAATCTGAAAGGAAAAATACCTGTTCTCCTTCGTCATCACAATATCCAACTAACGACACGAGATTCCTGTGATGTAACGGTGACAATAGTTCTATTTCTGTTAAAAACTCCTTCTCACCCTGTAATGATCCCTCTTGTGCTCGTTTTATGGCTACAGCAGTGCCATCTGCCAGAATGCCTTTATAAACCTTTCCATAACCTCCTTGTCCAACTTGAGCAGAGCTGTCAAAGTTGTTTGTAGCTGCAGCCATTTCTCCATATGTGAAAGCCTTGACGCCATCAATTTTGATGGAGCTCTTCGTTCCTGCATACAAAACAGAGGCACACTGATAAACATGAAATCATTGGGACCAAGAGATGATACCGCCTTTCCATCTTGTTAAACTTTTAATGAAAGATCCATCTTTGGGTTCATGCTTCCAATTTTTATGGTGTTGAGTAGACTTCTAGGAGACAATGATGACATTAACTGAACATGAGAAAACTTGTATGCATGTCATATTTCCTGTCAATCAGGTATGGCAGCTAAAGATTCAAATATGAAGATTATACACATCGATATCCAAGATAATATCAACAATTTTGCAGTGCGAATGTGTGGAAGTCATAGCTAATAAGATGCAGTCTTTAACTAGACAAACTAAAGTCGTAAATTAGTCTAGCCAATGGAACAGCAGACTTGAGTCTCAACACTTTTAAGCTTCAGAGGAAATGATAATCTTAAACAGAAAACCTTTTCTCTTTATCATAGTAAGATACTCACTGTGACGTCTTCTTGAAATTGCATGACGGTTCCTCAAATTCTTCCTTAATATAAGAAGAGAAACAGCTGCAGATAATGTAACGGCACCAGCAATAGTCCCTAATACTATGCCAGCCAGTGCACCCTTGCTTAGACCAGACTTGTTAGAGGTGGCAACCACTGTGTCATCAATAAGAGCCATGTGATCATCAGAACCATTAAACAAACTCATTTTATTTAAAATAGGTATACGCACTGATGTATATAATGATAAGTAAGGGTTTTGTGACCAACCATTGATGTAAGGACCCAGCAGAATGAGTTTAATAAGTTCATAAGGTCCAAAAACAGTACTGTCAGGAATATTCCATGAGGTGAACATGCCCGAGATTCTTTTTACTTCACTTATGTTGAAAGTGCGCGAACTATTGGCATTGGCAACATAAACAGGAAAAAGCTTCAGAGTAAATTTCAGTCGAGGTCCCTTTTCCCAAACAAATGATGTAATGTCCAGCTGACCAAGGTCTAAGTCAAGACCAGAAGTAAGATAATCCTCAAATGTGCTTTTGTATGGGAGAAAATCCATGAACCCAGGACTTTTCAACCGATATTCAACAATCAGAGGAACAGAACAAAAACAAGCTACAGGAAGATATTCGTAAGGGGGTGGACATGCTTGACTGATACAGTTAGCAGTAGAGTTGATCGAACTCTGACTGTCATCTCGGTCATCAATTTGAGTTCCACAGAACTCATCAATACTGGCATTTGAGCAAGCTGGATTTCCGTGAAGCCTGAATAAAAAAAATACCCAAAAAGAGAGCGATAAAGCATTTCTTAAATACGATGAACTTTTGTATCAGAATGATATAACTTGCAGTCAGTAATATTATTAATACAGAAACAGAGTCCAGAACCAAACCAGAGAGTCACATTTGGCGGGAGTTCAGTACTGCCAGATATGTTTGTAAACTGATTGTTCTGCAACTCCCTGCAGTATCAGAAGCCATATCACCTCTCAGTTGATGTTTAGAAGATGCCATAATTTCATCAAAGTTACGAAAGGAAGATTAAAGTGCATTCCATTTCTAAAAAGGAAATTGAATCAGGCTTTAAACCCGCTGACTCTTAACCAAAAGAAAGTAATGGTTTTCTCACTCCAGTTCTTACAAGAATAGTCTCTCCGTTGAGTTGAGTGACTTATTTTGCCAAAGGGTTGCTGGAACAGAGCCACTCAGTGAATTGTTCGCAATGGAGCTGCCATGCGGAAGAAATTCTCACTTTAGTATATTGCACAGTTTCTATTATTGGCATCACAGATAAAATAACTCAAAATTCTTGCTATCCACAAAGATAGAAGCTTGAATTCAGTTACATATAGGTTAATCCATAAGGGCAGTGAATCATCAAAATGAATGCAAATAAACTGCTCACAATCTTTGAAGCTCAGGAAGATCTGGAAGGGTCGCAGGAATTGTTCCAGTTATATTGTTGTTGGATAATATGCTGCAGAGAAAATTCACAAGTTAAATAGTGAAATCCATGTAATTGTTTAGAATCAGTCATATGAACCTCCAAATAAATACGCTTGTTACAGAACAATGAAATGATCTTAAATGTCAAAAAGGATGCATATGGTGTAATCATTGCAAGATAGATAAAGTCTTACAGCGTCGTGATTTTGTCAGAAAGTTTGCCCTCGGGTAAGGATCCATTTAGCTTATTGGAACTTAGGTCTCTGAAAAATTTGAATGAATAAATAAAGAATCAGGTAAGATACGTACTGCCTATTTTTATTCTGCTTACATTTAAAGAAGCCAGCAAATCGCTGCAAATAATGGGGTATGAAATGAAACCTCTTGAATTAACTTACATATAACCAAGGTTTGGTATCCTGCTTATATCAGGAACAGGTCCTTGCAAGTTGCAATTCCTGAGGCTCCTGACAGAAACAACCAAAATACAAAATACATTCATCAAATTATTTAGAGCATACTTTTTTCGACAAACAAAAACAACCAGCACAGATCACGTATGGTGACATTAGAATCAGACAACTACATGGCAACCATAAGACTCTTGTATTGACTGGGAACACTACTAATTAACCCCACATTCCTGTAATTCATTGGTGCCACCTAATTGAGTGAAGCATCTCTATGTCGGTTTTGGCTACTCTTTGTCTTCAGGTTCCTTACATAATGATCCATATATACATATATGTATGTGTGTGTTTCCCAGAAAATTACGCTTTCTTTCTGTTATTGCTACTCGTACACTGCAATACAATTTATTTACTTCAGATTTACTATCTACAGCACAAATAACAAGTAGTACAGTGTATAAATTAATAGATGGCACCTAGATCCTTCCCTTTTCCTTTAAGAGTACTTATAGACATAGGATCAGAAGGTACACTTACAACTTCAACAGTTGAGACATGTTCCCATAGGAAGCTGGAATTGTAGTCCCATCAAAGTTGTTGTTGTCAAGTTGACTGCAAAACAAAACAGATAGTCAGCTTAAACAACTCGACACTGTAGAAAGGAGACTCTAGAAAATTGATTCTAAACAGAAATTCAACAAAAAAGGATGAACACATATTACTAACACAGGAAGAAATTCAAGGTAAGAATAAATGAAAGAGAGAGATTATTAAGGCAGTGGTCTATGTTCCAAAATTACAAATAAGAAAACATACAGTATTAGTAATTTTGGCAGCTCCGAGAACTCCGGTGGAAGATACCCAGATAAGTTGTTGTTGTCAAGAAGACTGCATAGGTCAGAAATAAGTTGCTTTTAGCAGGATAAGGTCATAAAGAATTGCAAATGGAAAGGTTACAAGAAAGCTAATAAACCAAGCTGAATATTGTGACTGGGCTCACTTTGCACTAACAATGGAAAAAATTAAGCACATGAATATAGCCAGCATCCTACTTACAAGTGAACAAGATTTGGTAATCTGGAAAGCTCAGGTGGAATTTGCCCACTAATTGAATTGTTGTTCATGTGACTGCTCCAAATGTAAAATTCAACGTGAAACATAAGAATGAGAGGTCGTATAATGAAACAAGATTATTGCAATTATATATCAAAAACTGAAAAAGAAAGACCCTCACAAGTGCTTTGTCTTGTTTAAATTTGCAAATGATGATGGCAATGGCCCTGAAATATGGTTCTCGTCGATTTGTATCCTGTCCAGGTTCGGAAGATAACCAAGCTCGTCTGGCAAAGGACCTGATAATTGGTTTCCATTCAGAAGCCTGTAAATACAAAATGAGAGGTGCAACAATTAGGGAACATCTAATTAATTCATTCGAATATTAGGAGTAGCTCATGAAATGCAAAACTTGTGTGATGCTCGAAGTTCTAAAATGACATTTCTTTTTTATGGTATCAACAACATAATTATATGATATCCAATCTACCTTAAAATTGTCAAAATGTTTACTTACAAGAGTTCCAGGGAGGTAATGTTGCCTATGTCCTTCGGTATACTTCCACTTATGTCGTTCCACATAAAGTCCCTATAGCAGAACAGATGGAGGAATATGCATCAGAGAGAAGATAAAACCATCACCATCATAAGCAAAGAGAGTAACAAATTTTCCAGCACATAAGATTGTCCACAAACTTTACATCACAGAGACAAGAGTTTGTTGTTCTTCTAGTAATGTAAAGATATGCTTCATTAGATATAGTCCCTTACAATATTTTTAGATGAGATAAGCGGCCAAGCTCTGGTGATAAAGTTCCTGACAGATTCATGTTTAGTAGTTGCCTGCAGTCAACAAGGAAGAAGAGTTATTCTAGGCAAGTTTGCCAGAAGCTTAATTGTTCAACATGTTATAATGACAACACTATATAGTTTTTACAACGCAAGCCATGTAACATTACATTATTTCTAACCCCCCAGATTAGTAATGATTGATTTCCAGACAAAGTAAGAATCCAACTGGCAGATCATTTGGATGAAGATATGTCTATAAAGCTTATAATTTAGATAGCTATTTCCCATGACTTTTTCATAGTAAAAACTATCACCCCATTTCTTAAATATTGAACTGAAAAACCAGGGATTTTGCCTTATTGAAACCTACTTGGCAAGGAGAGATGGAATATAAGTCTATTCGTAAATGTGGGAGAGAAACAAGAAACCCAAAGGCAAAAGGGGAAATATCCATTTAGTCAATGATGCTGCAGGTACAGATAAGAATCAAGAAAGATACAACATACAGTTCCTGAACATGAAGATAGCCATCAACAAATGAATCGTTGAAGCAGAAAACTCCCGTCCAGTTAGCTATACATGGGTCTCCTCGATTCCAATCGCTCAGGTTCTTATTGGGATCAACCAAACTTTTCTTGATTTCCCTCAGCGCCGTCACTGCAATTCAACACTAATTGTAATCATTAATCAATAAAAACATACTAATATTTCCAAAGCAAAAAAGACCTACTTTAGAGATATCCAAAGGAATTTCTAAAATCATTCTACAGTCTATTTTGATTATGAATGAGTCAAAATCACAAAATTATCATCGAAGTGCATGTATTAACTGGAATTGGACATAGAAACTCATCCCTCTAGAAAAAAGTAAACTTGAAACAGGCAACTCCATTTCTCAAATACAGTTACCATGTAAGCAAATAAGTTATTTAGACTCCAAGCATAACTAACTCTTTTTCAAGCACTCCCTACAATAGAAGTTCCGCAGAAAACTGGGAGAGCTTGAAAATTCAAAGCTTCACTGAACACAACCAAACTCACCTTCTGCAGGGTGAGTAAGCCCATCATTTTGTGCTCCAGCTCCTAGTGAAGACCAGCACAAGCACGCGGCCAAAATGGCGGCATACATCCAAACTCTTGACTGATACATCCCGGAGACTATAAACTACAACTCTGATGTACCCTTTATAACACACAGGTAGAAATTCATGAAGAATTCGAAAAGTCGCCCTGATAAGCAGCAAACAAGACAAAGATTGCAAATTGAATTCAGAGGGCAGTCCAGAAATGAAAGCAGAGCTTCAAACTATAAATGAACTGAATTCTCAAGTCCCAAACACTTCCAACACTAAACCAATAAGCTCCAACCTCTTCAAAACAAAGTACGAGGATCAAAAGTGAATATGTTTTTCATATGGGCAGACAACTTTCAGACGAAATAAAGAAACCCAATTGCCGGAAACTCCTAGAGATACAAGTTGTGTATAAAAACTGCAAATTGGACAAATTGAAAGCTCGAAACTTTAAAGAAATGGTGCAAAAAAAGAGATAAGCTTTGGTTGAATAATAAGCTTACTAACTATGAGAAAATTAAAGATGAATGACATATTGAAAAATGGACCTTTTGATTGGTATTTTTCTGACCAGGTCGCCATAGCTAACGCAGCACAGATGGTTGATGGTGCTGATTCTGGCAATGCCCATCACTTTCCTCTCAGCTGCCTTTAATTTTAAATTTGGTGGCAAATTTTGACGAAAGTTATATGTAAAAAAAAACTAGAAAAGCTTAATTAATTGTCTGTCTTTGACTTTTTAGAGTTTTTTAACCGACACAAGAAACTTGACGTCTGAAGAAACTATGGCCAACCAACGACCGCAAATGAGCGGGAGAAGCATGTTGGGTCCATTATAGCATTAACACGTTCTTAGATTACCGTGGTGGAGTAGTAGGGTCCTGCATCCAAGTTCAGAAAGCATATAACTTTGTAGTCAATTTTCTCATTTACCTAATAGCAAAAATGATTGATGAGGAGGAGAAAGTAGGTTTAGAAACAAGGACGACCTCTCCGTCAATAGAGTAAATTATACCCTAAAGTGTTGAAAAACAATGCGAGTAGGTGGCTAAAAACCTGCTCTATGGCCTACTAGAACAAGAGGATCATATTGTCGTATTAATTACATAGATGATCACTATTAGTGATAAGATGCATAGTTAACAATCCACTTCCATTTGATTTAGTTAAAATATTGGCTAACACACTAAAGACTTTTGATTTGTAATGTTGCAAGAATGATAACAAATGGCAAATGGGAACACATGTTAATTGGTCAACCAGCATGTTTTCGCATGATAAATGACTTATTTGAAAAACCGGCCCTCGAAATATGGCCCTCTAAATTAGATATGTATGTATATAATTCTGGTGTCACTCATGTAGATGTATATCTCTTTAGAGACAATTCACAATTCATACATATATAAATAAGAAGAAATGACTTTAGTTGTATAAAAAAAATTTGTATTTGTTTTTCAATTTGTAAGAGGTTGACTTTAACATAAATTACAAGGAGATATAGTTAAGTACAACTCTCCTATATTTAGCCCTGGAGTATTAGTCTGGGATTCTCAATGCTACCTCATCATTTGAGTCTTCTTAGGCAAGTTGTTGGCTTTTCCAAGGGTTTTTGTTTATAGTTTCAACCTATCTCTCATCACCATCTTGCCTTCTTGAATTTTACTTTCTTCTCCAAAGTCTACGTTTCAAACTTAATGTGATTGTAACTTGTGAGTAGCTATCAAAAAAATTATTATTTTGAGATTGATTTTTGACTAGTTGTTATTGTGAGAGGTTTGCTTGGCCTGCTATAATCAATTTGCAGATGGAATGGAAATGTCACCAGGTGAGTTTGAAGAAAATTCCACCGGAAATTTGGAATGGAGTGGGCTGTGACCAAAGAATAAAATCTCGGTTTCGATGGAAATTTCGATAGCCAAAATTATGGAAATTTCGATGGAAATTTCGGTATATTTCAGTATATTTCGGTAAATTTCAGTATATTTCGATAGTTTGGACCTAAAATTATGAAATTTGGATGGAAATTTCGATGTTTCGATGGAAATTTTGTTCCTTGGCTGTGACATGCCTCTGGACTATTGGGCTGGTGACATGTTTTGAATGAATTGGATTGACCCATATGGGATTGGGGAATTGGCTAAATTGAGCTTTTTTGGGAAATTCCTTTCCAAATATACGGGCAGCTACGGTCAGTTCTAACATGAGAAAATTACTATTTAATTTTTGCATATATGCCCCCGAGTTTTGGTGAGGAGATGAGGATGGTGATGGCAATGACAATGGGCACTGTTGGGGCTTCGGCAACGAGTGGAACCCAGATCCAAGCAGACTCGAAGATCAATTTCGATTTAACGTGTTTATGGGGGTCATCAGGCACTCCAATATTTTGTATTCTTGTCTCAGCCGATGTCATCGCAGCTGTGATTTTTTTTTTTTTTTTTTTGCAGTGATGGAATCAAGACCCAATTGATAGAAATCAAAAACCCATCAACGCCAAGGCACAAGCACAAGAAAGTCTCATCAGTCAATGCCACCATCCAAGTCGTTCCAGAAAACCCATAAGAAAATCCCCAAAACCATGCCGCGTTGATGTGATGGCATCCATTTGGTTGCAGAGGAAAGGAGGCAAGGGCAAATCAGGAAAAAATAAAAAATAAAAAATGGGTGAGGCATGAGTGAACTATGATGGTACTATATGTGTGCTACAAGATTATTAGCATATTATGATATACATATGCACTATATTATACATGGACTACATAAATACTAAGTGAGAGAGAACTATAATATGCTTAGGGCTCGTTTGGCATGCAGGACAGTCTTGGACAGGATTGTATCCTGGGCTTAGCTAGGACTGGATTGGACTACCTTATGTCGGATTAAATCCTGACTTACGTTTGGCATTGCATCGGACTAGGAAGTTGGACTGTCAAAATCGGCTTGTCCGACGTCGACACCAACGAAACCCACCACCTCCAATCAGACAACAAAATCTGCTCCACATATCAGCACCATGAATCGAACCAAAAACCACCATGAAGCCCACCAGGAACACTAATCCAAACAACAACATATACCATACAAACCCTCAAACACATTGGCAGCAACTCCACATAACATCAAGGTATGAACTTGCGAAGCTAAATCGAACTTCAAAAGCCAAATACAAGTAGGGCTGGGTTTGGTAGGTATACCGTACCAAACATGAGAAACCAAATACCAACCATATCTTATGGTATCTAGAAAATTCATACCATTACCATACCAAAATTTCGGTATACCAAACTTTGGTATACCAAAATTTTGGTATGATATGGTATTGGTACATACCGAATTTCCAGACAAGTATACTTTGCTGCACAAAACAAAGACAAAATTCCAGTTCAACATCAAGAACAATCTCGATGAACAACAAGTCAGAAGCAGAAAATCAAAACAAAACCATAATCATAAAAATCAAGACTTTCTCCATTCCAATTCCTTTATCCATGTTCCCGACCATCCAAACTGGAAATCAAAACAAACCCAAAAGCATCAACCAACCAACGAATCAATCAAACAATCAGTCCATCAGTAAACTTAAAAAGTGATTTAGTGCGCTTCTATGAGGAAACAACGGAGATGAAGCGGTGGAGGATCGGGTGGATTCGATTGGTTGCGGATTGCGACGGTCGTGGATCCAGTTAGGGGTGGGTATTTTGTACCAAATACCGATACCATACCGTACCATACCGATACCATACCAATTTGTACCATACCATTTGGTACAGTTACTATTCGGTATGGTATTATACCGTACCAAAGTATTTGGTATGGTTTTTGGTATGGAGTATGCAATACCATGGTATACCAAAATACCGAGGGTATATATGCAATTTTGCCAAGGGTGTATATGCAATTTTTCATAACACTAAAGTAAACCTAAAAAACCCTAACCCCACCATTCACTTTTCTTCTCTGCCTTTCACTTTTCTTCTCTCTTCCCCTCCTCCTCGCCCGCCTCATCTCCAGCAATTTGGCTGTGTTCCCTGACCTCGAAAAGCAGACGGCGAACCTGGAGGCGATTCTCGACGTCCTAGGCTCGTCGGCGACGCCAAGTTGTCCCTATTGCTCCGAGAGAGAGGCTGATCTCCACCAACTCCACGGGTTTTGCGGACCGATCTCCACCCCAGGACCCCAGAAGGCGATTCTCGACGTGGACCTTGGGCTCGTCGGCGACGACTTGAGGCCGATCTCTACCGGCTTTGATGAGTTGAATTTTAAAATTATTGGAAATTGTAGAATTTGAAATTGTTGGTCCTGTTGGAATTTGTTGCTAGTTTTTTTGGTTTGTTGTTGCTTTGGTTTGGAATTTGTATGTCAAAAACCTGTTGTTTGTAACTGATCTGAGCTCCTCCAATCCCTCTGTTTCGGCTTTTCGGTACATTCTCTGGTTAATTTCGATTGGATTTGTGTTGGAATTGTGTTTGTGTTGGTTAATTGGATTTGATTTGTGTTGGATTTGGTCTTCCTTGCAATTTGCTCGTGTTGTTTCTCTGCTCTTTCCGCCACATTGCCTCTTCGGTTTGTACCAATACCATACCATACCATACCAAAATTTCGGTATACCAAACTTTGGTATACCAAAAGTTTGGTATGGTAATGGTATGAATTTCCTAGATACCATAAGATATGGTTGGTATTTGGTTTCTCATATTTGGTACAGTATACCTACCGAACCCACCCCTAGATCCAGTGGAAGATGGCGGAGAGCTCGAGGAGAGGCTATGGAGCATAGAAGAGGCCAGAAGAAGAGGCTACTTGTTTGGTGAAGAGAGGTTAGTGGCGAAGGAAAAGTGGTGAGCGGCTGAGAGGTGATTTGTTTAGGTTAGAGTTATAAAAAATTGCATATGCACCTTTAGCAAAATTGCATATATATCCTCCTTGGTAAAATTGCATATATACCCTCGGTATTTGGTATACCATGGTATTGCATACTCCATACCAAAAACTTTGGTACGGTACAATACCGTACCGAACAGTGATTATACCGAATGGTAATGTACTAATTGGTATGGTACGGTATGGTATGGTTGGTATTCAGTATTTGGTACCAAAATTCCACCCTTAAATACAAGTAGTCAAAATTGCAACAAAGCTTTTCAATACCTGAATTCCTGATCCCAAAGCTACTCCACAAGGACAATCAAGATGAATATGACTTTTATTCACCGGACGATTGACGGCAACGTTAGCTCCAGATCATACAAAGGCCAGAAGAGAAAAGATCCGACAACAATTCCGATCTCCAAACGAACAAAATCGGCTCATTTCATTTCTTCACTGACAAAACCACATCACATCATATACAACCAAGAACAGACCAAAACGCAGAAACCCAATTGAAATTTCCAACCCCAAATGGCTCCACAAAACACCAACGTCAAAATTAAAAACTGGGTTTTGCTACAAATTACTACAGCAAACAAACAATTCAGATTACAATCCAAACGAAAACCAAAAGCATAAACAAATTGGAAAACCATAAAATTCAGCATCCACCACCACCAGTCTGACATGACCGTGCCCACATCGAACTGTACTAGTTTTGCACCGACGAAGCCCACCACGCCAATTAATTCAATCATTGTCGATGAGATTCGAATTGGATGGAGGCGATGTGAAGCGGACAGTTTAGGGCACGTTTGGCGTCGGCGTTGGCGTCGGGCTTTCGGCATTGGGCATCGGGCGTTGGCGTCGGGCATTGGGCTTCGGGCGTTTACGTTGGCGTCGGGTGTTGGCGTCGGGAGTTGGCGTCGGGCGTTGGGGTCTAGAGTTGGCGTCGGGAGTTGGCGTCGGGCGTTGGCGTCGAGAGTTGGCGTCAGGTGTTGGCATCGTTGTGGGCGTTGACGTCACTATGGGCGTCGAGCATTGGCGACGTTGTGGGCGAGATAGGCGAGCGAGCAACGAGGACGAGCGAGCGGCACATCGGGCTATTTAGCGAGCTGCTCTTGCAACTCGCTATTTTGGGCGAGATAAGCCCCTCAAATGGAAACACGAGTGCTATTTAGCACCATTTAAATCAGTCCGGTTCTACCCCAAACATGGGACACCAAACTATCTAAAATTAGTCCAGTCCAGTCCAGGGAGGTGTACCAAACAAGGGCGGAGCCATGTATGGGCTAGGGAGTGCTTAAGCACAACCCAGTTATTTAATTTTCATGTACTAATATTCGATTTTATAGTGTAAATTGTTAAAACAAAATAATAGCACAATCCTAGTAGTAACCAACAACTATTTTAATCAATTGAATATGGCCCCATTAATAATTTTTTTTTGCAAATTAGAACATTCATCTCATATAGGAAATACAAAACGTCACCATAAATAGCCCCATTTAGTTAGAGTAATTTATTTGTTGGTTCTTGATTGTTTTTACTCCTATTAAAAATTTGACTTTACTTTATACTAGTAAATTTTCTTTTTCCTTCATTAAATACTTGTTCAAGAGCTTGAGCTTATTATTGTATATAATTTTTCTTGAACATGTGTCCCGTTTTATTGGGTACTCTGTTTAATTTGATGTTCATTGATGTTTTTGTATGTGAATTGTTTGGTTTAACTTTATACTAGTTGACTTGTACGTGTGTTTGCAAAAATTATATATACATTATACAATAAAGTATGACAAAAGAAGAAAAAAATTAGCCCAGTATTAGGTGATTTTCTAGCTCCGCCAATGGTACCAAATGAGCCCTTATAGTACTATTATAATCCATATGGACTTGGGCAACAAATAAAAAAAGTTATGCTCATTTTAGTAATAGAAAAAAAACTGACCATATATTTTGATAAGAAATTATCCAAAAATACTTATTTTGGATCATTTCCCTACAAAATTTATAGGGTGTAAAGTATTGTAAGAGCATCTCCAAAAGACTCCACAAACTCAATTTGCAGTGCCATGTCAGCAAAGCAGTTCTACAACAGATGCTATAAATTACTCTGCAAATTATATAGAGTCTAATAGAATCTGTATATTTGTAGATTCTATTAGGTGCTATAAAAATGAAACCCACACAATTTATTAATTAAAAATATTATTGTTTACTTTTTATCATGGTAACTTAAAATCTTATCATATTTCTTTGCCCTCATTTATCTAAGGCTAAATTGTACCGGAGGTCCCTATGCTATGTCACTTGTCTCATTTTAGTCCATGTGCTCTAGTGTGTCTCACCAGAGGTCCCTATGCTCTGTCACATGTCTCACTTCAGTCCATGTGCTCTAGTGTATCTCACCAGAGGCCCCTGTGCTCTGTCACCTGTCTCACCAGAGGTCCCTGTGCTCCAATTTTCAATCCCAAGTTACTCCAATCCGTTAAGTCCCATAGGATTGAAAATTGGAGCTTAGGGGCCTCTGGTGAGACATGTGACAGAGCACAGGGGCCTCTGGTGAGACACACTAGAGCACAGGGACAAAAGTGAGACATGTGACGAAGCACAGGGATCTCTGGTGAGACACACTAGAGCACAAGGACTAAAGTGAGACAAGTGACATAGCACAGAGACCTCTGGTACAATAAAGCCTTCATCTAATAAACATTCAATACTCAACCCTCAACAACCTCATTCATTACTACTTTCATTAATTCTACAACAATAAATTTTCATACTCAACAACTATTGAGTGTTTTGCTCCAACAAGGCATAAGGATACTAGTTAAAAATATTAATTGTGATCATTAATTTGTAGTAAATGGCTTAGTAGATGGGGTTCAAAAAATTCATATAAAATTTTCGAACTCAACAACGTTGTTGAATGTTCAACTCCAACAACACATATGGAGTAGTAGTTGATATATAGTAGAGTAAATGATATATGGTAAAAAAGAAAGTAAATCATATACTAATATTAGCAGCAACTTTTTGCATATTTCATTGGAGCACACTGTTTTATTGACTAGATAAATTTAGTGTCACATCAACCATCAAATCACACATTTACTTTATGTTCATAACATCATTTGGAGATGCTCTAAGTTTTCCACAAACTCATAAAAGATTTATAGGGTGTAAAGTGCCACAGTCACTTCAATATATATGTTTCATCTGCGAGGTTAGATGATATTATCATATCATATTATTAACAAACAAAAAGTGTGTTGTGACATGAATGAATTGCAACATCATATGCTGGTTTGCGTTCAGATCAGAAAACTTTTATTCAAATATTAATTAGGTTGCTATTAACAGGTAACTGACACCTAAAGTATGAGGCTGGCTAATGATTTGCCTTTTTGGGGGCTCAACAATGGAACACCAAGGACCTACCTTTGTAATAATAAACATGGTGGCTCTGACATTTTGTTCCTGTAAAGAATACTAGAAAAGTAGGTTTGATTCCAGTCCACAAATTCCATCTCAGGGACCAACCTCTGGTTTGCCACCACAACTTGCAACTATAGGCTAATCCCATAGTTAATTTTGTCTCCCACATGCCAAAACCATCTTCGTCAAAGTCATCACTTCAATGTCAAATTGTCAATAGCTATCCACATGCTAAAAAATTAATCAACAAAACAACACTTCCTCTAAAAAAAATTACAAAACAACCCTAATATAGGTTCGGCAGCACTCCAAACCAAAGTTCGGAGGCCGCCACGGAACGTCTGTCCCGTCGCCGCCTCCGGACCTGAGCGTCACCGAAATGAGCCATAGGCCATCCCCGAAGGATCGTCGTGCCGTCGCCTTCGCCGAAACTCGAAAACCCAGAAGCTTTTTCTATCGGGTTAACAACGAACCAAGTGAAGCCGCCGTCGAAATCACCGATCCAGGCCCATCGCCCCGTCGGCCACGATTGGAAGAAAAAAAGATTAAAAATGGGACGAGTGCTCTTCGACGTCACCCTGGATGTCATCGCCTGCAGGCGCAGGCGCAGGCGACGCAGGCCTTCGGCCCTCTCGCCCGCCGCTCGCTCGCCGAAATCCTCACTGCTGGAGGATGCAAGGAATAAAATTTCGGTTTCGATGGAAATTTCGGTATATTTCGGTATATTTCGATAGTTTCGGACCTCTAAAATTATGGAAATTTCGATGGAAATTTCGATGTTTCGATGGAAATTTTGTTCCTTGGGAGGATGAACAGGACCGGCGGAAGGCAATCCCTCGCCTTCGCCTTCCGTTTAGCCCTCCCGGTGGAAGTGCTCTAAGCAAGGCACCTTTTACCTAGTAAAGGTTCTCATACTTATGCCATTTTAAGATTTGCTTATATCATATCCAATAAAGTTGCTTGACATGATAGTATTTCTGTTGGATAATGAAAATTTCATTACCTCATGTGCAAAAGATAAGCATGAGTTGTTTGTCTTTTGTTTTTACCAGAAGTGATATTTTATTGAAGCTCAAAGTCGAACAGAAATATTCCCGTCCAACGCCAAAACATTAAACAGCCATGAAGAGCAATCAGTCCAGCTGTGTAACCCCCCATGTCTAATAGCATACGCCGCAATTTCATGCGCGACTTCATTACATCCCCTAGAAATATGCTTAAAACTAACAGTTTCCAACTCATCACACATGCACTGTATATCAAACACAATACCTTCTATCTCAGCTATTCCTGGTGACCTCTTCAACACCAACTCGACCACCTCCTCAGAGTTCGTCTCCACCTCCACCCTCCTAAACCCACCTTGTGCGCAGAAGGTGAGCGCCTCTCGTGCTACCGCCTCAGCCACAGGAGCGGAAGTATAATGCTGATCACCCACGCCCCCGGCTGCCTCCATCCAGAATATAAATTCTTGCAATATCCAACCATAACCCCCATTCCTCATTCTAGGATCCCAGCATGAGTTGTTTGTCACATGAGGACACAACTTAAGATATGCCATTGGTACTGCCATATCACTTGAGGCAGTTCAAATTAGGATGTGTAGATTTTATCATTAAATGTCTCAGTACGTCAGTAGATAAAAATAAATTTTGCTAATTGAAAACAAAATCTCAAAATAAACCTCCATGACATAAATGAAATGGTGGGCCATTTAATACAAAACCAGATACAAGTATTAGCTCATATCTACTTTTAACTTAGAGATTCAAAAAAATAAAATTAAAAATTAAAAAAATAAATTAAAAAATAAAAAATAAAAAACCCTAGCCCCTCTCTCTTTTCCTCTCTCTCAGAAAATCCAAATTTTCCCATCACTGCCACCGGCCCCTTGCTTTGGCTTGGAGTCGGCCGGCCCTCTGGCTCTCAATTCATGTTTGCTCTTCTGCCCCCTCTCCCTTTGCGAACTCCTCTCTCCTTGTGAGAAACCATCATTGGTGAAAAGGAGTTTGGCTTTTCATTGTGGTTCTTTTGTTTCCAATAAATCGCAAGTGTGGGGAAACCAATTTTGTTTGCAAGATCGGCCTGAGCTACGATGAGTTTGTTTGTTGTTTTCTGTTATTATTAATTTTCAGGTTTCGGATTCAGCAGGTTCAGATCTCACCCGATCTAGTGGCGGTTGGTGATCTAGTGGCGGCTGGTGCAGTTTTCTGATTCCGATCGCTTGATGCGATTCGGGTTTCGGTTCTACCATGCTTGGCCGGTTTGTCTGCTTAATCTGTTCTAGTGGCGGCTGATGCAGTTTTTCCGATTCAGATTGCTTAATGGGCTTCTTGTTTTGGTTCTGCCATGCTTGGTCGGTTTTGTCTGTTGGGTTTTTTAGTTGTTTTTGCTTAGACTTTCGTTGTAATTGAGTCCTTTGTAGTTGGTGCTTTTGATGCTAGTTCTATGGACCCTGATTCCTGTCGGTAGAGTTGTTAAATACAACTAACCGGTCGGAGATCCTTATCAAAATTTGGATTTCGCTTGTTCGCCTGATTGGGCTTGATTCTCTTTCGATAGGATTGCTTTCATCTGCCTTATTGCAGTATCATTGATGTATTCTAGTGGAGTATGGGCACTCATTTCATTGAGTGCCTAATTTCTTTGAACAAAAATTATTCTAGCTAAAAAAAAAAAATCTTAGAGATTCATTTCGCTAGCACGCTGCACGTATGCCACCACTCTAGGATGAGAAGCAAAAGCAATGAAAAGAAATACATAAAAATTCGGTAGGCATTAAGGAGATATTAAATCATGGACAATCTACGATAGTCCTTGGCTACTTTGATGATATTTTTCACTTTTTTGGTTAATGAATATCATGATCGGAACCGTTTATTTTGTTGATTATATGGATAAGATCATTCTTGTAAAAAAATAACTTAAATCCGAGATTGTTTTATTATCTAACTTTGTTACACATGTAGACACCTCGTTTAACGTCTAATTATACCGTTGATATGTTTATTAAAGTTATATAATTAAACGATCTTGGATTTAAGTTATTTTATTTTTTATAAAAATGATATTATCTGTATAATCAACAAAACAAATGATTCCGACCACGATACTCATTAACTAAAAAATTGAAAAATATTATCAAGGTAGCCAAGAGCTACTCTACCAAGAGCTACTCTACCTAGAGCAGCCTAGAATTGATCTTAAATCATTTTGAAAAGAGTAAAGTTTCTTATATTTCTAGAAATGGCAATTAGGGGACCATTACATAGCCAATTTTAGTTTGAAATATACTTCTGTTATTATTTGGATCGAAGATCCTCCTTCGTAGCTAGAAGTTAGAACCTTATCTCCATGAGGTGTTCTCATATCTCCTTGATTCTTATTAAGCAAACTGTTTTTGCAAAAAGAATAAATAAAATTTGGCAGACATACATGTTCCTTTCAAAAAGCGAATCAAATTCCACGCGTACTCACAGGATAGGCTACATAGTAACGTAGATCAGAAATTAGTTGCCGCGGGAGCCCACCTCGTTATCCGGCCGGGCTGTCCCTCTTCAGGCACAGCATGTAAGCTGTCCACCGTGTAGGGCCAATCCGGCGGCTAATTAGACTGCATGATGACGTGGCGGAAAGTAGACCACCGCCTTCGGAGGAGTCCTGGCCACTAGTTTTGAGTGGCGGTGACATGTCGAACGATGTCGCACTCTTGGCAGTGCATGTACTAAGATGCATATGATTATTAATGCTTTTAATTTCCTTCTATTCAGTATAAAGTGGGTCACATGATTAATGCAGCCAATATCTTTAAGATAAGATAACAAGGATGTTTGTTAATTTCTACGTGCTGACTAATCTAGCCTGTTATAACAAATTAAACTGAAAGCTCCATATTATGGATATGCAACTTTTGCTTCTATATTTGTTTAAGTGGATTGGAACTTGTACCTAATGTAGAAAGATGATAACATAATGATGAAAGTGTTAATCATTTACTAGATATTCGTAGTTTGTATTAAACCAATGGCAGAAGCAAAGAGCAGATAGGGAGGGGAAAACGGAAAATTTTATAGTCCACCAGATTTTTTTAAAGAGTAATGGGGGAAAGCATGTGTCAAGCACATGATGTTTTTTAACAAAAAGTTAAATGGCGGGACTAGTAAACCTAAGAACGTCAAAGTGCGGGAAAAACCCCCACTGACTTTTCCAAAAAGAAAAAATAAATAAATTAATATATGTTATAGAGATAACTACTCAAATATTTTCAAAAGTTAAGAAATTCTCTTTTTAATATAACTCCTTAAAATTTTAGCTCAAATTAATCATCATTCACACTCTTTTACTCTTTTTCTCTATCACCTCTTGCTACTTTTCATTTGTTCTCTGCTCTCCCCTTTCTCAAATTCTAACTCGAACCTAAATCATGTATTCAATTAATTAACACTTTAAGGTTTGTAATTTTTTTTTCTTTAGTGCTTTAGTGTTGTATTCTTTTACTTAAATTTATTGTTTGATTGATTTTTGTCCATGTCTGATTTGTGTTATGCATATGTATATTCTTTATTTTAAAATTTTCAATTGATTTATCCCTTTTCAATTTGGTTGTTGAGTTGAAATATTTGAATTGGGCTCTTATTAATCAATATTGATTATGGAATTTCGATTGAGAGTGGGTGCCACTGGTAATGTTAAATTTCGATCTCAACTATTGACTCATGTTTGACCATGCTTTTCAGGCTATGTATGATATTGATGCTATAGCAGATACTTGAAAGTCTATGTTTTTCCGATATTTGTATTTTAAAAAAGAGCCGGAAGATTGATGGAAGAACCAACACTTGGGTTAAAATAGTTGTTATAATATACTATATGAGTAAATTTACTCTATGAGTTTAATTTTTTTTCTTTACTTCATAAAAGTACCTTAGATAGTAATTCCTGATTAGACCGTTCTACTAATCACATATTCCATATCTTACTTTCCAAATAAGCGAGATTTAGAATGAAAGGAACCAACTACGTTGCGGCCCCCCTCCATATGCACGGGAAAGAACCAAAACCAATAGCATTCCTTCTATAAGACAGATCAACTCCTACTTTGTCAAGAAGTGGAAGCTAGGATAGACTACCTTGCGGCCCCCCTCCATATGCACAGGAAAGAACCAAAACCAATAGCATTCCTTCTATAAGACAGATCAACTCCTACTTTGTCAAGAAGTGGAAACTAGGATAGAATGGTCCACATGGAGCCAAGAGAAATTGCTTTACAAAATAAAACTCCATCTCAAAAAGCAAAAGGCAACATTGGCCGTGCAACAATCATTGATACTGTTAGATTTTTTTTAACTCTTATCTTAAAAAACATGGTAAATAAACCTCTTTATGTAACACAAACGTGACCCCCTTTCTTTAGTAAACACCACATCTCTCTTTCTCCTCCACACCAAACACCAAAAAGCTCCAACCCACCCATGGCTTCCTCTGCCCTGAGCAACAACACTAGGCTCTCCATGGCAATGGAGCGCACTGGCCAATGGTACTAATAATTAGTAATTACTCACCAATCTACTTCTCGATAAACATGTTTAGCAAATTTGTAATTGTCTAATCCAACTCATTTCGGCTCAATTGTTGTAGGATTTTCTCGCAAGAAATCCCTTCAGATGTTGTGGTCGAAGTTGGCGAAGCAAACTTCTCTCTACATAAGGTACCGCCATCTTTAGATCGAGCTCTGTGCTCATAATTTTGTAATGCTTAAGAAGAAAATAAATGATTAATTATGTGAAAACTCAGCTAATTAATGACTGTACTTGCATTGCAGTTCATGCTTGTGGCCAAGAGTAATCACATAAGAAAGATGATCATGGAGTCAACGTCACCGGACCTAACTAGAATTGACCTCTCCGACATTCCCGGAGGCCCCGAGACGTTCGAGAAGGCGGCCAAGTTCTGTTACGGCGTCAACTTCGAAATCACGGTCCACAACGTCGCCGCCCTTCGGTGCGCGGCGGAGTACCTGGAAATGACTGATAAGTACTGCGAGAACAACCTCACCGGCCGCACCGAAGACTTTCTCAATCAGGTCGCTTTGAAAAGCCTCTCCGGCGCCATTGTCGTCCTCAAGACGTGCGAAGACCTCCTCCCCATGGCAGAGGAGCTCAAACTTGTTCAGCGATGCGTCGATGTCGCCACTTCTAAGGTACTTAAATTGTAGTTAATCCGTCGTTACTAGATTCATTAACTCAATAATAGGAATTTCGAGTTTAATTCACTAGAGGTAGTTTAATCGGTTAAGTAGCTCAATTCAAGTTTAATCACTCTAAAGTACTTAATTATAGGTAATTACTATATAGGTATTTAAGTTTAATGCATTTGATTAAGAGTATTTATTTTTACAATTTAAACTGCGAGTCTGATATCATTCTTGTAGGTTAATTAGTGAAGTGTTCAATTTCCATTCATGTTTTAGATGGTAATTATCTTTCTCGAAACTTATAACTCACTTGATTGAGTATCCAATAATTTGATCAGTAACTTTTTAGAAGGTATTTATTTTTCTTTAAAATTATAACTCAATTAATTAAGAGTATTCTCAAATTTAATCAATTTTACGACCATGGTTACAGGCCTCAATTGAAGCGAATTTCCCCAGCAGATCGCCGACTAACTGGTGGACGGAGGAGCTATCGATTCTAGACATTGAATTCTTCAGCAGAGTAATCGCCGCCATGAAACTCCGCGGCTCGAAACCGCTGGTCGTCGCCAGCGCGATCATCACCTACGCCGAGAAATGGCTCCGAGATCTCGTCCGGGACCATTCCGGCGCCGGCATTAAATCTGCCCTATCCGACGACTCCGATCTCCGAATCCGGCAACGCGAGCTTCTCCAATCGATCGTCTCGATCCTGCCGGCCGAGAAAACCGCCTTACCGGTCAATTTCCTCTGCTGCCTTCTCCGGTCGGCGATCTTCCTCAAGGCCTCGAGCACATGCAAAACCGATCTCGAGAAGCGGACCTCGGCGATCTTGGATCACGTGACCGTCGACGACTTATTGGTTTTGTCGTTTAGCTACGACGGCGAGAGGCTGTTCGATCTCGAGAGCGTGCGGCGGATCATCTCAGGGTTCGTGGAGAAGGAGAAGAGCGTGGCGGTTTTCAACGCCGGCGATTTCAAGGAGGTTTGCTCGGCGGCGATGGTCAGAGTCGCCAAGACCGTCGACGCGTATCTTGGCGAGATCGCCACGTGTGTTGAACTCAGTATTTCGAAGTTCAACGGCATCGCGAACTTGATTCCCAAAGGCGCGCGTAAAGTTGATGATGATTTATATCGCGCCATTGACATTTACCTCAAGGTAATTGTACTCACTAATTATGAATTAACCACCTATTAGGGGTAATGTTTGGAGGTCATTTAAGTGGGGTCAAACAAAGATATAATGGAAGCCTGGGTTGATGTGAGTCTTCTGATATATTAGGCCAACATGCTCTGTCGCGGAGCGGTTCCTCATTACACTAGCAGAGATAATGCTTAGAATGATTTAAGTGGGATCAAACAAAGATTTAAGGCATGTTACAGATCAAGAATGAGAATGGAAGTAAAAGAAATTGTTGGGAATCATTCCGTCTTCTTATTTATCATATATTTACTAACTCTCTTGGAAATCAAATCTTAATAGGTCATACTCCAATTATTTTGGGGTAAAAAACCCTTGAAAAATGAGTCATCGTATGTCAATTTTATCATTTCAACCTCAATTAGAAGTAAGTTTGTGACTCATATCTAAATCATTGTGCTTGTGTGATGTTTTGTGTCTGCATATTTGTCACAAAACTTATTTAATGTAGAATCAAATAGTAATTGACATATGATATAACTGATAAAATTTGAGACCATCACGGTGTAAAATATTGAAATCGAACTGGAAAACGTATTTAGGTCCAACAATTGATAAGTGAATTATGATGTTTTGCAGGCACATCCGAACCTTGATGAGATTGAGAGGGAAAAGGTGTGCAGCGTAATGGATGCGTTGAAGTTGTCTTACGAAGCGAGAGTGCACGCTTCACAGAATAAACGACTTCCCGTACAAATCGTACTACATGCTCTGTATTTCGACCAGCTCAAGCTGAGGAGCGGGGTGGACGAAAACGACGTTCAAGACGCGGTAACGACGAGGAGTCAAGTGCAAAAGGACGTGTCTTTGGCGAAGGAGAACGAGGCATTGCGAACGGAGCTGTTGAAGATGAAAATGTACATTACGGACATGCAGAAGAGTGGCCCTGCAGGAGGTGTAGGTTCAATTGCAACGACATCATCTGGGAAAGGAGGTGGGCTTCTTTCATCATCTGGGAAAGGAGGTGGGCCGAAGAAGCCCACCTTCTTGTCATCGGTGTCAAAGAAATTGGGAAAGTTTAATCCGTTTAAGCATGGTTCTAAGGACACTTCCAACATCGAGGAGTGCGTGGACGTTACAAAGCCTAGAAGAAGAAGGTTTTCCATCTCTTAATTTAATCAAGTCTCCGTGCACTTTGTGTTGTTGATGATTCTTGTGTCCTTTCTCTTGATTTGTTGTTTGTTGAGATTTTTTGTCTTGTATTTGGATCCTTGCTCAAATTGTGTAGCTACGAATGTTGATATATAGTAGATATATTATATGATTGCCGACAAAGATATACCATGCTCTTTTTCCCTTTTTTTGTGAAGAAAAAGATCAACCAAGTCAGTGTTAATGTAATTGCATTACATATGTCGATTTTGTAGTAGTCTTTCTTGTAATTTTCTATCATAAGTTGAGCTTAGGTTAACTAATTACAAACAATACATACGTCAGTGTAATCCAAACTACTTAATCATGTTTTGAAGTATGATGCAAATGAAATGCAATGGCATTCAGATCAGAGTATGATGCTTCACCTAGTGTGTTCTCGTGAACACAAACTACTCATTCAAATCATGGACAAAACATAGTTTTCTTGCACAAGCTTGATATATATGTGGCCGGCTTTTGAAGCACAACTACTATGAAATTGTTATTGACGCACTTCGAAGTAGTTAGCAAGTATGATAGTCTATACTTTATTTGGCCAAGGAAAGTAAGAGAATTCATAGTTCTTGACTGTTAAATAGTAAAAGATCTACAGATTTAGAATTTGCGTGAAAAAATTTATTTTGAGTGTGTCTTCTAAAAGAGACCAGAAAAGATGAGACTAGAAAGAGGTTTAAAAATGAGGCTAGAGGAATGCAAAACTAACCGACACAATAGCTTCATGGATGGCTGCAAAGAGCACTGAAATCCCCATGTTTTTTGAAATTTAAGGCTATACTAGGAAAAGCCTTGAACATGAAATCAATAGAGACCAGCTCAATAGAGGATCCAATCGCCAAATAAGGAGTGCTCAATAACTTTTTTAATGTAAATAAAATTTCTCAATTACAATTTATAGTAATCTGAAATTTGTTTATCCAAACACAAAGTAAACAAACAAACAATGCCAATTTGAACCTTTCCTATCTCAAGTAGGTTGTAAAGGTTTTAAAAAAATGGGCTTTAATCCTAAAACTGGTTGGGCTCATTCAACAACCCAAATCCTCTTGGATTTCCTTTTCCCAACTGGATCACAGAACGACATCGTGTCCTTCGATGCGGCTAGCTATCTATCGTATATATAAAATAACCAGAGCAATCAGAACTCGAAATATACTATACTTTCGTAGCCCGCACTCTATCTCTCTCTTCCCCGAACGAGACAAACCGAATCAAAAACCGACCTAACCTTTTCCGATCAACAATGGCGTCGTCGGCGATGACGTTGGACCCGAAGCCCGTACCGGAGCCGCCGGCCACAGTCCCCGCCGTCAGATCGGACCTCCTACCCTCCGCCGACCAGCACCAGTCCTCCGACGAGGACGACCTCTACAGCCGCCTCAAGTCCCTCCTGCGCCAGCTCGAGTTCATCGAAATCCAAGAGGACTACGTCAAGGACGAGCAGAAGAATCTCAAGCGCGAGCTCCTCCGGGCCCAGGAGGAGGTCAAGCGGATCCAATCGGTGCCGCTCGTGATCGGGCAGTTCATGGAGATGGTCGACACGAACAACGGCATCGTCGGGTCGACCACCGGGTCCAATTACTACGTCCGGATTCTGAGCACCATCAATCGGGAGCTCCTCAAGCCGTCGGCCTCCGTCGCGCTGCACCGCC
This sequence comes from Spiraea crenata, assembly GCA_033992175.1. Classification (NCBI taxonomy): domain Eukaryota; kingdom Viridiplantae; phylum Streptophyta; class Magnoliopsida; order Rosales; family Rosaceae; genus Spiraea; species Spiraea crenata. The sequence goes on from JAVBHV010000022.1 coordinate 2,762,008, forward strand.
ACTCCAACGCCCTCGTCGACGTCCTGCCGCCGGAGGCCGACTCCAGTATCTCGCTCCTCAGCCAGTCGGAGAAGCCCGACGTCACCTATTCTGTAAGTTTGTGCTCAATTGATTTGGTTAGGGTTAAGGATTTGGAAGTTAGGGTTTTGCCATGTTTGGCCCCAATTGGAGTCAATAGACTCTTGTTAGGGTTTTGGGTTTGTGGAATTTGACAATATTCAGGTGCTAAGAAGTGTTCAAAGCTATTCGTATTCACTAGTTCGATGGTAGTGAGCATAGGACCAGAATTTTACCCATAAGTTTGTGCTCAATTGGTTTGATTAGGGTTGTGAATTTGGAAGTTAGGGTTTTTCCATGTGTGAATTGGTCCCGAAGTGGAGTCGATAGACTATTGTTAGGGTTTTGGGTTGTGGAATTTAACAATCTTCCGGTGCTAAGAAGTTTAAATTGAGCTATTTGTAATCACTTAGTTCCATGGTTTAGGACCAGAATTTTACACATATGTCAAGTTTTAAGATTGACTTCTCAATGAATGTTGCCTCTAATCCTCAAAATTTATGGACTGCCGAAAGATCCCATTTTTCGGTTATCAACATCCTAACTAGGAAACTCATTTATTTTAGTATTCTAGTGCACATGTTATTGGAATGAAGTGCTACTTAGTGTTGTGTAAGGTAGAAAGGAATACGATATGGCTCTCGGGATCAACCAAGCGTAGTTTAGCTGTTGGTTAGCTCTTGGAATGCTAAGCTTTCTAATGTGCATATATCTTTCTAAATGAATCTCATATGCTCTTTTGTCATGGGTACGGGTAACTTTTAATATTGGCTCAATCCCACCCTGAATTTACAGTGTTGGGTTGGTTATGTATACTTCCTTTCACTACCATAAATTCACAATCAAGGATCCAATACTGGAATTTATCTAAGTGCAGTGTTAATATGATAGTCTGAAGAGCGTAGTCATCAGAAACTTGTGCTCCACATACTGATTGTATTCATAACTTTACCGTAGGATTTGATTAAAAATTCTCAAAACGATAAATGGAAAATAATCGTAGAAATGTAGTACTGATTCGTAGTAGTTTGGTTTTGTTTGGTTCGTTTGATTTAGTAGAAGCCTAGCACATTATGAAATACGACTCCTCGTAACAGGAGCAATTTGTTATATGATTTTCTGTACCAAATATTTGATTGAGCTGTTTACCTATTGCATCATGTGAGCTAGAAACTCGGTAGGGAGATTGGCTCTTCTTATAACATTTGTAATATTAATGTCTTACCATCTCTCTTTATTGCTGCTGTCTTAGGATATTGGAGGATGCGACATTCAGAAGCAAGAAATCCGTGAAGCAGTAGAACTGCCACTTACTCACCATGAGCTATACAAGCAGATTGGAATAGATCCCCCACGTGGTGTATTGCTCTATGGTCCACCTGGAACTGGCAAGACTATGCTGGCAAAGGCTGTTGCTAATCATACAACTGCTGCCTTCATTAGAGTGGTTGGTTCAGAATTTGTTCAGAAGTATTTGGGAGAGGTAACCTTTTCTATAAGCTTAGTTTCATCTGCTTTATGCATATTATCTTGTTTCAAGTGTTATACACCTCCTCTGAACTTTTGGAATTACAAATATTATGAGGCTATTGTTTCCAGAGATACATGAACATCTGTGTGTATAGATTTCTCTTTTGTGGTACCTTGGTTGCTCATTCTATCTGGATAGAAACATTGCGAGAACTATTCTTATATTCTGTTTCTTTGTTTAGGGTCCAAGAATGGTTCGTGATGTGTTCCGTCTTGCCAAGGAGAATGCACCTGCCATCATCTTTATCGATGAGGTGGATGCTATTGCTACTGCTAGGTTTGATGCTCAAACTGGAGCTGACAGAGAAGTTCAGCGAATCCTGATGGAGCTCCTCAATCAGGTAAGATTGGAAGTTTGTTATGGATTAGGAATTGGAACCATAAATTGAACGCCCAGGGTTGGGGTTTGTGAAAATATTTATGTTTGGAAACTTTAATTGACCTGCAGTTCCTTTATTGCTTGCCATTCTCTAACTTGATTTGGGATTCATATCTTATGCAGATGGATGGGTTCGACCAGACAGTAAATGTTAAGGTTATAATGGCTACTAACCGAGCAGACACTTTAGATCCTGCACTTCTCCGTCCCGGAAGGCTTGATCGGAAGATTGAATTTCCTTTGCCGGATAGGAGGCAGAAAAGACTCGTTTTTCAGGTAAATAGCATGCATAAGCGTTAAACATTAGCATTATAAGACTTGTAGCTCTGTCCATCCAATGTCCAGATAGTTGTTACTCCCCCTATTGACCTTTTTTGCAAAACTTGGCATCAGCTCTCTACACGTTAGTTGTGGACTGCACAGGATTTGTACAAAGCACACACCTACACTCAATGCCTACATGAGTTTCATGCCATGTGTTCACCTTAATTCACGCCTTGTTTATAAAACTTGGCATCAGCTCCCTATATTGTTTTTCCTTTCATCTTCTTTTGTAATCATGATGTTTTACTCTTGTGGACTATCAGCAAGCTATTGCAAGTAATAACTTTAAGTTTCTGTCCTGCAGGTTTGCACCGCTAAAATGAACTTGAGTGATGAGGTAGACTTGGAAGATTATGTGTCTCGGCCAGATAAAATCAGTGCTGCTGAGGTGAGACATGAATTTTATTTGGAGGACCATGTTTATTGTTTTAGTCTGATCCTGTTTCTTGTCATCTTATTTCTTCCGTGTATTTTGTTTTGTTTCTGGGGGGTTGGGCACTGTTATCTTCAAATATTATTGATGTCTGTATATGTAGGTCTTCTGTATCAGAATATCTTATGCAAGCACATGTTTTATATGGGATGGATCCCTAAGTAATTCAGTTGTTGGAGACTGCAACTGAGTCACCAACCATTAGCTTTGATGAGAAGGAAACTGCCATTTAGGTTATTAAGATCTGATAAAACGGAACTGATAGCAAATCACCATAACATGTGTTACAAGCGAATTTGAGTTTTCTCTTTAGTATTCTGTGTTTGTGATTGTAAATATACTGGTGGTTTTTGATGCCCTTGAATCTTCACATTATGTAAAACAATTGATTCCACACTGATTGTTATAATCTGGTTTTGTACAGATTACGGCTATATGTCAAGAAGCCGGTATGCATGCAGTCCGGAAGAACCGGTATGTCATACTCCCAAAGGACTTCGAGAAGGGTTACCAAACCAATGTGAAGAAGCCTGACACTGATTTTGAATTCTACAAATGATCTGGGCTCAAAGCTCATAAGTTAGTTTCATTCCCCGACTTGCTGAAGTTGCTCTGTTATATTTAATTTGGTTATCATTATCCTGCAAGTCGCATCTTGAGATATGGTTTTACTTTGGCAATGATAGCTCATCGGAGGGCTTTCTCTTAGCGCATTCAGAAGTATGATGTTAAGCCATCAGTGGAGACTTGTTTAGGGAAAAACTGTTATAAAAAATATACTGAAGTTGAGCCATCAGTGGAGATTTGTTATTTCACTCCTTTGTTAGTGATGTACAATTTGATCGCCTTTTACTTGTTATTCTGTTTTCGTGCCCATTCAGCTCATGTTCATCCGGATATCAAGTTTTTGCCACATCTAAATTTTCCTCAACTTTTATGCTTGTTTGGCCATGAACGCGTGTACCTTCTTCGAAATTAAAAGCATGATTGAAGCTTTATGTATGTTGCCTCTGCTTCATTGTACCGCTGGAACAAGAAAATATGTTTTATCATCTGTTTTATACTACTATATTCATGTATTCATCCCCATAAAAATAAAAAAAAATAAACTAAAAAATCTACACGCATGTAGATAAACGCATGATTGTCTACGATCAAGAGATCTAGATGCCTCCTTCCCTCACCTCTATTAACGTTCAGCCATTCCATTCAATCTAACCAACTTTGCGTCCAATCAAACCAACTGCCGCAAATCGACACAAGTAGCTAACCAACTTGTTACGCTGGGGGGACTCATCAAACCTGTTTGTTATACAAATAGATCAGCAAAGAAGATTTAGACTGAGTATTTGGGACACAGGAGCCTATGCAAGTCCTTTTAGGTTACCCATTTCCCATTATTTCTTCTGCATCCCTACTTTTAAGCCATCACACAATGCGAAAAGGTCCTACATTACCTAATTTATGGATCATGTCCTTGATTAGTACACATATGCTGTAAAGTGCACACGAAGAGCCTAGATTTGCATTATATTAAAATGCCACCATGTGGTGCCAATTGCTCTTACACAAGAAGAGAATTCACAAAGACATGACAACAGATTAGAATGTGATCGATTGCAAACAGCAATTAGTAACACTTCATTGTTTTGCATAATTTCTTCATAGTCTACCAAAAAAAAGTCTTTTTCAAATGAAGTTCTTAATTGGGTACCGATAAAGTTGTATATTCATTCCATACCAAATATTTGGGACCACATGTAGGTAATTGGCACACCTTACTGATTAGTAAGTGAGCTCTCACTCTCAGTGATGGGGACCTCCTGGGACTTGCGGTGCTGCAGTTGGCACATTGATTGAATGCTGCGACTCTCTCCTCATCCTCATGCCTCATTTTCACAAAATTTCATGCAGCATTGAACACTTAAATTGAAAGGAAAAAAAAAGACTTCCGAGTCAAAGTGAGAAAAGCATAACATCCCTTGAACTTGGAATCTATGGAAGATTACACGAGTAGAACTATACAGTATATTCACTACGATTAAATTCACATACATTCTTTTGATTGAATTGAATGTATGATTTTCAAGCTTCAAGATAATACATGTATGATTTGTTAATTGCACATGATTAGCTGTTAGATCATGATCAATACATTCATTTACAACATTAAATTTGTTCTGTGCCAAGTTGGAAAAATGAGGTAATTCAAGAAAATATTATATCCATGTGCCCTTGTGACCTTGTCTGTTCTATTGACCTTTTAGTGCATTACAATACAACTTTGAATATCCCATGTAAAACCAACTTGCTAAAAGACATAATAAATACAAATTGCAGAATATAACAGAGAGACTATTCATTTCATGAAGCTTTCCAAGCTGCAATATTTTATTCCTAGAAGTGCCCAAAACTTCAAACTCCATAGTCATGTTGTTTTCCTTTATTATTGGAGAGTAGTTTAGGAGATCCCATCCAGAAAATTCTTCTTAAACAGCTAGCCCTTCAGTGACAGAGATGTTTAATCTGGAAACTTTTAAAGAAAGCTGCTACTGATGCATCATGAAGAAAGGGTTAAAAACTTATCATTCATGGATTTCTAATTTGGGAGTTCAAATGTTCTATAATATACAGGGATCCCGGAAGTGTTGTTCTCTCTTCTTTTGGAATTGGGAGTGGTTGTTTACGTTTTGTAACGGTTGACTGACGAACTAACTTCGCGACATGACCCAGATACTAAAAATCTCAAAATAGGCATTTGCCTTCTCAATAAAATTGAAGTCCTTCTTGTGAGTACGTTGTCAAATCTCACCATTTTTTCCCTCTTAAGTTACTTGTATTTGGTTCTTAGTGCACAAATTCTTGCCTCTTTATTTAGGTTACAGTTCTGAGAAGGTAAAAAGTACCCTGCTTTCATCATTCATGTGAATTGATCAACAGTATTTTGGAATTTTTGCACTGGCATGGGGCAGGGGATGAGCATGCAGATGATGCAGCAGATCTTAAATCTAATAACGGTAGGTTGAGGTGGTTGAACATAAAATTAAAAAGGTCGGGGGAGTGGTTGGATCAAGGATTCAAGGTCTATGTCCATCAAAGATTCTACAGTACCCAAAGTTCCTAAGGATATTAAGATTATCCTCTGACTCATTAGCTTTAGCCTTGTGGGTCATTTGTGATTATGAATATGAAGTTTACAATGGTTATTTGAAATTGGGTACTGGGTAGGTTCCAACTTTTAAATCCTTTTGTGATATATTTGCACTTATTATCATTTTGTTGGATATTGCTTCTTATCTGTAAGAATTGATATTCTTTTATTAGATAATGTTTCTTACCGGTAAATAAGAAGGAATGTTATCTTGTTTGAACATGCATTCGGGATGAAGAATTAGTGTCACTTCTTTGACGAGTGTTAGATGAAGCCTCACGTTCGAACTCATATCTTGCTATGCGCAACATTGTAAAAATACAAGAGTTCGAGTTCGTGTACGCGGTTCAAAATTTCAAAACCCTCTGCAGTCTTCTGCGTCATGAAACCTCATTGACTAGAAAGCACCCGTTCTCACAGGGTCATGATGAGGCAAAAGAAGGGGGAGGTGCTGGCATTGCTGCTGCAGAGGCTTTGCCTGCCAATGTGGGAATAGGAAAACTACCTTGAATTGAAACACAACTACTTTTTGGGCCAAATTCAGCCTTGCACTTATGATGCCAGTGAGAAACAATTTAATGATTGAAACCCAGTCAAGGGTCCCCTAACCATTGACAACAACTCAAGCTTCATGGGAAGCATCATCATGATGATGATCATCTACTATTGGAGAAGTTTTCTATGTCGATACAGAGTCTTCCTAGCATCTTTCGATGCTCAACACATTTTGTACACAAAACGTAGTTGTTTCAGGGTTCTATATCTTCACAATCCAAGTGTAATTACTCAATGCTCATAACAGTATATACTTTTAGTACATAAAATTAATAATATATCATTAGATTAAGAAAAAAAAAAGTTTCAAATTTCGGACAAAGATAGTTATTCAACAAACTATATATCAAAGAAACTTTTACTCATTGATTCGATTCGAACGTTTAAGTTTACTACTTACTCATCTCATCTCATTATATTTGTCACTAGACCACCATGAATGTTATACTAAATGTCTCGAGTCAAACCCAAATTTTTTTAATTTTCTGTATCCAATATCCATTTAGTGCTTTAAATGCATGCACACTCATTGGCTTGCCAGTAATTAGTGCAGAAAACAAAGACTGAGAGTACGAATCTGAAGACTTGATTGCAGAGAAAAGGAGCCAAACCACAGACCGCAAACAAGAACAAAACTACAAACCATCTTAACAGCAACACTAAGACACATTTAATAATAATATTATATTGTGTCCAAAATGTAACCAAAAGTTAACAACAATACCTTCCAGCTGGGCTCTGTCTCTGAGTAACCAGTATTACTCCACAGTGAGGTTCACAGCTCACACAACAAAAGCGCACTCCAGTCCTCCTCATCCTTCTTTCTTCTTTCCTTTTTCCCTTTTCAACTTTCACAATTCAAACCCATAAATTCATTTTTCTCATCTAAAAAAAAAATCAAACTTTTTCATCTAGTTTGTACATTTTCCTGCTCAGACTGCTACCAAATCCTCTAAAGTTTGTAACTTCTGATTCTTTCTTTGTGTTTCTTCCAAACCCACATTTCTGGTAAGTAATTAAACCTCAAAAGAAACCTCTAATGCCTGGATCCGAAGGATTGTACTTCAAGAATGGAGCTTTACCCTCTGCTCTTCAGTTCAGCTCTCACTGCATTCTTTGCTGCAAATTGAAGGTTACCCATCTTCACTTTTTTCTTTCTTCAATTGGTTACAGATCTGATTTGGGTAATGTCTGCCATTGTGAAGAGTGTTTTGGGTTCTAAGTGCATTTAGAAGTTGGATTTTTTTCTGTTCTCTCCTTGCATGAATGCATAAATGGTAGCTTTTCTGCTTAATTTACAACAAACCCATTAATGCTTTATCAGTTCCGTTCATTATTGCTTGAATTAATTTGTTGAATTTGGTGAAGGTGGTTTTTGCTTTAGACTGAACCCACTTTCTTGTAACTGTTAGATTAGGCTTGACTTGGTCAAGTTCATTTCTTATTTCTGCATTTGGTTGTTAAACAACACTAAGATACCAGTCATCCAGAATTCTGCTCATATTGGGTGAGAAATTGGTTTATACAACAATGTATGGAACTATGGAAGGGTCTCACCTACTTGTATACAATGTATCATCTGAAAGAAATAGTGATCTTAATTCCCAACAGATATGTACCCAATTTTTTGACTATATATTTATTTATCATTATAAGGGAAGAGGAAGCATATCTCTTTTTATTTTTGAGAGATGAATTTGAATTTGCAGTCTAGCATTAAGGCAACAATGATTTGATTTATCATTGTTGTTATTAGTTTTTGGTGGTTACTGTTCTCCACTGCTATAAGCAATGCAACATGTTTCTCACTTTACCTAGTTAGCATGTCAATGCTTTGAATTGTTGTATCGCCTGACATCTTGATTTCTGGTTTTAATGCTGAACCAGGAGATTGTGAGCCCTGCAGAGGCAACATTTTGATTTCTCCAGTCACTTTTGTAGACTTCGGTCCAAAAGACTCCCCATGAAGTCCTGTCCGTTTTCAGCTATCCATTTCCTTTTTGTCATTGTCATTTTTCTTCCCCTGGTTTTATCTGACCTGAAGTCTGATAAGCAAGCCCTTCTAGACTTTGCTGCTGCTGTTCCTCATCGTCGCAATCTTAATTGGAACCCTGCTAATCCGATTTGTACACCTTGGGTTGGCATCACTTGCTCAAAAAATCGCAGCCGGGTGATTGCCCTACGACTTCCTGGAGTTGGACTTGTGGGCACTATCCCACCAAACACACTTGGTAAGCTGGATGCCCTCCAGATTCTTAGCCTCCGGTCCAATCTCCTCCACGGTAACCTTCCTTCTGATATTACTTCCCTTCCTGCACTCCAGAATCTATACCTCCAACATAACAACTTATCTGGTGATATTCCAGCCTCATTTTCACTTCAATTCAATGTATTGGATCTGTCATTTAATGCCTTCAGTGGTAACATTCCACCAATGATAAACAATTTGACGCAACTCGTAGGATTGAACCTCCAGAACAACACCCTTTCTGGATCCATACCTGATCTCAGCAAAACTAAGCTCAAGCGTATAAATTTAAGTTACAACCATCTTAATGGCTCTATTCCTTCATCCCTGCAAAAGTTTCCTAGTTCATCCTTTGTGGGAAATACTTTATGTGGAGCACCTCTTAAGGCATGCGCCCTCGTCCTTCCTCCACCACCTCCTAGTCACCATGCACCACCATCACCATCTCCTCAGAAACATAGTTCCAAGAAAAAGCTGAAATTGGGAGTTATCATTGCTATCGCAGCTGGAGGGTCTGTTCTTCTACTGCTGTTAGGCCTAATTATAGTTCTCTGCTGCCTAAAGAAAAAGAATGACAGAGAAACTAGTGCATCGAAAGGGAAGGCTTCTAGTGGTGGAAGGGGTGAGAAGCCCAAGGAGGAGTTCGGGAGTGGGGTGCAAGAACCTGAGAAGAACAAACTAGTTTTCTTCGAAGGTTGTTCATACAACTTTGATCTTGATGATTTGTTGAGGGCTTCAGCTGAAGTGTTGGGAAAGGGCAGTTATGGTACAGCATACAAGGCTGTCTTAGAGGAGGCAACAACAGTGGTAGTCAAAAGGTTGAAGGAAGTGGTTGTTGGGAAGAAGGATTTTGAACAGCAAATGGAGGTTGTGGGAAGAGTTGGACAGCATGCAAATGTTGTTCCACTCCGTGCTTATTATTACTCAAAGGATGAGAAGCTTCTAGTTTATGACTATATCTCAAATGGGAGCTTATCTGCTATGTTGCATGGTACGTATGTCACTTCTCTTTCTTTCTTCATTATCTCTTTCCCAAGTCTGGTCTCATGTAAAATCTAATGATGGAATTGAGGGAAAAATGTCGGGGTAGTAGATAGTCAAGAAGGTTATGCAGCATATGCAACTCGTTAAACACAATCTCACCTTGCCTTTACATTATATAGCAAGAACTTTCATGTGCATATCTCATAGAAAATGCAGGCAATTACCATGAAGGTTATAATAACTTCTATCAGATAGTTGTAGAAAAACAAATGTTTTTAAAGAAAGAGTTTCGCCTTGGAAGTGGAATGTATTAGCTCATTGTGCCCAAAGTCGAGTAGCATTGTGATAATAATAATATTGCTCTGCTGGGGTTTCAGTGTTATAATAACATGTTTTGCAACTTGTTTTCACTGATGAGCTATTTTGTTGGGGTCAAGGTGGCCCCCCCACCCACCATCCTTTCTGTGCATCTTCTTGTTAGCTTCTATCATTTAGAGAAAGTCCTTGCCATGGCTTTCGTTTGAATTCATTCATCCAACGTGTATGAGCATTGTATTGACCTCCACATGCATATTGGTTTTCTAAGCCTTATCCCATATTGGCGTAGGTAAATAAATGTCATATACAATCCTTCAATCAGATGTTACTTATGCTGAAAATCACCTGTTATCCAATCCCATACAAAGGATCCATATTACTTTTCATGACTATATTTTTCTGCCTGATGGTAAAAAAAAGCTTGCAGAGATGCACAATAAAAAAAAAAATCAGATCACTGTTTTAAATTCTGCCTCCATACCAATATACATGTGCCAAACTCTTTTTCAATTAACTATGTTAGGCGAAGAAGCTTGCTACTTTTATTTGTTTATTCATTTATCTTTTGAGTAAGAACCTTTCACGTTCTTATGCACCTCTCTAAGTTTTTATTGCATCTGATGGCAGGAAACAGAGGAGGTGGAAGAACTGCATTGGACTGGGATTCCCGGGTGAAGATTTCTCTTGGAACTGCTAGGGGAATCGCTCACATGCATTCTGTGGGTGGCCCAAAATTCACTCATGGAAACATTAAGTCCACGAATGTCCTTCTCAACCAAGACATGGATGGTTGCATCTCTGATGTTGGCCTGACTCCTCTAATGAATGCTCCTGCCACTACTCGAAGTGCAGGCTATCGTGCTCCCGAAGTGATAGAGACCCGCAAGCACTCGCATAAATCAGATGTATATAGCTTTGGCGTCGTTCTCCTTGAGATGCTGACGGGGAAAGCTCCCATCCAGTCTCCTGGGCGTGATGACATGGTTGATCTCCCTCGTTGGGTCCAGTCTGTTGTCAGGGAGGAATGGACCGCAGAGGTATTTGATGTTGAGCTGATGAAGTACCAAAACATTGAAGAAGAAATGGTTCAAATGTTGCAAATTGCAATGGCATGCGTGGCAAAGGTTCCAGACATGCGCCCTACCATGGAAGAAGTTGTTAGAATGATTGAAGAAGTCCGGCAATCAGACTCAGAGAACCGGCCATCTTCGGAAGAGAATAAATCAAAGGACTCAAATGTGCAGACTCCTTGACCACTAGAACTTGTTGCTCTCACTTATCAGGTTCTGAGAAATTGATATATACTGATTCATCTTCTGATTAGCACAATAGAGCATTTTCCTTTATGTACATGCCTCATAAGTTTTTCTCATTCAATTGCATGCATGGCTTTGTACTTTGTAGAGTCGAATCAATCCAAATGTGTGGGTTTGCATGGTAGTTTAGGTGGGGCTTTTTCTTTTCTTGATTTGTTGTAATCTGTGAACCATAATGAATTCAATGATCTTCCCTTAGTTGAGGACTTTCCTCTCACTTCTGTTTTATTTCCCTTATAGATGTTCTCTTAGGCTGGTAATTTCAGCTTTACTTCCCTCATAGCTTCCACGTGATACTTACTTTCACGCCTTCACTAAACTTTTCTGATCCCATGTGTTGACATGGCTGATCGGTTTGAGTATAGTATGCTACTTTAGATGGTCAAAATTTTGGCCCGAACCCAATGCTTAGAACTTAAATCTGAGACTAGAAAGTCTAAGCTCTAAGTGGTAATTATACTCAAAAACCATCAACAGTAGAAAATTGAGTAGAAATTATGTTTTCTCTATGCCTTTTATGTTTTAGAAATTCAAAACGCCCTGTACAGAGAATATGTTGTGCTATGAATTAAATGTGGCCATCAGGACTGTATTTAGATCACTATCGGCATTTGCATAATTCCATAAAATGCTGATTTGGAAGTTAGTTGTGTGCAGATCATAGTTACTGAACGTTAAAAAGTACAAGTCACGACATTCTGTGACAGCTTAAATGTAGAGAAGTTGTGGTCTTTTGGTCTAAGTAATTCCGATGGACATGAACCTCTTGAGGCCCTTGAAAGTAGGGCACTATATAACCCTATTTGGGGTGTCATTACAAGCCTAACCATTTCAGTTTCCTCTCTGCCAACTTCAATTTTCCGTATATAGATTGTGGTCTTGCAACAGTTTCCCAAAACTATGTCCATCTGAACACATGAGGGATAGTTCAAAAACTCATCACCATCATCGTAGATTGCTGTCCTCCGTGATCCGGCTAGGAGGTGATAGCTAGAGAGACCTAGAGCTTCACCAACAAGTCATGACAGACGGTTCTTTGCCTCCACCTCCTGGCCGCAACCAATCCAAGGCCAGCAGTGGACGACATGTTGCATTCTCTGAGATCTCGGCAGCTCCCAGCAAGGCCGCAGGTAATCAATCCTTCCATAATGTTCCTGACCTTGATGATGACAGCCCCAAGCGCTTTCGTCCAGGGTGCTACGCTTGCTGTGCATGGTGTTCCTTGTTCTTCTTTGCCTTTGTTCTTCTAGCCCTCATTGTAGGTTTCATTTTCGTGGCTGTGTTCCACTCCTATCTGCCTCAAATCCATGTCCGAAGATTCAATGCCACCGGCCTAGAATTTTCTCATGTCCACAATGACATGGCCGTGAGAGGACATGTAGATTTTCTTGTGGAGTTTTTCAACAAGAACGACAAGACCGAGCTCAAGTATGGTGCCTTCCAGATCACTGCTTCATCTGCGCATGTTGCGCTGGGAAAGACCGTGTTTCAACAGTTTGCTCAGGGCCACAAGGACACAAAATCCATCAACGCAACCATTAACGTTAAACAATCCGGTATTGATAAAGATGATGTAGATCAACTGAAGCTCGACATCAAAAACAGGGAGGTGGTTCTTAATTTGAACATGAAGGGAAGTGTTAGCTTCCCTATTGGAGGAATTTGGTTTAAGCGCATTCCCATTATATCAAACTGCGATGCCAAGCAAAGGGAAGTTGATTTCGGAAATAAGGCCAAATGTGATTATAAGATTATTGCGATACACTGAGATCCGCAATGATCTCTCTAACGTGACCGTTTGATTATTCAGAGAGCTGGGAAAGAAAGTCGGGATCACTAGCATCTTTCCTGTGTTGAAAGAGAAAAAATCAATGGCTGCATGACAATAGTGTAGAAGAGCTAAAAATTGTTGAAAGCCATTAGATCATGTCGACTGCATTTGTAAGATTGATTGTTATGTACCATGTTGGAATGTTAATGTTTTTGTTCCTTGGTGCCTTCCCAGAAGCTTGATCTTTCGTTACTAATGAGAAACTTGTTGATGCTCAATAAAGATCTCAAGGGTCTGAGTTCTCTTTGATTATCAAACTAATCATTATTGGCTTCCTTAGTTTTCAATGCCACTTTCAATATCAGGCTGTTTTCCATAGAGTATGAAACACACAAGAACTTGAATGAACAACGAGAATAAACTCGATCTCAATCTACCTGAACCCAATTTTAAATGGATTGAGACACTAAATCCACATTCCATATAATAAATATGTTCTTTCGGTCCCTTTTGTTTCCTCTAAGTGGAAAACTTAGATAAGAAAATCCGTTTCGATATTTTCTTGAAGCTGTTATGTGCTCGAAGAAAATGCATGATGATTTTTTGACACTTTTGATACTTTAAAAATGGAGGTGCAAAGCTAAATAATGAGATGATAAAGCTAGGAATGGGCGCTTGGCCCATAGAGAGTCGAGTCAATGGCTCATGGTACCTCTGATGATGGCCTTAAGAGCATTTCCACCGGCAAGGGGGCGAGGGGGCAAAAGGCGGTGGGGCCCGGCGGAACCCGCCCCTCCAGCCAAAAACGGTTTCCACCGGCAAGGGGCGGGTCGCGACTGTCCTGGAGGGCGGGTGCAGAAGGCAGGGTGAAGGGCTGCCTCTCGCCCCTTCACTGTAGCAGGCGGGGCGCGAATGGTAGCTGGGTTGGGGGCGCGTCGTGCGCGTCTTGGGCTGGGGTAGAAGGCGCGTGCGGCGCGTGGTAGCTGGGTTGGGGGCTGATTTTTTTTTTTTGCCAAGTGGCTTCTTTCTGGCCGTCGATCTCCGAGTTCAACGGCCAGGAATATTTGGGCCAAAATTACCAAACAAAATGAGAAAAAAAACAGAAAATTATGCAAAAAAATTATGAAAAAAATAAGAAAAAAATGAAAGGCATTATGTAATATTTTGCTTGAGTTTTAAAATAACAGAAGTTATATTAATTTTAGTACCTTAGTACCAAAAAAAGTGAAAACAATAATAAAAAATTTGCAAAAAACGTACAATTTTACCTATAAATACCCAATTAAATTATTGTACAATTAGATCGATATGTATTATAAATAACAACGGTTCAAAAGCATATCGGTGGAAATTTTATTGATGTTTGTCCGTAAATAGTGATTACTTGCCCCTTTGCCCGCCCTTGCCTGGGTGGAACGAAAAATGAAAGGTAGGGGTCGTTGGGTGGGGCTGTGTGAATAGTACTCGACTTTGGGCTTCACCCTTGCCCTTTGCACCCTTGCACCCGCCCCTATGGGTGGAAATGCTCTAAGAGGGCCCATACAAACAAAGAAAAGAATCCAATACCATCGAATTAGGCAGAGCGTTACCGTGGGCCCGATATCAATGACGAGTAGATAAATATAATGACGGGAAAACCACTAGTTCCATATATTTTATTTTTGACATTTTAGTTTCAAATAATTCAAAATCAATATTTTACATATAATGGCAGATTAGAATGCCAAAAAAAAATAGTTCTGAGACTTATATATCACGGACCCATGAATAATTCGTGAATGAGCTTTGAATGAAGTAGGCTAAACAATACCCCATCAAACATGTTCGTTCATAATGCATTACCTCGTCCAACAAGTATAATTATTTGACTTGGAGATTCGAATCCTGATAGATGAATACGACATGCCATATTCAGGTCAGGTAAATGTTTGGCATGCCCTCTCATTAACTGTAAGCAATTTTTTTTTACGGCGTGTAAAAGTGAAACATTCAAAATCCACAAAATGCCCTTGATTAAAATATTATATATTTTTGTGGCATCCTAAAGTTAAAATGTCAAAAATACTCTCTGTTTGCATTACAAAATTCCTAAAGTGCCCTCACATTCAAAAATGCAAAATACCTTCAATGAAATACTAAGAGCTCGTTTGGTTCACGAAATCATATTTTCGGGAATAAAATTCTTATACATTTTCCTAGGGGAAAGATTCTTTTCCCATGTTTGGATAGATCAAGGAATCATGCTTGGGAAACAACAATTTTTTCCATTCCCATGTTTGGTGCATCAAGTAATAGAAATCATTATTTGTTAACATTTTCAATAATACTCTTATAATTATTTTAAATTGAAGAGTATCCAAATGATTAATATGTGTAATTTTTAGATTTTTATGAGGATATTTTCGTCCAAAAAATTTTGATTTCTAGGAAAGAAAGCCTATTCCCATGGGTGTGGGTGGGAATAGGATTCCCATGAGGGAATCCTAAACCCCCTTCCCCCCATATTCTCATTCCTTCCCTTACCAAACATGGGAATAAATTTTTTTTTTCCATTCCTAACCCCCAATTCCATGAACCTAGGGGTGGGCAACCAAACTGAAAAACCGCAAACCAAACCGAATCAAACCGTTTGATGCGGTGTGGTTTGGTTTAAATATTTTTCTTAAAACATGTGGCTTGCAAAACCGAACCACACCACTTACAATGGTGCGACTTGTGGTTCCCAAACATTCAAAACCGCGGTTCACCACACCGCGCCGTAAAATTAATTTTTAGTTTAATTTATATAAAATAATTAACACATGTTATCTTTTCATTAGTTATTATTATGCTACCACGCATCCTTCACAAGTAATCAAATCCTCAACTCTAATTAATACATGTTATCTTTAAAATAATAATATTTTATGATGAATTTTGATCTTGAAATGAATTTCGGTCTACTTATATCATGTATGGATTCATAAAATTTAGAAAATGCATACGAAATCAAACCAAACCGCACAAAACCACTAATTGTGGTTAATCGCTCAACTTGAAGTTGCTAATATGTGGTTTGATTTTGATTTGAGATTATGCTAAACCGCATAGAATGGTGTGGTTTACGATTTCACCCCAAAACCGCACCAAACCACACCACGCGCACCCCTACATGAACCTAACGGGCCCGAAATACTCATCAATGTAACAAGCAAAAATCGTAAAATCCACGTCTCGCAAGGACTTGGTAGCAAAAGAGAAAGGTGTTGTATTAATACGGAGGGAAAGGGAAAGGTATTGTGTAATAAGGACGTGGAGCCTACGCCAACTTGGAGTGTATAAAGAAATAGAAAATTCTAGAAGCAAAGTCTTTTTTCTTTCTTATCTTTCCTTCGACATATAAAATACAAAATTATTCCCTTCTCAGCTCTCTCAAATCTGCGATTTCTGTCAAATCCAATCTCGTATTCTCCTGGTAATTTCCTCTCTAATCAAATTCTCTATAATTATTTTTGTTATTTTTTTGCCATTATATATAAAGATCTAGAGGTCGCCGTGTCGATCTCAGATCTTTTTTTCTTTCTTCTTTTGGGAATTTAGGGTTTGATTTTGGTGAATTTGGGGGAGACTTTTTCGATTTGAAGGCTAACGATCTGGTGGTGAATTTAGGGTTTTTGTGTTTCCGATGGCGTCGAAACGCATCTTGAAGGAGCTCAAGGATTTGCAGAAGGACCCTCCGACCTCATGCAGCGCTGGTATTTGCTTCTTTTATTTATAGCTAATTGTTATTAAACCCTGTTTAAATTTAAATTTTAGCTGCTTTTATAAGATTTGCTTGGGTTAGGATTGTTGGAGAACTTGCAGCTAATTAATTGGTGAATTTTGATGATTTAAATCGTTTTCAGCTAACCTATTTGTAGTGTAAACATGGCCCTTTTGATCCTTAGAGAAGAAATTAATTGAAAATAATTGTTCGAATTTCGAGTCGGAGCTAAGGTAATTCGAATTGCAACCTGAATTGACTTAACTGAGCAATATGGTTGATCCTAGGATATTTGCGCAAGCTTTGCGTGGTCTATATTGTGCTGGCCGTGCATCTTAGCTGTCATGTTTTGACCACTGTTTAGGGGAAATTGTGATGTGTGTTTTTTTAGTGGGGTTTTGTTTGCTGGATTGTAGGTCCCGTGGCCGAGGACATGTTCCATTGGCAAGCGACGATTATGGGACCAGGCGATAGCCCATATGCCGGCGGTGTATTTTTAGTTTCGATCCACTTCCCTCCGGATTATCCGTTCAAGCCGCCAAAGGTATAAATAAGAAAAACATTAGTCCTTATGTTTCTATAACATATATATCTATGAAGCATGAGTCAGTGTGTTGTGGACTAGGTAAACTGGAGACTGCAATAGGTTTTTTGCTTGCGCTTACTTTTGCCTGTTAATTGATGAAAGGGACAAAGTTTTTCTGTTATTTTGTTGATGAGTTTAGACTACTGTATCAAACTGTTATGTCAGTTGAAACCTTGTGTATAGTATGACAGAATTGAAATATGTGCAACAACAAACCATGTCCAACCTTAGTGAGAACTAGCTTCCCCCTTCAAAAGAGAGATAAATTCACAACTGATATTTGAGATATGTGTATCAAAGTTCAAAATTAATGATGTGGTTATTTAGTGTGCAGCATGTTTAATTCAAACTTCAGAAGGTTATGAAAATTTGGTAGTAGTTTTAATTCTATTATTATTTCTTTTCCCTTAGATTTCCAGTTTTTGGATCTTTTGTTTTAGAATGCTTTTAGAGTTGTATAATTTGAATCTAATTTGTAGGAGGATCTCATTGATAGCAAGTGCACAATTCATTGTCTGGGTTTGTTATGGCCGTTTGCAGCCTTTTGTTGGATTAAGCTTTGAATAGTTTTGTACGAAGGGCTAACTTGAGTCACATTCCAGGTTGCATTTAGGACGAAGGTGTTCCACCCTAACATTAATAGCAACGGAAGTATATGCCTTGATATTCTTAAAGAACAGTGGAGTCCAGCACTCACCATTTCCAAGGTTTGTATAGCTACTTCTCCGACTTTTGTCTGTAGTGTTTGATAAGAAGAGGTGTGGCTCCTACCCTCTTGCCACCTTAATAGAATGTCCTATGACTCATCTTATTGGCCTACTCGTCGCTCCTTATCTTGTTGCATCATGTGAGTTGCCATCCTTGGCACACCATGTTACTTGCTAGAGTATATAATTCGTAAGGTTGTGAGCGGTATACCCAGAAAGTAACATGGTATGCGCCATATTGGACCAGATGTCGTCGTTCTTTTGGAATGAAGTTACATCCTCTTAAATTTGATAAAAGGGCCAAAGCCTGTACCATTACAACATTGTAATTAAAAGAATCTATTTTTTTGATATATGCTTATAATGGTCAGTCAAATAAATGTGTGCAGGTGCTGTTGTCGATATGCTCTCTGTTGACGGACCCCAACCCCGATGATCCACTTGTCCCTGAAATTGCACACATGTACAAGACTGACAGGGCAAAGTATGAGTCCACTGCTCGCAGTTGGACACAGAAGTACGCCATGGGGTGAAACAAGGACATTCCAAGTGCATTTGTAAAAGGCAATGCACGAACTCCATCTCAAGTAACCATTGAAAATATTGAAAATTTCTTTCTCATTTGTGGCACTTAAAATTGATGAAGAGACTAGTTCTCATTTTGTGAATATTCATTTGAGGGCATTGGAGATGGGGAAAAAAACAACTGTAATGTATCCTTGCTATTGTTATTTAAGCGAATGGTTTGTTTGTTGATCTGGCTCTTTATGATTGAGGAAATAATGCTTCGAGAATACATGTCCATTCCTCTCTTTTTTGCATCCGTTTTTGTCAAGTGTTGTAGGACTGTCGCCCTCGTTCTTCGATTTTGTTTATGCCTAGCTCGACAGTATTACTGTTTGATATGTGAGCCATGGCCATCCTGGGAGGTTAATCTCGCTTTCTGTCTTGTCCGAGGACATAAACATGTCTGTTTTACAATGACCTTTTTTTGGCATTTAGCAGCATGTACGATGCTTATTTGGTAAATATCTTGTATCTTATGATGCTTGTAGCTAGTTGAGCATGAAAGCAACGTCGTGTATATCATATCTGCGATATAAAAGAATATCTTCTGGTTTCTTTCCTGGACAATATTAGGCTGCTTGTAGCCATTTTAGCATGAAAGTCATGTCAAATGAGTTTTTTACATGTTTCATAAAATTTGATAATCAAATGTTATTGGATTTAAGTGATTTTTTACAGAGACAATTTTATTTGTATAATCAACATATGAACGGTTTCGATTACGATACGCATCAATCGAAAGGGTGAAAAATGCAATCAAAGTAGTCGAGGACTGGAGCAGTCCAATATTGCCCTTTTATTCTTAGTTTGGAAAAATATGTACAATTTACGGGCTTCGACCGCCTGTAGCCATAAGCTTATGTGTGGTCGATGCGAATGGTCATACCAATGGGTAGTTCTTGTGTCTTTGTAAAAGGTTTGGCAACGCATGATGTGCTCTGTTTTGAAACTTTGATGTCTAAAACCACGTGGCTTCATGCGTTCTTCTCCTTTCAACCAAATATCAATGCAGCCTCAATAATGCTTAATACAAAGTAGTAGTTGGGTCATGCATGCTCTAAACAAAACATCATTCGTATGAATGTCGGGCAACATCAACTATGTCTTCAATTCATATTTAACACATATACGCACTTGCGAACATCAAAAGTGCTAATTAGTTAGGCTATGAGGACATGAGATTTATCAAATATCAACTATATTACTGAATTTTTATTATAGCAGTTGAATTAGTAATATAAAGTGATAATATGAAGATGGAATATGATAGAATCTTTTAGCCAAATGAAATAAACACCAATAATCAAGTGTGTACTTTGAGGGGAAAAGATAGATTTGAATAACTTATCGCTTGGTTGATAAGCAAGGAAAGTGGTCATTGCAACCTCCCTAGAAGTCCTTTATACCAACTCTAGAGCATATTGCTCTTTGCTCACGTGGTCACTGATGGAAATTTGGGGACTGTTGCCTTTGCTTCTTGCCCAAGCATTAACCAACTTCTGCAACCTTTCAACGTTTTTTAATTCTTTTATAGGCAACTCCTTTTCCATTCTACAATGCCCTTTTGACAAATTTCATTTTGACTCGGTCCATTTATTCTAGATAGAGATAACAAGTGATGCACTCTAGCGGTTTTTTTGGGAGGGAGACTGACTTGAAAGACCGACAATAGAGTACACTGTACTAATTTAGAAATTTTACTGTTCGGATCTCAGATTAGATTGTGATTTCTTAGTAGCGTGATCCAATAAATGGACTGAATTAGGTTTGAAGGGGTCAAGAAAAATTAAAATTGGGTTCAGCTGACGTCTCCCTATGCATGATCACGAATTCTATTATATGGCCTGGCATGCACCTATCCATCAGGCTATAGCCCATGTGGCAAAGGTGAAAACCGTTAACTGCTTGAAAATTATGTAGAGGTCAAAAGTGAAAAAGCTTCCCAATTCCTAGGTAGAAAAGGGAGTGATGAGAAAAATAGTGTCCCATCACAAAAAGGCTGAGAAGAAGAATAACATACCAAATCGAACTATCACAAGCGCTAGTAATAAAACCGAGTTAAGGTTTACTTTGTCGATCTAAATATGGTAGGTATGTTTAATTAATATGGTAAGTATGTTTAATTAGAAACTCTTTATATGTAAAGAACCGAGAATAGTCATTGATAAAAGATGTGGACCTATCAACAGTTAAAGCGGAGTGTAGCATACAAGAATGATGGCTGAAGTACGGTGTGGTATAAAATCGGAGGAGGAAAAATCACGAGGGAAGACTTTTGGTGGAAATAGACAATTTGTGAGGGTGGATTGGTAGTGGGGTTGTTTGGGGAAGAAGAATAAGAAGAAGAAGAGGGCAAGTGACACTGACACGTCAAATGACAGGCAGCTGGAGGCAGGTTTACCTCTTTACACTCCCCCCTCCAGACGTGACTCATGACCCTATCACCACTTCACACACTCACACTTGCTCACAAGAAAATTATGAGAAAATTATGAGAAAATTATGTATATATTTCATTTCAAATTACAAAAAAATACGTTTTAATTACACAATTGAAAAGATCTGCAAAATAATGAGAGAATATTTGAAAGTACATAGTAATGAAATTATAATAAAAAATATAAATATATTATATTAAAATTTTACTTAAATTATAGGTATGTAATTGTACTTTGCCTAAAAATACATATTTTCAAGTGTATCAATAGTTAGAGACATACTAGTAGTACTAGTCTGACCAAGAGAGATACTAATTAGTGATACTATTCTTGTGTATCTCCATGACTCCATGCACTATATATGCACTTGACCCTTCCCATTTCTTTGCGTTTTCCTCCTCTTCTACACACTCCTTTCTTCTCCCATCCCCATATCTGCAAAAGCACTTTTACTGAATCTCCTAAAAACCACCTAAAATCTCATAGCTACTCTCCCTCCCTTAACATACTCTTTGCCAAAAGTGCTTTTTGGAAAAGTGCTTTGGGTACATCTTGTTTGTTCCCACTTTTCCTTTAATACACTCAAATCCTTCTCTAAATTTACAAATTTTGCAAACGTACACCAAGCTCAGATTCTTGGCTTTTGCCTTCGATTCTTCAACTTGATGTCGCTCAAGAACAAACCCAGATCTCCGATTTCGTTTCTTTCGCCTCATAATCCATGACAACCTTCAAAATTACCGACTTGTCCGTACACTCCACGGTCAAGTTTTCGGAGCAAATTACCACCATGACCAAAACCCAAAACCCACCTGAAGACCCGACCCGGCTCCCGCCACCCAAGCTCGTCCGGATCATACTCACGGACGCCGACGCCACCGACTCCTCCAGCGACGACGAGGACACCGCCGTACGCCGAGTCAAGCGACACGTCCGGCAGATCAGCCTCGAGCTCTCTTCGCCTTCCTCCTCTTCGTCCTCGCCGTCGTTTTCTTCGGGTCATTCTAAGCTGTCGACCCGGAGAACCCGACCCGCTAAAAGAATGGGGTCGAGGTCGCCGGAGTCGGAGTCATCTCGCCGAAAGAAGTTCAGGGGCGTCCGGCGGCGGCCTTGGGGTCGGTGGGCTGCGGAGATCCGGGACCCGAACCGGAGAAAAAGGGTCTGGCTCGGAACTTTCGACACGGCGGAGGAAGCCGCCACCGTATACGACAGAGCCGCCGTCATGCTGAAGGGACCCGACGCCGTCATCAACTTTCCTGACGCCGTTATAACAGCTGAGGAGAAAGTCGTTCTTGCTGATGTGGTGGTCCCCACTACTTGCGGCTCGCCGTCACTTGACGAGACTCTGGCTTCACCAACGTCAGTCCTCCGTTACGATGACCCGGCGGAGTTTAATGGATTCCGTTACGGCGACGTCGATGCGTTCGGATTTGACATCGACATGCCGTTAGGATTGCCGGACATTATGCTGTCGGGTAATAATAACAACTTTACCCGCGACGAGTTCGGCGAGTTTGACGTCAACGATTTCCTAGTTGACGTCATCTGTTAAATCCAATAATAGAATCACACGTGTCGATTCCATTAAAACACGTGGTTGGAAGGAGTATTTTGTAATTTCCACCCCCATTGGCACTAGCGCAATGCAGTGAGGTGGCACAGTTGGACCGAGGACGGAAGCTGGGTGGAGCATAAAATTACGAAAGTGTACAACAAATTTTGGCTTGTCATTGTACGGAGTGTTTATATACGAGAGAGAGAACGAGTAAAAGCCGATTTTGTGTAATATAATCGGCGATTTTGTGAGAAATCCTTTGTACTTATATTAAATTATTGGTATTTAATTGTAATTAAGATCGATATTAATTATTTTGTTGACATTGTCAAGGAGAATAAGAAGGTTTGAAGACTTTGGGAACTTTGGGGGTGGGCGGAAAATCATAAATGGAGGGAAACTTTTGATTCCTTGGTTATCACGCCTAATTGAAAAGCAAAAGGCATAATTATGTTATTTTATCATTATTTAATTGAGATATTTTATTTTCTTTTTTATCATATACAAGGGATATTAAGAGTGGAAATTCGATCTTAAAAATGAGAGTGGATTTATAAAACATCAAGTAGATGGATAGATGGAGGGAAATTTGAACTCATAAATTTGAGTGGTAGCACATATAATACATTGATAAATGCTTGTAATTAACTTAACATGTATTAGTTGTTTTATTTGCTAAATTCAATAGGTTTTTTTCCGATGGGTTGTCGAGTATGGAAATAAATAATGGAATGGAATGAATTTTCTTTGTAATGTGGGTGGCTCTGGTTTTTGGCGGATTTTGGATGTCACTGTTGATAGTGGCATACACACTTGGAGTAAATACACGTGTTCAAAATGGAGTCATGAGTTTGGCTTTGGTCGGATATCCTTGTTGGGCTCCACCAAGTGGCAAATATTTTGCAATACAAAACGACAATATCTTGTTGCTGTCGCTTTTTTCTGTTTTAAGTATTTGCAAATGCTTTGCATTTTCCTGATAATTTGTTGCCAGGTAAGTTATGCACAGTATTGATGTTATTCTTGTGTGAAAGGTTGATAAGAATATCCTTGCTTTGCTCCACCAAGATCTCGCGTTTAGTACCAAATCTCAGTGTTGATATTTATAATCCTCGACTAGTTGATGCTACAAAACGATAGATTTTTCTGTAAGTACAAGTATACATGCATTTATAATTGATATAGCTAAAAATGTATCGACTAAGAAATTTGTAGTTCAATGAATTAAAAATACTGATAGATATGTATTAATATTCAATGTCTCTCTATTTCGAAATCTCCTCTATTTCAATACAACTCGTGTACTAAAATAATGTAACCAATATTACGTTCCTTTCACATAACTTCCTAAATTACTCTAATGTTGCTCTTAAAAGACAATTCAACACGAAATTGACCTTAATGAGAGCCATGGAGCCACAAAGATCGGATCATAATGTATGTAAAACACAAGAATGGAAAGACTATAAAATTCATCAAGAGTCCAGCCTGATACGCATCTTGCAATTCGTTGATCTGAATCGTTGAAATCAAATCCAAGAACCAAGTAGGCTAGTGTGTGGGGGCATGGGTCCACATTTGAATCGGGCGGCGAGTGGTTAATAATAGCCTAAGGCTCTAATGGGGTCACAAACTTTTCATGATGGTATTTCAAAGGATCTGGGCATTATAAAGTGGCCTACCGCGACGGCTGCAAAGTTGGAATTGCATTCCCCCGTTCAATGGGGGAATGAAAATGGGAATGAATAGACGGGATTGGGGATTATTTTGTGCAAATACGATTCGGCGCGGTTTCTTATTTTGCTATTAAAGTTGAGAAAACTTCAAAAAGTTATAATCATATTGCACCAATGACATAGATAAATAAGATTCGAATTGTACTATTTCCTCTTCTATCACTTTGTTAATGTAATAGGCGATAGAAAGCTAGAAAGCTATTAGATCTTATAAGGAATTGCAAAGAATTGGGCTACTTCTCTTATCATCAATAAGATGTTAAATCGAATCGTAACTTCCTTTTATGATCTTAAAGCCGGTTTGATCTCAACATCACCAAAGTATGCCGTCCAAATACTCGGCTTGACTGCTATAAATAACGTTCAAAAATAGAAATAGTGAAATCAGAGCGTGAAAATGCAATTTTATTTCAGTGTGGGAAGGAAGTGCCAAAGAAATTTGAAATTCGCGTGCTTGAAAAGGCCGAAAAGAGGGAGGAGGACTAGTCTGATGAGTAGGGATTTGGTGGGTCCTATGGTTGGTGGCCAAACAGATATGAAAGTTACGAAAGCTCAAATCTGGCCCATCCACGAGCCTATCAATTACAGCCGCCTCCCACTAATAACATTACTTAATCCCAAATGTGGGTGCCAAATTGCCAAAGCATTTTCGGTGTTACTTGTTTGTTATCTCTGTGTAAGTCAATTGCATTGCACATGGAAATATAAACATTGGGACATGTAGTACTAAGCATCCAATAATATCCTGGTTACGAAAATGTATTTGTCATTATCACGAGTCACAACTCTTTGCTTCTTCCATCCTCATTTATTTCTTTATGTACCTAACAAGAGGCTAGGGAAAACAGAAACTAAAAAAAAAGATCGATGTTTGGTTATAGAAGTTGACTTTTTGATTAGCACACTCTTAATCTGAACGAGCATTTTTAGATCAATATCGTGATTGACACTTCTCAGTATCATTTGTATAACACAACCAAAAATTAAAGTTTCAGTTTGGATGGAAATTTCGATAGCTAAAATTTCGGTATATTTCGATAAATTTCGATAGTTTTGAACCTCTAAAATTTCTGAAATTTTGATGCAAATTTTATTCCTTAATAACAACGGATCGCATAGGGCTAATCCAAAGTCAACTTCTTTTAATTGTTTCTTAACTAAGCTAAAGCAATTTATTAATCCATGCATTAACTAGAGAAGAAAATGACTCTTCAAGTAGGAGCGAAAATCAAGTAAGATATTAATCCTGGAATGTTATAAAAAATAATAATTTAAGATGACATTTATACTGTCTGCAGTGTGACCAGAGACAGAGCTGACGGACCCGTGAGGGGCATATACACAAAAGCAGCCATAAATTTTTGGCAGATTTTACTCAAGCCCCACCTTCAAATAGATAAGAGGAACAACTGTGCGTGCAGATGCAGGCCATTTGGCATTAAAAACCAGTTATGCAGGTCGCATGTTCGATATGTTTCCTGGAGGGTAGTGGTGCTAGTGGCGTTTATAGTTACTACTACACCATTCTTCATTGATGTCCAAATTCATGGCTGCAATTTTGATTAGTATCCAGGCATGCAGCTCATGATAATGTTGAATGAATTGAAGAGTTCAAAGTTCTCAATTGAATGTTTAGGCAAGAGACATTTGCTGCTGTCTGACTCATCATTGTACTGGTAGGATATACTTGAATATCACATAAGAATTGCAATTTGATATGAGTGTAAGTTTTACTTTTTGAGTATTTTAGACTGAATAAATTTTAATGTATGCGTTAAATTGTGATTAATATTAAGAAAAAAAAATGACTATTTACATTTAAGGTTTGTGAGAGTATTCGGGTCTTGTGAGTGGGTACTATAGTGACAACTTCAAGCTGGCAAGTTCAACGATCCATATGTTTTCTGCCATGGAGTACTCTGAGGAATTTCACAGATCTCAAATTTGAAATAAATTGATTTGACTAATACTTGGTGGGGAATTAAACCATGTGCATGAACTGGCTGAAAATTCAGCCTAATCACACTTGACTTTTACCTACCTTCTGGACTGCAGTTTTTGAAAGAAATTAAAGTTCCATTCCCAAACCAATTGGTGATGGGGGAGTAATTAAATTCTGTATGAATACTACTAAGGTCTCTTTAATTAATCAATGTAAAACTTTTATCACACTATATTCTCAATATACCCCCTCACGCGTGATGACTCTCAAGCCAATGTATAAACAACACACACTGGGGACGCAGGGCACGTGGAACCATTACGCCTACATGTGAGCAATCTTGCTTTGATACCATAAAGGAAATTGAAATTCCACTCCAAAATCAATTGGCAATGAAGGGAGTAGCCCAATTTCTTATAAGCACTTGCAAAGTCCTTTACTTTTCCAATGTGAGATAAACATCCACATTCTCAACACACCCCCCTCAAACTTGACATCTTTTTTGCCATCCTATGATAGGGAATTTAGCTTAAGCCTTTTTGGGGTGACGTGGAGCATGTGTGGGCCTCCGTGCTCCACACATGGGCTAAGCCGCTCTGATACCATGAAGGAAATTAGTGAAGGAAATTGAAGTTCTAAGAAAATTGAGGTTCCAAGGAAATTGAGGTTCTATGTTACACCCCGTCCCAGAAAGTGGGCCCGGGATGTACAGCCATCACCCGAGGTGATGAAGCCTAAACTTGCACGCACAAACGACAAAACCAAGGAAATAACAACACAAACAACGCGACTGGGCCCAGTCAGGTCCTTTGTGTGTTTAGTCTCTTGGGTTTTGTCGTTGTGTGTGCGAGTTTAGGCTTCGTCACCCTCCAGGTGATGGCCGTATATCCCTGGCCCACTTTCTGGGGATGGGGTGTAACATTCTACCCCAAAATCAATTGGCAATGGGGGAAGTATCCAAATCTTTTATGAATATCATTAAGGTCCCTTAACTAGCCAATATGAGATCACACCACATTCTTAACACGCCCCCTCACGCGTAACAACTTTCAAGCCAATGCGTGAACAACACACTAGGAACCCAGAGCACGTGCGATCGTTACGCCAACATGTGAGCAACCTTGCTCTGATACCATAAAGGAAATTGAGGTTCCACCCCAAAATCAATTGGTAATGGGGGAGTAGCTCAATCCTTTATGAATACCACCAATGTCCCTTAACTAGTCTATATGAGACTTTTATTGCATCACATTCTCAACAGTTTTTAAAATTATGGTTTTTGTGGCTTGATTGTAGCAAATATATGTAAAGTTCATGGCTACTCTATAGCTATAATATTCATATTGGTACCGTTGGACTATAAAATTTTGCCATAAAGAAGGTATTGCAGGACCAAAATGACAAACAAGCTAGTGATCACTGAAGCAAAACTAATTCAAGCAAACCACCCCCGGCTGGTTGCGAAGGGATACCGGAAGTACTCTAGTGCCACTTTAGTATATCAATGTTTGAGACTACGAAGTATAGTCTATTTTAATTGGAATAGCCGTGTTTTGTTTGAATTGTCATATAAAGTCAGTGTATATAAGTGATGTAAGATTCGAAATTTCAAATCATGATGGGCAACAATGGCGTGTTTGAGGAGGTGCCACCAGTGCAACTGCACAAGGCCCCCAACACAAAAAGGGTCCCCAATATTATTTTTATTTGTTGATTTTTGTGTATATGCTAATTGTTTTGATTGATCTTACTTTGTTAATTTGTAGAATAAGAGAATTGGAATCAATTTTCATAAAAAAAATATTAGTACCATCTTGTTCCAAATTTGTACTCATTCATGCTGTTATAAAAGAAATTCTATGGATTGGATTACTTAGGAGTAAATAAATGGAGTTTATTTAAGAAAATTTTTGATTTCTTGTAAGCAATATATTAATTAAATTTTTTTTATTAATCTTACACAAGACCC
Organism: Spiraea crenata; assembly: GCA_033992175.1. Taxonomy (NCBI): domain Eukaryota; kingdom Viridiplantae; phylum Streptophyta; class Magnoliopsida; order Rosales; family Rosaceae; genus Spiraea; species Spiraea crenata. Next base: position 2,790,316 of record JAVBHV010000022.1, read on the forward strand.
TGTATATCTCAGCCACGCCAGTGATGGCCAAGTTAAGTTGAATTTCGATTGGATCAACACCTCAACCACATAGTTCTGTTTTCTACATTATTTTTTGGTTTGGAAATCAAAGATGGGCCAAAAAAAGGTGGAACGAAGTTTCTGCGAAGTGAAGAACATGTCCTCAATTTTGCCAACTTGACTTTTCCAAGCTTTGCTTTTGATGAAAAACCAAAGCGAGCTCTACTCCCCACCACCATTGGACTAGACAAAGACCATCCATTGATCAAGTCTTTCGAGTAAAACTGGAAGGTCGAGAGAAATTTCAAAGTCCTCGAGTAAAGCCAAATTGGAAGGTGCGTATGGAGAAAGCATAAAACAGGGGAAATATGCATTATTTGACCTCGAACCAATTGAAATTTGAAAGAAAAGTTGGATAATCAAGGTTCTTAGAACCCTCCCAATTTTGTTTTCCATCAGAATAATCGATTCGACACCGCAAGCTCCACAGTAGTGTTGTGTTGTCTTTTGGTGATTTTTTCTCAGCATAAGTCCAAACAACATGTTGTGTAGCGAATACCAAGTCAGCTTACTTGAGAAAGGACAACACTGACTGAGGATCCAAGTATTCCTCCTGCTTACGATCCTTTTTATTTTTAGTTTTAGTTTTAGTTTTTTTTCCTTTTTACATTCTATCGTACAAGGATGATTCGAACCATTCAATAAATAACTTTCGGAAAAATTATCTCCGCATAAAATTCCTCAAATTAAAATTATTTAATCATCTAATTTATCAAATAGGTAAATGAATTCCTGGAAAAAAAAAGGTAAATGAATAACTTTTATAAATTCATCAAATTAAAATTATTTAATTATCTAATTGTGTCAAACAAATAAACGATTCATTCAATAGAACATACACCATTGCCTTCAGGCCTTCCACAGTGGGCCGCAAAATGTGATGTTTAAACCGATTTTTGAACATCACTCTTCCACACTTGACCGAAAAATATGATGTTCAAATTCATGTGGTCTATTTGTGATGTTCATTTTTGGACATCATAAGTGTGACGTTCAAACCCATGAGTTCTACTGCAAAAAAAATATTATAGACATCAAACACATGCCACCTAAGTTCAATTTACAGATATTAAACTCACCTGAACAATTGTAAAAGACCTCACTGGTTGCCTCCCCATTAATTCTCATGAACTTCTTGCATGCGTGTTCGTCTCAGCAATTAATCAGCAATTAGTTGGGTTTGTACTTTGTACCAAATGAAGCAGCTTACCCAATGTTGATTTATTCATATATAGAACTAAAGCCCACGCCCAGCTCTTTTCGTTTGTTCCAGGAGGCCATATTTCTAATGGGCTATGGGTGTTTTCAAGCCCATTTATTAACTGACATTGGTCCTCCGGCTCGGGCTCGCTCTTCGAGTGCTGTCGTTTGCTTTGCAGTCTCTTGGTATGTACAGTACAAAAGAAACAAGAACAACCTGTTAGCAGTGTCGTTTCTCTTTTTAATGTTCGAAGATGTCTCTAGATATCACGTGTATTACAATAATAAAATAATATTCCGTGATAACTTTGTTAACGACTCATCCAAACTAATATGAACGAGTTAAACCACATGGTTTTATTATCGTACTTTCCGTAGTTTATCCGAACAAAATTGATGTTGCATTTGCCTGCTCGTGCGTGGTGGACAAGCAACAAGAATGCCCGAAGTGGAAGGCCCAATGGGCTCTTTAGCTTTTTTAGCCCTGAGCCCGCGTATAAAAACCTACGAGCTCGCCCGCACAAAATAAATAAACAAAGCAAAACAGAACAAACAAAAAAAAAGGACCAAAAACGATTCGAACATCTGAAGCGAGTAGGAGCGCAGCCACAGCCGAAAGAAGAAAGCTCTCTTTGCGATGTATGTTTGCTCTCTAGGGTTTCCGAAAATCCCCAAATTGCTCTTCGTTGCTTATTTCGTTACCTTCGTATTCTTTCAATTGGGACGGATTGAATTGTTTCTTTGATTTCTAGGGTTTGTTTGATTGGATTTGTTAGGGTTTATTTGATTCGTTATCTTCGTTTCACTTGTTTTTTAACAGCAAACATCATGGCGGACAACAATGAGGTGAAGGACGAAGTGGTGGCTGATGTAAGTTCGAGATTCTTGTGATTGTTTGAATTATGGGAAGATAGATGCTACAAATTTGGAAACTTTTTTGTGATGGTAGCTTATATTTTCAAGAATTGGCTCCCTCCATGTCGTTACATTAAGTTCGTTGTCGAATGGATGATTGATTTCGGTATTCTTGGGTTCTAGTTAATCTTCAGTCATGGCTTATGAAGTTTGATCATAAAAATTTGATGGAAATTGGATTAGATTTTCCCTTTACATGAGAATTTTCCTAAACTAATTCCGGTTTGGAGACTAGGTTTTATATTTCCGAGATGAAGATGGGATGTGATGTCTTGTCTTGTTGACTAGAGCTAAGTGTTTTTCGTTCTTCATCCTTTTTGCAGATTGCCCCCTTTGATCCTACTAAGAAGAAGAAGAAGAAGAAAGTTGTTATTCAGGATACTGCTGATGATTCTGTGGATAAATTGGCTGAGAAAACAGAAAACCTGACAGGTGGTTTGAACTACCATTTAATACTTGTTTAGTTCTCTTTTACTAGTATGCTATACATGCATCGCCTGTGGTGGGACTTATATTTTTGGTCATTGCAGTTGCGGATGGACAGGAGAGTACGTTTTCTGGTTTGAAGAAGAAGAAGAAGAAGCCAGTAAGTTTCCAAGCCTTTTCACTATCTAGAAGCAGAACCTTTGTCTTGGATATTGATTTTCGGTGGGTGATTTCTTAGGTTGAAGCCAGTATATTGAATGAAGACAGTGTTGATGCTGTGGAAGATTTGAATGGTGAGATTTTTGAATGATTAATCTTATTGGCCTTATAAAATTCCTGGAAACCGTCATGGCTTTGAAAACTTGCATGTCTGTTTGGTCTTTTCAGAGCACACTGGTGAGGATGAGGAAGGAGAAGGAATTGTGCTAGAGGCTCCATCCTATCCTTGGGAGGGTAGTGATCGTGACTACACTTATGAGGAGGTATGTAAAATTGTATCATCTGCATTCCAGCCGTCTCTCAGTAGTGTTGATTCCTTGACCTTTGTACACTTATGCTTTATTTATTTTCCAATGCAATTTCTGCAGCTTCTTGATAGGGTGTTTAACATTCTGCGTGAGAATAACCCAGAACTGGCTGGAGACAGGCGCCGGACAGTTATGAGGCCTCCACAAGTACTCCGTGAGGGTACAAAGAAAACTGTATTTGTGAACTTCATGGATCTCTGCAAGACGTAGGTTTCACTTCCCTCTTTGATAATTCGAAACCATTGTTCTGCTTTGATTTGCCTCTCCCATTATATTGTCTGTCTCTAAAAAAAATTTTCCGATGGTTTATCAGTTTACCTTGTCATGTATATGCTAGTATGTCATAATAATTCTGTGGAAGTGTTGTCTTTTCAGATAGATAATACGGCTGTCATTACATGATTTCACCTACAGCAAGCTTGACTTGATGCCTTTTATCTGTCTTTCTCACGATGTTTTGTACCTTTCTTGGAGTTTCTTTTCTGTGCATTAATGCTTTATGTAGACTGAAATGTGCACGTCTTGTTGAAAACATGAATTATGTCTATATCTTGCATTCTGTGTGCTGATCCGAAGGATGTTCTGTGAAACAATTAAGTGAAAGAGGGCAACTTAATTTTCGTGTTTCTACTATTATTTGTGTACTACTGCTTTGTGTTTTCATAGTGAAATTTGTTCACATTTTGAAATATGTGAATATGGCGACTGCGCGTTGTTAATGGATGGATCGTGACAGTAGAAAAACACACTAGTTACAGATGTATTTTCTGAAACCATTGAATGAATAAACTGTTCAGTTAAAAGGAATAGAATGCTATTCTGATCTGAAATCCTTCTACTTTTAAAATTACAGCATGCATAGGCAGCCGGATCACGTCATGGCCTTTTTGCTGGCGGAACTGGGTACAAGTGGATCACTTGATGGGCAACAAAGGTTGGTGGTGAAGGGAAGATTTGCACCAAAGAATTTTGAAGGAATTCTGCGGCGATATGTCAGTGAGTACCTTGTTCTGTGGCTTGGTTTATTTAGTTTTATTTTGATCTGGAATGGGCTGATTATGCACGTTTGTCAGTTATGTCCTTTCTATCTGCCATGTTGCGCTCCATATTATTGTTTCAGTTTTGCTTATAGAACTTTTTTTTTCAGATGAATATGTCATTTGCATTGGATGCAAAAGTCCAGACACTATACTTTCAAAGGAAAATCGTCTCTTCTTTCTCAGATGCGAGAAGGTAACCGCCATATAATTTAGCATTCATTAGTATACTTTGTCTGTGAGTTTGCTAATTTTAGTGGTTGGGGTACTCTGGTCAATTGATATAAACCTACCAGAGCCTGACAGCCCCTTGATCCATAGATAGGTTTGGGATCCTTGGCATTGAGTTATTGAAAGTTGCTATTTTAGTTAGTAAAAGGAAATGAATAAGGTTTTTAGCGTTTTTAAGCTGCGAGATCCTGCTGAAGAGGCCTATGATGACTTGAAATTTTGCCTACATTGTCAGATTCTTTCTTATGATGAATAAACCTAATATCATTTCTGAGGCCTCGTGGAAAACTTTGCTCGTTGTTTTTGAGAGGGTGTGGGGGACAAAACCCTGGTGTGTAGAGTGAAATTGCTTTTTTCTTCTGGTTCATTTGGTTGTTCTCATAGGATATATTGCCCTGGTGCCTAAGTTCATCTGCCCATTTTTAAGTTAGTCACTAGATATGCCACTAATATTGAATGTGCTTTTGTTTTTTGGGTTTCCAATTCTTAAAACCAACTTGATCTCCCCCTGCTTTCATTGTGCGGTAACTTATCTAATAATTTTTGTTGTTGCAGTGTGGTTCTGGAAGATCAGTTGCTCCAATTAAAGCTGGTTTTGTGGCTCGTGTTGGGCGAAGGAATGCTGGGACATGATCTTAGCCTTTTGTCAACTCATGTTTCACTGTTAGTTAATCAATGGAGTTACTTGTTTGCCATCTAAGACAGTATAGCAGTTTTGCTGTGATAATTGGATGTTGAGGAGTTTCTCTTATAATGTTTCGCCACTTAGTAATTACAGACCTTCCAACACTTTTGTTTTTGTTACTGCTGCTCAATTATTTCTTGTTTAATGACAACATTATCAATCGTTTGCTTATGCCTACCAAATATGCTTTAAGATCGCCATTAGTGTTCTCTTCTGAAAATCATGCCCTAGTTCTGCAATCGGTTAAAATAATGTTGCTGGGGAAACTTTTCTCTTTCCTCTTGCTCTCGTTCTCTCTAGAAAACCAGAGAACCGCCATAGACAGAAGCTTTGGGGCCAGGGTTTTCCCTGGTTCCCCTCTCCCCTAAATCCAAATTAGCAATAAGAGCATCTCCACCGGTGTACCGCGGGCGAGGTCGAAGGCGAAGGCAAAATTTCACTTTTTGCCCGATCGATTGTCCGCCCAATTGAATAGCCCAAGATGCTTCCAGCGCAATTTGGAGGGCGAAGGCGAAATTGAGGGCGGAGACAAGCATCTGGGGAAACGAGAAAGGCGAAGAAAGCTTTGAAAAGCAAATCGCTCGCAGGCGCCCGAAAGCAATCCCCGACATCGCCTTTCTCGTTTCGTCCGAAGGCGATTTGGCACCGGTGGAGGCTGTTTTTGCGTTGCCCGTCCGATTCCGCGGGCAATCGACGGATTGCCCGTCCGAAATTCACGCCGGTGGAGATGCTCTAAGGAAACGCTAGATTCCCGGGCTCCCCCCCCCCCCCCGATTTGTTGTGGAGAGTTTTGTATCACTTGCTCTTTTGCAAGCCTTTATTCCTTGCCTTTTGGCAAGCTTGTTACCGGCTCTGTTGGTTGGTCTGGTCCTTCATCTTCCTTCATGCCCTCTATTGTTGCTCCTCCTTTGATTTGCTTGTTGAATTTTCTTAGATCTATTGTTGGTCCATGAAATTCGGTTTGAATCTCTCTGGTTCTTCTCAGATTTCATGGATTTAGTAATGAATTTGAGAAATTCAGCTGTGTTTTATTGGAGTAATTTGGGTGTGGGTTGATAGTTTTGATGTTGTTGGGGGAAGTTGTTGAAGCCATGTTAATTTTTTTAAATCAGTTATTGGTGCTAGGCTTTGCTTTAACAGGGAGATTGCCTTGATGCTTCTGTTGTATAGGGAGGAAATTGAGCGGAGTTGCTTTTCCTCTTCTGGCTTTCTCTCTGTTTTTAGATGGAGAAGTGGAAGTTCTCTTTGTGAAGTCTATAGCACTGGGATCAACAAGCAATTTGCAGGGTGTGCTTATTGTTGGTGGCTTCAATGGAGGTGTGTAGCAGGGTAGAAGCCCAGTGTTTATAAATCCGAAATTTTATTGGTGCTTTGAGATCAGGGTGATGCAATTCGATTTGGGTGGAGCTATTGGCACTGGTTTTGTGAGATTAGTTTTGATTCATTGGATTGGGCTTCTTTGAGTGGAGCTTAATGTTGTACATTTATTATACTCATGGTTTGTGAGTTATTCCCTTATCAATTTCTTGATCTTCACAAACCCCCTGTTTGAATGTTTGTTTGCCCAGATCTTTGTATCTGGTCTGTATCAATGAATTTTCCGATTTGCTAAAAACATAAAATAAAATAATGTTGCTGGGAAAGAGGCTCGAGGCGGTGTCTGAAGAATAGGAGTACAGGACAATAGCACGATTGAATGATATTCCTTTCTTTAATTAAACCATTTACGTATATCCTTTATCGTCATTCTACATTAGAATTAATTTAAAGTAAGACTTTTTTTATTTTCATGTAGTTGCATTTATGAAAAGGCTAAATGAGAAAAAGACCCTTGTTTATTGTTCTTTTTAACATAAAACCCATAGCAATTTTTTTAGTTGAAGAAGGCCCATGATTAGGACTCTACATCATCAAATTACCATATTTAGAGCTTATGTAATTTTTTGATTCCTAATATACCCCCTATTTGATTACAACCTTTGATTGCATAGGTGAATTATAGGAATCCTTCACATTCAAATTATCCTTGCATTAAAAACGGTACTTTCTAAAATAAGAATTGAGATTCAAAAATTGAATTGATGGGTAAGGAAGGTGCATTCAATTTTATTTTTTTAAATAATAGCATTGACCACAATAAGAGTCAAAGGTGCATCCACCTTGTTGTCGAATGTAATCTCAGGTTGCTAATGTAATCTCATGTAGTTTTAGGAAGGAACAAATCATCACAATTTTGAATTTAACCCAAGATATCTGAGTTTAATCCGCCTAATTGTATATCCCAAGACACCTAAGTTTAATCAACTAAAACATATAACCACTTACATGTTCCAAGACACTTAAGTTTAATCAACTAAACATATAACCACCTAATTATATATCCCAAAACACCTGCATACACCAAGGCACCTGAGACTATCTCAGAAGACACCTTAACATTTCTTAAAAAAAAAAAAAAAGGACACCTGAACAGAAATGAGGAAGGTAAATAAAGTGGCATATATTTAAATATTATGAATTAATAGGTTAGTTATAGATCTCATGTGGCAAGATACTTATTGTATGGGTATAATTCTAAAAAAAAAAATGTACATGGATATGTATCAAATAAATGAAAAGTTTTTGGGTTTATATCCCATTCTCCCTTATGAAAAAAGTTAGGTGCACATTAGGAATTCAGTTTAGACAAAGGAAGTACATGTCCAAGTTTGGTGCTTTTTCATAACGATATTATGCGCCTTATTCATATCAACTTTAGAAAAGTGATTGGGTTTGAATAGATGGCAGCATTCATTGTGAAAATTAGGAATGGACAACCACATTAAATAATTGCAAAACCAACTGATTCAAATCACGCGATGTGATTTGATTTTAATTTTCTTTTTTGGACATACGGCTTGCAAAATTTCACTATACTGTTTATAATAGTGTAATATGTGATTCTCAAAGATTTAAAACTGTGGTTCATTGTACTATACCGTAATTTAATAAATAATTTAATTTATATATAAAATAAACACATATCATATTTTCATTTGTTTATCATACATCTCTACAAGTAATCAAAACCCACCTCTACTTAGTAATATGTTTGCTTTTAGAACTTGAACAATGTATACGGAAGTCAAATTAAATCGCTCATTGTAGTTAACCTCGCCGCTTGCAATTGCAAGTGAGTGGTTTGACTTTAGTTTGAGATTATGTTAAACCGCATAAAACTCTAAAACCATACCGCACTCAACCATAGTGAAAACGCTTTGCTCTATTATACGTAGTACTCATATTTTCATCAATGATTCTTCCATTTTTATCAACAAAAAAAGGTTCCGCAAACACCTGAAGCGCCAACTCATGCTTTGCCCTTTTCCTTTAAGCTTGAGAGATGGTGTATAATTGTAGAAAGGGGATTTATATCCCCACCCAACCATTTTCTCCCCACACCCATCATTCATATGAATTATTCAATTACATTTTTATCCTTATGTAAAATTACACTTAAAACCCAAAATATTAAAATAAAATAAAAATATTTCTCACCACACCCAACATATCAAACACAACCCTTCAGCAGAACCCATTGAAGATTTATATCAAAATTTGGTTTATATTTATCATTTCAATCAATTGTAAGCAGATTATATCATCTTATACTTGAGTTTTTGGTTAAAATGATGCATTGGCTTCATATACTTGAGTTCCACCACCACACTGGAACTTGTAAAGTTTGTTGGCTTCTTTATATTGTGAATTTTCATGATCTTGATGGTTTTTCCGTGTCATGTTCTTGAATCAACGAAGATAAATTCATTTTCTTATAAATTTTCATGTTAATTTACATTGTTAAATTAATTTGCATAGGTTAGAGTAGTGATGGGTGCAAGGAGAAAAATCATTATTTGATTAAGGGCTTTTTTGGAATATAAAATGGGTGTAAAGAGAAAACTTAAACTAATTAAAATAAGTGATGGGTGTTTTGAGAAGATTGGCTGTGTTGAGATAATAGATGGGTGTGGATATAATCTCCTTTGTAGAAAACACTCCAATCTATGTTTGGCTGGAACTCAAAATACTTTTGCTGGGGCATTGGATTGTTCCTCAAATTAAACAAGTTTTTTCAAAAAAATATTTTAAAATTAATAAAAAGTAAGTCACTATTTAAGTAAGAACATCTTAGTAATTTTTAAAAAAAAAAAAAAATTTAATATTGGCAGCAAGGATTCCTTATGAAAATAACACATCCAATATTGGGCTTCATCTTACAAAAAAATTTCTATTGGCCGAAGCATTAAATATACAGCCTTATTTATCCATTGCAATATCACAACTCCAGTTGTCTCTTTGCCTCCTGCCACTCTATTTCAGTCTCATTTGCCTTGACATTAGTTTAAAAACAACTCTGAATCCAGGAGGCAAGCTGGAGCTGAAGTAGAGTGGCAGGAGGCAAATTAGACTGAAATAGAGTGGCAGGAGGCAAATTGATATATAAGTGTTAAATATACAGCCTGTTGAAAAACCTGACAAAATTACAAAATGTTGGCATTAATTTGTTGCAAAACCAAATTTTGTGACTATGTTCTCACAAAACCAATGATGTTCTAGCAAGACGAGTCGATCTCCAAATATGAACTAGGTAGCTTTTTTGCTCTCCATACCGAGGTAAATGAAGTTCAAAGAGCGGTAGTTTTTGTTGAATAGACCTCATTTACCATCTATGAGCTCTCTTTTACCATTCGAAGAATTTCATATAAAACTTTGTTTTACATAGAACTCTTTTCTATAGATTTGTATGTCACTTACTGATAGATCTGATATTCTTTTCACTACATAATTAATCACGATTACAAAGTGTATTAGAAGAATTAGAACAAGCAGAAACGAAAAGAGAGTTGAGACATAGGCAGTAGCAACTAATTGCTAGTCTTTATTGATGTCAGGAGTCTAGCTAGAATGATAGATGTCTCTGCCTCTGTCTCCATATAGTAGAAAAGCTTTTACATAATGTTGGACATGGCTATGTAGGCCAAGGTTGATAGTGATGCAATGAGTGGTATGTAGATCTTCTGGTTCAACTTTATCCCGCTGCTTTTGTAACCCAAGGTTGAAATTTCTGCATTTCCAACACAACCCAGTCACTACCAAAACAATTACTCTGATATAATTTTATGAGTAGCATTTTCTTCTCAAACTTATGTACAAAACTTTCTATATGGGATGCACATTCTAGTTGAATTCACTATCTGATAACACAAGTATCTCCATGTTTCTAGTCTTACGTATTTTTTCGATTACTTGAAAAGAGTACCTGTGCTATTTTGGGCACATCCATCAATAATGGTTTGATTGATGTAAGGTACAGTGGCATTGTTATGGAACCAGAAGTCTCTTTTGCAGAGGTAAATGCATTTAAGCACATCCAAGGCGTGCTTTGCGCACCCTGATTCTGGACTGCAGTATTCTTGCACATCATTCAGGGCCACGTACATTAGTCCTTGGTCTGTCAGCTGCCCCGTTTTGTTGCAATTAGCTGGTACCTAATTATTTGATTGACAATTTATTAACATAACATATCAGATACAGTAAGAGAATAGTGCTCTGTATTGATGAATGTGTATGTGCTCTTACAGATCGGTTCAAGCAGTAGTAAGCACTTAGCCAAGCATCATATGGGGCTAGATTTACGTTATCCGTAGGGTCCGTTTTATCTGAACATTGAAACAAAGTTCATGATCAACACAAATGATAGCTATACATATCTATAACCTACACCTGTTTAACCCTGTTCTTTTCTAGAGCATATGGAAAAAGAGCAGCGATTGGAACAGCATACATACTCAGCTTGGCATCCACATTTTGAGGTAGAAGGAAAATCCCCAAACAAAGGCAAACCAACCCAATTCTCCCGCCAAAGCTCTTGTAACTTTCCATCCCTCAAGTGTAGTCTTCACCAAAACCTTAGTTGTCCAAGGAGAAGCTTTGCATTGTTGAATCATTTATAGGACTCTTTATGCATTCGAATAGACAAAGGATCATATCAAGAGAATGTGCATAGAGATGATGTCGATTCTGGTATATGCTAAGTATAAAAGAAGCAGCATTGATTTAACCAAGGATCAGAAAACAAAATGTACATCTGGAGACAAAATGAGACAACTAGCTGGTTTGACACTTTTATGTTTGATGATGAAAACAAGAGTCCTATAGATATTATAGAATTTTCCGTTGTTTATCTTCTTGTGTTTAATCCTGCTGGTCAACAGAAGGATGGATCATATACTACAAATTCCTTTCCGACTCATTACAAGGAACTTTAACCTTTTCATGCTGTCAATCACCATCTAAATGTCTTATTCAACTTGGAGGTTTGCAGTTTCGTAGTTGATTGGCGTGTTACAGATTAAAATCCTCCAAATTGAGTACAATTACTATGAAGTTTTATTGACATTTTGTTATTAAGTCTACAAAGCATTTAGAGAGAAATCAACCAAACACTTCTAACTCCACATTTTAAGATCATTTGATGGAAGCAATTGCCTTGACCAACAAGCCAAAGAGCAAAAAAGGGGTGGAGAAAAATGGGCTGTGGTCACTATCAAGAACAAGGACTTGGGATGGTAGCCATCTTTTTATCATGGCATCTTGTTGCTCTGGCTTTAGAACATGATCAACCATGGTCTTTATGTACACTCTCGGCACGCGATCAGCAGCTTCCCCTGCTCCTTCAAATCGAGCTCCCTGTAACGCCCTAATAGGCCCTGGCCTCAGCAGCATTGAAGCTAAAGTTGAGTCCTGAGATTATTTGATGCCAAAGATTGTTATGATGAATTTGAAGAGGAGTTGAAAAACCTGACCAATTCAATTTTGTGGAATACTGTGAGATGGGCTGTTATGTCTTTGGTAGTTTGGTCGGTGAAATTGACATTTCATCAGTTCTTTTTCCTTCTGCAGTTAGTAGCGCACTAGGGGATGGATTGGATTATACTAATTTGACTGAACAGTACTTGTATAGGCTCATATGATACATGACTAGAACCAATACCAAGATAATCATATCATTTTGGGGTTTTAGAAGAAGAAAAAGAAAACTTTTTTTTTTTTACCTCTTTAGGGCTCATTTGATACATAATTTGCTGCTGAAAGTTCTCCTTCATTATGACACTAGTTGGAGGCTGGTCTGGTCCCAACCCATATACTAACTTGCTCACATCTCCAAATGCAGATAAATCAGGTTCTCCCTGCTCCATAACACAGAAAATTAAACAAATAGATTAATGAGAAGCTAAACAATAATCAACTTCATAAAACCAGAACGTCAGTACTAGTAGCTTGCTTGAACACCAAGGTAATTTAGTTTTTTACAATGCTACTTAATAGAACCTTTTGTTCAAATGAACTCAAAAGAATCTTCAAATCTCTAAAAACGAATTAAACGGGATTATTAACAAGAAGATTAGGAATGGAAGAAAATAATCTTACATCTTTGAAATCTTGAGGGGTAGAAAAGCCATGCTCTAACATAGTTGCTGCAACATATATGGCCATATGTATTTTTTTACCAAACTTATGTATGGCATCTGTCAGGCTCAAACCTCCTGCACTATGCCCCACAAGTATTACCTAGCAAACACTAACACTACAAGAATTCAATCTCTTGAAATGGCCAAACTCAGGGCCGGCCTGAGTGCAGATGCAGAAAATTTCACGGCCGGCAACGGTTTACAAGTAAGCAATAAGATATATCCTTACCTTTTCGTTTAGGTGCAAGTTGGACAGGAAGCTTAAAAGAGGTTCATTATAGTCTTCGAAGGTGAGGACGTTGTTGGGGTTAGATTGATCAATACCAGCACCTTTGAGGTCAAGACATGTGACTTTGTAGCCTGAAGCTTCCATTAGACACCGGATTTTGAACCAACACCAAGCTCCATGGCCTACGCCATGAATTAGAACAAAGTGATGAGGGTAATTTGGTAGTATTGCACTCTTTGTATCATCTTTCTCTTCAACTCTTCCTCCTGACATATGTATGTATAGCTTCAATTGTTATGTTTTCCTCCTGTCCACCTCTTTTCAAGTTCGAATGATTTGTATACACGAGAATGAAGGAGTCTAACTCGAAACTTTAAAGATGAAGATGAAAATTATTAAAGTGTTAATATACGTGAACCTTACGATTTACTTACATATATATATTTGGTTACATGTGATTTGGTTGCGTAGAGGAACTCCAAGTGAGTTGGGTTACCAAGGTAGCTATGGAACAAAAATTCCTACATTTGAAACTCTCCTAAGGATAAGGTTTTCTCAAGTGATAATGTTTCCCTTTTTTGATGCATGCGTAACACAATAGTTTAAAACATTTCTAATAAGAACAAAAGGTGATGGCAGAAGCTAACCTTTTCTTTTTATCTCTTTTGCTTAAATAGCAAAAACCAAAATTGAAAGCAGTCTATATTGGAGCAAAGGCTTGTTTCTAATCAAACTACTAATCCACATTTATGGACTAAGTGAAGTGTACTATATATCTAAATCATGCGTAGACACTTGCAAGGTTTTGTTGGTTAATGACACGAAAGAGTACTACACCTAGCTATCTCATAGGAAGTGCTGTCATCTCTTAGGCTCCGTTTGGTTCATGGATTGGAGGGATGGGATAAAATTTCCATTCCCACGTTTGGTTGAAGGAGAAGGGGAAAGAAATTCCCGAGCCCACGGAAAAACTGGTGGACCCCACGGAAAAGAAGAGGGGAATGGCATTCCCACCTCCCCCCATGGTATTGTGATTCCCATTCGATCGAAATCACAAAATTGGTGGCTTTTTAACATTTTGCCCTTACAAAAATATTTTTTTTTTTAAAAAGTAAGGGTATAATTGTAAAATTATACTATTTTATTTCGTATCCCAATACACATTCCCATCTATTTTCCCATTCCCACCTAACATAACCAAACAACGTAATGAATTTCCCATTCCCATTCCCACCCTCTATTCCCAGTAATCCTATTCCCATCAATCTTATTCTCATTCCCATCAATTCGATTCCGTGAACCAAACGCTACCTTAAAGGAACTTGCCCGGGAAATCCCTTTCTTGATCTGAGGGTCGAAACCGTCTATTTTTTAAAATGAATTAATCAGAAATTCAATTAACCCTTCCAATAATATTTTCACACTTTTTTCAAAAACATAAACAAGTAAGGTCAATTCACAAAGATGTGCAAATGAGGACATCTCAACTTGGACCAAATCATTTTTTATTTGGGGAGAGGTACCAAAGAATTAAAAATCGAAAATTAAAGTGGACGGCAGATACTACTGTTCAACTATGCACAAATCTCACAAGCTTGTGTTGTGCTCGCCTCTTGAAGCATTTTTGTGGTCAAACGCCTCTTGAAGCTTGGTCAATTGAAAGAGTGGTGAGATTGACATCCAGCATGTTTCTGTTGTCAAATACGAAATCTTCAAAACAATTAAATGAAGTTGGGAAAAGAGTATTTTTGACATTCTTTCAAGTCTACTTTCGGTATTATGCATAGCATGCCACTCCATATGAAAGCTGAGAAGCAAACAAATATCAAGGGAACAAAAAAGTTGTCTTTCTTTCCTTCCTCGTTTATTTTCTTTGAACTTTTTTGTGGAGTGGAGCCTCCAAAAACCCAAATTTTCCCAATTTCCAAACCCACCGCTCTTCTGCTTTCTGGGTCTCAACCATTGGGATCTGCAATAACAGAGCTTAAAGGTAAGCTTTTTGATGATTTTTTTCATTTGGGTTTTTGATTTTGGTCACAAAGATGATAGCTTTTGTGAATGATTCAGCTGGTTTGATAATTTTTGCTTGCACCTGTATGTTGGGTTTTTGATTTAGTCCATAAAAGATGACTGCTTTATGTGCTCAATTCAGTTTGATAATTCGTGCTTTCACTTGTATGTTGGGTTTTTGATTTAGTTCATAAAGATGACTGCTTTATGTGTTCAGTTCAGTTGAGTTTGATTGATTTGTGTCATCTTCATGTTTTTGGGTTGTCTTCAAATTCCGACATAAACTCATATAGCGATCTAATTTCAGCCATTACAGAACTCCCACTTCGCATTTTTCCTCAACCTGAACACCACATGAACATTTTTGTAATTTCTGTTCTTTTGGGGGAAGATTTTTTTTATAATTGAGTAATTATTATATAAAGGTAATAATGGCACACTCCATCCATCTACCAAATTTACTCCATTGGAATGGAAGGTGTGGGGTGTGGGGTTGAGCTTGAGAACCGGAAAGTCTGGTTGCTGACAGATGGACAACACTCAATTCCCGCGGATTCAGATTCAGAATTTTAATCATTTTCCGACCAAAAAAATATTTTCAGACTTTTTGGTTACATATCCCTTTTATTTCTCTTCTTGTTTTTCCAGAATTGTTTAATTAGATCCTCCACGCTCTATCTGGAATGTTGGACAATGTGGGCCCGATAACGTATGGTAGCCCAAAGTTTCCAAACTGATGGGCCCAGTTTCCAGTTCTAGAGGCCCAATCGAACTTTGTGCACTGCATATTGTTTAAAAGAGTAATGATATCATTTCGTGTAGTTTAATGCAACGATATTGAATTATTTGCAATGTAGTAGAATATATGGTGGTGATTCTAAACTCATATCAAGTAGCAACGTTGCAAATTTGTACACACTAGACCGAATTTTGTACATCAGAAATCGCTTTATGACATTATGTCAATACTAATGTTTTATGGTTTGATGTAGTTATCAGTGGCTGGACAGAAATAATTGTTGATCTGCGTCATAGTATGATTGAGATCCTAGAAAAGTTAAACCAACTAACTTTGCTGAATAACTTGTTTATTTGTTGTCTTTGGACGCAGGTTATAGCGATTTGTATTACAATTATCAACTCAGAGTTTGTTACTAAATGGCTGCCTCCATGGTAAGAACTCAAACTCAAGCAAACCGTTGGTATTTTTAACAGTTTCTAAGCGTGTTTTAGTTTAGAGATGAAGGAAGAACAGTGTCAAGAGTTTGTCACTACATTAGATAGTCTTTTTTCATCTTTTATCTTGTTTGCGACTTACCAGTTACTCTAGAGGGTAAGCTCATAAAGTGTAGCTACAAAATATTCATTTCAATTTTGACACTGGTCCGAAGAACTATCTGTTTTTCTTACTTGGCTCCTGAAATTGATAACCCTTGCAACCCTTATGTATATGTGAAAAGTAAGTTTAGCTAAATTGAAGATGGTTATTAGGATAGTGGTACATACCAGCCATGTGAGGAAGAAAAAGCCAGGATTGTATAGAAAAGGAAACAATTTGTGGTAGATGTTATGTTGGTGGTTTCTGCTAGCATGGGACATGAAAACCCAATGTTGTCGCCAAATTTAGACCAGATTTTCTACAATCACTATAGTTCATTTTCAACTGCATGATTAGCTCCTTTGGGTACTTATTCTTCTATCTCAGGTTCAGTCTAATAAGAGTATGAAAAGGTTGGAATCAAGGAAGTCTCATTCATGGTGGTGGGATAGTCACATCAGTCCCAAAAACTCTAAGTGGCTTGCAGAAAATCTCGAGGGTGAGCAACAAACACCTCTTTCAGTCTTATTTTGTAAGTGTGTTTATTTAAGAAAAATTTCTCGTGCAACAAAAAGAGATGGTCCAACAAGGACCGTCTTCTAGATAGTCTTTGTATAAATATAGTTGCTACGTCTCATAGAAAAAGGAAAACTATTTTAGATTAACTAAGTAGAGATCCGCATATAAGATGTAATTCAGCTTGAACTAGCTAAATTCGAGCAATGACACTATATTTGCTTCTAAGCTATGTACAATAAACTCGGGAATAATTCAGATTTGCTTTACTATTTTTGCCTAATGCTGTTTCTTTCTCATTTTTCTTCTTCTTGCCTGGTATGCAAAAACATGAGTTAATAGCTTATTGTTGAGAAGAAATCTATTTTTCTTTTGTTCTTTTACTGCATTTTTTGCCTTTATTGAGAAATAGCCTTATTTTCAGTAGCAAAAGGTTTCTTGTTCCACATTCTAAATGAGGGCCAGGTTAAAATGGGTACAGTAAATTTGGGTTGTTTAATTTTAGCTGCTTTTCCTAAGATGACGGTATAGGGGATGTTCAATCTCAACTACCGAATTGGTGGAGAAAATTGGTTTTTCCATATTATGCATGTTTACATATTTTCCTGTAAAACTTCCAAAGAGTAGTTTTTTTTTTTTTTTTTTTTTTCCGGTAAAACTTTAAAGAATTGATTACTGTAATAATTTTTCACCAAAATGCCTCTCAAGAAAATGACAAAACGATCTTTAACCTCAGAGATGGATCAGAGCATCAAGCGGATGTTGAAGTTGATCGAAGAGGATGGGGATTCATTTGCAAAAAAGGCTGAAATGTATTATCAGAAGAGGCCTGAATTGGTTGCTCATGTTGAAGAATTCTATCGCTTGTACCGGTCCCTGGCTGAACGTTACGATCACGTGACAGGAGAGCTCCGGAAGAATGCAAACTTCGATCTCCAATCCCAGAGTTCATGCCTTTCTGACATTGGTTCAGAACTTCCATCTGCATGGCCATCTCCTGATCTTCAAACCCAAAGGATAGGTCGAAAAAAAGCCGGCCCTCGTGCTGCTGGCTTTGATTTCTTCCTTGGGACTGCTGGAAGCAACACCGATAGTATCCAGAAAGAAGGGGACGAATCATCTTCTTTAACAGATTCCGAGCCAGAATCAGATGATTCTTCAGTCAACAATTATTCAACTCCCTTGCATGGTGGTGTTCAAGGGCATACAAGAAAGATAGTTGAATTGGAAATTGAGCTTCGGGAAGTGAAGGAGAAGATTCGGTCACAACAGGAAGAGAGTACAGATGGTTCATTGGCATGGACAAAAAGTGATAATTCCGAAGAGTTTTCTGCAAAAATCACACAATATGAGAGAGAGCTAACAGCTGCAAATGAAAAATTACGTGACTCGGAAGAAGAGATTGCCAGGCTGAACATGGAGCTCAGAAGGCATGAGTCCTCGGAACAGAATAATGGTTTTGAGGCTAAGCTTGAATCATCACAACAAAAGGAGGGCAACAAGTATGAGGGTCAGCAAGAGAGGGGGATAAATGAAGCGTCACAGGTTCATATAAGTGTTGGTGGGTCGGAAAAAATTCACAACACAGATATCAAGATTGAGGCATTGGTAAAAGAGCTTGAAACCACGAAAGATAAACTTCAGCATTCAGAGAAAGAGATTGCAAGTTTGAGACATCAACTTGAGAGTAATAAATCCTCTGAAGAAATCCAGCAGTTAAAGGGTCAGCTTGAATCCGCTAAGAAAGATATTTCTATGTGGAAAGGGAAGCTCAACACAGAAAAAAGAGAGGTCTCCAAGCTGCAGGAACGAATTACAAGGCTAAAAAGTAGTTTATCAGACCGGGATCATGAAGTCATGGATTTGAAGATTGCGGTGTCTGATGCCGAGGAGAAGATTTTCCCAGAAAAATCACAGGTTAAAGCAGAAATATCCAGATTGCTGTCAGAACGGACTCATTTACAGGAGCAGCTAAGAGACTGGGAATCTCGTGGTCGGTTGCTGGAGGATGAAATCAGACAGATGAAGGCTGGAAAAGTAGAAATGGAGGAGAGACTTACTGGTGAAATCGAGCAGTTGAAGTCAGATATCCTTGAGAGAAGCAATCAAATAGATAACTTGAATAACACCCTTTATGCCATGAAAACAGAAGGAGATGAGCTCAGAACCAAAGTTGCAACACTCAAAGAAGAGGTGCATTCTAGAGATGATCAGATCCATGACATGGACAATAATTTGCAAAAAATACAGACAGAAGTCCAACAACTGGTGGATGGGGCTGAAGGGGCGCGTAAAGTGGTGGGGGAGCTGACAAAAAGATCGAAAGAACTAGAAGAGGAGATTGAGAGGCAAAAAATCGTGATAACGGAAGGAGCGGAAGAAAAGAGGGAAGTTATAAGGCAACTTTGCTTCTCGCTTGAACATTACAGGAACGGATATCATATGCTTCGACAAGCTTGCATGGGGAACAAGCAGCGAGTTCCGGTTTTGGCATCTTGAGACAAGGATGAGATATGTGGTCGTCATTGTTTGTGAAATACCCATTTTGTGAGTGCCTTTTTTCTGCATCTAGGTTGGAAATGAAATGCATGTCCAGCCTACTGTTGTATTACATTTACAGGCCATGCTACCTTTGGCTGTAGGAATATGCCGGGGCATACGATATAGAGCAGGAGGGTCCCATCTAAAGGGCCATTGAGACAGTGGCTTGCCCTCAAAGTGGTGTGTAGGGCAGAAAGTTCGTGTGATTATCTTTAGCTCAGAGGTTGATTGGTTTTGGGTTCGATATTGGCACGATTGAAATTGTGTTTGCAAACTGTTGACGCATTCAATTCATGCGAAATTCAGTTGTTCATTACGATCATTTGGTCAAATACTGCATGCATCCAACTTAGTTATAAGCTGATTTACAGCCTAAAAGGTTCAAAAATAAAGAGGCGTAGATCGCGCCAGGAAGGGGTCGAACCTTCGACTTTCTGCTTAGGAAACAGACGCTCTATCCACTGAGCTACAGGCGCTTATTGTGAAACGTTCTCTTTAAGTTTATATACAATTTATGTACACCAGGGATAAATACTCGACATTCGACATAAATTGGAAGACATTTTACCTTGGGAGCTCAATCCTAGTACTAGAACAACTTTGGGGTGCCGATTTTGGCATTCCTCTTCTATTCAACCAATCTCGAAACGACATACTTTACGAGTTGTTCTACAACGATTAGATTAACCACGTTTTTGACTCAAATCCATCACACATGAGGGTGGATTGAAACTCGAAAGTACAAAGCCTCCTATCGCACATACTTCACCAAAGTTAACACCTAATATTTTGATCTTTCGGAGTGTTCAGCCTACAAACTAGCTGGCCAAAGCAGGTTCGGCAGAGTAATGTGAAAAAACTGAAAATCCATACGAGCTTAGATCAATCTTCAAGACAATCCGGCTCTGTACATGACGTAACAACTGGAGACTCTCGACTACCAAACAATTGATATCATGGATTCGAATAGCATCGACACAGTATGAAACGTTCATATGAACATTGAAACTTAAGAACAGCAAGCTTGCATTTGATACCACAACTAAATGTCCAACGAAATGTTCAGTAAACAAGGATTAAAAATCCGTCCTCGGAAGCTCATCCTACAAGAAAAGCTACAAAGCAAGCAAATTATTTCAACGGATGGAACTTTTTCAAGTCTCCTCTGGTTGCTGCCTCATTGATTGAAACTCGTAAAACCAAGACGAAAAAAAAGTGCTTTTTCACGGACCCAGATCCCAGCATCTCATGAACTTACTGGCCCTCCGCCGGAGCAGGCTTCTCAAAAAATGTCTTCTTTATCCAATCAAATGGCTGTTTACAAGTTTGTAAGAACACAAAGGGCCCATCAAAATCACACAATTATCGAGAAATTAAAGCTCATTCGATTAGGGCTCGTAATAAATCAAGTTTCAAGTATTTCTAGATTGGCACTTTAATAAATTTTTCTTATTATTGGATGCTCGAATTATTTCTGGGATTCCTAGGTGAACAAATTGGATGCGATTTTGGTAAAGTAAATTTGAGATGAGAGGAATTGAAGCGGAGAATTACCTGGACGAACCAGAGGGCACCGGTGCCGGCGGCGACGCCCCACATGGCGGCGGCCTTTATATCGGAGGACGGAGGCAGCTTGGAGAAACGAGATGCGATTCCACCTGCCATTTTCGGATCTCAAATTCGGAGAGAGCTCAAGCCCTATCTAGTCAATGCCAACTTTGACGCCCGCAGCAAATGAGTTTCAACTCAACTTTGGCCGCTGCGTTTTGTTGAGGTCACTTTTGAATTCTTCTTTTTTTTTTCTTTTCTTTTTTGGTAGAATTTTAAACGCCATCTATTGGTTAATGCCTTTCTCCTTTCTTTTTTGTCCTTTTATATAAGTTTATCATATTTTTCTCTTTTTTTTTATCATAACATTATTACATACCAACCAATTAACTGTTAATCTAGTGATTCTTCTTAAACCCCACAAGGAAGAATACCAACTATTTCGTCCGTGTGGGTCGTGAAGGGCAGTGTTTCTAGCTGAAATCATCAGCGTTGTTCGATTCAGTTGGTCCTTGAGCATGTCAATCGGCTCTGGTCTTTATAGTTAGTACGGAATTCCAATGAGCATCACCGCCATATTGTTGTAAATAATGAAGCGAACCATACTGTAAACAACGAAGCGGTGATGCTCATGGAGTTAGAGACAGGTGCATTTCCTAAAGTAGCTATCTTTGCAATGCATCATACGATGCGGTAATATTGCTTAAGCATCCACATCTTACTTCCCAAAGTTAACCACGGCTGCAAAAATGGACAACCCCAAGAAGTTTTTATGCCTGTAGTGAAGGCACAGTCAAAACATTTCATTCCACTACAGGTCAATGTCATTTTTGAGATATACAATGCAAAACCTATGAGCCAACCCTACGATCTCTAAAATCATCAATTGTTTGCCCTTGATACAGATAATAGGTAAATTTAAAACGGACAACTTACAAGAAACTAATCATCATACTCAACACCTTTCTCGTTCACGCCTCAAGTCAGAAGAAACAAGCCTATAGAGAACTATCCTAAAATCAGTAAATCTTACCAAAGTTGCAAGGCAAGCATTCATAAGCAGCATGGCGCATGCGCAGCTGACAGAGGCCAGAAGGTGGTGGGTGCTTCTTTCGGGCTTCCACACAGCTTTACTTCTTACCAATCTCAAAATCTTCAAACCTCAAGCACAAATAGTCGCTTCTACTTAAAGTGGAACTGAATGTAGACTTTCTTAATCATCCCAAGCACTATCTGCGGTACCCTCTTTTTTATTGTTTGAATCAGCCATCATGAACTTATACTTGTCCTCAATATTTACTGATGTAGGTCCCACTATCGAGCCATTGGATAGAGCAACCCTAGCTTGCTTTTGAGCAGCAGCTGCCTCTCTCTCTTTCCTTCTTGCAGTCTGATAATCAATAACAGAGATTTTTCAAGACAAATGCATCAACAAAATCTTCTTTCATTTCCACCCGGATTAGCTAGAAATCAAAGAATCTGTACCTTCCCAGTTGCAAAGGCCACATCGTTCCCAGATCCAACATCTGCTATTGCTTTCTTTATATTTGCCACAAGGAACTACAGTGTGCCATCAATAATCAAAAACCAAGAGTTATATTATGCTAATTGCAGAGAGTTCATAAGTAAAGAAGCAGGTACAGTAGGGAGCGTAGATGGTACCATATCACGATCAGTGTAAAAGGAAGTAGCTTGACCCATTGATCCTGCTCTTCCCGTCCTTCCAATCCGGTGTACATAGTCTTCCATGCTCTATATTGAGGTAGCCATAACTGAAGCTTCAGGTTTGCTATTTCACAACAAAATTTATAGCAACTGAAAAGACCAGCCTAATGAGTCGCTATCACTTGATAGCATAAAGACTTAATGACCACAAGCTAATAGCAACTGCATGCTATTCAAATACCGAAGATCGTGGTCTATTATATTTCAAATTAGGTGAAATGATACTCAGAAAAAAACTGCCCAATTATTTACAATGTTCTTATAATCTTCAAAGTTGGCTAAGTTAATTTATGATATAACTCTACCAATAGGACCTTCATTTTCCAACCAGATTTACCTTTGGAAGATCCAAATTGATCACATGAGCAACTCCTGAGACATCCAAGCCACGAGATGCAACATCAGTGGCAACCTGCAAATAAGGTCTCTATAAGGTACATGCTGAAGGTGATTTTAAATACTCCCTTATATTGAAGCAGAATCATACAAAGATAAACAGAGTGCAAGAATGTGACATCAATACAGCACAAGTAGCATAAGTATTCTATAGCCACACCAGTGACATACCAAAATACTGGTTGTGCCCTTTCTAAATTCACGTAGAGCCGCCTCTCTTTCAGTCTGAGTACGACCACCATGAAGCGCAACTGCATGCAACCCTTGTGCTACCAAAGCTTCGGCAACTTCGTCACACCTCGTCTACATGCAGACCCATATTCAAGAGTTAAGACTCCAGTTATAAACCATACAAGAATAATCTCAAGCCTTTGTCTGGCAAAAGAGTTCTAAGAGAGCTAAGTCACAGCAGATATATCAGTACTTTTGCCCCCTAGGATGCATGTAAAGCAGTCTGATAGCATCTTGCAATAAAAATGTACACATCAATTTTGAACAGAAATTTCAAATACTTAGTAGGATGGAGATTAAAATAACAAGAAAGCAAAACGAATGGAAACTAGTACATGAATTACTTAAGCGGAGACCACTTTTCATTATAAGCTACAAATTATGATAATCAATGTCAAGTGATGATATATGGAGCACAACGTACCTTCCTTTCAACAAATACAATAGTTAAAGGAAAGGGATGGCCAGAAGTTTCAACCCGAGATGCCTCCTCTACGAGCAAAGCTAAAATCCGATCAGTCTACACAGACAAAGCACCATTCTAGTGTTAAAAATGAGCCATAAACTCTCTCTCTATTAAAGGGTCTCAAGACACATGCAGATATATAGCTAATGAAGATAGCTTTCGCAAGATGCTTGTCAAAGAATATCATCAGGAAGCATATAAATACATGAGAAACAAAAACCAAATGATACATTCTTCACACACTACATTTAGCAAGAGTTTCCTGAATCCAGTGGAAAACACAAGTGGCTGAACAATGAGTGGAATTAAAAAGCAGTCTCCAGAAACCCCACATTCATGCCAAGAAAACATAGAGAGAAACTGATAACGCTTATGGGTGAACCAACCTTCTCACTCTCAGATATTTTCTCCAAAATCTGAGTTACATTTGCTGTAGGGCTACTCACTTTTCCCACCTTCACTTGCACTGGGTTAGTCAAGTATTCCTGCAATTCGACAAGAAAAGCTAGAATAAGTTTCGTTGAAGTTCTGCAAGACACTGACTTAAGCAGAGAGAGAGTGCTTAATGAACTTTATGTTGTCATTACAATGTCATTCTTGTAATTAGATGTTGTATATTAAAAGATGACAAACTACTACAAACCTTTCATAAAACTACTCCGAGGTCAAGATCACGTATCATATTAACAGAATAAAACTAAGAAATTACATATATACCCAGCTTGATCAAATGGATGCTCTTCATTATAAGGTAACAACAAAAGTTCATCGAGAGGATTCCTACTACACAGTACACAGTTATAAAATTATAAATCATGAAGAGCCATCCTTTATATCTTGGAAGCGTAAACATTTCTTACTACACAGTACAGTCTAGGTCTCTGAAGCTGAAACTTTGCCTATTCTGGAGTATTTTCCACAAAAATTAGTACGCAACATGCTTTAGAACAAGATGTCAAATGCAGCGACAGATTGCCTTACGAAACCTTTAACAAGTTTATAATTCATGAAAGCCAGTATTTTATGGTAACTTAGTGGAAAACCTTACCTTGGATAACTCTTCGATCTCTTCAGGCATAGTTGCACTAAACATCAAAGTTTGATGCTTTTCTGAAAGGTTTCGCATTACCTGAAATAGTATCAAAAGATTGTGACATCCAGAAGTAAACATGCAGTCAGATGATTATGTATTCTACATATGTACTGCATAACTCATAAAGTACTGCAGAAATGCTTGTAAAACATAGAAATTTAGGAGCAATTATTTAGACATTGAGTATGCTTCACAAAGTTCAGATATCACAATATATATATACAAAACCTAAACCTTAGGCAGAATGAGATCCAAATCTGAGATGAAAATTATGTATGAGTTCATTAATATTTTACTCGAATTTTTAATTCCACTGGATTTCCACCAACTATATGCTTTTTCCCTGGGAATTTTTTCCCTCTTTCAAGATTCCCCTTTAGTATTACCCTACTTTTAATTAGTTGCTTTTCTTCTCAAACGTAAGACATTTGCATTGAGCCTAATAGTTGAAGTTTAAGTTTGAAATTTTTTTTGTACCCATTGAAGAATTGGCAGGAAGAAAAAGTTGCACATAATAGCTATGAGCTAAGTACTTAGAAACTCAGGACAAAACCACGGCACTAAGGGTGATATAGGATTAGGTTCAAAAAGCGGAAAGAGAATTTGAGAAATAAAAAAACCCCTTTCAGATTGAAGTTGAGACTATACATACCTCTCTTATCTGTGGCTCAAAACCCATGTCAAGCATTCTGTCAGCCTCATCCAGAACAACAAATGAAATTCTAGAGACGGAGGTGTTCCCTTGTTGTAGATGATC
This sequence comes from Spiraea crenata, assembly GCA_033992175.1. NCBI lineage: Eukaryota > Viridiplantae > Streptophyta > Magnoliopsida > Rosales > Rosaceae > Spiraea > Spiraea crenata. The sequence goes on from JAVBHV010000022.1 coordinate 2,815,741, forward strand.
TATAAACCTTCCAGGAGTAGCAACCACTATATCCACTCCCGCACGTAGCTCAGACCTCTGGGATATCATAGTAAAGCCGCAACCAAAAAGTTAATAGTGGAAATTGAGAAGAAATAAATCATTTGTAGAATTTTATTGAAATTATCAAATACATTGCATTAGAAACCTCTCTCGGTCTTATTACATGAGCACGAGGATGGTACAAGAGAGGAAGATGAGGAGGAGACTATTAGGACACAAAGGTTCACAAAAACTATAACCCAAGAAGCAGAATTCAAAAATACACCGAGGCGCTATCAAACCAATTAGACATGATCTGTCACCCCTACCTAGAAAATTAAAGCAATTGTTCAAAATTAACATGCATAATTACAGGGCCAAATCAATCACCTGCTCTGCTATGTTAGTTCCACCCACAACTATCGCCGTTCTGAAGGACTCCAGAGATTTACTAAAAGCTTTGACCTGCAAAACATAATCATGACTAAGCACCTAAGGAAAAAGAATGAAAGAAAATAATTTGAACCAGCAACTTAAACTCATAATTGCATTATAATCAGCTGCAAATCAACAGCAGTTATCTTACCTCTTTTTCTATTTGTTGGGCAAGCTCTCTTGTTGGAGCCAATACCAATGCTAATGGCCCATCACCACGCTGAACAGGGGGTTGAGCCAAACAATGCTGCACATTGAAAAATATAATTAAACCATGAACGAACCACTTAGTAAGCATAAAGTCCAACCTCAATCCTACATCAGAACATCAAAACAACGCGACCGTGTACCTGTATCATGGGAATGGCGAAAGCAGCAGTTTTGCCACTTCCAGTTTCGGCACAACCTAGTAGGTCCCTACCACTGAGTGCAATCGGCATGGCTTGCGCCTGAATGGAGGTCGGTGTAGTGTATCCATGAAATGCAATGTCCTTCATGATGCTAGGGTGCAAACACTGAAAAACAACGAAAACACCGGCTTTGTTACTGTTATGTAACAAAATACGCTAACGAAAACAAAAAATACACAAATAAATGTAATTAATAATACACAAAGAATAGTTTACCATATCTGCAAAAGACTCAATCGGTGCAGGAGCAGGAGCAGTGTCCGTACTAACAGAAACGTCCAGATTGAGCCGCACACAAAGCTCCTCAATCTGTAAAGGCACAAAATGCACAGTCATGATAAAATTTAGACTGACAGAGTCAACAAAACACAAATGTCATTACAAATGTGATATTATCGACACAAATTAGACCCAATTAGATGAATTCGAATGCGAAAATTCACCAACATTCAACAAAAATCAGATCAATTCGACTGCAGAAATTCACAAACAGCAAAATGAAGTAGAAAGATTGACGAACCAGCTCAGGCTTCATGCGGAGGACGCGTTCGGATGGCTTCCACTCGGGGACGACGGCGTCGGGCCTCGAGGGAGCGCGGTGGTTGGCGGAGCCATTGCCGGAGCTCCAGCGAGAGCTATTGGAGTGGGAGAAGCTGGAGAAGGAAGCGCCGGACGACGACTTGTCGCCGTTGGAGTAGGAGAGCTTGCTCTGATGATCGCCTAGGGTTCCGGATGATGTTTTGGCGGTGGTGGCGGTGGCGGTGGCGGCTGAGCTTGACCGGAGGTGAGGAGGGACATACGGCATCGTTTTGGGGATTCGAGGAAGGTTTATCGGGAAGCTGAGCGTTGATTGAAGCGACGACTGAGTGCAGTGACTGAGTGATTGAGTGTAAAATAGTGTGTGTGAAAAAAAACGAGAGGTTCGTGTTTGGTTGGCCAATCTAACGGGGGAGGAAAGAGAGCACGCAAAAAAATATTTACCCCCCCCCCCCCCCTCTCGTGCGCCCCCTTTTTTTTTCGGGCGGGCCTCCCATCCCCCCCCCCACCCTTTTTTTTCCCCCCCCCTCTCTTTTTTCGGGGGGCGGTCGGGGGGGCAAGAAAAAAAAGAGAGGGGGGGGAAAAAAAAAGTGCAGGACGAGAGAGAAAAAGGAAAAAAAATTCAACCCCCAATTAGCCAAAATCCCCCCTCAACTTGTACCTCACTTTCAATTTGCCCCCTCAATTTGCACATTGGAAAATTAACCCTTTTAACTTATTATTTTAGCTAATTTGCCCCCTTCTGTCAAAATTGACTCACTCAGCCGTTAAAAAATGGGACGTGATGGGTATTTTCATCAATAGAACCTCTCTCTGTCCACCCCAAACCCATATCGCCTGCCCCATTTTTTCTCCTCACTCAATCCACCACCACCGCCACCTCCATCAATCTTGGAATTATTTGCAATTCTAAATTGGAATAATGAAAGTATAGCGAAATGAACCCAATTCAATACTCCGGTGGCTTCAAGAGCTTTTTGATTGCTCTATGTAAATGGTCAGAGGCAGATTTTGGTGTTCTTGTGTGTTCGTCATGAGATTAATGGGGTCGTCATTGCCGCCGAGACTCCACTAGCTAGACCTCACTGAGGAGTTGGTTGTGGTGCTTTGCGGTGGGAATCATCACCTGCAAACGCCCCAATTTTTGGTGACTTGGCCACGTCGAGTCGGATCGGGTTGAAGACTGACAAGTCAATGTGGCCGGAGCCCCACGTGGAGTCGGTGAAGGCATTGGGTCTGAAATGAAGGAACATGGGTACATGGCCATGCAGCTGAGCTGCCATTGGTGTTGGTGGGGATAGGGGGATGGGCATGGGAAGAGGAGGCACCTTTTTGAGGAGTGAAATGGAGGAAGGAGGAAGATAAGTGCAGAAGGATAAGGGGGTGAGTTATAACTTATAACAAGATGAAGAACAAAAGGGTGAGTTAGAAATTGAGTTTGTGAACATTGATGGAGGTGGCAGTGGCGATGTCCTGTGGAGAAAAGATGGTGCAGACGCCATCTGGGTTTGGGGAATGCAAAGAGAGGTTCTATTGACGAAAATACCCATCAAGTACCACATTTTTAACGGTTAAGTGAGTCATTTTTTAGGAAAGGGGGCAAATTAGCTAAAACAACAAGTTAAAGGGGCTAATTTTCTAATGTGCAAGTTAAAGGAGTAAATAAAAAATACGGTACAAGTTGAGGGGGGATTTTGGCTAATTACCCAAACTAAATATTCGGGTCAAACCATAGGACCAATGGAAGAAGCCCCGAAAAAAACCCCCAACCCCTTAAAATTTATGAATGAAAAAAACCGGGTCAACAAAAAAAAAAAAAAAGAGGGGGGAGGGGGGCCCCCGGGCCCCCCCCACCAAGACCCATCAGCGAAGCCATGGATGGGAGGCGTCGGTTAGGAGAGGCGATGGATCCTTAGAATGGTCTACAAGAAATCTAAAGGTAAGTATTGGAGCACCGGTGTGGTACCGGTCAAAGAGGCTCTAATGCCTATTACAGTAAAAGTGACAATGGCTTTAGAGTTCGAGTAATAAACAGTGAGTAGTAGTCAGAGTATCAGATATTAATTATTTACCTTTGACCTTTAGGGTGAGTCCCCCTTTTTGTAGGGGAGAGGTGGTTGACTTTGGTTAGTCTCACCTCCGATGTGGGATTAAATGCCTAATGTAATTGTACCTTTCACGCAGTGTTCGTCGCGTGTTTGGGACCTTGTACAGAGGGCAGTGCTCGTGTTGCGAGGTGAGTTAGCGGCTCTGTGCAGAGACCGCCGCGAGGTGATCTGTAGAGCCATCTCACATGTCGCGTGACGTTTCATGTAGGGCCCATGAGCCTCGTAAAGTATGTTCGGGAATTGTTGAATTGTCCATGTAGCGCTTAGTTAAGCATGCCATGTATCTGGTGGAACATGGTTTAAACAAAATTATTTGCCCAACTAGTTCAAAGACAAATTATTCAAGAAAGTTTCATGTTTTAAACGTCCTATTGGTACATAATGTTACGAATTTTAATTTGTGGTGCTTAATTATATGTGGTTGACATATAGGTGACGTGGACGACTTTTAGTGGTGATGGAGATTTGGTGGTGGGGGGGTAGATTGAGATTAAGCGAAGGGCTCGGTGGTCAGTTTTGCTCTGCTTACTGCCATTTCGTTCCTCATCCTTTTCAATGGTAGTAGGTGAGCCTTGGACCTGGCCCTCACAACTTTTGTATCTATCTTGTTTTCATCTTTTGATCAATATTACTTGTTTTCAATTGTATCTTCATTTTTTAAGCTAACTTGTGATTGTTTGTTATATCTTTCATGATGTCCACTCTTAGCTTATGATTCCATACGGTGCTTTTTGGATTTTGCTGCGCATATATCGCATCCCACTATGGTTTTTTATATCCAATATAGCAGTCTTATTAAATTTAAATTAGAAATAAACAAATTTCTTATGATATTAGGAGATTATATTTTGAAGTGGATAAACTTAGAAGTTGAGTAACGCATAAATACTACTGAATAATATTCAGTGAATATATAATTGTAACTCGTAATATGTACTTGACCAAAAAAAAAAACTCGTAATATGTAAGTGAGAGAGCGTTTGTGTCTATTGTAAGCTGAGGAAAGGAAAGGGTGGTAAAGTATGGTAGACAAGCACATGACGGATGGAAGGTCCGTAATAAACACCGTCAAAGTCAAATCGAATTGAACGGCGTCGTATAAACGGCAGCAAACAAGATCTAGTGCCAATGCTAGAACGTGCATTGACATTTTTTTATTGTATTTGAATACTTCATATTATCTGTTCGGGTTTTTATAGTAGCTTTTTGAAAGTCAGAGCATCGGGGGGTAGGCGTGACCGGGTGTTAAAAGAACGGGTCTTGCTCCGCAGTACCCATAGTTTTCGTTTTTTTTTGGTCAAACCCATAGTTTTCGTTAGTAAGTTGTTTCACCTAGACATAATTAAGGGCAAATTACGATTACGTACTATGTAGTTTAGGTTAAATTTGAAAATGATATATGTATTTTTTTTTGTATTTTAGTACCCTATATTTTCAAATTCTTACAATTATGTTCCACCATTTATCGAATCTTCAATTTTTGGTTGTTTAGTGATGACGTGAACATTGTGGATCCACATGTTTACTCCTCACTATCATATGTGGTCCACAGTACATGGTATAAGTACATCGAGTAGCTTCGAATCATTAGAGAATGCGGTCTTCAGTTGTTTTGGCACCATAAATTTTTGCTGCAAATACATAATCCATTACCCAAATACTAGTTTCAAACCTATATAGTCCACATCATATCTGGACAACCGAAAAATTGACGATTCTACAAACGGTGGAACACAATTGCAAGGATTTGAAATTACATGGTACTAAAATGCAAGAAAAAAAAACTATAGATATCATTTTGAAATTTCACCCAAATCACAAAGTACGTAATTGTAATTTGCCCCATAATTAATGTCGAGTAAAAAACAGTTCTTTTTTTTATCAAAAGATATTTGTTATTAAATAGTATAGGGAATCGTTGGCAAGAAGCCAATACAAGAGAGACAGACCTCAGTTCAAACTAATTCTTATTAATATATTTAAGTAAATATTTGGGTACTTAAAGTGGTGAATTTTAAAAAATATTTTTAGTAAATCAAAATTAAGTCACTACTTAAGTGTAGTTATCTTAATAATTTTATTATTTTAAATTTCATACATCATTTTTTTTTTTGAGAAATTTCATACATTATTAAAAATTGAAAAATAAATTGACACATGCAAGAACGTATGATAAGATGTTGGTATACCCTAAAATAAAATTTACTCACATGGGAACCGCAATTGCCTTGAGGATATACCAAAATTTTCAATCACATATCAAATTAACCTGCCACCAATTCTTTTTTTTTTTTTATGAAAAAGGAAATTAATTAAAGGGAGAAACCTCTGGGGCATCCAGAGGCAACATTGTCAAATACAAGAGTAGATCTAGCAGCAGCAGGGACAGACCTGCCACCAATTCTGTATAAAAATACAATATGTCGATTTTATATGATGATCAAAGTTCAACATCCTCCCTTTGCTGGATATTCCAAAGGCTGCTATGAACATAATAGGCAAATGTGTGACATAACACTAAATCTATCAATTTGCCCAGTCAATAAAACAGTGTGCTCCAATGGAATAGGCAAAATAGTTGGTGCAAATATTATTATATACTTTACTCTTTTTTTTACCATATATCATTTACTCTACAATATATCAACTACTAAACTGTTTACTACAAATCAATTATCACAATTACTCCATGTGTGTTGTTGGAGTTGAACACTCAACAATGTTGTTGAGTTCGAAAATGTTATGTGAGTTTTTGGAACCCCAATTACTAACCCATTTACTACAATTTATACTCACAATCAATATTTTTAACTAGCCTCCCTATTTTTTTTTTTATCAAAAGAATAGTAATTTTATTGATACGGGTTTTGCCAGAAAAACCAAACAAGAGTACATACATATACAAATCCCCACCGAGGCCTCGTTGAAAACCTTGCAATACAAGGAAAAGAGTGTCATATACGCCTGAGAACAAACATAGCATCCAAACAAAGAGTACAAAAAAGAACCACAAACATCGGGCTTCATACTCCTACATGGACGATTACATTCATGTTAACAATTTCAACCCAAAAAAAACCCAACAACAAAACAACACCAAACAGGTCCAAACCCAAAATGAGTGGAGTTGTTGCAAAACCAAATTAGACCGGAAAAATCATATTGGAATCAAGCAAATGCAGCGACAATGACGGCGACCACAAAGCAACTGATAACGAATCCGACGGAGAACGCATGCATAACAACAAACCACAAACCGGACTCAGATTAAATCGGTGAGCGATGACAGGCAAAACATAGGTGGTGGTGAACGAAGCTGATGAGACGCCTCTCAACATCCCAACCAAACCCCTAACAGAACAAAAACAAAAAGTATAGAAATCAAGGAAAATAAACATCTCAAACACAAGGTCCGGAACTCAAGGAAAATAAACAACCCAAACACAATGTCGGGAACGATGCCGATGCTCTCATGGAAGAGAGGACAAAACTCCCACAGTGGGGAGAGAGGCTCTCACAAAGGAGAGTAAGAATTGGGCTCTCACAAGGAGAGAGGGAAGGCGGGGAATGAGATCTAAAGGGCCGGCCGACCCAAGCCAAAGCAAGGGGCCGGCGGTTGTGAAGGAAAAAATATGAAGAGGCCGCTAGGGTTTTTGGTCCTCTACGTTATGTAATAATTGAGTTAAGTTTTGTATGCTTTGCCTCCCTATGTCTTGTTGGAGTAAAACACTCAATAGTTGTTGAATTAAAAATATTTGTTGTTGTAGAATAGATGAAAGTAATAATGAATGAGGTTATTGAGAGTTGAGTGTTGAGTGTTGAGTGTTTAGTGTTAATTAGATTAGTGAGGGTGAAGAAATATAGTAAGATTTTAAGTTATCATGATAAAAAGTGAATAATAACATTTTTAATTCAATAAATTGTGTGGGTTCTATTTTTATAGCATCTAGTAGAATTTACAAATATACAGATTCTATTAGGCTCTATATAATTTGCAGAGTCATTTACAGCATCCATTGGAGAGCTGTTTTGCTGACGTGGCGCTGCAAATTGAGTTTGTGAAGTCTTTTGTAGAGACCTTTGGAGATGCTCTAAAGGAGGCAAAGAAGACTTAGCTTCTTAGCTCCTATTATAAAACATATTTTCAGAAAACAAAAATACTAAATGTTAAGTATCTTTATTTTTGGTCAATAGACTCCATGTTTAAGCAATCGCTTATCCCCTAAATTCTACCGGCTGATCATATGTCACATCTACCAGTGCTAAAAAATTAAGAGTTTATGTAAATGATAGATATAGATACTATTTAATTCGTTCATGTGCACCAAATCGATTAATTTACCTTTGCTATGATGGAGTAGTTGTATAATCTACATCATTCTCAAATGTCAATTCTGTTTGAAAATGTCATGCACGTTGAAGAATTATTTTTTTATATAAATGTTGAAGAATTTTAGAAATCGCTTAATCCTTTGGTTACAGTAAAGAGTTCTGCACATTTATGTGATGAACAATGTTCTTGAACCACGAATGGATCCAACTGATGCAACAATGTTAATTCTTTGTCCAATTATATAAAGTACTTACATATCCGCTCCTTCTTTTGATGTTTAAGACATGCACAAAATTCATTGAGCATATTAACGGCAGAGTATTCCCATCTCAATTAAATTATAGTGCTGAGCCGTGACTGAGAATTTGTGGCCTAATTCAAAAAATTTATGAGGGCCCTTCAACTATTCAAAAAATCATAAAGATTATTTTCATATTTTAACAGTGGAAAAATAAATTTGAAACAAAAATTATAACAAAGGCATATAATAGATAATTGCATCGAATCCACTCAAAATGTACTACGAACAAAGTATTAATAGAAAAATAAAAAAATAAAAAAAATCAACAAACTTAAACCTTCAACATTTTAGTATATTAATATGTGACAATGCCCCCCTATACAGCAACGAAAACAATAAGAGAAGGATGTTGAGCAAAGAATGGTGTTCAATATGTGTAAACTTTTTTATTTTAAATAAATATATAATATATAATATATATTAAAATTAACAATTGTGGGCCCCCTTGAAGTTGGGGCCCGGTTCCAGGTGTCCGAGTGGAGCTACCTCAACGGCGGCTTTGCTATAGTGCAATAACTCTTGAAAACGATGTTGTGCAGGGAATCCTATTTAAATCCCTATCTTATTAGTTTTTGTTAATGATTAGGTAAAGATATTCTCTATTATCAAACTTCAAAACTTCAAATGGATACCGTATCATACTAAATATGAACCACTGTTAAACCGGTCTGCGGTCGAGATTCATCGAAAAGGAATGGAAGATGCAAATGTCAACGACCCAAGCACAACTTAGACCAAACATATGATTCATTTCACCTATTCGCTGCCCATGACTCTGATCTAATCACATTCTGGTACGACCCTGTTTGGACTGGGTACCTTGACATGGCCCGAGCCAAGCCGAAAAGAGGCAAACAGACCCAAATCGAACTTAGGCCAAACATTTAAATTTTTTTATCAGAATTAAGTAAAAAAACAAATACAATGTATAAACTCTTTCCGACCTTGCAATACAACATTCATTGTACATATTATATTAAGGACAGAATTGAATGAATCAAATTGTGGTGGTCATTTGGTTACGATAGTATTATACATACCAGTCCGATCCTGGAACAATAATGACAGGCCAAACAAAGAACCCCCCCACACTGGCAGTCCACATCCAATCGTGACTACGCACATTTATACATGTCAAATTTTTCCGATCATGAAATTTTACAAAGGCTTATACAAATTGAGTTAATCATTCTATTGCTAATCAGTTTTAAATTTGAAATCTCAACTTCTCTCATAGTATCAAAACAAATTTAGATACTACATCTGAAGTTAAATGACCACACTTGCTCTAAACCATCATGTAAATTGTTCATACAGATCACTGCTCCCCAAATGAAGCCCGACATTAATCAAAAATGAATTTTAGACATGTTTATCAGTACTTATTGATTTTGTTAGTAATAATGATTTAAGACATATCACCAATCACCGATTAAAAATCCTTTTAGTTCCTTGTCAAATAATTACATTACCCAATTAAATGGTCCACATCCGTTACACTTGAATTTAGGGACAATGACCTCTAAGGACAAAAAAAATACTCTAATGTTATGATAGGACAAGTATTTCAAATATTTATCTACAAGGACAAAATAATAATTAATATGATAAAAAAATAATCTGACCAATGAAAAAAAACTGCGTGAACAGTACCACGCTCGCGTACAGTATCACGCACGTGAACAGTAACACAGAAACAGTTCTTGTTTATACCCAACACAGAAACAGTTCTTGTTTATACCCAACACAGAAACAGTTATGAAAACACATAAATAATTATGAAAAACACAGAAACAGTTATGAAAATCACAGAAACAGCTGTGAAAAACACAAAAACAATTATGAAAACACAAAAATAATTATGAAAAATGCAGAAACAGTTATGAAAAACACAGATTCAGTTGTGAAAAACACAGAAACAGTTATGAAAACACAAAAACAATTATGAAAAACACAGATTCAGTTGTGAAAAACACAGAAACAGTTATGAAAACACAAAAACAATTGTGAAAAACACATAAATAGTTATCAAAAACACAGAAACAGTTGTCAAAAACACATAAACAGTTAAGAAAACACAAAAAAAATTGTGAAAAACATAGAAACAGTTATAAAAAACACAGAAATAGTTGTGAAAAATACAGAAACAATTCATCTATTCCACATAAACAGTTCAATATTTTACAAAAACAGTTCATGCAAGAAACACATAAACAATTCATATAAACACAGAAACAGTTCATACAAACACAGAAACAGTTCATCCAAACACAGAAACAGTTCATGCAACACAGAAACAGTTCATACCAAGTATATCAACACAAACACAATTTGTACTGATACATCACAATTATCAAAACTCCAATAATAAATTAAAAAATACATCCTTGTTCAATAATTCTAAATTAAGATTGGATACATATATACATGATTGAAAGATTCTTGAAACTAGGCAACTATGAACTTTGATCAGTACCATAAAAAACTACAGATACCATCTATCTACACAAATTTCCAACAAGCAGCTAGTTCAAACCCATCATTAAGACTCAATCAAAAACACCATCTATCTACATAAAACATAGTTTTAAAAAAAAATAATTGAATAAAAAAGGGGCTGACAAGCTGCAACTCCATCAACCACATTCAGCAAAGTAAACAAGAGGGTAGCATAAATTCATAGATCCACAAACCCAGACGAAAATTCTTTGGAGTAATTAAAGATTACCACAATATCAGAAGCAAAGAGTAGAATTAGTAATCAAGAAAGATATGATCTCATAACTATGATGAAACTAGAGAGACAGAAATTGCTCACCAACTTGATGTAATCTCTTGTTTTGTGGGTGAATCACAAAATTGGTGTTGCGGATTCTTGGGTTCGTGCTTAGCACGACGATTTGTGGATTTTTTTGTTCAATGTCGCATGCGGAGAAGACGATGACGAATTCGAATTCGTCCCATTTCGAAATTCTGGCAACAAGGTCTTCCTTGGCGACAACCGGATCAACGGCCCTGTTTTCCCGGTCTTCAATCGGGACCTCTTGTTCGACGGAAGTCAACGAGATCTAAGGGCGGCGGCGGGCGGAGGAGGATAGTTGCGATCCACAGTCGTCGTCGTCCGACGTGGACGAGCTGGAGGCGGTGCCGCCGGGGATGTACTGAGTGTGAAAGCCAAAGCCCGGGGCGGCAGAAGAATCGCGGCCGAGGAAGTGCAAGAAGAGCAGGTCTTCGAGGTTCTGGGCAGCCATGGCCGGTTGTATGATCACGAGCTTGTGTCGTCGATTGGGAAGAAGGGGAGCGCGTGGGTGGGTAGGTATTAATTTTTAGTTTTTAATGTATAATTTATTATTTTGTTGTAATTGGTGAATATTTAAATTGTGTGTCCTACCATAGAATTAGGTGGTTTTCTATATCATTAATCCTTGAATTTATTCTAAAAATATAAAATACGATAAAAGAGTTGAATAAGCACTCAATTGCCGATTGGTTTTGAGATTATAATTTATAATAACTTTATTTAGTTGATTATTTTGATCAAACAAGTTTTTAAACATTACTTCAGTTTCGTTGACAAAAAAAAAACTCGTGGGGCCCACCGCAGACAGGAGAGAATAACATTTTTGACATCTGGGTGCAAACGCACTCGCTCGCACCTACCCGCTCTCCTCTACCTACTCCCTCCACACGTCCTCCCTCCTCAATATCCAACCCCACCCCCACCCCCACCCCCATTCCGTCAAATCTAACGCCGTCACCACAACCGGGCGCTTTACGGCTCCTGAGGCTCACCAACCCACCTAACGCTGTCACTCTATAAAACCCCGCTCCAAACCCAACAAATCACCAGACTTCACTCGACTCGACACGCATTTGCTGCTTTCCCCACCCACCAATTTACTCACCGCACCCAACCACCCCCAAAAGAATGGACCTCCTCCTCCTGGAGAAGGCCCTCGTGGCCCTCTTCTTCGCTGCTATTATCGCAATCGGCATTTCCAAGCTCCGTGGCAAGAAATTCAAGCTCCCCCCGGGCCCGATGCCCGTGCCCGTGTTCGGAAATTGGCTCCAGGTCGGCGACGACCTCAACCACCGCAACCTCACCGACATGGCCAAGAAGTTCGGCGACTGCTTCCTCCTCCGCATGGGGCAGCGCAACCTCGTCGTCGTCTCCTCGCCGGAACTCGCCAAGGAGGTGCTCCACACCCAGGGGGTCGAGTTCGGGTCCAGGACCCGGAACGTCGTCTTCGACATCTTCACCGGCGAAGGCCAGGACATGGTCTTCACCGTCTACGGCGAGCACTGGCGGAAGATGCGGCGGATCATGACGGTGCCGTTCTTCACCAACAAGGTCGTGCAGCAGTACCGGCAGGGGTGGGAGGCCGAGGCGGCGGCGGTTGTCGACGACGTCAAGAAGATGCCGGAGGCGGCGACGAAGGGGGTGGTTCTAAGGACGCGGTTGCAGCTGATGATGTACAACAACATGTACCGTATCATGTTCGATCGAAGGTTCGAGAGCGAGCAGGACCCTCTGTTCTTGAAGCTGAAGGAGTTGAATGGGCAAAGGAGTAAATTGGCGCAGAGCTTCGATTATAACTATGGCGATTTCATCCCCATTTTGAGGCCCTTTTTGAGAGGCTACTTGAAGATTTGCAAGGAGGTTAAGGAGAAGAGGATCCAGCTCTTTAAGGACTATTTCGTCGACGAAAGAAAGTAAGTTTATTTCTTGATTCTATTTACTGTTTAACTATAGAAAAACACAATGAACGAGTTAAAAGATGACGAGTGGCCAAGTTCAGAATTATCTATTTTTTTCTTAAAATAATGAGTTCCTATAGGTAAAAACGATCGAGTCTACATAAAGTTAATTTCTTGATTCTATTTACTGTTTAACTATAGAAAAACACAATGATAGAGTTAAAAAAGGACGGGTGGCCAAGTTCAAAAGTATCTATTTTTGTCTTAAAATGATGAGTTCCTATAGGTAAAAACGATCGAGTCTACTACATTGAGTTAATTTCTCGATTCTATTTACTGTTTAACTATAGAAAAACACAATGATCGAGTTAAAAGATGACGGGTGGCAAAGTTCAAAAGTGTCTATTTTTGTCTTAAAATGATGAGTTCCTATAGGTAAAAACGATCGAGTTTACATTTAAGTTAATTTCTTGTTTCTATTTACTGTTTAACTAGAGAAAAATACAATGAATAAGTTAAAAGATGACGGGTGACCAAATTTAGAATTATCTGTTTTTGTCTTAAACGATCGAGTCCACTTTTTCTAGAAATTGAATTATATTTGAATTAATATTTTATATCATTTAATACTGACACGATAATTAATTTGCAATTTCATATTCTCCCATCACAAGAAAAGTTGGCATAATCATGTGTATGTTACGTATCCTGTTGAAATTGATATTTTTGCTTGACGTATTTAAGTAGTTTTTTTTAGAAGGACCATCTACGAGGAATTTTGTAGCATAAACATGACCCATCTAGGAGGAATTTTGATGTTTGACTTTTCTAGCTTTAAGCGTGTTGAATTATTTTGAAGTCCACCTGTCATTTCCCAAGTCCAACTTTTGGTGTCATTTCGCAAGTCCAACTTTTGGATAAGAGTAGAGAAAACGAATTCGATCACGGATCTGAATGAAATTACATTAATTTTCTGAGCAGGAAGCTTGCAAGCACCACGTCTACAACAAACGAAGGGTTGAAGTGCGCCATAGATCATATCCTGGACGCCCAGCAGAAGGGAGAGATCAATGAGGACAACGTCCTTTACATCGTCGAGAACATCAATGTTGCAGGTAAGTGGGCCCCACTCTTCAGTTTCATACTCTTAGTCATGGTGGTGCGAAGTACATACAGGCTTTTTATTACGTACACTTGTAACAAATATCGACCTGGCATACAGAAATCACTTGCATTTGCAGCACGATTCATTCAAAAAAATTTGTGCCAAATGTTCAATCGTACACGCTTTAACTACCGAGTCTACCCTCCATGATTTGAAAAGAAAAAAGGAAAAAAAGAAATAAAGAAAAAAAAAACTAATAGTATTTTCTAGTATGTAAGTTACTTTTAAATTTTATAGCTATAGATAGCTTTCAATACAGATAAGCTGAAACCGACTTCTTCTTCTCTCCTATATGGTTTTCCAACTCCCACGTCTGTATAGGTGGCCTCATGATTCAGACAATTTGAAGTCCCAATTTTCTAGGACATTCGTATACGTAGTAGATCCATTAATTTGTTTTGGTTTGACTGGGGCCTCATCTTAATTATAAATTGACATATTAGAAAGTGACTACTTATCATTTATGTTTCTATTTTCATGATTGTCACAGACCCCGTAACAAAAATGAATTTGTATTCCCCAACCACTTTAGTTTGCTTCCTTTTATGTTGTCATTGGTTGTTGTCCCACGTATTGATAGATATATCACTTTTCCGGGTTAGGTGCATATACGTGAAGAAATCTGCGGTGGCTTTACCATAAAAACACAGTAGAAAGTAGAAACTTTATCTAACTGTGCTTGCTTATAATTATGAAAACGTACTTGTAAAGTTATGAAAACGTACTTCGCCCAAAAAAAAAAAAAGTTATGAAAACGTACCTGCGACATTGACGTGCCAATTTGCTCATCATGAAAATACCAATCTTGTAAAGTTACATTTTAAGTTGGTTGAATCTGAGTCCACTAACAACGCTTCACATTTTTCTGATGAAACAGCAATTGAAACAACACTGTGGTCTATTGAGTGGGGAATTGCCGAGCTTGTGAACCACCCCGAGATCCAGAAGAAGCTGAGAGATGAGCTTGACTCGGTGCTTGGCTTTGGAGTCCAAATCACAGAGCCAGACGTGCATAAACTCCCCTACCTCCAGGCTGTGGTGAAAGAGACCCTAAGGCTGCGCATGGCAATCCCACTCCTAGTCCCCCACATGAACCTCAACGAAGCCAAGTTGGGCGGCTTTGACATTCCCGCGGAGAGCAAGGTCCTTGTCAATGCTTGGTGGCTGGCCAACAACCCTGCCCACTGGAAGAAGCCAGAGGAGTTCAGGCCCGAGCGGTTTTTGGAGGAGGAGTCCAAGGTGGAGGCCAATGGGAACGACTTCAGGTACCTTCCTTTCGGTGTTGGGAGGAGAAGCTGCCCCGGAATTATCCTGGCATTGCCAATTCTCGGAATTACTATCGGACGCATTGTGCAGAACTTCGAGCTCTCGCCTCCTGCAGGGCAATCCAAGCTCGACACCACCGAGAAAGGTGGGCAGTTCAGCTTGCACATTCTGAAGCACTCCACGATTGTGATGAAGCCAAGGTGTTGAATATCATGTGTGTGATAAGATTTTGATTGATGATTTGTGGGTTTGGCAATGTAAATCTATGAACATCTTTAATTTCAATAAGTTTTTTAATGTAATCTCTTTCATTAAGCAATGTCTAATTCCCACAATTTCTTTGATTTTCTGATTCTCTTTTCATGGTTCCATGGTTCTTTTTGGCATGATAACCTTCAGAAGTGTATCACATGATAATTGCTATAAGAACCAGCACGATTCGGTTACTCCCTATCTGCAAGTGTCTAATCTGCACCCACCACACCAGCCCTTCCTTCTGCATATAATTTGAACCAAATAGAAGATTATAGACCGCGTGGCTTGTCACACTTTCTTTGCCTAACCTACCAGATTTGACTTGTGGCTCAACCAACCTCACTTTCGAAGGTAGACGAAGAAGATGCCACTAGTTGATCAATGATGATGGCATGATGCCATCAATTGCGCAAACGGCAAATTGTTTAGGAAAGTGCTTCTGCCAACTGCTATTGTTGACAAATTTTCCATATATAGTATATATACTAAACGTGAGTTCCAGTCCAGCAGCCCACAAATACTGTACAAATAACAGTTGACTGCCTCTTTTGCCCTCATTGAACCAACCCATTCTCAATTGGCTGCTTGACCTTTACTGTGACTCTCCCACTTTGCCCCTCCCAATCCCGCTCTGCCTCTCTGTCGGAAAATCCGGAGCCTGGTTGGTTTTCTGAGAGAGCGGCCGAAATGGAGTTGGAGTTTGGTTCCAGTTTTTGGGGGAGATATCTCCAGGATGTTCGCTTTGGATTGTTCGGTGGACAAACCGCAGTGGCCTCGGCAAATTTGGCGTTCTCTCAGCCCTCCATTTTCACCTACTGCTACTGTCGCACACATGGATCTGTTCGTCTAGCTTCGCCGTGTACATATAAGTCCATTTTCTTTTCTCCTCTATCAAATTTCTTGCTCTGTTTTCTCTGCGTTTTGGTGTGTGCTCAATATGTCGGATCTTTTTGTGCTTCAATTTTGCGGGTGTACCGTGTATGTAATGTTTTGGTGTCCTGTTGGGGTAATCGCCTCTTTCTTTTAGGATTTGCATGTGTTCACTCAGTTGTGTGTGATAGAGAACGACTATTGTTGCTGTTTTTAGTTTTAGTATGCAAAGGTAAGCTTTTCAGATTACATTTTGTTCCAATTTTTGTTCTTTGATTGAAATTACAAGTTAAAAGTGTTTTGGCTTTTCGAGTTTTTCTGGGTTTTGATCGTTTCAGATTTGGATGTTCATGCTGTTTAGTGTTTGTGCTTTATGTGATACGAATGATTAATTTGAATTACGTTTTATTCTGATTGTGAAGTTCAATTTGGCTTTCATGTTGATATTGTGGGTCTCATTTTGCGGGTTTAATCAGATTACGAAAGATTGAAAGCATGTTTAGTGTATTAGTAAAGATCAGTTTTGTTTTTGGAATTTATACAGGTACTCTGCATTGTTTGAAACAAACACATGTTACTTCTCACATTTCACAGGTCGTTTTTTCATGTTTCAGCCAATTAACCTGCAAAACTGTAATTTCAATTTTATCTATAGTTCTGTTGCAGTTTCTTTGTCTGCAAGATCAAATATCTTAATGTTATTAAGAATTGAAATTCATTTTGCCATTTGGGTTCGGTTTTTTTTGCTCAAGGTATATTGATTCTTTTGCCATTTGTCTGCAAGATCAAATATCTTAATGTTATTAAGAATTGAAATTCATTTTGCCATTTGGGTTTGGTCTTTGTTGTGTTGAATTTGGTTGATATTTTTCTGGGTTTTCATTGGTCTTTGTTGTGTTGCAAAACTGTTATTTCAGTTTGGTCGAAAATAGGAAAAGCTTTTTTCTGTGGGCATGAAATGGTTGATATTTATTCTGCTAGAGAAATATATATGAGAGACTAGAGAGTTTGATATGTGAGGATGCACCTGATGATCTTTTCAAGGTAATCTGTGAGGATAGTGTTCCAGTATGGTTCGGTGAGAGCTTTTCTGTTCACAACCACCACCAAATGCTTTGCTGCTGCCATTGATTCCTTCACCGAGCATTGCAGGAAATTCTACCTATTGAGGACCATGCTCGAGAATTCAATGGTACAGAAACAACTGAAGAAAAGTCCATGAAAATCCAGGTCTGCTTGAGCACTTAAATAAAGCTTACTGGAACACATGATCCTTTTTTGGTCTTGTCAAATTGATAAAGACTCTCTGTTCCATTTAGGTGAGTACTGAGGCTGCTGATTTGAGCACGAACATAGTAGAAAAGAACTCTGAGGAGCAGGCCAATCAGTCTTCATCACTGGTAGGAGAAGACACAGGTGAGGAAAGCTCAAAGCAAGAAGAAGATTATGTAGTGAATGTTAAAGAGGAGGTCAGCTTGCATACAATATTGAAATCAGATTTTTAGATTGTTATGCTATATCATTGAAAGAGGATACGGTTAATCATTTGCAAGAAAAAGAAAAGGAGATCAAACACTCAAAGGAAGAGGGAAGCATTATAGAGAGTATAGAAGAAGGCAAGGGTGCTGACCTCGCAGCAGAGTGTATTCCAAAAGATGAAAAACATGATGCAGTGAAGTCCACTGGAGAGGCTATACAGCCCATTTTGTCTCGGATGAAAACACTTACAGTTTTTTCTTTTGCAGATCACTGAAGAATCCCTAATTGCTGGAGTAGGGGAGAGCACAACATGTGAGGCAAATAAGATTGCTGAAAGCTCTGAAGAAACTATTACTGCTTCAGAAAAAGATTCAAAAGAAGAGGATAGAAAATGTAAGAAGAGTTGAACGTGATCAGATCTATAACTTCTCTAAGTACTCAACTCATGACCACTAAACTGGCTTCTGATGAATTTAGGCTGTGGTGTTCCTTGAAATGTTAGTCAATTAGGCTGTAGAACTTATGAATACACATTAAACAAATATATAAATTTTCAAGCTTTATAGACTACACATGTTGATTAGATTTAGATCATTTGTCAATGCACTTTTTGGTACCTTAAACTGCCTTACAAAACTATGCAATTCTTTAGATGTCTGTATATGTATATTAAGTATGCAATAACTCAAGACTCTTTAGATGTTTAAAAACATGTTTTTTGAAACCCGCAGCATCACGTGGGCACCTTTGCTAGTGGTTTAACGAAATGTCAATGATGCATTTTTAACTTTTGCACATCTTAAATTAATCAAGCTTGTTGATGCTCAAAAATGGAGTCAATGGTCAATGTGAGGGGTTGTCTGGATCGGGTCGATCTGTCTATTTCGAGGAGCAGAGAGGCTAGCTCTAAGTGATAGAGAAGTCCCCGAGTCGGGAAGACGTCTGTCCTCGAAGGGGTTCGTGCTTCGGTCATGAATTGATCTGCACATGAACGGGTAAGTATCGAAGGCACCGGTGGGGTACCAGCTTAAAGACCCTCTGATGCTTAAGTCAGTGAATGACGGATGCGGGTGCAATGTTTAGGCGGTAAGGGTTGATACCTGAGAGGTGAAGGATGTATGAATCCGAGAGGGGTCTCGGAAGGAAGAGTCCGGAGGAGGTCCTAGGTCGGGAAAGGTTCCGGAAGAGGAAGTCCCAGGTCAGGGATTTGAAGGGAATGGAGAGGTCCCTCTGAACAAGGAGAGAGGTCTCCTTTTATAGAGGAGGTGAGGGTGTGCCAAGCCTCTCTTGCTCAATGTGGGACAATGAGTGGTCGTCAAGTAGTTTGTCGATACTTTGAGCCATCGTGGAGACTTCGATACTTGTCGTATGAAGCAGGTTAGCGGCTCTACACGAAAGTGGCAAGAAGGTGAATCCATAGAGCATGCTATCATGACTGTGCCGCAGTCTGTGCCGTGGCGGTGAGCCTCGCAAAGCGTGCTCACGAAAAGAGGAAGTTGCCTATGTTGTGCTTCGTGGGAGTGACATGTGGATGGTATGGGTATGGTATCAACAAAGCTGATTAGAATAGTGTGTGATTCATGTATACTGGACATTCAATCTCACTAATGATTTATACCAGCAAAGACTGAGATGTTAGAGAGCATTGTGCTGTAGCATATATACTTTTGCGCATCTTAGATTATGTTAACTCTTCTACTTCGGAATTGAGGCCACATTTCAATTGGCAAATTCATGTGGTTAGCTGATTGAGATGTGAAATTGACATTAGCGCACCATATTCATCCTCGCATCAACCAGCGCCTCAATCTCCAAAACAGTAGCTTTTCTCATGTTTCTCATGTTCCCATGACTCAACCAAAGGTCAAACCTAAATTTAATCTGAAGAATAGCCTTCCAATCTCATGTCACGTTAGCCCTGTTGAAGCTCTTCTAGTATCCAACTAACTGTGACTTCAACTACTGCTTTATCTTTTTGGGCGACAAAAAAACCCGGAGATAGAAAGTTTCAATTAATTAATTTTAATTTACGTTAATTTTAAGTTTGGCTATTTAATTTTGTTTTATTATGTCTTTGCTAGTTGTGTCTATTCAGTTATCCGAGTCATTTATTAGTTTTATAACTTTACCTTTTGTTTAACAAATTTTAGAATTCCATTAAGCTAGTCGTTGTGTTCCATTAATTTGGAACCATGAACTTATTATATTTTTTGTTGGTTTTGATTGCAAGGACTTTTATTCGGCTATGTGTGGATGGTGAAGGACAATACATCATGTGGTTCAACTGGCCAAGGATGATTTATGACAAGATTTATTTACTTCCCTAAGCTAGATACCAATTTAAGTACTAAAGCAGTTAGATTTTGAATTAATTTGAATTAATTTTAGGATTAATTACTCACAATGACATAAAGAACTACCTAATTCTATGCTAGGACAACATTTTTGAATGTTCTCCCCTTAGGACAAATTGATATTTAATCAATTAAAAAAATAAACCTAATCTAAATAAATCCACGCGCTCTCCATCCTCCACCCATGACGCAGGAGGGGCGGCGTGAAGACTTGGCGCTCTTCATCGTCAAGGACGTGCGAACCGACCTGCCAAGAAAGTCGATCACCGCGCGCCACCGCTGCCCTACCAGGCCGGAGGCGGCTCGACGATGAGAAGTCCTCCCGGGCACGAGCTGGTCGAGTGTCGACGTCCCAGCCGTCTCGGTCCGCCGAGATGGGTCGCGGGTCTCGACGGGAGCTCTTCTTCTCCACCGGCGAGACCTCGCGCTCATCTTCTCGGCGAGACCTCGCGCTCATCTTCTCCGCCAGCGAGACCTCGAGCTCATCTTCTCCGGCGTTTGCATTTCGAATTCGGCGAGTGGCGCGATCTCGATCGCGGCATGGGACCCAGGACGAAGCGCGGGCATGAATGGGAGCCAATCGGGTACGGATCGGTGCACGATGATACGGTTGATCGCGTCCTAGAGCTTGTGGAGAAGTGGATCGGAAGTCAAGTCGGCGAACTCGCGTCGGGGTCATTGTGGAAGGGAAGACTGGATCAACGTTTGGTTGTTTCGACGGGTTCGATTTGGTGAAGCTTTGGTGGTGTGGGAGTTTGAGTTGTGAATGTTGGAATTTGGATTTTGTTCGAATTTGAATTGGGGGATTTATCTTCTTCGTTGATCTTGTTGGATTTCGGCATGCATATATTTGATTTTGATTTCAAATTCGAGTTTGGTGGAGTCTGTTTAGTAAATTAGTGAATTCAATTTTTTATTTTTGAACTTGTGGAATTGGTTTTTGTGTTATGTGGTGTCCTAGGATGCAGTTTTTATGTTGATGTTGTAAAAAAGTTGATTTTTCTGTGAAATTATTGTAGGTATAACTGTTTATGTGTTGTATTAAGTGTTTCTTATTGTATTAACTGTTTCTGTGTTGGTATTAATTGTTTCTGTGTTGTAACAAACTGTTTCTGTGTTGCATAACCTGTTTCTGTGTTATCATGAACTGTTTTCTTTTTTCATAACTGTTTCTTGTGTTTTTCATAATTATTTTTGTGTTTTTATAAGTTTTTCTGTTTTTCATCACTGTTTCTATGTTTTTCATAATTATTTTTGTGTTTTCATAACCGTTTCTTGTTTTTCACTCTGTATTTTGCATCACTGTTTTCTTGTTGGCATAACTTTTTTCTTGCTGGAGCAGTTTTCTGTCAACTGTGTTGACAGAAAACAGTCCTTGTTTCCTGGGTTGATAGGAGAAAAACTGTTTCTGTGTTTGATAGAAAGGACTGGTTCAGTGTTCCTGTTCAAGTGCGGTACTATTCACGCGCGCGTGGTCATGTTCACCGAACACTGTTCACGTGCTAATCTTTGATTGGTCCAATTATTATTTTGTCCTTGTAGGAAATTATTTGAAATTCATGTCCTACTATAGAATTTGGGTATTATTTTTGTCCTTAGGGGTCATTGTCCCTTAATTTTATTAATAACTGCTATGAGAAATTAGGTTTTTCTTGTTTGGTTAACCAGTTAGATTTGATTTTGACATTTAATTTTTAAAATTCTCTTATCTAAATAAAACTGTATATAAGTCCCATACGGGGCACAACTGTTTTTTTGGTTTTTTTTTTTAAATTCTGAGTTTAATTTTAATTCTTTCAGTTTTATTTTATTGCATTTTCCTACAACTAGAAACTTTAATTTATTTTAATTTATGTTATTTTTAAGATTAGTTGTTTGCTTTATTTTATTGTGTTTACTCTTGATTCGGTTTATATAGTTTGACTATAAACTAATACATTTGTATTTTGTTTTGATTGCGAGGACTTTTATTCGGGTATGTGTGGATGGTGAATGACTATGCAATAAGCGGATCAGTTGGCTAAGGGACAAGGATGGTTTTGGACATGAAGTTTCACTTTTCTATTTTTAAGCAATCTACCAATTTGAGTACTAAGGCAGTGCATCTTCTTCGAATGAATGTACTTTAGTTCCTAGTATTCTCTTTGGTTTTGGATGTCAATTTTTATCTCCTGTTTTGACATCCTTCTGGTGTATTTCGATATATGTATCACCAGACATATGTATTATTTTCTTGCTTAATAAGCACTCTTATAAAAACCAAAAAAAAAGTACTAAAGCAGTGAATTTTTTTGGAATGAAGGCATTTTTGTTCATAGTATTTTTTTTGGGTAGTAGATGTCATCTTTCATTTGTTCATTGATGTCCTTCTTGCTGCATTATCATCATCGTAAATTTTTCATTGCTTAATAAAGCTCCCCTTCCCAAAAAAAAAAAAAAAAAAACAAAAAACTGGTCACAAAGTTTGGTATGCTTGCTTAGACTTGAACGAGTTGTTTAACTTATTCGATAATTAGGCCAATCTCATGTTAAACAAATTGCACATGCCAAAATTCCACCCATGCCTCCAAAAATTCTCCAAAACCACAACTAACCCTACCCAGGTTGATTTGGTCCATTGTTCCATAAACATTCATCTTATTGCAGAATGGCAGAAAACAGGACCGCGGGGGAAAAGAAAAGGATTTAACGAGGTTCGGCAAGTGTGCCTAGTCCTCGAGGCGGTAGTACTGGTTTCTCTCATTATATGGAAATACTGGAAACGTATACAATACAAAGTATTCTCACTTTCACTCCCCCTGGCTTATATCCATAGGCTACTATACTATTCTCTACGGGAGAAGGGTTGTTCATCTGGTGTGTAGAATAAGGGGGCTTCCTTCTTCTTATATAGGCAAAGGAAGGAGATGGGACAAGCTTGGATGGTGGATGATTGTTCATCCATTTAGGAAGAGTGTAGGATGAGTGTGCATCCACACTTGATACAATATTCTACAACACATCTCATGTTTTGACCATGATTAAATACAATTTTCCTTTAATCTTCGTTTTTTACCCCAGAAGCTGCAAACGGCTTAAAACTTCTACATTCGTAATCAATCTCGGTTAATGCTTTGTTGTCTCGCCAATGTTTCTTACCACATTTTGAGAAAGTATATACATGTTTAGATGCTCTTGGCAAAATTTACAATACCGAATGAGACAGATTACACAAACAATTTAATTCAATCCCAATTCCCACGAAAGACGCGAAAAATTTCCAGTTTTCAAACAAAACAAATGAGATCTCAGAAGAGACAATAAATGTAGGTCGTAAACCAGGCCCTCAAATCAGAGCGAAAGCATCAGAGAAGGCAGACATGCGGACCCTTTTTAAGTTCAATTTCCGTGCACATCACCATGCTTTCTTCATTCTTTTCATCCAAAGCATCGGCTTATTGTGGACGGATCTATAATTTTAAATTTAACAAATAAATCTGAAGAACTACATCAAGAATAAAACTCTGTAATCAAAAATATAAAATTTGGAAAGAGAAGAAACTTTGAAAGTATTGTATGTATTAAATCGAAATCGGAATCGAAATCGGAAGAGAAAAATACTGACAAGGAAGATGAACAAATATTGCAGAACTACGCTCAGCCGCTATGACCTCCGAAGTGAGAAGTTTGTTCGTTTATTTATAGGTGGTTAGAGAGGGCATTCAGTTAGGGTTTTGCGCGCTTTAAGGGCCAAATCTTTCTACGAATTAACGGGCCTTGCAATTGGGCTCGATTTTTGATGGAGAAAGACTCTGGTAAGAGTCCATTGCAAGTAACTGAAAGAAAATGATTGACCGTAAATACAAATTAATAGTAACATTGAGCGATCTGAGCCGAAGGTTGTAATTGAATGTGAATGGTGCATTACACGTAAACAACCCCAAATCACGTGTTCATTTCCTTTGGCGGACGGCTGAACTCAACAAGTAAAGAGGGAAGTTTTGAGTTCAATCGTCAGACGAATAACAGAGATGTTGTGGTTTGAGGTTGTTTACACATAATATACCCTTACTACAATTTTTGTGTTTCTAATGTTCCTCTAGAACTTCTTGGTATCCTACGATACTCGCATATTTTAAGTGTCAATAACAGTATTTTTAGGAAAATTATGTATTAGTGGTTTAAAATTTCAAAGGAGTCGGGTTTCTGGTTTTTTGCTCAAGTATTTTCAGTTGATGTGAGTTTGGCTTTTCTCGACATTTCCGTCAAATGAATGATTTCCACGATCCTTCTTTCGAGGCAAACATGACGGTTTCTTATATGCTCGTAGAGAACATAATTTGAAGTATTTCTTCCCTTAAATGAGAGGAAAAAAAAATACAATGTGTTTTTGAAAAACAAGCACGAGCTAAATAACAACCGGGTTGGGCTTGGGTTTAGGTGAAGCCCAGCCCGCATGGAATACAATACACAAAGCGACCGTATATTATTTTCATGGATAACGCGCCAAAATTAATTTTCATAAACTAAAATACGAAGGAGAAATTCACAGTCCTCTCCGCTTTTTCTTCAATCATCGTCTTCTTCATCGCAGTTTCTTTCAAAATCGAAACGGAATTCAAATCTCGGAGTTTTACAGGTAAATCTTCCGCTCCAAATAACGCAAAACGAATACAGATGTGAAGTTTAGCTCTGATTGAACTGCGCTTTGTTCCTCTTTTCTAGGTTTAAGCTTGATTAAGCGGTTTCATTTTCCATCAAAATGTTGCAAATTGTTTAGGTTTGCTGTGATTGAATTGGATCTGAATTTGTTTATTTGGTGGGGATTTTGATCGTTGATTGGACTGGGTTAATTTGATGGTGTATGTTTCGGTTTACAATCTTTGAATTTTGAGAAGTGTTTTATTCATTGTAATTATTGGGGGTAAAGTTTCAGATTGCAGCTCTAAAGATGTTGCAATGGATGGGAGGATCGAGGCGGAAAGTGACAACTGTAAGTGTCATTTGAACTCACACTACACCTACTTACTTATCCTGCGTTCCGAAAATGTAATGGTGAAATTGTGTTCTGACATGTTAGCATTTGTTTCATACATGATACCTCTTGAATGCATTTTGGAGGAACTGCAGTCAAGAAAGTCTACACAGCAGAGGTACAATGATTTTTCTTTATCGATACAAGTTTTCATATCTTGTGTTTTAGAGGAATTTATAGCACAAATGTACTATTAGTATTTTGGGACATGGTTCTATATCAAGAGAATTTTCTTTTGAACTGTATATACATTTGTATTGCATTTTGAGTAATTTGGCCCCTCCCGAGAAGTATAATGCTGTTGGACTTATGGTCAAGAAATTGCTGCATATGAATAGGCTCTGACCGTTCTTTAATTGTGAAGGCAAAAGCAATACTTTGAACAAAGAAGACGACAACAACATCCTCAGGGGCAAACATCTGGATTAGAGAGTTATGCTGATGGAGTAAACATATCCGAGCAGCAGAACAAAGAACATCGATCATTGGATATTCTCAATTTGCTCAACTTGTCAAAAATTGCTCAAGAACACAAACCCGCTTGCTCCAATGGTAAGTTTACATTTAACTTTCATTTCTCCCTTGTTACATTCACAGTTGTTGAGCACTGAAATTGATATATGATGCAGATCACAGTCTTTGTCATTTAAGTGGGAATAAGATACATCTATCAGATAGAATTTTAATTTTCCCTGTGGTTGAGGTAAAATAAGAGTGTCAGTACTCATAAGTCCAAGCTTGATGATGAAGCAGTGTTAGTGCTACAAATGAAATAATTGAACTTCAATTGTTAGCTGCTATAGAGTGACTAGGAAGTTCAGGTCTTTCTGCAGAAACTTTAGTCTCTGAAATATATCAATCAGATAATACTTTTCCCTTTCCCTTGCATTTCCCATATATATGATGCTCCCATTTTCTATTATTGTTTTCCTATAATCTTTCTTCCAAGGGGTTCTATCAAAGATGAAAAATTCATGCTCTTTCCTTCTGACTTTTTCTTTTTCAACCATATAAGGGAGGGAGGATGCAGAAGTCAATGCTTCGAGAGTGAAATTTGACATCACAAGGGATCTACCAAAAGTACCTACAAAGATGGTTGCACCTCCCAACTATGTTGAATTCAACAAAACAAGTATGCTTTCTAATTTACCTTCTTAACTTTTTTGGCCTCTTCTCTCTGTACATATAAGTTTTTGTTATCTGACTGTATCTCTCTGTACTTACTGAGAGGTATAGTATGGATCAATGAATTAATTGTATATGCTGATACAGGAGTTAATTCAGGCTTTGAAGTGGAAATTCCGTCGCCAAAAAAGTGAGTGTGTGCATTCTTATACTTGTTTTGGATTACCATCCAGCCCAGACATACTCATATCTCACTCAACTCATTGCAAATCCTTATTTTACATTTAACTAGAAAATGAGTGCAAGCTACTTTGATCAAAGTGAGTTCATGTAAACAATTAAGTTTACTTGGCACATATAGTCTCTGGGGTCTTTTCGCTGGTTAACTGATGATAACTTTCACAGTTGTGTGCATAGGTTCTTCAATTATTCTTCTAGAATGCATCCAATTGTGTGGAGAACTGATATTTTTTTTTGTTTTTTGTTGTTTTTTTTTTTTGCATCACAGGTTAGCGCTTAGTGCTCCGGATGATCATAACAAGTCTTTAAACGAAGCTATTCCTAAACCAGATAACTGCACAACAGGTACGGAACAGCTTTAGTAGAAAAGTATTCAATACAACTTTGAACTTTCATAGCTTCCAACTTCCAATTTATCTTTCCTTGCAAAATTAGCTTTTCTTAAACAGTTTATAAGCTGGTTTTTGGTAGATATTTGGTATAGTGCCTTGAAAGTCACTTCCTTCCTTGGTATTGATACATCTCTGAGTATCAGAGCTTGCTCTTTTGCTCTTTAAGAACTTGTTTCCTTCTGTTTCAGAGTTTTCTGTACTTGATTTTATTGGTGATGATGCGTTGAATGACCATTTAGAAGGAAGTCCAGTACATGAAGCTCATGTTGCATTTTCAGTTGAAGGTAGGATCCTGTAAACCAAATTCTGAAGCAATATCTTATACATCTTACTCTTCAATTTAAGTTAGACACTGAACTTCTGTGAAAACTTATAAAGAAATCCCGAACTTGAAGATAGATTAACTCTTAATTTGGGAAAGTAGGGCATCCCATGCTATTTTAGTTAATACCTGTATATCCTGTGTCTTTCCTTGCCTCACTGTTATCTTGCGAGGTGTCATAGCTTGTAGTGCTTCTTTACTTGACAAATAAGAAAGGACAAGAGAACGAAATACATCTGTAATTGCATGTCAAAAAAATGCAAAGATGTAAATTTTAACCCTTCTTATTGAAGCTTTGAATACAGAAATAGTACCTACTCATTTGGTTTTCTGATAAGTTTCTTCAAATGTACATTCCCACTTACCAGGCTTAGGTAAAATGGGAATGGAAACACCGGTTCATTCACCAAACCAGCCAGGAAGGTGACTATTCCTAACTGTTCTACGCCCACTAATGCTGTTACATGCTAGGATGCTAACTTCTCAATTGTTTCTCACATCCCATGAAATGGCCTTCACCAACTTCATTCGGAAGCTTTTACTTAACTACCACCTGAAAAGTCATTTCTATGTTGATACCGTTTCTTGTCAAATTTCGGGCTCTGAATTAAAAGATGGAGATTCTAACTACATCTGCACAATGGCTTAAATTTGTGATTACAGAACCTTCGTTTATGACTGCTCCTCACTGTTGAACCCTTCAAGGGGACCAAAATCATTCGATAGCCATAAGCATATGGATGACTTTGAACTGGAAATGGTAAGAGGCATTATCGAAATAATTTATCCATGTTACTTGCTTTACAATGAGCATTAGCTTTCTCTCTGTTTAAAGTAATTTTCTAAATGATCCTTCTATAGTTCTCATGTTGACAGAGCTACTGTAGTCCCTTCTTATGTCTTGGCACCAAAATTAGTATCTTCTAGGAATATGTTGCATTGTGCTAGTTGTTTCATAAGTTTCAACTGTGCATTTGTGCTTCCTCCCTACACATGCTTGAAGTAGAGACAACCTAATTTCATTCATCTAGTGTACTAACATTCCTCAAGCCTAGGTTCCTGGGACTCTCTTTTATTATGGGTTAACAGCCATAATCTATACCATGTCATTTCCTCCCGAGTTTTAATCTTCAAGTTTCCTAACCCAGTGCAAAGAGTACAATCTGCAGAAGAAGGCGGAACATGGGGTAAAATTGCTATAATGAAAGGTTTCGTGTACAGAAAGTCTGTCTGTGAGGAAGATGTTGACAATTTTTTTCTTGAAGCGACTAGACTAAATGTTTTAGATGAAATTTTTGGTGTCTTGTCCAAGTAGTTGTCAAGTTTCTGCGGCTCTATATTTTAAATAGGTCGTCAGCTGTAAAGGTTCAACATATTTAAATATTTATGTTACCTAATGGAGAGTTATAAAGCTGATTAATGTGATGCTAAATGCAGGATGCTATGATGCAAGATATCAATATGCCCCTACATAGCAGTGGTTTAAAGTTATCTAATGATTCAATGGACTCATTCAGAAATTCAATGCCAAAAATATCAACAGATGATAGCTACAGTGATAGTTTAGATAGTAACTACGGATGCAGAAGAATCTTTGACAATGTTGAAAATTACAGAAAAGATACACGGGATGGTATATACTGTTTCCCTGAATTCTACTACACCCTTTATTACATTACTTATGGCGAACTGAAAGAGAATGTGATACCTAAGTTACCAACCATTCCCATTCCCATTCCCATTAGCATTATATGCATTACTAACCCATCACCTAACTACTACGAAAAATGACCTTTGATCTTTGATTAACTGACACTGACAGTGACCTGTCATGGCAGTAGTATATGTATGTATCATATTCGACAAGATATGTAATGTACTAGTTGTGTTTTGTTACATATACGTGTTGTCATTTGTGTTTTGTTAGCTTTTCCAGGGAATGGAAATGAGATAATTATGCCAGCTTTCTGTTTTTTACGTCATGATTGCTTTGTTCATTTGATTCTACTCATGTTAATTTCCTCCTACCAGGTGGGCCATGCTTCCCAGATGACAACTCTTTTAATGATTGGGAACGTGATTTATCTTGGAATAACTGGCGAAGTCCAATGAACTGTGGTTCGGTGGATAATTTGGGGCGTGGAAAGTACAAGATTTCAGATTGTCCTCCTGGAGGACCCTTTTCACCAATAAGGTACTATAATAATCTGAATTTTGCTATTTATCACTTTGAGAAATTATACTATATTTTGATCAGAAACTGAATGCAATAGCTTAGAATACAGTTGTATCATCTCTACAGGTCTGCTGCAGATATAACAGACAAGTTTGACTTCTTAGGTGCTCTCCCTCTCTCAAACTCTCAATTGGACTTCGCCTGTCTAGTTGCCTACAAACATGAATTCTTTTCAGAAATTATACTATACTACGCATACAGAACTCTTTAACTGGTGCTTGTCTAGTTGCCTACAAACATGAAATTGTTTGGGTTCAAGGCGGCATTACTAGACATTATCGTTTCTAATGTTCCATTTGGGTTACAGAGTAGGATTAACTGTTGAGCTGAGACATTTCTTTGACTGTTATGAAAGGGGCTTTCATGGAAATGTTATGCTAAATTTTTGTTACATTAGTTTTCTGAATGCAATTGTTTGCTTTCTTGTATGGCTTTTTGTTTAACCATGTTGCTCACCTCTGTTCAAACAGATGTACCTTCATATTCCAAGCACCGAACACCAGAAAATGATCATGATTTCATGAATTTCAGTGGAGTAAGGTACGCTACTTAATGAAGGTTTTTAATGACAATAGTTTGAAGTCAATCTGTAAGGCGAACATGAGCTCAAGGATTTTCTGTTGTTGCGATGGTAGACAGACACCATACTGTAGGAAAGAAGTTTGATTTTGGAGCTGTAAACGGCCCACCAGATTGGTCTTGCCTGGTGACAGAAAATGAAAGGGACAGGCTGAGGTACTCAGTGTCCTTCCTCTGTTGCATGTTGGTTTCTTTCCCACCTCCCATATGCTCATAGTTACCTTCCATGTCTTCTGGCAGTGAAGAGTCATGCTCATCAAGTGCAGGTAATCTGTTCACTGAAAGCATGGCTGATTCAGAGTTAAGTTTCTCTTATTGCCAATATGATAATCTTTTGTCATTCTCTAAAATTGCTCTTTTCCCAACCTATAACGTCAGTGAGGGTAAATGCAATGGACAGTTCACTGTCAAAGTCAACCAGGAGTATGAGCAAGAGAAGACATGACAACGCATATGCTGGCCGGGAATATAATGCAAATACTTGTACAGGAAAGACACGGGGCAAAAATAGGCATGTTGTTCAACTGGAAAATATTGCACAGGGGTCAGGAAAGTGCACAAAGATGTCAGATTCATCAAACTTAAAACCATCCTGCTACTCAAGCTCTCCTTTCCAGGAAAAGTTAACCCCAACCACCAATTGGTTCACTGATGAACGCTATAGGTCGGTTGATAGGAATTCAGGTTGCAGTTCTTTCCATGAAAAATCAGAAACAAACTTTCAATCTGCAGGCTCTAACCTTTTCTTTGGAGATCCTTTCAGTGCAAGTCCTGTCCCAGAATTACATCTTGATCCTGGATCTCCTTCTAAGCACTACGAGCCAATCGCGAGTTCACCGTCAGGCAGCTTTATTTCTCAGAAGTTTGAATTTCCTGATTCTCCTATAACCCCTACGATTAGGTTTGGGCCAACAAAACCAGAGCTTCGATATTCTCGTGGCAAGATGCCATCACCTAATTCATCAGAGCAGCAAAGTGTCAGCAAAGATGAGAAAATAAAAGCAGAATTGGCGCCAAGGGAAAAATCTAAGTTGGTGGGGGGAAACAGTTCTGTGAACGACAGGTTTTTTACAGAAAACAATGATGGGATAAGTTCTTCAATATCGAAAAACACGAACAGTGGTTGTACAGAAGCAAATGATGCAGCTCCAGGACTAGGAGCAAGTATAAGATCAACCTATTTTCCTGACCATGCAAAGAAGGCATTTTCGTCTCTGAAGACTCCAGACAGTTCTGATGGCTTAGTAGATGAAAAAGAGTACGTACACAAACATTGACAGTAATCTTTCTATTCCTCAAGTTTTTCTCCGGTTCCTCAATTGTATGTCTTAAAAACTATCCTACATATAATTCAGAGATTTTCATTGTTGCAGAGATCATCATGGTTATCAAATCCCTCTCCCATGTCAAAATCGGAACAAAGGTATGTGTTTATTTTTCTTAATTCTCTTGAACTCAACATCCTTCTTGTTTTCATTGTGTAATTGTATGGTCTGGAATTCTGATATGCCATTCTCTTGTTAATATAGAAATCGAAGATGCTGAGCCTTTGGAAAGAATGAAAGAAAGTAAACAACAAAGTGATTTTATGGATTCATCCTGTCGGGTGATGATGCTTCAGAGCTATGTTCAGTTTCTTTGTGTGCAGAAGGTAATGAATGAGGCAGCTGCCAACAAGACTTAACACGCTATTCTCTTGCATCAACCCACAAGTACATTTTCATCGTTAATATCAGTTTTCAGTTGTGTCGGGCTTTGCGCTCTGCCCTTCCAAGTACAGTTTAGGAGTTTGTAATTGCATCCAGAGCATAATGCTATAGTAGGTTGTGCCATCGGTTGAAAACGGAAAGCAGAAGGCAGAGAATAGACTTGATCTTAAATCTATTGTACTTGAGAAAATCACATAGAACCATGATCATAAACTGATTGTATACAATAGCATCCGAAAATGTTGATAACAGTTGCAATGCATCAAAGTGTTGATATGTATTAAAATTACTGTTAGCCTTTGTGATTTTTTTCTTTTGTAATTTCGTTTCTCTATACGGTAGATAATCATCTTCCCATACAAACCATCCTTTCATCGTGAGGGCTTCCAAACTCCATCAAAGCACATGTCAGCTTCTTCACATCTGATAGCCGGAGAGGCTTCAGCAAGAACTCTTTAGCTCCTTCCTCAAGGCACCTATCCAGATCAAGAAAAATGATGAATGAATGAACTGTAAACGTCCTCAATATTTGACAAACAAAAACGAAATGAAAGAGTGGGGAACTGAATAAATTGAAGTAGCTTACTTCTCGATTCGAGTAGGTATGTCCTCCGATGATACGACAACAACAGGTATCTCCTTCGCAGTTGGTGATTCCTGTTTACAAATGATCAATTATGTGATCAGATTTGTATTTACGTAGATGAAGATCAATGCGATTACATTTGAGCAGAAAATATAGTTTCATAAACAATTACCTTGATTTTTTTCAGAAGCTCGTACCCTGTCATTCCCGGCATACTGTAATCAGTGATTATCATATTTACATTTTTAACCTGTGCAGAGATTTGTCACATTGAATCGATCACAGATAAAAGAACTAAATCAACCACTTACTGTGTTGCTGAAGTTTTGTTGCCCATCTGCTAGACCCAATAGCTCCAATGCTCCATGTGCATTTTCTGCAGTAGTCACTACCATATTTGACAAACAGAATCCCAAATATTATTACTACTAAATAGTCCCATAATCTGAAGTATGGAATATTGTTCTTGGCAAAAAAAAAAAAAGTACGGAATATTCTAACATGGTTAAGATCCATATCATAGTATTAACAGCTGATTGGATGGAAGTCCGGCAGGGATTAGTACAAATCCAAAGAAATTTAAAACTCTAAGCGTAGGTCGTTTAGCCTAAATGTTCGTAAGTAAAAACTAAAATCATAGTAATCTGCCGGAGCTAAAGCTTCATTGCCCTACTTCTTAACAATAGAAAGCTATGAACACCATGACCCAGTAACTTGTTCGAGTATCGACACCTTTTGTGTCAATGTAATGTTGATAGATACAAAGAGATATACACCTCGTGACATGCAAGTTTCTCGGTTTTAGAGAGCCTATTTGAGCACTCAACAAAAACTAATGTAATATCATAAATAAGATATAGTATAGTACCTTTGCAGGCAGAATTGGTGAGTAACTTTTCAATGATTTTCCGATCAATAAAGCTGTCATCAACAGCCAAAACATGTGGCTTCTCCTCAACACAGAAAGAAGAAGAGGCCATTTTGAACAAACCAACCAAATGTCCTAAACCCAACAAGAGCAGAGTATGGGTGAATGCTATATATACAAAGAAAGCCATCTAAAATTAATTTGGTTACAGATATTTCGTCATGTTTTTAGGTGTTTGTGATATGCATGATGATCTGAGGAGTGTCTTTTCTTCCAATCTTTGATTCTATTCTACTATTGATATATACTTTCTGTTTTTTTGCTTTGATTTGTTAATTCTAATATTTTCCAGATCATTATTGGAGATTTATGATAATCTACTCCAGATCATCAAGATTTGGCTCGTCTAAGTAGTTACTAACAGGTAATTAAGTAAAATTGAGGATTCACAAGAATCATCATCAATCCTACTATTTATGCAATGACTTAGTTTACTGGATCAGCTAACTAATTTGAAGAGAGAGAGAGAGCGAGATAGTACGTGTGGATACTTCTAAAGAAATACATTTTACCTCATGTAGGTTCTGATATAGATAACTCTTTTATGGTATGTTTTACTCACATGGAACACATGAAAGATAAATAGTAGGCAAAAGAAAACCAAGAATCTTCGTTTTTTTGCCTTTTGGAATCATATCATATATTACACTTGATCTTGCAAAATTTTCATCGTATTTTAAATAAGTCTTAACACTATATGGAAAAAAAAATCCAAGATCGTCCACTTATAAGTTTGTACAATTGGAAATAAGAATAATGACAACATGAGCCATGCAAATCACATTGGGAGAACTTTATTTATTTATTTCTTTTATCTTTCTTATTCCTTTTGTTGATATTACAAGTTATACCGGGTTGGGGTGAACACTATGGGAAAAGCATGTCGTTGTGAACAGTACAATGAACACCATGTAATGGTCAATACTATAGTGAACACCATGATAAACACCTCTATTTCACTCAAAATTTTGACAAAAGTTAGTTTCATATTTCATATACTGATTTGCTTTTCATATTTCATATACTGATTTGCAACTTTAATTAGTTAAATATTGAAAGGTCGATTTTTGGCAGATTTTACAAAATGGGTCCTCGATGTGAGTTTTCAACATCAACAGATTTTCCTTTTCATTTGGTTTAGCTCATTTGTTTCCAGAAAGTTTATAATCTTGTAACTCTAAACTAGTAGAAAACTTTAGTGATGCCAGATTATTTCAGTCTTTGATTTTGCATTTTCGAAAAGTGAACTCATCTCATTATTGTGGTCTTTCCACCATATTAAGTATTTGTAGTGATGCAGTTTTTTCTTGTCGATATTTTTGTTGTTGTTGTTTTTTTAATCCTTTTTGTTGTCATTACTAGTCATACCTGTTTGGGGTGAGGAAAATTAGTGAACACTATGGGGAAAGCATGTCATGATGAACACTATGATAAACACTTTCGTTTCGCTAGAAACTTTGATAAAATTTAGTTGCATATATCTTGTACTGATCTGCAAATTTTGGTAATCATATCCTGAAAGGTTGATTTCTTGTGAATGTTACAAAATCAGTCATCGATCTGAGTTTTCAGAATAAAATTTTTTATTCTTGTCATTTTGTTCAGCTCATTCATTTCTAGAAAGTTTATACTCCTCTTGACCAAAAAAAAAAAAGAAAGTTTATACTCTTATGACTAAACTAGCAGAAAACTTTAGAGATGCTATATTATTACATTCCTTTGATTATGCATTTTCGAAAGCAAGGTTCTAAAAAACGATAGGCGGAAGCTAGGCCGGACTAGCGCCTAGAGGATTAGTTGGAAATTAATCGGGGACTACTTAAAATAAAAAAATACTTGTAAAGTTGTATTGGTAACTATAAACATCCCAAAATTGAAAAATAAATAGAACAAAAGTACAATAATTGATTTAAAACATGAGTCAAACATATGAAAACTACAATGAAAATAACATAGTTCAAACTTCAAAGTTGAAACAATAAAACCTTAATTTTTTTTCATCCAAAAAAAAAACCCTGCCTAGATGATCGCCTAGCCCGCCTAGCACCCGCCTAGCCGAATTTCAACCTATGTTGGCCAAAATCGGGGTTGAAGGGCAACGCCTAGTGCTAAGGCGGAGATTTTTAGAACACTGTTCAAAAGTGAATCCTCTCATTGTTATACTTTTTCCCCAAATTCAGTATTTGTATAGCGACAGTTTTGGCTTGTCGATATTTTCGATCTTTCTTAACCTTTTTGTCGTCACTACTAGTAATAACGGGTAAGGATGTGATAAATTAGTGAATACTATAGGGGAAAGCATACCATAGTGAACAGTAAACACTATGATAAACATCTTGTTTCACAAAAAATGTTGATATAAGTTAGTTCTATATGTCTTGTACTGATCTGCAAATTTTGGTAATCATATCCTGAAAGATCGATTTATGGCTTTACAAAATCGATTGTCGATGTGGGTTTTCAGAATAAACAGATTTTCCTTTTCATTTGTTCAACTCATTCAT
The DNA here is from genome assembly GCA_033992175.1 of Spiraea crenata. Classification (NCBI taxonomy): domain Eukaryota; kingdom Viridiplantae; phylum Streptophyta; class Magnoliopsida; order Rosales; family Rosaceae; genus Spiraea; species Spiraea crenata. The sequence goes on from JAVBHV010000022.1 coordinate 2,851,587, forward strand.
TTTCAGAAAGTTTATACTCATGTGGCTCTAAACTAGCAAAAACTTTAGTGATATCAGATTATTTCATTCCTTTGATTTTGCATTTTCGAAAGTGAATCCTCTCATTGTTGTGCTTTTTCTCGGAAAGTCAGTATTTGTATCGCTACAATTTTTGCTTGTCGTTATTTTTGTTCTTCCTTATCCTTTTTTTGTCATTACTAGTCATTCCGGTGTGATAGATTGGTGAACTTATGGATGAAAACTATGGGGAAAGCATGCCATGGTGAGCACTACAAGAAACACCATGTCATGGTGAACAATATGGTGAACACCGTGATAAACACCTTCGTTTCACTAGAAATATTGATAGATGTTAGTTCCATATGTCTTCTACTGATCTACGAATTTTGATAATCATATCCTAAAAGGTCTATTTATGGCGAATTTTACAAAATTGGTTGTCATTGTGAGTTTTCAGCATAAACATATTGTCCTTTTCGTTTTGTTTAGCTCATTCGTTTCTAGAAAGTTTATACTCTTGTGACGGTAAACTAGTAGAAAACTTTAGTGAAGCGAGGTTATTTCATTCCTTTGGTTCTGCTTTTTCGATATTTTTGCTTTTTTAAAATCCTTTTTGTCATCTTTTAAAGTTTAGGGGTTGGTTTAGGGTTTAGGTAGGGCTGGGCATGGTCTGGTCCGGTCCCAAAAACTATAGATTCACGGTTCGACTCACAATTTTTATACGGTTCGGTCGGATTTGAATTTTAGACATAAAATATTTGGACCGAACTAAATGTGGGACGTTTCACGATTGCAATCAATTACATTCAAGAAACCGTACAAAGAACAAGAACTTCCCAGAGCTTAATTCAAAATGACCAAGCAATGTTCATTGTTTAATCCCTCATACATGCAGTAGAAAAGTCAACTTAAATGAAGGCTCAAATCGATACTTTGTGTTTATTGTATGATAAGAAAATAAACATAGGATACTAGATTGCCGGCTGTTCTCCAAAAATGACATCCGGCGATTTCCTACGCATTACATAGAGATTACCAAGATATAAAAGGACTCCTATCCAAATAGTGGAATGACTTCTGTACATGGATTACGTAATTTTGAGTTCCATATATGAGCATCATTACTGTGATGCTCATAAGTGTGTGACTCGCCATGGATGGTAAAATAAAAAAAAGGAGCCCAATGAGAATTAGACACAAGTAATATCTACAAATTAAAAAATTGTATAAACATATTGAACTGAAACAAGTATGGAAAGAATGTTATAAACATCAAACTCTCACAAACAACTGTTGTACATATTTTCTCCAGACTAAGCGTCCGGTATTATTTGATGTTGCATTGACATACTGAACGTTTTAATGTCAATACATTGTTATTGACGACTTTACAATAATACTGATTAATGCTAGTTGGAAATATTTACTAAAAATTAAACATCTTGTACAAAATCGAATCCCAGTAATTAACAGCCAGATAAAGATTGATAATTGGGCACAACAAAACACAAAGGGCAAGATTGAAAGTGTATATGCAACGTGTTACGTGGGTGATTGGAGTGCAAGTCCGTCTCTTTCTTCCCCAAAATTCCACAACGTTGACAGGTCAGAGCTCAGCACCAAAAAGCCCACAAACGAAACCAGCGGGTCATCGTATCAATGTCCTAATTAATCTCCCCAAATACACACAAGAAAGAAATACAGAGAAGAGAGAAAGAAGTGTCATTGATCGAGTAAAAAAGGCGACGACCTGTTAAGCGGTGTGTGTCTTCAAGTGTCGTGCATGCATTTTATGCATCTGTTGCTTTGCATGCACTCTCTCTCTCCTCTTTCTCTCTCTACATCTATATATCTATGTCTCTCTTCGCCCTCTCTTTCGTCTCTGTACACAATACCCACAACCCCAAAACTCAGCCGTTACGACTTGCGTTTCTCAACGCCGCAAAAATCCACTGGGTTTGACTCGTTTTTGACTCGGTCTCTTCTGCTTCAGCTCAGTCTTTTTGAGCTCGGCGCCGCCCCCTCTGGGCAATTCCCAGTGTTGGGTTCTGCTCGGAACTTGAATTGAATGAGTAGTCGTTTTGGAGATTTGGGTTTTGCAGATTTGGATACAAAAAGGTTGGTTTTTTTAATTTTTTGGCTAATTTGTTGATTGCTCAAATCTTGAATTCTGGGTTGAATGCTGGGTTTTTACCTGGTTTAGATTTCTGGGTTTTGGTCAAAAGGGGTTTTGGGGATTTGGGTTTTGACCAATTGCTCTGTTTTGGTTGATTTTCAGGGTTTGCAGGGGTTGAATTTAGAGATGATGGGAGGCAAGATTTGCATGAATGTTTGTTGTCGAACGAGCAGTACGCCGGAATGGAAGACAGGTTGGGAGCTGCGATCCGGTGGATTGGCCGATCTCTGCTCTCAGTGCGGGTAAATTTTGTCCCTCTTTTGGATATTTGCTCATCAAGTTTTGATTTTCTGATTTGTTTTGCGGGTAAAGTTTCAACTTTTCAGTTGTTCAGTGGTTGATATGGTCTTTAGGAATCATGGGTTATGTTTACTTACGTGGGATTTTGTGTTGTGATTTTGTGGTCTTGGGGGTTTGACTAGTTGTATCTCTTCAATACCTGCTTCTTATTGTGTCGTGGGACATGCAGAAATTAGCAACATTGTCTATAATCAACTTATAACTGGGTTACTGCTTCCGAGTTTCAATCAGTTGTTGTGAAGGAGATAAGCACAACAAACATGTGAAATGCCGTAGATAGAGTATGCTTGGTATTTGTAGACAGTGTTGGAACTTTTGGTAGCTTGTAGACTGACCAATTCACAATTGCTGCAATACCTAAGTTGCTGAATCTCTATGAAACTAGATTAGCAGTTGGTGCCAAATTACATCATCTAGGCTTTGGAGAACCGAATTGTAGTATATTCATCTCAATGTAGAACTCAATGGTGCTTCTGTTTCCCATCAATCACTGTTGTCTCAGATGTTACTGCAGGATGTATTTTGTATTATTAGCCATTGCCTTATATCTTTTTTTGTGTGTGTGGTTTAATGGGACAAAATGACTGAAAGTATTTCTGAAGTCACTTGATGTCATATGTCGATTTGGTAGAAAATTAGGCTAGTGTTATTGACTTGTTTCCTCTCATACTGTGAAATTTTATGTTATCTTCTTCTGTGTTTTATTGTATCTGTGCCTAGTGCTTCAATGCTATTGATGTTGAATGCTCAGTGGCATTTGACTTTTGCTTCCTGATATGGATGATGAATTTCATTACTGATCTCGTCTGAGTGACAATGTACGTCACGTCAAATTTATAGAGTCTTCATTAGGGTACATGTTAAAAACATTGCACTTCTACTTTATGTGGTAATCATGTCATCTGATTGTGGTGGTTTTCATTCTTCACACACATTATATGCTTTTCCATTTGTTCTGGTGTTGGTTTCTAATATATCTTCTGTTGCTGGACTTGGCATTGCATGTACCCCCAGATCTGAATATGAGAAATTAGTTTACTGCAATCGATTCCATTCAGCGGAAACTGGTTGGAGGGACTGCAGTTTGTGCCAGAAGGTTAGCCGGTAGCTTGTTAAAGCTCCTTTTTTCCACTGTCTTATTGAATCCCTACCTGTTTTTGACTCTACATTTAAAATTGATTGCATTTTGTGCAGCCTCTTCACTGTGGATGCATAGCCTCTAAGTCATTGTATGAGTTACTGGATTTTGGGGGTATAGGGTGCGTTGGCTGTACGAAGAGTTCTCAACCTCATGTGGTATGAACAAATACAGGTCTTTGGTTATTATATGCCCATTTTAAATCACTATCTTGATGCCCTTTAAATTATGATTTGCCCTACTCTCTCGTTCTGGCTTTCATCATTGATACTTTACATCAGTTATCAGAACACAATATACATCTATTAAGCAGTGAAAAAAGAAGAAGATAAATTTGGTCTGAATGAGTATTGTGCTGGTTGGAACTTTTAGCAATTATTATTGTTTTCTAACATGCTCCACACATGAACAACTTGTGCAAATAGATGGGCACTTCAAACTATTATGGTTGGCATATGGTGTAATACTCCAGATTACTAAATTCCAATTAGTAATTCCAGATATGCTCTTCTGATTAATGAAATTATGCAGAGATAACCTACAGAATTTTATGGATTCTTATGTTTTTATGTGCAGATCCGTAACGATAGTGTTTTTAATGGATTTGGTGCATCGACAATAAGCAATTCCGCTGATTCGCACTCTACTGGTGCTCAAAATGAAGCATTTAGTGATACTGTTGACGAGGGAAAACTGTTGCAATTGTGCAAAATCATGGAGGCTAATGAATCCAACCTTTTCCCTCCAGCTGAGAGAGGTGACATAAATGCATCTTCTCTGCAGCCAAAACGAGGAGAAGCCACACATCAAATGAGGGAAGTTGGGCCAGGATTATCAAATATCTCTCTATCATCCATTGGTTCATTAACATTTTCCAAACCAGACAATGGTATAACAACATTAGAAGTCAAAGATATGAATAAATCATCGCAGCTATCTTTGAGTATGACTTTGGGAGCCCCATCTGCAACTTCAACTGTTGTACAAGTACAACCCTTTCCTGGGGGAATTGTGGATGGTAGAGAACAGAGCAAGACACCTTTTTCCTTCCAACAGGGACAAAAATCTCGGCCTATTTTGCCCAAACCCCCGAAACATGACGTGGCTATGAGTTCAGAGGACACTAATGGTGGACTTCATAATATACGCATTGCAAGGCCACCTGCTGATGGGCGGGGGAAGAGTCAGTTACTACCCCGTTACTGGCCGAGAATCACTGACCAAGAGCTGGAGAAATTATCTAAAGAGTATCCTTAATTAATTCATAATATCTCTTTTAAATTCATCTATGGTTAAAAACACTTGTTACTTTGTCATTATATGCTTTTGATTATAGACCAGTTCAAATGTAGTGTTTGCCTTGACAGTGTTCTTAAGTTTGAATTCTACTGTTGTGCCACTGTTTGAGAAGGTGCTGAGTTCTAGTGATGCTGGTCGAATTGGTCGTTTGGTCCTCCCAAAAGCATGTGCTGAGGTAAAAATTAACGTGTTAACTTTCTTTGATGGTTATTTATTGAGATAATGTTTATTAATTTCCAAAACGATTGGTGGGGGGAGAAATTTTTTTTCTTCGTTTCTTTCCCTTTTCCTTTGTCTCTCTTTTATGTACTGTTTCCCCCTTGCTACATCTATTCAAACTGGAATTGAATGCAGGAATATTTCCCTCATATTGATCAATCAGAAGGCCTTCCTATAAGAATCCAGGATGTGAAGGGGAATGAATGGATCTTTCAGTTCAGATTTTGGCCAAATAATAATAGCAGGATGTATGTCTTAGAAGGTGTGACGCCTTGCATACAAGCCATGCAACTGGAAGCGGGTGATACTGGTATGCTTCATTATATTCTTGTTAAGATGCTGAGATAAAAGATTCCAGAAGATGTCTAGATTTTGATCCTTTTTTTTCTTTTTTGCAGTGACATTCAGTCGGAGAGTTCCTGGAGGCAGACTTGTAATGGGGTATCGAAAGGCAATAAAATCTGTGGATATGCAGGTAAATTTCAAGCTATGCATTTTCTTTGTTCTTTCATTCTGATGGAAACTGAGACCTGTTTGCAAATGTTATAACTAGGAGCCCGAACATTTTCTCCTTCCCAATGGCACTCATGGTGAAACATCCAGTCCTGGGAATTGTAGTTTTTCCCAAACAAGTACTGGAAGCAGGGATCCTCACGTGAATTCTCTATCAGAACATTTGCATTTGGCTGATGGGAATATAAGTTTGCGTACAAATGAGAATCATAGTCATGGAACAAGTGAGGATATGATTCAGCAGCCAGAGTCAAATACTGGAAAGAAGAGGACCAGAAATATTGGACCTAAAAGCAAGAGGTTGCTCATGCATAGTGAAGATGTTCTAGAGCTGAGGCTGACATGGGAAGACGCACAGGAGTTGCTTCGTCCACCTACGAGTGTCAAACCAAGCATTGTCACCATTGATGATCATGACTTTGAAGAGTTTGATGTAAGTATGCCATAGTCATTGCGCTTCTTGTTATATGAAGCCATGTAGGTTATTATGCTTTGACTGATTCATTTTGTTCGAAGTTCACATTCTGTCATGTTCTTTGAGGAGTTATTTGATCAATATTGTTCAATTCTTCTAGGAGCCCCCAGTTTTGGGGAAGAGATCTCTATTCACTGCCTCGTCATCTAGGTAAGTATTTGTGGACGGACTATGTTATTGTTATGTGCTTAATCTTTGAACCCCTGGAATCCACTTACTAAATCTTGTAATGTGGCCACCGAATGAAGTTTTTGAGTGTGCATGATAAACAACACCTGTGTTGCTGAATATTTGGTATCTTTCAGGAGACAAGAGCAATGGGCACAATGTGATGATTGCTCCAAGTGGCGGAGGTTGCCTGTTGATGTTCTTCTCCCTCCAAAGTGGACGTGTTCAGAAAACTCTTGGGATACAAGCAGGTGCAACTTTATTCTTTGACATGAGTCAAAAGATTGATTGTTAGGACCTCCCCATGAGATAAAATATTGATTTTCTTCTATACCCCTACAGGTGTTCGTGTTCTGCACCAGAGGAGATGAACCAAAAGCAATTAGATAATCTTCTAAGAGCATGCCAAGGTATAAACTTAAAACCTTTTTTCTAAATTGAAGTTGTACAATTTTCTGTTAGCGGGTCCTTGAATAAACTGGCTTTTGTTACTTTGAAAAATTTCCCTTATATAGTCACCCCTATGGAACGTAGATGCTCTGTGTTGCGCCCAAAGACTGCAAACACATGGTCGAAGGAGGCACTGATATAGATGTAGATATTGTACTTGGATAATGTGCCATTTGATTTAAGGCTGGAGTTTATTGGTATACGAGTTGTTCAAATGGAAACTAAATTTGTTTACGGGCTATGTAATTTTGTGCATGTATTTTGGTTGGTTGCTTAAGTTTCTGGTAGGAACCTTAATAGCTGACTAGATTGTTGATGTTGCTGTCTGCTTACCTGTCACTTGTCACAAAGGCATGATCCAATGAATTTGCATCATCTCTTATTTTTTTCGGCTGGTTTTCTTTATCCTTCCCAGAGTTGAAGAGACGGAGAATTGAAAAGGACCAAACGGCAGCCCAAGAGCATGAATCTTCTGGCTTAGATGCCCTGGCTAGTGCTGCCATTTTGGGAGATAATGTGGGCGACTCAGGGGAGCAATCAGTTGGAGAGACCACCAGACATCCGCGCCACCGCGCAGGTTGCACTTGCATAGTATGTAGTCAACCCCCAAGTGGGAAGGGGCACAAGCAAAATTGCACATGCAACGTGTGCTTAACAGTAAAACGGCGCTTCGAAACAATGATGAGGCGTAAGAAGAGACGCCTTTCAGAACGCGAAGCAGAGTTGGCGCAGAGGGAGGAAAACAACCTCAAGGATGAATCAGAAATGAATGGCCCCACGATAGATATTGGGTTGCATACAAATCACTCGTCAGATAATGGAGGCAGCCAGAGCAGAGATCAAGCCGATGTGGCTGAAAGTTCCGGAACTGGACACATTGATCTGAATTGTCACCCAAACCGTGCAGAGTGGACACATGTTTCACCATCGACCTTGTTGACGATAGCTGATGCTGTTGCTACCGGTGCCCAACAACCTCTGAAGAACTACATGAAGGAGAGTTGCCTGACAAACATGATGTTTGAGCCACAGGCTGGTGTTGGTTCCTCCTTGCGTACCCAAGTTACTGATGATAATTGAGAGACAAATGCTGCCGTTCATCTGTATCGTGGGTCTGCAAGAGTAGAGCTGAGACTAGAGGTGCCGAAGACTGGAAGAATCCGGCCGGCACCCCTTTTCTCTCGAAGTATATCTTTATTTTTTCATTTTTTTTTCTCACTTTCAAATGGCAGTGCTATATACATAACCACCAGTTCTACACAGTCAATCAATGCACTTCTGGTTCTTCTTTCTTTGGTTCATCTGCCATCTATGTATGGACAAGTTGTCTTTACCTCTAAGGCTCTAAAGTGGAAACAGAACTGAGTAATGCAAAACAATAAATGAATCTTAGGAGAATCTTATTACAACTCCATCCTCATATTTCTTGCAGGTAGAAGCAAGTTGACAACTTTAAGAGATTATTTGTTAGTGTTGTTAGGACGTCTTGCAGACATTTTCAGAAGCAATCTCACCATCCTTAGAAAGTCTGTGTAATGAAAACAAAGCTGTTTTTTTTTTTTGGTTTTTTCAATTTTAGTTTAGTAACTTGAAAAAGTTAAACGCGAGTAATCAGAAAGTTGCATTGTTCAAAACACGACCAATATACACAACTTCTTCTTAAATGCTGCTTCAGCCCTAACAAAATCAAAGATATTTGTCCATCTCCACCAAACGGCCATTCTTGTTTGATGGGATGTATTATGTACGCGTTAATACGACCAGGTTTTATCCTAGCATCCAAACAAGGGTCCTATTCACCAAGGCCTCAAGAACAAACAATGTTTTGACACCAGGAGACCAATTAATTACTACTGGCTCTGCTTAAATAAAGTTGTCCGGCCACGGGGTTTTCCCTGTGTTTTATTCTTGGCCGGGTTGATCATACCACGGTAGTTCACATGGTATCTTCGTCACCCTCGCTGGCATTTCATTTGAATTTTTGTGTGTGTTACTTTTGACCCAGTATATAAGAAACATAGGATGCACTTCTTAAATAATTGAGGATTAAAGAATCAAAATTAAAAGAAGGTTATCCGAAAAATTAAGGTATATACAACTGCAGTACAAGGGTCCATGTAGCTCTGTTTTTATTATATCTTATGGATTTTATACTTGAAATGTGCTCAATTAGCATGTCATGGAGTAGTAATATTGTGTAGTCTTCAGTCTGCGTATAACTCAAATGATTAAGAGAGCTTCATAAATTGTATGCCGTCAAGAAGCAAGAGTCTCTAAAACAGATGGCTACATGTTTTTTGTCTGAAATGTATATTGCACTGGGTGTTTTAACTTGAGTGGTTAAGAAATTTATCAAGAATTATGAGAAAAAATTAAATACTTTTGTAGTGAAACATATTTCTTGCATTTTCTATATCATGTGAAGTCCTAAAATGGGTAAATATTTTCTCCAGATTAATATGTAACAAATGTTTTTTGTTATCTTTACTTTGCTCGTGAAAATTTTGACTTCGAATCTCATGAACAACATATGTTGAATAAAGAGAAAAATTGGATACGTAAGCAATTCAAACTACTCAGTCCAAACATATAGCATTCTTTAATGAATGAGAATCCTATAATACCTGCCTTGTTTCAAAAATGGGAGAAAAAAAATGATGTTCAAAGTCCATTGTCCACGACCGGCCTCTTAACTTGTCCTTTTATTACCGTCCTTGTTCTCAAAAGAACCTATTAAACCAACTCTTCTCCCTTCTTAATTTCAACGATAATTCACTCTTAATTAAACACATCTTTTTTAAGCCTTCCTTCAACAGTTGATCAGCAACAATATGGGGGACAAGGCAACATTGGCAAAGGCAAGAATGGAGCTTGAAGACATGTACGAAGGAATCCCGGATGAGTCAGTGAACCTAACTTTCCAAGACTTTGCAGAACTCAAACTTCACCGAATCACATCCGAAAAAAAGAAAAAACAGAATCCGGTTTTATTGGAACCCATTTCTGAACTCAAACACACCACACAAGCATCATCCCCCTCTCCTCTGACCAAACTCCCAAGCCTCGACTTCAATAGAGCCTTGCAAGCATCCAATCACCACCAAGCATCCAATCACCACCAGAACCACCGTATGGACCATACAGGCTCATATGGTGGTCATGTCGATCATCATCTGGATCATTACCAAATGAATGATCACCATGACGTGCCCCAAGGCCACCATGCATCACGAGGGGGTCATGGTGGCCGATATAGTGGTTTTGATAGTCATCAGAATCAGAACCACCAGATGCATCATGGCCATGACGGCTATGGAGTTAATAACAATCATCATATGAGCATGGCTAGTCCCGGCCCCACATGTGGTGGGGGCGGGATGAGACGCATGGATTGGAGACTGCTGCCGTGGGGGCTTATGATCATGACATAAGCGGGGTCAGCGGTGTAAGCATGGCTTCGATGTACCAGCAAGAAAGAGGCGGAGGAGGAGGCAGAAGAAGGCCCGGAATTCCTCACTCCAATATCTGCACCATTTGCAGCACCTACATCTATATTTTCCGCCATCGTTGCCTGGTATGTGTATTCAACAATGTTTGTTACTAGTGTTGCAATTATTCCTTGTCGCATATTTTCAAACTTAAGTCTTACATTATAAAATAGTATTACACACTGCCAATTGGTTTTGAGTTGGATAATCTGTTCACATCTATCATGTGATTTTTTATTTTATTTTTATTCTGCGCAGTGTTGTGGAAGAGTGTATTGCAGGCAATGTGTGATGGTAGGGATGGGAGAAATGGCAGAAGGTAGAAAATGCGTGGAGTGTTTAGGGAAGCGATTTAGCCAAAGGTGTGATATATCAAGTCAAACACCTGATTATTAGATCTTCTTTCAATTGTTTTTTTAAACTATCATAATGCCTCACATGATTAATTTAAGCATATAAATTAGGGAGAATGGAATATAAACCCAAAATTTTTTCAATTATTTGATGCATACCCATGTACATTTTTTTGTGTAGAATTAATATCCATACAATTAGTATCTTGCCACATTGAATAATCCTAGACAATGATGGCACTCTAAATACGTGACACGCTTGTGATGACAGTTACAAAGAGAAATCAAATACATAGTTTAGAAATCTTGAGAGTAGGACATGTGTATCTACAGCAAACGTAGTTTGAACTTACGAATTCATAAGTTAGTTGACATAGTAATTACAATGGCTGGGTGAAATAGATCGTATTGTTAATTCTACTTGATGATAAATAGTCGGTGATTATATCAATTGTTATATCGTGCGATTAACATGATAGTTAAATATGATACTTTACCATTATGAAATACCTCATGGGGCATAAAATGAAAGATGAAGAATAAAAAGGATTGCCAGAAGCCGGCTATTAGTGTTCGGTAAATGCCAATTAAGTCTAATCATGCATAGTATATGATGGATAGTAACACAAATAATTAAAAAAAAAGGTTGTTTTCATTTGCCGTCCTTGGTTGTTTATACTTGGCATTTCACAGCTGACAGTGGCCAAATACAACAAGAATCTTCACAACAAGAAGTTTGGACACGATAATTTCTTATTACTTCATTGTTTGTTTTACATAGGTACATACAAAGAGCAGGAAAGGTCGGGTGTTGGTCAAGGTATCCCCTAGCTGTGAAGCAAGCAGAGTTGAAGTGGGCTGAGAAAGGCCCCAGAAGAACCGGCGGCAGCGTGGCCTATGGCCAGAGCATGATGAAGTCACCGAGGTCACGAACACCCGTGACCCCGATGACTCCACGGACTCCGACCGGAGCCCACACTACGAGTAGCCCAAATTCTTTTGTCATGAGTGCATCATATTCGCCTTATTCCTCCCATCACGGCCACCAGCTGCCTTTCTAGAGAGTTCGGAGACAAATGAGTTTTCCTAGTATACTATCCTCTCGCTTTTATGTGGTCACTCAATTATTTGCCAACATTTTTCCAATGTTTTCATCTTTGATTTTGCATGATCAATTCATATAATCTATGTTTATTTTGCATAACATCCTGTAGAGATTCCATGTTTCGTGGATGGATTGTATTTTTTAGTGGCCCAATTCACAAGTTGGGCTTTGAAATCTCCAAAGCCTGATTGAACTCAATATAAGCTCATGGAGCCCCCAAAGGAATAACAAAGCGGTAACTTCTTCTAACAAAATATCATTTTGCATTCATATGACTAAATGCAAATTTAAGATGTATAAAAAGTGTTAGTTTCTTCTATAATAGCGTAGAATGTATTTTGTATGAGGATTTCAAAGCTCACACACCCCACAATGTAGAAGTTAGAACTCGCCGCCTTATAAAATTATCTTTGGACCCAAGTACAATATAGAAAAATACGATATAAAATAGATAGGGACAAAAAAAAAAAAAAAAAAGAACACTAAAAAAAAGCACGCAGTGCATTTAAAGAGAAAGGCACGGGAGGCGTAGGCTCGAGCGCAGCGCATAGAATAGTTTTTTAGGTGAGAAGATAAAAAAAAAGAAAAACAAAAAGAAAAACAAAAGCCAAATTACTTATTTTCTATCGGCATCTATGGATTGATCACGAGCCGAAATATGGTTAGAGCCCTTATGTGTCTTGAACTTATACTGAATATTTGCCATAAGCCTTCTAGAACTAATGAAGGCTTAACTTCTTGCTTATCTTATTGATCCCTTTACCTTTTTTACCCCCTCTCCAAGGACCACACAAATACCTCCCTAAAAAAACTTCCAATATTTTACTACAAAAAAGGGCTTTTTTTTTTTTTACAATACCATTTTCTGTTTTACAAATTTAAAAACGGGCCAAAACATGTTTGGCATAATGTATTTAAAAAATAGTAAAAATAGAATTTAAGATACAAGATCAATTTAAGCCTTGTCAATAGAAAACAGTTTCATAGCGTTTTATGTAGATTTGAAAAATGAAATCCGGATCTCACCAAAAAAAAAAAAAAAAGAGAAATCCGATTGCTCTAAAAGGACGGCATGACCTTCCGAACAAACACACGAACAGATCGGCGGCCTGGGAGCTCCGATCCAAGTTCCCCGTCGTGGTGCCATCATCGGCGCAGGCGTGATGGAGGATCGCAGGATCCCGACGACTTCTGGTCGTCGATGACGAGGTCCTCATCAGCGGTCGTGCGACGGCATGCTGCAGAGTGCTGGAGACACGTCGGCGTCGGCGAGGGACTTGATGACGGAGGCGCCGGCATCCTCGGTGTGCTTGGCGGTGACTCGTGTCTCCGGCGTCTGCTTCTGGGCAGGCAGCGACGACGGGCAGTGGAGGGCTGCCGCTGTGGTCGAGGGCCGCTGTGGTCTAGACGGTAAAGATTTTCTGGGTGAGACTGCCGTAGTGTCGAGGGAGCAACAGCCAGAAGGATATCATCAACTCAATCTACTTGTTTTCTTTCAATTCCTTGATTTCAGCCACCAAAGCTGTTACCCAATAGAAGTTAAATTAGAATAGATGAATCATGATTGAACCCAGACACAGATATGTGCTCAAGAAAACTAATCAAAAAACTAATCAGATAGTTCATAATTCTTTTGTTGATCACCACTGCTTGTTGTTGTATTTAATTCTTTTGTTGTTGGTTCTACAATATTAGTACCAAACGTGTTTTGTGTTTTGGTTCTTGCAAAACTGTTTTCCATTTATGACACCAAACGTGTTCTCAAATCCTGAATATACTAAATTGAATTTCTTATTTTTAATTTATAAAATGATTTTACAAAAATAGTATTGTGAAATGATACCAAACGCACTATTTTAGTTAAGGGAATTTATATTCCCACCCAACAATTCTCTCCCCACACTCATCATTCATATGAATTATGTAATTACTTTTTTTATCCTTTTGTAAAATTACACTTAAACCCTAAAAGATATAAAATAAAATAAAATATTTCTCACCACACCCAGCCTATCAAATAAAACCCTTCCAATTCTCAAACAACGTATTCTAAAAATAAAAAAAATTGCCCGCACAACTTGATTATTCCATTCTACACAATCAACAAGCTTACTTAGAGAGAAATTAAGAATCTCTTGACGAATGGAAGGTAAAATCGAAAGAATCTCATCAGTTTGACATCTCATCATTTGATTTAAAATTATTGGTATGGATTCGAATGCAGGCTTGGTGATGAGGTGGTGTCTCATGGACAAATCCACCGCTTGGTGATGAGGGGGTATCACATGTGATAAGTTTTTTTATTAGGGGCTTTTTTGGAACTAAAATGGGTGTAAGGAGAAAATTTAAGCTAGTTAAAATAAGTGATGGGCTTTTTGAGAAAATTGGGTGTGTTGAGATAAAAAATGGGTGTGGATATAACCTCCCTTTAGTTAACTTTGAATTCAACACGTGGACGATCGATTTTGGGTTGTTTGGGCCTCGAAAAACTTTTAATATTTTAGCTAGCTATGAAGTTTTTTTCGTTTTGTTTTCGGTTGCCTATGTCTAGGCTTTACTATTTCCCCGGGCTTGACTTAGGTTGTTTAGTAGCACCTAGGGTTGAGTAGTTAGTATTTAAGCATCCTTTATTGTCGTCTTTTGGGGTTGGAATCATATTATCAATAAAATTGAGGTTTCTCTCAAACTCTCTAGTGGACTCCAGAACTACGGTTACTTTAAGTTTACATTTGTAAACCTTTGATTACTTGTGATGCGTCATAATAGATACTACGCTATTGCTTCAATTAACTTACTTAATACTCACACATAAGATTTCACATTGAAATCTTACATTCTACAGAAGATTTCACATAGAAATCTTACATTCTACAGACTACGTTATTATGTTGTTAGACTATTAATTCTAAAAAACACTTCCCTACGAATGGATAATCACGGTAACATATTCATTGAAACAAAACCGAATTAAATGGTCTAGATTAATAATCTTATAATATAAGGTGTTAAACTAAGGGGCGAGAGAACATTTCTGTACAAAATTGAAATAGAGCTGGCTTATTAACTTGATCCTGTAAGTTCAAAGGTGTTTTCTTTTCCAGCAATTTTTGCCAAAGTGGCTGGTTTCTTGGTAGCAAGAACATCATCTCTAGCACCAAGCACTAACTTGTTTCCTGTTTGACCAGTGACAACAACAGTAGGGTCCATGTTTTGAAACTCTTTCCTCGAACCATTGAGGCCCTTGGTTTTGCTTCTATGCTTGTCTAAAGCTCAATGATTCTCCAACAAAGGGGTACACCAGAGAGCCTCCAGGGAGACTTTTGGTGGCCCTTTACCAGAAGTTTTGGGAGGAAGAAAGCTATAATCAAAGTGATTGCAGTTGCTGCAATGAGAAACATGGTTGTAAACGGTTATGCAGAGTGTTCAAAACCCAACAGCTAAATGTATATGTTCCATTGGCAGGCACTAAGCTTAGAAAAGTACGTTCTAGGGAAGCATTAATAAGACTTCGGAGATAGGATGACGAACTGAAAGTGATGGAAAATATATAATCGACAACTTATTTTATAATATTAAAGGACAACATACACACCAGTATTTTAATGTAATTGGGGACCAACAGAGACATAGATTGATAAATGCATTTGGTTTTCCGTCCTTGGTTTACATGGCAATATTAAGAAACATAGATGAAAATCATGAGTTCATCAAATATCAAGGACCTTTGTGATAAAAATCCCATAGCGAATGATGATTACAGAACACGTATAGCAGAGTTAACAAGCCTTGGGCTTTCTTGGTCTGATCTTGATGGGGAGACCCATGGATGGATATGGCATAGGTTGCCTGGTGATTTTTTCATCAGGGAGCACCGGTGACCACTCGAACATTGTCACCAAGTTGTGGATGGTGGTGAGCACTTCTACTCTAGCAAACTCATTCCCTATGCAGCTGTGCAGGCCTCCTCCAAATGGAATATAAGCATAGGGAGGGATCGGCTTTGCTGGATTCTCAAACCTTGATGGATCAAACTCTGCAGGGTTTTCAAATATCTCCTTGTTCATATGAGTCCCATGGGACACCCAAAACACCTGCACATTTACATTCGACAATGAAATTCTCTAAAACAAAGTGGAGACTGAATGTCACTGGACTAAATGTTCTGTCTTTAGACCAAATGGTGATGGGAAATGCTGTAACCTGCCATCCTTTGGGGATGTCAAAGCCACCATATTCTGTGTCTTTAAGTGCTTTTCGAAAGCTTCCAAACACAGGAGGGATGATTCTCATCAACTCTTGTGCCACTCTCCAGGTGTATTTCATCTTTTGAATCTCAGGCCATGTTAGCCTATTTTCTGCTCCTTCGTCCCTCTTCTTTATAATGTCCATTTGTTCTACAAAGTGATGAAAACACAGAAAATTAAGAGGAATTTATTGCAAATGGTCTGAAAATTTTCAGAACAGTGTAGTTACCCTCTAAAACGTTGTTGTAGATCTCAGAGTCTGTAGACAGCTTCCATATCATAAGGCTCAACAGAATGGCTGAAGTGTCATGACTAGCAATCATCAAAGTGACATAATTATCCATAATCAGATCGTCTGAGACCGGCTGTTGATTTTCGTCTCTTAATGCTAGCAAGCAAGAGAACACATTGCCTGTAGGGCTTAGATTCCCCTTTGAGATCTGCTCCCTTCTTTCCTTGAGTATTGGCAAAATCCTACTTACAATTCTTGCCCGTGCTCTTAGGCCTTTCCGGTAAACAGTGCCAGGGAAGTTGATGGGAAGAGACCAAACTGCTTTGAAAGCTAAAGAAAAATCATCAAACAGAACCTCCCTAGTTTGCTCGTCCTTGATGCCGAAAAGGATGCTGGATGCTATGTTGAATGTTAGTTTCTTCATGGTGACCACAGCTTTTATGGTGTCTTTGTTTTCGGTTTCTGTTAGTAGCATGGTCTTGATCAATCCGTCCATCTGTTTAATGTAATTTTGAAGACTTTCCGGCTTTAAGAAGCTCACCATTGCTCCCTTTACCAATCTGTACCTGCATTACATATTCAAAACCGCAACCAATTGAACAAAAAATTTGACAAGGCTAATACACGGGTTCAAAGCGATACGCTGTGATATGTTAATGTACACAACTAACTATCTACATTGAAAATTGTGCAATAGAGCATGCCAAACTGCTTGACATAAGAACGTTCCTACAAATTGAAGATGACTTATAATTACCTTGGTCCTGTGAGTTCAAATATGTTTTGCTTTCCAGCAATTGCGACCAGAGTGACAGGTTGCTTGGCAGCAAAGACATCATCTTCAGCTCCGAGTACAAACTTGTTGCCTGCTTGACCAACAACCACCACAGTTGGTGATCCCATCAAGGAGGTCTTGAACACCTGTCCATATTTTGATGTTCTTTCTTCGAGCCATTCAGGGCCTCGGTCCTGTTTCTGTGCTCGAAGAAAGCTAAATGTCTCCCCGATTAAAGGGTATCCCAGAGATCCTCCCGGAAGATTTTTGGTCTGACCATTGAACAGAATTTTGTAAAGGAAGAAAGCTATGATCAAAGTAATTGCAATCACAGCAATGAAAGCAGCCATGTTTGTCCAAAATCAAAATACAGAGTGACAAATTACGTACAATGAAAGAATCGAGTAGATATATGCTATCAACCACGGCCGGCACAAGATATTAAGGTGACGAATTCAAAGTGATGTTGGGAAATATTATAATGTACCAACAAAAGTAAACTATAACTTGTCTTCAGTCTTCCTTCATTTGAGATCTTCATATGAGATTGATCTTCCAATATCTAGATCAGCACTAGCCTTTGAAGGCCTTCAATTTTGACTTGATGAGAACAATCTTCTCTTCATGTCCGAACAACTTGTTTCCTTTCACGAATTATGTCACTTTCGAACTACTAAGAGTGTTCCGTTACCGATTGTATTACAAAGTTAAACTCAGTTGTACATTTGCTCAATTAAATTCTGCTAAAGCCATTGAATAGAAAGTTGACCATATTTCAGGCTTGAATCATCTTGTCGACCATGGGTAGCTGCCTATTGGGCCTAAGCCCAATTTTAAGTTTTTGGATCTAAGAAACGGTACCTCCATTTAAGTAATGAGCTATGTGTTCTTGGGTTATTTGGCTTGTTTGATCACTGTATATAAGTTTCGTTCTAGCTTGTTTATTCAGAGACGGTAAGGGTTAAGGATGAGATCCATTTTTCTTTAAAACAAGTGTAAAGAAATTAGATCACTGAAGCTTAATATTACTTGGCGACGACGTATGGCAACGGGAGTCACTCCAGCCAGCATTTCTCACCAGTTCTCCTAGCATACTTATCCTCTAAGACAAATCATTAATATATCTGTTAGTAAAAGAACAGCTAAATAATCCGTGTAAATTTAATCATGAACAATTTCAACATGCAAAGAAACTTAAAGGAAACAACTAACAATTCAATAAAACAGCCAAATTTTTTTTTAAAAAAAAACTCCAATCAAAATTATATCACAACAAAATAATGATAACAAAGCTAATCCAAACACAGAGCTATGCATGATGTCACATAAGCGAAGGAAGAATTTCAGAAACTAATCAGAGCAAAGAGAACGATCCAAGCCACAAATTGATTACACATACATCAAAATTAAATTACACATGCAATATTTCACTATTCATTGGAATTCTACAAGAAAAGAAGAATCCATAATGAGATAAACAAGTAAATTACAAAAGGAAATTATATATATGAAGATAAAAAAGTGAAACATAAATTAAAATCAAATGACACATTTAAAACTGTGAACTCTGGAGCTTAGGGTTTGGTGATCACTAGAGCAAGGCTGTGGAGTCTAATGCTTGAATTTTATAATTGATGTATATAACCATTTACCACACCTAAGCTGCTTACTGTGGTTATATATACCCATGCTAGAGATGCCATCTTAACCAATCCACTGATATTCATATTTCCTCTGCAATTGGAGTGATGTTTGGTATTTATAGTTGTCATCTAAGGAAAACCATTGGTTTGATATGGGTATTAGGTTGACTTATCCATGTGAGTTTTCAAAAACTGTAAACAAAACATGAGATGAGGTATATGATAAATTTCCTACAAATTAAACAACAAATAAAAAAAAACACTCAAATTGATCATGTTTTAAGTATAATTTCCATGTGCCACTTACTACATAATGAACTCTCGATTTGCACCATCATTAAGAAATCGTAATTCTATTTAAATAACATCAAATTCTTTTTTTCTTTATTTTCCTTTTCATTTTTTGTACTAAACTTAACACAGATATCATTCCGAGGCAGAAGTCCAAATGTTGTAAAATAAATTTGTTCGGGCAAAAGGAGCCAAAGACTACTTCCAATGACAAATTGCTTGTCCAATTAGGATCTCTCAAATGCTGCATAACTAAAGTCATTCGTAGGTAACAGTTTGTGTGGGGTTTAATCATTTCACGTGATTGTGTTAACTAATTGTAGAACAACCAACAATCCAACTTGTTTAGCAAATCATTCCAAATTAAGCAAAGAGGGATGCGATTCCTGCTAACACATGTCTTTGTCCTACTTTCTCAAGCTATTTAAAGTAGCTTTCCATATGTAATAACTGATCCACTTCACTTTGGTTGGAACAAACTAAGGGTCCACATTTTCACATTTTCTCTATATTCATGAGGCAACATCATGTGACTAATACGCAAGGATTAAAATTTCGGTTTCGATGGAAATTTCGGTAAATTTTGGTATATTTCGGTAAATTTCGATAGTTTCGAACCTCCAAAATTTCTGAAATTTCGATGGAAATTTTGTTCCTTGCTAATACGTCAACGAATTCGAGATTATGGAGTTTCCTAAATCTCTTTGGAGTCACTAGACGGTAAATCTTTTTGGAGTCACTAGACGGAGTGAAAACTACTTTTTTGAGATATAAAAAATGAAATGTCATACAATCTTATCAAGTCTTTTTATTTCATACAAACAATGTTAAGTTTGAGGAATTTGAAAAGAAATGTAAAAATACAAAAATGCATCCTAAATTAAGCTCGAATTGAGTGCATTGGACAATTCGATGAAAGTTAAGTTTTAAGCTTTTGTTAAAGATTTAAGACAAGTTTATTCAAACACGATAAATTTAAATTTGGATCATATATTGGTACGAAGAACATAGCTCCTACAAAAATGATGGCAAGTTCTTACCAAAGTTTGTTTCCTTTTCCTTACAATCAATGGAAGAAGAGAAATTAGAAAATTGAAAGAAAAACAAAAGAAAAAAGAGAGAGAGAGAGAGAGAGAGAGAGAGAGAGAGAGAGAGAGAGAGAGAGAGAGAGAGAGAGAGAGAGAGAGAGAATGAATAATTTGTCGTGAGACAAAGGTAGCGAAACACATGGGGAGAGGGAGGCAACAAACCCACAATGTCCACAGAAACAATTCCAATGCAAGATCCACCACCACCACCACCACCACCACCACCACAACCACCTCAACAATCCAATCCCAACCCTAACCCTAAATTCACCTCCACCATCAACAACACCAACAATTCCAATTCCAATTCAATTCCTCTCCCCAGGAGCATTGGCATTGCCGCCAATGCCGATGCTTCTGCCCCCAAATTAGCCGTCGCCGCCGCCACGTCACCGTCCAATTCATCCTTCACATCGCTGACTTTAACAATGCTGCCCAACCCTTTCATCAGAGACGACGGCGAAGAAGCCGGGGCCCACCACCACCACCACCCATACAACATCCACCGGCGGGCCCACTCGGAGATGAGCTTCCGGCTGCCGGAGGACATGATGGATCTGTCCGCGGCCGACCATTTCAACGGCAGATCGTCCACGGCGAGCCTCGAGGAGATGGGATTGGAGGAGGACCTCTTCTCCACCTACATTGACATCGACAAGCTCGGCGGGTCGAATTCGCCGGAGAACGGGCCGGATGGTGGGCCCCAACAGAATTAGGCCAACAGAAAGGGGGTTTTGCATTATTTCTTGAACAAGAAGGAATTGTGGCTCAGTATACAACTCCAGGAACTCCCCAACAGAATGGAGTTGGAGAAAGGAGAAACAGAAGCCTGAAGGATATGATTAGATGTATGTTTGCTTGCTCACCACTACCTATTTTCTTATGGGGTGAAGCTCTTAAAACCACAGTTTACATTCAGAACCGAGTCCCAAGCAAAGCAGTGGATGTCACACCTTTTGAAAAATGGAATGGTTGGAAAGCAAGTCTAAATCATTTCAGAACTTGGGGTTGCAGAGCTGAAGCTCGACTATACAATCCAAATGAGAAGAAATTAGACTCCAGAACAGTAAGTTGTTACTTCATAGGCTATATTGAGAAATCAAAAGGGTACAGATTCTATGGTCACAACTTGCCTACCAGAATAGTAGAAACACATAATGCTAGGTTCTTAGAGGGAAATTTTTGCACAGACAGTCCACACAACGATCTGCATTTTGAAGAAGTGGATGACAATACAGAAGTACAACCACAACCAGTCAATATTGAACGAACTAATTCAAGCACTACTGCAGAAATTCCCAGTTCAGTTGTCCCAGATTTCAACCCCAGTGTATCTGTCACAACTGAAAATGATCCTATTCAGTCATTACCTATTGATATGACTGAAACCTTCACTGAAGACACATAACAGATTGAAGATGACTCATTAAGAAGATCCTCAAGACCAAAGAAGCATGCATTACCTGACTGCTATGTTTTTCTGTAGGAAACAGAAATTGACATTGAAGATGATCCCACAACTCTTAAGAAAGCCATGTCCAGCCCTCAATCCTCATTATGGAAAGAAGAAATGGTTGAAGAGCTTCAATCCATGTACAAGAATAAGGTCTGGACCTTGGTACCAGCCAAATCACAGAAGACTCCTATTGGATGCAAGTGGATTTATAAAACAAAGAGGGATCAACAGGGTCAGATTGAAAGATATAAGGCACGTTTGGTAGCAAAGGGTTTCACACAGAGAGAGGGTTTTGATTATACAGAAACCTTTTCTCCAGTTTCTTCAAAAGATTGCATGAGAATCATCATGGCCTTAACTGCACATTATGATCTGGAACTCCATCAGATGGATGTTAAAACTGCATTTTTGAATGGCAATCTGAATGAGGAAATTTATATGGAACAACCTCCTGGATTTGTTGAAAGGGGGAAAGAGAATTATGTGTGTAAGCTGAATAAGTCCATCTATGGACTCAAACAAGCTTCAAGGCAATGGCATATCAGATTTGATGAAGTAGTGACTTCTGTAGGGTTTCAAGTTAACAGGTTGGATGAGTGCATTTATCTACGCACTCAAGGTTCTCAATTCATCTTCATGGTGCTCTATGTGGATGATATACTACTAGCAAGCTCCTGCAAAAGGCTTTTGGGGGAAACAAAGAAGATTCTGTCATGGCATTTTGAAATGAAAGACTTGGGACAAGCTCACTATGTATTGGGAATAGAGATATTAAGAGATCGAGCTAGAAGAATGCTGGGATTGTCTCAGACAGCATACATCGAAAGAATTCTGAAAAGATTCTACATGTCCAATTGCAGTGGAGTAGTGTCTCCAATTCAGAAAGGAGAAAAGTTAAACCATGATCAATGTCCCACAACTGACATTGAAAAGGAAAAGATGAAGAAATATCCTTATGCATCTCTTGTTGGAAGTTTGATGTATGCTCAAGTGTGTACAAGACCTGATATTGCCTTCATTACCAGCTTACTCAGTAGGTTTCAATCAAATCCAGCAAAGAAGCACTGGGATTTTGCAAAGAAGTGCTTAAGATTTCTGCAGAGAACCAAAACCTTCATGCTGACCTACAAACATGTTGAGAATCTGGAATTAGTGGCTTACGCAGATTCTGATCATGCAGGAGACAAACAGGATAGGAAGTCTACTGGAGGATATGTGTTTATGTTGGCTGGAGCAGCAGTGTCTTGGAGATGTGCTAAACAAACCGCCATTGCAACCTCAACCATGGAAGCAGAGTTCATGGCATGTTTTGAAGCTACAAAACAAGCAGTTTGGTTGAAGAACTGTATCACAGAAATGAAGCTGATAAGTTCCATTGAAAGACCAATCACCCTTTACTGTGATAATCAAGGAGCTGTGTTCTTTTCTAAGAACAACAAACGAACTGCATCTTCAAGACTCATGGATGTGAAGTATTTCTTAGTTCGAGACAAAGTCAGAGATAGAATTATAAATGTTGTTCATGTTGGAACAGAAGACCAGTTTGCAGATCCACTAACAAAAGCTCTTGAGCCAAAGATTTTTCTAAAGCATATGAGCAATATGGGAATTTTTGATAGTTTTGATTCTGCAAATCAGTGGGAGTGACTTCGTTTCATCAGTGGGAGTAACTGTCATATAAGTTACTTACCAGGTTAGCCAATATTTATTGCTTTCAGCAGATCAAACATTCTGCATTTCTACATTATTGATGTTCTTATGGTTTAGTACTTGCTGTTATAGTATTTAATAATGATGTGAGTTGTTATTGATGGTTATTAGTTGAAGTAATCGATTTGATGCCCATCATTTCTTTTATGAGAATTAATTTTCTAAACTGATAACATAATTTTGAGATAACAAGGACAAAGTTTCTGCTGAAACTTTTATCCATGGACTTATAGTGTGGGAGTAATGCTTGATTGCTGATTACTCGTTTTCGTTGATTGTAACTGGAAGGTCAGTAACATTTGCATAATTACCAGAGTTGTGAGTATCTGCAGAATGAATCAATACACACCAAGCTTTAGTATTGAGGTTTCTGCATTTCTGCATATCTGTCTAATTTGGCTGTTTACTTACAAGAAGTTAATTCTTTGGCAGTTCTAAGAACTCAATGATCATCTTAATCTGTGTGCATAATCTTGGATTAGTTCATGTGCAATGTTTGTCTTGATACTTAAGTGGGAGAATGTAAGAATAAGTATCATAGACCGGGTTGCCTTGTTCTACAAGGAATGGACAGTTTAAGGAGTTCTATTTGCTTAAGGATTGGTTAACCACTTCTAATGTGTTTAAGACCTCTAATAGCTAAAACCGGTTACAATAAGGAGTCCTTGTTATGAGCTAATTAGAGTCTCATTGAAGTTGTAATAGGAAACACTTTGAGACTAAAGCTATATATTGAAAGGTCCCTGCTCATACTGATGCGCGTTCAATCCTGTGATCACGAGCCCTATTGAAGTGTTCTGAACATATTGATCAGCTGTGAGTAGATGATCTACAATCCGTTGTATCCTAACTCCCTCATGTCGACTTGTAAGTATCCATTAGTCATGTATTAATTGTCCAGTGTGTTGCTGATATAATCCTTGCTGTGTTCTTGTCCTCTGCTCGTAATTCTGGAGAATAGCTTGATGTTTATATAGATGTTCTTACAGTTTAATCATTTCACGTGATTGTGTTAACTAATTGTAGAACAACCAACAATCCAACTTGTTTAGCAAATCATTCCAAATTAAGCAAAGAGGGATGCGATTCCTGCTAACACATGTCTTTGTCCTACTTTCTCAAGCTATTTAAAGTAGCTTTCCATATGTAATAACTGCTCCACTTCACTTTGGTTGGAACAAACTAAGGGTCCACATTTTCACATTTTCTCTATATTCATGAGGCAACATCATGTGACTAATACGCAAGGATTAAAATTTCGATTTCGATGGAAATTTCGGTAAATTTTGGTATATTTCGGTAAATTTCGATAGTTTCGAACCTCCAAAATTTCTGAAATTTCGATGGAAATTTTGTTCCTTGCTAATACGTCAACGAATTCGAGATTATGGAGTTTCCTAAATTTTTTTGGAGTCACTAGACGGAGTGAAAACTACTTTTTTGAGATATAAAATGAAATGTCATACAATCTTATCAAGTCTTTTTAATTCATACAAACAATATTAAGTTTGAGGAATTTGAAAAGAAATCTCACTAAAAATACATTTATTTGCATCATACTCCCCGATAGATTAAGCTCGAATTAACCTCAATTCGATGCATTGGACAATTCGATGAAAGTTAAGTTTTAAGCTTTTGTTAAAGATTTAAGACAAGTTTATTCAAACACGATAAATTTAAATTTGGATCATATATTGGTACGAAGAACATAGCTCCTACAAAAATGATGGCAAGTTCTTACCAAAGTTTGTTTCCTTTTCCTTACAATCAATGGAAGAAGAGAAAATAGAAAATTGAAAGCAAAACAAAAGAAAAAAAAGAGAGAGAGAGAGAGAGAGAAAGAATGAATAATTCGTCGTGAGACAAAGGTAGCGAAACACATGGGGAGAGGGAGGCAACAAACCCACAATGTCCACAGAAACAATTCCAATGCAAGATCCATCACCACCACCACCACAACCACCTCAACAATCCAATCCCAACCCTAACCCTAAATTCACCTCCACCATCAACAACACCAACAATTCCAATTCCAATTCAATTCCTCTCCCCAGGAGCATTGGCATTGCCGCCAATGCCGATGCTTCTGCCCCCAAATTAGCCGTCGCCGCCGCCACGTCACCGTCCAATTCATCCTTCACATCGCTGACTTTAACAATGCTGCCCAACCCTTTCATCAGAGACGACGGCGAAGAAGCCGGGGCCCACCACCACCACCACCCATACAACACCCACCGGCGGGCCCACTCGGAGATGAGCTTCCGGCTGCCGGAGGACATGATGGATCTGTCCGCGGCCGACCATTTCAACGGCGGATCGTCCACGGCGAGCCTCGAGGAGATGGGATCGGAGGAGGACCTCTTCTCCACCTACATTGACATCGACAAGCTCGGCGGGTCGAATTCGCCGGAGAACGGGCCGGATGGTGGGCCGGGCGAGCCCAATGGGGGTGGCGGAGGAGGAGAGAAGAGGCCGTCGCGGCACCGGTACAGCAACTCGGTGGACGGGTCGTCGACGTCGACGGGGGTCTTTGGGGAGGTCATGGAGGCCAAGAAGGCCATGCCTCCCGATAAACTCGCTGAGCTTTGGAATCTTGATCCCAAGCGCGCCAAAAGGTCTGCAAAATTTCGTGCCTTTTTTTTGTATCATGTGTTTGGTTGGTGAGAAAATGCGAAATTTGAACCTTATTGGGAAAGTATTCAACAAATGCTGAATTTGGGGAAAATATCTACTTTACATAACCTCCTGATTGAGTGTTGTTACAATTAGTCACTAAAAAGCCCAAAATTTTCAGATCAAAGGCGTTGCCTTTTGTAGAATTTACGTTAGAGATTGGTTAGTTTTGATGGCTTCTTTCTAGGGGTTGAGATTGATTGCTTACTAGAACCCAGTTGAATCGATATCCCGTCATTATCCTATTTTGAGTTAAATTCATATGAATAAACAATCTTCTTATTCTTAAATATCATGTTGCTTTCATGTTAAAAGCTTTTGCCTGCGTGAAATCAGTGCAGTAAGCGCTTAATGGCATGCATGATTTGTATATCTATGAACTTCTTGAGCACATTTCCTTTCACATTTTAATGGAGTTCCGGGAGGTCATTTTCAGGTTTCATTTGTTATGTGTAGGATACTTGCAAATAGGCAGTCTGCTGCTCGCTCCAAAGAAAGAAAAGCTCGCTATATACAAGAACTTGAGCGCAAAGTTCAGAGCCTTCAAACAGAAGCAACCACCCTTTCTGCCCAACTTACATTATTCCAGGTTGGTTTATATGTATTCAAGCAGCTTTCTCTTACAGAACTCACTTGTGTACAACTTGTTTAGGCATCACTCCACTAAAGTGGAACATGATTAATTTTAGATGGGCCGTTTATTGGGACCCAACATTGTCAATCACTCCGTGTTTTGTTGTTCTGTAAATCTGTGGATGACATGTGCAGATTGAAAAAGGATATTGCAAAAAGTATTTTCATCAGTCAAAACTTGGAGGAAGTATATCACTTGATTAATTCATCCTGCAATGTTCTGTTATTCTAAAGCCTCCGTGTGGCTGTCTTTTTCTGCACAATTCGGACATATTTACGCTATATGTGCTCAGTTGGTAAAGGGTCATAACTTTTTTCATTGTTTTCTCTCATACAGAGAGACACAACAGGTCTGAGTACTGAAAACACAGAGCTTAAGCTTCGGTTACAAGCCATGGAGCAACAGGCTCAGCTGCGTGATGGTAAGAAACATGCCGACTTGTATCATGGTTAAACTTTTGAAAAGTATATTGTTTCCAGCAAGCCTTGATTTGGTTTGACATTTTTCATGCAGCTCTAAATGAAGCACTGAAGAAGGAGGTTGAGCGGCTCAAGGTTGCTACAGGGGAGATGATGAGCCCTTCTGATTCATTCAACATGGGAATGCACCAGATGCCATACAACCATCCATCCGCTTATTTTCCACTTCAACAACAGCAACAACAGCAACAACAACAACAACAACAACAACAACAACCACCAGGACTTGCTGGTCACCCGAACAACATGCAAATGCCACAATTCAACCACACCCAGTCTAGTTTGCAAGCACATCAGCTGCATCAGTCAAATTCTCACACTTTTTCAGATATTATGCAGAACGGTCCTGTGGGTCAGCTCCAAGGTCTCGACATTGGTAACAAAGGAGCACCTCTCGTGAAATCCGAAGGCCCCATGCTCTCTCCAAGTGAAAGTAGTACTACCTTTTGACACAAAACCAGCTTCTGAGCTGCTGACCTGCTGACTTCTCCACGGCGCACACTATCTGGTAGATTTGTTCATAGATTGACATCCGATCATCTAGAGATGCTACTCTTATTTATGTCATTATTTATTTACATTTGTGTCGAGGGTTCATTCTTAATTGGTTATTCTTAGGGCTGTTCTCCAAGTAGGGGAAGCGCCCTCTTTGTCGGTCTGTTTATGGAGGTGATATCTATAGATTACGGGAATGAAGGTCATTGCCATGGGCATGGGGATGCTACATTGAAAGCATTCTCTTCCTCTTTTATCTTCTTTTGTTTAATACCTTGTAAACTTAGTGCACTATTTTGATGTGTAATCCCACGGATTGAATTGAATCAGCTTTTGGCTCTACCCCTGAAGTACAAATGAATGCCCCTTATTTCCTGTTGTCAAATATCTGTGTGCTAATATAGCAAGGAGTTGCGGAAGGTAGTTGTTAAATGTCAACTTTGCATAACGAAAAGTTTCCGCAACCTTCTGTTAACGTGATTATGTTTTACAAGGTAGTGAACTTGAAATAACCAAGAAAAACAGCTTGTTTTTGGTTACCGGAGTATTCTTGTTTTTCCCTAGAAACTCAACAAACTAGAGATGGGCACGGTTCGGTCCGGGCTAAAAAATCATTTATCCACAGTCCGATCCGTAATTGTTCATGCGGTCCGGTTCGGAATGGATTTTAATATATATATTTTTAGCTCGGACCGGATCGGTTCATTTAAAATTCGGAACGGTCTGAGCCTAATTTTCGGGCCAATTCATTCAAAAAAATTTTTTAAAAAAAATCCTATTAACATTGAAGACAACTAAATAGAATTCATCATTGTTCATTCGTATTACATTCATATGACAAATAAACACAACCATAAAAAATGATCATGAAACAACAACATAAATGAAAACCTATTATCAAATAAACAAACACACAACCATAAAAAATGTTCATGAAATAACAACATAAAAGCTTCAACTTCAAGTTGCCTTATAAAAGCTTTTGTATCTGCCAAGTTAAATGGTGGAGGCACAGTATCTTGACTTGGTGCACTTGAAGAAGAAAGCATTTTCGGTGTAGGATACCGAGGTTGCACAAAAAGAATGTTAAACCACAAGAATAAAAACAATAGTCAAAATAATAGTTTTCCCAAATCTGTACATAACACAATCATGAATCAGTCATTTTGCTTGATTGAACTCAGAACACTAACCAACACATAACATTAAACCAATCTGCCGAACACACAAAACATTAAACCAATCCACAGAACATTGAACAACACAATCAATCGAACACAATCAGTCACAATCAGAATACAATTATCCGAACACGATAAGCCACAATCCAATCCAATTCGAATCCAATCCCTACCATTTCAATCCAACCCAATCTAATCCAATTACTTACCATGTCTAAATCTGTTGGAGCTTGACAAAACAATGATTCCTAATTTCTAGGTCCCACCCGATTTCCATTTTCATTCCTGTTAGTAAACATGCCCTTATTTTAGAAAGTATTTGAAATACCTAGGTCTAGGCTGGATGTGGGACAAATTCAAATCCACCCAGCCCAGTGCTTGCCAAATGAGTGGAATTGGATTTGGACCCTCCAATTCCAATTCTAATTCCAATTGACAACTGCTATTTACACTCAAATTCTTTCTTTGGGCACCTTGGTTTCTCTGTACAACCATCTCAATTGTTGAAAGTTCTATGGACACTCAAATTTGATTAAAATTTTTCACATATACCCTTCATTAGTTTATTGTACAAATTTTTTTGTGCACCCATCAATTTATCTTTAGACTCCCAAAGTTAAACTCCCATCAAT
Organism: Spiraea crenata; assembly: GCA_033992175.1. Lineage (NCBI taxonomy): Eukaryota > Viridiplantae > Streptophyta > Magnoliopsida > Rosales > Rosaceae > Spiraea > Spiraea crenata. The sequence goes on from JAVBHV010000022.1 coordinate 2,880,804, forward strand.
TTATCGATGTACACCTAAAATTAAACTCTCTGAATGGAGGCTCTTATGCTAAAATTATGAAGCTCAATATCCATGGCGTGTTGGATATTTTTCAAAAATATAAGTTATATAACCAAGAGTTGCACTGTTTTGGTGGCTACGATTTTGCAGATTTGCAGCAACATTGAAGGTGGGTCCAAACGAAGAAGCTCAATATCCATGGACATGAACGTGCAGATTTGCACAAACATGGAGCTAGTGCCTTTTGGTAAATTAATGGTCCTTTTAGCATTGAATTTGATCATCATGTTATATATGATTGTTGCATAAAAGATTGCAATTCTTGATAAATATTTTTACCTTTTCTTTTCGGATTAATCCTTCTTCATTGAGTCTTTGATCACAAGTAGGAGATTGTATGAGGGTTAGGGTTTAGAAAGATAGAGTAGATGCAAGATAAGATATGGAATGGCGGATGAAACGTGTTTCTTTTTTCTAAATTTTGATGGATGCTCATATGTGTGTACAAGAAATTCAGTCTTTAAATGTAATTTAACGACCCCTAAGGACCAAAAAAACACCCTAATTCTATCATAGGACATGAATTTTAAATGTTATCCTACAAGGACAAAATAATAATAAATATAATAACAAAATATTTTAACCAATGATAGAGGCGCACATGAACAGTAACAAATGTACAGTGCCACGCGCGCGTACAGGAACACACGAGTGAACAATAACACAGAAACAGTTCATATTTCTGTCAACACAGAACCAGGAACTATTTCTGTCAAACATAGAAACAGTTAATGACACACATAAACAATTAATAAAGACACAGAAACAATTAATTAAACACAAAAAAATAGTTAATAAAAAGACAGAAACAATTAATAAAAGGGGCATTGTAATTTTAACCCAATGCTAAGGACAACTTTTATAATCAGTCCTTTTTTATATATTATAAATATAAAGTCTAGTCAGCAATTTATATAAGCCTACTCAGCTATACATATAACATAAACAAATAGATAGTAAAACATTTAGCCCACCTGATTTTCTTGAAATTACCTACCCTGCCATTAGATTGAAATCTTCAAACCATTTTAAAATGGCAGTGATAAATTACTGTACGTTGCACATTTTGTAAATTCGAATTGAGGCAATTGCTTGTATATATCTTGTAGAGGTCTCTTGGGGTGGGTGGTGGGTTCGAATTTAAACTGGTTTGCTCCCCTTGTATTGTATGTATGGATTTTGGAGGAAATTGCATAAAAACTTTGTATGAAATTTGCTGGGTGGTGGTCATCTGCAATTTGGAGAAGCTTCAAGCTTTCGAGTGCCGGTCGAGTCCATATATGGCGCTCGGCTAAAAGAAATTTTAGCTTGGTAGATTGTATTTTGGTGTTTGGTTTTTCACATGTTTTTTCTTATTTTGTTTGCTAGGTCTATACCCAAGTAATATATAGTTCATCATCATTGGGATTTACCTAGTTGATAGGTAGCTCTGCATCAATAGGTTGTTTCTGTTTCTGAATTCCTAATCAATAAATTTGTTTAGTCTTCGTATTAGGATACCTGTAAGTCAGAACAACAAACCTTGAGTAGAGGTAGAAACCATTTTATGCTCTTTTAGATTCTTTTCCCTCTTATGAAGGTAAATCATTCAAAACAATCCATGGAATTCTATCCGGTTAAGAGAACCACCACCGCCCCCATCCCCAACCTCCATGAAGTTTTCTTCTACCTGATGAAGAGAACCGCCATCGAAACCCGCTCCCAGATTCTACCTGTTGAGGAGAACCCCGCCCCACTACCACCACCACCCCCCCAAATTCATGCATTTTTATTTTAATTCTACCTGATGAGCACTGTTGGGAACACTGGAGGATTCAATTTGCACCTTCACACCTACTTATACGAAATGGAGTATTCAATTTGAATTCAAACAAATCTAAAACGGTTGATGTAATAATTTGCTTTCTTACCTGTGCAAAAGACTTGCGAGAAAAAATTGGTATTAATTGTATTAATTGACATGTTTAAGTAATTGAAAGGACAAAAATGGTAAAAAAATTGTGACTCATCAATAGCTATATGGAATGTTTGCACACGTGGATTAATTACCTAGTGAAATATATAAAAATAATGACATTTTGGGCTTTTACTAAAAATTAGTGGACTTTTACTCAAAATGGCTCATTTGGTGGGCTAAAACCACATTATCTTATCACAGAAACAATTAATAAAATCACAAAAACAGTTAATAAAACACATAAACAGTTGTGAAAATACAGAAATAGTTGTCAAAAAATTGTGAAAACACAGAAACAGTTTTATTTTGATTTTGATATGAACACTTCATTACCAATTCTGACCAAAATCACAAAAACCAATCCAAACCAACGGAAAACACACCAAAAAATAAAAAAATTGAAACTTCACATACACTTAATTTTATGGTGAACATTTAAAATTATTGTCCTACCATAGAAGTAGGGCATTCATTTTGTCCTTAGGGGTAATTGCCCCTAAAAAATTGAGGGCGTCTAAAGAAATAATCTGAGTGTAAAAAGCAACCCTCTTCCAAATTCATAGTTTGGAGGAAAGAAAAAAGATTGATTAAATTTTTTTATTTTTTTTTCGACATAAAGCGATAGAAATCTTATTAATCAATGAAAGATTACAATCTTCAAACAACCCGCGAGGATAACGGGAATTGAAAACCTAAGAGCATAAACCAAAAGACAGAAAAGCTAAAAAAGTCACCAGAAGCACTCAGAAGATCCATGAGTCATAAAGGTCACTCCCACATGGTCCCCAAATGGGCTAGAAGCGGGGGCCACCCTTCGACCTGCACCTTCTCAAGAACACTAAAACTAAGGGAAAACTAAAAGCCTCAACATCGAGGGTACTACGACGCCCTAGTCCTGCTTAAACAAAAATACAGACCTTTTAGCCACTACCATGTACAGAATTGTCCTTTGGTATGGGCGAAACTATTTGGATGGTGAAAGTACACTGCCAGCCCAACAGACCAACACAACCTCGAAATTTGGGCCTATGCCCATGCCCTTGCCACGTCGAACCCATATATGCGAAGGAGCCCAAATCAGGCCCACCTAGAAACCCTAGTATATTAGGCCCATCCATAGCTAGGGGAAAGGCTTAACGCACGCAGCCGCCGTGACTAGGATGCCGCCGGAAACACTGATCAGCACTTAAGACGCCCAAGGCGAGCAGCAACGTCAACCACGGGGAAGAGGAAGATCGGTAGAAGCAAGGGGCCGCAACGACGAGGCTTGAGTTGTGGGTAGCGGCAGAAAGACAAGGACCCATTGGACCACGGTGGGGCCCCACCCTTGATCCCGTAAGGATTGGAGAACTGCGCGGGGCAGCGACAAGGAGCGGCCTTCTCTCATCCACATTGACAAAGTGGCAGAGAATCAACGCGAGTTTACTAACTCGTCCACAACACAAGCAGAAGATCCCAAGAAGAAGGAACTAGGGTTTGCCTGCGATGTAACATCCCACATCGACCAATGGAGAGGGGGTGATGTGCCTTATATGTACATGCTCACCTCCATCTAGCACGAGGCCTTTTGGGGGCTCACTTGCTTCAGAGGGGATAGGAACTCCATAGTTAAGCGAGTTGAGCTTAGGGGAATCTTAGGATGGGTGACCCCTTGGGAAGTTGCTCGTGAGCTCCCAAAAACAGAACCGTCTCTGGGGGTAGGCCCAGAGAGCGGACAATATCGTGCCTACGGCGTAGCGGTCTTGGGATTTGACAATTTGGTATTAGAGCCACTCTGCCGTGTGGTGCGAGTGTGCCGACGAGGATGTCGGGCCCCTAAGGGGGGTGGATTATAACATCCCACCTTGATCAACGTAGAGGGGTTGATGTGCCTTATATGTACATGCTCACCTTCAGATTTTTGAAGAATCACATGCTTCAAATTTGAAGGAAGTCCTCCTTCAATTTGAAGGAACACTTTCTTCATTTTGAAGGACTTCCTTCCATAAACATCAAAACACTTTTTTACCCATAACATTCTCATCCGAACTCCGTTTGACACTAAATCAATTGGGTTGGATTCGTCTTGTCGTTCTTTTTCCATAGACACCAAGATTGTAATCTCAGACCCACTGTAGAGAGAGATCGGAACCGCAACATCTTCACGTTTCCGGCTAGATTCTCCGATTCCGGCGACAAATGGGACGAACCACCACCCAAAACCTCATCCTCTCATCATTCCAGACACAGCCCAACCAATATTGAGCCTTAGTTTACAGCGGATCATCACCAGAGAGCCTCACATATTGGTTGAAACACAAAGACGGAGGCGGAGGTGTGGTGAGGTGCGTGAGTCTCACGCTCACGTGAGCCTCACGCTCACGTGAGCTGTAGTGGGTTTTTTAGTGTATTTTTGGGAATGTAGTAATATTTTGTAATAATTTTATTGTGGTAGTGTTTTTGGGCATAATAAAAGTGTGGTTGTAGTTTTTGGGTAGAAGCCCTAAGAATTATCACCAACATTAATAAATATTCCCTTTTATTGTCAAATAAATTTTACATGCTAATAATTATCATTAAAAACATGTAGAATTATCATATGTTAAATTTTATTTGTGCTTAAAATTTAATATTACATTCTTAAAAAAAATTTGATATAAAAAAATTGTGATTTTTTGTAAAAGAAAATGTTGATTTTATATATATAAAATATATATATATATATATATATATTTTTTTTTTTTTTAAGTGTTCAGCAGCCATTGTCGAACACTCATTTCAGCCCAACAAGGGTCATTCGGCACCCACTCCCGAGCGCGGAAGCCCCTCACTCGCCCCCACTCGCACGTGCATTGCACGCGCCCAAATAAAAAAAAAGGAAGTGCTGCGTGACGTCAGCGGGGCCCACACCGCACTCACCGCCTGCGCCATCGCCCTCGCCTTTCGACCTCTCGCCCGCCCCGATTTCGACCGTTGGAACAGCAACAGTACCCCGCGCAGGCGAGTCTGTGCCCTCGCCTGCGGTTTCGCCCTCCCGGTGGAGGTGCTCTTATATGGAAGTTTTACTGTAGTCCAAAGTGTCCAGCTTTCGGAATGCGAGTGGTTGACTTGATGTTAGCTAAAACTAACGGCGTCAACAACAACTCGCTCAAAAAAATTCGCCGGGCTTCAGTCCAACTCGTGGTCGTCGTGCTCCTGGCGAACAGCTCGACGTCCTACAGCATGAGTGCGGCGAAGATGTCTGACACAACGGAGGAGGAGAGACGCGGGAGCTCGAAGTGGAGGCCGCCGTGGGCCCGAGGGCGAGCGGGGCGGTCATGGCGTCCTGCATTTGGAGCTTGAAGGTGATGTCGAGGTCGGAGCCATAAACTCCCGGCACTGCTCGGAGAGAATGGCGTCGAGCTCGTCTCCGTCGTCTTTGCCGGTTCGATCGTACATGGTCTGTGTTTATGTTTATTCCTTGGTAATTGTTGATTTAATTGTGAGGTAGTTATGTTTGTCAAAGTTGATTGGTTAGCTGATTTTGATTGTGTTGCCTTGGTCGGTGGCGATGATCTCGATACGGTCATTTTGCCAGACGCTGACACAGTTGTAGATGGTGCCGAGGTCGATGCCGATGGTTTGCCTTGAGTTTCTGAAGCCATTGAAATTCATTTGAATGCCCACCAACCGTTTGATAAAATGCTTGAGAGAATGATGACGAAGAAGAAAGAATAAATCGAACGAAAGAGGGAATTGGGTTTTTGAATGCTTGATTGAATGCTTTTGAATTGACGATGATATTGGGTCGGTGGGGTTGTATTTATATGAGTTTGGTTGGTGGAGGACTCCATCGGAAAAGAGGAGAAGGTGGTGGACAATGGTGCTATGCTTGAAGGTGCTTGAATGATAGTCTACTAGCATATGATCACAATGTTGACAAGGGTGTTTTTGGGCTCTTAGGCATAGAATATATAATGGAAAGCTTGTGTCTTTTATCTTCGAATTCGGGTATGAAGTTGACTAGCTTTGCTTGGCATGTACGTAGTTCATCACCTCGATGGAATAAAAATCTTAGATTCTAATTGTTGCCAATTTTTTCTTTTTCTTGATTAATTGATGATGGATGTTGTTGTGCATTTGCGAACTTTACTTGTTAAGAACATTCTAATTTACAATAATTACATGGGCAAGTACATATTTTTATGGGTATGACTAGGGGTGGGATCGGGATCATCCCAATCCCGATTACGAAAATCTGGATCCCGTCCCGATCCCGATCCCGATTAGAAGCAAAAAATGATCCCGAATCTCGTCCCAATTAAGTCGGGATCCCGATAATAAAATCCCGATTAAGTCGGGATCCCGATCGGGAAACCCGATAAATCCCAACAATAAAATTTCAAGTATAATATCAAATTTTAAATTTTTTTTTATGTACATAAATTGTTAATATGAACCAACAAATATAGAATATATTAATATAGGAATACAATAACTTGAATTTAATCACTATAAATATAAAGATAGGGATACAACAACTAACAAATCCTAACATAAAAAATAAGGAAACAGAGAGCTTCAAAGATTAAATCAAAATTACATGTCAATCATATATTTTATTTTTAAGCTATTTTAATGAAAATCTCTCAATTCTATGGATGGATTAGTGGATAAATAAAATAAAAGCCTTGTTTTGCCGTGACCCAATTCTTTGATCAAATAGGAATCAAGCGAAGGGAAGGGCAGAACAACTGTTCATCTTTGCACGTCGCCCACATCGTTCCTGTCGCCATCACCTTTGCCCATCGCCATCATCTTTCCCCTTCTCCAGCATCGTTCCCATCGCTCGCCCATCACCATTCTCCTATCACCGCCATCGCCCATCGACCTCCCTTCGCCGCCATCGCTCACCCATCGTCGCCTGGCGTCGGCGCCCACCGCCTGTAGCCCATCGTTGTAGCCACCATCGCCGCCACCTGTTGTTGCTCACCCATCATGCTCGTTGTTGCTACTAGCCTCATCGCTCTCATGAATTGATCCGCTGATTGCTCAAGGTCATCATGTATCAATTTCATTCCGAATCCGCAAGCCCAAGTTATAGTTTGATTTTGAATGTTCTAGAATTTGAATGCTTGATTGTTTTGTAATTGAATGCTTGACAAGAATTTGTGCAACGAATTGAATTGAATTCAAGAGGGGAGATGGAAAAGCTTGTATCAATTTTTCACCAAACATATTGTCGGGATCCCGACTTTTTTCAAAAAAAATCCCAATCCCATTCCAACTAAGTCGGGATCGGGATAAAATCCCGACTAGTCGAGATCAGGATTTTCGGGATCGGGACGCGGGATTCAGGAAAATTTCCCACCCCTAAGTATGACATCTATTTCTGCAAAAATTCTTTTGAAAAACAAAAAGCAACTGTCTTTGTAGACAAACGCCTGTCTCTAGAGACAAACGACTGTCTCTGCACACATGAACATGGAGCAATTGTGCAAGTAAGCAAAAGTTTTAGAGAGAGAAACATGGAGGTTTTTTAGAGAGAGAAAGGAAAGAGCCACAATGAACTATGACAGTACTATAAGGGTACTATCGGTACTATAGTGGTACTATGATGTACCTATACATCCGATTGCATAGGGACTATAGGTGTACTATGCGGGAGAGAATTATAGTACCCTTATAGTACCAGTATAGTCTAAAAGGGCTCGGGCAACAAATAACAAAAAGTTATGGTCAGTTTGGATTAACAAAACTGACCGGATCATTTTGAAATAAAGGGGGGCTACTTTTGATTATTTTAGACAATTCCCTAACTCTCACATATAGTACCATTATAGTCTAAAAGGGCTCGGGCAACAAATAACAAAAAGTTATGGTCAGTTTGGATTAACAAAACTGACCGGATCATTTTGGAATAAAGGGGGGCTACTTTTGATTATTTTAGACAATTCCCTAACTCTCACATACTGCAAAGCATCTTCAATGATGGAGGCCTTATCCATCTGCACATTTCACATCCAAGAACCAACATTAACATTGTCACCTTGTCTAAGCGCTCGAGCATAGATAAACTGTTTGACAATATAAAATGTGTATGTTGTAATACCGGTTTATTAGATTTTGTCTTAAATGTGCAGTCTAAATTCAGAGTCTCTGATACAGGCCATGCATAGTGTACATACATACCTAATGATGCAAACACCGATTCACACAAACACAGACAACTGAACTAATGTAAACATTTGTTGCAATGAGCATTGAAGGAACCACATTGATTGGAACTACAAGAACAGGTGAACTACAAAATTGTAACCAATGATGCAAAGAAGTAGTGGCAATCTAGTTGTCTATCTACAAAGTTAAGAACCTTGTTTGCCCATCGAAAAGTGGAGGTGGGTCTGATGTAGAAGTGAGAGCTTGTGGAAGACCCACCTGATTCTATCTATTGAGTTTCTAAAAACTGGGGAAAAGACACAAACTTTGGATTTTACTATAAACTTTTCCCATTTTCTGGGCAACCAAACAGGAGACTAGAAAGTTAGTAACATACCCAGTTGTCATAGTTGCAGAGATTAAGGCTCTGGATTTCTTAGCTTGGAGTTGCAGGTTTAGAGGAGATAGTTGGTGGTGTTTGGAAATTTTGGAATCACTGATTTTGTTAAGGAGAGAAAAAGTGACTGAATTTGACAGGTGTGGTTTAGAGATGATGATGAAATAGAAACCTCTCAAACTCACTTTCAAAGTGTGTTTGGTTATGCGTTTATATTCTTAACAGTTTAGTTTTCACACCATTTTTGCGGTTAGACTTTGGATGATTACCATGTGCAAGGTGAAGAGAAATGCATGGATAGTCGCCAATGCGCGAATGGGCTGTTAGCTAGTATAGAGAGTTAGTACGTGTGCACAGTACAACTAACTTGTATAGTACAGTTAGTGTAGCACAATAGAGATTAGTGTTGCTTGAACATGTTAGTATAAATACTTTGTACAGTTGTAATTATGATTCATTGTGTATAATACAGTAGTTATTGAAACACGTTTTCTCTCCTCTCTCTGAGCTTCTCTGTGTTCTTCAATGGAGGTTTTCATGTTCTCTGGATGCCATGGTTTTGATCATGGGCGACTTCCAAGCAGTGTAATGTATGAATGGTCGCCCACTCGTGTGTAGACAAGTATATGTACCATCATTCATGATTAATTATATGCTAAGAGAGCATCACTTGCATCTCAACTGTTGATTTTCTTTTGATAGAATGATCTAGGGGGTTTGGTGAATCAAACTCTACACTTCGAGTGCATCATACAAGCCTTTTTGCTCTTAGCCGTTGATTTTCAATTCAATGGTTGAGAAATAAAGTTTATTATATAACCATATTAGAAAAAACCTAATGTTGTGCCAATGGCTGGGCAATTTCTGCAGAATTTTTGCAAGGCATATTTCTGTTGTCTAGCCATTTGATTGTCCATGAATATCAAAATTCTTGTGGCATTATGAAAATGACAAAAGGAATTCGTGAAGCACCTCTTCAGAAGAAGAAATAAACCTAAAAATGACCCAAAAATCTGCCTTCAACTCTCCTCTTTGTAGCTCGTTTCTTGGTAAAAGTGAAGACCACCAGGGATTTGAGTGATAGATGATCTCAGAGTTCTGAACCCTCCTAAATCTAGGTGCTGGCAAGGACGCCGCCACCAGCCTTAACAGATACCAGCGGCCCATGCAAGTAGCTACGACTGACCAGATTTGAATCTAGGAACAAAACTACTACCGTGATATCATCATGAAAATGTCTCCTCACCCCTCGGTCGATCTTTATTAAGTGTGAGTATTTCATTTCTCTCTTCTGGGCTGCTTCCTGGAGCGCGGCTTTGACAAGTTTCCTCGCTATTCCCTGCACCAATATGAGAAGTAATTATAGCAGGTGCATTAGCAGACGCATAAGATGATCTCCAACTAATCTTACTAGACAAATGCATACAGACAACGAGACCAATCTACCCCATATCAAGATTAAGTAATTCTTTGACAGAGTCAGTACCACCGGCTTTCTGAGACAAATAATGATTTTGAAGGCCGAAATTTTTGTCAAAAATTTCTAGAATGTAAGAGGCCAGTCTATCTTAATGCAGTATACTGTCGTATAAATCTATTGTTCTGATAGCAAGGCAGAAAGATCTTTCCCGAAGTCATTAAGAAACACATCCAACCATATTATATCAAGTAAATAAGAAACATTCTAAACCTAAATTTAGAAGCAATACATTATGTGGATACTTCTGGACAATATCAGCTGCCTCCTGATTGCTTAAGTGCTCCCATAGGCCATCTGATGCAAATATGAGAAACTGATCTTCTGGGTAGAGTTTTTGGACTGATATTGTTGGTTCAGCTTTAAGGATTGGCTTGTTGAAGGGTTCACGTAGTCTAAACTTTGCAAATAGAGGTTCTTGGTTAAATTCTTGGCTCTTCAGGTAGGCATCGCCAATGGACCTTGACACCTGCAAGACAAACAAATATCTCTAAAATGAGTGCTTCTCTATCGTGATTGTCATTCCATGCTTGAAAAAGGGCCATACAAATTTGGTTATCAGGAACGAGAGTTCATTGAATGAAAACAGCCTTAAATTCTTATACTAATTTAATTAAGAGAAGTCTGCTAGGGAACACCAGGATGAATAAAAAAAATCTATCATGAATTTAAGCTTTAAAGACTCGAATAATTTGTTAGAATGCCAAAAAGCATTCATCATCCAAAGTTGCCAAACTGTTCCAAACTCAGGTTTAGAACTAGAAGTCAAACGCATATAAAATCCAATGGTCTAATTCAAAATCCAGCAAACTAAAGGATGCAAACTAAAGGAAACAATACAATTGGTCAAGTGAGTCAACATGATTCAAAAGGAAAAGATCATCACATATACGGTAACAGAAAATAAGGTTAAAGAGATTTAAGAATATGAGAAAATAAATCACCTGTATCAGACCCTTCACTCGCCACACATTGTGCTTAAATACTACAATCTGTGGATCATCAGGATGCAATGAGCGCAGTTCCTCTCTCACAGATTCATAATTTGCATTGTGCTCAATTGATACCTGAATGGCGTTAACCTGTTTACTGGTCTTGTCCAGTTTTCCTAACACCACCCGAGAATCTCCCACATTCGCTATGTATAGCAGCCCACTACATACTACGCCTACCAAACAACATGAACCAACAGAAGCAAGCTGAGGCTTAATTACCCACTGCTTCTCTACTAGAGAAAGGAATTCGTCTTCAGTTGCCAAAAATGCTTTGTTGATAACTTCAGCTGACATTTCCCGATTCTCTGATGTGAACTCTGCACCATAAATAGTTGTCAAGTCAGTAAATATATGGATTAGCTATCCAAATACTGGAAGCAGTACCTGCAAGAAACAAGGAAGTGTAATAGTTTCCATTAAATTTGATAATAACAATGATATGACCAGCACCTTAATTGTTTGAAAAGTTTCACAATTGGTCTTACGGCATGAAATGAATGATCAAGGATGCTGTTAATAAAGCAAAGTCAAGAAATCCACTGCAAACCATATATCGGGAAGAACAGGATATGTGTTTCACACATAGCTCTGGAACCTCACAATTAATCAAACCGACCTGAATCCATGTTATCCAGGGTTCTTTTTCTCACGCAAGCCTGGATTGAACAAATGCAAAATTTGTCTTAACCCTTATTACTGTTTACTTCAATGGCTGAATATTCCTAATGCTATTCTTAGCCCCAATGAACCCAAGTCCAAGTCAGACATCATCAGCAGAACACTGCATCACGAATAAACTATTACTAATCCAGGGAAAAAAAAGCTATACATCCGCCCCAGAAGACCTTTCTATCTTTTGCAAACTCTGTAAAAAGTTGCATTCCAACCAGATATGAAGTATCTCTTGATAATCATATATCTGGCAAACATGCAGAACATTTCGCACAAAAATGACAATGTACTACTTTCTTACGGGCCATGGTAAAAGCATCAAGGCATTACTAAACGAAAAGACCAAAATGCATTATAATGTGTGATTCTCCTATACCAAAGAGTATTATAATTGCAGCATTCGTTTAGTGTAATGAAAATGACCAAAACTTCGGAACAGGTATGAAAAGAGGGGTTTAGGACATTTGAACAACAAAAGTTTAATCATGCAAATCAAGGAAGAACGCACTCTTGATATTCTTGAACAAGTGCTCATTTAGAAACCGGGATGTTTCTGGACCTCCATGTCCATCATAAACTCCAACAAATGTTCCATTAGGACCTGATTCGAGTGAGCTCAGAGGTCCTGATTCAACTTGGCTTTGGTCTTCCAAAAAATTGTTTGCCTGCATTACTGCCATTGAGAAATCTCCATTAACATGTTGTCCTAAATCTTTATACCATAACAAACCATCAACCCGATCACTAACATCCCCATTAACACGTTGTGCGGAATCTTCCAATGACCTCCTTCTGAACTCAGAGCCTACACTTTCCATGTCCTTGGCAGAGAGACCGAGGGCTTCAACATCACCAATTGCCTTAGCCGACTCGGTTGCCCATGGCAAAACACTGGGGAAGGAAGCCAATAATGGCCATTCTAGAAGTTTTTCTCCACACAATTCTCCTGCTCCTTGTTGACAGGTACTAGAGCAATGCCTCTTTTCAATATTTACAAGTCCATCCACAATGAAAAGCATGATGTCAAGTGGTTGACCCTCTTGAAAAATGATATCGTTGTTACTATACTTTATGGGCTTAAGATGCTCAAAGATTGCTTTCAGCACAGGTTCATCCATCTGCTCAAGTATTGGGACCTAGGACAAATTAATATACACATTAATTAGAAGTCTAAAAGAGTGTTAAAAAAATATCTGCTATAGGCCAGAAGGAACTTACTTGCTCCAATCTAGTCAGAGGCGTACAACTTTTGATTTTTCTTTGAAGATCCAAGGGAAGCAGAGAAAGAATATCATCCAAATTAGCATCCCTATCCTCTACAAGTGCTAGTTGTACTTTTTCCATGATTTGCAGCTTCATATCCTTATGCAACCTTGTGGGGATGCCGTTTTTAAATAACCACAGATGTGTTTCTCGACCTTTCTTTTCCATCCTTTGACTCATTAGGATCTTGTGTTTATGGTCCTCTCTTCTTGTAGTTTCGAATTGCATATACATCTACAAGAGGAGCATAAACACAAGATAAGTTTGATGAGTTCATTACTAGTACTGTACTGCTGTTAGGAAAATAGATCTGGGGTATAAAAAGAACTCTGACACAAACCTGCAAATTTCCAATGAGGTATAAAAACAAGAGCAAGCCAAGTATAGAAATAAAAGTGGTGAAGAGGTTTTCCCATCCATCGACACTGGGCTGGAGGTTTGAACCAAGAGAACTGTGCGCAAAGATCAGGGACATCAATACATGATCCATAAGATACAAATGCAAAGTTGTTCAAAATAAGAAAGAGTTAAGAGACATAACACCGGATTTTGAGTTTCTCTTAAACAAACTAGACAAGAATACACAAACCTCAAATTTCGAAAGCCCCAACCAAAACAGTATGAGAATTTCTTAAAGTAATTGGTTGATGCTGCCACGCCGGATTGAAGAACACTAGTAAATATCCCAAAATCGAAAATTGTTGCGTTAGATGGATTGATGGGGCAATAATCATTCAGAAAAGTGACATTTCTGGGTGCGTCAAGATCATAACAACCAAAAGTACCACATCTCTTTCCTCTTCCACATGCGAAATGCCAGCAAGCAGTCACACGTTGCACAGCGAAAAAGTACCAAAGAGCTCCAAATACCTAAAGAACCAACAAGTACTACATTACTATATAACCCTAACAAGTATAAAACTTTCAAATCGTTGGGAGGTCTTACATGACTGACAATGATGTACATAGCGAAATTCAGTGCACCTTTCACCCAAATCGCAGTCTTTTGGGTCTTTATTTTAGGAGTCTGTCTAAGTTCCTTGCATAAGAAGTAGATGCGCAGAACTCGTGGTACATATTGGGACAGAACAAAAAAGTTCACAGTAACCATCATTCGTAAGTCCCTCATTCTTGAAACCAAAACGAGAATTGCTACCTGAACACCACCAACAGTTAAAAAGCTAATTATCACGGGTAAATTTATGAATCAACCATTATGATATTGAGCGCACAGTTGATTAAAAACTGCGAATTCTCTTACCTGTGGAAGAGGAAGAATAGCTAGAATGTCAATTAAGACTTCATATGATGACCCCCAGATTGTCTTGGCTATTATCGGAGCAAACGATTTCCATAGAAAACTTAATTTCAACTGGCGTCTGCGACGGAACTGATCGATTAAATCTGAAAAGTTCTGACATCTGTAAACTTCAACGACAATGTCAAATATATAGAAAACATCTGTGACTGATCTTAATATAAGAACAGCTATCTTGAATTTCTGGTCCAACATCACGCACTTTAATTCATCATTGACAAGAGGTACATAGAGGAACAATGGATCCACAAAAACAGCAAGCAAACATGACGCTACAAACAGCTTCTTCCACTTCTGATGGAAAGACTCCTGACCATTATGAGTTTCTTCCTCCGCCATCCACGGCCATATGCTACTTGATCCATGTTCATGTTCATCTTTCATGGCAGACTTTTCCCTTTTACTTGATTTATGCTGTTGCATTGTGGAAGAGCTTTCAACTGCTGCAGACTCTCGATTTGAGCTACATATAGAGCATCAGAGCCAGAAGGTTCAGCCTTAATTTATCTATGAAAGAAGAAAAGCAAAGAAAAGAAAATATTGTGATAAAGTCAAAATAACTTCTTGAGAGAAACTTACACTGTTATATTCTCTTTTGAGTTCTCCACAAGTAGATTTGCATCGGATTTCTCTGCCGGCGGGTTCTCCACAACTAAATCTAATTCGGGCCTTTCCATGGCTCTCAAACTTGGAATGTAAAAATGATAAACTGAACTGTGGAGATACCAAGTTTAATTTTCTAGAATGGCTTCAAGCTAATTACATTCTTTTTTGAAATGAGATGCAGACTTGCAGTAGCACTGGTAGTAGTGTCCTCGGCGGAAGAAGACTTGTTTCTGTTTTTTTTTTTTGTGGTCGAAACAAAGAAACGACGGCAGGTAAGTGGAGTAGTGCGGGGTAGAATGGTCAATTGAAAGACTTTGGCAGCTGATCGCCAATAGATTGATGAAGCACGTGCTGGTGGAGCGTGTAACCGCGATCTACACTTGGCACGGACATTCTCTCTATTTTAACATGTTATATCATGATTTATTATTAAAATTATCTAGAATAAATTATTTTTTCAAAAAGTCAATTAAATTTGAGATTGTCTAATTGTCCAATTATGTAAAATAATTGAACGATACAATTACATAATCAAACAAGCCATTTATATGTTTTTGTATAGTTAAATGACCAAACGATTTCATTTTCGATTGATTTTCTGAGGAAATGATTTGTACTAGATAATTTATAAGATGAACGGTTCCGATCATGGTACAAAATCTAGAGAATGAAAGAAATAGAGTAGAAGCTCCTACTCTATTGTTGAACCAAATATCTATAAAGCAAATAAAAGAAGAGGGCTGCTATATACACTCAAAAGTTTTTTCTAGACATTCATATTTCTCTATACACTCATCTCAATTTATAAAACTTCTTTGGACACCTAAATTTGATTAAAATTTTCCACATATAAACTTTCATTAGTTTATTCTATAAATATTCTTGAACACTCATCAATATTTTTTAGACACTCAAAATTAAAGATTATCAATATACTCATATTATAGGATCAAGGAAAAATCATTCAACCTTAGTGACGAAGTTTAGTGATATTCGCTTGATATTATAAGTCCCTCGAAACCAATCTGTTAGCAAAGACTCTTTTTGGATGTATATATAGTTCTGACTCTCTCCAGATTTTTTTGTCTCAAACTTGACTTGACCTTTACCTGAATTGAATACGGGCTTGAAAATGATTCAATGGCGAAGAAAAATTGGTTATGTGTTCTCCTTCTTTTCATGGTTGAGAAGGACAGGAAGGATCATTCTCAAAAAAAGGACAAGAAAGATGCATGTTTAAGAAAGATAAAGTAACAAACCATTTAACAATATTGGGTTGATATGGTATATTTTAATCTACGGACCAATTGGTGCCTAGAGGTATAGATCAGAGCCATGGTAGTATATACGGAAAGATTCATACAATCTCTCTTGAACCCATAGGGACCGAATTATTTTGCCATTAATATATGGGCAAACTACATTTTACCCCACAAAATTTGGGGGCAACATCAATTTAAACCACAATGTTTTAATTTTGTCAATTTAGACCACTACATTTTCTTAGGCCATCTCTAGAGATAAAGGGGCTAAAGGGCTATTTGGCTAAATTTTAGCCTTCCAAAAAATAATTTTTTAAGATTTAGACTACCCCTAAATTTTATCATCTTTAGTAGTTTGGGGGGCTTTGCTTGTGGGTTTTACAAATTTAGTGTGGACACCCTAATTAGTAAAATACGGGATGCGTATAGTACGTTAAAAATATGTACTTGTTTTATTTGGTAACCTTCTTGAAAAAATTCGGCCACTTATAATTTTTTATTAATTTCTTTTTTATAATTAATATTCTCAATAATACGGATAAAATATGGAAAAAATACTTGTATTATTATTAAATTTTAGAAAATACATGTATTATTTGGAAATAATATGTACGGACGCATATAATACGCAAATAATACATCCAAGGTAAAAAATACGTATATTTTACCGTATCTTTGAAACCAATATGGAAAGTGAAAGTATTTTTAAAAAATACGTACAAACGCGTATAATACATCAAAAGTAAAAAATATACATATTTTACCGTATCTTTCAAACCAATACTGAAAACGAAAGTATTTTTAAAAAATACGTACAAACGCGTATAATACATCAAAGGTAAAAAATATACGTATTTTACCGTATCTTTCAAACTAATACGGAAAGCGAAAGTATTTTAAAAAATATGTGCAAACGCGTATAATATATCAAAAGTAAAAAATATACGTATTTTACCATATTTTTCAAACTAATACGAAAAATGAAAGTATTTTTAAAAAATACATACGGACGCGTATAATACACGTATTTTTCAACTATGGTGGGCACAAAAAGAGAGCTTGATAGAGGCTAAAGCGCTAGCTAAAGGGTTAAAGGTAGCCACCCCAAGCCCTTTGGCCCCTTGGTAGCCCTTTGGCCATTTAGCCCATTCATTGCTAAAGATGGTTTTTTACAAAAAAGGTTAATAGTGTTTAGGGTACCCCTAAAGTCCATTGCTAGAGATGGTCTTAAGGTATCAACTTACACCTCTTTGTCTTCTCCAACAAGTTGTTATGGGCATATTTGGTATTCAACTTTTTCCCTCCCCTCCTTTTCTCTTCTGCATCCTCTTCTGCAGGCCATGGCGAACCCGCCGAAATGTTTCGAAGCTCCGGTGAGCTTAGCCGAATGGTGGAGTTGGGTGAGGTGTTGGTGTTGGTTTCCAAAAGCAAGTGGATTTGGTTCGGAGGAGATTGTTGGGTGCTTTTGAAGGGAAGGGTTGTTAGAGATAAGAAGAAGCTGAATTGATTTGAGTTGGAAGCTTTGGGGTTTTGAGAACTTTTTTGATTTTCATATTTGATTCGAGGGGTGGAGTGCGGGGGGCAGTGAATAGTGTGATTCAATTCAAGTGGTAGGTTTTTTTGGTGCGAGATGATTGATCTGGTAGTAATATGCCCGCCGACGTAGGCGATCAACCCCAGCACAACCGTAGTCATAACCATCAGGATCATCACCACCATGATTCGGCTAAGCTCACAGAGCTTCGAAACATTTCAGCGAGTTCACCATGGCCTACAGAAGAGGAAAGGAGGGGAGGGAAAAAGGCGAATACCGAATATGCCCATAACAACTGGTTGGAGAAGACAAAGAGGTGTAAATTGATACCTTAAGAAAATGTAGTGGTCTAAATTGATAAAATTAAAACATTGTGGTTTAAATTGATGTTGGCTCCCAAACCTTGTGGGGTAAAATGTAGTTTGCCCTTAATATATTTACTATGACACTTACCCTGATTTTCTTCATAATGAGCTTCAGCCTCAAATCTACTTGAATTCCAACTCTTTGGCTTCCATCCAAGTTGAACGCAACTTCTATTAGTAGGAGATTGTATGGGTTAGGTGTTACACCCCATCCCAGAAGGTGGGCTCGGAATGTACGGTCATCACCCGGAGGGTGACGAAGCCTAAACTCACACACACACACACAATAAAACCACAGAAATAAAATCACAAAGGACACAACTGGGCTCATAACATTCACACAGTACACTCACAACAATATCAGAGCATCTACAACAGAATAACAAAGACAGCGGAAACAACTGACAACTTGACTGAACAGGAGATGTCCCTACCTTCTTGGGACGGATGCAAAGCCTCTCGACTGCCTCTCCTTGCGTCTCTAGTCAACTCAGCTACTGAACCCTGAGGGGGTGCAAAACCAAAGGGTAAGTGGATGAGAAAATAAATAATGTTTCAAAAACATTTCTGAAAACATAGTACATAACTCCCTGCCGTAAAAACATAAACGTACTGCAATACTGAAAATACTGTAACATACTCTGGTCGGCGCCGGTCGAGTGCACATAGTATATCACACTTAGTGCCCTGGAAAAATGCAGGGCACCACGGTGTACGGCTGAATGTATAAACCCCGTGTACACACCCTTACGTGTCACCCACGCTGCCCTGCGCAGGGGTCAGTAATTCGATGCCCTGCTTTAGGGTCACACAGGGGTCGGTAAATCGCTGCCTTGGGACCGTACAGGGGTCGTGGCATCGGAATATAGCTAGCTAAAGGAGTGGGGTCTTCGGTGCGGGTGACAAGTGTGAAAGCTGTGTCCTATCCGAGTACTAAATAGTGTACGTGTGATTCTAGGTGTACTAGGAAAATAGGCTACTGAAAACAGATATTTATGTCACTATATATATATACTGACGTTCAACAAAACTATCATTTTAAGAAAACAAAACCCATCCACTCACAATGATACTAGGCTGTCGAACTCTTCTACCTGAACTATCTAGACTGTAGCATCCAACTGGAACGTCGGTACCTGATAAGTTCCCAACAACCTGGCCATTAGATTCCATACTTCAAAACAATCGCATAAACCCTAATTCCCCATGTTTTGCTCAATCGGGGTTCCACCATATTTCGGATGACGAAACGGAGCTCGCCGTTGGATCCGGAACGCCGGTTCCACTCGGAAAAGTGGCCGGTTGACCTTGGTCAACAGCTGCTGATGTCAAACATTTTGTCTTTTGGAATGATAGTATGACAGTATGATAGTATGATAGTACAATAGAGATGAGATCAACAAACACTTCAAAAAGAAAATATGGGTGTGCGTGTCTGATCATTTTGATGTCAATGCTACTCTAAGTAAGATCTTAGAATCTCTGAACTCAAATAGGGTTGGAATCAAAGGTCGTGATGCACTACTTAAAGATCTTGTAGAAGAGTTGAAACTAAAAAAATTTATTCTCATTCTTGATGATGTATGGAATGAAGATGCTCAAAAGTGGAGCACTTTGAGGGGTTGTTTGTCCAAAATCATTTCATCTTTGGGCAACCACATCATTGTCACTACCCGTAGTGCCAAAGTTGCATCAATCATGGAAATTCTTCCGAGATGTGATTTATCGAATCTATCTGCAGATGAATGCTGGCGAATATTGAAAGATAGAGCTTTTCCATATGGTAGTTCATCAATAACTCCAGACCTTGAGGCAATTGGAAGGGAGATTGCCAAAAAGTGTGGAGGTGTACCTCTCATGGCAAAGGTATGCATTGCTATGTTATAGATTAGAGGTTGATATCTGGCATGTGTTCTGTGGTTTTAAATCCTTGATCTTATCTTTCATTTCCATTTGAACACTTAATAAACTGAAAGGAGTAATGACAGAATAAATCTAGTAATCATCCTTAGAAAAGTTCAAGTAATCCAACTGTTGGAACCAAATATGTCTGAGTTAAGTAGAAATGCAATTTCAAGCTGCAACTAGATGAAAAAAGCTAAAACTTTTTAGACACATGCCTACCAAACGGACTCTGATGCTTTAATCCAATTTTGTATACAAGATGAGAGTATGAATTATAGGTGTAAATTGTCAAGATGACAGTGTCCTAAGGAATCTGAAGATTTGGAATTCGAAAAAAATCTGAAAAAGGTTGGATGTAAACTGGGATGACACATACCATTTCGATCCAGAATTCCGACTTGCTGGGAGACTTTCAGAACCTATTCTAGTCCACAATTTTCATATATTCTAAAGTTTTATTGATTAATTGTTTTTGCACGGTTGTTTATTCATTATATATCTTTTAATCTAGATTTTTTTTTTAACTTTATTTTTCTAGCTCAATTTGGGTTTTAGGTGTGTTAGAATTAAAATACTGGATTCCTATAGACATGTGTGTTATTCTAGTTTATCTCCTATGCTCTAAATGAGCACGATCTATATTCAACAGGTTTTGGGAAGCATGATGCGTAACAAAAGTAAAGATGAATGGTTGTAATTCAACAAAGCAGAACATGAGATTCACCCGAAGAAGAAAAAAGAATCATGTTGATATTGAAGTTGAGTTTTGACAATTTGAAATTGCCATCTTTAAAAGAATGTTTTGCCTACTGTTCAAATTTCGAGAAAGATTTCGAAATTGAAAAGAATGACTTGATCCAACTTTGGATGGCTCAAGGATGGCTCAAGGATGGCTCCACCCTTCTCCTAGCCAAAGTAATTTAGAGATGGAAGAAATTGATGAAGGATACTTTAGTATCCTAGTAGAAAACTCTTTGTTTCAAGATATCAAAAGACACTTATTTATGCAAATGCCCTCTGCCATTTTATTTCAGTCTCACTTTGCCATCTGTAAATTCAATTGTGTCACTTTACCCTCTATCACTCAATTTTGTGTCTCCCGTTCAATGGCGGAGCCACCACAGCGCGGTGGTCCGCAACCGCTCCCCATGTCTGCCGGTAATCAATGGACTGGGAGCGGATCTGTGCTGGTTCCGCTCCCCATGTCCGCCGGAAATTGAAGAGCGGCGAGCGCGGAAGTTCTCTAGGCACCTGAAGAAGACGCGAGGACGACAATCAAAACGGCGCGTTTCTCTTAATCAAAACGGCGCGTTTCTCATTAATCAAAACGGTGCGTTTTGGTTTCGTGCTGGAGCTGTGTCGTTTTGCTTCAACGTTTTTTCCTTGTCGTTTGGCTTGGCGTAGTTTTTGCTATTCTCTTTGTCGTTCATGTTCTAGAGCTTCTTTCCTTGATCAACAAAGAAAGCCCAATTTATATTTCATCCAGCAGCAGACGCGACAAACACAAGCTCCTCCAATTTCCCAATTTGGACTCCACCCACACGGCGCCGCCATTGCTTCCAACGCCGCTGTCTATTTTTTCAAGCTTCCTTCTTCAACATTCAACTTCAAGTAAGTAATAAATTCTAAATCCCTACATTTCCTAAATTTCAATTGATGATTTTGAATGGAATTGTAGTTGGATTTGTTGATATTTATTTGTTTTAAATTGGTTTATGATTAGTTGATATACTATTAGTAGTAGTAATTGTTAAATTGAGTTATGTAAATTGTTTGTTCATTAGATGGTGTAATATATTAGGGTTAAAATTGAGTTATGTTTAAATCGATTATGATTGTTTGGTATAGATAATAGACTATGGTTAAATTGAGTTATAGCAAATATTTGATTTATGTTTATTTGGTATAAATTAAGTTCTAGATGTGATTTAATTGGGGGTTCCAATTGGAATTCTAATTTTGTGCAATTTTTACAATTTTTGGGTCCTTTTAAATGTGATTTAATTTGGGGTTCTCAGAAATTTCAGAATCAAAATGCTACTTTTGTTTACAAAGTGAAGTGAAAGATTGTAGATTAAGTTTATTTCTGTTCATATTAGTTTGGTTTGCACAAAGAAAAATTGAAGCTTGGTAGAGCCGTTTTTGGGAGCCCAATTGGAATTCTAATTTTGTGTTTGTAGAGATTCGGATGAATTTTAATGTTTCTGGGATGGTAATGATATAGATAGATTATCGGAAAGCTTGTGACCGATACTTTACCAAGGTACTCTACATAGGTTATTGGAAAGCTGTTTTTTGGAATGCTTGAGCAACCAATTTCCGCTCCTCTCCTCCCAAAATCCTGGCTCCGCCACTGCTCCCGTTACCTCCCCATCCAAAATCTGTTAGTTTGGTGTTAACACTGCCACGTGGCACCATTTCATTGGCTATTTGAAAATATATTCAATGTTATCTTTTAATCAATTTTCCAGCATTTATTCATTAACATTCCTCTGCACTTTCTTCTTCAATAATTCCGACCACTCGTCCATTCATACCCACCACCGCAACCGCCACACCACACCTCCCTAGATCCATTGTCCAATCTTATTCATCCCCACCACTGCAACCACCAAAAACCCTGCCGTCGACGAACTCCACCTAAACTGATGTGACAATGGAATTATAGCAACGCTCAAGTTCTCCTATCAATCAAACCACACAAAAAGAAACGAACTTTATCAATCCTACTTGAAATTCACAGAAAACCAACCTACCAATTAACCTCAAACCCTCATGTTTTCACTTCCATTCAAACTCTTTTTTCACCGGTCAGTAATTAATTGCTCAAGACTGTAACTTCTTAATCCATTTAATTACTTACCTTATCCATGTTACATATAACAAAGGCAAGCGAAGTGGTGCCAATGAGCTTGTACCGCAAAGGCATGTTCTTCCACGGCGGCCACTCCACATCAAAACCCACCTCGCCCGACCCGATTCGCTCTCGGAATCCGAACCCGAACCGGCCCGCGGGACCTCATCGACGGGAAGCCCATTCACTCGTTTGCTGCTCTCCTTGACGCTCTCTCTCTCCATGATGCTGCACAGGTTTGGAAGAATAAGATCGGACAATGGATCTAGGGAGGTGTGGTGTGGCGGTTGCGGTGGTGGGGATGAATGGATGAGTGGTCGGAATTATTGAAGAAGAAAGTGCAGAAGGAATGTTAATGAATAAATGCTGGAAAATTAAATAAAAGATAGCAGTGAATATATTTTCAAATGGCCAATGAAATGGTGCCACGTGGTAGTGTTCAACACCAAAATGCCAGATTTGGATGTGGGGAGGTAAAAGGGGACACAAAATGGAGTGCAAAGTGGCACAATTGAATTTTCAGACGACAAAGTGAGACTGAAATAGAGTGATAAAGGGTATTTGTATAAATAAGTGCCAAATATAATTAAGAACAAAAGAGGATTTCAAATGATTCATAGCACATAATTCTTTCGAATTCATTTCAGATTTACATCAACTAATTGTTGCAAGCACATTCAACTATCCAACGTCATTAATTTCAAAAACTGAAAGTCCAATTTTCTCTAGTTTCTGTACCATATTTTAGCCTTGGTGTGAAACTCTAATCCGTATCTTTAAACTGAAACTTGGAGATCAGTTGAATCTGTCGGCTCAATACCATAAAACTAAACAGAGGCATCCCACTTATCCATTTCATTTTGTTAAAATAATAATAATAATAATAATAACAATAACAATAACAAAGGTTAGGCGGTTATGATATCTTTACTTGCGTGTTGGCTCATTGGTAAATGTCATTTCCGATATCTTAAGGATTGTTAAGGATTGTTAGAAGTTACGTACAGAACCTCCATGTCTTTCAGTTATGTTGCGTGCACCAACAGTTATCAAGTATATAAGGGTATTGTTTGACGCAGACAGAGTAGATCATAATATGGATTGCGAATTATTCATACATATACATATGTGCAGTGCTGCTCGCCTAAGATCCTATTTTCGAGGAGGGCTACTATATACACTCATTTTTCTTCTTTGAACACTTAATTTTTTTGTACACTCATTTTATTTTTTTGAAACTATTTTGAACACTCAAATTTGATTACATTTTCCGCTTATACCCTTTATTTTGTTTATTGAACAAATTTTCTTAAACACCCTTAAATTTTTTTTTGGACTCCCAAAATGAGAATTTATTAAACTCATCTCTCCGTGTTTGATCAAACTTTTAGGATTCACCAAAAAATCAAATCTGATATACAAATTAGCAATGGTGTTTTTACAAATTTTGTAAGATGCAAATAATCTCATCTTTTACAAATTTTTGAACAAACGAACAGTGAGGACAAAAATGGGGAAAATTAAAATTCAGGTTTTTTAAAGTAAAAAACGTTCCTCCCCTAATAACAAAAAATTCAACATAGTTTTCGAAAAAACAAAATTTAAAATATCTTCCCCTAAAACAAAAAAAAAAAACAAAAAAAAAAAAAAAAAAAAAAAAAAAGGAAAAAAAAAAAAAAAAAATTTGATTAACTTCATGGTCTTTTACAATGTCATCAACCAGTTTCCTTCCACTGATTAACAAATAATTTCACGATCAGTTTTTAGCTGGGGACAAAAGCCTTAATTTACAATATGCGGTTACGCCCCACAATTTCGCAGAAAAAAGAAAAAAAAAAAAAAACAAAAAAAAAAAAAAAAAAAACCATCAAAGAAGGCGCCCGGCGCCCCGGAAGTAATCAACAAAAAAACAAAACCCAACACAACAAAAACACACAAAAAAGTTTGGCAACGGATCAGTAACACCCTATAACCTCCAAACCGAGAACATGAATCACCTATAATGCCAAATTCATAACAGAAACCAGAATCAAAATCAAACAATAAATCTGAGCACAAATTGAGTCCTGATCTATCTTTGCAATCTTATCGATTACACAATGCATTCATGAAAGAATCATAAAAGACATGATACTGCACCCATCATAATTTAATCCTCTAATAAGAGATCTAAACTTAACAAACAAATTCATCTGAGGAAACGTAATCAAAATAGTCCACTCTTCAACTATTGTTTTGAAAATCATCAACATCATAGCACAAATTGACAGAACTATATAACGTAAGCAACTCAATATACAATCAACAAAATCACAGAAATTGAAAATCACGAAACTATTCCCAAATGCTTGCAAATTTGCTTCAATTTTCAAATCGGTAGGAAAAAAAAGACCCAAATTCTAAAATTGAAGGCACAAACAAACAAGGCATACAAAGAAATTAAGTATGATGCAAGATGATCGATTTTATTTTTAAAAAACCTAAATGGTTGTCCATAACTTGTATATAAGGTGTATAAAGAAATTAAGTACTTATATGTAATTTCATATAAGGGTACAAATGTAATTGCATGGTATAAAAAATTCAAAGTGTCCAAACAAGAAAGACAGGTGTACATAGCAGTCCTCTTTTCGAGGTCTTGTGAGGTTCTCTCCAATGAGAGCCCTTGGATTGATCGAACAACAAACCCATTTATTAAATTCACCAAAGCATTGTGTGTTTGAATAGCTGATGCTTCCTAGAAGTTCTGTTCTTATTCTCGTACTCGAACTAACATGATTCCTTCAAGGCTTCCCTTGATTTAGCTCACCCTGAATATAAATCAATCACATTCATATACTTAATCAGTATGCCTTAGAATGCGAAATTTGTGAAAAACTTGAAAAAGAGAAAAAGCTTTAAATAGAAGGCTTACGCAGAGCAATCAGTCGAGGGGTAGACTTTGTAAGGACAAGGAGAGCCACAAAGATCGCCGAGGGTGTTAATCCGGTCATAGTTGATCAGTGGGATCCTTGCAGCACCTTCCTGAATGCATCTGCAAGCGATTCTGCGGTCTTCTGTGGTGTTCTGTGCAGCATTGAGCCCTTTGATCCCATCACAGCAGTCTGGTGGCACAGTTCCTCCAAGAACTCCAAAGGGTATGCACGGAGTCAATAACTTTGTTACCTCATCACAAGTTATGGTGGCATCGGTGGCATGAGGAGCAGTCGCTAGCAAGACTACTAGTACTGCAACCAATGCAGTTCCACACAGTAACTTTGCCATAGGTGCTATGTGTTCAGTTTCTAGTGAGTTACTTTTTCTTTTGGTTTTGGTTTGGAACACATGTTTATATAGAGTTTGATGGTGCTCGCGAGTAGAGGTCTTGGTCTTCGTGATGGGACTTATTTTTCACGGGAATGAGTGGCATGGAATGTCCAGTTCAGTTAAAATTTGTCATCCGGCTACAGAACGAAACAGAGTTCGATTGTCTGAAACCGTTTCAGTCATGAAGGCTGCTGCTAGAAAATTCAACTTCCTTTTTTTCTCCTTGTGCTATTCACTTGTCATCTGTAATCATGAAGGCTGCTGCTAGGAAATTCAACATCCTTTTGTCCCTTGTGCTATCCACTTGTCATCCGTTACAGCACGAAATAGGGTTCGATTGTCTCCAACCGTTTCAGTCATGAAGGCTGCTGCTAGAAAATTCAACTTCTTGTTTTTCACTTGTACCAATAGCACAAGGAAAATCTGGGAAAGGGTTCCGTGAGGGACACGTAGCATGTTGCAGAAATGTCAAGAAAAGATCTGAGTTTTTCCATGCATGTCCAAACTTGGTTTTTGTTGGCATTTGCTAATTGCATGCGTGTCCGCTAGAAGTTCAATCCAAGATGTCTGGTGACTTTTCTGCATTGCCTTATAGACTGTTTTTGGTCTTACCTTGTGACTTTTATGATTGAAGAAGACTGATATTCTATCCAGACAATGATACTGTATCTTTCAGGTGAGTTATTTTTTTTTCTGGCAGAACGTTAAAATTAACAGTTTGAACTATTGAAGATGGAGAATAGAATGCTATTGAAGATTCTCGAGTAGGTAATGTACAAAATATGTATTATGACTTTTAGCTAATTGGTCTGTGTTATCTGTTTTATGATGTGCGTTTGGTGATTCACATTCTTGTCCTCAAAGTAGTCAAAGTAGTAAGTTGAATAATGGCACAACTGCTTACCAGGCACCTTCCTATCTAATTGCTATTTTCCTGTACTTTAGCTATTGTCAATCGCAAATTGCAGCCAATTGACACCACTGCCAAACCCCCGCCAGCTCTTTGCCTTAGCGAACTTGCTCTGGTATTTTTGCAACCAGTTCACTAACCTCTTTGTCAATTGCATACTTACAGGACCAGAGATCGATATGGCTGCACTTGAGTCTATCCTCCTTACTTTTGCCGCCGAGGGAATTCTTACCAAGGTGGCTTCTCTAATCGCTCAAGAATTTGGTCTTGCCTTGGGGTTCAAAGACGAACTAGCGAAGCTCGGCAACTCCTTGTCCTTGGTTCAAGCCATCTTAGCTGATGTGGCTAAGCAACCAGAAGGTCGGGGCATGGCAGTTGAAGAGTGGGTGAAGCAACTGAAAGATGTAGCTCAGGATGCTGATGATGTGTTGGGTGAGTTGCAGTATGAAGATACTCGCCGTAAAGTAGAACTACAACAGCAAATGGGTAGAAAGGTACTCGACTTCTTTTCATCCTCCAACCCGGCTAAATTTCGTCTTCGCATGGCACGTAGAATGAAGGAGATCAACGTAACTTTGTTGAAACTGGAGAAAAAAGCATCTGTTATTGGTTTAATTGCAACAAGAATTGAGACTGCAACAGAAATCTCTCAAAGATCTGCTGACAGAGAAACCGACTCTTCGACAACGATGAAAAAGTAATTGGAAGAGAGGACGCTGTGTCTGATATAGTTACTACCTTGATCAACACGGACAATCAAGAGAGTCTTTCAGTTATGGCCATTGTGGGAATGGGAGGCCTTGGAAAGACAACTCTCGCCAAGTCTGTGTACAACAGAGATGAGATCAACAAAAACTTCCAAAAGAAAATATGGGTGTGCGTGTCTGATCCCTTTGATGTCAATGCTATTTTAAGTAAGATCTTAGAATCTCTTAACTCGAATAGGGTTGGAATCAAAGGTCGTGATGCACTACTTAAAGATCTTGCAGAAGAGTTGAAACGAAAAAAAGTTTATTCTCATTCTTGATGATGTATGGAATGAGGATGCTCAAAAGTGGAGTACTTTGAGGGGTTGTTTGTCAAAAATCATTTCATCTTCGGGCAACCACATCGTTGTTACTACCCGTTGTGCCAAAGTTGCATCAATCATGGAAACTCATCCGAGATGTGATTTATCGAATCTATCTGCAGATGAATGCTGACGAATATTAAAAGATAGAGCTTTTCCATATGGTAGTTCATCGATAACTCGAGACCTAGAGGCAATTGGAAGGGAGATTGCCAAAATGGGTGGAGGTGTACCTCTCATGGCAAAGGTATGCATTGTTATGTTATAGATCAAAGGTTGATAGGTGGCATGTGTTCTATGATTTTGAATCCTTGATCTTATCTTTCATTTCCATTCGAACACTCAATAAAATGAAAGGAGTAATGACTAGATTAAATCTAGTAGTCATCCTTAGAAAAATTCAAGTAATCCAACTATTGAAACTAAATATGTACGAGTTTCGAAATGCAATTTCAACCTGCCACTAGATGAAAAAAGCTAAAAAAATTTAGACACATGCGTGCCAAACGGACTCTGATGCTTTAGTCCACTTTTGTATACAAGATGAGAGTATGAATTATAGGTGTAAATTGTCAAGATGACAATGTCCTGAGGAATCTGAAGATTTGGAATCTGAAAAGAATCTGAAAAAATTCTGTAAAAGGTTGGATGTAAACAGGGATGCTACAATTCTGTAAAAAATTCTGTAAAAGTGGAGCATTCGGAATCAAAATTCTGACTTGTTGGGAAACTTTCAGATTTTGCAGAACGGCCCCGTTGGGCAGTTACAGGGGCCTGAGATTGGTACCAAAGATTTGAATAATCATATAACTAAGAACAGAAAAGGATTTCAAATGATTCATAGAATCCATTTCAGATTTATTTCAGTACATTCAGTCTATCAAACGTCATTAATTTCAAAATCTCAGGAGTCCAATTTTCTCTAGTTTCTGTAGCTTATTTTCTTGATGTGAAACTCTAATCTGTATCTTTAAACTGAAACTAGGGGACCAGTTGAATCTGTCCACTCCATACCATAAACATAAACAGAGGCATCCCATAACGAAGGTTGGGCGGTTATGATATCTTTACTTGCGTGTTGGCTCATTGGTAAATGTTATTTCCGATATCTTAAGGATTGTTAGAAGTTACAGAACTTTCATGCCTTCAGTTATGTTGTGACTAATCAAATGTAGGAATAAATAGCTGCATCAACATGAGTAACCAACAGTTATCAAGTTTATAAGGGTATTGTTTGCCAGAGACAGAGTAGAACATAATATGGATTGCGAATTATCCATACATATACATATGTGCTGTGCTGCTCGCCTGAGGTCCTATTTTCGAGGTCTTGTGAGGTTCTCTCCAATAAGAGCCCTTGGATTGTTCGAACAACAAACCCATTTATTAAATTCACCAAAGCATTATGTGTTTGAATAGCTGATGCTTCCTAGAAGTTCTGTTCTAGGCTTCCCTTGACTTAACTCACCCTGAATATAAATCAATTACATCCATATACTTAATCAGTATGTCTTAGAATGCGAAATTTGTGAAAAACTTGAAAAGAGAGAAAGCTTTAAATAGAAGGCTTACGCAGAGCAATCAGTCGAGGGGTAGACTTTGTAAGGACAAGGAGAGCCACAAAGATCGCCGAGGGTGTTAATCCGGTCATAGTTGATCAGTGGGATCCTTGCAGCACCTTCCTGAATGCATCTGCAAGCGATTCTGCGGTCTTCTGTGGTGTTCTGTGCAGCATTGAGCCATTTGATCCCATCACAACAATCTGGTGGCACAGTTCCTCCAAGAACTCCAAAGGGTATGCATGGAGTCAAGTACTTTGTACCTTCATCACAATTTATGGTGGCATCGGTGGCATAAGGAGCGGTCGCTAGCAAGACTACCAGTAGTGCAACCAATGCAGTTCCACACAGTAACTTTGACATAGCTGCTATGTGTTCACTTTCTAGTGAGTTACTTTTCTTTTGGTTTTGGTTTGGATAAAACATGTTTATATAGAGTTTGATGGTGCCCGCGAGTAGAGGTCTTGGTCTTCGTGATGGACTTATTTTTCACGTGATTGAGTGGCATGGAATGTCCAGTTCAGTTAAAATTTGTCATCCGGCTACCGAACGAAAAAGAGTTCGATTGTCTGTAACCATTTCAGTCATGAAGGCTGCTGGTAGAAAATTAAACTTCCCTTGTTTTTCCTTGTGCTATTCACTTGTCATCTGTAATCATGAAGGCTGCTGCTAGAAAATTCAACATCCTTTTTTCCCTTGTGCTATCCACTTGTCATCCGTTACAGCACGAAACAGGGTTCGATTGTCTCCAATCGTTTCAGTCATGAAGGCTGCTGCTAGAAAATTCAACCATTCCGTGATGGACACGTAGCATGTTGCAGAAAATGGTCAAGAAAAGATCTGAGTTTTTCCATGCATGTCCAAACTTTTGGTTTTTGTTGGCATTTGCTAATTACATGCGTGTCCGCTAGAAATTCAATCCAAGATTTCTGGTGTCAAACTTTTCCGCACTGCCTTATAACTGTTTTTGGTCTTACCTTGTGACTTTTATGATTGAAGAAGACTGATATTCTATCCAGACAATGATACTGTATCTTTCCGGTGAGTTATTTTTTTTTTTTAATGATCTAATCATTTTCTGTTTAAATTTTACGTTTGGACCTTCTCCAAAGTTAATCTAAGTAGGAGCATTTTAAATTTTTCAGCTATGAGCAACTTTTTCTAGTAAGGAAAATTAATCTATTAGACAAATTAGATACTTCTGTGGACTAAACAGATTTCAGATGTTTGATCTTCTCTGCTAGAAAAGCACACACAATATTTGATTTGGCAGTAAGGAGACGCCTCCAAGAAACTTTTGAATAGGGAAATTGCAGAAAAGCTTGATGCATAGTTGTGTCTTCCAACACCTTTTACATTGGAGATTTAGCTTGCTCGGTTAGGCCAAATCCCTTTTTGTCTGTTCAAACCTGACGCTGTACTCAAGTATCAAGGCCAAGACATCAGTTGTCAAGTTCCGAAATTTCAAGTTTACTTTAATGATCATAGCACAAACGGCTTGAACTTATACCATAAGAAACTTGATCAATCTGGGTCGGAGAAGGCAATTAAAGTGTAATTCGTGGTTGCAAAATGTAACTCTTGGGATCTAGGTCATTCTTCTTTATGAATTTTGCATTTGGACAATCTCCAAAGTTGATTGAAGAACGAGCATTTTAAAGTTTTAGTATTTAGCAACTTTTTCCAGCAACTTAAATCGTGGATGCTCACACAGAATTGTCAGAACATGAATTTCTAGTTATTCACGTTCTTTGAAATCCAAGGTTTCGATTTTCTTCATTTTTAAATGCAACTCGGTCATCAAAATTACCATTTTAAAAGTTCTTGCACGTATAAGGAACTAACTAACTACTCAGTACATAGTGTATGCACATAGTATAGAAAAACAAAAGCTTTTTAGTACTGGATTACGTGCCATCAATACAATACGAATCACGATTAATGAAGAGCCACAAAATGAAGCATTGTGCTTTAAGCTGGTGACCTTATTCTA
This sequence comes from Spiraea crenata, assembly GCA_033992175.1. Classification (NCBI taxonomy): domain Eukaryota; kingdom Viridiplantae; phylum Streptophyta; class Magnoliopsida; order Rosales; family Rosaceae; genus Spiraea; species Spiraea crenata. The sequence continues at coordinate 2,912,423 of JAVBHV010000022.1, forward strand.
GCTAAGCTTTACTGTGTAATATAGACTTTCTCTGGAAGCTTTATTCTCAATCTCAGTCAGCGCATTGATCCAATGGATTTAACTTATCCTGAAAGGAAATTCAATCGATATGCACAATCAGTATCTGATACGTGTAGTTCCATCAGATTCAACCAGAAAAGAGGTTGCTACAAATGTATAAAGGTAAACAAAAACAAGACTTACTCGGAGCAATTAGTGGAGGGGTAAACTTTGTAGGGACAAGGAGAGCTGCATCGATCTCCAAGAGTGTTAATCCGGTCATAGTCAATTCCAGGGATAATTGCAGCTCCCTGTTGAATGCAACTGCAAGCAGTCTGGCGATCTTCGGCAGTGTTTTGTATGTCATGTAGCCCTTTTATCCCTGCACAACAATCTGGAGGTACTTCCCCTCCGAATACTCCAAAAGGGATACATGGAGTGAGTAAGTTGACAACCTGACCGCAAGTTACTGTTGCATTGGTGGCATAAGGAGCGGTCACCAGCATGCACACGATGACCGCTACAGATGCGACCGCAGACACCGAAAACCTGGCCATAGCTGCTATATTTCAAATAGTATTTTCTCTTTTTTGATGTAGCTAGCTTGTGTACAAACACAAATGGTGGTTGCCTTTATATAGAGTGGTAACTCCCAAGTGTGTGACAATGGCTATCATTTAAACAGGGTGTAGTCGTCTATCCCAAATCGGTCATATGGCTGCAAGAAAATTCAATCTTACATGCACCGGTGGCCCAGTTGAAAAATCTCAGCAGGAAAATTCAAAGGGTCCTGAGCTCTCTTCTGGTGTCGATAAGGTTCTCATGAGTGATTTCAATTGGGAACTTGGATGGGTCATGTCAATTCAAATGCAAGCCAAAGGACAAGAGAGAATCAAACTTTTTCCACAAAATGAAGCTGTTATAGCAACGCAAGCCTGAAGACAACAGAGAATCAAACTTTTTCCACGTGATGAAGCTTCCTTATATCTTCTTATGGCTCTTTGTCTAGCTACAAGGGATGGTGAGTTGATGAGGGATGGTGCAACGCCTTTCCACTGAGATGCATATCAAGCTTATCAGCATAACTCTTCCAGCTCCACTCTACTGGCCCCATGTGGATTATATATATTCAAACTCTTGTTTATTGGCATCTTCCTAATCGCATGAGTGTTCAGGACTTCTGGCATCACCAATGCAACTGCAGCACGCCACTGTCAACTTTCTGAACCACCTTGATTCGACCCCTGAATTTACACATTTTGCTTGTTCTTTCCTTCTGACTTTTCTAATGGAAGAAGAGTGGTATACTCTGGCAAGATAGACCATCATTCCAACCTACCTGACTTTGATTCCAATCCCCTGGTAGATGCAACGGACAAGAGCTTTCTTTGCTTCAAGGTACCAGCATAAACAAACCCGAGGCTTCTAAAAGATAATTACCTATAGGTTAACATATAATGGAGAAGTAGATTTATCAGATGGCTGAATGGAAGGCTTTGGCTTTCGTTGGGTTTGTGAGGAAGAAAAGAAGAGGTAGTACGGAACTGTAGATTTAAGGCTTAAACGAAATTATAACTCGAGTTTAAACGGATGAGAGGACGGCAGGTGAGTGCTTGGAACAGTTTTCACAGTGCACAAGATTTTATTTGCCTACGCAGAAACTAAACTTTCCTACAGGAATATATAGTATAAACAGCTTATCATTTCATCGTGCTTGAATTTACGCCATTTGGTGTATACCAGTTCTCCCTGCACTGCACATATTCATAGGTTCATTTACACAGATATGTACGGAACATACCCTACTCCTCTGACAAAGGGCGCTACAAAAAAGATCCACATCCTCTAGTTGTACAAAAAGTGCAAAGCAACGTAGAGCTTTGATAACTACAACGTGCCTCTATCGCATCATATTTCTCCACTTGTCCTTCAGATCCACCTGGACAAAGTAACCCCAAAAGTTAGACAAAAACGGAGACTGATGAAGTAGAAACATTTCTGATAAATACAAAAACTTGTTACACAATAAATTGGTGTGCAAAGCTAAAAGCCACTGAAAGTATTACAAACTTGGGTACCTCAGTTCTCTCGACAAACGTATCCCGGTAGGCATCTAAGATTAACTTCCAGTTTCCTCTGCCATGCCTTCATTAAAAAGCATTCACAATAATGAGTCTCAGAACCATAAATACTACTCACCATAAGATAATATCCTGCGTAAGTTAATAGAGGCATGATACCCAGTAATTTATTAAGACTAAAATTAGACCAGTATAATAAGCATAAAAAAGATTGTAACATAAACAAGCCTATTATCAATAAGCTCTCAATACCTACCCAACCATCTAAACCCAACATACGATCTTTTGCTTTTGACCAAAAAATACAGAAACAAAATATTCCCCTTTTACAAAAAGAAACTTGAGAGAAAGAATGAGGCATACTTCTTTACACCATCCCTTAAGGCCGCTTCTTCCATCGCACTCCACCTCTTAACTTTTCTTCTTTTAGTAAATCTCTTATTCTCAAACTGTTTCAATGGAGAAACAGCATTCCTCTTTGGGCTAGGTAGATGAAGCCTGCTCGTATGTTTCCTTCTTTCTTCTTGAGACATATCTATTGAGTCATCCCACTGCAAAACAAATGTCAACACCCAATACAAACTTATAAGCAACCAGAACCACAAATAGAATGAACTACTACACAAAATTTACCAACACCAGATAAACTTATGGATTAAGCATAATGGACACTAAGAATGCATTATGCATCCCTTGCCAAAAAAAAATGAACATGGCCATCAGACTAGAACAAAACAAAACATAAATATAAATACCTCGTAAGTACGGGCAGTTGTACTACGTTCCATCAAACTAGGTCGAGCATTAGTCTGATTACCAAAAGACGAATTTCCAAGATTGGCATAATCACTTTGAACAGACCCAGTGCCATTTTGCTGGTTGATAGGCTGATTCGGTATGTTCTTTTCTTTTCTACTACATTCAGGAACATCGTTCTGATGACTGGAGGACAGATTTGCACGGGTCTCATTATTAGACTGAACAGGCCCAGCATCCTTCTCGAGAGATGGATTTTCTGCAGCGGCATCTTTTCCATTTACAGGATTCACAGATTTTGTTACCAGCTCTGATCTTATGGTTTCAGACACTCGTAAAGCTACTGGAAGTGGATCTGTTACTACACTTTGTAACTCCAACATGCTGGATTTAAGTGCTTCTTTCGCTATGGTAACTTCAGGGGTAGACAAGGAATTGGATTTTCTATTTGGCGAGTCTGTATCCAAATCTTCAGCATCCCTAATCTTAACCGGTCCTCTAGTGCGTCTATTAGCAAGGTGCTTGTGTCTAACCCCTGTACTCCTCTGTATTTCTACAAGAGAGAAGAAGAAGAATTAGAAATCTAATGTTCGTACAAGCCTGTAGAATAACTATAGTTTTTAACTGTGCAAGAGTATACATTAAATCTTCAGCTAAACGGGGTTGGAAGATAGGCATGACATGGAAAAAAAAAAAAGGCTGGACATTTAGTATCGTTAAACAACCCAAAAACAGATTATGCACTTCAAGAATGACGGAAAGCAATCAGCTTGCCAACAAGGAGCAGACCTCAGAATATTCAAAAGGATAACATAAAAGGCCAGATAAAAGTAAAACAATATAGAGCACCCTTTCCACATCTATGCACATTCATTAATATCACTGAGACAACCTCTATGTAATGAAACAAAAAAAATTACCTTTATCTTTCGTAGTAGGACCAGAACTGAGACCCTGTTCCCCATTCGAACTAGTCAAAGCCACGCCTCTCTCATTCACTTCACCACGGGCCTGATCATCAGCCAACCTATGTCCTTCTCTGTTGGTGAATCCAGCATCCGTTTCGACTAAATCATTTGAACCTAAGCCCCGGCTCACAGTAGGTTGTGAGGTCCCTGCCCCCACCTGTGGAGCCAATGCAGACCCATAACTCACATTATCCCCATTCACCGTTTCCCTCTCCAACCCATCACCAATATCAGCTCCACTCGCAGGTTGTACCTCAAGTGCAGACTCACCAACCACACTAGTCCCCTCCCTAGTTTGCGCCTGGCATTGAGGCTCATCAAGCTCATTAACTCTTTGCAATGCCTCTACTGGAGACCCATCACCTAAACTACTACCATTAGCCTTTTCCCCCTCGGATTCAGACCCATCAGCCACACTATCCCCACTAGTCGCATTCTTATTTTGCACCTCCAACTCAGAACCATACCCCACATTAGTCCCATCCTCCATATGCTCCTCCAATTCAGACCTACAACCCACATTATCCGCATCTGCCATTTCAGCATCCAATGATCCACCACCAACATTGTCTCCATTCGCCATTTGCACCTCCGATTCGAACCCTTCACTGGTATTAGCTCCATTCGCCGTTCGCTCTGCCGCTTCAGACTCACCACCACCCACATTATCCTCATTAACCACCGCAATCTGATCACCTTCCAAGTCGGCCATTTCCTTGGGCACATTCAACCTAATAGCCCAAGTAATAAACGGAGGCCCAATCAACGCCAAAGCCTCCCTCACATAAACCGAAACCAACCTCAGCGCATCATTCCTCGTGTTCATCTTCGAAAGCTTCTTCGAAACTTTCAAATCCCATACCCCCGCCTCCACCTCATCCAACCTCCGCCGCAACTCCGCCGTCACCAGTTGACTCGTCTCCGACCGCTCCAAAGCCCCAACCCTACCTCTCCAAATCCGATCAACCGCATCCAAGTATTTCCCGCTCGGCTTCCCCATAAAACCAGCCAAGAATTTCACCGTGCACTCCGTCGCCACCGCCAAGTAAGCAGCTTTCATGGCGTCGGTGGTCGGAACTCCATTGCTGATGTCCAAGCCCTCGATCATTTCAAGGGTTTCGAGGATCGTTTCGGAGACCGAGGCTTCGCAGACCTCGCACTCGATGGTGCGGAGGAGCACCGTCTTCTTCAAGCGGTAGTCTTGGTCGGAGAACGGCGCGACGGCGAGGACACGCTTGGCGATGCTCTCCTTCTCGCGGTCGCGGAGGAGGAGCTCGATGACCCAACCGGAAACGTCGACGTCGGAGTCCATGCCGACACCCTAATTTGCGATTGGGGATTGAAATTCGAGGTTGTTTTTGTTGAATTTGGGAATTAGGGTTTTGGGATTTGCAAGGGACGGAGAGATGTTGATCATTCAATTGACGAATTGGACCGAAATCCGAATTGTTTGAATTTGGGGATAAATGTGAAGGTGGTGGATGGATTTTACTGTCTGTAATCTTTCTCGTACTTTGGGCCTCACAATTGGGTCTTTTACCGATACTTGGGCTTTATTAATAATCTTCTTTGAGATTGCTTAAACTCAATAAAGCCCAAGTACTGAATAGAGGGTTTAATTGAGCTTCCCGGGTGCTCTTCTTGCTGACCTTTTTTGATCGTCTCTTCACACAAACATGCACAAAAAGTACTCTTTTGAGTTAAAGGTCTATTTCAATCTTATTTAGTTTGCCTATTGGATTTATTTTCGTTGGTTTAAATTCATGGCCAACTGGGTAAGAACCGTACGATTTCAGGATAAAAACAGAGAATAAACCTTTGAAGCCATTTTGTGATGTTCCCATTTGATGTTGATGGAGTTGGAATTGTGAGTATGTTACTATTGGAGCAGTGATTGCCTTGTGAAATCTAAACCTACCTTGATTAGAGACCAAGAAAGGAATGAGTTGCGCCACCTGCTTTGGTGTGCATTGAGTTCTCGTGACTAGGAACTATCTGACAGTTTGTTCCAATCAGCTGATCAGAAGCTTCTGAATGATGCTTTGTACATCATTTTGGAATCAATGTGGCTTTTTAGCACACAACAGGAGCTTGATGCTATCACGGTATTGACTGAGAAGATCATTGCCAGAGGTGCACATGACTTCAAAAAAGCTGTCTGGTGGGTTTCGTTTCTTGCATCCTTGTATTCGGCTTTGAAGAGCCGAACAATGAATACTCTTGCAGTCACAACCACTGAAATGACCCAAAGGCTGCTTGAGTTTGTCGACAAGTTTAGTTTTAGAGGAGCAATGGATGGGAAGAGGTGAATTGCGTATGTTGTTGAGCGTATATGGGCTCCAATTTAAGTAGTGGTCAGGGGAATAAAGATAGAGTTGCTACCAGCTTGGTTGTTGAGGTCCAACCCCAGTTATCGGCATCTAAAATGTTCCTAGATCTTGAGAGGAACCACCTTGCAGCGAAGGACTTCTCACGAGCCTTTGAGATTGCTTGCTTTCCACTCCAGTTCGTCCCTAATTCTTTTGATCACGGCTGCGAATCTGGGACATGGGAAACTACTATATTTCCAGGTTTATTAGAGGAGGGGCACATACAATGTCAGTATTACTAAGTGTTTGCTTAATGCCCCTCTTGCAGGGACTACAGAGCTTGTGCACAACTTATTGAAGCTTGCTCAAACGAACAACTTCGTTGTTGATTTTGATTGGGCATTTGACTCTGCTTGTTTCAACTCCATGATCGGCACTGTAGAGGTTCTTTTGTGACAAGAAGGTAATGCCAAGCCTTCCTTGGGCCAGCTTATTGGTAGCTGCTGGTAGAGGCTGTAAGTAGTTGTTGAGTGGTTTGTTAAAAGGGGTTCCAAAGGAGAAAGATTTCCCTACATTAAGGTTTTTTTTTTCCTTATTTTTGACAAAATAATATATAACGGACTTATGATAATTTTTACTTATGTAACAGTTCTTATTGACATGAAATAATGATTTGACAATACAATGAGTTCATGGAAATCACTCTGGTTGGAAGACATAATCCTATGCATTGACTAACAATTATTATTCGAAAACAAAAGGAAAAGAAAGAGGAAATTTGAAACCCCTTGTTACAAAATAATCACAACTTTTAATTATTTGCATATTTGCCCCAACTCCAAGTATGCTCTCAAAGAGCTCCTCCTCCAGCTTCATATATATACTCTCTCTATTCTTCTTCAGTCCTTGTTTTCAAATCGTCAATGGCGCGGTGTACTTTCTCATCGGACGATATCGTTATAAAATCTCGAAACGACAGACGGCTATACAGATTGATTAAGCTCTAGAACGGCCTCTCCGCATTGCTCGTCCACGATCCTGAGATTTACCTGGATAGGCAGCCGGAGCAGTCTGAGTCCGCCGACCACGGCGGAGCAGAAAAAGAAGACGACGACGACGACGATGAAGATAGTGAAGGGGAAGATGAAGAATGTGGAGATGGTGAAGTGAAGAAGAAGAGAAATGGAAATTCTTCGCAGAGTAGGAAGGTTGGTTTCGTGAAATTAGATTGAAAGTACTGGTCCACCATAGTACCATTCTACTATTTTTGATACAATCTAGCAGCTATGTAAAGTGTATTGTAAGTTCAATTTTTCCACCTTTCATAGTCATAAATCCAAGTGGAACCATTGGTGTTGCTTTGGGTCATTCTATTTGCATGTATAATTATCTAGAATGGCACTGATCAATAATGTACTTAGTGATCAGAGTGAACTCAGCTCAGTTATGAGATCTAATTTGATGGCTAATAGAGATGTTTCAGGCAGCAGCGGGCGATGTCAGTAGGCATGGGAACCTTCTCTGACCCTCCGGAGGCACAGGGGCTTGCACATTTTCTAGGTTTGTCGTATACATGCACGTATGCAGCATTAAAAGATGTACTGAATGTTGATTTGCAGACATTGCTAACTAGCAAGTCGGATGGTTTTGCAGAACATATGCTCTTCATGGGAAGTACAGAGTTTCCAGATGAAAATGAGGTATTTTGTACGTTCAGCTTTCTTTTCCGCCTAACGGTGTCAGTTAACTTGGCTTGTGTATGTACGTCATTACAAGAAAAAAAAGAAAAAAAAGATACAGGTTAACCTTTTAATATGCACACGCGAATAGTTTAAGCAGCAAGAGTTTTCTTCGACCTATACCTGATGACTGATGGGAATGGATTGATCTCAATGTGCTCATCTTGTTTTCGCTGATGTCTTGGCACTAAATGATAGTCAAAATTAATTTCCTTTACTTTTGTAAACTTTTACTTAAATACGAGAACACTGTATGTTGTTTGCGGCCACACGCTTTTCAGTCTTTTCTTTGTTAGTATGATAGCTACTTATCCAAACATGGAGGTTCATCAAACGCATACACAGAAACAGAGCATACCTGCTACCATTTTGAAGTAAAACCGGAGTTTCTTAAGGGTGCCCTTGAGACGGTAAACTCTGTGATCTTCATCCGTTGAATATTCTAAATGAAGTCCATTGGAATTGAATAGAAACTTTGGCCGCTGAAGTATGGCTGTAGTTTGTCTTGATATTTCTTGCATTGACATTGAATCTTGAAATTTGCCTCAGCATTTTGTAGTTGAAAATTGAATTGTCTAGATTGTCATACTTACATTTTGAAATGCGATATGACTACGTTACTGTAATTTAAAACATTATATTACTTGTTGTTTTCTTTTTCTACATTTATGTGCTGTGTACATCATAAGGATGTCACTGATTGCTCATTATTCATTTTGAAAAATGTTGGATTGCGAGTAAGCCATTTAGCATCCCTAAGATCCACCAATGTGTTCCTTTAGGTTACTCAACATGTGCCTTGCCATAGTTCTTCTATTGAACTTTAATCAAATGTATTTAAATGTTTGTTGTAGCCCACGGGTAACATACCGCGTACAATCCAATCTACTTACAAGGGAGAGTTGACAACTTCATAAATGATCTGGAAGTATCGTTGGTAAGGGTCAAGGTTCCTTCTATATACAGTGACTTGGATATTTGATCTTGCAATTTGTGGTTCTCGATGAATAGACGTATGAAGCAATTCTAGCCTTGTGGAGATATTTCTCCTGGGTCAGATATCATGGTGTTATGTATACTTCCATTTATTCAAGTTACATGATTATTGTTTCTGCATAGGAATTTCAGTTACTGAGAATTTTTTCTGCATTTGCATTCACAAGAAAGATGTCATCGACGGGTATAAATTGTATTTGCAACATTCATCTCCCAAGTGCCGTAGACTTGCAATTCGTGTTTGGGGTTGCAACACTGACCCGAAAGAGGCTGCTGCACTACCAAAATCCGCGCAATTCATCGAAGACCCTGTGACCTTTAAGAAGTCATCTAAGTTCTATCCCAGCATGTGTTGAAAACGTGACCAGCTCTGATTACTAGGAATTCAGCTGTTAGAAACATTGAAAGCCTCGGTTTTGGACTGGTTGTGGTTAGGCAATATAACCATCTGGTGTGAGGATAGTGAGAACCAAAAATATTGGGTGCTGTTATTGTACATTTCCCTTCATCCGCGGCGGCAAAAGGCAGCCGCGTCTCTGTTTGGAGTGTTCCCTTCCTATGCCCACCAAACCATGCTCAAATTTGTACATCTATAGCTTAAAGATTTGGACTCAATGGGCATCTGATTTAGAATGACCACATTCTTTTGAACCAACTTTTAAACTATCTGATCTGGCAATACATCCAACCATTCAATATTCAGTAAGAAATCTATTAATTAAAATCAGATACAATCATCACTTGCCACATAAGATGGTTCAAGAGATGATTTACAAAAACATGGTCACCCTAGCATTATTGTTAAAACCCACCAAATTGATCAATCCTTAACTAATGATCAATTGCAGCAAAAATGCGTTACACACAGGTCTTGAATGAGGACATCCCTTATGCATTTGGGATGTCCCTTAACTAACGATTTAAAATATCGTCGATATGCCCATCATTATTTGGTATACATAGACAGACATTTTGGATATCGATGTCGATATCGACGACCATCAAAGAAACTGATGGAAATCAGCTTAAAAATTAGAAATTTTGAATGAAACTATAGGAAATGTTTAATCATCTCACAATGCATGTTTAAGACTAATAAATATCCTAAAGTACCCGATAATATAATAAAAATATGATATGTATAGAGATAAAATGTAAAACACATAAAACATATATATATATATATATGAGGTAGAAAAATGTGTTTTTCTGATATTTCTTTGCTCATTTTTTCTTACATCTCTTTTGAGTGTTGTTGATCATAGAATGCGACTAGTTCACCGACCCTTTTTACAATATATAATTCTTATTTCTGTAAGACTTGTAATGTGTCATGTGTATGGCACAATGACTTACATAAATTGTTCATTAGTGTGCCAAGTTCATCATTGACTCTAATGTTCTAAAAAAAGCTAGGTGATAATTAGGCGATAAGGAGGGAAGTAGCGTCTAAATGCCTAGATGAGAATTAATCGAGCATAGGCATTTTTACGTTACTTACTATACATTATAGTATAGGTTAATATCCACAAATTATTTATTGTAAGTAAAAAATTGGTAAGGATGTAGATATTTGACTACAAGTTGGTACAAAAGAAGGAAACAAAACACTTTTAAGCCTAAAGACTAAACGGTGCGTTGCACCTATCCATCACCTTCATCGCGAGGTTCTGCAATTCGTGCCGCGCCACGATCGTTCACAACAAATTACTCTATTTCCCTCAATTTTCGCGGGATTTTCGAGTCAAATGGTCTTGCCCATCGTCGGAATATTATCAATTTTCTTCAATTTTCGCCGGATTTTCAAGTCAATTCGTGCCAGACCATTCTGGGCGATCTTAGACAAATCCAGGCTTTAACCCAAGACCAGCTCTGAGCAATCTTCTTTCCTTTTGCTGTTCAGTATCGACGAAATCATCGACATTCAGAGAATATCGCCGATTTCGACCGACTTTGCCGTCTTTCGCCGATAGAGAGGGAAGAAACGGCTTCCCCCCCCTTTCGTTATCGAACACCTGCAAAAACACATGTATCGACGACAAATCGAAGCTCACCATTAACCATATTTCAAACCATGCCCTTAACTAACGATATGTTCCGAAAAGCCCAACAAATTGAAACAAAGACAGACACACCCAAAAAAACAATACCCCCCCCAACACCCCCCAACAAAAACCACCCCCTAAAAAAAAAAAAAAAAAACACAAAAACACAAAAACAAAAACAACCCCACCCCCCCAACAAGACCCAACGAATAACGAAAAATAATCCCTTAAAACACCCACAAGAAACGAATCAATTCCCACCCTCTCCTGCTTACGTATACCCTGCTGCTTCCGCAAAGTGCAGAGAGAAAGAAGAGAGAGCTCCTCCTTCAGCTTCGTATATATACTCTCTCTGTATTCTTCTCCAGTCCTTGTTTTCAAATCGCCAATGGCGCGGTGTACTTTCTCGTCGGACGATATCGTCATAAAGTCGCCGAACGACAGACGACTGTACAGATTGATTAAGCTCGAGAACGGCCTCTCCGCATTGCTAGTCCACGATCCTGAGATTTACCCAAATGGGCCGCCGGGGCAGTCCGCCGACCACGGTGGAGCTGAAGATGATGATGAAGAGGAGGACGATGACGATGAAGAAGACGACGACGACGAAAATAGTGAAGGAGAGGATGAAGAGGACGATGAGGAGGATGAAGAGGATGAAGAAGGTGGAGATGGTGAAGTGAAGAAGAAGGGAAAGGGTGATGCTTCGCAGACTAAGAAGGTTGGGTTTGTGAATTTGGATTGAGATATTGGGTTTTATATGTTAAATTTTGTTTTTATGTGTTTTTGATGAAAACCCAGGTGGTGAAATTTGATATAATCGTCATTAGATTGATAGAACTTGATTATGGATACTGATAGGAAATGACAGCAATGAAATATTGGAATGCCCATGTACAATTTTGGTTTTTTATGGGTTTTTGATGAAAATTCAGTTGGTGAAATTGATAGAATCGGCATTATGTTGGTAAAATTTGATTGTGTAGACTGATACCAAATTACAGGGAGTTGAAGATCACTGCTTATTTATCAAAGAATTGAACTTTTACTTGGGTACTGGCTTAAGATTCTATACCATAGTATCATTCGACTCTTTTTGATACAATCTAGCAGCTATTAAAGTATATGGTATTTTTGAACAAGTTTTCGCACTAAAGTAGGAATTTTTCAAGCTTTCATAATCATAATTTTAAGTGGAACCATAGTGTTGCTTTCGGTCACTCTGTTTGCAAGTGTAATTATCTAGGATGGCATTGACCAATAGTGTACTTGATGATCAGAATGAACTCTGCTCAATTACAAGAATTCGATCTAATAATAGAGATGTGTGGTAATCTTTTCAGGCAGCAGCGGCAATGTGCGTAGGCATAGGCAGCTTCTCTGACCCTTCTGAGGCACAGGGGCTTGCACACTTTCTAGGTATGTGTTATACATGCAGATATGCATCATCTGGACTGAATTTTGATTTACTGGTATCACTCACTAACTAGTCGAATGTATTCCAGAACACATGCTCTTCATGGGGAGTACAGGGTTTCCAGATGAAAATGAGGTATTTATACATCTTTATGGTAGTGTTGATTTCATTGTGCTTATCTTGTTTTGGCTTAGTGCTTGGCACTAAATGATATTCAAAATTAATGTCTTTTACTTGGTATGACATATTTGTATACTTCTACTCAAATACGAGAACACTGTATGCTGTTTGTGGCCACACGATTTTAACTTTTTCCTTTGCTAGTATGATAGCTACTTATCCAAGCATGGAGGTTCATCAAATGCATACACAGAAGCAGAGCATACCTGCTACCATTTTGAAGTAAAACCGGAGTTTCTTGAGGGTGCCTTGAAACGGTAATGTCTGTGATCTTCATGCTTTGAATAGTCATAATTGAAGTCCATTGGAATTGAATAGAAACTTTTGGTCAATGAAGTATGGCTGTAGATTGTCTTTGTGCTTCCTGCTGGGGATCAGTTTTCCTCACCACACAAAGTGTGTGGTTAGCATTACCACACACATATCAACCCTTGGATGAGCAAAAGTCAACTTGATTTTTTTGTGATTTGTGCTCATCTAAGGGTGGATAGGTGTATGGTGAGCTTACCACACAAAGTGTGTGGTGAGCAAAAAGTTCTCATGGACATTGAATCTTGAAATTTGGCTCAGCGTTTGTAGTTGAAATTTGTCTATTGTCACAGTTACATTTAGGAATGCAATATGATGATTTATACATTATAAGGATGTCGCACAATGGTCATTAACCATTATGAAAAATGTTGGATTGCTAGTAAGCTTTACATTTGGGATCCCTAAGATCCAACAGTATGCACCTTTAGGTTACTCAACATGTGCCTTGCCATAATCCTTATATTGAACTTTAATTAAATCGCTTTCATTTTAATATGTTTTGTGCTCTATATTTTCCTATTGCAATGTACGTAGCTCATACTATTAGCATGTCTCTGGTCCTTTTTGTGAAACTCTTTTGTGGTATTTTTCTCGTTTTATATTTCTATTTCAGAAACGTAGCTTGTATTCATTTGAGGTCTGTATTTCATCAGATTCTCTCAGTTCTTTGTCTCACCCTTAGTGAAAGCTGAAGCCATGGAGCGAGAGGTACAGGCTATAGACTCAGGTACATGCAAGTCTTATCCTATTTCATTGATTTCAGTTTTTTCTTTTAAAAAAACCTCCCATTTTTTTGCTCAGTAGTGTGCAGCATGCAAGTTTCTTATTGATGAATGATATTTTTATTGATGAAAAAATGGAATGCAGAATTCAACCAGGTTTTACAGAATGATTCTTGCCGCCTTGAACAACTTCAATGCCATACATCCGCACATGGTCACCCGTTTAATAGGTTTTGTTGGGGTAATACTTGAATCCATATTGTATGCCATTTGTCCTCTCTCTCTCTCTCTCTCTCTCTCTCTCTCTCTCTCTCTCTCTCTCTCTCTCGTAAGAAATCCTTTTTTTGTTTGGAACAAAACCTCATTGCACTTTGTGCCTGCATGAAAGGAAACAAGAAGAGCTTGGTTGATGCATTGGAAAAAGGGATCAACTTGCGGGAAAATATATTAAAGTTGTACAGAGATTATTACCATGGTGGATTGATGAAGCTAGTTGTCATTGGTGGAGGTGAACTTTTATCCTTTCCTTTTTGTTCTTTATTAGCTTTCATTCTTTGTCCCTGAACTTCCTTTTTGGAGATTGAATATTGACTGGAAGATTATCCTTTTTATCATGTACAACCTTGGTGTGTCTGTATGAAAGTAATGAAAAAGTTTCAGTTTGGCTTTGTCAATGAAAGTTTGCTTGTAGAAAGATTTACTTGTATTTAGGTCTTTTGGATGTTATATTGCATCTTTGAATTGGTGGAGCCGTGTTTGTAAAATACTTCAGGACTGCCATCGGTGTTTTGTTGGTGATGCGATGCGTAGCAATAGAGATATAATTATTGGTGCTCTTATATCCAGTGTTGCGGTGCCATTGTTTAGTGCTTGTAGTTTTAATGGCTGTATCAACTATAAAGACTCCTATTCAATCATTTATGTATAAAATTATTAAACCAGGTAGAATCTCTTAGGCTGCTAATTTAGCATCTATGTTTTACTAATTGTTCTAGATCTAATTGCCGCAGAGTCTCTTGATGTACTTGAGGATTGGGTTGTGGAATTGTTTGGTAATGTCAAAAAAGGCTCCGAATCAAAACTGGAGTTCAAGGCAGAAGGTCCTATATGGAGACCTGGAAAACTTTACAGGCTAGAAGCTGTTAGAGATGTTCATGTACTCAACTTAACATGGACATTTCCATGTCTACATAAAGACTATTTGAAGAAACCAGAAGATTATTTAGCTCATCTCCTTGGGCATGGTAAGGTGATTCATTATATACAATTAGCAAAGTTTATGCTAGGTCTTAAGGAAAACCATACGTTGCAACTTCTTAAAGCAGAGGTCTCTTGGAAACTTTGATAATAAGATCCAGTTTCATTTTATTGGCAGAAATGGATATTGAATGCATCAGTTACTTCTGAATGATTATCTTTTATCCTTGGAATGCTCTCCATCAGGGACGGAGCCAGCATACAACCAGGGAGAGATTGGGCCCCCACTGGTTTTCTTAAAATTAAAAATTAACCCTTAAATTTTTTAAAATTTTACTATATATTGTCCTTAAATTATAAACTGACCCCCAAATTCTTACAAACTGACCCCTCAAATTTCTACCCATAAAAATGTAACCCCCTTTTCAATTTCACTCTTAAAATTTCACCCACAAAATATAACCCCCTTCTCAATTTCACCTCAAAATTCTACCCATAAAATATAACTTCCTTTTCAATTTCACCCCTAAAATTTCTACCCCAAAACGTAACCCCCAAAAAAATATTCCTAGCTACGTCACTGCTCTCCATCCCTACTTTTCCTGCATTGGATTGTTTTTTAATTCGCATGTCATGTGCATTGCATACTATTTGTGACATGTTGCAAGTGGTGTAGTTTCTAAATTGTTTACTGGGTAAACGGTGATAAATTGCCCTTAAATTCTGAGCACTGAGTTATTGGTTTGTCAGAGGGCCATGGAAGCTTGCATTTTTACCTCAAAGCTAGAGGGTGGGCAACATCTTTGTCTGCTGGTGTTGGAGATGAAGGGATGCATCGATCTTCTGTTGCCTATGTCTTCCGCATGTCCATAAGCCTCACTGACTCTGGATTGGAAAAGGTAGTAGTGTCTCTGCTTTATGATCCTTTGAGAAAATATTGTGTTAGAAGATTTCCTGAACTGTCCCATCTTTCATCTTATGACTTCTCATTTGCTATATGTAATGTTCTCTTGTAGATCTTTGAAATGATAGGCTTTGTCTATCAATACATTAAGTTGCTTCATCAACTATCTCCACAAGAATGGATATTTAAGGAACTCCAGGATATTGGCAACATGGATTTTAGATTCGCAGAGGAGCAACCCCAAGATGATTATGCAGCGGAACTTTCAGGTTTTCTTTTGTTAGCCAAAGCGCACATCAATCCATGGTTATGTTCGAACTATTACCTGACTAAAAGTATCCATAAAATAATTTTCAGAATATTATTTCCAAGAGACATTTCTGGGGCTGACATTTGTTAATTGTTCCATGTTTGCAGAAAACTTGCTACTTTATCCAGCAGAGAATGTAATCTATGGCGATTATGTGTACAAGGATTGGGATCCAGAATTGATAAGATATGTTCTTGGTTTCTTGACACCTGAGAACATGAGAGTTGATGTGCTATCAAAGTCTTCAGTTAAGTCAGAAGGTAAATCATTTACGCCCTTTTTATGCAAAGAAAATAATAGAAAAAGAGAGGAAGGATGTTTGTTGTCCATCTCACTTTATTGTTCTTAATCTCATTTCAATATTGAACCATTATAGGAATTGCTTTTAGCAGGTTTTGTTTTTTGTGATATCCCTTATATTCTAATGTGGTTAGAAGTAAGTGAATAGTCATGATTTCTCTTTGTTTTGTTTCATTCTATGTGTTACAAATATGACTTGAGCTCTACTCTATTGAACTGTTTCAGATTTCCAGTGCGAGCCTTGGTTTGGCTCACAGTATATTGAGGAAGATATATCTTCGTCTTTGATAGATTTGTGGAAGGATCCTCCAGAAATCGATGTGTCTTTGCATCTACCTTCAAAGAATGAGTTCATTCCTTGCGATTTTTCCATTCGTTCTGATAACTCGTGTCTTGATCCTGTAAATATATCTTCTCCAAGATGTATAATTAATGAACCATTAATGAAGTTCTGGTACAAGCTTGATAATACGTTTAAACTTCCGCGGGCAAATACTTACTTCCGCATCAATCTGAAGGGTGGATATGCCAATCTGAAGAATTGTGTTTTGACTGAACTATATATTCTCCTCCTTAAAGACGAGCTGAATGAGATTGTATATCAGGTACATGTCTGGCCCCTTTTAACTAGCGACCTTGTCTTTCCTAGCAAAGATACTTTTGAAATCCATAGATGAGAGAAATTTTGTTTTATGCATACAGGCCATTGTTGCCAAGCTGGATACTTCTGTATCTATGTATGGGGACAAACTAGAGCTGAAGGTCTATGGTTTCAATGATAAGCTTCCAGCTCTCCTGGCAAAAGTGTTGGAAACAGCCAAAAATTTCTTGCCAACTGATGATCGTTTTAAGGTATGTTGTATTTCGTCTCCACCAGGCGTGTCTATGTCTTGTAGAGATTTGATTTACTGGTTTGGGCCTTCTACATTGCTAAATGACATTTTAACAGGTTGTTAAAGAAGATATGAAGCGAACGTTAAAGAATACGAATATGAAACCTCTGAGTCACTCTTCATACTTGAGACTGCAAGTTTTGTGTCAGAGTTTCTATGATGCAGATGAGAAGTTGCACGTACTGAATGAATTGTCTATTTCTGATTTGAAGTCATTTATTCCCCAGCTTTGCTCACAGGTACGCTACGCACATTTATGTCATGATGAATCATTGCTATAAATTGCTGTAGTCAATTCGTCAAACTTAAGATCATCCTCCAGCCACGTCTTATAGTCATGAGAAAACCATGCCTTTTAGGCTTCTTGACTCGTCTTATTACCCTTTTTTATGTATGGCTTGATAAGTGAAGACTGTTATAATATAGTGAAAGAATTGGACATGGCAGCAAATATTAATCAAATAGTCAATTGTTTAAAAGTATTTTCTGTCTTTCTTTTAGATTTGTCTCAATTGAGGCTGTGCTTAGACCTCACCCTCTCCTCAATATGTACAGATTTACATTGAGGGTATTTGCCACGGCAACTTGTCTGAAGAAGAAGTAATTAGCCTGTCAAATATATTCAAAGTGAATTTTCCAGTACAACCACTTCCTATGGAGTTGAGGCATAAAGAAAATGTAATTTGCCTTCCTCCTGGTGCTAACCTGATTAAAGATGCCAAGGTGAAGAATAAGTCTGATACGAACTCAGTGATTGAGGTAACTCAAAATTGATTTGTTTTGTTTGGTTTCCCGTACATCAAGATATATTTTCTTTGTCTTATGTGCTGAATGTTCCCCCCTGGTCTTGTATTTGTGTTGCAGCTGTATTTTCAAATTGAGCCGGAAGTGGGAATTGAGTCAATCAGAATGAAAGCAGTGATAGATCTTTTTGATGAAATTGTAGAGGAACCATTTTTCAATCAGCTAAGGTGAGTTTATTTGAGGCAAAAATTATAACTTACATTACTGACTTGCTAAAGAATCTGAATCTGATAAGACTCTCTTTAAAAATTCTGAATCTGATACAAAAAATCACTTTAGGGCCAGATAATATGTATTTCAATTGTATTCATATGATGGTCTGGCTATTCTTGGAATAGGACAAAGGAGCAGCTTGGATATACCGTTGAGTGTAGCCCGCGGGTGACATACCGTATCTTTGGGTATTGTTTCTGTGTTCAGTCGTCCGAGTACAATCCAATATACTTACAAGGGAGAGTTGACAACTTCATAAATGGTCTGGAAGAATTATTGGTAAGGGTCAAGGTTCTGTCTATATGCTGCTAGTTTTTGGTCTTTCCCCCAAAAAAAAAATTCGGTGAACATTTCATATGTTTTTCGGGTATAGCAACTTGCATATTTGATCTTCCAATTTTGGGTTCCTGATCAATAGACGTTCAAGCAATTCTAGTTTGTGGAGATACTTCTCCTGGATCAGATAACATGGTGTACTTTATATGATTATTGTTTCTGCATTGGGATTTCAGTTATTGAGAAATTCTTCTGCATTTGCAGGATGGGCTTGATGACAATTCATTTGCAAATTATAAAAGTGGCTTACTGGCTAAGCTACTGGAGAAAGATGCATCCCTCACATACGAAACCAATAGATATTGGAACCAGATTAATGATAAAAGGTGATGTTGACCTCAGTTTTTGCTGCTCCATATTACACTTCCAAATAGTTCGTTTATCTCTCTGTTAATTGATTTGTGTCAGATATATTGGCTCCAGACTTGCCAATAACTCAAACACTGCTTCTGTGGATGCTCATTCTAACTCCAATACTTGTTCTTCTCAGGTATATGTTTGACCAGTCAAAAAGGGAAGCGGAAATACTGCCAAGCATTCACAAGAAAGATGTTATCGACTGGTATAAATTGTATTTGCAACAATCAGCTCCCAAATGTCGGAGACTTGCAATTCGTGTTTGGGGTTGCAACACTGACCCGAAAGAGGCTGATGCACAGCCGAAATCCACACAATTCATCGAAGACCCTGTAACCTTTAAGAAGTCATCTAAGTTCTATCCCAGCATGTGTTGAAAGCGTTCTCCAGTTCCTATTACTTGGTAAGAATTGAACCGTGAGAAACATTGAACGCCTCAGTTTTGACCAGGTTTTGGTTTAGCCAATATGACCATCTGGTATGAGGAAAGCGAGAACGACAAACATTATACATTGTACATTGGGATTACAGATTCATTCATTTGATGTAACATTACATTCGTATCATAAATTATTACTACAGTGAAATCTGTGAAAACAATCATTACTTGAGCCTCAAGCATTCCCGCAAAGGTAGAATTAACACTAAAAAAATAGCAGCTCAGTAGTATAGAAAAATAATAACTCCTGGTTTTCGTTGACTGCCTATCTTCATGGCCCGTTGCATTTTCTCTTCGGACAATATCGTAACCAAATCTCCGAACGATAAACGAGTGTACAGATTGATCAAGCTCGAAAATGGCCTCACTGCAGCTGCTCGTTCACGATCCCGAGATTTACCCTGATGCCCGCCTGAACAATCCATGTCCTCCGGAGCTGAAGAAGGCAATAACGGCGGAGCGAAGGAAAACGGAGGCGCTCCCCAGACCAAGAAGGTTTGGATTATGATTAAGATTGAAAATCTGCATTGCCCAGTTGTTCAAATTGAAGTTTTTTGTGTGCAAAAGTGAAAACCCAGATGGAGAAACTCGATGAAATCTGCATTAGAGTGACAAAATTTGGTAATGGGTTGGAAAATGAGGTTACTTTGTATATCAATAAAGGTTTGCAAAGCCTGTTGAAGAAATTCGATAAAATCATCATTTGCATTGGTCAAAATTTGCTTGTAGGTGCCACGTGACCTGGTGGTCTAGCGGTATTTCAACTCCACTTTATTAATTTCGACTCCCAGTGATCTCGATATTAAGTTGCAAACCCCCATCTTTACTATTGATTTGTAACACAGAAGTTTTCTTTAAGGTAGGAAAAGGAGATTACTTTGTGTTCCCATAACTGATAACCCAGTTGGAGACTTGATAAAATCCGCATCGGATTGATGACAATTGCTTATGTAGGAAAATATGATTACTTTGTGTTTGCATCACCTAGTTTATATGAATACAGATGGTTGGTAATTTTCTTAGGCAGCAGCAGCAATGTGCGTAGGAGTGGGCAGTTACTCGGACCCTACGGAGGCACAGGGGCTTGCACATTTTCTAGGTGTGTGCTATTCTTTGCATACCTTCTTCATTTAAGGTCGTACTGAATGCTAATGTGCAGGCATTGCTAAGAAATTGAATATTCTTGCAGAACACATGCTCTTCATGGGGAGTTCAGAGTTTCCAGATGAAAATGAGGTCTGTTGCTACATTTGATTATGGTAGTGTCACCCTCGACTAGCTTTAATTTACATTTTACTTGGACCGGTTCCTGATTGGACATATGCCATTTTGGATGGATCAATTTTCAGCTTTTTACGTCAGTAAAAGTATCTGTCTGTTATCGTCTTGTTTCGGCTCTTGGGTTAAGCTAAAATAATATTCAAATTTAAAAGTAAATTCCTTTACGTGGTGAAGCCTTCTTGTGAGCTCCCCCTCAAGTTAGATGGTAGAAGAATGAATTCTACATTCGAGGCGACTGTTTATACTCTTCTCTTTCTCTAGTATGATAGTTATTTGTCCAAGCATGGAGGGTCATCAAATGCATACACAGACGCAGAGCATACCTGCTACCATTTTGAAGTGAAATGGGAGTTTCTTAAGGGTGCATTGAGAAGGTAAACTCTTGA
The DNA here is from genome assembly GCA_033992175.1 of Spiraea crenata. NCBI lineage: Eukaryota > Viridiplantae > Streptophyta > Magnoliopsida > Rosales > Rosaceae > Spiraea > Spiraea crenata. The sequence continues at coordinate 2,933,368 of JAVBHV010000022.1, forward strand.
GTTTTCATGGTTTGAAAATTAAATAACTGAACTGATTTGTATTGGATATAGTTTGTGTTGTGGTTAATGCAGAAAGGCTGTAGCTTTTATTGATCCTTACTGCATTGGCGTTGAATCTTGTATTTAACTCAGCATTTCTAGTTGACAAATATCTATGTAGATCATGTATACTAATCTTCCAAGTCAAATGTAATACGGCTGTAGGAAGTTAGGAATACGCTAGATGTATTTGTCACCTACTTCAGTTTTATTTATGTGATGCATACTTGATAAGCATATCACCTATTGGTACACTAACACACTAAATAAATGCTGGACTGGAAGTAAAGATGTGGTTCTGGTTTCATCAGATCCAACAGTGTGTTCCTTTCAGTTCCTCAACATTTGGCTGGCCATAAACTTTTTCAAAGATTTATAATCAAATGCATACAAATCAGTTTCAAATTAATGTACAAATCATTTGGCTGTGCTTCATATATTTCTATTGTTATGTAATTGCGAGTTTCTGGCCTTTCGCCTGAAACTTTGAAGTTCTATTTTTCCTAGTTAAATATTTTTTCATCAACGTGGATTATATTCATTTTCGATCTTTGCTGTATTGGATTTTCTCAGTTCTTTGTTTCACCCCTTGTGAAAGCTGAAGCCATGGAGCGAGAGGTGCTAGCTGTAGACTCAGGTGCATACATATCTTATCTTAGTTTATTCATTTAAGCTTGTTGCTTACAGTATTTCCGCATGCAAGTTTCTCAATGCTGAGTGGGTTCTTTATTGTTGGAAAAATGGAAACAGAATTTAACCAGGTTTTGCAGAATGATCATTGCCGTGCTCAACAACTTCAAGGCCACACAGCCAAACCTGGTCACCCATTTAATAGGTTCAGCTATGGTAAAACTTGGATCCATCTCGTTAAACATTCAATTATATTTGGATGAAATTAAAGTTTCTTTTATATATCCATGAAAGGAAATAAGAAGAGCTTGGTTGATGCAATGGAAAAAGGGATCAACTTGCTTGAGCGAGTACTAGAATTTTACAGAGAATATTACCATGGTGGACTAATGAAGCTCGTCGTCATTGGTGGAGGTTAAATTTTCCTTTGGCTTGTGTTCTTACTTAACTCTTTATTTTTGGTTTTGTTGTGGTTGAATGTTATTTGATAGCTTGTAGTTTTGATTGCACCAGATGAGAAAGTTCATTCCTGTTAAACCATTTTATTTGTATACTCAATTGAAAAATGAAGCAGAATCTTTCATGCTGGTGATTTGTTGAAGTCTGTGTTATGTTGATTGTAGAACTTCTGTTTGCTGCAGAATCTCTTGATATACTTGAGGAATGGGTCATTGAGATGTATACTAATGTCAAAATGGGCCCCCAGGTAAATATGCAGTTCAAGGAAGAAGGCCCTATCTGGAAAGCGGGAAAACTTTACAGGATAGAGGCTGTTAAAGATATTCATGAGCTCTACTTATCATGGACATTACCAAGTCTTCATCAAGAATATTTGAAGAAACCAGATGTTTATCTAAATCATCTACTTGGGCATGGTAAGATGATTCATTGGTAGCTAATTTTTGTTGATTAGTGAAGTGGAGTTTTTCCATTTATTAGCTTTCTCTATTTCAGAGAAACTAGCAGCTATAACTTATAGCTCCTTAAAGTAGAGACCCCTAGACACTTTGATACAGTGAGATCCAGTTCTCTATTATTTGAAGAGAGAACTTGAATGTTTCAGTTCCTCTCAATGATTCGTTTTTCCCTTTGAATGGTCTATGTTCTTACTTTCTTCTGCTTTAGATTTGTTGCTTTTGTAACGAATGCACATGCCTAAATTAATATATTACATTTACCAACTGGTGTAGTTTATCTAGATTTTTTGTCACGATTATGATTAACCTTAAATTCGGAGCCCTAATGTAGGGGCTACCAGTGGGCTGCGGAAGCTTGAATGTTTTACCTGAAAGCTAGAGGGTGGGCAACATATTTAAGTGCTGGTGTTGAGTGTTTTTCTATGGCTGATGTGTCCGAAATATGCATACACCTCACTGAATCTGGATTTGAAAAGGTATTTTTCCTTTTAGAGAATCTTCTGGTATATAACCTTGATTATCTCATTTATGATTGTTACCGTTATAGTTATACTCGTAAAGAGATTGGAAGAACTTGATGATTTCATAGATTCTCACGTCAACAATTAGAACAGACATGGCTACTAATTCGTCCGGAAGGGTAGAGCAAACCTTTCTATATGCTTATTACTTCTTATTTTCTATATGCGGTGCTTATCTTGCAGATTTTTGATATCATTGGCCTTGTGTATCAATACATTAAGTTACTGCATCAAGTATCTCCACAAAAATGGATATTTAAGGAACTCCAGGATATTGGAAACATGGATTTCAGATTCTCAGAGGAATTAGCTCCAAATGATTATGCTACAGGACTTGCAGGTTTGCTCATATTGACATTTGTCAATTAACATTTTTTAAAAATTTCCTTTTTCCTTTCTCCCAGAAGGAATCCTCATATTGATCTCTTGTTGATATTGTGATTTGCAGTAAATCTACTACTTTGTCCAGCAGAAGATGTTATTTATGGGGACTATGCATACAAGATTTGGGATGAGGAATTGATAAAATATGTTCTTGGTTTCTTCACACCAGAAAATATGAGGGTTGATGTGTTATCAAAATCCTCAATTAAGTCAGAAGGTAAATCTCATATTCCCCTTTAGGCTTTTACCACACAAAAGTGAAATGGATAAAGAAAAATAAATATTAAAAGGAGAGAGGAAGGAATGGAAGGATTATTTTTCTCCATCTAACTGCATCTCATTATAGGAAGTGTCTCTATTAGGCTTTTTGGTGCCATCCTGTATAATCTCATTATCTATGTCTAAGACTGTAGCCATGATATCTCTTTCACATTTTATATGTTAGAATTCTAACTTGAGCTTTGTTCTCTTTAATTGGTCGAGATTTCCAATATGAGCCTTGGTATGGGTCGCGCTATACTGAGGAAGATATACCGCCATCTTTGATGCATTCGTGGAGGGATCCTCCAGAAATTGATGTTGCATTTCATCTCCCTTCAAAGAACGAGTTCATTCCTTGTGATTTTTCCATCCGCTCTGATAACTCATGTCTTGATACTGCAAATATATGTACTCCCAGATGTGTGATTCACGAACCATTAATGAAGTTCTGGTACAAGCTTGATAGTACTTTTAAACTTCCGCGGGTAAATACATACTTCTGCATCACTCTGAAGGGTGGATGTGTTAATGCGAAGAATCTGGTTTTGTCTGAACTATATGCTTGCCTTCTTTCTGACGAGCTGAATGAGATTCTATTTCAAGTTCATGTCTTGCCCTTCCTGACTAATTAGTTAAATCCATTGCAGCTCATCTATTCTCATTGACCTTTATTTCTTAGCAAAGATGTTTATCAAATGTCTAAATTAGAGGAATGTTTGTTCTGTGCATGCAGGCCTCTTTGGCCAAGCTGGAAGCTTCCATATCCATGGTTGGTGACAAAATGGAGCTAACGGTCTGTGGTTTCAGTGATAAACTTCCGGCTCTCTTGTCAAAAGTTTTGGCAACAGCTAAAAGTTTTCTGCCAAATGAGGATCGCTTTAAAGTATGTACCTTCACTCTCTGTGTGTTTTAAGTTCGAGTTTGCATATAGTTGGCAATACCTTGCTCCCTCCAGTCTGTCCATAAGTGGAATTTTAACAGGATATTAAAGAAGATATGAAGCGAATGCTAAAGAATGCCAATATGGATCCTATGAGTCACTCTTCATACTTGGGACAGCAATTTCTGTGGAAGACTTTCTATGATGTAGATGACAAGTTACATCTTTTAAACGAGTTGTCTACTTCTGATTTGAAGTCATTTATTCCCAAGCTTTGTTCCCAGGTAAATTACAGCGCAGGCCAGTAAGTTTTTTCTCAGCCTCCCAGCCAGGTATCTTTCCATGAGAAAACATGTTGTTCAGGCTGCTTACTTTTTTATGTATAAGTTGGTATAATAAAGTGAAAGACTGGGAAAGTGGCTGCTTAGTGTGAAGATAGTTCATTTTGGACTTTCATCTTAGAAACTCTTCTTTGTTCCTTTAGCATTAGTTTAATTCAGACATTTGCTTACAACTCACCCCCAATATTTACAGATATACATTGAGGGCCTTTGCCATGGAAATATGTTAGAAGAAGAAGCAATAAGCTTGTCAAATATATTCAAAATGAATTTTCCGGCACAGCCACTTCCTATCGAGCTGAGGCATAAAGAACAAATCCTTTGTCTTCCTCCTAGTGCTAACCTGATCAGAGACACCAATGTAAAGAATAAGTCGGATACGAACTCTGTAATTGAGGTAACTAAAATTGAGTTAATTTTGCGTTCTGTCTCTTTGTCTTGCATGTTGATATTCTTCATTTCGTTTTGGTTTCTATTGCAGCTGTATTTTCAAATTGAGCAGGAGGTGGGGACCAGATTGAATGCATTGATAGATCTTTCTACTGAAATTGTATATGAACCACTTTTCAATCAGCTAAGGTGATTTTGTTTGAGGCTTACTTACATAGTAACTAACTAAAGCATCTGAATCTGATACTAGGCTTAATATTTGAGGGCCAGATCGAATATATTTCAACATGTATCAAGTAAGTTTTTGTCTATTTCTGGAAATAGGACGAAGGAGCAGCTTGGATATACTGTTGGGTGTAGAGCAAGCATAACATATCGTGTTTTTGGTTATTGGTTTTATGTTCAGTCGGCTGCGTACAATCCAATCTACTTACAAGGGAGAGTAGAAAACTTTATAAATGGTCTGGAAGAATTGTTGGTGAGCAGCAATTCTATATAGAAAGTCAACTTGTGTATCGCCTCTTGTGTCATGTTTACTTCTATGAGTTAAGTTACATGGTTATTTCTGGCATTTGCAGGAAGCGCTTGATGATACATCATTTGATAATTATAAAAGTGGGCTCATGGCTCAGATGTTGGAGAAAGATCCTCCCTCAGATCAGAAACCAATAGATTTTGGCATGAGATTGATGAAAAAAGGTGATGTTGTCCTCTGTGGTCTAACCAGATTGTAATTCCGAAGAAACTGGTACATTTAAGATCATGATTACTTCGTGTTATGTAAACTGGTACTGAGAGTGCAGGCTGGTCATTCTCTTCTAATGCTTTGTGATTTGATGCTCATTCTAACTTTAACAATTGTTAATCTTCAGGTATACTTTCGACTTTGCAAGAAGGGAAGCAGAAGAACTGAGGAGCATTCAGAAGCAGGATCTTATCATCTGGTACAAAACGTATCTGCAACAATCATCCCCTAAGTGTCGTAGACTCACAATTCGTTTGTGGGGTTGCAACACTGACCCGAAAGAGGCTGAAGCACGACTGGAGTCTGCCCAAGTCATCGAAGACCTGGAAACCTTCAAGATGTCATCTACATTCTATCCTGGCTTTTGTTAAAAACGTGGACAGTGCTGTTCTTTTGATAAAAATTGAAACCATATTAGAATGACTGAACGCTTCAGTTACCAGGTTATAGCTGACAGAATATGACTACCACCCGGAAGAGGAAAGTGGAAATAAAGGCCATTTGGGAACCACTCTATTGGGATTACATGTAAAGAAAAGTGATCTTTGTGGAAAAAGTCTCAAATAGATTCTTGACATTCAACACATGTACTTGATATGAGGCCCTTAAGCTGTTATTGACACTCTATCAACATGAGCTAAGTGCAAAATTATTACATCTTAAGGTGCTAATAATAGTTTGTCGTATACAAAACAACTTTTTTGAAGTGCTAATACTAGTTTCTAAACTTTGCTTTCGAATTTGCACATGGTGTGGTTTTTGGTTATGTGGTTGAGCTCAATCTTGAGTGGGGTCCTTATGAGCTGCATCATATGACCATGTCCTTAGTTTCCACCATCAAAATCTGATATAAACGTCCTCTCCTCTTACCAAGAAACTCAAAGACAAGGCCTTGTGAAGGGCACTTTCGAGGACCCCTAACGAACTATCATAGATAATCTAATCCAGTATGCCCCCTTGTCGATAATCTGGTTTATCCAAAGGTCCTGGACATGGACGTCTAGGAGCTCTGCTCACAAATCTTGCTCCCCCACCCAACATTTTGTTAACAATTATCATTGAAAATGACAAAAAGCTAATGAGAAAACTAAGAAAAATTAATTTGTTCTCAAATCTTTCAAATTTCTGGCGCTATATAGATTCCTTGTGTGGGGTGTTACGTAAGCCCCGGCCATGTGTTCTGTTGAACCTGTTGTCCCGTTTAATAATGGTTAAAAGGGAACATGATTGGTACACAACGTCTAAAATATAGATCATCAATATTAGTACTGATATCATTATTATTAGTGTTAATTTTACCAAACACAACAAAAAAGTTAATTTGCCAGTTCTCTAAATTACTTGAACAGAAGTGTAATGGAGCTTTGAGGAATCAAGATCCTAAGACAATCCTGCCAAAATATACGCAATCTAGACACAAGATTAATCAAATGTTTTCTTCTTTAGGTGTGGACAAGAATTACAAAGAGTGGGTGGAGAGGTTCTGAGATGGGACAAAAACGGTGGTTTGAGATGCTTCATCCATTTCATTTCTCGGAGATTACAAAATTATTATTGTTTTTGACTGTTAGTTGTTACAATTTATTTTTGTACAGAAATATTTTACTTATCTTATTGAATATTTGGAGGTTGATCAAGTGATGCAATGACCACTAGAGGCCACAAAGATGGAAATTTGCATGTGCTCCAACAATGGCAGAACCGACATGCGTATATTTTGTACAAGTGGCATTGACATGAAATTTGTAAATATAGTTAAAGTGAGCATCGAAACTTAAGTTGAAATTGAGGTTGCACAGCAAAATCAATTGACAATGTAAGAAGTAGCACAATTCTTTATGAGCATTTATAAGGTCCCTTGCTTTTTCAATGTAGAATAAACATATACATTCTTAACATTCTCCTCTCAATCATACTTTTTGCTTTTGAGAATTTGGCATCAACTTATTTTAGGTGACGTGGAGCATGTGTGGGCCCTCGAACTCCGTACATAGACAAGCTTGCTCTGATACCATGATGAAAGTGGTTGAGTCTTCATTCCAAAAATCAATTGGCAATAAGGATATTAGTTCTGATGTATGAGAAACATCCACATTCTTAACGTATTTTACGTTTCAAAATAATAGGAGATGTTCAAAGTTTAGTTATGCACAAATGGCAATATTTCGAATTTGCTAAAAGCTATTACAAGTTGGAATTTCGACTGAAAGGAAAACAATGCAACAATGCTACATCTTCTTAAAGCTTGTTTTTTTTTGTCGTGGTATATATTGTCTCATTTTTTTAATGCAATCCACAAATACTGCAATTTTCACTTTAAAAGGCCCTGGTCGGTTGATTGAGGTAAATCATTGTGTGCATAAGACAAAGATGCGTGCACTACTTGTCGTTCCAAACCATTACAAATTAATGTAACATAATTAACAACAATTCTTTATGTCGTTAATGATGGGTTCATGCACATTTACTGTTTGTCCTTGTGCTGTACACTTAATTAATTCTTTAATCAGGATCAAACTAGTAAATAAGGCCCATGTTACATTAACATCAAATAGAGTAATACATGGTTCCTGACACCTGTACTTGGTTTTTGTATGTTACTAACGACTTGTCACACGTGTACATACAATTTTTTTTTTTTTTGTGAATGATGTACATACTATTTGAGAATCCAAATTAACTACAGAAAAAAGAGTACAATCAATCATGTAAAAATTAGTGTCATGTCTAAATCAAGCGCAATAACAGTTAAAAGATTAATTAAGATTCCATTCTTTCTCTTGCTATGAAAAGATTTTTTTTTTTTCCAGATGCTATGAAAAGACTTTTTTTTGGAGATTCATGGTTGTTTAATGTTTTGGCGTCGGACGCCGGCTTTAATTTTCAATAAAATTACACCTTTGGAAAAAAAAAAAAAGTTAGCCACTGTCGGAACGATTGGTATGCTTGAGTGCAATACGTCATCGTTTTCGGGTTTTAAGTTTTCACATCTCACAGCTGGCGTGCCTTAATTGGGCGGTCCACAGTTTCCGGCATGAGGCCCTCTCGGATATTCAATGTAAGTCGGCCAGCCATGTGACCAAACGCCCAACAAAAAGGGCACATACAATTTCTGATGTCCCCCAAGCCCACGTAACACCATAGCTAAAAATTTTCCTTAAAAATGTACTTATTATGTTACAAATGAATATAATGGATAAGAGTCAACATTTTTCGATTATAATAGCACACCAGTCAAGGGAGCGAAAAAAAGAGCAAAACTCAAGAGAAAGAGATACTCTTGTGGGGGCAGTGAAACAGAACACATGCACTACCCAAGTTGAAACATGCAACTGAAATAATGGGGATCGTCACTTCCCGCAATGGGCAGTGAGAACTACCAAGTTGCTAATCACATTGTGCAAAAAGATTGGAAGTTCTATCTGTTTGCAAAGTCATAAAAGGAGATTTTAGGAAGCCAAATCCTTCAAAATTGTGATAAGTTTTGTCAAGCATTGAAAAGGATACCCGTTATGCCCATAATGCATCATCTATTGCTTCTAAATTCAATGTTTTGATTTAGCAATATTTTCTCCCATGTGCAAAGATACCATTATCTCTTAAGACCCTACCATTGATTCAACAAATACAATGGTGTTTTCAACTTTCTTGGGCCCCAAACATTTCCCTAAACTTAGAATCTAAATTGACTACTCATTAAATAGCAATAACATTATGCTATTTACACTGTCAGTTTGTCAATATACACTCGTCTAATGACATACTTAGTAGTGTTTCTTGACAATCATTTACTAACACTATTTATAATTACTTAAACAGTGTCATTTCTCAAATTCAGTATAAGTTCACTAACCCTTCTTTTTTGCATTTTTGTATTATAAACTTAATATATATGGTGACAAGTTCAGAATGTGTGAATAGACAATAGAGGAAACCAAAAACGGATACATGATTCCATTCCATATCATACCTAATGAAAGACAATCCAAACATATAACTCATTAAACATTGCAAGAAATTGATGGCTTGAGAAATTGCATGTGGAGAGGTTTGGCCCACGGGCCTAGCGGTTGGTAATCCCATCCCAACCAGAAGCACAGCATGTGCATTTGATTTTCTCGATCACTTGCGAACCTGCTGCGAAAATTGTGCAAAAACTCACTCATTTTATTAGTCTCAGTTTCCTTATAAATACACCACCCCTCGTGCACTCTAACCACAACACAACACAACACAAAGCAAAACCACAACCTCCTCATCTCTTCATTTTTCCCAATTGAAAAATCACATTAACAGAAAAAAGCCACCAAATGGCATTGTCTTTAGCTCCTCTCGCACTTTCTCTAGTCCTCTTCAATCTCCATGGTGTTCTGGCTAACTATGGTGCCTGGGAAGGCGGTCATGCCACATTCTACGGCGGCGGTGATGCCTCCGGCACAATGGGTAAGTCCAACTTAATTTCACCATGTTATTAAAACCTACACCAAAATGTCAATTTGTATTTCAAAATACTAAAAGAAAAAAGTGTAGAATAATAGATTGAAAGTGCGAATAATATTTTTCGGATGACTAATGTTCAATAACTCAAATTTAAGGCTTGAGTTTGACATTTGAGTTGGGATTTTTTTTTTGCAGGAGGGGCATGTGGGTATGGCAATTTGTATAGCCAAGGGTATGGAACCAACACTGCAGCTTTGAGCACAGCTTTGTTCAACAATGGCTTGAGCTGTGGGTCTTGTTATGAAATGCAATGCAACAACGACCCGAGATGGTGCCGACCCGGAAGCATCATTGTCACTGCTACAAACTTTTGCCCTCCCAACTTTGCTCAATCCAACGACAATGGGGGTTGGTGCAATCCTCCTCTACAACACTTTGATTTGGCCGAGCCCGCCTTCTTGCAGATTGCCCAGTATCGTGCCGGAATTGTGCCAGTCTCCTTCAGAAGGTGAGCATTGTTATACTCTCATACTGTGACAATATAACACAGTACGTAACACGACATATTACGTACCAAAATATGAAATACTAATCGAGTAAAATCTTAATAAAAATATGCACATCTGAGTGATGATATAAGATATCAAATATCTGACATACGAGAACATTAACCTATTGTGATCACAATGTTTAAACCTTATAATTTCTTACTAATGGGAGGTTTTTTTGTTTTGGCCTTGGCAGAGTACCTTGTATGAAGAAAGGAGGAATAAGATTTACCATCAATGGTCACTCCTACTTCAACCTGGTTTTGATCACCAACGTGGCAGGCGCAGGAGACGTCCATTCAGTATCGATCAAAGGGTCCAGAACAGGGTGGCAACCCATGTCGAGAAACTGGGGCCAAAACTGGCAGAGCAACTCTTACCTCAATGGCCAAGCCCTCTCCTTCCAAGTCACCACCAGTGACGGTAGAACCGTCACAAGCTACAATGTGGCGCCCGGTAATTGGCAGTTTGGTCAGACATACTCTGGAAGTCAATTTTAGAGTTACGATTGATTCTACTAAATATTGGTAAAAAAAAAATTGTATATTTATCTGTTTTTTTCAATTTTTTACTTTGTTACTGGAGTGTAAAAGACAAGAGTAGTTTGTTGTGAAGGTTTGCTGAGGTGAGCTACACAGCACCCGCTGGACCTTTCACATTGAGATTTCTGGAGAAATGAAATTTACCACATTGAGGTTATAACACATTTCTCAGTTGTAACCTTAATGAAATATATATTGATCATCAAATTTGCCTTAAAAAAAAATAAAAAATGACGTGACTCCAGTATTACCCTTTTTGCAATGCCTACAAGCCATGCTGACAGTTTTTACAAAGTTGTGATGAGTTTGATTGTTAACGAGAAAGTAAGACGTCAAATAAAAATTAATTAATGAAGCCAAGTATGTCATTATGACTTTTGGAGATTGGCATAAAATTTGATCATGTTTTGCTGGTTATTGAGACAAGCGGTTCAATAATTAAGCCTATTCTAAAAGGTAATAATTACCACAATGCTCGACTTCTGGCTTACAAAATATCCAAATAACCCTGTCTTGGTCCAATCTTTGGACACATTATTACCTACAAGATTAACGAAAGACTAACCTTATCCACACAATCACATATTGATCAAGTTCTTCGGCTTTTGGCAACTCCTTTATTAGATTTTTTTTTTTTTTTTTTTACGAAAACTCCTTTATTAGATTCAGGTAGCTGACTTTTGGCGTTAGAAGTTGGTGTTGTATCTCTTTCAGCAATATACAAATGCCCGCCCCCTAACAAACACCAGAACGTGGGCACATGGGTTTGTGCTGCAGCAAACACTTTGCTTATGTTACGTGGCAACTAATGTGACAGGGCAAATAGACCAATGTTGAACCACATTTGTTACGAAAACATTTGTCAATAGAGGAATAATGGGTTTCATATGTGATGTGTCACTATGCGGTCAATAAAGTCAATGATTTGCATTATTGTTCCCGGAATGTGATCAAAAATGTGACCAAATGACTAGTGAATATAAGACATGTAGGATTGCTAGGAAAATTGTCCTAGCAGTGGTAGGTCGGTCCATTTCTTTGGGCGGTCGGGAACAAACTGTAGGGAGCTCGTTGGACCAGCAGCCTTCGAGGCCATTACTAGTGAACTGAACTGTGAATGTCATCGAGATGTAGCTGAATTTGATAATTTGCTTCAACATGTTATGGAAATTATGTTCGCATAGTTACCATATAAATCGTGCCAACGGCATCTCTCTCATTAAATAACATGTCAAAGATTACTCAAGTTGGATACTCACATACCACAAATAGTAAAATTTTAACATCATTTGAGATTTTTTCGCACTTTTGCATGATTGGAGTTCTCACTCCAATCGCAATTGACATTGAGGTGAAGACAACAATCTTGATAGGTATCCTTTATCTGTACACATGTTCTAACATGTACTTTGTTATCTTCAAAGAACAATGTGAACGTCATATTAATAAATTTCTCATTTTACAATTCATTGTATGAAAACAAGAACTTGTACATTGTACATTGCAAACATTATTGCAAAAGAATGGAGTCAGCTTTATGTTAATTAAAAACCTGTTTACAATGTTAATTAATTAGTAGAAGATTAACAAGTCTTTGCTACACCTTTTCACCATCGGCCTCACGACGTGCATAAACAAACATAATTAGGTGTCGGTAGTAGTTTGTGTTGGATAAAAAAAATAAAAATGAATGCGACCTCTTTGTTCTCATCTACCAACGACCACCATACAAAACGTGACAAAAGTGGGCAACATTAGTTTGGTAGGAAATCACTTGGCGACTAAGCTAAAATGGAAACCTACCTAGCCACTGAAAATGAGAGCGCCACAGAATATCGAACAGAGACAATTCGCATTAAGCGGGCCCCACTTTCCCCCTCCCATTAAAAATATAAATAAAATAAAAAAGAAACTAAAAATCAAACATTTTTTTTTTTCATTTTTGACGCCATAGAAATTAAGCCAAGAACATGGTGATGACGATGCTCGCCGTGAATGCCACCGCGCTCGATTCGAAATCCGGCGCGTAGTTTTCTTCTTCGTCTTCTTCTTCAACCTCGAGCGAGCGATTCGAATCGTCGTTCATTCGTCGATTTCCAGCTTCCGCATGCGCGGTTTTTCTCGTCAGGTAATTATCTGTTATCTTTCGTAATCTCCGTGAAATTTGGTGTTTGTTTGGAATAGTAGCGGATCTAGGGTTTCGTAATCGGAAAATGAAGCGATTCTTTGTGTTGCTTTGGTTGTTTTAGCTTTCGTTTTGATGCCATTGTTGTAGTTGAGCTGCGTTGCGCCTGAATTGCCTCAAGATTGTTGGATTAATATAATGAGGTATGAATTCAATGCTTAATTTGGTGTTTAGATTCTGTTTTTGGTGTTTTTACTGGAAATGGGTGGAGATTATTTGAATTGTGTTTCTGTGGTGTTTACTAGATTGGTGTAAAGATTTGGTTGTGAGTAGAGCAAAGAGTGTGTGAAGAGTGTGAAGATGGGAGAGAGCCAGAAGTTCCAGCTGGGGACTGTAGGGGCCTTGAGTTTGTCAGTGGTGTCGTCCGTTTCGATTGTGATTTGCAACAAGGCGCTTATTAGCACACTTGGTTTCACTTTCGGTGAGTAAGGCACTCTTTTTAGTATGGAATTTGTTGTAAGTTATTGGTTCTCAGCATTCTTTCGGGCGTTGCTTTGTTGCGTAGTTGAAAGCGAAGATTTGTCGGTTTTGAGATGGCAGTCATTAATGAGTACTGGGTTGTATTTAAGTTTGTAAATTCATGCAGTTCTAGAAAAGAATCCATTCTTGTTAATTTGGATGGTCACTTTGAAGTATGAATGTTGTTACGTTGGTGGGAAACCAAAGAGAGGGTTGGCAGTGAATGTAGAAATGAGTTGAGGTTTGATCCAGTAAGTATAGAAACTGCAGCCATGTGGGTAGAAAACAGGTCCAATTTATGGACATTACAAGGTGGTGCTCATCTACCAAATTGGTCGGGCTTGGTTCCTGTCATCATGTCTTGGAAGATGCACTTTAAATGATTAAGCTCAACTTGTTATTTAGATCATATGACAGCAGATGTGAATACTAAGTTTACGGGAAATTTTCCCTTAATGCTTCCCTTTCTTTTTCACGAAGAAGAAATAATGAAACTTTTCTATGCAATACGTGAGTCTCAACTGTATACTCAATGGTGCTTTGATTAAAACAGTTGTGGTTCCGCCTTTCTCGGAATCATTTTAGTGAATCCAGATAGAGGGACGCATTGTGTTAGTGTTGACACTGGAAATACATCTTGGCTATTCTGATAGTGGTGAAAACCCCTTACACTTGCAATTTAAAACTTGAGTTGCTTTTTATGGATCTTATCTGGAAATTCTCTAGTGTTCTAGTTATTTGTTCCTTCCACTTATAATAGCTTTTTAATTAATGTACTGATCCACAATTTTGGAATGACAGCAACAACTTTGACTAGCTGGCATCTTCTGGTCACATTTTGTTCTCTTCACGTGGCGTTATGGATGAAATTCTTTGAACACAAGCCTTTTGATGCTAGTTCTGTAATGGGATTTGGAATTCTAAACGGAATCTCAATTGGACTTCTGAATCTTAGCTTAGGTTTCAATTCTGTTGGCTTTTACCAGGTGATTTTCTTGTTACTTTTTCCTGCACTGTCAACTTCTGATTCCCCTTCCCAATCATGCGACTTGTGGATAAACAAAATGAGCTAGAAGTGTTTTGAGAGTTAATAAATGGCAATACCAACTGTGATCCCATTCATGCTTTGACTGTTTACTTCTTTACCAAATGATATAACATACTCATTGCTACTACTGGGTCAGTAGTTTTAAATTTCAATGGGGATTATCTGTTTCTGAAAATATGTTATCTTTTCCATGCCAGATGACAAAACTAGCGATCATCCCTTGTACTGTTCTGTTGGAGACAATTTTCTTTAGGAAGAAGTTCAGGTCAGTCTTTTTCATAGTTCACTTTCTAATACAACAAATATATTGTAGTAGGTAAATTTGACTTAAATCAGCAATGTTTTATCCTACAAGCATGCCATTATCTGCTTTCATTATTTACCAGAGTTGTTATGTTTTGTTTTGTTGTAGCAACCATACTGGCTCTGACTCTCTGTTCCTCTATATGATCATAACAGTCGAGGTGTCCAGTTTTCACTCACCATTCTTCTTTGTGGAGTTGGGGTTGCAACAGTAACTGATCTTCAGCTCAATGCCCTGGGTTCCTTTTTGTCCCTGCTGGCAATCCTTACTACGTGTGTTGCTCAGATTGTATCCTAACTAAGGTGGGCTAAGCTTTTCTATATCATTAGATGCATTATCATATGTTTCATGTCTAAATGAAGCAGATTTCATAAGAAGCAAGCAAAGTAGACATCTCCATGATTGGCTGGTTAGTGTATGTCATTATGAATATCAGGTATTGTTTTAGACCTTAACAGCGTTTCAGATGACCAATACCATCCAGAAGAAGTTCAAAGTTTCGTCGACCCAACTTCTGTATCAGTCTTGTCCTTATCAGGCAATGACCTTGTTCATCATTGGCCCCTTTCTAGATGGACTTTTGACTAATCAAAATGTTTTTGCTTTCGCATATTCCCCTCACGTACTGGTAAGGATTCACTAACTCCAGGGCTACCACCCCTGGCTCCCTTTTGCCAACATTTCTTTCTCTGATATACTTCATTTCTGATACTAACAATAATATCATGTATGTTGCAGTTCTTCATTGTCCTATCCTGCATGATATCTGTCTCTGTAAACTTCAGTACATTTTTGGTTATTGGAAAAACGTCTGCCGTTACCTATCAGGTCCTCGGACATCTGAAAACATGCCTCGTTTTGGCATTTGGCTACACTCTACTTCATGACCCTTTTAGCTGGCGGAACATATTAGGGATATTAATTGCTATAGTTGGGATGGTACTCTATTCTTATTATTGCACTTTGGAGAGCCAGCGGAAGGCTAGTGAAGTATCTCAACAGTTGCCCCAGGTAGTTTCTAATTTATTCATCTCTTTCACATGTTACTTTATATAGTTTCCATATTATCATCTAAGATACTAATCTAAACATACTCTTTGCTGATACTACTTATCCGCTAATTTGATTGCAGACTAAAGAAAGTGAAGATGATCCTTTATTAGGTGCGGATAATGGAAGCGGAATGCTAGGGGAGGATACAAAAGTTACGGTATGGAATTCGAACAAGGACCTGCAGGCTTAGAGCGTGTGCAATCTCTAGTTCATACGTGTTATATCACATTTAGTCGGAAAAGGTAGTTCCAGCAATGAAGATGTTGCTGGCAAGGATTTTCTTTCTACGGCATTGTATGGGAATGGGGTTTATAACATTTAATATAGAACAATCCTTGAGAGTTAAGATAAATCTCTTATTGTCCGAATTCAGCTTGGCCAGTGGGATTTATATCAGATTTTGGTCGTCAGATTTACAGTTGTGCCCAAATGTTCTTATAGTTAATTTTGTCCGAATTCGGCTTGGCCGGTGGAATTCCTACCAGATTTTGTCAGATGTACTGTTGTGCCCAAATTTTCTTACTTGTTTCTGGCTATCGTTAACCAATGAGTTCCATTAGTGAAGGCATTGTGCTGCCGTACTTGATGAATCTATGCCTTTCTGGCCTCGATTCCTCTATTGTTTGGTTTTGGGCCACTTGACTGAATCTATAGAGGTCATCTCTGATTACTGGAAAATTACCACAAAGTCTGATGCGTGACATAACTGATTAGCAACGCGACAAGAAAGGTTTTTGCAAATAAAGAGTAGTCGTTTGTTCAAAGACTGCAACCAAGTGTTTTCTCATTGGTTAATATGAAATGAGAAGTATTAGACCAAAAGCTAAACTGTCTTGCAAGCAAGTGCAGAAGTTGTTAAGAATAATTATTCTTGTCCATATAAAAGTTGAAAAAATAGAGAGCCTAGTAAAAATAGAATCAAGTTCAATGACTAAAATGTGAGACAGTTAAATGATCAAACAATCTCATATCTAATTAATTTTTTTTAAAAATAATTTTTACTATAGAAATTATAAAATGAACCGTTCTAATCATTTGTAGTGTGAAACGATGACATTTCACACATGAACACGAGATCAATGAGTGAATCTAGGATCCAAAGATAGGTGGCGTGGGGCCGAAGCCAAAGCCAAAGACCAGGTTTCCCCAAAATAAAAAGACAAGAGGCTGTTTGCATTGGAAGAGCAGTTGAGTCAAGAGTCCAGGCCACAGCTGCAGCAGAGAGAAAGGGAAGACTACGTTTCGAATAGAGAAGAATTATTAGATCAATATGAAGACAGAGCTGGTGCAAGTGTGTTTGAGATGGGTTGTAAAAGTAATGGCTCCAAGTTCAACAGCACTTGTCGTGGTTCCTCCTCCTCACTCCTCACAGGAACAAGATCCATGGTTGCTTCCAACTCCTACATCAATAAGGAAATTGCCTCGAGTCTCGTTGGAAATGTTATTAGATTGGGGTTGGAAATGTCATTAGATTGGGTTTGAAAATTGTGGAATCCCCTATTGTTTGGTCTTGGGCCACTTAGACTGAATAAGGAGTCATTACTCTTTGGGGTTTTATCTAAAATAGGCCAGTTGGGAAATTCTTGTTCCAAAATAGGCAGCGGGCAACAGTCAATTCTACACTAGGCAAATTATGAATAGTATTTTGCAATTAAATCCCTGGTGGTTGTAGTCCACCGTAGTGTGGTTATAGTTCACCGTAGTGTGGTTATAGTCCAACTGTAGTGTGGTCATAGTCCAACTGTAGTGTGATCATAGTCCATCATAGTGTGATCGTGTTCCATTTCAGAAAACACAAATTTAGTCTCTTCTTTAGCACCCCAAGCTCCACTGCCTGCGTGCACGCCTTCGCCGCCTTCGACCCAGATCTAGATCTAGAATCATGCCGACTACTAAGAAGCCCAGGGTTGAATTCGATTCTTCGAGTTTGGGCAATTCGGATTTCGATTTCGCGATCAATGTCGATAGTGGCATCCAAGATTACGACGTCGGCGAATCTTTGCTTCAATTCGGACAAACGAACACGGATACTTTTGAGACCCATAACCATAAGATGAAGATGGTTTGCGCGTCCTTCTATATCCCAAAAGACAACACGGATAAACCTCTTGGCGTCGGTGGTTGGGCCAAGAATTTTCCAGTTTATTGGCTAGGATCACAGTACTAGTATAGTGTGATCGTAGTCCACCGTAATATAGTCGTTGTGATCGCAGTCCACTATAGTGTGATTGTAGTACATCCTAGTGTGGTCATAGTCCATAAAGGGCTTGTAGTGCAATTAGGCAATACTTTGTCTAATTTGGAATGAAATGTATTGCCTGACCTATTTTGGAACAAGAATTTCCCAGCTAGCCTATTTTAGATAATTACCCTTACTCTTTACTTATAAATATGGGGAATTATCCAAAATGGCCCAAGTAGCCAAATTCTATTCCAAATTGTTTTGGTCAGCACAATTCATTCCAAATTGTCAAAATTATTGCTTAATTGCACATGAAACCCCTGCACAAACTATTGCCTAATTGCCTATTGCTTCTGCTTGATTTCGTTCTCGGTTATGGCCATCTCCGGTCACGGTAGTTGTGGCGGAGAAGAAGCCCGAATCCCGATCATGTGGTGCTCCTTTAGCCGCCACTAATGGTCCGACATGTCCTTGCCGACGGCGAAGACTTTGGGGTTGGCGAAGAAGTCGACGACGGCGGGTGCTGGGAACTCGTAGCAGTATATGTAGATGAGCGAGTTGGAGCCAATGTTGATGGAGATAATCTCGTATGAACATTTATGGAATCTACCGCTCAAGTCCAACAAGATCGATTATTGCCAAATGCTGCTAGGTTTTTATTATGATGGACAAACAATTACCTTTGGTTATGTGTTCAACCAATCAACAACAATAGACAATACCAGCGACTGAATTGATAAGTTCAATAGGGGGCAAAGTAACCTTAAAATTAGTACATATTGTGATCTCAGTTCATTGCATCATAATTTCGTAGCGAAGAGCGTTGAGGCAACATCGGCGATGCGAAGGCGTGGCAGAGCATCTTGGGCTCTATTATTTCTATTTTGCAATTTTGTTGTGGATTTTTTTGGTTTTTCGGATTGGGAGTTGGTTGGTTAATTAAATGAGATGTGAAAATGGTTTGCGGGGATCATGATTGGCTGACCAGGGAGTAGATTGTGCTGATGTGGTTGGGGAGATGACGTTGGCGGCGGCGGTGGAGTATGCGTCGTGAGTGTAGGAATAGATTGTTCTGATGGAGAAGAAGGGAATTTTTTTTTTTTTTTTAAATGGACTACGACCGCACTATGGTGAACTGCGATCACACAATGATAGACTATGACTACACTACAGTAGACTACGACCACACTATTGTGGACTACGACAACACTTTGAATACCTAGAAATTGTAAATAATAATTCATTTTTTAGAAATTGATTACGGTCACATTATGGTGGCCTACAACTACAATACGGTGGACTACGACCACCCTATGGTGGACTATGATCACACTATGACTACACTATGATGAACTACGACCACACTATGATGAACTACAACCACACTTTAGATACCTATGGATTTAATTGCTAATTGTAAATAGTAATTCATTTTTCAGAAATGGACTACGATTACACTATGGTGGATTATGATCACATTATGGTGGACTACGACTGCACTACAGTGGACTACGACTACACTATGATAGACTACGATCACACTTTAAGTACCTAGAAATTTAATTGCAAAATACTATTTACAATTTAGCTAGTGTGAAATTGCCCGCTACCCTATTGCCATTTTGGAATAGAATTTGGCCACTTGGACCATTTTAGATAATTCCCCAAAAAATATAACGTAAGCTTCAGTGACATAATTAATAAGTCTTTTTTCTTTGATTAACATGAAAAGCTTTTGCAACTGTCAGGTAAAGAGTAGTCGTTTGATCAAAGAATGTAACCAAGTCTTTTCTCTTTGATTAATTTGAAATGCCAAGTGTTAGACCAAATGCTAATTGCTTTTGCAAGTTCGGTGACGAAAATGTTTTATAACACATAAAAAATTTCAGCGAACCGTGCTTAGCCTCGTGACCGGCCACGTTAGATGCTATGTGTCTCAATACCAGAGTTTCTAGTTAGAGCCTCTGACCGCTAACCAGTGACATTTTTTTTTTCCACTGATGAAAAGAACGAAGCTCCATGTCAATGCGAATACTAAGCAAGCCGAAAGCCCTAGCGGGTCTCAGTCGAGCTAGAAATGGCGGATGCCTAGGCTTAGGGCTCGTGACAGCCGTCCGCGGATTGAAGACCTTCACGCTGCCGGACCTGCCCTACGACTATGGGGCACTGGAGCCCTACATCAGCGCGGAGATCATGCAACTCCACCACCAGAAGCACCACCAGACGTATGTGACCAACTTCAACAACGCCCTCGAGCCCCTCCACCAGGCCATGGAGAAAGGCCACTCCTCCACCGTCGTCAGATTGCAGAGCGCCATCAAGTTCAACGGCGGAGGTTCGTTCTAATAATTTCATTGATCATATCATGTATACTAATCCGCAATCAGAAGTGATATTACTACAGTTATATTCAGATTACGGATTAGTCTGTCATCTTCTATCGGGTCAGGGGCGGGGCGCCCGCCCTCGCCGGAATCAGCGGCTGGGCTGTTTCGCCTCCGCCCCTCTCCGTATTTCAGCCGCTGTCGTTCGGAGCTCTTGATTTGTTGGGAGAGAGGTGATTGGCGAGTGCCGGTCCGCCAGCCGCCAGTAGCCCGCGGGTCCGATAGCCGGTTGCATCAGCTGTAGGCGGATTCTTTCAGGGTCGGTCCGCGAAGGGAGTGTTGAGGATTTCCGGGCGCGCCGGGGTTCAGGTGATTACTTGGTTTGGCCGAGGCTGAGCATGAGGCGTTTGGCGCGAGCTCGGCCGATCGATTTCGGGCGGCCCGGCATGAGGCATGTCCGATGAGTGGGAGCCTCTGTCGGATTGGAGCTTGTTTGAGATGTTTGGAATAAATGCCGTTGCTTGATTGCCCCCAGGCGCCGCCGGGGTGAGACCAGTAAATTAAGGTGACTAGCACAGCAACCCGCTTTATTTTTTTTCTTAATCTTTGGTTTGTTCTCTCAAGCCGACTAGTATGCACAAGCACAAGCTTGCCCCTAATCATCAAGTTTTGAATTTGGAATGACTAGAGAGCGGAGAGAACACAACGTTTTGAATTTGGAATGACTATTAGAAAGGAAGTGAATCATTTGTGTGTAATAATAGTATTAGAAATGAGCCTTGAACGTTGATATTACTGAGGGAATGGATATGAGTTACGGTTGTGGTGGTCGTCTATTTGAGATATTTGCTTATATTATGATGTTTTGGGAGATAGAAGTCCCAGAATCATTGTCTAGTTGTTATCTGGCTGGCTTAGTTATGTTGTTTATGAGGCCATTATGACTGGCCCTTCTGAAAGGTTTTTGGAAAACTCTTAAGAAGTCTGTAGGCCTTTGGTGGTTGGTTCAATTGAAGGCTTCCAAGATCCTGAAATAGACATGTTCTTGTGCAAGGAGTCTCAAATCTTATGCTTTCCTGGTCATAACAACACTCGTAATTAGCCTATCTTTATTACTATGTTAGTCGGTATCGTATTCCATTGCCTGCATTTGTTCTCTAGGCTTAAGCTCTACAACATACTAGAATACAAAAGTCGTAGTTAGTTCATATTCTACTAGCTTTAGTTGTTTGAAATGATAGTAAACCCAACAACGCTTATCATGGTATTTGAGTGAGATTGAGAGTTTGTATATACCTGCAACCGTAACCTGTCAAGTTATGGTGAGTTCCATCTGTCAGGTTCTCTAGTAGTGAAGTAGGTTCAACACATACGGTATTCATTAATAAACTACAGTAGCATCCATTGTCCAGTGGTTTTTTAGACTGTAAAACATGTCCTGTATTCATTGTGCCTTCGCTCTTTGTTATTTAATTCCCTCATCTTTTCTCTCTAAAATAAAGATTGTTGCTGATGATGGACTCAAAGTTGTGGTTTGGTTCTTATCTGTATTTTCAAGTCATTTATTGAATATTAATCACCACAGCCGTGAAATTTGTTGTTGGGTATCCTGTCATTTACTAATCTATATCTAGTTCCCTGTGGGAAGGATCCACCGTCTCCTGAAGTTGAGGACCACAACTAATGGGAGAGTGGGAGCAACTGCTGCAGTTTATTCTGCAGCTATCTTGGGAGTATTTGACTGCTGAGGTGTTAGAGTTGGCAGGCAATGCGAGCACGGATCTTAAGGTGAAACGTATAACTCCCAGACATTTGCAGCTTGCTATTCGTGGAGATGAAGAACTTGATACTTTGATCAAAGGAACCATTGCTGGTGGAGGTGTGATCCCTCACATTCACAAGTCACTTATCAACAAGTCGACCAAGGAATAATTAATGGATTTTGCTGGCAGCAGAACCTCTGAACGGCAGGCAGCAAACATTGGTCCAAATTTCCGCCCCTCTGTTCCAAAATTCCTGGATCCGCCACTGTCTGGGATCATGAGCCTCTGCATTTGTTTTTCCACACATTTGACGCATTTGCTTATGTGTCAACCATCAACCACTACAAGCATTTTTTTAATTAAATATACTCTCCTAATCCAACCGCTACAAGCATGACACCTCAGCAAATGCGGCAAATGCGTGGATAAGCAAATGCAGAGCCTCATGGTCCCATGTGTCTAGTCTACTAATTAGGCGGGAATATTAGTGGGGTCCCCACAGTGTTGTATGCGGAGTGAAATTCTAATTTCTGATTTTGTTGGTAACTGGAATTGGACTCCTATGTAGTTCAATTCTTGCTCATCTGATTACGGATTAGTAATCTGGCTCGCCATGGATTTTGTTTGTTTTCATTTTGTTTATTGAGGTAAATTAGTTATTTAACTATGTAATTATGTACTTTTTGATGTCGTGAAGGCCACATAAACCACTCTGTTTTCTGGAAAAATCTGACGCCTGTTCGAGTAAGTTTGCGTTTCAAGTCCCATTTTTGTGTTAACTTATGTTTTGGGATTAGTTTATTAGCTTTTTGTTTCGATTTTTGAATAATGTACAAAGGAATGTGATGGGCAGGACGGAGGAGGTGAGCCACCAAAGGGTTCGTTAGGATGGGCAATTGACAATCAATTTGGTTCTTTGGATTCGTTGATTCAGAAAGTGAACGTAGAAGGTGCGGCTTTGCAAGGTTCTGGTTGGGTGGTAGGTTGTTTTGCTACTTGTTTGCATTTTTCCTCGTGATTGAAATGTTCTTTATATGGATTTGGGGTACATGAGTGGATCAAGTGTTATATGTCTCTTTCAATTCTTTACAGTGGCTTGCTCTTGACAAAGATCAGAAGAAGCTTTCGATCGAAACCACGTTGAATCAGGTATTCTATACTTTAGTTGAGCTTTGCGTGTAGATCATCTGCCTTTCAGTTTTCTATCTATTACTTTTTACACTTCATGCTCCTTGGGTCCTTGGTTCTTGTTGATAAATCATAGGGTATACTTTTAATGCATCATTGGTGCGAAGCTGTAGGATACACAGATAAGATCATGCGCAACAATTTAGTTTCGTTGAGTTTGCTTCTCGTGTGGGTGGATTATATTCCAATTTTCTGGCTACGGTGCGTAATGTGCTGCTGCCTAACGTAAACATTATGTAGGATCCACTTGTGATGAAAGGACCAAGTTATGTTCCTCTGCTGGGGATAGATGTGTGGGAGCATGCTTATTACTTACAGGTAAGTTTACTATATCCAGTACAGTTTGTAACAGCGTAGTAGTATTATGTGGCTATTTGAAAATGAAAATAAAGTGCTTGATTTGGTAAGATCAGCTACTTTGTTTCAATACTTAAGATACTGAAGGTATGTTAGTACTTCGTGAATGGTAAAATATATGTTGGAAGGATGCCTGGGTTTCATCTACACTTTGATGTAATGTACCAAGCAGACTTCTTGATATACCTCCATGAAATTTTTATCAGCCTTATGCTGTAGTTAACCTTCAGCTGGCTTTCTTGATGCTTCGTTATAGGATTATCTTAGCATCTCAAATTATTGACATTCGTGCAGTACAAAAATGTGAGGCCAGACTATCTGAAGAACATATGGAAGGTTATCAACTGGAAATATGCAAGTGAAGTGTATGAGAAAGAGTGTCCTTGAGGCAAAACTATGGCCCTACGTAAGTTGTAGTATCAGTCCAGTTTGTGCAGGAATAATAAGCATCTGTAGATGTGAGTCCGGAACTTGTAATGACACTTCCCATCTTTTTTGGTGGTATGGTGTATCAAGATTTCTGAGCTCGTACCTTTGTGTAATAAAGCCTGTTTTTAAAATGAGTTATGTGATCAGCGCCATCTTCTAGATCATATTTTTTATTTTTGAGTTCGAATGATGTCTATATTGAGATTTGAATTCATTAGACTAATTCACTTGTACTGGAAATAATTTTCTGGTATTCATATACAAGCATAATTAAGGACAGAGAAAAATGAACACAAAATTTTGTCTATATATTCTTTACATTCAGTTTGGAACTCGTTATTTCTCAAGATTCAAAATATTGGATTACTTGGCTGTAAAGACAAACAGTAACCTTTATAGCAGTAAAAAACTACTTTATTGGAAATATCTGATATTTTCCACAAACTGATCTTTTGATAAAAGATATCAGCTTAAACTGTTGTACTTTAACAAAGATCTCAGTCAATATTGGACTAAAAAATAACAAGTAAAACTATTAATTTAAGTATGGTTTAATTATACATAAACAGACTCCAGACTTCATAGCAGATAGTAGCTTTTGCACTGGGAGAAACATGGTTGATATGCTGACCTTCCTTAGTAAATGTGGCCGATCTACTGAGTACTGACTTTGCTCAGTAAATATCATTGATCTGCATCTTCCACCATATCAAGTAAAGAACTTATCTCAACATTCCCCTTAAGTGCTATTCTGGATCACGCCAAGTAGCTCTCTTCGTTGAATCTGTCTTTTGAATATCACTTTTTCAGTAAACCAAATCAACTTATTTTTCTTCAACTACATCTCTGATATGATGATGTTTCAGAGCAATGTGTTTTGCTCTACTATGATAAACTGAATCTTTGCTCAAGGAAATTGCAGATTTGTTATCACAGAGGCTTGGAGTTGCTTGATTTTGTTTGTTTTTAAAGTCTTCAACTATTCTTCTCAACTCTCAACCAGGTTACTTGAGATGTAGCAATAGCTTCATAAATATTATGCTTCAGCTGTATATTGAGCTATTAATTTTTGCTTCTTTGATGCCCATGAGAACATTTTTGTTCCCAAAGAAAGGGTGTAGCCATATGTTCTCTTCAACTCATCCACACTTTCTCTCCAATCACCATTACATAAATCAAGCAACCTTGGCTATACATTTCTCTCGTACATAATACCAAAGCTCAATGTTCCTTTGATGTGCCTCAGTACTCTTCTTGCAACACCATAGTGGTGAATTTGAATTGGATTGTGCATAATTCTGGGTGACAAACTAGTAGCAAACATAATGTCTTGCCTAGTTGCAGTCAGATTTAACAAATTATCAACTAAACTTCTATACACCGCTTCATCAGTTTCTCCACTACCATCATCTATTCTGAATTTTTCAGTTACAACTAGGCGTATACTAGCTGATTTGTGATATTTGATGCCAAATTTCTCCAATAGTAAACTTACATATTTTTTCTGAGATATGAAAATTCCTACATCATTTTGATGAATTCTAATTTCCATAAAATAATGCAATATTCCCATATCACTCATTTCATATTTTCTCATCATATCAGACTTAAACTCATTAATGAGCTTATCACAATTTCCAGTGACAATAAGATCATCAACGTATAATGAAACTACAAGTATATCTGAGTTACCTTTAATTTAGTGTAGAGAGAATGTTCATTCTCACTTATGAGATAACCTCTTTCTAAGCAATAGGAGTCAATTTCATTATAACAAGCTCTTGGCGCCTACTTCATACCATATAAAGCTTTCCTCAGTTTGTACACCTTATGCTCTTTCCCTTTGATTACAAACCCTTTTGGTTGATCAACATACACCTTTTCTTTCAAGTATCCATTTAGGAATGCAGACTTCACATCTAACTAGTGTATAAACCAACCGTTTTGAGTTGCAATGGAAATCAGTCCTCTAATGGTTTCATGTCTAATTACTGGTGCAAAAGGCTTACTGAAATCAACTCCGGATTTGTGAGAATAGCTTTTTACTACAAATCTTGCCTTGTTTCTCTCAATGGAATCATCTTGCTTCAGTTTAGTCTTGTAGATCCAGAGCCGTGGCTAAGAATTTTGGGGCCTGGTTCAAAACTTTTATCAGGGCCCTTCAACCGTCTGAAAAATCATAACGATTACTTTTTTTTTTTTTTTTTTTCTGAATGTATTAACGATGAGAAGATAAATTTGAAATACAAATTATAACAAAGTGCATAAACGATAATGGTATTGAACCCACGCAAAGCGTATTATAAATAAAATATTTATAAAAAATTCAAAAATCAACTTTAACCCTACGACATTTAGGATGTTAATATATGACAATGCCCCCTTGCAGTAACGAAAACAAAAAAGAGTACGATGAAGAATGGTGTTAAATAGGTATAAATTTTTTATTTAAGATAAATATTAAATATATAAAATATGAATAAAAAATTGGAGGCCCATTAAAACTGGGGGCCTGGTTGCGGAACGCCAACTGGAACCGCCCCAACAGCGGCTCTGTGTAGATCTATTTCACTCTAAACATATTTCTCGTCTGGTCTACCAACTAGCTCCCAAGTTTTATTTTTCACTATCACATTCATTTCATCATGCATAGCCTTTTTCCAGACTTCTTCTTTTTCAGACTCTTTCAATTTTCTGGTTCAAACAAAACCAGATTGCAATCTACATAAACATCGTTCAAATTTCTCATCCTAGTAGGGGTTGAACATGGACTAATTTTTGTAGATGAGTTTTGTTGACTGGCAACTTTAGATGAAAATTATGGTGAAGCAGCTTGTTGAGTTTTGACTTTATCTTCAGTCTCATTTTCTTCATTCACTGGATAATCTTCATCCACTTGAGTATGCACATTGTTGTTGTCTTGGTTTGTATTTTGTTTCCATTCCCAAGTTTTTTTTTTTCCACTGAAAAGAACATTTATTGAGATGATTGTCGTCTGTTTCATGAGATTGTATAGTTTATACCCTTTAGTATATGAACTATAACCAAGAAATATGCATATTTCACTGCTTTCATCAAAAATCTGTCTTAGTTCCTTTGGAACATGTGCATAACAGATAGAACTAAACACTCTGAAGTGTTTTACATAAGGCTATTTATCACTCTGTGCTTCAAATGGTGTCTTGCCTTGAACTCCATTAGTTGGATGTCGATTCATCAGATAAACAATGGTGAAAACAACTTCTCCCCATAAAATTCAACAATTTTGTCATAAGATTATGACAAAATAAAAAAATTGAATATTTTGTCATAATGTTATGAAAAATAAAATCAAAATTTCAAAATTTTATAATAATGTTATGACAAAATCCAAAAAGTTTACATTTTGTTTTAAGGTTATGACTAAATAAAAAAAATCACAAATTTTGTCATAAAATTCAATAATTTTGTCATAAGGTTATGCCAAAATAAAAAAATCGAAACTTTTGTCATAAGGTTATGACAAAATAAAAATTTCAAACGTTTTATCATAACTTTATGACAAAATTAAAAAATCAAATAATTTTGTCATAAGGTTATGATAAAATGAAAAAAATTCAACAATTTTGTCATAAGGTTATGAGAAAATAAAAAAATCGAAACTTTTGTCATAAGGTTATGGCAAAATAAAAATTTCAAAAATTTTATCATAAAGTTATGACAAAATTAAAAAATCAAATAATTTTGTCATAAAGTTATGATAAAATGAAAAACATTCAATATTTTTGTCATAAAGTTATGAGAAAATTATAAAATTCAATAATGTATGACAAAATCAAAAAATCGAAACTTTTATCATAAGGTTATAACAAAATAAAAAAATTCCAAATTTTGTCATAAGATTATGACAAAATAAAAAATTCAAAAATTTTGCCATTAAGTTAAACCAAAATAAAAAAAACATTCAACAATTTTATCAGAAAGTTATGAAAAAATCAAAACTAGATTTTGTTATAAAGTTATGACAAAATAAAAAATTCAAAATTTTGTCATAATGTTATGACAAATGAAAAAATTTATACATTTTGTCATAAAGTTATGACAAAATTAGAAAATTTAAAATTTTGTCATAAAATTATGACAAAATTCAACAATTTCATCATAAAATTATAAAAAAAAAACAAAAAATTGAATACCAATTAATTAAACTCACAAAGTCCACATCATGATTGAATAGCAGAAAATTGACGATTCTACAAATGGTATAAAAGAATTGCAAGTATTTAAAAATACATGTTACTGAAATGCAAGAAAAATGTACATATATGATATTGAAATTTAATCTAAACAGTAAAGTACATAATTATAATTTAGTTTTTTTAAAAAAAAGAAAAAGAAAGAGACAACCAACTTATTTCGGAGACCCGGCCCGGCTGGATCATAACAGTAGTACCCGGCAAAACCCTAGTAAAAACCGCGCACCCATATATATACCCTTAAACGCCGCCGAAGCATTTGCAGCAGAAAGCTCAGATCAACGAGACGACGGCTTAGGGTTCAGCCACCATGGTAAGCTTCCTCTCCCCTTAATCTCTCAACCCTAATTTTCATTTCTACATTTCATTTGAACTCGATTCAATCGATTTCTACAGACTTTCAAGCGAAGAAACGGCGGGAGAAACAAGCACGGCCGCGGCCATACCAAGTTCATTCGCTGCTCCAACTGCGGCAAATGTTGCCCTAAGGTGATTTCATCATTCCCTCTTCGAATTTTGATACAAAAGTTTTGATCTTTAATCAAGGGTTTTAGTGGGTTTCGAGTTAGTATTTGGGATTAATTTTGTGTTTTTGGGGTTTGTTTGTGTGGAAAAAGGACAAAGCTATCAAGAGGTTTCTTGTGAGGAACATTGTTGAGCAAGCAGCTGTTAGGGATGTTCAGGAGGCTTGCGTTTATGAGTGTAATTTCCTTATCTTTTGTGTATAAAGTTGTGATTTTTGCTTCAATTTGTGCAATTGATTTGGTTTGTGGTGTTGATATCTGTATTTGATTTTTGATGATTGTACTGATAATGTTGTACTTTTGGTTTGATGTTTGTAGCTTACACTCTTCCTAAGCTGTATGCTAAGATGCAATACTGTGTATCCTGCGCCATTCACTCACACGTTGTGAGGGTTCGGTCTCGGGAGAACAGGAGGAACCGTGAGCCTCCGCAGCGTTTCAGGCGCCGGGTATGTTCTAATTCTTTTTCAGTTGGTTTTAGCCATTGCTTCTATGCAATTTAGTCTATGGTTTGGTATGGAAATTACTTCCTTGTTTAGTCCTGTGGCTTCTGTTCTTATTTATCTCCTGAATTTGGTGTGTGGAATTGGCACGTCTTACGTTTTGTTTTTGTTGATAGTTGATGTGGTGCAAAGCTTAGTAGCTCTATGAGCAACGGACCACATACCACGTTGAATATCTTAATACATTCATATACATAGCCAACTAGGATTTTGAGTGTCACACTGTAAAAGGATATGTTCCTTTGACATTATACTAACCATCTTAGGTTGAAACTCACTTTGCCGTCTATTTCTGGTTCTAATTTTGCAAGGATTCCTTCCTTTGC
Source organism: Spiraea crenata (assembly GCA_033992175.1). Lineage (NCBI taxonomy): Eukaryota > Viridiplantae > Streptophyta > Magnoliopsida > Rosales > Rosaceae > Spiraea > Spiraea crenata. The sequence continues at coordinate 2,962,886 of JAVBHV010000022.1, forward strand.
ACTTTACATTTGTGTACTTGTATGATCCTTGTAGTTTTTCTGCTTACGATCTTTGAAGAATTTGAAATTTAGGGATCTTGAAGACCCAGTTCAATCAAAACCAAATCTTAATGGTTATATATGACAAATCAACTCTACTCAAATGCATGAGCAATGAGTAGTATTGTTGTCTTCCCATAGTAGTGTTTTGTTGGCAGAGTGTTGTTGTTTATACACTTGTTTCCATCTCTTCATTTTCTTTTCACTAAGCTCTCTCTCATGCATGTAGGAGGATCAGCCTAGGCCTGCTGGTGCACCCGGTGCACCTGGTGCTCCACGCCCTGCTGGAGCGCCAGCTGCTCGTGCATGAAAAGAATCTGCTGTTCTATTGTTTTGAGGATGTGCAAGGAGGCTATTTTATTTTGGCTACTGCTTTGCTTTGCGCCAATTCCATTTGTCTTTCAATGTGTCTTTGACTCTGATCATGACTTGTGTGTATTAGTGTCATGTTTATCTTAGGCTTATGGATAGTGCCATGTTTGGCAAAGGTAAATTGGAAAAGGATGCAGGTTATTCAAAACCCTGAGTTTTTCTTATGCTGTATGAATTGAGATTATTCTCAGTTTTTGGTTTCCCCTGTCTTTATTCATTACTTTATCTCCTTTCACTTGTTCGATGCTCTTGTTTAATTAATCTTGTTAATTAGGCCTCAAATCTAATCGCCACAGTTAAATACGATGTGTATTTAATTGGTATATGCCCTCTCAAAGCCTAACCTAACCACAAATAAGTATGGATAATGTGAGTAAGATTTATGCCTTCTAAATATTTGCACTTTACAGTCTTTGCTGGAATCACTGTTTGGCTTGATTCACCCTAGTCATATATGGCTAGGAAAGGTACGCTACATTCCATTTCCAACAGAGGAGACAAGTACACCAGTTAGGGTTGCCAATACGCGTTGATCTCATACGGCTCAGAAGCGCAAGTTATGGACTGATGCATGCATCTCAAGCATTGACATGCATATGAACGCTATATGAGGCGATTAATGCTAACATAACTATTTACACATAGACTTTGCGAAACCAACCAAGGCGATAAGGACTGAGGAAGACAGCAGAGATAGCTGCTTTGGTGGTGTGGGAATTGGATGCCAGGTCTACCAGAGCAACAATGTGTTGCGTCTATAATAGGGTGATATCAACTTGTAAGAGGTCAAAAGTCATGATACCAATACCAAACTTTCAGAAATTTCAAAGAACAGCCATGTGCCCTGCATTTGCATTCATTCATGGATTCATTCATATCCACAGATTGATGTAATAATATAATTATTACATTCGATGGGCTGAGTGGGACAAAATGTTGCACGGTTTCTTTGGTCCATATTATAGTGCCGTGTTTGCTCTTTTTCTTTCTTGGTAATTAAAACCTAGCAAAATCCAAAGCAAAACAAAGATTAATAGAAGATAATGACGAAAGGAAGATGTTCATAGCAAAACTGTGGCTTGAAAACTTCGACTTGAAGAGTATGAAAGAATCTATACTTAGAACGTTGAATATAGATGCTTTGATTTGTATGCACACAAGTCATCTTTATTGATGAGAGCTGTTATGTACATCCAATTTTTATTTTTGAACACCCTTTATTTTTTACAAATATAAAATTACTTTTAAACTCTCTTGTAAAATAATGTCAAAAACCTTAATTTCTTATATACCCATAAACATATTTCAACCCCCCACCCCACCCTACTCCACCCGTTCTTCTCTTTGCAACCCACAAAGCGAAAAGACCCCACCCCACTCGTTCTTCTCTTTGCAACCCAGAAAGCAAAAAATGCATCATTGTATACTGCCTCCCTCATATTGACTAAGAAAAGTCAATTTGTATAAGAAAATCAAAATCTTAAGTTTAAACATCAAATTGAAAACCCATATAGCATCAATCTTATACCAAATTACGTTCATGAACCAAATTATGCCAAAGTTATATATGATGCAGAAAATTCAATCTGCTACATTGTCAGAGGAATATCAAAATTTCTTCAATCTCGATGTGAAACGGATTTATCGAAAATCATTAGAGCACTCGAGAAAATTTGTTGAATAAAGCAAATAAATGATACATTTAAAAATTTAGAGTCAAACTTGGGTGTCCAAAGTATGTTGAAAAATTAAAACGGATATTCAAAAAAATGTGGATATTCAGAAATAAAAATTGGATATACATAATAGCTTTTTTATTTATTCATATGTATCTATACATCTATTATACGTATTAATGATGACAATCACTCGCGAACACATAATAAGTACTCACGCAAACTCTATAACATATAATTATCCCAATGTGAAGTGTCATCACTACATTACTAAAATCAGCAGTCAAAAGTAGGAATAGAAAGAAGAAAACAGAAAAGATAATTCATAACTTTTCAAGGAAAGATAATCATCACACAAACAAAAGGTTCCAAAGCATATACCCCCAAATTTGACGACGCAAAACCATAACAAACATCACAGAGAGAACAAACGAAACGCTTTCGTCAGCACTGCTGCGGTGTCTTCGCCGCGGCTAAACATATCGCTCGTCCGCATCACCATCAATGCGGATGCGTCCTGCGGTGGACGTGCGTCGTCGTTTCGTCGGCTGGCCTCCACCTCCACCACCACCACCACAACCAAACTGAAAAAAGAAAACAGCCCCGAAAAAGAATTAAATCAGAAAAATATCTGAAAAAAATAGAAAATATATAAAGGTTGATGCTTTATATTTGGCGCTTTTGCGTTTTGGGTTTGTGCGGGGGTTTTAAAAGGTTTTTCCCTCAAAAGTTAAAACCACCAAAAATCGAAACTGTTCTTCGTCGTCCCATTTCTTCTGAATTCTGATCTTTCTCCGTTCTCATACGACGCCGTTTCGTTCGCCGGCTGCTTTTCTCCCCCATTGGTCAGTTTCCATGGCGACCGCCGCCGTGGTTTTCCGGGAAGATCGACCATTTCCGGCGTCGTCGCAATTGCCGGCTTCCATTCCCGATCCCTCCGCCGTGTCAGGAGAGTCTTGGGCGGCGGCGGAGGTGGCGACCGGCGGTATATCGGCGAGGATTCAGCCCACTCGCGAGAGGCACCAGGCGAGGAAGGAGGTCATTCAATACGTGCAGAGCCTCATCACCTGTAACGTCGGGTGTCAGGTGAATTTACTATTGTGTCCCAATTCGAATTTCTTTTCGCCGTTTGAAGTGTTAGATTGGTGTTGTTTTCTTTCAATTCTTGGGCAATTTAGTTGAAATGGCTTTGTGGGTTTTGCTTGTAATTTCATTTTTCATGTGATTTGTATTGGTTTATAGCGCAATGGAATCAATTAGTGAAATGGGTTTTTTGTTAGGAGCTGAAAGTCTTGATCTTTGCCAGTGTTGATTGGAATTTTGTATTGTGATCTCAATATTCTTTGAGCCCTGCATTGATTTGGGTTCTTTTCGATTAACCGAAAAGTAGTATTGGCGTTTTCGATTGCCATTTCGTTATGTAATGTTCCTACTGGTGCCGAAAACTACGATGTTTGATGCAGAGCAGGAGATGTTAGTGATGTTAGTAGTGTTGCTTATGATATTCTGCGTTTTACTTGGCTTGCTTATAAGTTAAATGTGCAATTTTGTATTGTTAATCTCACAGGTTTTTCCTTATGGGTCAGTTCCATTGAAAACATATCTTCCTGATGGAGATATTGACTTGACAGCATTCGGCAGTGCAAACATTGAGGATGTCGTTGTAGCTGATGTTCATGCTATTCTGAAGGGAGAGGAGAATAATGAAGCCGCTCCATATCATGTGAAGGATGTCCAGTTCATTGATGCAGAGGTTCTGTTTCTTCTGACCTCAATTCCTTTTCTTGTTGGTATTATTACATATTGGATGAGAGTTGGAGTCTTGCAAGTAGGTGTTTTCCAGCATTGTTCTTTTGTTTGTAGAACCATACCGTTGTAGTATCCTGTTGTGTGTTTCTTGTTTGGTAGAATTTTGGATTTTCTTTTTGTGGAGAGGTGTATTTACGGATGTCAGGTTGTTTTTTTTTTTCCTCTGACCTATGTTTTGTGGACTTACTGTGACCTTTCCTGTTCCAATAATTTCTTTTTAACTGATTACGTTGGTTTCTATTGATGACACAATTCTTATTATTGCTTTCTAAAGCCAAGATAGAGTTCTTCTGCAGTGCAGCTTGAATGCAAAATTGTTCCTTTGTATTTTCTATTTTATTTGCATTTTAGTCTTGGAAAGTCCTAAAGTGTCCAGCTTCTCTGCCATAATAGGAAAAAGGTTTCTGATATTCATCAATTGCCTACTTGCACTTTTTTGAATTCCATCAGTGAGTTTGTGTTTTCTTAAAGTTTGAGGCTATTCATTGCAGGTTAAGTTGGTGAAATGCATTTTACAAAATACAATAGTAGATATATCCTTCAATCAGTTAGGAGGGCTTTGTACGCTACGCTTTCTGGAACAGGTATAATCGATTTAAGTTTTGCTTAAGCTGAGTCAGATGACTCCCCTCTTGTTATAATACTTTTGTACTCTGTCACTGATGCGAGCGTTTGTTCAAATTTGACCTTTGGATCATATTTCTCATGTTGCTTGTTGTGCAGGTTGATCACTATATTGGTAAAGATCATCTTTTTAAACGCAGCATTATTCTGATAAAATCCTGGTGCTACTATGAGAGTCGTATTCTTGGTGCCCATCATGGCTTGATTTCAACGTATGCGTTGGAGACATTAATCCTATATATTTTCCATATTTTTCACGCTTCTATAGATGGCCCTCTAGCAGTGAGTACTTGAACAAATCAAATCGATGTCCTACATTACCAGATACATAGATTCGTTCAAGCACTAATCCATGTTTCATTCTGTAGGTCCTTTATAGATTTTTGGATTACTTCAGCAAATTTGATTGGGAGAACTACTGTATAAGTTTGAATGGACCAGTATGCAAGTCGTCCCTGCCTGATATAGTGGGTAAGAGATATCCTTTTATGCTTGTGGTGTTGGATGGATCAATTCGTGTTTTCTTAGACTCACTCTCCTCACTTGAACTGCAGCTGAGGTACCAGAAAATGGGGGAGAGGATGTACTGCTAAGTGAAGAGTTTATCAGAAGTTGCGTGCAGATGTTATCTGTTCCATCAATCGGGCGTGAGACAAGTGTGCGAGCTTTTCCCTTGAAGTATCTTAATATAATCGATCCTCTAAAAGAGAACAACAACCTGGGGCGCAGTGTGAATAGAGGTATTGTAATATGCAGTTTTAAAGGACTACCAGGACCAATAGGTAGATAAGTTTTTTACTTTCCCGTGTGTATTGTGGTATGATAGATTGTTTTCTGCAGGTAGCTTCTATCGAATATGCAGTGCTTTTAAACATGGAGCTCGCAAGCTTGGTTGGATTCTTTCATTACCAGGAGAAAGAATAGCAGATGAGCTAAACAAGTTCTTTGCGAATACTTTGGATAGGCATGGAAGCAACTGTCAGACTAATGCGCAAAATAATGCCGATTCTGAAGCTTCGAATATTTTGTTGGAGCTTGGTGGAGATTTTGACAGTCACTGCCTGAACCTGCAATATGGTCAAAATTTCCATGGTCCTGCTACATCACCTCCTCTATTGCCCAGTCCACCCTTGTCTCCTCATCCATGGGCAGACAATTCATGGGGAGGAATTACCTCTGAATCCCTTCAGTTCCACCAGAATATTGATTCTCAAAGTAACATAAATGGTGTTACTTGGGGACCACTTGCGTACCATTCAAACGATTCTGCTTTCTCTATTGCTGCTTTCAGAGGAGATAAGAGGAAACCACGAGGGACAGGGACTTACATCCCCAATACGGTAGTGGAAGTTCTGTTTTCTAAATAATAATATTGTCAGGCTCCAATTCTGTAGTCTTTAAGTTGATGGGGTTTAGTATGGGGGGTTTTTCTTTTTATATTGAGTAATTCACAACGGAGGACTACAGTCCAGTTATTATGGTTTTTATAATCTCATGGTTGTCTGCTTCAGTCTTTTCAGAGTTATCCTCCTCATAAGGATAGGTTAAATCCTGGAAGGGGAAGGAAACAGGCACCAGGAATATTTTTTCCATTGCCGAGACACACTTTTAGTTATGGGTTTCCTGTATCCCCTCAAGAGCCGAGATCACCTAAGGACTGCAGCTTTGAGCTCTCAGAATCTGAGTACCCAGTTCTAGGTCGTGGAAACTCTGCAACATCAGATTACCATCAGCCGCAACTTTCGACTTGGGGGTCCTTTCCACAATAATGGTTTCTCCAAATTGCCAGAGAAACCTGCGTCTGGATCCTCGTCTCCTGTATCATGGGAGGAAGCGGAAGCACCAATGCCGGAAGTGGACAATGAGCAGAGGTAGTTAGACTGGTAATTTTAAATCTTTGGTGTACTTACTATGCACATGGCTAATAACTTTCCGTGTTTGCTCTGTGTCTTCAGGATTGAAGAGCGGTCATACCATCTGAAAGATGAAGATGAATTCCCCCCACTTGCTCCTCGAGTGCCTCTAAAGGAAGGATTATGCGTTGGAGAATGAAAAAACTTACAACTGTAGGTGCCAACTCGGTAACTGAGCTTTCGGTCCGTCTCCCCAATTGCTTGGGGTCGTGTTCGTTGTTGGTGTAGAATACCCATACTGTACATTCTGGTTTGGTTTTTTTCGTTTTGCAGTATGTACATGCACATTTGTGCTGATCATTGGGTTGGGTGGATGGTGTATATATGGGTTTGCCCCTAAGTTCGCATTCCCTCCCAGAGTTTCTAGGTCTAAAAACACAACTGAAAAGCTTTTGTTAGGTATCTTTTCGGTTAGAAACTAGTTAAATACATATGACGAAAAGTCTATAAAGATGTAACAATGAAAATTTTGGCTAATGTTGAATTTGATAGAAGTTGATTTGGTTTTGTTCACAGGTTACAATTGACATGATTTGCTTTGCTAATCACAATGATTTGTAGGGGTGTGTTTCCTAATGGTGATCTCACCATCGTGGTGATCATGCTTTTATCTTTCTTGCATGACTAAAGCTCCCATTACACAACCAATCACTCAAGCATTGTCAATGCTCGGTGTGGATGGAAGTAAATCAGCTAAAGAGGATGGAATGGGGAGCCAAAATCTCGACACAAGGTGGACAAACTTGAAGAATGCATGTTTCTCTTAAAGTTCACAGTTTGATATCCACAAATTCCGCAGTGACCAACAATAGGCACCAGTGGTCTAGTGGTAGAATAGTACCCTGCCACGGTACAGACCCGGGTTCGATTCCCGGCTGGTGCATTCTTAATGTTTTTGTCATTCTTTCTGCTGATCTATGATGGGGATCTCACAATTAAAAAAGTTTGTATTTTCATTTACTTAAGGATTTTTCTCTCATTAAAAATTAATTAGTCATAAGGCCTAGTTATGGATTAAATTTTGGAACACGTGGGATAATTTTAAAGGGTAGGTGAGATTTTACCAAACTTAGGTGAGCAAAATCGAATTCAGAATTTTCAGACAGAAAAGATCCATAAAGTGATGAAAAGTATTTCACTCCTCTCCAAGATTCTGTACTTCCAAGTGTAGACTTTGGCATTGAAAAAAAAAAGGCACGTTAAAACGGGACTCTTTTTTATGAGGGGACTCCACTTTCTTGATACGCAACTAAATCTTAGCAAAGACTTTACCGGTAATTTCAAAAGGGTTCCTGTTACATGATCTTATGGCTTTCTGTTGAAAACGAAACTCCTCATTCAATTTGTGGATCAGCAGCCTCTGTCATTCCATTTCTCTCAAGCGTACTCTGGCCATGTCAATTTTGTCAAGTTCCTTTTTCAAATCATCTATATCTTTCTTTAATGACTTTTCCTCCGTTGTTTCGGTTCTGCAACGACAAAAAGAACCCAATCAGTGCGACACGTACCTGTTAACAGCTTCATGCTTTGACATACGAGCAGATAAGAAAAGAAGATTAATGCGACACGTAGCTGTTAACAGCTTCATGCGCCAACTCAAGATCAGTCTTGCTTCGCTCCTCTTAACAACATTTCTCTTGGCTTGGCATCACCAAATGGGTTTAGTTTGAGCCGAGGTTGCACCACATTGGACCTGCTTGGATGAGTCAAAACTTTGGGCCAGGGCTCGTTTGTTGAGTGCGCCATGGTGGTCGTGTAATCGGCCTCAATTTCAGAGTCCATTGTCTTCCTATCAAGGCCCTTCTCAGCCATAACTTCCTCCCCCCAAATGGGTTTGGCTTATTAGTGGTTTTCATTAATTTACGATGAAGTAAAACAGTATTTGGGATGATTAGAACCAGCTGGCGGGCAAGCAAAGCAAACTGAAAAAATGTGACTTCAATTTGGAAACTGAAAAGAGATGGATATGAATTTAGATGGGCGATTCAATAACGTTGGAATGGTTTGGTGATATTATTAGTAACCCCTACGTGACAATAAAATAAGAGTTTTTATCAAAATTATATAAAAATTTACTCTCAATTTCAAAAATGTCTTTTTTTTAATAAAATTTTCAATTCTATACAACTTCTCATTTAAAGTGACTTAAATACCCTTTATTTAATTCAAAATAGCTTTTAATTAGAAAACAACATATAGAGTTTTGTTTTAACATGAACTTTCTTTCTTTTTTGGGGGTAACCCAAGTGTGATCACAGAGTGACCAACTTTTAAAGAAATTTGAATATCGTATCGAGTGCTATTGAATATAAAATTCCAGTCATGTTTTTTCAAATCCAAAAAATTTACATGTAATTGAAATCGAAATATACCTGAATTGAACAATTGTGTTCTTATGAGAGTAGAAGCGTTATTCTTCTTGACAGTAGAAGCGTGGTCAGAGAGAAGGAATGTCGGGGGGAGGGGGAGAGTTGGGAATATGGTTTTGATTATTAAGTTTACTTGACATTGAGTTAAATGAAGGGTATTTCAGTTAATTTAAGTGAAAAGTTGTATATGATTGAAAGTTTTATTAAAAAGTGATATTTTTAAATTTGGAGGTCAAATTTTATATAATTTTGATAAAGTCAGATAAAATAACTTCTGGTTTTGAGAAACGGCAATACAGGGGAGGGAGACGAAGACCTATGTTCTTGAAAGGATTCACCCGAGCAATACTTACTAATCTTTCATCTTTTTTGAGTTTATTATTTTCGGCCAACCAACCATGGCCAGGGCTACACCACCTCTGAGTATAACCAACTGCTAGTTCAATGTTCTTGTATACTTTTCCTTCCGGAACACTATAAAGTCATCGCTTAATATTCTGATGGAACCATGTGCATGGGAAGTAGCTTATTACGCCAACGCTGCGTTGTTGGTTACACTCTTTAGCAAGACCCTGCCATTCTTTGCAAGCGGCACCAAATCGAATGTGGTCGATAAGCTATAACAACTTGTCCAGAATCAAAAAGACAACTTCAGAGGAAGATTTGCTATACCAATCTAGTTGGTGCTGTAAGATGTCTGATCATGACAGTCGGTGGTTTAACTGGAGGTGTCTTGTTGATAATATGGTCCCACCATTCAGGGTAGCCAATCAGTTTATAGCATCTGGACGTTGAGTGTGTGGTTCCCACCACAATGACTACAACGCAGCTCACGATGTCTATAGATAAATTTGGGAGGATGATGAAAATCCATGAGGGGAAAGGTAAATTGAGAAGAGGTATATGAAATTGGATCAGTTATTCAAAACTTCAATTGATTGGGTTAACCCCTACTGTATATGTATATACATTCACAAGTCCAGCCACCAGGAAAGATAAATACCTAGGTTTCCATGGATAAAAGGTTGGTTTACCCTTTTTGTATGCTCTTTGATAGTATGTAATTGAATTTGAGTAGCAAGCTCCAACAATTTACTCGAAGGGCACTCTTCTTGGCAATGAAGAAACAATAAAGTTGCTAGTTGCTTATTCATTTTGGACTTTGAAGTTTATATCAAGGACAACTTTTTTTCCTCACAATCAAAGTTCCAACCTTCATTTAAAATGGTTCAATGTTCGATCGGTCCATTTCATGAATTCAATTTGCAAATAGGTGGAGTTCATTCTATGAATGATTGTGCCCACACTAAACCAATCAATTCGTATCAATATATCAACTAGAAGACATGTTTACTTTCAAGTTCATCTCTTCTAATGACATGATTAAGCACATGACTCGTCATTAGAACAATAGGTATTGTCGTTGCATATGTAATTACTCGATATGGGGGTGGAGGGTTTATTAACCGTAATAATCTTTATTTGCGAATTAACAACTATTAATAAGCTGTTGATCGGTGAGAAGTAACTAGCAGCTTTTACCACGAATCATTTTGTTTATTGTCATCCCCCTTTCTTGTTATTTTGGTAACAGCAAATACAGATTTCTGTCAAATATATGTATGTAAAAGATGATGGATGCATGATGATTGTGTGGAAAGTTCTCATTTTGGCAGTGCATGAACTTATGAGTTTAATAATGCATTACTTGAACGTTGTTTCTTTTGTGAAATCATCCATTATTAACTTCTTGAATTTGTGGTCAATATTTTAATACACAGTAAGATTCAGAATAGCCAAAAGCAAATTATTGCTCCAAAATGATTTTGTTCACATATATGATTAATGTTTATCAATTAACGTGCACTGTCTTTAGCCGATATCGTGTTCTTCTCGCGTTGACTTTAGTTGATGTCATGTTATTTTTTCTCAAATCCTAATTGTTCTTTGTTAATTTGTACACTACAACCCACACTACCAAGGTACGTGCCGCCAGGTTCCTCCGTTCTGATTTTGTCTTTTTAATTTCGTATCATATGAAGTATCTATTGGTCTACTGCTATATCAGGTGACGCATATATAATGCTAGTTTGAACTCCTATCTCTCTATTAATATATTCACAAGCTTCCGTCTAATATAAGAAAAATGTCTGCAATCATATGATAACTCAGGTGCAACTTTTCAATGGTTCACAATGTGGGAGTATGAAAGAAAGCACCTTCGTTTTGAACCATGAAGTTTTCAACTGAAAGACCGAAAAGATCCAGTTCTGAGGCCCCAAATTACTCAAACAATCTGGAAATTTGCTTCTAAAAGATCTGTAAAATATTTCTAACAGAACTAGCAAATAATATGTCAAAGTTAAAAGATTTCATTTTTCACTCCAAATTTGTGACGTTTTTTTTATTATTTATTTTTATTGAAACTGGTCTATTGGCTGTAAAGAAATCAGCATTTCCGTTCCTTAAACATTCTTATGTTTTCACTGAAAAGACCGATAAAATGTAATTTCAAGAGCCCCAAAGTGCTCAAACGATCATGAGATTCTAAACGATTTGAAAAACATATCTAGCAAGTAAATAATAATATCTAAAATACAATTTTTTTAATCAAAAATAGGTGTGCCATAGATTTTTTCAGGGCAGGAGATTTTTCCAGGGCAGGTAGTGAGATGGCATGTATGATTGGCTGGTAAGGTCAAGCTTTTGTTTTCTTCATAGGAGAAACAAAATTTCATGATGAATCACTATGCATAGATCATACTGCTTATTTTTATAAGAAAGTCAATACAATGATTTTGATGTTATTGATCTTCTTTCTAGTGACATCGAGAGTAAGAAATAGGGCTTATGCCCAAAAACTACCAGTTCACCTTTATTATACCCAAAAATACTACCTCATTTTTTTTTCTTACAATTTATTACTACATTTACAATTTAATATCAAACTAAACTAACAAACCCACCCACAGCTCATGTGAGTGAGACGCACGCGCCCCACATCACACACCCCCGCTTCTCGTCCGTCAAAATGAAGGATGTGGTCCTTCAAAATGAAGGATGTGTTCTTTCAATCTGAAGGATGTGTTCCTTCAACTCTGAAGGATGTGTTCCTTCAACTCTGAAGGATGTGTTTCTTCAATCTGAAAGACGTGTTCCTTCAATTTGAAGGATGTGATCCTTCAAATTGAAGAAAGTGCTCCTTCAAAAATCTGAAGGGACAGTTTCCTGCAGATCTGAAGGAGCACTTCCTTCAAATTGAAGAATGTGCTCCTTCAAATTGAAGGAGTCCTTCAAAATGAAGGAGAAATAACAGCTGTGTTGATTCACCATCAATTCATATGATTTTTATATCAATCTTCATCTAAACAACCCAACAAAGCTTTCTAGACTAGTTTCAAAGACTACCTTAGCCGGAAACTCACCGGAAAGTTTCAACCAATATGTGAGGCTCTCCGGCGATGATCCGCTACAAACTAAAGCTTAATATTGGTTGGGCTGTGTCTAGAATGATGAGAGGATGAAGTTTTGGGTGGTGGTTCGTCCCATTTGTGGCCAGAATCGGAGAATCTCACTGGAAAACGTGAAGATGTTGCGGTTCTGATCTCTCTCTACAGTGGATCTGGGGTTACAATCTTGGTGTCTATGGAAAGAGGGCGACGAGACGAATCCAACCCAATTGATTTCCTGTCAAACGGAGTCCGGATGAGAAAGTTATGGGCAAAAGAGTGTTTTGAAGTTTGTAGGGAGATTTCTCGCGTGGATTACGAAGCATGGAAGTCGAAGAAGAGATTGAGCGTATTTTGCTGCGCGCGTGGAGTTAAAAGTTGTTATTAAAGTGTACAACCCAATTATAAATCAACATATGTCAAAGTAGTAGTATATTGTAATGTTTAAAATGTAGTAGTGTTTTTGGGTATTTTGATCTTCAAGTAATATCAAAATGTAATTTCCTTTAAGAAATATGAATATAGAATCACTTTTAAAGTTCATAGTGTATTCATAGAGTGTATTTGGCACTGATAATCAGAGGCGGTCCTAGGATTTGGTGGCTTCAGACAAAGTTTGAAAATGTGGTCATCGATAGTTATACGGATTCATATATTAAAAAAAAAATCATATATAAACATACTACGAATTGTCACATTAAAATTCAACAATAAACATTAGACAATCCCAAAGAAGAACATTAGATAATCTCAAATACCAACATTACAATGCCAGAATAAATCACCTAAACATCAATCATCTCGCATTTTTTGCAGCAAAACTGTTAATCAAGTCTTCATTGACTTTGAGTTAAGTTAAATGATATTTAGGCCTTCTTTCTTTTCTCTTTTACAAAGTTAGCCATTTGTTTGAGCCTTTTTTTTTTGTTTTGGTACAAATGCGTCTATTTTGAGGTAATCTAGTTTTTATTTTAGATTCAAAAATGGCTGTTTCGAATTTTTTTCAATGCTAGACATAAGTTAACGGCAGATATATATATAAGGGATATACAATTGGTGGCCCCAAATGTCCGTTGGCCCCAGACACATGCCTTTGTTGTCTTTGCTTAAGTCCGCCTTTGCTGATAATGAAAATTGATTATGTTAAATTTTGAGCTTTTATGATTTTATTTTATATTTGACTATAAAAATAGATTTTGTGTAAATGTACAATCCAAATAATATTAAAAAATTTAAAAATCAAAGAAATAAATGACTAAGGGTTCGAATAAAATTAATTTAGGTGGAGGGACCCCAAGTGAAATGAAATTCATGAAAAGATGAAGATGATTGATTTGTCAACCCATTTACTAAGGAGAAATAAGATAAAGCATTTCAACTGTACATCAAAAGGCAAGGGGTAAAGATGTAAAGTTCTGAGGCGTCACCTTTTTAGGAAAAAATGGTGTTTCAGCGCGGAAGAAATCGCCGGTTACCGTTCAGCGCTCACTCAGCTCAATTAATCTTTTTTTAATCTGGTATGGGCGTTATACGCGATCAGAAGGAGAGTGGATGCAGGCAAGCAAAAGTGCAGCGGCTGTATTCTTGTGTAGTGTGCCTTGTGGCACAATCTTGGGCTGGTTTATCCACATCCAATGGTTAGGTTATTTTGTGTAGAAAAAATGATTAAAAAATCCAAAAAAAAGATTTGTAGAAATTTAAAAAAAAAACCTGTAAATTCTCAATCAGAGTCCTTTTACATTTCCCACATATAAAAGTGTTATAAATTATCTCTTTTCATGTGTTCTATATTTCCTTCTTGTTGTTTTAGTTAAAAAAAAAGTAATAAAAATAAAATTTGTGAATAATAATTGCCCCATGCACTTACTCTTTGCGACAGAACCAAAATTAAAAGGCAATTCTTTATATGAATAGTATCCATCTTTGGGGCAACTCTCTTGCCCTTGCCCCTTGACTCTGCTCCTTAATGGTCGAAATGCTCTTAGTGGATCAACCTTTCTAGAAGCTTAACAATCCTCCCTCTTGAGAAGCAGTTACTACCTCTGTTGAGAAATGTTTATAGGAGAAATGTTATCTCAAAATCATTCTTTAGGTTTCTAGTCTCCAATTGGACAAACACATTTAAGTGCTAGGTATCACTTCCCTAAACAATCTATTAATTATGCCAACAAAGTGAACTGAAGTCGATGAAAATTGAGTAGAAACTGAAGCTTCTCAACGCTTCATGCACTAATAATAGGACGTCATATTCCAATGTGTTTTTAGTCAAGTATACAATGATGTCTTGTACCATCAACCCAAGTGAATTGAATTTCCAATACAAATACAAACCCCAGTAATCCCAAATTTCCAATATCCCAATATCCCAATATCCATACCCCACCAACGCTAAAAGCCATAGTTTTTGACACAATCGCAGCCATGAGGTCAGTGCAGGACCACTCTGGTTCAGTCCACTACTGGTGTAGTAGTCATGTTGAGGAAGCCCGTTATGCTGCTTCTCTTCTCTCTATATATTTAGACTAGTATAAAGTTTCACTTCTTCTTCTCTTCATAGTCCATATCTGTCAACTTCATCCATCTTTCCCCTGAAAACAAAGAGAAAAACAAACTCAATTGCTTGCCCACAACAACTACTCCAAACGAGCCACAAAACCACGTTTTGGAATTTTGGCAATTTGGATTCCTCCGCTTTCCCACAAATGGTACTACCAACAAAGTTCAGCCACAGATTCTTCAAGTTTCGTACCCCATCATCCACCATTCCCCACAACAATCTCTTTTGATTGATTCTTCGTACTCTTCTTTTTCCACCTCCCCAAACTGCCCCCCACCAAAGTTCCTATCTTTCAATTTCAAAGTCTTCAACTTTCATTCCATTTGCTCTGAATTTATCGCGTATCTTTAACCAAACAAAACCCAAATCACAAATGGTTCCCAACAAGTACGAGGTGGTCTCACGCGCTCTGGTTGTGGGAATGGGATGGATTATGCTGCGGATTGACTACTCAAGGCTTTTCTGGCTTCTATTTGGTGTGTTCTCGTATGAAAACCACGAGGGAAAGCCTCGGATTTGATCTGCCAATTTTCCATCAAATTTTTCCACCTTTTTGATTTTGATTTGATTATTTCTAGCTACCCTTTAGTTTCGTTTGAACAATCAACCACTCTGCACTACTTGCTGCTTTTTGTCATTTTGAACTCTGAAGCAAGGCAACAACACAAAGAGAAAGTTTAGAAGTTTGAACTTTGAAGTTCAAATATGTCTCAGCCGGGCAGTTCTCGACCATCTAGTTATGTCGAAACCGATCCTACTGCTCGATATGGCCGGGTATGCATTTTGTTAACTTGCTTTCATTCATGCATTCACTGCTTACTCTTGTTGCTGGTTTTTTAGTGTTTGCAAGTTGCTTTTACTTTGTCATGAGTTGTTGAAGTTATAGTTCTTTATTGATCCAAGTTTGATGAAACTCTTCTTTTTAAGTTGTTTAGATTAATGGGTTTTGAATACTAGCTGAAACCACGGAAATGATCTTGCTTACCATGATTAGCTGATCAAAGCTGTATGTGTGTATTTGTATGTGTATATGTACTTGTGCATACTAGACATTTACTTTTAAGTCTGTAGTTATTGACAGTTTTTGGGGGTAGAAATTGGAATATTTTATTTATTCGATCATGTGTAGAGAGCAAGTCACTGCCTAATCCACCAATAAATAATTCATTTACGCAGGTGTTGTTGTAGTACATCACGATGATCTGATGAATAACCCCATTGGTCATTAGTTTAACTTTAAACACAGATGATGTTAAGGGAGATTATTAATTTAATATAAGATGCCGATTATTATCTAAATAGTATTGGTTCCGTTTGTTGATGGTGATTCTGTGGAGAGGGGACAATTTGGAGAATAAAGTTCATTACTTTATGTCCTGCCTCATTAGTTTAGTGGTAAAAGCAAAAGGATTTACTTGGTTTATGTAAAGTGTTTTCTAATTGCCTCGTATGATTGCAAAGTTGATTTTGCTTTTTAGAAGGTTTATTCAGTTGAGCTATGTGACCGTAAAGTTATGCTTGAGGCTAGCTATTTTGTCTAGTGATTGGAGTATAATGCATAGAATTTGATTTCCTGTCACGCCTCTGATTAGATTCCCTTAACTAGTATTTGTTCTTGAGCATTTCTAGTTACCTGATATTGCTAAAATCAATTCTCATGTATTGATGGACATTGAGTTGGACTAGTATGGACATTATTTGAGTTGCTATGCATTCAGTTACTAATTAACCGTATCTTGATAACAGCTACATGAAAGCAAATGATATTTTAATTGCTTGTTGAAGTTTTAATTGTGCTGTCTTTGTCTTGAATAGTTTGAAGAAGTTCTTGGCAAAGGAGCAATGAAAACAGTTTATAAGGCAATTGATGAGCTTCTTGGGATGGAGGTGGCATGGAATCAGGTAAAACTTAATGAAGTGCTTCGGTCCCCAGAGGATTTGCAACGGCTTTACTCAGAGGTTCACCTCCTAAGCACCCTCAAGCATGACTCCATAATTCGGTTCTACACCTCATGGATCAATGTTGAGCACAAGACTTTCAACTTCATTACGGAAATGTTCACTTCGGGGACGCTCAGAGAGTAATTTCCTGTCCATCTCTGATATTGCCAACTGTTTCAGTCCTTTTACTTGCACATCCTTTAAACTAGGCAATGCTTGTACAAAAGGAAAAATGTATGACTCTAATTCTAGCATATGCTCCTCTCGAAAATCACCTCCGTTAAAATTTAGGTTATTGAGGAGGACAATATGATCAGGAGAACCGTGTACAATGATTGACAAATTGCTCTATCTTCCATATTGCAGGTATAGGAAGAAATATAAGCAGGTAGATATCCGAGCCATTAAGAACTGGGCCCGTCAGATCCTTCGAGGTCTTGTATATCTGCATGGCAATGATCCTCCAGTAATTCATAGAGATCTTAAGTGTGACAACATCTTTGTCAATGGGCATCTTGGGCAAGTCAAAATTGGTGATTTAGGGCTTGCAGCAATTCTCCGTGGTTCCCAAAATGCTCACAGTGTCATAGGTACTCCTTTCTTCATTGTTATAAGAAGAAGGATGTTGGTTTTTAATTCTTCCACTAAACACTAATTATGTACTCTTAGGCACTCCAGAATTCATGGCACCAGAACTATATGAGGAAGATTACAATGAACTAATTGATGTATACTCATTTGGAATGTGTGTTTTGGAGATGCTGATATCTGAATACCCATACAGTGAATGTGTAAACCCTGCACAAATCTACAAGAAAGTGACATCGGTGAGATCAAGTTTTGATGTCATGATTAATAGATAGCAGTGAACAAGAACCTTACTCCTGCCACTGTATTTCTTCCAGGGGAAACTTCCAGGAGCATTCTACAGGATTCAAGACTTGGAAGCACAAAGATTCGTTGGGAAATGCTTAGTAAGTGCTTCTAAGAGATTGTCGGCAAAAGCATTATTGCTCGATCCATTTCTTCAGTGTGGTAAAGATGAACCATTGCCTATGGGAAAGCTTGGACTTCCAAAGCCATTTTTAAACGACAAAGAAATGGAGAAACTGAAATTGAATGATGCTTCAACCAGGACTGAAATGACGATCACAGGGAAGCTAAATTCTGAAGATGATACCATCTTTCTCAAAGTTCAGATTGCTGATAAAGATGGTACTTATCTGAACTATCTCTATTGTTGTAGTTCAAGTGAAAATCAAGAGATTCAAATGGTAAAAGTTTCTTCTATTGTTATGTTATGCAGGTTCTCTGAGGAACATATATTTTCCTTTTGACATATTGAATGATACTCCAATGAGCGTTGCCTTGGAAATGGTGAAGGAATTGGAGATCACTGATTGGGAGCCGTTTGAAATTGCAAATATGATTGAAGGGGAAATTTCTAATCTAGTACCAGATTGGAAAACTGATGCCTACCATACATTCAATTATCAAGATGATGATGATGGACCTCATTGTCCCTCAAATTCTTACACCTCCTGCTCAACATCCCAGTCATCGTTGTCAGGCTTGATCAGCTCTAATGGGATTAATGGAATTACAAATGGCTGTGATTGGCTTCAAGGTATGCTCATACAATTCGAATTGCAAACTCTCAAAAGTCATTAGAGGTCCATTGGGCCTCGAAAGTGGCCTTTGGCTGGGCATTTGAACATTGGGATGGCCAAATAGACCAATATGTATGCTACTTCTGAGTCCTGATCTACATGCATATATGATGCATTTTTATCAGAGTTCTAGAGGGCGGGGATACATTTTCCTGTTTAAAGTACTTGCAAGAAAGTGTCATCTTAACAGTTTGACTCATACTCATTGTCAAATGATTGCTGCGCAGATGATATTCTTGATGAGACCAGCTCTCAAAGCTCTTCGCAGTCAGGAACATATTCCAACTTAAACTTTATTTCTGTCAATGAGCATGGGACTAGCATGATCCCCACAGGAGGAGACAAACATCCCATGTCAAAATATCACAAGTCCACAAGGTTCTGTCCTGAAGAAAACCGCAATCCTGGTCAGTCTGTTGCTAAAAAATATTACGAGAGATGCAAATCTTTTCTGGCATCAGGTTCAAAAGATAAAAAGATCATGGATAGACATAGACTGATGCGGAATAAGTCTCTAGTAGACATCAGAAGTCAATTACTACACGGGTCCTTGGTGGAAGAGGTGAACCGGAGGCGCTTGTTTAAGACAGTGGGAGCTGTGGAGAATATTGGGTTTCAAGCACCTTGTGAAGTTCCAAAAAAGTTGTGAATGACAGCAGGCAAGTTTACAGTTCTCTTCGATAGTAAAGTCAGTAAAAGTGGAATGAAGTTGTAGTCCCAATTTGGAAATACAAGAAATGACAAGTTACTGGCTTGACTGCCGCCTGATATTGTGGGGAAAGTTTTGAAGCGAAAAGCAAGGGCTGCTTGTACAGTTGTACTGATGGAGCCAAATGCGGGGATCCATGTCCACCACTTAAAAGAACACTCCGGTGACTTGTATAGTGTACAAATTTCCGTGTGATCAATTGTAATTATGTCTGCATAGTCTTTGTTTACTTCAGAATAAATGGCTTGTTGTAGCTAGGCTCTTAATATAGTGATGTCCTTAGTTGCAAAAGAAAAAAAATGTAGTGATGTCCTTCTCTTTTACTACTTGTCATACAATAAAGGTTTCTTCACAAATTTAATTGCTCAAAAGACTTCCTTTCGTAGAGCCAGACACTTGAAGGTCCCTTTTGAAGGAAAAAAAAAAAACTGATGCACCTGACATTGCTGCCGCCGTGTATTATTGCACTCAAAATTGAGAATTCACGGGTAAGGGGTTTTCTTTATGTTGTTTGATTCTTGAAGTGTTTCTGCTGAACGAATGTTGTCAAACGAATTCACTTCACGTACTTAAGTGCAACCGGATATTGTGGTACCCTTTACAGCTAGCAGGCTGCAGTGTCAAATATGCTATGAAGTGAGAATCCAATGACATATGAATGAGTTGGTATAAGATCTTGTAAGAGGTTTTGTCTTCACTAGTAGCCATGGGTAGTCCTTTGCCTGAAATTTTTTCATAGGAAACTGATGTGGTTAAGTATGGGTTGTTTTTGGATGGGATCTTACACAAAAGACTTGTATCTATAATGTTGAATTATTGAAGCTAGATTTTGGTAAGGTAGCTGGTTGAGGAAAAATTCCTTGATGAAGTGTTTTGCTAACTTTGGATTGAAGACTATAAAGTCTTGTTGACATGCACCATCCATATATAATTCCAAATAGTTCTCTGGCCGGGAATCCTGGCTGGACATTTTCTTGTGGACTTGATGAATGAGTAGATCATGTTGGGTTAAAAAAAGGATCATGTTGGCTCAACTTCATGCTTGTGATGATTTCTTCATCTACATGTTACAGCATTGCTTTATAAAAATAATCATAGTAGTGAATTCGAGCTTGGGACATGAAAAGAGAAATACCACTAGATTAAGAACGAGTTGGTAAACTGCTAAAGCATTTGAGTAAGTGAAATGTATTCTATGGGCTGTATTATTGCGACAAAAAACTTGCAAACATGGGGATCCAACCACCTGAGGTTTCATGTTCGATTTCCTCCTTCCGACCTTAGCTTCCCCCCTTTACCAATATTCTCCTATGAATGGGTATCACATGGGCTTTCTTTTCTTTTCAAGGAGGAGTACTACTACTACTACTACTATATTGCTTGAAGTGAACTGAAAGTAACTAGTCCACAGGGTTATTTCCTTTTGTGAAAACATCCATCAAGTACGAAATCATGGATTCCAATCCCAGTGAAGATTACGACTGTCTCCTAATTAGATGTCTTTCCTTATTGTTCAATGTGGTCCTAATTGGATGTCTTTGCTGAATCTTCAAATGTGGTCCTTGTTTTGTCCTTAACCCTCTTGTTACAATCTTAGTTGTCTTTTGCAGAGTTACAAATCCCATGTCTTTTCATCTAGGTTTGTCGGTTAGCAAACTCGAGGGTAACCAGAACCTCAAAGCCTCAGTTTGATACATACAAATTTGTTTTTGGTAATTTTAACGCATTATTTATCTCTATCGCGTTTAAGTTTTATTTATGAACGAGATAAAAGACTTAACGTACTCTAATCTTCTATACTGTAAGCTCTAAGATGTCTAGATTTGATTTGTTCCGGTGAGTATCGAAAAACGAAAGAACCTTTCCTCTCCCCATCCGCTACTTGTCAAGATGTAAAACGCCTCCCTCTTGAAGGAGGAACGACTTTTCTCATAAAAGGCAACTATATCGTTCACTTTTTTTGCCATTTGGTTTTCAAGTTACAATGTAGTTTGTACATTATGCCTTTGCAAAGAAATGAATACATTTATACTGCCAAAAGATATTGCTGCTCAGAACGTATTTACTCTAAGATTCATGAGCATTAATTAATGATCAAGCTTTTGTGAAACATTGGTGGTCCTTTGGTACCAAAATGTTGGTCACACCTCAAAAGCAATCTCTATACATATGATAATAGAGAAGAACAGTATAGGGTAGCCCAAAACAACAAAAGTTAGGTGGCAATGGGAATTAATTTGGTCTACACAATTTTGGTGCCTAGTAGTGTAAGACTATGTGCTGATGTCAATATTCAAAACCCTATTCTAGTCCAATTGAAATGAACTTTTTGCCATTTCTATATAAACTTCCTTAGACATAGAGAGCTGGCACACAATTGCAACTTAATGAGCGTGAGTTTTGGTGATGTGATATGGAGCCATCTGAAGAGCTCTCGATGAAATCATTTTCATAGCCTTTAACATTTCAAGCCAGTATTGTCCCAAAAAAAAAAAAAAAAACATTTCAAACCAGTTAGTTTGAAAATTATTAATAAAGAGTGTCATTTTTTAATGGTTTGAACTCTTAGAGGTAGTAGTTGTCTAACATGACATTAGAGCAGGGCTGGTTTTCGAACGGAACGGATCTCAAATAGTTGTTCCAATTTTCATTCAAATTTTTTTTGGAATTGGAATCAATTTTCGATTCCGTTTCGAAATCCATTTTCTTTCCGAAATCAGAATATTTGAAAAACTTGGAATTTTCGGAATAAATCTCAAATGAAAAATTTAGGAATAATTCTGAAAATTGAAAATTTCAGAATAATTGTAAGAGTTTTAAAATTTTAGACTATTAAATGGCAAAATGCACAAAATTTTACACTAAATAAATGCTAGGCTTTATACATTTACAAAACAAGTTAGGATAGGATGTGGATTTTAATAAGGGAGGAAATAGGGGAAACCATTCCTCTTGATCGATGTGAGATCGTAATGGAGCTAAAAGCTTGAAATGCTAAGTAATTGCTCATACTCACAAACATGTCTTGATTTCATGAAGAACTACAAAAGAGTTTACACTAATGAGACTATATAGCAAATGCAAGTTCGCATAAAAAGAGAAACTATTATATCAAAATACCAATTATGACAAGTAATGACGTATATATAGAACTTTTAATTCCTTCACTTCTAGCGCTTTTCTTATTCTTAAACTCTCTATCTAACCCACATTCCCAAATATCTTATTCAAGAAAGTAAAATATTTCACTATCATATGTTTTGGAATATGTAGTGACATATAGTGACTCATACGTTATTGTGCACTATGATTGTTCCAGAGTAAATTAATACCATTGTTCAATACGCATAACCGTAAATGTTTCAGATTGTATAATAGTATACAATCTTTATATGTTATGCACATGTAATTAGTATTCATCCATACATGCTAGAGAAATGAATAGAATACTCCTATATTTGATATATGAGATATAGCGTATTGATATTGTAGGACGATCTAAAAGTGTGATCTTCTAAAAATATAAGTGAAGGGAAACTTGATATACCCTATATACACTAAAAGTTTCAATAAAGAGGTGATAAAATAGATTATCAACACCAAGCATAACTCTATAACTAAGAACTAGAGCAAAGAGTTAATTTAGATGGACTCCAAACTTGTTGCTATGACAGTATGATTTTTATGCCCCTAGTATTTTTGTAATGTTTGAGTGGGAATTGAAGACTTTTAAGACAACAAAAATAAAAAATAAATGTAATTATAAATTTCTGAATATTTCAGAAAAATCGGAATAGTCGGATCAGAATGAGTTCGGAACAATTTCAGAATTTTCTAATTGGAACAATTTTTCA
Organism: Spiraea crenata; assembly: GCA_033992175.1. NCBI lineage: Eukaryota > Viridiplantae > Streptophyta > Magnoliopsida > Rosales > Rosaceae > Spiraea > Spiraea crenata. The sequence goes on from JAVBHV010000022.1 coordinate 2,985,868, forward strand.
GAATTTCTGAATGGATTCCGATTTCGATCCGATTTTTTCAGAAATTTTCAAATTTTGGATTTTTCATAATTTAAATATTTTGAACTTAGATTTTTTTTTTAGAAAATTATGGTACGGATTCAGTCGGAATTAGATTTTCCGATCCAAATTGCACCCTACATCAGAGTATCTTTTAGTGGAGGTCCTGAGTTTGATGCCACTTCCTGCCGTTTATACTGTTTAAAACAATTGTTTTCTAATAGCTTAAGATCTTCGGGTAGTTCTAGCAAAGTATATTGGGTAGGCAATGTCTTCCTTGTAAGAAGTCTTAAGTTCGGTCCACAAGAGTACATCTTGTTAAGAATTTAACACATGGAATTCTTGAAGTCATCCTTTTGTTCTTAAGTTGTAGGTTTGTAGGCAAGCTTTCATATTACTACTAGCTAACACAATGAGTTTGTGGAAGTAAGTGCTTCCTCATAGGCTTATTCAACCTTAAAATCAGGTTGTTGTCTAAAACTGTTACTTAGATTATTTTTTCAGTATTTGTAAATAATCTAACGATATAGTTGTTCTCTTATGGCTTCTGTACTCCTGTAGAGATTCTTTCATTTGGCGTACACTACAACAATTTCATCTCTAGTACAAACTAGTTGAGCTTTATTTCCAAAAACAAGCGTAGGGGAACAATAATCTTTCTCAAAACTATAAAACACAAGAACCAAGCAAGAACCCTCAAAAAAGGATATTTCTATTCCTCTCTGGCATGGTTAGGTCCCATTCTTTGTACCCCATTCCATTTTTCCTGATGGTCACTGTTTGAGCAAGGCTGAAATCCGGCCGATTTCGCAGCTTTGGAACTTCGGCCGGACAGAGGCAAACGTCACATTCAACTTTCACAATGTAATAAACACTTGATACGCTTCAAATCGAATCCCAACTTGTTTTACTTAGCTCAAACCTGTCAATTAGTCCTCGAAGATTCATAACATTGCGTTAAGGAAAAGTTAGAACAACAGTATAGCTGATTGATTAGTTTTAGCTTTCAAGAGATAAACAGATGATTTATTAAAAACCCAGAACTCAGAAAATGAAGAAAGTAGTCATCTAAAGTTAATAGTAAGATCCATACATGCATTGGCATTATTTAAAAAGGTTACATTTTGATGTTTGCCATATCAAACCAGATTTGCTCGAATGCCTTGACAATGAGATCGTGGTATTCATTTAAATTCAGTTCAAGGTAACAAGCAAGAAGATCTTCCAAATCTTTAGATGCCCTGATGTTGTTCTCCACAATCATCTCCACCATTGATTCCCTGAAGTCTCTCAGTGGATCAACTGAAGACTTTGCAACTGCAAAGCTCTCCGAAAGGGGTCTGTTCTTCGGTTTCAAGCATGTTGATGTTGGTGATGATGACACACTCTTTCTGCCACAGGGCTGAGTCCTGCTCTTGGCTGCAATTCTTGGAGTGTTGCTTCTAAGTCTTATACCTGCTGAATTGGCGGAGGATTTTCGAACTGAATTGGGATTGGCTTGTTTTCGGTTACCCTTTTGAGTCCTAATGCTTTTTTCCTTGACAATCCTGACAGTGAGAGACCTCTGTCCTTTTACTTCCTTGAAATTTGAAGAACTTCTTTTGAACTTGGTGGTTGTGGCCTCATTGCTCAAAACATGATCATCGTCAAACTTCATTGGCTTTGTCAAGATTGGAGGCAGCTCCATTTCTGAAATCATATCAAACTCATGAAGATTCTGAAGCTCCTGATCATGAATTTTCTTTGTAGAGCCTTCATCTTTCATGTCAATCACGGAATCACAGGTTGAAAGACCACAAAAATGGTCACACTCAAATTCTGATGGGATCAATTCATGAAAGTCTGCATACTCATCGCTTGAACTTTCACTTGAAAACCCGAAGTAGTCCCGAGAGTACTGAATTGGGTTTGTGCCATCCGTCCAAGCCGAATCACTTCTGTCATGAAAGTTGCAATTGATCACAGGGGATGTTGGGGTAGTTTTGTTAGGAGAAGGCTTGTAAACAGCTTTTCTTTTCGGTTTTCTGGTTGATGATCTTCTGGGGAGTTCAGGAAAATGTGTATCTGAGGCTTTGGGGTGTTGTGGGGAATTGTTGCAGAAGTTGTCAGCTCTGTTGGGTTGTGCTGTGATGTAGTAGGAGTATCTTGTCGCTTGAGAAAGGTGGGATTTTTGGGGTGGTGCAACTGAAGGTATTGTTGAAGTTGGCTTTTTCTTGGTGTTTTTGGGTTTGCTGCTCATGTCTCTGAGCTTGTAAAACCAGGCATTTGGGATCATGTCTGAAAGTCTGAACCTGTAATTGCCCATCAAGAATGAAAAGCAGCTCCTTCCCCTTTCCTTGTGTGTATATATGACTCTCACTTATGGCTAGGGGGGTGTTGAGTAAAAATGAGCTAAATTGAAGAGGAGAATTTTGCTGCTTAAATGTAATGAGTTGTTTCTCTTTGTAGATAAATGACAGTCTAATGTATGTGTACAATATGAGCTATCTATACATATACATCACATTCTGGTTTATCTAAAAGGAAAAAATGATTTCTTATATATAGGAGTCAAGTAGTGTCCGTCAGAAGAGATACAAGTTTTGGTCTATAAAAGGCTGGAGTTGTGGGTTCTAATGTTACTAAAGTCTAAAAAAAGCAATAGGTACTAAGTGAAATGTCTTACAATAGTCAATTACTAACAGAGGGGTAAATTGTTGGTTTGTATGATCAGCTGGTATAATCCAATTTCTTTAAAGTGTATACACGGTGATATCTAGAAATAGGGTAGTAACCCCAAACGATGTATGCCAGTTACTAACCACAAACTCTGAAGGCTGAAAGGATTGCCTTGAGCGCAATTCACCAAAACAAGAACAAAGACAGACTGTAAATGATCAGTCTCTTTTTCTTTCTTTTCTTTCTCTTTATAAACTTTAGTAGCCAAATACAAAGAACATGATACTAAAAAGAAGAATATATTCACTAGTTGTAAGCAACCGTTTAAGTGATGTAAACAAGGTAAAATGAGTGTCAAAAGAACTTTTAAATTACATAATAAAGTTGTTTTAAAGGAATAACAGTTGTTATTACTTTGTAATTAGTGGACAGCTTAAGCTTGAAGGATTCTGTCTCTTATTGTATGTGTACAAAGGTTGGTATGAAGCAAATCAATTAGAGCTTGGTTTATTTGGTTGCAAATCATCTGTCCCAAGGTTTGGTGTTCCTTTATGTGCTCCTCTTACATGATGACATGTGCACATCATTTATTACCCCAATTAACATGAATTATAATTCACTTTTCAACTTCGTCTTCACTCTTTTCTTCTTCTTCTCCATTCAAGACCTCTTCTGAAAATTGTACCCCAAATGATTCTTCAATTAAAAATCCATCTTTTGTCTTTTTTTTTCAAATCCCAAATACTATTGGCCACATTCTATTCCATCTCTCAAAAAATTCATTTACACATAGCCACCCAACTCCGCCATGCTGATGCTCGTCGACTGCCTGACTGCCGTACATTGCTGCTTCCGCCATTCAATTTCACAGATTGCAAAACTAGCCTTAATTGTTTTTGTCCATCTCTTACAAGATGTATTGAGTAGAAATACTCTTGATGTTTTTTGAATAGAAAGGACCTTTTAAAGCATGAGTACACAAGATTCCGGCAACCTCAAACTTCTTACAGCTGCAAACACAAGAATGAAACTTACAGATAATGTTGGAGGGTCCAATTTGATTGCTTGCGATTGGGGAATCTTGCTGCATCGCTTAAGTTATACGAACATAATGGGAAGATGCAATTTCAGGAGAGCTCTTCAATGGAGAAGAAGAAGAAGAATGGAGACGGCAACGGCGGGGTGCCGCTTTGATCGAGAACGAGAGGCTAGTGTTTTTCACAGTTAACAGAGTAGAAAAGTGAGTTATAACTCATGTTAATTGGAGTAATAAAGGTGTGCCACATGTCATCATGTAAGAGGAGCACACAAAGGGGTACTAAAGCTTGGGGCAGATGATCCGCTGCTGGTTTATTTGCCCTTTGGCTCCTACAACCCCAGCTGAGCTGCTGTCTCTTGAGGGATTTGCATACTTTCAAAATCTTATCTGGATTCCTCAATTACTCATGTCTTTTGTTTACCTAAAGTAGCAAACACTAATGATGAAATTATTAATAGGCAAGACCCATTTGTCGACTAAGTGCCCTATATCTTCTCATAATTCCATGCTTCCCAAATGATGATATTCCATGCCTTTCCAAAGTGCTTAATTTCCACAAGGCCCACCTGCTGCTCTTAAAGCCAAGGCTGGAAAATCCGTGGTAATTACCAATTATAATAGCACAGTTTTATTAGCGGATTCTGTTAGTTATTAGCATAGTTTAGAGAGTAAACCGCAAGGCTTTGAAGTTAGTTACAAAACGTGATTAGTTGTTATATGTTCAATCTTTAATGAGTGTGTGAATGATTTTTTATCGTTGATGTATGTGAAACTCATAATCAATTAACTGTCACAATTCATTCACACAATTTGATGCAATAGAAGGCATTTTAGTGCTAAAGAACATTCTGGCTTGTGATAAAAGTGATAAGGTTGATGTGTATGGATTGGAAACCTCATATTTCAAGGTACAAGAAGAACAATGATGGACTCCATAGCCATTAGCTATGACATAAACAGCAATTTAGCTTTAAGAAAATGCCCAACAAGTAACCTGATGTTTGACTTCTAGGAGTTAATGTGCTGAAAATGGATGTATGATGAGAATTGGGAAAGTATCAGAGGATTAGGAGCAAATGAGATTATGGCGTGTGATATTAGATATTGAAAGGAATTATGACATAGAGAAATTAACATTCCGCTAATTCCTAAACAGCCAAAGTATCCTTTCACAACTATTGGAAGAAAATAGGGGCATAGGTAGCTTAAGTTGGGATAAAGAAAAATGGTACCAATCTCAACTGTTTTATCTTGTTTGAGGTTGGGGTTGGGTTAGGCCTGTGAAATAGGTCAAAATGTGCAGGTCCAACATTAACCTTATTCTATGTTCAGCCCATTTAACTAGTTGGGCTAAGACTGGACCATGGTTACACTAGGGCACTAGGGCACCAGGTCACTTGCACTAGCTGCCTAAAAAGGCCTAAACACAATCTGACATGATTCGATTCTTTTTTAATATCAAACTGGGAGATTCACCCATTGCAATATCTGAATGTTCGATTTATGAGAATTAGAAACTTCATTTTTAACAAGTATTCGAATATGTGCGTAATATTATTAATGTTCAACTAACAAGTCCGAAGTTGATTATATTCGTGCAACCATGGAAATTTAAGGAGTTTATTAGAAGGAAAATTTTTGAACTTTATTTAAGTTTAGGTGTTTGTAGGAACAAACTACAGGTTATGACGATTCCGTAATATTTTCCAGTGTGGACTTTCGAACCGAACTGAGATCGACTTGTTTTCGGTTCCCTTTTGAGTCCTAATGCTTTCTTCCGTGGCAATCTTCTTGACAGTGAGAGACCTCTGTTCTTTTACTTCCTCAAAATTTGATGAACTTCTTTTGAGGTTCGTGGTGGTGGCCTCATGCTCTTAAAGGCAAACCATTAACGATTTTAATTAGCATTCCAGGTTAGTTATTACCACATTTTGAAGATTCGAACCAAATCAAGGAATCGCTTGTGATTTAGTCATGAAACTATACAACAGAAAGCTTAATTGCACGTGATTTGTTTATACAAGTTCGAGACTCACCTTGGTTGAATCATTAGAGCATCTCCAACCGAGATGCTAATTTGTCCACATAAGTAAAAATAACTAAAACTAGGATAAAAAATGTCTTTCATCCGAATAGTCAATCTAATATGGCAGTAACATGTAATAACATCAACCCACATGATGTTATAATTGGCATCAACAACTCTTGATGTCAATATAATATTTTATTTTTTAAAAAGTTTGGGCTCACCTCTAATGTATTGAAATTATAATAATTATAATAAAATTATTAATATATTTTGACATATCAAATGGAGCTCAAAACTTCATAAAATGTCAATTTTCCACACCAGCCATCAATTTTAAAATTGACTTCAAAAATTTGACATCTCCATTGGAGATGCTCTTATAAGTCATCTTGTTATTATTATTTTTTAATCAAATTAAGATTAATAGAGAGCAAGAAGAGAACAACAAAACAAGGGGGGACAAGAAACCGAAACCCCTAAAAAACAAAACGAAACCCCTAAAAAACAAAACGAAACAAGGAAGCACAAAACCACAACTGAAGCTAACAAAACCTATAACAAGGAAGCTGCTCAAGGTTGCGAACATAAGCAGATGTTGCACAAGGAGGGCAATGTTAAAGTTGAGCCGCCATTGATGAACCTCAAGGTTTTGCAGAAAACTGAGCTAACAGAAAGAGGAAGATGCAGAGAGAATTGTATAACCGAATCTGTTGTATTAACTAATAATGAATGATTGTATGATGATTACAAGCTGATTAGCTATTTATACAACAGAAGCTAGCTAAGAGCTGTGATACGCTGCAGCACATCTATCATACTGCAGCAGCACTTTATACATAACGCGTGTACTAAACGCACAGCACCATATATGCTTAACATCCCCCCTCAAGCTCAACTGGGATCTCCAGCTTGAGATTGGAAGCATGTTGTGTGAAAGAGGGGCTGAGCAAGCCTTTGGTGAGGATATCAGCGGTTTGCTCATCTGTGGGAACATACTGCACTCTCAAATCATTGCTCTGTACCTTCTCCCTAACAAAATGATAGTCCAACTCCAGATGTTTAATTTTAGAGTGCTGCACATCATTGCAGCTGAGTGCCAATGCTGAAAGACTATCACACAGTAATAAGGGGGGTTCAGGAACTGTAACGTCCAATGCCTTCAACAAATTCCTGATCCAATATATTTATGCTGCAGCATGTGCCAATGCTTGGTATTCAGCCTCTGCAGTACTCCGTGCAACTGATCCCTGCCGTTTAGATTGCCAAGAGACTGGATTATGACCTGGAAAGACAACAAACCCAATAGTGGATCGTCTAGTAGACACATCTCCACCCCAATCAGCATCACTGTAAGAGGTGATGGGCAGTGTACTAGAGGCAAAGCCATTACTGTATGTAGTAAGCACCATTGGTCCAGCAGTATAGTATAGACCATGATCTTTAGTACCTTGTAGGTACCGAATAATACGTCTCACTAACCCCATATGCACCTCAGTAGGAGTTGGCATGAACTGACAAGCCGTGTTAACAGAGAATGCAATATTAGGTTTTTTAAACGTGAGATATTGCAATGCTCCAACTAAGCTTCGATAATGGGTGGGATCAGCTAACACCTCACCTGCATCCTTAGAAACATGCTGAGTAGGCAGACAAGGAGTGTTAATAGGCTTACAAGAAACCATGCCAACTTTCTTAATCAAATCAGCTGCATACTTAGCCTGACTCACAAAGAGGTCACCATTCTCCTTATATGTAATCTGCAAACCCATAAAATAGGTCAAAGCCCCCATGTCCTTCATATCAAACACAGCACTCAACTCATCAATCACCTTCTGAACCAAATCATCATGAGAACCTGTAATGATTATATCATCGACATACAGCAGCAAGATCACCATAGCAGCTCCTTCTTGCGTAACAAGCATACTAGAATCAGAGTATGTGGATTTAAACCCCAAAGAAGGTAGGAATCCAGTAAACTTTGCATTCCAGGCTCTGGGAGCCTACTTTAAGCCATACAAGGACTTCTGAAGCTTACAGACATACTGAGGATGTTGAGGATCCTCAAAACCAGGAGGTTGTCGCATGAACACTTCCTCTTGTAACTCTCCATTCAGAAATGCATTTTTGATATCCAACTGCCTTAATTTCCATCTTTGCGATGCTGCAATGCTCAGAATAACCCTAACAATGGTGTGTTTGACAACAGGGCTGAAGGTTTCATCATAATCCAACCCACACTCTTGGCTGAACCCCTGTGCTACAAGTTTAGCTTTGTAGCGAGCCACAGAACCATCTGGATTTCTTTTGATCTTGTATACCCATTTACTCCCCCACAACATTCTTTCCGGCAGGGCAGGGAGTGAGAGACCAGGTACCTTGCTGATGCAATGCTTCAAGTTCCTCAACCATTGCTTGCTGCCATTCTGGTTTAGCTGTTGCTGCCCGATAGCTCTTGAGTTCTTGTAACTCAGTCACAGTGTCTAAGCAGGTTACATAACACTGAAAATCCTCAAAATTCCTCTTCTGAGTAATGCCATTTTTGAATCGAGTCACCATGGGATGAGAGGGGACAATAAGATCCTCAATAGACTGTGAAGAAGAAGACTGCACTGGAGTCAAGGAGTGACTTGTTGAACCTGAATCCTGTAGACCAGGAGGTGTGATGGCTTGGAGTTGGGCTAAGTTGAGTGGAGACAAGGCAGAACCATTACTTACTTCAGCAGGGGTAGGAGCATGATCAGGAGGTGGACAAGGAAGGTTTAGAACAATGGAAGGAGGAGGATAACACTCAGAGGGTATTGAAGTTCATTTGAAAACTTGGAAGGACTGGAAAGCTTAAAAGGGAATACAGTTTCATCATGGACAATATGACGAGAAATCTGCAGTTTTTGACTGGGAAAATGAAAGCATAACACACCCTTGTAGCCATAGAATATCCCAGAAAGGCACACTGCATTGTTTTTGGCTGAAGTTTGGTGGTGTGATTTAAAAGAGGATAAACAGTTGTGCCAAAGACTCTAAGAGCACTGATGTCAGGGATTTGACCAAAAAGCTTTTGATAAGGAAATTGTAAGCCTAATACTTTAGTTGGCATACGTTTGATCAAGAAAACTGCATGAGTAACTGCATAATACCACAGATATTGAGGTACATTGGTAGTGTGTAAAAGAGATCGAGCAGTTTCCATAATGTGCCTATTTTTTCTCTCAGCCACTCCGTTTTGTTGTGGAGTGAGAGGGCAGGAAACTTGATGAAGAATCCCCTTGAGGGCTAGAAACTCTTTAAATGCAGTACTCATATATTCTCCCCCACCATCAATTTGAAACACTTTAACAGAAGTGGAAAAATGATTGCAAATGAAGGCCAAAAATTTACTGAACATTGAAAACACTTCTGATTTATTGACTAGTGGAAAAACCCACATGTATTTGGTACAATCATCTGTACAGAATACATAGTATCGACGTCCCCCTAACCCTTTACAAGGCGCAAGGCCCCAAACATCACTATGCATGAGGTGAAATGGTTTTACAGAGATTGAACTAGATACAGGAAAAGGAATCCTATGCATTTTGCCTCCCAAGCAAGCTTCACAAATCTGTGCAGCATGTTTGTCTAGGTCAACTGGAATTTTAGCAGTCTTCAGCATATGAAGAAGAATCTCATTGCTCACATGACCTAAACGATGGTGCCACAGAGAAGATTTTACTGTTTGGCCAAGAAAAGCAGTAGGGAAAGCTGAAACTGAAGGTTTGGACACAGACCTAGGAATAGGGTATAGACCATGCTCACATTTGCCTTGGTAGAGTACTTTCTTGGTTGCCTTGTCCTACACAATGATTGAAAACTCATCAAATATAACCAGACAGGCATTATCCTTGCACAATTGATATATAGAGAGTAAGTGTGCAGCTAGACTAGGGACATGCAACACTTGGCTCAAAACAAAGGCTTTGGTAAAGTGGAAATTGAGCTTGTTCCTGTATGTAGTACATGCAAACCAGCCCCATTACCAATTCGAACTTTACCATCAGTAGAAGCCGGAGTGACATTATTGAGCTGAGTGAGATTGTTGGTCATGTGGTGAATGGCACCACTATCAGCAATCCAGAGATCATCAGCTGAGAAAGGGCTAGAAACTGCAGCTGTCATAGCCTGCAAAGGAGCTGAGGGAGCTGCACCTTGAAATGCAAAGTTGGCTCTGTGAAAGCAATCCAAGGCAGAATGACCTTTCTTTCCACAAATCTGACACTCAACCACATTAGAGTTTGATGTATTCTGAGCTTCAGGAATTCTGTAGTAGCAAGCACTAGCAATGTGGCCTCTTTTATTGCAGATTTGACACTCAGGGATATTGTTGTTGGAGAACCGAGGGCCAGAGTTGTTGAACCTTCTATTGTTATTGTTGTTGTTATGCTGAAATCGCCCATTACCACCATTGTTACCATTACCACCATTGTTACCATTCCTTCTCTGATTATTGGTGTTATTGTTGTGTGTCTGAGGTGCAACAGCTAGAGAGGACTGTTGTTTGAATTGAGAAGCAAACGCAGTAGCATTAGAACAATTCTGAGAAGATGAACCATGCTCATACATTGATACACCTTCAAACCGCGTAGGTCCAGCAGAGGAAGAGCCATGCTCATAGACAGATTGTGTAAACAACCCAGTGGCACTCCTAGAGTTGAGATGATGAGACATGACCTTGTATTTTTCACTATGTGTTTTCAATTCCTCAATTCATATGAAAGCAATTTCGATGCAAGTTTAGTTTAAAATTTTATTTGAGGGAACCACATTACTACACGGTCATGTATGTGATAATCTAGTAATATTGATATCAAGTACATTAGAGTAAAACTTCTATAATGCATACTCTAGAAATATAAAGAAAATTTTGGTTCAAACTTATACTAGATAGTTATATTTATACCTCCAGAAACACATAATCTCTACAAATGCATAAAATTATGAGAAAATTACAATTCACTACTACTTTAACACCAAAATATCCAAAAACACTACCTCACTTTAAACATTACAGTTCACTACTACTTTGACACATGTTGATTTTTAATTGGCTTGTACTCTTTTAAAGTCAACTTTACACAACTTTACACACACGTGCTCGACATCCTTCATTTTTGAAGGATGTGGTCCTTTATTTTTGAACGATGTCTTCCTTCCTTCGATTTGAAATAGCACTTACTTCAATTTGAAGGATGTGTTGCATAATGTATAGGAACACTTCCTTCAATTTGAAGGATATGTTCCTTCAATTTGAAGGATGTGTTCCTTCAATTTGAAGGATGTGTTCCTTCAATTTGAAGGATGTGTTCCTTCAAATTTGAATTCAAATTTTGAAGGAACAGTTCCAGAATGTACTGTAACACTTCCTTCAATTTGAAGGATGTGTTCGTTCAATTTGAAGGATGTGTTCCTTCGATTTGAAGGATGTGTTCCTTCAAATTTGAATTCAAATTTTAAAGGAACACTTCCTTCAGAATGTACAGGAACACTTCCTTCAACTTGAAGGATGTGTTCCTTCAATTTGAAGGATGTGTTCCTTCAATTTGAAGGATGTGTTCCTTCGATTTGAAGGATGTGTTTCTTCAAATTTGAATTCAAATTTTAAAGGAATACTTCCTTCAATTTGAAGGATGTGTTCCTTCAATTTGAAGGATGTGTTCCTTCAATTTGAAGGATGTGTTCCTCGATTTGAAGGATATGTTCCTTCGATTTGAAGGATATGTTCCTTCAATTTGAATTCAAATTTTAAAGGAACAGTTCCAGAATGTACAGGAACACTTCCTACAATTTGAAGGATGTGTTCCTTCAGAATGTACAGGAACACTTCCTTCAACTTGAAGGATGCGTTCCTTCAATTTGAAGGATGTGGGCGCGTAAGCCTCACTCACGTAGGTTGTGGTGGGCTTGTTGGCTTTGGTTTGGTATAAAATAGTAAAAGTAGTAGTAAATTATAAGAAAAAAAGTGAGGTAGTGTTTTTGGTAAGAGAAACACTCATATAATAGTTTTTGGTAAGAGCCCCTAAAATTATTTCAAACCAACAACATGCATTTATAAAGATTTTACTTTATATTGCTATAAGCTCAAAACCGAATTGTAATGCTGCTTTGTTTCAGATTCAACATTTCTTATGGAGTTTATTTTTCTTTGTATTAGATTTGACGACCCAAAACTGAAAATTTCAATCCCATGAAAACAAGGAAATAATGGGCTACTACAGCTTTTCTCAATGAAAACTTTCATATTAGATTTGGAATTTCCAATCCAATTTCTCACGGGCTAATCTTTTCCTCATTGGAGAAGGAAAGCGAAAAAGTGCAAGAACTAAGAAAATATGGGGTACATATATTCTATATTTATTTACTGTTCACCCATCTTTTTCCATAATCATGAATTTACACTTTGGATGTTAAGTTATTCTTGTAGGAGAAGTTTGTGGCTGTTAAGTCGCGGAAATGGAGTGGAGGAGTTTGGTCAGAGAAGAAAAAGACAGCATCGGGTAGATTTTTATAAGCTTAATTAGTTTGGACTTTAAATGGCACCGTTTTTCAGCATTTTATTCATATTAGGTGTTATTATTGATATTCTAAAACAGTACACTTCCTTCATTTATAAAAAAATAAAAAATAAATAAAATGTATAATAATTTTTTTTAAAATAAATAACGTTTGCCTTTAGTCTTTACCAAACATTTAGTTTGGTGTTTTACTCCTTTGGACCAAATTTGAGATGATGGGACATTATACTGCTAATTATGTTTGTCAATTTTATTTCTCACTATATCTTTCTCTATCCATCCATACCATTGACTCTAGCCTTTCACTTCCTTTTTGTTTTACTTCTCTCGGTAGAAACTCCTAAATACGAATGTAAAGTAAAAGTAAATTCATAAATTGAAGTAAAGAAAATGAATATTTTCAATGACAACTGAGGACAAAGTAAAACCCACAAGAAAGAGCACTAGGGGCTCATTTGGTTCATAGAATCATATTCCCGGAAATATGATTCCTATGTATTTCCCATGTTTTGATAAATCACGGAATTATGCTTGAGAAATAATAATTTTTTTCATTCCCATATTTGGTGCATCAAGTAATATGAATCATTATTTGTTAGCATTTTCAATAATACCATTGTAATTATTTTAAGGGTTAACTACATATACGCACACAAACTATAGGGTCAATTTCAAGTTGGTACCCAAACTTGTAAAACTCTACAAACACATATCCAAACTTTACAAAACCTTACAAATTAAGTCTTCCATTAGTAAATCAGTCAAAACTGCCATTAATTGCTGACTGGCTATGCCCGGTTGGCAATTTCTTGCTGATGTGAGCTTTTGATTGACCCCAAAGCTTCATTTTCCCGCCCTTTATGATTTAGCCCCACAATGAAATATAGCTTCTTTATGTTTTTTATCAAGCCTTATTTACACAATTAAATAACACAATATACACAACAGATGTGCATCTCAAAGGCCAATTTTGATCATTAGTGCATGCAACACAACCTGATTTCATTACTACACCAAAAGAGTTCCATACATAACTCAAAATGGCTCCATCAATGGCTACTTAATGAGTTTCATACACAACTCAAAAAAATAATCACATAAGATAATTCATTACATATCACATAAAGGAGAAGAGCAGGGAAATGAAGCTTAGGGGTTAGTCAAAAGCCCACGTCGGCAAGAAATTGCCAACTGTGCAAAGCCAGTCAGCAATTAATGGCAGTTTTGACAGATTTACTAACGGAGGACTTAATTTGTAAAGTTTTGTAAAGTCTGGATATGTGTTTGTAGAGTTTTACAAGTTTGGATACCAACTTGAAATTGACCCTATAGTTTGTGTGCTTATATGTAGTTAACCCTTATTTTAAATTCAAGAGTGTCTAAAGGGCAATATGTGTAATTTTTAAATTTTTATGAGGATATTTTTGTCCAAAGTTTTCTATTTTAAATATCCAATTCTGATTTTCATGAAATAAAACCTATTCTCATGGGGGTGGGTGGGAATATGATTCCCTCATTCATATGGGAATCCTAAACACATCATATTCACCCCATTTTCTGATTCCCTCCCTTACCAAATATGGAAATGAAATTAGATTCTCATTCCCAATCTCCAATTACATGAAGCAAACACCCCTAGGAGTCTTTTCTTTTTTAATCAATAAGAGCAGTAGGAATCTAAGACCCCTAAAGTTTTAACTCTTTCTAGGTGTTTTGTTGCGTGTTAGAACATTGGCACTGCTAAGGGCGAGGGCGAAAAATGGGGTTTTCGCCCAAGGGTGATGAATAGTATTTTTCCCTCGCCCTTCTTCGCCAAAGTCTGGCACCCACTGAAGGCGAGGGCGAGGGCGAAACACTAATAATATATATTTTTATATTATTTTTTGTCAAAAAATATGTATAATAATTATCATTAATAAAACTTATCTTTGTTTGTCAAATAAATTTTATTTAAATTTACAATTCAACGTTACATACTAATAACTTATTCAAATAAAATAAAAAACGGTGTCGTTTTGAGTACAAATAACTCCACCCCACCAATTTTCTGAGATTTGGCTTGTACCCCAACAGTTTTCATTATTAATGTATTATTTTAATTTTTTTTTTAAAAAAACACTTTAAGAGCATTGAAGAAGAAGAAACGGTGCGTTGCACCCTCTTCTTCTTCCCCTTCAGATTTCTGCAAATCCAACCATCCATGTGCACGGGGCAAATCCAACCGTCCATCAAATTTTCTCCCGCGGGTGAAGGCACGGGCAATCATCGCCCTCGCCCTCGCCGTTTTTGCCTGCGGATTGCCCGCGTTTATGGGCTGCTGTGGCGGACAGATTTGGTGGGCGCAGCCGATCCCACGAGGTCCCCCTTCGTTTCCCCTGTGCGATGCCAAAGCTCTTACTGGATTAGAGCACTTCCACCCACGTAGGCGCAGGCGCAGGCACGAAGTGGGCAATTGCCCACTTCTTGCCTGCATGCGATGAATAGTGATCGCTCTTGCCTTCCGTCGAAAAAGCAGCTTCCACCCACGTAAGCGCAGGCGATCACTATTCAGATATTTTTAATAATTTTTTTTTCAAAAACATGTATAAGAATTATCATCGCCTCCATTTTGTTGTCAAATAAATTTTATTTAAATTTGAAATTGAACATTACATACTAATAAAATAAAAACTGAACATTATCATAAAATTGAACATTATCATAAAAATTGAACATTATCATGAAAATTGAGCATTACATACTAATAACTTCTTCAAATAAAATAAAAACATTAAAACTGAATATTACTTCACACAAAATTGAATATTACATACTAATAATTATCATAAAAAACATGTAGAATTATCATATGTTAAATTTTATTTGTGCTTAAAATTTAATATTACATACTTAAAAAATTTGATATAAAAAAAATTATGATTTTTTATAGAAAAGAAAATGTTGATTTTTTATAAAAAAATAAAAAAAATATTGTTTTTAAGTATTTTTAAGTGTTCAGCAGCCACTGCCGAACACCATTTTCGCCCAACAAGAGCCATTCGGCCTCCCCTCCCGAACACGGATGCCCCTTCACTCGCCCCACGCGCGTGTGCAATGCACGCGCCCAGAATAAAATAAAATTATAAAAAAAAAAAAAAAAAAAAGCGCAGCGCGCTATGACGTCACTGCTGACGTCACAACCCACTAGCGCCTGCAGGCGCGGGCGTCACCCGCCTTCGCCTTCGCCCGCCGTTTCTTTCACCGGTGGAGGATGAATAGTTGATTCAGCAGGCGAGCCGTCGCCCTCGCCCTCGCTCGCTGTTTCGCCCTCCCGGTGGAACTGCTCTTAAGTTTCCAGTTTCCATCTGATTTACTTTCTTTTTTGCCGTTTTCTATCGGGAATCTCGGTTCATATCTTACTATATATACTGCTCTGTTGGAATAACTCTCTTTCAGCCTTTTTCTTACAAAATCATTAATAGAGTAGATTCCATCATTTAAAACGATGAATTTGGATGATCTGCCTGATGATCTCTTGGTTCAGGTCCTTGATGGACTTCCTTGTGATTTCGTTTCTCGTTCCAAATGTGTCTCCAAGCGTTGGTTTACTCTCATCTCTAATTCTGCTTGCCTTACTCGGAAAAGATGTACTACATTGTTCTTTTTTGCTCAAGGCTTCCCAAACTTTGATATACGACAATTGGAGCTTTTTACCATGTCCGAGCATTGGGGGTTTAGAGTGTTCCGTTCAGTTGTCCTCCTTCCCCCCTCGTATTTTAATCAAGTTGTGCTAGCCACTCATAATGACTTCCTTTTGTGTAAAGCAAGCAACCGTCAACATCAATACAACTACTACATCTATAATCCACTCTCTCTGGAAGGATTTTCTGTTCCTCCTCCCCCCATATGGGGTGACTTGGAGGCCCCGGAGCCGAAAGCCATAGGGTTCTTGTATGTTCCCAACGATAAGTGGGTGGTTGTGAGAATGTTTTTTGGATCTACTCAGTCGAGGAACAAAATTAAAATAGAAATCTTCTCTTCCAAGGCCGGTGAATGGAAAGAGGATGCTATATTATCGTACAAAGCTAAATATGAACGTCTCGATCCTGTTTCCATTGCATACAATGGAGTTCTCTATTGGACTGGTACTAATCAATGTGGTCACCGGTATATTTTTTAGGGGTGGGCAAAATATCTCGAAAATCCCGTATCCCGAATTCCAGTCCCGAATCTCGTCCCGAATTATCCCATCCCGATCGGGATTAATTTCAAAAATAGCATATCCCGTCTCGTCCCTTCCCGATTTAATTTTTTCGGGACGGGACGGGATGAGAAATTTCTATCCCGAAATCCCGTCCCGTCCCGTATAATATAAAGGGTATTAAATAAATAATAAAACCCCTTATGTGTCACCATATAATTGGCTCAAAAACAAGTGTATAATAAGAAGTGTGTATCTCATCACACACAATTTCATAGAGCACCGAGTTGGATAAGTTTAACATTGAGTAAGTGAACACCTTGGTTGGATAGGCTGTTTCCTTTTCCTGCTTACGTCCTCAGTTGGATGTGTATAACGATAACCCTCTGGGTTTGGTATACATTTTTGAAATGTAGACACCCCATAACACTCTTTTGATGGTGAACATTTGTAATATGGAGTTACAGTCAAATCATCTCTTCATTCTTAGTTTATATTGATGAAGAACTACTAGTATTAAAAATGAAGGGAAAACACATATTTATAGGGGGGAACAATTGATTCAGCAGATTAACGTCCATGTAAAGGTGAAAACTGCTAACTTCTGTTGAGTGCATGCTTGCTTCTTTGAATACTTCTAACATTTGTCCCTGTAAATGCTTTGGAGATGTTTAGACATATGATGAGTAATTAATTAATTAGATTTGATGTTGCTATTTTGAATTTAGTAAGTGCCCATGGCTCAGTATATCTCTGTTTCATTTAGTTGAAAGCAGCAGTGCAGCAGTGCAGTAGTAGTATTTGTATCTCTGTTTCATTGAGTATATCTCTGTTTCATCAACTTGAAAGCATCATTATATCTCTCTTTCATTGCGTATTGTATTTCTATTTCAATTGGTTGAGTTGAAACTTGAAGTAGTAGTATTTGTATTTCATTTGGAACATGATATGTTGTTTTGTTTATGAATTTGGAACTATGTATGTCTTTTATGAATTTATGTGAAAGATTATGTGTTGGCATTTTAAAATTGCATAGAATAGTCCCATCCCGAATAAATTCGGGACGGGACGGGACGGAACCAATTCTTAAAAACATTTATCCCGTCCCGTTTCAAATAATCGGGACTGGGACGGGATGAAGGTCATCCTGTCCCATCCCGTCCCGTGCCCACCCCTAATATTTTTCGGTTGGATGGGTACAGTTACCATTTCATTCTCATTGATACAGTTAAGGAGTATAGCAACGAAATGTGCTGCTTAGGTGTGTGCCAAGGACGTCTAAGGATGGTTCAAATGTTAGTTCGCATCGGTTATAAAGAGCAATTAATTTTCAGAATATGGGAGTTGAAAGAAGGGAAGATGGGAGATGGAGATGGAGATGAATACAAATGGTGCTTAATAGGGACTGTTATCCTCGACGCCTTTATTGTAGATGACCCACCGATCCAGTTATGGGATGGGGCTGAAATTAAATTGCTAGCTCTCGACCCAAATCATGAGGAAATTGTGTATCTTAATGTGGATATGCATGTCGTGACACAAGGGCAGTCAGGATAGTAAAAGACAATTGGAAAACGAACGGTAATGTTAGTGATTATGAAACGATTACTGCCTTTCCCTTCGCGTTTTCTCATTTGCCAACGCCAACAGCGCCGCATCATCCTCAGTATGCAGAGTGACCACCCCCCAGAAGACTTGTCACTCCGACGACCGCCGCCATCAAATTCTTGGAAACAGTGACCGGCGAAACGATTCAATGGACATTGCTATCATTGCATAGCTGCTTGTGATATTGCAGGAAGCCGAAATGAACAAGTTGGGGCTCGAAATAGTTGGAGGAGATAGTTGGAACAAGAGTGGTGATGATAGGTTTATATTTCCTGTTAGCTAGCCTAGCTACGTGATTTGATTAATTTGTTCTTAGATACTTTTGGTGGCCAATAGTCCTGAAATCCTTATTATGCCATGTACGAGAGAAGTTCTTTACCACTGTTTTTGGTCAAATATATGCATATTTTCTTACCAGCGTCTGTATTTACTTTAGATTGTGTGGATATAATGCTAAATCAGTATCTCATCAGTTCTTGAGGTGTGTCCCTACAGAATAGTTATAGGATATTATTCAACATCAAAGGGAGGAGGTGTGAAAAGATATATAGTGGTGATAAGAAACAAAATTCCTGAAAGCACAGCTTTTGTTCGTAGCATTTTTTTATTTAATTGTTAAAAATATATACGAAAGTAGCAGTCGTGCTGATAATGTATTATGAACTAGACACTTTAAGATATATAACTGAATGTATTTCTTTTTCTGAAATTAGATTGGATGAGAATTACAAAGAGGAAAGAAAGAGAATAGGAGCAAAGTGAATTAACAAACTGGTTCTGTGAAATGGACCATCCACCCATGTCTCACAGCACTAAAGTATTTCGAATCAAAGTAGAGTCAACAATGTGACACTCCATAGTGTTTCTTGTATGTCCTTAACGGAAGCTATACACAAGCATTTTAAGCTCTTTATGAGTCAATAACTATGGAATGAGATGTTAATTGCCAGATATTCACTTATGAAGTTATGACACATGTTTTACTAGATATTCTCAGCAGCTCAGTTTCAATTTCCGAGGATAGTGGAACAATTCAAAATTTTACGCGGCACTCCTCCAAATAAGCCAATGTAATTTGGTCGTAGCATAACTACAAAGTTAAAAGCCAATTGTTAATACCAATCTCCTAAATTCAAATTACCGCCAAAACCAACACACAACTAAGCTAACTAACAATCTCTAATAAGAGTTCCAATTTCCTAACGAGTAGCTAACTGCTACCTAACCACGATACCTGTCAACAACCATCTCTGTTTGCCCAACCAATCCTATTGCTGGCTAACAGCTAATCGCAAGCTCTGTAACTCTTTCTTCTTGCAACTTACTATGTCCTCTCCAATTTCGATGTACACATTGCCTGGAGATTCTGTCTTTAACTTCTGAATTTCCGCCTCTAACTTTGGTATTTCTTTCTCTAATTTCTTAATATGCTTTTCATTTTCCTTCTCCTTCTGCTTATCTTCCCTTCTCTTGGCTCCACCAAATGGGTCTACTCTGCTTGACTGCGCACTGAGGATAACAAACAAGCAAAAAGTCAGTTTGTTGTGACCCAAAAGGACGTATAGGTGATGATAGATATGTGCTGGCTTATTTGAAATTCAACTTAAATTTACATATGCAGGTGACGATAAATACCCTTGGTCGAATTGAGCCATTGGAGCCGACCTCTCAGCCATGGCAACACTGATCTTGAAATCCCTTAACTCATAGCCTGTAAGCACTGTACGCAGATAGAATACATACAGCCATTACAGACGTAACCATACCACATAGAAAGAAAGCAAAAATTTACCTTTGTAAGTGGCGGAGGCAGGAATTTCACCCAGCAGGGGCACCTTTGATATAAAAATAGAGTGTGTGGTCAAGGTGAAGTGTAAAAGAAGAAAAAACAATTTCAGGGGGGCCCTTCCCGAAAAAACTTTGTATTTTACAAAAATGCCCAAAAGAAGTGTTCAAAAAAGGGGGGAAAAAAGGGGGGGCCCCCCCCCCCCCCCCCCCGCCCCCCCCCCACAGCTGAATGTGCATCAGACAGATCTTCATAAGCTAAACAAGCACCTTTGTTCTTTCCAGAATCATTTGTGTCTAATTTGATATCAAATGGTCGCTACAGCCATGTTTCTGCTTGTTTTTTTCACCCTGCAGAGATAACAGAACATAAGCCAACCACAAAAATCTACAAAAAACACTGAATTTTAGATGTTTCTAGCTATTCATTAAAGCACATAACATCAACCAAGATAAGATATTACATTAACTGGTAAACTATCTCTTCACAACAAGTGGGACCCCAAATTAAATAAAATATGTAATATGATTATGGAATGATTTTAGCTTTTGAAGGATTTGAAGAATGATCTTAGCTTTAAACAAAACAATCTCAAACTGTGTTCTGTTTTTGTCTGGAGTTTGAGGTTGGGCTAGTTCCTAACCCAAAGCCTACAGTGTCCGTGTAATGTCCCCAATCTTATTCTAGGTCAGTCCAGCCCATTATACTAGTTGAGCTAAGTCATTTACATCTAGTCAGAAAACTTTGGACTTTCTCAAACCACCAAGAACTTCTTGTCATTTCATCATGGCACTCCACTACTTGACCCCAAAAACGTGAACCCCATTAATCTTTAGCACACCCAATGACTTAACTACAAAAGTCTCCCTTCATCTCTATGTAAAACCCACTGAACAAAAAGAGAAAGCATAACTCCCCTTGTTGCACCAAACCTTTGTTGCAACAGAAAATTCTCAAAAAAGCAACCAAAAAGGCAAAGAGAACCACCGTTCCTTCAATCACACTCTGCTGAAGCTGAAGCCAATCATTAAAGATGAGGTTCAAAGCATCGTCAGTTGCCTTGAGATCCAAGGTACTCAAACCATGTAGAACTTTCTTACATATCTTCAGATTCAAACTCAAAAAACCGTTCTCTATAAAAGCGCTTCATCTTCGTCCTCGGTATGCCAAAGTTGAGAAGGCTACGAAGGCTCCTGAGAAGAAGAAAAAGAAGAAAAACCGAATAACTGCATTCCTATCTGCTTTCTCTTCAAAAAGGAAGCCTGAGAAGAAGAAGGAGAACCGAATAACTGGATTCCTATCTGCCTTCTCTTCAAAAAGAACGCAGAAGGGAATGGACAGACTCGCTCCGCTTAAGAGCTTCTCCGTAAGAGGGGGTGATGGAACTGGATTAATGCATTACCCATCGCCAGCTACTCCGGCTTATTTGAAGGCTATGGCTAGAGAAAAGGCGGCTTCCGATCATGAAGATGTGCAAGATGCATGCAGGAGTTTTGAGAACTATTTGATGGAGATGATTATTGAAGAAGGGAAAGTGATGGACTTAATGGATGTGGAAGAGCTTCTGTACTGCTGGAAGAATTTGAAATGCCCTGTTTTCATTGATCTGGTTGGCAGATTCTATGGGGAGCTATGCAGGGACTTATTCTCTCCTAACAGTAATGAAAGTGGGTAGTTCATAGTGATCCTGAAATTAAACTCTGCTTTTTGAAATGCCAATTCTTTTTTATTTGAGATTTAAGTGCAAGCATAATTCATGTTATCATGCTTTCTGATTCTTCACCAAGCGCAAAATACTCTACAGCCATATCATACAGAGTAACTAAGGGTACATTTAGCGGAGTGAAGCATAGTCAATTTAGCTAGAGTAATGTTCCACACCTAAGTTTTGAACTCCATCTCCATGCTTTTAATTAAGAGCATGCTTTGAATCATAAAATCTGAGTACATTTCAGGACATCCTAACTGATTTCTTTAGCAGGCACTACAAACAAAATCCAGCGGAATTGAATGCAAAATCAGAAACAATTAACAAACAAGCAATGCAATCCCCAAATTGAAGAAACAAAAACACATAAAAATAAGACCAATATATGGTTAAAGTATATATCTATGAACAGCTGAGACAGTAATAAACCAGATTCTTGCAGTCTACCAGATCCTTTTTATATATATAACTTTAAACTTTGGAAACTACAGACTCGTCCTTGAGAAAGACTGAAACAGACAATACTCTACCAGCTGTAGTTTGGAAAACTCCATAGTTGCTCTCGGCTTGGTTGAACTAACTATTAACATTTTAATAACTAAAGCTAATGTTCAGCTGGCTTACCATTTAGTCACTAAGCTGCTAACATTACCAAGGGAAACTGTTACATTTTCGACTTTGAAACATAGACCCAAGATTTCACGATTGTATCTCCAATTTGAAATCCAGGCATGACCATAAATTCAACTTGTCCTTCAGGCAAGACAGCTGCACCTTCCCCATCCTGCTCCAGAGACTCCATATAAACATCTGAGAATTTGCTTCCTCTTTTGACAGCAAACATCTTTGCTTTAGAATCAATCAAAGGTGCAATGCCCTGTAATATCCAAACGAACCTTGCCATTCTCGCAAATATCTGGTAGAATGAAGTCCTTGGATGCTTTCCACTCAAAACAAGTGTTCTGTGATCCAGATGCCCGAAAAACCACGCTTCCATCATTGGATGAACAACTAGCAGATACTTTTCTCCGCAGAATCGGGCAAAATCTGAATCTGGGTTTTCCATCAGAGCATCAATTGGGTCATCATATCTCATAATGTCATCCACATTATAAGATTTCATTGACATCCTATAGAACATTCTCCTACCAATGTAGGCCTCAAATGCATACTTCTTGTGGGACCTTTTGGAATATATAGCTTCAAATTCCACCGCCTTTGCTGCAAGATCCAAATCCCAGCCGGAAGCTTTCATCAAGCTAATCAAAGGCTTTGCAAAATCATGAATGGATTTTGAAGCAGCCGTGAAAGCATTCTGAAATGCAGTAATGTTCCAAACCCTGACGGTCTTCTTCCTTTGCAAACTGATCTGTCGTACCTTCTCAGCCAAGGTAACATTGGCCAAATCCAAATCCCTAAGCTCTTGTTGCAGGCAGATTATATCAGAGCACTTAACTTCCATTTGAAACTTCAACTCTGCCAGCAGCTTCTCATTCAGCCCAACCTTCTTCCTCATGATATCGGAACGTGATGAATCAGAGTTTTTCTTCATAAACTGTTTTTCCTTACACACGCGCTTCATCTTGCAGAGCGCTTCGAGCTCAGCCATAAAATGCTCATCCGCAGCTACAATCTTTTTCGGGTTATAGGGAATATGAGCTTTCTGAAGCTGAACATAAGCCAACTTCAGTGCTGAAACAATGTCAAACAACTTGGACAACTCTGCATCCCCACACACATTGCTTGGGTTCACAACTTCCACCGGCTGGTGATGGATTTTCAACCCATCACACTCCATCTCCTCGGTCACATCGCTGCTATCCTCGCCCAAACGGGCGTTACTGAAGTCGGCATTATTGGGTTGGCGGAGATGATGGTTATCTTGGATTTCAGAGGCAAACACACCAATGGATCTCAACTTGCACACTTTGGCTAACTTGGAGACAATATCAGATATGTTTGAGGAGGGTTTAAGGGGTTTGGTGCTAGCAAAGTCCATTCCTTTACCTAAAAGGTCAATATTCACAAAACCCTGAGAATTGTCACTGCAGAGATCTAAATAACAACGGCACTATCTGCCACTTTTGCCTCCACAAAATAAAGTACTCCAATTTGATATAACTTGTCTCAAAACAGGCACATCAAATCCTTGAAACCCGGCTCAGAAACAGCCCACTAATCCAGCACTAACTAAAACCATCATTTTATAAATTAAAAACCACGATCAAAATTGAACCAAAACCAAATTTCAACAAGAATATATAGTTTTGAACACCAGCATGCACAAATTCAAGAGGGCAGAGCGTAAAAACTCAAAAACGACCAAACTTTACAAACCCAAAATCCAGAAAGCAAGAAAAGCGATTCTACAGCAAAAGGGATGAAAAAAAAAACTTACAAACTAGCAAGTGAAGGAGGTGCCAAACGACGGCGTTTACAAGCTCCAGCCTCTGCAAATGGGGTTAAAAGCTTTTGAGGCTCTGGTTTTGGGTTTGGTGGAGATGCCATAAAACCATTATTTTAACATTCATTCACACAAGTACAAAATCCACAACCAAATACGCGGTGTTTGGAAAAATGTGAGGTTCAAAAATCTGCGGTTTTTTAATAGTTTGTAATGATAATATTTATTTATGGGAAAATGAGCTAAAGAAGAAAAAAACCCAGCTGGGAATCTCTACTGTTTCACTGAAATGAGACCTCCTCCTGCCACCATTTGGAAATTCTTGCAAAGTCTCAATATTTTTTCTCTTTTTGCTGGCTTTTTTAATTTGGATTTTCTAGAGAAAGAAGCGCACGTAGTTTCCGAAAATTTATTAAAATTAAGGCCCGCACGCGAGTTTCTTTTAACTTCTGTGTCAGAAGACTTGGAACGTTGCGCATCCCAAGGTCGCTTTGCAAGTTTTTTCTCTCTCTGGTGCTTGGTTTTGCAGATTCAATCGCAGCCGTTCATGACGATGAAGAAGAAGAAGATAGTGTTTTGAGTGAAATAGGGTTTTGTGCTTTGGGTTATGGCCTTGGGTTGAACAACTTGAGATTATTTGTGAAATCTTTTCTTAGGTTATATATATACAGTATTTATATTTTTTGTTTATCAGATTTTGAATTCAGAATATTTTCCTCTATATAGAAATCTTTTTTTCATAATGAATTTTGCATTTCATCAAGTTTGATTCAAATAATAAATTCAGATCATATTACATGAATAGAAATCGAGTATAACTGGACGTTCACTTTTGATTATGTTAAGTTAAATTTCTTATGAGTTCTTTTTTGTTGAGATTAAGCGGCTGGTAGAGTCTACTTTTTTTGTTACGTGAAGAACAAGCCTAGAATGTATTCTCTACATGCACATTACACATGTTACTTGAGAGAAACTCATATTTTTTTTGCTGAAAGTTTAGACCTAGATTTAGTACTGGTAAGTTGTTAATAGATCCTTAGCTAGGGTTTAGCCCATACGTCGGCCGGCGGTAGCTCCCTAACAATTCTGATGAGGGAGTAGACACGATCCGATCATGTCAGATCTTCTCATATGGAAAATGATTGAAGGAAGAATTACGAAATCTCTATATGATAGTATTATTGGAAAATGGAAGAATTACGAATTCAATGCTAAAAAGGGGGCAAGAAGTGAGTGCAACCTTAGAAAAGGGGTGAGAGCTATACAACCAAAACCCCAAGGTTCAAGAAGTTTAATATTGAGAGATCTACATGCATGAAGCCAAATATAAAAATATGAAAAGAGTGGGGGACCTCAAACTTGTCTCCTACTAGGATCTTATTCCCATGTATCCATATGGCAATAGTGACAACACCTAACATGAAATCTTTTCGAAACCAAATTGCACTAATCCTTCTATCATTGTCCCCCTTCAAAATGTAGCTAGTTTGTTTCTTTCCGGTTGTTTTCACATGTGGCAATAATCAACTAATTACTCCAAGACATTATCACCACTGCATGAGAATTACTTTACCAACTTCCACTTCATTACCAGATTACTTATTAGAGAGATGCCGTTATACGCACTTATCAGTTGTGATTTATGTACTCAGCTTGATAGTATTACAATATTTCATGCACACGCACTCATTAATCGAAAAGATTGCAATGAACCCATTAATTACTTGATCTTATGCTTATTCATGTTATTCTTTTTAAATTTAGCATGTTACGTTGATATAAGTTGTAAGCATATACAGGCAAATCAATGTAACAAGTTGATGAATCATCTTCAACTTTGCTTGGTGGGTTCATTTGTGATATATTGGCACACATTAGTGGCCCTATTTCTTATTGGGCAGTATGGTACCTTTTTTAAAGTATATGATTATCATGTACCCTTTCCACCAAAGAGAGACTATTAACACCTTTAGAAGAAAAAATGCAGCCCTTTTTATATTGAATATGCAGATGTTGTTTGCACTTCAACACTGTTTGTGTATCTGGCTTTTTTCCTACGAAATAATACTCCACCTTCATTGTTACCAACCAACTATTGTGATATTTATTGGTTAGAATTCAGATTAAAGAATGTTGTAACATAATATTTCAACGACAATCATATTCAAACTAATTAAATACCACATATCTAGGATTGAATCATGCAAGATCTAAAAGCTCCCAAGCAAGCCCCATCTGTCCCAATCAAATATAGGGCTGTCAGCTTTGTTCAAAGTTCAAACTTCAAATAAATGAGAAGTGGCTGACAGGGAAAGGATAGTTGCCCACACATTCAATTTTACCAACAAAATTTCCCACATCTCTATCAAACCCTCAAATAGGGATGACAGAAATACCCAACGGGTTGGGTACCCTGTGGGGACCCGCCCCAAACGAGGGGAAAATCCTCGGTGCAACGGGGAACGGGAATCCCCATCCCCAAAAAGTAAAATTTCCAAGTGGGGATGGGGCGGGGATGGTATTGTCATCCCCATCCCCGAACTCGCCATGATATTATATAATAATTATTAATAAATAAATATATATTAATTTAAGCTAATAAATATTAGTATAAAAGATAAGATTTACTATAACCTAACTACAAAACAAAACCTAATTGAAAACTTTTTCTATTCATACATGCGACTGCCTCTTCTTCTTTAAATTTCTTTCAATCTTCAAAGATTGAGATGATAAAGTTTTTCTTTTGTTAATTTTACTTATATGAAAATTAAAAAAAACATGAGGATGGGGGCGGGATGGGAGAGTGGTCCCCGGCGGGGACGGGGATGGGGAATCCCCGAATCATACAAATAGGGGATGGGGCGGGGATGGGGGAGGGGATGGGTATTGGGGACGGGGATGGTAT
The DNA here is from genome assembly GCA_033992175.1 of Spiraea crenata. NCBI lineage: Eukaryota > Viridiplantae > Streptophyta > Magnoliopsida > Rosales > Rosaceae > Spiraea > Spiraea crenata. Next base: position 3,012,754 of record JAVBHV010000022.1, read on the forward strand.
TGTCATCCCCATCCCCAACCCGCCCCATTGCCATCCCTACCCTCAAAGCTTTAGTGGTGGGACAATTGACCAATTAATTCAAGTTTGAAATTCACATATAAATACTAAGTGGGACTACAAAAATTTGGGAGATAATGACTCTTGGGCTTGGTTTCTACTAACAAAGAGGAAGCCTAGGAAAATAAGCAGTAGGGCATCAATGATTCAATAGGCATAGAGGGCAAAAACAATAGCATAGCAACAAAGAAAACACAAAACAAAGTTTGGGAAATGTTGCAGAAACTTTAATATGTTTAATGATTTTCCATTTATTTTATCCTCATCTCCATCTACATTTGCCCCATTGCCCACGCTTGCACCAAATCCAACTTATTCATTGCTAGGGACAAACAGAGTAATAAAGCCCAACATGTGTTTGTTGCATTTGGTCTTTCACTGCCTTTACTTCATGCCATAAGGAGCAAAGTTTCTGTGTCATTGGTGAAATGCATCTCACTCATCACTTCACCAATCATATAACTAGTAAGATGAGCACTAGAGGCATGCCGTCTAGTTTGTGTTCGCGAATAAACAGACTATTAAAGTGATTGTTAATGGCCAATTGGGCAAAGCTGTCAGAACCTGTTCATCGCTATTTGATGAGTAAAGTCACATTAAGCACGTCCTAAGCTATTGGGACACCACCATCCACAACCACAACTCACAAAGATTGACATTACAGTACACCAGTTATCGCGAAGTTCCTCTATGCCACAGAAATACAGAGTTCCTCTGTAATATGTTGCCCTAAACTCCATTTTAAAGACCCAATTGCCCTCTTGGCGTTTGTCATTTCACCTAGCCAAGTGAGACATTCGCAATGGTAATCTATGCAGATTGGAAGGTTAGTTTGGTAGGAATAGCTGCAGACTACGTCATTGTCTATTGGCAATTCATGTTAGGAAAAAGGAAAACACAGAGGTCTGTCATTTCACTATCTCCCCTAGTGTACATGAATTTATTCCATCGTGAATTCCATGAAAGAGGTGAAGGATTTAGTTCCCAAACAGAAAGTTTAACTTTTTTTCCCTTTCGTAGGGTAAATGATCAAATTTAGGAACAATTAACTTTCCTAATCGTGCAATGGTAACATTGTAATATCGAGCTAAAGTAACTTTTTCCTCGTATTCGTGTTTTATCTGTTTATGCTTGATCTCCATGCTCTTTCTTTTGCAAATATCGTACTTGATAGGGATGTCTCTATGAATTCCTTCAAGCAGTTATCATTCCAAACCAGTGGTTTTCAAGTTCATAAGATCCTTAAAATCCTAGACTCGTTTCACTAATTATTCGGGAATTTTATCCACACCCATCATTTCTCTCCCCACCCAACACTACATTTTTGTCCCTGAAATTTTCAAAATTATTCACAAATTACCGAGAAAATTGCATAAGGACCTAATATGTTTGTTTTCCAACCCAAAAATTAGTTTTGTGAACTTGAAACTTAAAATAAACGGCAAACGAACACTTTGCCGATAAAAAGCTATCGCCACTAACCTCACCACCCTCACGATATCTTTCTTGATTTTAATGAAATTACATGAAGAAAGTGTGTGTCTAATTACACTAGATTTTTATGAAATATTATCTTCTATTTAAGCGTAATTTGGAAAGTTTTTATAACAAAAATGTAATATTAGATGGGAAGAGAAAAATAATGAATGTGGATATAATCTCTTTATTTATTATTGTATCTGATACGTTAGGAGTTTCTTACAAACGTTAATAAGAGTTGGAGATCTAAACTAATTAAGTGACCATGCATTCATTCTAGGAGTTTAGCTAGGAATAGGACACGAGGAAAAACATTCTGAAAATCATGAAGTGAATAAGAGGACTAGAGAGTTAGAATCATATGAAAAACAAGTTAGTAAACTGTCAAATTTAATGTGTCCTACATGCAGCATTACGAAAACCCATCACCAAACATTCACTGTTTTCTTGCTGAGTTGTTTGGACAATTTGTCCACACCTGATTGCCTTCGGAATCTATAAACCTTTCATTGATTAATAATTAATAGGAGCATAGGGGCCAGTGGCCAGCCATCTTTGATCAGATTCAGCAGCCATGACATCCCATCCTTCTATGTGCCAGAAAAAGGGTCACATATGTTCAAAACAGCAGTTTGATTTGATGTTCAACAGGAAACAAGATGGAGATATGAAGTTAGTCAAGTTAATTAGAATAATTTATCTCGATTTGAATATCTCCATTTACTATTTATATTAAACTATACTAGCGCATCACTGTACATAATCTAATAGGATATCATCAAAGACCAAATGGCAAATGCTTTCTAGGTTTTCATCCACAAGGTCCACTGCTAACATGTCGATAGGCAGTCTGCACTTTTTGGTTTCCCCAAAAGTCTACAGCAACCAGGGGGGTGAAAACTGGAAAGGGGTAGTGAATTAAAGAGAAATTCAGGTCTTGAAAGATGGTTGGTGTAGAATAATGCTTCAAGTCCGTCCCTTTCTATAAGTTACCCCCAGAGCTCTCTGTTTTTTTGCACACCAAGGAACCTAATCACAATGGATCGAAGCCCTCTTCCAATTTGCCCTATCCATTTTTATGACTTACCACCAATCTTACTTTGGTTGGTCAATTCCAATCCTACTTATTTAGTCTGTCATTAAGCTCATCTATGCTAACCCGGTACAAGACACTTTATTAGTGATATATTTAAATGTCATCAGTTTCGGCCAACTCGATGATAAGAAAGTCCCGGTTGAACCTATTAACAATTGTCATGCATGCAAGTATTAAAAGAAATGAAATTTGTTATTAGCAAAAGCAATCCAACAATTTGCCCCCTCCAAATTCGCTTGTGGTTAAATTCAAAGGAACTCAAACATAACAAGGGTGATAATACGATGTGATAAAAATGCAATTGTTTTTTTACTTAAGTATAAAATTAATGGACAGTGACATACGCAAATCTTAGTTCAAGATCTCTATTTACTCAACATAGTTAATCTTCTGAGCCGGTCTAGTTAGAATGACTGATGAAGGAATCTTAGAGGAAACAGTCTCTTGCACTTATGTTTAGTCCCCTTAAATCTCGAACTCTTACACATTGAGAAGTTTAACTCATAACTCATAAAGAAGTTTAACATCATATGCCTTGTAAAAACAAAAGAGAACGATTGCATTTAAAAGACCGGATGCATGATAATTATTTTAAAGTGTCATTAATACTTATCTAAAGAAACAAGTTGTACAAAGATAACTCAATTATTAAACACTACAGAAATGAAAAGGGAATGGGGGGCAAGAATATAAAACAAGGAAGATACAGTTAAAGAGAGAGGTGGGGGTGGGGGAGTAGCAGTAGTGAGGAAAGAAAAGGGAAAAAGAGAGTGCAGGCAGAGCAGAGTAGTTGTTTTTGCATTTCTGGGTTTGGGAATTGTAGAGAGACAGTTGAGAAAAAGCCTGCTACAAAATCAAACCACCAAACATGGCAATGCTTAGGATGCGACGATTCTAATATATTCACTCCAATTTTTCCTTTCATTTCTCTCTCTACCCACCATCTGCTTAAATACACCACAAAACCCCCCTGCTCAGCAAAACAGAGGAAATACAGGGGAAAAACAGAGGGAAAACAGAGATGACAGTTGAAGCATTGGAAGGTAGTTAATCATAAAAGTGGGAACTGAGAGAGTAAAAGAAGTTCGGGTGGGTTTTCTGAGATTCCTATTCTGTCGTTGGTGGGTTTACTGAGTTCTTATTTCTTTTGTTGTTCATGGAGTGGAAGAGACTGCACAGACTATTAAGGTTCACCATCTCAGTTTACGCACTGTTCACCGCCGTTACCTCCGCCGCTATTGCCTCCACATGTCCAGGTGGAAACACATTTTCCAATTTCAAATTCTGTTAGTTTTCAGTGAGAAATTGGGTCACTCATTTAACAAGAATTTGTTTATCTAAAATGCAGATAGAAGCAATTGTGCTGCCTTGACAGCTGAAAGTGATACATTTTTTCAGGTATGTTGGTCCATTATGTATACGACACATCACATATTCATACCTTATAATTCGATAGTTAATTGTGCTTTTTTATAACCTTTTCCTCCTAATTAAATCACATCAATCATTATCTCTAGCTCACCTTGGCCAAGTTTGACTCAAATTTGATTCGAAAACAATATAGGACCATGGATTACTAATGATAAATCCATCCTGATGATAGCCCTGTGGTCCGAGTTGGAACCACCGGCGCAAGTTAGCACTACTGGCGCATTTTAGCACACAGCTTAGAGTAGAGGGACAATTTATTTTAAGTTTGTTCTCTTTGTTGTCATGTTCTGCAAATTCTAATGTATCTTGGTAACAAGCGCTGCTGCGCTCAGCGCATAACCCGCTAACCATGTTCTGTAGTAGTCTATGCTCCCTCGTGAACAATATGTTATGGGGTCCGGCGCACGTTAGCACTACATATGTAGCACAATAGCTATTACTAGTACACACATTACAAGTTGTGTGTGCAAATCAGTTGGTGTTAATTGTGTTATAATTTCTGATTATTGGGAGATTGGTTTGATTTGGGAATTACAGGAATTGGGGAAGGAGAGTGACAATTACATGGTGTGGAAGATGAATGGGAGGAGGTACTTGAGTGGACCTGGATCGTTCCCGCCTCGATGTACGTCCAAGTGCGGCAGGTGCACGCCGTGCAAGCCGGTTCACATCCCCGTGCCGCCAGGAACGCCGGTGACGGCGGAGTACTACCCGGAGGCTTGGAGGTGCAAGTGTGGCAATAAGTTGTACATGCCATGAACATTAATAGCTACATGATCATCATGGTTTGTGATATTATATTTTTGTTTGTGTTACAAAGTCTGTAGCTACTTTCTAGCTGATCGATAATGCTTAAAAGGAATATTTGTAGGACTTCAAATCTGTGTAGAGAAATATATATACGTTAACATTGATTGAGTATATATATTATGATCGGTATTGGAAATACATTGTCTTAATTATCATTTTTAGTGTGTTTTGAATTCATTTACATGACTGCACAGAGGAAATAGAGGCTAATTAAGCTTGTGCAAGGTCTTGGAAGTTCTTCATAAGAATATTTGAGTTCATTTTACTGTGGTGGTGGGTTAAGACTTCGAGTTTGGGCTACATTTTAAAGGGAATGTACGTGTTGGTGGCCATTGTTTGACACTATCAAAAAATTCAGGAGTTTCCACAAATGTATAGTCAATAGAGGCTATTAAGTAATAGAGCACTAGCCCTTCGCCGGTTCTTCCTGGTCTCCAGGGCAATTATGCAGAAATCAATAGGCACCTTTCCTTATTGGATTGGGATAAAACGAAGGATTGATCGATGGGCTGTACTGTACCTCAACCATTTTTTCAACATTAGGCCCACTTCAAGTATTTGCGAATTAAAATGATACACATGTGCACCGTTTTTTGGTTAGACTAGACTGCCTATGTATCCTGTATGGGATGAATTCACATGTAGTTCATCATCTTTAAATTCAGATAAGATTTTCAACGACTACGTCTGATTTGTGTGTAGACTGCTTACGTACCGGCTTTGAGAATTCACCAGAATTTCATATGTCGAACTTTTTGATGAACTTCCATTTACTCACGGGTATATGCAGTCCAAGACGAGCCTTGCTTATTATTATTATTATTTTTTTTTGCCAGAATGGGCCTGATAGGAGTAGCATCTTCATGAATGTCGTTTCAAGGCTACCACATCACGTTTGATCGAGCAATGAGTGTGGGCCCCATCCTTCGCTCAATGACGTTGAATTTGATTGAACTGTGATTTTCGTCAATGTAGTTTGAGCGGCTATGGTTCATCGAGTTTCCATTTTGTGATGCATACTTGTAATTTTCAACTTATTGCAATTTATTGTCGCTTAATTTCGTCAGATTTTATTGAAAATTCGGACACAATCAAGTCACTATCCTCAAATTGCTACACGTACTGAATAAGATGCTTAAAATTGTAAAATCTATGAACCAACCAAAACGAAACCTTTCTAAGTCGTGAGACAAAATATGTGGCCATTTCCAAAGAAATGTTTGTACCTATATACCTATATAATAACTCTTGTTGTCAAATTTAGCAACCGATGCTCACCACATGTTGTCAAAGGGGCGATTGTGTGTTACAAACTATAAAAACATATAAAGAGAGCATAGGAAAAATCTTGCAACTAGACCAACATATAGGTCTAGCCATACATTCAATAACAATATATATATATATATATATATATATATATATATATATATATATATGACGTAACTAGGATTTTTTCTCTGAGAATCACAAATCAGTGACGTAACTATGATTTTTTTTTCCTTTCTGGGAAACACATTTCATGGACAGAGTTTTATGGATAAATTGAAGAGGGAGTTATATATATGGGTAGAATTTTCAGAGTAAAATTGAAAAAGTGGACATTATAGATGTAAAATTTTGGCAATAAATTGAAAAGGGGATATTTTGTGAGCAGAATTTCGGAAGTGAAATTAAAAAGGTTACAATTTTTATGGATATGAATTTTGAGGGTTACTTTTAAATTTTACGGTTATATAGAGTAAAATTTGAAGAATTTTGGGAGTTATTTGTAATTTTATGACAAAATATAAATAGATTTGAAGAATTTTGGGGGTTAGTTTATAATTTGAGAAAATCAGGGGATTTCCAATGACCCCTAGCTTTGTGGTGGCTCCGTGCCTGATTCAAATCTTTGTAACTATGAACAAATGTACCAATGTTAAATATAGAGATTCGGAATGTGTTAAATTGGGCGTAACCAGTTATCTTTCTAAAAATTATTTTCCTTTGCTCTGTTGTAACAATCAATGTTACAGGTGAGCTATTTGGCATATAACACATGTTGTCAATAGTCTGTTTAACAACTTGTGGCGTTGTCTAACAAAGAAAACCTGTGCAATGTGTTGATCGACGATCAAAACAACAGACGCTTGGCCAGTGAAAAAACAAGTAGAAAAATCAAAGAAGAAGATACTCTGTAGGGACTATTTTTACCACGTGGTGAAGTGCGAAAGAACTCGGAAGTTTCCCGTACGTTTCATCATTTTCATGCTGTCCCTATTGCACCACGGGAATCAACTTTTCATTTTTGGCCGCGGCATACGTTGGCATATAAAATGAGATAGTTTGACGGGCGAGAAGCAATTTAATATGATACGAGTAATTAAATAAGTATACGACCAAACTTCACTCATTTACCATATGCTTAAATTAATTATATAACGTTAAAATATCATACTTCTTCATCTTTTGTTTTCCTCCATGAGTAACATACAACGGAAACTAAAGTTGCTCCACATCCACAAAATTAAGTAACAAGTTGGGTTTAGAGGTAGCGACATGTATAGACTTGTGATATGTCAGTTTGGCCCTGTTTGTGATCACCTGGATCTCGTTTCATAGATCATCCCTTTCTCATCACTTACCTTAGTGTCTGCTTATCCATCTCCTTATCTATAACTAAATATCCTCTATGTTGCCTGAATATTGCATGTGCCAGGCATTTCAAACAGGCCCTCTTTCGCCCTTCATTGTTTTTGTTGGACCCAATTAATTGTGTATGGTCGATGTTGGTTGAACCCCATGTGGCTCCTATTTATTGTTTTGTGCTACATTTGATGACCTGGAGAAGAGATAACCATCAAATGCTTTTATTCTTAGGAAAATGAATGTCGTGTTTTCTGATCGTGGAATATATGCTTGATTATTGGCCAGGTGTTTATACCTTAATGATTCGGATTACTCAGACGCAATTCAGCTAGTGTCAAACCTAACTGTCCACTATGCCTAGCTAGGTACGACTTAATCGCCTTCCATGTATCACGTTTGTGTGGAATGAAGATCCTTTATTTCACTTTTTTTTGTTCTATTTTTGTTCCATTTTTTTTAGACATCTCTGATAATTCATGTTATGATCCAAATCATTCATTTTTTTTATTGTCTAGTAAATATCATCCTTACAAAAAATTATTTAAATCTGTGATCGTTTGATTATGAAATAATGAAACATAGCCAAATTGATTTTGTAAAATATAGCCGGATCTTTATATAACCTAAAAAATCACGAATTTGAATAATTTTTTGTAAGGATGATCTTTATTAGATAATAAAAAAAAGTGAACAATTTGGATCATAACACAGGAGATACTGAAAAATAAAAAATAGAACAAAAATGGAACAAAAAAAGTGGAATAAAGGATCTTCCTCTGTTTGTGTGTTCGTACAAGAGGATTGCTACCTATATCTATGCGCGTACAATTGATTCGGTGGTCAACGCTTGTATGACTTACCATATGGTTTAGTGGTAATATTAGAGTGAATGATCTTTGTTTTATTTGTATTGGACGAAGGGTGAGCGATCTTTATGAGAAGATGAAGGCACGAGTAGATTTAAACCTACATAAAAAATGAAAGTAAAACGTAAATTAGACATGAGAAATATTAAGTATAGAAGTAAATCAGACATTATAAGTAAAAAATTATGACTATATTTATCTGTTTGTGCTACAATTCTTTTTTCCATCTTCGGAAGAGTGTACAAAATGGTGCAAATTTGTTCACGTTACAAGTTTTCTCACAAAAAAAAGAGGCAAAAAGAAAAGAAGAAAATCAAAATGACTGGTTGTAAACACCCGTTATCGTTTGAACTTGTCAAGAACAAGATAAGCCGCAAGTGTTTCCCATTATCCAAACAACAACCTCATCTTCTCAAATGAAACTCATCACTCTTCCGCCGCCACTCCCCTGCCCCACCACCGCCCTCCTCCGCTTCAAATTCAACCCCCGATCGTCCCTAAACCCAACTACATTCGATTCCCCCAAAACCCAATTCCCCACAACCCCCAAATCCCCCGTCATAATCATCGGCGGCGGACTCGCCGGCCTATCCGCCGCCTCCCACCTTCACTCCCAAAACACCCCTTTCCTACTCCTCGAAGCCTCCGACGCCGTCGGCGGCCGCGTCCGCACCGACGCCGTCGATGGGTTCCTCCTCGACCGCGGCTTCCAAATCTTCATCACCGCCTACCCCGAAGCCCAGAAGCTTCTCGATTACGAAGCCCTCGACCTCCGGAAATTCTACTCCGGCGCCAAGGTCTACTACGGCGGTCAGTTCCACACCGTCGCCGACCCCCTCCGCCATTTCGCCGACTCCGTCAAGTCCCTCACCAACCCGATCGGGTCAATCCCCGATAAAGTGCTAATCGGGTTGACCCGGCTACGTGTCCTGACCAAATCCGACGACGAGATCTTCACTTCCGGTAGAGAAGTCTCCACGATGGAGCTTCTGAAGGAAATCGGATTTTCCGATTCCATCATCGGCCGGTTTTTCCAACCGTTTTTCGGCGGCGTTTTTTTCGATAAGGAGCTGGAGACGACTTCTAGATTGTTCGATTTCATCTTCAAGTGCCTCGCGCTAGGCGACAATACCCTCCCATCCAACGGCATTGGCGCTATCCCCCAACAATTGGCGGCGAAGTTGCCGTCCGATTCAATCGTTGTCAATTCCCGGGTTGCTTCAATTGGTTTCGAGGAGGAGGAGGAGGAAGAGCATTCGTCGCCACCGGTGGTGAGATTGGAGAGTGGAGAGGTTTTGAGGAGCGAACTAGGAGTGATAGTGGCGGTTGAACAACCGGAGGCGAATAGGCTTTTGGCGGGAAAGATAGGTGAACCGGGTCGGACCAAACCGGCTCGAAGCACTATTTGCTTGTATTTCAGTGCGGACAGAGCTGACATTCCGGTTCATGACCCAGTTCTGTTTCTTAATGGGTCGGGCAAGGGCATTGTGAATAATATGTTTTTCGCGACCAATGTGGCCCCCTCTTATGGCCCGTCCGGCAAAGTTTTAGTATCAGTTTCGCTTGTCGGGAGTTTCGAGGGTGTGAACGATGATGATCTGGCGATTGAGGTTGTTCGGGAGCTCTCAAGTTGGTTCGGAGGGTCAATGGTGGGATCATGGAGGCACTTAAGGACGTACCGAATTAAGTTTGCACAACCGAATCAATGTCCGCCGCTTAATTCGATGAGAGACTCTCGGGTCCGGTCGGGTTTGTACGTGTGCGGCGACCATTGGACCACTGCCACGTTTGATGGTGCCTTGGTTTCGGGAAGAAGAGCGGCGGAAGCTTTACTTAGAGATAGCGCCTTGACTCGGGTTAATTAGGTTTACGATTTCAATTTCTTGTAAATTTTTTTTTATCAAGCAAACTTCTTGTGGTTGAAGAAGGTGTATTTTGGAATCACGTTTTTTGTCACAACATTCATATGCGAGTACATATATTAGAAAGGTGAATTAGGAATCTGGAATGTATATTGGTACTTTTCAGTAAAATGTCATGAAAGTGTTTACAACCTTATTAGATGTGTTTGAACTCATCAAATTGTTAACTAATACGTGTTAAACTGATTATGAAAATGACTCCTTGAATTTACATCCGAAACTTCATGTAAGTCGGAGGCCATTAACCTTTAACACTCTAAAAAGTCGGAAACATTTTTGCTAACCACCCTTATTATGAAAATGACTCCTTGAATTTACAACCGAAACTTCAGGTAAGTTGGAGGCCACTAACCTTTAACACTCTAAAAAAGTCGGAAATATTTTTGCTAACCACCCAAAAAAGGGTGGTAGCATTATCACCATTTTTTTCACCATTAATCTGAAATTGTCTATTCAAATCAATAGTGAAAAAAAAAAAATGATAATGCTCTTTTTGGTGATTAGCAAAAACGCACTCCTAAAAGTCCGTGTTCGATTGCCTCACTTCAATAGCACTGATACAAGCCAACAAACAAAACGTCTTCTACATTTATCCAATAACTTCCACTTAACAAGGTACCGTACGTAACATCTCCACTATAAAAAATAGCTACCTTTAATGAATTTGCAGATGAATTTTGTTTCTATGAAGAAGATGAACCTTGACTTTCACCACCTGTAAGAAAGGGATTGCATTACGTGCCACCTGTGAGATGTCAATTTCCCACTATCCCCTCTTGTCGCTTAGACTATTACGTACCTTCAATCTCGTGTCAACTGCTGCCATGAATTTCAAAAGAAGCCTACCGTTGGTCCTTAGCCATTCATTACTATACTTCAGCTTTTTCGATAACGAAATATTTATAGTTTTGTTAATTCCTGGCCCCAAGTTCTCTCTTTTGTTTGCTTGCCGTGTTGTGAATCATAATCGATGCTGGTAGAGTACTCTAGCAAATCAACCTAACAGTACCCTTGATTTCATTGTCTCCTATTGGAAAGTTGCCTTTCCTTTCCTTTCAATATGCAGTAGAAATGAAAAATGAATATTTTTGTTTGATAATGGATTGTAGGGAGGGAAACGAATTGCTAGTCTAACTCATGTTACAGTATTAATTTTCTAGTTCGGATTGTACAAACACTATCCAACTGCATAGACAATGCACCTTTTTCCATAGAAAAATGCTCAACTATCTAAGGATTTGGTTTGTGCTGGCCAAACAACATACTGTTAGTTGAGGTTATGCTTCCAAGCTTCTCAGTAGTGAGCTCAAACTCTTTTTCAATGTAGAAAAATTTCCAAGCTTCTCAGTGGCGAAACATACTGTTAGTTGATGTCATGCGAATGCTACATGTATTTAGTAACAACTGTGCCACGAATGAACTAGGACCACATTTTGGTGAAGATTCGCCACTAGTGTGACAGTATCATGAGCAAATCAATGATGCATACGTCATTCCAGGCCTTTACTTTGAAATCATTATTACATCCAAACCGAAATGGCTAACACCCAAACAAACCAGTAATAAACTTACCAATTTTTGCTTTTCAAATATGGGATAAGATTGTCCTTAATGCATGCATACATTGCATATATTGAAGTACGGAGAACAATTATACCGTTGCAGTTCTTGTTTAGGCAACTTACCTAAGCTCTAACCGCCAATTAACGTCATTTAATTTCCTTACAAATTCATATGAGAACCCATTAGCAAACTTAGCACTCCATTTTTTATTAGCTCATCTCTAAAGTGAACCTCTTCCACATTCTAAATACAAACATACATAAAAATGAATTTAAAAGAGGAGTGTCAAAATCGCTTATGAATATCAAATGCATGCTCTAGCTGGCCTACTGCAGGCGGCACCGCCGTTCCATTTGTCTAGGCACCGCCGTGTCGGCGTTATTCAACTCCCGCCTCCCTCACTCGTCACACTGTTGACAAGCGCAGCATTATGCCATTATGTTGTGGGTACCAATCACTCCCTCATACCGTCCACATGCTTAGAATAAACCAATTTTAATTTCCCAAAAAGATAAAAAAACCCAAAACCCAAAATAACCGTCTCTTTCTATTTTTATTTTAATAATACCTTCACATTAGTACATTCTTCCCGCGTTTAGAAATTAAAAAAAAAAAAAAGAAGATGCCCTTTAAAACCCCCCAAAAAACACGGCAACAACCTCCACCGATGCTTCCAGCGAAAATCTCTCTGTTCCTTCTTCAACCTCTCGTCGCCCCCACAAATATCTCCCGATTAAATCTCCACCCTCCTCTCAAAAACCCCCAAATTTCGAAAAAAACCCAATTTCCATCGAGACAAAATCTATATCAATCGATCAAAGCCCGTAAAATTTTGGCCGGGCCGAATTCTACCCGGTTCGGTCTCTGCTCCCCCCAAAATGCCGGAGACCGAACAATCACACCAGCAGCCGCAGCAGCAGCAACCGCCACGTGTCCCGGACAACGCCCTGTTCGGGAAGTACGAGCTCGGAAAGCTGCTGGGCTGCGGCGCCTTCGCCAAGGTGTACCACGCCCGGAACCTCCGCTCCGGGCAGAGCGTCGCCGTGAAGATCATCAGCAAGAAGAAGCTCGCCGGCACCAGCCTCATGGCCAACATCAAGCGCGAGATCTCCATCATGCGCCGCCTCCGCCACCCCCACATCGTCAAGCTCTACGAGGTCCTCGCCTCCAAGACCAAGATCTACTTCGTCATGGAGTTCGTCAAAGGCGGCGAGCTCTTCGCGAAAGTCTCCAAGGGCCGCTTCTCCGAGAATCTCAGCCGCAAGTACTTCCAGCAGCTCATCTCCGCCGTCGGATACTGCCACTCCAGGGGGATCTACCACCGCGACCTCAAGCCCGAGAATTTGCTCCTCGACGACAACGGCAATCTCAAGGTCTCGGACTTCGGGCTCTCGGCTGTGACGGACCAGGTCCGACCCGACGGGCTGCTCCACACGCTTTGTGGGACCCCTGCTTACGTGGCGCCAGAGATTTTGTCGAAGAAGGGCTACGACGGCGCCAAGGTCGATGTGTGGTCGTCGGGCGTGATTCTCTACGTGCTCAACGCCGGGTATTTGCCGTTCAACGACCCGAATTTGATGGCCATGTATAAGAAGATTTACAAGGGCGAGTTTCGATGCCCGAAATGGATGTCGTCGGATCTGAAGCGGTTCTTGGGCCGGTTGCTGGATACTAACCCGGCGACCCGGATTACAATCGATGAGATTTTGAGCGACCCGTGGTTCACGAAGGGCGGTTTAAAGGAGATCAAGTTCTACGACGAGGATTGCGCCCCCGCGGACGACGGCGGAGAGGAGGAGAAGAAGGGAATCACGAGCCTGAACGCGTTTGATATCATTTCGTTCTCCGCCGGGTTGGATCTGTCCGGGTTGTTCGACGATTCGTGCAATTCGGTGGCGGACGGCGAGCGGTTCGTGGCGGAGACGACGGTGGAGAGAGTGATTGAGAGGGTGGAGAAATTCGCGGCGGCGGAGAGGCTGCGGGTGAGGAGGAAGAAGGCGTGGGGTTTGGAATTGGAAGGGCAGAATGGTAATTTGGCGTTCTTGGTTGAGGTTTCGAGGTTGACCGACGACCTCGTGGTGGTGGAGGCGAAGAGGACCGGCGGCGACGCCGCGCCGTACAAGGAGGTGTGGAAGAACAAGCTCCGGCCGTACCTGATGGACGGCCCAGATGATTCCGAGATATTTTCAACGCCGTCTTGTTCTGCTTCGTCGTCTTCGTCGTCGCTTTCTCGGTTGATTGACTGAAAATGTTGGTGAATTGAAACGACGGGTCGTTTTTTGATGGGTAATTGGAATATTTACCGGGCTTGTTAATACACAATTAAAACAGATATAATTTTTAAAACGAAAATGCAATGGGGAAGAGTTGTCGTGCTTGTGATTTGTGATGGGGAATAATAAAAGATTACTGGCCCATTTTGTAATCTGGGAAAATATTAGGCAGGGGTAGGGATTGTTCAATGTACATATATGTTGTAAGTGATGAGAGGGGGGCAACAGAGGATGAAGGGTTAGATTGAACTCTAATCTACTCCGACTCTTTTTGCAAAGGCATCTTGATCTTGTATAATTGTATTGATTCATTTAAATTCGTATGTTTGCATCTTGACATTACATTGATTTGTTATTCTTTCTTCTCAAATATATATTTGTAAATACGAGTTAGTAAAAATTAGCTAGAAAAGTGATTCGGTTTTCTTGATTCTGAGTTTGATTTCCTTGTTTTATAAATTAGGATTATAAACAACAATAAGTTTGGAAAAGATAAATGACATCTTATGGCATTGTGCTCCGAGATCATCAATATAAAAGAATATATTGAGTTCTCAAATTCCAGTTAGTAAAATGTATAATCAGTAAAATCAATAGTTATGTAAGATAGATAAGTGAGTTGAATATGAACTTTCAAATAGTATTTCACATAGAAGTACAAACAAGTTGCCAAAGAAAGTTTATGTCTTGGTTTTTTTGAGTAACAAGAGTTAACAACGCTCTACCTAAAGGTATCCCTCTTTTTGGAGTTGGAAAACGTCTCAATCTTGAACCTCCAGACTGGGTTAGCAAAAGCTTAGTTAATTAACATTGTTTTTTAAGAGATTGGAAAACGTGGTAAGTCCTCGATTTAAATGGTGGTTGGCGTTTACATACTGGCGATGACAAGACTCAGTGATACGTGGTAATATCAAAACTTATGGTCAGCTGACATTTGTCTACCTACCATCAAAATCATACGATAATAAATAATGAAAGTGACCAAAATTTTGGTTGTTAGCTTACCTTCATTTAGGGGCAAGGATGATTTAAATACACATGCAGTCGGTGGGTTAGAGGTCAGGTCAATGATTTGATTCAATTATTTAGTCCAGACTGGTGAGAATGTTAGCACAACGGACGCAGATGCAGAGCTTATCCAATGGAATTTGAATTTAAATTTCATGACAGAGTTTTCCCTCTAGTATACTTTAAGGGCAAATTACAATTTCGTCCCTTCTCTTTCTCCAATTTCAAAATACCCACGCTTTTGTTTTTTGCATTTTGTACCCTATACTTTCAAAACGTTGCAAATATGTTCCACCGTTAAAAAACCGTTAATGTTGCTGTTAAATGCTGATGTGTCTTTTGTGGGGTCCACCAACTTAACTGTACAGTGGCTTTCTTCCTAACCGAAAGCAAACAGACTTTGACCCAAAAAAAAAAGCAGGAGTTTTCCCAAAAGGAACAGACTTTGATCAAAAAATAAAAACGCAGGAGTTTTGGGAGCCATCGCCGAGCTGGATCCATCGCCGCCGTACCTCCGGTGCAAAAACTGCAAGGGGAGGCTGCTGAGAGGCGTTCAATCGTTGATTTGATTCTCTTTGTTTTGTTTGGTTGGGGATAAAATGGGATAGAAATGGAATTTAAATTCTCTTATCTGATTTTCGGATTTTAAATTCGTAATTTGTTTGTTGTTGCTGTTTATGGGTGATGAAAATGTAGTGAAGATGTTGGATTTGCCGGTTCGACCACTCCGGCTGGCCCCCTCTGGGCCACCCTCGTCGTCCTCGGCATCTTCCTCCTCTGTTTGGAGTTTGGGCTCTGCAGATTGAAAGTTTGTTTCTGATTTTTCATGGAAAGAACTGCAACCTGAATTCCTATCAACCGACCAACAACATGAATTCTTGATTTCTCATGTATAACTTACCACCCCCTTCTCTGGTTTGTGATTGATTTAGTAAGTTTTGAAGATGAGTGATGGCCATTATTATCATTACAGATATTTTTCTTGATTAACTTTAATTTCTCTGATGAAACAAAAATTGTGATTTTTTTTTCATTAATTGAAAGGATATATATGGCACCTTCCTCCTCTGGTTCATACGAACTCATGGCGTCGACGACATCGGAGAGGCCGGTCACGGTATCGATGGATCCAGTCGGCGATGGCTCCCCTTTTGGGAAAACTCCTGCGTTTTTTTTTTTGGGTCAAAGTCTGTTTGCGTCCGGTTAGGAAGAAAGCCACTGTACAGTTAAGTTGGAGGACCCCACAAAAGACACATCAGCATTTAACAGCAACATTAACGGTTTTTTAACGGTGGAACATATTTGCAACGTTTTGAAAGTATAGGGTACGAAAATGCAAAAAACAAAAGCGTGGGTATCATTTTGAAATTCGACCCAAACCACAGGGTACGAAATTGTAATTTGCCCATACTTTAATTATGAATCAAGAAAGTGAAGTGATTCCTTGAGCCAGCAATTATAGGCAATGATTGGGACCAAACGACCAAAACAAAATTATGGGCATCAATAATGCAAGAGATTCCTTTAAATAAAGATAAAGAAGAAGACGAAGAAAGGGTAATTTTAGGGGATTGGAGTTGGAAGGAAGCTAGGTCTACAGATTCAAAGTTGGCCTCATCTATTGCTTGTTATACTTGCTTGGCGTTTGACGTAGTCTGTCTTATGCTTGTAAGATTCCGAGATTTCATGACTTCAGGCGACTATTTTGTAATAAACAAGGTTATTGGAAAGAGGAGAAGTGTGTCCAAGAGTATTGAGTTTGGTTTGTCTAGTAGTCTTTTACCAAAATTGCTACTTGCTTGCCCAGTTTGAGGACTAAACCAATTTCAACCCCATTCATATTCAAAGAATCAAAAGGATGTCCAGTCCAATGAATTATGTAAACATGGTAATGTCCAATGAATTATGTAAACATGGTAATATGGTATTTGATTGTCATGGTGGGGCCTAATTTTTGCCATGTGGCTGATTCATAGCAGTAACTTGGCCGAAAAAACGACAAGAGAGGGCAACATATATGTCGGAAGTGAGTTGTAGGGGCACAACAAGAGGACACATGTAGAATTACAAGGAGCAAAAGTTCTCTAAATATGAATTTTAGAAGCAAAAAGGCCAATAAGTGTGTTCTTCGTTACTAATTCATCTTGTTCCTTTAACTTGGACTCGACATGAAAGTTGGCCTCCATTTCTTGACTTAACATACACTAATGTAATGAGTACCCAATACAATTTTGTCGTAAGCTTGCAAATTGAAGTGAGAATTCCCCATGTAACAAAAGCGCCAAAAGTTCCACCATCTGGACCTAAAGCCCAAACGCCCGAGCCCAAACTCCAAAAATGATTACTTTCACTTAAACTATTGAATATTGACGGCGAGAGAGAGGAGTCGCTGCACTTCACTTGTAGTCAGGGTTTAGGGTTTAAGAGGTGATTGCTGAAGCAGTAGCTCCAACCCCACGTTCAGAATCAGCTATCGCAGTGATAATAGCAGTAAATTATCATCTTGCGGTCGCGGTGAGATTGAAAAGGAGGAGTCTTGGTAAGTCCCTCAACGAATTAGGAATTTGGAATTCGAAATTTCCATACTTTTTTAGCTTCTGGGCACATTTGGTATTGGAAGGAATACAATGCAATTAACTGTATCGAAACTATGAAGACCAAGAAAGAAAGCGTTTGTTTTTATTGCAAATGAGTGTTCTTTGTTTAAAGATGATAATTTGTGCCTTTAATTTGTGAAGATTTCTTGTGAAATGAATCTAATTCGATGATTAAGTGTTTAATTTCCGCCGAATGGAATCAAATGTGCTTGTGGTTTGAAATGCTTATGGAAATGCAATGCATTTGTGCGTTTCTGAGCTTTTTCATGTATATTTTTATAGGTGGGAGTACCAACTGAAATTTCGATATCTTAAGGTGGTGTTTCGAATTGTGTGGGAAAAGGAGATTTGCCTTTTGAAGTGGGAAACTGCGGCTTCGGAATCTGTTAGTCATTTCTAGGTGGGTTTCTGTTTCTACATATTAGGGGTTTGATCATGTCGGCAGAGGCAAAATTGAGGTATAAGGTCAATAAGAGACTCAAAATAGCTGTTGGGAATTCCAAGTTTTCGAGTAGTGGGAAAGAAAAGGCTGACAGTACTCGCAATGAGAATGACAAGGGTAAGAAGGGGAACTTTCAATCAAGTGTAAGAGGTAAAAGGTTTCATGCTGCTGAAGAAGAGGGACACAGAGTTGAAAGAAGAGATAAGTTTAAAACCATGGATCCTGATAGAAGAAGCAAGAGAAACTATGGTGACCAAGAACCGGGCAGGGAGAGGAGGTCTTATGGTAATGCAGAGGCACCTTATAGGAAGGCTTCACCTCGGAGAGGACAGAACCAAGACACAGGTGGAGAAAAGTCCAAAGTCTTGAATTTTGATAGGAGAAGCAAGAGAATCTATGGTGACCAAGACGCAGGTAGGGAGGTGATGTCTTATGGTAAGGCAGAGGCCCCTTTTAGGAAGGCTTCACCTCGGAGAGGACAGAACCAAGTAAAGGACAGTTTCAATAATGAAATAAATGGCACTAGATCTCCTTTCCGTCCTCGTTTTATGCAGCATAATAGATTGGACAGCACTAATTCTGAAACTAAACGGTTTTCTAAGAGAATTCCTAAATTTTCCAATACAACCAACACTGCCGATGGTTTTGTTCATGAAATGAGCGACAGTAGATCTCCTCCTCGCTCTATATGGGGTTCTGAGGCTAGTGCAGTGAAGAACCATGACCAATTTAAGCCTGCCTTAAGCAAGCCTTTGGATCCAAGTGTTGAAATTTCCCCTCATACATCTCTTCCAAAGTCTGCCAAGAGAAAAATATCAGACAAGAAAATCTCGGATAAAGCATCAGAAGAGATAGAAGCTCAGCCAAGGAAGAGGAAGCGAATTCGTTTAGATCCATATGATATCTCAAATAAACGATTCGATGATACCATTGTTATTAATGGTCAGTTTTTATTAACTACTTGTATTTTCCACTTGTATGTGTGTTTTGGTGTATTAATCATGTTTCTGTGGTTATCAATATTTGGATATGGATCTAGATGCTGTCTTTTGCCATATGAATTTTCTGTACAACATTTTACAAAAGGAAGTTCTGCATGTTCATAACACGTAGCATTTGTTGGTGTTTTCCAGAAAGAAAAGAAGACAAGGAAACAACTGAGGATGAAAAAGCTGAAATCTCCAAAAATGCACAATTTCGTGCAATACAACCAAGTCCTTCGATCCTCTCTTATGTGGAAGATAATGTAATTTGTATGCACAGGTCTTTTGATATTTGGCATATATGATTAGTGAATTTATGTTTCTGAATAAGCAGGGCTTTCAATATCTTTGCTCTATTTATTGTCCAACTGTTCAGTTCTTAATAAATGGCTGTTTCATTATACTTGGTTTACAGTTGTTGGGTCGTAGACGCATGATAGAGCTAAAGAGGGCGGGCTACAATATTGAGCTTTCTGCTCCTTTGGATAATATTCCGCTCTCTACGAAGTCAGAGAGAGAGAATATTGAGGAAAATGTAAGTGTATACTATATATGCATGTCTAGTTTAGTATCTTGATAAATCTGATAAAATTTCTTGTTCTAGGAAAGTTCAATTGTATATTTTAGGGAAAGCTTAAATCAATCAGTGTGAGGGTGATCTGCTCTTTACTGTTTTATAAGGAATCACATTACTGCTATTATTGTTAACTATGGCTTTTTCCACAGATATTTAGGAATAAGTTGACATTTTTTGCCGCTGCAAAAGTTTCATCATCATTTCCACCCCCTGATCTTCCAGAGATTGCATTTGCAGGTGTGTTTGGTTTCTTTTATTTGGATTGATGCAATCCAATTGCCTTTTCTTTTCTAGCCCTTTCAGTGTACATTATTTCTGATGTGATTTATGAGTTCATAACATTGCTGATGTTCAGGTCTTCAAATTTCCGTCACTAGTTGCCAATCCCTTACTTTGTCTCTTTTATTGGTTGCTTTATCATATAATCTAGAAGAACCATAGGCAGTGGCTGCATTGTGAAATTATTTTGATAAGTATGTATGACCATATTTTCATAGATGGGTTAATTGCTCTCCCAGAGATAATAGTTTAAAGTAAATCACGATGAATCTCTTCCTCTAACTTTCAGGGATAACTGGGTTGTATGCTTAGTTTGTTATTTATTGAAATGATGTTTCTTGTTGCCTTGATATGCATAACTGAGACAACAAGTGATGCTATTGGCTTCAATTGTTTTCTTAGGAAGGTCAAATGTGGGGAAATCATCACTGCTTAATGCACTTACCAGACAATGGGGTGTTGCACGAACATCAGACAAACCCGGTCTTACTCAGGTTATATAAGTCCTTGTCCCTGTGGTTTCAGTAGCGTTCCAGCGTGTTGATGAAAATTGTGCTTCTGCAGACTATCAATTTCTTCAATTTGGGATCAAAGCTTTCCCTGGTTGATTTGCCTGGATATGGCTTTGCTCATGCTAAAGAAGAAGTTAAGGATGCTTGGGAGGAGCTTGTGAGTATACAAATTTATGGTCTCATTTCCTTTTCCGGAGTGAATGTTTGTAAATTTATTAGATTTTATGATATTGCCAATGCTTTCATTTCCTATATGCTTGTGAGTGCCTACAAACATCTGATCGGTATATGCTGTACTCTAATTTGGTCACTTCTAAATTTGTAGGTAAAGGAGTACGTTTCCACGAGAGCTTGCCTAAAACGAGTGTGTTTGCTTATTGATACAAAATGGGGAATGAAGCCAAGGGATCATGAACTCATTGACTTGATGGAAAGGTACAAGTACTCCTTGCTGATACAAAACGGGGAGGAGATAATTCACTAAAAAGCGCAGACACACTTGAGTTTGATGATACTGGAACTAGATGGCATGCACTTGTTAATGATTTCCATTACTTGATTTGCAGGGCTCAGACTAAATATCAGATTTTACTGACAAAGACGGACACGGTTTTTCCAATTGATGTGGCACGTCGTGCAATGCAAATTGAAGAGGTGAGTGTGGTTATTTGTTCCGAGTCACTGACAAAATATAGTATAAAACTAGAATTTTCTCCATTGATCACTAACAACATATGAACTTTGCAGAGGCTGAAAGCAAATAAGTCTATTGTCCAACCTACGGTATGTAGTATACTTTTACTTGACCACTTGATAAGCACAAGCACACAATTCAAGTGTATCATTGTTGAAAGCGACACGATCATTTCATATTTTGGTTCTTATTTCAGGTGATGGTGAGCTCGAAATCTGGAGCTGGTATACGAAGTTTAAGAACGGTTCTAGCAAAGATAGCTCGAGTTGCTAAAGTCTAATATGTAGTCAGGTGTATTCCTTTGTTTGGTTTCCAAGGTACCGTAGATTATAGGACCATTTCATTGCAGATCCTTTTACAATAGTGATTAACCAGAGAAAGGATCTTTTAGGCAACGACCTTTGGAATTGACACATTATCAATAGCAATCAAGCTTGTGTATGTATAGTGATATAATCTGACTGAGCACTCATTTGAGCACTATTTGAAATGGTTTCTATGAAGATATGAGAACTACAAAAGTGTTTTCTGCTGATTGGAGCAAAATGCAGCCATGGACCATATGATTTCAAGTTGTGCTTTTTAATATTAATCTGCATACCTTAGTTGTCATGTCGGTGAAAGTTGATTTGTTCATCATTTTGAACACGATTGGGATATAAACCCTAAACTGATAGTGGTTGTGGACTAACTTGCAGTGGGACCCAGCCCAAAATGCACCATGGTGGACTGTGCGTCATATGGTAGAATATTGTCGTCCTTCGTGATATACATGAACGAACAGAATGAAGACGACTTCATACGATTTGTTTGACGATCGCAGCCTATGAATAAGGTTAAGCATGCTGCCTGTGCGGCACTGAAAATCATATATTAAACTTGCAATGGCTTATCTAGGAATATATTTCTCAAACCACTAGCTATCATAAAGCATGTAAAACAACATTAAGCAGGACCAAGATAGAATTCTTGAAACCGTAGTAGGATAAATACTCAAGTCAAGTGTGATAGTCATAGAAAATGTTATGGGTAGTCCATAAGGTTGATATTTCCAACATAAGGGTAGAGTTTTTATACGCGTGAGTGTGTGATGGTCACAGTACTCTGAGTATGCATATTATAAAATGAATGAAATGTAACTATACAATTGTCTTGAATACATGAGCTATAAGTTAACACGCATAAATTGTGATATGACATAATGTAAGAATCACAATGTAAAATTTTGGTAATGAATTTAGAACTGTAGGTTAGGTAAACGACTATTGAACCCAAATCAAGGAACAAGTCCCCCTATACCCCATTCTATTTTTGACCATCTTCATCTTCATTTGTTCATGTATATGGACATTATTGCTTTCAAATTTCCAATGCCTCTTAAATGGTCCCTGAAATAACTCTACTCAACATCACAGTTAAAACCCAAATCCAATCACCAGTTAGAAGTTTCCAATCTTTATCCCTCAAGTCAGCTTCAAGCACACTAGCTGCAATTAAAAAAATAAACAATCATTTAGGGACATGTGAATATATGTGTGTGAGTTAGGTCAAATACAATTATCACACCTCGATCCAAATTTTCAAATCAACCCCACTTTGATTACTTTTATGTATGACCTCATTCCAATAACCACAATTGACCATTCTTCAACTGCACCCTTCCTACTCCTTTCTTTTCATCTCCTTGACAAAAACACACAAATTTTCTCAATCCTCAATCTTTTCTCTCTCTTTTTCTTTCCCTGTTTTATGTCTGGGATTGAAACAGAGAAATGTGCCCCCTGAGGTTGATTCTCATCTTCCTCTCCGCCACCTTGGCCGGCTTCTTCGTCCTCAGAAACCTCAAATCCGACGACACCAAATTGGACTCTCCCCTCCATGAACATGAAGAAACCCACCTCCAAAACGACCCCAACAACTCCCCCAACCGATTTTCCAAGGTTTTCAATCCATTTTCTCTTCTGGGTTCCTCTCAAAATCAGTTTTTGTAACTTGGGTTTCTCTCAAAATCGGTTCTTTTCTTCTAGGTTGCCGACAATTTTGACTTTTTCGTTGCTTGCAGGTTCGTTCTGCCATGGAGTCAGGGTTCTGGACCTGCGTGGACATGGCCAGTGGGCGCTACCTTTGGAGGAACTTGGTCTCGGCGTCCCCAAAATCGGATTGATGGGCATTTGTAATTACTGCTAATAACACACAAGCCCAGGTTTGATATTGCTAAAGTGGTGCCATTTGATAGTTTGATAAGAATCTAAAGTGTTGTAATTTTAGACCCAATTGAAATCCCAATGCTGTGTGGTGTCTGCAAATGGCTGTAATTACCCCATTCAGTAACAATATCCATCAACCATTGTATTGTAATTTTGGTGTTTACCTTGTCTGGTTTCTGTATTAAGTGTGGTATGGTTCTCTTAATGTGGAACAATTTCGCAGAGTTTACTGCCTTTGTACAACATATATGACCTTGTCGAGTTATTTATACAAAGCTCATGTCATGAGATTGTAAGTTCTGTAAGAAAGTCGTGTCTTTATTTATACAAAGCTCATGTCATGAGATTGTAAGTTCTGTAAGAAAGTCGTGTCTTTATCTGTTAACATTTGAATTCATGTTACTCAATAAGAACAGATACTACAGTTGATCTTTATCAAATGGCCGAGAGAAATATGCTATCAAACACGCATTAGGAAACTTCAGAGGTTGGGATACACCAATACACACACTTGCATACTTAGCATTATCAGTTTCTGTATGGTGATTAGAGATAATGGAAATTGGTGTCTGTTATGGGTGTTCTGTTTCTGGTTCATCGAATTTGGAATTTCCAATGCAATATAGCGCATCTCTGTCTGACACATGCACACACGCAAGCGCATGAACACCCATGAACGCGCATGACAGCCTATGTGGCTCAATCTGCTGTCTTATCATGTGAACCAAAGTGATTGAGCTTACTTGGTTGGAGTGACTTCCTAAGCTTCCAGTTCCGATGCTGTTCAAGTTACTGATGTTAGTCTCATATGAATGCTTGCTAGTATATTTGGTCCAAGATGTTAAGGCATACTGGCTAAATCTTGTTTTTGATATCAATGTTCGTCCTGCCCTTGTATGTCAGCACGTATAGAGTTTAATTCAAAGGTGAACGATGATCGTTGCCTATTGTGGCACCTGGATAATGTTTCTGACCCTCTATCTCCCCTAATTTGTTTGTGTTGCTGGTGACCTCTAATCACTCAGTTCTTCTTACCATCTTTAACAAATAGATATTAGGGAAGTTTCATGCTTCGTTTAGTGATCTTTTTCAAATTTCAATCTTCATGAGGCAGTATCATTTGAACTGTCATCTTAACCTGGAACGATATGAATATTGAACATCATGTTTTCATATTTCTGTACCTCTAGCGTATGACACATTTCAATGAAGTTACCTCACCATTGTCTACTCTTCCATAATCTCTACACTTTCATTCAATACATTTCGTTTATTAAGCTTGATTCCAGCAGCCTTGAATTGTGTCGTCGACTAACACTCAGTTTCCTTGTGAAAATTCTGCTATTTTATTTGCAAGTTTTTCTGTATGTGATCGATGAGCTAGGGAGTAGACAAATTTGATGCTGTTTAAGATCATGGGCAACTAAGTGCCCAGAACAAACTTAAGGCTTATGTTCAATGTTCTAAGATTGCTGGTACAGAATAGCTTTGTATTTGTTTTCAGTAACTTGGGATGTTAATTTTTTTCATATTCTTGAGCTTTCGCTGTTAAATCTGAAGGTTAGCTTGTAAGTTCGATATGGTACCCAGGGGATCTAGGGTAGGGATTACCGAGATGTCGGTGATTGATTCAACTGTTTAAAGTGGTCAACAATCCAAAATGCTGCCTAAACTTTGTCTCTTTTTTAAGTAATCATTGTTCCACCTATACAAAGTTAAAGGCCTACCAACACGTTGCAGCAGATTATTAATACTTTATACGGATTAGTTACAATGAACTGTCAATCACCCACTTCAATGACATTACATTTGTATAAAGTATGAATTCATACAGTTTCTTCTGAAACTATACATAAATTTAAGGATCATCTGTTGGAGGTTTTAACATCATTGTGATCATCTGTTTATTCCACAATTAGATTCAAATTGTCCAACCTCAAGTTCGATCAACTTAACTCCATTCAATTCAAACCTAAGATAGAAAAAGTCAATCTTCGATTATCGACCACCATAATTCTCCTCCCAGAAATACCAAAAATAAGGATAAAGAAAAGAGACAGAACTAAGACCAATCTGAGCCGTTTGAATTTAAATATTCTAATATTCTATTAAGGGGAATATATTCCAACGGTCGAATTACACGACCCCATTTTACATCAAAATCCTACTCTGTTTGTTTGCGCACAACGGCAAGAGAGAAAGATGAGGCAAAGAAGAAAGGTCGTATCAGAAAACCCAGAAACCCTAATCGCAGAGGATGAAGACGAACCCCAACAAGGAAGATTCTTCGCCTGCTATCTATTAACCTCCCGCAGCCCACGACACAAAGGCCACACCTATATTGGGTACCTTCCAAAAGCCCCCAGTTCTTTTTCTTTCGAAAGTTTCAATCAGTTTAAAGATGATCCGATCAGATAGATCTTGATCGTGATTTTCAAGAATTTGATAAGTTTTCCCATCTGGGTTTTTAAATTTAGAAGCTTTCTTGTGTTTTCTTTTGGGGATTGGATTGATATGTGAGGCTAATTTGAGTGTTTGTTTGATTTGGGCGGTGGTGGTGGTGATGGTGCAGATTCACGGTGAATCCGCGGCGGCGGATACGGCAGCACAATGGAGAGATATCGCAGGGTGCGTGGAGGACGAAGCGGAAGCGGCCGTGGGAGATGGTCTTGTGCGTCTATGGTTTCCCAACCAATGTTTCTGCTCTCCAGGTTTGTTCTTTTTATTTTTGAATGGCTATGATCAGCTTATACTGTCAAATAATTGTTAATTGGGAGAAAATTAGATGAAAACTTCTTGAGAGTTAGTTTCTGATTAGGTGTTTGATTGGAACCCTCTTTGAGTCAAATCAGTTTGGTCCTGTTAATGTATTGATTGTGATCAAAGCTTCTTTGAGGTTTATAATGAATTAAATTTGGGAATTTCCAGTTTGAATGGGCCTGGCAGAACCCGACTGTATCGAAGGCGGTTAGGCAGGCTGCTGCAAGCTTTAAAACCCTTGGAGGACTTGCCAATAAGATCAAGCTTGCATACACCATGCTCACTCTCCCGCCCTGGCAGAGGTACTGTATTAGTGTTTTTGTTGTGACTTGTGAGTGAATGAATACACACGACTTTTCTGTTATTGTTACTGATAGAAAGTGAAATTTTTGTTTGTGTGGATCATCAGCTTGAACATCACTGTGAACTTCTTTTCAACCGAGTACATGAAGCATTCCGCTGGTTGTCCACGCCTGCCGGAACAGATGAAGGTCAAGATTTGCCCCATGGAAGAGCTTCCTTCCTGTACCAAATTATCTGATGGCGTTTGTGAAGATGAAGATGAGTGGTGTAATGAAAGGGAATGTGATGAAGATATGAACTCCAGCCAGGAAGAAGTATTATCAGCCTTTATGTTTCGCAGCTCACAAGATGATAAGCAGAATGATATTGGCAAAGGAAGTAGTGAAGGGTATGAAACCAATAGAGAAGTAAGAGGAAATGAGTGGAATGACAAAGAATGTGATGGACCCGTGAATAACATTACATTACAGGAAGACATGTTATCGTGTTTTGCAGTTCATAATTCAGCAGAAGATCAGCAAGGTGATGCTAGCAAGACAATTATTGAAGTCCATGGATTGAATGAAGAAGAAGAAGGCAAAGAATGCGATGAATCCATGGATGGCATTACATTACAGGAAGACATGTTATCAGGTTTTGAAGTTCATAATTCAGCAGAAGATCAGCAGGGTGGTGCTCGCAAAACAATTATCGAAGTCCATGGATTGAATGAAGAAGATACAGAATGGACTGAAGCTATAAATGACATTACATTACAGGAAGACATGTTGTCATATTTTGCATTTTGTAATTCAGCTATTTACCAGGGTGATGCTCGGAAGACAATTACCAAAGTCCATGGATCAAACAAAGAAGAAGACTTTACAGAGAATTTGGGTTTTACCACATCACCAGTGAGAATGCCATCTTCAAATGTCACTACCTCGTCTGATATAGAAGTCCCTAAAGATACAGATTTGCTTGGACCTTCCGATGACACAAGTAACTCCGCTCAGTTCACAACCATAGATGCAGATGATGATCAGACGCCTAGCAGAAGCTATCTCAGGCCTTGTGTAGCTGGGGTAATCGATTTGACGACTCCATCTCCTCTATGCAGAAACGGTTTATGCGGCAAGAGTAGAACTACTTCTGCTTATCCTCAGATTATTGACTTGACCAAGTCTCCAAATTTCATCCAATTATAGATTGTTGGATATGTCTACTTCGAATAATGTAGAGGAAGTACTGTCATCTCTGCCTGATGGCATATTGTATTTCCATTTTAATAAAATCAAAGTCTTTTTCAACTTACTTTTCACTTTAATCACATTTGGTTATCACTTGTAATTCACCTCTACTGGCTTGGACACAAATCCTTTGGTTCATGTACCTTTGTCGCCAATCTTCCGATCAATGTGGGAAACCTTTTGGGAATAATTTCGTGTGCTCGGAGAAGAAGTACAAGTAGTCTTGACCATCAAGTTGAGGTCCTCCATACTTTCGAGATATTTTGGACGGTTTTAATTTGCTGTCGAAGACGTTGCACCTGTGGGATAATGGCGTTTTATGGTGGCGTTAACGGCTCTTTCTTTACTACCGACTTGGTACAGATAGTAGTTGGGAGGAAGCGAAAACTAAGCGGAAGAGAAATCGCCATTGTTAGAGCACATGATTGCTTAAGTTTTGATGCGGACTAGAGAGAGATGTCAGTGATATTTATAGTAGGCTTAGGATACTTTGGTTACTCGAAGACCAAGAGAGGAAAGTAGCCTGCTGGTTTTATGAAACTCAATTTTAGGAAGTTTCTCTTTTTGGATTAATTAGGGAACCCAGTGGCAAACAACTTGGCTTCTCTCGTAAATGCCATCGCAAGATCATGCTTTCCAACGGTATTGTGAGTGAAAGATAGAGATGAGGCAGTGAATAAAGGTTAGGATCTGACATCCCTGTTAGTTTCAAGCAGTTTGGTTTACTCAGATGATTTTTGCACAAACTTAAAGAGTTTCTCTTAGAGCTTGAATTGATCATCTGATTCAGATTCACAGTGAATACAATGGTGAAACTGAACAAGGAAATTTTTTGTTTTTTTTTTTTTTTTTGGGAACAGGGAACTTATGAATTATATAGAACGGGGACATGTGGCCCCAACCCAACGTTGTTAGCACCAAATCGATGATGGTTTATATGAAGACTTCGGATCTTATATACTGAATGACTAGATACATAGACACCCAAACTAAAATAAGGCAAAAAGTCCCTGCAATAAGAATTCAACCAGAACTTGATTTATAAATCAGTGCCACTAATCACAAATGCTGACATTTTATGATTCTTTTTCTCAAATCAGTAGACAGAGCCGGCCCATGGGGTGTGCGAGGTGTTCAACCGCACAAGGCCCCCGATCAAAAAGGGTCTCAAATTATATTTTGTTCAGCACATACTTGAGTAATAATAACATTCAAGGTAAAATAAAACCAAATAAATAGCTAATTGGTTTTGATGCGTTTCTTGTTTAGAAGCCACCCAAGTTCGGTTTTTCGGCGTAGTTTGTGGCCCGTAGTTTTTTTCTTCTTTTTTGGTTTTTTTCAATAGAAACTTGCAGATGCCTTCAAATTTTAGTTTTTTTTTTTATTTTTTCCGCTAGAAACTTGCGGAGGCACTCAACATTTGTTTCATTTCTATTATATAAATAAACTCTCTTCACCAAATCATCATATTTTTTCCTTCTATGTTTACATAGATGGAATTAGTAATGCCATAGTTTTCTTGTGCTAATTACCTTGATAAAGTCAAGAAATAAATTGTAGGCTAAATTGTAGGGTTATTTAGTTAAATTTCAACAATTTTGACATTATTACACGACACATGTGTTTGAAAAAGCGTCGTCTAATTACTATATAGATGACGGTTTAAAGACTGCGTGTATTAACTTGCAATAGATGACATGACCATTTACAACGGTTTTAGAGGTATGTGGACGACGGTTTTTGAGCATCGTCTATAACACTTTTTGGCATAGTGCCCTATGCCCAAAAAAAAAAAGCCTCAGCTTTAATTTCGAACAAGGCCTCTGAAATCATTGGAACGGCTCTGTCAGTAGATTTGGTAATCTTATGGGTGGTTCTAATAGTACTTAAGCTGATTAATGGAACCCTACATTGACGTCTATACATTTCGCTATAAAATTCTCCCCCCTTTCTCTTCTTTAAAAAAATTTTTAAAAAAAAAAAACACACAAACACCACCTCAACCATAAAAACAACAACAATAAAAACACAAACAAAAAAAAAAAAAAACACACCACTTACAACAACAAACAAAAAAAAAAAAAAAAAAAAAAAACACAAAACCACACATTAAAAAATCCACACCCTAAATAAAAATTACTTTCTCTTACAAAAAAAAAAACAAGAACAAATTTATTAAGAACGTCACTGATACTCAATAGCCAAACAAACACTTAGCAGACTATGAAATGTACAAACAAACATAAGATACCATGGAAAAGCTGCCAATTCGTTACAATTGTGACTGGTGTTGTTTCACTTGTTCTTGTGGCTGCAGTTGATGTTGTTACTGCGGCTCGTTCAGTGGCAGTAGTTGCTGTTTACTCGTCTTGCTGCTGTTGTAGTTGCTGCTCCTCCTCTTGCTGATCTTCACCTTGCCAAACCCAAACTATATCTCGCAGAGCTGGCCTGATTTCCTCCAACATCTTCTGGTATTCCAATGTATCTCCACGTGATTTCTTCACCTCAACAAGATGAAAAGTTGGCGTTATCTGAAATATCTCTGCATTAATGGACAAGACCCCCTTTCTACCTTCCTTCACTCCATCCATTTTTAACAATCCATCATCCTTCTTCTTCACTTTCAGCTTCAGCTGCTTAGCCATTTCTTCTAACTTGGAGATAATCACTGATGCAGGTTCTCTTGAAGTGAATCTTGCTTCTCTGTCTAAAGAATTTTTTTCGAACAAGCCAGACAGATCGAACCCAGCAGAAAGGGAGATAATATCAAAAGCATTTAAACTCGGAGGTCTAATTGGTTCTTGCTTTGCCTCAGCAGTCGCACTATTATTTGTACAGGAACCAGAAGCTTCTATGCCTTTAGGGGCCACATCCTTGTTTCCTATTTCAGATCTCAAATTTCTGGAGTATGATCCCTTCCTGAACCAAGAGCTTTCCCTAACTTTATCCAAGGAAATCCTATTATTGGGATTTGGGTCCAACATCTTGAACAGAAGCCTGCGTGCTTCTGGTGAGAACCAATTAGGGCATTTAAACTCAGCTTTGCCAATCTTCCTGTACATTTCCATCAAATTTGAATCATGAAATGGGAGATAACCTGCCAATAAGACATACAAGACCACCCCACAAGACCAAACATCAGCTTTCACACCATCATAGCCTTTCCTGTTAATAACTTCGGGAGCAACATAGGCAGGAGTACCACAGGTGGTATGGAGCAGCCCGTCTTGGCGCTTGCTTTCAGCGAGGGCACTTAACCCAAAATCAGAGATCTTCAAATTGTCATTCTCATCTAACAACAAGTTCTCTGGCTTTATATCCCTATGATAGACACCCCTGCTGTGACAGAAATCAAGTGCATTGACTAGCTGCTGAAAATACTTCCTTGCAACGTCCTCCTTCAACTTCCCTTTAGAAATCTTGTTAAACAGCTCACCGCCTTTAGCATATTCAATGATGAAGTATATCTTAGTCTTGGTGGCCATGACCTCATAAAGGTGTATAATATTAGGATGTCTGACCAGTCTCATAACAGATATCTCTCGCTTGATCTGCTCCATCAGCCCAACCTTCATAATCTTATCTTTGTCAATAACCTTAATGGCCACACCCTGATTATCTTTCAAGCTCCTTGCATAGTAAACCTTGGCAAAAGTGCCTTGACCTAGTTGCCTCCCTAACTCGTACTTTTGCATCAGAATATGTGATTTATTCTCCATCACAACCTTTCAAAACCTAATAACCAACCACACAGAACTTCACCCCTGCTAATGATCTATATGATCCACAATCTACAAAGCAGGAGTCTATAACAACACAACAAGGTCAACCGTCTTCGCAATGGTCATGCATTAACACGACCGGCACTTCATACATATTCACGGGCCCAGCTTGCTTTCTGGAACCAAGAGAAAACCAGCTGTGATTTGTTGGTCCAATATCAACAAGGACCAAGAAGGGGAGTACCAGCAGAGATTGCGAGGCAGAATCCGAAACGCTCAGGCACATCTTTCAGCATTCCCTGGGTTTTAATTTCCAGAAGAATGCTCAAATTATGCACAGAAACCCTAACTAAATAATCTTCAACACAATTCTGGAAATTCAGCTCAAATTTACGGCCTGAAGTCCTTTGAACCCTGAAATCGCACAAATAGCACCACCATCAAAACACGAAAAAGCAACAACCTTTCTCAATTTTTCGCAAATCAAAACCAACCCTTTGAAACAATTGCAAGAATTGACTCACAGACAGCTCTAATTATAGGGTAACTAAAGTTCCTAAAATACACACTGCTACAAAAAAATTGAACTTTTTCTTCATAACAAGCCCGCAGATTACGCAGAGGACCCAAAAAACCTACAAACCAACAAATCTTAATGGAAAAACCTAGCAATCAACACCTTCTATTTGCGTTAATCAGTCAGTAAATTTTGCAATTCCTGCTAGTTACCATCAATTTGTATACATAAAAATTCCAAAAATTGTATAATATTACCATACCTTATTTTCGACGAAGAATTTGTTTCGATGTGGATCTCCAAAATCAGGGCGGAGAAGAATAACAGGAGAAAAAGGAGAGGAAAAAAAGGTTGAAGTTGGCACTCAAATTCAAAATATTAACTCTAAAATTTACTTGCGAATTTAGTTTTCTATAGTTTTTAGGGATGCATGACCTGGACGGCTTTGACCCAAAATAACGTTAATATTACCTGTACGGCCACAAAATGCGCGGGCCTGGCCTTAGCGTGTGTGACGGTGTGTGAGAGCCCAAACTCGGAAAGTCAGGTCGAGTGTGTGCATCCTCATGCTAACATTTGTAAATATCTCTTTGGTTTTTGGCTAAAGACTTGTGGGTAAGATTTACTGATTGCGATTCAGATGTAGATCAAATATTCTGTAACTTTGAGGAGGTTGTGCAATACCAGCTGTGAAATCTTGGCTAATGTGGCATATGAGGCGTGTATTACGCTTAGTTGATTAAAATAACGTGTTTATCTTGTGTCATTTGAGTTTTAAATTAATGATAAAACTAGAGAGGTTTAAGAGATACCTTCAGACATATATGCTGAAGTTGTGAACTTCTGTGTGGCCAAAAGCCAGATGGTTCCACCCCTAGTTTGAATTGCTTCATATAAATCGGACTATTTTGGGTAGTGATCGCTTGCAATAAACTTAGTTACATGTCTACATTATTGAAATCAATTCGAACTGTGATATTTCATTGATTAGGTATACAGTTTGGATCTGCAGCCAAAATAAATAGGCAGAGTTTGGCATTCATAGGTTAATTAACATGGACTTATAACTAATCTAATGCTAATCCAAAACGCATACTTACTCCCCTTAGGCAACTTGGGGACGTGTATTAGACTATAATCTTTTCCATGAAACTGACTATAAAATTCGGTGGAAATTTTGGTATTTAAAAGGCTTGACCTCATAAAAGTATGGAGGGGATATTTGGTCGGCGGAAAAAAGATGCAACATCCAATTTGAGCACTTGCAGTTGGATTTTCACCATGTATAAAAGACGACGTGGAGGTTAGTAGAGCTATCCACTTGTAGTTGGATTTGGATTTGGATTTGGATTTGCCTCTTTGTTTTGGCACATGCTTCACCAAACACAAATTCAAACCCAACAATAAAGTCGAGCCGACATTAAAATTTCAGGCCCAAAATTCTTTGACGGAGAAAAATCAGCCCAAATTAATGATCAAATGCAGTACAAGAACACGTGATGTGAGATTCCTTACGACAAGAGCTTCTCAACTGCAAGTCTCATTTTTGGTTGGTGAGTTACACTACGTGTCTGAATTGCTCACATGATATGCGTTATCGTGCATGCATTTATGTTCATGTGACTTGATAATTGACAAACTGATTTACAGACACAACACAGTTATTCATAATAAATTAACAATAATCTCAAATTATCGGAAAAAGGTATCAACTTGGATAACACATTGCAAACTTTGGGCTAAACTCCAAAATTGGCGTCGATGCAATTTGCGTGACAATTGAGGCAAGCCCAATACATGTCTCTTGTTCATATATAAACCTGGCAACTTCCATGCTGCAAATTATTCTTTCAATACCAATCTTGAAATTAACTGTTTGAAAAACAGGGACTTGCGCATTATTTTAAAACTATGCCAATTCGAATTAGGTCATGGTAAGCATAGGTTGACTTAGCACTATGTAATATATACCATTGTTCTTTATTCTGGTGGCCGAATTTCAATAATAATCTAGTATTGCTGAGACTAAGATTGATTAATAGATCGCCTTAGGCGCCGCTCATAGGGCAGTAACCGGAGGGAAAATGTCTCATGGGTTCATTAAAAGCCATCACGATTAATTCCCTAATCACAACTTAAACAACAATTATTATCTCAGGTCTTTATTTAATAATGTAGAAATAATAACAACAATTCACTCAGAATTAAAGCACTTCAGTGAAACCGACTCACAAGTCTTAGTTAATATTCTTATCAAATGAGCTATGATTGATGTCATGGTGGATGTAGTTATTCATGATATTCTGGCTCTATTAGTCATTTTGAGTCTGCCGTGGTTCAATATGCCCCTCGATCTTGCAACCATGCTGCTCATGCGGTGGCAGCTTTTGTGTCTCGCCATGGTGGTGGTCACCTTTGGGATGATTTTGAACCTGATTGGCTTTTCAATGTTCTTGCTTCCGATGTAAACGTTTCTATTCGTATTTGATCAATACATATTCAGTTGACATAAAAAAAGTGATGCACATGGCATGCACCAGCACTGTATATGCAAGAGGTATTAAAATAGTAATGCAGCATGTAGATGAAAGTGAAAGGGGTTGACAAGAATACATTATCATGATTTTTAGCTGACTTTTTGCACCCCGAAGTTAACTAGACATGAGATCACAGAGGCTCGTGAGCCATTTAAACCGGTTGATCAGACAATGTAATTATGCTGGCCTTTAGAAGTACTAAAGAGTTAAATCCATTCTTTTGCCTTTGTTTGTAGTTAGATTATTGTATGTCACAAAGTTAAACTAATCTTCATTACCTTAAACCCTTTTAGATCCGAAGTGCCTTGAAACTTCATTATCATTGATTGGAAGAAGTAAATTTTAGTAATTAAGTCATGACCTTGGCCTGCTCTTGTAAAACTCAATACGGCCGGAAATTGTGTCTTTGTTGTCCTCTAAAATGTTTAATATTAGACAAACCCAATAATCTAAATAATTTAAATGGATAAAGCAAGATGCATCATGCATGAGAGCCACATGTAGATCCAAATTCAAGTCAAAAAACCGATCCTTCAAACTAGCAAACGGCATGAGATTTTATTCCCCGACTCATTCCTTGTATATATATTTTGCTTACTCACACCTTTTTCATTAATTGAAGAAAATAGACTTGCTTCACTTCTACTCCTCCATAACAAACCTCTCCAAGCACCAACAAAAGAAAAAAAATTAAGATCATCCATGGCAACTTTCTCATCATCATCCCTTGAAGATCACTACCATGGAGGATCGTCTTATTCGGTTTCGATTCCGTTCAACTGGGAATCCGAACCGGGTACTCCGAAAGCCAAGTACTTCATCCAAAACTCTAACGTCCGCCCTCCTCTAACTCCTCCACCTTCTTACTTCTACGCAAAGTCGAAAAGACCCTCGAGAAAAAAGTACTCCAACAATATTCTCCCCAAAGTTTTACTCAAAAGTGCTAGTACTACTTCGAGAAAAGTGTCAGCCAACAATTTTATCCCATCATCATCTCCTTCGTCTTCATCATCGTCATCGGAGTCATCAACGGCGTTTTATTCGGCTCCATCTTCGCCCATGACACCGGCTAAGTTTCGGGCACGGGGGAGATCGGTGTCTAGTTCCAAAGTGTTGGTTGATTCAAGGATGGATTGTGATGAGTATGGCGGCTATTGCTCTAGAGTTTCGACTAATTCAGGTTGCTATTCGCAGTTGATCAAGGCGTTTCTTAGGGAGTTTCGTTGAACTTTTGGTTCACCTTATCAGTTAAGATGATTGTAAACAAGTGTAAGACCACCTTAATTAGCTTAATTATCAGATTGATGATTGGATTAGAGGAGATATGTTATTTAGTTGCTAATACAAGTTTTTCTTTTCTTTCTTGTGCATACTTTGTTGAATAGCACTTGCAATTGTCACATGATCTTGTAAAATGATTGCCAATTCCCAACTTCTTGCTATATTTAACCATCATATGATGTTATTAAGTAATATCGAGATCCTAGGCTGTCGTTTTCTTTAAAGTTGAGATAGCGATTTATATTCTTATGACGGTATTAAATTTAGTTTTTGAATGGAAAAGTGAACTTTTGTCCCCAACACAATTGAAGAAAATGCTAAAGATTTGGGGGGTGAACATGGGCGCGAGTTGCTAGCCTGGAACTACGGGGTCAAACAAGAAAGATCTCGTTACAATTTACTTCTTTTTTACACTTAACTCATATCAATGTCAGAACACTAAATATTAATGCATCTATAACTGTGCATTTTCTTGTATTTTAGATTTAAATTCTTCTTACTTAAACTAAGATTCTCCAGTAGTATGCCTTCTTCGATCTCTTGGATACATTTGAGCTAGAAAGATCAAGGAAGCACGGAGACACACCTACATACGCAATACAAAATCGAGAAATGTATGAATAATACCACATGACAGTGTTAATAATACTACTAATTGAATTTATGGATGATGCTTATTTTTTGCCAGAAGGATGATGCTTATAAAAGATGATCTCCTTAGTACTGCCGTATTCATATATGATATGACAGGCTAGAGTAGGTACCTAGCAAAAAGCCCATCATGAAACTAGTTGGGGCTTAAAGTAACAAGAAGCCCAATCATAATAAAAGGAAGTTATGCATTCAAACCACGTCAAAAGTCTTATTGCTTGGTATTTGAAAAATAATTTACTTGCCTACTTTGCTAGATTACTTACCTATTTTAGATTTCTCCTAGATTTCTTTCCCAAACTTTCACTGGGTTTACTAGCAAGTTTGCAATTGAAAGGTCAAGTAAAAGTCTAAAAGGCCAACACGGATACTATAAAGTTAAGCCGCATTCGTGAAAAAGCGATGGTAAGCAATACTTGAGCTTCAATTCTATTGCTATATATGTATGTAGTTCTGCTTTACCTATAGGTGTAATCGTCGGAAAATCGTTGACCACCACGACACCACCGTCTTTTCACCTTGGTCCGCCGAGGTTTACTTGTCTTTGTTGGCTACAATCACAAATAGGAGGAGTTGTAAAGTCCCACTCCCCCAATACTGAAGGTAAAGTTGAATGTAGTATAAGCATATGTTTATGGGTATAGTCTTATTTATGCTAACATTCCACAAATTGACAAAAAAAAATGTAGTTTGCTGTTAGTGAGAAGTTATTATAATTTTGAGTGTTAATTTTAAGATGAAATTAGTGACATCACAATACCTAATTAGTTGATTTAGCAGTATTTCTTATTGGTGTTCATATTAGGGCTAAGACACTATAATATGAACAATTTTTTAGACTTATATATGCTACTGTGTAGAGAACTCAAAATTAGAAAAAACATAAAACAAATACTTTGGATGCTATATCTATCTATATAGTACATATCACCGACTTTGTGAATATAATATCAGATTCTTGAACCATTTTCTCACCCCCTTTGTTTGTTTCTTATAATAAGACATTGGCCTACTTCCTTCCCCCAATTTACCTTCCCTTATATGCCCCATCTTCCCCCATTCTCAAACTTTCTTTTCTTCATCACTTCATCCACACCATAATACCTGAATACATGTCCAGAGAAAGGTACCTGTTATAATTCAAACCATTCATATCGTTTTACACGATTTTCTTCACCTGACCAATTTCAGGCTTCTTGTTGTTTCATAGGGAGGTCGTAACTTTCGATGAGATAGCGAAGAAGATCCGGATAAAAAACGAACCATCGTTCTGTGTTCCTCAAGCGATGACGATGACGATGATGACGATGACGAATAATAATAGCGGGACTTTGAACACCGTCACGCCTTGCGCTGCGTGCAAGCTCTTGAGAAGAAGATGCGCCGAAGAATGCCCTTTCTCTCCCTACTTCTCCCCTCACGAGCCCCACAAATTCTCCGCTGTCCACAAAGTCTTCGGCGCCAGCAACGTTTCCAAGATGCTAATGGTAAGACGTTTCAGGCGATAGTCTAATTCTAACTTTGATAATAACTGAAGTACAACAAGCTTCTACAGCTAAATTAACTTGTACTTGTTTTTATTTGTGTAGGAGGTGGCTGAGAACCAAAGGGCCGATGCGGCCAATAGTCTTGTGTACGAAGCGAACCTGAGGTTGCGTGACCCGGTGTACGGGTGCATGGGTGTAATTTCAGCTATGCAGCAGCAGATCCAAGCTCTTCAAGCCGAGCTCAATGCGGTGAAGGGTGAAATATTGAGGTACAAATACAAAGAGGCCACTAATCGCATTAATGTTTCTCCTAGGGATCGTATTGGTCACCATAGTGGTGGTTTGGTTTCTAATTCCGGGATGGTGTCGGTTGCTGCATCGCCTCACGGGATTTCTCCACCGCCCCCGTCAACGCAGCCACCAGCTTCAGCTCCGTCTTCTGTTGTGTTTTCTTCGTCGTCTTCGTCTTCGGCTTCGTCTTTATACAATCCGCCGTCGACAAACACTACTGGGTATAGCTCCATCTCAAGCGATAACATTCCCTATTTTGATTAAAATGATGGATTGCTGCTTAATCAGCCCCTTTTTTTCCTTGTTAATTTCTCTTGATTTAGGAACTATCAATTTTTGGGTTTGATAAAGTTTCCCTTTCGTTATGATTGAGAAGCACACAAAAAACTTTAAAGAAATACACAAACTAGGAGTCTAGTTGCAACAGCTACATCCAATATGCCAACCATGTTGTGAGTCGTACTCCAAGTTTTGTTAGCTTTTCCTCTCTCAAAGCCTTAATGAACAAAGTAAAATTTCATGTTGATATCCTTCTATGTCCACATTGTCTTATATATCTTTGTTATAGATCTATAGCTGAAATGTCAATCCTGAAAATTTTTCATATAACTGTTATTGACATTCTAGATAATTCATTCTGCACACAGAGATGGAACAAGTCCTTAATGTAGAACTCATCACTTGTTGCTTTATACAAGAGGATTGCACCAGGATAACTTTGGAGAATGTCAATGACAATCTTTAAGCCGAAACATTTATATTAGGGACGAATGTGGAATTCCTAGGTTTGTCATATTGCAGTTTTCAACTCGTTGGTAATAGTAGTACTAGTTAAGTTCGGGTTTGGGGCTTTAGTGGTGAATGCACGTGCGGCGGATTTGACTTTAAGTCTTGAAATGTAATTGAGTCCATATAGTACATGCATGTTAGTCTGTGGCAAGGAGACAGATGGTATGGTGGCTTGTGAATCCCCACATACATTAATAAATTTCAAACTTATTCAATGGACAAAAAGAAAGAAAACT
Organism: Spiraea crenata; assembly: GCA_033992175.1. NCBI lineage: Eukaryota > Viridiplantae > Streptophyta > Magnoliopsida > Rosales > Rosaceae > Spiraea > Spiraea crenata. The sequence continues at coordinate 3,051,984 of JAVBHV010000022.1, forward strand.
AAAAGGTTGAACCATAATTTTACTTGTAACATTCAGCTTACATGCTATTTCCTTTGTGATTTAGTTTGTGCTCATTTTTCTCTTTTCTCTTCTACACAAAAATGTTTGACGCATGGGGACAAATATATAGTGGTATCATGTGTGTGCAAACAGATTTGGTCACATGATCTTTAGATTTGACATACCTGCTTGGAGTTTTCTTGAAATTATTCTGCAAAAATAATAGACGTCCTTGTGTGAATCGGATTTTTTTTCCCGTCAATTATAAAACAATTCAGAGTATGTCATTTCCTTAATTAAATAAGACGGCATACCAATATAACACGCTATGCAAGCTATAGTTTATGAACTAAGTTTCCTTTGCGTGTGGTGCTTAAATTGATCTTGCGTGGGTCGGCATATTAGAGCATGTCCAGTGCGGACTCAATCAGACGTCCAATTGAGTCGATCGGATGCGAAATTGGATGAAGACGCGAAAACCCACTTCCACCGCGGCTGTTTCAGATGGGCGATTTGGCGAGTTTGAGGTCGAAGGCGACGATCGCCTTCAGACGCCTTTCTCGTTTTCTTCGCCTTTCCCACTCCTTGTTTTCTTCGCCTTTTGCAGCCAAAATCGCCCTCGCCCTTCCAATTTGCGGTGGAAACAAATTGGGCTGTCGAATTGTTTGAAAAATCGGTCGGGCGGAAATCTTCAAATCACCTTTGCCTTCAAGCTCGCTCGCGGGCGCGCAGTGGAGTTGCTATTAGAGCAAGTCCACCCCATTTGTACCAATTGCCTTTGCCTTAAGGCAATTGGTACAAATTGCCCTAAGGGCAATCCAATTGCCTTAGGGGCCTCCACCCCACAAAATCATTGGAGGGCAAGGAATTGCATTTCTCATTGTGTGTTTAATTTTTCATTGTAATGTTTATTTTTTTTATTGTAATATATTAGAAATATTGTGGTATTTATAGGAAAAAAATAAAATTTAGGGTACTTTTTTGAAAATTTTTTAAATAAATAATTACAAAGCAACCCCAAAAAATAATTTTCAGAACATCCCAAAAATTATAAAATGACCCGCAAATCAAAATTACAAAACAAACCCAAAAAAGAAAACAATTACAAAATGACCTCCAAATCAACGGTCCAGATTTGCTCGGCAGATCAATCCAACGGCCTAGATCAAATGGAGTTTGAGTGCGCTGACGTCAGCAGCACACTCAGAATTAAAAAAAAAAAAAAAATTTAGTGCGCTGACGTCAGCTCTGTCGATTTCTCTGCCGAAGACGAGGGCGATTTCCGCCTTCGCCCCCGCCCGCCCGCTCGATCGCACCAACCAATTCACGTGCGCTGGCGGCCTCTTGACGCCTCCCTCTATCAAAAAACCCGATCGCTCCCTCCGATTGGTACCACGGTGGACATGCCCTTACAAATTAATCGTGTTTAGTACCAATAATCAGTATCTTAACAGAGAATGCCAAGCACGATGATCTAATAGTTGCATATACATTCGCATTAGTATTATGCTCTCATAAGCAACTACAATATCATCAATATTTTAATAATTTAAATTATCATATTTACATTGCCGTCAACAGTGACTGAGTCAATTGTGTCATTACATAATATTGTGCTGACTGACATGAGCTACATTTACGTGGCATTGACCTACACTACACATGTATATTTTAGTTGGATGTGAACATCTATATATAGCAATTTCTCTATATACTTTGTTTTTTGAGGTCTTGAAGGAAATTTCAAATTTGATTAATGTAAACAGTGAAGTGAAGACAAGCAAGTCTTATTGCGATGGCGCATAACGAAATCTTTTTGTAAGCATCTTATTAGAAACAAAGGGCTATTAATTACTTTACAATTGATAAACCCATGTCGCATAAGTTACTCAGAACACACATGCATGCTTACATAATTTCTTCCTGAAGACATGGGCAGTTGGAAATAGTTTATGGTAACAAGCTCTCACATGGGCCAATTTACTATGAATATTTAAAATCACAAAAAGATTCTATTCACATATATAATTCCACTTTTTAATTAAAAGTTTAATCAGCCTTTATTTGTTTTCAGGGGTTAGTAAAGCTTGGGCTCTATTGATCCTTCTGAAATCAGATTAATAAGGCCAATCTCAATCGGGCCAGTTTATATTAGGTCTCATAAACTTTTGGTATTGGGCCAATCTCGTGTTTCATCTTAGATTTCTTTTCCATATGATTCAGTTGAGGAATTTGGTCACCTACCTCTGAGATCAACCAATATTGATTAATAAGAAATTCATGAAACCAAACACATCGTTTTATTCGTTGAAATAATAAAAAACATTTTGGGTAAACTACTCCCAGTCACAAAACATTGTACACTTTCCTGGCGAAAACAAAAACAACACGAACTGTAACCTGAATAAAAAAGCACTTCCTAATTTACTTAATTGGGCCTCCTGCAGTTCAATCTAACTTCACCGTTGGATCCAGTGAGCGGATTGATGTCTCCCATCTTGATCATTGCGTTGACAAAGTCAGAAATGAAAAGCTCAGCACTCCCGCTGTAATCTTTCACCAACGAGTCCGTTGCTCCGCCGTTATACAAGATTTGATCACTGTGGAGGAGACCCTTCTGGTTGACGAGGTTCTTGTAGTATGCACTGTCGAACGTATGGGGAGTTTTCACGTCCAAATTCGCTAGGTTGTTGTCGCCGGAGCCCACCGTGCTCGGGCAATTGTTCTGCCTGTTCTTGGCATATGAAGCGTCGATGTTGTTCTCCTCGTATATGCGTGTTCTGAATGATGTGCACCTTGCTTGCCCAATTGTGTGCCCCCCTGACATATCATGTAAAGCAGCTCGAGTCAAGATTTACAATCTAACAATGTAATATATATTAATATGTCATCAAACGATTATTTATATGTAGTCAGTAGACTTTGAAGATGAACCACACATCCTAAGACAATCGACAAGATACTGGTACGTAATATATATTCAGATTGGTTAACAATTGATATGATAGTTTCTGGATGAAATGAAATAGTATAGGTACCAACTTCTGATTGCCAAGTGATGTAACCGTGTCTTATTTCTTAGTCATCGTGAATAAATAAGGTGAATACATAAGGTTCTAAAAAGTCAGAAAACAAGTTAAAAACTGTCTTAAAAGTTTATATCACTAGTCGTACTTTTTAACGTCTACACTTTTACCAAAAAAAAAAAACAGATAGATAAGTAACAAAAGAGGATGGTGATAATTACCGGATAAGGCTACCATGTCCCGTTGAGAGAGACCGACATTTCCGAACCGAGTGGTCAGTTCATTGAGGGTGGCTGTCGGAGGAGGGATGACTCCGCTGTTGGCGGCGGAGAGGCTAGCCGTCTTTGAATCTCTTCTTCCAAGTTTAACATCCCAACTTGGTCCTCCAAGCTGCCAAAGAATAAAACAAATTAATAATTCAAGTTTGAATACACATATAATATCAAGCACCTACTTACTACTGCATTATTTATCCTTACTAAAGACTAAATAATACTTACAGCTTTGACGGAGTCCCTAGCAGTAATGGCTAAGATATCAGCGCATGAAACAACGCCGGGGCATTCTTTTTCGACTTTGGATTTGATCTTGTCGATAACCTCAAATCCCCTAACGGACCCGTTATTGGGACGTGCGGTTTTCTCACCGGTGAAGGAAGAAGTGTCGTCCAGCAGCAGAGACCCATCACAACCCTGTTATCCATAGCACATACGATTAGCTATAATATTTCTTAATTAATAATCTAATCAGGCATTATTATTTTAGTTGAAACGATAGTCTAATTTGATCACAGGTAGCCATCAAATTTTATTTTTACTGTTTGACACAAATAGATTATGTTGACAGGAGGTTGAAAAAGTCAACATGCATGCATGTATACCATGTTTTGTTTATTTTTGTTTTGACTAAAGACAGAAATAAGATTTCAACAGAAGTACCCCTAACCTTCACAAAAAAAAAAAACAGAAGTACCCCTAACAACTTTATGATTAATCTGTATCATTTGAATTAGACAGATCATATTTCTTTTCAAGAAAAACATAACACAAAAATAATCTTATGATACGAGTGAAATCAAAATTTGGTAAACGGACTGACTTCAGTTTAATTAGCATTACGATAATATAGCATATGTTTGATAAGTTATCAAATTAGACCATTTCATTTTGTCACGAAATCAAATTAGAAAGAGGAAATTACATTGACGAAGCAGTCATGAAAGTGGAGGCGAAGGAGTGAAGCGCCCATGCGCTTTTCCTTCGATACGGCAGACTCGACAACATCTTCCACAGCCTCGAAAACTCCAGGGCAAGTCTTGTGGTAGAAATCTTTCGAGAGTTGAGCAGAAGTACTCCCTACAAGAACACACAATGCAACAACCACCAACATAGAACAGAAAGCAAAACTACTGATCCTGGAAGCCATTGTTTCAAACAAAGGTTTTTTTTTCTTAGAGTACTGAGGTATAGCTAAAGCTGATTACAAGTTGTTATATTTTTGCATGGAACTTGAAAGGGTTATTTATAGAAGGAAAAAGGACGGGGGAAGTTAATTTGGGGCAGGCAGGTGGCCTAATCTCTATGACTAAAGACTAGTATAAGCACTGCATGGCATGCCAATTCTACGCCTAGAGATTTTATTTTCATTTTTATTGTTCTTTGAATTGTTCGAAGTAGATATTGATTAACGCTAGGCACAGCAGAAAAATTGCGATAGATAATAATTTGATATTGATTGGAAAAGCATAGAGTAGCCAAGAAAGAAAGCACCAGAACACGTTTACGGGAAAAAGGTGACAGTCAATGGGGTGGAATCGATCAATTCTACATAATTAACTTCTTGGGGTCCACTACATTAAATTTAGCCGTTAAAACTTTTTGTAGATTTTGTGAAGGTAACAACAGTACTATGCAAGATGGTAATTATCCAACGGAAAAGTCAAAACTCCCTTTGGAAGATTCAATGCCGATTATTTTACACGGGATATAAACACTACAGATAAGCTAGCTAGAATGGATCAAAACAGAGAAAGCAAAAGAACCAAACTATAGGAAACATAATCAATATTAAAATATTGCTAATAAAAGTTATAGACAATATTAAAGTGACCAATCATTTAAAGATATCTAGCTTTTTTCTTTACAATAAACTTTCAAAGACTTTTCTTTACCTTCCCTTGATGTAATTTCCTCGCCGTTTCTCTCTAAAGAAACGTAAACCGAAAAGTGACTATATACCAGTGATCTTCTAGAAAATGATGATGAATGAAGACTATCAGACAAATCATCAATTAATTTTGTGTATATGTACCTCACGGTCTGATTACATGCATGACTAAAACCATTTTTACTTTGTTCTTTATTCAAAGATCGCCCATGGATGAGAAAGGCCTTTAAACTTTCGTCCTATGATATTGCCGTTGCTTAATAGTCAAATAATGAATTTAGGATATTCTTCAGGAGAACTATCATATGATTTTAATTTTTATCCTGACATTGACTTTAGATAATTAATTACCAGATTAGTGGGTCTTTCAAAAAACATCAATGGAGTGTTCACAACGAACTTGCATGACACATATTATGCATGTCGATTATTAGACTATAGTTAGTATTAGGTTGGATTACATATGGTTTTATAACTGGTGGACCCGTACGTTTTTCATTCTTTACTTGCAACCTATATATGGCAGTTCAAAGTTAGGCACGCCCTTAGTTTGTTCAAATTGCTTTCATTTTGAAACAGTCATAAATATGTACGGAGAATTTGTGAAAATGTGGGTTAAGACTTTTTCATTCGAAATCCTGTATTCCATGTCTTTTCCATTCATATAAGTGTGATGATGCATGCATGTGCGAGTACATTGGTAAGAAACTACAGTTTGGCATACTTATTTGTTCACGTCAATAGTTTATATAAAGCATTTACCACTGAGTTGTAATTGTAGTGCAAATATTTACCTTTCAGTTAGATTTTTCCACAGCAAAAAAAAAAGAGTTAGATTTGTCAAAAAGTATGGTCGGCTCGGCACATGAATTTCTATTCAGTGATGGCAATGGCCGCCACTCTCAGACTCCGAGTTGTCTGTCTAGCTACTTACGATTAAAGAGATCACACTATACACGTTTAATTGTTGAGGCTCAAATCAAATCTTTGGGTCTGGATCACTTCTTTTTTCGTTGAGTCAAGCCAATAATTTTCCATGTGTCGGTAGATAAGAAGTAAAATTGCACCTTTCCAATTATTTAGTTTTATAGCTTATCTATTTTCCAGCCTTACAAACTCCAAGAATAATAAGAAGTAGAATAATAAGAAGTAGACAAGGGGATTCCTGTAGCTATTTTCAAAAGTGTGCTGCATAACATATGCAGTGCTACTACACGTTGAAAGTTATGCAAAGATGCTTGCTAATTAAACCCAAGGTTCTAAAAAACGCTAGGCGGAAGCTAGGCGGTAAGCAGGGGACTAGCGCCTAGAGGATTAATCGGGGATTAGTCGGGGATTAATCGGTAACTACTTAAAATAAAAAATATATTCATATTGCTATATTGGCAAGTACAAACATGCAAAATTGAAAGATAAATAGAACAATTTATCATAATTGATTGAAAACATAAGTCAAATATATAAGTACTATAATGAAAATAAGTAAGTTAAAACTTCAAAGTTGAATTTTAAAAAAAATTCATCCCAAAAAAAAAAAATTCCCGCCTAGCCCCGCCTAATTGCCCGCCTAGCCTCGCCTAGCCCCGCCTAGGCGCCCGCCTAGCCCGCCTAGAAGCCGCCTAGAAGCCGCCTAGCCCGCCTGGCCGATTTTCAGCCGATTTTGCCCAAAATCGGGGCGGAGAGGTACCGCCTAGCGCCTAGGCGGCTCTAGGCGCCGATTTTTAGAACAGAGATTAAACCTTTGACCCGACCTGTTTCAGTTTGACTTTGTTTGGATCGAACTAGTTTTGTCAGAATCGTAATGATGTTATTGTAGAAGTTTGGAGTACTATTTTTTCTTGTATATGAGGTTTTTTAGCGTGATCGATTTTGTTCTTTCTATTCCTGTTTGGTGTCATGTTAAACCTTTATCAACATTTTTCCTTCCTTTGAACCAAAAAACAAATAAATGAATAGACAGTAGCCCACTCGTCATCTTTAGATCATCTCCAATGGTTGGAGTCAATATCTCATATTTGACATCACAAAATACAACTATTTATCTATACGAATTTGATATTGCTCCCAATGATCAAAGACTCAAATTTGACTCTATACTTTAAGTAATTGAGTTTAACCTTAATTTTTTATCAATTAATTTTTTTTCTTAAGTTAGTTTGTAGATAGAGTTTCTTAAGTTAATTTTATGAATATTCCAACCTAAAAAAAAAAAAAATCAAAATCCGACAATTGTTTTTGTGTCATTCGGCCTAAAATCGAGTTAAAACGAACAGTGCAGAATGCATGAATTGTTTGGACTGCACATCCTTGATTATCTTTTGTCAATAATAGCTTGAATTGTATTTCAAGAAACTTTCAATAATATTAAGTTGTCTTGTCTTTCTGACTAAAATCTTATCACCCTTGATTTTCTATCTTTCTCAACCCTTCATTCCTAGTGTTGCATTTATTTCCTATCATCCACTTCCTCTACATATACAGCGGTTGCTGGTTGAGTATATAGAGATCGTCAACGAGAGAAACTCCATGAAGACCTCATGAAAGATTACTTAATTGAAAGGAATAGGTTGATGCTCCTCTTCAGTATCATCATCCAAATGAACTTGCTCCGGCCCACCTGCATACATATTATTTGGAAGTCCCGTACTAGAGTGTGTTCCTACCATCCATTTTTGGTTAATATGTAAGATGCGCCAAGCATGATGCAACTTAAAAGGCTTACCCTTATTTCCTTCCACAAATAATGCACATACAACATCATGCTGATATAACATATCAATATAAGCATAAGTTAGATACTTTTTATTTTAAGATCATGATTATATACATTTAATTTAAATTACTCACCACATCGAAATTGTTACTGCCACTTTGAGGTTGGGTGGTAGAATTAATAGCTGCCTTCCGCATTGCGCATTGGCTTTTTATTGTTTTGAACCGAGCAGTAATGGCTTCTCTTGTTCGAGGAGTGTGTTCAACCCCAGAAAGGAATTGCTCAAACTTTTCTTGGACACGACTCCAAAACATATCCGCCGATTGATTAACTCTGATAGCACCATCTTCATTTATCTTCACCCAAGCTTCACATATACTTTCATCTTCTGTTTGTAAGTAATTTGGACCCCTTGGAGGTTTTGGAGGCATATTGAACAAATTATATGGAGATAGAAAATCTAAGAAAGTGTTTAGAGGGAATGATGAAGAAGTTATATTGATTGTTACAGAAATGAGTGTTTATTTATAGATTTTCTGATAGGATCTAACCCTATAAATATATTTTAATTTTTCAGCCATATGATCATTTTTTTTACCTTTAGATTTGACTAGGTGTAATGAGGACCGTCAGATTTAACTAAAAGAAAAAATATATATAACTTAAGGATGACTATTAGATCTCCAACGATCACCAAATGTCAGCCACAAGATTAAAACCCATGTGATCAACCGCAACATCCACAATTTTCCACTAGAAGACAAGCTTGGTTTCACATGGGTGTTGGGTCCTACAAATGAGATTTGTTGAGGGTGGGCACGGTCCGCCCGCACAACCCGCAACCCGCATTTTTTGGACCGGACCGTCCCGCAATCGAGCGAATCGGGACGGGTCCAAAATATTTTTATGTAAACTTGTCCCGGACCGTCCCGCAAGAGCAATTGTGGTTTGGGCCGCGGATCTAGTAACTTCAAACCTATATTACCCATTTGACCCACTACTAAATCAACCCAACCAAACTTCCAAATTAGCCCAAGCCCAAGCACATCACATCTGCACAGTTTTAATTTTTCGCACAAGTTTATGCTTACAGTTTTTGCACAGTTTTGCTTACAGTTTATGCAAAAGTTTCTGCTCATAGTTTTGTTTACAGTTTCTGCTTACAATTTCTGTGCAGTTTTGCATAATGTTTCTGCCTTGTTTTCTGCATAGTTTATGCAGTTTCTGCACAGTTTATGCAGTTTCTACACTGTGTTGTTTTCTGCACAGTTTATGCAGTTTCTGCACAGTTTCGCTTACAGTTTATGCACAATTTTGTTTACATTTTCTGCATAGTTTTGTTTACAGTTTATGCTTACAGTTTTTAAAGTTTCTGTGCAGTTTATTTGTGTAATATTGGTAGTAATTATATTCATTTATGCATAACGTGTATGAAATTAACTATTATCGCGAGGCGTCCCGCAACTCGGAATTTAGGACCGGACTGTCCCGCAAATAAATGGGTTAGGTCCGGTCCGGTCCAAATAATTTATGTGCAAAACTCGAATTGGACCGGACCTCAAAAAATTTATGGATCGGGCTATAGATCTATACTTTTTTGGACTGGACCGGACCGTGCCCAGCCTTAAGATTTGTGTCAAAGTTTTGGTCAAATATGACCATATTTTTCACACAATCCCATAAATGACCCAACAAATAAGCCCCAAATACATCCATTGGGGTAATTTGGTGTCAAATTTAGATTTGACCTGGTGTTATTGGAGATGGTCTAAAGATGACAAGTGAGCTACTATCAATTCATTTATTTGTTTTTTTATTCAAAGGAAGAAAATATGTTGATAAAAGTTTGACATGACACTAAATAGGAATAGAAAGAACAAAATGGATCACGCTAAAAAACCTCATCGACAAGAAAAAATAGTACTCCAAACTTCTACAATAACATCATTACAATTATGACAAAACTAGTTCGATCCAAACAAAGTTGAGCTGAAACAGGTCGGGTGGTTTAATTAGCATGCATCTTTGCATAACTTTCAACGTGTAGTAGCACTGCATATGTAGATTCTCAAAACACTTGGCATCTTCTTGAAATCAACATCGCCTGAGCATTGCAAAAAAAGGAACCTCCAAATTTACTTAATTGGGTCTCCTGCAGTTCAATCTAACTTCACCGTTGGATCCAGTGAGCGGCTTAATATCTCCCATCTTGATCATTGCCTTGACAAAGTCAGACTCGAAGGCGTTAGCACTCCTGCTGTAGTCTTTCACCAACGAGTCGGTCGGTCCGCCGTTAAACAAAATTTGATCACTGTGGAGGAGACCCTTTTGGTTGACGAGGTTCTTGTAGTATGCAGTGTCGAAAGTAGTGGGAGTTCTCACGTCGAAATTTGCTAGGTTGTTGTCGCCTGAGCCCACCGTTCTCGGACAGTTGTTCTGCCTGGTCTTGGCAAATGAAGCATCGATGTTGGCCTCGTTGTATATGCGAGCTCTGAAATTCGTGCACCTTGCTTGCCCAATTGTATGCGCCCCTGGCATATCAGACAAAACTTCAGTTTATCACGATCCAATAACATAATATGTTAAATTTGTTGATTGATTAGTTAATATAGTCAGAAAACTGAGAAGATGAACCAAACATCCAAAGGCAATTGACTAGATAATGGTACGTTATTTATAATCAGCTTTGTTAACAACTAATATCAGAGGGATCAACTTCTGATCATTAAGTGATGTGATAGTTTTATTTATTTATTGTAAATATATAAGATTCTAAAAGAGTCAAAAAATAAATACTTCCGACATCTACATTCTTTTTTTAAAAAAGATAGATACAAAACGAAAAGGGATTGTAATTGTTACCAGATAAGGCTACCATGTCTCGTTGAGAGAGACCGACATTTCCGAACCTAGTGGTCAGCTCATTGAGGGTGGCTGTTGGAGGAGGGATGACTCCGCTGTTGGCGGCGGACAGGCTAGCTGTCTTTGAATCCCTTCTTCCAAGTTTAACATTCCAACTTGGTCCTCCAAGCTGCCAAAGAAGAAAAAGCAAATGAATAATTCAAGTACAATTACACATATACTACATGTGCGACTCTAGTTGGCGTACTGTACTATAATTTTTCATTATCATTACTAAATACTAGTTAATAATATTTACAGCTTTGACGGAGTCTCTAGCAGCGATGGCTAAGATATCAGCGCACGAAACGACGCCGGGGCATGCTTTTTCCACTTGGGATTTGATCTTGTCGACGACCTCGAATCCCCTAACGGATTTGTTATTGGGACGTGCGGTTTTCTCACCGGTGAAGGAAGAAGTGTCGTCCAGAAGTAGAGACCCATCACAACCCTGTTATGATCCATCAATTAAGCACAATCTGATTAGATAACTCTTACTATAATCTCGTCGGGTAATATTACTTTTTTCATAGAAATATATAGTCAAATTTAAGATTTAACCTGTAAGGTGAAAAGAAACACATTACTTAAGCCAACTAGATTCTACTTTACCTTCAAGTATAACTTTACCATTGTTTAAGTACCACTAAACAAAAGATAGATTATATCAATGGGTGCTGCTTGGCTGCTGAAGCCTTCAGCACCTTTGGGTGCTGAAATCATAAATTGAAACCTTCCACACTAACTCAAATCATGATCCGAACCGTTCACGTTATTTATTACTTAGTAAAGATCATCTCTGCAAAAAATCACTTCAATCGGAGATCGTTCGGGTTATCTAAATGTGTCAAACATACGAACGGTTTAATTAACATCTAATTAAACCGTTCGTATGTTTGACACATTTAGATAACCCGAACGATCTCCGATTGAAGTGATTTTTTGCAGAGATGATCTTTACTAAGTAATAAATAACGTGAACGGTTCGGATCTTGATTTTCGTTAGCGTGGAAGGCTTAACCATCCCTTTTCAGCACCCAAAAGTGCTAAAGGCTTCAGCAGCCAAGCAGCACCCTATATCAATTAGGAAGCGGAAAAGTCAGCCTGCATATATATATATATATATATATATATATATATATATATATATATATATATATATATATATATATATTGTTCGACTACAACACACAAGAAAAAACTTCAGCAGATGGGAGACAGATTTGCAATGAAAAACAACATCCCTAACAACTTCATGATTAACCTAATGCATATTATCAATTTGTAATATATGTGTGTTTGCTTTTTATTATATAGATCATATTTCTGTTTAGGAAAAGCAAAAAATTAAAAAAAAATCATTTAGCGAAAATGCCACTCACTTCAATTTAATGATATCATAACATAGCATCTGTTTGATAAGTATGAAGGTTGTTTAGAAGGAGAACAGGCATAGAAGAAATTACATTAACGAAGCAGTCATGAAAGTGGAGGCGAAGGAGAGAAGCGCCCATGCGCTTTTCTTTTGACACGGCAGACCCGACAACATCTTTTACTGTCTCGAAAACTTTAGGGCAAGTCTTAGAATAGAAATTCGTGGAGAGTTGAGCAGAAGTGCTCCCTACCCGAACACTCAATGCAACAACAACCAACATAGAACACAAAGCAAAACTACTGATCCTAGAAGCCATTTTTTCAAACAAAGGATTTTCGAGTACTAGTGAGGTATGGCTAAAGCTACTTAGAAATTGTTATAGAAGATATGATTTTTGCATCGTAATTGAAAGGATTACTTATAGAGGAAGGATGAGGGGAATCGAGGTGGGGCAGATGACCTCTACGACTAAAGACTAGTACGCAGTGCATGGTACGTCTAGAAATTTTCATTTCATTTTCATTATGATCTTCTGATATTTTGAAAAATTCAGAAATTGATTAATTAGCAAGCAACAAAGCAGAAAGGAATGCGATTGATACTGATTTGAAAAGGATAGAAAGCACCAAAACACGTTCACGTGAAATGAATCAAAGGAGGCAGTCAATGGAGACATCGTCCAATTCGACATAATTAACTTTTGAGGGGTCCACTAAATTTTGTCGTGAAAACTTTTTGTAGATTTTTTGGGTAAAAAACTTTTTCTCGATTTGGTGAAGACAACAGCAGTACTTTGCAAGATTTGGAGTCCAATTCCGAGTTCCGAACCAACATACACATTTAAATCATTTTGGAGGTTGGTCAATCAGTTTAGGTCAGTGGATAACATATATTTGGTTCGAGTATCCTCCTAGTATTTTGGTGATGGTAATTAATTATCTTTGATAGTGTTTTTTCAGACAACAGTTGCATGCACTATTAGAGTACACCAATATTACATCTAGTATACCCCTAATTCTTTCTAATATGGATATTATCCCAACCATTTACAAACTATACGTAATGTTATATTCTACGAAGCCATTGATGTTATTAAAAGTGAAGCTACTTGCTCATGAGTTCTCCATGAGTTTCCATTCTTTATTATCTACAAGAATCTTCGATATATACAAATAATATAATCAAAGTTGTTCATTTTCTAAATCTTACATTATAAATTAGTCTTACAAAAAAAAAAAAGCAATCAAATTGAACATTGGTTAAGATATTTCATATATGTATTGGATATATTGTTAATTTTGGTTCGAATAAGATTCTCAACCATCCATTTGGTTGATAATTGCGCACATATATCACCAAATGATTTGCACTTTCAGAGACTATTTGTATATACATGCTCATCAAATGATGAAGATATTCGTTGATTAGTAAAAATTGTGTGCTAAGGAAAATTTTTCAATGGAAAAGTCCAGATTTCCCTTTGAAGATTCAATGTCGATTATTGTACACCAGATATAAACACTAGAGTAGCTGGAATCGATCAACACAGTGAAAGACAGCAAATATAACCAAACTATTGGGAAACCTCAAGATACTAATATTAAAGTTATTGGACCAATCATATAAGGATACCTAGCTTCTTTGACAAGAGTGAACTTTCAAAGACTTTTCATGTAACGAAAAGTTACCAGTGCTAACTCTTCTAGACAATGACAAATTAAGACAACCAGATTAATCCACAATGTTGTGTATATGTACCCCACGGTCTGATTGCATGCACGACTAACACCATTTTTACTTTGTTCTTAATTCAAAGATCGCCCATGCATGAAGGCCTTTAAACTTTAGTTAGCTGGTTGTTGTAATAAAATCAAGTAGTAAAGTTAGGATACACGTTGCTATTATATGATTTATGTTTTGATCGTGACATTGATTTCTAGCAAATAGATTACTGTACCAGATTAATTACAAGCGGTCTTACAGCAAATATCACTCGAGTGTTGACAACGAACTTGCATGCCAGATATTATGCATGTTGATTTCTAGCTAATTTGGAAACCGTTAGGATTAGGTACAATTAGATATAGTTTTATAATTGGTGGACCCGTACGTGTTTAATTCTCTTCACTTGCAAGTTGCAACCTATTATCCGAATCAAAATATTAAGGGATCAGTTCAAAGTTAGGCACACCCTCCAATCGTTCGTTGAAATTTGCCTTCACGTGAAAAGTGTGTAGATATAATACAAGTTGGTTAAGACTCCTTCATTCAAGATTTTGTGTTCAATTATTTTTTAATTATTTTTTAATTTTTTTAATTTTTTTTATATCACTCGTATAATGGTGATGGTACATGCATGTGCGAGGTAAAAAAAACCATGCATTTTCATACTAACTTGATTGATTTAAAGAATTTTTCATTGAGTTGCAATATAATATATATTTACTGTTGAGTTAGATTTGTCAAAGTAGTCCAATGGCTTTCTCTTTTAGTCATGGCATTGGCCGCCCCACACTCTGATGAGCAGTCTGGCTAGCTAGCTCCTCAGAATTGAATAGATGATAATACACGTTTGAATTTGATAGTTGAGTCTCTATTCTTGGGGCAGCTATATTATGGATCACGTTCGATGCACCAATAATTTTCCATGTGTCGGTACATAAGAAGACTATTCGACCTTCATTAATTACATTAGTCGTATCCTTTTATACCTTATCTATTTTCTAGCTAGGCCTTCCAAAATCCAAGAATTCTACAATTTATATGGAAGCAAGTGCTGAACTCCTGAGTTCTACGGTCGATCTTCATGGACTAAAAAGTTTATTCATCTCTTGGGAACTAAAATGAAACTTACTCACAGTCTTTAGAGAATTGAACACCAATTTTTTTTTTTTTTTTTTTCCGACTGTCAATAACAGCTCAATTGTTTGTCAATTGTCAGCAGTAAAGTTTTTGTGCTATAGAAATGCAACTGAGCACATTACGTGAAGCGTTGAAATTCCAACATATCGTGGAAGGTTGTTCTGAGATGAATACAGATATACGGGATCCCCAGATAAACAAGGCTGCTGAAACTTTCGTTGTGTAGTGGTATAGTAGAAAAAGTAAAAAGGGATTCTTCTAGCTTCTTTTTCAAAAGTGTGTGCTGTGAAGCATGCAGTAGTGTTGCTACTTTGAAAAAGTTATGCTATTTGTCACTTCAGTCCAGCCACGAGTCTATGACTACGTTGGATCGAATGGACTCATTTTGAAGGTGATATTCGAGAATCAATGCATTGAACTGTTATGCACGACAGGTTGGCAGCTATCTATTTGAAGAGAAAGAATGGATCCTGCATCTTCTAGTAATCAACATCAACCAAAATTACACTTTCATCTCACCATTCCTATGATGAATATTGTAAAAAACCACTTTCTAATTTACTTAATTGGGCCTCCTAATTGGGCCTCCTACAGTTCAATCTAACTTCACCGTTGGATCCAGTGAGCGGCTTAATATCTCCCATCTTGATCATTGCCTTGACAAAGTCAGACTCGAAGGCTTTAGCACTCCCGCTATAGTCTTTCACCAACGAGTCGGTCGATCCGCCGTTGAACAAGATTTGATCACTGTGTAGGAGACCCTTTTGATTGACGAGGTTCTTGTAGTATGCAGTGTCGAACGTAGTGGGAGTTTTCACGTCGAAATTCACTAGGTTGTTATGGCCTGAGCCCACAGTGAGCGGGCAATTGCTCTGCCTGGTCCTGGCAAACGAAGCGTCGATGTTGGTCTCGTTGTATATGCGAGTTCTGAAAGTCCTGCACCTTGCTTGCCCAATGGTATGTGCCCCTGGCATATCATGTAAAGCAATTCAAATCAAAATTCACAGTGTTACTAACGTAACAATAAAATAACATGTTATTGAAAAATAATTATAATCAGACAGCTGTAAAGATGAACTACATATCTAAAGAAGAATTGACAAGATAAAGGTACGATAAGATATATATTCAGCTTATATAACAATAGACTAGCTAACATTAGAGATAACCAAGTGAAATATTTACTGTAAAGAAATAAGTTCCTAAGAGTCAGTAAAAGCATGCATCCTAAAAGTTCGTATCTCCAGTACTTTTCAACATTTATGTACAATTTTAATATCTGTACTAAGGATTATTCTTACAGAAAAACCAGACAGATAGGAAACAACAGGGGATGGTAGATAGTTACCCGATAAGGCTACCATGTCCCGTTGAGAGAGACCGACATTTCTGAACCTCCTGGTGAGTTCCTTGAGGGTAGCTGTTGGAGAAGGGATGACTCCACTGTTGGCTGCGGAGAGGCTAGCCGTCTTTGAATCCCTTCTTCCGAGTTTAACATCCCAACATGGTCCTCCAAGCTGCCAAAGAATAATAGCAAATTAAATTCGACTTTGGATACACGTCATAAGCTGATATAGTCACGGAACTACGTACTCTTCTATAATTTCTTATTACTGAAGACTAGCTAATAATACTTACAGCTTTGACGGAGTCTCGAGCAGCAATGGCTAAGATATCAGCACATGAAACGACGCCGGGGCATGCTTTTTCAACTTTGGATTTGATCTTGTCGACAACCTTGAATCCCCTAACGGATCTGTTATTAGGACCTGCGGTTTTCTCACCGGTGAAGGAAGAAGTGTCGTCCAGCAGTAGAGACCCATCACAACCCTGATATCCATCAGTTGACAACTTACTATTAGCTCATTTTTCTTATTTATAATATAATCACACATTATATTTTTCGTCAAAACGTATGATAGTCTAATTTGATCACAAACTCGCCATCAAATATTTCTATTAATATTTGACACAAATAGATTATGTTAATAAGAAAATTGATCTTATGACATGAGTGAAATTTGAGTTTAGTAAACAACTCAGTTCAGTTTAACAGTTTGATAACATATAATATATGTTTATAAACTATCAAATTATAAAATCTACATTTGAAAGAGGAAATTACATTAACGAAGCAGTCATGAAAGTGGAGGCGAAGGAGGGAAGCGCCCATGCGCTTTTCTTTCGACACGGCTGCCTTAACAACATCTTCCACTGTCTCTAAAACTTTGGGGCAAGTCTTGGAATAGAAGTTCGTCGAGAGTTGAGCAGAAGTGCTCCCTACAAAAACACCCAATACAAGAACCACCAACATAGAACAAAAGGCAAAACTAGTCCTAGAAGCCATTGTTTCAAACGCAGAGTTTTTTAGGAGTACTGAGGTATAGCTAAAGCTAATTACAGGTTGTTATAGAAGATATGGTTTTTGCCTCGATATTGGAAGGGTTATCTTATAGAAGGAAAAAAGAAGGAGGGGTAGGGTAATTTTGGGCCATGCATGCCAATTCTACGTCTAGAATTTTAATTTTTATTAAGCTTTTGAATACTTCTACGTAGATATTGATTAATTATAGCAAGCACAACAGAAAGGAACGCGATTGATTTTGATTTGAAAAGGATAAGAGTAGCTAGAAAGCACCGGAACACGTTTCTACGTGAAATGAATCAAAGTAGGCAGTCAATGGGAAGAATCGAGCAATTTGACGTAGTCAACTTTTTGTGGGGTCCACTGAATTTTTTGGTTAAAACATTCTATAGATTCGTGGCACATTTACGTCTTGTTATGTCGTTGTTCACCTGTCAGTCGGAATAAAAAAATTTTGCAAACTCCACCGTCCATTTTGATTTTCATTCTCGAGTTTGAGTGATTTTTTATTTGGGACTTAGATAGAGTATTGAAAATGAGGAATGTGAAAGAAATTTTTCTACCCAAATTTCTCTTATTTTTTTCCTTGAAATCACATCTCCCTTTCTTATACTCTTATTCGGATTTCTGCCCATTTTAAATTTCAAGTTAATACGTAGAGTCCAATTCCGAGTTTCCAACCACTTACAAATTTAAATCATTTTGGAGGCTGATCAGTTTCAAATCACCATTATTGGATCTTATAGTTGGTTCGAGTGTCCTCCTATAGTGATTTTGGTGATGGGAATTATCTTTGATAGCGTTTTTTCAGACAACAGTTGCGTGCACTAGTAGAGTGCAACAATATTACATCTAATGCCCTTATTCGACCAATCACATAAAGATATCTAGCTTCTTTTTAAGAATAAACTTTGAAAGACTTTTCTTTACGTTATTTCATGTAATTCCGCCGTCGTTTCTTTCTAAAGAAACGTCGAACGAAGAGTTACGACTAAAAATAGTACCATTGGTCTTCTAGTAAATGATGATAAATTAAGACAAGAAGACAAATCAACAATATTGTGTATATGTACCCCACGGTCTGATTACATGCATGACTTAAACCATTTTTTCTTTGTTCTTAATCAAAGATCGCCCACGCATAAGAAAGGTGGGTAAACTTTAATCATCATCTGATTTTGTTGTTTTCTCGATAGTCAAATAGTAAATTAAGGATACTCGTTGGTAGCTATCATATCATTTAAGTTTTGATCATGACATTGAATTCTAGCTAATTAATTACCAGATTATAAGGGGTGTTTCAGTAAACATCGATAGAGTGTTGACAACGAACTTGCACGACATATATTATACATGTGCATTATTAGATTTACGCTACTGTAAACAGTTAGTATTAGGTTGGATTATATATGGCTTTATAATTGATGGACCCGTATGTGTTGAATTTCCCACTTGCAACCTATATCCATATAAATATTTAGGGACAATCATGGGGCTGCTTCAATTTTTCCGGTTTTTGGTTGATGTATATCGTGATTGAAATTGTTTATTTAATCGATTCTATAGTAAAGATCATCTCTGCCAAAAAAAAAAAAAAATCTGAGATCGTTTGGTTATATAACCGTGCAAAAAATATATAAGACTCGTTTGACGTACAATTGTACCCTTTATATGTTCTACAAAGTTAAATAACTGAACAATCTCAAATTTAATTTTTTTTTTCATGTGAATGATCTTAACTATATAATGAATAAAATAAATTATTCGAATCATGATATGTATAGATGATGAAGCCAAAAAATAGGGGAGGGGAGAATTCGGAGCGCAGCACAAAATTGTCCAAAATTTAGAGGTCAGTTCAAACTTAGGCACACCCTCCAATCGTTTGTTGAAATTGCTTTCACTTGAGCCAGTCATAAAATGTAACGGGAAATTTGTGAACATGTGGGTTAAGAATCTTCCATTTGAGGTTCTATGTTCGATTATTTTTGCTCTTTTACCGTTGATATAAAAGTGATGTGCATGAATGTGCGAGTACACATTCGCATACTTGTTTGTTCACGTGCTAGTCGTAACTAATTTATAACTCGATTGGTCTAAAGCGTTTACCATCGAGTTGTAATTGTAGGATACATATTTAGATGAATAAGATATAAGTTTAAAATATTTGTTCTTATTAGATTAATAATTAAGTATATTTTTTTTTATAAACTAAAGTCCATACTTTAGTAGTCTTGACATATATGATGTACAATGAATCCATTAGTTCAAATTATTTACTTATCTACCATTTTCTCATTCATATTTCAACTGATGTCATTTTGTAATAATAAAACACAAAAAAAATGACGTTACAACTTACAATAGAAAACAATTTGCATAAGTTAGGAAATCAAGAACCTGATATGATGATGACGAGCATTGAAGCTGGTTGATTCCTTTTCATTAATTACAAATTCAAATTACATCCAAACTTAATGATATTTTTATATTTAAATTAGGATTATCCACCTGCATCTTTTTAATAATTTAAATTGTAGAAGTTAGAATGGTTTTAATGTACAGAAAATAATATTAGGTTACATATAATAATTTCAAGTAAATACGTTCAAGTATTTTAGAATATTTAGTATATATTTCAATTTTAAATAGATATATTCAGGTGTTTGAGATATTTAATGTGTTTTTCAATTTCAATTGTTTTGGGATAGTTACCTTTGAGTTAGATGGTCAAAAACAGTGGTCGGCACGTGGTGTAGTTAATTTGAGGTTCCACATGAGTTTCTTTTTAGTCATGACAATGGCCGCCACTCTCAGACTCCGAGTCGTGTAGCTAGCTCCTCAGGGTTGAAAGAGATTATACATTCAATTGTTGTGGCTCAAATCCAATTTGGGGCCGGGCTGCGCAATGATCACTTTCTTCTTTTTTTCGTTGAATCAAGCCAATAATTTTCCATTGTCGGTAGAGAAAGAAGTAAAATTGCACCTTTCCCATTAATTGTTGAATCCTAGTTTTATAGCCTAACTATTTTCTATCCTTCCAAACTCCAAAAATAATAATGGAGAAGTAGACAAGTTTGTGTAGTGCAGGTAGTGGAGAAAGTAAAAGGGGCATCTCTTTTCAAGGAGAAAGATTTGTATGGATTTATTATTTATTTTTTGGGCTAATCAAATATTGACACATAAGCATAACTTGCCACATGGCTATATCCAATTGGCCAAAAAAATGAATAGTAAATTCATATAAATCTTTCTCCTTTTCAAGAGTGTGTTGCAAACATTCTGTGTTGCTACACGTACGTTGAAAAAGTTATGCAAAGATGCGTACGTAATATTGTATATGTCACTTCAGTCCAGCCACGAGTCTACGACTACGCATCCCGATCGAATTAATGGACTCATTTCGAAGGTTTTACTAATACTTATCTTCCTTTAATAAATCAATGAATATAGATAGTTGCTTGCTAACTCTCTCGTCATCTTTAATGACTGAAATAGATATTCAAACATTAAAGCACTGTATACATGACAAGCTGGCAACTATCTATTTGAAGATAATTCTTGGCATCTGCTTGTAATCAACATCAACCAAATTAGATTATCATGTCACCAATCCATAACAAAATCATTGATGCTTACACCGTAAGATTCGTGGACAATGGTGGGGCTATGGGCACAATGAGCTTAACTATACGTGCAGCCACAACCACAGCCACCTCTCCCTTTAATCCTAGCTAGCTAGCTAGCTGGCAGACAAGCCTTTTAAGTTTTAACGTCTCCAAATAGTTAATGTTTGACTTTCTGTTAATGGTATATTAATGCGACACGTACCTATAAACGGCTTGATGCTTTACTTCGCTCCTCCAAGATAACTTCTCTTGGCTTGGCATCACCAAACGGGTTTACTTTGGGCCGCGGCTCCACCAGATTCCGCCAGCTTGACTGACCCAAATCTCTGGGCCGAGGCCTTCTAGATGAGTGAGCGATGGTCGTCTTCTTGGCGTCAAATTTTGAGTCCATCATCTTCCAGTCAAGCCCCATCTTAGCCAAAACTTCCTCCCTCGGCCGAGTCCCCCCGAATGGGCGAGGCTTATCTTTCGCCACCTCCAATGGCTCATTCAATCTCATGTAGTCTTTATCATCGCCTTCATTTTCTTCATCCTCTTCAATATCCTCCTCATCCTCTTTACGGTACCTTTCTACTTTGACTAGTTTAAGGTACCAATGGAAACATTCGTCTACTAGTACCTCTAGGTAACGATAGGCACATCTGACATACTTCTGTTTTTCATATGCGGAATCTTCCTCAGAGAATACTAACTTCAACACGAGTTTGTGCAAGTTAGGACATGCCTTCACATAGGAAGCTACTACACAACGGTCACCCCCACAATTTTTGTCCACCGTTAATGCCAACTCCTTGAGATTTGGTAGCACAGGAATGACGTAATCCTTAATGTAGAGCATCGCCACGCCATTCAACTTGAGAGTTTGTAGTTGAGAAAGACAATCCGAAACTTGCATTTGGGTAAACACGCTTTTGATGAAATCAGCGTCGGTACACTTCAGATCGATGCTTACATCAACAAGAAACGGCACATTGCGGAGGAGCAAGTCAAACGCAGGTCCACTGTAGATAAATCTAGCAATGTTTGCATCACAAATCTCAATACTTTTCAAGCGATCGCGAGATGCTACGCGTAACTCTTTCAATGCAATCAATGGACCGACGACTCTTAGCTTAGTCAGCTTGCGAGAGCCTATTATGGCTATCTTTTCAAGAACTGGACAGTTAGCTAGCAAGTACTCGATCGTCTCTCCAGAAACGTTGACATTTTTCAAAAGAAGATCCTTGAGGGACTTGGAGACAGTGTAATTATATCCATGGGTGCCTAGAGTTGGAAAAAGATATGGTATCCAAAACCCAGTTCTTTTCCAAAAGTTGAAGTGAAGATTTTGAACGTTTTTCTCCATTGCAAACTGAACCCATCTGTCCACGGACATTAGATAACAATCTTCCATAACAAAACAAACTCTAAATTCTTCTAGGATGTGCCCTCTATATTTTTTCAGAACTCTATCGACACGTTGGACGTATAGAGCTATTTCCGGGCAAGAAAAGTCGCCCTTATAGCGATGTATGCGATCCATGGTTGTAGAAAAATCATAGTCGGAATTAAAGTTGAGAGTCCGAATAGAACACGATACGTACCGCCATTGCCTAGAGAGGATACTAGTAGCCATTGCTTCCTTCAAAGGCAAGAGAGACAATATTTTAACTAGAATATCATCGGGCAACCCACTAATTCGATCGACCATTATCGCGTTGTTGTTGTTGTTGTTGTTCGTTTATGAAAACCTGATTATGAAAGATAGTGAGTCAATTGATAACACAAGCATGAACATATATCAATGTTTACAAGAATAAATTATCTATATATATATATATATATATATATATATATATAAGAGAAAGAATTCAATAACACTAAAAAAAATTGACAAACCTTTGTTCTTGTTTGTTTTGCAAATTGCGATGAACCAAATATGTGGGACGCATTAGAACCAAGCGAACAAGAGAACTATCGAGTCGAATAAGACGTGACAACAATTGGAAACAGTGAAGAGGGATCAATGTGAAATCGATTCAATTTTGGAATTGGTTGTGATTATCTCATATATGCTATCAATCCACAAACCCTCCGGCCACCAGGAAAGATATATCCGCAAACCCTCCGGCCACTAGGAAAGATAAATACTTGCCTTGGATGAAGGCCCACAAAAATTGGGTCGGTGGTTGATCCATTTCTAAATCGCTACATTGTTAATTAGGGCATTGATTACATAGAGGGAATACAAATGGAAAGAGAGAGAATCCTTCCAATTCTATCATATTCCCATATTTACTTGAGCACTTTGGAATAGAAAATTTGTGAACCACACAACAAGGTAGAAATTTCATTTCCTTTAGATTAGGAATCGGAGACTTGAGATATTAGAAACCTTCCTTTTTTTTTTAGGCCAATTATCCTCTAGTATCCCTGTGGTGGGGAAGGAGTATCAATTTCACCTCTGTGGTGAAAATACTATCAATTAAAACCTTGTGGTGGGTGTCTGTTATCAATTCACCCCAACTAACCAATTTTGTTAACTTTCCGTTAGATTTGAGCACATGAGAGGGTAAATATGTCATTTCACCTTATTTGTGGCTTGCCTTTCACTCGTCCTTCCTCCTCCGCCGTTGATCTTCCCTGGCGGCACACTCAGCCTTCAAAACCCAAAATCTCAAATTTCCATATCCATTGAATTTCTAAATTCCCTTCCTCTTTCAATCCCAACTCCACCCATTCAAACTCCTACATTTTTCCCCAACTTTGAGCGAGATCGCGGATTCGAAGACGGCGAGATGCAGAACTTGTCGTCCTCAAGAAATTAAGCAACAATTAATAATCTTTAACCTCAAGAAAGCGATGGAGGACGACAAGCTCTACATCTCGCCGTCTTCGAATCCGCGATCTCGCTAAGAGTTGGGGAAAAATGCAGGAGTTTGAATGGGCGGAGTTGGGATTGAAAGAGAGAGGGAATTTAGAAATTCAATGGATATGGAAATTTGAGATTTTGGGTTTTGAAGGCCGAGTGTGCCGCCGGGGAAGATCAACGGCGGAGGAGGAAGGACGAGTGAAAGGCAAGCCACAAATAAGGTGAAATGACATATTTACCCTCTCATGTGATTAGCATGTGCTCAAATCTGACGGAAAGTTAACAAAATTGGTTAGTTGGGGTGAATTGATAACAGACACCCACCAAAGGGTTTTAATTGATAGTATTTTCACCACATGAGTGAAATTGATACTCCTTGCCCACCACAGGGATACTAGAGGATAATTGGCCTTTTTTTTTACTTCCAAAAATTCCATTAGCAATTTTCAATAATCACAAAACACTCATTAGCAATTTTCAATAATCATCGAACACCCGCAGAAAACAAAACAACGTCTTGGCCTTCTATTTCACCTTGCAAACGGGCCAGTTCCTCTCCTCGCCCACATTCCGCCAATCAAACCGCCCTGTAAGTCACACTCTTCTTTTTCTCTTTCTCCTTATTGTCCTTCTCTTTTTCATTCTTTTGTGTTCTTCATCTTCATTTTCTTATTTTAGTTCTTTCTTCATTATTTGTGTTTCTTACCTTTTTGTTTCGATTTTAGTGATGTATACCATTTTTTTTTTCTTGTTAGAGCATCTCCACCCATGTTGGGTGGATTGCCTTAGTCTAAGGGCCCTAGGGCAATTTGGAGGCCAACAAATTGCCTTTGTTGTTTCCACCCAACAAAGGCAATTTGGAAGGCAATTTGGAGGGTAAGGAATTGCATTTTGTTTATGTGTTAAATTTTTCCTTGCAATTTTTAATTTTTTGTTATAGTATATTAGAAATATTGTGGTATTTATAGGAAAAATAAAATTTAGGGTATTTTTCTGAAATTTTTTTAAAAAATAATTACAAAGCAACCCAAAAAATAATTGCAAAACAGCCCCAAAAATTATAAAATTACCCCAAATCAGATTTACAAAACAAACCCAAAAAATAAAATAATTACAAAATGACCCCCAAATCAACGGTCTAGATCTGCTCGGCAGATCAATCCAACGGCTCACAACCCTCGGCGCTAGTGCGTGCTGACGTCAGCACGCACTTACAATTTTTTTTTTTTTAAAAAAGCTGGGTTTGTCAGCCACCCAGCAGCGTTTGTCGGAAGTCCTCGTCCTCGTCCGCAATCTCGTCCGAAGTCGATCGTCGACGTCGCCTGCGTCTTCGCTGCTCTCACGAGTCCGATTTGTGCCCCGATGGAAGCCATCTCTCGCGCGGAAGTCTGATTTCGCAGGCGATCTCGCAATCGCCAGTCCGAAAACAGCCCCGGTGGAGATGCTCTTATTTATGTATTTATTTACTCCGTTTCGAAATTTACATATTTGAAGCACTGCGAATCTACTATAATATTGACAGGTTTGGAAGATCTACTAGCTTAATTGGGAGAGTAAGTTATAAGATATTTTGTATTTGTCGTATATAAAACTTGTAAATAACCTTATAGAACACTTGTACCACACTTGTAGAATAGCTTGTAGATAATTTGTAGAGCACATTGTAGAACATCATGCAGAACACCTTATAGAACACTTTGTAGAACACCGTGTGTAACACTTGTCAAATATATTGTAGAACACATGTAGAACACCTTGTAAAACACTGTGAAGAACACTTTATAGAATACCTTGTAGAACAATGTGAAGAACACTTGTAGAAGTCCGTGAAGAACACCTGTAAAATACCGTGTAAAATACTTGTAGAACACCGTTCAAATACTGAGTCGAACACTTGTATATCGCCTTGTAGAACACTTGTAAAACACTTGTAAAACACCGTGAAGAACACTTGTACAATAACCTCGTAGAACATCGTGTAAAACATAACACTAGTAGAACACCATGAAGAGCACGTGTTGATCAACTTGTGGAACACCTATAGATCACCTTGTAGAATAGTTGTAGAACACCGTGAAGCACACACAGGGCTCATTTACTTACAAGGAATGGGAATGGAAGGAATGAGAATTGCTGAACATCATTCTGATTCTTTGGTTACCCTACGTTTACTAACCCACTTGGGAATCAAAATTTAGTGGGTCATACTCCAATTTAGGGGCAAAAACACCTCAAAGAATGAGAATCGGATTCCCAAGGGGGACTTGGGTATCCGATTCCCATTCCCGATTCCCTCTTATAAGTAAACGAGCCCGTATAGAACAACGTGAAGAAAATTTGTAGAACACAGTGAAGAATACATGTAGATGACCTTGAATAACATTGAAGATCACCGTGTAGAACACTTGTAAATCACTATGTAGAACACTTCTAGATCACCATCTAAAATACTTGTAGATCACCTTATAGATACACCTGTAGGGCACCTTGTAAAACATCTTGTAGAACAACATGAAGAAAACTTGAAGAATACCTTTAGAACACAGTGCTTAATACTTGTAGATCACTTTATATAATACCGTGTAGAACACTTATAGAACACCATATAAAACACTTGTAAAATACTTATAGATTACCTCGTAAGACACACTTTTAGAACTTCGTGTAAAACACTTGTAAAACATTTGTAGATCACTTTATAGAACACTTTTAGAGCACTGTGATAAACACTTGTAGAACATTTTTTGAACAATTTTAGAAAACTTGTAGATGACCTTATAGAACACCGTGAAGGATACTTATAGAACACTAATAGAATATCATGTAAAACACTTGTAGAACAGTAGTAAAATACTGTGTATAACACTTTTTCTTGGATTACGTACGGTTTGGTCTGTTTTCTTATTTGGTACTGTTGTGTGTTTGAATTGTTTGGATTGAAAGGATCGTGCAGAGAAAATGTATTTTGTCTAGGGTTGTACGTGGTATTGATATGTTGAATAATAGTCCCTTGGATTAATACAACAAAATCTTAAGTTTAAGCCCACGTAACAATTAATTCGGTCAAAAGCCCGTACCGAGCCTCGGCCATACCGGACTATGATCGGGTCAATTTTATTCATTTTATACGACTCCCCGTTCGGTTATTGAAACATTTCAAACGACTGAACTGAAACGGATGCACTTCTCACCATCTTCTATCCCCGTCGCCCACGGCGGCGCGGCAACATCGTTCTCGCCGGAGCCGGATCCCGGAAGTCTTGAAGAAGCTCTTCTCCACCTCGTCCACGACCACCACCACACCTCCCTCCGTCTCCGCGAAGTCGCCGGTGAGTTGACTCCCTCTCGATTTTTCCCCCAATTAGGGATTGAAAATTCGAGCTCCGATTATCGAAATTCGACTAGTTGAATTAGTGGTTGAGATTGAAAGTTTGTGGATTGTTGTGGCAGAGAAGGCGAAGAAGGAGGCGATTAAGAAGGCGGCGCGCGCGGCGGAGCTGATGGTGGACGCGGTGAACGGCGGCGTGCAAGAGTCGTTCGTTAACGAGAAGCGAATTGAGTATGAAATCAGGGCTTTGACGGCCACGATTGCGCGGTTCAGGAAGCAGACCGATCAATGGCTCGCTGTCACTCATTCTATGAACAGTGCAATCAAGGTTCAATTTTAATTAGCTCTTTCAATTATATTTAATTTTTTGTGTGTTTTTGGATTGAATTGGAAGTAAATGAAATTGGGTTGTTTGTGTGGTAGGAAATTGGTGATTTTGAGAATTGGATGAAGATTATGGAATTTGATTGTAAAAGCATCACAGCAGCTATCCAGAACATTCATCAGGAATGATGATCAAGCACCAACTTGTTGGCTTCTCACCAATTGCCATGTAATTTCGCATGATCTTTTCTACTCTGTAATTATAAAGCATCTTTTAATTGTTCAGCGCAAACTTGTGATTCCTCTATCTTGTGCTATAAAATGTGAAAAATTTGCTTCAAAAGAGCCGTAATTGGGAGGTTTTTATTTTATTTTTACCAAAAGGAAAGCTTCACTAATTGAACTTGAAGTTTGGCATTGTGCCAAACAATGTAGTACATGAAAAGAAATTAAAGATAAACATAACTAAGACCTTGTAAAAAACAAGCAAAAAAGAGTGTTCCGTACTCCAACCGAAAACAAACGTCATTCGAGAGGCATTCGCTTTGTATTTTTGGTTCCCTGTCTAACCTCTTCACTTTCTAGTTGTTGGTTATTTGAGTAAAGTATAACAAGGTATGCAATGACTTCGTGAGAGGCATGACGGGTGCAGAGTTGACCTTTGGAATTTGCCTTTCCAAAACACAACTAGAAATCTAATGTCGACTAGTTTTCAAGAGGTCGGATGAAGAGAAAAAGTCAAGGTATTGACTGGTTCTTAATTAACTTGAATGTCTGTGTCTGATGAATTAAGCTTATCATGGATTAACCAATTACAGAAGTTTCCCTACGAACTCTAATTCTGGAAACGATTTAGATGGGATTTGGATTCTAATTTAGTAGTAATCGTCTGTTTCATCATTGACTTCTCAATGGGACTTGGTCAAAACAGCGATTATTAATGGAAACTTGATCAAAAACTAACCTTTGGAATGTGTTTGGTCACCTAACCAATTACTTGTTTCCTAAGTGGGCTATAAGTTGGAACTTGGATAGGGTCGTAGATGATGTATAATGAACCGTGTCATCATGGTTTGTAGTGTGTTGGCGAAATTAATACAAAAACAGACATCAAAGTCGTCGTCAATAGCTGTGTTTTCACTCACCTTGTGGATATGAAATTCGTTTAATAGTTAATAAAGAGGTGATTCAACTGTCTTTTTTATTAGTAAACTCCTACAGAATGACTCTGCTGATTAGGTGTTTGGAAACTTTTGAAAGGAACTTTCCCACATGTCCAACACTCTACAGAGTTGAAGTACGGGGACATAAATTGGAGATGCTTGCCATGTCGTGCAATATAATGTCAGAGAATCTTTATGATCAAACAGAACAGTTCATTTATTGGGTACATGATAACAATAATAAATCGAACTTACACCGTCCATCCCATGTAGAATTGTACACGTAGATTGGCGAAAAAATACAGATAGAAACATGTACGGGTGCATCTCTACCCTGCACCTTGCACACTAACAAAGAACTGAGGAATGAAAACTCGAGGTTTCGTATTCCATACCTCCCTAAACAATCATATAAGTAAACAGTTGCTGGACACGC
Source organism: Spiraea crenata (assembly GCA_033992175.1). Taxonomy (NCBI): domain Eukaryota; kingdom Viridiplantae; phylum Streptophyta; class Magnoliopsida; order Rosales; family Rosaceae; genus Spiraea; species Spiraea crenata. Next base: position 3,081,123 of record JAVBHV010000022.1, read on the forward strand.
GTTTGAAGAGACGCGGAATCTAAAACAATGTAGTATGGAAAAGTGGATCTTAATTAATTTTCCTGCAGTTGAGTCTTACTTCTCCGTCAGTCCCAGTAAGTGGCTTCATCTTACCCATTTTGATCATAGACTTCGAAAAGTCATCTGCAAAAGCAACCGAGTCTGTGCTGTAATGCTTCACAAGCTTATCACCGCCTTTACCATTACCCTTAAAGAGCTCTTGATCGGAATGGAGGAGACCCTTTGAATCCACCAAGTTCGTGAAGTAGCTCGTGTCGAATTTGTTTGAAGTTGCATCTAGTCCCATTGTGTTGTTGTCTCCTCCGCTTGTCGGGCAGTTCTGTTTCGCTAAGGCCGCGTATTTGGCGTCTATGTTGGTCTCGCTGTAAATCCTGGAACGGAAGTTGGAGCACTTGGAAAGGCCAAGGGTGTGGCCACCTGAGAGCGCAACTAGGTCCTTTAGGTTAAGACCATGAGATTGGAAGTTGGTGAGAAGCTGTGAAAAGTTCAAGAATGGAGGTGGCAAGTTTGTGTTTGCATCATTCAAACTTGCATTTCTTGCATCCCTTCTTCCTAATTGTACTTTGTAAGTAGGGCCGCCCAACTAAAACGACAAACAAAAATTTCGTTAGATCACCAAATTTGTTCCCTAAATGATATCCAAAATGAACCTTGTTGTGTTATTTGTGAACAAAGTTTTCTATACTTACAATGTTTACAGAGTCACGAGCTGCAACGGCTAGAATATCAGCACACGAGACCACACTCTTGGTGCAAGCTTTGTCTACTGCTTTTTTAATATCGTCAATCACTTCGAATCCCCTGACTGAATTAAAATTTGGGCGGGCTGTCTTCTCACCGGTGAAGTTAGCAGTGTCATCAAGCAGAATTGATCCATCACAACCCTGCAGGAACAAATGTCACCAAAATTGACCATTTACATGAACAATTATTGTAAGAATATGCATGAAAAATGAATTGGTAGTGTCTTAAACAATTACATTAACAAAGCAGTCATGGAAGTGTAGGCGAAGCAGGGAGCCTCCCATTCGCGGCTCAGTGCTGATGGCCTGCTCGACGACTTTTCTGATGGCCGGAAGCGCCTGCGGGCACACTTTGTTGTAGAATTTGTAATCTAGTTTTGCAGATGTTGGTGCCATGCTAGTGGCAGCAACCAGTACAATGCAAATAAACACTGCGAAAGATCGAAGAGCAGCCATGGCAAGATTTTAGTTTCTTGTATGGTTGATTAGTTGTGATGTTGATGATGAAGGAGTTTGGATGTTTATATAGAGAAAATTTGGACTCTCCACTTGTTATTTCCCTTAATATTTCAGTTAATCACTAGGGAATCTTCATTTCATATGAAGAGAATGCTTGTTAATTGTCTTGTGTTTATGCACAAACTAATTAACTAATTCAGATATAACCCTGTTCCACTTAGAATAATTGGAGCGTTAAATCCTCCCTGTCTATCGGTCTAAGCCAAGAGGTGTTGAAGAACCTAAGACAACCAGCAAACTTCGTTTGATGAGTTGGCTAATCAATTATTAAGAGTAATTAGAGTGATTTGTGGCATACAATAGGTAGTTAACTGAGAGATGTCAAGAATGATTGATTGTGTTTCACTGGACATACGAAGCACCAAAAGAGGAATATCCCAATCAAATATAAAAAAGATTTAAGGCATGATCTGATAAATCTGCGGTAGATTAGGAAAGTAAATTTTGCGTATTTGTGCTCCTAGGTTAAGTTAGCTTGCTTTGTGATGCAAGAGTAGACTGGAGATTTTTGTTGATATGGGATGTGAGAATTTGAACTTTGGACTTTGTGAGAAGAGAAATGTGGTTACGGTAAGGGGTCGGTAAATCTTGTCCATTAGTTGGAAACAATAGAAAAGTATCCGGTGAGTAGTGACTTCAGGGATTGTTCGGACCTAATTCACTAAAAAGTAAAAGTATTTTCAGTGACAATCAACTGAATATAAATAGAATATTTAATAATAATTTACTGAATATTCAAAATATTTTTGGTGACGGATTACTGAGATTAAAGATATCTTTAGTAGTTGCATTGCAAAATTTAAAGGTATTATGCAAAGTATAAATGTTTCCGTGGACAGCCAAAAAAGTAACATTGACACCAAAATGTAACTTTTACATGATTGGAGCCCATCGAAAACGTATAAACGTCTCAATTGAACGCGGTTTACCGATCACATGCATTCCTAACTCTAAAATCCAAAGAAAACTCCAAAAAATCAAACAGGACTCATCTTAAGTGTCTCAAAGTTCGATCTAACCTTCCAAACGAGAGAGAGTTTGTTAGTACATTTTATGACCCAGTCCAAATACACATCTGTACGGTATGACAAGTGTGTTGTCACCTAGGTGGCCATAGCAAATTATACCAGAAAACCCAGGAGGAAATTGGACTCGGGGCCTCGAGGCCAAATTTTGTCTTTTGGCTGCGGCCAAATTGAATGTCAACTCCTTATAAAAATATATTTATCACCAATCCGTTAGTGCTGAAAATGAGGATTAATAGTAATTAAGTTAACACTAACCGACATTATAACCTGGATTTCTTTTAAAATTAATATAGTCAATTGGTTACCTAACCACATTTAATTTAACTACTTGTTGAGTGATCAAGTTGTATTTAGTAGATCAATTAATGTCTATTTCCTTGTCTTCTCCCCAAAACCGGACATCAAAGTTTGTGCAAGCGAACACGTTCAATTTGTTTATTTTGTTATTAAACACAAGTCGCTAGTCAAAGCTCAAACCTTTTCAAACTATTGGCGGTTCTGTTAATGCAGAAAAACAAGCGTTTTCCAATCTCAGATCCTTGCAATTTAAGTAACACATTTTTCTTGAAAGACGATAGAATATTTAGAGAGGTTTTTATAAGGGAGGTTTGCAGATTGATATATAATTTGTCATAAAACTATCCATCCACTCGTTAAGAATATGTAGTGCCATTTCTTGCATCAAGGACAGAGAGCCTGATGGTGTGAGACTGAAATTGAATAGAATATCAAGGTGTCCTATCGTCTCATAGGGAGGTCAAGTTACGCGTGTGCTCTATGTCTCTCGGGTTAGTAGGGAACCACTGCATTCTGGCTAATAAAGGGCAAACCATCCCAAGAGCAGGTAGTAAACCACAACTTGAAAGTCTAACGACTATATAGAGAGTTGAAAAAGCTTCACTAACAATATACAAAGAAATATTGTTACATTAACGGATCATGTACAAATGATAGTCAGCTTAAATAAATTGTCAGCTCTCTTATACAAAGAAAATATCGTTACATTAATCGGTTATGTAAAAATGATAGTCAGCTTAAATAAGTTGTGCAAATGACAAGAGTAAGGTAAGCCTATGATTTGTAATACATGATCAACATGCACGCATAATTTGATTACAAGTCAATTGCTTAATTAATTTTGCCAGATGTCAACCTTGAGAGAGACTCGACTTTTGTGCCTCTCCACAATCTGTTTTTAGTCTTCACAACACGTTAAGAGAGTGTCACTCAACCTCATTGGCCAATACCAATCGGAATCTTGACAATATTGGCTTCCCCTAACATGATATATATTCCCGCCTTAATTTCATCTTTTCAAATAACAAAGTTCTACCTCCTCCATATTTACATTATTGTTGTAACCAACACTGTATAGGAAGATCGATAATGCTACTTTTGTCAACAAATTTGTTAGTATACATGTGCTTTATATGCTAATATAAAGTTTCGCTCAATGGTGAATATAAATGAGAGACTGCCATAAGAAGGTCACAAATGCATGCATATTGGCAATAGGCATTCGCACCTTAGTGTAATGGCACGTGAACATGTCGCACCTTAGTGTAATGGCACGTGAACATGGTTTGTGGTCTATGGCTCAGTAATGAATTTTTAAGGGTTCGTTTGGTAGTGCTTTTGAAAAGACTAAATGCATTTCTGTGACAGGGTATTTGGGAAAGAAAAATTATGAACCAAATTATATGTGAATACATAAATGAATAAAGGGTATTTGAGAAAGAGCACACCATTGATGAGTGTTGCTAGGGCTGAGTGCAGTATGGTTTGGTGTGGTTTTTTAGAGCATAACTGCAAACTACACCATCCTACGCAGTTTATCATAATCTCAAACCCAAAATCAAACCATTCATTAGCAACAAAGTGGTGCAGTTATCCATAATTAGTAGTTTGATTTGACTTTTATACACATTTTTAAAGTTTTATAATTCATACATATTACAAGTAGTTCAAAATTTATCATAAAAAATTATTATTTTAAAGATGACATGTGTTAATTAGGGTTGAAATTTGGATTACTCGTGGATGATGCATAGTAATACAATAATAACTAATAAAAAGATGATATTTGTTAATTTTTATATAAATTAAATTATTTATTAATTTTACGGTGCAGTGTGGTACTTGCGTGAAAAATACATGCACTAATTGGTTTTCCTGCAGTTCAATCTCACTTCTCCATCATTCCCAGTAAGAACCTTTATATTACCCATCTTGATCATCGAATTCGAAAAGTCCTTTGCAAAAGCAACAGGGTTTTTGCTGTACTTTATCACCAGCTTATCACTATCGCTCCCACCGTTCTTGTAGAGCTCTTGGTCAGAATGGAGAAGACCCCTTTTCTTCAACAAGTCCTTGAAGTAGACGGTGTCGAATTGCCTTGTAGTTCCGTCCAGCGGCGCCGTGTTGTCGTCTCCTCCGCTTGTGGGGCAGTTGCGCTTCGCGGAGGCTGCGAACCTGGGGTCTATGTTGGTGTCGTTGTAAATCCGGGCCTTGAAGGTTGTGCACCGGGCGAGTCCGATGGTATGGCCAGCTGAGAGGACAACTAGGTCTTTGAGGTCAAGACCTTGGTTTTTGAAGCTGCCGAGAAGTTGTGAGAAGTTAAAAAATGGTGGTGGAAGGTTTTGGTTTGCGGCGTTCCAGCTTGCGGTTTTCGCATCCCTTCTACCTAATTTTACTGGGTAAAGAGCCCCTCCTAGCTAAAACACACAAGAGTAGAAAAATGAATTCTATTAGGGTTTCAATCTATCTGGAAATGCTGACACATCATTTGATGAACTTAATTATAGTTTTACTATTGATACTTAACATATATATATATATATACTCACAAGGTAGACAGAATCGCGAGCTGCAACTGCTAAGATATCTGCGCATGAGACTACACTGCGCTTGCAAGCTTTATCAACAGCCTTTTTAATATCATCAACCACGTCAAATCCCCTCACTGAATTCACATTTGGAAAGGCAGTCTTCTCGCCCGTGAAGGTTCCAGTGTCATCAAGCAAAATCGATCCATCACAACCCTACACATATATTCAATCAAATATGAACGTACATTTTCAACAATTTTTAATGGCACGCAAAATGCATGCTTAAGTATGTACTAGGAAGAATAATTTAATGATAAAAAATGTTTAAGTACATTAACGAAGCAGTCGTGGAAGTGAAGGCGGAGCAAGGAGGCTCCGATTCTCCGCTCACGGGAGATGGCCTGTTTAACAACTTTTTTGATGGCCGGTAGCGCCTGTGGGCACACTTTGTTGTAGAAACCGGCACTTAGTTGAGCAGAAGTAGTTGGTACTACAATAGTGGTAGCAGCCACTGCAATACAAATCACTAAGAAAAACCGAAAAGCAGCCATGATACTTTAATTTCAAATTACCGAGTAGTGATGGATGATGTGAATGAAGATTATGGAGTTTAGTGTGCTTTTATAGCGGAAATTGGATTCGCCCACTTGCCATTTATCAATAAGTTCACATGTTTAATAATACGCAAGAGGTAGTGTGATCTTATGGACTAATGAGGATAAAGCTTTATATTGTAACCAATTCCGCTTGAGCAAGTGAGCAATTTCGTGTCGGTGTCTAAAATCCTTTGACCTCTTTAACGGTTTTAAATACCCTAATATTATTGTGGTTAGATATGTACGCCATAGATTTGGCTTCGTCAACCCAAGATGTACTTTCAAAAAATCGTAATCACTCAATTATTGTAATTTTCTGATACGTTAACAAAATAACATTTCAACAAGCGTGCTCTATAATCAGGTAAATTAAATGAAATTTTCACCTTTCTAAATTCTTCAATAGTTACAAGTAACTTTTAGGAAGAAGGGTACGAAAAGAAAATGTAGACCCCACATTAAGGGTCAACTTAAAGCGTGTGTCGGCAAGGCTTCTTTATTTTTGGGTTGTTAATGTATGCGATGAAAGCTTTGCAAATTCAATTTTGGTGATCTAATAATTAATAAATTTTCAAGATGAAAGTTTAAAGAAATATGCGTGCCCACCAAAGGTCAGACCCTTGCGTATAAGAAAGGATCAAAGCACAGGGCTATCGGGAAATGAAATTAGCTGTTCAACCATATCTCATGAATTTCCCCGTATATTAAAATCCTTAGGACATCCGATTAGTTTTATTAGTTTTCTCTTTCCTGTACTATATTAAAGAACTTCAAAGCCTATCACTCCTTCAGTCTAATCTTAAAATGCCACACAAGTTGCTCATGGAGAGACACAAGTAGGCTTTATGAATCCAACTTACGTGCAAACTTGGATGCAAATAAATCAAACAATAAAAAAGCATATATTTATGTAAGTTGCTAGGAACTTGTTATCCCAATTATACTTATCGTTTTAGTAGCTGTAGTTTTATTTATATCCGAAACCACTAATATCTACTTTTTCGTGTATCATTTTTTCATATTAATTTTTTAAGCTTGTTAAGAATAAACTCCAACGTCTTTTTAGGGGACAATGGAACTAGAGACTGAGTATCATTAGATCATTAGATGGTGTTCTTGGAGGATAACTTTGGAGCTTGGAGTCAGCATTTCGAGGCTGTTTCTGTAGGGATCGTGAGAGCTCGTCAGACCTGTGATCATGGACTGTTGGTCAAGAAAATGGGGGCCGACTACCACGAGCCTAGGGTTTGGCCATTTGCGATGTTCAATATTTCGTTGACAATCTATCTTTTGCTTCAATCATTTTAACTATTTAATTGTACAATTTCTAGGGTTCGTCTGACCGTGACCATGTAAGTCTCGTGACAACGAGCGTAGGGATCAGAGTCAGTGATGGAGGACGGCGGAGAGTGATGACATGGCGCTGCGATAAGATTCGTGATCCGAGAAGACTTTGAAAGAGAAAGAGAAAGAGGCAAAGACATTCCCACACCCATTTGACGATTGTTATTTCCTTTAAAATGACAGCAAACTGCGCTTTTTAGGTACGCTAATGCACTTTTTTGTATATGTTACTGCAATTTTTATGTCTGTTATTACAATTTTTTATGGCTGTTACTAGCATGCGAATAGTAGCTAATGCCTCTTCTTGAGTGTGAAAACATTTTGTAGAACCTTAATTCGACTGTTCATGATTGTTCTACGGTTACATGTCATCATTTGCACTTATAAATTTTCCTTATGAATTTTGCTTAGATTTGAATGGAAGGGCATGCACCATGCACGATGCTTGAACATCACTATGAATGATGAACAATCGATCATATTTCTCTTCATGTACTATTAGATTACGTATCATATTTGTGTAGCTTGACCTAATTTTTTTTATATCTAAGCTGAATGGTACTCATTTCTAAGGTTATAAATGAAATGAACTGAAATAGTGGCATAAAGCTGGTACTTTTGTTATTATGAAGAGATATTTAAATGAACGATAATGGTGGCGTAAGATGATACATAACATATTATATTTATTAATAAAAAGATACAAGCTGGTACTTTTGTTGTTGTGACGTTGGGTACGTGCATAGAAGATATACATAACATATAGATTATTAAAAGAACCAAAATAGTAACATAAGATGATACATAACATATTATAATTATCAATAAAAAGATACAAGCTGGTACTCGTGTTATTGTGACATTCTGGGTACGTGCATAGAAAATACATATAACACATAGATTATTAGGTTAATGTAAAATCATGAGCATCAAACCATGACCATATACGCTAATCAATTGATTTTCCTACAGTTAGATCTCACTTCACCATTATTCCTAGTAAGCGGCTTGATGTTGCCCATTTTGATCATAGAATCCGAAAAGTCTCTTGCAAACGCCAAAGGGTCCAAGCTGTACTTCTCCACCAGCTCATTACTCTCACCACCATTATTCTTATACAGCTCCTGATCAGAATGCAAGAGACCCCTTTTCCTCAATAAGGACCTAAAGTAGACCGTATCGAATCTCCTCGTCGTGGCATCCAACGGCTGCGTATTGAAGTCACCTCCGCTCGACGGGCAGTTCTGTCTTACTGAGGCTGCGAAGTTGGGGTCTATGTTGCTGTCGTTGTAGATCCGGTCACGAAAGAGGAAGCAGTGAGCGAGTCCGATGGTATGGGCGGCGGAGAGGACGACCAAGTCCTTTAGATTAAGGCCTTGGGTTTGGAAGTTGGAGAGAAGCTGTGTGAAGTTGAAGAATGGAGGTGGAAGACTTGCGTTTGCATCATCCCAGCTTGCGTTTCGTGCATCCCTTCTTCCTAATAGTACTGGGTAAAAAGGCCCGTCTAGCTACAACACACACAAAACCACGTGTCAAATTAATGTTGTAGATGATGCAAAAATTTCTCAATCAAGCATTGTGCCAAATTCAATTTGATTTACATTAGAAACCAGCTAGTATAGCTTGAGGAATTTACACTAGTGAAAGGAACTTGGAATATTGAAGGTGAAGACTAGAATTTTGAAATTATATGGAATTACAAAGCTAGCCTCCAAATTCATACGTAATTTGAATATTATATGGCGTTATGAGTAAAGATATGTACTCACATAATATATAGAATCGCGAGCCGCAACTGCTAATATATCTGCACACGACACCACATTGCCATGGCAAGCATTGTCAACAGCATTTTTTATGTCGTCAATAACTTCGAATCCCCTGACCGAATTCACGTTTGGAAATGCAGTCTTCTCACCCCTGAAGGTAGAAGTGTCATCCAGCAAAATTGATCCGTCACAACCCTGTATATCCAACACAAAAATGAGCCAAAAATTAATATCATCTATACATTTCAATGCATGCATGCGTACGATTAATCATAACTTAATCACGTACATTTACAAAGCAGTCGTGGAAGTGCATGCGGAGTAAAGAGGCTCCCATGCGTGGCTCTCGGAAGACGGCCAGCCGAACGACTCTCCGGATGGCCGGTAGCGCCTGAGGACACAGTTTGTTGTAGAAACCAGCACTTAGTTGTGCAGAAGTTGGTAATAATACAATAGTGGCATGAGCTATTACTACAATGCACAACAAGAGGATAGAACTAAAAGATGTCATCATAACAAATAGTGGCTTAATTTGTAGTAGCGATGATGCAGGAAGATCAAGGAGTTCGAGGGCTTAAATAGAGGTAATTTGATTGGCCACTTGCTATTATTTTATCTGACGGCCATCTAATGTGACCTCATGCATGGAACTGTAAGCAATGAACGTAAAGCATTTTTTAGTGTAAGGTATGGACCAATCCCGCAATATGAGAGATTGTCCAGTATCACCAACAAATTGGAATATTGCTCGTCAATAAGATCAAGCTGAAGGACTTATGGGCCTGTGGCCCAAGTAACTATTCATTATGGAGTATGAAGTACACATATACAAATTACAGAGCAATAATTAATATGCGTGTGTCATTTGGCTGCAATTAAATCAACCTCAAGGCTTGGTCGCTGGTCCTATTATATTATATGAATATCTGGGGATTCGTGTCTATATGAAAGGTTGGCCAACTCAAGTTGATGATTTTAATAATGAATTGAATAAGGGATTTTGAAGAATAGACCACCGAAGTCCAACGTACGTATTTTCTGTTTTCGAAAGTCAAACCTTACATGATATCTACGGTGAATAAGTCAGTTGAATGTACAGCCTATTCTCATCCAAAAAAAATAAAAAATTTATCGAATACCACCTTCCTAATGATTTTAGGTACTAGTTACTTCCTTTTGGGAATCCGATACCCGTACTTTATGATATGAACTTAAGGCATACCACCTTCTTAATGATTACCGAATTTGCAGCATTCAAATTTCATTTAGTAGGACTATGTTTTTACTTAAAAAGGGACCTAAATAAAGGTTTATTTAGTTAATCAATTAGCCATAAAACAATAAACACAAAGTGTGATCACAGCCAATTGTATTTTACAGGAAATTAGAGGTTGGAGCGAGTCCATGAACAAAAGAGTGCAACGTGGTACAAAATCAATTTATATTATTGTCACGAAATTTAATAGACCGGCTTATACCAGGTGGATCAATCAACCATAAACTAATAAAACCTCTCTGAATTCATCATTCATGATCACATCGGATAATATTTGCATTAAACATTTTATAAAGCTAGGTTGTATTCCATCACCTCTCTATATATGGACTCTTTGCCTCTTCAACTTGTTGCATGCAAATTTCGAGACCAATATGGCACCGCCAACTTTTCATCAATATTTCTTGGTCTGTGCCACTCTTGTTCTTGTAGTTGGTGTTATGAATGTTCCTTCATGCAATGCCCAGCTCACTCCCAATTTCTATTACCAGTCCTGCCCTCAAGCACTGCCGATCATCAGATTCCTCGTCGAGCAAGCGATTTATCGTGAGGCGCGCATGGGAGCATCGCTACTGCGCCTGCACTTCCACGACTGTTTTGTCAATGTGTGCATTTTTCATACTGTTATTACCTTTAGTTTTGGCACATGTTTGTTTATTAACAGTTTAAGCTTTTGTGCCAAATTAGGGGTGCGATGGGTCAATTTTGCTAGACGACACGGCGAACTTCACCGGTGAGAAGACGGCCGGTCCAAATTTGAACTCGGTTAGAGGGTTTGATGTTGTCGACCAAATTAAAGCTGTCCTCAATATAGAATGTCATGGGAATGTGGTCTCGTGCGCAGACATCTTAGCAGTTGTAGCTCGCGACTCAATTGAAATTGTAAGTATTAAAAAAATCTTCACATGCACGGTTAAGATTTGCAGTAAAACAACATAACATACTGACTTGGCATATCAATATGTATGTATAATAAAAACGTATATTAATTCAACCCTCTTGTGGTTATATCTAGTTGGGAGGTCCTTCCTTTTCCTATGAAGTACAATTGGGAAGAAGAGATGCAAAAACAGCAGTCTTGAATGATGCAAACACAAATATTCCTACTCCAACTTTCTCCTTCTCTCAGCTTCTCTCCAACTTCCAGTCTCATGGCCTAGACCTCAAGGACCTGATCCTCCTCTCCGGCGGCCATACCATTGGACTAGCCAGGTGTACCACCTTCAGGGCCAGGATTTACAATGACAACGATATAGACCCCGCCTTTGCAGCCTCCTTGCAAAAGGGATGTCCTGCAAATGGTGGAGACAACAACACTACGCCACTTGATTCTACCACAGCGCAAGCTGATACTGTTTACTTCAAGGCCTTGCTTCAGAAAAAGGGGCTCCTCCACTCCGATCAGCAGCTCTTTAAAGGTGATGGTAGTGACAGTGATGGCCTGGTGCAGCATTACGCTAACAACCCCGATGATTTCGCAGCGGATTTTGGGGATTCCATGATCAAGATGGGCAATATGAAGCCTCTTACTGGTTCTGATGGGGAGATTAGGCTCAACTGCAGAAAAATCAACTAGGATTCATAATATGTGTCTAGTAAGCAACATATTGAAGCAACTATACTGTTTGAGAGTTCTTATGTCCAATGTGGTAGAATATTGTGATCTAGTTTGAATAATTGCTGAACTCACTTTTTACATGTATCTTTTATATGAAGTTATGAAGTATTTTGCGGAGCACCCAGATTCGAAGCCCCCCTAATTTTAATGTTTAACGATTTACCACATATTATGGATGTTCAGACTTTATCAACTTTCATGACATAGTATATAGGTATGTTCAACCTTTGGTTCCAAAAAAAACATAGTATTCAACCTTTGATTACATGCTACAGATTATTTAAAACGATGAGCTTTTGAAGCTAGATGTGGTGCATCACAAATAATGTTTCATCCAAACACTTCGAAATAACTCTCAAGCGAACGAAGACATATTTCTGATTAGAGTTACATATGTCATAATTCCCTTCATAGTTTAAGAGAAAGGTGCGTTGCATTACGGGTTGTAATGACTCCGCCTGTCGTTAACCTATAAATGAAATCTGAAAAAAAAAATGTTTAAAAAAGCTATGAATTAGTAAGGATTCTTTATGCAGATCAAAGCCTCTGTTCTAGTAGCCAATTGAAAAGAAGCCCCGTCCAATTTAAAATTAAAAAGCGAAGTCAATTTCTTGTTATGAAATATACAACAGTTGAGCATTTCCCAGAAAGCTAGTATCCTCCAATATTTTCGATTAGATCAAATAGGATGGTTAGTATGTTGATTTGATCAAGCTTTCAACTACCCCAAGGTGATCATGTCCATTTACACAACGAGTATAAGGAACTTAATTAGAACATGACATTTTTCAGACCGATTCCAATCAAGATAAGAACTAGCAAAAAATAACATTACGTCAACTTGCCATGGTCATGTTTCAAGTAAAAAATATAGGATCTTTTCGGTGAAGTTTTAACTGTGTGCAATTTACTATTAGTGGTTCCAAGTCAAAGTTCCTAATTAAAGCTTTAGCCAAACCAACCACGGCGGAGTTTTAACAGTGTGAACATGTTTGTCATGGGGAAATCTAATTAGTCAAGCTATCCAATGATATCAGTAAATTAATAAACTTCTGAGATTGCATTTACAAATATACTATTACACTGCAAGCTAATTATATTGGCTGAGTAGACCTAAGAACCGATCCCTCAAACACATATATAGGAGGGTTTTTATCAAAAATATGCAAATATTGACCCTAACTTTCTAAAATGTCAGTTTTTATTAAAACTTTCAAAAATAGCAGAAAAGCCATTAAATGTACTTAAATGCCCTTAAAATTGATCTAACTTAATTTTACTTGTTTATCTCCCAAATGCCATACGACTCTTTTCTCTGGGCCGCCGCCTCCATCACCATCGCAGCCAGCGTTGTCTTCATCTTCCAAGCCTCGTTCTCCACCAGTGATCGCGCGGTGCCGAACCCTCTTCCCTCTCTGCCGTCTGCCAGAAGATCAGCGACTGAAATGCCATCGTCGGTTTTCCGCCCAATGCGGCCCAAGAGTCCGCTTTAATTGGCTCCAACGTGGCTCGACATTCTTGTGATAGGCAGCGGCGCCACCGGTCTGGCATCGAACACTCGAGGCCTCCTCGTTGGACTCATGGAGCGCGAGGAATTGTCCTCTGGCAGATCGTTCCCATCGACTTAAGCTAATTTATAGGTTCTGGAAAAAAAGAAATTGAAAAAAACAAATCGCAATTTGTTTTAGTTTCAACTATAGAAGTTTCAGATCTAAATAATTCTATTAAAAGTCATCATTCAATCCTAGAATCTTTCGTTCAGCAGACAATTTGGTTGTTAATAGGCAAGAAAGAATCATCATAGATGGTGAGGGATATATGGGTTTTTTGAGTGGCAGAAATAAAGTGGTGTTACTTTGTGGTTGCAAAAGTGGTGATGACGAAGGAGCAAACTGGAAAATGGGTTGGTTTGAAATGCATAAGATTGCCTAGTCTGACAGATACTTTGTGGTGAAGAAGATGAAATAAATAAAAAGTTTAACAAAGATAAAGTGATTAATTTTAAGGGCATTTAAGTACATTTAAGTAGTTTTCTGTTATTATTGAAAGTTTTTATAAAAACTGACATTTTTGAAAGTGAATGTCAATTTTTGCATATTTTTGATAAAAACTCTATATAGGAAACCTTATTGGAAGACTTTAATTGTTTAAAATTTCATGAATTTTATGTTTCCTGGTGGCTGGAGGGTTTGTGGATGAGTCCCACCTAGGGATGGGCAAAATATCCATGATTATGGATATATATTGAACAGATCCCCACTAGATGTGACAAAACTAAATTTGTCTAAATTTATTACAAAGTTGTGACAAAATTAAATTTGTCTAAATTTGTCAAAATTTTAGGACAAATTTTCTTTTGTCACAACATTGTGACAAAATATGATTTGTCACAACATTGTTGCAAAATATGGTTTTGTGACAATTATGTGACAAAATTGGTTTTGTCACAACTTTGTGACAAATTTAGTTTGGTCATAACTTTGTGAAAAATGTAGTTTTTTCACAACTTTGTGACAAATTTGGTTTGGTCACAACCTTTGTGACAAAATATAGTTTGTGACAAATTTGCTTTTGTCACAACTTTGTAAGAATTTCTGTTTTGTTTTAACTTTGCAATTAAATTTGGTTTGCCACAATTTTGTGATAAAATTTCTTTTGTTAGAATTTTATGACAAAATTCGTTTTGTCACAAATTTGAGGGAAATTTATTTTTGTCACAATCTTATGACAAATTTAATTTTGTCACAACCCTGTGACAAATTTAGTTTTATCACAAACTTATGACAAATTTACTTGTGTCACAGCTTTATCACAAAATTAGTTTTGTCACAATTTTGTGACAAATTTAGTTTTGTTACAATCTTGTGACAAATTTAATTTTGTCTCAACCTTGTGACAAATTTACTTTTGTCACAGCTTTATGAAAAAAATTAGTTTTCTCACAACTATGTGACAAATTTGGTTTTGTCTTAAGGTTGTGATAAAATTAAATTTGATCACAATATTGTGACAAATTTACTTTTATTTTTGTCACAACTTTGTGACAAATTTTGTTTGTGACATATTTAGTTTTAACACTCCCCCTCAACACCAACTCATTCTTTGCACCACATTTAGTTGTTAATGGAGTTTTTCAAATTTGCTGGAGCTCAAACCTTTTGTGAATAACTCCGCATCCGCTTTGCGTTTGGACTCATCAATCTTGTCCTTAAATGCTCACAATGACTCTTTCTCCTCCAATCTTGCTTCGGATGATAGCAGGCTCCTCCACTCGAGGAAGAACTCCGCGTACTATGGCATTGTCCTCTTGTGCCCCTCGTGCTTGGCCTTGTTTCTCTTCGTGTCTTCGCCAACCGTTCATGAGCGTACTGAACAGCCTCCTGCTTCTCCTTAGCACTCTTGTGTGCAACTGGACCTGCAACTCTTGACTCGGACCACTGCAACACTTCTTCCTTGGGTTTGCCTAGCCAGAACCGCCTTCTCCTTTTAGTCTCGACAAGCTCCTCTAGGTTCTCGGCTTGCAACGCATGTTCTCTCATTTTGCCCATTAGAGAACTCCGTGGTTTGATCGACGCTAACTCATTAGCCCGATTCTCCTCATGCTTAAGCCTCTTAGGTTGTTCCTTAGGCTTGTCTGCGCCCTCTTGCAGGACTACCTCCCAGGAACCTCGCTCCTTAGGCCTGTCCGCATCTTCATGTGGGACTACCTCTGTGGAGCTTAGCCTCTTGGATAGCTTCTTAGGCATGTCTTCACCCTCGTGCAAGACTACCTCATTGTAGCTTTCTAAAGGCTCCTCTTTCTGCATGGATGAGGCTGTTTCTCCAACATGAGAGCTATTGACAAGTGTGAGTCGTTGGCTGTCACCACAACTCGACCTCCCTTGTACTCGATCATGTTCTGTAGCTTCTCTCGATCACCAGTCATATGATTTGAGCTTCCTGAGTCGACGATCCAATCATTCTTGTAATCAATCCGTACGGGGGCTGCTGCTGGAAGAGCTAACTCTTTTTGCTCTATAGTAGCAAGAGTCAACTCTTCTTCTTCTATGGTGAGAGATGCTTCAACGTCCCATTCATTCTCACTATTCTTTGAGTTGAAAGTAGCAGCATTACTCTCAGTAGTCTTTTTGTTGAACCAACAATCTTTCGCCATATGACCTTTCCTTTCACACTTGTAGCATTTACTTTCAAATTTTTGTGTTTGCTGACCTCCTTTGCCGCGATTCTTTGGAGCCCCCCTGATTGAGAACTTCCTTCTTGGCGATCCTTGAACTTATTATTTCCTTTGAATTCTCCACTATGACGGTTCTTGAAACGGTCTTTCTTTTTCTCGGTGTAGAGCGCTTCCTCTTCACCTTTTGACAAACCCCTCCCATTTGCTTTGCCATAGCTTCTTGTCCGGCATGCAAATTTTCAAACTCTACAAGTGATGGTTGTGTTGGCCATCCTTGTAGAGCGGCAACAAAGCCTCGATATTCAGGCATAGAGATTTTACCTTGTGAAAGTATTGGGCGATCGTCATGTAGCGTTGTCCAACTGTTAATAACTCATTTCTCAAGGAGCTGTAGTCTTGTGTCATTCCTTTTTGAAAAGAGTGTTGCGAAGGTATCCCATGCTTCTTTTGGTGTTTTTGCCTTTCTTATATGCTCTAGCATCTCCTCTTCGATTGTGGTCTTAAGGGCAAACATCGCTTTACCTGCTTTGATATTCCATTTACGCAAAGTGCCTGTGGTGTCTTCTTCCGGCTGAGTATCGTCATTACCGCCGATGACATCCCAAAGATCTTGACCTTGCAGGTAAGACTCCATACACGTTGCCCACGTGTTGTAATTCTTATTGTTGAGTTTCTTGATTCCTCCAACAACTTGAAGATCCCCCATCATGTTGGCAGTCCCTATTCGCCTAACACGATCAAACTTGCAGAGTACTAAACTCTTGCGTCACCGGGATCAACCTGCTTTGATACCAATTGTAGAGTTCACGCAGCTCTGATACATTATGCCTCTATTTATAGACATGTTTGCCGCCTATAGCTTGGCTTGCCAACTAAGACAAACAAGTTGGCCACCGACTTGAGCACCGCCTATTTGGTTTTCATTTGCCACCACATGCCTAGCTACAAGTTCATGAGATCTTCACCACCTTGTAGTCTTTATTTGCCGATATAAAGCAAACAAGTCGGCAACCGACTTGGACTTCTCCTAGTTTGGTCTTTGCCGACTTGACATTTATAGAAGCTTGTAGAAGCCTCAATGAGTTGGGGTTGTCCTTTTTAACATCCGATACCCGTAATATATGATATGAACTTAAGACGTACCACCTTCTTAATGACTACCGAATTTGCAGCATTCAAATTTCTTTTAGTAGGACTATTTTTACTTAAAATCCGACCTAAATGAAGATTTATTTTGTTAATGAAGTAGCCAATAAACGATAAACACAAAATGTGATCACAGCCAATTATATTTTACAGGAAATTAGAGGTTGGAGCGAGTCCACGAACAAAAGTGTGCAACATGGTACAAAATCAGTTTATATTATTGTCACGAAATTTAATGGACCGGCTTATACCAGCTGGATCAATTAACCATAAACTAATAAAACCTTTCTGAATTGACCACTCATGATCACATCGGATAATATTTGCATTAAACATTTTATAAAGCTAGGTTGTATTCCATCACCTCTCTATATATGAACACTTTGCCTCTTCAACTTGTTGCATGCAAATTTGGAGCCAATATGGCACCACCAGCATTTCATCAATATTTCTTGGTTTGTGCCACTCTTGTTCTTGTAGTTGGTGTTATGAATGTTCCTTCATGCAATGCCCAACTCACTCCCGATTTCTATTACCAGTCCTGCCCTCAAGCACTGCCGATCATCAGATCCCTCGTCGAGCAAGCGATTCATCGTGAGGCGCGCTTGGGAGCATCGCTATTGCGCCTGCACTTCCACGACTGTTTTGTCAATGTGTGCATCTTTCATACTGTTATTACCTTTAGTTTTGGCACATATTTGTTTATTAACAGTTTAAGCTTTTGTGCCAAGTTAGGGGTGTGATGGATCAATTTTGCTAGACGACACGGCTAACTTCACGGGTGAGAAGACAGCCGGTCCAAATTTGAACTCGGTTAGAGGGTTTGATGTTGTCGACCAAATTAAAGCCGCCCTCAACATAGATTGTCATGGGAATGTGGTCTCATGCGCAGACATCTTAGCAGTTGCAGCTCGTGACTCAGTTGAAATTGTAAGTATCTTCACATGCACGGTTAAGACTTGCAGTCAAACAGCATAATATACTCATTTGGCGTATATAGATGTATGTATGAGTGTAGGATATTGAAATTCAACCCTCTTGTGGTTATATCTAGTTGGGAGGTCCTTCCTTTAGCTATGAAGTACAATTGGGAAGAAGAGATGCAAAAACAGCAGTCTTAAATGATGCAAACACAAATATTCCTGCTCCAACTTTCTCCTTCTCTCAGCTTCTCTCCAACTTCCAGTCTCATGGCCTAGACCTCAAGGACCTGATCCTCCTCTCCGGCGGCCATACTATTGGACTAGCCAGGTGTACCACCTTCAGGGCAAGGATTTACAATGAAACCGATATAGACCCCGCCTTTGCAGCCTCCTTGCAAAAGGGATGTCCTGCAAATGGTGGAGACAACAACACTACGCCACTTGATTCTACCACTGCGCAAGCTGATACTGTATACTTCAAGGCCTTGCTTCAGAAAAAGGGGCTCCTCCACTCCGATCAGCAGCTCTTTAAAGGTGATGGTAGTGACAGTGATGGCCTGGTGCAGCATTACGCTAACAACCCCGATGATTTCGCAGCGGATTTTGGGGATTCCATGATCAAGATGGGCAATATAAAGCCTCTTACTGGTTCTGATGGGGAGATTAGGCTCAACTGCAGAAAAATCAACTAGGATTCATAGTATGTGTCTAGTAAGCAACATATTGAAGCAACTATACTGTTTGAGAGTTCTTATGTCCAATGTGGTAGAATATTGTGATCTAGTTTGAATAATTGCTGAACTCACTTTTTACATGTATATTTTATATGAAGTTATGAAGTATTTTGCGGAGCACCCAGATTCGAAGCCCCCCTAATTTTAATGTTTAACGATTTACCACATATTATAGATGTTCAGACTTTATCAACTTTCATGACATAGTATATAGGTATGTTCAACCTTTGGTTCCAAAAAAAACATAGTATTCAACCTTTGATTACATGCTACAGATTATTTAAAACGATGAGCTTTTGAAGCTAGATGTGGTGCATCACAAATAATGTTTCATCCAAACACTTCGAAATAACTCTCAAGCGAACGAAGATATGTTTCTGATTAGAGTTACATATGTCATAATTCCCTTCATAGTTTGAGAGAAAGGTGCGTTGCATTACGGGTTGTAATGACTCCGCCTATCGTTTAACCTATAAATGAAATCTGAAAAAAAAAAAATGTTTAAAAAAGCTATGAATTAGTAAGGATTCTTTATGCAGATCAAAGCTTCTGTTCTAGTAGCCAATTGAAAAGAAGCCCCGTCCAATTTAAAATTAAAAAGCGAAGTCAATTTCTTGTTATGAAATATACAACAGTTGAGCGCACTACAACACGAATGAGCTTTAGCGAGGAATTCTATAGCGAGGAAACAATTTTCCTCACTAAAAGCCACTTTCAGCGAGGAATTTAATGTGTTCTCGCTAAAAGTGGTCATATTTGGGTTACATAGTTTGACAATGCTATTGCGAGGAATAAAAGTTTACAGCGACGAAACCATTCCTCGCTATAAATAACTGTAGCGAGGAAATACACATTTTCCTCGCCAAAAGTATAGCGGGAAAATTTTCCCATTCCCTCCAAAAAAATACAGCGAGGAAATACACAGTTTCCTCACCAAAAGTATAGCGGAAAAATTTCTCCCATTCCCTCCAAAAAATATAGCGAGGAATAACAGTCACTACAACAAAAATGGGCTTTAGCGACCAAACTTTTAGCGAGGAAACTATTTTCCTCGCTGAAAAGAGACTTTCTGCGAGGAAATAAGTTGTTCGTCGGTGAAAGTATGCCAAATTTGGTCTTCGAAGTTGTCAAACATTCAGCGAGGAAATATGAGCTATAGCGAGGAAATGTTTCATCGCTAACACTACTTTTGGCGAGGAATTGATTATTTCCTCGCTGAAAGATGGAAATAAAAGCGAGGAAACCTTCATTTCCTCGCTGAAAGATAAACCATCAACGAGAAATGGGCGGGATGTTTAATTTTGGTCTCCCGCCTCTACGAAAATGTTGCTACCGAAAATTTTTACCAAGTCTCACTACAACAGTTCAATTTTAGCCTTCTCTAACAGTCCAATTTACAAACAAAAACCCTACTACCCCAAAATTCAACCCCAACTCCATCCTTATCTCATCAGCCGACGCCTCTGCCAATAGCCAAAAACCCAATTCTGTCGCAGTCGCCGAACTCCCAACCCAGAACCCGATTCCTTGCCGTCGCCGTCGCCGAACGCCTCTCTACCAAAAGCCAGAAACCCGATTCGGTCGCGGTCGCCGAATGCCCAACCCAGAACCCGATTCCTCGCCGTCGCCGTCGCCGAACGCCTCTCTGCCGAAAGCCAGAAACCCGATTCGATTGCGGTCGCCGAACGCCCAACCCACAACCCGATTCCGTCGCGGTCGCCGAACGCCTCTCTGCCAAAAGCCAGGAACCCGATTCCGTTGCTGTCGCCGAACGCCCTACCCGGAACCCCGATTCGTTGCCGTCGCCGAACGCCCGACCCAGAACCCGATTCCATTCCGTCGCAGAACGCAACCCCACTCGCCACTCAGAAACACGATTCCTGAAGGTAAATCTGATTTCATTTGTTGTGTTTGATTGTTCTAGTAAATGGATATTGGATATTGGATATTGGAGTTTGGAGTTTGGCCGGTAAGGATATTGTATATTGGAGTTTGTAGTTTGGCCGGTTTGGTTGGTGTATATGTGTAGATCAGTTTGTGGGATAGGCTCAATCGGATGGTGACGATAGCTCAGCTGAGCACTCCCTTGCATTACTTTGTTCAATGTTTTATGAGGACAAAAGATTAAATTTGGTCATTAGGTTCGATCTGGGTTTCTTGGATATGAATTCTGCTACAGGTCTGGTGTTTATCGTGTAGAGAGTTTGACAAAATTCTAAATTGTTTTATTTCATACTGTAGATAAAATTTATGATTGATAGAACCTGTGTTCACTTGATGTCCAATCCTGCAAGTAATTAAAGAAGCATTAGAATGTGCCATAAACATCACTTAAGCATGACTACTAGCTAGTTGCTACATTTTTGTATTGTACAAACCAAATGAATGTTACCCATTTGCTGATTTTAACTGAAATTTGAGATGCTGATTATGCTGCTTGGTGTTTTGAATTTATTATTGATTTTGTGATTGATTCTGAAATGTATTTCTGGAGCTCTTGCTCATTTGAAGGTGTATGGAGATTTTATTCATTGATGATTTGAGTTATTTGATTGAATGCAAAGTGATACTTAGGTTTTTAGTAATTAGCTAACCAATTACTAATTAGTTGTCTGCTCAAGTAGCATTATGGTGTTTAATCATTTGGGTTTACTTTGGCATTGCAAATGATACTGTGATTTCGTTCTTGTATTTCAGATAATGAAAGTTTTGCAGCATGGGAGTGTTAGAGGTCTGAGCATTATGGCTTTTGAGCTGTAAGTAGTTGGATATACCATTGCTCTGGCATATTGTCTTCATAAAGGGCTTCCATTCTCAGCTTACAGAGAATTGGCCTTTCTTTTGATCCAAGGTTTGTGAAACTCTCTTCTTTTGATCTTTCTGTCAATCTGTCATATTCAGGGGGAGACGCTTTATTTGCTTGGCTGCGGAAAACAAATAGTTGGGGTTCATTGATTATCATAAGTAGAATGATTTTACACAACAAACTGCAAAATGTTTGTTAAATTTGTCGCTCTCATTGTGTGCAATTTTGTAGTATCAGGAGAGCTGATTATGGTAATCATAAGATCTAACATGGTTCTGGTCATGCTTATCTTTTGCAGCTTTAATACTTATTGCCATTATCTACTAATACTCCCAACCTGTGAGTATGAAAACATGGATCAGGGCGTTACTGTATCCTTCTTGCCGAGAAAAGTTTTACTTCTGGCTTCCAATTTTTTGTTTTTCTCCAAGCTTCATCATGTTTATCGATAAATGTAATGTGGTCAACTTCTTCCTTAATATCATGGTTTTCCAGATACTGTGCCATAGCGCCAACCATATTAGCTGGACAAATCGATCCTTTTGAAATTCTTTATGTAAGTAGCAACTTCCACGTTTCAATATTTAAAGTACTGGCACCATATGCAGTTCTCCTTTTCCTGTGTTGTGTTCATTCCTCTGTAGTCAGCTATTTGACATAAACACGAATATGATGTTCTTATGTCTGATCTCTCTGTAGTCAGCCATTTTGATTCTTTCTTTTCACAGGTATGGATCCCTTTACTCTTACGTATTTGCAATAATATGGTGTCAGTAAACCTGTGTAGATCTATCCTGCCTTCCCATTTAACATGAATGCCTGATTGCATGTGTAGGCTTTCATTTCAACCTGTGATCAGCTGTTTAATTTCCTTTCGTTTTGGAGAGTCCAATCCAGCCAGCATTTCTCAACTAGTGTAGTCTCTTTGTTATATTACTAATGTATCAAAATGGTCTGAAGTGTTAAGTCAGTACTTAATATAATCAGAAAACTTTCTTGTCTTCCTGTTTTTGGCTCATTATGATTCATCCATTGGTTGTGTTTGTGTGTTTAGCTTTGTCCTTGATGCAATGAGGACTGTCAATGAACCAAATGCAAGATTCAAAAATTCATTAGTATCGTCAAAGTAAGCGTTGCTTTCCTTTGTTTCTTTCTGACTTGTTTCTATGTATTCATCTTTAAGATCCACTAGAAGTAACTCAGGCATAATTTTGAGACACTATTGGTGGCTTAGACCATTTTGGCTTGGACCCTTTTTGTTAGTTTAAGGTGCTTATACATAGTGACTTTGTAATAGGTCTGCAGATCAATGATATTCTGTTAAGATGAGCTTGCTATGTTTAAACAATGCCCTGAAAAAAGGTAAGATACTTTCTATGGATTTCCTCTTCTTCCTCTCTGCTATGTTATACATATTTGATTACTACTGTTAGTTCCTATTGCAAATCTTTCCGAGCATGAGTTTGACGTTATGCCTTCCTGCGGTTAGTTCCTATTGCAAATCTTGTAGTTTACGTTGTAGGAAATATTTCGAATCTGATTATTTGATTTGATGCTTTATTATGTTAGATACAAGCATTTCCAGATGGGAAAGGAAATGAATTTGCAGATTACTTTCTAGTGCATGCCTTCAAGTAGTTAGCGTTGCAGGAAAGATATAGAATCTGATGATTGTATTTTTGATGTCTTGTGATGTTAGGTACAAACATATCCAGCGGAGAGAGGAAAAGAAACAGAGAAATCGGGAAAAAATCTGAACGGGAAGCTAGCCTCAGTGCTCCTAGACTGTCAGGTTAATGAAGATTTTGCTCTTATCTTTCTAGTTGGGACTCCATTTCCTTTCCAAAGGCCTTAGAGATTGAATAATGAAGATTAGCTAGTTAATATTTTTGATAGCTAGGAATTTTTGATCCACATTGATTGTAATTTGATGTTTGTAAGATATGATCTAAAACAAAATATAGGTAATAGCATTTTGGGTTTTGTTTGGATAGCTGAATTGAATGATTTGATGATGCTGAAGACAATTGTGGTTTTGTTGAGTTGTATCAATTGATAATGATGAATTGAGCTGGGGTTTGTTGAATTGTGTGAATTGATGATGATGGAGCAAGCGCTAGTTGTATATCATATTGTGTTCAAGTTTTGTTTCTTTGTAGCTTGGTATGTGTATATCCTTTGTTTCTTTGTAGCTTGATGTTCTAGTTTTCATATGGAGGGGTTACTTGTCACCAGCTAGCATCATGGGAAATTATCCATATTTAGTGGTAGTGTCCTTTTAAGTATGGTGAAACCGGGTATAATTTTTATTTGTCAATTCTTCGTGACTTTTATCATCCCCAACTTTCATTATTCTCTGTTTGGCTCATGTTACTTTCCATCCTTGCATAATTTGTGCACATGTGCTCTTGCAGGCGCCAATACGGTATGTGTGGAGAAGTTCTCAGATTTCCCACAACTTGGAAGGTTTACTCTTCATAGTGAAGGTACTAAATGCCTTGCCTTTTTTTATTCATCCAAGATATGTTTCTAGTATGTTGTGGAGTTGTTTCTCCATTGTCCATTGTGCAGGAAAAACCATTGCAGTTGGGAAAGTAATAGACCATTTAGCAGATTACTCAGGAAATTAAGTTCATAAACAAATTTTGTCTGATGGTAAGATTTCTCGTTGTATCCTCGTCCATAAGTTTCTGATCTACCTGTAGGTTACTTGCCAAAGATATAACTTATTGTCTTTTGACATGCAGAGTTAGGTCTGTAGGTGTGGCAGTATAATGGGTTTCAAGTCAGCACAGCTTCACATACTCAAGTTATTTTTGCTACTTTTGCTAAACTTATGAAACTATTTTTTTTCAATAGACAATGTTGGAATATTATGAATCTTTTTTAATCAATGAAGTTGTGAAATTATTTTGGAGTTTGAATTAGTATCTTTGAAATCAGTATTTTTGTTTTATTTGCTTTGGAAATAGAAAAATTGTTGGATTGTTTCCTCACAAACAGGGACATATTTTCCTCGCTAAAAAGAGAGAGGCTAATAGTGAGGAAACTGTATTCCTCGCTACAAGAAGGCTACAGCGAGGAAACTATTTCCTCGCAAAATGAGTTCATTTTATATTAGTAATTTAATATCAACAACGAGGAAATATTTGGCTTCTCCGGCGAAATAGTTTCCTCGCTAAAGATTGAACAGTATTTTTCCTCGTTATATGCACCTTTTGGCGAGGAACTAAATGCTACTTAGCGAGGAAAAAACTTCCTCGTTGAAACTATACAGCGAGGAACTCAATAGTTCCTCGCTAAAAATCTATAGCGAGGAACTGAAAATGTTCCTCGCGGAAGCCTACTACGACGCACATTCAACGACAAACGGGGCGAGGAAAAGATTTCCTCGCAAAAGCCCATAGCGAGGAATTTTGAGCCTTCTACGAGGAAACGTGTTCCTCGCTAAAGCATGTTTGTGTTGTAGTGGCGTTTCCCAGAAAGCTAGTATCCTCCAATATTTTCGATTAGATCAAATAGGATGGTTAGTATGTTGATTTGATCAAGCTTTCAACTACCCCAAGGTGATCATGTCCATTTACACAACGAGTATAAGGAACTTAATTAGAACATGACATTTTTCAGACCGATTCCAATCAAGATAAGAACTAGCGAAAAATAACATTACGTCACCTTGCCATGGTCATGTTCCAAGTCAAAAATATAGGATCTTTTCGGTGAAGTTTTAACTGTGTGCAATTTACTATTAGTGGTTCCAAGTCAAAGTTCCTAATTAAAGCTTTAGCCAAACCAACCACGGTGGAGTTTTAACAGTGTGAACATGTTTGTCGTGGGGAAATCTAATTAGTCAAGCTATGCAATGATATCAGTAAATTAATAAACTTCTGAGATTGCATTTACAAATATACTATTACACTGCAAGCTAATTAAATTGGCTGAGTAGACCTAAGAACCGATCCCTCAAACACATATATAGGAAACCTTATTGGAAGACTTTAATTGTCTAAAATTTCATGAATTTTATGTTTCCTGGTGGCTGGAGATTTTGTGGATGAGTCCCCCTAGGGATGGGCAAAATATCCATGATTATGGATATATATTGAACAGATCCCCACTAGATGTGACAAAACTAAATTTGTCTAAATTTATTACAAAGTTGTGACAAAACTAAATTTGTTTAAATTTGTGAAAATTTTAGGACAAATTTGCTTTTGTCACAATATTGTGACAAAATTTTGTTTGTCACAACATTGTTGCAAAATATGGTTTTGTCACAACTATGTGACAAAATTGGTTTTGTCACAACTTTGTGACAAATTTAGTTTTGTCATAACTTTGTGAAAAATGTAGTTTTGTCACAACTTTGTGACAAATTTGGTTTGGTCACAACCTTTGTGACAAAATTTAGTTTGCGACAAATTTTCTTTTGTCACAACTTTGTAAGAATTTCAGTTTTGTTTTAACTTTGCGATTAAATTTGGTTTACCACAATTTTGTGACCAAATTTCTTTTGTTAGAATTTTATGACAAAATTAGTTTTGTCACAATTTTGAGATAAATTTATTTTTGTCACAACCTTATGACAAATTTAGTTTTGTCACAATTGTGACAAATTTAATTTTGTCTCAACCTTGTGATAAATTTAATTTTGTCTCAACCTTGTGACAAATTTACTTTTGTCACAGCTTTATGAAAAAATTAGTTTTCTCACAACTCTATGACAAATTTGATTTTGTCTTAAGGTTGTGATAAAATTAAATTTTATCACAATTTTGTGACAAATTTGCTTTTATTTTTATCACAAATTTGTGACAATTTTTTTTGTGACATATTTAGTTTTAAGCAGAGATGTCGTCCTTAACAAAGTCACACAGCACATGAAAAGGAAAAGCCACACATCTTATTTTAGCTTAAAATGATTACAATACACAATCTCATAATATATAGTTTGATCACACGATTCAAGTTTATTTAACCGTAAAGTTCAAATTAAGGTTGCAAACATAACTTGCTAGTACTTATTGGCTAATTACAAACATGCTTCTTATCTGCTAGAGCGCTATTGGTTTCCCAATAAAAACTAGGAAAAACTTTATTCATGTAACCCCGAAGATGACAAAACCTATTCGCGTAACCCTGAGGTCTTCATTATTGGTAACCAATCATTTGTAAAGAAGTAACTTGAAGCAGTACATTTTAGATCGATTCAATCGAGTTAATAGCTAGTAAAAATAAAATTACATTAAGTCACTTGATTTTTAGTACTAGATCATTTCCTTTGCCATGGATGATCAATTTGCTCTGCGACAGTTGGTACGAATTTGGCCGCTGGTTCCAGAAAGTGTGCTAAGGTTCCCCATTTTCACCATAGCGTTGCCAAAATCAGTATAGAAAGTTCCAAAGTTGGTGCTGTAAGTGGTAACCAGAGAGTCTGTTGAACCACCACTGAAAAGCTCTTGATCAGAATGTAAGAGGCCCTTGCTGTTCAGCAGATTCTTGAAATAAGCGTTATCAAACATAACGGGGCTAGTGACATCTAGTGAAGAAAGATTGACATCACTGTCAGAGCTCTGAGTACAGTTTGATTTCAATGATGTAGCAAAGGCAGAGTTGATGTTAGTCTCATTTATCCGGTTTCGAAACATTAGGCACCTGGCTTGTCCAATTGTGTGAGCACCTAGTCATGAACATAAAGGACTTTCATTAGAGGAAATTATATGTATATTTATCAGTGAAAAAATATAACTTCTTGGAAGTCCGGTGATTAGAAATTTGCGATTTTTCGTTCTCTAACCTGAGAGAGCTACCAATTCATTGACAGTAAATCCTTTAGTTGCGAAAGCAGAGATGAGGTCTTTAAGATCTAGGCTTGGAGATGGGAGGTCAGAGTTTGCAGAACTTAAACTTGCTGTTGTTGAGTCTCTTCTACCCAATTGAACTGTCCATGAAGGCCCTCCCAACTGCATAAACATACACATTAGCATCATCTAGCCATATTTAAATGGCTGTGATTTATGGCCTTCACTTTCCTTAATTGTACTTTTCTTGTGCATGTTATGCTACTCACCGAAAGAACTGAATCTCGTGCCGCAATGGCAAGGATATCTGCGCAGGAAACAATCCCGGGGCAGACACTTTCTATCTGAGACTTTATAGTATCAATTAATTCGAATCCCCTCAATGATTTCGCGTTTGGTAAAGCTGTTTTCTCCCCAGTAAAATTTGCAGTGTCATCTAATAAAACAGATGCATCACATCCCTGAAATCACACAAGATATTAATCTTCTTTTCAGCTAGCTGTGGATAACAATTCACACAATTCTTAACATATATAACGATGTGAAAAGAGTGAAAGGTGCAAGATTAAGCAAATGAACATTCTGTGTGTGAACTGTTATGCTAGTGTGTAATGGAAGAGTAGGGGGGAGGAAGGGACATACATTAACAAAGCAATCGTGGAAATGGAGACGGAGCAAGGATGCCCCCATCCGGTGCTCCTTCATTACTGCATTGATCACTGCATTCTTAACGATAGAAAGGGCTCGGGGGCATGTTGTTGCGTAGTAGTCTGAGGAAAATTGTGCAGACGCTGTACTAAACATGAATAAAAGAGCAAAGAAGCAGAATCTGTTATGGTGTATGATGGAATCCATTATGTCAAAAATATGGATGCAGTATACTTCTTTTGCCTTTTTTTCTTTCTCCAGTAGAATGTAGACCAAAGCAGTATAAATAGAGTATCTTTTGAGTGGAGTTTTAACTGTTTGAAAATTTACTATTAATGTTTTCCAAAGTCAAGTTCCTAGCTTTAGCCCAACCTATGAAGTTTCTGAGATCAATTGTTATTTGAATTGTTATTTGGCCACTAGGCCTTTAATGAAGTTTACTTTTCCTAAACAAAAAATTGTTAATCTGAATTTTGTACCAGAAAATATCAGAGACTCAAATTTACTGAAATTTCACCATCTGTGTACTATTCTTAAGTATCAAAGCATTGCAATGTTTGCAATGTCAAAAAACAAAGAAGGTGAAATTGAAGCAGACGATACGTTTTAGTTGCTGTACAGTGTGAACATGCTGGGCATGGAGGAATCTAATTAGTCAATCCGACAGAAAGATTAATCCACTTACATTGTTTTGAATACCTCAATTTACATGAACATGGTCAAAAGGATTGTTTTTGCAATTGCCCCAAACTTAAGAATCTTCCACGGCCTTATCGACATGAAATACGAAAAGAAAAACCATTATTTACTCTAATGTAGTGGGAGAAAGGATTCAAAATTCAAAAGCTTTCGGTTTCACTTTGAATATGGGCATTGCATGCTTGACAACAGCATATAAGTCACAGCCAAATTACGAAATGAATGATGGCCGTGAGTTAGACGAAATTACAGTGCTCGAAGCAAGCCTACTATATCTACGCTTGACACATTAGCATGTGATAACTTCGGGATATTTGATCTGACAGATAAAGAAAGGGAATTTATATTCCCACCCAACAATTCTCTCCGCACACCCATTATTCATATGAATTATGCAATTACGTTTTTATCCTTTTGTAAAATTACACATAAACTCCAAAAGATATAAAATAAAACAAAATATTTCTCACCTCACCCAACCTATCAAACAAAACCCTTCCAATTCTCAAACAACATATTCTAAAAAATAAAGTTCTCGCACAACGCGATTATTCCATTCCATACAATCGACAAGCTTACTTCGAGAGAAATTAAGAATCTCTTGACGAATGGAAGGTGAAATCGAAGTTCCGGATCCTTCAATTGAGGTATGAAAGTTGAGTTTCTTTTCAAGATTTAGGGTTTATAATGCAAAATTTTGTCACAAGTTTTAAAACTTTAGGGTTTCCGTTTGATGCAGCCTGCAAACTTGATCCTCTGCAGGAGGACATGAATCAGTCGAAGTTAGTCCAAAGTAATATCATTCTGATAGTGAGGAGGTCGAGCGATTCATTACAGAATAGGACTGACAATTCATTCACCTCATGACTAGACCAAAGACTAACTTCGACTTCCTGACAATTCATTCACCTAATGTTCTTATTTATCATTTTTATATTTTTGATTGGCTCTTCCTAGTTTTGTTTGATTCCCACTTTTTGTAGATTTGGTACTTTTAAATAAGATAGTCCTTTTGAATATTTTTGTTAATTTGCATTGTTAAATTAATTTGTACATGTTAGAGTAGTAATGGGTGCAAGGAGGAAAATTTAATATTTGATTAGGGGTTTTTTTGGAACATAAAATGGGTGTAAAGAGAAAATTTAAGCTAACTAAAATAAGTGATGGGTGTTTTGAGAAAATTGGGTGTGTTGAGATAAAGAGTGGGCGTGCAACAAAACCATAGATAAAATTGAGATTACAGACTGAAGCAAGAAGACTGGACATGAAAAACAACCTGTGAAATGTGAGAAGTAAAATGTGCTTGTTTCAAACAATGCAGAGTAACGGTGTAACTTCCAAACCAGAACTGATCTTTACTGATACACTAAACAAACTTTCAGTCCACAAAATTTCCTCGTATATAAAAAAATAAGATACAATTTTATTTGAATTTCACAACTGCAGGTTGGATTGACAACTTGTCTACAATACTCACATCATAAGTTTTCTTTCTTTTCAGCTCTGTGTCAAAGAAACAAGGTGGTGAACAAAAATGAGCCCATCAGCCAGAGGCCTCCCCACAGTATGCCTTCTACTACTTCATGGAGACAATCAGAATACGAATTTTTCCTCTCCTGCTCCAGTAGGGGTTAATCTATCTCCCATTTCCTGCAGAGCACCAGCCGTGGAATCATCAATGCCTAACAGATACTGTAACCGTGATAATTTCTCAGGTGTTGGGTTACTTTTCGCGTATATAGCAAACAGATCAGAGAGCTCCTCCGGCACTTCCCACGAAAGTGGCTTGGCTGGTACAGCTTTGTCACAAGCCAGTAAATCATTAAGAGACGAAACCTGCAAAACAAAAATAAGCCATCAACTTCTGCCTCGAAAATGAATAAAAAATCTTTACCACCCTACCGCAACTATTCATCAAGTGTCTCACCATCCAAATTAGTACTTAGTACTTACAGGACTAAATTAATAACAGATAAACAAAATTCATACCACTCCTTGACGGTTTCCCTGCCTCAAAAGTGACACAGCTTGAATCAACGAGTTAGACAATCTGGTTCGTGCAAGCTCTCGAACAACATTTTTTGACTTCTCAACATTAATACTGAGATCTACTGGGATTTTCTCATATACTTCCTCCTCATCAAACTCTCCAGTGCCCGATGAGAATATCTCATCCACAGTTTTTTTAAACAGGTTCTCTCGCAAACTCTCAGATATCATGCTGTCCAAATTGACACTTGATTCTTTAAGTTCTCTTATCTGCTTAATGTTGAGTCTTCCCTGACCAATGGCGGTTTCAATGGCAGCTGCCATTTTTGTAGTTGTTATGTTCTTTATTATCTTTTGCACATACTCTTGAGGCAAGCCAACTTGCTTCTGCAACTCATTAAGTTGATCCACCCTGGCTTTTGTTAATTGTCCATCAGCTAAAATCACCTCTGCCTGTTGCCTGAAAGCTTGCTCGGCCAGGCCCCTGTGTACTTCCACTACTTCCTTAGGGCTCAAACCCAATATACTCCCAAGCTGATTTAGTAGCACATATTCTGAATCGTCCTTCTTTGTAGTGATTTGAGCACCAAACGGAATCCTCTTCACTTCACCAGTTATACAAAAGAGTAAGTATGTTTTGTAGAGGTCAGTCCTCTCTCTTTCTTCCAGATCATCTTTAAGAGTTATCTCAGTCTGGCCAGATTTCCCCAACTTTGCTGCAAGTTCCTTGTCGGGTCTTATCTTTCTAAGTGTCTGGATAGATTCCCATTCTTCATCCTCTAGGACCTGTTTTTCTTCCTCCTTTATTGGCTCTTCCACAGTGGTATCAGACTCCCCTTTTATGTCTGCCACTAATTCAGTCACCACCAATGTGTTGAAAGCTATCATCTTCTTAAGTTCTTTTGCAGACTCAGTACGGCTCCCAACTGACCGTGCTCGTTTTACATAATTGATAAAAATCTTTCTAACCTGCATAGATAGTAGAAATGAACAAAGAAGAATAAAGCGTCTTAAAATTGAATTTACAGTTTGACTCAATATAAAAATTTGAGATGGATACTCACTGCTTTGCCTGCAATAGACATGGCAGCCTCCCTGCTTAGTCGCAAACCATGAGCTGCCTTTCTCACGGCTTGTTTTACATCAGCATCGTAACCATCAACACCAGATGCGATTGCATCCTTCACAACCTGGACGGAAACCACTACAAATATCAGAAAAAACCTGATATAACAAGATACCAAGTACGAGACTCAGATTAAATCTGATTTATTACATCATGCATATTCCAGTTATAACCGTACTATATTTTTTCATATTAAAGCATCTAAACACTTATGATAATGAACAAGAATCCTCTTACAGGAAAGCTAAAGTAAGGATAAACTAAAACCAAGTAATAATTTCCCATGGTTAGAAGTGCACATGCAAATGAATGATCTTGAGCAGAATAGTACAGTTCATGACAACCAGGGATCTTAGTTAACAAACAAAAGAATTTAAGAGAAAAAATGCAGTTACCTTTTCAAACAAACTGCCACAGATATCCGAATGGGCGGCTTCAACAGTTGACTGAGGTATACAAAGCATGACCCTTACCCTTAACAATGCTGCAACATCCTCTTCACTCAGCTCTCCATCCGCAACACACTGCTGAAGCTTTTGCCTGTAAATTTCTGGAACAAGAAAGGCAGTTCAGATTCTCAGAGGAACTATTAGACACCAAAACAAGCTAATATTTGGTTCATTGAAGCTCAACCAAGGCATGGAACAGATATTCCTAACTGCTTGTCCAACTGTTTGAAAAAAAACAGAAGGAATGGTCGTTTCATTTCTATGAAATGTGATTTCTCCTAAAATGATTTTGGATACCATCTACATTCTTATTTGATTCTGTTTCATTTCATTCGTCATTTAATTCCATTATAATATTCAGTGCCGAAAAGGCAGCAGCCAAACCATTACCTAAGTAGACACTTGGATGACCAACTACTGCATGCAATAGACATTTTGAAATAAAATTGTCTAGATGACGCGGTCACTTCTGTTACCTTCATGAATCTCACTGCCTTTCTGTGGATCAAAGTGGAGCTCCTCACAGATAGTTTGCAGGAAGGATGCTTTACTATCTGCTGCTTCTAATTCACCCGAAGTAACAGACTGCGAAAGACGTTTGCGGTATGCCTTTGAAGTAACATCGACCACAATGGATTCTGCCTCTCGCTTGCCCAAGCCAAATATATTCCTTAATTGATTCAATGCAGAGAGCTACATGCACGAAAAATTACTTATAAATCACAATATTGGAAGTGGTAGCAGTAGTAGTAGTTGTTAAGGCAGTTCATAATGTGAAACATATGCAAGTCGATCTTTGCTTACCTTATTCTCTTCCAAACGACCAGTGGACAAAGAATCGGAAACATATGCTCTATAAAGGAGCTTCAAGTCATCCATTTTTCTGTCCCCCTCATATTCACCCCCTAATTCAGAGACCCAAGTAGAGTTGAGATGTCCAAGCATTGGCCATAAGAAACCCACAGGAAGAAACATTTACAGGTTCTTACCAAGTAACGATACTGGCCCAAGACCAGGTGCAAATCGAGCTGCATCTGGGTGGTTCTTTAGTGAAATGAGCAAACTATTGAGTGCTAGCATCTTGTCAATCTCTTCCACCGCTTGTGTGATTCCCCTCCTGAAAAGATTAGTTTTGTTAGATTCCACTAGTCTTACAAATTAGGAAAACCCATTAACAATTACAAGAGTAAACTATGTTCCTACATTCATGTTTTGTACAAACATAAGTTCTCTGACTAAGTCCATTTTAATACAAAAGAAAATGATAATGAAGTATGCAAAGTACTGATAAACTTTAGACCATGAAACTTAAGTTGTAAGATGAATACACATAGTAATACACCACAATCATTTATGGAAGTAATGATCATACGTAGCTCTTGCTCTTGACTTCAGTACAACAAGTGCTGCAGATATATTTGCCTCGGCAAGTTTTCTCGTGTGTTCCTTGAACAAGTCCGCAGCATGCTGTATCCAACAGAATTATCAGCAGAGTTATCCACAGTAGGACAATTATAAGCAAGCTGCAGAAGATCTACCAAGTAAGCTGTGGAGAAGTTACCTCATCAGAAAGTTTATAAGTGTGTTGTGCTTCTTTAAGCCTGACAAGCAGCTCGGCACCAATATCTACCAATAATATAGTTGACTGTGTCAGCATGACAAGCATAAAACAAATAAATGCATTACAATCCTAGCAGAAACAAAAGATTCAACTCATGCAGTAAAATTCTCAAGGCCATTCAGACTCAGAGCAATTAGCATGAGATGAGAAAATATCAGATATATTAGACAGAATGCTCTAGCCTAGGTGCCTTAGAATCACCAGAGTTGCAAACTAATAAAGCCCAACACTACCACCACTCCCTTTGAGAGACACAAACTGAGAATGCAAAACAACAAATTGTTCCTCATACACAAGAAACCAATCCCTACTAGAGGTGAAATCCAAGCACAAATTAAAAAATTTCTCAGGGATTATTGTCTGGTTGTAATGGGGTAGTGAATACTAACGTACTAAATGCATAAAGTAATTACCTCTGCCAACTGATTTTAGCTTAGAAGCATATAGACGCTGGGCATTATCACGAATAGCCAGCTCAACCTGCCAGATAAAGAAGAATAGTTAATCAAGTAGCAACAGAAGAAAGGGTGAATATTGACCTAAGATATCATGTAAATTTGACCCAAGTTTTGAAGATAATAAAACACCTATTGAGCTGGCAAAAAAAATGACTCTGAGTATAGAGCAGATAGTATGACAACATCACCACACACAAAAAAAAAAATTGCTACAATACCTGGGAATCAGTGATCTTGAAAACACGCTTCCAAGGTAACAGGAATGACGAAGCGTCTCCGAACACAAGAGTCGAAACATATATCAGCTTCTGAAATGCCTGCACTGGAGAGTCACTAACAATGGTCAAAGCCCTGTACCTCAATTATACTAAAAAAAAAAAAGAAGAGTATTACGACAAGCTCAAAGGTTTCAAGCAGAAAAGACCTACCCGACGCTGCTCGAGATCACCCTCGCGGTCAGTCTCAAGCCTCTGTCTGAAAATTCTCCTACCAATCTGAAACTCAAGAAATGCACAGTTTTTGAGTTGCTAAAAACAAAAGTAAATATATTTGCTTTCACAAACAGATAAGTCAATAAGAACCCACCTCCATATGCATTGAAGCTGCTTCAGGGTCATCTATTCCCAAAGAGCTTTTGAACTTGACAATTGTCTCAAATTCATCGCCTTTAAGCTCTTCAGCTCCAGGAGGAAGCACAGAAGTGACGAAACGGCAGTACAAATCACAGAGCTCGGCATTAAACGCCTCGTCTTGCTTGCTCACACCATACCTGAAATACGAAATTAACAACTTTTAATTGGGAATTCAAATTCAGTTAAGTTCACTATAGCTTGCATTAACCCTACTCAATTTGATTCTCATTGTAAAAAGATAACAACTTTCAAATACGAATTCAAATTAAATTCAGTACAAACTGCATTAACAAAGCTCAAGAATTTAGCTACTGAATTTTGATTCTCACTTTCTCGCAATGCCGTCTATGTCCTCCTTCTTAACGGCTTTCGGGTCGTCTAACCCCGCCACATAATTGTGCAAACCGACGGCGGCGATCTCCGGAGCGCAGGAGTTCAACGCGTAAGCCGCCGCCCCTCCGGCTGCTCCGAGCACCGCAGCGCCACCGTACGCGGCGTTCTGCGACTTCCCCAACCGCAGGCCCAGCCCGTAACCCGCCGCCACGGCTCCCGCGAACACAATCGCCGACGTCACCACCCGGAGCGGCGGCGACAGCTTCTCCACGAAGGGCTGGACGCCGGCGAGCTCCCTCTTGCCGCCGAAGACATCGGGAGGAGGCGGCGACGGCGTGGAGCCTGCCGGTTGGTCTGCCGAGTTGCGTGGGAATTGGACGCGGTAACGACGTCGTCGGAATTGGACGGAGGTGGCGGCGGGAAGAGAGGTGGGGCAGAGGAACGGCGAGTGGAGGCCGGAACGCGGAGGCGTTAGGGTGGAGGGATTCATGACCCCACCGGTGAAGAGGCAGAGTCGGACGACGTCGTCTGGCGGTGGAGTGTGGAGCTGAAAAGAGGGAAATTTCTAGGGTTTGGAATCGGAGAGTTTTATAGGGTTTAACGGGAAAACCAACGACTGAAGAAGAAGAAGATAAAAGGGTGAAAGTGAAGATAGGAAGCGAAAGGAAGCTGACAAATTAAACAATGTGCTTTGATAATGGGCCTAAACTGTTATGTGAGGTCCGCTCGATTTGGTTAATTTAGTTCAATTTGGGTGATTTTCGTTTGTTTTTCGAGTTGCAAAAACTAGGAGATGCTTCTAATTGATAGAAGCTAATTACAAGTTACAACATCAGTAGACAACGTCCAATTTGCAATTTGGCGGAACCATATAATCCTCAATCAGTGAGGAACATAGTTTGTACTCACAACAAACTTCAACCCTCAATCAAGCTATTACGTACGCGGAAGTACAAGATCATCACCACTAGAGGTTTTGCTTTGCCTGATTTGTTTGTTAACAATTCATAGGGTTTCCCAAACCAATTTGATATATTTATTGTGATTTTTGTTGGTAACAAGGAACGACTCCACTTCAGAACTTATTAAACTCACTCATGTTGCTTAAATTACCAAAAAAAGGCTAACGCATCAACTCACCACCATAATTTTCCCACTTAAATCTTGATTTAGGAATCGAACTCATGACCTTATAAGAAACTTACTCAACCGGTCCACACTCGAACCAAACCCGAAAACCTCAGACCGGTCCAGTTCGGGTCACAGGTTTAAAGGCCCAACAACCTACCTAGTCACTCACACTACAAATTCTACTATAGTGGAAGCTGTCCCAAGACAGACTGCAAATGCTCTTCTTCACCACATTGTCTCCCTCTTCAAATTTCCAGAATGTCCATCTCTTCACTGCGATTCCCTCTCCAACTTTGGCTTCCAAAGTTCCCAACCAAAAGCTTCAAATTTTTAAACCCAATTCCACCCCTCCGACTCAACGTTATTTACTGCTCCTCCTCCGCCTCCGCCTCTTCCGCCGTCTCTACTGCCGAACACACCTCGACCCACCACTCTGATCACAAATGGCAATCCGTCCGCAAGAAGAAAGTGGTTCTCCGGGTCGGGTACGTCGGAACCGATTACCGAGGTCCGTTTCCTCCCTTTCAAGTGTTCACCATTTGCATTGCTCGCTTGTAATTCCTCTAAAGTTCAATGCTTTATAGCTAATAGTTCTTTCAATTCACTATTTCTTGCATTTTTCTTTCAGGTTTGCAAATGCAACGAGACGAAGACGAAAATTCGTTATCCAGTAAGTTTCCATTTAGCACCCTAAGTTTTTGTGCTTAATTGTTCAAGGAAAAAGTTGGGTTTAGCTTGAAAAACTGAAGTAAAGGAAGGAAATAATGCATTGGTTTATGGATTGTCATGAACTTCTGATGCGAAATCGAACCCCGAAAGTGATTAGGAATTAGTTTGTTAGAATTGTGCCATGAACTTTGAGTCATTGACTGTGAAACGTATGGTATTTGAATCAGCTTGGCATGCGTGGATTGGCTAAAAAGATTTACACTTTGAAATGTAGCTATTGAAAAGGAACTGGAAGCTGCCATTTTTAAGGCCGGAGGTATTCGCGATAGTAATTTGGGGAACCTTCACAAGATTTCGTGGGCCAGAAGTAGCCGAACGGATAAAGGAGTAAGTAAAATGACTTATAACCTGATTGGTTTCTCTTTGGTTGTTTGTTTGTAGTTGGGATTTCATAATTGCTTTTTGAATAGTCATGTCGGTTGTTTACCTTTGTTAATTTATGGTTACATTGATATTGTAGGTTCACTCCTTATCAACGATGATCTCATTGAAGATGGAAATACCTGTATTTGCATGGGAAGGAGACCCCTATGGCATTGCGCTTGTTGATTACATTAACACTTATCTTCCTCAGAATATCAAAGTCTTTAGCATTTTGCCTGCGCAAAGGTGAGGTCATGGGAGCCCATAACATCTTTGTAGTCTGATTATTGATTACCATCAATAGGAATGAAATTAGTCACTGATTTTACTAATTAGACAATGAAGTGAGGACTTGCATTTCCTAGTTAATATGATTAGTCAAATTTGCAAATGTTAAACCTAGAATTTCCTAAAAACATTCCTAGGTCTGGTGATGGCGTGCATTTGCTTATAACCTCTAAGTTGTTTTGTTGATTTAATGTGATGAACTTGCTTCTTGTTTCTTTAGGAGTTTTGATCCAAGAAAAGAGTGTAATCTACGCATGTATTCGTATCTCCTTCCTGCTGATGTTATTGGTATCAAAAGCCACTTCAGTGTAGCTGAAATTGACTATCACGTCTCAGACTTCAACACTATACTAAATGCTTTTGAGGTATAGTTTTGCCTTCGTGTTCTTTTTTTTATACCAGTGTGTTTACTTCCAGCACTAATTTAGTTGCTTTCTGGAGAGAACTTTTTTAGTTGAACATTCTGTGTCTGGTAATTCATTCTGCAGGGAGAACATCCTTTCCATAATTATACCATACGATCTAAATACAGGACGAAGCGTCCTGCAACACAAACTCCTAGATATGGGAAGGGAAATACATCAATGTCTGGGAGATCAATTGGTGAGGCATCTGCCTCTGAGCCTGACGAAAGTGATGACGAAGAATGTTTTGGTGAAACTAACAAATTAGAATCAGATGCTGACTTACTCAACCAAAGTTCTCCAAGCTCTGGTTCAGTCATCCGTGCAAAATGGTTGTATGAACCTGATGAAAGAGATAGAATTGGTGCTTCTCATTTCAGAAAGATTTTGCGCTGTTCTTGTGGAAAGCTGGAGAAATCGCTTGGACATGATTTTGTTGAGGTCTCCATATGGGGAGAGTCTTTCATGTTGCATCAAGTAAGTTTTAGTGTGACCCTGAAAACCTTTTAACTGACACACTACCTTTCTACTTCATCTCAACTATATTTCAGCCAAATTACGTAGATTTCTTCTTGCTGTCATTGGATGCTCCTTTAGAAACAGTCCAATAATAACCTTTATACACTCATCAGATCCGCAAAATGGTGGGAACTGCTGTGGCCATAAAGCGCAAGTTACTCCCAAGAGACATTTTGACATTGTCACTGGCCAAGTTCTCACGGGTAATCCTACCACTTGCCCCCTCTGAAGTTTTAGTTTTAAGAGGAAACCGATTTTCAATTAGAGAAAAACCTGGAAATGCATTAAGGCCTGAAATGAAGGCAATGGCTGAGTCGGAAGAAGTTAATAAGGCGGTTGAGGAGTTCTACAAATCTGTTATGTTGCCTCAAATTACAAAATTCTTAGAACCTTCAGGGTATCCTTGGAACGAATGGGTTGAGAACTTAGATAGAAACACAGGTATTCCACAGGCAGAATTGGATGAAGTCAGGAATGCTTGGAAAGTGTGGAAGGAAAAGTTTGATGGTGTTACATCAGTCCGAAATAAATGAGACAAATAGAAATAAATGAGACAAATAGATGCTTATGGTTGCTCCACATACGTTTTTGTTACATGGTTTATCGCTATCATATTCGAAATCTTCCTTTTGATCTCCTTAGATCAACCAGAGAAACCTTACCTGCTAGTACCGCGATACTTATGAAACATTGACACTTTGGAATTCATTTCTTATTCATTCAGCTAATTGTTCTCTAACATAATGTACAGATTTCCACCATTATTCTTGAACCAAATGATGGAAACGAGGAAATATTCATACGAAGTTTGAAAAACAAATAAAAAAATTGGCAATTGCTCCACATGGTTATGCAATAGTCAAGCCTGGGGAAAGTGAGTGAAGGCCGAATTAAGTTGGTAACAAGCACCGAGAAAAGGCCATTAGTCTAATTTCCGTGAAGTAACTTGGGGTTCATGAAAGTGGATATGAAACTGACAATGAAGTCGATCAAATGCCAAACAATACCAATTTGGGTAGAAATGTGTAATCTCGGATGATCATTTTGAGTTTCCTTGGATGAGTTGTCTGATTTCATCCCAAGCAGCATATTATCCTTAATTTTCTGAAACTTCCCTATTGTTAAAACGATAAATGTTATTAGATCCAGAGCTAGTTCGTGTCGTTAGAATTTGCCGTTACATTTGAATGCGTTCAGATGAGTTCATGTCATCGTTAAGTGTGAATACATTGAGTAGTGTGCCTCAGAAGAAGAATTTAGTTAGGTTTCTAGCACCCTGTACAGTTAATTCTTTTGCCGTCAATTAGTGGTTTTGTTGCTTGTTTGTGTTGTGGTGCCTACATGGTCAACTATGGTCGGAAAGTAACCAAGATATTTCTCAGTTAAGGTCATATAGCACGACGCCGTATGTCATCACAAGTCAGCCAGACGTAAGCATAGATTTGAAGTGTTAAAGTCGAATTCCTAAAAACTCAATAAAATCCTGGAAACCATATCTGACGAACTGATGATGTACTCCATACGCAAGAATGCATTAGATTGCAGTATCATTATACTGCGGGACGATAAAACTAGCAGGCGGTGTAATTTGTCCACACTTATGGAAACATTTTTGTCCTACGAGTCGTGATATATTATGTGTAAATAGACAAGTCATAACACTTAGACGAGTATATGTCACTTGATCATATCACAGTACTATAGTCGATGAATTATGAATTTTAAGTGTGTAGACCACACTAATAAACTCAAATGGACCCTACTATGTAACTACATACCTACAGTGTTCAAATTAGATTGATGTGAGCATGCATTTATATGATGGGGTAGCTTCGTTGCATGTTGCTTTGCCAATATATGTCGGGAATAGAAGAGAGAGGTCCCAATGCACAATTTCTTGTCAATAACGCTACAATCACTACCTTACAGCATACGGAAGATCACATGAAAGACAAAGAATCTATGGTGAATCCCTATCGTGCACGAAGCCAGCAGGGAAAAGGTCCGCCAGCAAGGCACCGGATATGTGTGAAGGGCTTGTGACTAGTTTTACCACAAAGACTTGGTTTCGATTTGAGTGAATTAATAAACGAAATTACATTAGATTTGGTTTAGGAAATCATATGGATGTCCAACTCGAATTACCTATATATATATATATATATTGATGAATGTATTATAATATGTGTGGGTGGACATGATATAGCAGAATGCTTCATCAATAGGCAATGTTGTGTGTTTACAAGGAGAAAGCAACACTTACACGAGGCCTAGAGAGAAGTTGCGTGCATCTTTTCTTGCTTGTATGATGTGTGCGTGTGCATTTATGGTAGGAGTCAATATACTTCCCCAGACTGACCTTACACTAGCCTGTATTTGGGTGCCAATTGAAAGGCTTATTTGCCCATCTAAGGCATACGGCATGCATGTTGGATATCAGTGTTGGGAACCAACATTTCGTTCTTTTTACTTCGGAATGATTGTTCTTCCTTTTACGTCTGTTAAAAATGTTTCATCCTCTCTGTCAATCATAAGTAGACGCGGCATGTTTAAGCTGAAGTAATTATTTGATATATTCATCGTAAGGTTCTTAAATGTCACCAAAATCATCCATTTTTGTGCTACACGCTTCAATATGACGAAAATCCTTTGATCATTAGGACGTTGAGAAATGGGTGCACTCAAACTTCGTATACAAAATATTTCTATGTTATCAATAATTCAAGCATAACTTCGCACATATTACATGAAATTTCAACATTTGTTGCCTAGAGTAATTTTCGTGAGAACTATATTACTTATGTTCATTTAAAGTTCAAATCTTTCCAATAAAAAAACAGTAAATTGGGAACCTTGCTCATGGTCAGACACGTCGTTCGTTTTGGGGGAAACTGTTAAGTGTCGTTTTCTCTCGATCAAAAGAAATGTTGTTTTCTCATAATAAAGATGCTTTAAAACTTGGTTAGTTAATGCATACTAAGATGGTTGGATGATCTGCAGTTACTGAAAGGCTAAAAACAGAATTTATCAACTAATTATGAAAAGCTACTACATAATCAAATGTCATTGTTAGGGTGAAAAATGAAATTAATGCAATGTGGATTTACGTTGGCAAGCAAATTTTTAGAGCTACATACCGCCCTCCAACTACCCATAGAGCCAACTAAATAGCGAATCGACAAAGCATATTTTTTTGTTCCAAACTACAACTTTTTTCCACAGAGCATGCTTGAAAAACTTCCACAGAGCATATCACTTGACCGTCCACTCCACTCCACGAGACTGAAAATGGAATTTAACCAAAAACCCTTTACCCTCCACCACTTTGCATAGGTCTCATGTTTCTTATTTTGAAATAATATCACTTGGTCTCATATTTTCATTTTCAAATACCCTTTTCATGGTCTACGATTTCGACATTACGTTGTTTCTTACAACAATCAATGGCATTCCATCTCAGAAATCTTTTTTTTTTCTGAATATTCCACGAATAAGAAAAACTATATGTCAAATTATATGTGAAAACTATATTGAATATATGATGTTACAAAATTGGTTAATAATATTTCTGTAATATTTAATATATGTTTGCATCAACTAGCTACAGAATTAGATCAACATCTAACCAACCAGCTTCTATGCACTATAACTAAGTCGGTGTTTTTCTCTTCCTTTCCTTTCCGGAAGCAATTTAATAACACCTACACGTCTCTAAAAATAAATAATAAATAAAAAAGTATCTATGATCTTTGGTTGTAGAACTTTCGTGTTCGAACATAGAGCATGAAAGCTAGGCCAGTACCCAGAAAACAAAGAGAACCCCAGATGATAAAAGTGCTTTTGTAACAGTCACTTCCCACGCATTTTCCATGATTTCCTTCTTTGCGATAGAAAAAAGCAGACAAGTAACCAAACAGAAACGAACCGATTGAAATATTGGCCACCACAACATTGTGGTTCACTGAGAAATTCTTCGTGCCAAACAGCTCTGTGGTAATTGACACTGCAATCGAGGTAATTGCTCCGGTGCATACGCCGATAACGGCTGTGCTAACCACAAGGGATAAGTTTTCCGGGTTGAGAAGCAAGAAGAACACTCCTCCTACTGGTACCACCAATGTCACTACCAATGCTGGCCTTGAAATCATGTACTTATTCCTGGTAAATCAAAATAAATAAGAAACGTTAGTTATATACATGTCTGACAACGTAACATACTAAACTGTTGAGAGAGGTAACATGGGGGGTTTACCTGGAGAAGAAGTAGTCGAGGAGAGAAGGCATTAAGGCGGCCAAAGAACCCGAATGAAGACGATAGAGAGACCAGAGAAGAAGTCCTAGACGAGCCCCGGGACTCTGTTATCTGGCCCAGATTGTTCAAGAACACTAACCCAATTGTTGCACTGAAAAAATACACAAAGAAATATAACCAGAAATCTACTCTTTTCACCATCAACATCACTCCAATCTCTTCTCTAACTTCAATACCATTTCCATCCTTCAACTCTTC
Source organism: Spiraea crenata (assembly GCA_033992175.1). Classification (NCBI taxonomy): domain Eukaryota; kingdom Viridiplantae; phylum Streptophyta; class Magnoliopsida; order Rosales; family Rosaceae; genus Spiraea; species Spiraea crenata. The sequence continues at coordinate 3,124,348 of JAVBHV010000022.1, forward strand.
CCCTTCTTTCACCACCACCCCAATTTCTAAGCTGCCAATACCATTGTTCTGTTCCTCTATGGTAAAATTGTACACTCTGTTCTCTCTGTTTATGTTCCATTTTTGTACCAATTTTTCTCTCATTTTCTCAACAATAGGGATCACCACTGGGACTAATAGGAACACACTAGTACCAATTAATCTATGTAGGGGAGACAAACCGCCAGAAATTGACCCCAAACTGGTGATCACTGCATAGATTCCGGTGGCAATTGTTATGACAAACATTAGTATAAAGCCGGCTTCATTGTTCCTATGCATTTTCGTTACATCAATGTCACGAACTAATGGCGCAACAATTACACAAACCACAAGTGGCAGCAGAGAGTTTAGGATCAAATAGGCCTTGGCTCGTTGATGAGGCGAAGAAGAAAATGCAGCATCAACAATGTCGCCATAGATCTTGGCAGTCAAACCTTGGTAACTTGTTGTTATCCCCACAGCAACTTGTTGGTGACGTGGGAAGTTTCGGCTGCTCACAACATAGCAAACCGTGTTGATCCAGCAAATGCTGTTTCCAGCCACAACAGTGAGCAGAAAAATTTGCCAATAGGATGGAGATTGGAGTTGGTTTGTGATGAAGAGGTATTGGACGCCGTAGCCAATCAACCCGAGAAATGAACCGATCATGAGGACGAGCCAAAGGGGTAAGTAGATGGCAGCAATACCGGCAAACCAACCAAGGAGTTTTCCGGCATCAGAGGCAAAGGCGAGGTTGTTGAGCTGCAACTGGGACATGGAGAAGACATTTTTGAGTTGCGAAGAGTATGCTGGAAAGTTTGTGTTTGTGCCATTTATGGACTGGAGCCAGATGATGCCCACAAGACTAAGCCATTGGAGAGCTGTTGAAGAAGAACTGGAAGACATGAGAAAAATAGTTTTGATCAGGGAAGGTTTATGGTTGGGGAAGAATTACTAGTGTTCTCTGCAGAAGATTAATTGGTTTATAAAGTGTGGTGTACCTATTTATTAGGCTTTCAAAGGAGGTAGGAGGAGACGCCAAGAGGGGTATTGTGCCCTGTGTGAAAAGAGTTAAGCAAGAGTCACAAAATTCTACCAAATAAGAATAACCACAAAAAAAAGAGCTCAATTTGTATGTCATAGATCAATAAGCTTGTGGAGGCTGGGTTGCTTCGAGAGTCTAATGGTTCTGCTCGTTTAATCTTTCATGATCTTCATCAATACACTTACGAATGATGTGATGTGTTATTTCGCGTCACTGCTTTGATAGTTATCTAGTAAATTTTTTGTTTTTGTTAGGAAACAAAATTGATTATTTTGTTGTCCTCATTTCAACCCATGTACAAATGAGAAAAGGGAGACAGGAAATGGTAAGGTTCAAGGTTAATCTACTTTCTAATTCAATCTCTATTTGTCGGGTCTAGTCATTTTCCTTCTTTTGTTTCTAAAGTCAGGCAGAAAAGAAAGCGGAACGGAATTTTTAACAAATGAACTAATGCGCTTGTGGAGTAACTTTTCTTCCCATCATGACTCATGAGACAACACAGCACACTAACAAAGGGGCCTTGGTCAACTCACTCCTTGAATTAAAACTTTCCGACGGAGACAAAATTGGTACTGCACTCTGTACAAGAATTAATTGATAATAAGTACTGACTTCTTATCCTATTTCAACAACAAAATTTAATATTGCACCATACAATGTAATGTAGACTCAAATAATCAAGAGATTCTCTCTACGTACAATGTTATATGTTCAGTTTTTATCCCACTATATCACTTATGTAGAAAACAAGTGAAATTGCGTACGCTGTTCTTGCGAACAGGGTGGAAGGTGTTCCGGGATTACTTGCTTAAGAGGTAATAGTAAAAAACAGTTAGCTACAGTCGCAACTGTGTTAGAAATTGATAGTTCTTCGGAATTTGAGGAGGCGGGAAAAAGTTCAAGCTTGATTTCCTTTTCCTGATGTAGTAGTGGTTCTGCTCATACAATGTGGTTCTCTATCGGCCACCAAATCTACACTTAATGGTACGCCACTGTGATAGCTAAACCCAAAAATCAACGTATCATGGTGTTAATTAAAGTACAAATTATGTCATAGAGAGTGACATACGTAGTCTTCATCTTCAGTTGTTTTGAGCACGTATATAATGACTGCAAACTAACGGTTCATATTCGTCCGATAATTCAAGGTCACACATACGCCACTGGTGCCATGAAAAATCTGTTTATCTTTGATAGTTGAAGTTCAACTGTTGAGGGTTAAGATTTCATTAATATGGTATTTATTGAAGTTTGTCATATTGTTTGGCAATGTATGGCCTTGGAACAAGCCGTATGCTTAACTGGATTGTCCTTCTTTGAAGGGGCTTCCCTTCCTTGTCAACTGCCGCATAATCACATGCTAGTATATGTTGTCTGTCTTAGTTTCGTGCACCTCAGACTTTGGACCATTTTCTTATTGAAGACGAGAGATTGAGAAAACCCCATGCTAGCATATGTTGTGCATCTGATCACGATCACGTGACATCATCCATGAGACCATGTGGGCCCCCATCCTCAAGATTTCAACCATGCGTCTGAAAATTGGGATAAGCCATGTTGATGTTAATAACCTGAAATCAAGTTACAGTTTTTAGAAAAGAGGAAGAATGTTAAGGAATGCCAATGATGTAGTGACAGCTACAAACCCCATACCTTAAGTTAGAAATCTTAGAGACGTAACGTTTTGCAAGGAGTTTGTGACCTAAAAGTAATTCTCTTATCTCACATGGGTCTTTGGCTTTTTCAAGATTATATATATTATTCACAGCAAAAAAAAAAGATTATATATATTATTTTCGTTCTTATGGTTGTAGTTGTTGAATTAAGAAAAAAAGTTTAAATTAATCTAAATGTGTATAAATAAATGCAAAAGATCGGGATTCAATCAACTGACTTCAAAGTGCAATCATGTAACCGCCTATATACCGCCCCACTACTTTTTCCTATATATTTTGCTTTGACAAACTGACGTAAGATCTTTTTATTTTCCCTTTTGTATATGGAATTGAATAGTGTATGCTATTTCCTTGGGTGGACCATTTGAAGCAAAATGCAAGTGCCAATGTGGTCGCTAAGCTTTCGATGAGGGACTTTACCACTTCTAAATTATGCTACTTGATAAATTAGGTCCACATGCAATGCAGTAAAGTTGGACATTAAACAACAAAGTGGGTGTTACTCTTCAATGCTGAAAAATTGTGTTCCTCAATTAGGATCAGCAATTGACCATGCGTGATAGCGTGCTAGTGAAAATCCAACCTCTCTCAGTAAACGCCATTCGTGGAATGAAAGCAAAAAGATCAATGAGACGTTCTCCCTACTCTCCGAAACCCATGGGTCCAAAAACTTGACTGTAAATTGAGCACGAGACCTATGAAGTAAATTTTCGAGTTCGGAGTCAAAGAGGAAAGGTAATTAATTTTCAAACCTGCATGAGTTTTTTTGAGTTTGACTGTTAATTAAGTTGGTAAGTGTTGAATCAAACTTAGTATTGAATTCATGTAAGCTATGCATATTTTTATATTGTTATTATTGTATTTGCTAGAAGCATAGTGTATGATCATTCAAGTGCTTTGATTTTCTCTTTAGCATTTACGCGTAGCATAGGAAGTAGGCACTCATTTACATCTCAGGGTGGTGGTTCCACTAACTATAACAACTAGTTCGACTAATTAATTTCATTAATTAACTCCTAAAATGTAGACACAACTAACCGTCAACCCCTCATCAAATCGTAACTTGCACACAGGACTACGACACTTTCTACGGTCCGTCAGGTGGATTGATCCACCTACTTATTTTTTTGTTTAAAAACATCATGTGTGTTGCACATGTTTTCCCCAAATTACTCTTAAAAAGCCTTAAAGGACTGGTCCGCCTGGCGGACTGTAGAATTTTCCCAAAAGGGCACTACAATCCCCTATCAACAACGAGCGAAATAAGCGCAAAGATTAACCACAATTAGAGATTGACTGTTGACATGCTAAATATCGACTTAGCTAAATGAGGAACAGTAAAGGAACAGAAGAAAACAAGATGAGAAACCATTTTGGTATGGCAGGTTTTCAACCTAATTGCAGTTTGGATTAGTAAAAGATTTGTTTAAAGGCTTTGAAAGTTGATCAACCATCTTAATCAGCATAATCACCGGAAAATGATCATGTGGGACCCTTAGATAAGAAAGGTCGAAGTAAATTCTAGGATCAGGAAGGTAGAAGAATTTTCCATCAAAAGAACGCCGAAACGGATGACATTCCCTTCGAAGTTGGACTAGCAAAACACATCTTGTTCATTTGAAACTTTTGAGGTTCAATATTCATTGATGTTTGGCCCATTGGCATAAGGGGCAAACACATACAGATTGTGTACTGTAGATATGGCCCATTGGAACCTGTTTTGTTCTCTTTTGTATTTGACTAAAATTTTAGGAGTAGGCGAAAAACTCTGGTAAGTCATAGTTCCCACTTTTTAGGGGAGAACGAACTGATCCAATATTAGCATAGGCCATCTCAAAGGCGACACATATGAGTCAACAATATGAACATCTGGGTGTTTGTTCGAGTTAGGCTAGTGAGAAATGGGTCAACATATTAATTTATACTACTACATGGAAAGAATTAGTTTCACTCGTCAGTTTTTTTTTCCCTACCTACCTAATTTTATTAATTCTATTTAGATTTCATTAAAAGTCATTCTAGTCCTTGTCTTCTTGCCCTTTTTGAGCTTTTTCAACACCTCACTAGTTCTTGTACCTCTCGAAAGCAAGAAAAGCAAAGCTTTCCCACTCCAAGCAATTGATCTCCTTCACTCAATTGTCTTCAAGCTCGCCTTCCCAATCAATTTCAACTCCATTTTCGCCTAACAAATTCCGAACCGAGTAGTTCTCAAAGTCCTTTGAAGCCCTTAAGACCAGTGGCAGATTTAGGAAATTTAGTGAGCAGGGGCATTCCAAACATAACAAGATGAAAGAATAAATTAATTTATCTTATATATCATGAAAGATTAGCTCCTGAAAAGGGGCACTCTCTTGTATATATTTTATTTCCTAAAAATATATATACAAATTACATATAAAAAACCAAAAAAATATTGAGATGGGGCACCGGACCCCTCTGGTCCCTTAGTGCATCCGCCTCTGCTTAAGACTCCACCCAACCTTGCTCTCATCTTCAACCACCAAGTTCTTCTCCCCACCATAACTCTCATCTTCATCTTCATCACAGTCGCCATTGTCATCATCAACTCTCCTCTACATTACTACCTCTTTCTTCCCAACAATTTCTGGGTTCTACTCCCTAATCAACGCAAACGCCCGGGCAAGCAACTCCCTTAAGTAATCCTCCACCGCTGCTGCGTTGGGTGGGACTTCCTCGGCCATGCCCGTGGAGGTTTACGGGAGAGAGGTTTTTATGTACTTTTACTTAAATTTACAAAAAAGAAAAAATGGAATTATATTAGTCCCACGTAAGGTGCACTATGCCAAAAACCGTTATAGACGACACTGAGAAGATGACACTCTTTTAAATATCCGTCGTCAATAAACTATAGATGACAGTTTGGTTCCAAAATGTCGTCTAATACCCCCAAATTAGAAGAAATGCGCGTTCGAGGTGTAAAATGATAAAGAGATAGATGACACTCTTACGAAAGTGTCATTTATATTGACGCGAAAAACTTGAACTTCCCTCGAGAAACCTTTTTCTGTTTATTCAAGCGGGATTTCTCTAAGTCCCAAACTCTTTCTCACCACCAATTTTGACCTAAAAGCACCCCCCACTTTGAAAATTCTCTCCAAGCAGCTTTTTCCAAAGCCCACCCGAAATGCCCCCCTCGTCTGCCTCGATGACGCCGGCGAGGTCCACCTCGAGCATGGTTTCCCTCGCGGCCGCGAAGTCACCAAATCTCTCCTGCCCACTCCAGAAACTCGACCATTTCCCTTCGAAAATTTCACTACCCAACTGCTACTGCATTAAAACCGTTCTCTTTGGCCAATTAGATCTGGGTTCGTACACCTCTGTGATTCAAACGCTTTGCAGCAAGGAAAAGATGGAGGATGCAAATGTTCGTATACCCACAACGTCTTTGACTCGTTTGACCTCTTCTTCGACCTCCACGCCCTCCAAATCGCCACCGGCTTCTTCTCCAAGCTCAACCAACTCGGCCACGGCGGCTTCGGTCTCGTCCAGGGGCGAAGCTATTGGATTGAGCGTGATGGAGGTTGAGCATCTTGTGGACAAGCTCATCCTCGTCGACGGCGTGCCTGATCTCTTCCTCGGCGGCGGAGTCGCTCTTGTCGATTTGAGGGTTTGGGCGTGTCTGTTTTCACCCAAAGACAACTTGTCCGCTGCTGATTCCATTCCATCAGCCGTCAACCACTCACAAAGAAAATCAGGTCCAAGATAGAAGAATCCGCGTTGGACTCATCCTTGTCAGATTGCGCCGTTGATTGCATCGGCAGTTCCCGCCGGCGCCGAGGCTGCTGTCTTCTGAATCAACATAGAAAACCCAATTAATCTCTTTATTCGATTGGTCTTTTACTTCTCAGGTGTATGATTGCCTCTGTGTTTTAAGAGCCCAACTAAGACGTAAGGAGGCAATTGGAAATGGCGAAAGTCTGAAGCTTTCCGCTGACAAGGAGGTAACATCTTCTCTTCATAGAGTTCCCATTTGATGTAAATCATTTTTCAGTGGCATGCTTCTAAGTTTTTCCATTATCCATCATTAATTTACATGAATTTAAGTCCGATTGCAATGCCGCTCGGCCACATTTTGTAAACATTACATGAATGGTCTCAGAGCAGATTCGGAAGCAATGAAAAATATTCATGTATTTAGCTATGTTTCACATAGGAATTGGATGATTATTGTGTTTGTTTTGTTGATGGTTCAGATTGTTTGCTCAGTTTGCAACACAGAGCAGCCAGTTTGTGTTTTCACTGTCTTGTTGTGTTTGTTTTGGTCCAAGTTGAGAAGAGGAAAAAGTTGTTTCTTTGGTTCTGATTTTTTTTTCTTGTCTATGTTGGTGTTCAGGTTGCATGAGATTGTACTAATTGCGGCGTCAGTATGGGGGAATACTTCTGTGATATTTGCAAATTTTATGATGATGATGTTAGTGAAAAGTTTGTGTCTTTTGATCTTTAGTGATTTATGAATGTGGAATAGTAGATTCAGATTTGATAGTTGTTTTGTTTATCTCTGTGTGTTATATTGGTGGTTTGCTCCTGTTATGAAGTAAGCTTTTTGAATTTTCTTTGCAGAATGAGAAAGGGCAATTTCATTGTCATGATTGTGGGATCTGCAGGTTAGTACAATATCAGTATTTGTTTCTTGTTTCTATATGGCTGATTTTTTTTGGTATTCAGTGATCTAATTCGATGTACTTTATGGATAACAAAATCGGTGGTCGTGAAAATTTCTATCATTGCAAGAAGTGTGGTATGTACTTACAATCTTTATGGAAACTTGGTGCTGAATTTGTAATCTATCCTTCTCAATGAACTTCTTCCAATCTTTCGTTCTTTAAATTGATGAAGTTTGTACTTATTAGTTCTACCTTTTTATTTACAAAGATCTATTGTTTGGACAATAGCGGTCAAGGTCTAGGGGATTACAGTTTCGGAGAACCAGTTAGGGGGTTTGTGCTACCAGTTATTGATTAACATCATTCCTATTTTATGGCTTCTCATTTTGGGATTCAAATGGTGGTGGGGAGTTATGATAACAATTTACTAGAGCACTGTAGAGCTGAATATCCAAGATGAACAAACTTCAGTCTTTGGGTTCTTGCTGAAATTTCTATAGTTGCCTGTGATTGGATTGGATTGGTTTTGTTGTTTTGTTATTGATTTTGAATACCCAGATGATGTTTTGTTGATTTTGAACCTAGAAAAAAAAACTCTGGCTTATCTAAACTCGTGTTCTTTTTCAATTAGGAGAAAGTTTGAAATCTCATGGAATGTCTATTGAGAAGAAGTTCAAGTATCTTGAGAGCATGACTGGAACGGTACTGTCCGGAGTTCATTCATTTCTAACAAAAAATTGTTGTTGCTGAGTTCTGATTGTTTTTATAATGATATTGGTTTGCTTAAGAGATACTATCGTGTATAATACTTGTTTCTAGTCAGTATGAGCTAGAAGATTTGGATTGGATTTATGTTGTGATGAATGCAGAAGCTTTCCTTTGTAGCTTTGTTTATATATGATGGATGAAGAAGCTTTCCTTTGTAGCTTTTTTTTGGTAATCAATGATTAGGAGAACATAATCATGTAGAATGTAGGATTCTTTCGAGCTTTATTCTTTCATGTTTGTATAGTTCTAAAGAACAAAATATCATGATTTTGTTGGCTCTTTTGAGCTGTAAATTCAGCTATAAACTTACTCCAGATTGATATTTTTTGTGAATAACGTGCATCCCTTGGTTTCTTCAGAGTTGAGGTAGAAACTAGTTTGCCCTATGTTTCATTTCTCATTGAACAACTCATGTTAATACCTCTGTTAGGTCAAGGAAGCTGTTCTCCTAAGGAAATCCATTTTATATTGTGATATTATCTGTCTGTGCAATCAAAGTATCTCTGCTATATAAATATTTTGTGCCTTATATTCTCTGCTGAATTGTGTTACAAAGTTGTGATTCTCACTTCGCTTGTGTTAGTTGCAGACAAATGAAACTGTCATGAGGATGAGTGATTTGTTGCAGCATCCTTGTGCTATAAGAGATTGATGAATTTGCAATGAGGATGCACGATTTGCTGCAGCATCTATAGGTCTGCTTTTGGGGTATGTATGCAGGAAGTTTTAGAGAATTAGGATGGAGTACTAATTTTTTTGGGATAGTTGATTTGCTGCTTGGTTGGTAGATTATGTTGGCAGCAGTATATGTAGTACAATTATAATATTTTATACCACATTTTTGGGATAGTTGCTGCTTGGTTAGTTGATCAAATGTAGGCAGCATCATATGTATTACAATTATGGTCTTTTGGCACCAAATTTTTGAGATAGTTTGCTGCTTGGTTGGTTGATTGCTGGCAGCAGTACCTTATATGTAGTACAATGGTCTTTTCGTATCAATTTTTTTAATACAATTACCTCAATCACATTTTAATGTCTTTTGATATTATATGTAGTGCATTTGGCTTGTTAGTGATGGTTTAATAATATTGAACATGATTTTTATCATATTTTGTATATAGAAATAGTAGGAAATTTGCAAAATTGTGCCCACAAAACAGGCTAAAACAATTGGGCATGACATTTTCCGAATCCCCCTATCAGTTTAAAGACGACGGAAAACAGAAAAATAAGGTCGTCTAATGCCATAATAGACGACAGTCTTTACAAAAAAAACGTCGTCTATGGACTATATAAACGACATTCATTATTCTAAAAATGTCGTATAAAGACGATGGAAAACATAAAAATAGCGTCGTCTAATGCCATAATAGACGATACTCTTTACAATAAAAACGTCGTCTACACACAAAAACAAATGTCGTCTATTGACGACATAAACGACACTCATTATTTCAAAAACGTCGTCTATGACTATAATAGACGACACTCAAGCTCAAATTCAACAATTTTGGCTTTGTTAGACAACACTCTTACTTAAAAAAATATTGTCTCATTATAATATAGACGAAGGCTAAAAGAGTGTCGTCTATTTTTTTGTAATAGACGACACGGCCATTTACGACGGTTTTTGCTATATGTGGACGACGGTTTTTAGCCGCCGTCTATAATGTTTATTGGCATAGTGGTGCTCATTTTGAAGACTTGTGAGGTCCTCTTTAATCTAAATCACAAAATTAATTCAATAACAAAATTAATAAACTAAAATCTGTTTTTACATCTTGTTCACCCAATCACTTCTAAAATCTGAAAAAACAAAATAATTAGAAAAATAAAATTCAATTGAAATATATTTATTTCTAGTTGGTCGGTTTCCCTTGTAGTTGGATCGAAACTGCTGATTCGAGACCAAGAACACAAAGCTGTTGAAGTTTTTCTTTTAGAACAATAACAAAAAAGTGATGAAATTTGTTTGGTCTATTCTTGAAAAAAGGTTTACGAGCTACATCTTTCTCAACAATATCACAACAACCATGAAATAGATCCATCAAAGACATAGATATTAAGATCTAGAAAAACCTTTATTTCTCATCAAATAAACCACAACTAATCAGAGATAGGTCATTCAAGTGACGACTCCAACTAATAGAATACACCCAAATAAATATATAACAATCGTTGAACATCTATGAAAACTCTTATGATCATACTATCATCCCAAAGAAACATAGAGGGCGCCCCAAAATCAGTTGAATCGTATTTCGAGACTATCTTTATTCTTCATACTCTAGCCCTTTTATTTATAAGAAATCATAAGCAAAGCAACATTGGGATTTAGTGGCCCGCAAGGAAGATTGGAGTGAAATTATATTACTCAAAACCAACAATGACATTACAAAATAGTGGAAGACTAGTTACTTTCACCAAAATAACTTAAAAAAATTTTCCAGTAGCAGGTGTTATCTCAATCGGTGGTTGTGCTTCATCATGAGAAACTTGGTCCTCATGTTTGCGTAATCTACGAAAAACAAAACTAAAACATAAGCTACCAAGTGATGCACGAAAACTATCAAACAATGTACCAAGCAATATAATGTTACGGTAAAGCCAATCAAATTATTACCCATCTTGTAGTAGTGGATATTTCCTTCTATCTCCGTGATCTACATGAAATACACTTTTTGAATCTAGCTATTGCTATTTCTTTGGAGGATTTCAATCTTTTACCATTTCCCTTGGCCATCGATCACATGTTCAGGTTTCTTTTCCTTTCACCTGGGAGTTCACCAACACCCAAACTCGAGTGCATTCCTATGACTTCAATGCGACTCCATTGCCTTTCTCACAAGCTCAATTGTTTCTTCTAAAAGAGAGAATTCATCGATTAAGCACTAGGAAAGTTCAGATAACTGGACATGCCTAATAAGTAATAACTTATCTATCACATCTTTTATTTCCACTCCATCTCCATCCCAAACTCTCTCAGCCTTCAAACTTTTTGTCCATCTTCTCATGATGTACTTAGTTGGCAAATGCACAATCTGCATAGTTCTAAAATAGAAAACAAGATGTCTGCAAGGAATTCTCGGAACTCGATATCCTGACAATTGCACTTTGCAAAACCATAAGTTTTATTGTACATTATTTCTCGCAAATATTCTCTTCCATCATCATCAGCCTGCACAATAGTATAAGCACATCCAGTTGCGTCACCCCTTCACATAAGAAGTACTTTGAAGCACCTCATCCTGGAACTTGCAAACAATTTTTTTGTATATAAACCACACATCTGCTTTTCTAAGGGAAACAATGTCTTCAGCTTCGGTATTTCATTATTATCCTCATAATCAGAAGCTAACTCTTCATGTCGTTGATGTCTAAGTGCCCTATCAAATCACAGCACAAAATCCCATAATGTACTTCTTGAAGAATGCTTGGCCACTTTCAACTCTCCGACTACTTGACATTCCCGTAGAAAACTTGTGCTTGCAAAATTCGAGGATCCATTGCTTACGTAGTCCATAAATATTAGCTAGCCATATGTGATTTTTCAGTTTTTCATTTTGCAATAATGCATCATTCCAATCTTCTTCAAATTCTTCTGTAGTCTCGGAATCGTAAACAATGATTGTAAAAATATCCAAATAATCTTTAGAGAGTACTGGCACAAGCTTATTCGGTAACTTATCATGTTCTCCTTCTTTTGAACAAACAAATTGTTTCCAAGTATTTCCTTCTTTTCATTCCTCTTACTTGCACCCATTCTTACACTAAACCCAACTTGTCTTGCATATTGATTGTAAAAACATATGCTTCCCCAATCGATCCAAATTCCTATCTAAATTTGAGTTTACCCTTATCTTGTTTGAGGCAAGGATCATTTGAAGATTGTCCTTCCATCATTAAACCTGCAAAACGTTTCCATACATAATTCATGGTGATGGTAAAAAAGGATCATTGACTAAATATGACTAGACATAATCCACAATCCTAAATACTTCAATGATTAAAGTAAGGAATAGAAAAGTTAAAATTGTATTCAATATAATCAAAAAAATAATAAAGAACACAACAACTGATCCAAAACAATAAAAAAAAAACTAAAACAAAAAATTAACTATATCATTAACCTTATCGCTATCTCAATACTTTAATCTATAAAAACTCCTTCTAAACATCCCCCCCCCCTTCCCCCCAAAAAAAAAATGATATTTGTATCTTAGACTTATTGTAAGATTGGCTATCCTTGCAACAAAAACATTGTAATATCATTCATGCTCAATCTAGGCTCTAGAAGTTTAGCATTAGGCTTAGAAATAAGTGATTGAAGTGAAGATCAAGAAATGAAGACAGGTTCAGTTGCATTGTGATTAATTCAACATGTAGCATCATTTGCATATGCATAAGGTTTTCATAAACTTAGGTTTAAAATTGAGAAAAATGTGTTCTTCATCAAATTCCAGTTTTCACATGTTTGGTGACTGGTCACCTTAGCATTGCTTTTACAGCTCATTCCTGACAGCGACTGTATCAGTTGCTTGACAGATCAGTGGTTTATCCGGTTTTAACAGGTCATGTTATTATCCGGGTTGACTGAACATCTGTTTAACCGTTTGTAGTCACTGTGATTGGTCACCTGACAGACACTCTTTTACCCGGTTTAGACAGGTCATGTCTTTATCCGGCTGAAGCATGCTTTTAACCACTGTGTAATCAACGCATCCCACTATCTCGATCTTGCCTAGGTCAAAAGAGTTTAAGAAATCTCAGCCGCTCCTCTAGGAGATCTGAGCCGCCCCTTTCACCTCTTCCTTGGCTTTAAATACCGAACTCTATCCGCCTCTTTTCTTTGGGGTTTTTGCATAAAGCATTTCAAACATTCATCTTTCAAAAACTCTCTTATCTTGCTGCCTCCTTGTTCGGAATCATATCTTACATCTTTGTGAACTTTCATTCTTGTTAAGTTTCTACAAGGATTCATAAGTTGGCATGCACATGAATTTCTTCTAAGTTTCAGTTCTTTTCAAAATCATATTCTTGAAGGAAACCTTGAAGAAGTTCTTATCTTCACCGTTTCAACTTCCTTGTTTTTCAAAACTCATTTAGGTTAGAAGTTGAAATAGTGGTCTTTGATCTTGTCTCCCATGTTCACACATTATTTGAGACAAGATTGATACTTAGGAGTCTTTTGACTTCATGTTTTTCTCCAGTTTTGTAACTGTCGTAGAGGAACACTCAGTTGTCACGGTTTTACTGAAGCTCTTTAGCTCTCTGTAACTCGCTGGTGACTAGTCACATATAATCACAGCTTATACATTTGGTGCCGCTACCAGACATACGTGTGTATTCTCTGGAAAGTGAATGACCAGTCATCTGTACCACTGGAGGTGAAGCGATTGAAGAAGAAGCCGCACGAGGATTTCTGCATCTAAGACTAGGTACATTAGATATTGAGCATTGTATGAACCTTGTATTGGGCATCTTTTTGCCGTTTCATAGTGGAAGGCCGGTCTTCTGATAGACCCCCGGTTTTTTACCCTTTGGGGTTTTTCCGGTACCAAAACATTGTGTCCATCTCTTTGATTTGTTAACCACTTGGCTAATCATAAAATCAGATTTAATTATGCACCAACTTGACTTAACATGCAATCTGGACAATATCGAGTGACTGGTCATCCTATAAACTGCTGCATTAGAACCGCTGGAATTGAGTAGGCTGTAGTTGTGGATAGCCCGCAGAGTTCATCTTCACTGAATCTGTTTTGGGAACCTAAGTTGGCATAGCATTCGAATGTGTTTTGAACAACTTCACAAGCATACACAAACTGTTAATTAAAGGACTGGTCACATATTTTAGTGTGGAAACCAAGTGACTGGTCACGTTGTTCAGTATAGAAACAAAGGTTAGAGTTCATTACTTTAGGTGACTGGTCACCTAAGTAATCTGTTGTGTGAATTGTTTGTACTTGCCGTGACTTAATTGAAAATTACCCCCCTCATTGCCAACCTGCAATTGGCATCAGAGCAGGGCTTTAGATATACATAAAGCCGGTCTAGGGACTGGTTGGTTAGGGGTCTAGTCATGGAAAGAGGTCGAGTAGCCGGTTCGGTGAATTCACCTCCCTACTTCGATGGCACAAACTATGCTGCTTGGCGTGATAAATTTGAAATCTTTCTTGATGCTTATGATGAGTTTGCATTTCAGTATTTGTCTATTGAATGGCGTCCTCCGTTTAGAATCGTTGACGGTGAGAGAGAGAACATTCCAAGAGATGACTGGACACAGGTCCAAGTCAGTGCGTCTAATGCAAATAAGAAAGCTAGGAATGCTATAGCTGTTGCTGTATCCAGTGCGCAATATTCACATATTCAACACTGTACAACAGCTAGGGAAGCTTGGGATAGATTGCGTGTCATTCATGAGGGTGATGACCAGGGTTCGGGATTTAAAACTTGAGATGGTCCTCTCCGAGTTTGAGGAGCTTAGAATGACCGATTCAGAGAGCTTCTCTGATTTTTATCTTAGAGTTGAGAATGTCACTAATTCTGCAATGAGTCTAGGGTCACCAATTTCAGAACTTACGGTTGTACAAAAAATCTTAAGGGTGTTGCCTAGAAGGTTTTCTGCGAAGAAGACCGCGATCAAAGAATGTCAAAACATGTCTGACATAAAGCTTCCTAAACTTGTTGGAAAATTGAAAACCTATGAGCTTGAGTTAAAATTGGAAGAGAGTATGCACAAAAAGGACAAAGGTGTTGCACTGCAGAGTGTGACCGATCACCCAGAACCCAAGAGTTTCAAGTCTGACCAGTCATCTTCTGTGGATGATGATATGGCATTATTTGTGAAAAGGTTTAGAAGAATCTTAAGGGATAGAAAGGATCACAAGGGTAGTACAAGTTATCCTAGAGAGTCAAAGTTCAAACCTCAAGGTGAAATGACTAATGAAAAGAAATTTGAAAGGAACTCAGGGTCTAGAGATAACAAGTTCAAGAAGGGTCCGATTAAATGTTTTACTTGTGGTGGGACTGGTCACATTTCTGTTGATTGTGCTAACAATAGGAAAAAGTCATACAAAGGCAAGGATAAGGCCTTGAAAGCATCTTGGAGTGATAGTGAGGATGAGGAATCACTTCACTCTAACTCTTCTTCTGATAATGAAGATGATGAGATTGCCTTTGTTGTTAGAATCTCTGATCACAACTCAATGGGTGAGGAATCCGAGTCGGGTTCACAACACATGACTGATGATGACCAGTCACCTGAGATGTATTGTCCTGTTTTTCATGATTATGATGCTCTTCCAGAGAATCAGACTTATGAGAAGATGTGTGAAAGGTATGATGCCTTATTTGATGAAACTTGTGTGATCAAGGCTGATAGCATTGAGCTGAAAAAGCGCTGTAATGAGTTGGAACTGGAAAAGGCTGCACTCTGCCTCGCTTTAGAGGATTACGAGACCGGTCATTCACATAGAGAAAGGGAGAGTGCAGATGACCAGTCATCTAAGTCTAGATTTGAAGTCTTGTATGCACAGATGTGTGTTGAAAATGAAAAGGTTAAAAAGGAAAACAAAGATCTTAGGCATCAATTGTGCATTTCGGAAAATGACATCAATCTCATGCATAGTAAAAGTCTTAAGTTGAAGGAAGAAGTTGAGTCACTCAAGCAATCTAATGTCTACTTGGTTGAATACAATAAATCACTGCAAGTAAAGGTCAATGATCTGTCAATTGGTTCGGCTAAGTTGGATAAGATGCTTAATGTTGGGAAAAGTCACAATGATAGGACTGGTCTAGGTTTTGTTGCTGCTGGGTCTGGTCCCTCAACTTCACAAACGAGGTTTGTAAAAGCAACAGTAGCAACATCATCTAAATCACCTGTCAAGTCTTTGCACCGGAATCTAGAGTCAGCACTAGCAAAAAGAGTCTTCAAGTGTCTTCAAGTTCCACTGGTCTGTTAAATTCTAGATTTGTCCCCACATGCCATCATTGTGGAATGACTGGTCACATTAGGCCAAACTGTAATAAGCTAAAGAACAAGAGTGTGACTGGTCACAATAATTCACTCAGAGAACAGGTTAATCGACTGCTAGTTGAAGTAACTAGAATAGCAAAACTTGTTGAGTCATCTTCCCCATCACCCAGTGTTTCTCAAAAGAAGTGGGTAAAGAAAAATGAAACCTGTCTTGTTGCATTGTCTGTTTTGAATGTGCGTGATCCAACTCGTTGGTACATTGACAGTGGCTGTTCCAAACACATGTCTGGTGACAAATCTGTCTTTGTAAATTTTAAGAATTTTGATGGTGGTTGTGTTGAATTTGGAGGTGGTGAAACTGCTAAGATGACTGGTCAAGGTAGTGTTAAACTTCGGGTCTACAGTCCTTGAAAATGTAAGGTATGTAGAAGGCCTTAAGTCCAACCTTTCAGTGTATCACACCTTGTGATCAGTGGGCTGAGGAAGTCTGCATGTCAACAAAAGGTTGTAGGATTATTGATAGCAAGGGTCGGGATCTAGTCAGACAGGCAGATCTAATGACAACTGCTATCTCTTGATAGCCAAACCCTGGCTACCAAGGTGACCTGTCATCTGACTGATAAGACCACTGCTTTATGGCATCAACGGTTAGGACATATGAACTTCAATGATTTGTACACCTTGGCCAAAAAGCAGCTTGTTAGAGGTATTCCTGAACTAGATAAGCCGTCTAAACACATTTGTGGACCATGCCAGTTGGGCAAACAGTCACGTGTCGCACACAAGAGAGTCAAGGATGTTGGGACTAGTCACCCCCTTGAACTCATTCACATGGATCTTGTTGGTCCAGTTCAAACCGTGTCTGTTGGTGGTAAGAAATACATTCTTGTGATTGTTGATGATTTCAGTAGGTTTTCTTGGGTGTCCTTCTTGAGAGAAAAGTCTGATGCTTTTCAAAATTTTGTGATGGTATTCAAGCAAATTCAGAATGAGGTTGTGACTGGTCACCCCTCTGTTGTTAGAATTAGGACTGATCATGGCACTGAGTTTGAGAATTCCTTGTTTGCTAGTTCTGTGCCAGCATGGGCATAAAGCATGAGTTTTCGGCTCCAATTACCCCTCAACAAAATGGAGTTGTTGAGAGGAAAAATAGAGTCTTGATTGAAATGGCTAGAGTGATGCTCAATAGCAAAAATCTAGCTAAAAATCTGTGGGCCGAGGCCATTAATACTGCTTGCTATATTTCCAATCGAGTCTCTTGAGACCAGGCACATACCAGACTCCCTATGAGATCTGGAAAGGGAAGAAACCAATGATCAGTCACCTAAGAGTCTTTGGCAGTACTTGTTACATATTGAGAGATAGGGAACACCTTGCCAAGTTTGATCCCAAGAGTGATGAAGGCATTTTTCTTGGGTACTCCACGACAGTCGAGCCTATAGAGTTTTCAATCTTAGAACCAATACCATCATGGAGTCCATAAATGTCACAATTGACGACCTTGATGCGTCAGTTGATCAAGCCTTAGATGAGGATGGTTTGTTTCGAAAAGGTCATGAGTCTTCTAGTGAGACTCAGCAGAACAAGATGACCAGTCATCCGGTTCTGATTCTGAAGGTCGGATGTGTCTAGTCAACCACCAAAGAAAAAGCCAAATTGGGTAGTGTCTAGACACCCTGAACAGAACATAATTGGGTCAGCAAAAGAAGGTGTGAGGACTAGAAGTCAGATCCAAAGTGAAGTAGCACATGTGTGTTATGTCTCAAGTAGAACCTAAGAACATCAAAGAGGCTCTCATCCATGAGGAATGGGTGCTTGCCATGCAAGAAGAGCTGAATCAGTTTGAGAGAAATCAAGTCTGGACATTGGTCAAGAGACCAGTCACCTCAAATGTCATAGGAACAAAGTGGATCTTTAAGAATAAGAGTGATGAGACTGGTCACATAGTGAGGAACAAGGCTAGGCTTGTTGCTCAGGGATATTCTCAAGTCGAAGGCATCGATTTTGAGGAAACTTTTGCCCCTGTAGCTAGACTTGAGTCAGTCCGTTTGTTGTGTGCTATTGCTTGTCATCTTAAATTCAAGTTGTATCAAATGGATGTCAAAACGGCATTTCTCAATGGATACTTGAATGAGGATGTGTTTGTTGAACAACCAAAAGGCTTTGAGGATCCTCATATGCCCAATGGTGTGTATAAGTTGAAAAAGGCATTGTATGGTTTGAAACAAGCTCCTAGAGCTTGGTATGATAGGTTGTCTAGTCACCTTCTTCGAATGGCTATACACGCGGTCAGTTGAAAGACCTTGTTCATTAAGCAAACTAAAAGTGATGTTGTGGTTGCTCAGATTTATGTTGATGATATTGTTGTTGGTTCCACATCGAATCTCAAGTCCAACAGTTCATAAAGATTATGACTAGTGAATTTGAGATGAGTCTCATTGGTGAATTGAATTATTTTCTTGGTTTGCAAGTTAGGCAAGAAGAGACTGGTCTCTTCATTTCTCAATCCAAGTATGCTGCAAACCTTGTTAGCAAATTTGGATTTTCCTCTGCCAAACCCGCTAGAACCCCCATGAGCAAATCCACCAAGTTGTCTAGTGATAAAACCGGAAAGAGTGTTGACCAGACACTCTCAGAAGTATGATTGGCAGCTTGCTATATCTCCAAGTAGACCAGACATCTCCTTCTCTGTTGGAGTATGTGCCCGCTTTCAAAGCGACCCCAAGAGTCTCATCTTCATGCTGTAAAGAGGGTCATCAAGTATGTTAGTGGGACATTGTCTTATGGCATTTGGTATACATTTGACACAAATACCAATCTTGTTGGGTTTAGTGATGCTGACTGGGCAGGATGTAGTGATGATCGGAAAAGCACCTCGTGGTGTCTTTTATCTAGGAAACAACATGGTTTCTTGGTATAGTAAGAGGCAAAATTCGGTTTCGTTGTCCACGCTGAGGCAGAGTACATAGCAGTAGGTAGTTGCTGCACACAGTTGCTTTGGATGAAGCAAATGCTCAGTGACTATGGCATAGTCCAGGACCAGTTCCTCATTTCCTTGACAACACGAGTGCTATATGCATCTCGGAGAACCCAGTGCAGCATTCTAGGACTAAGCACATTGATATTAGGCACCACTTCATTAGAGATCTCGTTGAGTCAAAGACATTAATGCTCAAATTTGTTCCTTCGGAAAAACAACTGGCTGGCATCTTAACAAAACCTTTGGAGGATCAGGTTCTCACTGGTCTCCGCAAAAGTCTTGGAATCTGCTCTATTGATTAGTATGACTAGTCACAGTTAGTGCTTGTACATTTTTCAATTCCTACATATCATGCATCATGTTTTAAATTGAAAAACACCACTCAAACTGGTCTCCCTTGGGTTGATATTGCGAATTGGATATTTGATTGGATATATTTGAAGCCCTAGGTTGAGTCAAATAGTCATAATCCCGTTTTCTTGATCAAGAAGTAAAGAGTGCATATTCTAAAGATTGTTGATTTAAATTTGTCTTCTTCACTTTCTTAACTCCCTTACTACTTGATGATAACTAATCATTTTGAGTCTTGAGTTTTCAAAAAGTGTGTAGTAAAAAGAAAAATTGGAGATTTTCCTCGAAAATGAAAACGAGAAGGACAATAAGGCCCTAACTCAAAAGAAAAATAAAATCAAAAGATTAGGGTTTTGGGCTTGAGTCAAAGAAAAGATGTGCCAATGTTGCACCACTCCTTGAAATTGAGATGTTTATCATTGATCTACACTAAAAATTAAATTTCGCAAGTTTTCACTTGATTAATAAGTCTAAAGATGTTGTGGGTGCACGGCATAGTGGGTCATCAAATGGTAATCTGTTTTCTTTGTATTATACACTCAATATGACTAGTCATCCCTCTCCCAAATATGTTGTCTGACTTAGCCATTGAATCATTTCTATCCGTTGAATATGCTCTTGGGAATGTCAAACTAATGTGTGAGAATCAGTTTGGGTCCAAAAAATAAATTCATGCACTTAGTTAAATTTGTTTATTTTTGCATCACATTAATTCAAGCACTAACCATGGAAGGTTGTACTAATCAATAATGTTTAGTTGTCGGCTATAAGTAAATGTTTGATCATTAATGTGTTTGTTTCGGAATCCGAAATGTGAGTGGGTCTTCATATTTTTGTGTGTTGGTTGACTGGTATAGACCACCATAATAACCGTTACATTTTTTTTAAAAAAGGGGTATAGTTGTGAACCGGTTCCTCTTTAATAAAAACGTCTCCCCAGGTTGTCTAGTGTTCTGCCACGTGTGATCTGGTCATAGACCAGTGTGTTCTTTCGAGTTCCATGGCAGCGGTTCCGAATTAGGGTTGAGTGGGTATTTAAAGCAAGGGTTCGGCCTCTCTTCATTTCATCTCATTTTCGCCGCTCTCAAACCTTTGCCAAAATTCTCTAACTTCTCAGAAATTCCTTCAAGCCCCTCTCAATTCTCACCGCCACCATGTTTCTGGCACTACTAATTGCACACTTGGTGCATCTCCGTACGGATCGACTCGACGAGGAGCCTCAGGTCGTCGTGTCTGAACACCCGCAGAATCGCAGTCAGACTTTGTATCAACACCCTTGGCTGGTCCTGACAACCATGAAAAGAACTCTGATAAACCTCCTGAAGAGTCCTCTGCTCGCCCATCTTCTGTCCAGACCAACCCATCTCCTCCTCCAAATAGCCGCGGCAAACGTGTGAAGCACCTGGCTCCACCGCGAAAGCACGAGGATCCACCTCTCAGTCGACGACCAGTCAGTCTCGCTTCGTAGATGAAGATGCGCAGAGGTATTACAGCCAAGTCTCTACACGGATGATTGTGACCGAACGAGGGTATCCCATTCTAAACTTTCCTTCCAAATTGGTCAAGTCCTTAGGCATGGGTTGGGTTCACGAAGTCATTAGGAGCTTAAAGCTTGAGAATTTGGTGGCTGGGTTTCCCAGTTCCTTCCGTTTTAATGTGTCAGTTGTGCGTGAATTTTATGCAAACTTCCCTGTTGTAGAAGAATTTGAGTATGGTATACAGGTTTCGGTTAGAGACACAGTGGTTAGGTTGAGTCCCTCTGTAATTTATGATCATTTCTCTTTGCCTAGTCCTTCAAGTCATGATGCATATGATACCTATCTTGACGAGTCGAGTAGATATTTTATGCATGATTTTTCTGTCTTAGCTTTTCATGACCCAGAATTAGTCTTGGCCCATGGTACAAAGCCGTCTAGACACCACTTGTCCCCTAGCTTTAGGTATTTGGTGCATTTCATTAAAACCAATCTTGTTCCTACCGGCAATGCAGCCAATGTCACCTTAGAAGCAGCCCGTCTAGCAATTCTCTTGTATCATCGTTTTCCTGTTCCGTTTGGTCACCTCATTTATGATGCAATAGTGTCTAAGACTAGGAATTGTGGGAAAATGGAAGGGTCACGTGGTTCTATTGTCTTCCCTTGTCTGATCCATCATCTGTGTGAGACCTCTGGAGTCGACATGTCTGGTCCTGAGGATGTGTTTCAGGCTCCCACCAGTCCTATGACTGCGGATTTTGTGCAAAAGAGTGAGACTGCGGTTAACAACGCTCGAAAGGGTAAGGTCAATCTAGGATCAGTCATGAGGAGTCACTGTCTGCCACCATTGACGCTGCTGTTAAGAAGGCCACATCACAGCTTCTCGAAGCTTTTGGTGTGAAGAAAAAGAAGAAGTCCAAGACCTCATCTTCGAAGGCGACGATCAGGAGTGATCAAGTGTTGTTGTTGTGCGGTTGTTTGTGTTTGTTGTTTACTTTCTGTTGTGTCTAGTCTCTATGAACAATATTTATGTTAGTTGTCTTTTTGCTGGTTGTAACTTAATTAGCCCTCTTGGACATTGAGGCTTTTGTGTGTTTGTGTTTGTGTTTTGTGTAGTTATGCTGTTCTGCTTTCAGTTTCTTGAGTACTACATAGCTATGTTGTCATTCTTATTCAGTTCTGCATATTTCCTTAATGTTATCTGACTAGTCCTGTGTGAAGTTCTAAATTTTTATTGACTAGTCATATCTATGCTACTGCTTTCTTCATTGTCTCTGTTTCCGCATAGTTTGTTAAGTTAACTCTCCTTGTGTATCATGTCTGAAGCTTCCGTTTGTGCTCATCCTTTGTCTTCCCATGACAAAAAGGGGGAGTAAGTTTGGAGTTAGGGGGAGTATAAAAAATTGCCATGCTCATAATTGCTTTGTTTTTTTCTGGCTAACTCCCTTAACTGTGAATATCATGTTATGGTACTTAGGGGGAGAAATTGCATACATATACATTTCTTGAGTTTCAGTGCAGGAACATTCATTGACTAGTCACAGTCACTTGTTGACTAGTCACACATGCATAGATATATATGTGTTTATTGCAGGAACATTTGGTGACTAGTCATTCTCTAGTCAATCCCTGGTGAGTGTGAGAGATGTGAGCATATCGGGTAGTTTTTGTCAAGGAAAGCCAAAGGGGGAGATTGTAGGATATTTGTATCTTAGACTTATTGTAAGATTGGCTATCCTTGCAACAAAAACATTGTAATATCATTCATGCTCAATCTAGGTTCTAGAAGTTTAGCATTAGGCTTAGAAATAAGTGATTGAAGTGAAGATCAAGAAATGAAGACAGGTTCAGTGCATTGTGATTAATTCAACATGTAGCATCATTTGCATATGCATAAGGTTTTCATAAACTTAGGTTTAAAATTGAGAAAAATGTGTTCTTCATCAAATTCCAGTTTTCACATGTTTGGTGACTGGTCACCTTAAGCATTGCTTTTGAAGCTATTCCTAGCGCTGGTGATAGTTGCTTGAAGATAGTGGTTTATCGGTTTTAACAGGTCATGTTATTATCCGGGTTGACTGAACATCTGTTTAACCGTTGTGTAGTCGACTGGTGATTGGTCACCTGACAGAACACTCTTTTACCCGGTTTAGACAGGTCATGTCTTTATCCGGCTGAAGCATGCTTTTAACCACTGTGTAATCAAATGCATCCCACTATCTCGATCTTGCCTAGGTCAAAAGAGTTTAAGAAAATCTCAGCCGCTCCTCTAGAGAGATCTGAGCCGCCCCTTTCACCTCTTCCTTGGCTTTAAATACCGAACTCTATCCGCCTCTTTTCTTTGGGGTTTTTGCATAAAGCATTTCAAACATTCATCTTTCAAAAACTCTCTTATCTTGCTGCCTCCTTGTTCGGAATCATATCTTACATCTTTGTGAACTTTCATTCTTGTTAAGTTTCTACAAGGATTCATAAGTTGGCATGCACATGAATTTCTTCTAAGTTTCAGTTCTTTTCAAAATCATATTCTTGAAGGAAACCTTGAAGAAGTTCTTATCTTCACCGTTTCAACTTCCTTGTTTTTCAAAACTCATTTAGGTTAGAAGTTGAAATAGTGGTCTTTGATCTTGTCTCCCATGTTCACACATTATTTGAGACAAGATTGATACTTAGGAGTCTTTTGACTTCATGTTTTTCTGCCCAGTTTTGTAACTGTCGTAGAGGAACACTCAGTTGTCCAGCGGTTTTACTGAAGCTCTTTAGCTCTCTGTAACTCGGCTGGTGACTAGTCACATATAATCACAGCTTATACATTTGGTGCCGCTGACCAGACATACGTGTGTATTCTCTGGAAAGTGAATGACCAGTCATCTGTACCACTGGAGGTGAAGCGATTGAAGAAGAAGCCGCACGAGGATTTGCTGCATCTAAGACTAGGTACATTAGATATTGAGCATTGTATGAACCTTGTATTGGGCATCTTTTTGCCGTTTCATAGTGGAAGGCCGGTCTTCTGATAGACCCCCGGTTTTTTACCCTTTGGGGTTTTTCCGGGTACCAAAACATTGTGTCCATCTCTTTGATTTGTTAACCACTTGGCTAATCATAAAATCAGATTTAATTATGCACCAACTTGACTTAACATGCAATCTGGACAATATCGAGTGACTGGTCATCCTATAAACTGCTGCATTAGAACCGCTGGAATTGAGTAGGCTGTAGTTGTGGATAGCCCGCAGAGTTCATCTTCACTGAATCTGTTTTGGGAACCTAAGTTGGCATAGCATTCGAATGTGTTTTGAACAACTTCACAAGCATACACAAACTGTTAATTAAAGGACTGGTCACATATTTTAGTGTGGAAACCAAGTGACTGGTCACGTTGTTCAGTACAGAAACAAAGGTTAGAGTTCATTACGTTAGGTGACTGGTCACCTAAGTAATCTGTTGTGTGAATTGTTTGTACTTGCCGTGACTTAATTGAAAATTACCCCCCTCATTGCCAACCTGCAAGGTTGCTATGTATGATGTTCTTGAGTTGTATGTTTAGTTACTACTGCATCATTGAACATCCTTAAAAGAAACACAATAGTTACCTGCTCCGGGCCTTTGACTAAAAAGAAGATTTAAGGAAATTATTAAAAAAAAGAAAGAAAAGGGCTTTTTTATAAAAAAAGATGAAAAGGACCAATGCCATCCTCTTTTTTTCTCCTCTAAAAATAAGATCATTTTTTTAATTATTTTTTATTCATAGAAAACCCCCCCACTACGACTCCTCCCCCTTTTTTTATTGTATTATTATTATTTTTGTAATAAAAAAAACACAAATGTTTAAATTAAAAACAAAAATTAAAAAAAAAACTCCTTTTAAAAAAAGAGGAGAAATACTCACCCCCCCCCCCCCCCCCAAAAAAAAAAAGGGGAAGACACCATTCATGATTTATGTGTGCTTTAAAGTGAAATGTTAGTATTAACATATCATAAAGAATGTCTTGGTACATATGTGAGAGAGAGAGAGAGAGAGAGAGAGAGAGAGAGAGAGGACAAAAAATGTAATGATTAATATCGGTAACAATCAATCTAAATTAACCATCTAACTTTGTATGTCAACTTTGCTTGATATTGTTTTTTTGTTGTAAATCCATTGTTTGTTTTGTGATACTAACCGTGGATGTATTTACTTGCAAAATTTGAATGGCAATCATCTTCATAGTTTTTTGCTCTTAACAACCTCCTAAGTGTATATAATTTTTTATAAGATATGTCTTGTTTATTCTGTAACCATAGTTGATAATTACTATGTTTGCAAAAAGAGTTTCCTTGCATTGATAAAACACATTATTACTACAAATAATTTTGATCGCAACGATGACTTTATTAGTTTAAGTGCAAATCTATCTTTTGATTTGTTATGGTTTATTTGATATATCAATGGCAAAATCACCTTGATAAGCACTTGATATACAATTCAGCACACAATTCTACAACTAGAATAACTTAAACACAAAAGATGAAAAAGCCAACGTATCTTCATTTTATGTTGTTTATAATCACCAGACCATCGACTTTTTCCATTGGAATTTCACGGCCCCTCACAAAAATACAAAAAAAATATTTCAATAACACTTTACTAGCTTTATATTTTCATGCATACAATAATATGTTTACCTTCAATTCACCTCTAGGTATCATGTAGTATATTTTTACTATTTTGTTGTCTATGCATATGGAATAGTATTATAACATTAAGCTTGCATGCTATGCCTTTGTTGGAAAGCTGCATAAGACTTGAGTTAAAGCATAACATGTTTATATATCTATAAGCCCTTTCATGATTCTTCCTTTATCTTCACCACAAAGCTTCAATCACTCTTAACCAAACTTATCCTTGACCATTACACTATTATCCACATTCACTTTTACACACAATAGACTTTCTTAATTACTTTGTTACTTTGCAATTAACATCTAAGTTATAAGTTGTTTTTCACCAACCAAGAGTACCATCTATTCTTACAATGTCTACATATGTGTGGCAAGAACATGATTAAAAGGATGATTTAATTATTGGGTGCCCAAATTTATTGCAAAGTCGAAGCAACGAATGTGATGGTCATTGATGGCTCCAAGCAGAAACTATGGATTATGAAGTCTACTCGGATGAGCAGATATAATGATTTTAAAAGGGAATTCCTTGGACTGATGGAGAGTGTCTTCACTATTGAGGATCGAGGCGAACATCTAGATTTGAGTAATTTCTTGATCTGTGTGAGGACAATGACATTGTAAGTTTCTATGTTTATTTTTATTAATAGTGATTTTTTATTCTTGTGAATGGACAAATTTTGGCCTTTCTATAATAATATATTTTTTCCGTTTGTTTACAACTATTAGTTTGAAGTAGTAACTGTTGTTTCTATTTTTCCATGTGAAGGGGGAAGTTTATGTGGTTGATGTATCACCCAGTATTGCACTCACTCAAACAAAGGTCTACATTTCCTGTTGATGGTATCAATCAGCTATGTATGGTATATCTTAGGAGGAAAATGACCAAATATGAGTTTACAAAGGAATATCGCATGAAATGGGGCAAGAAAAAAATATGGCCAGAGCACTTCCATAATGGGGGAGATATGGTAGATCAGATTTTGAGAAGTGTATTTTTTCCGTTTGTTTACAACTATTAGTAACTGTTGTTTCTATTTTTCCATGTGAAGGGGGAAGTTTATGTGGTTGATGTATCACTCAGTATTGCACTCACTCAAACAAAGGTCTACATTTCCTGTTGATGGTATCAATCAGCTATGTATGGTATATCTTAGGAGGAAAATGACCAAATATGAGTTTACAAAGGAATATCGCATGAAATGGGGCAAGAAGAAAATATGGCAAGAGCACTTCCATAATGGGGGGAGATATGGTAGATCAGATTTTGAGAAGTGTGATTAGCAACAGGAATGTATACCCTCATGTGAAGGAGGTAGTTTATGTGGTTGATGTATCACCCATTATTGCACTCACTCAAAAAAAGGTCTACATTTCCTTTTGATGACATCAATCATCTACATAGGATATATCTTAGGAGGAAAATAATCAAATATGAGTTTATAAAGGAATGTCGCAAGAAATGGGGCAAGAAGAAAATATGGCCAGAGCACTTCCCTAATGAGAAGATATGGTATATCAGATTCTAAGAAGTGCGATTAGCAACATGAATGCATATCCTCATTGAAGCCGCGATGAGGACCATTTTGTTCGCTTTTGTGATCGACAAGGGGATTAATCCAAGTTTTGGAAAGAAAATATATTTTTTCGCTTTTCTTTTCCTCATTGTAGTTGATATTTTTTATTTTGCTTAACCTATTTAGTAAAAAAAATCTATTTATTAAAAAAGGGAGGACTGGAGAGATATTATGTAGCATAACTAAAGGAGAAGAATCTATTGATTGGATTGTATGACGAATATGTTTGAGTTTTATTAAGATATTATTTTGCTCCCTAGGGTTGAAAAGTTTAAAGAGAGGCCTAGCACCGAGGTTGGTAGCAGCAGTGGTGGTGGGCGCATGGATGAAGATGTGGGAGGTGTCTGGGAGACAGTTACGAGGAAGAAAAACGATAAGGATAGGTTCCAGGAGCAAAACACATCCACATTGTGTATTGTAGATATCGTCATTAGAACCCGTTTTGTCCTTGTTTGTATTTGACTAAAATTTTAGGGGTAGACTAAAAACTCTCGTAAGTCTTTTTTTTTTTTTGAACAACACTCTGGTAAGTCAGTCCCCCCTTTTTAGGGGAGAACGAACTGATCCAATATTAGCATTGGCCACCTCAAAGGCGACACGTATGGCAAGCAACCTAATTTTATTAATTTCCTTCTTTTCATTCCTCTTACTTGCACCAATTCTTACACTAAATCCAACTTGTCTTGCATATTGATTGTAAAAAACATATGCTTCCCCAATTGATCCAAATTCTTATCCAACTTTGAGTTTACCCTCATCTTGGTTGAGGTAATGATCATTTGAAGATTGCCCTTCCATCATTAAACTTGCAAAATGTTTCCATACATAATTCATGGTGATGGTAAAAAAAAAGGATCACTGACTAAATATGACTACACATAATCCACAACCTTACATGCTTCAATGATTAAACAAAGGAGTACAAAGTTAAAACTGTATTCAGTATAATAAATAATAATAAAGAAGACAACAACTAATCCAAAACAATAAAAAAAACTAAAAAAAAAATTTAATTATATCTTGCTTTCCTCTGTTCAACAAGAGAGATGGATAAAAAACTACAAAGATGTTGATGGATGTGAATGAGGCGCTCGGGGAAGAAGACATGGAGGTGAAAACATAGCTCGTGAGTGTGTCCTTTTACCTTTTCGCATGTTAAGTTTAAGTGATTGGGTGGAACAAGGTGTATGGGTAGGTTTTAATTTGTTAATTACATATGTTATTTGATTAATCTTGTGGTTTAGGTTAAAGAAGACCTCACAAGTACTCAAAATGAGGAACTTATGTAGGTGAGCGGCACTATCATATTATTTATGATAGGTCAGTGAGGAAAGAAAAATAGAGGGTGAAATTAGTCCCTCCATACTATATTATAGGGAAGAGGACTTAATAAATTACCTTTATAAGTATATTGTAAGTGTAAAACCAAAATAATAAATGAAAGTATATAAATTAATTCCTTCTGGCAAAAAAAATATATATATATATATATAAATTAATTCAAACTTATAGAAAATAAAGCTTACCAACAGAAAAACTAGTTATACCATTACAAGCGTAACTTATATAGAAAACTAAGTTAATGAATGAGAATAAATTAGTCAATTCTGAAAGATAAATAAAAAAAAAAAACAATTTTAGTGTTCCATAACTTGCATTCGCATTGCTTGTACCCGATCTCTAGGATTTTTGATATTAATATGATTGTAATCATCTAATATGAGGAATGAAAGGAACTCAAAAGAGCTTAAAATGAAGAACATATTAATGAATTATATATATAAAAAAAATAACTAATCATGTGTAACTTGAGAGTCATATCAACATACCTCATAGCTTGATGCCCCAAAAATCAACCCCACAACGCAAGTCACAAGGCTAAGGGGACAATTAACTTTTTTAAATGAGTGAAAAAATAGACACTAACGAGTGGAAAAATAGGAACGAAGGATGAAGATAACACCACTAAAAGAACATGCACATACACATGATAATTGAGGTACGAGATGCTATCAAATGAACATGGACAAAAGCAAGATATGACCTTCAAAAAAGGTGTCTATTTTTATGTTTCACCATTGATGTTTGGAGTAGTCAAACTACACTTTAAATATCAACTAATATTTGAAATAGAATGTCATCGTTGATGATCAAGTTTCACTAGTAGGAATAACTATGTATTGAGTAATTGTCGGCGAACTAATTGTCGCACCAAATGTTCTCCCAATTGTATGTTTGACCTTATCGCTATCTACAATACTATCAGTAAATGCTATATTGAAAAATGATGGCTTCCTATCAGAAAAGTGCCGAAATTTGTTTGGTAGGTATCATTCCTTAATGCTACTAGTCGTTGTGTTTCCATCTAACTACGATAAATAATTTCCATTTTTAACATGTGCATCCCTTATATACATGATGTTCTTTTTGATCATATCCTTATACAAGGTTGGTGGTGTTAATGTAGCAATGAATGGCGAATTGGATTTTCTGGATTTATCCGGCAACATAGTTTACAAAGTCATGCATCAATCTTTGAATTCTTCATCTGATAAGAGTGTGATGCTTGACACTTCCGGAAGTCCTATGTTTGCTCTCTGCCGGAATGATGTGAGTCACCTTTTCTGATCTCTGTTTGTCTACCAAGAATATTTTTTTCCTGATTGCTTCTACATTAGTTATATTTTGTTGATTAATTTTTGTTGTTGTTGTTGTTGTTGTTGTGGGAAGTTGTAGAATGGATGTCCGCAAGTATCACCGGTGGTGATGTTAAAGCAAAAACAATATAGGGGTAAAATGTAGGGGGGGAAAAGATAGGGGAAAAATGAGTGGGGAGAAAAATGGCATAATTTCTTAATGAGGAAGGAGAAAAAAAGGATGAAAATTTGGCCCCTTTCCACTACTTTTGGAATTCTCCTCCATTTTTTGGCTTTGAATGACAAGAAAAACATAAATTAGAATGAGTAGAGAGAGAAACAAGATTATTGGTTATAGATCATGGTAGTTATAGAATTTTTTTACCGCGTTGGATGCATGACGGTCAAATATTTTTAAACGGTGAAGGTAGCGTACCAAATGTTAGCAAAAGAAAAGAAGTACAAAAAAATAGTGGAGCATGTAGGCGCCGCCTCACGGTGAAAACGATAGTGGAGGGTGTATATTTGCCTCCCAAAGTTACATTTTTCACCCCCATTTTGGGTTTATACAACCCCATTTTACAACATTATTTAGATTTGGGTGAAAAATATGCATTTATAAGACATGTTTTTGGATTTTTAGGACAACATTATTTTTGCTCTTAGGGAGAAGACCTCGATGTTCAAACTCGGAGTCAAGAGGACTAAGTAAATTTGCCCAAATCGAATTGGAGGTGTTTGTTGTTATTGAGAACTCAGCAGATTCAACCATCTGTGATTTTCTTTGATTTCAAAGTGAAAGGCCTCCCTTCCAAAGATCTTGCACATTCTATAAAAGGCAATACAATAGTTGCTCATGTAAGATTATGTATTTTTCACATGTGTCATACACATTTGAAACTGCTAAAGTCAAGGACAGACCGAGAAGATATTTTACAGATGGGCTAGCTAAAATTAACAGCTTAAACTCAAGGATGAATTCAAAGAGAAAAACATCAGTGCAATATAACTGTACGCATCAACATACAAGAACTTTAACAATGACATAATAAGATATTGATGAATCTAGTGGCGGATCCAGGACTCATAAGTTGGGTGGTCCTAATGTAAAATATCATTAAAAATTAACGATAAAAAATATATTTCAAAATTAAAACATGATACAATAGTTCATAAATTAGGTACATGATATATAACCTAGCTACTCGAAAAGGCACTAACAAGATGATGTATTTTGAAAACGTTGCATTTGAGCTTCATATTCAATACAAGAGAAAATGATAGCCCAATTTATTACGGATATTTCAATGTAAAAGACAATAATGGAAACGAAGTTTAAAAGTTAGAAATTTTGAATGAAACTTCAGAAAATGGTAAGTCATCCAACAATGCATGTTGAAGACTAATAAACTTCCTAAAATAGTATTCATATGATAAAGTATATGTCGATACGAGTAATACTGTTAAACTTTAACTACATAATTCAGTTAGGATGACACATTATTCACTAAAACATGTTAAAAATAAGTAAAGCTCCAATCGGTTCTAAATTATATTTGCGTTCACCTAATATTATACATTAGTACAGCCACGTAATGATAATATAAAACTAATCAGTGGCAGATCCAGGATTTTTCGAGGAGAGGGGCGAAACTTAATAGATGAAGTTTTGGTGACACAAAAATATGAAAATTTCGATAGAAATATTGAAATATTTTCTATTTCAGTCAAAATTTAACAAAAAAAATGACAAATACTTGAATTTTTTTAAAGAAAGTTTAAATGGTGTTTGCTTAATCAAATGTTATATCAAAAGTAATTGAATATGCTTCCTTAGGTTATGCAGTAGAATGATATATGATTATTTGGTGAGTTGATGAATGCTATAATTTGTTGGAAATGGAGATGTAATTCACAAATATTTGTAAAATTTGAATTATTTAACTTAAATATATAATAATTGTACATATTTTGCTTGCTAAAAATCAATGTTGACCCAACACAACTAATGTTTTTCATATGATAAGAGTAAATTATAAATAATGTATTTTAAATATACTTTTAGCACAAAAAGTAATATATTTCACCAAACAAAGTCAGATCTAAAACAAAAACAACACAATAACCGAATAAGATCAACCTAGTTTGTGGGCACCAATTTAAAAGTAGAATCTCTCTTTTTTTTTTTAACAGAAGTTAAGAGTTATTAATTAAAAATAAGGGCAAATTACAATTTCGTACCCTGTGGTTTTGGTCGAATTTCAAAATGATACCTATGTTTTTTTTTTTTCATTTTCGTACCCTATACTTTCAAAAAGTTTCAAATGTGTTCTTCCGTCAAAACAACGTTAATGTTTCTGTTAACTTGCTGATGTAGCTTAGTGGGGTCCACCCAAGTGCAGTTTTGGTGAGAAAATCGGGTTGTTTCGTTGTTTTTCCCTTTCTTAAAAAACAGAGGCCATTCTCAAAATGAGGAAGACCAAGGACAACAAGAACATCACCGCCGACGGCACCGGCGAATCTCGGCGAAAACAGAGACGGCGGCGGAACAACCAAGGGAGGCCGAGGCAAGGCCAAGGCCATCAAGTCAGTGTCGAAGTCCAGCAAGGCGAGCCTCCAGTTTCTGATGGGTCCGATCGCCCGGTTCTTGAAGTCCTGGAAAGTAGGCCGAGCTGGTCGGCGCCGGCGCTGGATCGTTGGGAGAAATTTATACAGTAAACGAAAATGCATCGGTCAAATACAAAAATCAAGCCTCCATGGCCAAAGAAGAAAACAAGAAACAGGCAATTTAAGAACTGGAAATACAACACCACCATTAATGCATGATCCAAGCCTTATGCAACCAAACGCATGAACAATTAGCTTTAATCAACATGCATTACAACTTATTTCATAAAAGCATGAAAATTCAGCTTCAACTTTTCAACCCGAAACAAAACCAATCAAAATTCTTTCACCATTTCAAGAAAAGCACACAACTTTAAACCTCAAGCCTCAGTATCCCACTCCAATTTCAAACTTTTAACACAAAATCCACCTCCAATTCAACAAAACAACAACTGGGTAATCAACAATTTCGATGTACAACTCAAAAATCCAAACAATTCGCCTCAACATCGACCTCACCAACGCCGCCTCCCTCCGCTCCCTCCCGCCGTCTAAAGCCGAGGACCACGCCAAGCTCCGCCACGTCACCGCCGACCTCCTCTTCATAGCCGGCGAAGTCTCCGGCGTCCCCTCCCCGGCGATCAAGTCCGCCTCCTTCTACCTCAAGACCGGCCTCATCTGGCACGACCTCCGGAGCTTCGACCTCGCCTCCCTATGCTTCAAGCGCGCCACCGATCTCCTGTCGGAGGTCGAGATCGAGAAGATCACCGACGCCGGCGAGAGGAAGCTCATGCTGGATCTGAGCATCGCGAGATCGAAAACCGCTTGGGAAAGGGAAAAACAACGAAACTGAGCATCCCAATGGCCTCTTTTTTTAAGAAAGGGAAAAACAACGAAACAACCCGATTTTCTCACCAAAACTGCACTTGGGTGGACCCCACTAAGCCACATCAGTAAGTTAACAGAAACATTAACGTTGTTTTGACGGAAGAACACATTTGAAACTTTTTGAAAGTATAGGGTACGAAAATGAAAAAAAACAAACCATAGGTATCATTTTGAAATTCGACCAAAACCACAGGGTACGAAATTGTAATTTGCCCTAAAAATAAAATGTGAATGTACATAGAAAAGTGTGGTTAGCATTATCCTTCCAATTCCAAGCACGGCAGGTGCTACAAAGACACAATCGATTCCTTTTAACATGTAGCTCATAGAAAAGCAAGTTCTCGCATTGAAAAGAAACCATGTGTCCAAGTGCATGATTCAAACAAGGTGAGAGACATCTGATCATAAACTCCTGTCGTCCCCACCCTAGAAAACGACGCCCTTTTTTTTGCCACAGAACCATCATCTTCTTCGCTCACAGAACCATCAGCTTTGACCCAGATCAATGGAGTTCTCAGGTCAGGGGAAGGGAAAGCCAGGGGAGTGGAGCCACAGAGAGTCTTAGGGTGAAAACAAATCATCTTCTTCATCAAGCAGCGGGCCGAGCGGCGTCTTCTTCGCACCGCTGACTTTTCCGGCGTGTAGAGGGGCGGAGGCATACCTCCGCTCTCACATGGATCCGCCCTTGAAACTAATTGAAAATTGAAATCCCTTTTTTTTTTTTCAACATGAGCTTCCAAATGCATTATTTATATAAGAAAAGTTGCTAAACATTAATAATAAGAAATAATAAGAATAGTTATATGGGGGGTGTAATGCAACAGAGTGCACCGCATCGTTTCAATTATTGGGCCCAATAAACTTCCAAGACGGCGCCGTTTCTAGGAGATTGTCATCTTCCTAATGAAAAAAATCTGCAACTACAGCGAGCCGATGCTTTCATTGCCGCGCTCCTTCGGTCTTCCTCCATGCCTTCTTTCTTCTTCCTTCCACCACGCCCTTGGAGTTTGGGTGGTCCTTCTTCCCCGCCTCCCTCTTCCTCCTCATATTTCTGGAAGCTTTCCGGAGCTTGGGTGGTCCTCGGTGGTTGGGTGGTCACCCAGGACCACCCTTGGATCCGCCACTGGATGAATCTAAAATTTTTCCTTATAAGAATGGTGTGGTTCCAAATGAATTATTTGATTGAAACTTGTTTCCTTTTGTCTTTGTGGATGTGGATGAGTCCCTTAAAATAAAGAAAGGCTTACATGAACTAACTTTTTTTTCTCCTATCTATTAAAAAATTGACACATAATGGACTTATAATATTTTATAGTTATGTGATGATTTTTTATTGGCTTGGGATAATTATGTAACAATAACTCCATCCATACAAATGTTTCTCCTCCAAATATCCGAAAGTTTTAGGTTTCTATATTTTATTGGGCTAGACTACATGTAAAAACAGTTAAACATATATAGTATTGTATTTTTTCCAAAACTTCTATTCCATGAGCCATGCGTAAAAACAGTTTATAACTTCACCCAATGCTCATTGGGCTACAGCCCACCCTAGATCTGTACTTGGCCCTGCTGGTGGCTAAGGTTCTTAACTATATTAGACATTTTATAATACATACGCCAGAATTTAACGTATCAACAATTTCGACTTGGCAAAAGGTTCTTTAAAAGCTTTGAAAATTATGCGATCAATATATATGGTCACTTATCTTGTTCTGTAGGAACCCTTAGGTAACAAGGTAGGATTAAATTTGAGGCTCCGATCGATGCCAAACATGAATGCTAGGCCCCACAAAGGTCTAACAAAATGATAATATTAATCCCCCACATTATCTTGTTCTTTTTAAATTTTTGGAGGTTCAGTATTCAACATCTTGGCCCATTGGAATAAGAAAATCACATATGCCTTGGGTTGGGACCTAAGTGTGAGCATATGCTAGTGAAGGGTGCCTGTAAGTATTTCACTATATTTTTTGGGTGGGTTTAGTGATGTGATATTAAAGAGCCAGGAAAAACCATGGCAGAGAAATACAAGCACGAGGGAGGAGGAGGAAGGCACAAGCTATACAAAAGTTCAAAAAGCTGAGGCTAGGTGGTGAAAACTACCAGACCTCATAATACACGAAAGATTGTTTTCAATCATTTGAGCATGGGAGGCCGTCACATGTGGAACAGTACGCATGAGATGAGAAGATCCACTGGTTTATTCGTTTAATTTTTTTCTTTTGGAGAGAAGAAATATTTTTTTTATTCCAATTTTTGAAAATTTAATACCGGATGAACTTATACCAATTGTTTTTTTACAATGTCTGTTTCTTTTAGTTCGAAACAATGTAGGCCATAAAAGTCCTTGGTTGAGAGTTGAAAAACAATATTTTTGGGTAGAGACCCCCTGCGCTCAGCACTCAGCACTCTGTTCAATTCAACAAAGGAAAAGAGAAAGGCAAAAAAGAAAAAAAGAAGTCCAAGTGGCCGGCTCAAGTGGTGAATAAGTAGGGACAGGAAGACACCGATGTAAAGATCTCTTTACGCGTGTCACCAATGATATTCCGCGTGTCCTAAGCCCCAGATCCACATTTATCATGGACCGCGTGTTTTCGTTTTTCTCTTCGAACGGAATCCCCACCATGCACTGGTTGTACAGTTGACGATAGAACGTGATACAACAACCAAACTTAAAGAAGAGAGACCCTCTCTCAAAAATAAAAATAAAAATAAAAATACAAATAAAGAAGAGAGACGCTGCAACAAAGCGAAGTTGAAGATCGACTTCTCATGGCGATGGACGGCTGCAAAAAGAGAAAACCTCCGATGATGATCAGGTTTATACAGAGCAGAATTCTAGACTTGTGCGTTTATGTAGAATTTGTTTTTCTTAGTTTCTCTAGTTCTCTATGTGGTTTATATACCTTTCAAGTCCAAAGGGGTTTATCGAGGGTGGATCGATTTGTCGTAGGCCGGATTGGATAAGAAACTTATGAATTTATATGTGATGTGTTTTCAATTCCAATCGTTTGGAAGTCTTTTCAAAATCTTTTTTGGGGACTTGTCCTTACAATTCCAATTTGAAGAATTTGCATACCAAACTTGATTGGCGGCTCTCCATTACTATGGTACAATATATTTCTATAAGCTGGAAACTTTGCGGATTGTATTTTAATAAGTTTTTCTATGTCTCGGATTCAACTTTTCTAATGGAGTGTTTTTTTTGTACTAGTTTTGGTGGTCCAAAATTGAAAGTTTCTATCCATCTTATCATCTGTGATGAGGACGACACAGTTGTGAGAAGATGAGGTAAGAATTTTCTTGATGAAAACTTTCAGAATATGTGGAATTGATATTTCGAATCCAACTTATCATGGGTTAATATCATCATAATCATTAATTTACAGGCCTTTTTTGCCATATTCTTGTTGCATCGGGCTAATGCACCGTGATGGCGGTTGACGGAGATGGAGGAGCTTGCTCCGAGAAAGGAGTAGAGGATCAGGTAGATTTATTCAACCTCTTCCAAGCTTGGTGAGCAAGCTTTTCATCATTTTATTTATGTCTCTACTGGAAAATTTAGTTTATTACTTATTTGGGTCAAAATTGAGATGGTGGGATGTGGTACTATTAATCGTGTTTGTCAATTTCATTCTTCACTATTTTTATCGTCTCACATCATCCATACATTTCACTTTTCTTTCTTTCTTTCTTTCTTTCTTTCTTTTTGTTTTGATTCCCTAGGTAGAAATCGCTAAATACACTTGACATGGGTATAGTTTTTGCATTCTTATCACTGTATGCAACCAAAATATGTACAATTTGTTATATGCTAAATGTATTTTAGATTTATCTAGAAATAAGTGTGGAAGATTTATCTAGAAATAAAAACAAAGAAAAAGTAAAAAGAGACAAACAAACACTCCTATATTACCCTAACAGACGGGGGAAGTACAAATCAATGTCATTTGACAACCTTTCTGTGTGTCCTTTAGAGCGTTTCCACCCATGAGGCAAGAGGCAAGGGCAAGGGTAAGAGAATATTCTCAAAAGATAGGTACTATTCACGTATGACCCATCATAATAGTAATTACCCTTCGTTTTTTGTTTTACCGCAAAAGTACAAGGGCAAGGGGCATTTACTATTCATGAAACTCATTTTTAGATTTTTTATGAACTAAGAAGTTTGCACGGACAAAATAGTTTTTTCTTAAGAAAGAATTTGTGATGTTTTGATGTGGAAAATGTAAAAATTGAATTGGGTATTTATAGGAAAAAATTAATTTATTACCCGGAATATTTATAATCATTGGATATAAAATGGACGCCCCAGGTGCTCACGTCAGCTTGCCTACGCAGGCTCCCTGCAGGCAAGTTTCTGCCTTTTGACTCTCCCATCTCTACAGTAAATGACAACTTTTGCAAGGGTGGAAACACATTTTGTGGTGAAAACCTAGCTGGATACAACTAAATCAAGGCTAGCAATTTAGGTTTTCAATTCCAATCCCTTACCAAGCTGGATACAACTTATACGTACTCTTAACAGTCTTTTCAAAAACCTATTTGGGTTACCAATTCTGATGAGGATAAAGTACATTATGTGGGTATGAGCTCAAAATTTTATTATTATACTAAGTTTGCTATTTTCAGATTCATGTCTTCTTATGGAGGTTTTTTCTCTGTGTTAGATTTGATGGCCCAAAATTGAACATTTCAATCCCACTTGTTGTCACCTTTAAGATGCCGGTACAATTGCGAAGATAGAGAACATGGGTTTCTCTTCCATGATTATGAATTTACGGGCTCTTCTTGGCATATCCTTGTAGAAGGTTTTTGTTGTACACTTAACTCATGTTGCACGAGCCTTATGAACTGTGGCGGTTGATAGAGAGATGAAGAGCTTGCTCCTAGAAAGAAGTAGAGGATCAGGTAAACCTTTTTTACAAGCTTGATTATACCTTCAAAGAGCGAGCTTTTCGTCATCTATACTATTATTTAAGCAAACCCATTTTTACTGTTCCGTACACTGTTCATGAACAGTACTTTATGTGAGAAAATGACCTCTTTGCCCTTCCAACTTTGAAAACTTAAAATTTTTTGATTAATACATCAGGTTAAATCAGTAAATTACCCCCGGGGCACTGTTTCGGTACTGTTCATGAACAGTACCTCGCATTTTTTAATTTTTTTTTTTTAATTAGTTCTTCCACACCACACAAAAATACAGTCTCTTATTGCACCCGCATAGCGGGTGTGCAATTTTCTAGTTTATTTTATCTTTACTAAACATTTGATCTGGGCTTTACTTATTTGGGTCAAAATTGTGATGATGGGATGTGGTACTGGCGATCAAGTTTGTCAATTCCCGTATTTCTACTGTTGTTTTATCTCACATCGTCCATACGCTTCTTTTTTAAACGAAACGTCTAACATTTACTTCACTTTTTTACTTCCTGTTTGTTTTAGTTTCCTAGGTAGAAAACACACATTGAAAGTAAAAGTGAATATGTAGACGTGAGTATAGTTTTAGCATTCTTATCAATGTATGCAACCTAAACACATTCAATTTGGAATTTGCTAATTACATTTCATCAATGATGGCTAAAATTACTCCTCCAATTTTAGATTTTGAACATCATTTTTGGTCGAACTTAGTGCTTTGTCATGGCCTAGAGAGCACTACGCACTATTTTTGATGTTCAGAAGTCTTTTGGATGTTCTCATTTATGTATTAACATTGTAGACGTGCATGTATGTTGATATACATTGCAACATACTGGTATGAGCTGATTAGAATAGGTTTTGCAATATCTATCTCGGATTCAATTTTCCTTATGTTTTGTTTTTCTTGACTAGGATTTTTATTTGATTTCATGTTTCAAAATTGATAATTTTCAGATTGTTAAGTTCAAATTTCCAATCCAACTTATCACGGCTAAGCTGGGAAGAAGATGAAGCCAGTGCAAAAACCAGGATGCGCTACAAGCATGCGAGGGGGTAAGCATTTTGTCAAGAAAACATACTAACTTGTTCTTCTTTGTCTTCCATAGTCATGACCTTTCAGTTTAATTTTCACCATATTCTTGCAGAACCTTTTGGGTGTTGGGTGCACGGGCCTGGTGCCCGTATGAGACGAATGGCCTTGCTCCAAATAAGAACTAGAGGATCCAGGTAGATTTAGTGTAGTTTCTTACAAGCTTGGTTATGCCATCAAAGGGCATGCTTTTTCATCCTTCAAGTCGTCTTTACTGAACTTTTAGTATGGTTTTTACATTTTACATATTTGGGTCAAGTTCGAGACGATGGGTACTATTAAACGCATAGTGACCAGTTTGCGTAGAGTTCAGACCCCACAATCCAAGGGTTCGGACCCCAAATCCGTTTCTCTCTCCAAAATCGGAAGGCCCAGAATCCAAGGGTTCAGACCCCAAATTCTCCGCCTTCTTCCCATTTCCGTCGGCGTCCTAGAACTCCTGCTACTCTCCTGAAACCCCCAAATTCCATCTTCAGTAAAACACCCAAAGCCTAAACACTTGACAATTTTCTCACTTTCCGTGTTGGCTTTGATTTTTAACTAGTATCAACCGAGTGCGTGTTTGCATTTCTGGTTCTTATCCCCACTATTTTCCCAGGTATGATTCAGTTTGATTTTCCCAACTTTTCAGTCTGATAATTCTGTTTGATTTTGACTTGCTCCGCTGTTTAGGTTTTCACTTACTCTATTCTGAAGAGCGAACCATTGGTTTGGGCTCTATTCCAGTTTACTTTCTGGTTTTGTGGGAACTGTAATTAAGATTTAGTTATTGGTCTTATCCGTTTTGGATTTGAGGGCAACTTCATAGACTTTGGAAGCTAAGATATGTGACTTGAAATGGATAAAAATGAAGAGATGTGACTTTTTCTGCAGATTTTTGTAGAGAACTAGACTTAAACATTGATCAAAACTCCTCTGATCTCGAAGATGTTAATTTCACGAGGGGAATTCTAGAGAAATCAGTCGAAAATATCTTGTTTTATTTGTAATCATTACTTGGAATTCCCAATCAGTTCAAAGAATTTTGCAAATGTCGAAGGTGATTTCAGAATTGTGATTTGTTTATAGGTATCAAAAAAAATTTTGTGTGATAAGCTTTCCTACTGGTGGTGGAATAGAATCTTTTGTGTTTGTTTAATATTTATTGCAGTATCTTCTGTAAATTAAATCATGTTGAGTTAGTTGAAGGTATGAATTATAGCATGTTATTATTGCGATCAGTGTTTCGGCTCATTTCTTAAACTAATAAGTTGTTCAAATCGTGTGTATTTTCCAGAGAAGTACCAATGTCACTACCCCCCACTACTCGAGGCTATTGTCCGGCTCCCATCACCCCAGGCCACTCCGCAGCAACTCCTGCCCCTGGCTACTATGCAGCCGCCTCGAATCCACATTTATACGCAGCTGGCCCCGCCCTAGGCTACTACACAGCAACTCCTGTCCCTGGCTACTACACGGCAGCCCCTGCCCCAGGCTACTATGCAGCAGCCCCTGCTCCACATTTATACGAGGCCGGCCCCACCCCAGGCTACTACGCCCCTCCCGACTACGATGCGGCCGCCCCCCCTCCCGGCTTCTACGCTGTTGGCCCCCCTCTCGACTACTACCCGGGGGCCCCTGCTCCCAGCTACTACCCTGCCACCCGCGCTCCCGGCTACTACCCAGCGCCCCCCCCTTCCGGTCTACGCCTGGTGGCCCCCCTCTCGACTACTACCCGGGGGCCCCCGCTCCTAGCTACTACCCTGCCACCCGCGCTCCCGGCTACTACCCGGCGCCCCCCCCTCCGGCTAGGCCAGAGGGATGCTACCCTACTCCAGCTAGGCCACTTCGTCCTCCGAGACCTTATATGCCACGACCTCAGGGTAGGCCAGAGGGAGGCTACCCTACTCCAGGCTAGGCCACCGCCTCCTCAGAGACCCTATATGCCACGACCTCGACCTCAGGCTAGGCCAGAGGGAGGCTACCCCACTCCAACGAGGCCACTGCCTCCTCAGAGACCCTATATGCCACGACCTCGACCTCAGGCTGCAAGTCCACCAGAGCTGCCCATACCGACAACCAATGCTGATGAGTTGTACGAGGTAACATGCTGATCAATGTTTTCTCATAAAATTTAGCCACGTATCTTGGGCTGTTTTCCTGGTTTTTTACATTTGTATGATTTGTATTTTCTTAGTCGGAACTCAGTGATGACTATATTATGTATGATGACTATATTACTTGTGATGACTATGTTACTTTTCATGGTTTTTTTAATTTTTCAATGGCTAAATCATTCTAGCACACACTTATATAGTCAAGATAACAAGTTAAACACACAAGATGACAAAGCCCTTTGGGTTAAAATGAGTGAATTTGAACTTTCCGTATTTTCTGTTATTGGAAAGTAGATTCATGCTTTCTTTGCTGGTTTATTCTTTAGTTTTGGCATGTTTATTGTACTAATTGTGTCTATCTTCAACTCTTTGATTTTCATTTTGTAGCAATTTCATGCCATCCCTGAAGATACCATAGATAACCCACAGCTCAAGCCCTTATCTCGTGTATTGATTGATAGTCCTAAGTGGAAAGATGATGGTTTCCTCTCGCAGAAATACAGAAAAATAATACGGTAACAATTTTACTAGCTTCATATTTTTATGCATGTTGTAATTTGTTTACGTTTAATTCATTTGTAACTTCGCTGCATATATATCTAATATTGTCACAACATTAAGCTTGTGTGTTTTTTTTGTGGAAAGCAATATCAGAACATATCTTCTGTAATTCCTAATAAAATTTATCCTAAATCATTACACTATTATTAACATTCACTTTGACACCAATAGGGGTGGAAGGCACGAAATAGACTTTTTGAATTATAAGTTCTTATTTCTCCAATTGAAAGTGTCACCTTTTCTTATAGTGTCTATACATGTGTGGTAGGAACCTGATTAAAAGGATGACGTTCTTGTTGGGTGCTGAAGTTTATTGCAAAGTTGAGCCAGCGGATGTGATGGTCATTGATGGCTGCAAGCCTAAATTTTTTATTATGAAATCTACTCCACTGGGCACTTATGATGATTTTAGAACGGAGTTCCATGGGCTGATGGTGGGCATCTTCACAATTCAAGATCGAGGTGAACGTCTAGAGTTGCGTGATTTCTTGGGCTATATCAGAACAATGACCCGGTATGTTCTATTTTAGTTCCTTTTTTTAATATAAAAAAAGTTGTTTGTCAGTATTAATGATGACTTTTCATTTTTGTGAAGGGACAAGTTTGGCTGGTTAAAGTATCATCCTTTCCTTCACTCATCGAAACAACGAAGTGATTTTTTGTGTAAGGGTGTGAAGGATCTGCGGGAACACTTCTGGGGTAGTGGGTTGTCTAGACATGACCTTACTAGGGACTGCCGGAGAGTGTGGGGTAGGGATAGCACATGGCCTGCAAATATTGGTGGTGTGGAAAATCTCATCGATGAGATGTTTTGTAGGGAGGAGAAAAAGAGCCAGTATAGTAGGAGGGATACTGAAGCATCAGTGAGACTTGGAAGAAATATGCTAGAGCATCTTGATCAGATGTTGAAGGGTAGTGTACCAGCAACAGTGCAATCAGTACGTGATGAAGTAGTGAGGGATCTTTACTTGTACTTCCCAGCGTTGTGGATAAGCTTGTACAAGTATCTGATTGACTACAACATCGATGTGACATTCAGAAGGTAATAACATGGTCTTTTTCTTTTTATTCTTACTCATGCTTATTATTGGAATTTATCAAAGATTGTTATAACTATTAGGTATAATGTTGGCATGCTGCTGTTGCTAGCTATTCAATCATCCTTTTCCATTTTTTTTTTAAAAATTATTAATTTAATTCACTTTTGACCTGAAGTGCTTTTAACTTATGTGCAGTGAGTTGTATGGCAAGAAGCTTCCGGTTTTGTACAGTGCTCATACTTGAGAGTTTCTTGTAGTCCTCAATGCTTCCGGTTTTGTACAGTGCTCATACTTGAGAGTTTCTTGTAGTCCTCAATTTCTCGTCGAATCTTGAGTTTCTGTGAAAGTTTTAGGGATTTTGAGCATGTTTGCTGTTCAGTGATGATTCTTTCCGAGCTTGGCTGCCTTGTTCAGTTGAGAATTGGTGTTGAATCAAATTGGTCTTCTCTGGTGTTTGTTGCATTCAGTGGGAATTCATGAAATTGAGTTTATCAAAACTGTTCATGATTCCGTGTTTTCTCTCGCTTCTGTCTTGCTCTCGTTGCTGTCTCCATAAGGGAATTGGTCTTCACCATTTGATTATGGTTGCTTACTCTGATTGGAATTTCAGTTGATTGACACCCTAATTTGGGCAAAATCCTGAATTTTTTCTTTCCAGTAAAGGAATTGGTGTGACAGTGAATTGGGTTGGTATTGACAGGTAATTCAAGTTGGTTTTTCTTTCTTGAATCCTCTGATTTCTAGTATCTTCTAGTGGAATTGGTGAATTGGTGTTGGTGAATGTTGAAGGTGAATTGTCGTTGGTGAATGGTACTGATGGTGAATTGGTTTATTCCTTCCCCATCCTCTGATTTCTCTTTCAAACCCTCTGGATTCTTTCTCTGACTCTAGTGCATTTAGTGTTGACAGTGCATGGGTGGTGAATTTGTGTTTGGTTGTTGTGGACTTATGACGAACAAAGGGAAAATAAGGAAAATAGGTAGAAGGAAAAAAGAGAATACAAAACAAAATGAGAATACAAACAATTAAAAGAATGCATAACGTTGGCCTAATTTCAGATTTCTCTAATACCAACTTTGACAAATGCCAAACTTGTGTTGAATCAAAAATGATTAAGAAACCTTTCAAAGGGATAGAAAGAGAATCTGTGTTGAGTTT
This sequence comes from Spiraea crenata, assembly GCA_033992175.1. Lineage (NCBI taxonomy): Eukaryota > Viridiplantae > Streptophyta > Magnoliopsida > Rosales > Rosaceae > Spiraea > Spiraea crenata. The sequence continues at coordinate 3,168,496 of JAVBHV010000022.1, forward strand.
GATTCACTCTAATTTAGGTGACTTTAGAAATAATGTAACAAGAGGAGGGAAAAAATACTACATCACTTTTGTAGATGACTTTTCATGATTTACCAAACTCTTATCTTTTAAGATCTAAAGATGAAGCATTTGAGATGTTCATAAAATACAAAAATGAAGTAGAGAATCAGTTAGATAGAAAGATTAAAAGACTAAGTCAGATCGAGGCGGGGAGTATGAATCGACAATGTTTACAAAGTTTTGTGAAGATAATGGAATAATACATGAAACCACTGCACCCTACACACCCGAACAGAACGGTATTGCTGAACGGAAAAATAGAACACTCAAGGAAATGATGAACTCTTTACTGATTAGTTCAGGATTACCAACGAACTTGTGGGGGGAAGCTATTCTAAGTGGTTGTCATATACTTAATAGAATTCTAAGTAAAAACTCAAATAAAACACCCTATGAACTAAGGAAAGGTTATACACCTAGTTTGAAATATTTAAAAGTGTGGGGGTGCCTTGCTAAAGTAAGGATACCAGAAATCAAAAGAAAAAGAATTGGATCAAAAACTAGTGACTGCGTGTTTATTGGTTATGCTATGAATAGTGCTGCCTATAGATTTTTAGTCATTAAATCTGAAGTGTATGATTCTAATACTATAATTGAGTCTAGGGACGCTGAGTTTTTTGAGGACATTTTTCCAATGAAAACAAAACTGGACAGCAGAGAAAAGATAGATGAAGTCTCTACAAGTAATGACATTGAACAAAATGAAGAATCTGAACTTAGACGAAGTAAAAGAGTTAGGAAAACTAAAACCTTTGGTGATGACTTTATTACTGCTTTCTTAGTTGAAAACAATGATCCAAAAACCTTTCAAGAAGCTATTACATCTAGTGACTCAAACTTATGGAAAGAAGCTATTAAAGATGAACTGGATTCTATAAATGCTTGTAAGGTCTGGGAGATAGTTGATTTACCACAAGGTGCTAAACCAATAGGAAGTAAATGGGTATTCAAGAAGAAAATAAAACCCGATGGCTCCGTTGATAAATATAAAGCTAGACTAGTAGCAAAGGGGTTTACACAAAAGAAAGACATAGATTACTTTGATACTTATGCACCTGTGTCTAGAATTACCACTATAAGATTGCTGCTAGGTATTGCATCTGCATATAAACTTATAATTCACCAAATGGATGTCAAAACTGCATTTCTAAATGGGGAATTAGATGAAGAAATTTACATGGAGATACCTGAAGGTTATGACATTCCTAGGTGGAGGGATATTGTGATGCTAATTGGATATCTGGTAATAATGAGCTAAACTGTACAAGTGGTTATGTATTTTCTTTAGGTGGTGGAGCTGTTTCTTGGAAATCAGTGAAACAAACTTTGAAAGCTCGTTCCACCATGCAAAGTGAACTTATAGCAATGGATACAGCTGGCAGTGAAGCTGATTGGTTGAGGAGTCTTCTAGAAGGCATGCACTTGTGGCCTAAACCTTGTCCTTCAATTGCTCTTCATTGTGACAACAAAGCAGCCATTGCCATAGCAAACAACAAGATCTACAATGGGAAAAGCAGACACATAAGGCTTAGGCATAAATTGATAAGGCAACTGCTTAAGGATGGTGCGATTTCTTTACACTATGTGAAGTCTAAGGAGAACTTGGCCGATCCTTTGACGAAAGGATTAGACAGAAAGCTAGTGGAGAAGACATCAAGGGGAATGGGACTTAAGCCAATTTGTTAACCATCTGTGGTGGCAACCCAACCTATGTGAATGGAGATCCTAGGAATTAGGTTCAATGGGTACTAACAAGTCACTTGAATGGTTGTAAGAGCACTATTTATTTGTCCTTTCCTATGGTGTTATTGAAATAGTGCTAAGTTGCAATGTGTAAGGTTGAGTATTTCACTCTTAATATAATGGAACCATAGCCCTATTTTGGGTGGTGTGTAAATTGCAATACACGCTTGATGGAATCCACCTATGCAAGTGTGAAAGTGGGGCCGCTTTCTATGAGAATTTGGCTAATTCTCTAGAGCACTTGTGAGAACCCGGGACTGGACACATGGCCTAAACGCTTCAAACCGAGAGCTTACGCTAAGGTTTAAATTGTGGTGTGTGTGGTATGATTAGTGGGATACACAAATGATTTTGGGTTCAAGAAATTTATTTCACCCAACTTCAGTATTTCCTATCTACTTACACTAGGTGTTGATTCAAGTCCAAAAGACATCAACAGTGATGCACTTCAATTTAGTTTCTCGTATCACATCAAACTTTGAATCAAGTGGGGGATTGTTGGATTGATTCAAATTTTAATGACTTTTCCGTTGCAAATCTTATGGTCTTTAAACCAATATTAATTTATGTTTTTATGTGATTTTTATTGGACACTTAAGGCATTAGCCGTTGGTGTCATTTAGTACCATTATATTGTCATTTATCTCCATTAAAGCTTAGCAACGTTTTTGGTCATATGACATTGCTATATAAGCAATGCCAAGTTAGTGTTTTGAGATACAGAGTTTTGAAGAAGTTTAACAAAACAATTCCCCTTCAAGTTTGGTGTGATTTGAGTGCCTTAGAAAGTTCGACTCAACACGATATTGGGAGTGCACCCATATCGCCGAGTGGGCTGTCGAATCCTGGAGACCGGACGCTATCACCCTGCTGCACCGGTTCAATAACCCGATGGGGCGAAATCGGTTTTAAGGACAACGGATTACCGTGCTTCAGCCATCTTGATAAGCAATTCTCATTTCTTCTTTCTTTGTATCAATTTCTTATTCTATTGATCTTTGTAATTTTGTGATCCTATAGTGCAATTTCCAACAAACAAGAATTAAAGAATTGGGGGCAATAATGACATCTTCAATCAATAAATTAGGATTCTATTCTAATCTCGAACATTGACATAAAAAAATGGAGAAGGAAGAACAACAAAAGGAAAATGAAGAAAACCAACTTGAAAGAAAATTTACAGAGGGAGGCACGAGTAGACGACGGCAAGGAATGCATCCACTTGTCTTTTTGTTAACCAATTGTCGGCTCCACATCAACGTACAGAAGTTGTTCTATTAAAACTTACATCAATAGATAACGTCCCATTTACAATTTTCTGCAACTTTTAATGCCATCTCCTTCAACAGCCAGAGCACATAATTCTTATGGTACCCTCCAATGCGCGGACATCAAACTTGAGCCTTTGTAGCCCAGAAAGACAGCCTGAAAGTTCCAATTGGGTACATACACTATGTATGAAAACCTGGCGCGATTGCCAGTATCCATTTTTTGCCAAGATTTCGATGCTTGCATCAGCCAAAAACGGCACATTACTGAGGAGCAAGTCAAACTCATATCCAGTATAGCTAAATCTAACAAGCTTTGCATCACGAATCTCAATTGTATTCAGTGCACCACACCGTTGTATCCGTAGCTCTTTCAATGCCAATGGACCAACAACTGTTAGTTTCAACAGACTGTGAGAATCGATTAAGGCTAATTTCTCAAGAACTGGGCAATTAGACAACAAGTACTGAATATCGTGTTTATTCAAGCCCACGTTGCTCAAGTGAAGATCTTTGAGAAACTTCGAGGGAATAATATCATCATATCCAGGAAAAAATGGCAGCGGCAAATGAGATTGAGAAAAACAAGATACCCAAGATTCCAAGTGAAGTTTTTTAACGTTCTTCTTCATTGCGAATGCATACAAAAAACGCAAGAACTTTTGATGATGAGTGTCCATGAAATAACAGACAGTAATTTCTTCCAATGCTGGGCCTCTGGTTCTTTCTACATATTCCTTCATGAGCTTGGTCTGCTTTTTAATTTCAGGATAGTAAGAGAACTCACGTTTTTTACCAACTCGGTGTACGGGTGTAGGGTCGGGACCACCGAGTTTGATGGCTTTGATAGAATGCCATAGGTACTGCCATTGCCTAGAAAGGGTACAAGTTGCCACGGCATCTTTGAACGGCAAGTGAGATACAATATTCAAAAGAAGTTCCTCAGGCAACTCACTGATTCGATCTGCCATATATAGTGGTGGCGGTGTTCTTGACAAGGGAAGTATCGAGTTGAAAACAAATCTTTAACTCGAGGACTGGGAAGAGAGGGTATGTACTACATAAGTACGTAGAAGGGATTTGTGAAGTTGGATGTCCAATAAGATTATTGATATGGGATTATCAACCCTTATATATGTACATATATTACCTGCTTACAAATCCTTCAGCCATCAGGAAAGAGGGTACAAGTCCTATCTCTAGTGGGACTTCTATAAACAGGGAAACCGCACAGCGAAATCTAGATTAATCCATTTACCTTTTGAAAAGAGGAAACAAGTAATAAACTTTAGGGTTAATGGGATATTATTACTAGGCAGATAGATGTATATGTAGGTAAATAATTTCTCACGAGTTGGCTAACATATGCAAAAAAAAGTATATGTACGTAAATAATTATGACCAAAAGGAAAAATACCAATCCTAAAAAGTATATTAAGTTAGGGGTACAATCTTTTTGCATGTGTAGATTCTTTTTGTACCACTACTGTACTTGTTTGAGCTAGGCATTGAACCGAGCTCCTCAAAAAACGGTAATTTCTAATTTCCTCATTCTGTTAGTACTTTTGATAATTTGAGATCTTGAGTAAACCATGACCAAAGTTTTACCTTTTCTCTCACAAGGATAACTGACGCTGAAATGTTGAGAGCAGCAATTTATGAAGCAGCGATGTTGAGAGCATCGTTGAGGGCAGTGATGTGGCCGGTAGCAAAATGGGAAGCAGTATAGGATAACATTGCGACTATCACTAGGCCACGAAAGGTCACCGTTGTCTATGTATAACCAGAAGCGTTAAGAAAACCACTGTAATCTTTGGTACCCACATTAGATAACGGTGGAAAACCGTTGTCTTAAAATTCTATAGACAACGAATATGCAACTTAAACCGTTGTCTCATATGATACTAAACAACAATTTTAGTGGTTTCACTGTCATCCTTCTGCTTTTAAGACAACATTTTGTTTGTTAAAATCGTTGTCTCGTATGATGATATAGACAACGGTTTCCTTGATATGTATTTGTATTTGTATTTGTACAAGTACATATTAGTATTTGCATTTGCATTTGTATTGATACATGTACATATTCATATTTAAACAATCCATTTTATTCATTCACAAAACTCAATCCTCTCAATTCATACAAGTGTTTAATGTAACTCAATACTGTTCATAAATCTACAAGCTTCCACAACAATTTTCATTTTCCTAGTCTAAAAAAAGTATGATAACCTATCAACCTTAAAGTCTTGAAGTCTTTGGTCACTCACATCTCAATCCAAAACAATCCTGCAAAGCAAAATCTTTACAAGTTATACATAGAAGAAGAGTCAGATATGTGGAAAAATCAGCATCCTAAAAGATAGGTAAGATATGTGGAAACTGCTTTGTACGTACGAAGCATATTTGTTTTAATACCAAATGCAACAGAACTTGCCAAAGAAAAAGGTATAGTAGGTGTTTTAGTTAACATGTGTAGTTGTCCATACAAACACCGTGAATTTACCCATGGATTTTACAAGTTTTTCATTCTTTTACACATAAAAGGATTATACCCACTACCATCTTTCTCAATGGCAGGGTGTTCCCTCTATCGTAAGTTCATTCCACTACAAAAGAACAAGACAAAACCAAATCAATCAAAAACCATTTCATCATTAACAATAGTCTAGTAGAAGAAGCGCTCAAGTGATAGAAAATAACTAATAAGCCAAGACATCCTTACGAAAACCAAATCAGAAAAAGTTATCAAATATAGAACACAAACAATACTAATTTCCATCCGCCGAACTGGAAACTAAACCAAATTAGTAGTTAGTCCAAAACCCAATGTAGAATTATTACTTCCCTGCAAATGTTTAGTCAAATAGAACAGAGCTAACTGTGAACCTGCAAAAACACAAGACATATATTAAAAAAAACAAAAATTAACACAACCAATTTTTCAAAATCAAAATTAAATTCAAAAGCTTTACCACAATCTCAGTCTCCTCAGCACTAAATCCAGTATAATATTGCAAGAATTCAATTTAGTTTGGGACGTTTTCGCTTCAATTCAACAGGTAATTCAATTTTCTGTTCTCTCCTTAGTTTCGAAACTTCGCTTTCAGTATCAATTAAGACTGCTCGATTTAGTTTGGGCGACGGTGCCAACACTGTCGGCGGAAAATTGAGCGCCATTGCTTCTCTAACCACTTCCCTAATATGATCGATCATTCCCCAGTTTGATTGAATGGGTAAAGCCTATAGCTTTGGCAGGTAAAAAAGGCCGCGCGGAATGAATAAAATTGCGGTTTCCGCCGTCAATTTCATTTTGGCAAATTTCTTCTTTTGGGGCTTATGCAATTTTGTTAAACCTCAGATTCAATCAATAACCTGGATTGAGTCATTTGATGACCTTTTTCCGTGTTCATATAGGAATAATGTATTGTGGACTGCTGGTCTTCTTAGTAAACCTTTGGTGAGTTTTCTCAATCTATCAGTACAGTGCAGATTTTCTTGTTTGGATTTAATGATTTTACTTTTGATTTCCAATTGTAGATACCAAGCTGCATTTTTTGCGACTGAATTTTCGAATATTATAGGATGGATTGGTTGAGTGCGTATCGGATGTTGTTGTGGAGGAGAATTGGATGCTCCATTTGACTCTTCAAGTCACCGAAATAATATCAGATGGTGTTGTGTACTACCTGTGTTTTCAATTGGCATGCCATATTGCACATTTAGCCTTTATTAAATGCAGGAAACCAATGTGTTAATTTTTCCCTCACTGTTGGAGTCGGTGGAGTTGACAGAATACCTACAAAATCACTAGAAGCAATACCCGCGATACTCGCGGGCGAACATGAATTTAATTTAAGAGGATGAAGAAACTTCTCATGTATGTGTATTTTTTGAGATTGAATTGAAATGTGATTTTTTTATTTTTCACTGTTTATAAATAGTATCCCTCACTGCTCCTGAAGAAAAGTACCAATGTACCCTTATGCATTAATCAAAAATTTCAAAGTTAAAAGGGCAAAGAGGTCATTTTACTCCATATATACTGTTCATGAATAGTATTTTTCGCTGTTCATAAACAGTATTAGGATGGGAAAATGACTCCTTTGCCCTTTCAACTTAAGGAACTTTAAAATTTTTGATTAATACATAAAGGTAAATTGATACTATCAGTGGCCTCGGAGTACTGTTTATGAACAGTGAAAAGGGGTTTGTTTTATATATTAGTATAGATAGATGTTCAATCCTCTTAAAACTTTTTGGTTTGCATTATTGATCTATATGCTACATGTTATTTAAAAATGGGACCCTTAAAAAAGAAGTTGTATAGAGTTGAAAGTTCTATAAAAGTTTGATATTTTTAAAATTGAGGGTGAATTTTTTTTGTATAATTTTGATAAAAACTCCCCCCACTTAGTTTCCCCACCAGAGAATAACAAAGTCAAATTACGAAACTCCGAAAACCCCCAATTGTTTCTTTCTACACCAAATCATCTCTCTCTCTTCCTCTCAAATCATTTGGCGTTTCATCGCTGTGGAATTCAATGTTGATTGGTCTCACAATGACTGAGCTTGCGAATTCACAAATCCCGGTTGATCTCTTCGTGTCCAAGAAACATCCAACCCTGCCACGTGGCGAATTGGGTTTTCTCGACTCCTCTGGCAGCACCGTGTACAAAGTCACGCGTCAATCTGTGAAGTCTTCATCTGATAAGCGTCTGCTGCTCGACGCCGCCGGAAATCCTCTGTTTGCTCTCTGCCGGCGCGATGTGAGTGGTCCTTCTGATCGCTGCTTGCTATTTTCCTGAAAGCCTCTCTTTTTCTTGTCTTTTGGGTACTAATTGTTTCCTCTTTCCGGGGAGATAAAGGACGGTTGTTGGGACGGATACAAGGGCGGGGAGGCTGAGGAGAAGGACTTGATGTTCAGAGTGAAGAGAACTAAAAGTAAACTTACCCAAATCGAATTGGAGGTGTTTCTTGTCGGTGAGAACTCAGCAGATTCGACCAGTTGTGATTTCAGAGTGAAAGGCTTTCCTTACCAAAGATCTTGCACCATCTATAGAGGCAATGCCATAGTTGCTCAGGTATGATTGCTTTTACATGTGTTTTAGCTTTTAGACATTTTGAAATGATTGCTTAACTATGTATGAAAGTTTATCCATTGGAATAGATGGGAGTGTTCTTTCAAGTTTAGATTCGGTTCATATATCATTGCTAAGGTCTAGTGATGGGAAAGTTGAGTCCTGGGATCAATTAAGTCAACTCTTGGATAATATGTAGTTAATGCAATCAGGCTGAAGCTGAGAAATTGAGAGGCAAGTTGATACTAACATGTTCTCAGGTTTGAGCAACAATATACAACTTTTATATTCTCACCAACAATGGGTCTTTGAAGAGTCTTGGGTGGTAGTTTATTAGGGTTGGCTGCATTAGCAACCTGGTTCTTGTATCATTGGTCTGCTATTTGGGGAAGTTGGATTAGGGAGGGGATCAATGATTCAATGTAATCTATTGTTGGCTCCGCCTTGTTTCGAATCCAAATGTGGCCCTTTGCTTGGTGAATGAAATGAGGTAGATTTCAAAGACTTTCTTGTCAAGTTGACATTAAGAAGTTCTCAGGTCTGAGCACTAATGTGTGCTTTATTGTATAATGATTTCAGCAAACTCTTTGTTATTTGATTATCATAGAGTTGAATTGCGTTAAAATTTTCATGGAATTTATCATGTATGTAATCTGATGAGAAAGTAAGCACGTAGATTCCAACCTATTGGATCTGTGCGATGTTATGAATCTAGTAGTGCGCTGATGTAGAACTTTGGTTATGAGCTTTTTTGAATAATTTTATGTAAGGTGTCGTTTTTTTGTTATGAGTGAATCTTATTTGTTTGCTTATTGCCTATTGCAGACTAGTCTTATGTACAAATTGCACCAGCTTTTTCCGAAGAGAGGAAAGTTTCGTTTGACTATACTTCCTGGATCCATCGATAACGCTTTCGTTGCAGCGTTGATTGTAATATTTCTTGATTGATTGAGGATCATATAGACAAACTAGAATTCTACAATTTTCAAGTTCTCAACACAGCCTGGCACGACATAGCATGGGGCAGAATCAACAATATGCCAAGACAGCCTAGTCAGGAGGTTCTGAGCTCTCCAAAAATCTTTTCCGTCCATGAGTTAGACAATGTTCATTGACAGCTATTAGGCCCGGCACTCTACATTGAACTGCAGGCTGCAGCATAGGACTTAATGAAGTTCAGGATTTTCATTTTCTGTTGATCAGACATGGTCCTTGCCGCAGGCTGCAAACCTCTAATTTTTCAAAGCTCGAATTTTCCAGCTCCCTGATCTGACAGGGATTCAATGTGTTAATAATATGTTTAACTTTCCGTTCTTTTGGTTTCATCAGTTTATACTGTTTTATCAAATCTGTACCAGGTACATTGTGGTATTCATACATCGAGCGACAAAGAATTATCTGAGCACATTATCTTTCAATTTTCTCTTCTTGGTCGAGAGTGCAAAGATGATTCAATGGGAGAAGAACGTTTAAAGAAAGCAGCAGTCTACATGCCACACAAAATCTTCAGACGGCATCCAATCAAGGATGTAAATCGAACATAGCATATTATAGTCAGAATATTGTCAATCAAGATTCAGTTTATGAAAGTGTGTTTGGTGAATGTGTTTAGGCCGTTTCACTTTTATAATAAGCGATAATTGAGTTGATTAGTGTCGTAATCACTTGCTAAATATGTGTTTGTATTGTATCCGAGTCAACTTCGTAAATTAATAATCCTCATCAATCAGCTCGAAGGTTTACTTTGATCTACTTTGAAGAGTAGACGACCGGTCAAGCGGCGAAGGGGAATTGCGATTGGACAACAATACCCTCATCACTCGTTAGATCATGCGTATATTAATGGTCCATCCTCTTGACCATATCCTACACCTCTCCGTAGTGGATCACGAGAGCCCTCCAAAGTCCGGACCACCTTCCTCCGCTATCAATACGACCAAAACACCGGCTTTCCAGCGGCGAAGCCACCAACTTCTCTCTCTCTCTCTCTCTCTCTCTCTCGTCGGTCCTTCTCTGCTCTGCAGCTCGCCCCCAAACGCCGCCGTTTCGACTCTACCACCAGGAAGAAGTAAACCCTAATGGGGAAACAGAAAGGTGACGCAGCTAGAAGCAAGGCCCGCCCTTCAAGCAGCAGGTAAATTTCTTCCCCAAATTCTCAATTTTCAATCATGTTTTGAATTTTTCATCAATTTTTATGCATCGAACTATTTGTTATTTACATATATATTAATTTTTGTGTGATTTTTTGATAGTTTGGCGGCGTCGTTAGTGCCGTCGGGCTCTACAGCGACGGTGGGCTTCGGTGGTTATGTCGGCGGCTCTCGGCTCGACCCTTCCGTTGCCAAAGAAGACTCGAAGCCCTACCTGGTGTGTCTTCGGTATTATTGCTTTTGTGTGTGTGGAAATTTATGAATTTGGTGCATGTGTTTATGTTTAATCCAGTGAGAAGTAGAATGTGATGATCAAATATGGATTTCAAGTTAATAGGAGAGCGATTTTTCGTGTTCAGTTTCCGGATGATGAATCAACTGTTTGTTTATAATCTCAATTGTTGACTCCACATGTGAGAACAGGAAAAAGTTTCCGAATTTTGGTAGAACAAGTTTTGAATGGTTCTCATGATATGAATCCAGTAGCTTCAAACTCTTTGTTTTCAAGTAAAGAGTTTATTTGGAATATCTTTTCAATGAGGTGAGGTTTGTTCTTGATGCTGAATTTTTGGGTCATGCAGGATGTAGATAGTGAATTGGCTCTACATTTGAAGAGGCTTTCGAGGAAAGACCCCATCACCAAGGTAAGCTTGCTTACGAATGCGTGTGTTTAACCCTGCACGTTTTGATGTCTATTTCGGTATGATGATAAGAATGCATCTGTATTCTTCTGTTTAGCTTAAAGCTTTGGCATCTCTATCCACCCTGCTCAAGGAAAAGTCCACTTCTGATGTAATACCAATCATTCCACAATGGGTATAGCTACTCATCACTTCTTAATAACGTTAGCATTGCTGGGGGAATATTCTGGCAAATTTTTTCTTATATTTTAGACTTATGCAGCTCTTCTTGTGTAGTCATTCGAGTACAAAAGGCTTGTGGTGGACTACAATAGGGAAGTTCGGCGCGTGACTCACGAGACGATGATTAATCTTGTCACTGCTGTTGGGTTTGAACTCTTTCCTGAACTTTTAATTGTGTTTTCTTTCTGCTTTTTGTTCTGTATCAAATCATTCCGCTTGGTAAATTTTTTACATGGAGTCATATCGGCAAGCTTTGTTTCTATACTCTTCTCTCCAATTATCAAATTGTAGCTACATTTAAGTTATTAAATCCCTAAGTTTTGAAGATTATTTCATGTTTCCGGATAGTGATTTGGTTTGTTAAGCTCATTGTATACGGATTATGGGCTTCCATTTAGTGGTCCAGAATATTGATTATCCTTAGTTTTTTTTGCATGAGCTAAGATGATAATTGTTGTTTTTGTAGGAGAGATTTAGCTCCACATCTGAAGTCTCTGATGGGACCATGGTGGTTTTCTCAATTTGACCCAACTTATGAAGTTTGTCAAGCTGCAAAGCGATCATTACAGGTGCTTTTGCAAGTAGTGACTTATTCGTGTTTTAGGTTTCATAATATCAAGTATTGCCCAAAAGGCTAGAGTTTGCATTATATCAGCATTGAATATGTACTTGAAGTGAATAACGAATATCAATGCTATTTACAGATTTGTGTCTATCAGAAATTCACAATGCATCAAGTATTTTATTGCATGACATTAATAATTCAATCAGGCTCAATGTAGTGGAGTGTGCCCTGGGTACTTTGTTGATTGGATATGTGCTGCTGCATAGTACACGGTGAAATAATTTTGAGTTGCACTGCAGTTGTGATCTCTTGGCCTGGGCTACCTTCTTCATATTATCTTGGAATTTCGATTCCTCAAACCAGCCCTGCCCTATCTAAGTTCAAGTACATTCCTCTTAAGATGGCACATTGTTCACGTTTTCTAATTCACGTCTAAGTTCATGTACATTCCTCTTAAGAAGGCACATTGTTCACGTTTTCTCATTCATGTCTACTTTTTGGTTCCTGTGAAGACAAATCTCTCTTTTATTTTTCATTTTCCATTGGTGAACAAAAGATTGTTTAATATCCAAACATGTTTCTGATCATCCTATTTACTGGAACTCCTTTGCAGCTTTTGGATTTTATATCAGCTCCGTTGGTGTGACTTTGGACTTGACTGTCTCATTGTTGATCTTAACAGGCAGCTTTTCCAGCTCAGGTTAAGAGACTAGATGCTTTAATTTTGTGCACATCAGAAGTTTTTATCTATTTGGAAGAAAATTTGAGGCTTACACCGCAAAGTATGTCTGATAAGGCAACTGCTTTGGATGAGTTAGAAGAGGTGCATCAGCAGGTATTCATTCAGACTATGTTGTCTGCATAAGTAATACACTTCAAAACATGTGCACATATGTCTTATGAGAAGATTTTAAAGGGAAAGGAAGAAAAGGTCACTCTCTGATTTTATGTCTTCTACCCTGTCATTGCAGGTGATATCATCATCACTTCTGGCATTGGCAACACTTCTTGATGTTTTGGTTTGCTTACCACAAGAAAGAGCAGGCTCTGAAAGCATAAGTACTGAACCAAAACATGTTCTGAAGGCTAGGGAAACTGCTATTTCTTTTGCAGAAAAGCTGTTTGCTGCTCATAAATATTTCTTAGACTTCCTGAAATCTCCAATTTCAGCTATCCGTTCAGCCACATATTCTGTATTAAGTAGTTTCATAAGAAACGTTCCTCATGCGTTTAATGAAGGAAATATGAAAACTCTTGCTGGTGCAATATTAGGTGCATTTCAGGAGAAAGATACCGCTTGTCATTCATCAATGTGGGATGCAGTTTTAGTATTTTCCAAAAGATTTCCTGACAGCTGGACTACTATTAATGTGCAAAAAGTTGTACTAAATCGATTTTGGAATTTTCTTAGAAATGGGTGCTTTGGATCCCAGCAGATTTCTTATCCAGCTTTGGTTCCATTCTTAGAAACTGTACCATCTAAAGCAGTTGTGGGAGAAACATTTTTGCTTGAATTTTTCCAGAACCTATGGGCAGGAAGGAATCTATCCCATTCACTGGATGCAGATAGACTAGCATTTCTTGCTGCATACAGAGAATGTTTTCTGTGGGGATTGTATAATGGATCAAGGTGAGAGTTTTTCCTCAATGTGATCTGTTATTCTTTCTAATTTGAGTTTTGTGCTCAGTGGATTTTTCTGCTTATAAAATGCTCTTCCTGTATTTTTAATTCATTTGATGTTTTCTTATGTTTTTGGGTTTTTTTCTTTTTTCTTTTGATACCAGATATTGTGATAAAGAGGATTCCGTGCCTCCTTTTCAAGTTACTCTTGTTAAAAATGTTCTGTTAAAGATTTTGTGGCAAGACTATCTTTCCTCTATCAGCTCAAAAGATAAGGGAAAAAACTACTCCTCCAGATTATCAGCAGATTCATCTGAAAATGGTTTAACATCTAACAAGAAGAGGCCGGAAACATTCAATCATTTGTACCCAGTGAGCTACTTGCGAGATTTGGGGAACTGCATTGTTGGGATTCTTTCAGGCATTTACTTGCTGGAGCCAGCTTTGCTCTCAGCTTTCTCTGCAGAATTTGAGGAGACTTGTCTGGGTTTGTTTCAAGAAGTTGGTAAATCAAAAACAGAAAGTGAGCATGCAGAACGAGTTCTTCACTTTATATCCTTACTTGGAGAACATGCAATAAAGAAAGGTGGAAGTTGGCCTTTGGTATGCCTAGTTGGGCCAATGTTGGCCAAGTCCTTCCCCTTGATGAAATCACATGTAAGTAGCTATATTACAACCACTCTGATGATTGAGGCAAAACTACTTTAGATAGATTCTCTCCTTTATACTCGGGTAATAGATTTGTTCACCCTTCTAGTTTTGACTGGAATATCCTGATATCTTACAATTATTAAAATATAGATGTCTATGCACTGGGGGAGCTGTGAATATATGCGGCCTCGTCCTGCATATTTATTGACTTAGGCTGGCATCAGATTAGCTATCCAATATGCCTATATTCAAATATTAATATTCGTGAATTGGGTTTGAATTTACTGGAGTTGGAATGTTGAGTGCATCTTACATTTTAGAAAACTCAACATTTAGTGTTGTCTCTGACCGTAATGGACATTTAAGAATATATGCGGCCTCGTGCCTGCATATTTATTGACTTAGGCTGGCATCAGATTACCTATCCAATATGCCTATATTCAAATATTAATATTTGTGAATTGGGTTTGAATTTACTGGAGTTGGAATGTTGAGTGCATCTTACATTTTAGAAAACTCAACATTTAGTGTTGTCTCTGACCGTAATGGACATTTAAGCTGGATAGTAATCAACTAGTTTGGATTATGCTTTGCTGAGGATGCAAGTATTAAATACTTTACATTTTTATTGTTTATGAATTATGTTCGGTAACTGTTGATATTTACTCTTCTGTTTTGTATTCCTGGCATTCAGGATTCATCAATTGGAGTGGAGATTCTATCAGTTTCTGTATCTTTATTTGGACCGAGGAGGATAGTCCAGGAGATTCTTATCCAAAATGATCTTCCTTTTTCTAGTCATCCTACTGATCCGCGGGATAAAGAAATCGAGGGAGATGTATTCATGCAAATGTTCAAGGAAAAGTTTGTTCCTTGGTGTTTGCATGGGAATAGTTCCTCCCTGAGTGCTCGACTTGACCTATTACTTGCATTGCTTGATGATGAATGTTTCTCTGAGCAGTGGGATAGCATCATCAGATATGCCACTAACCTGGAAAATTCTAGATCCGAGACCTCTTTAGACTCTCACCAGATATCCATAGTGGCAATGCTCTTAGAGAAAGCAAGAGATCAAATTACAAACAGGAAGGAAGAAGTATCCATGGGTTTCCCAGATCACTGGCATCATGAGCTTCTGGAATCAGCTGCTGTTGCTGTTGCTCGTTCTCCTCCTCCATGTGGAACTTCTAAATCTCAGTTAGTGTGGTACGTAAGTATAGTATTTGTTGAACCGATTTTCTTTAGATGGTACTATTTTTGGATTTGTAGTTCTTGCTTTCCTGGGTTTGGCTGCTTTTCTAATGCAGTGAAAGATTTTCAATCATTTGAATGTACCTTTGCCGAACTAGATTTCTATATTTCTGTGGCTAATATTTGTAATTCGTAAAGTACTAGATAGGTAAGTGTCGTTGGGAAAGGCTATTGAGCTTTTCATCCACGTAAGAGAACATAATCTAATTATATATTGGAATGGATGTAGTGTTTCACTTTCATTGCCTAATCCCTTCCGCTTATCTGCAGTGCTGTTGTCGGCGGTTCAAGAGAAAGCAATCAAACATCTTTTGTGTCAAGGAATGCATTGGTTCTGATATTCGAGGAGGTTTTCAAGAAGTTGCTTGCTTTTATGTTGGGGTCGTCTTTTACTTGGGTGAGAAATGCAGGTCCTTTATTGGGTCCCAACGTATTACCTACGGAGTTAAACGACATTGGGCCCGAAATGGAAACTTCTGTTTCCACGTTAGAGATGGCTAAGTTTGCTCTTGAAGTACTTGATGGCACCTTCTATTCCTTAAAGACACTTAGTGCCGAAAGTGGGCTGGTTTCACGTATCTTATCTGCAGTTTTTATAATTGACTGGGAATATCTGTTGTTATTAACAATGAGAGATGATGCCCTTGAAGATGAGTCAAAGGAAAAATTGAAGGTCAGGCTGGAGTTTGGTGAATCTTTTCATGCTTTTCGATGTAAGATAAACAATCAATTCTGGAAGAGCCTCAGCTTACACAATAGGCAGGAATTGGGGTGTACTTTGATTCAGTGTATGAGGTCTGCCATATTCAGTGAAGATAAAATAGACACAGAAAAGTTCACGTCATTGTCTTGCATGTGGATGCTTGAAGTTCTTGATTGTCTCCCCCAGGATCAGTGTGAGGAACAGAATCTGTTAGACCAACTTTTTTGCAAGGGTGATGAATGGCCTTTGTGGATTGTTCCGGATTTTGGTGGCCCAGAAAGATTAGTTGTGAAGAACATCTCTGCTGATATCCATGTGAGTAAGAAGTATTAAAATCTATGCGCTATTCTCTGCTTCATTTTTCCTTCCTCAAATTCATAGAAGTATAATGCAATTGCACATTTCACCTTTGGTGGAAACAGAGATTCTCCTTTTTCCTTTAAAGTTTCATAGTGAGTCGGAAACAGAATTTTTATCGTTGCCAGAGCGATGCTTGGCAAACTGTTAGTGTAATTTACTAATTGTTAACGTGCTTGTGTAATTTTCTATTTTATGGGATGCAGAAACTTATAATTTAAATTTCACCAATGCAGGACTTTGGCCATCGCAAGTTTGTTTCGTTTATTGACAAGATCATCTCAGAAGTTGGTATTGATAGAGTTACTGCTGGTTATAGAAAACATAGTTCCCCTCCCTCCCACAAAACAACAAATGAAGAGCTTAGTCGATCCTGGGTTGCTGCTGAAATATTGTGCACTTGGAAATGGCCAGGAGGAAGTGCCGTTGCTTCGTTCTTACCTGCATTGAGTGCGTATGCAAAGAGTAGAAATGACTCTTCCCAGGAGAGCTTATTAGATTATATATTTAACGTCTTACTTGATGGTGCCCTTATTAATGGAGGATATATTGCTCAGAATTTTGTCTATCTATGGCCTTCTTCAAGTGATGAAGTGGATGATATTGAAGAACCTTTCTTGAGAGCTCTAGTAGCTTTTCTTTTGACTTTGTTTCATGATAATATATGGGGAACTGAGAAAGCAATGGTGCTATTTGAACTACTGATAAATAAACTATATGTTGGAGAAGAAATCAATTCACACTGTTTGAGAATTCTTCCTCTGATTGTCAATGTACTTATTCGACCATTATGTCAAAGAAGCATTGGATCCCATGACTCTTGTGGAGACAAGAAATCTGAATCTTCTAGGGAGAATCATGTACATGATACTATTCAAGGCTGGCTCCAAAAGGCTATATCATTTCCGCCTTTATTCTCATGGAAAACAGGAGAAGGTAATCCCTGTAATTTTCTGCAAGTCCAAATAAATACTTCTAGTCATTTCAATTTTCGAAAGCAACTTAGGCAGATCCTACCCCATGGAAATGGGGCTTTCAAACAGTTTCTATTCTTGCTCTCAACCGTGCTTTTAGTCATTTCATCTTGTTTAATGCAACCTTTTAATAGAAAAGCACGACTGTAGGTAAGAATGGAAACTGGTTGCATGCCCCGCATTTGGGCAACAAGGGTGGTATCTGCCTCCATCACCTTTCACTTTTAGCGAACTGCCATAAACATATGCCTGTAAATCACTTTCTTTTACAGTATTATCTTTGAGAAATGGTAGTAATGCTTTGTTTTGACTTCTGCCTGCAGATATGGAGGATTGGTTTCAGTTGGTTATATCTTGTTATCCTTGTAGTACACTAGGGAATGTACAAACACCAAAAATTGAGAGAACTATCAGCTCCACGGAGAGAACACTCCTACTTGAATTGTTTCGGAAGCAGAGAGGTCCTGGCACATCAACTGTAATTAATCAGCTTCCAGTTGTGCAGAGTTTGCTCTCGAGGCTGATAGTTGTTTCAGTGGGGTTTTGTTGGAAGGCATTTGATGAAGAAGACTGGGAGTTTGTGTTATCTCAGTCAAGGCGCTGGATTCAGTCAGCTGTTGTAATGATGGAGGACATTGCTGAAAATGTTAATGACACCATCACGAGCAGCTCTGCTTCTGCTAGCCAGGATTCCATCCTCAGTAAACTTAGAGAAATTGTGTATATTTCAGATTCCTTCCAATTGAGCATTGCCAAGAATGCCCTCTTATCATTTTCTCTGTCTTGTGGACCTTTTGGTCTTCGACAAGCAGAAGATACAGATAACATAAACCCCATGAGAACAGAAAGATGGGACCCTGTCAAAGATCGTATTTTAGAAGGTGTACTTCGATTGTTCTTCTGCACTGGCATTGCAGAAGCCATTGCAAGTTCCTGTTGTGGTGGGGCTGCATCTGTTATTTCATCGTTCCGATGTGAGCATTCACATTTTTGGGAGTTGGTGGCATCAAGTGTTGTCAACTCGTCGACAAATGCTACAGAAAGAGCAGTGAAGTCGGTAGAATTTTGGGGGTTGAGCAAAGGACCCATAAGCTCTTTGTATGCAATCCTTTTTTCTTCACAAACTGTTCCATTGGTGCAGTTTGCCGCCTATTTTATTCTTTCGTCAGAGCCTGTTCTATGCTTTGCTATTGTTGAAGACAAGACGTATTTGGATGGTGTTACTAACAACGAAGAGGGTTCATCTACTCTTGAGGTATCGACAACAGAAACAAGCATCCATTTGAGAGAGGAAATATCTTCTATGATTGAAGAATTACCTTATGAGGTCCTTGAAATGGATTTGGTGGCGGAGCAAAGGGTAAGTCATTTATTTATAGCACGTGTTATCATTATATCTTCAGTTACTTAGAACATCTCCAAGAGATTCCACAAATGTGAGTCTACAAATCCATGTTTATGGACCTATATGGCACTTTGTAAACCAAAAATTGTGAAGTGAAAAATTTTTTGTCCAAGAGACTCTTCAAATTTTGGTTTACAAATGCCAATAAAGTTGAAAGATTCATTAAAAAATATTTGAATGGGTTTACAAAGTTTCAAGTTTGAAGAGTGTGTTTGTGAAGTCTCTTGGAGATGATTTTTGGGTGTTTTTGGTTATGTGACTTTATAATTTGTGTCCCAATTTGAGTTTGAAGAGTGTGTTGGAGATGCTTTTAGTAGTTAGTACTGCTACTTGCGATAGTATAGTGATTTTCTTTCTTTTCAATTTGGCAGGTACATGTATTCCTTGCATGGTCTTTGTTGCTATCGCACTTATGGTCGTTACCATCATCATCGCCTGCACGGGAGAGACTGGTCCAATATATTCAAGATTCTGCTAATTCAGTGATATTAGATTGCCTTTTCCAGCACATTCCTCTAGAATTGTGCATGGCACATATTCTTAAGAAGAAAGATGCAGAGCTTCCTGCAGATATTGCAGAATCTGCAGCTGCAGCCACACAAGTCATCAGAACAGGCTCATTATTGTTTTCTGTACAGAATTTGTGGCCTGTTGAACCGGTGAAAATGGCCTCGCTCTCTGGAGCAATGTTTGGTTTGATGCTCCGCATTCTTCCTGCTTATGTAAGACAGTGGTTCAGTGATTTACGAGACCGTTCTACATCATCAGGAATTGAATCCTTTACAAGAGCATGGTGCAGCCCACCTCTTATCGCAAACGAATTAAACCTGGTACGTATGTAGTATCAGAGACATTCTTAACATTGTTTTGTTTCTGAGGTCTAATAGCTTGAGAAAGTTGATATTGCTTTGCTACTTTTCTAGCGGGGACTTGATCATAATTCTTTGAAAGCGATTGTATTTAGGCAACAAAACCATGTTGACAGAGCACTTATTTATTATGTGTATGATAGTATATGTTAAGACGATAATGTAACTCTGAGTTTAATTTCTGATCCAGATAAAAAAGGATGAAATTGCGGATGAGAATTTTTCCATTAGTGTAAGCAAGTCAGCAAATGAGGTTGTTGCGACATATACAAAGGATGAGACTGGAATGGACCTAGTTATCCGTCTACCCTCGTCATATCCATTGCGGCCAGTTGATGTTGATTGTATGAGGAGCCTAGGTATTAGTGAAGTGAAGCAGAGGAAATGGTTGATGTCTATGGCGCTGTTTGTTCGTAATCAGGTAAATTAATAAATTAACATTGTTTTTGTTTGAGAGTATTCTGTGTGAAAGGTTGAAGACTGAGAAACCCTTTCCTCTCTGAATGAAACACAGCAGTACAGGCTCAATCGGCTTTATAATGTTTTTTTCTTCTTTCTCATAAATAATGAGTAATATATAGATAATAGGTCTAGATTACTAGTGAAATTAGGTGAGGGAGCCGAAACCGAAGCTCAAAGGGACGTGAATAGGTTTTAATATGGCAGGCAGACCGAAGTTGGTAATTTCTTTACTTTTGTATTGCAGAATGGAGCTTTAGCAGAAGCTATCAAAATATGGAAGCGAAACTTTGACAAGGAATTTGAAGGTGTAGAGGAGTGCCCTATTTGCTACAGTGTCATACATACTGCAAACCACAGCCTTCCTCGCCTCGCATGCAGGACCTGCAAGCACAAGTTCCATTCTGCCTGCCTCTTCAAGTGGTTCTCAACTTCTCACAAATCAACTTGCCCGTTGTGCCAGTCCCCATTTTGACTTCGAACTTTAAACTGGGAACTCTTCACTACCTTCCGGGAACTCTCACCACCTTCCTCCATGCCTAGTGTAGCATGAATTTTGGAAGCCTGTATCTTGATCATGTAATTAGGACTGGGATACTATTTCTTTCAAATTTCTAGGTGCAAGGCTGTTGCTAGAGATTATGCTTAGAAGTTTTAGGATCATTAGCTACTAATAGTTTTGACCTTTGAATGGGAGTGTTGCTTAACTTAGGATGTCAGAAGTCTGGAAACGTTTGTATAATATGAGGCTTAACAAATCAATAATTACTAGATTCTTTATTAGTGGCCAATTACCAATAGTGTAATTGGGCTAAGCAAGAAAGTAAAACGAGTTGCATTTCACCAACTCTACAAAATGTGAACTGATGACCTACATATGATACAATGTCTTACACTTATCTGCAAAGAAAAATGATCCAACCACTAGTTCGATGATCAAAAGCAGAAAGTTTCGCTACGATCGCGAGTCATGAGCGAAAACACATGTAGGATTGAACAAGATCAAAATCAAGTGGGGCATTAGGCAAACAAACAGCTCTTCCATTTCCAGTCTTTGAATTCTTTGTTACAAAATTGTTTTAGTGCTTGTCACCGCATGAAATGAACCAACCATTTTATCGCATCATAGGAGCTAACTCTCTGAACGCATCAAAGGAACTAACCATCTCATTTCTGCTCCATTTCCATTAGACAAGTAGTATATCTTCTTCCAGTTATCCTCTGTGAATGCTTCACGGCGTATGAGCCTCTGTCTGCCATAGAAAACAGTAAAGAGATGTGAATTGAGAATTTCAGCATGACAAAAAGCTCAGAAAGGCCTTGGACATGAAAGAACGCTCTAGTGTACAAAAGAGTGGTGCATTCTCCGTATGTGGTTTTTGACCTAATGTTATTCACTTATGTGTTAAGGGCAATCAACTCATTGCAGCTGAAGATATGATAACGCACTAACTGATAGGAAACTTCCGCCATCCACATTTGCACGACAGAAAACCAATCAGAATCTAAAGGGGCAAAAGAGTAGGGGCGAACTTGGCAAGCATTGATCGACATACCTGAGGTAATAATGGCAAACGGCTGCTGCTTCATCTAAAGTGTAGCGAGGAAAGTTGACACGGGCATCTACGGGCACATCTGGCAAGTCTTGACGAAGCTTTCCTACAGCAGTGGAATGAGAAAACGCCCCTACCATCATGTCATCATTCCGCATAGATCGAAAAGCCTTCACCTGCGAGAATTTTCACAGGTGTGTGGTCAGTGTCTAGCATACAACATATTGACTATGAACCCAAACTTAATAGCATATTAGAGACAAGAAAATAGTCCCATGGATAGTGAAATTATTTGAAAAAGTAGCACAGAGCCTGAAAAAAGAAAATATGAACGTGGATTTTTTTGAAAAAAGTATCATGTTCCGAACAGATCCTCAACCAGAGAGAGGTTACGTACCGTAGCGAGCTCTTTCGCATGTATTGGTCGAGTAGAACGAACAGTTACTGGCTCTTCATACTCGCTGAACGTAAACCAGTTATTATACTGCAGACAGAGAACAGCATAATATAGCAAACTATTGAAGTAACAACAAAGCTTAAGAAACAAATTTATCAAAAACTTGGCATTATTTGTATTAAGTGATCCCACCTGATCAATTGCAATAAGAACTGGAATATCTTTCACAAGAGATAACTCCTTCCTCAAGCGAACCACCACTCCAACAGCTGCATGAGTGTGCCTGATTCCTGTATGAACCAAGTCATATAGAGTTGAACCTTCAGGCATTGCCATGGTATCAATTCCATCTTTCATCCATCCAACACCAGCCCCCTCTCCCAATGGAATGGGATCAGATATTTGGCACAACAATTGTTTTGAATGGGATTCATTGAATTTCAGAAAATCCTGGAACAAAATAACACAGAAAAGAAACATAAAGCCATGGAGACGATGAAGTGCACACAAACTGCACAAAGGACAGAGCTTTACAGTTCATTTTGCATCAATCTAATACAAACAGGTATAAAATGATTGCTTTAGACATCATTACTGATATAGAAATGGTAAACTGACAACTATTGTATATCTATTCAAAAGGTAACTGTACAGAGATTAGAGATTCAATCTAAGTTAATTTTTCGTCATGGGCACTGGCGGAGCCCTTTGATGGCCAAAGGTAGCCATGGCCCCTACAAATCCCTATAAATTTGTTGAAATCTCCCACTAAACATATATATTGTCCAATGAAATTTGAACTACTAGGAATGGCCCCCACTAAAATTTAAACACCTACTAGGGATGGCCTCCAGAAAATTATTAGACTCTTGTGTGTCCTACTAGTCCGCTGACCTAGCTCCGCCACTGGTCATGGGGATCATGACATGACTATAAGCTATTAAGGAAAAAAAAAAAAGCATCAAAACCTCACCTTTAGAATATTTTCAGCCTGAACAGGTGTGTCCCAAAGACTTGTTTGTGGGTTCTTATAGAAAAAACCTCCATGAGTCCACTCCCTGCCTCTTGGGACATAAAAAACCAACCAACCTTCCTCACGAGCCCACTGAACTAGCATTGCCAGAGCAATACTCTTTCCACAGCTTACAGGACCATCCA
Source organism: Spiraea crenata (assembly GCA_033992175.1). Taxonomy (NCBI): domain Eukaryota; kingdom Viridiplantae; phylum Streptophyta; class Magnoliopsida; order Rosales; family Rosaceae; genus Spiraea; species Spiraea crenata. The sequence continues at coordinate 3,191,624 of JAVBHV010000022.1, forward strand.
AGACAATCTGCTTTCTTACTTTTGTACCTGCGAAAAAGAATGTATGATCCATGACTTATATGTTTCGTACAATTTTACGTCCAATTAAAGATGATCATATGTTAGCAACTAAGTATGATCATAGGATAGGGTATTTACAAACGCTACTGGAGTTCAGAAAGAAAAAAAAGCATGGAGAGGCCTTGTGAGAACAAGCAACCGCAAGAAATTTATCTGTCCTAGTGATTTACAAAAACAAAATTGGGTCTTGCATTATGATAACCTTGCAATAAAAAAGGCTCATTTTCAAATGTGCCCAATTACAGAGCTCTAGGAAACAATGGCAAACAAAGCACACACCTTTGCTGCTAGCTGAGTCCAATGGCGGGTCCACAATTCTTCGAAAATTATCTCGAAGATCGAGGAAGCTCTGGCGAACTAGCACTGCGCTCTGCATTGCCTCCTCAAACTCCGTCACCATCCCCGCCGGCAACCCCTCCGGCAATACATTCTTCAATTCCTCCATCCTTGCAATAAAAAACAATCAAATTCCGACTAAACACAAACAAATCAATTGATTCAATTTGGTGAGACATTAGGGTTTAGGGTTTTACCTGAACTTGAAGTAGGAACAGGTGTCCCGGCGCGAGAGCTGAGAGATCGTCGGAGTTGAAGTGAAGAGAGGTCGGCCATTGGGCCCCACATCCAGCGATGGGTCATTTTCGTCCTCTTGGAGCCGCCGAGCTCGAGCTTTTTCCTCGTACGCGGCGGCGTCGACGTCCGCTACGGCGTCGCCGGCGGCGGCTGAGGGGTCGTTTTTGGACTTGCCCTTCTTGTTGTTCGCCTTCTTCACCGGCGACTTTGGGTCCTTGGAGGACTTGGCGCCCTTAGAGGAGTAGCTCATCGTCGCCGTCAGCCTCCATGGGTCGGGTCTTGGGCACGACCCGGTTGCCCGTCGAAGAAGGATCCGTAACATTTCGCTTCGATTGAGGTTTTGAGAGGTTTTTGGGAGACGAAGGGAGAAAAATACCATATATGCTAAACGGGGTTTAGAGTAGCTTCCAAAGTACAATGTCTTTTTTGCCCCTTTAAAAATTGCATGCCTTCTTCCTCGCATAGTGCTCTGTTGGTATTGCCCTTCTTCGTTGGTTGTCTACTTCGTCTTCGACATTCAGAAGGCACTGCAATTTCAAGTGTTTTTTGGCCTTTTGCATTGTGGCTCTCGCTGCCTTTGCCACTTTCTTTCGCTAAATTCCCACTTCTTTTTGCTCACTTTCTCTCTTCTGGCATATCTGGTTGTTTCAGCCAAGTTGATGTTAACCTGCCACTTGAGAGACATAAGCGCTATAGTATTTGAGGTTATACCACTGGATCTTTCACACTCTCTGTCTGAGTTGAATCATTCAGCGATCTCGCGATCTCGATGAGTCCCATGTTCGCCAAGCCTGTCAAGTTCTTAATTGACAGAGACTCTAGTCCCAAGCACGTCATTATTTTGTAGAGCTTCGATCCAATTGCACTGTAATTGGCAAATTCCACTGAATTGACCCATCTTGTGTGATCTAAGCTTCCAACACTTGGACCCAAGAACTTCCAAAGCCAGCCCATTGTCCATTAAGTTTTCATAGACATCCAGAACCATCTACTCCAGCAATAGAGCAGCCCAGTGAAGAAATCAATCTATCATAACTGTTATTATACTGACTAAAATTTTCAAAAATAGTGATAACAGATTCAGCATTATTGCCGAGAAAAATAAAGCACAAAAACCCTATGATTTCAAGATAGCTGAAAAAGGAGGAGAAAACAAAAAACTCAGACCACTCAACCTCATCCAACCACAAATGTGTAACGTAGCATACCCCATGTTTGCAAACTAATATCACATATATTATACTGGTCTTTTACTAATATTTTGACTTCCTTAATAGCAAAAAAACCATGCTATTACTTTATTGTTTCCAAACTTTAAGTTACTGTATAAACCACCAGAAAGATCAAACTTGAAAGCGGCTGCAGCACATCGTAGGTCAACTAGAGACAGTCTTTCATCCCACTACTTGTCAAAGAGTATCCTTATACATCGACTCGTTTTACAACATTGCTTTTATTTTATTATTCAATCAACATCCGGACAACATCCAAATGTGACTCTTGGATAGAAGCATTGAAAGTACGAAACGAAACCCTTAATTATTTTAAAGAAGTAAAAATTGCAATAACGTAAATGACCAAGATGCGCACCACCTTTATTATGCCCACTCTCTACATCACTATTTACTTTGTATATCAATACCATCCTAGAAATTGCTCGGCAACTGAACAGTATTAGCATCAACGTACGTAACAACACCTTTTTTCAATAGTGGATTTGATTTTATCAAATCAAAAACCTTTTTAACCTTCTCTAATTTAAGCTTATTACCAGTTCAACAGAAGAAGAAAAAAAAATAGGCACCAACATCTTCCCATAGCCTAGTATTTTAGTTATCTATCTCAGCTCCGAGATGGACATCTTGTCCAAAGAACAATAGTCAAACCAATACATTTTCCCACCCTTGTATTCGCCCATCAAGTCAACTACCTCTAATATGACATTGTGAATATGTGATAAAGCTGAACAGAATAAATTACTCTAGTACGAAGAGGGTATGGAGCTTACTCCGAATAGTGTTCAAGTACTACGATATTAATCCGCCCTAAACCATGTTCATTCCTCTATCCTCCAAGTCATTAGTTTCCTTTATAGAATTGCCGAAACTTGTAAAATGAATTCGAGTCTGTCTTCTAGCCTGTTTTTCAAACAAAGCTGGACTCAGTTGAGGGGATAGAATTATTATTTTCATTTTGGAAGATACTGCGTCGCTGAGTTGTGCTAAAAGTCATAAGCTAGTGTCCAGTTTTGATGCCATTCTTCTTGTTACTGCTGTTTGAAACCCAAAGGTTAGTTCTCGACCAATTGAGTTGGCCGCAACCGGTACAATTGTAATTCTAAGGAAATAGAGTAGGGTCAGCCTGGTCGATCGGATTTTGGGCCCAATTGTACTCAATCTATGGGCTTTGTCTTTGTTGAATTTAGGGGTATTTGCCAATTTGCCCTCTTAACTTGTCTCTTACTTTTGATTTGCCCCCTCAACTTGCACTTTGGAAAATTAACCCCCTTAAATTTGGCTAATTTCCCCCCTTTCCGTCCAAAATTAACCTAATTCCATCAAATTGAGTTACAAAACCTATACATGATGGGCATCTTGTCATGTTTCTTACTCTTCTTCTTCATCATCATCTTCTTAAGACCGGCAACGCCATCAATGTTGTCAACGAACCTCAACCCAATCGATAGCACATAAATGTCTCGATGATGGTAAATGACAAAAAAAGGTCTTCACATGCAAGTCACGTGAGTGTATTTAACGAAAAATTGGATGAGAGTATGTTAATTTTCATTGCAAGGGGGGAAATTGGCCAAAAATGCAAGTTAAGGGGATTAATTTTCCAAAGTACAAGTTAAGGGGGCAAATCAAAACTAGGGCACAAGTTGAGGGGGGCAAATTGGCTAATACCCCAAAAAATATAATTTGGTTAATGCGTTTTATGGATTTAGGGTTCGTTTGGCAAATACCTTTTCAGTGTCAAAAACACTTTTGAAAATTTTAGAAATACATGTTAGGTATTTCTCATTTGAGCAAAAATACTTTAAAATAGATTAAAATGTTTTAGTGTGCATAACTGAGTTTGATTAATTGAAAAGCGCTTTTGGTAAAAGCACTTAAGATGTGCTTTCTAAAAAATCAAAAATGCTTTTGACACTAAAAAAGCACATGTCGAACAAGCACTTATACATTTTGCCGATTTATTCATTATTCAATGCGTTTTATGGATCTGTATAGTATCATCACATTATACTGACCTCCTTTATTTTTTTAATCTGAATAGTAAACTTTCCTAACCGTTTCATTTCATTGTCTTTATTTTGTTTAATTAATCAGCGTCACAACAACATTCAAAAGTGACCATTTGGATGAAAGCCTTGAAAGTGGGAAAGAATAAAGAATTTTGAGTGGTTGATACGAATGACAACAATTGTAATAGTGCTGTTTGTGGATATGCACAATAATTAAGAAAGCTAGAGTCACAGATTGATAGATTGTGAGATCCAAGTCAGAATGGTTAGTAGTATTTTATATAATCTTGAGTTCGATTAATACTTAATTTTTTCAAAAAGCCTTGAGTTCGATTAATGTCAAATTATGTTTCGTTCTCCCCATACCTTTCTTTTCTTTTTTCCTTTTTCCGGTTTTTTTTTTCTTCTTCCTCTTTTTCTTTCTTTTTTTTTTTTTCTCCTTTCTTCCTTTCCTTTCTTTTTTTTACTTCTTTTTTTTTTTCCTTTGAGGACTAAAAATTAATTTTTTCCTACTCTCCCTCCCTACACCCCCCCTCCTCTCCAAACTCCTTAGGTTCCCGTGTTCTTTTCTTGATGGCTATGCCGTAGGGAAAGGGGCGGGTTTCGAACAGGTATTACATCTATGTCTACTGTTTTTCCGAATGCTTTTGTTTAATTATGGTGTACTGGGTTCTCTTTTCCTCGTACACTGCGAGGTTTTTAATGAGGCCCTCGGATGTTGTGTCACGTCTTTTGTTTAGTTTTTTTTTTAAAAAAAATTGTATACAAGAAGAAAACAAACGCCCTATATTTAACAGTACCACAGCTAGTTTCGTATACTGATCATAGTGACCGGAAAATAGATTATAAAATGAATAGAACAACGTTGTTAAACATACTAGTTAACTTTTGGGAACCATGCAAAGATTTACGTGAACATTAGACCAATCAATGACTTACTATTAGTTGTTTGTTTCACAGCAATAGCATGTTTACACTAACATGGAATGGAATATCGTGTATTCGAATTATTTTGATTCTAGACTTCATTTGTGTTGGTTAACATTATACAGAAATATATTAATCCACACATTATAATATTCGTTACATACGATTTAGTATGTGTTTACATATGAGTAGTCGATCCCATCCCATGTAAGTTGTTTTGCGCCCATTGGTTATGCATGTGTGGGGACGAAAATTTTTTATGGTCAAAACCTCAGATATCAAGACACGTGGTTTCCAATTGTAAGGGCCGGTTGTATTGCGCATTGTCAAAGTGCATATATACAACTTTATTAATTTGCTACTGGTTTTAGCGTTAGTGGTGTGGCATTAAATTACAAAGATTCAGTTAGGTATTGGTTTAGCATGCGGATTTAATATTAATCGATCATGTAAACATCCACTAATGACCGACGGATTCAGGTATATGCCATGCAGGACGGAATTTCTATGTCAGGTAGTGATTATAATTGTGTTCAAGATCGTTTGATTAACTCCGAAACTGTGGTTTTGGATGCTTAGTTTCATCCTTCAAGTTGAGTTTACTCGCGATCATAAAACACTCTACGGTATCATTGTTAAGATTGTGCTTTTGAATCATGAGCTTTGATACATATTTGATGATTGACAAAGGACTTTACAGGATCATCTGTCAAAATGAATACTCAGGTCCAGCTAGGTAGCTACATGATGAATTCAAGCGATAAGTAAAATAACATATTTAAAAAACACATTATAAGTGGGACTAATTTTTTGGATTCTTAATTTTGTTGTGTTGAGAGAAGCTGCTTTGCAATATTAGTTACGGCCTCTGGACATAATCAAGTTCCAATCTTGGAGAAGCCATAGGAAAATCGACGGGGTTGACTTTGCGGGTCCCAATCCTTTGAAAGAGAGACAAATGGTCTCCAGCCCGAGACAAAAATGTATACAAATGGAGAAAGATCGTATAGCACTAGTAAATTCTACGTATTAAAATAAAGTTTACTAAATAGAGTAATATTTTCATGCAACCGTCCAAAGCAAATCCCACCACATTGGTTTAACAAGTATAAAAGACCCCAAAGGCCATCAGTCTGATCAAAACCTGGCCTTAACCAAAAGCCCCTAAATCTGAAAGCCATTTCTTCAACCTCCAGACCAAGCAAACTCTCTCAACCATGTGTCTTCTTCGAGCAAACGGAGAAGAAGAGGTTTCTGAAGAAGCCCGAAACAAATCGACAGTCACTTCCCTATACCAAGCTCTAAACGCCAAAGAAGTTGATGTCGTCCACCTTCTCCTTGCTCCCTACCTCGAGTGGTGGTTCCACGGCCCACCAACTCACCAGCATCTGAACCGCCTCCTCACTGGCGCACTGCCATGCGACTCCTCGTTCACTTTTATTCCTCTCTCAATTGTGGCTTTTGGGTCAATGGTGGTGGTCGAAGGGTACGACGACGGTCGTTCACTGTCGTGGGTGCATGCATGGACCGTGACAAATGGGATAATTACTCAGGTCAGGGAATATTACAACACGTCCATCACGGTCACGCAGTTATCGTCACCAAAACTAACATCACAATCAGGCAGTTGCCAGAGTGTTTGGCAAAGTAAGCTATGCAATAACAAGTCCGTGCCTGGCCTCATCTTGGCACTATAATTTGTAAGGGAACACAATAAAATGGTGCTTCATCAAGCTCTTCAGGATAGTTTGAAATAGGGTTTGTGACATATAGGTGAGCCAATATCACCAGCTGACTTTGTAGCACTTATATATATCCACTTGTACGATTAAATTATGCACTTTCTCTAATCCAAGGAGTTGAAGTTAAAAGTTGCAGCACGATGTTAGTATATATTCTTAGAAATCAAGCCAACAATTGGATGAAAACAGACAAGTTCGTAATATCCTGAAAGTAAACTTTTATTTATCAGTTTCTGTAAAATTGATAAAGAGACAATTTGCCGGAATGAATTTTTTTCATTCATTGCTGATTCAATATATATACGGAATAGGATCCTAAAAAGGCCAACTTAATTACAACACTAGGAAAAGGAAACACTTTCCAACACTTTGCTCGTCTCGTTGTTTACTATTCACGAGCAAATAACAACAACACCACCATCAGGGCAGATCTAATCAGTGAACTGCCTGATGGAACTTCTTGTTAGCATTTTATGTCATTTGCCGCTAAAGGAGGCTGTGGCGACTACTGACTTTTCTAGGCAATGGCGGTACGTATGGTGTTCTATGAAAACCCTCAGTGTGATTCCGACGCTGGCTCTCTACGACCAGGAGCCGAGTTCGTGAATCGTGAGGATCAGCGTAACGTTGGACTGATCCGGAAAGGAGCCGGAATGCCGATCGTGTCAATGATGTCCCAAACCTGGACAAATTCAGTATCTGCTTTCTTATGGATGATGCTCATGGAAGAGACCCACAATAAACTAGATTCAAAATCCATAGCCAATAATCGACATATCTTTCTACTCCAGATTCATCACTGTTAGAGAAAGATCTCAACTTCTCTTTACTTCTCCAAAACCCGACTCTCTCTCCTTTCTCTGTATCGTCGCTGATGGCATACACACAGGAGACTAGGAGAAGGATCTGATACTCTGCTGATTGTCTACATGAGGAAGTCGACTCTTTCCGATTTGAGGATGATGTCAAAACCGACTCCCCCGAACTATCTCATACATAATAAACTTCAAGATACACTACAATTATCCATATCCTCCAACAAATAAATCAAATCTTAAACTATATCAATACTTAATAAACTTCAAATAATACCATAATAAACTAAAATTATTTCATCAAGAATTCGAGGTTAAGCATCAAAGATATTATCTTTTCAATCTATTAAATATAAATTATTACACCCAAAACTCTTTGGGATTGTTATTCATTCAATGCCTTTTATAATTGACCCTTGTATATTCCCCTAAAACCTTTTTAAAAAAATGACCAAGGCGTACGCCTTATGACCAAGGCTTACGCCTGCCATATGCCTTTTCCCTTGAGGCGTACGCCTTTTCAGGGCCTCGTACGTCTTTTCAACCTATTTTGAGATAACACACTTTTTTTCATGCGCCTCGAGGAAAAAAAATACATGCCTCGCCTTGCATTAAGGCTTATGCTCTACTCCCCGCCTGTCGACGATGCGTATTTTAAAACATCATATAACAGATGGATACCATACCAAATTTTCACTAGTACATCAAATCAAACATGTGCTGTAGCTAGGTTTGTATGGCATCCTACCCTCCATGATCCAACAACGAAAACCCTCATACTTGCAATACTTGGATCGGATGAACAACTCGATTCTTTCCTTTGGTAGGAATGAGTCAAAGAGATACTCAAGAACATTTAGACTATGGAGGGGCCGAAGCAAAAGCACTTGATAAACAGAGGAGGGAACATAAGAAGAACATGTGGAGAGGTTTTAACTTTTATCTAGAAGAACCATAGCCAAAACATGAAGAATCTAACACCAACCACAATGGACTCAAAAGACAATATATATATTTAAGGTAGGGCTGGGCGCGAGTCGAGTCGTGCATATTTTTTTGGTGGACTCTAACTCGACTTGTTTTATTTTGAAACGAGTTCGATACAGTCCGAGTTTTGTATTTTTAAAAATAGACTTGACTCGTTTGCATCTATCATAAAACGAGTCGAAACGAGTCGAGTTATACGAGTTCATATTCAAATTTCTAGGTATCTATATAAAACTAAAAAATTAACATGACAGAAATGATTCCATAGGGCTTTGCCACTAAAAATATTTAAAACTTCCAAGTCTACTAAAACTTTGAAATTACGGTACAATTATTCCAAACCAAAAAAAATTAATTCAACATACAAACTATCGGCTATGGAAATGGTCAATGAAGAAGAGAAGTGGCTATGGAGTCTCTTCAATGATTTTTGTTGTGGCAGAAAAGAATGTATATACCCTAAGGTTTTTAGGAGATTTAGAGTTACTATGGTGCTACAAGTTATATGTATTACATATTTTTTACGTCAAAATTTTGGCTATTAGGAAGCCACATGTATTACACATCTTTAAACGAGTACACAAGTTACAGGAGTATCGTGTTATTTTATCAAAGATGAGCTAGATATGGACTTATGAGATTTTGCGGAATTAATTTTTTGGACTCGTTTTGGAAGAAATAAAAATAAGACTTGGTTCATTTTGCATGAGACGAGTCAATATGATTGAGTTAGCGAGTCGTTCGACTCGTATGCCCACCCCTAATCTAAGGCCTTTGATCGTAGTTAAACGTGTAGAACCATCCATCAAACATTTAAGGTCTAGCCTAATTTGGGTAACTGAAAGCAATAAACTCCAAGCAAATTTCATATTAAATTGTGGTGTAACTGAAAATGACTTTAATGATATTTAAGCTAATAACTACAGCTAGTTATAATCTTTATGAATACAACTTTCCAGCACCAACGATGACAAACGGATGGAAATCACAATTCACCACCAAGATTAATAAAACTCCTGATTAAACCCACAAAATGATGTATTTTGAAATACCCAAACTAAAATTCCGATATTTATATATATAGTTTCCTTGGCATTTGGCACATGCATGCAAAGATGTCTGTTAAAACCTCAAATCCTTTCACTTTGTAATCTTCCAATGGTATTGAACATGCTTCTATGATTGCCTTCACATAACTTGAGTATACGACAGCTGGAAGTCACTTTTGATTAATATAGCCCGCTTGAATGCTTCTTTACTACGAACCAACGAAATTTTGGAATTTTTTACCAATAAAAATTGGAAAGGTGGTACATTTCAATTTCTCCGGAAAGATCAAATTTTGGTCATTTTTGTCCAATTTCGGAAAAGTTTGAGTCTTTTTAAAAAAAAATTAAAAAGTAATTCATTTTATTATAAACTACTCCCTATTGATAGCTTATTGACATGAAAAATGTCAATTTTTTTACTTTATATGTAAATTTCATTTTTGAGTTAATAAAATTACATACCTTATATGTAAATTTCAATTTTGAGTTAATTAATTTAGAGTTTATAAAAAGTTGAGATGTTAATTTATAGATTTTTAGCATATTTTTCTTCTTTTTTTGTTGAAATTTTCATCCAAATGGAATCCTGAAACTTTATTACAAACCTAATATAAAACTTGAAAGTTTATTACAAACCTAATATAATCACTTGATGCATTCATGCATGAGCTATTATTACACATGAGCCTAAAAGGTTTATGTTTTTCTACGTGAATGGGAAGGATGTTCCACATGAGCTATTCCTAACCGTTAATGCATTCCAAACGTAAATCATCATCAGTCTAAGATCAACCTACGCTTGACAGAACCCAATTCTCCATATCTACGAGGATTGAGTGCTCAAGAGTTGTGATTCCAGTCCCGTTTGTTAATAACTTTCAGTTGAATTCAAACATGCGATAAATTGTTTCTGCATTGGTTTCTTTACGTTCAACATAAGTACAACATTTTCATACTCTTCAACTATGACAAATCCGCAACAAAAGAAAGGTGTACAGCACCACTTCGACTACAGAGAACAGGAATGGCAATTTCAGTTACTTTTTGGCGAAAGAGATGGCCATTGAGTTTTGAGGGGTGACTTTGAAGCCTTGAAGGGACGTCATGGCCATTGATGACTGAATGTCATCCTCATATTCTACAAAGGCGATGCCTGGCTTTGCTTCAATCATCCGGACTTCCCTAAATCCAGGATACTGTTTGAACAGCAATTCCAACATGGCACTAGTGGCTTCATACGGCAAATTTTCTATGAACAGAATGTTATTTGGAGCTGCCGCTTCATGGGCATTTGAATTCTGACGGGACGAAGACTGCCACCAATTTATATAAATCAATAAGAACATGTAAATAATAGTTTTGTTTTCACACCCATAGTGCAAGCACCAATGAGAGGTTGCAACAAGATGATTTACCAGTCACGCAGAGTATTGATAAAGAAAATCAAAATAACATTGTATAATAGAGTGTAGTCGAAAAGACTTACTGTTCTGCCTCCATTTTCAGAAGCTGCACCATTCTCCGTAGCATTATACTGACCTTCTTCACCTTGTCGCTTTCGCTCAGCTGAATCAACAGATTTAATTCAAATCATGAGTGAAATATAATATGATAAGCATATATGATAAGTTTCTAATTCCAGTAACATTTCTTTCAATCTAAGTCATGTATCAGGCACCTTCTAAACATAGTAAACCAATAGACCGTCACCTATATTAAACCTGGTGGATCAAGTATAATTTAAGTTCCCCAACTCAAAAGGAAAAATGAATGCCATAAAAAACACAGTAATATTTCTGCACCTAGGAGGATAGAGAAGCCTAAAGAAGTCCAATGCATTCCACACATATGGCCAAAGAAATGATGACAGTATTTTCAGAATGGCTCAGAGCTATCACAACAGTTATCGTTTTACTCACTATTAGTATATACCTACCCAAAACAGCATCTCCCCATGCAGATTCCATTAAAACTGCCAGTATTCTTATGCCCTATTGAATTATTCACAATATCCTTATCAACATACTAAACCAGCAATCCATAAATTGAAATCTATATGCCCACCAACCTATCTATATGGATAGAAATCTATCTATGAATCGATTTTAAAAACTATCTTCTATCCAGATATGTCCCTATGAGCGACTGCGCTGTTCTTTATATGTTTTGGCCACGTCCATTTCCACTCCGAAGAGGAAGGATTTTGGTAAAGCATTGGTTGATGCAGTTCATAACTAATCTTAATGAAAGTAATCAAACATTGTATTAACACTCCAAGAAGCATGTTTCTCTATACCTTTTTCTTCCTGCTTCTTTTTCTTCTCTTTTGGAGCAAGGCTTCCATCTGCTTCAGCTAAGCAATCTGACTTTGATTTTGCATATTGGATCCTCTACAACAAACAAAATATGCTCATATTTACATTTCAGAAAAAGCAAATCTAATGGATGTGAACATAAGAATAATTTTTGCTTCAAAACAACTTCAAGGATGAGCTAACTTCTTCTCTCAGCATATACAATCCCTACACCATACACTAATTCCAGGTCAGAAAAGGAAGGCTAAGTCATGAACTTATAGCTTGAAGTTAAAACAAACATCCACAGCTCAAAATCAAACCAACATAAATATAGAATTAGAATCGGAGACCTGACAGAAAGATATAGATTAGGCAGGGCAGCAGTATGGTTGCCAAAATTTGGATTCTGAACATACATGTCCAACCTATATGCATTAAATTAAGGACTAGGATTATTCAGACTCACCATGGGTTTGTCATAAAATGGAAAATTCTGCATCTGCCGCACAGCGTTACTGGCAGAAGTCACTTCTAGAAAGGCAACCCATGCCTGTCCCCGAAGCTTGGGTGTCTTCAAGGCAACAACATCCAAAATCTTTCCATATTGAGAGAATAAGCAGTAGAGGGACCTCTTCAATTCTGCTAACAAGTAAAAACAGTTCCGCAATTAACATCCAAATACAATATCTAAAGGAAATTGACATATTGTAATGTTAGACAAATGAAAAGTTGAATGCAAAAGCAATGCAAGATGCCAAGACCACTAAAGACTAGAAAAACGACGAGTGTTCTATTGCCTAATTGCACCCAAGTAAACCCGAGTCATCCAAGAACCACAAACTCTCTAATTCTGCACTGGCTTTGGTGGATTCAGAACATGAGATTCGAATATCACTTACTCAATTCCCAAACAGAGTGCTTCCTCCTTGATTCATAAGAAAAGGCATCGAACCCCTCCTTGATTCAATTCCCAAACAGAGTGCTTCTCTCCACACTTTTAGCAACTGATGCAACTAACTAGGTAAATCAAACCCCTCCACTTTTTTAAGTTCACGAATCCAAATTAGCAATTTCCAAGTACCCAATTCAATCCACAACCCAATTTGTCCTCCTTATCGTTTCTCAGTCAACATGTACACCAATTTCTCACTAAACTCATCGTGCTCAATCTTACTAAAACCCTAAACCTCCCACCGGCGCTAAAATTCAAACAAAAAAAAAATATTTAAGGAACCTCTACCCACGGAACCCAATTCCAAACAAGTTTAAAAACTGGAAACTTATACCGACAGCTATCACTAGTACGATGAAAAGATTCAATTTTAGTATCTTGTGTTCTCATTGTTTGCTTACGTTGTTCTCGGGAACCAAACAAGAGGAACAAGAGAGAGACCAGAGATTAGGTTTACCTTCTTTTTTGACTTTCTCGTTGAGATTCTTAATGTAGATGGTTTGGTTCGGCGGAATGTCGCCGGAAAGCATGGTCGCTGAGCGGAGAGAGAGAAACAGTGCTCGCAGAGTTTTAAGTCTGAGTGGAGATTTGTGCTGGAGAGATCGGACCAAGCCCTAGAAAGATGGTCGCAGCTCTTATTGGGCTCTATAGATTGCCTCATTCAATTTGATGCTGTTGGGCCTTTCGCTCCGTACAAGCCCAATATAAGGGCACGTCATTTAATTCCGGAAACTAGGAGTCGGTGAAGAGAAAGGCTGTGGTAAGGGCCTATTCTAAGTGCTTAATGTAAAGGATTTATTGTTAAATAGAAATTAACGGTGAAACTGAAAGATCTGAGACTTATAATTGAATTTGAAGGGTGTATTACATGTAAACAACCCAAAATTACGTGACCTCTGTCTGATGTCTGAATTCAAAACTAAGTAACGAGGAAAGTTGAGTTCAATCGTCCGACAAAGAATGGAAATGTCGTGGTTTGAGTTTGTTTACATGTAAGACACCCTCCAAATTCAATTACAACTCTCAGATTGTTCAGTTCACTGCTAAGTTGTATTTAATAGTGAATCTTTTACTTTAAGCCCTTATAATAAGCCTTTACCATAACATTTGTGGTCGGTGAAAGAAGAAAGAATAGAAATTGGATCAAGTGGGACATGTCATTGAGGTTTTTGACTAGTCTTTATGCAAATTGCAATCTTCTCGTTCTAATTGATGTGCATGGGTGAAAAGGAAGTTTTCGTACTTGACTAAGGAGACCAAAACTAAAACAACCTTAGCAACAACAGCAGGCGGCCCACGTGTACACGCCAGAGAAAACGATGAAGAACTGGGGATGACGCGGTCCACGACTATGTCGTCGAGTTGTTGGTAGAAAGCAACAATTCCCATATGTTACTAGTAAGTGTGTTCGACTCTTGCGAAACTGATATACATGTTGGGAGTGAAAAAAAATATACGTACTCGACCGATGAAACTAGAACTAAAACAACCCTAACAACAGTACGGAGTGGTAGATTCAGAACTCTCTATGTATACACGCCAAGAAAAGAAAAATGTATGGGAAAAGTGTATGAGAAAAATAATATGTAAAAATAATACCCCAAGAGTCTCCATGAATTGCTAAGGGTGAATTATTTTATTCAACACCCATCAAATTGATCTTCATTACCAATCATCTCTATAAACTCACCTAATTTAGTTATTTAGATTTTATCACTACATCCATTTTATGTTCCAAAAATAATCGTTACACAAAAATTAAATTAGTTTTTTACACCAACCATATAACCCTTAGCGCACAAAGACTTGCCATTGGTTTTTCTTTTGAGTTTTGGTTGCTTTTTGTATGAAAAAAAGATCAGTTCTCGAAATAAGACTTTGTATTTGTAGATGTGCAACTGTCAACATCGAGATAAATTATTTTGGGGGATGGCTTAAACTCTTTTTCATCAAACTCCTTCAACCGACATAGTTTTGGTGATCAAGAATATTCAAACCAATAATCTTGAAAACCAAACTATATTACTATATATAACCTGATCCCATGTTAAATCATTACTTGATATAGTTTGTGAGAATTTAATGAATAACGTACAGGCTATAATTATGGTTTCTTTATTAAGAAGAGCGAAGGTTAGGGTTATGTTGAAGGTGTTGGATGTAGTGATAAATTTGCAATTTTATTTTATATATTTTTGGTTTTTAAGATAATTTTACAATAGGATAAAATAATAATTCAATAATTCAAATGAATGATAGGCATAAAGAGTAGAAAATAACAATAATATAAAACAATATGACTCTTTATTATATTTTTATTATATGAAACTCTATACTTCTGATACAATCTTAATAATCCTCTCACAATCCATCATATTTATAGGGAAGGATGTGGTTACAATCCTTAGGATAACAGAATTCATAAACCTAATGGAAAAGGTAAAGAACTCAACTTTCCTAATTCTAGACTAAGAAACATAATAATACTTTCCAAATTTAATCATACTTTCCAATATAAAAATCAAATTGATGAGTGTAGATAAAATTTCCCAATTATTAATTGGGTAGTGGGTCTTACAATTTAAGCTCATTGTTGTGAATCGGCCCTACTTAAGCAAGTTTTAATCTCTTGGGAGGCCCAATTAAATGATAAAAGAACTCATTTATGCAGAATAGTTAAACTATCCAAAATTAGCTAGGCTGGTCTAAACATTTTCTGGGGAGGAGACAAATATGAAGATATGGGACAGCGCGGCCAGGCTATGTCGAAAAAGAGATTGAACAGTTCCCGTTATTAAATTTGGGTTCGCAACCTCATTAATAGAAAAGCGACAGCTACCTAATAAACATACGGAAAACATATGCATAACATGTACAATGATATAAGAGGAGAGAGAAATAGTCGAGATTGATCATGTGTAAAATGAAAACTTTTTATTGTGTACGATCGATTTCGTTTCAATAAAGGCAGTTTACATAGTCTATACGCATCCAAATTCAATCAGAGACGCGCCTGCACTAGAAGACGAATATCAACCTGGCATGCAGAATATGAGGTTTCACGTGCTCCAAAACACTACTCTATATATAGAGAGCCCAACCCGTTCAAATATATAACACAGCAACAATTACCAACATCTAAGGAAATCTAAACACTTTCAAAACACATAGCATTTTCAGCCATGGAGACAAGCAACATTGGCTTCCTCTCGTTCTTCTTGCTGGTGATCACCTTCATCCTGTTTCTCATCAAGCGTTACCATCATCAAAGCGATGTTGACGAGAAACATTCCAAGCAAAAGCTTCCGCTTCCTCCCATTCCTAAATCCATAAAATCTTGGCCAATCTTCGGCCACGTTCCCGAAATGCTCATGAACAAACCCACATTCCGGTGGCTACACAAGCACATGGACGACATGCAAACGGACATTGCATGTGTCCGACTTGGGAAGACTCATGTAGTCACCATCACTTGCCCCGAACTCAGCCGCGAGGTCCTGAAGAAACAAGACTCGAATTTCGCATCGAGGCCTCTTAGCATTTCGACTTTTCTGCTCACTAAAGGATACATCACGACTGTGATGGTGCCTATGGGGGAGCAATGGAAGAAGATGAGGAAGGTGCTCACGTCCGAATTGCTTTCTCCGAAGAGACACAAGTGGCTTGCGGATAAGAGGATCGAAGAGGCCGACCATCTCGTTCGGTACGTGTACAATCAATGCAACGACAACGAAGGTGGCGGCATTGTCAACTTGAGACTTGTGACACAACATTATTGCGCAAATGTGATTAAGAAGATGCTTCTCAACAAGAGGTACTTTACGGAGGGAACGAAAGATGGTGGACCGGATTCCAAGGAAGAAGAGTACGTACAAGCGGTGTTCACGATGCTCAAATACATATACTCATTTTTCGCATCGGATTACATTCCGTGCTTGCGAGGGCTTGATTTGGACGGCCATGAGAAGATCGTAAAGCATGCAATGAGAATTGCACGATCGTACCAAGACCCGTTGATTGAAGAGAGAGTTCGTCAATACCATAAATTCGCCAAGCAACCGGAGGACTTGCTTGACATTCTCATCTCACTCAAAGATGCCAATGGCAAATCCTTGCTATCACTAGAAGAAATCAAAGCTCAAGTAAATGTAAGACTGCAACTCTAACTAACTTCAGTCTCAGTATATTGATTGCGTGTGTATATTGTCAGACTATAAATATTGACTGCAGATATTACAGTTCAAAATCACAACTTGACAATGAGTGTTATGTGCAAATGCAGGAGATAATAATGGCGGCGGTAGATAATCCGTCAAATGCTGCAGAATGGACGATTGCGGAGATGATAAATCAACCAGAACTTTTCGAGAAAGCGACACAAGAGCTAGACGCGGTTGTTGGCAGGGACAGACAGGTTCAAGAGTCTGATCTGGCACAGCTCAACTTTGTGAAAGCCTGCGCTCGAGAAGCCTTCCGCCTCCACCCTGTAGCGCCATTCAACGTCCCCCACGTCTCCATCAACGACACCACTGTGAATAACTACTTCATTCCGAAGGGAAGCCACGTTTTGCTGAGTCGAATGGGACTCGGGCGGAACCCTAAAGTTTGGAACGAGCCCCTCAAGTTCAAACCCGAGCGCCACCTCAAGAAAGATGGGTCAGGGGTAGTGTTGACTGAGTCGGAGCTCAAATTCATCTCGTTCAGCACGGGGATGCGCGGCTGTGTAGCGACTACCCTCGGAACTTCCATGACAGTGATGTTGTTTGCTCGGCTTCTTCACGGGTTCACTTGGCAAGTACCGCCCACTGAGTCTGGCATCGATCTCACTGAGTCGTACGACGACCTCACACTCGCTAAGCCGCTATTTGCATACGCGAAGCCGCGATTGGCTGCTCATGTGTATCCTGAAATTAGGAACTAACACAAAATGGAGATTATCAATCGACCGGCCGCGCGCCCCCGCGTTTGAAATATACAAGATGGTGCTCCGCCGTTAGGATGCAAAAGGTTTTTAAGTTAAATAACGTAATTACCGTATCTATATTATTGATTTCTTTGTGTACTTAATGTTACTATATTTTCACATATAATGCTTGGGTTCGATTCTTGTGAATGATAAAAAGAATAACTTTTATTTCGGTCTTCAGTCTTCTTCATAATCTAACTATTATCGATGATGATCTAGCAACTTTTGCTTATATATATGGGAAAGAATCAAGAGACACACCATTTTCAAAAACACCATTTCTTGGCCGTTTGATCAGCAACTTTTTGTGGGACACATTGATAATGGGTCCAATCCAACGGCCAAGAAAGGATGTTTTTGAAATAGTATGTCCCTTGAACCAGACCATATATATATATACCACTTATCAGCATCGTAGCTGAAAATTTGGTGGCCTGGTTCTATTACCCTTAATGTGTTCGTTAAGTGATGATGTGTTCAATTTTAATAGTTTATTTAAAGTAAATTTGAGAATTTTCTACTTATTAAGAAGGAATTTCTTATGGGCCAATGACCTCTAAGGACACAATAGGCCTTTTATTCTATTGTAGGATAACAATTTTGAATGTTTACCTCTAAAGACAAAAAAATTGGGGATCAGTTCTGATAACAAAATAAACTAACGTGCACAAACAAAGTCATCGCACGCGGACCCCTTCTCAAAATTTTCGTGTACAGAAGCAGTTTGTGCCAACATAGCAACAGTTTGTGCCACACAGACTTTTCAACACAGAAACAGTTTATGCCAAAACAAAAACAGTTGTGCTAGTACCATTAAGGTTCAATGGTGGTTCAAATCGGTTTTACAAAAACTCAATCAAAACTAAAAATAAGTGGCGTGCATTGTAGGTCTTGAATAAACAAGTAAATTGACACCTCACTGGACCTTCGGCTAGCTAGATTTGACCGATTTGGTCGATTTTGACCGAAAATGTTTAAAATGTTGATATTTTGTTTTTTTCTTTTACACTAGCTTTTAGGTTGATCTTAGTATCAACAGAAAATGGAGATTGATACAAGTCTAACCTAATTAAGCTCGCATCAATTGAATTCTGAACGAAAGAGTTATGATTAAAATAATTTTATAAAAAACTTAAAGAGGAAACTTGAAGAAAAAAAAAAGATAATGGGTAGTATAAATGTGTCACATATTTTTTTCTTGTATAAGAACATTTGAATTTCATATTCTATGATCAAAAAATTATTCTATAAAATATGGGTCATCAATCCATAAAAAAAATTTAAAGAAAAAATTGAAACAACATCATAACTATCCAAGAACCAACCTTCACCATAACCATCGAAACATGGGAAACATATTCAAATCTCAAGCTTCAAAATTCAAGCCTCCAATTCTCACTTACCCCGAATTCTCTCCTATAAAGAAACCTCCTAAACCCCATCCTTATTGGCAAAAGATGTCAAGAAGGCGGCGCCAAGATCTAAAGCTCGGCGACTTTTCTCACCTTTCTCCTTTGACGCAGGGGCCTCTTGAAGTGGAAGTCCAATTCCCTATAGCTAAGTGGCACTACCTCAGCCACATCTCTGCCACTTATATGTATGCCAATACTAATGTAAGTCAAGGTCGGTGCATAACTACACCCGTATGGCACTGGAGAATAACACGTGTACGAGAGAGGAGAGAAAGTCGTGGTCGATGCATGCATGTAAAGGCCTTTTTGTGTGTACGATTGATTCCTTTTAGGTTGGTAGTACATCGATTTCATTTTTTGGCCATAGATGGATCATAGCACGTGAAGGTACGTACTCTTAAACTAAAAAAAAAAAAAAACTCAAATAAAAAAAGCAGACTAATTTATAGTTGAAAATGATATAATCTATTTAGTTCAGAAGACAACGTATTTAAATGTAATGAAAAATTGATGTTATCTAAACATCATAAGCCAAAACATTCAAGCAATAGCTCTTTTGTTCATGTGTACCACGGACACTAATTAAAAGCTCATCTGCTGAACAAGATAATCACTAAGTTACTTTCGCATATATAGGCAAAAACAAATACAATATTTTCTATACAGTCAATATCAGGACACCAAAATTTATTTATTTTTATCAAAAGGAATGCTCTTCATTATAAAGTTTGCTTAGCAAGGGGCCAAGCTGAGGAGTACAACATAAAACAGAAGTCAACAAACATGACCAACTCCCGGGGCCTCGTTAAAAACCCCACAACAAAAAAGGAAAAAAGTACCCGAAACTCCTAATTATAGACAAGGATTCATAATAAAAACATCATAGGAGAGACTTAGACCTCAATCCGAAACCCGCCCCTTCTCCCTCCGGCAAAAAGGACGGGAACCTAGTCAACCTTCTTACGGCCTAACTATCAGAGGGAATTAGCTCCGGATTAAGATCTAAGAACTCTCCTACAAAGAAACTATCTCTTGCGCCACCATCTGTTCAAGCCAAGGAGGACCTTCCCCCTTCCAAAAGTTAGCATGCCGAGTGGTAGCAGCTTCGTGAGCTAGACGATGAGCCACTTGATTGGTAGAGCGCTTCTGTTGCAATATCTTATTCACCCCAAGCGCACAACATAGACCTTGAATCTCCGTACGATCGCTGCATAAGGATGCCAATCATTACACTTCAAGTTGATACACTGTTCAACCTCCATATAATCGGTGACCACTTCCGCAGGCCATGTATTTTGGATCAAACAATTTAGACCTGCTTTCAAACTTTATAACTCACATAGGAAGGGAGAGCATTTCGGTGGACCTGGCTCCATTAGAGCCCAAATCATCATGCCTGTTGAAATGATATACTTCCCTCATCTTTAACAAACATACCAATAGTAAACTAATTACTGGGCAATAGTAACCAACCTTAGTAACCAATTGTTGGTAATTAATAGAGGGGTTACTATTGCCATTAGTAACCAATATTGAAAAATATTGGTGACTAATACCCTTAGTAACCAAAATATTGGTTACTAACACCCCTTAGTAACCAATAAGGTGTTGGTAACCTAGAGAGGGGTTACTGAATGACATTAGTAACCCCTTCGTTTTGGTTACATACGGGTATTAGTAACCAATATTGGTTACTAAAGGGTAATTATTAGTGGTATTAGTAACCATTCTTTTATTGGTTACTAAAAAACGTTACTATTGCCCAAATTTCTACTAGTACGGCTCCATTAGAGCCCAAATCATCATGCCCTCCTCATTTCGAACTATGACACCTAAACCACACTTCTCTTTTAGGGGGTCTGCCGCTCCATCCACATTTAGTTTTAGATTACCCCCTCTTGGCGGCTGCCAGACATCTTGAATGGCCTTAGGTTTAGGTACTACACACTTAGACATATGTCCAAACTCTGCATGTAATCGAGCCGCTATCTCAACTAGTTCCGACACCGGTGTTGATTGGTTACCAAAAAGGATTTGGTTTCTTTCATACCAAATGATCCTGCAGCAGCCCGCAAACTTACCAAGAGCATCTAGCCCTTCATTGTGCTGGATGTAATCAACCAGCTCCACAAAATCCGTCTAGGCCATCTCCAAGTGTCTAGCAAACATGGTTAATTGCCAAAAAGCCTTATTACCTTTACATTGCCAGAGTGCATGTAGTGTTGTCTCTGGCTTCTTTTTGCATCTGTGACATAAGATGGGAACCTCCATTTGCCTTGCTGCAAGGGCAACCTTTGTAGGCAGTATGTGTTGACAAGCTCGCCATAAGAAGTGGCGTGTTTTTGGTGGTGCACAACACCTCCAAATCTGTTTCCAAAACAAATTCATCGCCACCTTAGAAGACGGGCTACATAGTTTGTGCATTCTTTCATCAACCGATAGTGCGACTCGATATCCAGATTTTACATTGTAGCACCCCTTGGTGTCGAATAACCAGCTCTCCTTGTCACCATGACTTGCAATCGGAGCCAACGAATGGATGGCGGAGCACTCTTCATTGGTAAAAAACTGTAGGGGCAGGGAATCATTCCATCCCCCTGAATCCGATACCAAATGGCAAACCTTCCATGTTGGTGGTATTAATGATGAGTACAATGGTTTATAATTCAGCCCCAATGGTATCCACCAGTCGCCAACCACATTCGTTTCTCGTCCATTGCCAATGCGTCGTATCAATCCTTGCTTTAAGAGCTCCCTTCCCCACATGATAGACTTCCAAATGTATGAGCAGCCATTTGTTGACGGAGCGTAGAGAAAATCTCTAGTGCGAAAGTATTTAGCCTTTAGGATCTTTGAGACTAACAGGTTCGGTTCCGTATGTAGACGCCATGCTTGTTTAGCCAACATCGCTTGATTGAAGCACTTAAAATCATGAAATCCTAGTCCACCATCTTCCTTATGTTGACACATAGCTACCCATTTTTTCCAAGCAATTCCCCTCTTGCCCTTTTTACTCCACCAAAATTGCATCACCTGTTGGTTCAGCATCTTCCAAATGGATGCCGGAAGCTGAAAAACTCCCATACAATACGTTGGTATCGCTTGTGCCACTGTCTTGACAAGGATCTCTCTTCCCACTATCAAAAGCCTCTTCCCATGCCAAGAATGTAATACATGGGCCATTCTATCTCTCAAGTCACGGAAGAGGTCTTTCTTACTTCGCCCAGTGACCGTTGGTAAGCCTAGGTAACGTCTGTGACACTGTACCACAGGTACTCCCAGATTCGTAGCCACCATATCTTGTACTGCACTTGGAGTGTTGGGGCTGAAAGTAACTGCTGACTTGGAGTAGCTAATCTTTTGCCCAGACGCTCGTTCATATTCCTGAAAAAAAAACCTTGTAAACGAGTACAATCATCCCAAGTCGCATCACAAAAAATCAAAGAATCATATGCAAAGGAGAGATGTGTTAGAGATGGTGCACTTCGCGCAGCCCTAACTCCATGAACGAGCCCCATTTGGTTTGCCCTAACAAGCAGCGCACTCAGCCCTTCCGCACATAGAAGAAACAAATAAGGGGAGAGTGGATCCCCTTGTCGTAAACCCCTCGTCGGACGAATTGCACCTGTAGGTTGCCTCCTACACAAAACTGAATAGGTAACCGTAGATACACAGTTTTTTAATAAAGAAATTAACCGAGCATGAAAACCTAACCGGGTTAGGATGCACTCCAGAAAGCCCCATTACACTCTATCATAAGCTTTGGACATATTGAGTTTTAAGATCATCTTCTTCCTACGAGACTTTCTTTGCCGATTTATAGTATGGATAGTTTCGAAGGCTGCAATAACGTTGTCATGAATACTCCTCCCTGGTACAAAAGCACTTTGATACTCAGAAATCACCATCAGTAAGACTCGCTCCAACCTGTTTGCAATAGTTTTCGCCACCAATTTATAGAGAACATTACACAGACTGATGGGCCGATACTCCGTCACCTCCAATGAAACTAATTCCCCCAGTTGGATGCGATGATGATGTGATTCGATACGGTCTAATGTCAATAGACTTACATACATTAAATTCTTTTATTCCGGGCATCACTACAACAAGAGATGTCATTAGCAACGAAGTTTTTCCGAGGGACCCTAAATTTGGTCGGAAATAGTCATTTTTGCGACCAAAAAAAGTTTCCCGTCGCAACAATTTCCAGGGGCAATTTCCTATTTCCGACAAAGACGGCAGCCGTTGCAAAAGGACTAGAAGGCCGTCGGAAATGTTTTTTATTTGGCGGGAACACTTGGCGCTAAATGTATTATCGACCAACAAGATTGCCGTTGGAAATAGTATTATTATTTGCGAGGGGCTGCTTCCACGGTCGAAAATAAGTAGCTATTATCAAGGGGATATTGGTCCTCTCGATAATACATTTTTATTTCCGAGGATGTAACGGGCTGTCGCAAATAATCAATTAGCCGTTGGTAATAATATTTTTTGGAAGGGTTATTATCATGAATGGTGCCTGAACTTTCATTAACAGGACTTCATGGTGCCTGAACTTTAAAAGTGATTAATTTGGTGCCCAGACTTTTAAAAACCGGACTTCATAGTGCCTGAACTTTAAAAGTGATCAATTTGGTACCCAAACTTTAAAAAAGAGGACTATGTGGTACCCAAACTTTCAAAAAGAGGACTATGTGGTATCTTAGTCAATTTTTTTAATCAAATTCCATTAAAATGAAGGATAAAATGGTCTTTTAACATTAATTTTTATGTAAAATATTTTTTTTACCCCTCAACTTCTATAAATATGTTTTATGGTGTTTTGAAAAAATGAAAATGTCATATAGCTATTTTAGATAAATAAACAAATTGATTAATGAAAATATAGTTGAACGGTAGATTTTTTCTATCTCTTAATTTCTATTAGAAATAATTTTTAATGTTCGAGTATATTTTTATTTATCAATTTATCTATTATTTTTCAATAGTCATATGCATAAATGTTTTTTGAAACATCGTAAAACATATTTATATAGTGGTTGAGAAGTAAAAAAAAATTATTTTATGGTGTTTTGAAAAAATGAAAAATGTACATATAGCTATTTTAGAACAATTAATTAATTAATTAACAAAAATATACTTGAACGGTAGACTTTTTCTAGTACTCAATTTCTATTAGAAATCATTTTTAATGTTCGGATATATTTTTATTTATCAATTTATCTATTATTTTGCAATAGTTATATGCATAATTTTTTTTTGAAACATCATAAATCATATTTATATAGAGGTTGAGAGGTATAGTATTTTATATGAAAATTAATATAAAAAAAAAGTTTTTAAATATGATTTATGATGTTTCAAAAATACTATACCTCTCAACCTCTATACAAATATGATTTATGATATTTCAAAAAAAACATTTATGCATATAACTATTGCAAAATAATAGATAAATTGATAAATAAAAATATACTCGAACATTAAAAATTATTTCTAATAGAAATTAAGAGATAGAAAAAAATCTACCGTTCAACTATATTTTCATTAATCAATTTGTTTATTTATCTAAAATAGCTATATGACATTTTCATTTTTTTCAAAACACCATAAAACATATTTATAGAAGTTGAGAGGTAAAAAAAATATTTTACATAAAAATTAATGTTAAAAGACCATTTTATCCTTCATTTTAACGGAATTTGATTAAAAAAATTGACAAAGATACCACATAGTCCTCTTTTTGAAAGTTTGGGTACCACATAGTCCTCTTTTTTAAAGTCTGGGCACCAAATTGATCACTTTTAAAGTTCAGGCACTATGAAGTCCGGTTTTTAAAAGTCTGGGTACCAAATTGATCACTTTTAAAGTTCAGGCACCATGAAGTCCTGTTAATGAAAGTTCAGGCACCATTCATGATAATAACCCTTTTTGGAAAACACCAAACAACTACAAATTTTTATTTCTAGGATCGGTTTCCACCAAATAAGTCTTTTTTTTATCACTCTGACATAAAAACACTAGATCGCTTGCCAAGCTAGCACAAATGGCACTTTTGGTTTTTATCTTCACACCGACTACACAAGGCCACAAAATGAAATAGATTACACACTCGAGAGATAACAAATTTTTTGCATATTGTTATCCTTGTACATAGCGAATGTTTTGATCTATTTTTGTTATTTAAAAGGCCTCAAAACCAATAAACCTAGAAAACATACAACAATTTGTCTCAAAACAGTTGTCTAATACAAATGCGGGACTTCTAAAAAAAAAAAAAATTCCAAATGCGGGAGCAAACCAAAACACGGAAGATACTATAAAATTGTTCACTAAAATTCCCTCCGCGTCCCTTTTGATTTTTCATGCTATTTTATATTCTCCAAAACTCTTTTTCTCTCTCTCCTTCGCTGCTTTCCCTCCGCCTCCTCTTCTCCAGGCCGCGCGACCTTCGTTGCCTCCTCTCCAGGTGAGGACCTTCGCCGCCTCGCCGACTCTCTCCAGAGTCCATGTCTCGCTGGTTTTTGTTATCATTGAATTCAATTTGTAGTTAGAGGCATAATTATTTGGATTTTCAAAATTCCCAATCTCCAGGGTTTCATATTTGCTTTCGTTCTCTTCATCAATAATTGGTAGCCTTGTTATATTCTCCTTCAAGACAGCCATGGTCGAGAGACCCGCTGTTTGAACCCCTTCTCTCCGCCACATTTCGTAGTCGCAGATGCTACCCAGAGCTCGAGATAGCGAGATTAGAGCTTCGCGATGGATGGGCTCGTCGATTTTGATATCGAAAACTATGGCGCTAGAGGTAATTTCTCCGAGTCAAGATTTCTTTTATCAATTTAATTTTGTTGATTTTCGATTTTTCTAGGTAATTTAAAACTTGATCGTTTTCTAATTGTAGTGTTTCTCCCATGAATAAGTTTGATTTTGTAGTGAAATTTGATTTCTTCATTAAAACTTAAAGCTTCAGGTGAGGAATTGGTTTGGTGAGTTGGTCTCAACTTCTGAATAGGCAATCATGTGAATCAAATTTCATGTAATTAATGTGGGGGCATACCTTTTTTGTATTTGCATATGCTTTCATGAACAAGTAGAGTTGTGTAGCGCTATCTGTATACTTTTTCTTTGATATATGTCTCTGTGTGTGTTTCCATAGTGGGACACCACTATTTTCTTTGTTTTGGACTTTCGATGCTGCCCTTGGTATGAAGTTCCCGTGTTTATATTGTCTTATGATAGATCAAGCCAGCATGCATGATCCCGGATCAAGTAAGTTGTGAAGTAATCAAATGTTTCGGTAGACCAGTAACTGAAGAATTACATTATGTTATCTGGAGATAAGGTAAATCTAGCATATAGTTCAACGACTTAGTTTAGGTTTGTATTCCTCAAGATTATGATAGTCTGATGATGCTAACCTTGGCTCTCTACCTCTGTTTTTCTTCTCCGTTGGTTGTGCAGAAAGGACAACTTGGAGTCTTAGATTTTGTCAAAGTACATGAAAAGATAAACATGGAAATGTACACTCACGTATATTCAACAACATGAAGTAAGTGCTATTTTATATATTTTTTTTTATGACTCAACTTATCTATGCTGTATATCATCTTTTTTGCACACGTACATACCTAATTAGGATGATCTTCTTGCTTCCCCAATCAAATTGTTTACACATTAAAACTTTGGCATGCTATCTTTCAAAGATGGAATAACCATTCTGTTCTTCTTGCTATCTTTGAGTGAAATCTCAGAAGGTATGAGCAGTTCATTGTGTAATTGAATTTGAGTGCTTTCTATGTAGTTTATTTTGGTCTGTTAATTGTTGTTGGCCCTATATTTCTATTCTTGCCATCCCATTTGGTTCCTTATCAGATGAAGTGTAATTGGTTTATAAATATGAAACTTAATGTTTAATTTCATTTTGTAGAAAGTCTGGCTTAACATTACACCATTTCTTGTTATAACATAACCATTTCATATACGAACTCTCAATGTAAAGAAGGGAATGAAATCTACAGCATGAAAGGTAAAGTGCTGATCACTATAAAATTAGTATAGTGTTAGATAAGTTTATCTCTTTTGTCATTTGTTTAGGCTTTCCTTTTGTATCCATAGTATAAGCATGCAGTTTTTTTTGGGTTTGTGATTATCAGGTGTACTTGTTATTGGATTGATGTTCCTATTGATTGTTTTATTTTGGTGATTGGGTGTGCTACTGATGCTGGAATTCGGAGCCTTCTTTTAGGTGTTAAGCATGAAATGGAAGTCATATTTGCATTGGATGAAATGAGCATGACCTTAGGGATCGAAGAGCAACAGGTGTGAAGATTTTTCCATACAAGGAAGATTAGCTAGTTAACATTTTATATTTGGTAGCTTGGAATTTACATTACACATTAATTGATTGTAAGATACTATGGTTTGGTTTCAATATATGTTGGTGTTTCATTGATTCAATTAACTTGTTGGTATTCATGTAGTCTTCTTCAGTATTTGATTTGCAATAGAGGAGTGCGGTAGGAAATTTTTATATCCGATGGCAAAGGTCGTCGAAAATGTTTCCTATTGTTATTTCCAACAAACAATTCTATATTTGCCACAAAGGTCCTTCGTGGCTACATGTACTTTCGACGATATCCATGAGTCGCAAATAACCTTTCATTGTCGCAAATAACAATTCCAGCCAAGATAATTAGTCGCAAGAATTATTTATTTCCGACAACAAACTTGTACTAGCTACGAAATGTTTGGTCGAAAATGATTTTGCCTTGTCATTTGAAAAATTCATTTGCAATGGAAATTTACCAATGGCGACAGCAGCTTGCCGTTGGTAATAAGGATATTAGCAACGGCTGGTCGCTGATAAACTATTTACTAGGGAAGCATTACCGACGACAAGCGACGGCTTATTTTCATCGCAAAAAGTTATTAGCGACGGGAAATGGGTTTTACCGACAGCTTCTGTCCCTCGCTAATGTGTTTCTTTTTTGTAGTGCATTAAGAAATTGATACGTGGTGGATTTATAATAACTTTCGCATATAACAATTTTTAATTAACTTAGGATAGTGATGTGACAATATAACAAATATAACAAATTCATGGAAACTTATATTCTCATTGAGACAAAGGAGTATACACTATGGACCTTATAGCGTTTGCAAGATACTTTTCAGATATTATGATAAAAAAATATAAATATTAAAAAAAAAAAGTGGGTGAGGGGGGCAACATATTGAACCTCTTACTAGGAACAATGGAGAAGTTGTAAGTTCGAACCGTACGAAAGTCCTTTTTTACCCCTAATAATGAATAGGAATAACAATATCACAGTTCATTATTTTATTATTTTATCTAGTATGCACATGATTTATGTATGGCTGTTAGGAGTGGTTTCATTATTTGATCTTTGAAAGTCCTTTTTTGAAACACCAGGGTTCAACTTTAAGTTCGTACCTTTTCGCGTTGGTAATGGATGAGTTGACGGGGCATATTTAAAAAGATATCCCTTGGTGCATGATGTTTGCAGACGATATAGTGTTTTGGATTCTCTTTTAATAATAATAAATTAGTTTTATTGTTAGAGATCATTGTTCTGAATAAATATGTCATTTATATCCACAGAGTGGGGCATATGTTTTAAAATATGGCAAATTATAATTACGTATCATGTGGTTTGGGTCAAATTTCAATATGATATATGTACTTTTTTAACTTTCATTTCGGTACCTTGTATTTTCAAATCTTTGCAATTGTGTTCCACCGTTTATAGAATCGTCAACTTTCGGCTGTTCAATAATGGTGTGGACTATGTGGGACCCATATATTCACTCAACATGTGGTGTAAGTACATCGAGCAGCTCTTAACCATTGGAGAATGTGGCATTTGGTAATTTCAGCACTGTCGTTTTTGCTTCAGATACACAACTCACCTACTCAAACTCAGCGAATCAAATTCACAAAGTCTACATCATCATTGAAAGACCAAAAATTGACGATTATACAAATAGTTGAACAAAATTGCAAATAATTGAAAGTACATGGTATTGAAATGGAAGAAAAAAAAAATACAGGTATTATATTGAAATTTGATCCAAACGATAGGGTATGTAATTGTAATTTGCCCTCTAAAGGATTGCCTACTGATCGTTTTGAGCGTCTTGTCTCCAAACGTGTCTCCTCTCCGACGTCAAGTTTGTGGGGGAGTGTTAAGGAGTCACCGTCTTAGACTTTAGTTAAGGCCTGTTTGATTGCGTTGGGCTTCAGCCCGTGTATGTTCTAACCCTAGCACTCATAGCTGTCATGTTGTGTATATATATACATTGTACTATTGCCTTTGTTCATATAGTGAAATACGGCCTTCTATGATATATCGTGAACTCCTATTTCTTCATCAGTCATGGAGGCCTCCAACATTGGCTTCCTCTCATTGTGCATGCTAGTAATTACCTTCATCCGCTTTCTAATCAAGCGTTATTGATATCAAAGCGATATTGACAATAAATTGTACAAGCAAAAGTTCCCGCTTCCTCCCATGCCTAAATCCGTAAAATTTTGGCCTATCATCGGTCACATCCCAAAAATGCTCATGACCAGGCCCACATTCCGGTGGCTACACAAGCAGATGGATGAAATGCACACCGACATTGCATGCATCCGCCTTGGCAACACTCATGTAGTCACCATCTCTTGCCCCGAGCTCAGCTGCGAGATCTTGAAGAAACAAGACGCAAACTTCGCATGAAGGCCTACTTTCCTCCTAAGCGAAGGGTACATCACTACGGTGATGGCCCCTATGGGGGAGCAGTGGAAGAAGATGAGGAAGGTGCTCACGTCGGAATTGCTTTCTCCGATGAGACACAAGTGGCTTGTGGATAAGAGGATCGAGGACGTCGACCACCTATACTTGCTTCTCACATTATGGACAAAAGGATCAGCGCACTACAGCTTTCTGATCTCGCAACCAGACAAACTTACTCCGCCGGAAGAATCCTAAAAGAACAAGACAGGGAGTTATTCGACTAGGTCAGCGTTTGGAGTTCAAAAAACGGTTGGTTGCTTTTCTCAAAGTCAAATGGATTTACTGTCGGTCCTCAGTCAGCCACATTGCATTTTTATAACCCTCTTCGGAATGAAATAATCCAACTACGCACCTTCCTCTCAAGTTGAACGACCAAGCCTCTGCGAAAAAGACTGATTTAAGGAGATATCCCGTGACTACATTATGATTTAAAAAGATTTGTTTATTTTGGTTTGTGTTTAGCTTAAAGCTAACGCGCGTAGAAATTCCTTTTCGCATAAGTAGCGACCTGCACGAATGGTGTAAAGAACTGGGTCACGGAACTCTCTGCTTATTTGTTCTTGTTCATTCCTATCACAACAAGATGGACTTATCATGTAGCTACATTCTCCCGTCTCCCACATCTGCGGCAGAGTGTGTTGTTTTCATCCTCGAAAAAATGCACGATTATGATAAGTGCATCGTATGCACATGTGGTCTTAGGGACACACTATGGTGTACCATTACTGAAACTCGTCTTGGTAGAGGTTGACGTGTTAAAACATAAAAATGGAACTTTATTTTGTACTCTTGATAGAAGACGTTCGATTGCTACCTTGATATTGCAGCAACGCCTGGGAGCTGCAGCCACTGGACTCGGAGTCAGAGATCGACTGCCACCACTACTTCTTGGCTGAAGAAGTAGGGTTGGATGGGCAGCTCTATTGGTTATGTCGGCAAAAATCGCATCATCTTTCGAATGGCCGATTTGAGTGGCATGCTTTGCAGTATGATTGGTCACAAAAGAATTGGGTTAATGTGGAGAATTTCAAAGAAATCATTCGAATTAAGCGATGTTTAGAGTGTTACTCATCAAATACGGCGGTACTGATGCATGTGGGAAATTGGAACCGTCGATGGTTTGGAATTTATATAAGGAATGTGAAGAGTTCCAAACTATCAATGGCAAACCACCACCCGATATACTTAAAAAGCGCGCTGACATCTGTTTTACACTTTTGATTCAACTTCCAGAATTATGCTATGGCGACTAGCCTCTCGGCACACACTTATTATGCTTCCATAGTGTATTTGCGTTTCTCGATTGGGTCTTTGTTAATTAGTAGTTTTCATTCGAACGATGGATAGGTGGTTTGCATTCTGATTTGAAAGCAAATCCATACATAAAGTTGGTACGTAAGAAAAATACAAGTCTCCTACGCCTTCTTATTTGAATTCTTCTCTCTGCTTCACTTCCTCCCCTGCTTTCTTAAGATGATGGGCTGTCTATACGACGTAGTTCCCAATGCGCAATCCCCTCAGTTACAAGACCATATACATTTATCATCAATTCTGAGAATAACCAAGCTAACAACTCCTAGATCTCTGTCTTTTCCTGCATCTGTCCGTATTTATTTTCTTGTAGCAAATCACTGTTAAGAAACAAATACATAACTGACTTGTTTTCTAAACACTTAAAATCTAATCCAAATCAGAATACATTAATTAATACCCAAATCGAATAAACTTCATAATTACTAATTTCAAATGTACTAAATCACAAACTCATAGTTTCCAACCGAAAGAGGCTCTTGGAATCAAAACACAAAACACTGGTCTTCAACTTCACTAATCGTTTTATGGTTCTTTTTTTTCATTTTCGTAACAACACAACAAGTGAGTAGAAAGAAAACTGATTACATTTAGAGAAGCGGATAGAGTCATATAGGAGGATTAGTCTCTCTCGCTGCATGAAGGAAAGCCCACAAATCCTAGCGAAAAATTGGAAAGTTACGATTTAGAAAGTGGGCAAGTACGTGTAGCTTATTTTGATCATGACAAGAAAGAAAGGGTTAGTGCTTCCCACGTTGGAGAAGCAAAAACAAACTGTACACCACAAAAGAAATCTTATAAGGCAAATTACAATTTAGTAC
This sequence comes from Spiraea crenata, assembly GCA_033992175.1. Lineage (NCBI taxonomy): Eukaryota > Viridiplantae > Streptophyta > Magnoliopsida > Rosales > Rosaceae > Spiraea > Spiraea crenata. The sequence goes on from JAVBHV010000022.1 coordinate 3,223,588, forward strand.
CTTAATGTTTAGGTCAAGTTTCAAAATGATACCTAAACTTTTTTTTCTTGCAATTTAGTTCCCTATGGTTTCAATAAGTTTCATTCTGGCTCTTCCGTTAGTACTTCTGTCAGCCTCCGTTAAATTGCAGAGGAAAGATCAAAGCGGCAAAACTTGGAGGGCACACCGCTCACACACCTAAATCCAGGAAAGAAAGAACTTGGAGAGCACGAACTTTACAAAATGCAAATGCAAATGCAAATACTCGTTATAACGTTCTTCTTCATTGCAAATGCAAACAAAAAACGCACGAACTTTAGAAAACGAGTATCCATGAAATAGCAGACAGTAATCTCTTCCAATGTTGGGCCTTTGGTTCTTTCTACATATTCCTTCATGAGCTTGATCTGCTTATGAATTTCAGGATCGTACGGTAACTCACGTTTTTTACCAACTAGGTGTATGTGCGTAGGGTCGGAACCACCAAGTTTGATGGTTGTGATAGAATGCCATAGGTACTGCCATTGCCTAGAAAGGGTACTGTAAACTTTAGCATTGAGTAGGACGTTAAACTCAATGATAAATCCAGACCTTGACCTTCATGGATTTTCAAAACTCAATGATAAATCCAGACCTTGACCTTCATGGATTTTCACATTTACCTTGAAGCGGAATTCATTAAACATTCAGAACATACATTGATCCATGATGTCAGACGCGAAGGAGATTGAAGATGAGGTTGAGTCGTCGTATGGAGGAAGAGGTTCTTTCTCTCTGTAGCCTTGGTTGTGCATAGGTCGTCAAAACCTAAGTACGTGTTTTGTTATCTGCACATAAGATGGGTATGTGCATTCTTATAGGCAGAGAGAGAGACTCTCTTCCTAATTAGACTATAATCAATTATCAGCCATCACAATAATAGAGTAGGAAATTCATCTCATAATTTGATCAGACTTGATTGTTTCCAAATACTATTCACTAACCAATGTAATTCATAATTTATATAGACCATATCATGTGGGTCACATAAGAATATTAATAAAACTTACCAAATATTCTTACAGGTACAAGTGAGATACAATATTCAAAAGAGGTTCCTCAGGCAACTCACTGATTCCATCTTCCATATATAGCGGTGGCAGTGTTCTTGACAAGAGAGGATACGTGATGCGTAGAAGGGATTTATGAAATGGAATCTCCAATAATAGTGTTATTGATTTGGGATAATCCTCCAGCCATCAGGAATGCAAGAATCCTATCTCGAGTAGGACTTCTATCAACAGAGAAACTGCAAGGGTTCTATGTATTTTGCGATACAATACTCTCTCAAACCCTAGCCGCTCTCCAAAAAAGCCCCAAAACCGCCGCCGGCCCCTTGGCTTGCCTTGGGGTCGGCCGACCACCTTTTTCATGCCAACAACAATTCAAGCTTCTTGGCTCCGGCGTCGGTTGGGTTGGGATCCCTTGTTCAGAGCGTGGTTTTGCTGGAATAAATGAATTTCAATCGATGTTCAGTTGTTTGTCTGTTGATTATAGCTCTTAGTCTTGAATAAATTGTTAGCTCGTTTAATTTTATTTGGTTTGTTGTGAAGGATTCTATCGAGTGGCTGCTGATGTTATTTTCTGCTTCCCGATTGTTTTGATAAGCATCGGATCTCGACTTTGCCTTACTTGGCCGATGTTGTTTCAGGTTTCGGGTTCAGCAAGTTCAGATCTCACCCGATTAAGTGGCCGTTTGTGCAGTGGGTGAGATTTAGTGGCGGCTTGTGCAGTTTCGAGTTTTGGTTCTGCAAAGCTTGGCTGGTTTTTCTGCTGAGCTAGTGGCGGCTTGTGCAGTTATCAGATTCAGATTCCTTTGAAGGGCTTCGGGATTCAGGTTCACCATGCTTGGCCGATCCAGTGGTGGCTGGTGCAGTTTTCAGATTCGGATTGCTTGATGTGTTTCGAGTTTCGATTTTGCCTAGTTTGGCCAGCCTTATTTGGGTGTTTCTCTGTTAGTTTAGTTGTTCAGTTGTCTTTGTAATAATTATAGTTAATCGATTCATTGGTCAAGTTGATCTTTTCCGGTTGTACTGAAGCCTTCTCTAACGAGTTGGTTTGTTTCTGCTGCCAGGTTGTAGTGAATTTATGAGTCATGTTAGGAGTATTAGGCATTTCTTGTCCGGTCGATGTCTGAGTTTGTACTCGTTTGTTTGGTTTTGCCAAACGCTTTTATAATATATTTTTGTTGATCAAACAGGGAAACCGCACAACGAAATCTAGCTTAATTAATTCACTTTATGGGGTGGGTGAATAACTAGCTTAAATAATTTTTATGGGTATTTATCCCATTTTACCTTACATATACTTGTATCAAATAAGGAAGGTTTTGGCGTTAGAAAATTTATGGCGTATTCGGCTTTGAGCCTCTCCTAAGTGAATACGGTATATTCTATTCTAATACTTATATGAAATAAGAGAAACTTACAAGCTAAGAAAATTCATATTGGTGAAGAAGGAAGTTGCGCTGGGACGTAGTCATTGGTTGCCAAAAAGAAGACAAATGGAAACATATAAAAAAAAAAAGTCGGAGAAATCCTATCTATCTATATTTCTTGCTGACCAAAAGGTATCTAGTCGCATCACATGCAAGAAATTGTCCAACTATTCACGCGTACTGTCAGTTCAGGATGCTTGTTTAGTGTATCACAATATCATTAGATTTGTAATTCATTTATTTGCATTTTTATCTAGTTTCAAAGTTGATACAGTACTTTACTAGTCATTTGTTGGAAAGGAAAAAAACGAATGAAAAGGAATATGTCGTATCGTGGACAAAAAAAAAAGGGAATATATACCATGCACATTCCATTTAAAGTTTTCAACTTCTTATCTACCCAAAAAAAAAAAAAAAAACTTTCAACTTCTATAGGTTGGTAGCTTTTTTTGGACAAGAATAAATTGGTAGTTATGTATATAGTACACTTGTAGTACTATGCAAGATGAAAATGTTGGATCGAGCTACTCTTTGATATATATTGCTCATCTCTTTGGCTTGGTGCACATCCATGTTTGAGAGTATTGAGCTCCTTAACAAAAGTTCCATTCCCTAAGGTAAAATCATGTTATGCATTCCATCTCAAAGTATTTTCAAGGGTGATGCGGCCCATTGCAGAATCGGAAAGAGGTAAAATTTACTTCTTTTGAAGTGTTTTCCTTTCAATTCATAAGCTCCTCTTCTCCCTACGTTATACTTTTGAGAAATTTGACAACAAAATCTTGCGTCAAGCTCCAATGAATTTGATTTGTTTTTACAAGGACTAATATCACATTATCTATCAAACGATATGTTATTTGTTGGGCGATGGATTGAGCTAAACATTAATCAAAGCAATGAGACCACGAACTTGAACTTCATCTTGCTTCCAATTGTTTGTATATAATTTTAAGTTTTAAATTTTTAATGGATGTTGGTCTTCTTGTCCGTAGCTCCGCTAGTTGACGTTAAGAGCAGTTTCAGATACAAGGCTGTGATTGTTGTTTCTGCTCTCTCTCTCTTGGGCTTTTGCCTTCTCTTGAATATGTTCATTGTGGATTTGGGAACCAACTTTAGGCGGGGCAAGCCCAATACCGAAGGCTAATGTTTTGTTCGATATAATAGGTTGTGGAGTTCTTCGACTTTAAATTATCAGATTATTTGTTGTTTTGTATACCATAAAGTTGACGCCAATAGTGAAACATCAAGTGAATTATCAGATTTTTGTGAACACATTGGCCAATTGGGCCTAGTGAAAGATGAATAGAAGAGGTATCCTTTGTGTATTTACGTAAATTTAACACAAGAAGTATAGCACTTACTGTTATTCGTCATGTGATACTAATTATAGTGTAAAAATGGAGTATTAAAAAGTGTTATAAAATAACTGAATTAATAATCCCAGGTGATAGTTTGCTAAGAGCATCTCCAGCGGTGGCTAAATCGGACGTCCTAAACCACGAAATCGGACCGGCGACACAAATTCGGCCTCCAGCGGTGCGAAATCGCCCTGCAAATCGGACGTCCGCGCGGTCGACGACGAGTCCGAGTCCGTCGATTGCCGTCGGACTCGTCCGCGAGCGGCCGACAGCCGCCTGACAGCGCAGGACTTTTTTTTAAAAAAAAATTGTGAGTGCGCTGACGTCAGCAATGACGTCAGCAAGCACTATCTCCAGCAGCCGTCCGATTATAAACCCTCAAGTCATCCTGCCCGTCCATTTTTTTTCCATTTTAATTTTTTTTTAAATCCGGAAAAAAAACCCAAAAAACCTAATTTTTTCTTTTTTTTTTTTGAGGAAAAAAAACCTAATTTTTTCTAAAAATACTCATACATTAACCTAATTTTACTCATACATTAATCAAATTTTTTATCCTACTCTCACATTAGTAATTTTACTCATAAATTAATCAAATTTTTTATTCTACTCCCACATTAGTAATGTATAAGATGTTTTTATTTTTAAGTCAATGAATGAGTAGTTTGTATTGTTTCCTAATATGCATTGAATAAAAAGCAATATTTGAACAAATGTTGTGAGCAAATATATTAGATCATAAGCACTTGCAAAATGAAAAAAACACATCATGATAAAAAACACAAATTGCCTTCATCAATTTTCATATTCCCTATCCCAAATATGCTCCATCAATTCTGCTTGACGAACCATGTGAGTGCTAGGGTCTCGCATCCCTATATAACGATTAATTATTCGGTGAGTCATTTCCCAATCTCTTCCAAGAGGGGGGTACTGCACAGGTTGCCCATTCATAAGGGGAGCATCATAGACTCTTGTTGCGGAAGTATTGTACGGGTCTTCTTCAAGAACTTCTTCTCCATCATAGTCGTACTCATCCTCCACAATCATGTTGTGAAGAATTATGCAAGTCATCATAATCTTCCAAATGGTTGGCTTATCCCACATACGCACAGCCCCTCTGACAATTCCCCACCGTGCTTGCAAGATACCAAAGGCTCTCTCCACATCCTTCCTATAAGCCTCTTGTTTGGCAGAAAAGCGGGAAAAGCGGGAAAAGCCGCAAGAGCCGGGGATATGTCATCATCTATGTGGGAGACAGTTGTGGCCAATCAAGCAATGCGTATGGAAGATAAAAGAATTAGAGAAGAGCAAAGAGCCTTTGACCAAGCACAACAGCAAGCGTTTTTTCAGAGGATGGTAGAAAAGGAAGAACGACAGGAAGAGCGAGATGTCATGGCCATGGACACAACAAATATGACTCCGAATTCAAAAGCTTTTTGGGCAGAAGAACGAGCGGATATTCTAGCAAGGAGAAGGCTTTTTAGGGATGGCGGGGGTTCTAGTTCCTCCCCTGGAAGCGCACCTTCGATGGGGAACATGTAGCTGTATTTCTGTGTGTTCTTCGTAATGTTTAAGGTGTTTAAGATGTTTAAGATGTTTTTATTTTTAATTTTTAGTTTTTAAATTTTTAATGTTTTAATTTGTAATGTTTAATATGTTTTTATTTTTAATTTTTAATGTTTTAATTTGTAATGTTTAAGATGTTTTTATTTTGAATGTTTTGAATGTTTTTATTTGTAATGTTTATTAATATTGAATAAATATCAAATTGATATGGTAAAATATTATTTAAATGCAAATTGCCCTCCAAATTGCCCTTGTTGGGTGGAGACAACAAGGGCAATTTGTTGGCCTCCAAATTGCTCTAGGGCAATTTGTGCAAATTGCCCTTTAGACCTAAGGCAATCCACCCAACATGGGTGGAGATGCTCTAATTAGTCACAAGGCTAACTTGACAAAAATCAAAATAAAAAATTAGCCACATGTCATGGAGTACCAAACCACTTATATAGAAAAGGTCTTTGAATTTTCTCAACGAAAAAAAGGTCGTGAACAATCCACGCACACAAAGGTCTCACGTGCGGGATGCTCCCACGTGAACTGCGGGCGGTCACACGAGCAGCGTACAGTGCCGACTAGAGGTGGGCAACCAAACCAAAAAACCGCAAACCAAACCAAATCAAACCATTTGGTGCGGTGTGGTTTGGTTTAAATATTTTTTTTAAGACATGTGGCTTGCAAAACCGAACCGCACCACTTATAATGGTGCGACTTGTGGTTCCCAAATATTCAAAACTGCGGTTCACCGCACCGCACCGCAAAATTAATAAATAGTTTAATTTATATTAAATAATTAACACATGTCATCTTTTCATTAGTTATTATTGTGCTACCATGCATCCTTCACAAGTAATCAAACCCTCAAGCCTAATTAATATATGTAATTTTTAAAATAATAATATTTTTATGATGAATTTTGATCTTGAAATAAATTTTAATCTACTTATATTAAGTATGCATTCATAAAATTTAGAAAATGCACACGAAGTCAAACCAAACCGCACCAAACCGCTAATTGCGGTTCACCGCACCACTTGAAGTCGCTAATATGTGGTTTGACTTTAGTTTGAGATTATGTTAAACCGCATAGGATGGTGTGGTTTGCGGTTTTACCCCAAAACCGCACCAAACTCGCACCACGATATTAAATAAAAATAATGATAGTTTTAAAAAATCCCAGCCCCTATGCCCTACATCTACACCACTCCCGTCTATCCCTTCCTCCCCCCTCCCTCCCCCCCCCCCCCACCTTTTTTTCTTTAGTTATGTTTCTAAAATACATTCCCTTTATAAATTTATATTTTCACCTCTTTTTTTTTTTCTTTTTCTCCCCCCCTTCTCCCTCCCTTCTTTTATTAAAAAAAAAAAAAAAAACTAAAACAAACTAATTTTTTCCTCTCTACAAAATTCCTACCTCTATAATTCCCTACCCCAACCACTCCCCCCCCCCCCCCCCCCATACCCCACAAATAAACACACAAAAACAAATAATAACCAAAACATAAAAACAAAAATAAAAAAAAAAAAAAAAAAAAAAAAAAAAAAAAAAAAAAAAAACAAAAACAATAAAAAAAAAAAAAAAAAAAAACAAAACAACATAAAAAATAATATAAAAAAATACAATAACAAAATACCAATAAAATAAAATTTTCAAATAATCATATTTCATGTTAATGAATAAAGTGAACGGTTCCGATCATGAAAAAAATTTGCGAGAAAGTGTGAAAATGGGAGAGTTGAGCAGCCAAAAATTGTTCATCAATCAAATCATGACATGATATACTGAAGTCTCCCAAACCTTACTCAAATGCCTCACTAAACATTTTTACGATTGTCCAAACCAAAGCAGAGATTTCAGTATAGATTCGTATGAAATTAGAATTTCAGACATTTTTACAATTTTACTAATACTATGAAATTAGAATCTAATACGTGTTTCTAATAGATTGGTATTTATTCCATGGCAATTATAGAAACATGGACCAGTATACACTATGTCTAGCTACCAACCCACTAAAAAAGTTGAATGAACCACATGCAATGGAAATTAGAATAGAACGTTACCGCTTGACTATTACTTTACATGGTGAAGTAAGTCAAAACCCATTTTTCTATTAAAGTACTTTCTAAAAGTGTCGGAAGAATTTACTATATCTAATGTATATCCACTGGCTTTGATGTACTGCCATTGTTTGCTTGCCCATGCCAAAAGAGAAAAAGTCTTAAATGTAACCCATATATAGAATCATATAGATCTTTGGAAGGGCATATGCTTTCTTTTCAACGCTTGTCAATGCATTTAGTAGAACAATTGAATTAAGAAAGTTTATGAATGATAAAAAAGAAAGTTTATGAATGATAAAAGCGTTTCTTTGGAAGGGAGGGTATGTTACATATACCTACTCTATAATTTTTATTTTTTATTTTTTGGTAACGGAAATATATTATAAAAACGTTTGGCAAACCAAACAAAGGAGTACAAATTAGACATCGACGACAATGAATGCCTAATACTCCTACAGGACCAATAACTTCACTGCAACTAGGTAGCAGAAAGCAAGCCAACTCGATATAGAAGGCATCAGTACAACCGAAAAAGATCAAGCAATCCGAATCTGAAAACTGCACCATCCGCCACTAGATCGGATCGAAACAGACAAACCGGCCAAGCATGGCGAAAATTGATTCCCGAAGCCCATCAAACAATCTAAATCTGACAATTGCACAAGCCGCCACTAGCTTAGATTAAGCAGACAAACCGGCCAAGCATGGCAGAACCGAAAACCGAAAACCCACCAAGCGAGCGGAATCGGAAATCTACACTAGCCGCCACTAAATTTGTTGAGATCTGAACTCGCTAAACCCGAGACCTAAAAGACAGCGGCCAAGCAAGGTAGAATCAAGACCCGACGCCCATCAAGCAATTGGAAACAGAAAATTACACCAACTGCCACTTTATTCATGACTCAGATCTGCACACCTCTAAACATGGAGGTGGAGGCCGGAATCGGGAAACTTGCAAAAAAGAAAAACATGAAAACAAAAATAGGAAAACAAGGGGAGAAGGCCGTCGGTGCTAAAAAGGGGAGGAAGGGTGGCCGGCGGGCCGACTCCAAGGCAAGCCAAGGGGCCAGCGGCAGCGGAGGTTTGTGGTTTTGGGGCTAGGGTTGAGAGGCTAGGGTTGAGAGAGAATTACTAACTTATACCTACTCTATAATGGAATAACCTCTATATAATAATAAAAATTCTTGGTCCCAATTCAGGACTAGTTATATTTTGAAATAACCTTTACATTATCATATGCCATGTAATTTGGAGTCCCGTTCTCAGAAATGTGTCTCCCTATAGTCATAATTACAATAAAATCAAAAATATAGTATTTAATGCTACAATAAAAATTTAAGATAAAGTTAATTATCTATCCATTGTTTTATGATAGGGACAAAGACCCCTAAGGACAAAAAACACTCTTACTTTCTCTTGTAGGCCAAAAATTCAAAAACTTCAGACTCAAGGCGGAGACCCACTTCAATAAGCCCAGAGCAATCTCACGAGCGTTTTCGACATTTTTACGCCTCTCTCTTCTGGATCTCCAAGAACTCTTATTTCGTGAACAAAAACATGCTCAATTCAATTCCTTCAAAATCTTCATCTACACCAACCCCACAAACCCACCCATCAATTTCACCACCGCCGCCGATTCCCTCTTCTACGACACCCTCCTCCGCAGCACCTTCGCCGCCGTAACCGCCCGCAGGCAACGCCCACCTCTTCTTCGTCACTCGATGACGAGGACGATGCCGGAAATGAAGACGACAACGCTTCAGGCAGGAGGCGGTGATGGCCGATCTGATTTTCAAAGCAACTTCCGATGAATAATGTCACAGATCCGCAGAGCATTAGCGCCATCAAAATCCCCAGCATCAGCGACACAAACCGAGGCCATCGGCGGCTGCCTCGACGGAACCGAAGCCTATGAGGATGAGGACGAAACCATCGCTGAGTAATCGGCGTCGACGGGGACCGACGAAGGTTCTCCGAGTCGACTCAGTCTGCCGAGCTCGAGAAATGGCGAGCATTCAAGAGCCCGTTCGAAAGGGGCTCGATCGGGTTGCTCGACGCAGGTATCCAGAGCCGGATTCAGGCAGCCAGGGATATAAACGATGTTTGGAATAGCGTGGCGGGGGGGTTGGGCATCGGCGCGCTGTACCGGGCCGCGAGGGGCGTGAGGCCAGAGGCTGTGGCCGGAGCTGTGGGAGGAGTCTTGATCGGCGTGGCAGTTACGGGGATGCGATACGTGTCGGCCGTGGTTGTGGTGGTAATGCTGGGTTTTCAGTCTTGGTCATTTTCTGGAAATTTTGGTAGTTATTAGGAATTAGAGGTAATAAAAATGAATATAATGGCGGCAATGCAGGTTGTTAATGTGTTGTTGCTGTGTTTGGAATTATGAAATGGAAATTGAATTATTGATTAACATATAGTTGGAAGGCATAACTTATTTTTGTGATATATAGAAACTGTTTATGCGAAATACATAAATTGTTTTTATAAAATATTTAACTGTTTCTGTGAAATAGATGAACTATTTCTGTGTTTTTATAACTGTTTGTGTTTTTCACAACTATTTTGTTTTTTTATAAGTGTTTCTGTGTATAGTTGGTCATGCATGTGCACTGTTCATCCGTTCACGCACATTACTATTCATGCGCGTGGACTTTGTAAGGTATAATTATTTTTTATTATACTAATTTTTATTTTATCCTTTTAGAAGAACATTTAAAAATCATGTCCTACCATGGAAAGTGGTATTTTTCTAGGTCCTTGTGAGTCATTAATCTTTTATGATATCAGGGATCGCTTGGGTGTCATGGCTGTTTTTCTAGGAAGACAAGTGAAAAAAAGTTCGATACTAATTGATGTCAAGTAATATAATCTAGATTTACTCCTGCACTAGAGGAAAAAACTCATATAAAGTAAGATAAGTAAGATAATCCTTATAAATGAAATTAAGTAAAAAAAATCAATTTTGCTAGTTATACTTCTTTTAAAGAATAATCTCTTTATACTCATAAAAATTATATAGTACTAATTTTATAATTATATATAAATTTTACTGTATGTACTTTCCTACCGACCGTGCACAGTTAGTGATTGCTTTCAATAGCATCCTTAATTCTCGCGACAATATGTGCACTTACAAGTGGTTGGTGGCATGGTTTGGAGGATAATTCGTTACTCAGCTATGCACATGTAATATAACGTACAGCTTTTTTTAATTCAATTCCACAAAGATCTTTTAGTTGTGAGAATATTGCATGGCTAGTGGAGAAGGCTCTTTTAACACGGTATAATATAATATGTTTATTTATGAGGTCATGCGTCTTCTAGATTGCACACGTCTTTTAATTGGCAAATATCTCACACGTACCTAATCCTTTTACCAAGTTGCCAGCTAATTACAAGATAAAGCTGAGCTGAGGCCGACACTTTGCTAACGTACATAATTTTCAACAATTAATGCTTGTTTTCGACACAAAAAAAAAACAATTAATGCTTGCCCTCATATATTCCAACCCAAAACCATAGGAAAAGGATTGATTATGCTTACCCCGCTTATATTTAAGCAATGAGTTTGTGATCTTAAATTAGTTGTATGTCAAAACCTAAAACAAAATTCTTATTATTTGTCTTTTTATTACGATTAAGTCATGTTTCAATAAGTGATTCTTTCATACATGATCATATGATTTCTAATGAATACAGTTTGAATTTCAACTGATTATAAGAATTTCATTATTTTGTTTTGTTATATGAAAAAAGTTCACCCAAATTTTTTAAATTTGAATATAGAAATATTTACTTAAAAACTTCTAAAAATAAGAAAGTGTCATCCGAATTGGTGAGACTAATACTCGAATGGTATTATCAACGGGCTGAAATTTTGTTTGGACAACAAGATCATGTCACTTTCTTAGCTTTTTAAACTTCATTAAAGAGTAACATACAAGTCAGGTACTATTAATGGATCTATCACAATGCTATTTTATGTTCTTAGCTAAGTGTCAGCTTAATGTAGCTCATCTAACTCTCTCTCCTTTTTTCTATTATCCTAATTAATTTTTTATAAATGTAGGTCTAATTATATAATGTAACCTATTCTCAAGATGTGTATGTGTCGATAAGAGGGTATGTAGCTGGCCATTGGAGCGAGTCGAACCGCAGATCGTGGACCGACCTATTGTTGATAGCATACAAGAGAGAATAAAACACTTTAGTGAGATGGATATAAAATTTTATATGGCATATCAAACCGTTTAGTAAGATTTATAGCTAAATTATAAAATACTACCTCTATTTATCAGTACATCAATCAACCATTCCGAGCACACAATAAAAGCCACCAAATGAGCAGCCACTCTTTTTAAGACTCGACAACTTAGTAGAACAACAAAACAAACTCAAAATTGCCGTATTGTTATTTGCTAATTGGTTTTCTTTTCTTAATCACCTCCCATAGCCGCCGACTAGTCAACCCCACGAGGTTTGACCCAAAAGAAAAGAAAAAGGCAAAAATATATAAAATTGTTTCCTATTTTATTTTAGGGCAAATTACAATTTAGTACCCTGTGGTTTATGTCCAGTTTCAAAATGATACCCATACTTTATTTTCTTGCAATTTAGTACCCTGTGGTTTCAATAAGTTTCAATTTTGTTCTTCCGTTAGCAATTCTGTCAAATAATCCGTTTACTGCTGATGTGGTGAAAGTGGGACCCATTTTCTTAGCACATAAGCGCCAGGTGGCTTAAACAACACAGCAGCCTTCTTCTTCCATCGTTTTCCTTCACCGTTTTCCTTCACCTCCTTCAAACACAATAGCCACCGTCTCCACCACTACCCAAATTCACAAAATTAAAAAACGGCGAGGACGAGCTGGTTGGTGGCGAGGACGAGGACGGCTGTGTCGCCGGAGAACGACGTGGGGGCGGCGTGGTAGGCGATCTTCTTGTGGGAGAAGCGGGTGGAGGAGAGGAGCTCGACGACGTGGAAGGCGGCGAACGACATGTCGTAGAAGTGGAGGGAGGATAGGTAGGCGAGCTTGAGGACGGCGGTGGCCTTGGCGTCGGCGTCGATGGACTTGACCTTGCGGCGGATTTCGTCGAGGGCTTTGGAGAGGAAGGCGGACTTGCCGACGAGCTGCAGGCGGAGGCCTTTGATTAGGTCTTCGAGCGTGCGCTAGAAGAGGTTCTCCATTAGCGAAGAACCCAACCATTAAGGTTTCCTGATCAAACCCAGATTTCAGATTTTGCAGATTTTCTGAAAGATGGGGTCTTTTTGGGGTTAATGGGTTGGTTTGAAATTGAATTTCATGGTTGGGTGAGTTTTGAGGTGATCTGATTTGGAATCTTGGCAATTGGGATTAAGATCTGGTGAATCAGTGAGGTTAAGGTAGAATCTTTAAGGAAAAGGTGATTGCTTTGGGAGAAATAAACTCTCTTCTTCTCCAGTCTGTTGTTGTGAATTTGGGAGATCGTTCATGGCGATTGACGACACGTGTTCGAATTCGGTGATTGCGTCTCCAGCGAACTTGGCTTCGTCGTCGGTGGTGGCGCCGCTGTCGTCTTCGTAATCTGATGTGCTGGACCGGGTCGACACCGATTCCGAGTCCAAATGGGCCCGGTTCATAGACAAGATCTGGTAAAATTCCTTTTGTAACCGCTTCATTGCGATTTGCATTAGTGGCGGAGATGGAGAGTGACCGTGAATTGTGCGGTGGTTGTGGATGAGTGTGGGGATGAGGATGTTAGGGAGATTGTGGATTTGTTTTCAGATTCGAGGTTTCTTGTTGCTTTTAATTTTGTGAATTTGGGTAGTGGTGGAGACGGTGGCTGTTGTGTTTGAAGGAGGTGAAGGAAAACGGTGAAGGAAAACGATGGAGGAAGAAGGCTGCTGTGTTGTTTAAGCCACCTGGCGCTTATGTGGTAAGAAAATAGGTCCCACTTTCACCACATTAGCAGTAAACGGATTATTTGACAAAATTGCTAACGGAAGAACAAAATTGAAACTTATTGGAACCGCAGGGTACTAAATTGCAAGAAAACAAAGTATGGGTATCATTTTGAAACTGGATATAAACCACAGGGTACTAAATTGTAATTTGCCCTTTATTTTATATAGAATCAGAAATGCCAAAATCTTCAACGGTCAAACCTCCTCTTGAGTTTCTGAGAAAGCTCGCCTCAAATGCAAAGCAGAGAAGTAGAAGAAGCCTTATGCAGTACGTGACCATTTTCTTCTTCGTCCTCATCACAAAACTCTCAAAAAAAACTTTACTGTTAATTAATTTATCCACTTATTTTCCATATTCAAAACCCACAAAAACTTAAAAAAGCTCTCATTTTTCATTAAAACTCTCTTCTCTCCTCTTTATGGCCGCCTCTTCCGGGAGCTTAGACACCTCTACCAACTCCCCCTTCACTTTCTCGACCCACCAACCATCGTTCATGACCACCTCCTTCTCCGACCTCCTGGCCTCCGGCGCCGATTCCGACAACTCCTCCGCCGCCAACAACCAGAGCAACAGCAACCCAACAAGGCAATTCGGCTACGGCGGGCTGTCCGATCGGATTGCGGAGCGTACCGGGTCGGGCGTGCCCAAGTTCAAGTCGCTCCCGCCGCCTTCGCTGCCCATTTCGCCGCCGTCTGTTTCGCCGTCGTCGTACTTCGCCATCCCCGCTGGGTTGAGCCCGGCTGAGCTTCTCGACTCGCCTGTGCTTCTCAACGCCTCAAACGTATGCGGTTTTTGAAATTCTGTTTCATTTCTTGGAGTTTCTGCAACATGTTGTGTTTGGTTGGTGAGAAAAGTTTTGATGAAGGAAAAGAAAGTTTCGAAAAAGATCAGATTTTTTTTGTGTCCTTGTGTCAAAGTCTCGTGCTTTTTCTACTTTTGTTTTGTGTTTGCTAATCCAATTTATTGCTTGGTTATTTGGGTCTTTCTTGATCTTAAATTTGGGTTTGAGCCCAGCTCAGCTTCTCAACACCTTAATCACACACTGATTGCGTTTTGAAATTCTGTTTTCTTGGGTCCTCTTGTGTTTGGATGTTGAGAAAACTTGAGAAGGAAGATATTTTTGAGTCTTATTTTGATATTTGGTTTGGAGACCAAATGATTGGAAATGTCCAATAAAGGTTTGGACTTTCTGTATTGTGCTTTCCAGATTTTGCTGCTTGATTATTGGGTTTTATTTGTTTTACAATTTTGGTATGTTTTGTTTGGGATTTGAGAAAAAAATCTGATAAAGGAAAGGATGAAAAAGGAAGATATGTTTGTGATATTTTCATTGTCCTTGGGTACAAGTCCTCTGCTTTTTGAACTTAGTGTTCTGTGTTTGCTAATTTTGCTGCTTATTAATTTTTGAGTTTTGTTTGTTGTTCAATTCTGTTTTGATAATTGTACTAATGGGATTGTTCTTCTTTTGTGTTATTGTAAGCAGATTCTTCCATCTCCAACTACTGGAAGTTTTGCGGCTGCTTTTAATTGGCAGAACAAGTCTATGAACTCCCAGCAAAATGTGAAACAGGAAAACAAAAGCTACTCAGAGTTCTCTTTCCAGACCCAAGCAAGGCCTCCCACATCATCTTCAGCGATGTTTCCATCTTCCAACGGCTCAATTCAAACTGTATGTGATCTAGTCCTGGTGATATTAAATTATTAATTATTGTCTATTTCGATCGCTACAAGCCCCTTTGGATCGCTAACCAGTTGGTATTTGCTTTTGTTTCAGGCACAAGAACAGGCATGGAATAACAATTACTTTCAACCAAAAGTACTCCCAAAACAAGATGATTTCTCGTCACGAACAAGTATGGTCAAACCTGAATATGGTGGTTCTGTGCAGAGTTTCTCATCTGAAATGAATACCAACAACATCCAGAACAACATTCCCTCCAATGGAAATCTCCAATCTGGCTACAGCAACCCCAACCATCAGCAGCCCCTGACCTTGAACAGGAAATCAGATGATGGGTTCAATTGGAGAAAATATGGTCAAAAAAAAGTGAAAGGAAGTGAAAATACAAGAAGTTACTACAAGTGCACTTTCCCCAGTTGCCCAACTAAGAAAAAGGTTGAGAGGTCTTTGGATGGGCAGATCACCACCATTTTTTAACTTCTCACAACTTCTCGGCAGCTTCCAAAACCAAGGTCTTGACCTCAAAGACCTACTTGTCCTCTCAGCTGGCCACACCATCGGACTCGCCCGGTGCACAACCTTCAAATCCCGGATTTACAACGACACCAACATAGACCCCAAGTTCGCAGCCTTCGCAAAGCTCAACTGCCCGACAATCGGAGGTGGCGACAACACGGCGCCGCTGGACAGAACTGCAAGGCAATTCGACATCGTCTACTTCAAGGACTTGTTGAAGAAAAGGGGACTTCTCCATTCTGACCAAGAGCTCTACAAGAACGATGGGAGCGATAGTGATAAGCTGGTGATAAAGTACAGCAGAAACCCTTTTGCTTTTGCGAAGGACTTTTCGAATTCGATGATGAAGATGGGTAATATAAAGGTTCTTACTGGGAAAGATGGAGAAGTGAGATTGAACTGCAGGAAAACCAATTAGTGCATGGATTTTGTATGCAAGTGATATAATTTAGGCTTAATTTTTAAAATGCCCCCCCAAACTCACTTTCCGTAAAAATCACCCCCCCCCAAACTCCGAAGTGCCATAATTCACCCCCTAACTCAATTATGTTAAACCGTTGCCCCCTTTTAAGATTTTCCGTCTAATTTTGCTGAGGTGGCATTATAAGTGGGTCCCACTTGCCTCCACATGTCAAAAGTGGAACCATAAATCCAACTAAGCTTTTCCGGCGTTGTACTCGTCAGCCCGCCCCTCTGTGCTCCGGCAACCCCTCCAGATCCTCCTTCAATTTCTGAGCCGCCGCCGCCTCCTCCGCAGATCTCGTCTGTTCATCTCCTCTGCCCAAAATCCAACGCCGGCAAACCCAAACATAAAGACTCGAACTTTCACTGACCCATGTACCAAAACCCCCAAATTCCACCAAACCAAAACAAACCGACGAAAAATTTCAACCAGAAATGACCAAGAAAAAAGGGCAAAATCAAATTGAAAAATCGAAAAATCGAAAACCGAAACCTCACCTCGGCGGCGACAAGGGATAAGTTACTGGCATTGACGCCAGTCTTGGCTCCGCCTTTGCGACAATTGATGAGGCGTAGGGCGTCTCAGAGTCGCAGGCCATGCCGAGGGCATCGATGAGACACGTGGCGAGCACGGACACCTTGAGGCCATAGCTGCTGCGCTCGCGGTCGAGGCTGGGGAGGATGAGGTGAATCGAGTCGAAGTAGTCGGAGGGTTCGCAGAACGTGTTGAGAAATTTTCTGGGACTAATTGAACTGAAGAAGCATTGAAATCATTCTGGGACCAAATTCTTCGGCAGGTCGAACGTGAAGTTGTTCTACCAAACCTGAAGGACCTCGAGATGTGGAAAATCGCTGACGAATTCGGGGATGGCGCCGTAGAGATTGTTCTTGTACAGATTGATGAGCGTGAGGTTCTTCAGAACCAGTAAAGTTCAAAGCTTTAAGCCCACATTTTTCGGTTAAACCCCGAAAGTTGCAGAATCTGAACAAAGCCAGAGCTTCCATCAATGGCGACGACAACGGAGCGGTCGAACCGATAAACCCAAACGCTGAGGCCGGAAAAAGGGATCCACTTCGTCTTCTTCGCCGGAAAACCAAAAAAGCCCGAAGAAAACCCACTTTTTGACATGTGGAGACAAGTGGGACCCACTTATAATGCTACCTCAGTAAAATTAGATGGAAAATCTCCCGGGGGCAACGGTTTAACAGAATTGCGTTAGGGGGGGCGAATTATGGCACTTCGGAGTTTGTGGGGGCGAATTTTTACCGAAAGTGAGTTTGAAGGGCCAATTTAAGAATTAAGCATATAATTTATATGTATCATCTTGTGTAAGTACTTCATTTTGAAAAAATAATAATACAAACTTGGGGCTTACCCAAAACATGCAAAATCTCACATCATTTTACAAGCTTACTCACAACAAGCTGATACGATAATTATGTTTGCAACACTTAGGGTGGGCAACCCTAACCAAAACTGCTTGGTGCAAAACTGCAAAACCCACTACAAGGAAAATGCTCATTTGCGACGGACAAAATTCGTCGCAAAAACCCCTAAATCCGTCGTGAAAAGCTGCTTGCGACGGTTTTTGCACCGCTGCAAAAAGGTGGGGTAGCAAATGTTTTTCCTGGTATCCACGACGGGTTTTGAACGTCGCAAAAACTTATTACGACGAATTTCCGACGGCTGTAATCCGCTGCAAAAAAATGGAGTTGCATTTAGAGAGGACATTTACAACAGATAAATCCGTCCCATATACTCTACTGCGACAGATGAAACCATCGCAAATAACATTACCCAAAAAATTGTGCAGATTTAAATTGGGCTTATAAATCACAATAATAGACCATAAACCATGTATTTTCACATTGAATTCCTGTGCAAATGTATATTTCCACTCAAATTGAAATCTAAGAACTAATTCCAATTGAATACAACATGTACATAGGCTATTATCTATACAAATATATTCCATCTTCACCAAAATGAATCCCCAAACACCATCTCCAAGCATCCAAAACACACAGGTTGGTGTGCACTAAATTTGTCACTAATAGAGAAAAAGCTGAAATGAAGCAATTCATAAGTACCTCCGGTCTATCTTGCTCAACATGTTCCAAAACAAAGCACTCACTTCCACCGCTTCTGAAGGAACCTTCATACTTTATGATGAAGTTCCTACCCCTGCAACATTCAATTCCAACAAAAATCTTTAATTTCATATAATAATTTATTTGATATGGAAGGGATTTTACTTTACAAAAAGTTATACTTAAGTTATTATGTCTACAAAAAGAAACAGCCAACCTAATGATGGAGGTTATACGCAGGCTACATGGATTCAACCAATAAACAAAGAAGTTAACACTCCACCCTAGCAGAACAGTTTGTGGTCCCAAAGTTCATGTGTTTTGTTTAGGGGTGGGCATTTAGACCGAAAACCCCGGACCGTGCCGGAACCGTACGAACGGCAAGGGCAAAAAATCCATTTTGACCAAAAAGTCAACAGAACCGGGACCGAACCGGACCGGACCGGTCTTTTTCGGGTCGGGACCGGTTCCTGGAAATCAAACCCGCGGGAGAACCGGACCGGACCGATTATATTAATTTTATAATTAATATTAATATTTAATTCTAAAAATATTCATTTAAAACAAAAAAACCTACCTTTTTCCTTCTTTTTCCTTCGTGATGCGCAGCCACCCGCATTTCTCTTCTTCCTTCCTAAGCACAGCCACCCACAGACCCAATACCCCATCCTAACTTCTTCTGCCACCAAATTTCTCACCCTCCTTTCCTCCTCCGCCAACCGCCGCCATCCTCCCAAATATCCAGATCTCGTCATCTTCCTCGCTGTAAACCCAAAATGCCCCAATTCGATCTCCAGCAAGCCCCACATCGTTAGCCTCGTGGTTGCTACTATCGCCGTCGACCGCGTAAACCTCACGCCGTGCTGACTTGATCCGCGATGCCTCCCTCAACGACCGCTTCGATTGAGATCCTCTTCGGCCCGGCATGTCCTCATCGGCCCAGTCCTTTATTCTACTTTTCTTTCCGTAGTATTGCTTGGATTTGTGTTTGTGTTGATTAATTTCTTTTGGATTTGGTTGGAATTGGTTGAATTGGATTGAATTTGTGTTGGAATTTGTTGAATTTGATTGGAATTTGTTGAATTGGATCTGCAGATGAATTTGGATTCTGCGTTTTTTGCTTTGTTGATGTTCCGGTAAATTCCCGTTCCCGGACCGTCCCGTCCCGAAAACTCGGGTTCCCGAAACTCGGGTACCCGAAGATTACGGTCCGGTGCTGCTTCTTGATTTTCTCATACCCGAGCAATCGGTCCGGGACTCGGGATTGGGCTCATTCCCGACCGTACCGGACCGAGCCCACCCCTAGTTTTGTTATTAGATAAGCACAAGGTCATTCACTTGTGTTCCCAGCTCCAAAATATTATTTTATAGGACCCACATATGTGAATATTTCTATTAAGCTCCACATGATACTGGAATTATGTAAGAAAATAATCATCATTTAAGTATAAGTCATTTTTTGTAGCCCTTAATGACAGATAAAGCCGCTGGTCAATGCACGGAAAATTTCAAGATGATGCTAGCCTCAAATGAAAGAACTAGAAAGTTGAAATGACAAATGACTTCAGAGATAAGGTTGATACCTAATACAGATAGGAACTAGTCCTTCAACCTTTGGTAGAGTCTTCATGTGTTCCAAGACCTTCATAGCTTCCACGGAGTACTTTGGATCACCAGAAACTGAACTTAGATAATTGAACTAAGCTGTAAAGTAGAAACTTGTGAAGTACTACTAAGACCATCAGGAGCTGGATGAGCTGAGGGATCGCGTAGAACAATATCACCAAATGGAAAGAACTACTAAACCATGTATTTTCACATTGAATTTCTTTGTAAATATATACACCCCCTGAAATTGAAAGAACTAGTTGAAAGAACTATTTGTTCCAAATTGAAAGAACCATGTATTTTCACATAGGCTATTTTCTATACAAATGTATCCTATCTTTCACCCAAATGAGTCCCCAAAACAGATTTATCTTCACCCAAATGAGTCCCCAAAACAGATTACCACCACCGAGAATCAAAAAACAGATTGCTACCCACAGAACATAAAGAAAATCTACAGCTTGACCAAATCGTGACCTTGTACTTCGCCCGTCTAATGCTCCTCACAAGCCTGAAAATACAATTCCCAAAGGGAAACACTAGTAAGATGTAGTTGCTTAAATTATTTATATAGTATTTTAAGAGCACAACTAACTATACAGCAGCAAATCACTACAAAACATTCCATCAAGCTATATCCAGCTCTATCAAGCAACAAAACCATATCATAAACTTTGTTGCATTTTCTCTTACTGGCTTCCAATTTGAGTCAAAAGTCAGATGGAGTTTTTTTCCAGTCCCCCATTCTGGGATAGATTTAGCAGGACCTCGACTGGTTCTAACAATCTCGGACTCAATTTCACCTAAGAATATTCATTTCAGAACATGTTACAATTAAACAATGAAAGAAATCTATCTTATAGAATTCAAAGAAACCTGTTTCATCATGCAGGGCTGTCAAATTCTCATGGTTGAGACTGAGAGAAGCATTATACTCATGCAACCTCCCTCTTCTTGCTTTTACCGGAGATGGGGGTAACATTTCCTCCATAGTTTTACCTCGAACTCTCTTTGGTGCCATACCTCTGCAATATCAGGACATATTCAATCTAATATATACCAGCAAACCACCATGAAAACACAAGTTTAGGCCCCATTTTGCATCTATAAAACACAGTGCTTCAATACTTTTACACAATTTACTTCAAAAGAATCATGCCTTGCTCATTGAAAGCTTAGATGATGCAATAATCTTCTAATTTATTAATAACATCATCATTTGTCTATGCACACATAAGTATCATTATTCAGATTGAGCATAAGCTGCTGTTCTGAAGTTCTGGTCTATACATTTGCAGACAACAACTATTCACAATTTGAAACAGACCAAGTAGTCTGATGATAAATATAGTATCTGTTTCCTTTGAAACATCTTATTGCAGAAATCTTAATCAAATACAACCAGATGGTCCACTATGCTATCAAACTGTATATGTGTTACCCATCTAAGCACAGTAGCCAATATTCAGCAGATTTTGGAGCTACGAAACAATCAGATTTGGAGATTTTTTAAGACATCTAAGACTAGAGTGAACACATAATCCATGTAGAATTAAGGTGGTAGTACACTACTTAATGGCGACAAATAAACTTATTTGAAATTTCATACCTGGCTAAGAAGCTTAGGATTGATAAAGGTTGAAAATATTACTTCCTGAATCGCACATGAGGGATATTTTGCCTGCATTATACACAAGGTTTGAAATATCGGAAATGTCGACCGATATGTCGGCGATAAGTCGGTTTTTCAAGCCTCCGATATGGAAACGGGGAATGAAGTGTATATCTTCACCCCATGTCGACGATTTTGGCCAAAATCGGTGAAATATCGATGAAATCGGTGATATCGGCGAGATATCGGTGCACCACGCCACAGGGAATCCGTGGGCTGACCGGAATAATGCCCAAATTGGGTTTTTCCCCAAAAACAGAGCAATTGAATACGCAATTGAATACGCAATTGCTTGTACAGACAATCGACCCAAAACCCAACTCGAAAATCCAGAAAAGTGAAAAACTTGGCAATTAGATAAGCAAAATCGAAATTCACATACGCAAATTGGGATCTATCAATCGAAAAAAGGAATTAATGTTTTATTTACATGTGGGAAGTAATAGATTATGTAATTATGGAAAGCGGTATTTTAGGATATTTTATCTCTATATATATTATATTCTTATCATATCATCGGACATTTTATGATATTTATTAGTCTCAAACATGCATTGTGAGATGATTAAACACTTCCTACGATTTTATTCAAAATTTTCAATTTTTTAAGCTGATTTCCATCAATTTCTTTGACGGTCATCGATATCGACATCGATATTTGAAATATCCGTCGATATATTCGTAAATTGAGCTATCAATATTTTTGTCGAGATCGATATTTTAAACCTTGATTATACATCGTATTACATACGATGGTTAACATAATTTCTTCGTGCATGATAACTGATTTTCTTCTTTTGAGAAACAAAGTTTATCCCAAGAAAGCAATACAAGATTGGCTTTGCACCATTCAATGCAGAGAAGTGTGATAGGAAACCTTGATGAAGCAGCAATAATTTGGCTGGAGAGCCCTTCCTCTTCCTAAGAAACAATTTGTGACTTGAAAATTTGGAGGGCACGAATGTGTACGAGAAAATTGACTAGCACGAATGTACACAAACTTCAGAATGCAGAATACTGAGTAGTTCAGAGCAAAAGGACAATTCACATAGAAGTTAATGAGTTTGATAAGAGGTTATCAAATATAAGTTACAAAATGAGCAGTTCCCACCAACTAGATTCAAAATCCTCATATCAAAACCAGCGGAAATTTAAATTGAACTCAAATTCAAGCTAATCTAGCTACAATGTCTATTGCCCAATCAAAATAGTGTGAAACTTAAGCTTACAAATCGCCAATGAACACGAACAATTGCAGACGAACAGGAACAATCGCAGACGAACAAACTTCGAGCAATCAATTCAAAAGCCCCCTGATTCAAATCAAAGATCAAATACTACAAAATCACCACTCAATTTTCTCGGCAACCAAACACGAGGTGAATTTCACAAATCTCGATTGAAATTGTAGAGAGAGAGAGAGAGAGAGAGAGAGAGAGAGAGAGAGAGAGAGAGAGAGAGAGTACCGATCGGGACGAACTTTCTTTGATTTTCTTAGGAGCCAAAAGAGTCAAGGAATGAAAATAGAGAGAGATTCACCTTTGGAAACGAGCGCAATGACGAAAATAGAGAGAGATTCGAATGTATTTGCGATGTGAAAAGCTGAACCCGTCGCATTCCAAATGTATTTGCGACAATATTTGCGACGTTACTTATTCTGGCATCGCAAATAATGTTAGCGCCCCCAATTGGTAGAGTATATACGACGGCCGCATTATTTGTCGCAAAATATGTGTTGCAAATAGACTTTTATCTTGTAGTGACCGCAAACCCAATCAAACCAAACCGCTTCATGTGGTGTGGTTTAATTTAAATTTCTTTTGGACATCTGCCTTGTAAAATTGAATCGTGCAGCTTATAATGGTGTGATTCGTGTTTCCCAAATATTCAAAATCACAGTTCACAGCACCACACCGCAAAATTAATAAATAATTTAATTTATTTAAAATTTAAACAATGTCATCTTTTCATTAGTTATTATTATGTTACTATGCATCCTCTAGAGCCGTGGCTAACCCTGTTCCGGTCGGGCCTCAAGAACCGGGCCCCCACTTAAAAGGGGCCTCTCAAAATTAACTTTTGTTTTTGTTTTTTTCTTTTATTATTCAATTGCACATGTATTTAATTTAAGAAAAAAAAAATGTTAAGCTATTTATACTACTCTCGCTTTTGTTGATGTCCATTGATTCAAATTTTAAGGTTAGGTTTTTAGCTTTAATAAATTAGCTTAGTCGAATGTTGAAATATTTGTTGGTTTTCCAGTACATTAGTAGGATGTTGAAAATTTTTGCTTTGTTGCTTTGTGATCTTTTTGTTTTGTTTTGCTATCAATACTTTATCTTGGATTCAATCATCTTTTATGAAGTTTGTTATACGTTGTTAATTTATCGTTTACCTTTTTGTTAATTAGTAGTTGTTTTAGTCTTTTTGAAGATTATAGTTGAAGGGCCCTGGTAATTTGGTTCATAATTTTTCTTTCCCAAATACCTTGTCACAAAAAAAAAAGCATTTAGTCTTTTCAAAAGCACTACCAAACCAACCCTTAAAAATTCATTACTGAGCCACACACCACAAACCATGTTCACGTTCCATTACACTAAGTTGCGAATGCCTATTGCCATGCATGCACTTGTGATCTTCTTATGGCAGTGTCTCATTTATATTCCCCATTGAGCGAAACTGTATATTAGAGCACATGTATACTAACAAATTTGTTGACAAAAGTAAAATTATTGATCTTTCCTATTATAAAGTGTTGGTCACAACAGTAGTATAATCTCATATGGTGGAGGTAGAACTTTGTTATTTGAAAAGATGAAATTAAGGCGGGAATATATATAATGTTAGGGGAAGCCAATATTGTCAATATTCCTATTGGTATTGGCCAATGAAGTTGAGCGACACTCTGTTAACGTGTTGTGAAGACTAAAGACAGATGGTGGAGAGGGACAAAAGGCGAGTCTCTCTCAAAGTTCACATCTGGCAAAATTAATTAAGCAATTCACTTGTAATCAAATTATGCGTGCATGTTGATCATGTATTAAAAATCATAGGCTTACCTTACTCTTGTCATTTGCACAACTTATTTAAGCTGACTATCATTTTTACATGACCGATTAATATAACGATATTTTCTTTGTATATTATTAGAAGAGCTGACAATTGATTTAAACTGATTATCATTTGTACTTGACCCGTTAATGTAACGATATTTTCTTTGTATATTGTTAGTGGAGCTTTTTCTACTCTCTTTATAGTTGTTAGACTTTCAAGTTGTGGTTTACTACCTGCTCTTGGGATGGTTTGCCCTTTATTAGCCCGAATGCAGTGGTTCCCTACTAACCCGAGAGACATCGAGCACACGCTTAACTTGACCTCCCTATGAGGAGAAACACTTGCATGCACTGACTATTTATACTTTCGGCCAATCGGATATCGCCATATGGAAACTTATGCTTATGTGGCAATGTTTTATTGGCCAAAAATATGAATAGTAAGTACATGCAAGTCTTTCTCCCTTATGAGACGCTAGGACACCTTGATATTCTATTCAATTTCAGTCTCACACCATCAGGCTCTCTGTCCTTGATGCAAGAAATGGCACTACATATTCTTAACGAGTGGAGAAGTCGTGGATGGATAGTTATATGACATATTATATATCAATCTGCAAACCATTATAGAAACCACTCTAAATAATCTATCGTCTTTCAAGAAAAATGTGTTACTTAAATTGCAAGGATCTGAGATTGGAAAACGCTTGTTTTTCTGCATTATTAACAGAACCGCCAATAGTTTGAAAAGGTTTGAGCTTTGACTAGCGACTTGTGTTTAATAACAAAATAAACAAACTGAACGTGTTCCCTTGCACAAGCTCTGAACCGGGCCCCCACTTAAAAGGGGCCTCTCAAAATTAACTTTTGTTTTTGTTTTTTTCTTTTATTATTCAATTGCACATGTATTTAATTTAAGAAAAAAAAAATGTTAAGCTATTTATAACTACTCTCGCTTTTGTTGATGTCCATTGATTCAAATTTTAAGGTTAGGTTTTTAGCTTTAATAAATTAGCTTAGTCGAATGTTGAAATATTTGTTGGTTTTCCAGTACATTAGTAGGATGTTGAAAATTTTAGCTTTGTTGCTTTGTGATCTTTTTGTTTTGTTTTGCTATCAATACTTTATCTTGGATTCAATCATCTTTTATGAAGTTTGTTATACGTTGTCGGTTAGTCTTAACTTAATTATATTTGTAACCAACTGACTCTATTAAATTAAATCCAGGTTATAATGTCAGTTAGTCTTAACTTAATTACAATTAAACCTCATTTTCAACACTAACGGATTGGTGATAAATATAATTTTATAAGGAGTTGATATTTAATTTGGACGCATCCAAAAGACAAAATTTGGCCTAGTTAAATTAAATGTGGTGTAACCAACTGACTATATTAAAACCAGATCTACGCCGCCGGCCCCTTGCTTTGGCTTGGGGTCGGCCGGCCACTCCCCATCAGCGTCCCTCCTCCTGCTTCCGGTCTCCGCTGCTCCGCCCCTCTCCTCCTTGTGAGAGCCTTTTTGCCCTCTCCTTTGTGAGAGCCAACTTCCTCTCTCCTTTGTGAGAGCTTCATCTCCCCAATATGGGAGTTTTTGCCCCCTACTCCTTGAGAGCCTCCGATTCCAAACTGCTGGGTTTGCTCAGTTCGGTGTCGTCGGTGACCTTGTGTACCGGCACCAATTTTGGTGGGATTGCTGTCTCTTGTTGGTTCCGTGTTTTCGGTTGTTGTTTTGTTTAAGCGCTTGGCTAGGCTTGCCTTTTTGGTGTTTTCTCTTTGGATTCTTCAATTATTGTATCATTGCATCCATTTTCGCGATATGGCTCTTCTGATTTTTTACAGCCATTTCTTCATCCCTTCACTAGATCTGAAGGTTTGGAGTTGTGGGTGGGGGGGAGGGGGGGGGGTCAGACCCCATGCCGGGCTTGGTTCTTTTCTCGGCAGATTTGTATCGCTCTGGCTTAATGCATGTATTTGTGGTCAGATCTGGAAGGAAGGTTATGCAGGTGTGCAGATCAGAGTCTTCAAGTCATCAACAAAGTTGCTTAGTTGAATAGTCAGGTTCTGGTTAGATGAGATCGGCATAAACACCCGTTCTCATTTAGTTTTTAGTTGCTGGTTAGTTGTAATGGGTTCTACGGAGCCTAATTTTTGTCGATTGTGTTGTAATTAGCTGCAGTTTAATCGCTGGAAAGTCCTTTTCAGCTGCAGGAGGTCACTCATAGTGAGTATGGTTTCTTCTCTGGATAGGATTGTTGACTGACATGGGTTTTACCCGTTAGGAGTATGGGATACTTGTATTACCGAGAGTCCTTTTGTTGTACTCCTTTGTTTGGTTTTCCAAACACTTATCAATATATCTTTCTGTTGAACAAAAAAAAAACTGACTATATTAAATGAAATCCAGGTTATAATGTCGGTTAGTCTTAACTTAATTACAATTACAATTAAACCTCATTTTCAACACTAACGGATTGGTGATAAATATAATTTTATAAGGGGGTCAGACCCCATGCCGGGCTTGGTTCTTTTCTCGGCAGATTTGTATCGCTCTGGCTTAATGCATGTATTTGTGGTCAGATCTGGAATGAAGGTTATGCAGGTGTGCAGATCAGAGTCTTCAAGTCATCAACAAAGTTGCTTAGTTGAATAGTCAGGTTTTGGTTAGATGAGATCGGCATAAACACCCGTTCTCATTTAGTTTTTAGTTGCTGGTTAGTTGTAATGGGTTCTACGGAGCCTAATTTCTGTCGATTGTGCTGTAATTAGCTGCAGTTTAATCGCTGGAAAGTCCTTTTCAGCTGCAGGAGGTCACTCATAGTGAGTATGGTTTCTTCTCTGGATAGGATTGTTGACTGACATGGGTTTTACCCGTTAGGAGTATGGGATGCTTGTATTAACGAGAGTCCTTTTGTTGTACTCCTTTGTTTGGTTTTCCAAACACTTATCAATATATCTTTCTGTTGAACAAAAAAAAAAACTGACTATATTAAATGAAATCCAGGTTATAATGTCGGTTAGTCTTAACTTAATTACAATTACAATTAAACCTCATTTTCAACACTAACGGATTGGTGATAAATATAATTTTATAAGGGGGTCAGACCCCATGCCGGGCTTGGTTCTTTTCTCGGCAGATTTGTATCGCTCTGGCTTAATGCATGTATTTGTGGTCAGATCTGGAAGGAAGGTTATGCAGGTGTGCAGATGAACAAGAGTCTTCAAGTCATCAACAAAGTTGCTTAGTTGAATAGTCAGGTTTTGGTTAGATGAGATCGGCATAAACATCTGTTCTCATTTAGTTTTTAGTTGCTGGTTAGTTGTAATGGGTTCTACGGAGCCTAATTTCTGTCGATTGTGCTGTAATTAGCTGCAGTTTAATCGCTGGAAAGTCCTTTTCAGCTGCAGGAGGTCACTCATAGTGAGTATGGTTTCTTCTCTGGATAGGATTGTTGACTGACATGGGTTTTACCCGTTAGGAGTATGGGATACTTCTATTACCGAGAGTCCTTTTGTTGTACTCCTTTGTTTGATTTTCCAAACACTTATCAATATATCTTTCTGTTGAACAAAAAAAAAAACTGACTATATTAAATGAAATCCAGGTTATAATGTCGGTTAGTCTTAACTTAATTACAATTACAATTAAACCTCATTTTCAACACTAACGGATTGGTGATAAATATAATTTTATAAGGAGTTGACATTTAATTTGGACGCAGCCAAAAGACAAAATTTGGCCTAGTTAAATTAAATGTGGTGTAACCAACTGACTATATTAAATGAAATCCAGGTTATAATGTTGGTTAGTCTTAACTTAATTACAATTACAATTAAACCTCATTTTCAACACTAACGGATTGGTGATAAATATAATTTTATAAGGGGGTCAGACCCCATGTCGGGCTTGGTTCTTTTCTCGGCAGATTTGTATCGCTCTGGCTTAATGCATGTATTTGTGGTCAGATCTGGAAGGAAGGTTATGCAGGTGTGCAGATCAGAGTCTTCAAGTCATCAACAAAGTTGCTTAGTTGAATAGTCAGGTTTTGGTTAGATGAGATCGTCATAAACACCCGTTCTCATTTAGTTTTTAGTTGCTGGTTAGTTGTAATGGGTTCTACGAAGCCTAATTTCTGTCGATTGTGCTGTAATTAGCTGTAGTTTAATCGCTGGAAAGTCCTTTTCAGCTGCAGGAGATCACTCATAGTGAGTATGGTTTCTTCTCTGGATAGGATTGTTGACTGACATGGGTTTTACTCGTTAGGAGTATGGGATACTTGTATTACCGAGAGTCCTTTTGTTGTACTCCTTTGTTTGGTTTTCCAAACACTTATCAATATATCTTTCTGTTGAACAAAAAAAAAAACTGACTATATTAAATGAAATCCAGGTTATAATGTCGGTTAGTCTTAACTTAATTACAATTACAATTAAACCTCATTTTCAACACTAACGGATTGGTGATAAATATAATTTTATAAGGAGTTGACATTTAATTTGGACGCAGCCAAAAGACAAACTTTGGCCTAGTTAAATTAAATGTGGTGTAACCAACTGACTATATTAAATGAAATCCAGGTTATTAGTCTTAACTTAATTACCATTACAATTACAATTAAACCTCATTTTCAACACTAACGGATTGGTGATAAATATAATTTTATAAGGAGTTGACATTTATTTTGGACGCAGCCAAAAGACAAAATTTGGCCTAGTTAAATTAAATGTGGTGTAACCCAAGGTTCAAAGTTTCGGTTTCGGTTGAAATTTCGGTCGCCAAAATTTATGGAAATTTCGGAAAAAGTTTCGATTTCGATGGAAATTTCGGTAAAAAAAAATAAAAAAGACGAAAAACATGCTAGAACACCTATAAATTGATATCTCTACTTTCTATAGGCTCTAAAATCAACAAATAATGCAATTTAACACTTAAGCTATGCAACATTATCCATATGGATTAACTTTTATGTACATAAGAGAGAAGAATGCGTGTTTTGCATTCCACTAAGCTGTTAATTAACATAATATCTTAAATGTTATTGTGGAATACTTAAGGTGAGTCTCATGAAACATACAATAATCATTACATTAACATTACAATATATCATAAGAGTTTTAAAGAATATAATACATCAGAATTACACACACATACTATTCTAATAATTGAAGAATCTATTAGCATACCTATTGTTTTGTTAGAAATAATTGAAGGTAACAAATGATTCTCCATGTAAGAAAGTCAAAAAAACTATCTACGTTTAGCACACCTATTGCATTGAGCTTGATAATTGACGGAGGAGTGGAGGTGGTAGGGAATCATAAAGTAAGAAGAAGCTTAGTGTTTGTTTGTATGATAGATGATGAAGGTAGAGAGAAGTAAAACATAATGTAAGAAGCCTATTGTTTGTTTGTTAGCTTGATAATTGATGGTGGAGGTGGTAGAGAGAAGCTATGTAAATAAAACATCTTTACCAAAGCCTACATCAAAGTTTCACTGAAATTTACCGAAATTTACCGAAATTTCACTGAAATTTACCGAAATTTCCAACAGATTTCCGAAATTTCACCGAAATCGAAACCGAAATTACTGAAATTTCGCCGAAATTTCGGTTTTTTCTGATGATATTGAGATATCCCCCGATTCAAATTTCGGTGCTCAAAAATTACCGAAATTTCGGCCGAAATTTCGGTATTTCGGCCGAAATTTTGAACCTTGGTGTAACCAACTGACTATATTAAATGAAATCCAGGTTATAATGTCGGTTAGTCTTAACTTAATTACAATTACAATTAAACCTCATTTTCAACACTAACGGATTGGTGATAAATATAATTTTATAAGGAGTTGACATTTAATTTGGACACAGCCAAAAGACAAACTTTGGCCTAGTTAAATTAAATGTGGTGTAACCAACTGACCAAAAAAAAATAAAAATTAATTGTGGTGTAACCAACTGACTATATTAAATGAAATCCAGGTTATAATGTCGGTTAGTCTTAACTTGATTGCAATTACAATTAAACCTCATTTTCAACACTAACGGATTGGTGATAAATATAATTTTATAAGGAGTTGACATTTAATTTGGACGCAACCAAAAGACAAACTTTGGCCTAGTTAAATTAAATGTGGTGTAACCAACTGACTATATTAGAGCATCTCCATCCGAACTTTCAATTCCTATGTGGCATGCTGACAAGGATAAAATTGACGTCATGTATCATCCATCCGAAACGTTAAAAGCTGATGTGGAATAACTTGATGTTATAATTGACATCATGTCAATTTGCATTGTTCAAGACTATTTATTGCTATGGTTGCATTCTATTGGTTGTTGACCCTATGTTTTTTTAACTAATGTTTTCTATTGGTTACTATTTTGACATATCGGTTGGAAGAAAATATTAGTTAAAATGTTATTTTGCCTCATCACTATAAAAATGAAAACTGATGTTATTTATTTGACATCTCCATTGGAGATGCTCTTAAATGAAATCCAGGTTATAATGTCGGTTAGTCTTAACTTAATTACAATTAAACCTCATTTTCAACACTAACGGATTGGTGATAAATATAATTTTATAAGGAGTTGACATTTAATTTGGACGCAGCCAAAAGACAAGGCCTAGTTAAATTAAATGTGGTGTAACCAACTGACTATATTAAATGAAATCCAGGTTATAATGTCGTTTAGTCTTAACTTAATTACAATTACAATTAAACCTCATTTTCAACACTAACGGATTGGTGATAAATATAATTTTATAAGGAGTTGACATTTAACTTGGACGCAGCCAAAAGACAAACTTTGGCCTAGTTAAATTAAATGTGGTGTAACCAACTGACTATATTAGATGAAATCCAGGTTATAATGTCGGTTAGTCTTAACTTAATTACAATTACAATTAAACCTCATTTTCAACACTAACGGATTGGTGATAAATATAATTTTATAAGGAGTTGACATTTAATTTGGACGCAACCATAAGACAAACTTTGGCCTAGTTAAATTAAATGTGGTGTAACCAACTGACTATATTAAATGAAATCCAGGTTATAATGTCGGTTAGTCTTAACTTAATTACAATTACAATTAATCCAGGAGTTTTCCTCTTTTGGTGCTTTGTATGTTCTATGAAACACAATCAATCATTGTCCTATGAAACACAATCAATCATTATTGACATCTTTGAGTTAACTACCTATTGTATGCCATAAATCATTCTTACTCTTGATAATTGATTAGCCAACTCATCAAACGAAGTTTTGGTGGTTGTCTTAGGTTCTTTAACACCTCTTAGCTTAGACCAATAGACAGGGAAGATTTAACGCTCCAATTATTCTAAGCGGAACAGGGTTATATCTGAATTAGTTAATTCGTTTGGGCCACGGATCCTCTGTCCCAATTGCCCCCTGTCTCTTTGTGTCCCTCCACTTGTATTATGACACCTGTCGTTCATTTAATTCTCATTTAACCACAACCAGGGTTTGAAATATCGGAAATGTCGACCGATATGTCACCGACATGTCGTTTTTTCAGGCCGCTGATATGGAAACGGGGGGTGAAGCGTGAAGCTTCCCCCGGAATCGGCGATGTCAACCGATGTCGATGATGTCGACGATGTCGACCGACATATCGGTGAAAGTCGGCAAGCCCGGTGAAGAGGAAGAGCTGGTTTTGTGTACACGAGCTCTCCGCAAACCTCTCGCGCAAATCTAGCTCCGCCGCCCTTCTTGTCGACCATGGTATTAATCTATCAATTTCATTAGCTTCGATTTGAACAAAAAGTTCCAATTTTTATAACTGGTTTGATTGATTTTAGCTCCTCGTGCTGTTAAATTTCGTGGGTTTTGATCAATTAGAGTCCTACTGATGAATTAATGATGAAAGATCATGGCTTTGTGGGTTTCTGTTTTAGGGGGTTTTATGGGGTTTTGGTTCAATTGTTTGGTAGATTGCTCTGTAACGATTATGATGAAGTTTCGATCGTTTTGATGAACGCTATATTCAAAGACCAAGTTTTGGCTACAAAGCTTGGCAAAGCATACTCGGATCTGGGTAGTTTGGTTGATGCACGCCAAGTGTTCGATCAATTTCCTCAACCAGTGACCATTCTGTGCAATGCCATGATTTGCTGCAAGTGCATTAGGGAATTGCTTCTTGTAGATGTTTTTGGCTTGAAGAGTCTTGTCATCGAGAGCTCTTCATTGAGATCGTTTACTTTTAATTCTGATTAATTTTATGGCAGTGTTGACATCTCAGGTGACAGACTTGAAAAATTAGATACCATGTGGCCGGTTGGTAACCGAAACTTTAAGTTACCATTTGTGCTCCAAATCTCAAGTCGGCAGAATCTTGGAGATTTGATCTGCTTGGAGAAGGCTGAGATTTCTTCCCCCTTTAGTTGCTGTAAATTTGATGCCTTAATCTCAATGTTGGATGGTGTTGTTGATTATTGTTGAATTCTAAGTAAGAGTTATTTGTGTTTATTGAAATTGGTATTCTGTTTCAAAAGTCTCCCTCCTAACACATTTTTATCTAATTCTTTCTGCAATTCATCAGCTTTGACAAGGCCAGTTTTAAGTTTCAGAAACATGTAAATGTGAAGCCAAGGTTAATGTACTTATAACTAGAGCCGCCGTTGACCCAGTGCAACTTGGACCTCCAGCACTGGCCCCCCCAATAATATTTTTTAATTTTTTTAGTGTATATGTATATTTATAATTAAATTTATTAAAATTATATTATACATATTTAATTACTATTCTTTTGGATTTTCGTCCAAACCTACACAAAACCTAACCTAAAGCTGCTTCTCCATCCTTTAATCCAAGTTGCGTCTTCATCTAGTTAAATTCAAGGTTAGTTTAATTCTTTAATCAAATATCTTAGTTGAATTTCAAAACTTTTCTACATATACAAAATTATTGTTGATTGAATTATTATTTTTTCCTATCAATACTTTGTTCGTAATACACTTTGCATGGATTCAATAATCTTTCTAAAGTTTGTTATTATTTTAGTTTCAAATTTACCATTTTATTAGTATATTGTGCGTAAAAAATTTTGGTATGATTTTTTAGAAGATAGATTGAAGGGCCTCAGTAAAATTTTAGAACCAGGCCTCTAAATTCTCAGCCACGACTCTGCTTATAGCTTATGCTTAAGGGAGTTAGATTCGAGTTGCACAACTCTTATGCTAGGATTAATAGCTCAGATGGTTACGTACTAAACAATTGTGTACAAAACAAATGGTTAGATTGCTTCTACATATAATAACAACTTATAAACTTATATGAGTTTGATGCAATTGACAACGGTGGGTTATACAAGACCGACTGAAGCCACCTCTACGACGAAAATCGAAGTCTAGCTTAAAGGGCAAATGCGATGAAAAATCACCACTACAATGTAGTTGATCAACTTTAGAGATGCAAAGAAGACATTCCGGACTACTATGGCCATGCAATCACGAACTAAAATGCTGGTCAACCCGTTGATGATAATGATATGGATCACCTTCAGGCATGGATTATGCCAACTCACTTGGATGATGAAGACGAGAACCCTGATCCCCGTATAGCGCATATGGCTAGTTCGGGCATTTTAGGATATTTATTATATCATATGCTTATCATATCATTTGGCATTTTAGGATATTTATTAGTCTTAAACATGCATTGTGAGATGATTAAACACTTCCAACAGTTTCATTCAAAATTTCCAATTTTTTAAGCTGCTTTCCATCAGTTTTCGATATCGATATCCAAAATATCCGTCGATATATCTATAAACTGAGCTATCGATATTTTTGTCGACATCGATATTTTAAACCTTGACCACAACTTAACTTCTGTTAAGTCCTCAAACAAAAGAAAAAGAAAATATCATTAATTGAAGAAATTTGTGACCACCACTTCTGCTCCTTCTCCTCCCAACTCCTCACCGCCGCTGTACCAGAGCCAAGTGCTTCCCCAGCAATTTGCCGTCACTTCTAGAGAATCAAACATGTTTTCAGATTTCAAGGTCTCATTTTCACTAAGTATATGAAAATATTTTTTAATTTGAATGATTTTTTTACTACAATGATGAAAAGAATATCATAGATCTTCGTAGATCTGGATTTAAAACCAATCTGGGTTTTCAGCTTGGTGTCTGAATCATCAGCAACGTTTAGTTGATTTCATGAATTTGGATAATGCGGACTTGAGGTGATTATTTTGGATTATTCAATTCTAGATTCTTCACCATTTTTTGAAACAAAAACTTCACAAATCTAGTGATGGTGGCAGAGTATTGTCCTAGATCTCAATGGGCTGATTGCCCATGATTATTGAATGAACATGGTCGCCGATTTCTTTTGTAATAAAAAATTTGATGAAGTTCTGGGTTGGATGATGATTTTGTTGTGCATCATATGATGTCGACAAGGTTGAGGACGTCATCCCTCCGCCGACGACTCAATCGGAGCTGCTTGAGCCGCCGCCTCCGCTGCCACTTGTTGTGACAGTGGTTTCTTGTTGGTGGTGGTGGTTTAAGGAGCAATCTTGCAGAGACCGTCCCAGAGAAGCGGCGATCGTCGCTGATGGGGATAGGGTATCACGAACACGGATCAACAAGAATCAATCAAGACACCAGAATTAGGATGTAGCAAGCTCATAATGTTAGTAGCAAACCTTATGCCACAATAACATAAACTTTAATAATTCATCATAAACTAATTATATAAGCAATAATGCTAGAATGACCATGTTTTTTTAAACCATCTCTTAAACCATCTTGCACGGTGATCCTTACCCATAAGGTTTTAATTGATTATTATCTCATTTAATGTTGAATTGTTAGATTGATTGACACATCAGATGGTTTAAAATAAGATGGTCACCCTAGCATTACTCTTATATAAGACTAAATAGGTAAATAGATAACTTGATGGACCCCCTATAATCCTACATCAAACTCCCCTGGTTGGAAATAATTCGTCCTCGAATTCGAAGCATTGATAGATTAGAACCGAACAAAATCCTTGCTTGTTTCAAATTCGTTCTTGACATGTTGGCCTGTGATTGAAGTCTTCCTTTCCAAATAAATAAATATTTGGAATACCTTCTAAATCTTGAATTGAGTAATATCTCCAACATAACTTCATTAAACCAAGAATTCCTCTCGTCACTCTTCATTTGATTGACAATATCAATCAATTTCTTCGAGGCTTTCCAATTGAATGCATTGGTTCCCAGGAAGTCAATATTAGCTCCCACAATATTAACCTCATAAGCAAAGTTGAGAAATGTCTGCTCATCCATCACGGTTTCAAGAACTTTAGAGAAAGTCTTTGATTTAAATTCTTTTTCTTCATTGACTTTCCGAAACCAGTGTTCAACTATGGTATCAATCTCAGCCATTGGTTTAGTCTGACACAAACAATAATCATGGAACACATTAATTACTTGTACCTCGGCTTCACCCGTTAGAGTCGACTTGATTGCTTCAACACTCTGCGTAGCCACCGACTGGCCAAGTTCTTTGTCGCAAATCACCATCTCACCCATCACATGTGCATTAAAATTATGTAAAGAATTGGTGGAATTACTTGTGATGAATGAACAGCCTTCTTGATTCTCCTCCACCGAAACAAGATTATCATCATGAAAGTCAATATTGTCATCACCCAAATCCTCCACAAGCCTCCTGCCGCAAGCTTTCTTAAACTCCAAATAAGCATTGTTAACAAACCCACAATCATCCTCCAAAAAGCTATCAAATATTGGAGGTAAATCAAAGTCCAAGAAACTATTTTTTTGGGTTTTCTCAATAATTTCTTTAACTGGAAAAGTAAAGATAGATGAATTAAAACCTGAATTGATTCTAATTGCTTCGGCCTTTTCATCGAACTCACCCAATGGAGCACCAATATGAAAAGGTTCAACGTCTCTCTCCACGCCGGAACACTCACCATCACCATCTTGGCATGAGGTCTCAATGCGATTGATACGTTGATGATAGGTGGTAACGTTTCTCTCCCCGTCGAAACTACGACGACCTCGTCGTTAAGCTTCGATGCGATCGATACGTACCGCAAGCTGCTGTAGTATCCATTTAATTTCCGCCATGTCGGTTTTTCTGTCACAACCCGCCACCATTCGAGAACCACCCCTTTGTAGCCTGACCTGAGCCGTGGACTCCGCCATGCGCAAGCCTGACTACTGATACCACTTGATGGGGATAGGGTATCACGAACACAGATCAACAAGAATCAATCAAGACACCAGAATTAGGATGTAGCAAGCTCATAATGTTAGTAGCAAACCATATGCCATAATAACATAAACTTTAATAATTCATCATAAACTAATTATATAAGACTAAATAGGTAAATAGATAACTTGATGGACCCCCTATAATCCTACATCAAACTTGATGGGGGTGAGGTATCACGAACACGGATCAACAAGAATTAAACAAGACACCGGAACTAGGATCTAGCAAACTCATGGTGTAGTAGCAAATCACATGCCACAATAACATAAACTTTCATAATTCATCATAAAGTATCTATTACAATGATAATAAGCCATATTTATAGGCTATGAATAACTTGGGCACCAAGATTACTTGGGCGTAAAGAAAGCTAATTAAAACTAAATCTACCTTAATTATATGATAGAATCCTAATTTTCCTAATCTGAAGTCTTATAATATTCAAATACTAAATAGACACATAATAAACTTAATAGAGTCCATATTTTCCTGCATCAGTCGCTATGTTCGGAGCTGTCATTGACCGAAAAAGAACTTCACTCGAAAACAAAATTCTGGATTTGTGATGAAAATGTACTGGAGTTCAACAATCAAAACAAAATCGCATGAGAGAGAGAAAACAAGGATTAAAGGTGGGAGGTCCGCAAACAACAAAATGGAGTTTTACTGAAACGATTTTTTTCTTTTCTTTTCTAACAGAAGTTAAGTTGTGGTTAAGTGAGAACTAAATGAACGACAGGTGTCATAATACAAGTGGAGGGACACAAAGAGACAGGGGGGAATTGGGACAGAGGATCCGCGTCCATTAGTTTGTGCATTAACACAAGACAATTAACAAGCATTCTCTTCATATGAAATCAAAGAGCCAACCCGTTCAAATATATAACACAGAAACAATTACCAACATCTAAGGAAATCTAAACACTTTCAAAACACATAGCATTTTCAGCCATGGAGACAAGCAACAT
The DNA here is from genome assembly GCA_033992175.1 of Spiraea crenata. Lineage (NCBI taxonomy): Eukaryota > Viridiplantae > Streptophyta > Magnoliopsida > Rosales > Rosaceae > Spiraea > Spiraea crenata. The sequence goes on from JAVBHV010000022.1 coordinate 3,261,283, forward strand.
TGGCATCCTCTCGTTCTTCTTGCTAGTGATCACCTTCATCCTGTTTCTCATCAAGCGTTACCATCATCAAAGCGATGTTGACGAGAAACATTCCAAGCAAAAGCTCCCGCTTCCTCCCATTCCTAAATCCATAAAATCTTGGCCAATCGTAGGCCACCTTCCCGAAATGCTCATGAACAAACCCACATTCCGGTGGCTACACAAGCACATGGACGACATGCAAACGGACATTGCATGTGTCCGACTTGGAAAGACTCATGTAGTCACCATCACTTGCCCCGAACTCAGCCGGGAGGTCCTGAAGAAACAAGACGCGAATTTCGCATCGAGGCCTCTTAGCATTTCAACTTTTCTCCTCACTAAAGGGTACATCACGACTGCATTGGTGCCTATGGGGGAGCAATGGAAGAAGATGAGGAAGGTGCTCACGTCCGAATTGCTTTCTCCGATGAGACACAAGTGGCTTGCGGATAAGAGGATCGAAGAGGCCAACCATCTCGTTCGGTACGTGTACAATCAATGCAACGACAACGAGGCTGGCGGCATCGTGAACTTGAGGCTAGTGACGCAACATTACTGCACAAATGTGATTAAGAAGATGCTTCTCAACAAGAGGTACTTTACGGAGGGAACGAAAGATGGTGGACCGGATTTCAAGGAACAAGAGTACGTACAAGCGCTGTTCACGATGCTCAAATACATATACTCATTTTTCGCATCGGATTACATTCCGTGCTTGCAAGGGCTTGATTTGGAAGGCCATGAGAAGATCTTAAAGGATGCAATAAGACTTGCACGATCGTACCAAGACCCGTTGATAGAAGAGAGAGTTCGTCAATACCATAAATCCGCCAAGCAACCGGAGGACTTGCTTGACATTCTCATCTCACTCAAAGATGCCAATGGCGAATCCTTGTTATCATTAGAAGAAATCAAAGCTCAAGTAAATGTATGAATACAACTCTAACTAATTTTAGTTTCAATATATTGATTGTGTGTACGTATTGTCAGATATAGATTGCAGATATTACAGTTCGAAACATAACTTGACAATGAGTGTTATGTGCAAATACAGGAGATAATAATGGCGGCGGTAGATAATCCGTCAAATGCAGCAGAATGGACGATTGCTGAGATGATAAATCAACCCGAACTTTTCGAGAAAGCGACACAAGAGTTAGACGTGGTTGTTGGCAGGGACAGACAAGTTCAAGAGTCCGATCTGGCACAATTCAACTTCGTAAAAGCCTGCGCTCGAGAAGCCTTCCGCCTCCACCCTATATTGCCATTCAACGTCCCTCACGTCTCCATCAACGACACCACTGTTAACAACTACTTCATCCCGAAGGGAAGCCACGTTTTGCTGAGTCGAATGGGACTCGGGCGGAACCCTAAAGTTTGGGACGAGCCCCTCAAGTTCAAGCCCGAGCGCCACCTCAAGAAAGACGGGTCAGGGGTGGTGTTGACCGAGTCGGAGCTCAAATTCATCTCGTTCAGCACGGGGATGCGCGGCTGTGTAGCGACTACCCTCGGAACTTCCATGACAGTGATGTTGTTTGCTCGGCTTCTTCACGGGTTCACTTGGCAAGTACCGCCCACTGAGTCTGGCATCGATCTCACTGAGTCGTACGACGACCTCACACTCGCTAAGCCGCTATTTGCATACGCGAAGCCGCGATTGGCTGCTCATGTGTATCCTGAAATTAGGAACTAACACAAAATGGAGATTATCAATCGACCGGTCGCGCGCCCCCGCGTTTGAAATATACAAGATGGTGCTCCGCCGTTAGGATGCAAAAGGTTATTAAGTTAAACAACGTAATTACCGTATCTATATTATTGATTTCTTTGTGTACTTAATGTTACTATATTTTCACATATAATGCTTGGGTTTGATTCTTCTAAATGATAAAAAGAATAACTTTTATTTCGGTCTTCAGTCTTCTTCATAATCTAACTATTATCGATGATCATCTAGCAACTTTTGCTTATATATATGGGAGAGGATCAAATGACACACCATTTTCAAAAATACCCTTTCTTGGCCGTTGGATCGGCAACTTTTTATGTGACACATTGATAATGGGTCCAATCCAACGACCAAGAAAAGATATTTTTGAAATGGTGTGTACCTCGTAGCTGAAAATTCGGTGACTTGGTTCTATTACCCTTAATGTGTTCGTTAAGTGATGATGTGTTCAATTTTATTAGTTTATTTAAAGTAAATTTGAGAATTTTCTACTAATTAAGAAGGAATTTCTTATGTGCCAATGACCTCTAAGGACAAAATAGGCCATTTATTTTATAGTATGATAACAATTTTAAATGTTTACCTCTAAAGACAAAAAAATTGGGGATCCGTTCTGATAACAAAATAAACTAACGTGCACAAACAATGTCATCGCACGCGGACCGCTTCTCAAAAATTTTGTGCACAGAAACAGTTTGTGCCAACATAGCAACAGTTTGTGCCACACAGACTTGTCAACACAGAAACAATTTATGACAACACAGAAACAGTTGTGCTAGTACCATTAAGGTTCAATGGTGGTTCAAATCGGTTTTACAAAAACTCAAATCAAAACAGAAAATAAGTGGCGTGCATTGTAGGTATTGAATAAACAAGTAAATTGACACCTCACTGGACCTTCTGCTGGCCAGATTTTGACCGATTTGGTCGATTTTGACCGAAAATGTTGATATTTTGTTTTTTCTTTTACACTAGCTTTTAGGTTGATCTTAGTATCAACAGAAAATGGAGATTGATACAAGTCTAACGTAATTAAGCTCGCATCAATTGAATTCTGAACGAAAGAGTTATGATTAGAATAACTTTATAAAAAATTTAAAGAGGAAACTTGAAGAAAAAAACACATAAAGAAGAAGATAATGGGTAGTGTAATTGTGTCACATATTTTTTTTCTTGTATAAGAACATTTGAATTTTATATTCTATGATAGAGAAATTATTTTATAAAATATAGGTCATCAATCCATAAAAAAAATTTAAAGAAAAAGTTGAAACAACATCATAACTATCCAAGAACCAACCTTCACCATAACCATCGAAACATGGGAAACATATTCAAATCTCAAGCTTCAAAATTCAAACCTCCAATTCTCACTTACCCCGAATTCTCTCCTAAAGAAACCTCCTAAATTCAAACATATTGGCAAAAGATGTCAAGAAGGCGGCGCCAAGATCTAAAGCTCGGCGACTTTTCTCACCTTTCTCCTTTGACGCAGGGGCCCCTTGAAGTGGAAGTCCAGTTCCCTATAGCTAAGTGGCACTACCTCAGCCACATCTCTGCCACTTATATGTATGCCAATACTAATGTAAGTCAAGGTCGGTGCATAACTACACCCGTATGGCACTGGAGAATAACACGTGTACGAGAGAGGAGAGAAAGTCGCGGTCGATGCATGCATGTAAAGGCCTTTTTGTGCGTACGATTGATGGATCATAGCACGTGAAGGTACGTACTCTTAAACTCAAAAAAAAAAAAAAAAAAAAAAAAACTCAAATAGAAAAGCAGACTAATTTATAGTTGAAAATGATATAATCTATTTAGTTCAGAAGACAACGTATTTAAATGTAATGAAAAATTGATGTTATCTAAACATCATAAGCCAAAACATTCAAGCAATAGCTCTTTTGTTCATGTGTACCACGGACACTAATTAAAAGCTCTTCTGCTGAACAAGATAATCACTAAGTTACTTTCGCATATATAGGCAAAAACAAATACAATATTTTCTATACAGTCAATATCAGGACACCAAAATTTATTTATTTTTATCAAAAGGAATGCTCTTCATTACAAAGTTTGCTTAGCAAGGGGCCAAGCTGAGGAGTACAACATAAAACGGAAGTCAACAAACATGACCAACTCCAGGGGCCTCATTAAAAACCCCACAACAAGAAAGGAAAAAAGTACCCCGAAACTCCTAACTACAGACAAGAATTCATAGAAACATCATAGGAGAGACTTAGACCTCAATCCGAAACCCGCCCCTTCTCCTTCCGGCAAAAAGGACGGGAACCTAGTCAACCTTCTTACAGCCTAACTATCAGAGGGAATTAGGTCCGGATTAAGATCTAAGAACTCTCCTACAAAGAAACTATCTCTTGCGCCACCATCTGTTCAAGCCAAGGAGGACCTTCCCCCTTCCAAAAGTTAGCATGCCGAGTGTAGCAGCTTCGTGAGCTAGACGATGAGCCACTTGATTGGTAGAGCGCTTCTGTTGCAATATCTTATTGACCCCAAGCGCACGACATAGACCTTGAATCTCCGTACGATCGCTGCATAAGGATGGCAATCATTACACTTCAAGTTGATACACTGTTCAACCTCCATATAGTCGGTGACCACTTCCGCAGGCCATGTATTTTGGATCAAACAATTATTTAGACCTGCGTTCAAACTTAATAACTCACATAGGAAGGGAGAGCATTTCGGTGGACCTGGCTCCATTAGAGCCCAAGTCATCATGCCCTCCTCATTTCGAACTACGGCTCCATTAGAGCCCAAATCATCATGCCCTCCTCATTTCGAACTATGACACCTAAACCACACTTCTCTTTTAGGGGATCTGCCGCTCCATCCACATTTAGTTTTAGATTACCCCCTCTTGGCGGCTGCCAGACATCTTGAATGGCCTTAGGTTTAGGTACTACACACTTAGACATCTGTCCAAATTCTGCATGTAATCGAGCCGCTATCTCAACTAGTTCCGACACCGGTGTTGATTGGTTACCAAAAAGGATTTGGTTTCTTTCATACCAAATGATCCTGCAGCAGCCCACAAACTTACCAAGAGCATCTAGCCCTTCATTGTGCTGGATGTAATCAACCAGCTCCACAAAATGCGTCCAGGCCATCTCCAAGTGTCTAACAAACATGGTTAATTGCCAAAAAGCCTTATTACCTTTACATTGCCAGAGTGCATGTAGTGTTGTCTCTGGCTTCTTTTTGCATCTGTGACATAAGATGGGAACCTCCATTTGCCTTGCTGCAAGGGCAACCTTTGTAGGCAGTATGTGTTGACAAGCTCGCCATAAGAAGTGGCGTGTTTTTGGTGGTGCACAACACCTCCAAATCTGTTTCCAAAACAAATTCATCGCCACCTTAGAAGACGGGCTACATAGTTCGTGCATTCTTTCATCAACCGATAGTGCGACTCGATATCCAGATTTTACATTGTAGCACCCCTTGGTGTCAAATAACCAGCTCTCCTTGTCACCATGACTTGCAATGGGAGCCAACGAATGGATGGCGGAGCACTCTTCATTGGTAAAAAACTGTAGGGGCAGGGAATCATTCCATCCCCCTGAATCCGATACCAAATGGCAAACCTTCCATGTTGGTGGTATTAATGATGAGTACAATGGTTTATAATTCAACCCCAATGGTATCCACCAGTCGCCAACCACATTCGTTTCTCGTCCATTGCCAATGCGCCGTATCAATCCTTGCTTTAAGAGCTTCCTTCCCCACATGATAGACTTCCAAATGTATGAGCAGCCATTTGTTGACGGAGCGTAGAGAAAATCTCTAGTGCGAAAGTATTTAGCCTTCAGGATCTTTGAGACTAACAGGTTCGGTTCCGTATGTAGATGCCATGCTTGTTTAGCCAACATCGCTTGATTGAAGTACTTAAAATCATGAAATCCTAGTCCACCATCTTCCTTATGCTGACACATAGCTACCCATTTTTCCAAGCAATTCCCCTCTTGCCCTTTTTACTCCACCAAAATTGCATCACCTGTTGGTTCAGCATCTTCCAAATGGATGCCGGAAGCTGAAAAACTCCCATACAATACGTTGTTATCGCTTGTGCCACTGTCTTGACAAGGATCTCTCTTCCCACTATCGAAAGCCTCTTCCCATGCCAAGAATGTAATACATGGGCCATTCTATCTCTCAAGTCACGGAAGAGGTCTTTCTTACTTCGCCCAGTGACAGTTGGTAAGCCTAGGTAACGTCTGTGACACTGTACCACAGGTACTCCCAGATTCGTAGCCACCATATCTTGTACTGCACTTGGAGTGTTGGGGCTGAAAGTAACTGCTGACTTAGAGTAGTTAATCTTCTGCCCAGACGCTCGTTCATATTCCTGAAAAAAAAACCTTGTAAACGAGTACAATCATCCCAAGTCGCATCACAAAAAATCAAAGAATCATATGCAAAGAAGAGATGTGTTAGAGATGGTGCACTTCGCGCAGCCCTAACTCCATGAACGAGCCCCATTTGGTTTGCCCTAACAAGCAGCGCACTCAGCCCTTCCGCACATAGAAGAAACAAATAAGGGGAGAGTGGATCCCCTTGTTGTAAACCCCTCGTCGGACGAATTGCACCTGTAGGTTGCCCCCTACACAAAACTGAATAGGTAACCGTAGATACACAGTTTTTTAATAAAGAAATTAACCGAGCATGAAAACCTAACCGGGTTAGGATGCACTCCAGAAAGCCCCATTACACTCTATCATAAGCTTTGGACATATTGAGTTTTAAAGATCATCTTCTTCCTACGAGACTTTCTTTGCCGATTTATAGTATGGATAGTTTCGAAGGCTGCAATAATGTTGTCTTGAATACTCCTCCCTGGTACAAAAGCACTTATACTCAGACTCAAAAATCACAAGAACCCCAATCACACCATAAGACTCTTCAACCTTTTTGCAAAGCCTTCGCACCAATTTATAGAAAACATTACACAGGATGGGCCGGATACTCCGTCACCTCCAATGAAACTAATTCCCAGCGTTGGAGGCGATGATGATGTGATTCGATACGGTCTAATGTCAATAGACTTACATACATTAAATTCTTTTATTCCGGTCATTAAGAAATTGATACGTGGTGGATTTATAATAACTTTCGCATATAATAATTTTTAATTAACTTAGGATAGTGATGTGACAATATAACAAATTCATGGAAACTTATATTCTCATTGAGACAAAGGAGTATACACTATGGACCTTATAGCGTTTGCAAGATACTTTTCAGATATTATGATAAAAAAAATATTAAAAAAAAAAGGGGGGTGAGGGGGGCAACATATTGAACCTCTTACTAGGAACAATGGAGAAGTTGTAAGTTCGAACCGTACGAAAGTCCTTTTTTACCCCTAATAATGAATAGGAATAGCAATATCACAGTTCATTATTTTATTATTTTATCTAGTATGCACATGATTTCTGTATGGCTGTTAGGAGTGGTTTCATTATTTGATCTTTGAAAGTCCTTTTTTGAAACACCAGGGTTCAACTTTAAGTTCGTACCTTTTCGCGTTGGTAATGGATGAGTTGACGGGGCATATTTAAAGGGATATCCCTTGGTGCATGATGTTTGCAGACGATATAGTGTTTTGGATTCTCTTTTAATAATAATAAATTAGTTTTATTGTTAGAGATCATTGTTCTGAATAAATATGTCATTTATATCCACAGAGTGGGGCATATGTTTTAAAATATGGCAAATTATAATTACGTACCATGTGATTTGGGTCAAATTTCAATATGATATATGTACTTTTTTAACTTTCATTTCGGTACCTTGTATTTTCAAATCGTTGCAATTGTGTTCCACCGTTTATAGAATCGTCAACTTTCGGCTGTTGAATAATGGTGTGGACTATGTGGGACCCATATATTCACTCTTCCATGTCGTCTGTGGTGTACAACATGTGGTGTAAGTACATCGAGCAGCTCTTAACCATTGGAGAATGTGGCATTTGGTAATTTCAGCACTGTCGTTTTTGCTTCAGATACACAACTCATCTACTCAAACTCAGCGAATCAAATTCACAAAGTCTACATCATCATTGAAAGACCAAAAATTGACGATTATACAAATAGTTGAACAAAATTGCAAATAATTGAAAGTACATGGTATTGAAATGAAAGAAAAAAAAATACAGGTATTATATTGAAATTTAATCCAAATGATAGGGTACGTAATTGTAATTTTCCCTTTAAAATAACACGGATACTAGCTTGTATCTTCTTATATATGAACCATTTTCTTCGTTTTGATTTGTTTACACAGAAAAAAGAAAGTAAGTTCATTTCATTTGTTATCCTATTGAAATAAGTATCATTTAACACGAAAATAGGTCAACCTACACCAATGGGCACGTAACCCTTTTCAGTTGCGTTTCCAACAACGGTGTTTAAGCACTGTGCCTGATAGTAATTATAGTAATTGGGCCTAGTAGTCTAGTCACTACTTGTACTATTGTCCCCTAGCACATGAGGGCTTGTAAAGTGCATGTCTTTCCATGCAATTGTGATTTTCTACCCACCAAACTGATGGGTGATGTGTCCTCCGTTGAACCGCGTAGGTACGTACGCCCATCTGAGTGTGGCAGATGGCACGCTTAATGTGACCTCAAACATATATGGTACATTGGCTTAGTCTTTATCATATGTACAAACTTAATGTCATATTTATTTACAAGCACACTTTATCACCTTATCAGATTCGGTGATACAAGAACCATACCTATGGATAGGGATGGCAATGGGTTGAGGTGGGATTTGGGATGGCAATCCCGTCCCCGGGCTTATCTTCAATTCCCGCCCTCATCTCCAACCCAATCCCCAGCTTGGTCTTTTCAAGGATTCCCCATCCATCCCCATACCCATTGGGGATTAGTTCCCTAGACCCGGACCTGAATACCCGAATTCGGCCCGGTAACATTATTCTAAATAATTTATGTTGAACGTTCTATGAAAGTTTGAATGCTTACCTTAATTGATAATCACAAAATTAACATACATTATCAATTAAAATAATTCTCAAGCATCATGAATTTTTTAAATTATGCGTATTAATCATAACATAATCCAGAAAAGCAATAAAACTTCATCCCAAAAATGGTTAATTAATAATAATATAATAATAATAATAATAATAATAATAATAATAATAAAATTATATATTTTTGGACTGGATTTGAGGATGGGGATTACAATCCCATCCCCAACCCAAACACAATGGAATAAATTTGGGTTTCGAGGATACCTGAACCCAATTAGGCCGGGGAGTTCATCCCCAATTGGACCGGGGGTCCGACGGGGACCTGAACCCATGAGTATTTGTAAAGAAATTTGCAGCCCACTTTAGAAACCACTCTATAAATATCCCATTGCCCTTCAAGACAAAATAAGTTACTTGAATTGCAAGCCTTTGAGATTGGGAAAAAAAAACCTTGTTTTTTCTGTAGTATTAACAGCTCGACCGCCAATTGTTGAAAAACTTTGAGCTAGTTGTATTTGATTTCGACCCAAAAGAAGCAAGTTGTATTTGCTAAGGGGTAAGAACAAAACGTGTTTGCTCGCACCAACTTTTTTTTTTGGTCAAAAGATAGCAGGCTTTATTAGGGGTCAAAGCCGAATAGAAACATTGACATCCTCCGCTAAATTATTGAAAAGCCAAGGCGGAGGATTATCATCCCATGAACTACGACATGAATGTTTAGTAACATAAAAAGCAACTAGGTGAGCTACTCGATTACACCAACTTTGATGTCTTGATTTGTGGAGAAAGTAAATTGACATTGACCCACACACGACCTGAAAAAGGTAATATTTTTCTCCATGACCAAATACAACTTGACCACTCAACGGTGTAGTGGTAGACTACCCATTTTCCTCCCCCCTCGGGTTCGGTTTCCCCCCCCCCCCTCTTTTATAAAAAATCTGCAAAAAAATTTCCTCCCATCAAAAAAAAAAAAAAAAAAAAAACACCCCCACCAAAGAAGCAAGAAGAAGGAGAGAGAACAAACAACCAACACAAAAAAAAAAAAAAAAAACAAAAAGCAACCCAATGATTGCGTCCTTCTATAGCCCTTTTTTGAATTAAAATGAAGGGTTAGCCTAATGCGGAGGGGTGGCGGCGGATTAATAGAAACGAGATCACATCTAATTAGTCGTCCTATATTTCCAGCACTAGTGGATTAGCCGATGAGTGCTACTTATATATTTTTTGTGGGTAATCCATCCTTAAACCCAATACCTATTAATGAAGACGTTGACATTAACTTTCGAAGCGGCCGAAAGGCAAATCTTGGCCTCCAGGGTCCATTGACTTTTAGGGCACCCCGACAAATTCCGAAGTCACTACTGATCTACGGGTCCGGCTTGTCTGCAGAGCTTCTCTCTGCAAACCTCTGCAAACCTGGTGCAGATCCGGCCAAACGGCCACCTTCCACGGTGATGAACAGTGATCGGAACCGTTGAGTTTGTAGTTAATATAGTAAAGATCATCTTCACAAAAAATGAATCAATTCCGACTTTGTTTGGTCACCTAATTGTGTGAAACACATACCGAATATATGAACGGCTAGTATAGTCACTCATTTGGACCGTTCAAATATTCGGTGTATGTTTCACACAATTAGGTGATCAAACGATGTCGGAATTGATTCATTTTTTTGTGGAGATGATCTTTACTATATTAGCTACAAACTCAACGGTTCGATCACTGTTCATCACCGTGGAAGGTGGCCGTTTTGCCGGATCTGTACCAGGTCTGTAGATATGGAGTCTGCAGACAAGCCGAACCCCTGATCTACAGGCTCTTAATTTCAACTAATACATGAAATTTATTGCACATGACTACTTGAATTAGCCGAATTTCTTTTCTCACTATAAAAGAATCCAACATTCAAATCCGTACATCGCATTATATAGAGTATATAATCCGTACATCGCATTATATAGATACGTATCGACAAAGTAAGATACCACTCAACTTACTTTTGCAGTACAAGGAAAGTTAACTTACATAGGATCACTAAAACGCAAAATTTGCTTTCCTAATTTACCACGTATGTCCTTTGAAACACTAACAATCGTTCTTCATATCTTTGGTCGTCTAAGGTTCTTCAACACTGCTTAGCTTAAACCAAAAGACAGGATGGATTTAACGCTCCACTCTAATTAAGTACAGGTGATATTTGAATTATTTAATCAGTTGGTGCATAAACACAATATCAAGCATAAGTACAGGTTATATTTGAATTATTTAATTTTTTTTTTTTTGATAAAATGGAATGCGTCTTATTAATGAAAGTTTGGCAAAAGCCAACACGGAGTACAAAGCAAACATAAACAGCCGGTATGGCCGGAGCATCGTTAAAAACTTTACGACATTAAGGAAAAGAGTACCCATTACTCCTCTACATAAACAAGCATTCCAATAAAAAAACATCAAGAAAGTAGTGTAGGGACAATCTTTCTGCAACTTATATGGCTGAAGCCCAACACAATCAAACAGGCCTTAACTAAAGTCTAAGACGGTGACAATCTTTCTGCAACTTATATGGCTTCCAATCCCGTTCATCATGCTCGCACAAAACATATAGCCCTTGATTATCATTTCGTCCGTGAGCGTGTTGCTCAAGGTAGTCATCGAGTCCAGGTTTGTTCCCTCTTCTCTTCAGATTGCCAATGTCTTCACTAAAGGATTGCCTACTGATCGTTTTGAGCGTCTTGTCTCCAAACTTGTCTCCTCTCCGACGTCAAGTTTGCGGGGGAGTGTTGAGGAGTCACCGTCTTAGACTTTAGTTAAGGCCTGTTTGATTGCGTTGGGCTTCAGCCCGTGTATGTTCTAACCCTAGCACTCATAGCTGTCATGTTGTGTATATATATACATTGTACTGTTGCCTTTGTTCATATAGTGAAATACGGCCTTCTATGATATATCGTGAACTCCTATTTCTTCATCAGTCATGGAGGCCTCCAACATTGGCTTCCTCTCATTGTGCATGCTAGTAATTACCTTCATCCGCTTTCTAATCAAGCGTTATCGATATCAAAGCGATATTGACAATAAATTGTACAAGCAAAAGTTCCCGCTTCCTCCCATGCCTATATCCGTAAAATTTTGGCCTATCATCGGTCACATCCCAAAAATGCTCATGACCAGGCCCACATTCCGGTGGCTACACAAGCAGATGGATGAAATGCACACCGACATTGCATGCATCCGCCTTGGCAACACTCATGTAGTCACCATCTCTTGCCCCGAGCTCAGCTGCGAGATCTTGAAGAAACAAGACGCAAACTTCGCATGAAGGCCTACTTTCCTCCTAAGCGAAGGGTACATCACTACGGTGATGGCCCCTATGGGGGAGCAGTGGAAGAAGATGAGGAAGGTGCTCACGTCGGAATTGCTTTCTCCGATGATACACAAGTGGCTTGTGGATAAGAGGATCGAGGAGGCCGACCACCTATACTTGCTTCTCACATTATGGACAAAAGGATCAGCGCACTACAGCTTTCTGATCTCGCAACCAGACAAACTTACTCCGCCGGAAGAATCCTAAAAGAACAAGACAGGGAGTTATTCGACTAGGTCAGCGTTTGGAGTTCAAAAAACGGTTGGTTGCTTTTCTCAAAGTCAAATGGATTTACTGTCGGTCCTCAGTCAACCACATTGCATTTTTATAACCCTCTTCGGAATGAAATAATCCAACTACGCACCTTCCTCTCAAGTTGAACGACCAAGCCTCTGCGAAAAAGACTGATTTAAGGAGATATCCCGTGACTACATTATGATTTAAAAAGATTTGTTTATTTTGGTTTGTGTTTAGCTTAAAGCTAACGCGCGTAGAAATTCCTTTTCGCATAAGTAGCAACCTGCACGAATGGTGTAAAGAACTGGGGCACGGAACTCTCTGCTTATTTGTTCTTGTTCATTCCTATCACAACAAGATGGACTTATCATGTAGCTACATTCTCCCGTCTCCCACATCTGCGGCAGAGTGTGTTGTTTTCATCCTCGAAAAAATGCACGATTATGATAAGTGCATCGTATGCACATGTGGTCTTAGGGACACACTACGGTGTACCATTACTGAAACTCGTCTTGGTAGAGGTTGACGTGTTAAAACATAAAAATGGAACTTTATTTTGTACTCTTGATAGAAGACGTTCGATTGCTACCTTTGATATTGCAGCAACGCCTGGGAGCTGCAGCCACTGGACTCGGAGTCAGAGATCGACTGCCACCACTACTTCTTGGCTGAAGAAGTAGGGTTGGATGGGCAGCTTTATTGGTTATGTCGGCAAAAATCGCATCATCTTTCGAATGGCCGATTTGAGTGGCATGCTTTGCAGTATGATTGGTCACAAAAGAATTGGGTTAATGTGGAGAATTTCAAAGAAATCATTCGAATTAAGCGATGTTTAGAGTGTTACTCATCAAATACGGCGGTACTGGAGTGACAACCAGCTGCGGTGGAGCTTAGCGATGCATGTGGGAAATTGGAACCGTCGATGGTTTGGAATTTATATAAGGAATGTGAAGAGTTCCAAACTATCAATGGCAAACCACTACCCGATATACTTAAAAAGCGCGCTGACATCTGTTTTACACTTTTGATTCAACTTCCAGAATTATGCTATGGCGACTAGCCTTTCGGCACACACTTATTATGCTTCCATACATAAAGTTGGTACGTAAGAAAAATACAAGTCTCCTACGCCTTCTTATTTGAATTCTTCTCTCTGCTTCACTTCCTCCCCTGCTTTCTTAAGATGATGGGCTGTCTATACGACGTAGTTCCCAATGCGCAATCCCCTCAGTTACAAGACCATATACATTTATCATCAATTCTGAGAATAACCAAGCTAACAACTCCTAGATCTCTGTCTTTTCCTGCATCTGTCCGTATTTATTTTCTTGTAGCAAATCACTGTTAAGAAACAAATACATAACTGACTTGTTTTCTAAACACCTAAAATCTAATCCAAATCAGAATACATTAATTAATACCCAAATCGAATAAACTTCATAATTACTAATTTCAAATGTACTAAATCACAAACTCATTTTTTCCAACCGAAAGAGGCTTTTGGAATCAAAACACAAAACACTGGTCTTCAACTTCACTAATCGTTTTATGGTTCTTTTTTTTCTTTTTCGTAACAACACAACAAGTGAGTAGAAAGAAAACTGATTACATTTAGAGAAGCGGATAGAGTCATATAGGAGGATTAGTCTCTCTCGCTGCATGAAGGAAAGCCCACAAATCCTAGCGAAAAATTGGAAAGTTACGATTTAGAAAGTGGGCAAGTACGTGTAGCTTATTTTGATCATGACAAGAAAGAAAGGGTTAATGCTTCCCACGTTGGAGAAGCAAAAACAAACTGTACACCACAAAAGAAATCTTATAAGTCAAATTACAATTTAGTACCTTAATGTTTAGGTTAAGTTTCAAAATGATACCTAATTACAATTTAGTACCTTAATGTTTAGGTTGAGTCGTCGTATGGAGGAAGAGGTTCTTTCTCTCTCTAGCCTTGGTTGTGCATAGGTCGTCAAAACCTAAGTACGTGTTTTGTTATCTGCACATAAGATGGGTATGTGCATTCTTATAGGCAGAGAGAGAGACTCTTTTCCTAATTAGACTATAATCAATTATCAGCCATCACGATAATAGAGTAGGAAATTCATCTCATAATTTGATCAAACTTGATTGTTTCCAAATACTATTCACTAACCAATGTAATTCATAATTTATATAGACCATATCATGTGGGTCACATAAGAATATTAATAAAACTTACCAAATATTCTTACAGGTACAAAGTGAGATACAATATTCAAAAGAAGTTCCTCAGGCAACTCCCTGATTCCATCTTCCATATATAGCGGTGGCAGTGTTCTTGACAAGAGAGGATACGTGATGCGTAGAAGGGATTTATGAAATGGAATCTCCAATAATAGTGTTATTGATTTGGGATAATCCTCCAGCCATCAGGAATGCAAGAATCCTATCTCGAGTAGGACTTCTATCAACAGGGAAACTGCAAGGGTTCTATGTATTTGCGATACAATACTCTCTCAAACCCTAGCCGCTCTCCAAAAAAGCCCCAAAACCGCCGCCGGCCCCTTGGCTTGCCTTGGGGTCGGCCGGCCACCTTTTTCGTGCCAACAACAATTCAAGCTTCTTGGCTCCGGCGTCGGCTAGGTTGGGATCCCTTGTTCGGAGCGTGGTTTTGCTGGAATAAATGAATTTCAATCGATGTTCGGTTGTTTGTCTGTTGATTATAGCTCTTAGTCTCGAATAAATTGTTAGCTCGTTTAATTTTATTTGGTTTGTTGTGAAGGATTCTATCGAGTGGCTGCTGATGTTATTTTCTGCTTCCCGATTGTTTTGATAAGCATCGGATCTCGACTTTGCCTTGCTTGGCCGATGTTGTTTCAGGTTTCGGGTTCAGCAAGTTCAGATCTCACCCGATTAAGTGGCCGTTTGTGCAGTGGGTGAGATTTAGTGGCGGCTTGTGCAGTTTCGAGTTTTGGTTCTGCAAAGCTTGGCTGGTTTTTCTACTGAGCTAGTGGCGGCTTGTGCAGTTGTCAGATTCAAATTCCTTTGAGGGGCTTCAAGATTCAGGTTCACCATGCTTGGCCGATCCAGTGGCGGCTAGTGCAGTTTTCAGATTCGGATTGCTTGATGTGTTTCGAGTTTCGATTCTGCCTGGTTTGGCCGGCCTTATTTGGGTGTTTCTCTGTTAGTTTAGTTGTTCAGTTGTCTTTGTAATAGTTATAGTTAATCGGTTCATTGGTCAAGTTGATCTTTTCCGGTTGTACTGAAGCCTTCTCTAACGAGTTGGTTTGTTTCTGCTGCCAGGTTGCAGTGAATTTATGAGTCATGTTAGGAGTATTAGGCATTTCTTATCCGGTCGATGTCTGAGTTTGTACTCGTTTGTTTGGTTTTGCCAAACGCTTTTATAATATATTTTTGTTGATCAAACAGGGAAACCGCACAATGAAATCTAGCTTAATTAATTCACTTTATGGGGTGGGTGAGTAACTAGCTTAAATAATTTTTATGGTAATTTATCCCATTTTACCTTAAATATACTTGTATCAAATAAGGAAGGTTTTGGCGTTAGAAAATTTATGGCGTATTCGGCTTTGAGCCTCTCCTAAGTGAATACGGTATATTCTATTCTAATACTTATATGAAATAAGAGAAACTTACAAGCTAAGAAAATGGCTTTTTTGTAGCTATAGTCCATGTCTGGCTTTCTGCCACGAGTGTGTCTCACAGCTTTAGCCCCTGTCTCGAGTGTGTCTCACCAGGAGGTCCCTGTGCTCTAATGTGTCTCACTAGAGGTCCATGTGCTCTGTCATGTCTCACCAAGGTCTCTGGAGCACAGGGACCTCCTGGTGAGACAGTGACAGAGCACATAATGTTTATGTGCTCTAAAAAATTCATATTGGTGAAGAGTCGTTGCGCTACGGGTGTCTTGTTGCGGCTGGACATATCAAACAATGAAACACAACACACATCAGTCAGAATCGCTTTTTGTGTAAAATATTTTTTTTTTTTAGTTTTCTTTGTTTCAAAAACTTTCAACTTCTATGGGTCTTTATATAATCGAATAAAAAATTACGGATTTGAATGATTTACTTTCAGAATTTGTTTTTTTTCCAAGGATGAAACAAACAAAAAAGCAAAACACAACATCTTTACTAGTATATAATAATAAAAAAGTGAACGGTTTGGATCAGTTTCAGATACAAGGTGTGTTGTTGTTTTTTTTGTTTCTTTTTTTTTTTTTGGTTTGGGCTTTTTTTGCTGTGGAGTTTTTATACCCAAACAAATATAGAGGGTTTTTGTGTTTTTTGTGTTGTTTTGGTTTGGTGGGTTGGTTATAATAACCGGATTAACAATCCCAACAAAGACATCAGGGCTACTTAACAAAAATCAAATAAAACAAAAGGACCAACCATGTAGAAAAGGTTGGAACAGAAATGGAACAAAAAACTTGGAACAGAGGATCTTTGTTCCTTTCGCACACACCTCAGCTTGATCGGCGATGGAGTGGTGGACAAGTCAATTCCTGCGAAAATTTTGACTTTGACTGCATTTGTTTATTCGTTTTGTTTCCCTTTTCTTTCTTCTTTCTTTTTGTCAACAATAATTAAGGAATCAATCAAATCATGACATGCTATACTGAAGTCTCCCAAACCTTACTCAAATGCCTCAGTAAACATTTTTACGATTGTCCAAACCAAAGCAGAGATTTCAGTATAGATTCGTATGAAATTAGAATTTCAGACATTTTTACAATTTTACTAATACTATGAAATTAGAATCTAATACGCGTTTCTAATAGATTGGTATTTATTCCATGGCAATTATAGAAACATGGACCGGTATACACTATGTCTAGCTACCAACCCACTAAAAAAGTTGAATGAACCACATGCAATGGAAATTAGAATAGAACGTTATCGCTTGACTATTACTTTACATGGTGAAGTAAGTCAAAACCCATTTTTCTATTAAAGTACTTTCTAAAAGTGTCGGAAGAATTTACTATATCTAATGTATATCCACTGGCTTTGATGTACTGCCATTGTTTGCTTGCCCATGCCAAAAGAGAAAAAGTCTTAAATGTAACCCATATATAGAATCATATAGATCTTTGGAAGGGCATATGCTTTCTTTTCAACGCTTCTCAATGCATTTAGTAGAACAATTGAATTAAGAAAGTTTATGAATGATAAAAAAGAAAGTTTATGAATGATAAAAGCGCTTCTTTGGAAGGGAGGGTATGTTACATATACCTACTCTATAATTTTTATTTTTTATTTTTTGGTAACGGAAATATATTATAAAAGCGTTTGGCAAACCAAACAAAGGAGTACAAATTAGACATCGACGACAATGAATGCCTAATACTCCCACAGGACCAATAACTTCACTGCAACTAGGTAGCAGAAAGCAAGCCAACTCGATATAGAAGGCATCAGTACAACCGGAAAAGATCAACTTGACCGATTAACCACAACTTTTACAGGGACAACTAAAAAATGATAACCATAGTAAACCAACTGTAAAGAAATCCAACTATGCAACTAAACCATTTGCAAACTAGAACACCAACACTGGGCGTCATAGCCAACAATTCTTATTCCAAAGCAACCGAAAACAAACACCAAACCAGCAAACACCCAAACACACAAAGCCGGCCAAGCCAGGCAGAATCGAAACCCGAAGCACATCAAGCAATCTGAATCTGAAAACTGCACCATCCGCCACTAGATCAGATCGGAACAACAAACCGGCCAAGCATGGCGAAAACTGATTCCCAAAGCCCATCAAACAATCTAAATCTGACAATTGCACAAGCCGCCACTAGCTCAGATTAAGCAGACAAATCGGCCAAGCATGGCAGAACCGAAAACCGAAAACCCACCAAGCGAGCGGAATCGGAAATCTACACTAGCCGCCACTAGATTTGTTGAGATCTTAACTCGCTAAACCCGAGACCTAAAAGACAGCGGCCAAGCAAGGTAGAATCAAGACCCGACGCCCATCAAGCAATTGGAAACAGAAAATTACACCAGCTGCCACTTTATTCATGACTCAGATCTGCACACCTCTAAACATGGAGGTGGAGGCCGGAATAGGGAAACTTGCAAAAAAGAAAAACATGAAAACAAAAATAGGAAAACAAGGGGAGAAGGCCGTCGGTGCTAAAAAGGGGAGGAAGGGTGGCCAGCCGACCCCAAGGCAAGCCAAGGGGCCAGCGGCAGCGGAGGTTTGTGGTTTTGGGGCTAGGGTTGAGAGGCTAGGGTTGAGAGAGAATTACTAACTTATACCTACTCTATAATGGAATAACCTCTATATAATAATAAAAATTTTTGGTCTCAATTCAGGACTAGTTATATTTTGAAATAACCTTTATATTATCATATGCCATGTAATTTGGAGTCCCGTTCTCAGAAATGTGCCTCCATATAGTCATAATTACAATAAAATCAAAAATATAGTATTTAATGCTACAATAAAAATTTAAGATAAAGTTAATTATCTATCCATTGTAATTATATATCAATTGTTTTATGATAGGGACAAAGACCCCTAAGGACAAAAAACACTCTTACTTTCTCTTGTAGGCCAAAAATTCAAAAACTTCACACTCAAGGCGGAGACCCACTTCAATAAGCCCACGCGCCCAATGCCCATAGCAATCTCACGAGTGTTTTCGGCGTTTCTACGCCTCCCTCTTCTGGATCTCCAAGAACTCTTATTTCGTGAACAAAAACATGCTCAATTCAATTCCTTCAAAATCTTCATCTACACCAACCCCACAAACCCACCCCTCAATTTCACCACCGCCGCCGATTCCCTCTTCTACGACACCCTCCTCCGCAGCACCTTCGCCGCCGTAACCGCCGCAGGCAACACCCACCTCTTCTTCGTCACCCGATGACGAGGACGATGCCGGAAATGAAGACGACAATGCTTCGGGCAGGAGGCGGTGATGGCCGATCTGATTTTCAAAGCAACTTCCGATGAATAACGTCACAGATCCGCAGAGCATTAACGCCATCAAAATCCCCAGCATCAGCGACACAAACCGAGGCCATCGGCGGCTGCCTCGACGGAACCGAAGCCTATGAGGATGAGGACGAAACCATCGCTGAGTAATCGGCGTCGACGGAGACCGACGAAGGTTCTCCGAGTCGACTTAGTCGGCCGAGCTCGAGAAATGGCAAGCATTCAAGAGCCCGTTCGAAAGGGGCTCGATCGGGTTGCTCGACGCAGGTATCCAGAGCCGGATTCAGGCAGCCAGGGATATAAACGATGTTTGGAATAGCGTGGCGGGGGGGTTGGGCATCGGCGCGCTGTACCGGGCCGCGAGGGGCGTGAGGCCAGAGGCTGTGGCCGGAGCTGTGGGAGGAGTCTTGATCGGCGTGGCAATTACGGGGATGCGATACGTGTCGGCCGTGGTTGTGGTGGTAATGCTGGGTTTTCAGTCTTGGTCATTTTCTGGAAATTTTGGTAGTTATTAGGAATTAGAGGTAATAAAAATGAATATAATGGCGGCAATGCAGGTTGTTAATGTGTTGTTGCTGTGTTTGGAATTATGAAATGGAAATTGAATTATTGATTAACATATAGTTGGAAGGCATAACTTATTTTTGTGATATATAGAAACTGTTTATGCGAAATACATAAATTGTTTTTATAAAATATTTAACTGTTTCTGTGAAATAGATGAACTATTTCTGTGTTTTTATAACTGTTTGTGTTTTTCACAACTATTTTGTTTTTTTATAAGTGTTTCTGTGTATAGTTGGTCATGCATGTGCACTGTTCATCCATTCACGCACATTACTATTCATGCGCGTGGACTTTGTAAGGTATAATTATTTTTTATTATACTAATTTTTATTTTATCCTTTTAGAAGAACATTTAAAAATCATGTCCTACCATGGAAAGTGGTATTTTTCTAGGTCCTTGTGAGTCATTAATCTTTTATGATATCAGGGATCGCTTGGGTGTCATGGCTGTTTTTCTAGGAAGACAAGTGAAAAAAAGTTCGATACTAATTGATGTCAAGTAATATAATCTAGATTTACTCCTGCACTAGAGGAAAAAACTCATATAAAGTAAGATAAGTAAGATAATCCTTATAAATGAAATTAAGTAAAAAAAATCAATTTTGCTAGTTATACCTCTTTTAAAGAATAATCTCTTTATACTCATAAAAATTATATAGTACTAATTTTATAATTATATATAAATTTTACTGTATGTACTTTCCTACCGACCGTGCACAGTTAGTGATTGCTTTCAATAGCATCCTTAATTCTCGCGACAATATGTGCACTTACAAGTGGTTGGTGGCATGGTTTGGAGGATAATTCGTTACTCAGCTATGCACATGTAATATAACGTACAGCTTTTTTTAATTCAATTCCACAAAGATCTTTTAGTTGTGAGAATATTGCATGGCTAGTGGAGAAGGCTCTTTTAACACGGTATAATATAATATGTTTATTTATGAGGTCATGCGTCTTCTAGATTGCACACGTCTTTTAATTGGCAAATATCTCACACGTACCTAATCCTTTTACCAAGTTGCCAGCTAATTACAAGATAAAGCTGAGCTGAGGCCGACACTTTGCTAACGTACATAATTTTCAACAATTAATGCTTGTTTTCGACACAAAAAAAAAAAAAAAACAATTAATGCTTGCCCTCGTATATTCCAACCCAAAACCATAAGAAAAGGATTGATTATGCTTACCCCGCTTATATTTAAGCAATGAGTTTGTGATCTTAAATTAGTTGTATGTCAAAACCTAAAACAAAATTGTTATTATTTGTCTTTTTATTACGATTAAGTCATGTTTCAATAAGTGATTCTTTCATACATGATCATATGATTTCTAATGAATACAGTTTGAATTTCAACTGATTATAAGAATTTCATTATTTTGTTTATATGAAAAAGTTCACCCAAATTTTTAAAATTTGAATATAGAAAAATTTACTTAAAAACTTCTAAAAATAAGAAAGTGTCATCCGAATTGGTGAGACTAATACTCGAATGGTATTATCAACGGGCTGAAATTTTGTTTGGACAACAAGATCATGTCACTTTCTTAGCTTTTTAAACTTCATTAAAGAGTAACATACAAGTCAGGTACTATTAATGGATCTATCACAATGCTATTTTATGTTCTTAGCTAAGTGTCAGCTTAATGTAGCTCATCTAACTCTCTCTCCTTTTTTATATTTCATCCTAATTAATTTTTTATAAACGTAGGTCCAGTTATATAATGTAACCTATTCTCAAGATGTGTATGTGTGGATAAGAGGGTATGTAGCTGGCCATTGGAGCGAGTCGAACCGCAGATCGTGGCCCGACCTATTGTTGATAGCATACAAGAGAGAATAAAACACTTTAGTGAGATGGATATAAAATTTTATATGGCATATCAAACCGTTAAGTAAGATTTATAGCTAAATTATAAAATACTACCTCTATTTATCAGTACATCAATCAACCATTCCGAGCACACAATAAAAGCCACCAAATGAGCAGCCACTCTTTTTAAGACTCGACAACTTAGTAGAACAACAAAACAAACTCAAAATTGCCGTATTGTTATTTGCTAATTGGTTTTCTTTTCTTAATCACCTCCCATAGCCGCCGACTAGTCAACCCCACGAGGTTTGACCCAAAAGAAAAGAAAAAGGCAAAAATATATAAAATTGTTTCCTATTTTATTTTATATAGAATCAGAAATGCCAAAATCTTCAACGGTCAAACCTCCTCTTGAGTTTCTGAGAAAGCTCTCCTTAAGCAGTACGTGACCATCTTCTTCTTCGTCCTCATCACAAAACTCTCAAAAAAAACTTTACTGTTAATTAATTTATCCACTTATTTTCCATATTCAAAACCCACAAAAACTTAAAAGAGCTCTCATTTTTCACTAAAACTCTCTTCTCTCCTCTTTATGGCCGCCTCTTCCGGGAGCTTAGACACCTCTGCCAACTCCCCCTTCACTTTCTCGACCCACCAACCATCGTTCATGACCACCTCCTTCTCCGACCTCCTGGCCTCCGGCGCCGATTCCGACAACTCCTCCGCCGCCAACAACCGGAGCAACAGCAACCCAACAAGGCAATTCGGCTACGGCGGGCTGTCCGATCGGATTGCGGAGCGTACCGGGTCGGGCGTGCCCAAGTTCAAGTCGCTCCCGCCGCCTTCGCTGCCCATTTCGCCGCCGTCTGTTTCGCCGTCGTCGTACTTCGCCATCCCCGCTGGGTTGAGCCCGGCTGAGCTTCTCGACTCGCCTGTGCTTCTCAACGCCTCAAACGTATGCGGTTTTTGAAATTCTGTTTCATTTCTTGGAGTTTCTGCAACATGTTGTGTATGGTTGGTGAGAAAAGTTTTGATGAAGGAAAAGAAAGTTTCGAAAAAGATCAGATTTTTTTTGTGTCCTTGTGTCAAAGTCTCGTGCTTTTTCTACTTTTGTTTTTTGTTTGCTAATCCAATTTATTGCTTGGTTATTTGGGTCTTTCTTGATCTTAAATTTGGGTTTGAGCCCAGCTCAGCTTCTCAACACCTTAATCACACACTGATTGCGTTTTGAAATTCTGTTTCCTTGGGTCCTCTTGTGTTTGGATGTTGAGAAAACTTGAGAAGGAAGATATTTTTTAGTCTTATTTTGATATTTGGTTTGGAGACCAAATGATTGGAAATGTCCAATAAAGGTTTGGACTTTCTGTATTGTGCTTTCCAGATTTTGCTGCTTGATTATTGGGTTTTATTTGTTTTACAATTTTGGTATGTTATGTTTGGGATTTGAGAAAAAAATCTGATAAAGGAGAGGATGAAAAAGGAAGATATGTTTGTGGTATTTTCATGGTCCTTGGGTACAAGTCCTCTGCTTTTTGAACTTAGTGTTCTGTGTTTGCTAATTTTGCTGCTTATTAATTTTTGAGTTTTGTTTGTTGTTCAATTCTGTTTTGATAATTGTACTAATGGGATTGTTCTTCTTTTGTGTTATTGTAAGCAGATTCTTCCATCTCCAACTACTGGAAGTTTTGCGGCTGCTTTTAATTGGCAGAACAAGTCTATGAACTCCCAGCAAAATGTGAAACAGGAAAACAAAAGCTACTCAGAGTTCTCTTTCCAGACCCAAGCAAGGCCTCCCACATCATCTTCAGCGATGTTTCCATCTTCCAACGGCTCAATTCAAACTGTATGTGATCTAGTCCTGGGGATATTAAATTATTAATTATTGTCTATTTCGATCGCTACAAGCCCCTTTGGATCGCTAACCAGTTGGTATTTGCTTTTGTTTCAGGCACAAGAACAGGCATGGAATAACAATTACTTTCAACCAAAAGTACTCCCAAAACAAGATGATTTCTCGTCACGAACAAGTATGGTCAAACCTGAA
Organism: Spiraea crenata; assembly: GCA_033992175.1. NCBI lineage: Eukaryota > Viridiplantae > Streptophyta > Magnoliopsida > Rosales > Rosaceae > Spiraea > Spiraea crenata. The sequence continues at coordinate 3,285,024 of JAVBHV010000022.1, forward strand.
TATGGTGGTTCTGTGCAGAGTTTCTCATCTGAAATGAATACCAACAACATCCAGAACAGCATTCCCTCCAATGGAAATGTCCAATCTGGCTACAGCAACCCCAACCATCAGCAACCCCAGACCTTGAACAGGAAATCAGATGATGGGTTCAATTGGAGAAAATATGGTCAAAAACAAGTGAAAGGAAGTGAAAATCCAAGAAGTTACTACAAGTGCACTTTCCCCAGTTGCCCAACTAAGAAAAAGGTTGAGAGGTCTTTGGATGGTCAGATCACTGAGATTGTCTACAAGGGAAATCACAACCATCCAAAACCACAGAATACTAGAAGGTCATCCTCCAATGCTTCTTATGGAGTAGTTCAGGCTTCAAATCCCACCACCAATGAAATCCCAGACCAGTCTTTTTCCAATCATGGTAATTCACAGATAGATTCCATTGGAACTCCAGATAATTCGTCGTTATCGATTGGTGATGATGAGGTTGAACAGACCTCTCAGAAGAGCAAGTCAGGTGGTGGGGATGAATTTGATGAAGATCAACCTGATGCCAAAAGATGGTAACTTTGCGTTTGAATTAGTCCATGTACATCATTTGTGTATTGATGAATTTCGATTGAGTTATTTCGGCTTTTCTGTTTGATTAATGTTCCTTATTATTATGCAGGAAAACTGAAGGTGAGAATGAAGGCATTTCAGCACCTGGGAGTAGAACAGTGAGGGAGCCTAGAGTTGTAGTACAAACAACCAGTGACATTGATATTCTAGATGATGGGTACAGGTGGAGGAAATATGGGCAGAAAGTGGTGAAGGGCAATCCAAACCCAAGGTAAAATGGTCTTTTAAATCATGATTTTGATACCATTTTCGGGTGTAAAAAACAGTTTTCTGTCTTCTCTATTTGGCACAGTTGATTTGTTTTTCGAGAAACTAGACTATATCTTGTTTTCTAAACTAGGTTGGTGTGTTTTCCTTCTGATATTGCAGGAGCTACTACAAGTGCACAAACCCAGGCTGTCCAGTGAGAAAGCATGTTGAGAGAGCTTCTAATGATCTGAGAGCAGTCATCACAACCTATGAAGGGAAGCACAACCACGATGTTCCAGCTGCCCGTGGCAGTGGCAGTCATGCTGCTGCCACTAGGCTTTTACCCAACAACACCAACAACAACAACAACAATATCAACAATGTAGCCACAGCAATGAGGCCTATGACTCATTACTCTAACAACCATGCTAACAACAACCCTCTTCATAATTTGAGGCAGCCAACATCAGAGGGGCAACAACAGCAACAAGCACCATTCACCCTTGAGATGCTACAGAGCCCGGGAAGTTTTGGGTTCGCGGGGTTTGAGAACAACGCCATCGGATCATACATGAACCAAACAAAAGAAGAGCCAAGAGATGATGCTTTCTTTGAATCATTGCTGTGCTGATCAAATTGCATTCTTTGGAAAGTTTATATCATAGATTGGACAAAAGGGATTAAATCAGTAGACATTACAATAAGCACACACACAGTAATCAGGTTCATTTCATTCCATTCATTTCTTTTTGTTTGTTGTGTTGTATATTCTTCCTATATAGGGATTGATCTTGTAAAGAAAAACTGTGTGGGCATAGAACTCAAACCAGTTGTTTATTTTTTCGTTGTTCTGAGGCTTTTTGTTTCTACCTCAGTTAGAAAGTCTCAATATGTTACATTTGCAATATATAGTATAACAACTTTGGGTTTATGTTTTCTGGCTTTGCAATTTTAGATTGATTCTTGTAACTTTGCAAGTTCGATTCTTCAGTAACAGTTCCAGTCGTACAGGCCATGACTTTAAATTCAGATATGCAATCGTCATCAGTTACATCTTAAGGTTCGAATGGGTCAAATATGCGGAGCTGGAGATTTACATAACTTAGTGCACAAGTAGGCGAATGTCAAATTGTATTCCACACATGGACTCTGGGTTGGGTGCCTTTGTGGGCCCAACTTGTACTGTGCTGCAAACGGAGCATGGGGTGATGATTGTAATAGTCATTTTTGTTCATTTTAGAACAAATGTTAGCATCAGAGCCTGCTGAGAATTTTCACCTTCCTTTAAAATTTTACTAGACCCTTCAATTTATCTTCTAAAAAATCATACCAAATTTTTTTATGCACAATATACTAATAAAATGGTAAATTTGAAACTAAAATAATAACAAACTTTAGAAAGATTATTGAATCGATGCAAAGTGTATTACGAACAAAGTATTGATAGGAAAAAAATAATAATTCCATCAACAATTATTTTTGTATATGTAGGAAAGTTTTGAAATTCAACTAAGATATTTGATTAAAGCATTAAACTAATCTTGAATTTAACTAGATGAAGACGCAACTTGGATTAAAGGATGGAGAAGCAGCTTTAGGTTAGGTTTTGTGTAGATTTGGACGAAAAGCGGAAGGAATAGTAATTAAATATGTATAATATAATTTTAATAAGTTTAATTATAAATATAAATATTATATATTTAATACACTAAAAAAATTTAAAAAAGATTATTGGGGGACCCACTTGAAGTGAGGGGCCTAGTGCTGGAGGTCCGAGTTGCACTACGTCAACGGCGGCTCTGGTTAGCATCAGTAGTACATAAATTATTTTAGGTAAATTATAATTACATATTTTGTGATTTGGTTTGAATTTTCATATGATACTTGAAATTTTTTTCTTCTATTTTAATATCTTATACTTTCAAAATCCTTGCATAAAGAAAAAAAAACTTTTATATTAAAATTTAACTAAATTATATGATAAGTGATTGTAATTTATGCGTGATGACTGATAGTAACATTTGTCCTAAATAAAAAATCGAATGAACAAAAATGACTATTATGATGGCGTGGATGATGATTGATCCTTGAAATTTGTTATTGGATCAATAACCAAACTTTCTCCCACGTGTATGTGAATAATTGATGTGGAAGGTGTTATTTTAATGGTGTGGATTGATAAGAGCAAGACACTTGCGTGAGCCACACGGTTTCGCCCATAGGGCCAATGGGACCCCGAGGGCTGCTCGCACAGCCACCGACCGACCAAAGCAGCATCTATCGAATTAAGGATTGTGTTCCTTAATCCTTTTTATATGATCATAATCAATCTGTAATTACCCCATTTGCTTAATCTTCTTTATCTATTAGTGAACCTGTTTCTCATAGATATGTCGACCCTTTTGTCGTTTTGTGAGATGTAAACGGCGCCAAACAAAAGAAAAAAAAAAAAAAAAAAGAGGAAACAAATGGCGCCAAAGGGAGTTTGAGATTATTTAAGAAACACAAGCGGCTGGGGTTCACGTTCCTGATGTTATTTACGTGTACGGTATTTAGGATTGCGGGCTGTCCATAAATTGTTCCATTTTAAAGATGTTGGAGGAATTTAAACAAGTTGGTATGCTTAGGCCAAAATGTTGGATAGATTGGAACAAAAATCGCACTCCCACATGTTTAAAATACATAAGCCATAAGAACTTGTGATTAAGATTGGCAATCACATATTGTAACGAGGAATTAAATTGAGTATTACATTTCATTATTTGGTCGTTCGATTAGTAAACTCTTAAACACAATTGGAGCCCATTTAGTTATTACATAGTTATATCGGTGGTAGCGCTAATGATGTGCAAAAGAATAAAGTACCCAATTTGGAGTGTTGTCTCAACACATTCTACTAGAACAACTTGCAATTTGGAACCACAGTGTGTATGGGCGGTCACCAAAATAACATATATTAGAGATTATATGCCTTTTTACCAGCTTTCTCCTCTTGCGCCGTACAAGGGATAAACAGAGGTGCACTCAAAAGTTACCACTTCTAGAATGCAATGTTAGTCAAGCATTATTGGTTACTTGTTTCAAATACTTTCAGGTATCAATTTCTTCCGTCAACACAACATACATTAGTTCTACTGTTGGATAAATAGTAAATTTCTTGTTAACTTTGTTAACTCGCACCTGTTACTTGTGAGCTGTGTGAAAACCTGGTCTTGTATATAAACCCAATATATTTTCTGAATTATGTTCAACACAAAATTACTTGTCTTGCTCTCTTCTTTCCAAAGGCCCAAAATAAAGGCCGCAGAGAGCCGAACCAGATACAACGGCTATAATTCCATCCGCCGACTCATCCTTTAAACCAACAAATACTCGTGCGCCGCGTGTAAATCAGCATCCAAAACTTTCCCTCTATTTTCAGACCTCCTCCTCATTCCTTATCAGAATCTCTAAAATCAATCTCTTCACTCTTTTGGTTCATTCGGGTCGGGTGCAAAACTCAACCCATGGACCCGCCCGCACCGAAACCCCTCCGCCACATCCTCTTACGCCTCCTCACCTTCGGCATCCTCCTCCTCGCCGTCCGATTCGCATACGTCATCACAATCGCCGGCGAATCCTGTGGCCACGCCGACTTCTGCTTCTTCCCCGACAATCTCAAGTTCCGATCCTCTGCCGCCGTACTAGGCCCCGCCTTACGCGTCCGCGTTGCCTCCCTGCCACGTGTCCCGGAGCTATGGACGACCAAGAAGTGGCGCGAAACAGTCGAATACTACTCCGCCTTCTTTCAAACCCTAATTGCCGACGGCTTCCTCTCGACGGAATGGAGAGCCCTCTGCGTCGAAACCCTAGCCGGCGAGGACGTCCTCGCGCTCAAGGAAAACGGCGTCGTCGACTCAATTGGGGTCTCCAAGAACGCATCCTCGCCGTTAATCGTCTCCCGTGACTCCCAATTTCGGCCGTTCGATGACCACGCGTTCGATTTCGCTTTCTCGGGTCTGGACCGGTCGGTTCTACCCGCGGATTTCTCGGACGAGCTCTGCCGGATCCTAAGGCCGGGCGGGTCCTTCGTGGCCCCCACATTGTGGCTAAAGATTCGTACAGCTTCAATTCTTTCCTCGAATTGTTCAATTGTTGTAGTCTCCTCCGGTCGCGCGAGGTCGCCGGAATAGAAAAGACGCCGGTTTGGGAAGTTGTGATGAAGAAAGAGGGTCAATTTCAGAGTGGCAGTTCAAGTACTAAATGCTCGGTTGCTGGGTATAAGCGGGAAATAGTCAGAAAGGCGGAGCCTTTGATTGAGAAAGAGCCATTGAAGCCATGGATTGCATTGAAAAGGAACTTGAAGAAGGTAAACTACTTAACTTCAATGGCGGATATTCGATATAAGGAGAGGTATGTGTATGTTGATGTTGGGGCTAGGACTTACGGGTCTAGTATAGGCAGCTGGTTTATGAAGCAATACCCAAAACAGAACAAGACTTTCGAAATTTACGCCATTGAAGCCGATAAAGCCTTTCATGGAGAGTACAGATCGAAAAAAGGGGTTTCACTTCTGCCTTACGCGGCTTGGGTGAGGAATGAGACCTTGTTCTTTGAGATCACTAGGGACCATAGTAAGAAAATGTGGAGAAATGTAGTAGGGGGATGGGGAGGATTCAGCCCGTGAGGCCTGCTTCGAGTTTTGGGGACAATGTGGATAGGATTGAGGGGTTTGATTTCGCGGAGTGGTTGAAGAAGACTGTTTCGGTGAAGGATTTTGTGGTGGTGAAGATGGATGTGGAGGGGACCGAGTTTAATTTGATTCCGAGGTTGATTGAGACCGGCGCCATTTGCTTGATTGATGAGATTTTTCTTGACTGTCATTACAATAGATGGCAGAGGTGCTGTCCTGGCCAACGGAGCCCCAAGTTTACCAAGACGTATGGTGAATGCTTGGACCTGTTCAGTCAGCTCAGAGAGGCTGTAGCTCTTGTACATCAATGGTGGTAAATTGGTAACAGACTAATAGCTCATTTTGTAGTCTTGTAGGATGCATAAATGTTAGAACTCCTAGTTTTTTTGTTGGATGTTGCTTATTCTTTGTTGGGGGTAGGTAATTCTTGTTGCTTTGTTCTCGATTCGTTATTGTTTATATGTTACTTGCTGCAGGTAAGAAGTAAAAATATTCAATCAAAAATGTTTGTTCTTTTCCCCTGATCTGGTGTCTCAACTTTTTGCTCAAAGTTTTTATTTGTTAATTCTATGCAATATAAGGTGAGCACATATTTAGCTTACAAACTAGCTAAAATATATGATTACAGCTTTTGAAAATGTGCTGTTCTGGGGAGCTTTCTCTGGAAAATCTGCTTCTCAGTTTGTACGAAAAGCACTTTTCTCCCAGTGGTTCCAGAAAGCGCGAGAAAATATTCAAAGGCACAGCATTAGTACTTTCCGTAGAATTGCTTATGACGGTATATGGAAAATGCATCATTAGGTAGGCATGAAAGATAATATAGCCAGAAAAATATTTGTAGTGAATTCCAGATAATTTGTGTAGTTTCAACTCTTGGTATTGCTTCTGGATTTTATATTCGTAGATAACCACTGTAGGTAGAACAAAATTCTGAGGACAATTCACTTTCTTCCCCACCACCTCTCAAACGCAGCCTTGTTTATGCTCAAACTCAACCTTCTTAGCACAACCTTTCTTGTCCACAGATAATACTGATTTTCATGACCTTTTCTTATAAAATTCCTCAGAGAGATTCTCCTTGCGATGCCCCTTGGAAGAGGACTTTGGACCTCAGTCTAGTGGAAGGACAGACCAGACCAAGGTCTTCAGTTACCAAAATGTTAACAATGTCACTCAGTTATTAGGCTTCCAAGATCTTAGCCGTCAGATTCCCATAGTAATCGTAACTGCCATGAGAATCTGAAAGGTAGAGCGACGGTCAAACAGTTGGGAATTTGTAACTATATTTTTTGGGTGCGGATATCTCAGCTGGGGATCACATCTTAGCTGAAATTCAGGATGCAGCTTGATTGAGTGGATTGCAGCCATCGTTCCGAATATTAGGGAAGCCCCCTCTTTTTGCATGGCCATCTGATATCACATTTATTTCTATTGATACGCGAAAATCTCCCTCCCTCCCTCCCTCTCTCTCTCTCTCTCTCTCTCTCTCTCTCTCTCTCTCTCTCTCTCTCTCTTAGCATCTGGTCTCATTGTATTTTCATTCATCCTCATTCACATTTTCGTTTTTCTTCATTTTGGTTTATTTTTCTAATAACAGTTTTTGATCTGTTTTTCCTGATGTTTTGTGCGGACGTTTTGATTTCTGTAGACCACATCAATGAACAATGTACAGAGTTATGGGATGGTCATTGGCCATACTCCACGGAGTTTTTAGTGTGCCAACCTGCCCACAACATCCGCCACAAAAATATGTGGAACGGAGGTAACCCTCTTGATCAAGGGTTGCCTGTTCTTTTGCTCCAGACCGTTATGATTTATTTCATTTCGAAAATTTTCTACTTCGTATTGGAGCCTCTTCAACAAAGTATGATGATGGCACAACTTCTGGTGAGCTTTTCAGGTTGTCCCTTATAGACATTTGTCTCAGTTTATGCCCTATTGTTTGCACATTGTGGCCATTTAACCGGTTTAAAGGACTCTAACCAGTCTATGGGACATAAGGTAAAAGTTAACTGGATAGAAAGCATTTTGGGTGGATAGAATAACGTAAACTGCTAGAACTGTAACACAATTGCAACAAACAAAATAGTGACCTGTCCCTTGCATAGCAACAATCTATATTAGTGACCTGTCCCTTGCATAACAAAATAGTGACCTGTCCCTTGCGTAACTCCATCAAAAGATAGACTGGAAAACGGATGATAATGAAATTATTAAATTCTTGAGTATCTTTTGCTGATCCTTGTTTGTTGACTATGAATATAACCTACCGTTATACATAACCAGAATGATCCAATATGCATCACAGAAGGGAAGAGGCCAATTAAGAATATTTGCTTTTGTGCTTGATCTTTCCTGGTACTTTTCATTTTCCTGCTGTATATGTCTTGATAGTAGTAATGTGATGATCTACTTCAACCAGGCTGGTATTATAATAGGTCCCACCGTTCTACAGCATTATCTGCCGTTTATGCTGCAGTTGTTCCCCTCAGGAAGCAGAGTGTCACTTCAAATATTTGCCAATATGGGCTTCATTCTTCAATTCTTTATACTATGAGTTCAACTGAAGGCAAGCTTACTGAAGAAGGTAGGGACTTATGCAGCACTGATAGAGAGCCTGGCCTTTGTTATGTCTTGTTTATATGGTGGCTTGACCTACTTTACCATACATTCCATGTCACCTATAGACCCGTCCTTTGGAACTCCCCTTGTGGTTGTGATATTGAACTCTCTTACTTCCTTTCGTGTTGTTACCAGCCTCCTTTCTGAGTTACACATTCTAAATTCGGAACTGGGACACTTAGCCATTTACAATTCTATGATCTGTGATTTGTGCCGCACGTTCGTTGCTGAAACTTTGAAGACAGTAGGTACATTTGCATACCAGTCCAAACTGGCTTCGTTGTCATCTATGTTCGCTATCTTCATCTATTTTGTCATTGTTCTTTTTATGATGCGGCCCTTCATACTTTGGTTAACCAAAAATACCCCAGAAGGACAACATCTGGAGGAGTCTCACTTCCTTGTCATTCTTGGACTTATCTTTGTATGTGCACTGTGTTGCCAGTTCTTCGGCCAACAAGCTGCATTCCCTTTGCTGTTGGGTATTGTCTTGCCTGTTGGACCACCAATTGCAACGACGATGGTGAAGAAGCTCCACACCATCACAGCTGGGTTGTTCATTCCTGTTTTCTATGCGATCAGTGGTTGACAACAAACTTGTTTGTTTTGTGCAAGGATAAATCTGTAGCTTTTATTGAGCTTGTCATCATTATGAGCTATGTAGGGAAGTTCATTGGCACGCTTATGCCTGCACTCTTTTTCAGAGTTCCTTTCATGGATGTCATATCTCTTTCTCTAATTATGTGTTGCAAAGGCATTGGTGACATTGCTGAATGTAACTCGTGGAGGGACAGTAAGGTGAGTCTTTAACCCCCTCTCCGTATAATACTTCCTGAAGTTTATTTTGTGTTTATTTGTTTCTTCCTATTGACAATGGTTGTGGATTTTTGATTTCAAAGATCCTGGATGACATTTCTTTTTGCCTTCTTGTAACTGGAGTTGCCAGTTTTATAGTAGCGCGCCTTTACGACCCCTCAAGGAGGTACGCAGCCTCCGGAAGAAGGAGCATTCTTTATTCTGGCAAAAGCTCCCGGATGCGGATTCTGGTCTGCATCCATAATGAAGAACATGTCTCGACCATGATAAACCTCCTTGATGCCTGCAATCCCACAAGATTCAGCCCCATCGGTCTTCGTTCTACATTTGAAAGAACTCACAAGCCGTGCAGTAGGGTCACTTGTTCCCCATCACCATCTGAAGAAAGTGACAGCCGTTCAGAACAAATTGTCAACGCCTTCATCCCTTACGAACAGCGCAACCAAGGGACAGTTTTGGTGCAGCACTTCAGTGCAACTGCACTGTATTCGAGCATGCATAATGATATCTGCATTATGGCATTGGACAAGAGTACCACCATTGCAATTGTTCCTTATCACAAGCAGTGGACAGTACTTGGACCAGTGGGAGCAACAAACCCTTCCATCAGATCCATTAACTGCAAAGTCATGACCAATGTTCCATGCTCTGTCGGATTACTAATTGACCGATCCCAACTATGCGGTAACCACTCTGTCTTGAAAGGCAAGTCATCTTATCGAATCGCCTTACTCTTCTTCGGTAGTGTGGATGGTTTGGAGGCACTTACCTTAGGAAGACGCATGGGTGAGCATCCTAACATTAGCTTCACATTAGTTCGATTTAAACATGAAAGGTCCCACAAGGAAAAGGATCACGAGTTGGTACGTGAGTACAGGGCTAGTGCAGGAATGAGTGAGGAGAAAAATCAGTACAAAGAGGAGATTGTGAAAGATGGGTCCGAAACGACCGGGATTATACATTCCACGGAGGATAGTTTTGATTTTGTGATGGTGGGTCGTTACACGGAGGAGATTGTGAAAGATGGGTCCGAAACGACTCGTTACCATGACCCGGAGTCACCACTTACATTAGGCCTAGCTAATTCAGAATGGATGGAGTGCCCTGAGCTAGGAGATATAGGAGACGTTCTAGCCACTGTAAATTTTCCGTTTTCGGTTTTGGTGGTGCAGCAACAGCCACCGATCACTAGTTGTACTAGCTCACCACGATCTCGTGTTTTTCCTTCATCTGGTGATGGAGATTGTTCACCAGTTCAGTCTAGAAATCCATTGAGTTGAGACGAGTGCTACCCGGTCTAGCATGATTGTACACCAGATATGTACATAATACCATTAGAATCCAGTATAGTTCTTCTTTAGAAATAGGAAGCCTGCTTTAGGTAGTTGGTTCTTCTTCATATCATGTGTGATAGCTTTGGATATGAGTTCCTTTTGTGTAGATTCAGAGTTCTATAGATTTTTATATTGATTTTAAATAGCTGATTTTTACAGATTTACTGATTTTAGTTCAGTTTTGCATAGCATACCAGCAAATCTGCTCTATGATCTTACATGGTGATTTATAACATAAACAGTACCAATCATGATATTACAATAGGATTCATGAACGCACATTCTGACATAGACACATATATCTCAATAACTACATGATCTTTTGACTCAATATCAGATCTATATAGATGATATGAAGATTTAAAAATAGCTGAAACTCTGCAATTTTTCCCAATGAAATTCGAAGCCTCTACCGTAAACTTACAGAGAAAATCTTTCATATGACTAAACAAGATTCCCTAGGAAATGAATTGCCTGGAAAACTACATTCATGTGCATTCTGTATAACTCGATGGTGTAAAACTTGACGAGTGTTTTGGCTGTGGAAAACAGAAGTAAAAGTTAACCACCATGACCTGTTATATTATGCTTAATTTGCTATCTAAAATTGGAACTTCACGAATTTTAAATTCTAAATCCCAGCACATCTGGATGAGAAACGAGTGAGAAACAAATTAGCAATTCAGTCCATCTGCAAGGATTTACAAAGTCAAAGATGCTATGCAATCGATTGTATTCTCGACTCTCTTACGTTAACGAGTTTTGCAACCTTAAATGTGGATCTCCATATATTAGAAATATTCTAGAGTGCCATTTTTTTTTCCAGATGATCTAAATGTAGAGACTTGCTTAGCCAAATCATACGCATTATCCAGAACACAGTCAATGCGAGTCTAACCCAATTAACCCCTCAGTCCAATCTTACCAAGCCACTGAAAAAAGGAAAGACTAAAAACTGAAAAAGAAAGTACTAAGAACAATTCCAACTTCAAACCAACTTGCCAGTAACCCCAACAAGAAGCCCTCCACAACCGCTTTCAGTTGCCTTTCATTCGAACCCTTTGAACTGAAACAACTTTGCTTCTGGACAAGCACATTTAAATTAGCAAATGCATAGAAAGGAACAGCAGAGCTTGCATTTCTTCCTTTATCGGTTTGGTCAACCAAAGTGAGACTGAAAAGAGAGGCCTACTGGCAAGAAGCCATGGGAGGGCAAGCAAATGTAGTTGACCTAGGCAATGCAACGTTGGAAACATTCACTTATTGTAGTGAGTTGCCTCCCAATGTACATTCACCGGGCTTGTTGAACTACACAACTTCTCACAAGGTGCCATATATGCTTCCCAATCTGGAGATGCAGATGATCTTAATTTTTATAGCCACACAAGCCTTCCATGGCGTTTTGGGCTTTTTCGGAGTTCCCAAGTTGACCAGCCAAATACTGGTACATGCCTTCTTTAATCAGTAATGTGATTATTAAATGTGATACAATTAAATCTATCGGAACTAGAGATTAATTTAAAATCACTATAGTACTATGCTTGGAGATTATTTGTATTGTAACTAATCCTTTTTGATGTTTTCTTGTGATCTAGGCTGGCTTGTTCTTCAGCCCTACATTGCTTGGACACTTTGAAACGTTCAAGGAGTTTGTCTTTAGTCTTAGCAGCCAAGAAACACTTGGACTACTGGCTGAATTTGGTTATGGACTCTTTATGTTTCTCATTGGAACCAAAATGGACTTGGGAATGATAAGGAGGACAGGACATAAGGCCTGGAGCACCGGTGCTGCTTGCGTAGTTGTGCCTCTGGCAATCGGTTGGCTTGTCCAAGCCAAGCTCACCTCTTCTGTTTTCAAACTAAGCATAGACGAAAAGTTCAGGCTTACATTTGCTACAATAATGCATTCCATGACTTCTTTCCCAGTTGTTGCTCTCCTTCTTGAGGAGCTGAAGATACTGAATTCAGAAATTGGGCGATTAGGTATCTCTGCCTCATTTGTGAGTGACATGTTTAGTGTTGCACTCCAAATTTTGGGCACAATGGCAAGAATGGGAAGAGATAAGTCTGTAAGAGATATTGTCCTCGGCGTAGGAGCAAGCATTAGTAACATTATCTTTGTTTTCGTCGCCCTTAGACCGGCAATGTTGTGGGTGGTAAGGCAGACCCCTGAAAATAGACCGGTGAGGAAAGACTATGTCAATATAATCATCTTCCTTATGTTGATCTCTGGAATACTTTCACACAACTACTGTCAGACTTTTCACTTTGGTCCTTTCATCTTTGGTTTGGCAGTCCCTTCCGGACCACCATTGGGATCAGCCATTGAAGCTAAGCTCACTATGTTCGTGTTCGATGTGTTTCTGCCCCTCTATGTGACTACATGTTCAATGAGGACCGATCTGTGGTCACTTTATGAATTCTCAACCAACCCAAACGCACAAGTCAATGGAATCATCATCTTGGTCACTGTTGTTGCTAAGTTGCTAGGCTCCTTAGCTACTCCTTTGTATTGCAACATGCCATTCAATGATGCATTGGCACTTGCTCTCATTTTGACCTCCAAAGGCATAATCCAACTTGCCTTTTATACGAGCTATAGAGACAATCAGGTACTGGTCGTTCTCTCTATCCCAGTTTAGTCCAATGCAGCCCTTTCATATTACATTAGCTGATCCATTATGCACCCATTTTGTACTTTTTTCATATGCAGACAATTGATGAACAAACATTTGCTCTTTCTATTTGTTGTATCCTCTTTACTGCAACTCTTGTACCAATAGCGGTGAAGTTCCTCTACGATCCTTCAAGGAAATATGCAGGCTACCAGAAAAGGAATATGATGTATTTGAAACCGAATTCTGAGCTCAAGATACTTGCCTGCATTCATAGGTCAGCCAACATGCCTGCTGTCATCAATCTGCTTGATGCAACATGTCCATCAAAAGAACACCCTATAGCTCTTAATGTTCTTCACCTCATTGAATCCGTTGGTAGAGCCTCCCCTGTCTTTATCTCCCACCAAATGCAGAAGAAATCTGGTTCTAGCACTTCATACTCCGACAACGTCATTCTATACTTTAACAATTTTGTAAGGGAAAATATAGGTGCGGTTTCTTTAAGCATCTTTACAGCAATATCTTCACCAAAATTCATGCATGAAGACATTTGCACCCTTGCATTGGACAGGCTTGTGTCCCTAATTGTGCTCCCATTTCACCGGAGATGGGCGATTGATGGGTCTGTCGACTCGGAAGACAATACCATTAGGACCCTAAATTGCAGTGTCATAGATATAGCACCATGCTCCGTTGGAATCCTTGTAGACCGGGGCCATTTAGGCAAGTCCACCTCACTTGTAGCAATTAAGTCATCCTTCTCTGTGGCTGTAGTCTTCTTGGGAGGCAAAGATGATAGGGAGGCATTAACCTTTGCCAAAAGAATGGCCAAGGATGTGACAATTAGCCTAACTGTGATCCGACTTGTTTCCATGACTAGTAATGAAGCTGATGGGGGTTGGGACAATGTGCTTGATACAGAGGAACTGAAGAACTTTCTATATGATGTAGGTGAAGGGTTTGTAGTTTTCTTGGAGGAGGTTGTGAAAGATGGACCACAGACGGCTTTAGTACTTCGATCAATGGTGGATGAGTATGATCTGGTTATAGTTGGTAGAAGGGATAAGGTTCAGTCCCCTCAGACAGCAGGGCTTTCGGAATGGAGTGAATTTCCAGAGCTTGGGGTCATAGGGGACTTGCTTGCATCACCAGATATCAAATGTGAAGCTTCAATTCTGGTTGTACAACAGCAAAAGATGATGACATAAAGCTTGTCCATGTTGTTGCTCAAGAATCAAGATTATATATGTACCAATGTTCAAATGTATCATCACCTTCAGCAAGATTGTTATATTAGTGTTTGAACTCTAGATTTATGTGTATATACATATATATGTGTGTGTGTGTGTGTGTGTGTGTGTGTGTGTGTGTGTGTGTAATGCTCCCGTGTTTAATCTCTTGTAACCTTCACACAGAGTCGAAGCTGTTTTTGATTTAGAAAATGTTGTTGGTAATCCCAAATAATGAAAATGTGGGTCTTCTAATTCTCAATTCGGACTCGGGATGCTTAGCCATCTACATGTCGAGGATCATTTATTTGTGTTGCATATTTGCTGCTCTAAATTCGACTACAGTAGATAGATCAACATATAAAGTTTCTAGTTTTGTTGTGTGCTAATTGACCGAGGCCAATTCGGCGGCAACAAATCTGCCTTAACAGGTAACTCATTTTATCGAATCATCTAACTCTCCCTTGGTGTTTTGGATGACTTAAAACTGGCCTCATGCAGAAGCATGTATGAGAATCCAAATATCACCTTTTCAATTTAAACATTAAAAAGGGATAACTAGTTGTCGAGATGAAATGGTATACGAGTACTATAGGTCAAGTGCAAGCTTAATGAGCAGTGAGGAGCGGTTATGAAAGATGAGGCTGAAACTACGTAGATAAGACATCTGATGAAGCCTCAAGGATGGTTTTGATTTTGTGATAGTGGAATGAAACTATGATTCGGGCACGCTACTTACATTAGGCCTAAGTAATGCACAAGGATGGAGTGCACTGAGCTGAGGGTTATGGGAGACATTTTGGCCAATGCAGATTTTCCATTTGTAGTTTTTGTTGGTTGTGTGCAGCAACAGCTACCAAATACTAGTTGTGCTATAGCTATACTAGATCATCACGATTTCGTGTTATTGATGCGGATCAGGATACGCTCAATCAACAAAACCACACGATGAATGAACACATAGAGAAAAAGAGTAAACGCAAGGAACCCTTGCCGCTCAAAGAGCAATTATCAATATTATTAATCATCCAAAGTGCCTAAAACTTTACATTACATTAGTTTATATAGAGAAAATAACCTACATTCTAGACTATTCTAAGGATAATAATATCCTCAATAATAAAAGAAATAAATATCATAATAAATGAATTAACTTTTGATATGCTCCTGCATCAGACTCCCCTGGTTGGAAAAGACTCGTCCTCGAGTCTAAATCTTCGTTGACTCCATAATAATCTTCAGATTGAACATTCCCTTTCCAAACAAATAAATACTTGGAATATTTACTTTATGTTGAAATAAGAAGTTTTTGCTCCATAAAAATTCTTCCACTTAGAAAATTACCAAACTTGATTTGATTGATTAAATCAACCAAAATCTTAGAAATCTTCCAATTAAACATGTCAGATCCAAGGAAATCCACATATTCAATATTTTGGGCAGCAAAGTTCTTGGTAGCTCCGCAATGAACATCAATGGTGCCACCTAATGTATTCATCAATCCTTGGTGCTTTTGTAAAATAGGCTCAAGATCAACAAAGCACTCACCCGTCTGCACATATTGGTTCAAACCACAACTTCTTTTCCTCTCACCAAATTGTTTATCACAAGTTCTCTCACCCACCAAATCGCATCCACAAATTTCACAGTCATCCAAACAACAATCAAAAATAGGTAGCCTGCTTAAATCCAATGAAAGACCAAATTGATCAATCCCGAAACACGAACTAAAACAATTCAAACTGACCTTGTGATGTGCCGCTGCTTCATTGCAAAACGACCCAATCAAATATCCCTTTTCGAGTGGCCCTGCCCATGGAGCACCACCACACAAAAGGTCAACAACGTCCCTCTCCCCGTCGGAATCCCCACCATCACCTTCTTGGCATGAGGCCTCGATGCGAGTACACGTTGTATGCTAATGTTTCTCCCCCTCACAAAGACGCTTCTCCCCCCGTCATAAACCTCACGGCTCTGCCATCGAGATTCAATGCTAGAGATACGTTCTTCAAGGTGACAAAACATCCTCTTAATCTCCTCCATGTCCTTACGTGGGTAATCACGCTGATGAACTTCCATCCGCTTGCCCAGACCAATCCTGTTGTAAGCCATGAGACTCGACTCCACAAATCCCACCATACATACAGTTGGCTCTGATACCAACTGATGCGGATCAGGATACGCTCAATCAACAAAACGACACGATGAATGAACACATAGAGAAAAAGAGTAAACGCAAGGAACCCTTGCCGCTCAAAGAGCAATTCTCAATATTATTAATCATCAAAAGTGCCTAAAACTTTACATTACATTAGTTTATATAGAGAAAATAACCTACATTCTAGACTATTCTAAGGATAATAATATCCTCAATAATAAAAGAAATAAATATCATAATAAATGCATTAACTTTTGATATGCTCCTGCATCAGTTATTCCCTTTGATGATGGAAATGTAGACTATTTCAGTCTAGAAGCTCATTAAACCGAGACAATTCAAAAGTGATGCGGGCTCTTGAATGACTGTACTCCACATGCATATATAATCGCAGTAGAACCAAGTTGAGTTCTTCTCTAAGAATAGAATATCTGCTTTGGAATGTTGAATTAATGTATTCGTACCACTTAGCTCGGGATATAAGTTCTGCTGTGAAAGTTAATCCTTTACATAGATTCATAAATATGGTCGAATGCAATATAATTCGGAAACATAATAATGGGCTTTTGTTTCGTTATATAAATCTAGATCGAGAAATCATCAAGATTAGAAGGGAAAACTTTCATATGAACCTAAACCAGATTCCGTAGGAAAAGAATTGCCTACAAAAGCACATTCATGTGCATATTTCATGTATTCTTAGCTAATCAACGGAATGGAAAAGTACTATTGTGATTTGGGATCATAAATTAAATCCCAGTGAGATCACAATCTCAGTGAAAATCAGAAAAAGAGAACAATCACCTCCAGTACTAGTGTTTATTATGCTTAATTGATTATCTAAAACTCAAAAGTTTAAAAAGTTTATATCTACATTTTTTTAAACTCCATGGATCCTAATGTATCATCAACTGAGGCATCAATCTAACATTTCCAGAAATTTGGAATAGAAACAAGTGTATAACAGATCAGCAACAAGTCATCTGCATGAATTTGAAATGTCAAAACTTATCGTTCATTTCCATTTAACTGATATAACTTCCTTTTACGATCGAGACTCCTAAAACAAAGCAGCCAAAGATGCTATACAATCAATTGTTACTCAACCATTTTATATGAAACGATTTGTGTGACATTTTAGAATGGATCTCCATATTAGGAATGTTCTGGAATGCCAACTAATTCTTTCTGTATAACCCATTTTGCAAATCTAGAAAATTCAATGCCACTCAAAACATATACTGTTGAGTTTAATATTACCTAACTCCTAAAAAACAAAACCATGAATCATTCAAAATTTTAACCAACTTGCGAGTAAAGCCAGCAAAAATCCTTCACAACTGACTGCAGTTGCCTTTGAAACAACTTGGGTTTCTGGAATTGAAATGGTAAGTAGCCTCATGGCTGTTAGATTATATATTTGTCACACATTTGTATATATACCAACATCAACTCCATTTTTCAAAAAACAAGCTGAGCTTGCATTTCTTCCTCTGTCTTCCAATATTCCAAAAAGAGGCCAACCGGCACGAGTCCATCGGAAGGCAAGCAAAAATGGACGCCGCCACAATGGTATACGATAACACATCATCAAATGCATGGAAGATGACTCAGTGTACTGAATTACCTCCCAATGTGCATTCCCCGGGCTTGTTAAACTACACAGGTGGTCATGATGTGCCATACACCCTTCCCAATCTGGAGATGCAAATGGTCTTGATTTTCTTCACCACACAAGCCATCCATTTTGTTTTGCGCCATTTCGGAGTTCCTAAGTTCACCAGCCAAATACTGGTGTGTGCATTCTTTCAACATGTCTCTATTCTAATAGATTTGTATCACATTTACTGATGACATTGTTGATGAACTATTGCATTGCTATTTCTATTTTTAGGATATTTTTATTGTTAGTGATCATTGAGATTATTCTATTGTTGTTACCAATCTTGGAGATGGTTTCTTGTGAACCGGGCTGGCTTATGCTAGAGCCCTACAATCATTGAGATGATTTGCAATGCATTTACTGATAACCTTGCTAATGAAACTTTCCATTGATAGTTACTTTGGAGATTAATTCTATTGTTAATCTTTGAGATGATCTCTTGTGAACTATAGGCTGGCTTATGCTATAGCCCTACAATCCTTGGGGATGGCAAGAATGTGTTTGGGGATTTTGTGTTCAACGTGTCTAGCCAGGAAACACTTGGCCTGCTGGGAGAATTTGGTTATGGGCTCTTTATGTTTCTCATAGGATCAAAGATGGATTTGGGCTTGATCAGAGGTTCAGGAATGAAATCCTTGTCCAGCGGCATTGCTTCCGTCCTGGTGCCTCTGGTAGTTGGTCTTATCATCCCAACAAGGTTGCTGCTAACTAAGTCCGTTTTCGACCACATCAATGGGGCATTTATAACAGCAACACATAGTATGACTTCATTCCCAGTTGTTGCTCTCCTGCTAGAGGAGCTGAAGATCTTGAATTCAGAAATCGGGCGATTAAGCATATCTTCATCATTAGTCAGTGACATGTTCAGTGTGTTCCTTCAACTTTTGGGCACACTGGTTAGAATGGGATTAGGCAAGAAACCTGTGTATGAGACTGTACTCCTCATAACATCAAGCATATGTTACATTATTTTCGTTGCTTTCGCCCTTAGACCAGCAATGTTATGGGTGATCAGGCAGACACCGGAAAATAGACCTGTCAAGAAAGCCTATGTAAATATGATCATCATGCTTATGTTGTTGTCCGGGATCCTTTCGCATTACTACGGTCAGGGCTTTCATTTTGGTCCTTTCATTTTCGGTTTGGCTGTCCCTGCCGGACCACCACTAGGATCAGCCATTGAAGAGAAGCTCACTATGTTCGTATTTGATGTGTTCCTGCCACTGTTTGTGACTACAAGTTCAATGAGGACAGATTTTTGGTCACTAAAAAAGTTTTCAGCCGATCCAAATGCACAGGTCAATGCAGTACTAATATCGGTGTGTCTTGTGGCCAAAATGGTAGGCTCCCTTGTGGCTCCATTGTATTGCAACATGCCTTTTAATGATGCAATGGCACTTGCTCTCATTTTGACCTCCAAAGGCATCGTCCAACTAGGCGCCTACACCAGCTTCAGAGACAACCAGGTAAATTCTCTGTTTTTCTACTCAATACTAAGACAACGTCTTCCCACATACACTAGCTGATCACACAGCATCAAGTTCTTGAATCTATTTGACAATCAGACGTGAAAACTGAAATACAAAAACTTGTTTCGATGTAAACGACAATCCCATAACTTCTTTTTCTTATACAGACCCTGACCGAAGCATCATTTGCGCTCTGCATCGCTAGCGTCATCCTGACTGCAACTTTTATACCGATCATAGTGAAATTCCTCTACGATCCAACAAGAAAGTACGCAGGCTACCAGAAGAGGAACATGATGCATTTGAAGCCAAATGTTGAGCTGAAGATATTAGCATGCATTCACAGGGCAGCTAACATGCCTGCAGTGATCAATCTACTTGATGCAGCTTGTCCATCAAAAGAGAATCCTATTGCTGTTAATGTTATTCACCTCATCGAATCCGTTGGTAGAGCATCCCCTGTCTTTATCTCCCACCAAATGCAGACGAAATCTGGTTCCAGCACTTCATACTCCGATAATGTCATTCTTTACTTCAATAACTTTGTGAGGGAAAATATCGGTGCTGTTTCTTTAAGCATCTTCACTGCAATCTCTCCACCAAAGTTCATGCATGAAGACATTTGTACACTTGCTTTGGACAAGCTTGTGTCCCTAATTGTGCTCCCATTTCACCGAAGATGGGGGATTGACGGGTCTGTAGAGTCAGAAGACAATACTATTAGGACACTAAACTGCAGTGTCCTAGACATAGCACCATGTTCTGTTGGAATCCTTGTAGATCGGGGACATTTAGGCCGGTCCACCTCTGTTATAACACCCGAGTCATCCTTCTCTGTGGCGGTTGTCTTCTTGGGAGGTAAAGATGATAGGGAGGCATTGACATTTTCCAAGAGAATGGCTAAGGATGTGACGATTAGCCTAACTGTGATCCGACTCATTGCCGCAAACAAGGAAGTTGATGGGGTTTGGGACAGTGTGCTTGATACAGAGGAACTCAAGAGTTTTCGGTACAATGTGGGTGAAGGGTTTGTTGTGTACTTGGAAGAGGTTGTGAAAGATGGACCTCAGACGGCTTTAATACTTCGATCTATGGCGAATGACTATGATCT
This sequence comes from Spiraea crenata, assembly GCA_033992175.1. NCBI lineage: Eukaryota > Viridiplantae > Streptophyta > Magnoliopsida > Rosales > Rosaceae > Spiraea > Spiraea crenata. Next base: position 3,305,520 of record JAVBHV010000022.1, read on the forward strand.
GATCATAGTTGGGAGAAGGGATAAGGTGCAATCGCCTCAAACAGTAGGGCTTTCAGAATGGAGTGAATTTCCTGAGTTGGGGGTTGTAGGAGACTTGCTTGCATCACCAGATATCAACTGTAGAGCTTCAATTCTTGTAGTACAGCAGCAGAAGATGATGACATAACAAAAGATTTAATGTTGTTCTACAAAATTATAATACATCTAGATGTTCAATGCTATATTAGGCCTTGAATTCCAGTTAAAAGTAAGTGTCCATTTTGCCCATTATCACCAAAAATTTAATTTTTTGTTGTCGAAAGGGATCACCAAATTTGTGCATTCCTCTATAACTCTATTCTAATGGTACAAAATCATTGTGCCCAGCCTAACTAATGTGCTAAAAACCAATCATATTGAATTGGTATCACACATGAAACATGTACATTTACATTTACACAACCATATCATTGAAATTTTTATCCACCTCTAAAGATCTAAGGCGCTTGAATTACGAAACTTGTGGTCAACAGATCAATACAAGTTTGAAATAAAGGCCAACCCTCAAAGAACCAACCCGCATCATCCTCCTATCCATCACTTCCATACTTTTGCTTCCACCAAGATCTTGCTTTGCATTTTCTCATCCATGCATGCCTGCTTCGCTGCACGTGTGTCTATCCTACTTCAATCTATCTCCCGATTAATAGTTTGGCGATGGCGATGAATAAGACGCAGGGACTGATTAATCACACCTGGGTTTGCGAATCCCAGAAAGGGTTAAGATCAAAAGGTTTCTTTTGGGGTGATAACCCTTTAAATTTCCCCACCCCCATCCTTTATGTACAACTTTCTATATCTGCATTACTCAACACTTTCTTACAATTCATTCTCAACCCTCTTGGCCAGACTGCTTTCACCTCCCAAATGATCGTATGTGCCTTCCATTTCCATTAATTTAGCATTGCCTGGTATATGTTCTGCATCATTTACAGTATATGATAGATTGTCGATATTTGAATGCCAAATGATAGATAACAGCACATAACATATTAACAAGATTCCTGATATTGGTGCTTGATAACAAACAGTCTTTTCTTCAACGGAATTCATATGTGGTAATGTATCAGGTAGGCATTATATTGGGACCATCAGTCTTGGGAGGAAACAATTCAATTGCAGAGACAGTTTTCCCACTCAAGAGTTTCTACATAAGCCAGACCTATGCGTTATTTGGTGTGATGCTATATTTCTTCCTAGTGGGAGTCAAAATGGATATAAAAGTGCTCAAGCAATCAGGAAGGAAAGCAGTGGCTATAGGCCTCTCTTCTTTCATAGTCCCTTTGATCCTCAACCTAGGCTTTGCATTTGTTCTTAAGCGGACGGTCCCAATGGAACCACGGTTGCAAAAGTCCATAGTCGTCATTGCAGTGTTTCAATGCCTAAGCTCCTTCCATGTCATCGCTTGCCTCTTGGCCGATTTGAATCTCCTAAGCTCGGAGCTAGGGAAGCTAGCCGTGTCTTCATCGATGGTCAGCGGGGCGATCTCTTTGGTTTGGATTAGTTTGGCCTTCACAATAAAGCAAAGCAACACTGATCAAAAGCAGTCTAGTCTCCCATTTATGGGGTTAAGCATGATTGCCATGTTTATTCTCATAGTTTACATAATGAGGCCAGCTATGTTGTGGATGGTTGCTCAAACAACAAAAGGAAAACCCATGAAAAATATCTACATTTTTGCAGTGTTTCTCATGGTCATGTTCTGTTCCTTCATTGGCGAGGTAGTGGGCCAACATTATATGATAGGGCCTATGGTTTTGGGCCTAGCAGTGCCTGAAGGCCCACCACTGGGATCCATTTTGGTAGAGAAGCTTGACTCTTACGTCTCGTTGATCTTATTGCCAAGCTACTTTGTGCTGAGTGGTGCAAGGATCAATTTCTCCTTGATAAAGATGAAGACTGTTTGGATTTTGGAGCTCTTGGCTATGACAAGCTTTTGTGGGAAACTTGTAGGGACTGTGGTGCCTTCACTCTACTGCAAAATGCCTGCGGTTGATGCTTTTTCATTAGGTCTCATCATGAGTGCCCAAGGAATCCTTGACGTTCTAACTTTGCAACACGGATTGTTCCTCCATGTAATTATATCTACTCGATCTTCTTAATAATTATAGTTTACATGTATGCTTTCTAGGAAATTGTTTCGTGAACATGTGATCTCGTTTTTCCGAATATGAGACGGTTGTTGATCAGCTTGATCAGCAAGGGAATGTTGATTTTCCAACTGTCTCATCCTGTAAAATAAAATCTCATTCCTGAAGCCATATTAATCAATTGCCAAATTCGGTAACTAATGTGTGCTTATGTGTTGCAGCTGATTGATGAGGAATCCTATAGTATCATGGTCCTATCAGCACTGATCCTAACTGGAATCATCACCCCAATAGTAAAACATCTATACAATCCATCAGAAAGATATATGAAGACCAAGCGAAGGAGAACCATTGAACATTCCTCGCCCAACTCCGAGCTCCGAATACTTGCCTGCATATACCAAGAAGAAAGCACTCCTGCCACCATCAACCTTCTTGAGGTATCAAATCCGACCCCAAAAACCCCTCTCTGCTTCTATATAGTCCATCTCATTAGAATATCCGGTAGAAGCGCCCCAATCCTCATAGCACATAGACCCGGAAAAAAGAAAAGTACTACAATTGAATCCCATGAATCGGATCGGATAGTCAATGCCTTCAGATTGTACCAAGAACATACCAACACTACTGGCCTTATAATGAATGCATTCACAGCCATTACGCCATACGCCACAATGCATGATGATGTTTGCACATTGGCGTTGGAGAAGAGGGTTTCCATGGTCCTAATCCCTTTCCACAAGCAATTCAATCAGCTAAGCACCACGGAGGAGGCATCGAATCCTATTAGGACAGTGAACCGAAACATTCTTCACAATGCCCCTTGCTCGGTTGGGATTTTACTAGACCGGGGTACCTTCAACAACAACCCTGCTTTATCGTGTTGTACAAGTTCGTACAACATTGGGATCATCTTTGTAGAAGGACCTGATGACCGTGAGGCGTTGGCATTTGCTTTGCGTATGGCAGAGCACCCGCATGTGAGCCTCACAGTCATCAAATTAGTGGATAATCGGAAATATAGCGTGCATAGCGATCTTGATTGGGAGTTAATTAGCAAGTGCAAGGTACAGATTGCTGGAAGAAAACAACATTGTTATAAGGAGGAACATGTTAAGGATAGTGTGGACATGATCAATGTGATTAGGTCCTCAATCGAAAAGTCTTATGACTTGATTTTGATTGGGAGGAGGCATGATAGCGATTCACCGTTGTTCATGGGACTTACGGAGTGGAATGAGTTTCCGGAACTAGGATTCATCGGGGATATGATGGCGTCTTCGGATTCAAATAATCAAGTCTCGGTGCTGGTGGTGCAGCAACAAATGGTCGGAAGTGACCGATTGATGGCATCTGATTGTAGCTTTAAGTCTTCCGTTAGGAAATCAGGGAGAAGGGATGGATCGTTTACAATTGTGGATATGCCTAGTGATGGTAAAGTTTTTCCACTTCCTTATTAGTAAATAAAAAACAGTAGTGTTTGCTTTCACATTTTTGCTAAGTAGGATAGCTTTGTACAAGAATTCCGCTAGTAATGTAGAGTTTTTGAATATGCTAGCTAGATATCATGTTTCTTTTGGAGTTCTACTTGTTGTTTTTCTCAAAATTGTACAAACCTTGTAAATTATACTTTTGTAGGAATTAAAATAAAACTTATATATCAAAGTTCTGAAAGAGTATGATAGATTAGTGTCTGGTGAAGATCCATGAAACATTTTTATGCCACAATAAACAATTTTTTCGTAGCTAGCCGATCGTATATTGAATCATGTGTTCAATAGCTCGTTCAAGTACTGCAATATTATTCGAAAACATGATTAGTTATCAGCGGAAGATTAAAAATTCACAACATGTTCACAACATGACTAATTACTTGAAAAAGAGAGAATTCTTAAATATGAGAAAAAATGAATGAGTATGAAATCAATTACTTGAGCATTCTAGAACAGAGTATATATAGTGTGTATCTGCATTAGCTCTAAGAATTCTTGGTAGGCACTAAGCATGTGGTCCATTAACTTGAGATTTTTTTTTTTGTTAAGTAAAAAAGAAAGAGTGGGAAACATCAATTTGAGATTCTTACGGTGTAGAACATGAATAATAATGTCATGGGAGAATGTAAAAATTGACTCCCCATTGACTAAAAATGATTTTGAAACTGAACCCCAAAAACACAATGAAAAAAAAAAAGAACCCATTTCATTTTATAACGGACTAAATGTCTCCCATCCAGACAGATTCATCCAACTTCTCCTCCGGAAACTGGCGACTAAAACCCGTGAATTTATATCCTTTTTGTCGTAAACCAATGCTACAAAATTAGTTCCCATGGCTCAATGCTTTTTGCCTTCATTGGGATCTCCCCATCTAATCTAACTACTATATTCAATCAGTCCATCATCATTAGTTTAAATCCGCCATTCGTTTGACAGAGTAAATGGATATGGCAAGTTCCCATTGGTCTAAAGACCTCAGCTCACATGCTTCCCCATGATTAATCTCCCTAAAATATTTACAAATTCAACTGGTTTAACTAAAATCTTTGATCTACAAGCCTTGAACTGATCCAGGTACATCACGATATAAGTTACTAGTAATTAAATGTCATGGCTCATGGGGTGAAGTTTCTTTTCATATAAGCTACATTCGAGATTGAAGAATCTAAACTTAGAATTTCTTCCAATTCGGAAGATAAAATATTATTAAACTAATTAACTAATCACAGAGAAGGAAGGTTGAGCAGGGATCGATTGTGTAAAAACAGGAATAGACTAATATTATATTGAAGGTGGGAAGTGGGGAATACATGTGAGGTCTGAGTTATTCAAAAATGGTTTAGCTAGGAAGATTTGCCAGGTTGTTTTTGGTTTTTATTTAATGTAGCTTGAAGATGTAGCTAGCTATTGGAAACTTTTGGATTTATGCTAATAAGATAATGCCGAAAAATATATAATTTATGGGTTGGGGCTCTCATGTCCTTCATCAAACACCAAGGCCCCATCTCTCTTCTTTTTAACTTGCCTTGTTGTTTCAGTTATTTTTATAAAAGTAAAGTTTACGAAGAATTAAACGAAGAAAATTACATATTATGATAAAGTTATTCATAAAAAACACTTTTTCTAGCCTCTATCTCTCTAATTTGCATGTAGTATGAGTTGTTGCGGGTGGGTTTAATATTGTTACAATTTTCAATTTTTTAAGTTAAAAATGTAACTAATAACTACCACACCAATTAATGAAGAGTACTTCTATTTTTGGTCAACTCATTATGGAACTAGCCTGCTAGAAGTGGTATGCACCATGTTGTTAGCTAGCTGTGAAGTCGAAGAAAGAAGAAAATGTTATTGATTAGTTAATCCATGGTCTTTCGAGACCATTGGCTCAATTACCTTTAAGAAATGAAGAGCAATCATTAACCTTAATGAAGATAATAATCTATTGGTTTTCATATGTATTTTCGAGAGTCGTTAGCCCGAAATTCCCTCAATTTTGTTGGCTAGCTAAACATGCTTAGTTGCTAAGCATGCATGTCTAAACCTCATTCGATAGGGATTAGTTATGACCAATTATGTAATTTCTTTTTGGATTAATGATCTCATAATCTTTAAAATATTCTTTTTTCGCAAGAACAAAATAATATATACCAGACATTACTTAGCATATATGACCCATACTATATTCATTTTTATCATTTTTGACTAAATTCCATATGGCAATTATTGCATAATATAATAATGAATGTATACATAGTTGCACCTAAAATACCGCGTACATGAACTAATTAATAAGCATGCCAACTATTGTGTGCTCAGGTCAAGTCACAATAGACATTGCAATAAGATGATGAGTAATACTAAATGGCAAATGACTATGTTATCCTATCAATATTATGTTTAGCTACCCTCTAATAGCGTCATTGTTTTAGTTTGTTTCAAAAACTTTTGAGTTTGAAAAATTAGTTCATAAGTTTTACAATGTTTTATGACATTCTGAGTCAAGATTACGAATTAAAATCTATATCTATATCATATCAAAAAATCTATATCTATATGAAATTTATTTGAATTTGTGAAACGGATCTAACATTACAGTTAATGTTCATAGTTGTTGACAATTTTCCATTACTTTCAAGTACACGTACTAATAACTAATCACTTTAATCAGGGTACCTTAACATTTCCAACTTCATCGTATCCAAAAACACATTAGCAAAAGCTTTTATTTCAAATGCGAAATGAAAACTATCAACATTTTTGTTTTTCCCAAGGTTGCCACTATTTTTTCGTCGCCCAAAACATGGGATCGATCGGAAAGAGAGAAATAGATCCAAGAAACATTTTTACTTACAAACTTGGTGTAAATACAATTATGTTTTCGAAACATTTCCTTCTTACTCTCTCTCTGTATCAAGACTACCACGATCTGAATTTATCTCGAGAAGTAAAACAGATCATGAATCCATCAACACAGAATTGTAACTCCGATTGATCGAATCTGCCATTATTATATGCAGACCCAAAAAAAAGCCAACAAAACTAAATATATCCACAAGAAAACATTTCCAAATAACCCACCCGTGTACCAAGAAAAGAGTAAAAGAAAAATTCCATCACCGGAAAAAGAAAATGCTAATCTTCGGTGATGCTCTCAAGATGAGGCTGCCATACGGTAACTTTACCGGCCCGGCGATCCCGGCGGGAAGAAGGCTTCTTTTCCGTGACAATCTCCGTTAAGCAACGGTCGGTACTGTCATTGCTCTGAGTTTTGCTGCTCTTTTTCGACGGCTTCTTAACGCCGCCGCTACTTTTACTCCTCCTCTTCTTCTCCGGTATCGAAGACTCCGGAATCAAGAAATAGATGCTGCCCCGCTTGAGCTCCGACTCCGGCGAGAGTATCAAAATGCGGCGGACGACGCCCTGTGAGCATGGTTTACTCAGAACGTGATTTGGGTTGGCTTCGAGGATCTCGCCGGCGGTGACGCTGTGTGAGATTTCTTCTACGTAGCCGTTCAAATGGACGATCCGGATCAAATCTAGAGCTCCGCAGGGGAGTACACAAGCCAAACAGCACCTTAGACTGTTTCCCATATTTGAACTCGAACTTCGAAGGTAGAGATAAATGCTGGTAACTGATTGAGCTACAAGTGGCTGGCTGAATGCTCTGTGTTTTGATTGCTCTGCCTTTTGGGTTGCTCTGTTTTTTGGGTACTCTGTTCTCTTTGGAATTGAAACTTGAAAGGTTGAATGTTATGGAGGGTGTGCTGGCTTGTGTGTTATATATATAGGAATAATATATTTGGCACTCACAAGAACATAAAGAGTTTTGCATAATGCATTGGGTTGAAAATGACAAAAGTGTCCTCTTTGCTGAGTTTTGAAGTTTGGGTTTTGGTCTTATTGTGTGGGTGGCACTTGCTTCCATTAGTTAATTCACTTAACTTTAGCGGCCTTAATGATGTAGGATACAGGCATTTACCTTTAGAGAAGTGCTTAAGAGTTAATGAACCGTTAGGAAAGTGATTAAGCTAGCTAGGTAGGGTTTCTTAGTTTCAAAGTGGACGCCAAAGTTTACCAACTTGCGGTATTTTGTCTCCTTTTTGTTACATGATGACATAGGACTATTATAAGAGTAATAATGTGATACACATGAGTTCCATGGCAATTTTTTCCATGGATTTAGATTAGGTCTAAAGACTAACGACAATGATCAAACATTGATTAACGTTTATCGTCTTTCCAACAAATTTGCAAGTGATATGAGCACAAACTTTGGTTATACTCATGCGCTATAGTTATGACAATAGGTTGAGAGAAATGTTTGGCTATATCCAAATGCAACGCATAATCAAATGTGAATCAAAATATATGGCATTCATGGGCAGAGTCACGTTAGCATCTAGTAAAAGACAATAAGTAAATCAATCTTTTAAATAATTGCCAGTAATCCCATTCCCAATCTCGGTCTTAATTAGTAACAGATTACACCTAGATGAAAATCTAAGATATGTTTGGTTCAAAATCTTACAAATTTTCAAGTATAGTCTTCTAATCAACTAGGTATTTGTCTAATGATTTTGGCTTTCCTTATGCTACAAGGAGTCAAATTCGAATCCTCCGTGCACCAGGGGAATTATAAACCATATGGATGTACTGCTCATGTATATGATCGAAAAGAACCGTATAAAATGCGTCAAAGGATGTATTTGGAAATGCGAAACATACAAGAATTGGGTGTGGCTCCCACAACATGACCCAAAGACGCGAATATAGGCATTCGGACTGGGAAACGACAGATTTAAATAATCTCTTTTCGCTTATGCTGAAATTATAAGTGATTACTTGACCCCAAAAAAAAAATTATATAAGTGATTAGTTAGGTACGGAATGGTAATTGTAGAGTACAAGCGTTTTATTCTACGAGCCAACTGATTGCGTCCCCTGCGGGTGACGAATATTACAAGCTCAATCTGACTTCCCATTGGTCCATTCCAGCCTGGCCGCATCCCAAGACATCACAGCGATAGTTATTAGTTTTGCCTTGATTTGTTTCGGAATCGCTGAGGCTTTATTGGTCAGTGATGCTGTTAACTGCAATACTGGCAAGTCAGGACCCTCTCCAGAGAATCTACCTGTCTCCAAGAACAGGTGTCTTTTACAATTTTTTGCACACCAATAAATGAGCAAAATGCCCCTTTCCACTCGATAGGGGAATTTTTTTTTTTTTTTTTTTTTGAGATAGAAGAAATTTTATGTGACATATTTATCTACATTTGGACTCAATTGCAATTTTATTTGCGTGATTTTCTTTCTAGTGGTGAACTTAAGAATAACATTTTAGATTAAACTTGTGAGTCTAATAACAGATGAGCTCGTCCTTGTTGACCGTAGTCTAGCTTAGTCTTCTCTATTCAACTAGGGTCAAATTAGTCACAAATGAGCTTCTAATCTAATAGATTATGTGAGGTTAATTACACATGCTTTTTACATAAACCCCACAAGTTTCTCTTTGTCACTTTGTCCAAATACTCTACCTCGACTATCTCGTAGTAATTCAATATTTGAACAATGCAGAAACCCATCTTATGCTGCAATTAACTATTAAATCAGTTACTAATGCAAACAAACTACATGTTGTTTTCCTAATCTCAATCATACCACTTAGAAGTCTAGCCCTTTTTTTTAAAAGAGTTAGCTATGTATACATACCAACTAACTTATGCTAAATCACACAATGCTCTAGAAGGTTGCAGTGGTTGTATGTGTTGTCAGACTGGTAATTGCTGTTTAATTTGACTCCTTCTATCAACTAACTCAAGGCATCGGTCAAAGATTACTTTTACATGAAAAAAATTAGATGAGCCATGTTACTGTTTTTACAGAGTATGTGAACTGACTTAACAGAAAAGATAAGCTCAATGGTGGGTAATCGTAACTTTGGGAAGGCAATGTAAAAAACTGACAACCATTACACATTTAAAAAAGTTCATAACCCCTAGAACGTCTTGGAGCAATTGTTAATCATTCACAATATTAATGGACTCACCCCTAGTATATTGAGCTCAAATCCATCAAATATTTTGTTGGTAGCAAAGTACGAAGCCCTAAATATTCTATGGTCAGTAAGGTACTTCAATCCTAACCACTATATATGACAAGACAAACTGATTAGAGCATTTGTCTTTGCTCGTGTGTTGCTTTGTATTTTGGGGTCCCTTGTATTTTTGCATCTCATGATGCATCATTAGCCCACGAAGCTTCATCGCAATGAGGTTTCAGGCACCGACCTAACCACAATGAAAATTCATAAATAATGGCATGCTCATAACAGACGCACGAGGCATGAATTGCCATAAGATTCCCCACGGATTTGGCATTCAATCTTAAAACTCTGAGAAACAACAGTAAGGTACTATCACTATAATCAATTTACTTTATACAAATGAAAGCCTATACTGGTAACAATCTCCAATCAGTAATATTGTAATATCAATCTTTCGCTCAGTACGTAATGTTTTAACATGTATTATTGCTATAGATAGTTTGATTGATCAACATGCACACAAGAAACTAAAGCAAAGGGAAGCTATCCATAATTGAACAACGTGAGGCAAGTCTGTCTTCACACTGATGCCAAGGCGTGGAAGTCCAATTTATGTATTCAAAACTTGTTTTTTAATTCTTGTCTTAATTAGTTATTCTTTAGTTAATGTATAGTTGATGAATAATCATGATTAGTTTTAGGGTATGATTGAAGCTCCTCCCCCTAACCGCTACCGTAGTACTTTACTATCCTATAAACTCCTTTGTACTTGCTCCACCGCCTCCCAAGACATAAGCCAAACTTAATAAAAGCACATGATCAGTTAGTTCATTTAAATACATTTTTTCTATTCTATCAAAAGAGCTCTTAGATTTGACTTACAGTACAAAAGGTTTATTTATTTTTTTTAAAATTTTTTTTAAAGTCATGTATTGACATTGAAATTGTAAGTTGTCTGTGTCTAGTGATGAGGAAACTACAAGCACGGTATAAAAGTTTATCGCTTTTAAATTTTTGGTGTACATATATAAATTTGATTTAATTTGTGGTTATCATCTCTAGGTGGACATTTGAAAGCTGGCACTATTGTGGGATTGTTGCTTAAAAGCTAGAATATTTGATGGATTATACAAATCTGGAGGAATTCGAGTTGAGTTCATTGTATCCAAGTCTCGATCGTCCAATTAGAAGTACCAAGAATCTAAAAAGTGATTCTTAGATCACTTCCTTACACATCAAATGTTGTTCATGAAAATTTGTTGGAATTAAAAACTTGTACATATTGATTATTATCAAGCCCAAGAATTATGATCAGATTTTGTGTAGGTTAAGCAAATTTAATGAAAGTAAATTAATGAATGATATTTATGTACCTACTTACGAACATACATACATGAGTATTGCATAGGATTAAAAGTATTGTAGTTTGATATTTCTATATGTATCAACAGGTGATTTGAAAATGATAAATGTTATAAAAAAATAATCCGACATGCATTATGTTATCATAATTATATCGATATGAATTAATCTTCATGTGCGTCTACACTGGACCCGGGCAATGGGTTGTCAACAAAGTTAGGTATGTGAATGAGCTCCATTTTTGGAACTGTCTAAATCATATAGATTGGTTCAGATCATATATAGGCCACAAGTATATGGTCCTTATTTCATAAAGGCCCATGTTTTATGATCTCTTAGCAAGAATTATTCAGTTCTAAAGGAAAGTTCCAAATCGAACTGCTTAATGATGTTATTGAAGTGATAGGCAAATATGCATGGCCCCTGGATTGAAGTAGTTGATTGATTTGGACATGAAAGTTAAGACAAGATATAAAGTCTTTGAGGTGCACAAAAGGCTTAATCACATGACAAAAGGCAAAGCCAAGGCTGTACAAACGTCTTATTTGGCCTCTTCTTTTAGGGTAGGCCAGAAATTCTATCACTTTCAAGAATTATTGATACAGAACAAAACTTGACTTGGAATGGCCCTTCACGGTTATTCCATGATTAGTGATAAGTTACAATGTTGTACTAAGTTTGATTCATGCTTACTCTTGCTAAAAACAATGAAATGATTATGTAATATCTTTTGTTAAAGATATAATTAGCTTATAGATAAAAACTCACTAAATTCAAAGTATGTTAGAAGAAAGAAATGATGAATGAAATGTTCGGACTGTTATCTAAGTTAAGGATAGAAAATGGATTTGTCAAGAAGGAAAGTTATTCCCTTCTAATCCTATTGTTGTTGGGGGCAGGGAGAGGGATAACACTTTTGTTCATAAATAATCAATCTTCTAACTCCAGCTTGGACCATCTGGTGAGGTTCCAATGCGGTTTGGCCATGCACGTTGAGATTTCTTTCTGGCCAATAACCCAAAACTTTTGGATCCGCAGAATATCTGTTAGTTCAAATCTCTGCAGAGGAAGTTGTTTACACTCCACCAAGAGCCATGGAATTAAAGTACTTATTTGGATTTTGAAGATTTTGTCAGCAAAATCCTCATAAACAATTTGGAAGGAATCCGTAGTTGGTGAGATTTACTGTCTCATCTATAATGCACGGTGGTATTTCTATCATGATGCATGCATGCAGAACTTTTATTGAGATTAAATTGAAGCATGTTATTGCAAGTTGCAAATACCCGTTTTAAAAAAGATCTCATATGGTATGCTTCATGTTTCCGGACAGCAGGATATTGAATTAACAATGAACTTGTAAGTCAAAATAGCTAAGAGTATTCATCTGGCACTCGAGGCCACCAAGATTTTTCCCATTATATTTTACCTCGCACCCGAAAACGACCGTGTAATCGTTGGGGCAGGGAGGGGTAACAGTTCTGTTCATAAACGCCAGCTTGGACCGTCTAGTGAGGTGCCAGTGCCGTCTGGCCATGCACCTTGAGATTTCTTTCTGACCAACCCAAAAATATTGGATCTAGAGAATATCTGTTAGTTCAAATCTCTGCAGAACCAAGAGCCATGGAAATAAAGTACTTCTTTGGATTATGAAGATTCTGTCAGCAAAATCCTTATAAACAATTTGCATTGCATGAATCCGTAGCAGGTGGGATACACTGTCTCATGTCATCTAGTGTACGGTGGTATTATTTTTTATGATGATGCATACATAACTTTCTGGTTCATCAGTTCTCCTTTAATTACTAGATGTAACGGTTGCATCTTTCAGTCCTAAATGATGGAAGCCAAGTACATAAGGTTGCCAACTGGGCTAGTTTCAATTGTATACAAACACAACAACAGGCCAATCGCAGTTTGAGTCCAGTTGGTAATCAAAGTCAGGCCTCACCCCCTCTTTTGCCCCTTGGGCTCTCATCTATCCTGAAATTGAAACACTTATTAACCCAAATGCCCCCTGCAACTCAGTTGAAGGGAACATTTGCCCCCTCCAACTCAAAATGAGCCTATTATGCCCCCTCCAACTTCATTCCGGCAACTTTTTGCCCCCTTTGGCCGGATTTCACTTGTTTTTGCTGATGTGGTAGGAAAAAGTGGGACCCACAAGCCCACAGCCGACTTCTGCACCTCTCTCTAGTTCGCCTCGCCGTCGCCTCATGCCCAGAAGCCCACGCCGTCGCCGTCGTCAAACTCCCACAGCCCTTGCCGTCCAAACCCAAAAGCCCTCGCCGTCGCCGTCGTCTCATCTTGCTGAACTCCTCGCCGCCGCCGATTCAGAACAAGCAAATCCTCCAAAAAGATTCAAGATTCAATTCCAATTTCATCATTCAATTCCAATTTGAAAAATTACCTGAAAGTTCTGAGATTTTGGGTTCTGCGACGGCAGGGGCGTGAGACGACGGCAACGGTTTGGATGCAGGCTGGGAGTGAGGCGACGGCAATGGTTTGGATGGAGTTCGGCGATGGTGACTGTGAGTTCGGCGACCGCTTTCTGTGCTTTTGGGTTCCGGCGTTCTGGACTTTTTGGGTTCCGACTGTGAGGAGTTCTGAGCTTGAGGCGGCGGCGGCGGCGAGGAGTTCAGCAAGATGAGACAACAGCGACGGCGAGAAATGCAAGGATGGAGGCGGACGATCGACTGGGCTTTTGGGTTGTGGCGTGTTGATTCACCTGCAATGGTTATTGTAGAATTATTTTTTTGTTCATGCTTCTTTCTGCAATGGTTCATTGACTGGGGGAGGTTAGACTTAGATTTCATATCATTCACTCGTTCCTCTATTCTTTGTTTATCCGATTGATCTACTCTTGATTGGGGATGGCACTGACATTTGAGTTGTACGCTTTGAGCTTTAGATGGTGTTCACGAAATCAAAATTCCGAGGGTTGTTTTAGGTTATGGAATGTTGATTTGCCTGCAATGGCTATCAAAATTGTTCTAGTTGATGGTTCTTTCTTTCAATTGAAATGCTTGCAGATCTCAGAATCGGCGGCGGCGAGGAGTTCAGCAAGATGAGACGACGGCGACGGCGAGAAATGCAAGGATGGAGGCGGACGATCGACTAGGCTTTTGGGTTTGGACGGCAAGGGCTGTGGGAGTTTGACGACGGCGACGGCGTGGGCTTCTGGGCATGAGGCGACGGCGAGGCGAACTAGAGAGAGGTGCAGAAGTCGGCTGTGGGCTTGTGGGTCCCACTTTTTCCTACCACATCAGCAAAAACAAATGAAATCCGGCGAAAGGGGGTAAAAAGTTGCCGGAATGAAGTTGGAGGGGGCATAATAGGCTCATTTTGAGTTGGAGGGGGCAAATGTTCCCTTCAACTGAGTTGCAGGGGGCATTTGGGTTAATAAGTGAAATTGAAATGTACGTGATTTTACTTGATTAAGCGGGATCGAGTTAGCTATATGCTTAGAGATCCCATAAAGTTATCTGATTTGTTAAGTTAAACTGTTCGTCGGACTTGGATTATCAGAGTGAAAGCCGTAATACATCTTATATTTTCGGACTTGGATAGGATTCAAAGGAGAATTCGATCCATATTCCATACTGACATGTCTGGCTCTTATGAGAATGAATAATTTCACTACGGCTGGTAACGGTGCAATGGAGTTGAATTAAAAATGTCAAAATATGACAAATTCGAATTAAAGATGTTAAATGTGGCTAAAAGTGAGTTGAAAGTATCATTTGAAGTATTAAAAGATAGATATATATGATTAGCGAACTTGGATGTTCTTTAGAGATACTCTACACGAGCAAATAGAAATGAATTATAAGATATTGACGTCAACTCAAATATGAATTCATTGGTATAATCGTAGTTGTATCATGGTCAGATGACAATATGAAATGACTCAGATTCATTAGTTACACTAATTATTCAGTTTTTATTTGTATTTGATTTATTAAGTTATAACGGGTAGTCGTACTTCGACCACCCGAGCGAGAGCTCCAATTCATCTTTACATCGCCCTTGGACGGCTTTCTAGCAGACTTTGCTTCACTTGACATGTCAGTATGTCTATTTCCTATGAGACGAATGAGTTCACTACTCCAACCTTGCGACCCAAACTCCTAGACCCCAAATCCAAGTGCCGGAACCCGGCCCAAGACACCAAATACTTAATGATATCATCTCCTCCCACCCATCCAATGCAAAATGCATCACCGAACATGACATTGTTTTCATGCAGTCTATTTGGATATGCATTCCACTTTGTGTGCGCCTTAAAACCCAAGAGAGCAAATGCCTCAACTCCACGACGGATAGACGTAAAAAGCATCACCAACTCAGCTTCAAGCTTCCACCAATGTCATTCACAAACGAAAACAACAGATACCTACACTATCTTAACTCCAAATCCCAGAAAACAACATCAAATTAGCGTCAAATTCATCGATCTCACATCTATGTCACGTTTCTATCTTCATTTTCCTTTTCATGGTACCACAAATCCAAAAAAAAAAGAGCTGCACAGCAAAAACCAGGTTACAAATAAGAATGGCACCCATCAAAGCTCCTGTTCTTATACTACTAGTCAACATTTGTTTTTGTACCATGATCAATACTTCCAATGCCACAAAACCTATACCAAAATTCCCATCCATTCTAGTGTTTGGTGATTCAACAGTGGACACTGGCAACAACAATTTCATCAAAACACTCTTCAAGGGCAACCACTACCCCTATGGCAAGGATTTTCCTGGCCGAGTTCCCACCGGCAGGTTTTCCAATGGGAAACTGGTCCCCGATTTCGTTGCCTCCCTCTTGAAGATCAAAGAATATGTTCCTCCTTTTCTTGATCCAACCCTTTCGGATGAAGAACTTGTCACGGGTGTCTGCTTTGGGTCTGGTGGATCGGGCTACGATGACATGACCGGTGCTGGAGCAGGGATCATGCCATTTTCGAAGCAAGTCGAGTTGTTTAAGAAGTACATTGTAAGAGTTGTGGGGATACTAGGGGAAGAGGAAGCTAAGAAGTTGATTAGTGGTGCACTTGTAATAATAAGTGCAGGTACCAATGACTTTGGTATCAATTACTATAACATACCTATAAGAAGGCTTGAGTTCAACATTAGTGGGTACCAAGATTTTTTGCAGGATAAGCTGCACATATTCATTGAGGTAAATTCTGCCCCTTTGATATCACATGCAACTATTTGCAGGGGAGTCTGTTTTTCTTTCTTTTTCAAAGCTATAATTTGGAGTTTTCAGAAAGATCTTATACATGTGAACCATTTTGTACCATCATTTTCCCCTTTACCTGTAATAAGTCATTCTTCTGTAGGAACTCTATGAGCTTGGATGCAGAAAAATGGCAATAACGGGGCTACCTCCAATAGGTTGCCTGCCCATACGAGTAACTGCAAAACTGCCATCTCCAAAGGACAGAGGATGTGTAGATGAGGAGAATTCAGATGCTCAAATGTACAATCAAAAGCTTACAAAACTCTTATACAAAATGCAGTCACTCCTTAAAGGCAGCAAAATTACGTATGTAGATATCTATGAGCCATTAATGGACATGATCAGCACTCCACAAAAATTTGGTAAGCATATTCTGCTAGTCTAAGCCTCTACTGCCATAGCAATCATATTGTTAAAAAGCCTATTAATCTAATATTGCGTATGAACGACATAATTATAACCTTTTTTGTGAACGTATGGCTCATCGGATCAGTTCTTACTATACTGTGCATAATAATTAGGTTTTGTGGAAACAAAGAGAGGTTGCTGTGGTACTGGGATTGTGGAAGCAGGGCCGCTCTGCAATGCATTGACACCACTCTGTGCTGATGACTCACAGTACTTATTTTGGGATAGCATACATCCTAGTGAAGTAGCCTATAAATACCTTTCTACATTTCTGGCGAAGAAGGTTATTCCGGAGCTTGCTTATGAGAGTCGATCTCAACATATTGATTCGAATCAATCCAATCGTTGATTGATTTGGAGACAGAAGGGTCATCACTTTGCATGGTTCCATTTCCATATACAATTGCTTTGGAGCTTCATTTGCTTGATTTAGATTGTTGTATGTAATAATCAAGGAAAATGAAAGTTGCCAAGACAATGCAGCTTATCATTTTCTGGTTTATGTTGCTTTGTTTAAGAAAAAATAAAAGAATTCGACATTCGAATCTGAAAACCAACTAGCAATAAACTGAACTAATATTTTTTAGCTTTCCGATGTGAGATATTTTTTCGGATTGTCATATTGATAGTATAATTAAAATAAATTGCAGCATAAATATGCAGATACTCATAATCAAGCACAAGATCCTGCAACTACCCTCTTTCCGATCAAGCACAATCCAGTTGATTTGCATATCAGTTATCCTCCTCTGATTGAGATTACGATTTGTACAATTGTCAATCAGTATTTATTCTAAAAATGGTTCAAATTCCTGACCTTAATTAGTTACGCTAATCAAGATTGGGAGATAATTCATTGACCTTATCTTCCAACTTCCAATCAACTACACAACAAAAACAGTGACGTTGTTGATATTGTGTTCATTTCATTATTGAGAATTCGTTTTGTACACATATATCAGATATCTGCCCATTCAAACTATATCTAGAAGATTCTACCACCCAAAACTTCTCGATCAGAGTTCCGATAAACAGCATCAATCTATGACATTCATCCACAAACAAGAGGGAACAAAAGAGAAACTGTATAAGCACTTAACACAAGCAAAAGCATTTACACTGCAAGGCCAACAAGTCATTTTGGACCATTTCAATTCATAAGCAAAACTTTTGTGAACTAACATTTTTATCAGTACATACAAGACAACCATTCCTAGCAGTCTACCTTTACTTCCTGGCACTATCAGCCGATCCTCGACTGCCCCGAAACAAGTCGTTAATCTTGGCCTCGATATCGTCATTACCATACTTAATGTACTTATCATGCCTCCCGATTTCCGGGACACTGCTAAACCTTCCTATGAAGCTCTGGTACGCCGGCGACAAGAGTTTCGCAAGCGAAATTCGCAGTTCCTCCCTGAGCTGGTCGTCAAAAACAACCCAACTCGACTGAGTTTTACAGAGCTCCTCGAAGTAGATATTGAATAGTTTTAGCTTCTCTTTCATGGACTTGGCGGTCAATGCTTCACCATCAAACTTCAACACTGCCAACACCTTATTCCACGAACTCCTCTGGTAATTCACATGGTACTGCTTAACTTTTGAGCTGTGTTTTCGGATCCAATCCGCCCCTAAAAGGGACCCCAATTCGCTATCTTTCACTTTCTGCACAATGTACCTCCCATTGTTCATCATGAAAATGTAGGACAAAGCCGAATCCTTGTAAATCTTCGACTTGGCAACCAAATTGCTCTCTAAAAGCTCCATAATCCAAGCCATCTGGACCGACATTGGCGACGCCGATGCTCCGTCATCTACCTTGTGCTGCTGAGGGACCACACTATCCGCAAAAACTTGCTCCAGCGTTTTCCGGGATCGGCAAGCCGCGCGGAGATAATTCATCACGTAACGAGTGATCGGATGTAGTCCGCCGCCGGGGACTTGAGTCTTCGCCGGATCACGGCTGATCAAATTCTCCAATTCCATAAAAATCCCTCTGATCGCTTCGCCTAACCGTTTCAAAATCGTAACCGCTTCGTTCCGGAGAAGCACGCAGTACTGATTCGAAAACAAGGACTCGAATTCGGGCACCAAATCCTGCAACGTTTCGAAAACGTCGAGGATTTTAAACAGCCGCTCCGGCGACCGGCTTCCGATCGCGACAGCGTCGGCGAAGTTGAGGATCTGGATCGTCGATCCTCGGCAGACCTCCATGAACGAGAGGTCGGCGGCGGAGGAGAGGCCCCGGAAGACGCGGTCGCAGAGGCGGCGCTCGGAGGGGAACAGAATCCGAAGCGAGACGTTGGCGGCTTTGATCCAACGGTCAATCTCGTCCTCGAGATCCGTCCACGGCGTCTTCTGAACCTCCTCGATGCTCAGCTTCTGCAAACCAAGCCGCGACATGCTTTCTTCTAGAAACTCCCGCCGGCAGCCGCTGTACACGTGCGAGCACTCCTTGCCGTACCCCGCCGCCACCATCCGCTTCGCGATCTCGTGGAGGTCGTTGATGGTTGCGGACGGCAGCGAGTCAATCACGATGTCGTAGTCGGTGATCGGGTGCGCCGTCGGGATCTGGCGATCGTCGCCGCCGCCGATGATCTCCTCCTCCTCTTCTTCATCGTCGTCGCCAGAGTCGAACGACAACTCGCCGTCGCGGCGGTACGCTCGGCCGAGTTCGAGCGACTCGCCGCCGCGCTCCGCCAGGGAGCGGAACTCGTCCTCGAGCCGGAACATGGCCTGCTGCATGAGGTCCTCGGCGCGCGCGAGGCAGACGGCGACGGACTTGTCGACGGCCATAGGAGACCAGTCCCGGATGGTGGCGATGAGGTCGTCGATCGAGTCGAGAAACGACGCCGCATCGGCCGAGTCGGACCAAATCGGCTGATCCGCCGCCACGTACTGCGAGATCTGACGGTCCAGCGACTTCAGCGTCAGCTCGAGGGCGGCGCAGCTCCGGGTCCGCTCGTCGTCGGAGGCCAGTTTCTCGCGAGAAAATCTCCCGTCGAAGTTGGAGAAGATTTGCAAAATATCGTCCGCCATGTTGTCGTTGTGGCCGAGCGTCTTGGCGATGTGTCGCGCGACGGCCAACAGCTTCTCCTCGCCGTTCTCCGCCATTTCCAACTAACGGAAAAGCTGGTGGTTGTGGTGGTTATACTGTTAAGAGTAGTGATGGAGGGACTAAATTAGGGTTGTGTGAAATTGAGAGGAAAAAAATGGAAGCTTTTAATTAGGGATTTGGGTTCGGGAATTCGTGATTTCATTTCGGGAAATTAGGCAAAAAGCCAACGGGTCTAAAAGCAGTGGGGTTGGATAGTATTTTTTATTTTTGGGTGGTTCTGGGAAGGTGAATGGAAAAGGCGGGTGTGGTGGAGGGGTGGGGGGATGAACAAGGAAATAAAGATGTGGAATTTTCTTGGACTCATGAATTTTCTTGCCTTCTTGACTTTTTGGATCGCAGTTTGTCGAGCTGAGTAAATATCTGATTGGGATATGAAACAGGCAAAGACAGGAGCATGATGGAGTCGTTTGGAACAATGTACTTCTTTACATTCAAATGAATTTCGTTTCAAACGCACCATAGACCCTCTACAGATAAATTGAATTACGATATCATACGTGTGATTTAAGTCATATCATACTAAATACGTAAGGCGATATAATACAAGTTTGAATTTTATTTCGCAAACTTTAGTTTAAATTATGTAAAGTTTGCAAGGGCAATGTGAGTGTGACTATCTTTGCACTGATGTTTCTATTTAGACTATGCTAAATTGATTAGTGCAATGTTTCTCTATTCATTCTCTATTCATGTAGTCAAATTTTGTTCTATGATTGAGGTTAAATTACGTCAAGTTTCTTTAAGCAAACATGTCTCCTTCGTTTCTATATTTGCAATTCTGTTTCCAATAATTCAATTGACCAGAATAATATTTCTCTCAAGTAACTTTGAGTAATGTCTCCTTTCTTCTTTACTATAACTTGTCTCCTCAACTTTGAATTTTTGTTCAACACGATTTGATCAAGCTGTTGTGTTCAGATTTTAAAGAAAGTGAGAAGATTTGAATGGGCTTTTGGAGCTTTGGGACTTTATTTTGATTTGGACAAATGAACTAAAGTAAAGTAAAGGAGTATGTTTTGGCATGGTCTAAAGCATTCTCCTCCAGACGACTGTAATCTAATCTAAAGACGTGGAGTCCCACTCCAAAATCTGGAGGACATGGGCTATGCAGTTGGCAATTCTATTCCACGTGCTGCTTGGAGCTCGTCGTTTACACTAGCAGATAACAGTGCACAGGTTACGCGTTAAGCATTTAGTTTTGGACCAGTGTTGGAATCACACTCAACAAGAACAATAAAAAATGGCACCCCACGCTCGTTTGCATACTATATTAATTATCAGAATATCATATAGGTTGGTGCTTGGTTAAAGGTTGGCAATTAGCATTTTTCCGTGGGTAAAGTTCAGATTGATTCGATTATTTCGATTTAGATATCAAAATGAACTAAATTAATGATTCGAATTAGTTCCATTTACACTTTAATAACCTCAAACTAGTAGCATTACCAAACTGAACTGATCGGTTTGGTTTGGTAACCTCCATTTACAATTGACCAAACATTTTTTTTTGTATTCTTATTGATGTTTGCCATGTATTCATACTAGTAAAGGAGTTACATGAGGAATAAGATTAGAGAAATTGTATATTTTCATTCCATTTGTGGGTAGTTTGATGGATAGGAATTACTCATCAAAATAAAAAACTTAAACCGTCATTGATTATGAAGTTCTCCTTCCTTACTTTCATTTGAATTAAACCTAAATAAACATGCACTAGAAAACATTCGCGGACAGAGAAAGGTCCCCGCATTAGAAAGAACCCAAGAAGGTGGGACAAGCCCTAAGAGCATCTCCAACCGAGCCTTCAATTGCTAAGTGAAGTGCTGATGTGTACAAAAATAGTATTAGTTTTCTTCCATCCGAAACTCCAAAATCCCATGTGGAAAGGCAGCACATAAAACTTCTCCAATTTCGACTCCCTTTATTAGTGCCTCCCCATTTTAAAAAGGAAACATCTCCACCGTTGCTTTCCCCATCTCACCCTATCTCATAACTGATTACGCAAGCAAAGCAGTCACATCACATGCTCCAAACATACCGCACCCAATATAATAATCACCGTCCATCTCTTCATCAACGGTCACAGATCCTTCCTCCCTTTTCCACTTTCCAGTGTCGACGTTTCGTAATAATCAACCGTTCACAACGCTGTATAAAACCTTTCTTTTTCTCAACCCACACTAAAACATCAGCAGACTTGGAAAAGTTCTCTCTTTAGTCTTCTCCAGTCGTCGTCTTCGTCCTTCTCTCCCAAACATACCCCCGAATTGCTCTCATATTTACACCAATGTCCTCGCCTTCTCCAATTCCCATCACGACCCAACAGGCGTCCACCGACCACCACCAATCGCAACCGGCCATCACCATTGCGATCCCGTCCTTCAGATCTATCGCCACGCGCCTCTCCGCCGTCTCCCGCCACGCGCTCGCCAACAGCCGCCCCTGGGCCGAGCTCGTCGACCGGACCGCCTTCTCCCGCCCGAGCTCGCTCTCCGACGCCGCCCTGCGAGTGCGCAAGAACGCCGCCTACTTCCGCGTCAACTACCTCATCGTACTCGCGACTGCGCTCGCATACTCGCTGATCTCGCACCCTTTCTCTCTCCTCATTCTCGTCGGAATCGTCGGCGGATGGATCTTCTACTTCAATCGGCCTTCCGGCCAGCCGCTCGTCGTCCTCGGCCGTCCGATCTCGGACTCCCAGCTCTTGGTGGGGCTCTCGGTGGCGACGCTGTTCGCGATCTTGATTACTAGCGTGCTGTCGATTCTTCTCACGGCGGCGATGGTGGGGGTGGCGATTGTGTGCGCGCACGGTGCGTTTAGAGATCCCGAGGACCTGTTCATGGACGATCAGCAGCCGTTGGTTCCTGGCTTCGGTTCGATCTTCGGTGGTGGAGGCGCCACGTCTTCGTTTGCGTCTGCCGCGGGTGCCAGCATGATGTCACGTGTCTAGAACGTGATTGGTGGAACTTGAAAATGGCGTACATACTACTTCTTTGAGAGGTGCAAAGTATCAAATCCCAATGGGTCGAATCACAAGTGCTTTTTTGGTTTGGTTACAGTTCACAAGTGCTTTTAGAAAACTTAGAAGGAGTTGGATATTTTTTTGGTAACTACTTACTAGTAGTAAGTTACTACTAGTCATGTTGCATTCTTTCTTTCTTTTGCCCGTTTTACTATTTTAGTAGCAATTTTTATCTGATCTCTGGGTTGTAAATTCATTGACATCAGAAAATGTAATACAATTGAGGTTTTGTCACAAGACATATATTCTAATTACTGAGTTTAGAATCTTTATATTACTCTTGAAATCTTATTTGCCAAACCCTCCTCTAATTCACAAGGAGGATATTCGAACTTGGATGCAAGGAAGCGACACTGCCCTAACCAATTGGCCGAATCTTTTGTCAGAGCATCTCCACCCATGTTGGGTGGATTGTAGTTAGGGATTGGGGCTTCCCAAATTTTTGTTTCAGGACAAAGGGATTTGAGGGCGATTTTTAATATATTTTATTATATCAATTTGTAAAATATTATTTTTAATATATTCTAAAACATAAAAATAAAAAATGTAAATACTTGAGAGACCCGTAATACTTCCCAAAGAGTCTATGATGCTCCCCCTTGTGATGGGCATCTTCAGTACCCCCCTCTGGAAGAGATTGGGAAATGACTCGGAATCATAATCGTTATATAGGGATGCGAGGCCCTAGCACCCAGTGGTTAGTCAATTAGAACGTGGAGCATATTTGGGATAGGGAATATGAAAATTAATGAAAGAATTTGTGATGTGTTTTTCCTTTGCAAGTGTTTATGATCTAATATATTTGCTCCAACATTTGTTTTGCTTTTTATTTAATGCATATTAGGAAACATTAAAAATACTATTCATTGACTTAAAACTAAAAACATCTTAAAATTACTAATGTGGGAGTAGGAAAAAAGTTTGGTTAATGTATGAGTAAGTTGTAAGTATTTATAGGAAAAATTAGGGTTTTTTAGGGGTTTTTTTCGGATTTTTTTAAAAAATAATTCAAAGCACCCCAAAAAATGCAGAACAGCCCCAATTATAAAATGACCCCAAAATTAGATTTACAAAACAACCAACAAATAAAACAATTCAAAATGACCCCCCAAATCCTCGGCAGATCATCAACGCCCACAACAACCCCCAGTGAGTGCCATGTCCGCGCACCACATTTTACCCAAAACTCGCGCGCGCTCGCTTGCCTTTTTCGGAAGCCCGTCGCGTCCGTCGCGAAGGCGACGACGACGCGGCTCGCCGTCGCCCGACGCTTCCATTGAGGGCGATTGGCTCGGTGGGGCCGGTTTCTCGCCGGTCCGATTCCGCGCACGCCCCCTCGCCCGTCCGATTTTATGCTGGGAGGCCCCAGAACTCTTTATGTAACACAACCATTGACACAAACTATTGATCTTGGGCTCCAATATGAATTCAAAGTTGAGAGATTAAAAAGGCCATAAAACACGTTCAACTTGCAGACAGTGAAGTTTCTAAAGTACTTGTCGCAGGATCATCTTACAGCATGTAGACAGTAGAGCAAATTTTATTTCAAAATATAAACGGTCACTACAAATCTTTGTTATAAGTCAAACAGATGACATGTTTCATTTTTTTGAACCAGTCAATCCTCATAAGGAACGTGATAACGACTGAGGTTAATTACATAAGGAGAGCTTAGTTCGTGAAGGGATGCAAATCAGCAGCAAAGGAATCACCAAAGAATTGAAGGAAGACAGAGCACCAAGCAATGAAACTCATGGATTAAAAAGCTCCAGATATTAAACAAGTTGCAAGAAATTTACAGTATCACTCTAACATCGTGTGATCATCTATCTAAAGGATACAACTTTAAGAAAGGTAAATTTATAAGCTACCAAGTGCTCCCATTTTTTGTTTTATTCTTATGAACGTAATGCAATTTCCTAAACAGCGGGTATCAATTAAATCTGACGGACAAATAAAAGGTGAAGATTTCATTTACAGCCACTAGGTTTAAGTCTCTCTTGAATATGAACTGGTCTCCTCGGCAACCTTTGACCAAACATTTGCTATTTTTTCAGCATATCCCACCTGATAATCATGCAACAGATCGATAAGCACTATAAATGGAAATCATAAATGTTCAAAGAAAGACTTGCATAGGCCAGCCATTATGATACATGTGCCAGAGATTACGTTAAGTTTATTCGTGCCTCACAATAAGAAAAACATGCACAAATAGGTCTTAACTGTTATTACTGAACAGAAAGCGATAGTACCAAAAAGAGTTTCAGTTTAACAGTCAGCCCCAACAGCAAATCAACTCTTGGCTAAGCCACCTACACTAGATATACCAGCCTCTCTTCTAATCGCATTCAATCATGTAGTTGTAGCACCATTTTACGCCTTTACTGATGACACATTCGACTAACTCCCAATACTCAGAATCAGCGATAAAATATTAGGAGAAGAGCATGCACAAGCACATTAACAGGTGCAGTTTTCAATTCGGTTTCTATATAGCAGGGCCTGTAAGATTATCTAACAGTGACCCAGATGAACTCATTTGAGACCAAATTTAGTTCACATACAGAGATCTAGAAAAAACTTCTGGCAAAAGACAGAAAATTTATAGATAGCTACAATGATTCCATGTGAAGAGGAATGCAATGAGTAAGTACCTGATTAAGCACAAAGCCCTTCAACATGTTCAAGAAGTCAGCCTGCCTCTCGGTCTCAAGCCTTTCAAGTTCACTCCTATTGTTTTCCTGCATTTCATGCCATAATAAAACCACTCTAAGTTCTGGGCAGGAAATATTGATACAGTTAGAGTGATATGTAGCAACTAAACAATGAAAAGATAAGCTTATATTGTATCTGCAGAGAGGACATCCCAATTTTCAACAGGACAGGGGCATATAAAAAAATGGAAATTCCATAAACAAGAGAGGGAATAACTGAATAGCAAGCTTAAGAGACCAAGAAGATGCAACAATATCTTTGAAGAACAACCAAGCTTTTCACCTCAAGGATCCCAATTGGATTGCCACAACTTGCAACCTTTGATGGAGGTGGTTTACAAGATTAACTAATATTGCCACAAAAGATTAACTAATATTGCCACAAACTATGTAAGAGCAAGGGAAAAAATTGATAATATTGCCACCACAGATAGTGGTTATCCGTACCGTATAGCACCCTAATAAGTTAACAACTCAGAGACAAGGAAGCTTCACATAGCCTAGGTTGTGGTATTCTATATCAACAACCACATATCTAAGACCAAAATGGCCAAATACCATCTCCCCCATGACGCCTTGCACTAAATGAATTATGTACTTCGAAAAAGGTTATGCTCATAAAAGCTAGAGATTATCATATTACCAAGTTACTAACCAGAGTTTGGAAACAGTGAGGCTAGACACAGTTTACGTTCAATAAATAGATAAAACAAGCACATTTATGAAGACTAGGTATGACAGCAGATGAAAATTGATGAAGAAAGTAGCGAAAGATGATTGATCATGTGCAAAAACACCAGGAAACCGACATAACAACCTAAACTATAACAAAAGATATGCCTCTATGTAGAATTGAGACAGAAGCAGGACAAAAACTCAAGCTTTTGAGAACAAAACCTTCGCATAAAAGTTCGATAAAACTTATAAGACATCTGACCTATGAATACATATTGAATTACAACAGATCAGAAAGATTATTGGCTAGCCTAGATTATTACCCTTGATATCAGAACAATAAAAATAACTTCAGGAATGAAATGGTACCTTGATCCGCTCATATTCTCTGATTGCCACATTTTTAGCATCCTCAGTAACTTTGATTGTTTCATTTAAGTCCTCAAGTTTGCGATTGCGCGATTTGTCACCACCAAATATTTTATTCGATTGAACTTCAAGCTTTTCAGCGCGTGACTGTAGCGTGCCTAGTTCTGATAGTAGAGTCTGCACTGTCAGTAAAGCACTGGATCGATCCGAGAATGCACCATTGACAGCTAACATTAGCCCAAGATACTCATGGAATGTATCCTGCAATACACATCATATGAATAATCATTATTACAATGACATAGCTTCCCTCCTAAATTAACACTGAACAGTATCATGAAATTATATACCAAATGACAGAAACGAAAACCGATCGTTCATTTGCAAGCAAAATTACCAAATGCTTGACGGTCTGTGCATTCAACTCTCGATAGAATCTGCTGGCTTTCACTGCAGCAGTTGCTAAATTCTTCATGTCAACAGCTCTCACTCTTTGAGATTGGAACAATGCCTCCTCATTCTCGAATTTCGTCAGTTTTATAAACGACAGTCCCAATTCTCCCATTGTCTCCCCCATGTCTTGTTGAGCTTTCACAAGCGATTCGGCCTGCAAATATAAGTTATAACCACAAAATGAGCATCAAATTCGGCCTGCAAATATAAGTTATAACCACAAAATGAGCATCAAATTCGACTCCAAAAACTCGCAACATTTTCGATTCCAGAACACATTACCTGCTGAGACACATTGCTGAGCTGTTGCTCCAGCTCCTGAATCTTCTCCCTCTTCTCCATGAACTCCTTATCCTCCTCCGCCACCAACGGCTTCGCAGCTCCCCAATCATTAGCCACAGACTGCTTCAGCTCTTTAAACAGCCTCATCAAATCCATACCGCCTTTCGCCGGCTGGACCACCTC
This sequence comes from Spiraea crenata, assembly GCA_033992175.1. NCBI lineage: Eukaryota > Viridiplantae > Streptophyta > Magnoliopsida > Rosales > Rosaceae > Spiraea > Spiraea crenata. The sequence goes on from JAVBHV010000022.1 coordinate 3,333,021, forward strand.
GTGCGGCGCCAACACCGAGCCGCTCTCGCTAAACAGCTGCTTCGGGAACTTAACGGCTCCGTCAAGCATCCTGGACGCCACGTCCGTCGTTGACGGCAGCGGAAGCTTCCCCTGAACTTGTAAAAACACCTTCAATTCGTCGCTCTTTTTGATCACCGGGTGAGCAGCCAATCGCCGGAGGTATTTCTCCAGTGCGATTCTTCTCTGCTCGACGAACTCTTGCTTCTGCATCACCTGGCTCTCGACCACGCTCTTGTCCGGCCTCGGCGGTATGAAGAAACCTCGGTACGATTCGGCCAACCGGTCCGATAGCGTCACCACGTCCCGAAACCGACGCCGGACTCCGAATTCGGATCCGCCGAAGTCCGGAATGTTCGTCCGGGTCGTGATCAGGTACGTCACGTAGGCGTTGCTTCCGGGAACGATCGAATTCGAATTCTCGATCTCTTTCTGCGGATTCGAAACCGTAATTTTGATGTAATCGGAGGTCGAAGACGGAGATCGCGAAAGAGAACGCGAGCTTGAGTAGTCGGAGCTATTGCCGGGGCTATCGACGCCGTTGATTTCGTATACGGCGGCGGCGGAATCGAAGGGGCTGAAGATCACGTCGGCGTAGGACGGCGGGTCGAGGTACGCGGAAGTGTCCGGGGGGGCGGAGCTAGGGTTTCGGAGATCGCGGTGGGGTGGGGGCGCGACGGAAAGGGGATCGGCGTCGTCGGGGGCGGTGGTAGCAGAGGCGCTGGAGATAATAGATGACGACGGCGGAGGTGGTTGCGGCGGCGACGCGGTGGAGGAGAGAGGGTGGTGGGTGTCGGAGAGCGATGACATGGCGCTGCGGTAATTCGAGTACGATTTGCTGCCGTTGATGGACTCGTCGAGCTTGAGATTTTCCATTTCGTCTTTCGAAGAGTGGTGCTGGGCTTCGTCGGAGCCGCCGTTCTCAGAGCCCATCATCTCCTCAGCCCAAACCAAAAATCAATAAAGAAAATGAAAAAGATGAAGAGTTGGGGCAATCGTTTATTCACAGATTGGAGATGATGCGTTTCGGTTATGGTGTTTCGATTGGGGGCATTTTGGGGATTTCGGGTGGGGGAGCTGCAGAAATGGTGGCGAAGACTGACTGGTGGTGGTGGCAGAGCTGGGTGGAGAAGAAGACGATCACATGGCTTTTGCGGTGGCGGTGAGAACAGATTAAAAAAGCGTGAAGAGAAACAAAGAAAACGACGCGTTTAGGTTACTTGGATATTTTTCCCTGTGGAGTGGCGTGACGTGGATAGTTGGATTGGATTGGTTGTTCGTTCGAGTCTCGACTTTGAAGCTTGTTGACGAGTATTATAGAGTACGCAAAGATACAAATCCTTGGCTACAAATTCAAGCTTCGCTAATTCTGCACTGTTTGTGTACTTTATCAAGCTAAGTATACTTTAAAATGGTAATCATAACTACATGAATTTAATAGTGGACGATGACTTCTACATTATTTGCAATTTCTATGCCCCGTTGTATGTAAATTTTGAATTTCATTGCATTCTACATAGTGTAGATTTATGTGAGAAAATATAAGTTGATTTAGTTTTCGACTTCAGCTCAATCATTTCAAATCTTAACTGGAGAATATATTTTATGTAATTGAGTACGATGTAATTAGACTTACTTGATTACTTACAAGTGCTATAATTCCAAACTTGTATAACGTATAGTGTTAAAAGAAGTTCTACAATGTCAATTATTAAGTTTCCGAGTAAATATCAACATGCCTTTCTTTGAGAATACGAAAGAGAGGGAGGTGTTGCTGGTTGATACCATCGGCATTACAAAACTCAGTTCTATAGTATACATACAGTCTTGATTATTTATGGAAGATCAAATATGTCCTTGATTATCCGTTCACATTTTTCACTAATAACTAACGCCAAGTAAGATCCGAAGTTGATTTTTAACTGGGTACTCGGATAAAGTGCATGACCCGACTCGTTTTCTAACCTGGTGATTCCCACTACCCCCGCATCCAAACACCCAAATTAGGTTTTCGTTTTTCCATTTCTTGGTTTACTTTGCGTCTTCTCCGCTGTGTTTTACCAAAAGCTTCAAACTCTCGCAGTAGCGCGAGTGCCCCCAAAGCTCACCGCATTTGTCGATTCTCCAAACTTCACAAACCCTAAAACCAGACCTCCAATGGCGTCCAAGTTCGGGCTGGCCGGCGGAATCCCGGAGCGCCGGGTCCGGCCCATTTGGGACGCCATCGATTCTCGCCAATTCAAAAACGCCCTCAAGCTCGTCACCGCCCTCCTCGCGAAGTACCCCAATTCGCCCTACTGCCTGGTACGTTACGTCGTCGTTTTCGCTTTTTTTTTTTTTTTTTTTTTTTACCTCTTTGAATTAACCACTAAAGTAGCTAACTTGTTGAAATTTTCGGTAGGCGCTTAAAGCTCTGGTTTTGGAGAGAATGGGGAAAACCGACGAAGCATTGTCGGTTTGCCTGAATGCCAAGGAGCTTCTGCACTCAAATGACTCCGTTTTGATGGACGATCTCACCCTCAGCACATTGCAAATCGTTTTCCAACGGCTCGATCACTGTAAGTATATGTATATAGACATGTTTGTTTGGTGTTGTATTGTGGAGAACATTAGAATGCGCACATTGCGAAATGTGTGATTGGTCTATTTGTGAATGCAGTGGAAATGGCGACGAGCTGTTACGAATATGCTTGTGGAAAATTTTCAAACAATTTGGAGCTCATGATGGGCCTCTTCAACTGCTATGTTCGCGAATACTCTTTCGTAAAGCAGCAACAGGTTGCATTGTGTTTTCGTTTATACACTATCTGTTTCTTTCCGTCTTTCGTTTGTGCATACTTAACTGTTGTATAACTTTGTTTTTTATTCTGGGGTTATGGCAGACAGCTATAAAAATGTACAAACTTGTTGGAGAAGAGAGGTTTTTGCTTTGGTCAGTGTGCAGCATCCAGTTACAGGTAATGCCGACTTTCGTTGCCCCGCTTCTTGTTTTGCATTGGAGAATGATTTATTGTTTTGAAGAAGATGGAAACTTTGTTGAAAAATATGCAAAAATATGCCATGCCCTTGCTTATTTTATTGGTTTGAAATTCTGGTAGGTCTTTTGTGGTAATGGCGGAGAGAAGCTGTTAGGCTTAGCTGAAGGATTAATTAAGAAGCATATTGCCTCCCATAGCTTGCATGAGCCTGAAGGTATACATGTATTCTCTTTACTGTTTATCATTTTCTATCTTAAAGAGTATCTGTTGTGGAGTTAGACATTGTTTATCTTTGCGCTAAGGGCTTGTAATTGGTTTCAGCTCTTATGGTCTATATTTCCATATTGGAACAACAAGCAAAATATGGAGATGCTTTGGAAGTGCTTTCCGGAAAATTAGGATCACTTTTAATGGTTGAAGTTGATAAGCTACGAATACAGGTACTTTATAAAGCTTTAATCTGTTACTGCTTACCATGAATGAAGTTTTATTGCTCATATTTGAATCTAAATCTGTATATGCTCTGTATGCTTTGATATTTCCACATGTCATTTTTATTTCTTTTCGTTTCATTTAAGACTGTTGTTTTAATCAATAGAAGTACAAAACCAAAGCTTACTATGTGCTGCCCTTAACTGGGGCGGAATGAAAAGGGACTCAAAGAAGTAATTATAATATATATATATATATATATATAAGCTCATATTAGTGTCTAATTGTGGCGGTGTCGGATTTCTGAAAGCATGTGGTGGTTTGATGGGTATTGACATTGGAGAATTGCTACTTCAAAGTTGATATTAAGAACGTGCATATTCGCCTCGCGCGCCACCCCCCCCCCCCCCCCCCCCCCCCCCCCCCCCCCCCCCCCCCACCTATTATATCTGTTTATTTTCAAGGAAAAACATCTGTGGGAAATGCATTTTATGCAGAAAGTCTCCATATTTCAAATTATACATATTTTACATGAACATGACTAAATGAACTTAGTGCCTTTGGAAAACTTGATGATCAAGTTTGGTTTGTCAAAAGAGTCAGCTAGTTTAACGAGGTGACCAATATGGATTGGTTAGTGTTCTCTATAGACTAAATTCCTTTACATACATATGAAGCCTATTTATGATTCTAAGAATTTTTAATAGTCTCATCATGTTGTCTCGCACGATCCCACCTCTAAGGTACGGAATAAGGATGTATATAACTCATCTTCTTTGTTTGAGCCTCTTTTGTTGGTCAAAACTAATACTTTTGTAGTTAATAGCTTGAATGGGCTTCTTTCATTGGTTTTCTTTTCTTATCAACTTGTCTACTGTGACTTTAAGTTGACAGGGGAGGCTTCTTGCTCGGGCAGGTGATTACGCTGCTGCTGCCATCATATTTCAAAAAATCTTAGAATTATGGTATGCTTTAAGAATTTCTTTTGTATCAATGAAAGAATCTTCCATTCATCCTAGATCGTTATGCGATTTATCTTCTTTTTATCGGCCTAAGTGTGGAACATCTGAACATGATGGCATTCTATTGACTGCTTTCAACATTTGCTTATATGGCTGTGGTGGTAGTTTTCTGGCTGGGTTTCATTTTGATTTTGGTTTTATTGTGAGTGATTGATGGGATTTAAATGCACTCATCTCAAGTTACCAATGCTAAGTTTTCCTCAGCCGCAAAACTTGCTCGATGTTCCCCTCCCTCATGTTACTTCTTCTCCAAATTATCTGCATTCTGGATTTGTTACCCGTTGATATTATATATCTACTGAAGAATAAGTCGTTTAAATACATATGGATTGCCTGTTGCTATCCAGCACTTTGATCCTGCTGTTTATGCCTTTCTGCTCACTTTAATTTCACTTACAGATTTTGACTTTTAATATTGTCTTTTATCTGGCAGTCCTGATGATTGGGAGTGTGTCCTACATTACCTAGGCTGTTTGCTGGAGGATGACAGTAATTGGTGCAATATGACCATCTCAGATCCAATTCATCCTCCGAAATTTGTGGAGTGCAAGATTTCAAACTTGGAAGGTGAAGAGGTACAAATTTATTCTTTTGCTTTGTAATTTGTGCTTAGTCTGTCAATAAAGGTGACTAGTGCATTCTTACCCTCAATTTTTTCTCGGTCGATGCTTACCTTGAGTACTTGCAATGACTATCATTTTTGGGCAGAACTTTGCTATAAAATATCGTACAGAATTTGACTTTTCGCAAATTCAAATGCAGTTTGATTCTCGTATGTCAAGTGCATCAGAATTTGTACAAAAGCTGCAACAAAACATTGGTGACAATTTTGTAAGGTGTCCATACTTGGCAAATATTGAGATTGAAAGGAGGAGGTACTTACATGGAAAAGGGGATGATGAAAAGTTAATGGAGGCTCTAATCCAATACTTCGTCAGGTATATTAGACCGTTCCTTTCTTTTCCATGATCTTGCGAATGGGCATACTTCTCTGGTGATGCTCCTTGTGTTTTTTGTTTTTCTACGTGGCTTTTATGAGACCTCTAGAGCATCTCCAACAATGCTAGCCATTTCTTTGCTATTTTAACATGAAAAATATCTTCAAAGTTATTTTAGCTAGCCACTATAACACTCTAACTCCAACAACACTAGCCATTTTAGCATTTGTTAAAATATTTTATTATTTATTCCCTTACTTCTACCCCACTCACCTTCTCTCTTCCTACCTTCTTTCTTCATAAAGAGAAAACCATGGGGAGTGGGGGCCATAAATAATATTATTTAATTTTAACATTGGTTTAGCTTTTCTGTTTGGGCTAGCCAAATTTAGCTGGCTACTGTTCACAATGTTAGAATAGCTAGCTTGATAGCTAGTCTCTTGGATGAACAACTTCTTGCATTTTGAGTTAAAATAGCCAAAACACTCCATATAGCTAGGCTGTTGGAGATGCTCTTATGCACTTTCCACAAATAGTAACTTTAGAGGCCTTAAGTAATAATAAAGCTGAAATATGTTTGTGACTCAAGCCTCGTTCATAATGATATCTACTTTTGCTTAATGTAACATTATGTTTGATTCATGTATAAAATCATATGTATACTGCAGTTTCATTTCTTTTATTTGATTTATATATTCAATCACAGGTATGGTCACTTGGCCTGCTTCACTTCTGATGTCGAGATATTTCTTGAAGTATTAACCCCTGATAAGAAGGCAGAACTCCTGGTTAAGTTAAAGGAAACCAGTGACTCCAATTCAACTGTGCCAACAAAAGTGCTTGGGAAGTCAATGACACTCTTTAAAATACAAGAGCTGATCGGGAATGGGTTCAAGCTCCCTCTCGCTGGTTTGTCTCTTGATTTTACATCTGCTGAATTTTTTCAGCTTCATAGTATGACATTGACGTAGGGAATCCCTCTCATATTGGAGAGGGATGAGTTGGGATTATTTATCTAGTTTGGTTGTCTTTGACGTTGGAGAGTTGACTAGGCTCTGGTTTTGTTATGGCTTATGATTTTGGATCTAGAGGTTTTCCCCAAAAGTTTCCAGATTGCATTTTGGGTGCATGGCTTGCATATAAGATGTCTGAGATAGACCATTGCAAGCTTGAGAATTATAGTCCATGCTGTCTTTTTCTGATCTGATTTAATTCGCTAAAACCCGAACAATGTAGGTAGTTGATGAGTAATAGTTCTATGGTTGATGTTAATGTTGGTGTCTACTCTTAGAGGAGAGACTGTTGTCTTTGTACGGGGTCTATTTGGGATTGTAAAGCCCTTTAAAAGTGGTTGTTTAATGTGGGACGTGGTGTCACCTTCCCCTGGCCTTGTAAAGTCCTTTAAGAGCGGTTATTAATTGCGCAATCAACACCACCTCCCCAGGCACTATGGACATGATTAGTATTTTGGATTACAACTATTTGCCCAAACTAAAGCAGCAGTAAACAGTGGAACATCTCTGCTCGCTGTTTTGTTAGGGAGTTGTAACTTTTGTTTTCCAGTTGTTTGTTGATGCCCAAGTTAAATGTGGCTCTTCTTGGTTGTTTGCGTGGATTTCTGGTGAACAATTGAATACTACAATGCAGAGAGCTATTCTTCTTTAAATTATGTTTTAGTGAGCAAATGTGCGTGTCTGTGGAGAGAAAAGAAGGTAATGACCTTCTGAGGATTAGGAGGTTTTTGGTCTCACATGTAGTCTATTTTTGTAACATACCTTTTTCTCTTTCCTAGTTTTCCATTAAGGAGCTTCTGGTCTCTATAGATTTTAGATCCTAATTTTGGGTGACATGGTTTGTTTTCCTTTATCACTAGGAAACAAAACTCTTAGACCCTGTACCTGAACCCTAAAGAGATGGTATACATCTGGAGATACCTGCTAATTAACTAGTTGACAACTCATAACCTAGGCATACCTTTTGATGAACTCGGTGGGTGTTGTTGATTTTTATGTCAGTTTCGAAATTCATCATTATTAATTCATGTTCAGTATTATTCAATTAAAATTTCACTTCTCCTTTGAGGTGTTTGACTGTGAGAACTGTCCCAGTGAGTTCATATGAGACATACAGTATTAACATTGGGAATTTTTCCTCAGAACTTGAGGGATCTGCTGTGCAGATGGTAGAGATGTATTGCAAATATCTTCCACTTTCAAAGGACTTAGATTCACAAGAGAGCATGCATGGAGAGGAGCTGCTGACAATGGCATGCAATGCGTTGATTCAGGTTGGTCATGCCACATCTACAAACATATCTTGTTTTATGTTGAGTCCATATTTTATCTTGCCTTTGCTTCACTGAAACCAACTTTCAGTTTCTCAACTTTTACTTTCACTTACAGCGCATTATAATTGTAGCTAGTCTCAAACTAATATTGGTTTTCGGTATAGTTATTTTGGCGTACTGGGAATTTTGGCTACTTTGTTGAGGCAATTCTGTTATTGGAGTTTGGTGTGACCATCCGAAGGTGAGGAATTCTTGTTCTCGCTTTTGTAATTATTAGTGTTGCTGTTTTAAACTTTGTCATGCTCCATGATATTAAGTATAATGTATTTTTCTATCTTATATTTTCTCGATCTCCTATTACCTTAGATAGAACATTGCCATCACTATAGTAGCTATACACGTGCCTTTGAAGCCTTTAAGTTTTAGTTTCAGATTTCATTCTCCAGTTTCCAGCATGATTGTACTGAACTAATATAGTGAACACCTTGGTAGAGTAATTCTTTCCAGGATAATACAATTGTGTGCTTGTGTGATTGGTTCAGAGGATATTATTTAGTAGAATAATTTTGACTGCTTTAGACATATGAATTGACCAGCTCCATTTCTGTAAAAATCATGACCTTTTCATCTCTTTTAAGTATTATTTATGAAAGTTTCAATATATTTGCTTATTTAACAAAATTAATGTTGTTTGTTTGGCAGATGCATATGGCAGTACAAGATATTGTTGCTGCACCTGTATTCTCACTTAGGTGCTCTTTCATTAGCTTATGAATGGTAAATAACTATGAACCTCATCATACAATCTTGTTGAGCGTTGTAAAATGTTGTTGCTGCTGGTCTAATGATGCCGTGCCAATCATGTTCTGATTAGTGGCTATGGCTGGGGTTTATTGGTTATGTTGCAATTAATGAATTTCCTCCAGTTGCTTACCCTTCTTGTCCTGTCTAGGTTCAAATCATTGGATGTGAAGAATATCTTGATGGAAACTGCTTCACACCATATTCTACCCCAGATGTTGGTATCTCCACTATGGGTTGATCTAAATAGTTTGTTGAAGGATTATCTCAAGTTTATGGATGACCACTTAAGAGAGTCTGCAGACCTTACATTCCTTGCCTATCGCCATAGGAACTACTCAAAAGTATGTATCATCTGTGTCAGTATGTATATCATAATCTTACTACTTGATCCTATTCTTAAAAACACATGACTATAGGTTTTGACTTGTTTTGTATGACCCCATGTTATATTAAATTTTTTTGTATCTGTTTTCGTATATACCTATATCATGGAATTATATGCCAGACAGTGCCTTCCATACGAAGACTAATACTTTTCTCATCACAGGTAATTGAATTTGTCCAGTTTAAAGAACGATTGCAACAATCTAATCAGTATCTAGTGGCGAGGGTTGAAGCACCCATTCTACAGTTAAAGCAGAATGCAGATAACATTGAAGATGAAGAGGTAATTTATGTTAGGAACTGTTGCATTGAATGGCTGTGGTTTTATATGGTTGATAACATATATTTTGTTTATTTCTTTTAGTCTGTTCTTGAAAGCTTGAAATGCGGGATTCACTTTGCTGAACTCTCTAATGAGATTGGATCCAAATCTTTGACATTCAATGAAGATTTGCAGTCTCGTCCATGGTGGGCACCAACTTCAGAAAGGAACTATCTTTTAGGTCAGTATCACAAACACATTATATCCAACTTGAGTTATTAGTTATTACTTAGTTGCCAAAAATTGAGCAACAAGATTCATTGTCATATATGGCAATGGAGAACAGGATGATATTTAAGAAAAGATATAGGATTTTTCCTTGTAGAAGTGTTTGGTTGTTGATCTATGGTGAAATCTAATCAAGGTTGGAATTCTCGAAGGGCTGTTGTTATTTCTCCAATCTTAGATTATGATGTCAAATCCTGATTCAGTCTCTGAAGACTAGAGTTCTTTATCATATTGAAGTTCAAGCACTTGTTTTCATGTTCTTTTTCCTTCCCATCTTTTCTCCCGTTATGATAGTATCTAAAAACTGAATTTAAATTTATCAATGGTTTCAGGCCCTTTTGAAGGAGTGTCCTACTGTCCCAGAGAGAACTCGGTACGAAATTCTGTCTTGTATGATTGAAATGTGCATATCTCATTGGTGAAGATTCGGAGGACTTGATTCTGCAAGTCACTCTATAATAAGTAGACCGTACTTATTTGTATGAAATTTTTCTATTGCCTTCTGTAACTTCAAATTTCTTCTGCTGCTACCACATGTAGATGAAAGAAAGGGAAGCAAATGTACGGAGAGTTATTGAGAGGAGATCTCTTCTTCCTCGGATGATTTATCTGTCCGTACAGAGTACTTCTGCTTCACCGAAGGAAAATCTCGAGGTCAATGGAACCAGATCTGACCCTAAACTCCCCTCCGAGCTGAAGATTTTGCTTGAGCGCTATGCAAAAATGCTGGGGTTCTCATTAAGTGATGCAATAGAAGTGGTCTTGGGGGTCTCTACTGGCCTAAAGTCATTTGAGGTAGTTCTGTATCATCAATTCTATTTTTTCTAGATTTTGGGATGATTTTTCTTCTTCATACTCTAGCATTGACAATCTCTTTTAGTAATTGATCTGCATTTGCATGGCCATTCATGAAGTAGTGAACAAATTCATGCTTTTATGGGTGTTGGAGAGATGTTCATTGATCTCAACAGCAGTAATATTCATCTGCTCTTTTCTAGGACCATGATTTCATGGAATTTTGATGTTTCGAAATAGAAAAATCAGATGCCATATCTTGTATTAATCTTTGAAACAGCTGAAGTCAGAAACATTTATAAGTCAAACAATATGCTTTAAATGAGCTGCCCATGGGAAGAATGTGGGTGACAAGTGCTTTAAATAAGAGAGGAATTTACTTCTTGCAGACCACCCATGCATTGGCTTGAGTATCAGACAACTTGAATTAGCTTAACGCAAAATCAAATTTCGTTGCAGGTCTTTGGTCTGGACTTGATTGACTGGATGAATTTTTCTGTGTTTCTGAATGCATGGAACTTGAGTTCCCATGAATCTGGGCAGGCAAATGGAAGTGGTCTGTCGGGAACATGGCAGTGTGTGGATTCTTTACTGGAGAAGTATGTGTTGGATAAAGTTAGCTCAATGGGAACTCTAATTAGCTGTCCTTGGGTTGATCTCCCAGTTTTGGTGCAATTGGTTACAGAACCATTGGCCTGGCATGGCCTTGTAATTCAATCTTGCTTTCGGGCTTCCCATCCAACGGGAAAGAAAAAGAAGAAAACTGGAGTAGCTGACCAGTCCACTCTGTCTCATTTACGGGATTCGGTCCAGTCTTTGTGTGCTACTCTGGAAAAAGCTATGAAATGGCTACGAGAACAGATAAACAGGGGAGAGGAGGAAAATATGGATACTCTTCTGTCCTCTTTGCAAAAGAATGGACAGAATGAGGGCCCTGGGCAGGTTTTCCAGATTATAGAAACGTTTACCTCATCAGCAAATGACACGGAGCTAGGTGATAGAATTTCCCTAGCATTGAAGTCTTGGAGTTCTGTTGATGTTGCACGGAAGATAGTAACTGGGAAGTGCAATGTCTTGTCCGAGTTTCTTCGGATTTGTGAATCTAAATTTAAGATGTTTCAGGCACTGAAACAACAGATGGCTCAAGTCTGAAGAGTGATCATCGAGTGAATCTGAAGTTTCACATGCTATGCCTCATGTGATGGTTCAACTTTGGGTCCCGTCCGATCCTTATGTGATCCAGCACGTTAATAGATCGAAGTGTTCTTTCATCAGTTTAAGTGTTTTTTTGGCTTTTGGCCAAATTTTATGTTCAGTTTGCCATTTTGTGCAGGCCGGGCGGTGGTGGTTGTGGTTTACTGCCGGTCTATTTGCAATTTTGCTGTAATTCTCATGTTGGGCAGTGTACAAGATTTGAATGTAAGATGCAGTTGAGAGCAGATAAGCAATTCTTGGGTTCTTTTTGCTTCAAGCTTAAATATGCGGCTATGATTAGTATTACAGCTTCCGATATGCATGTGAGAACTTTGGAACCGTTGAGATGCATTCAAAAGCAATGTAGACTTTCTTTCTTTAACTATTGTTGAGATGGTGATATCTATATCTATCTATATTAATAAAGGAAACACATGTAAAACAGTTGAAAAGGGGTAGATTAATGGAAACCCAACACTACCCTTAAGTGCAAAGACAAATGTAAAGAGCAGTTTCGGGGCAGAATTGTCAATGACCTGCACCCCTCCTTTTTCTCCTACACTCAAGCCGGCTACCACCCACAAACGTCAAAAAACTCACCTCCACTCCTTCCGCCTCCCACACAACCGTTTTTCAATCCGAAGCAGATCCCGCTCAAACAGAAAACCACAACTATGAAAAAAGAAATTGAGAGCAAACCCAAAACGCGTATTTGAGAGGAAACCCAAAAAATAATATCTTCCGTAGCCAACCAAAAGGATTTGTCGAAGCAGAAGAAGAAGGGCGACTGATTCGAAACACCATAGCACGATTCAGCCGGCGAACCCAAAGGTCGACAGCGGCGGCGCGGCAAGGACGCTTGCGATCACTCCTCCGACAGGGACCACACCCCGTGTTCCTCCAGTTGTAGGTCTTATTTCCGTTTGATTGCTTTATCAATTGGTTGGCTGATTTTTGTATTAAAAGTTTGATTCTTTTTGTGGTCGATTTTATGATCCATACCATGTTTGCTTTTACAATTCTTAGTAAGCATGTTGTGCTTTAGTTGTACTTAAGAAATTTATATGCCCAGACCCGATCCTTGATTACCAGGTTCGTATGAAAATTAAGCTTAAGGACTAAGTAATTGGTTATGGAAATTGATAACCCAATTCAAATCACAAGAATTTACTGAAATTATTTATATTTTGTGTCAGTGAAATTGGTGGTGGATTTTGTGGTTGATGTATGGATTTTGTGTGAATTTTTTCACAGGTCGAAGAAGTCAGGAAGGGAAAAGGCCTCGAAAGGGAGGCAACCCCTTTTGGAAGAAGTTTGGATTGGTCTTCAAGACTCCCCGAGATGCCATTGCAGGTTTGATTTCGTTCTTGCCGCGTATTCCCGATTTTATTTTTGCTGTGTTTGTTTCGAATATATATATCACATTCGCAATGTCAGAATCTTCAAAACGGTTGGTAAATTAGTCGCGTTTTTGTTGGGTTCGATGTTTCATACCTCCATGTTTATTTCCAGACTTTCAAATAAGGATTGAGATCTTATTTCGGTCTTCCTTTGGTTAATTAAATTTTTTCCTTCATCTCTATTTCGGTCTTCCTTTGGTTACAGAGAAGGAAATTGAAAGCCTGGCTATTATTCGCTACTTTACATACCCATTATCTTAATTTTAAATGGCATCAGAATTGATATTGGATTGAATGATACATGTAAATGCCCCTGTTCAGAAGATTAGTAATCATGGTGAATTAGAGGTATTCGTGGTGAATTAGTGGTATTCGCTTATTATCATGACCAAACCTGCATTATGACTTAAGATTTCCCTCATCCTTAAAATTATTTTTAATGTGGTTGTTCTTAAAGAGATTGATTTGTTGCAAGTTTAGGAGAACAAATGAGTTGAAACCAGAAATTGATACACCCCTCTGTTGGCAATCAATCAGAATGTCTGGAATTGATGCAACTGATGCAATTGATCAATTGATTTCATGGACAAGGCGACAAATGCACTATGGTGGCGAATGAGCATACACTTATTTCTTTTGTACCCTGTTTTCGCTTTTTTTTTTCTTTCTCAATTTGTAATGTAGTTTGTTTTGGTTGTGAATTCATTTCAGTTGTCTAATTTTCTGTTTGCCAATCGGGATATGAGTTATTCCTTTTGCCGTGATTTGTAAATAAGTAGTCACCTCAACTACATTTGTTCCATTTGGGTTTATACTTCAATATGAATGAAGTCATTGTGAGTACATTTGTTCAATGTGTATTATTTGTTTTCCACAAATTAATTTCTTTGCTTGGATTTGAGAAGATGATTATAAGAGGTTATGAAAATGGATAAGAGAACTAATACGCAACGTACCTTTGGGTCTCATACGTATGCGACAAGAAATTTGTATCAGCCAGAATTCTTAAACTCAATCTCGATTGGTGGTTTGCCTCCGCACAAGCTGACATTGAAGAGGGGTGCTCCTATCATGCTATTGAGAAATATTGATCCGAAATTGGGACTGTGTAATGGCACGAGATTACTGTGTCTTGGATGTCACCGAAATATTATTGATGCTGAAATTCTTACTGGACAAGGTGCAGGAATCAGGGTGTTTATACCAATAATCCCGCTAAAGAGTACCGAGACTGCAGGACTCCCATTTGTACTTACCAGGAAGCAATTTCCTGTGAAATTGAGCTTCTCACTCACTATTAACAAATCTCAAGGTCAAACAATACCAAATGTTGGGATTTACCTTCCAGATCATGTTTTCAGCCATGGGCAATTATATGTGGCTTTATCTAGAGGGGTATCAAAAGAAACAACAAAAGTCTTGGTGAAAAAAGGCTCAATAGGGGGTGAGGAAGGCGTATTCACAAGAAATGTGGTATTCAAAGAAGTTTTGCTTCATTCCAACTAATGAAGTCATTCTCGATAGGTATCTCTATAGTTTCATTCAACACTCTCTTTTATCTATGTATCTGCCATTGGACTATTAATACCATCTTGCTTTAAGTTGTTTGCTTCCATATGGAGATTTATGTCAGGGCTATTTGATGCAGCCCTTCGCTACAACACGACAAGTGATGAGAATCAATAATCGATAACTAGCCTCACCGCACCCGCTACGCGTGTGCGAGAGGCTTTTTTTGCATCACGGGCGCTGCGCGCCACATCACTGGCGCTTCGCGCCACATTTCAACGCTCTGGGTATTCATCTACCGTTTGCTCGGCGTATCTTTTCAATTTTCAATTTGCCTCTACCACACTCTTGAAAAGATACGCCAAGCGTACGCTAGATGAATACCCAGAGCGTTGAAATGTGGCGCGAAGCGCCAGTGATGCAAAAAAAGCCTCTCGCACACGCGTAGCGGGTGCGGTGAGGCTAGTATTAATAGCGGATACGTTGTATGGGATGTTCTTCAGTGCTTATCGGTGGCCACCAATTGCCTAGGCACGCTTCCACAAGTGATGCTATCATTATTCATCAAATGAGTTGCAATCAAATGATTTGCAATGTCGAGCTTTGGCAGCTGATGGTAGCGTATCTGATCGAGCTGGTTGTCGTGTAATTTATTCACGATCACTAACCAAAACTTGATGACGAGTTCTCTGGAGTCAGTTGGCAGGCTACCTAATTCATCTGAATCAGTGAATTGATTGGCTGTAAGTACTTCTGGTCCTCTTGTTAACGAGTAATTCTGGATGGTAGACTTGTCAAACCTGCTTCATGTCAAACAAGCAATATTAAATCGTGCAAAAGTTAACAACTCATCATGATAATTAGTGCCTTGATTGATGTTTCCACAGTACTAAACCCATCGACAAGCCACCAAATAATTTCACATTGCCAAACCCTAACTGAATTTATAGGGTCTATACCCTAAATTTTTGGTTAACTAACTGTTTTGATTTTTATATTCAATATACATGGGATTGGATTTAGTAAGTGATGAATAAAAGGAACTTTTCGAGGGAATTGAACACATGAGAAGATTAAATGCTCAAATGTACGAGTAAATGCTAATAATTACCTCAACTACCAAGTTTCTTGCTCAGATATAAAATAATTAATTGGTGATCAATATGTGCTTGGATAACTAAATATATTCCAATGGTTCAAAACTGAAGTTGTTATATAAGAGGATTGGAATTCTAACTGAAGATGGTGGAACTGTACTGTACTGTGCTTTACTTTGTCAATTCGACGGACTTTTGGGTGGAAATTTGTTGCATGATTTTATAACCGGAGAAGGAGTCACTTCAACTATACCGGCAAATGTATTAATTTCTCTACCAAACCAAACCAAAATGCAACCCATATTCAACTGTCTTATACAGGTTTTGTAAATGTTAGAAAAATAAGCACAAGATTGGGTGAATGACGCAATAGGGCTTATAACTAGGGTTTATAACTGTCTTTTCAAAAAAAAAATGTTAGAAAAATAATCACAAGATTGGGTGAATGAAACAATTGTGAAAAGTGGCAGTGTAGCTTAATCGAAAAGTATGCAGATGTTAAAAGTACGAAATGGAAGACAATTTGAAGGTAGGAAAATTTTTCTTTATTCATTTAGAGATCCACCTGTTTTGTTGAAAGCCTTTGCTACAGCTTACAAATTTAGACTTTTTCAAAATTTAGAATTTATCTAACAATATGTAAGGAATGTCGTAAAGACAATATAAAAATAATCTCCCACTTTTTTTAGACTCTTTTGGGTTTAAATTTACATATTTTCAAATGTTTCAGTAAGGGACATCCTAAAGATCATATAAATGCAACTGCACACTCTTTTTAGGTTCAAAATTACATATTTTGAAATATTTTAGTATAAAGCCTAAACATAGTGGTTCACTCTATTTTGTCAAGCTAAGTACCTTGTAAAAATTACACCTTAGTTAATTGGAAGATTGGAGAATGATCAACTCGTTATGCCTAACAACAATTGCTACCACACAAATTTTAATGCTTTTCGCATTTTCAACTTTCTTTAGCGTTGTAAGGGAGTCTAAAATATAATAAGATGATGGGATTAGTTCCACGGTGAACCCAAACTGAGAGTTGAAATGCTTGTCAAACTATCACCAATTACATTATTATCTTATCCATCTAGCTTTTTACTTGGTCACATTACTAAAGCAGCACTCTCTATCCCTGGGTAAATTTTGGTGAAGACTTGATGACACATTAGCTAAATTAACACTAAAAGTGAGAAAATTATAGATGCAAATGTGGTCAAGCACACAGAATCTCCATTTGTTTAACAAGTGACTGCGGAGGGCACAGTGGGTGCACCAAATCCCCTTTATGGTTGGACTAATATGTCCTATAATCTCAAGTGTCCATGTTGACCAAAAACCTAATTTACTCAGAAATTTTAAGAAATAAATAAATAAAATATACTATTGTTCCCTTTCCCGCTTAATCCAGCATATTATAAATAGGTGCTCTCTTACAAGTCTATCTCACGCTAAACTACCACAAGTTTCATTCATCAAAGAGCTTAGAAAGCAATGGAGACTTCCAACTTCACTCTCAAGGCATGGTGCTCTTGCCTCCTGCTCTGCCTCGTAGCCTTCGTAGATCTCTCAGCTTCTTTCCCAACTGCAGAAACTCACTACCATCAATTCAATGTATGCATCCATTCATATTCATCACATAGCCTAACCCTACCTTCAATTGTCATATAGTAAATGAACTTGGTCAAGATTATAACCATTTCATTTTGGTTTCGTTTTTCGTGTGGAATGCAATAGGTTCAAGCGGTACCAGTGACAAGGCTGTGCAGAACCCACAGCACTATCACAGTTAATGGCCAATTTCCAGGACCAACTCTGCAAGTCAGAAATGGAGACTCTCTTGTCATTAGAGTTACCAATAGTGCAAGATACAATGTCACCATCCACTGGTAATTTCATCAAATCTTTTGTAGTGTATTTATAATTGAATTTCATCATCACAGTGCTTATAATTTTGATACTGCTTGCTGTTGTGTCCTTCAGGCATGGAGTGAAGCAGATGCAGAATCCATGGGCAGATGGCCCGGAATACATCACACAATGCCCCATTCAACCCGGAGCTACCTACACGTACCGCTTCACAATCACGGACCAAGAAGGCACATTGTGGTGGCATGCTCACAGCAGATGGCTCAGAGCCACTGTCTATGGAGCCCTCATAATCTACCCAAAATTGGGTTCTCCATACCCTTTCTCAATGCCTAAGAGAGAATTTCCCGTCCTCCTTGGTACCCCAAAATAACCCTTTCATTCACTTGCCTCTTTCATTTTCTCTTCAACCATTTGTAGCTTTGTTAACAACTCTTTGTTTGTATACGCAGGGGAGTGGTTTGATCGAAATCCCCTTGACGTACAGAGGCTAGCGCAATTCACAGGAGGACCACCAAACGCCTCGGATGCATATACTGTCAATGGTCAACCTGGTGATCTTTACAGATGCTCCAAACAAGGTTTTGCCGTAGTACATTGGTGATGTATAATGCACTCCTCATTAGATTCTGATATTGAACGGTTGATATAACGAACAAATACAATGCAGGAACTGTGAAAATTCCAGTTGCATCAGGGGATACAATCCTCCTAAGAATCATCAACTCTGCACTCAATCAAGAACTCTTCTTTTCGATTGCCAACCACCAGATGACTGTTGTGAGTGCCGATGCATCCTACACGAGACCATTCACAACCCAAGTTCTCATGTTAGGACCTGGCCAAACAACAGATGTTTTAGTCACTGCCAATCAGGCCCCTGCTTGCTACTATGCTGCTGCTCGTGCTTATCAGACTGCGCAGAACGCACCCTTTGACAATACCACCACCACTGCGATCCTTGAATACAACTCAGCTGCTTGCAGTTCAAAGAAGGGACAATCTTTAACCCCGGCATTACCAGCTTTGCCCTTCTACAATGACACTAGAACCGCCACAGCATATACTGCTCAGGTCAGGAGCCCTTCCCGGGTTAATGTCCCGATGCAGATCAACGAAAACCTGTATTTCGTTGTGGGGTTAGGACTAATTAACTGCACGGTTCCTAATAGCCCCCGGTGTCAAGGACCAAACAACACCCGATTTGCAGCTAGCATGAACAATGTGTCCTTTGTGTTCCCAAGAAGAACCTCCTTAATGCAAGCCGCTTACTACGGTATACCTGGCATCTTCACCACAGATTTTCCACCTGGTCCTCCCGTGCAATTCGATTACACTGGCAATGTGCCTCGGGGGCTATGGACACCGAGCCGTGGAACCAAGCTCTACAAGTTGAAGTATGGTGTTAGTGTACAGATTGTGTTGCAGGACACCAGCATAGTGACAACTGAGGACCATCCTATGCATCTTCATGGGTACCATTTCTATGTGATCGGATCAGGATTCGGCAACTACAACCCGAGAACAGATCCAGCCAGATTTAACCTCGTTGACCCGCCATTGAGGAACACTATCGGAACACCTCCCGGAGGATGGGTGGCTATCCGATTTATAGCTGACAATCCAGGTAGTTAACATCCTAATTTCATATGACAATCTTTCTTCTAACTTCTATCTCTAGTACTAAAAATTAAAAACTCACCACTTGATGTTTTTTTTGTGCTTGTTGATCCAATAGGTGTCTGGCTGATGCATTGTCACTTAGATGCACATCTTGCCTTGGGTTTGGCAATGGCATTCCTAGTTGAGAACGGAAATGGACCGTCGCAGTCTGTGATTCCTCCTCCAGCGGATCTACCCCGATGCTAAATTATCAGCAGATCATACTAGTAGTTGGATTTCATGATTGTATTTACAAGATTTGCTGTTATCTTGCATCTTGAGATTAATTATGTATTGTTTAGGTTGAATTTGTGAAGGAGTTTGCATTGTGATTTCTTTTCCAGCATGCGCTCCAGCGAGATGCGAAGTTATCATGTTACCAATTGTTTTCAGAATTAAGGAACATAGTTACCAGATTTCAAACAATTTGCTTATCTTTTTCATTCCGGCTTTTGTATGATGAGATTACTGAACAAAATATGAAGCATGCCAAACACAAAATCAATCCATCTTACATTTTGTAAAACTTGTAAATTCAATTCAGCACAACTAATGCAACTTTGAAGGTGTGTTCCTCAAGGAGGAAATTTCAACACAACTTCCGCTAGAGGCTAGAAGGCTTTGGGTTTTCTCCAGTAAAGGAAGGTTGTTGACATAATAGAAAGTCTTAGTGGTCCAAATTACTACTTGTACAAGATTGTCATTAGGTCGACACAACTTTTACTATCCTCTTTGGATTTATCAACTTTTCCTTCTCATTCAGTAAACCTCAGTACATTATGTTTATA
Organism: Spiraea crenata; assembly: GCA_033992175.1. Classification (NCBI taxonomy): domain Eukaryota; kingdom Viridiplantae; phylum Streptophyta; class Magnoliopsida; order Rosales; family Rosaceae; genus Spiraea; species Spiraea crenata. The sequence continues at coordinate 3,352,748 of JAVBHV010000022.1, forward strand.
TAGAGTACCAAAAACATCAATAGATTTTGCACTTCATATTTCTTAAACGAAGAAGATGGCGAATACCGACATAAAAGGGAATCACACGAAGCCTCTGCTCTGGACCAAGTTTTCTAAATAGATCCGTCCATCTTTCAATGGGTATCAATTACATGTAAGTGTAGATCGCTAAGTTACAATTTATTACTGTCATTGGGAGCAGTGTATCCATATACCAATCAAATTGAACAGGTTTCCTCAACAAGAAGGCGATGAAGAAGTCATGTGAAACTGGTGCAAATCAAACAGCAGAGCAGCATGGAGGAGCTCTTAGTCAAGGTTAGTACTGATCATGGATAAATCAAACAGCAGAGCAGCATGGAGGAGCTCTTGGTCAAGGCTAGTACTGATCATGGATTCATAATGTACATGTGCAAACAAAATTGTCATGGTGATGAATGAATTTTTGAGTGAGTAGGATTCAGACTGAAGAATCGAAAGAAGACCTTGGAGGACCTACTGGAAGAGGTCATTGGTTGATTCGTGGAGACGGAGAAGACGGTGACCACACCATTTCTTTTGATTCAAGAAGGAAAAATTTGATTGGACGCCTAACCCCAACTTAAGGGGTTTGATGGACAGCTACGAGAGCATGGATTTGGTTAATATTAGGGGAAGATTGGCTATCTTGGATCTTTCTAGGAATGAGGGTCTTAGTCCTGAGATATGGGTGGTAAAAGATTATAATCATAGGAAATTATGGGCGCGCAATTACAGAGTATGCATTTCAATGTACAGGCACAAGCACAAATTCCTGATTCTGGCAGTCTGGTTGTTCTGGATCGTGGAGAATGGCAATATGGCATAATTTTCAGAGAAAAGAATGATCCGAATGTTCACCACTATATGGATCTAAGATGTGCTCATGTGAAACAAGTAGAACTTGAAACTTTGTCCAACCCGAAGATCATTACGAGGGAGCAAAGCCCTGTGGACTCGATGATATATAGTTATACTAGAAGTGTCATCTCCTTGAAAACCTATGGCACCTTGGAAGCTGAAGCTCCAATGACAGGTGGTATGTGATAAAAGTCTACAGTTGCACAATATTGAGTTACTTTTACTGCAAATTTTCCATATTTAGTAATCAGGCTTGAATAAGAAGCAGATCAAAATGGCAATACTGTATGATGAGTTTATTCATCATCAAACAAAGAAAGTGCTAGTGTCTTGATGTGTGTTCAGAAATAATTGTTGTCAACGACATGCTAAGGAGCGTGTATCTGGTGCACAAAGGAAAATGGTCACTACAGGTCTCTCTTTAATTGCATTTGAACGTGGAATATTTATGTGGTTCAAGTCGAAATATGCAGTGACCTTTTCTGCAGACTTCTATTTACTATGTAGTTTGATTTTTATATATATATATATATATATATATATATATATATATATATATACACACACACACATATATATATACACACACATTACAGCCGATGGGTTCAATTTCTTTACATTCTGCGTGCAAATTATAGAACAGAAAATAAAACATCGAGATTGAACCACAACTAGCTTACACCATATATATATATATATACACACACACATATATATATACACACACATTACAGCCGATGGGTTCAATTTCTTTACATTCTGCGTGCAAATTATAGAACAGAAAATAAAACATCGAGATTGAACCACAACTAGCTTACACCATGGCATATCAAACAACCTAATGAACAAATGAGGGTGGTTGGTTACACTGGCCAATGAACAAACCAACCCAAATGCCAAAACATTGAGTAGGAAGCAGATCGAAATAGCAATATTGTATGATGAGTTAGTTCAAGGCATGAAAGCAAACCAACATGAGATGGTACATTTAACCAATGCAGCCTACATTAAACTCTTTTGGAGGTAATCTTATGCAACCCTGATGGTGAACTCAACTAATAGCTTATGGTGAGACGGTTAATTCAACTAATGCAGCCTACAATATTAAGCCATTTTGAATGCAACCTAATGCAACTCTTATGGTATAAACTCAAAATGAGATGGTACATTTAACCAATGCAGCCTACATTAAACTCTTTTGATAGGTAATCTAATGCAACTCTGATGGTGAACTCAACTAATAGCTTATGGTGAGATGGTTAATTCAACTAATGCAGTCTACAATATTAAGCCATTTTGAATGCAACCTAATGCAACTCTTATGGTATAAACTCAAAATGAGATGGTACATTTAACCAATGCAGCCTACATTAAACTCTTTTGATAGGTAATCTAATGCAACTCTGATGGTGAACTCAACTAATAGCTTACGGTGAGACAATTAATTCAACAAATGCAGCCTACAATATTAAGCCATTTTGAATGGAACCTAATGCAACTCTTATGGTATAAACTCAAACTCCTAAGATCATAACCAAGCTGACTTATCGTTCACAATCAAATAATTAATAAAAAATATAAAACACAAGCAAAAACTTGTAAAAAGCACTTTCCATTTGCAAAAAACCTGGAGTATGTATATAAAGCACTTGAAGCAGATGCTATCTCTTGGATTGAAAGATTAACAACAATTCCTAAATGCGGGTTTTCTTTCTTTCTTTTTTGAACCAATTTCTTGAAAAAAGACGTTTGGTTAAATGATGGTACAACTACTTCTTACTGAAACTAAATCCGAAAAGAAAATATAAAGAAGAGTACAGTAGCAAGCAACACAGGGTAAACACACTATGCCATATCATAAAGTCTCGGCATCCAGTTCACCAAAACTATAAAGTTTTTCGGGTTCAAGTTACTAGCCAATCAGGCAACAAACTTGAGACAACGAGTATCATTATGTACAGTCTGACAACGGCATGAACAGAAGCGCACTCCACACCTCACGCATGTATAGTAGGCAGCAGAACCACATACAGTGCAGAAATGGCGGCGGGAAGAAGAGCTTGGAGGGCCCACTGCTGCCTTCAGATAGGAGGGAACATGAGGAGGCAAAGAGTCGAGATTTGCCTGTTTAAGCGAGAAAAATAATCATATAACTATCGAGGAATATTTAAATCTATAAAGAGTACATGCAGTACCGTCTCTATTACCTCGTGTACAAGTTCAAGGAACGTTCTTGGGGCCTTCCTAGCTTCAAGAGCTTTTGCCTGCCGAGTTTTACGCTTTGTTCCCTTAGACTGCTTCTTTTGTATATACACTGCAGCAACAGTTCAAATCGTTATTTCTCTTTCTTTCAGTTCACCAACACTAGCAAAAATAAATCCCACAAATGTTCAGTTAGTAGCTCAAACCAAATTTAACAGGCACACAACACTGAACCCCACTGATGCTACCATAATTGGCGTTGATAGACTACTTATTGATACAAATGATGGTATCTCTCCCTTCTTCCATTACCATTTTATGGGCACACTTCAACACCAAAGCGAGTAAGCATTCCTGACTACTAAAAGCTTAAAACACTACAGCAGCAGTTCAAATCGTTATTTCCCTTTCCTTCAGTTCACCAACAGTTGCATAATGATTTCCACAAATGTTCAGTTAGCAGCTCAAACCAAATTTGACCGGCACCAAACACTAAATCCCACTGTTATTGCTACTATTGCCGTTGACAGACTAGTTACTGATACAACTTTAAATGATGGCATCTATCCCTTCTTCCATTATCATTCTATGGCCACATTTCAACACCAAAGCGAATAAGTATGACCGACTACTAAAAGCTTAAAACACGGATCTCCCATTCATAATGTACTTTAGTTTTCAATGCGAAAACATTACACAGATGCCGACAGCATTAACTTGGCTTCATTCTCAGTGCAAAACAATACAACCAAAGTAACCAACTTTAATTTCAAAATCAAGAAACAAAACCAACAAGAACAAAAACGTCAAAAGGATTTCGGAATTCGACCTTGATCCTCATCATCAAGAGAAGCTTCATCGTCGTCATTAACTTCCACCGTTTCCAAACCAGCATTATCATTCTCCAAAGCTTCAAGCCGGGCAAGGGCAGCCTATCACACCAACCAACATAACCCATCAAACATACAATCAACTTATCCAAAATCACACAAACAAAACACCAATCATAAATACATGTACATAGGTACATAGGGTACATATGTAGATGTACCTGCGCGCGGTTGTCGCTACTCTGAAGGGCCGCAGTCATTTTTGAAGCGACCTTTCGAGTTCGGCTCGACATTCGGCGTGATGGGTTCGACGCGTCGTCGTCCATGGCTGCAGGCAGATGCTAAAGGTGACTCCTTTATCAAATTCTGGTGGTAAACATGATCGCCATGAGTAAAACCTTTGTGGGTCAGCTTCGTGTGGAGTTTACTGTGGATGGTTCAGCTAAAGTTTCTTCTTCTCAATTGAAATCAGCGATTTGGGTACTCGATTTTCGAAAAATATGAGAAAAAATTTAAACTGTATCAGAGCAAGATAAATATAGAGAAAAGAATTGTGTTGCTTGCAGCACAACAATGGCGGACCTTGCAGAGAGTGCAGAGGAGAGGAGCTGCGGAAGGAAATGAGTGAAAGCTTTGGGCCTCAGTAAAATTGAACCAGTAATTTTACTTGGGCTTTCAAAGTCCAATTAACTCTAGGGCAACCACTATTTGTACAATCGAAACCAAACGAAACTAACTTGAATGGAAACAATTATCCAACTAAAAGTTTTTGTAACCTTCCAATAATTAATATCTAGACTCGACTAGTTAAAAGAAAAAAAAACGTTTCATTTTCCTTCTTTAAAACGTTCTTTCAATCATTCAAAAGTGACCGTATGTATGTGTTTATAAAGCCCAAAAGTGCCAAATGATATTGAGATTACTTCTAAAGAGTACGTGTCCATCATAACACTACCAAATAATTTATAAAAGTTGAAAAATGTGATTTTGCATCAAATTCTATGTGCTAGTGATTTTAATAAAAAAAAAAAAATAGATCGATCCCAAATATCAACTATATGGAAAGAAAATATTCTGCAACCTTATTGTAAGATGTGTTTGACCATACTATCAATTTTTTCTAATATTTGAAAAATGCAATTACATATGAAACGAGGACGTTTTTCCTGTATCTTTTGATACATATTTCAAACACTCAAGTCGTCCTCATTTATGTTCTAAAGTAGAAAACTTAAAATCTTGAAGAAAAAAAATTTATGCAAGAGCATAGCCAGAGAGCTTTTGAGTTGAAGTGGGCACAAATGTTGTTCATGTATTACAAACAAACAACATAGCAATATAGAAACTTATATAGACTCACCTAATTAAATTGAGGTGATTTTATCCACACCTATCAATTTGATCTTTACACCTAATCTTATTTTAAAACTCATCATCAATTTTGGCTAGTTTGAATTTTATCACTACACCCATTTTATGATCCAAAAATACCCCTTACTCAATATTGAATTTGATTTTTACACCCATCATTAATCCATATAATTTCTTACTCAATTTTGGAAACATTCGTCTATGAAGTCAGAGTACAAGATGCATCATATACATCAAAACTGTGCTATGCTCTTCGATTAGAATGGTGATATGGAGATCACCTTTTTTCAAATCACCTCTTAAGTCTTTTAACGAACTCTTAATCACAATTTCCCAGAAATTTGTTCACATTTTTCTTTCCAAATAAATGACCTTAGAAACACTACAACTAGAAGTTTATCGAATTTGTTGAATCAAAATCCAATTGCAGATCAAATAAGCAAGCCTTCCCAAGAGCTTTTCAGAATTAAATTCAAAATGTCAACCCATCAAAATATTTGTTATTAAATGCAGATAGATCGCCATTTTTTCAATGCAGCAGTCAATAAAAGGTGGCCTTAATGGGAACATGTCAAAGAATGAGGATGATAACCATGGGAGTGTTGAGAGCTGTAATAGTGCACAACTGTTTTCATCAAGCAACAAGAGGTGGCGGTATGAAGAGGAGTTCATTGTTGAGAGTAAAAGGTTCCAACATAGGCTCACGGGAAAATATGTTCAAAGATAATAGGCTTTTTTGTACCAGAGGTCCCTGTGCTGTGTCACTTGTTTAGCTTTAGTCCCTGTGCTCTAGTGTGTCTCACCAGGTCCCTGTGTTCTGTTACATATCTAGCTTTAGTCCCTATGCTCTAATGTGTCTCACTAGAGGTCCCTGTGCTCTGTTACTGTCTCACCAGAGGTCCCTGTGCTCCAATTTTTAATCCCACGGATTGGAGTAACTTGAGATTGAAAATTGGAGCACAGGGACCTCTGGTGAGACAGTGACAGAGCACAGGGACCTCTGGTGAGACACATTAGAGCACAGGGCCTCTGGTGAGAACACACTAGAGCACAGGGACCTCTCGTGAGACACATTAGAGTACATGGACTAAAGCTAAATATGTGACAGAGCACAGGGACTATAGCTACAAAAAAGCCAAGATAATAAGATCATGCCCTTGTCACATCTTGTCAAGGTGAGATTTATATTGGGTGTAAGAATCAATTTGTTATTTTATTTTATGTATTTAAGTGTAATTTTGTATTAGGGTAAAATAATAATTTAATAAATAAAATAAGTAATGGGTGTAAAGATTAAATTGATGGGTGTGGATAAAATCACCCTTAAATTGCGTAATCCTAATTTTATCTCGTATGTCTTTTTCAAATTAACCGTAGCTAGCTGTATGCACATTTGGTTACCATATCCTTCACCTTCTGAATAGGGTTAGAGTTACAATTGCACCATCCATTTGTCCCATTTGCACTGTCTACCCCATGACCTCTCAATATTTGTTGTTGTACCACTAGCACAGAGGCAGTCCCACCAAAATCATAAGATGAAAGATAATCCCCAATAATTCCCAACTCAGCATTCTCACTCCAATTTGACAACCCATGTAGAAGAACTTGATTGATCCCTTGTTTCCTCCCCAAAATCCACAGATCATAGTCATTGTTGTCATCGTTCACTGCTTGAATTGCTGCAATTGTCTCCTCTCCATTCCTCACCACCACCTCCTTATAACTCACCCTATCATTTGTCTCATTCTTGACCCAAAACCACGTCACCACCCCATCATCCAACTTCTTCTCCGTCGCATCCTCCCCATCGCAATTATGCGAAAGGAACCGAACAACTGTCAACGAAACATTCAAGTTCCCGGCCATCCTATCCGCGTAACATAAAGCCTCCCTAGCATCCGCTCCGCCTAAAAACAACACCGCAAAATGTAGTGAAGTGTGCCGAAACGACGTGTAGGTTTGCCGAACATGACCTTTGTCAACAAGTACTCCAACTGAGCAAGGTGCATGAGCTAGCACATTTGCATTGACAGATCTAACCCCAAGCCTCACAAGTTCTGTCAATTTCCCCCCAAGTTTGTCCAAACACTCCTTATGAAAAGGCAAGATGATCAATGTGGCCTTCTTCACTAGGGCAAGGTCACAAATGTCTTGATACATTGTTCTGTTTGGGACAACAGCTGTGAAGGGGTGGACCACAATACACTCACCTTTGCTCTCTTGATAATTTTTTAAGGCATTGTGGATAGTATGACAAACCGCGTATTTGGAATCAATGTCGTCATCTTGCTTTTCGTGATCTATGAGCATGGGAGAAGCACGGCCAACAAGGTCGATGAGGCGAAGGGAGAATATCACGAACGGGGAGCTTAGTGTTGGATTGGATATTTCGAGGAGGTTGATGAGGGCGGCCGTACTGTCTTCATCATAAATGCAGAGGACCATGCGAATTTCAGCATCCGCGAGAGGAGTGTGCTGGATTGTTCTTTTCTTGAGGACCATGTACGGCCTTGTTGGGTCGTAGAGGATGCTGATCATTGGTGTAGCTATTGCTGTCATTGTAGTAATTGAAATCACCATCAAAGTGAAACCTGGAATCCCTATAATCTGTATGCATATAAAGAAAAAGAAGCAGAATGTCAGTTTTGGATTAAGCACATATGTTTCATTGATAGTTTTATAAGAAAGGCGATCAATTCAGCACAAAACGTGTAGTGTTTGACGATGTTTCTTACATAACAAAGTCAGTTGCTCCATGCTTTGCCCCTAGATATATTTACATGTTTTAACATATTATTGTTTTGTGATATAAAATGGCAGATGTATTCTAAAATTCTTTAGTATTAATTAAGAGTTTTTAGTGTTCTCAGTAACTAGAAGTCCGATTTGACCTCAAGAGTTTTAGTGTTCTCAGTAATCAGAAGTCCGATTTAACCTCGACTCATTCCATGAATGCTATTCTGGGGCTGCAAAAAAAATCCTCAAGAGTGAGGGCGAACACGCTCCCTAGCTAGTTTGGTTTTATTGCTAAGCTAAACTAAAGATTCAAGGGACCCTTTGGGCTGGAGCAGCCTCCAATTCACAGTGACATGTCTGATTTCATATTTAGAATATTGTCCATTAATGAACATGAGTGCATGAAAGAAAAGAGAGACATACCTTTTTGTCCATCCAATGGAGGAACACCACAATCTCCACTTGACTTTTAAGGATCATGATGAAGCTGAGCACAACCCCATCTCTCAATGGCAACTCAAAGAAGGCAGAGGTAATGAGGGTTCCAAACCACTTGGCCACATAGCCAGTCACAGTGATGGCAAGGAGTGGGCCCAAGCTTTTCCATCCAGCTTCTCTCATGGCAAAAACATCCACATAAAGGCCGATAAATGTAAAAGCAAACGGCATCAAGATTTCCATTATAATTGTTTCACACCTCTCCACTACTGTCGCACCAAGTGGCGGCCCATCTGGAACCGCCAAGCCCATCCAAAACGCACCGTTCGCTATAGCTATCCCAAACATGTCCGCCAAAAACCCCCACACCAAAACCCCCAACAAAATGGCCACCACGTAGGCCTGATCCACCGGTTGCCCATCCGGCGTGATCTCCACAACTCTTAATAAGGCCCGTCGGACCACGAAAATAGTGAAGCCCACCATTCCCACCAGGGAAATCAAGTACCATATCACAGCCAAAGGATTCCCTTCACCTTGCTTAGCTGCCTCAAATGCAACTATTACACCAATGCTTATAGCGTCACTAATGACCGATATTGACAACGAAAGCCGCCCAATCTCGGAACTTAATAGGTTCAGTTCCTTGAGGATGGTGTGGAGGACGGGGAACAAAGGTAGGGCCAAGCCGGTCGAAATGAAGCCAATGGATGAAAGCCTTGCTAGCTCTTTGTCCATGGACTTGCGCAAACTGAATGCAACGATTGTTATGAGTGTTAAGGGCAGGATCCATCCAATAATTGCTATGTACAATTGTTTTTTACTCGTTTTTCTCACTAGGGAAAGGTCCATTTTCACCCCGCATAGGAAAAAGTAATAAGTGAATCCCAAAGCTCCAATGTTTCTCAACAAGAATTGGGAATGAGTCGGGAACACAACCGCGGTAAATGTCTCGCTTCGGCCTAAAATTGACGGCCCGATGAACATGCCACCCTAAATACAAAATTAATTAAGTTGATCAAATATTAATGTTTACGTATAGTAAAATTTGAACGATTTAGATATTCGATCATTCAAATGCTCAAAGAGAATGTACGTATATAAATTTACATGAAATTAATCTTTCGAGGAAGAGAAGAGGGAAGGGGAGCATACAAGGACTTCCGAGATGATTCGTGGTTGTTTGAGAGGCTTGAGAAGAAAACGGAGGATTCGGGTGATGGCGATGACCAATGTGATCTCTAGCAACAAAAGTGTGAAGGCATTTTTCAGAGGCTTTTGGCCATAAAAAAAGCCTAGGACGGGCGGCACTTGAGCCCTTCCACATGAGATCAAATAGGGTGGATATGTAATGTTGATGTCTATGGACCAGTTGGCGGCGGCCTGAGCTTTCACCGAGGCCTCAATGGCGCTGCCGGAACCTCCATCCCTTGAGGTCAGGGGATGGAAAATTGGGAATTCTCTAACCATGCAAAAAAGTAGCTGAAAGCCTTAACCATGCAAATTGTGGAGAAAGAGAGAGGCAGCGAGAGAGTAGAAAGGATAAAATGGGGGTGTGGACATGCTTTAATAAGGGATAATTGGATAGTTTACTTTGTTGAGTTTTGTGAGGTTAGTGATTATTCCATAGGTCTCCCTTATTTTTCTTTCGTAGCTATTATCTAGTGAGTTATCCGTAGCGTGTTGTGATTTAAGCTTGACTAGTTGATGTAAGAAAATTATCCTCCAAATGTTGTATAAAAACAATATATCTAAAATGGCTTTTGCAACTACTATATAAATGAGCAACATGCTCACATGACGTTTATGGGATGTTGTTTACCATGGTTTTCTTCGCCTTTAACACAAATATGGTTAAAGGATTTGTGTTTAACACGGTAGCATCTCGCCACGCCCATGTTAATCTTCTTTTTTTTAATATGTTTTCGTAATAACTGGACCTATAACTAAACACTTTTAACTCTAACGGGTTGTTAATTGAGAGTTTTGTGCCAGTAGTAAGACTCTAATTGTTTTTCTCCTTCTACTTAGAATATTGTTTTGCCTTATCTTTTTTAATCAACGGTATAGCTTACAAATGTAATGGTATAAACAGAAAACATAAATTTAACCTTACGTCTGGTTATAGCTTGAGCCACCCAAGTATCTTCATTGTATATAGAGATGACATATGGCAAAAGAGTCAGAATGGTATTTTTTTTCATGCTTTTACTATCAAATATTAACTGAATCCAAAAAAACAAGTTTACTCAATTCACAATCAAAGGAAGTAGCTGATTCAGTACTAAAATTTTACTATCCCCTTATTCTTGACTCCCCAATTCATCATAATCTTCTTATTTTAAGTATGTTAACATGTCGTTAAATCTCTTTGTTATGAAAAGTGATCGGGTGAACGTGTAAGATATGGGTGTGCACAGAATGCTGTTGGCTGCATGTAGATAGAACAGCCTTTGTTAGAATTAGATGATATTGGCCGTGAAGTCCGTGACTAACGGCCCCATAAGCACAAAACAAAAACCTATAACTTTCCCGAGCTGGCTAACTTTTGTCACATTCGATTTACTACGCCAATATTCTTTTAACCTTTTTATCTTCTTCAAAAATACTGAAATCCTGCATGTGAAGCATCCAGCTGACATTAATTTGGAACTAAAATTACCCACTCGGTAGGGAATGGTTTTAGTACCCTACTTTCATAAACAATCAAGGCCAAAAAGGAGTACCAAATAAGGTACATCATCAAACTAGGATATTGTAGTTAATTAATCAATCATTTTGAATGCTTAAACAAATCTAATATTACAAGTGAAAAAAGGGCAATTGAAGGCCAGGCTGTGGCACACAGCATGGTGGTGGGGGTTGCTGTTGAAGCACATTAACACTCACAATTTTATATCTTCGATCTCAAACGAAGATCTCAAGAGATCATCATTATTTTCTAAGCAATAATGGTGAATAGAAATCGAAATCTTGCTGGTAATTTGTTCCTTTGTCCCTCGCATATCAAGACACTCTTGTGCCCTAAAGTTGGATCAAGTTCCTCACCAATCCATCCCGGCCGTACACGTGGCTCGTAATGGCCAACCGGATGATTCTAGTTGCACATAAAACAGGAGTAATACAGGGAGAACAAATTAATATTTTACATAAAAGAAATGGAGCTCACGTATAAAAATAAGTCAACTTCACTTCACCATCATCTCGTTTTGCAGTAGCAATAGCAGCAGCAGCATATATATCTCATTTAATTATGTGCTTGGATAACAAACTTGGAACTTAATATACTAATGTTTTCATTTGATTACAAGATGATATGTAGACCGTGATCTAAGAGAGAAAAATTTGCGTATAATGAATAAGTATGTATATAGTATTTTTCGTTTTCTCTTTCCTTTTCATCAGCTTAGAATAAAGTACATGATGAGAGAGACAGGAAGAGAATATTACGGAACAGGTAAAGGATCAAGTTGGGAATTAGTCAACATCCATACAGTTACTGTATTTACCAACCTCAGTCTCCTCAATTATTGAAAAAACTACAAAAAAAAAAGAAAAGAAACCCTAGATAGCTCATCACAGCTTACGAGACTTCTGGAGAAGAATATAGCTAGGGTTTCAGACTCACCATTCGAAGCTGCAAGCAAGTACCCCAAACGTGTAGTAGTGGAAAATTGGAAAAGTATTAATTCTAAAAGCAGAAATTTTGTTGGAAAAGTGATATAAGAACATGAAACTAGTTAAAGTTCGACAAAAATCCAGAACACCCAAGTTGGACAAATTATCATTAGGAAATTAAATGGAAAAGAAGTTTAAATGGACAAAACTAAGAGATATACACATCCTTGAAAAATGAAAGAAAATTTAGCCCGATTGAGAAGACGGAAAATCAAGTAGAACTGAAGGCTTACCGTGCAAACCCAATGATACAAAAGCTACAAACAAGTTGAGATATGCGTAGAAGTTGACATTGCAATAGATGAAGATGTGTATATATAGTAAGAAGAAGCCATGAGGCTCAGGATAGATAGCGCCAAATTAAATGGAACGAATTGTTGATTCGTTCGTATATATGGCGCTATCCCTCCTGAGCTTTACAGATTCTCCCCTATACTCAATTAACTCAAAAGCCTTCAAATTGAATCTGAATTTTTTTTGTGAGATAGGGTAGGGAGAGAGAGCTCAGAACTTGGTGGGTTGGTTTGGAGAAGTGAGGAGGAAAGTAGGTGTATTTATAAGGGAAGGGAAGGTGGGGGACGTGTAGGGCATAGGAGAGTTGAGAGTTTGCTTCTATTGGAAGATGAAAGAGTTTAAGACCAAGTAAAACCACCGGGTTTTGTGTGTGGAGGGACGGTTTATTTTACTTAATCATTTTGTTTGTAGTTCGAATTTGGTGAGAAGATTTGAAGATGACATGTGCTTTATTTGTTGTCGCTTTTGTACGCTGCCGACTACGAATACTCGTTATGTCATCGTAAATCCTGGATACGCGGTTGTAGACGGAAGTGAGATACGGATTATGAGGTTTACATGGTACATTTGAACTTTAGCCTTTGTTTTTCTCTACTATTTGCAGCTTTGACAAGGTAAACCCTTCAATTTTCTTGGGCAAGAACTTAGTACAAATTTGTATATTATCGAAAAGAGTACTTGTGATATTTGTACCGTCTCAACTGGCTCCATTTTAGGACTCGATTGAAGATGTGTTGCACGTTATATGGAAGTTTAAAAGTTTGTGAATAACTTAAGCAGACATCTACACTGATGTTATTAAAGTTGGTGATTCACTATACTTAATTTTGTGATAAAACCCGCACACACCTATATATTCATAGTGTCTAACCCTACTTTATGTTCAACGTGTCGGTGTGAACCAACCACTGTTGATCTTCTATACCTCCTTCCCGCCCCTCCGTCACTCTTGCTACCAACATAAGGAAGCAACTACTATCTTTAGACCCAAAAAAAAAAAAAAAAATCCGTGAAGCATCAGAGAACTCATATTTAGTCATCACTTTCTCTTATGTGCTGAAACCAACTCGTGCAAAGTGTCTACTCGAAAAATTTATATGGTTGGAAGAAGTAGTGTGGATTCGTGAGTCTAAAATTAATAAGGGCTAGTTTGGTATGTCTAAAATTATTTTTAAAGTTGTTTTGAGAATAAGCTACTTGTACTTTAAGAATAAGCTTCTGTGAAAAAAAGCAGTAAATCGTTTGGTAAACTAGTTTTGTGAAACTGCTTTTAGTTTCAAAAGAAGCTTCAAAAACCAAGCTTTTAGTTTTTAGTGGATTTTGAGCTTTGAGAATAAGCTTGCTTAAAAAATAAGCTTCTTAGATATATTTTAGCAAACACATATTTTCTACAAAACTTCAAAAATAAGTACTTTTTTTCAACTATAAGCCCGACCAAACTAGTACTAACCATGCTCCGAATTATATTGGCCGATGATGACCAATCAATAGACCAAATCAAACCGTTCTAAATCCTAACAAGGCATTTAGTTGTAAGGAAGTATGTACCGTGGAATTTGAAGCAGTGATTTGACTAGTTGATTGTATCTTATGTATTGTATTACTTGCCAACTAATGTATCAACTGGTCAAATGGCTGCACTTCACTAATCCAACATCACTAGTGAGAAAATTATACTTTCCAAACCCAATTATTCGTCAAAAGTAATAATGATGAGTTAATAATCGCAAGTAGAGTCTAATTAAGTCAGCAACATAAATCATAATGACTAATTTCCATTCTCTTCTAATTGCACTGCAGTATTGCACTTTGAACACTACCACATTCTCAATATCCAGCAATTACCTCAGGTTTAAGTGCTTCAACACTTTATTGATATTTTCCCGTTTTCAAATTGTGATCCATCTCTATGATTATATAAGGAGACTTTTTTTTCCATGCTTCGATTTTCTTCTCCACCTTTTACGTTTTCTCATAGAGGCAATAAATATTAGACCAACTTTATTACTACTCGAAGGAAAATCGACTATAGTAGGTGGAACCTGTTCCCTTGAAGTCCAATCTATTCTATACAACTAATTATACATATGCTGCACTTTATAGTTTAATTCCACTTGGAGCTAACTAATTTCAAAGAACCATAGATCTATAGTCAATTTATAAAACTAACTCTATTTCTTCACCGTATTATAATCTCTGAATGCAATTGTCATATTTTACAGTGGGCGATTAATGTAAGTAAATGATAATACCTTGTCTTAGGATGAGAAAATTCACACCCTGTCACATCACATGTGACAAAATTTTTGGTAAATTTTGCACAAGTCTCAAGTTACTATGTACTATAGGTAGAGAATGGTGATAACTGTATCTGGGCCTGTATATTCCATGCTTCTGTAAATATCTGTGCTCTCTGGCGATGCACGACGCCTCGGCACTTGCACCGGTACGTCAGGCCACCACCACTGGGCCATTGTGTTCAGGGGTTCAGTGGTTGCTCGTTTAGGGTATAGAGTAGATCGTACAGAGTACTCGTTTAGGGGTTTCAGCTTTCTGACCCCCGCTCCCCAAAACGACATGAATACTCTGACCTTGATCAGTTTGGCAGCATTCAATTATACCTGAAATTTCTCTATTGGAAGATGCAAAAATCTGGGTATTTTGGTCATTGGGCCTTTCTTTATTCTTGTAAATGTGCAAAGGAAGGACTATAAAGCTGCTGGTGGACTCTTCCTCCTCCTTCTGAGTCAATTTAATGGGCCCCACTGCCGAAAAGGTCTAGTAAAATCCATGACCACTTTTTTGGATTATGCATGATCTCTAGTAAAAGGTCTAGTAAAATTCACACAATTGGAAGTTTCACTCCAGTCCTTTATGGAAAGGTTTTGGTAAAACGATTTAATGTTAACATTCACATGATGCACGCAATATAGTACAGTACTAGTTACCCTACGCCACGTTATTCAGTTCACCACATATGCATAGTGCAACGTGTACACAATCTATAATGCATTATGTTGGTATATGATCCCCCCCTTGACACTATATGTGGCTCAAGATAATCGCGCTGCTTTCGTGATAGTAATCGTTCCGCGTAATACTAATATCATCTATGTCTCTATGATTGTTCGTGAGTAGGGAGTCAATTTGACATTATGTTTTCTTGTAGTAATTTCAATGGCGTGGCTATGCTGCTGGATGGAGGTGTCCTCCTAGGCCATGAGGTAAATCTTCTTGTTTTTGCTTGGTGAGTATACATCTTTGTTCATGTATTATAATACAGGTAGATAACCTTTTGCTGATATTATTCGTCAAAATAGGGAATTATCAATCATACCAAAGCTGGGGAAGTAAGTTATCAAACTGATACTAAATTACTTGGCACACTTTATACATAGCAGAAATTAACCTGGTCCAACAATAATATTACTGAGCTTGATCATGTTCGATTGGTACACCAAATTTGATTTAATTCATTAACGTATTATAATATAGTTAAGCTTGGCCATTGCAAATGAAAACATTTAGATCCGCTATGATCTTTCGGCAAGTGTTGGTTGTTAGAAATGGCTGGCTGGTGGCTGGACTTTTAGAAGCTGCGATGTTGGCGCATGCATGCACCTATAAAATCTGAGCTAGTTCTAGATTAAGCAATCAGCAAATTAAGCATTAATTCAACAACATTACGCACAACTTAAAAAAAGGAGGTGACCAATAATAATACGGTCATAGTCGGCAGGCCCTGCGCATTTGTAATTGTGTCAATTCCATGTTACATCAATGTCTACATTCTAATTCCACGTGTGGGTCAGAAGATTAATCACTACCATACGACCTTTTCCCTTTTGATATGTGGAAAAGGATAGATGAGAATAAAAAATTATAGGAAATTGGAAATGAGAATGAGAATAAAAAATTTTCAATTGTTTGGTTATGTTGGGGATGAATTTGTGTTAAAAATAGAAATAAATTATATTAATTTTTACTATTACACTCTTACTTTTAATAAAATGAGATGCATTTAAAGGTATTTTGGTAAAAAATACTCAATTCCATGAGCTCGGGAATTAAAATACCAAGGTGGGAATGTTACTCCCCTTTTTGTTCGTGGGCCTGAAAATATTATTCTCATTCCCACCAATCAAATGTGGGAATGAGTGATTTTTTTCCCACTCTCACCCCTAAATCCCCAACCAAACACGGCCTTAGAGTTTCATTATTTATACTGAGATCATTGTAAAACAAAAGTTCCCATGCAAGTGGGTTACCCTTTTTTTTGTATTTGACGACTATTATGATAAATGGATTTCGAGACATTGCTCCTCCTGTTAACATTTCTGTTGTTATTAAACATTTCTTCAAAGTTTTTTTTTGGCAAGTTGATCACCCACATACAACCTTTGCCAACGAGAATGAAAACATAAGAATATTTTATTAGTTGAGAAAATTAGTTTGTGAAATTGATGCATGGAAGATTTCATGAGCATTCACATTGTTCAACACTATGGTCGATACATACATATGTGAGAAAAGATAGCCATGATCAATTTAATGCTAGCGCTAGTGACTTAGTGCACAATTTATTGGAAAGAGAAATTTGATTTGAGAAATCTTAGTTTTGATGACAAGTTGGGTCAAGTGGATGAGTGAGGGGGTCCGCCCCAATACTTGTTTATATGTTTTGCTCTCCAAGTCCAATACATGTACCGCCGGATCCGGATCAGGCACCGGGTCCCCCAGACCTCTCTATCTCTACCCTGAAATTCATGGTTGGGGCCTTGGGCGTCCTTGCCGGCCGGGGTAAGTAATGCGATGCCCCATGCACCCTTAATAGCCAACATGTACTCTTTTCATTAGTCAACTCCATTCCTATAATTTGTGTATTTCTCTGTATTTCTTAGCTAGTACGAGATTGTGAATATATTGTTACTTTTCATCCCATGCATAGAAAATCACCGTCATTTTTGAAATAGATATCTTCTATTTTTTTTTTTTATTGAGATTGTGAAACAAAATCACACCATTATCTTACCAGTAAAAATAATGTCACAAGAGATAACACACTTGTGATTAATGTCAGAAGAGATAACATTCTTGTGATTAATCTACACTTCCAAAACTTCGAACTATATACATTTATGAAATGGAAACACAAGAGCACCTAGAGGGTAGAGAGTTTGCAACAAATTTGGACAGTCTAATAATCACTTTGTATTAGAATTTGAATACATGTCTACAGATAACGGATGTGCGGACAACAATTCTGAAACCTAGACGAATGCCTGCGTATGTAGGTACGTGAGTTGAGTGTGACTGAACGTACTGGTCTCGACACACACATGTAATGTAAGTTAGGAAGTTCGAGCGACGAGGTAGGGGGTGGGGGGGCTACCCTGGCCGATGTCAACTAGTTTCAAGTTATACAAAGTCACATGCGTATCTATCTATCAACTTTTGATTGATTTTATTTTCCAATCTATCTATCGATGTATGTTTGCCAACAAAAGCTGACCCATCTGTGATCCTAGCGTTTTATGTTTTTCCTCTGCAAAGACTGGACCTTGTGTTCGTCCAAAAAAAGACTGGACCTTGTGGCAGTCCCTCTTTCCAGCCCCCATTTGCGCTTCCAATGTTTTTTTTTTTCACCTATCCATATTTGTCATCTTCTTGTTGTCTTCCCCGTGTAATGTTAATCTTCTTGTTGGCTTCCCCGTGTAATGTTAATATTCTCGTGAGGAGTAAGATAGAGGGAAAGATATATTGCAGTATCGAATAACTTTGGTTACCCATTCATGTGGTCTTAGTAAGTGAATTATACAAATGAATCTGTTTCAATCGAACTGTTTAGTAATTGTCCTAGGACGACCACCATATATTAAATTACATTTTAAATCATTTGATGCATCAATTAATTCAATAATTTAAAATTTAATAAGATAATTATTAATTAAATTATATGCAACAATCACTTGTCATATAAGGTGATTTAAGAAATGGTTAAAAAAAATATGTGCATCCTAGCATTATTGTTAGTAATTTGTATGAATATACTTTATTGATGTCCAATTGGAATATAAACTCCTTTAATTGCTCTTTTTCGGACAAAAAACAACAGAGATCTTGTTAAGCAAGCAATCAGGTACAATTATAATTATGGATGACAATTTTACCCGATCCTTGAAAATACCCTCAAGGGATAGTCTGATTGGGCTGGGTTGGGTTCGCTATCCCCATACCTGTCCTCGGCCCGAATTCCTGGATTAGATTAAAATATGACTCTTTCTCTCTCTCTCTCTCTCTCTCTCTCTCTATATATATATATATATATATATATATATATATATATATATATATATATATATATATATATATATATATTTTCTACTTAGTTCATACTTAGCAATACAAAATTATGTATAATTTCTAACTTTAATGATATGATCGGATGTTTAAATATTATAGTACATAGCTTAATGCATGTTTTTATGTTCAAACTGCAAAGACCAAGGAGAACTCGCAATCGGGGTTTTGGTTCTCAATGTACAATTCAGCCTTGGGTGGATTGTTCCTATGCAATTTTCTCTCGAATACGAGACGATTTTGTTCCTTGATTTAGAGGCGATTTTTGTCCCTCAAATTAGAGGCGAGTTATCATAGTTTGTCCTAGAACCAGCCATCCAATATTGTTTCCGCTTGCTATTTTTTTTATAGGGATGGTGGTACAATTTGCAGTGATTTGCTGTGGATTCTCTGCTGTAGAGGAGGCTATGAAGCGGATATAGAAATCTTTGTCAATCGGCTACTCTGCAGAACATAATGGATTTTTATGTTGTGATTGATGGTTTCAACAAGTCATATGGGTTTGCCATGATGACGGCGATTCACAGAGGAATTTTCCCTGAAATTTTGCTTAATCAATTATGTTGATCTTTGTTTCCTCTAGCTATATGTGCTTTTCTTTGACTCATATTTTCTCTATTTATTGTGAAATGTTGTCGGTCTTGGGTTGCTGGTGGAAGTGCAGGTACGGCGGAGATGGTTGGTGATGTGGAGGAAACAATTGAGTTTTGGTTGGGATGATGTGCTGGAGACAGTTTGATTTTTTGAATTTGGAATCTTTGTGGTTTATGGCAGTTTCTGCCAGTTACAAAAGCTCATTCAGATAAGGACTTTTCTAGGACACGTGGGCTTAATACTGGCCTATGTTTAAAGTTTGAACCGACCTCTCATTGCCAGGTGTTTCAACTCGTTAGAGCATCTCAAAGGGATGCTATGAACATAAAGCAAATGTGTGATTTGATGGCTGACGTGGCACTAAATCTATCAGTTTGCCTGGTTAGTAAAACAGTGTGCTCCAATGGAATAGGCAAACAATTGCTGCAAATATTACTATATAATTTACTCTTTTTTTTTACCATATATCATTTACTCTACTAATTCAAATTTTGGCAAACATTGGTGTGACTCTATATGAAGTACTGAGTACAACTTATAGGAACTCTCAACCACTAACCATTTATTACTCACAATTACTCTATTGTAATTATGAAATACAACGTTGTTACTTTGTTTTCAACTATTGCTCACAATTACAATAATTCAACTACAAAATTATCTAAAACTTCTTCTCTCCAAAAAAACCTAGCCGCCCCTCTCCAAAAAAACCCAAACCACCAAAAAGTTTTCCCAGCCGCTGCCGGACCCTTGCTTCGGCTTGGGGTCCGCTGGCCATCATCCCCCTTAGTTTCCTAGTCGTCTGCTGCCTAGTTTTGTGCAGGTTGTTCAATAAAACCGCAGTCGAGGCCGTTGCTGTCGCTCTACTCCGGGATGCTTCGTCGATTTGATCCATTGGCGTTGTGGTGTTGCCTTCGTTGATCTGTCTTGTTTTTATGCCGCCGGCCACCACCAACCTTCCCCCTTTTTGGATCTCGATTCATCTGAATTGGGATCTGCTTGGGGTTTTGGGTGTGGTGTTTTTGAGGAGTTTCCTTGGCTTTGGCGCACCCCCGTGCTGTGGGCTTTTGCCGGTTTGATGATTTTTATCGGTTAATTTATCGGTTGAATAATAGTAGTGTTGAGTTCAATAATCGTCAGCTTATTTCATTTTGGTTGGCTTGTTGTGATGGTTTCCATCGAGTGGCGGCTGGTGTTATTTTCTGCTTTCCAATTGTTTTGATAGGCATCGGATCTCGATATTTGCCTTACTTGGCCGGTGTTTTTTCAGGCTTTGGGTTCAGCAAGTTCAGATCTCACTCGATCTAGTGGCCGCTTGTGCAGTGGGTGAGATCTAGTGGCGGCTTGTGCAGTTTCGGGTTTCCGTTCTACCATGCTTGGCCGGTTGTCTGCTTAATCCGAGCTAGTGGCGGCTTGTGCAGTTGTCAGATTCAGATTCCTTGAAGGGCTTCGGGATTCAAGTTCACCATGCTTTGCCGGTTTAGTTGTTAAGTTGGTTTTTAGTAGTTTAGTTGTTCTTGTAAAAGATGTAGTTAATCGGTCAAGTTTATCTTTTCCGGTTGTACTGATGCCTTCTCTAGCGAGTTGGCTTGCTCCTACTGCCTTGTTGCAGTGAATTTATGGGTCCTGTTAGGAGTATAGGCATTCCATGTTCGGTCGATGTCTGATTTGTACTCCTTTGTTTGGTTTTGCCAAACGCTTTTATAATATATTTATGTTGATCAAAAACCTATTGCTCACAATTATATTTAACAATGCTCACAATTACTCCTTCAATAATGAATGGGGTTGTTTATGGTTGAGAGTTGAATATTAATTAGATGAGTGAGAGTGAAAAAATAAGGTACAATTTGAAGTTACCATGATAAAAAATGAACAATAACATTTTTTATTCAATAAATTGTGTGGGTTCCATTTTTACAGCATCCAATAGACTCTACAAATATACAGATTCTATTAAACTCTGTATAATTTGCAGTGTCATTTACAACATCTGTTAGAGAGCTGTTTTGCTGACTTGATGTTGCAAATTGAGTTTGTAAAGTGTTATACAGCATCCCTTGGAGATGCTATTAACCTTTAACTAATATTGATTTCTTAGTTTCTTAGTTTTAACCTTTTCTTTTACATGGTTTTCTCTTATTTTCTTTCTTTTATCTTTCTTTGCTGTTTACCTTTTTTAGGTTCTGTTTACTATTGTGTTGAGTTTTGTTTGGTTCCTTTCATGTGGGTCTAGCACCATGTTTGGTTAGCTTGTTATCTAAAGCTTGAGTTTTTTTTTTTTTTTTTTTTTTTTTTTTTGCAGTGCACCTTCTTATGATGAGTGCGCTTTAGTTCCTAATTTCTCGTAACGAGGTTGATGTCTAGTGCTACATTGAAGACTGCATTATCTTTGCTTTTCAAAGCTATATTTCAAAAAAAAAAAAAAAAAAAAAAA
The DNA here is from genome assembly GCA_033992175.1 of Spiraea crenata. Lineage (NCBI taxonomy): Eukaryota > Viridiplantae > Streptophyta > Magnoliopsida > Rosales > Rosaceae > Spiraea > Spiraea crenata. The sequence goes on from JAVBHV010000022.1 coordinate 3,374,570, forward strand.
GAAGAAGAAGAAGATTAATGCATGTTTTTCATTTTTCTCACAATATATCATGATTTTTTTAAAAAAAATTTATGAAAAAATAATAATAATAATAATATATTTTTGGAGGCCCGAATACCCAACGGGCATCCCTGAAACCATAATTTTCTGGGAATAGAAAGCTATCCCCAGACTCGGCCTGCCCCGACCCATTACCATCCCTAATTACAATCCATTGGTAATAGAAATTACAAGAAATAATTGAAACAAAACCATAAAGCTTGAGTACAATCCTAAGAGTGGTTACTACCACAAGTCTATCCTGAGAATACTGAAGGGCCTACATATCCCTCAAGGGCTCCGGGCACGGAAGTACAAACTAGACGTCATTTGACCAGCCTAGATCTCTACACACATAAAGGCTTAGGAGCTTCAATGGTCAAAGCCCAACAAACAAAAAGGCCAAACCTTGTAACCCAATACAGATCAGGCCCATTAGAGCATTTCCAATAATGCTAGCCAGGTTTTGCCTAGTTTAACCGAACATGAATCAAAATATTAGTCCATTTAAGAATGCAATTGCAACAGTATTAGCTAATTTCAAATATTTCATTAGTTTTTCAAAGGTAGAAAAATGATAAATTGATTCTATTTTAGTTTTAGAGGAGAGAAGTTAGATAGAAGAGAAAAATTTTAATATTGTTTATATTTATCTTTAGTTTAGTTTTCTCTCTCTTCTTAGTTAATGGGGCTGTACATTATTTATAAAGGTAGTTTGGCTATTGACATGACTAGTCTCTTGGAATAGGAAAACTTAAACTTTAAGGCTAACATAACTAAAAATTGTTATTTGGCTAGTCTCGTAGAGTTGCTCTTAGTGATTATGGTAACCAGCAGTGAGTATTAATGACGGTAGGTTTGCACTGAGAAGCAGCAGCGGCAGAGGCTAGATCATTGAGTAGGCTTGGGTCTTTGATACTTTGCAATAAAAATGCATTAGTTCACGAAGAGCCCATTATCCAATGAATCAAATGTGATTCATGAGTTTCCATGAATTCCCACTTTTGTCATGATTTCCAAAGTTGCCGAATCTGATAACACGAACTTGTTTAAGTTGACCGATCAAGGTTGCGCAAGACTGCGCACAAGGTACTCTACCCATTATGAATAGGTAGTGGTTGCCAATTGATAATAAACACAAATTATAATTACATACCCTGTGTTTGGAGTCAAGTTTCAATATGATACATGTATTTTTATCTTACATGTAAGAATACTGTACATTCAAAAGGTTGCAAACTTGCTCCGTCATTAGTAAAACCGGAGAGAGAGAGAGAGAGAGAGAGAGAGAGAGAGAGAGAGAGAGCAATGATGTCATATTGTAAATGATGATATCTTAAATTACAATATGTTTATTGCCCATAGTGTAGTTGTCGTAGTATGATCTTTGAGTTGGAGAGATGGCTTATTATTATTATTTTTTATTTCAAGATCTTAAATTAATTGAATACATTTGATCTTTATGTTAACAACGGAATATGCTTTATATAATACATTTAATGAGTCGAATATAAACATAGTACTTTGAATATTAACTTGTTACTTTTAGCAAAAGAATAGGCTTTATATAATAATTTAGTTTGGTGTTATGTCAAACAAAGAAGTAAATGGAGTACAACAAGAAATCAAGTTTCGGGACCTTATAAAAAATCTCATAGTGTACAAGAAGCAAGAGTTTCCAACACTCCTAAACAAGAATGCATTAAAAAAAACAAAGTAACATAAATTGAATTCATCGAACATGGATTAGTGAATAAATATAATTAGTTTACTATTTTTTTTTTTTTGATATGGAAATTCTTTATTGAAAAAGACCATCGGAATTACATCACAGATTACATGGCTGGTCAGTATAACCAAACCAAAACCCAAACGTGAAGCCATGAACTAAAGAAGGAACTTCAAATGAAGAACCCCTGCCTGTCAATCACGGGGAAAAACAAAAACAAAAACAAAGCCTTAAGCCAAGGCAAATAATCACAATCCAAGCGAAACATCGTATCTCCATATATGAGCATACATCATTCCATTCCAAGCATTCCGAGCATTTCTAAACATCTGCACATAAATTAGAAATAGAAGAAAATTAGAAAAGAAAGAGATAGAAATAAAGAAATAAATAAAATTTAAACACAAATTAGAAATAAATCATGGCTAGACCCAGAGAACCTCCCAATACAGCCCGCACATTTATGCACCCAATATTAAACAGTCATAAGAAATTATAAGACCGCATACCCCTATCAAAGATGCAGAAATATTAAGCCTATATAAAATGAATGTAATAAATTCTTGCAAGTGCAGAGCACTATCATATGTGAGCACCACTTTGAAAAAACGAGATCACCGACTACTTTCAAAAATGCAGCAATAATAAACTTATAAAAAGAGACAGAAAGTTATTAAAAGTGCAAAAACACTAACAAATACGAGCACCGAAACACAACTATTAGAAAACCACTTTTCCACTCTCTTCATATGGTTACTCAGCATATTACACGAAAATACATTAAAAAGCCGACTCCAAATTACAAGTCATAGAGTTAGTAGTAATATTTAAAACCAACTTCCAACCAAGGCAGTTCATACAGTATTTAACAACATCTAAAAAACACGCAACCAGCCTCTTTACTTAAAATACAAAGATATCCTTCAACAATTCACTTAACATATTCTACAATATCAAGCAGGAACAATCCGGTTATATGAATAATGAAACATGGCTGGCCATTCAAACCTCTTACCCCCAACATTGGTGCTCTAAACTTAGATAGAGACCTAGTGTAGGTATTATTTTGTGAAAAAATTCTATCTCTAAAGCATTTTAGGCCATACACAACTACAGAAGACACTGTCCATTGTTCCCCAAAAAAACATTGTCCAATAAACAAATTCCCCTGACTCTATTCTGAAAAATTCAAGGGATTACTGAACTCATTGTAGAAGAGAATAGGAAGACAGTATAATCATAACAGAGGCAACTAACAAAATTAAAGTTTGATATAACATAAACCACTCCCAACATCTAGCAATTCGTTCCTGTGTCAAAACACAAACAAAACAACCCCTTAAATACACTGACAACGTAATAAAGGGACAAAATAAAGATCTCACATATCGGCACATGACATCTTAAAAGAAAAGAAAACCAGCTTCGTTAATGAAAGATTTTCCGAATATACTTACTGCCTACAGGTAGATACTCCTCTTGCAGGGATTCCAGCAACCATTCCGGTTCCTCTTCAACCCATGTTTGAAAATGTGGATATGAAAGTGCATACTTTGCTAGTTGATGAGCTACATTGTTGCATGTTCGAGAAACATATTGGCATTGTACAACGCTAAAAGCAAGCATATAATTCATTGCCTCTTCAATCACAGCACCATCTGCATCCCTATTTTCACTTTGATCATTAAAACATGTGATAACCTCTTGAGCATCCATTTCTAGAACAATGTAAAGATATCCCATAGCCTTCGCGATTTGTAAACCGAAACAAGCTGCCATAATTTCCGTTGTCCTTGGAGAAAAATTTCCTCTATCTCTTTTTGTAGCAGCAACCATTAGTTCTCCTTTATGATTATGAACAATTGCCCCCAAACCTCTAAAGCCAGCATGCTTGTCAACTGCCCCATCTACATTTAACTTCAAAAACGGATCTTTCGGAGCCTCCCAGTGCAAAACTGAACTACCAATAGAAGACCGATGTGACTGTTCTTTACTATTAACTTTGGTAAATTCCTCCAGTAAATTTTTGGCCTTAACCACTACATCAGCCGCGTGAGAAACTTTCCCATGCACCCAAACATCATTTCTACCATTCCAGATAATCCAACACAAATAGGAGAACAAATCTAGCTCCCATTTGGTTTACTATTAAGTAAAAAAAAACTAAAATATGTTTCTTATTCATTTATTGATAGATTGATATCTCACTAAATTAATAAAATTTAGACGGCCATAAGCCTGACCATTCTTCCTATTTAATAAGAACATAAAACATATGCATCAAGGTAGCATATATTCTAATGCAGCGCTTTGGTCAGCTAAGAGAGTGTATGGTGAGAAAAATCATAAGGAGGTGCTTGAACATATGCATCAAGGTAGCATATATTCTAATGCAGCGCTTTGGTCAGCTAAGAGAGTGTATGGTGATAAAAATCTTAAGGGAGGTGCTTGATAAAAATTTGCATATATAGCCAAACCAGTAATTATAGATTCAAGTAATCAATTTCCTCATTTGGCTCTATTTTGTATTTTTGGATAAATTTTAGTTGTGTGAATCATATATTGTTGAATAATTCAGTAGGTGCTGGAGAAAAATCTAGATATTTCATCCACTTAATTAGTCACAGATCATAAGTTACTAATTTCAATTTTGCATTCTCACTTGAGCTTTAGCACGAATTTTGGTTTTTTTTTTTTTGGAAGATAAAAGGATTCCTATATCCTAAAGAACAAATTAGCTAAGTATCTCAAATTCTATGTAAACAACAAAGTACCTAGCATAAGAATAAACATCACCTTAACTAAGAAGAAGCACTATCATAACCAACCACGATGAATAAATCTTGTTTTAACAAAGAGTAAACAATACCGGAAGTATATAGGTGATTCATGATAAAAGGAGGCGTAGAGGAAGGGGCAGTAGATAATCAAGCTGTAATACTTAATCAAGTTTGTTGAGGAATGAGTAAACTCCCTCTACAAACTGGCAGATCTTATGAGCCATGATGCTCTGGATAAAGATGATCTGTGACAATTTGCCGAATGCTATGATCCCTGAGTAGGACTTCCTCCACTACTTTCGCAATTTGCCACAATATTTCTATTCAACCACTCGGCTGAGAAAAATCTTCATATTTTAGTCAAATAGTTTTTTATACATCGTAACTTACTAATATTCTTTTTCGATCGTCACTTATGTTTTCAGACAAATTTTTATATTTGTGTTATCATCTTTTGTTTTTGAATTATTTGGTCAAAAGTTTGAGAAAATATGTGTATTTTGGCCAAATAGTTAATCACACATTATGAGTTACCAATTTCGCTTTTGGGTCTTCACTTGTGTTTTTGTCAAATCATCTTTTGTTGAATTATTCGGTCATGTTCTTGAGGAAAATCTATATAGTTTTAGTCAAATAATGAACATATTTTTATAAGCTAACAGTTATAGTTTTGTAACCTTTTTTTTAGACTATAATAGTATTTGTGCATATTGTCGTTCACAAAATAGTTGATATAACATTACATAAGTTCTTGAATATAACTTAAAAATAAAGCAAACACTTGAAGTGATGAAGGAAAAAAAATGTTGGACAAAGCATCCAAAATTCGATTGTAGATTAATCTATGCCTCAAAATTCATTTAAAAGTTATGATATGCACACAAAAAAAAAAGATAATAGGGAGAATCAATAAAGGCCAACCTAAATTTGAGGTTTAGCAAACTTATGTGCATTATCTTAATTCGACTTATTTTTTGAGTGTTTGTCTAACATAAATTGAATATTAAAGATAATATTTGTAAGTATTTTAAGGCATATCTTTGTACCTCTAAGTATTTTCCTCTTTTGAAATTAATAGCTATTCGAATGTGTCTTAGTAGTCTGGATGCTTACGATAATAAGAAACGACATATCTAGAGAAGTCAAATAGATGTTCAGTAAGGAGAAGAAAATAACTATTTAAATCTGACTAAGTCTACAAAAATTTTACACCCGAGTTAATATAGTAACAAATAAAAAAAAATCGAGTGGTTAAATGTGACACTCTCATCCTACCTTGGTGAATGACGTAAAAAAATATCATGATGTATGACCACCATAATTTGTGGAACCTTATAAGGGTGGTTCACTTGGCCGGCCATAAAAAAAAGTCAAATACACATCCACTATCGACAAATCTAGAAAGTGTGAGCGATAACTTATTATTTGTATTTGAACGATTGGATATTATTCATTTAGAAAAAGTGTTACTATGCACAATTCAAATAGAAATACTTAAGATTATTAATATACTTAATAGGCCATCCTTGTTGCACTCAAAGGAATGGATCTTTTTGGCATTCATGCTTCTAGGGATCCTGAGATCAGGGCCGGCCCTGAGAATCCGGAGGCCCAAGACGGACTCTCAAAATGGGAAAGAAAAAAGGCCATGAAAATAGAAAGTTTGAAAAAACAAAAAAAAAAAACATAAGAAAGTGGCTCCTTCTGGCAAAAAAAAAAAAAAAGAAAGAAAGTGGCTCCAAAAAGAATTGAACTTGGGTCATGAAAGTGCCACATAAAACAACTTACCACTACACCAGAATACTTCAAACATAAATAATAGGACTTACCCCCCAACTATATATATATATATATATATAACATATATAATTTTTTTTGGGAGGCCTTTTTGAAGCGGAGGCCCGAGACGGCCGTCTCATCCAGATGCCCTCAAGGCCGGCCCTGCCTGAGATTTTAGCTTGCAACCAAGATTTTTATATATATATATATATATATATATATATATATATATATATATATATATATATACACATGAATATTTGTATGGTGGATTGTTATTCTTCATGATAACTTGTTTTTATTTGCTTTTGAATTTTAGCATTGTTTCGCTGAGAGACATCATGTAGATTTGGTTTTAACTCCCACCAAAAAGCTTGCAAATGATATAGAAGAAGAGGTGGACTACTATTTAAGAAATTTAAGGTGCTTGAATGAGGATTTGTTTTTTTAAAACTTTTCTTCTTAAGTTGTATTTATGTTTATAGATATGCAAGTTCACCATATTGAGACCCATCAACATTGTAAAACTTGTGGTCGACTACATAGAAGTAATCCTTTGACATAATATTTTTCAGTTTGTCTTACATGAAAGTTAAGAGATTTGAATGACATAGTTAATATAAGTAAATGACATCACCACAGTAGTTAATACGCAAAGTAGCGAGCTAACAATGTTTAGTATCGTAACATTAAATGCTTGGGGGAAATTCATTGCAGTATCAATTCTATTGTCTTGCAAGCTTCCTTCTAGCTTCTTCTCTATTGTTTATGCACTCATGTTTAATATGTTCATCTGTCTTCAATTTAGTTTATACGAGTGCAAAATTAGTCACATTATTAATTTGAAATTCATAACTTACTTAAATATGGGATAATTAGACAGGGACAATTGATGGTATACTTTATTTATTTATTTAGTTATTTATTTTTTGATAAATTAAGCATTACATATATAATTGGTTCATACTACTAAACCCAAAATCAATGGGCAGGGACCTCGACATTGTAAAATAATTATTGACACCATGGGAATTGCATCAAGAAAAAATCTCACTTTCTAAAGTTTTGTGCGTTCTTATGCTTGAGACTGAATGCCTACTTGGTGTGGGTTCTCCTCAATATGTAGGAGAGGTATATCTAGTCTCAAATTATTAAGTATATGTTTTGAGTTTGGGGGTTGTTTTTTACAATTTTGAAATCCTAATCCTTTTATTTTGGTGTGCATTTATTTATTTTCAGCAGATCACATGCTATGTTGATGAAGAAGCTTTCTCAAAAGCCTCATATCTTACTCTTCACGCATATGTTGCATTGCAAGATTTATAGTTTCTTTTGGGTAATATTTTGTTGGTTATTACTTGTCTTTTATGATGTTGATGCTTGTGTTGTGTTTTATTGGAAACTTTGCCATTTGAAATAATACTACTCACATCATCTTCTCTAGGAATCTTTTTTATTTTCCTAGACTTACAACTTTTTGTCCTTTTCTTCAATGCTAGAAATATTCAATTAAACCAGTTAAAATGGCAGTTCTAATTGTTAATCCAAAAAGAGTGAGTACCCTACACCAAATGTAGCATCCCATTGGGTATATGATTTGTTTTGAGATATATTTAATAATTGCTTAATTTGTGATAGGGGAGAAATCAATAATCTACATTCCGAGAAAAAAAAGACAATCTACTGAATCCCTGATTCACATGTTGGAAAAAAGGAACATTCCTTTAAAGGACAAAGATTTTGTTTCTGTTCCCTATCAAAAGATCATCAGGTAATGGGTGTTTGTATATTTTCAAAAAAATTGACTAATTGTTTTGTCACTTTAACAGACACCTCATTGGCAAGGTTGTAACTTGAGGCCAATGATGGGGACTTCATGTTCGGGTTGAACATTTTGTGGTATATCAAGACAGTTGGCAAGTAATGTTAAAGGGAACAATGCGAGGTGATCATGGAAGCTGTAGAAATGGATACATGAAAGTGATCATGACCATCTTTAAGAATGACCTTAAGCATATAGAGGTTGAAGATTTTTTACCACATATCCCTCAGATGGATTGGTAAACATCTAAACTACTGTTATCTTTATAGTTGATAGTTAAGCATTTTTTATTGAGCTATGATTGTATGGTTGCAATTATTGAGAAATGTTGACTTCATATTTTTATTCATTTTATTTAGCCACCTAGTCCCAATATTTTTTTTCTTGTTCTATTTGTATAGGAATTTCAAATTGTTGAAGTTCCATCCATTGGTCATTTCTTTGCATAAAAAATCCGAATTTCCTAATAGATACACAAACTAGAATATCACTAGAGTGTTATATTTTTTCTTCAAAGTAATAAGCTTTTCAGTACCTTCTTTGTGAAGACCACAAGGATACTATTTATGATGAATATGTATTTGGTTTTCATTCTTATTACAATAAAATTATGATGTAACATAATAATAGAGATGAATTTTCAAAGGATTAGTTCGCAAGTCTATATATTAGATTTCTCAAGAAGTTATGAAAGTGTTTGCTATTTATTTGGAGATCTTTACTATGAATGACCATCTCTAGTTTATTTAACAAAATGATAATCATCTAGAAATGACATATTTAGAGGAACAAGTCAAACATACATTCACTATCAACAAACCTAGAGAGTAAAATAGATGACTTATTTATTTGTATTTGAACGATTTGATATTATTCATTTAGGAAGAGCGCTACTATGCCCAATTAAAATTGAAATACTTAAGATTATTAATATATTTAAAATTATCATTTGTTAGTTTTGAGACACGAATCATATGTTTTAAGGATGTTATTTTATAATAAGATATGAATCCCTAATAGATACGCAAACCAGAAGATCACCAATGTGTTATATTTTTATTTTTTTTTCAAAGTAATAAGGTTTACTTCAAAGATATATGGGGCATATCTTTGTTGGGGGTGTCTACACACACTAATAGCCAATCAATGTCTTATTTTAGATACTACACTAGTCCTCCCTCCACAATGAGCAAAGGACATTTTGTTCATTTTAACTGGAGTTGTGTAATTTTGTAAATGCATCATATCTATAACACAATATTACCTTCATCATCCATTCTGATATCTTGAAACAAAGAACTTTCGGCTAGAATATTAAAGTAATATTCTCCAATTTCTTCCGTCACTTGACTACTTTGGCTGGAAGAGGAGTGGAGCCATCCTTAGGCCGTCCAAAGTTGAATCAAATGATTCTTTTCCATCCTTAGGCCATCCAAAGTTGAATTAAAAGTTATGGTGTTACATATGTCACGAAAAATATTGTGTAGGCAAGAAAAAAAAGTAGGGAGAACAAATAAAGGTCTACCTAATTTACGATTTAAGGTTTAGCAAACTTATGTGCATTATCTTAATTCGACTTATTTTTGAGTGTTTATCTAATATAAATTGAACATTGAAGATAAATTTTGTAAGTACTTAAAGGCAAATCATAATCCTTGTAAGTTTTTTAAGGTAAGTCTTTATAAGTATTTTCCTCTTTTGAAATAATCGCTACTCCAACTTGTCTTAGTAGTCTAGATGCTTACAACAATAAAAAAACGACATATTTAGAGAAATAAGTCAAACACACGTTCAACAAGGAGAGAAAAAAAATTATTTAAGGTTGACAAAGTCTACAAAATTTTGACACTCGAGTTAATGTAGAAACAAATGAAAAAGGGTCGAGTGACTAAACGTGCCACTCTCATCCTACCTTGGTGAGTGCCACAAAAGATTTCATGACATATGGCCAACATAATTAGTGGAACCTCATAAGGTTTGCTCACTTAGCCGACCCTAAAAAAACAAATGGAGAAGCAAAATGGCTGCATCCACACCCTTGAAAATTTAGATTTGAGTTTCGATGTCACTTGAATAGTTCGCGGACACACCTGTTGGCAAACTAATAAACTTAAGAAGTTCCATATCGAAATGAAAATACTAAGATTATATAACTTATATACATACAAACTGGTGATATTCAACACATGTTCCACTTTTGCTCCTATTGTGACAATCGATGAAATGTTGCAAGATTTTCTACCTCATGAGACTCCTTGGATAAAACCCCTCCGCAATGGGAAATTAAGCCCTTTTATGAAAAAAAATCACCAATGAAGGACAAAATGAATTTACGTCAACTGTTTCTCAATTTTGGCAATCATGCAATCAAGGCTCAATACAAAATGCTTTACTATCAACTATAAAGAGAATAGTAGATGTTTACTAATCCATATTAGGGATATTCGTTATAATCTTCAGTCTCTATAATGTTTACTATCATTCTTGAAAGGGTTTTTATCATGAATAGAGCATGAACTTTTCCTGACCGGACTTCATAGTGTCTGAACTTTAAAAATGATCAATTTGTTACCCAGACTTTCAAAAACCGGACCTCATAATGCCTGAACTTTAAAAGTGAACAATTAATACCCAGACTTTCAAAAAGAGAATTATGTGGTACCTCAGTCAATTTTTTGTCAAAGTTTCATTAAAATAAATGATAAAATGGTCTTTTGATATTTATTTTCATGTAATACACTATTTTTTACCTCTCAACATCTATATAAATATGTTTTATGGTGTTTCAAAAAATATATATGCATATGGTTATTGCAAAATAATAGATAAATTAATAAATAAAAATATACTCGAACATAAAAAAATATTTTTAACATAAATTGAGTAATAAAAAAAGTCTAACGTTCGAGTAAATTTTCATTAATCAATATATTTATTGTTCTAAAATAGCTATATGCACATTTTTTTTTCGAACATAATACACATTTATATAGAGGTTGACAGGTAAAAAAATAGTATTTTACATGAAAATTAATGTCAAAAGACCATTTTATCCCTCATTTTAACGGAATTTTGACAAAAAAATTGAACGAGGTACCACAGTCCTTTTTTTGAAAGTCTGGGATTGATCACTTTTAAAGTTCAGACCCTATGAAGTCCGGTTTTTGAAAATCTGTGTACCAAATTGATCACTTTTAAAATTCAGGCACTTTGAAGTCCAGTTAGTAAAAGTTCAGGCACCAATCATAATAAAAACCCTTTTTGAAATGGTCATCATCATTGGATTAAATCCTCCTCCTTCTTTTTTGCAGCTTTCAAGATCAACCCGCTTAACTGTTGCCTTTAACATTACTTTTCAAATAGTATGATCCCTATTTTAACCATCTTTGGCCATATTGATCCCACTCATCCCAAAACAGTGACAACACCACCACAAGTCCATTAATCAGCCACCCCTTGAAATTCATGGATACACCCTACCACCAGTAAACTAGAATCTTATGAACCCAAATAATGATTCTTCACTTAGAACACTGAAAATTTGCAGAAGATGAAGTTGACTCCGAGCTCAATCTCTTGCGGCTCGACATTGATTTCCCATATTTATATTAAGTTTTTATTGTGTGTTATTTCTAAAAGTTTCATTGGGTTTGAATTGTGTATTTTAGTGATTGTTGATCTTCAAATAGAATAAATTTATAATTTATTGTGTTGAATTTGGACGAATTTTGAATTGGGTTGCGGTTAATTTGTGTATTTTAACTGGGTTTGATTACTTTGCCCTTTGAGTTGAATATTTAAAATTAGTGGCTTACTATAGAAAAAAGTGTCTAGTTTATCTTTAGAGGTTATTTTCCCTAAGATTATTGGGCATCTCAACAACTTTTGTGTGGACCAAATCAATGATGCTACCGGTGAAGATGTTAGTGTTGAGCCCGTTTCCAGTAATGTCCCACAAAACTTGGTCTTCCCTATCCTAACCCCGATCAACACCTAAACTTTCGAACGTATTCGACATTAGGAAAATATTTTTGATTGGTTTTAAGAGTTTTTGGGCACCTTTGTGCACCTATACTGTAGCATAACTGTGTTTCAATAAGCAATGGGCCAAAATTCTCATCCCAATGGCACTTTTTTTGGCCCAATACTGGTAAATGATTGAAACTACTTGTCATATAACAGAGAAATATTTGGGGAATTGGCAAAAATAGGCTCATAGCCAAATCCATTTGCCAAAATAGGCAGCGGGCAGCGGTTAGTTCTTCACTAGGCAAAATGCTACAGTAACTTTGCAATTAAATCCCTGGGAGTTATAGTGCGGCCATAGTGCCCCCATAGTGCCTCATAGTGCACCCATAGTGCCTCATAGTCTTTCGAGTACAGAATCGTTGTAATTCATCAACGCCTTCATAGTCCCTCATAGTGCACCCATAGTGTCTCATAGTCTTTCGAGTACAGAATCGTTGTAATTCATTAACGCCTTCATAGTCCCTCATAGTACACCCATAGTGCCTAATAGTGCCTCATAGTGCACCCATAGTGCCTCATAGTGCCTCATAGTCCCTCTGCTTATTCTCCGAACTCCACCGAAGACATTTTCGTTTGCCGGTGGCAAACCGCTGGGAATTTGGGGTTGAAACTTTGGGGATATATTCTTGAGGTCGGGAGGGAACTTTTTGTAGTTGGGGTTGTTGTCAATCGATGACCGGAAAACGTAGAACGAAGGGAGGTTTGTAGGACGGTTTTTGGCAAAAAACAGATCAAAACGTTTTGGTTCGCCGGCGGCAAACCGCTTGGAATTTGGGGTTGAAACTTCGTGGGAGTGTGCTCGTGGATGTTGGGAAGTCAGTCCAGGTTTTCCGAACGGAGAAAGTGGCCGGAAAATTAGCGACGGCGGCGAGAACTCCGGCGGCTCAGTTTTGCGTTTGGTTTCACCGGCGGCGTTCCATGCTGTCTTTGGCTCTGAAATTTTGGGGATATATTCTTGAGGTCGAGAGGGAACTTTTTGTAGTTCGGGTCGTCGTCGATCTATGGCCGGAAAAGAGAGAACGGAGAGAGGTTTGTCGGACGGTTTTTGGCAAAAAAACAGAGCAAAATGTTTTCGTTCGCCGGCGGCAAACCGCTTGGGATTTGGGGTTGAAACTTCGTGGGAGTGTACTCGGGGATGTTGGGAAGCTAGTCCAGGTGGTTCCGAACGGAGAAAGTGGCCGGAAAATTAGCGACGGCGGCGAGAACGGAAAGAGGTTTGTCGGACGGAAAAAGGGAATTGTGAAGGGGCTTCTCCTTTGCAATTAGGCCAAAGTTTTGCCTAGTTTCAGCACAAAATTGGCTGACCCAACATTTTGGCAAATGGATTTGGCTATGAGCCTATTTTTGCCAATTCCCCGAAATATTTTAGATTAAAGCGCAATGGTTGATGGGTTATGTGGTGGAATATCTTTGTTGGGGTGTCAACACACACTAATAGTCAATCAATAACTTGTTTTGGAAACTACATTGCTTCTCCCTCCACAGTGAACAAAGGACATTTTGTTCATTTCAACTAGGGTTGTGTAATTTTGTGAATTGATCATATCTATAACACAATAGCATCAAGGACATGTTGCTGGAAATTAGTGGTGTGATGAAGAAACATCAAACTTGCGAACTGTGTCGTGTTGCTAGTGAACTGTGTCGTGTTGCTAGTTAGTTTGGACTCTTTAGCCATTTGACCAAACGTGAACCAAACCACCAAGTTTGTAAAAGAATCAACTGGCACAATAAAAGCAGCTTCCGCCAGAAAAAATAACTAAAAAACAGACCTTTCATGGGAAAGTAAAATGCAGAAGAACAAGATATTATACCAAAGACTTGGCTGAGACAAAAAGCACAGAAATGGGCTTTCTTTTCTCATTTATAGCAAAGAACATGTATGGCCACTGAGTCAGTGATATTCCCAAGCAATGGCGTCGCTCTGTCTCAACTCCTTGCCTCTGCCTCCGTCTTCCCAGCCCCGCAAACTTTTGGAGACTCCTTCACCTTCGACTTCCAATTCTGTAAGTATGAATATATATGGCAGCAAAGGAGAAGCCTCAAACTCAAAGCCAATAGTTGTCACCGGAAACCCACCCACCTTTGTCTCCGCCCCCAGCCGCCGTGTTGTCGCGGGTGATTATTCTTCCTATTCTTTATCTTGCACTTTTTATTAAAAACTTAATTAGTTTCTGAAGCAAATTCAATGCTAACTGTTATTGTTGGTGGGTTTCTGTTGCTGTTGGATTTAGATTGTGGTAGTTGGATGGTTAGTGTATGTTTATGTTATTGTGCAAAGTTTCATTCGAATTCATGTACAGTTTTGTGATTCAATTTGCCAATTCAATTTGTGGAATGCATTGAAACTTGTATGATCATTCACTTGTCGTTTCGAATGTGGTCAATCCTACCTAGTTGATGTACAAGTTTTGGCCCAAATCGTCAGTGACTACTGTAATTTGGTATGTTTGAGTTGGCCGTGCAGATTTTGGAATTGAATGTTAGACGTTGTGAATAAGTTGGGGCTTACATGTTTGGTGTGATCAGCACTCTGTGTTATGTTCTTTGTTCAGTTTAGAAGCCTATCGAAATAGCTTTTTTTACAAGTATTTATGCTTGTTGGTGGCTATTCTATTTACAGTCGGGGATCTGCATGGAGACCTTAGTCAAACAAGATGTGCACTTGAGACGGCTGGTGTGTTGAGTCCTGATGGTCAAGATTTATGGACTGGTGGAGAAACGGTATACCTTTAACTGACAAAGTTCAAACTACTAAAGGTTCCTGCAGTTGTCTTCACTAGTAAAAGATTTAGAATTTCTGTTGTGCAACTACTAAATTTTGACGAACGCGCAGACTAAATCGTTTCTCTCTGTGATTTTAGGTGTTGGTTCAGCTTGGAGATATACTTGATCGAGGTGAAGATGAGATAGCAATTCTATCGTTGCTCCGATCCTTAGATATCCAGGCAAAAGCTGAAGGTGGAGCAGTTTTTCAGGTTTGTGCGGCAATTGGGACATCTTCAGTGCGGGATAAATTTATTAGATGCTCTAATAATTGTACTTTTCGTATCCAGTTTGATGTTCAAAGAACAGTTTAATCCATGGCAGATGTTCTTATAGTTTCTTTTGCAAGATGGAACTCCACATACACATACTCTCCATTAATCACAGGAATCTCTTCAAGTAGATAAAATTTACTGCAAATTTGAGAGTTGTACAATTTGGATATTGTTTCGTTTGCAAGATGGATATTGTTGATGTTGTTTTCTGTAATGATTTAGGTCAATGGGAATCACGAGACAATAAATGTCGAAGGGGATTTTAGGTACGTGGATCCAGGAGGATTTGATGAGTGTGTTGACTTCCTCGAATACTTAGACGAGAATAGAGATGACTGGGAAGAAGCTTTTGTCGACTGGATTGGTGTCTCTAAAAGGTGGAAGGAAGATAGGAAAATGCCCCAAAATTATTGGGATCCATGGAATCTAGTGAGGGTACTGAAATCCTCTATTTCATCTTCTATTCTATTCTGGATACTCTTTTAAGGTTACATCTGATGAAGTTTTCCAAATATTAGGACAGAGGCAAAAGGGTGTAATTGCCAGATCAGTTCTTCTAAGACCAGGCGGTCCATTGGCATGCGAGTTAGCAAGGCATCCTGTTGTTCTTAAGGTTAATGACTGGGTCTTTTGTCATGGTGGTCTTGTTCCTCAACATGGTAATTTGATTCTGGTGTCATTTGTTGTTTTAAACTTTAAGAGAAGAAGTTCTGTATGATTATTGTTTCAACGTCTGATAGGAGTATTGATCCTTCCACAGTTGGTTATGGCATAGAGAGGATGAACAGGGAAGTATCTCAGTGGATGCGAGGCTTCAGTGATAGCAATACTGATGACAATGCTGACTTCCCTTTTGTAGCTACCAGGGGCTATGACAGTGTAGTTTGGAACCGAATGTACTCAAGAGATACTTCGGATCTCAATGACTATCAGATTGACCAGGCTAGTAAATAATGATGTTTTGATTCTCTTTTCTTATTCAGTTGTCTTGAACTTTTTTGGGGCAAAATAACTTGATTAGAACTAAAAAGAAGCACAGAGTAGTTCGAAGGAAGGACTAGTTTCTGAATGAGACTTAACTAGGTTGTTTCATTGATCCATGTTCAATGTGGTTGAAATTGATCCGTGTGTCAAGATTGAGTTCTTTATATATTCTCCAGGTGTAGTCGTGTGATTAGTTGTTCGTCTCTTGAAATTGAATTCATCTTTCAGATACAGTCTATTCTTGAAGAGACGCTACAAGCAGTTGGTGCTAAGGCGATGGTGGTGGGGCATACTCCTCAGTCTGTGGGAGCAAATTGGTATAATACGACGCTTGCTTCTGTTCCATTCGTTCTTGTATGTCAAATAATAGTACTTTTGTAGGTTCTCATCTTCCGTAGATTCAGTTATTAAGTTGTCGGTTCTTCACTGCAGTGAATACAATTGCAGCATATGGCGGATTGACGTGGGGATGTCTAGTGGAGTTCTTAACTCAAGACCAGAGGTAAACTCAAGGTCAATTACTTCCATGCATCGTTATCAGATGGCATTTTCTTGAATGCTTCACCACAATGTAAATAATCGAATATGTAATTGGATTATAATTTTTTCAGGTTCTAGAAATAAAAGGCAATAAAGCAAGAGTTATACGAAGCGAAAAACATACCTCGACCTCCAGTGAATTTCAGGTTGTTGATTTTATATAAATACAAGTAAAGATGTTTCCATGGCTCAAATTGTTTATACAATAGAAGAAAGAATGACTTCAAGGAAGAAAAAGAAGTGACACCATTTTTGACCATCTTAAGAGCAGATGATTATAGGGAAGTGCAGCCCTTGTATCATACGCCTGCAGAAATCTTGTATCCTGGCTTCAATCAAAGTGAATTTCGTTTTATTGTAAGATCAAACTCAAATCGTTTGCTTGTTTATTCGATTGAGTGATAGCTACGGGTATGGTATACTTTCACCAGAGATTTGGTGTACATCCAGATGTTATATTCGTTGTTGCTATACTTTATACATTCAGCTTTAGCTAACGATCATGTAACTAACTCATTCATTGGCTTGAAGTATGAAACAAAGACATCCTAGCTTTGTCAAGTTTACATTGTTTGTTACAAGCGGGCAATCTTGTCTCCTATCTCTGTTGAGAGTATCCCACATTGGAGATGAAAGCCTAGTATGTAGTGTTTAAATATAGTTGGGTTTCTCCTCCCATTGCCAATTGGTTTTGGGTGATGGAGGCTCACTATGTTAAGATGGTATCAGAGCTATGGTTATCCACGTAGGAGGCCTCACGGTCCCACGTGCTCCACGTCACCCAATTAAACTAATCACTCGTAGGACGCAATGACCCCACGCGTGAGGGGGCGTGTTGAGAGTATCCCACATTGGAGATGGAAGCCTAGTCTGTAGTGTTTAAATATAGTTGGGCTTCTCCTCCCATTGCCAATTGGTTTTGGGTGATGGAGACTCACTATGTTAAGATGGTATCAGAGCTATGGTTATCCACGTAGGAGGCCTCACGGTCCCACGTGCTCCACGTTACCGAATTAAACTAATCACGCGTAGGACGCAATGACGCCACGCGTGAGGGGGTGTGTTGAGAGTATCCCACATTGGAGATGGAAGCCTAGTCTGTAGTGTTTAAATATAGTTGGGTTTCTCCTCCCATTGCCAATTGGTTTTGGGTGATGGAGGCTCACTATGTTAAGAATCTCCTCTGCTCTGTAGTAGTCACATCTACACAACAAGTTCAAAAATGCTATTATGAATGTTAAGCATTTCGTTTTGAAACTAGCAAGATGGCTACACATTGTTGCGGGTTGCAAAAAAGTATAGTGGTTGTACAAATCTATTTATATTAATGAGGAAGATAATAACATTTACGTAGATATGGAATTCAAACAGTGGCCTGATGGTTTATGGCTATTCAGCTTCCTAAGCCAAAACAACTAGCAGAAATCAACAAGACAACTGACTCCGAATACTGTTGATATCACAGAAGCCTCAGTCATTCGACAAAGGACTGTCACGCCCTTAAAGACATGATCCAAGGCATGATCAACAAGAAGATCATAGAAGTGGAGTGAGCGCAAACGACAACATTTGAAGATGGTCTGATCCCCCGAAAATGGGGGGTACGTAGGCAATCGAGCATCAAATGCGGCCACACCAACACCAAGACCTCTTCATTCCCTAGAAAGTGGCATGAAGAACTACGTCTAACCCGATTTTCTTAAAGGGATATGTAGGCAATCTAGCGTGGCAACTAGATTCAGTCACCCTAACCAAATTTTTATTCTTTCCCTGAAAATCATGGGATGAACTATGTTTGACTTGATCCCTTTAAGGGGTATGTAGGTAGTCTAGCCTCAAAAGCTAGATCCAGTCATAAAGTTCCACCAATTCATCTTCCTATCAATAATACTTACAAGGGGGCTACATGATTAGAGGTTCGACAAGGAAACAAGTTATTTCTATTTTGTCGGAAGGAGCGATTGTGAAAATGTGTTACGAAGACGTCAAAGCAAGCTATCAAGTTTCGTACGTGCAAAATTGTTCCATGCACAATGCTTAAGGGGCATATGTTGAACCGTAAATTTTCACAAGAAATCTATATGAACCATGAAAGCTAGTAAATACATTTGTATTGGCTTCATGACTCCCAAGTCAAGCACCATCACAAAATGGGCCCTTTATTTTACAATCCATTTGATGCACATCTGCTTCACCAAAGTAAGTACAAGCCAATGTGCCTTCAATCATTTGTTAAGGGGGCTGCTATGTACACCCATGTTTCTTCTTTGGACACCCAGTTACTTTGTACACCCATTTTATTTTTTTGAAACTACTTTGAACACCCAAATTTGATCAAAATTTTCCACTTATACCCTTCACTTTGCTTTTTATACAAATTTTCTTGAACACCCTTAAATTTTTCTTTGGACACCCAAAATTAAAATTTTTCCACTCATAAGGTTTGCAGTTGGAAGATCAAGTTGATTTGCGGACTCTGACTTCACAAGATCCATTCAGTTGCAAAAAAACTATTGAGCATTGACAGGGCAGAAAGAACGTTGATTAGATACTCTATGTCAACAAATAGCTGTTGAGCTCCACGATCTGTGATGTACTGAATCCCCCGCAGTTGCTCCATGTAAAGAGCAATGGCCCCTTCTGCAACCTTAAACATCCATTCTGTTGCAAAAACACTGGGCTTCATCATTGGAATCACTGTTTGAGATACCCTCTGCAAGTGGCTCCAGTTGTTGCGGTAAAGTAAGAAGATATTCACCAATGCTAGTCACATAGGTAGAGAGGAGAACATCATATACAAGTTCATTAATTGTGCCAGCAAATGCTGCAACTCTATGAGACGCAAGTGGAATCATCTTTCATAAATTTTTTAACAACAAACCAATTGTGTTCTTTTAAATAAGAATATAAAGGATGCATATTATCTCATGTTGGACAAAAGAGAATATGCATAGAAGTAGATGCTGAAAAAAAAAACTTAAACCATGAATTCAATCAAAATCTAAACCATGAGTACATCAAAATAACATCAATTTTTCTCATGAATCTATGTCTATGTAAGTCTTTTTTGTACCAATGTTTGAGCTCATAATAGACCGGAACCGTGCAATTCGAGCTGTATATGCGGCATCCCACCCATTTGCTAATGCTGTATGATATCTAATCCATGTTGGTGAAATAGGAGGGACTGGATGTCCGGAAGTCAAGAAAAGTTACAAGACAATAATAATATCAGGTAGTTAGATAATTCAAGATTAGCATGTATCTTGTCGAAACAACCATCAAATCTTCCTTGACTCGTACCAAGCATGTTTTTTAGTGTTGCATGTGCACTCTCAGCCCTGTACAATTTTTTTTTTTAAAAAATAATGAATAACTCAAACTATAAACATTAGAGCATATAATTAGTAATTATGTACAAGTTTCACATTACCTGTTTGATGTAGTATTACCAAAGTGCATTATCTTGTCCCTCCATGCTGCAACAAATCTTTCCTTATAAGGATTCAACCATGTCGTTGTAACATACTCCACAGCTTTTGTGTTCTTACCAAACTGATCATGTAACAAACTTAGCTCTTTTTTGTAAGATTCTTCTGTAAGGGACCCAACAACCTCGCTCCACTTTTTCATAAATCTCTGGAACATCTTTTTCTGCACCATCTCCTCTTCAGAAGCCTCATTCTGTAATGTATTCTTTTGAGAAGTCGATGTCTTTTCCTGTGACATTTCATCCTTCTTAGATGTCTCCTTAGTCACAAACATTTTCTTGCATTTAGCCAGCACATTTCGATTGATATGCCATTCACATAAAACATGTTTACATGCAGGAAATACTACTTCAATGGCATTCATCAATGACAACTCTCTGTCAGTTACAGCAACACTAGGCATGGTACCCTCCAAAACACTAGCCAATCTAGTCAAAGCCCATGTGTAGTTATCTTCTTTTTCAGAATGTAGAAAAGCAAAAGCCACTGCGAAGGTCAAGTTAGTGGATGTAACACCTACTATCTCCAGTAGTGGATAACGATATCTATTTGTCTTGTATGTACAATCCATTATCAAGACAGAGGGGAATGCACGAAATAAATCAAGACTCAAAAGGTGTGCCCAAAACAAGTCCAAGATGACATCAGAATGAGGACACGATCTGTGCCACTCCACATAATTATGCTCATTCAACTTACCTAATAGGTGTTGCATTTGAGACCTCCCTGCCTGCTCTATCACCTTGTGTCTATGGCGTGCATTGTAAATCGTCTTGATTGTTGATTTGTTTTCTGGATCCTTTTGTTTTAATGTGTATAGTATTTGCTTGGGTCGGACTAAACTTTTTGATAACTGTAGCAAGCAAGAAGTCTCATCCTCTGTTAGCCTCCCTACATATGCATGCCCCTCTAGATGCTTAGCTGCAGGATGGTTATGTACACCACAAATAACCTTGAGCACCCATCCATCCCCTGTTTCAACTATTTCCCCTTTCAATTTAAAAGGGCATCCACATTTTTTAGTACCTGTACTTTTCTTAGGTAATGGCCTATTTTTATGCAATCTATAACTTCCACTCCTCTCACACCCTAGCATGACTCTTGGCTTTGTCTCCTTATCCCCAAGATCGGATCGTAATGTCACTATAACAAAACCATTTGTTCTCCCAGTAAGGCGAGCCCATTCAATTAACGATTCTCTAGTCTTGTATGTCTAGAAAACAAAAATAAATAGTAATCATATAAGAATTGAATATCTACTATATATGAACTATACGAATAAAATTTCTTAAGTAGAACTCAAGTCACCTCATATGTGCTAAATGCATATGTATAATCCTGAATGCAATCTGAGCCAACCAAATCACATTGACTAAGAGAACCACCATCCTGCAATGATTAAAGGCAAACAAGATATTAATTAAGAGTAAACAAAAAAATTCAAACCTTTGCACTACTCTCTATAGACTAGTTTGTTCATTGATTTAGGTACTGCATAATAGATGGACAATAGGACATGTTTAAACATTAATTTGAGTGTGGTAAAAGCATTCTGATAACAGCCAGGTAGTTTTATGCATCTCCTATTCTCACCATAAAGTGTCCTTCAAATTATCAGATAGTGAATTAGGTGAGAATAATATACTCTACTATACAACCACACAACCTTTAAAAATTTATACACACAACACAACCTTTAAAAATTTATACACACAACACAAAAGATAAACAAAACCACGTCTTTAATGGACCCGATACAGTTGAATCACATCAAACTACTAGGAAGATCATTCACACACAAATCAACTACAGATCATAATATGAAAATAACAACACTTAGGAAGATCAAAGGAAAGTTTCAGCTATGCAGCATATTTTTGTTGTTAATCCAAACCAAATTACTTTGATTTGACATGTGTATGCCGCCCCTGCAAAGCAAAAGCTTCTAAAGTAGGCACCAAGTAAACTATTTTGCAGTACCCAATGCAATGACAAAATAAAGTAGGCACGTAACTATTTTGCAGAATTCGACTTTACCTATATAAAAAAAAAATTCGACTTGACCAAAGATCAAGAGCGATGGGTCGGCATCTACTAACTTCTTTTTGATATTCTATCAAAGCTTTATTCATTCTCGCAGCTTTTCCTAAATGTTACTACTGTTATATGTGTCGGTATACAAAAGAAAATTATACATATACCGCACGAGACTGACGCTTTCTGGCAAACTACTTGTTCGTTACATCTCTATATCTTCCAGTTCTGGTAGAGGGGAACGAAGAACTGCAGCGATCCCAGTTAAAAAAAAAACTTTAACAGAATCAATGAAAATTCTTACCTTTTGTTCTTCAAATTCTTCCTCTTTCATAGTGTTTTTCATAAAAAATCAGAATGTGTATGAGATTTAGGGTTTAGAAATTATGATGCAAGATGACTGATTTTATTTTTTTAACACCTTAATGGGTGTCCATAACTTTTACATAGGGTGTACAAAGAAATTAAGTACTTATATGTAATTTTACATAAGGATATAAATGTAATTACATGTTATAAAAAAAATTCAGAGTGTCCAAAGAACAAATCCGGGGTGTACATAGCAACCCTCTTTGTTAAAGGGCTTGTTGCTGCACAAGTTGATAAAGCCCACTATCACCATAGCTATGTACTCATGGGCCTGACTTGGTCACAAGGCCCACAATAAGGACACCATGAGCAACGACTATGGCTTGCAAATCAAGTCCCGAGGAGGGATACTCCTAGTGGATTTCAACACAATAAAATTCAATTGGGAACGATTGGTCAATTGTGAATTAATATACTCATGTCCAAATTGTCTATTAATTCCAAAACAAAGCCCAAGTGGTTCAAACGTTGCTTGGCAATACAAAATCTCGATTGGTGGGTTTTTTCACTCATCAATCGTTTTTTGGAACTATGTTGATTGGATTCCCTCAAAATGATACATAGGTAGTTTGCAGACTCAAACTAGATGCAACCACCCCCATTCCAAACACTACTTCGAATTCTTGGTCCGTCTAAACCATATTTGTACAAACACTTATCTCTTTTTTAAGAGCCCAAACAGTTACCTTTTTTAATGAGTCTTTCTTTCGTTGGGAATCTTAAACTATGCAATGACTTGATTCCGCAATATTTATGCGTAGGCAACTTGATATTTTACCCGAGCACAGTCACGAAACCATAACAAAACTACTTTCCCCCAAAAAAGCATAGTTTCTTCATCACTTTAACCAAATAGTGTTTCTCTTATGACAAAATAAAAAAAAAATTAAAAATTTGTCATAAGCTTATGACAAAATCAAAATATTTAAAATTTTTCCATAACCTTATGACAAAGTAAAAAAAATTGAAAATTTAGTCATAACTTTATGACAAAATCAACACATAATTTTGTCATAACCTTATGACAAAATCAAAAAAATCAAAATTTTATGAAAAAATTATTAAAATTTAATTTTTTGTCAAAATCTTATAACAAAATCGCAACATTAAAACTTTTGTAATAACCTTATGACAACCTTATGATAACCTTATGATAAAACAAAAATCAAAACAAAAAAGAAACAATTACATTTTGACACTAATTGAAGAGTAAATTACCCAAAAACACTACTACACTTTAAACATTACAATATAGTACTACTTTGGACACATGTTGATTTTTAATTGGTTTTACACTTTTAATACAAAGTTCACACGACACGCGCTGCAATATACACTCAATCTCTTCTTCGACTTTTCCTGCTCCGTGATCCACACTAGAAATCTTCATCTTTTTGTTAACCCCTACAAACTTCAAAACACTCTTTTACCCATAACTTTCTCATCCGGACTCCGTTTGACACGAAATGAATTTGGTTGGATTCGTCTTGTCGCTCTCTTTCCATAGACACCAACATTGTAACCCCAGACCCACTGTAGAGAGAGAACAGGGCAGCAACATCTTCACGTTTTCCGGCGAGATTCTCCGATTCCCCTGACAAATGGGACGAACCACCATCCAAAACTTCATCCTCTCATCATTCTAGACACAGCCCAACCAACATTGAGCTTTAGTTTGCGGCGGATCATCGCCGGAGAGCCTCACATGTTGAAACACGGAGACGGAGGCTAAGGTGTGGTGAGGTGCGTGAGTCTCACGCTCGCATGAGCTGTATTGGGCTTTTTAGTGGATTTTTGGGAAAGTAGTAGTATTTTGTAATAATTTTATTGTGGTAGTGTTTTCTGGCATAATAAAAGTGTGGTAATAGTTTTTGGGCAGAAACCCAACAAAAAATTTCAAAAATTTTGTCATAAAATTATGACAAAATAAAAAAAATTCAATTTAAAATTGGGTTTCTGACCAAAAACTACTATTACACTTTTATTATGTCCAAAAACACTACCGCAACAAAAATATTACAAAATAATACTACTTTCCCAAAAGCACACTACAGCCCGCGCGTGCGTGAGACTCATGCACCCCACAACTTTGCCTCTTGCTCCTTGAAAGCCATAATGATTTTCCTCAACGGCTTCTCATCCGCCATTTTGAAAAGCTCAAGCTTGCATCACAAATATGTGTTTTTTAATTTTTATGTTAGAAAAGTTTGTTTTAGCTTTGTGCAGATCAAAACAATGATGAAGATGAAGAATAACATAATGTAATTTGAAGGATCGGTTCCTTCAGATTTAAAGGCAGAAATCCTTCAATTTTAAAGGAAGAAATCCTTCAATTTGTATGAGTTGTTCCTTTAAATTAGTAGGTGTTTTTTTCATTTTGAAGGAACTACTTTTTCAAATATGAAACTCTTTCTTCAATTTGAAGGAACAGATTCTTCAAATTTCAAACAGAATCGAAGGGATTGTTCCAGTTCCTTCAATTGAAAAAACACCTACAAATTTAAAGGAACAACTCCTTCAAATTGAGGGATTTGAAGGATGTGTTCCTTCAAATTGAAAACTGTTCTTTCAAATTGGAAAAATATTCCTTCAAAATGCAGGAACACCTCCTTCAAAACGAAGGAGTACATCCTTCAAAATGAAGGAACAAATTCTTCAAATGAAAGAACAGCTTCTTCAAAATGAAGGAACAGCTTCTTCAAAATGAAGGAACAGCTTCTTCAAAATGAAGGAACAACTCCTTCATAATGAAGAAACATCTGAGTTAACTCACCTTTCACGCTGTTTCACTTTCTTCTTCTAAACAACCCAACAAAGTTTTCTAGACTAGTTTCAAAAGATTACCTTGGCTGGAAACTCGCCGGAAACTCACCGGAAAGTTTCAACCAATATGTGAGGCTCACCGGAGATGATCCGCTGCAAACTAAGGCTCACTGTTGGTTGGGCTTTGTCTAGAATGATGAGAGGATGAAGTTTTGGGTGGTGGTTTGTCCCGTTTATAGCCGGAATCGGAGAATCTCTCCAGAAAATATGAAGACGTTGCTGCCGTGTTCTCTCTCTACAGTGGGTCTGGGGTTACAATGCTGGTGTCTATGGAAAGAGGGCGACGAGATGAATCCAACCAAATTGATTTCGTGTCAAATAGAGTCCGAATGAGAAAGTTATGGGTAAAAAAATATTTTGAGGTTTGTGGGGGTTAACAAAAAGATGGAGGGTCCTAGTGTAGATCACGGAGCAGGGAAAGTCGGAGAAGAGAGTGAGCGTACTTTGCAGCGTGTGTGAGTGTAACTTTGTATTAAAAGTGTAAAACCAATTAAAAATTAACATGTGTCCAAAGTAGTACTATATTGTAATGTTTAAAATGTAATAGTATTTTTGGGTATTTTACTTTTCAAATAGTATCAAAATGTAATTGTTTTTTTAAAAATTTTGTCATAACCTTAATATATAAAATAAAAAAAATTCAAAATTTAGACATAATCTTATGACAAAATCACAACATTAAAAACTTGGATTAATGACCCATAAAGACATAGAAAAACTTCTCTTTTTATTCTAGAACATAAATTTCAAATCATCACCTTCAAGGAAATTTTAATTAAAAAACAATAATTTCATGTATGAGACCATGTCAATACGCGGACCACTAGATGTGCCATCACTCTGCGTGTGCCATGCACGCGCCAGCCCTTTTATGGGGTAAAAAAGGCATGCCTTCGTCCACAGTAGGGGTGGGAAAACCCGGCCCAAAACCCGGAGCCCGGCTCGAGCCCGACCCGAAAAAACATAAAGGGCCGGTCCTATTTTATGAGCCCGGCCCGAATGGTGAAAAGCCCGGCCCGGCCCGGCCCGAAGCAAGCGGGCTCAAATACGGGCTCAAATTTTGAAAACCCAGCCCGGCCCGAAATAACCCGAATATATACATATATTATTATTTTGACAGGTGTCAGGTTCTTATAGGTTGAGAAGAAGGGTACATTTTGATACAATAGAACGTGAACACCCTATAACTTCTGAAATGGATGGATGAGATCAATCTGGGAGATCGGACGGCTCTTAGAAAACCTGGAAAAACCCAGCCGCTGCGTTCCTCCGCCACTGTCGCCGACTTCCTCTGCCACTGTCGCCGTCGCCGACTTCCTTTGCCACTGTCGCCGCCTTCCTCCTCCACTGCTGACGCCGAAATCAACATCGTCATCATCGTCGTTGGTCCAGGGTCGTCGTCGTCACCCACCAGATCTGCGGAATTGGACGTCGTCGTCCAGTGGTCTGCGGAATTGGCGACGTTGTCTTCGTGAAGCTTCTTTGTCGTCTTCGTGAATCGTGAATCTTCGTGAATCGTGAAACTTCTTCGTCGTCATCATCGCCTCGGCTTCATCGAAAATTTGTTCGTCGACGATTTTTTTTTTTGGGAAAAGTGGTCGGGCTCTAACCGGTTAAAACCCGAACCCGGCCCAAATTTTCGGGCCCAAAACCCGATCCGGCCCGATTTCAATGGGCCCTTGAACGGTCCCAAAATTCCAAAGCCCAATCACTTTCGGGCTTTTTCCGGTCCCAACCCAAACCCGGCCCGGCCCGGCCCGATCCCAGCCCTAGTCCACAGTGGGAGATTCGAACCTCCTCCTTTTGCTTCGTGCATTAGCTCAACCACCATACGGACAACGGCTTCACTTGCAAACTGGTGTTGATTTTTATTTATTTGTGGTTTTTTTTATGCTGCTTAATTTAGTCAAAATTCAAGTTGCAATGTATCATTATTCTATTTCAATCACATATTAATTTATTATGCTCACAATAGTACACGTATATAATACTATAGTTAGGTATAAACTAATTATTCTATGTCAGCATGAATTATTTATGTATTTGCATAAACTGTTTATGAATTATTTATGTTTGTGTTGATATAATTGACATAAACTGTTTCTGTATTGGTATGAATTATTTCTGTGTTGGTATGAACTGCATTTGTGTTGGCATGAACTGTTTCTGTATGACATGAACTGTTTTTGTGTTGGTAGGAATTGTTTATGTGGTAATATGAACTGTTTCTGTGTTTGGCAGAAATTATTTTTGTGTTTGGCAAAAATTGTTTCTGTTCTTGCAGAAACAGTTTTTGTGTTGTAGAAATTAACTGTTTTTGTATTTGCAAAAACTGTTTTTGTGCATACTGGGTTCATGCGGATTACTGTTCATGCGCGTTACTGTTCATGCGCGTGGGCTTTGTAAAGCAAAATTATTTTTTTATTATCTTAAATATTATTTTGTCCTTGTATGTGAATATTTAACATACTTGTCCTAACATGAAATTAGAGTATTTTTTTTGTACTTAGGGGTCATTGTCCCTAAAAATTTTAGCATAACCTTATGACAAAATAAAAAACTTCAAAATTTTGTTATAACCTTATGACAAAATCAAAACATTTAAAATTTTGTCATAATTTTATGATAAAATTACAATATATAAAATTTTGTCATAACCTTAGGACAAAATCAAAAAATTCAAATTTTTGTCATAATCTTATGGCAAAATCTAAAAAATTCAACATTTTATCACAAACTCATGACAAAATCACAACATTAAAAATTTTGTCAGAATCTTATGACAAAATAAAAGACTTCAAAGTTTTGTCATAATATTATGACAAAATTAAAATATTTAAAATTTTGTCATAACCTTATGACAAAATAAAAAAATTTAAATTTTGTTATAAGCTTAGAACAAAATTAAAAAAAAAATTGTCATAACCTTGTGATAAAGTAAAAAAATTCAAAATTTTGTCATAACCTTATGACAAAATCATCAAAATCTTATGACAAAATCACGACATTACAAACTTTGTCATACCTAGATAAAAAAATTTAAATTTCGTCATAAGGTTAAGTATTTATGTGCGTACAAGGAAAAGAATTGTATGGTGAAGAATGAACACATGTGATGAAATTTCCCCCTAAACGTAGACAGATCCGAAAAGTGGAGCACAACTACTTTTGACCTTAGCTAAATGACAAAAACTGTGATCAGAAGAGCAGATAGAAAAAGCAATCAACACAAAAGGAATCATGAGACTTAAACTTGAACATTCCTTAAAAATCGAAACAAAATGTCCAGTCATGCAAAGCATAAGATTATAAGTCTATGAAAACGTTCATGAAAACTTGAGCTATGAAAAGTATGAATGCTCAAATCAAAAGGCTCATGCTAAACACATATACGATTGCGGACATTAATGCAATATGACCAAGTGGATAGCATGATCTTCAAGTCTCTTCAATGAGAATCTTCAACCTAGAACTACGTGGAGCTTGTGAAGATTAATACAATATTTATGTGCAAGGACATCTAATAAATAGCCTACCATTTCCTCATTTGGCTTTTCTTGACAAAAACAGCCAATAAAAGACGATATGGCAAATGAGATAAAAGTTAAACAGGATAGAAACTAATCTGAAACTGAAATAGCCAGCTATGCAAGAAGATAGAAAGTGAGTAAAAGTAAGTGGAAATTAGCTGAAGAAATAGGCAAAGCGTCAAGAGCGATATTGCAAAAGACAAAAGGGCTTGAAAATGAGGTGTCCTCATAATGGCGAAGATACAGAGTAAACAACACAAGGAAGGGCAATATCAGCAAAGCACATTGCAAGGAAGAGGGCATGCGGTTTTGAGAAGGGCACAAAAACATTGTACTTTGCAAGTTACTCCCCAATTCACGTTTAGTATATATAGTGTTTCATCTTTTATATTTGTGCTAGATGAGGGTAACAAAGAGCAAAGAAGGGTCATCGGAGAAATGAAAGAGAAGGGGTTTTTGGCGATCGTCTTGTGATAGTATGAAGGTTGAAGAGAGTAACGTCTTGTCTTGTGATAGTTTTATCCTCTAAATTGAAAAGGCCAATTTGGATTTGTTGTCCTTGTAGTGATGCACCGCTTGGGATCTTGCCCACGTTGTTAAACAACTAGGAATTTTACGCCTCTGGTAAAGCTCATTAGCTATTCAGGTCCAAATTGAAAATTTCATTAACTATATGTCAACAAAGGTCATGTGCGCCTGTAAGTGGTGCGTCACCACAGGGACAACAGATCCAATTAGTGAATGATTCAATATTGGAATTCAAATATTTCTTTGTAATTCGTAACACTTTTCTCTTTTCGACCGGATAAAAAAACACACACTTTCCTAGATCCCGATCATCTTGTTTCCACTAACTCCTCAAGTGAGCAGGAAAACATTACGTTTGGTAAATGGTGAATTAAATTACATAGAGATTAGTAAGAAGAGTGGCGGGGTTGACTGGATTCAACTCCCACTAATAGGTGGATTGAAACTAGCGATGAGGGAGTGTTGTGTGGTTTCGAAATACCAATAGTAGGACTTACCCGTTTTCATTCTTTTTAGATTTTCCTTCGTGATGCTGGAAAACCTTTCTTCCAATCCAAGAGCCAGGAAAGTTGTCCCTTTTTTTTTTTTTCTTTCTCTATTGGAATCTTACCCATGTCGTAATTATGTAGAATGATGTGGATAATAAATGGACTAAGTGATATTTGTAGGGTTTCATTTGGTATTAGAAAAAATGGAAAAGTGATTCAAATCTGTGAACATGATGGCAGTTTTCGGCAGTTGCTTCTTTGATAGGGAGCTGCAATTGCCGTCTTTATTTATACTAGCCTCACCGCACATGCTACGTGTGTGCGAGAGGCTTTTTTTGCATCACGGGCGCTGAGCGCCACATTTCACCCTTCTTGGTATTCGTCTCGAACAGTGCAAGCATTTCTTTTTACTTACAGTATCTAAGGACAAAGAATTTGAACGCTTGCACTGCCCGAGCTGAATACCAAGAAGGGTGAAATGTGGCGCGAAGCGCCTGTGATGTGGCGCGCAGCGCCCGTGATGCAAAAAAAGCTACGCGTGTGCAGTGAGGCTAGTTATCGATTATTGATTCTCATCACTTGTCATGTTGTAGCGAAGGGCTGGATCAAATAGCCCTGACATAAATGTTCATATGGAAGCAAACAACTTAAAGCAAGATGGTATTAATAGTCCAATGGCAGATACATAGATAAAAGAGTGTGTTGAATGAAACTATAGATACCTATCGAGAGTGACTTCATTAGTTGTAAAGTAATCCAACTTCAATGTTATGTGCATCCTTTGGGTCAACCTTCCTCAGCGATGAGGAAGTGATCGAAGGTTAAACCTACTTGTAGTTTGTAGTCTATATTAATAAAGCAAACCAGTCAACAACAGTTGAAATGGTGAAGTTTAATGGAAACCCGACACTACCCTTAAGTGCAAAGACAAATGTAAAGAGCAGTTGATTGGAAAATGGGGGCAAAACGGTCAATGTTCCACACATCTCCTTTTTCTCCTACATTTCAGCCGCTTCCCAAACACAAAAGCCAAATCGCTCCGAATCGCTTTCCTCCATTCCTGCCGCCTCCCACATAAACGCCATATCGCCCTCAAATTTCTCCTCCCTTCCGCCGGCCCAAGAAGCGGCAGAAGATTGTTCGGTAGCAGCTCGACGAAGAAAGGTTTTTCACTTCGATTTTCCCGAAGAAGATGATCCCCGACGGAGATAGTTGGGTGAGTAGTTCAGTTGCCGATCCTCGAGGTTCTTTTTGTTTTCTTTGCTTTTAACCGTTTTGAATTTCAATTGTGTTCTTTTCGCTTATGGGTATTGTAATTTATGTTTCTGTTCATCTCAATTTTCATGACTTTTTGTCTTATTGTCGTTGGTGTGTGTCAATTTTCACTTTGGTTGGTTTGGGCTTTGCCAAATTTAAAGGTTTTTGTTTTGGTTTTCCAAGTTATTTTTCTCAATTCTCTCTATGTTGGGTTACTATTTGATGCTTTGTTTTTGGAATCTTTCATAAAAATGTCGTTGAATATTTGTTGGATTTTCACGTAGTATACTTATGCGAGAGGCTTTTTTCACGTAGTACACACGTGTTCAATGAGGCTAGTATAATGTAGATATGGAAACTTGTGTACGTAGGAGACCCTTACGTACGTTGCATATTAGTTCTCTTATCCAAGCAAAGAAATTAATTTGTGGAAAACAAATAATACACATTGAACAAATGTACTCACATTGACTTCATTCATATTCAAGTATAAACCCAAATGGAACAAATGTAGTTGCGGTGACTACTTTTTTACAAATCACGGCAAAAGTAATAACTCAAATCCTGATTGGCAAACAGAAAATTAGACAACTGAAATGAATTCACAACCAAAACAAACTACATTACAAATTGAGAAAGAAAAAAAAAAGCAAAAACAGCCTACAAAAGAAATAAGTGTATGCTCATTCGCCACCATAGTGCATTTGTCGCCTTGTCCATGAAATCAATTGATCAATTGCATCAGTTGCATCAATTGTATCCATTCTAACTAATTGCCAACAGAGGGGTGTATCAATTTCTGGTTTCAACTCATTTGTTCTCCTAAACTTGCAACAAATCAATCTCTTTAAGAACAACCACATTAAAAATAATTTTAAGGATGAGGGAAATCTTAAGTCATAATGCAGGTTTGGTCAATAGGGGAAAAGGGGGTAGGAAAAGCCCGCGCAAAAAAAAAAAAAAACAAAACAAACAAACACAACAACAAAAACACAAAAAAAAACCAAAAAAAAAAAAAAAAAAAAAAAAAAAAAAAAAAAAAAAACCAACCCCAAAGAGTCATGATAATAAGTGAATACCACTAATTCACCACGAATACCTCTAATTCACCATGATTACTAATCTTCTCAACATGGGCATTTACATGTATCATTCAATCCAATATCAATTCTGATGCCATTACAAATTAAGATAATGGGTATGTAAAGTAGCGAATAATAGCCAGGCTTTCAATTTCCTTCTCTGTAACCAAAGGAAGACCGGAGATGAAGGAAAAAATTTACACTTATTTATCCATTTGCCTCCTGCCACTCTACTTCAGTCTCAGTTTGCCTCCTGTAACTCCAGTTGTCTCAATTTGCCTCTTGCCACTCTACTTCAGTCCCAATTTGCCTCCTGCAACTCCAGTTTTCTCAATTTGCCTCCTGCCACTCTATTTCAGTCTCAGTTTGCCTTGACAGTAGTTAATTATGACTTAACAGATTTGGGTTGCAGGAGGCAAATTGAGACTGAAATAGAGTGGCAGGAGGCAAATTGAGACTGAAATAGAGTGGCAGGAGGCAAATTGAGACAACTGGAGTTACAGGAGGCAAACTGAGACTGAAGTAGAGTGGCAGGAGGCAAATTGAGACAACTGGAGTTACAGGAGGCAAACTGAGACTGAAATAGAGTGGCAGGAGGCAAATTGATATATAAGTGAAAAATTTAATTAACCAAAGGAAGACCGAAATAAAGATCTCAATCCTTATTTGAAAGTCTGGAAATAAACATGGAGGTATGAAACATCGAACCGAACAAAAACGCCACTAATTTACCAACCAATTTGAAGATGCTGACATTGCGAATGTGATATATATATTCAAAACAAACACAGCAAAAATAAAATCGGGAATACGCGGCAAGAACGAAATCAAACCTGCAATGGCATCTCGGGGAGTCTTGAAGACCAATCAAAACTTCTTCCAAAAGGGGTTGCCTCCTTTTTCGAGGCCTTTTCCCTTCCTGACTTCTTCGACCTGTGAAAAAATCCATACATCAACCACAAAATCCACCACCAATTTCACTGACACAAAATATAAATAATTTCAGTAAATTCTTGTGATTTGAATTG
This sequence comes from Spiraea crenata, assembly GCA_033992175.1. Lineage (NCBI taxonomy): Eukaryota > Viridiplantae > Streptophyta > Magnoliopsida > Rosales > Rosaceae > Spiraea > Spiraea crenata. The sequence goes on from JAVBHV010000022.1 coordinate 3,407,943, forward strand.
GGTTATCATCAATTTCCATCAACAATTACTTAGTCCTTAAGCTGTTGCCTCCCTTTCGAGGCCTTTTCCCTTCCTGACTTCTTCGACCTGTACAAAATTCACACAAAATCCACCACCAATTTCACTGACACAAAATATAATTAATTTCAGTAAATTCTTGTGATTTGAATTGGGTTATCAATTTCCATAAACAATTACTTAGTCCTTAAGCTTAATTTTCATACGAACCTGGTAATCAAGGATCGGGTGTGGGCATATAAATTTCTTAAGTACAACTAAAGCACAACATGCTTACTAAGAATTGTAAAAGCAAACATGGTATGGATCATAAAATCGACCACAAAAAGAATCAAACTTTCAATACAAAAATCAGCCAACCAATTGATAAAGCAATCAAACGGAAATAAGACCTGCAACTGGAGGAACACGGGGTGTGGTCCCTGTCGGAGGCGTGATCGCAAGCGTCCTTGCCGCGCCGCCGCTGTCGGCCTTTGGGTTCGCCGGCTGAATCGTGCTATGGTGTTTCGAATTAGTCGCCCTTCTTCTTCTGCTTCAACAAATCCTTTTGGTTGGCTACGGAAGATATTATTTTTCGGGTTTCCTCTCAAATACGCGTTTTGGGTTTGCTCTCAATTTCTTTTTTCATAGTTGTGGTTTTCTGTTTGAGCGGGTTCTGCTTCGGATTGAAAAACGGTTGTGTGGGAGGCAGAAGGAGTGGAGGTGAGTTTTTTGACGTTTGTGGGTGGTAGCCGGCTTGAGTGTAGGAGAAAAAGGAGGGGTGCAGGTCATTGACAATTCCGCCCCGAAACTGCTCTTTACATTTGTCTTTGCACTTAAGGGTAGTGTCGGGTTTCCATTAATCTACCCCTTTTCAACTGATTTACATGTGTTTCCTTTATTAATATAGATGTTTTTGGTCCCTAATTTCCAGTTATTAGTTGGTTCAGAAAGTGCTCTTCGTATTGAGAGCAAACGCCAACGTTTTGGATTGAGAAAAAGAAAGATCAATTGCTTAACATGTCCTTTTCAAACTGTTAGTTCTATTGATTGTTTTGCAAATAATAACAATTCTGCAACCACGCAAAATTACAACCTTATTGTTTTAGTGTGGTTTAAGTGTTCCTAATTGATCTAGAGTTAATTGCATATAGAAAATTCCAACACCTCTCTTTTCGATGACTGATCAACACCAGGTACTGACGAGCTTATTGTTTATAAAAAATGAAACAAGGTTGAAGAGAGTAAAAATGAAGGTGTTGACATGGAGACGAAAATGATCTATCTAGTTAAAATCAATGGTCATTTTTACTTTTTCTAGTTCTTATCTCGATTGGAATCGATCTAAAACTCACTGTTTCAAGCATTTGGCTGAAATCGACTAAGCGAAAATTGAGAACCAAATTCAAGTCACTTGGTAGAAACGAAGTTGAATCATAGAAAATTTCTAAGAAGCTAACATAGTCCATTCATCTGTGGGATAATCCAAAGTGGTGCTGGGCTCTTCCACTGTGAAGGTGGAAGAGTGTAATGTGGTCTGATAGTTTTCTTCTCTAAATTGAAAATACCCATATCTGGTTGCTCATCACGTGGTGATGCTACAAATTCGTCTTTTGCGAAATTATCATCAGTGTAGTATATGGAGTTTGGTTGGCAGCCTGGCAAATTCGAAGCCAAAACTGAAAAAGAATAATTGTAACCGAGGAACAGAGTCTCATCTCCAATACTGTCCACCTCAATATGCGTAACACTTCCGCTTGTCTCATTGAAGACTAATTTATAAACCATGAATCTCGCGGTGATATTTCTCCCGGATACCACAAATCTTCGAACATGCAATAAGTCTCCCTTTGTTGATTCCACCAGATAAGAATATCTGTAGTCGTCGTCATCTGTCAACAATCCTTGTTGAGGAGTAAAATGCGTGCCATTTCTAACATCCTCGATGTTTTCGATATCAAACGACACAATCGCTCCTGCCTTTGCAACTGCATACAGTTGGCTTTTATGAAATATAGCATCCTCAAGCAGACGATGACGTGGTTCCAAATAAATCCAGCTTCCAAATCCGGCAGTATATTTTCCTGGTCTAATGAAAGCAAAGTGATTGTGCATGACAGCTACAACCAGATAATTGTCTGGATTCAAGGTGGGATCCTCAGACAAGATAACTTTTGGGTTTTTAAATGGAAACCACAAAAGAGCCAGAGGAATGGCCTTGTGTGTTTTCTTGAAAGGGTTCACCAGAGTAATCCTCAACCATTGTTTACCAACGAGTTCATCGATTTCAGCCAACCAGCCATGGCCAGGGCTACACCACCTCTGAGTATTGCGATCCACCGCAAGCTGAAGGTTTTTGTATACTTTTTGTTCCGAAACGCTGTAAAGTTGTCGGTTTTCTGATGGAACCATGAGCATGGGAAGTAGTGTACGCCAACGCTGACTTGTGTGATTATACTCTTTCGCAAGACCCTGCCATTTTTTGCAAACGGCAAGAAACCGAATGTGGTCGATACGGTCCCACAACTTGTCCAGAACCAAAGAGACAATGTCGAGATGAAGACTTGCCCAATCTGATATAGTCGTGTTCGTGCAGGAATGTTTCTTTGGATCACCACCGGAGTTGATATGACTTAAAATTTTGAATTTGGATTCTGGTGGCACCATCATGACTTTCTTAGTACCAAATTGGCTAGAACTAGAACATCCCTGATAGAAGGAGGTGTGATTGTTGGGTTTGCGCTCTGTTACCCATGATGCCTCCTCATACACATTATTTTGGGACCCCCTTCCAGGAGGATGTCCAAAGCATCTAGACTTTGAGTGATTTGTTCCACCACAATAACTACAATGCCGCTCATGACGGCTATGGAAAGATTTGTAAGGATCCATATGGCAGAAAGAATTTGAAAGCTGAGAAGATATCAAATTGGGTGGATGGAAGATTCAATATTGGAAATGATTACCTGCTACTTGTATATTTATACGTGGGGATTCATTCATCCGCAGACCCACCTCCGGCTACCAGGAAAGATAATTTCCGCACATCCCTTGCTTTCCTTGGATCACATGGATTTATGCTCTTCTGTTTGTTTACCTTTCTTTCTAGGATGTAATCGTCAATTAAATAATGTCTACTTCTTTTTAGTAAAATTTCTTCTAGTCGAAAAAGAAGGGTATATGAATTAATTTATTAAATTTCAAGGCTAGCGTGCTAGGCCATATTATACAATATCTAAAAAGTACAATATAAGACTCCTTATATCTAAAAAATACACAACTTTCTTATAATATCTAAAAAGTCCCAAATAGTTAACGTGGCAAAATTTCATTGGTCAGCATGATGTTAGTTTAGAACAAAGGCAAATTAACAGCGTTGGCATGCCGTTAGCCCACATAATTCAAATTCCGATTCTCTCTCACTCTCTCGTCTACACCGTCCACGTGACCAAGTCGAAGGCGTTCGCGTCGGTGCGGAGGCGGAGGCGACGACCACGATATACTTCAGCCGCAAATGTCCACCAAAAATGTCCACCGTCTTCTTCTTCTTCTCCAATTTGCTATAAACAAACAAATCCAAAACGATTCCAAAAAACCCTCAAATCCAATCTGCTCCGACCCATTTCACTCCGATCTCTGCAACTTCTGAATCCGACCCACCTCCCCAATCGGCCTCTCCACCGTCCTCTGCCATGCGCCGCCCCTGAAACCGCCGATTTCAAGACGACCCAGAAGCTTATTTTCTTCCTTAGGTTTGACCCCCCACTGGTTCACGATCTCTGGTTCTCTGTTGGTTTTTGGGACTTCAGCCGAGGAACTTCAGCCGCTGCCAACGCTTCCTGAGGAAACTGCTCACCGAATATACCCATTGACTCTAAATGAATGGCAACTAGTAATTTTGATCTCGGCGCCGGTGGTACTTGCAGTAGTGAATCGGCTCCCAAACTCATCTAGGTTCTTCTTCAAAGGAGTGCCATCTACTTCCAAAGAAGCCTCATGTATTTGCTTTTGTATTTTGCCAACGAAGTGGACTGGTCTGATCTTGTGTTAATATCAATGAACTCTCTTTTTATTTGGCTTTTTTTGAACAATGTTCAGTTTTTGGATCTTTTGGTGGAGAGTGGTCAGTTAAAAGCTTTTCAAATTTTTTGAAGAGGAAAGATCGTGCTGTTCATCATCATAACCATGAGCTCCTCCCTCCTTATCTCACTTTTTTTTTTCGTTTCTTTTGACTAAGCACTCTTCAATCTGTCATCCTACAGGTACATGATATCATCAAATGTTGGAGAGGTAATATCAATATTCTTGACTGCTGCATGGGGGATACCGGGGTCGACTTTACGTGTCTCTCAGAGGCTGCAGCTAGCCATTATGGGAAGACCCATATACAACAAGGTGGCAGTTCTAGTATCTACGCGTCGTCGACTTGGAATCGTCCATACGAAATTATTTTACAATGATATTTTACAAAATACATTGACATTTTACAATCATACGTCTTTGTAGAGACATACGACTGTCTCTGTAAAGACAGTGGAATGTCTCTTTAGCGACAGGTGACTGTCTCTTTAGAGACAGGTGACTGTCTCTGTAAAGACAGGTGATTATCCAGTTCTTTCTGTTTAGCACTTTCAAATTTCGTGTCTCTGTAGAGACACTTTACTGTCTCTGCGGAGACATTTAACTGTCTCTATAGAGACACTTGACTGTCTCTGTAGAGACACTTTACTGTCTCTGTGGACACATAACTATCTCTATAGAGACACTTGACTGTTTCTGCATAGACACTTGATTGTCTCTATAGAGACACTTGACTGTCTCTGTAGAGACACTTACTGTCTTTGCATGTGAAATTTGTGAATTTTTTTTTTTTTGCGAAAAACATACTCAATATAGATCTTAAAATGTAAATCTCACTTTTACGAATAAATTGGTGAAAACGAATTTTCATTACGATTTCTATATCAAAAGTTATAATTAATTTTAAAAATAAAAAAAAATAAAAAAAAATAAGAAATAGGAGAGAGAAAGATGATTTCCGTTAAGGGGAGTTAGTTACTTTTGCTGAGTTGGTATTGGTTTTGGACTATATGGATATTTAACATTTTTTTATGTCTTTTTTAGATATTTAGGGTGTTATTTTGGACCCTTAGAATATCAGCCCTTAATTTTTCTCAAGAACAATTGTGCAATTAATTTTTTTTTTTTTATCACTTTCCTCTTTTCGACCCAATGACAATATAAATAAACACTTTCCACACTAGTAGAAATGTGGGCTTTAGTAACCCCCTAGTAACCACTGTTATTGGTGACTAGCTCCCCCTTTAGTAACCAATATTGGTTACTAACACCCTTTAGTAACCATGTAGTAACCAATAAGGTGTTGGTAACCTAGAGAGGGGTTACTAATGCTCTTAGTCACCAATATTTTTCACCATTGGTTACTAATTTTGTTGACCAAGTCTACTTTAATTTGAGTAAAATAATGTCATTTTTTAGTATAATTGTGTGATATTAATATTATTTAAATTAATAATTTATCTTATTTGAAACAACACTATTCACATAATTTAATATACTAATTGAATTTTCATTTTGAATTTTATTTTCAATTAATACTTGTATTTTTTTCAAATAAAATTGAGTGGCCTATGATAAAAGAAAACGGTGATTATGCAAATTGCTATTGATCCTTTACATTGCCACAAACAAAAATATACATTAATATAATATTGTTCATGTATTACAAAGACATTCCCAAGGCCAACACCTCCCATAGGACCTATTATTTTTCAATTACAAGAGCCTATTTCTAAACCTAAACTGAATGCCTTTATAATCAATGTGATGTTGTAGCAAGTTCCTCTGCATATTTAAGTCCTAGAACCTTCTGCTACTTCACATTAGCTGCACTGAGAAGTACTCTTTATTAGATTCACACATAGAGAAACTTTCTATATAGAAATTTCAGGACAATATGAGGGTTAGAAACAACCAAGTAGTTATAGAGGGATAAAAGGTAGATTAATACGAGGTTCATGTTCTTGCCAGACAGAGTTACAACAGATTTGTCTACTTGAAAAATGCATAATCACATAACACTATAAATGGTTCAAACTTAAGTATACAACATTACATTTCACATTGAGGGACAATAGAACATGTCATTGATGTAGACCCTAAGGAAGTTCCATAGATTCAGTTAGAAAATCATAATAGCAATTAGCTTCTTCGAGGTTACATGCCAACTGGGGAAGATGTATCATGTGAATATTAGGGGTTTCGGACGGAGAAACCCAACAGCAAGAGAAGTCAAAACAGATCTGCACCAACCCATGCTTTCTTTTAGTTGTATCATGTTACGTAACCTTTAGAGGAATTAGATTGTTCAGACAACATGACACTACAAATGGGCTATAAACAGGTCAAGCAGTCACTTAACAAAGCTAATGATCCGCTCACATTTTGATATTTGAAGCAAGTTCAGTTCAATGGAGTATAAAAGCATGTTTGCAGGAAAACTTACTTCCAAGAATCCACATCATTGTCTTTGGTGTACTGAATGCGCTTGGACAAGCATTCCAATGATCAAAAGGATTCATAAAATCAGAAGCCCTGTTAAAACGACATACCACCACAATGATCAAATAACATAGCAATCAAAGAACCAAATGGCCAAATAAAAGACGTCATCTTTGCAAATAGGTTCCAAAAGAACAGGAAAATGATGTCTCTTTCAACACCAAAAAATTACCAAAAAGATGGAATGGCAGCTGCTGCTGGATTTCCAATCAACAAGTGAACTTAAACCTACCAATCAAAGGAACACAAATGCATTACGTTTCAGCAGATGGGTCTCCAAATAGCGGCAAAAGCTCATAACTTTAAGATCAAGCACAAATGCATTTTCATTCATTGGTTACCAAAGTAAAATGTGTAAAGCTCCAACGAGAAACATGACATGAGGTAAGTGAGGTAACCAAATAAATATTAATCTTAGATCTCAGCAGAACAGCACCAATATCATATGTCTAGAGCCCTCACCCCGCCTCCCTCTGATTCAAATAGTTAACAATGTCACGAACAACCGCAACATCTTGAGGATACCTTGTTTAGTACTTCTCATTTTGTTGTATAATTTGTTCAGAGCATGCTCTGTACAGTGTCCACGAATAAGCTATTCAATAATGACAAATGGTGGTGATAAAATGAGTAAATATCCATGCCTGATCCAGCAATACAACACGAAATTCTTCATATGCTTTACGTATCCATACACTGGGTTCAGTCGGTCGGGGGGACTCAAATCCAGGTCCACCTTGTAGATATAACAAATAAGGCAGTGCTTGTTCTTCTTTACCGTCTGCAATACAAACCCTAGTCCCCCAAATTCAATAGCATCTCAGAAACCCTAACCCCCAAATTTCCGAAACCCTAAAATCCCCAATCCAAAAATCCAATCGCGAAGTTTACAAAATCAAAATTAAAGAATCAACAATTGAGTTAGGAACGGTACCAGAATGAGATAGAAGAGCGTGGCCTTGTCAACCTTGACGAATCCGGCATCCCAAGCCGAAACTAACCAGATGAAGATTTACTATATACCTATTTTGTTGATGAGGAGATAAAGGCTATCCATAATATAATCCCTCATTACGATGCTTCCGATCAATTGATATGGTTCTTTGACAAGAAAGGTGAGTATTCTGTCAAATCTGGGTATCGAGTTGCGCTAAGTTTGGACGAGAAGATGCAAAATATGGAGTTGTAAGATTCCGTCAAAGCTTAAGCACTTCCTTTGGAGGGCATGCAACAATGCTTTGTCAACTAAAGATAACCTCCTAAGCCGAAAGCTTGATGTCCAGATTACATGTCATAGATGTAACAAGAAGAGCGAGGACATTCTGCATGCTATTTGGGGGTGTAAACGAAGTATGGCGGTTTGGAGGATATCTCAATTTGCAGATTGGACCAATCACCATTGGAATAGCTTTGATGAGATTGTTGAGTTTGCTACAAAGTCCCAACAAGAAAGAAATCTTGGTTGTTTCGCTTACTTGGCTTGGCTACTGTGGAGGGAGAGGAACAAAGCTCTATTTGATGAGCAGCTTCTGAATCAAGCAGATTTAATTGAGAAAGCTCAAAGCCTATTCCACGAGTTTGTATATTCAAATGGTTTATCTCAGATTGCAAAAGCAAAAGCTGATCTGATTGCTTGGTCATTACCAAGACCTAATGGGCTAAAGTTGAATTGTGATGGAGCTTCCAATTTGGAAGACGGTCGTAGTGGGCTTGGGGCAATTCTGAGGAATGACAAAGGGGAGCTTGTATTGGCGATGGCTACTAGGGGTCCAAGGGGTTGCTCTGCCTTCGTCAGTGAACTCTTTAGTCTCCGTGATGGGCTTTTTGCTTGCATGCAACATGGTATCTATCCCACTGAAGTGGATTTGGATTGCATTGAGGTGATTAATTGTGTGAACTTGAGAAGCAGAAATTGGGGTCTTCATGGAAATATCATAAATGATATAAGAAATATGTGCGAGACAATGCAAATCAATCATATTCGATATCAGCCTAGATCAGCAAATGGGGTAGCTCATGAGTTGGCACAATGGGCTGTCAATACATCTCAAGAGGCTATTTGGGTGGAAAGTGGCCCACAGTGGCTCTTAACTCTCAGTCAGACTGCGTTGCAGATGTAAAGATTTGGTTTTTAGAGTTTGGTCCGGGCCTTATTCCCTCTGATGGTTAGCCCGTAAGGAGGTCGACAAGGTTCCCGTCTTTTTTCTCGATGGCTATGCCGAAGGGTTAAAGGGCGGGTTTGGGACTAAGCGTTTTTTCCTAGTCTTTTTCTTAGAATTTCTATTGGCTTTCTTTGGAGTACTGGACTCTCTTTTTCCCTCTTTTTTCTGAGAGGTTTTTTATCGAGGTCCTAGGTTGTTTCTTGTAATTGTTCTTCTTGTACTCCTTTTGTTTGGTGTTATGCCAAACCTAGATATATATGATGCTTTTCTTTGATAAAAAAAAAATACAAAAGAAGTGAAGCGTACCCGATCCACCAGGCCTAATTCTACTTTTACAAAGTTACAATTCTACCCGACCCCAACCCTTCGATGGGCTACTCCTCCAAGGACCCCGGGTCGACGCCGGTGAAGAAGGCCAACAACAAGAAGGGCACGTCCAAAAACCGCCCCTCAGCCGGCCCCTAGCTCGGCGGTTCCAAGAGGACGAACAATGACATGTCGCTAAATATGGGTTCCAATGTGTTTGGACCCAATTTTGCAATCCTACTTGGTAAAGAACATACCTTACAATACGGCTTACCAAGCCGCGCGTCCTTGAAATCCTGCTTGAAACAGGAATACATGACCGCGCGAGGAATACATGACCTCGCGAGGAATACATCATGACCGGGTGAGGAATACATCATGACCGCGCGAGGAATACATGACCATGCTACATCGCGCGCGTCCTTGAAATCCTGCTTGGAACGGGAATACATGACTGCGCGAGGAATACATGACCGCGCGAGGGATACATGACCGCGCGAGGAATACACATGACCGAGCGAGGAATGCATGAAATCCTGCTTGGAACAAGAATACATGACCGCGCGAGGAATACATGAAATCCTGTTTGGAACAGGAATACATGACCGCGCGAGGAATACATGACCGTACGAGCTATACATGACTGCGCGAGGAATACACATGACCGCGCAAGGAATACATAACCGCGCGAGGTATACATGACCGCGTGGTAACCGTGCCCAAGTTACTTCCTACACCTTTGCAATCCAACTTGGTCTAGGAGTAGGTCATCATGACCAAGCCGTAACCATAACTTGGTATGCCATCAATTTGGTGTTCCGTGAACAAACTTTAGGTTACCGAGGTCATTGTTTACGCGCCATGGAGAATATGGGTTTGCCTTGTATCGTGTTTACAATGACCAACACTCGAAAGCCCAAAACTTTTTATCGGCAAGATCATCTCCACCAAACAGCCCATCAAGGCCCAGCCGAAATCAAGTGTTAGTTTATCTTGGGGTATGACTTGAGCGTTGATCAAGAGGATGACGATTTGAATTTCCCCAAAGTCAACTTGGAGCGATCAAGTAAATTAATTGACGAATCAAGCAACGCTGGGAAGTCTCCTCGCCCAAGAAGGAAACGATTTTCAAACCTTCAATCAGAGAACTTCGAGATGGAAAGTGAAGGTATAACGGATGAAATCAAGGCTGCAGAAAATATGTGTGATCATAACGTGAACTCCTTCTTTACAACTAGTATAAATAAGACCATCTAGATCATTTGTCAGGAGCCAACACCAACACAATCAACTCATTTACTCTTTACTCGCACCTAGCGTGCTTTTATCTTTTCAATTTCTAGTCATGTAGTTTAGTTCCTCTGAGGCGATTCAATTCGCATATCAGTTTTTCAATTCCTTTTCATATATTGCAATTTCAAGTTCATGTTCTTTATTTCTTCGCACTTTAATTATAGCTTTTATCTTCTTGCTCTTTAGTTCCTCGCACTTTTATTATCGCTACTTTATTTTTATGCAATCTCCATCCCTTTGCTCCTTTATTTTTATGCACTTCTATCCCTTTACATCTATCCCTATCTCTTTAATTTTGCGAACCTTTAATTTTAGTTAAGTTTTCTAGTTTCGGTCAATTCAATCTTTGCGAACAGTTTCGTCAAAGTTTGAGGAGATTCTCGATCACCAAATTCCATTCACCATCATTGTACTAAATCCACCTTTTACGAATAATGCCATCTTAAGTCCTTGCAGCCAAGGCACGGTGAACCCTCGACCGAGACGCGTTCTTTCCTCGGTCCACAATCGTTTTGAAAGAAGTCAGATCAGCGCAACCACGTACATAACTACAACTATCTTTTCCTTGTCGGCGAGGTGGCACGCCCGCGCACACAAACAAGAAGGACGAAAAAGGAGTCTGAAATCTTGTCGACGGATTTTGAGACCAACACAATGGCGGACCTCTCTTTACTTCGACTCCTACGACCACTCAGCTCTCGCTCTGTGTTCCTCACCTAGCCAAAGGTGTGCGCTTTGTGTGTCAATCATTTGGCACATGGCGCTTGTTCTGCTGTTGGTCACATTTGAAAATGATCCATGACCCAACCTTTTGTTTATATAAGCTTGAGTATTGTAGATTGCCAATGGTTATCAAAGTCCTGAGATCATACTTAGTTGTTTGGATATGCTATGAAGCATATGAATCACGTAACATATATGATCAATGATCATCTTTAATTGCACGAAGAAAATTGTAAAACATTGTCAATGGGCTGCTGAGATTCAATGAATCCCACTTAAAGCAGCTCTTTATTAGATAACTAAAACATATAGATGGCTCGTTACACAGACAATGGGGGCGAGAATTGAAACATTACTAGGTGAGTAAAACATCATAAGACAAGTTACATTGATTTTTATTTTATTTTTGTGTGTGTCAATCGTCCTCTTGTGTCATTTTGTGTCAGGATTTCTGAGATTCAATGAGTCTTATTTAAAGCAATTCTTTGTTAGATAACTAAAACATATAGACAGTTCATTTGGTCATATAATTGTACCGTTATATTGTTTTACGCAGTTTGATAACTAAATGATCTCCAACTTAATTAATTTTTAAAGGGTTTTTATTATGAATAGTGCCTAAACTTTCACTAACCAGACTTCATAGTGCTTGAACTTTATAAGTGATTAATTTGGTACCCAGACTTTCAAAAACCGGACTTCATAGGGGCTGAACTTTAAAAAGGATCAATTTAGTACCTAGACTTTCAAAAAGAGGACTATGTGGTACCTACTGCAATTTTTTTTTTGTTGTCAAAATTCCTTTAAAATGAGGGATAAAATGATTGACATTAATTTTCATGTAAAATATTCTTTTTACTTCTCAACCTTTATATAAATGTGTATTATTATGTTTCGAAAAAATAAAAATGTGCATATAGCTATTTTGGAATAATAAATAAATTGATTAATGAAAATATACTCAAACGGTAGACTTTTTCTATTACTCAATTTATGTTAGAAATATTTTTTATGTTTGAGTATATTTTATTCATCAATTTATCTGTTGTTTTGTAATAGTCATATGCATAGATATATTTTTGAAATACTATAAAACATATTTATATAGATGTTAAGAGGTAAAAAAATAGTATTTTACATAATAATTAATATCAAAAGACCCTTTATTCATTCATTTTAATGAAACTTTGACAAAAAATTAACTGAGGTACCACATAGTCCTCTTTTTGAAAGTCTGGATACCAAATTAATCACTTTTAAAGTTCAGACTCTATGAAATCCGGTCAGGGAAAATTCATGCACTATTTGTGATAGAAATAATTCTTACTAAATAAGTTACAAAATGAATGATTTTGACCATAATATAGCATCATAAAATGAAAGAACAAAAAAAAAAACGTCTGCTCTATTTAAAGTAGGTAAGTTTTGTTCAAATTATAATAAGGAAGATTTTTGATGATGGCCAAACCAAGGCGCAAATCTAAAAGCAGTTGGCCGGTATTTCTTGAAATTGATGCCCATCTCCAACGTCTACCTTCGTAATCTCCGCTAACCTTAACACCCTCTGCCCGCTCTCTTATATCCCTCCATCCACCCCCAACAACGCTCTCTTTTCTTGTATGCACACCTCCTTCCTGCGCCTTAACCTCCACCACCACCCTCTTATCCTGCGCAGCCCCTTCTCCTCCGCCGCCATGACCGCCGCCGCTCTCCTCCCCGGCACCATTTCTCTAAACTCCTCCTCCTCCACCTTTTCGGGGCTCCGAAATGGACCCGGAGCCCAGCTCGGCGTCCGAAACCTCGGCCGATCCAGAGTCTCCATGGCCGTCTCCGCCGGATCGCAGACTCTGCAGAGCGATGCATTGTTCGCCGATTACAAGCCCTCCGCCGCCTTCCTCTTCCCCGGCCAAGTGAGTTCATTTGCTCCGCCGCCATTTTCTTTCCTCAATGTGGAACAATGTAGCTGATTGGTTGCTCAAATTGTTATTTCCACTGCAAGTTTTGATATGAAATTTCAGTAATTAGGGAAGTTTTGTAATTTGGGCTACAATTGAATAGCTCAAATTGTTCTTTCTTTAATTTTAGCAATAATATTACTTTACTGCTCAGTTAGTAGTTCTCATGTTCAGAAAAGCTTCCAACTTTTTAATCTAAGTTTGATATAAAAAGTTTGTAATTTGGGAATGATTGTAGTTTGCATTGTAACTGAATAGTTTTTGAAAAGATACCAACTTTGGTAAGGCTTAAAGCCGAATAGAAACGTTCCGATCATAGGCCAGTATGTCTCATAGCTAAACAGGAAGAACAATCTTCGATATAATTGAATTGTTGGGTTTTAATTTTTCATCATGTTGTGGTGCTAAATTTAGAGACTTGTTCGTTTTGGGTTGCGCTGAATTCCATCATTGTTATACTGTTTTTATGGCTTAGGGTGCACAAGCAGTTGGAATGGGAAAGGAAGCTCAAAGTGTTCCCGCTGCGGCTGAGTTATACAAGAAAGCAAATGATATTTTAGGGTAGCCTTTGCATTCAATGTCTTTTAGTTTTAGCTCAGATTTAATCATTGTCGTTTAATAGAAAGTGGTTCTAGTTAGTGATTTAGTATCTGTGCTGTGCAGGTTTGATCTTTTGGATGTTTGCATCAATGGACCAAAAGAGAAGCTAGATTCAACTGTTATAAGCCAGGTATGTGGTGATTCTAACTGTCTTTACTCTATCGGCAGTGCTAGACAAATGGGAATTTTCTACTCCATGATTTGTTTTAAGTTTGCACTCAAAGGTTAATAATGATTTTCAGGGCAGGGAAGTAGCTATGCAAAATGTTGAAAAATTGAGTTTTCCATACATAGTCATTGTTTAATATCCACAGCTACTTCTTTGCAGCCAGCCATCTATGTCACAAGTTTAGCTGCTGTTGAGTTACTTCGTGCACGTGATGGAGGCCAACAGATTATTGATTCTGTTGACGTGACATGTGGCCTGAGTTTGGGAGAATATACTGCTCTAGCTTTTGCTGGTTCTTTCAGGTGACTTATCCCACTAAGCAATGTATGCTATGGTTGAAAGTTGAAACTTTACTACATACCGGACCAACCATCTTAATCTGGTGATCACATTTCTTTATTGGGCGAAGTCTGGAATAGTTTAAGCCCGAATTCAAATGTTATGCTGCCTTTATATGTCTATAGTATAGGAAAGCAGGCGCATCACTTTCATTGCTTATCTAGAGCTTGGTTTTGGCTAGGAGATTAATTTATTAGTTGAAGACATTGCAGATTTAGTGCATTACTCTGATCTTCTGTCTGGCTATCTTGTGCTGATGTTCCCTTTTTCTTTGATGTGATTGAATATGTTAAGCTTTGAGGATGGTCTCAAGCTGGTGAAACTTAGGGGAGAAGCCATGCAGGTAAAATTATACTTGTGTAATGGCTGTCTATGATTCTTGTTCTTGGAAGGAGTTGGTTTTACTGCTATAGTAACATTATTCCTTTCTACAAATTCCTTCAGGAAGCTGCCGATGCTGCCAAAAGTGCTATGGTCAGTGTCATTGGGTTGGACTCAGACAAGGTTCAACTGTTGTGTGATGCAGCCAATGAAGAAGTTGATGAAGCTAACAAAGTTCAGATTGCAAATTATCTATGCACTGTATGGATTTTGAGTCCAACTTGTCAGCTTAAATAGTTGATTGCGTCGTAATTCATTTGACAAAAATTCTGACTATATTATGGAACGTTCTGTTGTGGTAGGGAAATTATGCTGTATCTGGTGGTGTGAAAGGAGTGGAAGCAGTGGAGGCCAAGGCAAAGTCCTTCAAGGCCCGAATGACGGTACTATTCTTCATTCCTACTTCTATGCAATTCCATTCTTTAAGTACTGAGCATGACCAACCCCTCATTCCTTTTTACATTCAGGTCCGTCTGGCTGTTGCTGGTGCTTTCCACACTAGCTTTATGGAACCAGCTGTATCTAGATTGGAAGCTAAACTGGCGTCAACACAGATCATAACACCAAGAATACCAGTGATCTCTAATGTCGACGCCCAGCCACATTCAGAT
The DNA here is from genome assembly GCA_033992175.1 of Spiraea crenata. Taxonomy (NCBI): domain Eukaryota; kingdom Viridiplantae; phylum Streptophyta; class Magnoliopsida; order Rosales; family Rosaceae; genus Spiraea; species Spiraea crenata. The sequence goes on from JAVBHV010000022.1 coordinate 3,423,061, forward strand.
CCTGAGACAATTAAGAAGATATTGGCTCGTCAGGTAAGCTAGTCCGAACTTTCTCCTCTCTATCAAGTTTGACAGGCTACTACTCTCCTCTCTATCAAGTTTGATGGGCTACTGAACTCGAAATTCATAGGTCACTTCACCTGTTCAATGGGAAACAACTATCAAGACTCTCCTTGGCAAGGGACTGAAGAAGAGTTATGAATTGGGACCTGGAAAGGTACATGGTGCATATTTTAGTCACCTGACTCTTTAGTCGTCCTTCGGTTCTAAGTGTTTTTTTCGATCATATGTATCAGGTTATTGCTGGCATTGTGAAGAGAATGGACAGAAGTGCCGAAATCGAGAACATTGCCGCTTGAAAAGGCAACCAGATGTGCCTTCAACTTCAGAGGTACTCAATTACCATCCTATGCATTCACCAATGGCGCCAGTAGGCGGCGCTAGCAGCAGAGAAGACGTATGTTCCCCCGAAAATTTTCAGGAAGTTACGAATTATGTAGAGCTTTGCTTGTCGATTATAGAGATCCTTATATACAGTGTGTACTAATAAGGCTGGTTTCATCTCGATTGTAAACTTTATCAATCAGTGTAGTTGGAAGAAATAAGCTGAAATTTTGGTTTTCTGTAGATTATCCCAGAAAGTTATTGAAATTAGATTACATTTCATAAATTTATATCACTGAATTTTCTAAATTTCCAGTACAATTCGAATTCCAACGCAGGAGAAAATATTACTTAAAACTGACAATACAGATAATGCTTAGTTCCGGGTTGAGCTTCCGAGTGCGCGGAGGCGGGCCACCAAGGCTTCTCCGGAGACCCGACCCGCCCAACTAGGCGGTGCTCCGGCGAAGGAAACTCCTTGCATCGCCTCCAGAATCCTCGCCCTATTCTCCGCCGTCATCGCCGCTCTCCGCCGGTTCTCGTCTTCTCTGACCGCCCTCGCAATCGCCGATTCGGCATCCTCCGCCGCCGCCGCCTCCTCGTCCTCATCGTCGTCGCTGCTGGCGTCACGGTCGACGACGTGGCCGTTGAGGCGGAGAGCCGAGATTCCCCTCTGGACCTCGTTCACGGTGGCGCCGTTGTCGAGTGGCTGCGGGTGAGTCGGAGCGTCGTCGTTCTGGAGGTCTTCGTCCTCGGAATCGACGGCGGAGACGGGCTGGTAGTACTCATCGGCGGCGGCGTCGTCGATGTTGGTGTCGGAATCGCTTCCGTCGTGGTAGTCCGTAACTGAAATCGAAACACGCAGATGAGATCAGTAATCGGAAAAAGAAAGAAGGAAAAAGAAAGATTGTGGAGAGATTAACACCTTCGAAGAGATCAGGTGGAGCTGTGGCGTTCATCGTTTTTCAGTCGACGAGTGAAGTTAGATCGCAGGTATAAAGCTTAGTCAAAACGGAGTTATTGAGAAAAGAACAATATATTGACTTGTCCCACGCGACCTTTAGGCAGTCGTTCGATTTCCAAATTTTATAATTGGAATCCTCTTAATTCCGTAAAGATCAAGAAGTTTAGAAATTAAACGTTTTCAATTACGATATTAGATGTTAAAACCTCACTAATAACAAAGAACGGGATGAGCGGGTAAAAATGAAATAGGTCGCAAATATTACTCTTAAGGGAAATATTCGATTGAGATATTTTTTTTTGAGATTTAGTATAAGAAGTATGTTACACAAGATAAAAACACATTGTGTATACTTCTTTCAATTTCAAAAGCACTATGAAACCTAGCAAGAATGGTGCTTTTTTGAGGCTTGGATTAAAGAAGCATGTTTTACAAGGTAAAAACACAAATTGTATATTCAAAAGCACTACTATACCTCTAAAAACACTTCCCAAACATGTATAAGAAAACTGCCTACAACCAAAAACCGAAAATCTAAAAACTAACGGCAGCTGCACCAGCCGGGAATCGAACCCGGGTCTGTACCGTGGCAGGGTACTATTCTACCACTAGACCACTGGTGCTTGTTGATAATTCAATGCAAATAGACAGTTAAAACTATAAAACTATTTTTTTTTTCTTTCTTGTGGTAGTGCAAGGGCAAGAGTTGTGGCTGAAGTTTCAACTTTGAACCACACATTTGAGCTCTGCAAAACTCCCCAAGCTACTGAGGGAAGAGGACTGGAAGCGGGAAAATGGCAGTTCCCATCTTCAGGGCCTCACTTCTGAAATCTCAGCCACCACCCATTCATTCACTTTCTTCTGCTCTATCAACCATTGATGAAGCTTCAAAGACTAAGAAGAGATTCATCTCCTGCGCTGCTGCCTCGGAACTCAACCCGGTCCGGTGAGCCACTCTTACTGTTAAAATCTACAGTTTGGAATAAAATTCCTTTCGCTATATGTGTCCAATGAAAGAAGTTGAGGTACTAGTCCCAAGACCAACTGGCAGCCGAGAAAGTGACCCAACTCCTTATAGACTTTTTGAACATTCCGACATGGGACAAATCTTCACATATTACTAGCACGTGCACAATTTGGAGAAATGGGGTCAAAGTAGATGACAATTAAGTAGAAGTGAAGTTTCTCCAATGCGTTCTGTAATTAAGAAATGCATGGCATCATGTATGGAGAAAGAGTTTGTACGTATTAAGTTGATGTATTTTGGTTTTCAATGCAGACCAGAGCTGTCTTTCAGTGTTGGAACTCACCTTATTCCACACCCCAACAAGGTATTCTGCATATTTTGTAAACCATGTTTTTGATCTTGGATCGTTATATGTATGTGTCCATGAAAATTGTGTTTCTGCACTGGGCAATGAGCATGCAGTTTTTATAAAAGGTATAGCTTTTGTTATATATTGCATTTGTGACAATGTGCAATTGCTGGTGTTTCCAAAAGGCTGAGAAAGGTGGGGAAGATGCTTTCTTTGTGAGCAGCTACAATGGGGGAGTTATTGCTGTTGCTGATGGTGTCTCTGGGTATGGAAACTAATAGGCTTCTCTCTTATCGCTTTATGAATATTAAAGATTTCAATCTCTTGTCCGATTTCAAATTGGGTCATTCAAGCTACATATTAACTATTAAGTTGACTGCTATTAGTCTTTTCTTTGATTTCTGAATGTTTGAGTTCTCATTTTTGGTTTGCCAGTTGGGCTGAACAGGATGTGGATCCTTCATTGTTCCCAAAAGAATTGATGGCCAATGTCTCAAATTTTGTTGAAGATGTAGAGGTAGATTTTTTGGCCAATACAACCAATTCTGTAATGTTTACACCCAGACCAAGTATTGTTTTTTGCAATTTTTTCACAGCCATTATTGGAAAGTGGATTTTCGAGTTTATGCATATGTTGTGTGGCTAATAAAACCCAAGGAGTGTTTCCAATGTATCAGGTTGACAACAATCCGAGGATGCTGATAGGAAAGGCGCATGACGCTACCTCCTCTATAGGTTCTGCTACGATGTAAGTTCATCATTTAAGTTCATCATTTGGTTCAAAGCGTTCCTCTATATAGTTGTCATATTCATCAAGACAATCATCAGATCTTCGAGTCCACTCGAACACATCTTTCTGGGGCATTAATTTACGTTCGCTCTCGTTTGTCTCCCAAGAATTGTTGCCATGCTGGAGAAGGATGGGATTCTGACAATTGCCAATGTTGGAGATTGTGGACTAAAGGTTATTCGAGAAGGTAATATGTACCCTGTGCATTTCATTTGTGCAGAAGTTCTGAACTTTGCATTGCTCAATTCTCAGGTGACATGTAATTGTCATTTACCTTGCAGGGAAAATAAATTTTTCGACATCTCCACAAGAACATTACTTCGATTGTCCATACCAACTTAGCTCGGATGCGGTTGGACAAACTTACCATGATGCAATGGTATTTTATACATGTCTGATACTTTACAATTACTGTCCAGTGTCCACATGTAGTCGCTCTAAATTTCCAGTTTGTGCACAAATGTCTTACAAACGCTTCAAATCTGCTTATCACTCTAAACTGCTTTTCAACTCTGAATCAAAAACAAAACCAGAAGACCACAAATGAGAGGATTTCTCAGAATTGTAATACCTTGCTTGACCAAGGTCTTTACTATATAGTCATGTAGAGCTTACAACGAGTTGACAGATTCCGATAAAACTTTGGGGAAAATTGATTTTGTTAGATTATGATGGTTGTGGTTATGACTGGAATACTATAATCCATTTCCTATTTTAGGTTAGCTGCATTGAGTTGATGGAAGGAGACACCATAGTAATGGGCTCAGATGGACTTTTTGATAATGTTTTCGACCATGAAATTGTTTCGACAGTGGCCAGATATAGAGATGCTGCCGATGCTGGTATGTGTTTCCACAAATCCACAGATTCTTTGATGTCAGTCGAGGGTTATTTTCTTTCTAACTGAAGCTGATTTAATGTTAGCAAAGGCATTAGCTAAGTTGGCAAACAGTCATTCATTGGATGCAAACTTTGATTCCCCTTACTCCGTAGAGGCCAGATCAAGGGTAAAATCATTAATCCGACTTAAACTACTCCCAGATCATCATACTTCCTCACAACGAGAAGACAGTTATATACATTGCCTTTCTGTTGACTTATTTCAGGGTTTTGAGGCTCCTTTATGGAAGAAAATTCTTGGAATGAAGCTAACAGGCATGTTCTAGCTGTTTTTACAACGACGATGCCTGATTTTTTGACGCCATGGATGACCTAAGTTTTCTGTTTTGCAGGTGGAAAGCCGGATGATATTACCGTGATTGTTGGTCAAGTTATTCGCTTATGAAGAAGCATTTTGGTCTTGTCCGGAAGATTCATATTTCCAAGTATAAAGTTCCCTTTGCAGGGTAGTTGTGCTATAGTTGTACTTCAATTTTTGTTTTGTTTTAGCAGCCTTATAACTCTGATAGATCAACAAAAGATTAGAGCAACTGATTGAAACATGTCCATTCATATATTCGTCTATAAAATTACTGCATTACGCCAGACAATTGCTATAAAGTTCTAGTTATTGTCTCACTTTTCTATTTCTTAAGTATACATTTGGATCGTTTTTGAACGGCCTGTCTCTTTTATGTTTAGAGGAACATGAATTCGATTTGTGACCATTTCTGTTCTTGGGGAAGATAAATTGGTTACAGTTAGAATCTGATTGGGGATAGGAGAATTATTGTGAAGGAACTGAACCATGTCAGTGCATATATGTCCTCTACACTTCCTTGAGTCATAGCCAAACGCAGTTTTCTATTACTTTTTTGAATTAATTGAAGTTCTATTTTGTTAGCGCTGTTCAGTCTATCCATACCAATTCCTTGTCCTCAGACTATCCTAAATCGGATAAATTAATCCAAGGGATTAAACCTGCTATGTTGATCATAGAAAACTAATGAACCAACAGAATACCAGGACCATTATGACGTCCAATAACAAATGAAGCACAACATGATTCAAAACTTTTTTATTCAATTGATCCACATACATCAAGAAGAAACCCAAAGATGAGAAAAACGACTCGAGGGGGTTAATGTAGCAGAGATTCCAACGGATAAACAACAAATCTTATTCCTACATTTACTTGAATAAAATCATTGAACCAACAACAAAGGTGTACACTACAAATAATTAACCTGCACCAAATGAATCTGACTCGCTCACTACCGCTGCCTATATAAACTAGACTGGAGTCAGGTCGGGAAAATTCGGATTTGGCTTGCTTACTCATCCTTCGTGTGGAGCAAACTCTGGTTCTCACTTATACAAACTATAACTGTATCCTAATGCAGCAGCAAAATCTGCATTATCTTTAGAGGGTTGACCAGGTTACAGAGTTCTGTTACTTACTTTCGTTGAGATCGTAAAAGAAGGTTTTTGAGGCTTCATATGTAGACCAGCATATAGCAGCAGCTGGAGCATGGAAGAGCATTCTCGGAGCCCATCCCCTCACAAGCCCTTTGTATCCATCCTTTCTCACTATCGTTCGGAATACGCCACTAATCGAACCATTTTTAAATCTGTCACATCCGCAAATACCCTGAACAACAACAAACCAATGTTAGAAACAACAGAAACCCCTCAGAAAGGCTGCAGTTATATAAGTATCATGAATCTTCATTTGAATCAATCAATGCCTAGTAACACCACCACAACTAACTAAACAAATATGAATCTTCCTGACAGATATTTCCATACAGTCATTGGCAGCATATAGAAATGTCAGTGATGTATCCCACATTCATTGTCTCTTTATGCATTGGCCAATCAGACTAACTAGAATTGACTAGGGAATGGGATCAAGTTCAAAGGAGAAATTTTTCGCAGGATTAGACACAGAAGAGAAGATTGATCCATATCACAGGACTAGACACATAAATGAAAATTGATCAAGGATCAGGGGAATGGCATCAAGTTATCAAGAGAACTCTATCGCAGGACGAGACACATAAAACAAGATTGAACTCTTAGAATGTTTCCATTTGAACTACAAAAAACTTCCTTTCAGCTCCATTAGTCTGTTACATACAGAACCCAGTTTTCACAACACTACTTGCTATCTCTGTAGCGCTGCCCCATATTACTTCTTCACTGAAAGCAAAGAAGACCATATTATTACTATCCAACAACAAAAACTACCACCATAATCCTAGTATTAGTGGTCTCGGATCAGCTACTCTGTATACAAATTTCCGTCCCTCGAAAACAATCAAAAAGGCGCAATTTTTTCTTTGCCATAACCAAAAGGTTCAAACTTTTGCATTGGTACCCCAATAACTACACAATATATCTTCTTTCGTTCTCGATTCTAATCCCAATTGTGCAATGCTAAAAAGCTAAACTACTAAATCACACTAGAGTTACCAAACAAATGTCAATTAACTCAATCCCGAAATATAAAGTCACCAACTTGAAAGTTTACCTGACACTGTAATTGTGTTTTAACGACATCAAGAGGCGTAGTAACCACCGAAGCCAACCCCCCCGCCGCCGCACCCGCCGTGGCGTGAACAATCAACCGCTCATCATCCGCGTGCTCCGGCGAGATCTCATTCAACGCCCTCTTGGCCGCCTCGTACGTCGCGAAGTGCACCGCCGTGAACGGCGCGTTCATCAGCACCGTCGTCCGGTACGACGCGTAGAACGCCCTCACCCCATCTTCCCTGAGCACCTTCCGCACGCAATCAAAAACCCCTTTGTACGGACTGTGAGCATTCGTGCCCAGCTGGAGCCTCTGCTTCACCATGTCCATCGGCGTGAAAACGGCGTCGCTCGCCACCGTCGCGAAGACGCCCGACACCGCGTGGGCCACCGAGTTGTTGGGGTTGCCGCGCGAGAAGAACTTCTTGCACATCTCGTAGACGGAGAAGTAGACGGCGTGGGCCGGGCCGGCGCCGAGGCCCATCGCGCCGATGCCGCGGTAAAGGCCCGCCGGGCCCTCGGATTTTAGGATTGATCCTAGGGCCTGCCGGACGCCGACGGACTTAATCGGGCACGACCCGAGGGCTTGCATATGGGTTTTGACGGTGTCGACGGGAAACATCGCCATGTGCTCGACCATGCCGGCGACTGAGCCGGCGATCATGAATTGCCAGAAGTGGAGGCCGTCGTGCGGCGTCTGCGTCGGCGTTACGGTGGCGGGTTCTTTCAGGTAGTCCTGGGGCTGCGGAACGGGTCGGAAGTCCGGGTTTTGGAACTTGGGGGACGCGTCCGTGGCCATGGAGCGGCGGGCGGCGGCGGTGAGCGGCGAAATGGGTGATTTGGGAAATCGGGTTTCGGGTCGGGTTGAAATAGAGGTGGTGGGTTGTGACGGTTTGAAATTTCTTCTCCATAAACTGGTTAGATGAAAGCAGAGAAGTGGAGGGTCATGTTTTTGGGGGATTTTGATAGTGTCTGAGAGTCAACAAGAAGGCCAAGTCGAGCTGAATTTAATTGATTTTTAGGTAAATTAGGGTTCCAAGAGTTTGGATTTTCGGGTTTTTCTTTCTTTTTTTTTGACCTCTTCTCGATTTTATTTGCCTCCCGATTTCGTGGAGGTAATGAAAACGAAAGGTTTTTGAGGATCTGTTCGGACAATGAAGCCCATCAGATTGAAAAATTGGCCCATCTAGTTCGAACTTGTGACTTGGGGAATCTTCCAACAAGGGGGAGCAAAGGTTCATAGGACCATATTACACTTGAAACATGTTCAGTTGCACATCATGTAACTCATACAAATTCAGATTCAAGGACAGAGGAGGAGTAAACTCATAACTAGTTTCAATTAGGGCTAGAGTCCACCATCATCCAACTTAAAACTGGTCTCGAAACTAGTTTGAACTTAGGTAATCTATTCAACAATAGGAAGAGATCCAACTTAAAGTTTGGATTTTAGACATCTTGTACACATAGAAGAGAAGTGTCATCAATCTAAGATCAAGTGGTTGGAGATGTCAGTTTTACTACTTCAGTGTCACTTGGTTAGTTTTCTTGCCTAATATATTTTCCAACTTTTCAAGTACGTCAATTGTTATCAATTGAATAAATTTAAGTTTGAAACAAGATGACGCATTTCATATAAGCTTATACTTACCATATTTGTTTTTGTTTTCCATATTCAGTTTAGTTGCTTGTTCTTCGACGTATTGAGAATCAACTGAAATTTTGAAACTGATTTTCAGGGCGGAGGGTAAAGAATTGGAAGGAATGTTCTATTTCCTTGGACGACACAAGATCCTATTTCCAAATTAAGATGGGATAAGCTCTACCATATTTGAAATGCAATTGTGATTTTATATTAAAAGTTCCATTTAAAAGGTCATATCGACACGAGTATTGTCCTATCCGAATGGAGAAGTCTTCCTCTCGACGTTGTCGATTTGGTTATGGACAAGTTGTGGGACCCCATAGATCATATTCGATTTGGTGCCGTTTGCAGAGAATGGCAGAGTTGAAAGAATGGCAGCAATGGCGTAAGGTACTTCCAAGTGCTCATGGTTCCAGCACAATTAATAGAAAATGAGTGAAGACTGTACAGCTGTGAAGGAAAATCATACAACATTGAACTACCAGGGCCTCGCAGTTACGCTCCAACATATTGTAGCCCCGGCCATGGTTGGCTGGCCACAATTGAGGAACTAAGTAAAAAGAAAAAAAGAAAAAGAAGATCGAATATTACTGTAGAGATTACTCTAGTTATCAATTATGTGGTTGCAGTTGTTTGTTTGTTCATTGGGTGGGTCAGCTATCACATTATAGGAAGACAAAATTTCTTGACTTACAACGAGGTTCTAGGTCGGCACCTCGTTGACGATGCTATATTTCATAAACACTTCAAGGTCCGGAGTCATTCTGTCCTTCGATGAGCATAAGGAGCCACTAGAAGTCACAGAACTTTATCCGCAACAAGAACCCTTGCCATCTAATGAATCATATATCTCTTGGAATCAACCAAAGGGAGAACTATCGTATGTTCAAAGATTTAAGGACTTTATTATGGAAGATTATGAGAGGGATTGTTGTCGTCGTAAGTCGACTATGGAGTTCAAGGTTCACAAGTTGGTGTTGAATGAGAGGGATGGAACCGTTATGTATGTTGAGGTAAAAAGAATTGGAGATAAGACTCTGTTCCTAGGTTGCAATTATTCCACCTCTATTTTGTTTGGATGCCGACCGAATTCAATTTATTTCACTGGTGATCACACTTACTGTTATTGTGGCAGAGCAGGATGCATACCTAAATATAAAGAAGATATGGACATTATCAATTTAAAGGATGAAAATATCGCACAACTTCATTCTCAACCTTTCCACAGGAAGATGAAACGCTTGCATTAGATTACCCCTCCGATTTATGGATGTCGTTAGCTTTTTAATTATACTATGATACAACTTTGTTTTTACCAAGTTTAACAAGTTGTTAAAGTTTTTTTAGAATTTGTAAAAACAATTCTCTTTTCATTCGTGATGAAAAACTAGAGAACATTAAAGGATCCCTAACAAGATCTTAGGTCTAGCTGTTGTGATGTGAGCTAAATTGGACTGATTACCATTTCCATTTAATTTTACTCTATCATCTGACAAATCATATGGTGAATTTAAGGACTTGTAAAATAAAAAAGTTCATCAGAAATTAACAATTTAATTAGATATTTCATCATTAATTCAATTCCAAGGCCACAGGAAAAGCAAATACGAATTAACGCACCGCGGGATTGTATTTGAGACATTAGATATCATATGAATAGGAAACAACATTTACTCATATCTTAAGATGCGAACCAATTTACAATACAAACGTCGGTTGAGACTTATTGTAATAGCAAAGATTCGATCAGTTTGCTCACTGACCATGATGGCCTTGTGAAACGCTTCTGATGAAGGCCGCGATGTTAGATTCAGATGATCCACCTTCAAGAATGGCACCATGACATATCTTCTTGAGTTCTTTGGCTCTTCTCCTCATTTCTTTCCCTTCTTCGTCCTCCAAATCCATGAACTTCTTCATCAACTCAGCAATTTCCTCACTTGTCACCAAATGGTCCATTTTGGCCTCTACCTTCTTCACCCTCCATCCAACCTTCCAGTCCTCCACAATCATATTACTAACCATCCCTTGATCCATCAGTATAGGAAATGCCAAAAACGGAACACCAGCAAAAACACCTTCCCTAACCGAATTCCACCCGCAATGACTCATAAAACCCCCAACACTAGAATGGCACAAAACTTTCAACTGGTCACACCATGGCAGTACCAAACCCATGTCACCACAAGCCTCTTTCAACCTTTCGGACTCCCCGCGCGCCACCCAGATGAACCGAACCCCGCTCTTGCGCAAACCGGCCGCGATCTCATCCATTTGGGCGCTAGAGTGTGAGAGCAAGCTTCCCATGGAGATGTACAAAACAGAGCTACAAGGTTGAGAGTCCAGCCACTGTAAATAGGGAACGTGAGTTTTACCACTGGTACTTTGGTCCTTCGACTGATCATCTTTAGATTTGAAGTAAATGGGCATTAATGGGCCGACGGTGTAAATGGGTAGTGAAGCCGACGGTGTAAATGGGTAGTGAAAATTTTGATCTTAAAAGGTCAATGCATTGGGCTTCAAGCTCGTAGATGGAGGGGAGTAGTAGAAATTGTGCTTTACGCACCCAAGTGAAATCTTCTCTGATGTGAGTCAGAATACTTAGGGATCTTCCACTGAGGAAATCAGGAAAGTCAACTAGTCTTGTAGATGAAACTCCTGGGATGTAGTCCACACGATCATTGCCTCTCTCTACCAATGCACAACAGTAAAACATAAAACAAAACTGTTGACCCTAATTTCCACGTAAGGAAACCTTACTTTCTTGAATGCGCGGGCGTGCCACCAATAGCACCGTTGTGGTCTATTGGACTTGTAATTGAGGAACTGCGCGTCTTTGACCTCTTACCAAACGATTGTGCTAGACAGGGGACATGCAAGAGTAAGTCTAGACAAAGGTTCTTTTTTGCCTTTGGGCGATAAAGGACTTAAATTAATAATTCAAAGTGCTACAACGATAGTTAAGGAGTAAAATCCTTATTGAACTGACGAACAAAGCACATAAAAGTAAAGATAAATACAACCGGGATGCGCGTCGGCTGCGGGTATAGGAGAACTAGATCGGCCTAGTCTCTGCGTCGTTGTGAAAGCGCGATACTCGTGATCGGCTGCGTCCGGAAGCGATACTCGTGATCGTCCCTTGGAAGTCCGGTGCTCGTGACCGTCTTCTGCGTCGGTGCCTTGCGGCGAAATCTGGTTGCCTTGCGGCGAAATCTGGTGCCTTGCGGCTAAATCTTTTTAGGGATTTGTGTTGAGGGATCGGGGATCCTTTCCTTGATGCAGGACCCTTGCTTATATAGTGAACACTTCGTGGACCGGGCTCTGACTTGGGCGGCAAGCAATCCTTCTCCTAGTTGAAGAAGTCTTCTTTCTTCTGCCGAAATCCTTCCTAAGTTGGGTTTCTTGAGAATCCTCCTTGATTTGAACTTGATCTCCTTCGGCCCATGGGAAATACTTTCCCAATCTCTTACCAAAAACCCTAGCTGTCGAAATCAAGCAAATCTCCTTCCAAACATGGGATTCTTTCATCATCAATCCGCCTCCTACTGGGCTTTGGCCATTAGAAGGCCCTACACTAATTACTGCACTCAGGCCCAATAACGTACTTGGTCCAATTGGCACAAATCGGGCCCAAACAAAAACAAAACAAAGTATATTTCATCATTCTCAGAAAATAGACAAGGAAATTAGTAAAAGATGCTTACCTAACAAGTCAACTGGGAAGTCACCATTCTCAGCAAAAAGATGAAAATGCTCAAACACTGAGAAAACGGACGCGGGCATCGGCCAAAAAGAAGCCGCCTGAATATTCCGGCGGTTCCCAACACTGACAGCCCAAGGGAGGAAAGTGTCCGCCACGATCAAACAAGGCGGCGGCTCTAGCCGGTCCATGAGCTCCTCAAACGGCGCTTCCAATTTGGTCATGATGGCTTCAGTGAACGCAGTCAGGTCGGCGGCGCGGACCAACTCCGACGGGATGACGTTGGGGATTGTCGCGAACCGAATCTTGCCGGGCTTGGGTTCGGATCCGATGAAGCCGAGCCACTCCTCGGTGACGACGACGGTGATGAGGATGTCGGTTTTTTGTGAAGCTAGTAACTTGCAGAGGTTCATCATTGGGTTGATGTGGCCGCGACCCGGTATTGGCATGGCCACCATGTGGAAGAGAGGGGTTGGTGGGTCTCTGGTGGATTCCATGCCTTAAATGTTTTGATCAGATGAGTTAATTAGCTGCTAGCAAGTAAATAGAGAGATTGTTTATCTATTTTCGGTCGACATTTATAGGGAAGGCACGTCTGAGAGAATTTTCTATTTTTGACAATATATTTTCCATTTTCTTCTGGTATTTATCGTTGAATAAGTTTTATTAGTTCATTCTAAAAAAAAAAAAGTTTTATTAGTTAGATTCACTTTACGTTCTATTTTGTTACGATCAGTATTAAAGTTGAGTCCGATTTTGCCCACCCCCTTAAATCATGGTGAAACTTCACCCCCTTTTTAAATCTTATCACATATTTTTTAACTAACTGATAGTTAACTTCTTGTATTAAATCAAGGATTAATGACACATAAGGACAAAGAAAATCACCTATTTCTATCATAGGACACACAATTCAAATGATCTCATACAAGGACAAAACATAAACTTATATATTAAAAAATAGAGAAGTACCCACGCGCACCCGGATCTCCATCACCACGCGTTCTTCCTTATCTCCTTGATTTTCACTAGTCTCGCCAAACCCAATGAAACACAATTCCACCGCCATTCTGCTCCAGGATTCTCACCAATCTCACCAAACCCTATGTAACCCACTTCCACTTCCTCATTCTGAGCACCATTTCTTATATTTATTTACCCATTTTGTTTATTTGTTTTGGATTTTACACACAAGATGAGGGATTTCTTTGGGTTTTTCATTGTGGCCAGCGCCCTCGAAGAAGGAAGTGAAGGCGGCGGAGCGGGCGAAATCGGAATGGGTTTTTGAAATTTCGATTGAGTTTTGATTTCTTCGTGTTTTGAATCGATCGAAGTTTGGTTGTTTCGACGGGTTCGATTTGGTGAAGCTTTGGTTGTGTGGGAGTTTTGAGTTGTGTGAATGTTGGAATTTGGATTTGTTGGAATTTGAATTGGAGGATTTATCTTCTTCGTGGATCTGTTGGATTTCGGCATGCATTTTTTGATTTTGGGTTCAAATTCGAGTTTGGTGGAGTCTGTTTAGTAAATTAGTTAATTCAATTTTTGATTTTTAAACTTGTGGAATCGGTTTTTTTGTTATGTGGTGTTCTAGGATGCAGTTTTTATGTTGATGTTGCAAAAAAGTGTTGATTTTTTCTGTGAAAATTATTGTGCTGGTATAACTGTTATTAACTATTTTTGTGTTGTATTAACTGTTTCTGTGTTGGTATTAATTGTTTATGTGTTGTAACAAACTGTTTTTGTGTTTATGTGTGGTATGAACTGTTTCTATGTTTGTATAAACTGTTTCTGTGTTTGCATAAACTGTTTCTGCGTTGCATGAATTGTTTGTGTTAGCATGAACAGTTTCTGTGTTTGCATGAACAGTTTCTGTGTTTCTTGGATGAACTGTTTCTGTGTTTTTGTGTCGCATAACTGTTTCTGTGTTTTTGTGTGGTATGAACTGTTTCTGTGTTGGCATGAACTGCTTCTGTGTTTGCATGAACTGCTTCTGTGTTCGCATGAACTGCCTCTGTGTTCGCATGAACTATTTCTGTATTGACATGAATAATTATATATTAGCGAAACTATTTCTGTGTTTGGCATAACTGTTTCTGTGTTTAGTAGAAAGTATTTTTGTATTTGGCATAACTGTTTCTGTGTTTGGTAGAAACAGTTAACTGTTTCTGTGTTTGGCAGAAACAGTTGTGTTTGATAGAAAGAACTGTTTCTGTGTGTTGACTTGACAGAACCGTTTCTGTGTTACTGTTCACGCGCGCGTGGTACTGTTCGCCGAACACTGTTCACGTGCTCATCTTTGATTGATCCAATTATTATTGTGTCCTTGTAGGAAATTATTTAAAATAGTTGTCCTTACATAGAATTGGGGTATTTTTTTTGTCCTTAGGGGTCATTGTCCCTTAAATCAATTTGATAACTCAATTAATAAATTTAATTACAAACATACCTTTTTAATTGATATCAATTAAAGAGTTAGTTAGAAAATATGTGGTAAAATTTAAGAAGGGGGTAAAATTTCACCATGATTTAAGAAGGGTGAGCAAAATTAGACTCATTAAAGTTCATATGATCATTCTTCTTTCTAAAATGTTGTTTATCGTCTTCTACATTTCTATATTATTATTTAAGGAAATTTTGTACGCAGACGAGGGTTGGTGAATGGTGGGTGGTGGGTCTAAAAGGAAAATGGTAGTAAGTGGAATCCATTTCTGAGTTCTTTTTTATGGTAGTAAAAGCTCAAGTTGGTAACAACTTCAAGGAATATAAAAAGAAGTGTCTTCCTTCTTTGTTTGGTCAAATTATGCCCACTATTCATAAAAAGAAAATGTTCTTTGTTCCATTTGAATTCGGTACCTTTTACGACATTGACAATATTTGAGCGAGGTAATGCCGTAAAGAAGTTACGCGTGCCATCAAACGCAGGAAAAAATTTGTGCCTTGAAGATTCAAAGTATGAACAGTATTATTGCTTTTGATCATTAATTCTTGTTTCAACCTAACACTTTTTTTTTTCCCCCCCTTTTTTTTTTTTTCCCCCCCCATACATACAACTTTTTTCTTTCTAATTTTTCAGTAGACTCCCTTTAAGTAGGGGGTAGAGGGGAACTTAAAAAATTTCCCCCCCCAAAAAATTATTTTTTTTTTTTTTTTATACCCCCCATAATTTTTTTATAAAAAACAAAAAATTTTTTTTATTTTTTTTTTTTTAATTATTTTATTTTTTTTTTCTTTTAAATAATAATAAAATTTTTTTTTTTTTTTTTTTTTTTTTTTTCTTTAATAATTTTTCTCCCCTTCCCCCCCTCCACCCACCCTTTAGTATAAGGGTGATTTTATCCACACCCATCAATTTAATCTTTACACTCATCACTCATTTTATTTATTACATTACTATTTTACCCTAATACAACATTACACTTAAAGGCCTAAAATAAAATAGAAAATTGATCACTACACCCAACATCATCAACATAACCTAGTTGTTTTCATCAAACATTCTCCTACTACTACGGACTACATTTTCATTGATAGCAATAGCAATTACAGAGGATTTTCATCAGTTTCTAGTTTATGTTGTTAGTAACAATGTGATTTTTTTAGTAGAAGGTAGCTTTTGTTATCGAAATTTAAACATGGGTTGTCCAAGTACCAGATGTTCATGCGGGCAGTGGAGATTGAGAATCAATAACCAAGCAATCCTCAACTCACTTAAATAACAACAATGATCTAGAAAATAATGAAATAAGGGGAAACCCCATTTTTAAACGAACCCAATTCCACAAAGAATACCAAAAACATTACATGCAAAAGATTATAAACAGCAAACTAGAAACTGGACCCATTTCTTTGTTTCACTTCAATTTAATCAAAAATTGAAAAAACAAATTAACATGGCATATCAAAGATCAACATGAGATTCAAATGAATCATAAAATTATGGTGGGGGTGGCTTGGCATCGTGGGGGTGGAAGGAGTGGCAGCCATGGAATGTTCTTCTGTTTTCAATTAGGGATAGTCACATAAGGGTAAAATCAGAAATTAAATGAAATTTTTTTTTGTCAATAAGAAGTTATATAGATTAATGATGGGTGTAAAAATCAAATTCAATGTTGAGTTAGGGTATTTTTGGAACACAAAATGGGTGTAGTGATAAAATTAAAATTAGCCAAATTTGATAATGAGTTTTTAAATAAAATTGGGTGTAAAGATCAAATTGATGGGTGTGGATAAAATTACACTTTAGTTTTAATGTATATTATATATTTAATATTAATATGAATACTTATCTTAAATTAAAAAAAAAGTGTATACAAAACCAACACCCCCCCCCCCCCCCCCCCCCCCCCCTTTTTTTTTTGGTGGTAGGGGGGGGGATTTGTAAAAAATAAAGAATATTAAATATTTTTTTTTTTTTTTTTTTTTTTTTTTTTTAATTTTTTCTCCTCTCCCCTCCCTTTTCTTCTGCAATTATCTATCATGCAATTTGTTATAATTGTTGTTTCAAATTTATTTTTCCACTGTTAAAACATGAAAATTATCGTTATGACTTATTGAATTGTTGAAGGGCCATGGTAAATTATTTTAACTAAGTCCCCAAATTTTCAGCCACAACTCTTAGTGAACACTTCAATAAAAATGTTTCACTCAGATTTCTACTTATTTCGATTCAAACATACTTTGATTTCTGCTCACTTTAGATCCAAGTTAGTAAATGTGAGAGTAAGATTCTCTAAATTTTTTCAATCACGAATGAAATAAAAATTATTTTTAAAAAATTCAATAAACAAACATAACGGGCAATACATACTTGAATTTGGCTCAAATGAAAGCTTGAATAGATTTTCAAGCAATGTTTGATTTCCATTCCCATTTTATTTTTCTCGATCGTATATCAAATGGATGTTTGCTCACTGCTCATGATAGCCTTGTGAAATGCTTCTGATGAAGGCCGCGATGTTAGATTCAGATGATCCACCTTCAACAAAGGCACCATGACATATCTCCTTAAGTTCTTTGGCTCTTCTCCTCATTTCTTTCCCTTCGTCGTCCTCAAAATCCATGAACTTCTTCACCAACTCAGCAATTTCCTCACTTGTCACCAAATCGTCCATTTTGGCCTCAATCTTCTTCACCCTCCATCCAACCTTCCAATCCTCCACAATCATATTACTAACCATCCCTTGATCCATCAGTATAGGAAAGGCCAAAAACGGAACACCAGCAAAAACACCTTCCCTAACCGAATTCCACCCGCAATGACTCATAAAACCCCCAACACTAGAATGACACAAAACTTTCAACTGGTCACACCATGGAAGTACAAAACCCACGTCACCACAAGCCTCTTTCAACCTTTGAGACTCCCCGCGCGCCACCCAGATGAACCGAACCCTGCTCTTGCGCAAACCGTCCGCGATCTCATCCATTTGGGTGCTAGAGATTGAGAGAAAGCTTCCCATGGAGATGTACAAAACAGAGCTACAAGGTTGAGAGTCTAGCCACTGTAAGTAGGTAACTTGAGTTTTTTTACTTGCAGTTTGGTCCTTCGACTGATCATCTTTTGATTTGAAGTAAATGGGTATTAATGGGCCGACGGTGTAAATGGGTAGTGAAAATTTTGATCTTAAAAGGTCAATGCATTGGGCTTCAAGCTCGTAGATGGAGGGGAGTAGGAGAAATTGTGCTTTACGCACCCAAGTGAAATCTTCTCTGATGTAAGTCAGAACACTTGGGGCTCTTCCACTGATGAAATGAGGAAAGTCAACTAGTCTTGTAGAAGAAACTCCTGGGATGTAGTCCACACGATCATTGCCCCTTTCTATACCAAAGCACACCAATAAATCTTAGAAAAAAAAAAAAACGAAGTAGAACTTCAAGTTCAAACTAGAATCTTGACATTTGAAACTACATATATCAGAAGTAAACAGAACAGATTGAGTAGAACTTCGCTAAAACCATTGAAATCAAAATCTCACTGATGCACTTAAGTAAGCTAACAGATTAATTATACCTCTAGTCTTGCAGTTTACCACTGTCTCTTTCCTGAGTAACATTTTTTTTGCATACATTAATTGTTTTTTGTCCTAAAAAATGCACCTTTGAGTTTAGTTATTTTCATTTTAGTTTAATTCTGCAAATTATTTTTTCATCTGTTTCACATAATCCCAACTGAAGAAGAAATTTATTTTGCGCTTTATTTGATCACAAAAATAGATCATACAAATTATGGATAAGAAAGTGAAATTTCAAGCAAACTATCAAAACATTACTTTACTGCAATTTTGCCTAAGAAAAAAAGAAGAAAACAAATCAAAGAGTCTTGCCTATAGATCAAATGGAAAGAAAGAGATGGAAGGAAAAGAAAAGCTTGCCCGACAAGTCAACTGGGAAGTCACCATTCTCCGCAAAAAGATGAAAATGCTCAAACACTGAGAAAACAGACGAAGGCATCGGCCAAAACGACGCCACTGGGATACTCCTCCGGTTCCCAACTGCCACCGCCCAAGGGAGGAAAGTGTCCGCCACGATCAAACAAGGCGGCGGCTCGAGCCGGTTCATGAGATCCTCAAATGGGGCTTCCATTTTGGTCATGATGGCTTCGATGAACGCCGCCATGTCGGCGGCGCGGACCAACTCCGACGGGATGATGTTGGGGATCGTGGTGAACCGAATGTTGTCCGGTTTGGGTTCGGATCCGATGAAGCCGAGCCACTCCTCGGTGACGACGACGGTGATGAGGATGTCGGTTTTTTGTGAAGATAGTAACTTGCAGAGGTTCATCATTGAGTTGATGTGGCCGCGACCGGGGTACGGAACGGCCACCACGTGGTTGACGGAGGTTGATGGATGTCTGGTGGATTCCATGCCCGAAATCTTTTGATAAAACATGAATCAGTTGGCTGGCATCAAGTTGAAAGACAGGTTGTCTTTCCCTCTTTGATAAAGGGAGCATTTTTGCTATCCACTATAGGGTGGTGGTGAAGCTGACCACTCACTTAGTTCACCACTCACTTAGTTGAACGCCACATGTCCCACTAACTCAGGATAATATTTTATTCTCCAAAACCATATTTTTCGTCTTAAAAAATTACTTTTCAACACTAAAATATACTGTCATCCCTCTCTTCTCCCCGACGTCTCCGCAACACCCTCGGCCGCCGTAGCTCAAGATAGAGGATTGGGGGTCGGGATCGAAATCGGGGTTGACGTATGGATCGAAATCAGGGCTGGGGATCGAAATCCACGATCTCGGCATGGGAAGCGGTAGGTTTGCCGGGGAGATTATTAATTAAAACTTGGGTTGAACTAGTGGTGGAGGCGGTCGGCTCCGTGAGCTATAATTACTCATCTACATGTTAGCAAGTTAGCAAAAAAACCTTCTGTGTTATAGGTCTAACAGCAATTGCATCCACACTAATGGTCATACATATCTGTTTCCATAAAGCACTTAAATCAGCATTTATATTTGAGAAAAAAATTACACTCTTATGGATATGGTGACTGGCTACGGTGGCTGAGAGCAAGTGCACCGCGGCACCAACTGGTGGGGGCGATCGATGGAAACGACCTCGGGCAAGGTCGATCTGCCTCCAGCGCAGCCAAAGCGACCTGCGTGATTAGTGGGTCGGGCGCGGGCGAGGGCAACGATCGCCTTCGCATGTGACCGTGGTTTCGCCCAAGCTAACGTCAGTGCACTATTGGGTTTTTTATTTATTTTTAATTTGAACTTTTGATCTGGACCGTTGGATGGAATGAGATAACAGATCTTGGCAGTTGATATTGGGGTCTGTTTTGTAAATGTTTTCTTTATTGGGGTTGTTTTGTAATTCTGATTGCTGATTTTGCCAAAATGATCTGGGCCGTTGCGTTCAAAGCTTGGCAAGATCTTGGCCGTCCACATTTCTTTTTAATTTTTTAATTTTTTTAAATTTAAAAAAACCCCTAAATTTTATTTTTTTTCATTTAAAAAAAACCCCTAAAAAACCCACATATTTTCCAATTGCCTTTGCCTTAAGGCAGGCGATTGGCAAAATATGGGTGGAAACAACTAAGGCAATAAAATTGCCTTCACAATTGCCCTAGGGCAATTTGTAATTTGTACCTTTGGGGTAGAGATGCTCTAATGGTGTTGTGCTTGCGGGGACGCTGGGGAGGATAAGGGGGAGGAGAGAGGGATGACAGTTTTATACTATTAATTTATTTTTCATCATTTGGATTGTCCATAGTTCTTACCTAGCTTCGCCATAAATATATTCTAAAAAAAAAAAAAAACCTTCACCATAAATATTGTGAGTCATTTTCACTGTAAATGATTTATGTGTTTATTAATATTTGAAAATCAAATTTGTAGTAGGACCCATAGTATATTTATCAATGACATTCCTGATTTTCGAGGAATGAAACACCTTGGGTTGAAGGGATAATGGAATTTATGATGATTGACTCCAACAGAAATGGAACTTTAATGTGTACATAATCTCCACAAATTAAGTGTTGAAAAAAGCTGAAAGGTATTTAAGTAATGTAATTGATTTACACTCTGATTTCTGAAAATTAGTAAATAATAGCTATCAATTTAATTTTTACTCAAATTCTAGATAATTAGTAAACACTTAAATCAAATTGCTTTATTCTGATTCCTGCTCATTCCGATTCATACTCACTCGAGTTCCTGCTTAATCTGAATCCGAGTTAGTAAACGTGAAAGTAATGTTCTCTAAATTTTTTTCAATCACGAATGAAATAAAAATTACTTTTTAAAAATTCAATGAACAAACCTTTCGGGCAATGCATACTTGAGTTGGGCTCAAATGAAAGCTTGACTAGAGTAAGAGATAAGTCATTTATAGAGGAGCATCTATCACTATAGAGAGTGTTATATTAAAGAAGCATTATATCTGTCCACACGATAAACAAGAGAAGCATTGTACAATTGTATGGATGAATAGTTGCAATGAGAATTTTGAGGCTGAGCACTTTTGCGTTGGAGATATGGTATTTAAAATATAAATTAAAGAAAATTATCCCATCAATTTTACTGCTGAAATTTCCTACCTATCATTTCTAATAAATAATAGGTGGCTAAATATATGATGGAAGGCCACTTGGACTGCCCCCTTCGGACCGAGAAAGACTTGCATGCACTTACTATTCATTTTTGGACCAATCTGGTATCGCCATGTGACACTTTAGGCTTATGTGTGCAAGTCTTTTTCCTTCGGACCACCCGCTGTGTCAGTGTCATGAATGTGTTTGTGGGGTTCATGTAATTACAAAGTTAGCTACATTTTACTCGGTCCATTAAAGATAGAATAAGAGAGATCCATAGGAAATAGACAATCAATCAATCAAACTTCAATCTCATTCAACGGCGCATAATCAAGAGTTGTTGCATAGTAGCAAAATTATGAACATACTATAGTAGAGGTGATGACAAAAATGGGAACCCCGTTTGAGGAGTTCCTGGATCGGCTCGAGCCGCCGCCAAGTTAGATTGTCGCGGACACTTTCCTATTTTGGGACGTCGGCATCGTGGATCGGAAGAATATTCCGGTGGCATCGTTTTGGACGCAGGCGGCGTCTGTATTCTCGGTGTTTGAGCATTTTCATCTCTGTTCTGACAATGGAGACCACCCAGTCGATTTGTTTGGTAAGTGTCTTTGGAACACAGATCTTCTGTTCCAAGTCTGTGTTCCACTTTTGTTCCAAGATCATTTTTTCGACATCTCGACGATTTATGTTATGATCCAAACCGTTCACTTTTTTTATTGTCTAGCAAAGATCATCCTTGCAAAAAATCATTTAAATATGTAATCGTTCGGTTATCAAACAATGAAATATAGCCGAATCGATTTTATAAAACATAACCGAGTCTTTATATAACCTAAAAAATCACGGATTTGAATGATTTTTTGCAAGGATGATCTTTGCTAGACAATAAAAAAAGTGAACGGTTTGGATCATAACATAAATCGTTGGAGATGTCGAAAAAATAATCTTGGAACAAAAGTGGAACACAGATCTTGGAACAGAAGATCTGTGTCCGTGTCTTTGACTCCCTTCGCTTGAGCAATTTCCCCCTCTTTTTTTTTTTTTTGAAAAGGGAACAATTTTCCTTTTTATTCTATTTATGTACCCCAATACAAGTTGTTTTCGTCAACCCAATATTCCCAAAAGCTGCTCATGAACCGTTGGATTAAAATTGTAGGAGTAAACAAATGACACCATTTCAGAGTTGGTAGAACATGAAACAATAATGTATATAAACTTGTAAAGAGGGGCAATTAATGCTTGTAGATTTTCAAGCATTTTCCATTCCCATTTTATTTTTCTCGATCGTCTCATCAAATGGATGTTTGCTCACAGATCATGACGGCCTTGTGAAATGCTTCTGATGAAGGCCACGATGTTAGATTCAGATGATCCACCTTCAACAATTGCACCATGACATATCTCCTTGAGTTCTTTGGCTCTTCTCCTCATTTCTTTCCCTTCTTCGTCCTCCAAATCCATGAACTTCTTCACCAACTCAGCAATTTCCTCACTTGTCACCAATTGGTCCATTTTGGCCACAACTTTCTTCACCCTCCATCCAACCTTCCAATCCTCCACAATCATATTACTCACCATCCCCTGATCCATCATTATAGGAAAGGCCAAAAATGGAACACCAGCAAAAACACCTTCCCTAACTGAATTCCACCCGCAATGACTCATATAACCCCCAACACTAGAATGGCACAAAACTTTCAACTGGTCACACCATGGCAATACCAAACCCATGTCACCACAAGCCTCTTTCAATCTTTCGGATTCCTCGCGCGCCACCCAAATGAATCGAACCCCGCTCTTGCGCAAACCGGCCGCGATCTCATCCATTTGGGCTTTAGAGATTGAGAGAAAGCTTCCCATGGAGATGTACAAAACAGATCTACAAGGTTGACAGTCTAGCCACTGTAAATAGGTAACTTCAGTGTTACCACTAGCACTTTGGTTTTTCGACTCATTTTTAGAGTTGAAGTAAATGGGTATTAATGGGCCGATGGGGTAAATGGGTTGTGAGAATTTTGATCTTAAAACATCAATGCATTGGGCTTCAAGCTCATAGATGGACGGGAATAGAAGATATTGTGCTTTGGGCACCCAAGTAAAATTTTCTTTTATGCGAGCCAGAATACTTGGGGATCTTCCACTGACGAAATGAGGAAAGTCAAGCAGTCTTGTAGAAGAAACTCCTGGAATGTAGTCCACACGATCATTGCCCCTCTCTATACCAAAGCACACCAATAAATCTTAGAAAAGAAGAACAAAACAAATCGAAGTAGAACTTCAAGTTTGACGTAGAATTGTGACATTTAAAACTACGTAAATCAAAAGAACATATTAAGTTGAACGTCGCTAAAACCATTGAAATTTAATATACATCTAGGGTGTGTTTACTTTCCGGGAAGAGGAATGGGGGAATGAGAATGAAAACTGGTGCGGATCCCACAAAGGAAAAATGATTCCGATTCCAAATTTGGGTGAAATCCATTCTGGATGGGGGTTGGGGTATTGGTAGGAGGAATGAGAATGGATGATGTTTTGTCCAAATTACCCCCACAATTGTCCAAGAAACAATTAAAAATTAATACAAACTAATAATCTATGGATAATAAACACTAAAAAAGCCACGTTTCAATTGTGAAGTAAGTTTACACAATAATACTAAAAAAAAAACCATAGTAAAAACTTGAATTATTTAGGCAATAATCTTTCCACGTTTTAATTTCAAAGTTTCTGGTAAAAGGGTAATTTAGTAATCAAGCTACACTGATTCTTATTACGACAGTTAGTAATACTGGAATGGAATGACTGATTCTAATTCCTGCTCATTCCGATTCCTACTCATTCTGATTCCTGACAATTCCGATTTCGAATTAGTAAACGTGCCATAGTTTTGCAGTTTACCACTTTCTCTTTCCTCTGGGTAATTTTTTTTGCATGCATTAATTTTTTTTCCTAACAAATGCACCTTATAGTAATTAGTTCTTTTCATTTTAGTGTAGTTATGCAAATTCATTTTTCATCTATTTCACATAATCCCAACTTAAGAAGAAATTTGTTATGCGCTTTATTTGATCACTAAAAAAGACAACACAAATTATGAAAAAGAAAGTGAAATTTCAAAGAAAGGATCAATAAATATTACTTTAGTGCAATTTTGTCTAAGAAAAAGAGAAGAAAACAAATCAGAGAGTCTTGCCTATAAAAAGATGGAAAGGAAAAAAAGAAACTCACCCAACAAGTCAACTGGAAAGTCCCCATTTTCAGCTAAAAGATGGAAATGCTCAAACACCGAGAAAACGGACGCGGGCATCGCCCAAAACGAGGCCGCCGGGATACTCCTCCGGTTCCCAACTGCCACCGCCCAAGGGAGGAAATTGTCCGCCACGATCAAACAAGGCGGCGGCTCGAGCCGTTCCATGAGATCCTCAAATGGGGCTTCCATTTTGGTCGTGATGGCTTCGATGAACGAGTCCATGTCGGCGCCGCGGACCAACTCCGACGGGATGACGTTGGGGATCGTGGCGAACCGAATGTTGTCCGGTTTGGGTTCGGATCCGATGAAGCCGAGCCACTCCTCGGTGACGACGACGGTGATGAGGATGTCGGTTTTTTGTGAAGCTAGTAACTTGCAGAGGTTCATCATTGGGTTGATGTGGCCGCGACCGGGGTATGGAACTGCCACCACGTGGTGGACGGAGGTTGGTGGATCTCTGGTATATTCCATGCCCGAAATCTTTTGATAAAAAGTGAGTCAAGTGGCTGCTAGCAATTGGAAAGAGAGGTTGTCTTTCCCTCTTCGATAAAAGGATGTACAAATATATACTACTAATTCTAATTCATATGATTAGTCGTCTATACAACTAATCTATATTATTATATAAAATTTTGTAGCTAGTAGAAGAATTGGTATCCGGAAGACGGGGTTGGTGGGGGTTAGGTGAGTTTCAGACTCTCAGGTGGGATTAGACCATTTCCGAGTTCGTTTTTATGGAATTGGTAGTAAAGCTCAAGTTGGTATCAACAACTTCAGGGTTTATAAAACAAAAGAATATATTTTCCTTCTTTTGTTTGGTCAAAGGACCACTATTTCTCAAAGGATAATGTTCATGTTTCAATTGAAATCGGTACCTTCCATGATATTTAAAAAAAATAACAAAACTTGAACGGTTAAATGATTTGAAGAAAGTATCTTTCGCATGTAATCAAACGGAGGAAAAGACTCAATGCTTGGAAGTTTCAAAAAGTATAAATAGGATTATTTCTTTTGACTATTAATCATTGACTTGTCTCTAGCCCTACCGTTTTGTGTTTGAAAAAAAAATTGCGAATAGAGAAAGAGATAAGTCATTTAAACAGGAGCATCTTTCACTATAGAGAGAGTGTTAATAAAGAAACATTATATATGTACACAATAAACAAGAGAAACATTATACAAATGTATGGATGAATAGTTACATTGGAGATATGGTATCTAAAATACAAATTAAACAAAATATTACCCCATTAATTTTACTGCTAAAATATCGTACTTTAAGAATCATTTGTAATAAATAATATTGGCTAAAACATACGACGGAAGACCACTTGGACTGCCCCACGTAAGTCTGCTACGTAGTCTACTTGATCCACTACACAAAGAAGAAGAAAGATCTCAATCCAAAGGAAAGAGACAATCAACTCAAATTTCAATCTCATTCAACGGCGCTAAATCAAGAGGAGTTGAATAGTTGCTCTTGGGGTTTTCCTTTGTTAAAATATTGATTTAACCAATGGTCCACAATAATAGCATCTCTTCTTCTTCATCTTGTGATCAACTTCAACTTTTGCCTCATTTCATCAAAATATTCAGGCATGAATTCCACCACACAGCGGCCTACCACCATCTGCCACGTGCTTGCCGTCCCGTACCCCGGTCGCGGCCACATCAACCCAATGATGAGCCTATGCAAATTACTATCTTCACAAAAAAACGACATCTTCATAACCGTCGTACTCACAGAGGAGTGGCTCACCCTCATCGGCTCCGAAGCCAAACCCGACAACATTCGGTTCGCGACAATCCCCAACGTTATTCCTTCGGAGCTGGTCCGTGCCGCCGACATGAACGGCTTCGTCGAAGCGGTGATGACAAAAATGGAAACCCCGTTTGAGAAGTTCCTGGATCGGCTCGAGCCGCCGCCTAGTTTGATCGTCGCGGACACTTTCCTATTTTGGGCGGTCGGCGTTGGAAACCGGAGGAATATCCCGGTGGCGTCGTTTTGGACGCAGGCGGCGTCTGTTTTCTCGGTGTTTGACCATTTTCGTCTCTTTGCTGACAATGGAGACCACCCAGTTGATTTGTTAGGTAAGTGTCTTTGATTTGTCCCCCTTTGCTTGAGCAATATTCCCTGTTTTTTTTTTGGACTTTCCTCAACCCACTATTCCCAAAAGCTGCAGTGATAATTTTCTTAAAGTTTTGTTTATACGAACCATACATGATGTTACTCATGAACCACTGGATTAAAATTGTAGGAGTATAAACAAATGAGATCATTTCAGAGTTGGTAGAACATGAAAGATTAATAATAACGACACAAGTGATGTGATCAATATCATGTACATCTTTTTATTCTTAATTTTATTGCTGTATATGAACTTGTAGATAGGGGCAATGATCGTGTGGACTACATCCCAGGAGTTTCTTCTACAAGACTAGTAGACTTTCCTCATTTAGATGTTCCTCTTTTCATTAGCGAAAGAAGCTTCCCAAGTATTCATGGTCGCATGGTAGAAGCTTTAACTTGGGTCCGCAAAGCACAATTTCTCCTACTCCCTACCATCTATGGACTTGAACCCACAGTTATTAACCTTTTAAGATCAAAGTTTTCACTACCCATCTACCTCATTGGTCCATTAATACCTAATTACTTCGAGTCAAAAAGTTACCCTACTGCCAATAAGACCTATTTACAGTGGCTAGACTCACAACCTTATAGCTCTGTGTTGTACATCTCCATGGGAAGTTTTCTCTCAATTTCTAGTGCTCAAATGGATGAGATTGCAGCCGGTTTGCGCGAGAGTAGGGTTCGGTTCATCTGGGTGGCGCGCGGGGAGACCGAAAGGTTGAAAGAGGTTTGTGGTGACATGGGTTTGGTTGTGCCATGGTGTGACCAGTTGAGAGTTTTGTGTCATTCTAGTGTTGGTGGGTATATGAGTCATTGTGGGTGGAATTCAGTTCGGGAAGGTGTTTTTGCTGGTGTACCATTTTTGACGTTTCCTATACTGATGGATCAAGGGATGAATGGTAAGATGATTGTGGAGGATTGGAGGATTGGTTTGAGGGTGAAGAAGGCTGAGGTCAAAGTGGACCAATTGGTGACAAGGGAAGAAATTGCCGAGGTGGTAAAGAAATTCATGCATTTGGAGGATGAAGAAGGAAAAGAAATGAGGAGAAGAGCCAGAGAACTCAAGGAGATATGTAATGAAGCCATTGCTGAAGGTGGATCATCGGAAACTAACATCGCAGCCTTCATCAGAGGCATTTCACGAAGGCATCATGAGCAGTGAGCAAACTGAGTCTTTGCAACTAGCTAGAAAAGGTCTCAACATGGTACATACATCCGTGTCATCTACCGGAGTTTGTATTTTCATTTTTAATATGACCCTAATTGTATTAAGGGTTCCTCTAAAATATGTGCTTATTTAGCTCTATATATTTTGTGAGAGCTTGTCCCATCTTAATCTGGAATTTATATCTTATGTTTCTTGTATTGGTTTTGTACAACTGAGCTTGTTTTTACAACCCGGTTTACAATGGAGAACGCAAAAGTATCATGCTTCAAAACTAAAAGAGCAAGTAGCTTATGGAAACTCAATTATGAGCATTGAAGCTGTTAATCCACAAGGAATTCTACATACAACATAGCACGCATGAAGCCAAATTTACACGTTGAAACTCTAAGACCATGCAGAGGGAACGAAGGTTGTCTCTTGCTAAAAAGGAGCATCGATCTTATTCATGAGCCAAACTATCACTCAGTCACGCTCGAAGGCAAGGCGAGCCTAGGAAATGCCTTTCGCACCCTTGATTAGATCATTGATGAAGTTATCAAGGTTTGTATCAGATGAGCCTCCTTTAGCAATTGCTTGGTGGCACAAATCACTGAGATTTCTCGATATTTTCCTCATATCTTGCCCATCACTGCTTTCGACATCCATAAACCTCTTCACAAGCTCAGCAATTTCTTCCCGTGTCATCAACTTTGCATCTTGCACCTCTGCCTTAACGCTCTTGCCAGTCTTCCACTCTCCAACAATTTGCCTGCTATTGGGCAATTGGTCAAGAAACAGAGGGAAAGTAAGCATTGGAACGCCGGCAAAAATGGCTTCAAGAGTCGAATTCCACCCACAATGTGTCCAAAAACCACCCACAGAACAATGGGACAACACTTTCAATTGCTCACACCATGGCACCACCATCCCCATACCACCAATGCAGCTATCATTCAACCGCGCAGCCTCTCCCCGCGCAACCCACAAGTACCGTATCCCGCTGTTCTTCAGCCCTGCTGCAATTTCATCCATTTGAGTACTTGAAACGGAAAGAAAACTGCCCAATGAGATGTACAAGACGGACCCTTTTGGTTGCGAATCAAGCCATTTACCATAGTCTATGCCATTATCACTGAATGATGCAGAGAAACCCTGTTCAAGCTCCAAATAAGGTATAGCAGGTCCAATTGGGTACACAGGGAATGAGAATTCTTCTTGTAGAGAGTTGAAAATCTCGGGTTCGAGCTCATAAACTGAAGTAAACAAAAGATATTGCGCTTTTGGAACCAACGAAATGCACTCCAAAGCAAGCTTCATCACTTTTGGGTTTGTTTCTTTAAACACCTCTCCAAGGTCTGCTAAATCAGTAGAACAATCTACGACAAAAACATAGAAAAACCAGATTTTCACATCAATTTCAATTTGGGAATTCCAAAACATACATGGACAACAATTAATCAGTTACTTACCAACATTTTCAATTGCAAAGTCTTTGTTTTGTGAGAAAACATTGAAACGATGTAGCATGGATAAGAAGGTGGCCGACATAGTCCACCACAAAGCCACGGGAATATTCAGCCGGGCACCAACGCCCACTCCCCACCGGACCTCTATATCAGCTACGACGACTGATACCGGCGGCTGAAGCTGGTTGATCAGCTGCTCGAACGGAGCTTCCAGCTTAGTCATGACAGCTTCATAGAATCCGGGGAAGTCGGCGGCTTTGAGGTGTTCGGCGGGAATGACGTTGGGGACGGTGGCGAATCGGATGTTGTCGGGCTTTGGATCGGCGGCGATGAAGCCGAGCCACTCTTCGGTGACGACGAAGGTGATGAGGAGTTGTGGTTTTTTGGAGGATAGTAACTTGCAGAGGTTCATCATGGGGTTGATGTGGCCGCGGCCCGGAAATGGCATCGCCACCACATGGCGGACGGCGTTGGCTGAGTCACCGCCGGACGTGTCCATGATGACTCTTATGACTTTTGAGAGAGAATGTGAGCTTTCTTTTAGTCTTCACTGACTTTTTACTTTTGAGTTAGTGCCACTTTGCCGAAAATGCCTTTTAGACATCAATGCAAGATGGGGTGACCATAATTGCCTGTGCAATTTTTCTTCGATACCTGTAGGTAGTGTGTACCTTCACCAATTGCATTTATATACACTTGTAAAATAATGTTGGGGTTAAGGGCAGTAGCCCATGCCGGTCACCAATTAAAACCCACGTGTCGAGCATTTCAATTCTCTCACCAGAGAAACACTTACCTGAACTCCAGTCTAGATGAAATAGATGCATGTGTTTGTTCCCAGCCAACCAAAACATGACAAGTGGACAAAACAAATCTGCAACAAAACTGTTCTTCTTCCTTAGTTTTCCGCTTCTTCTTCTTCCTCATTCATCCGCCTCACACGACCAACTCCGCCATGTCTCCGCCCTCAAGCTCCAAGACCGTTGGATCCAACACGGCCAACTCCGCCATGTCTCCACCCTCAAGCTCCAAGACCGCCGCCGTCGACGATGACGACGACGATCTCAGCTTCCGGTTAGCTAAACTGTTGCCTCACCCGCTACCTCCGTTTTTCTCATCTGGGAATGGCTTTAGCAACTGCTTCAAGGCTGTTCCGGCGATTTCGGTCACTCGGCCCAATAGATCTCCATGTCCGTAATTTTGAAATTTAATAATAGTTTCGCTGCTAATTTTGAATCTTATGTAGGTTGGTTTTGGTGTTTGATTAAATTATGCAGAAATCAAGTTTTCTTCAGATCAACCCAAAAGCCCGAACAATTATATGATAATTAGTTCATGCTTTGAGGATTACCCGATTCATTCTCCTTGCCGCCGCTATTCAATCAATTCGTCGGGCAAGCATGAAATCAATCTGGGTTACTAAAGTTTGGCCAAAGTGCCAACAACGATGAGGACTTGGAATTGGAGAGGAAGAGAGAGAGCAGTGGCGGCGAGATCGGAGGCGACGGAGGAGGAGGAGGAGAAGGGATGAAGAGATTGGCGAGAGCAATCGAACGGCGGAGTGGTTTATCACTGAGTGGAGGCGGAGAAGTTGAGGCAGATGGTGGATTTGGAGAAGCAGAGGTTTCACGAATGAATTGGAGATGGAGAGGATGAGGCTCTTCATGGATACGCAGGTCCAGCTGCAGTAGCTTCGGGCGGAGGAATCCCAATTTTTTCAGTTTCTTGAACTGTAACTCCCAAATTTGGATTTTTATCTTTTCATCTTCTAAACCAATAGAAACTCTATATGAACATCTATTTGCTCTTAATACGTCTCTTTTATCAAGATTTCCAAAAAAAAAACAACCAAAAGAGGCAGTGTGCCTCTTTTAATTTGTTTGGCGGCTGCAACTTGTGTGCATTTCTCTCTTGTTTTTGAGCATGAAAATCAGAATATGAACAACTTGCTTCTTTTTGGGGTATAGCAGGTCATCAGGTGAAGCAACCCAAGCCATTGATTTAAAATCAATGGTCTAGATGGTAAAGGCACTCACTACCTGCAGGTACTCAAGAAACTCCGTTGCCTATGGGTTTGTTATCCATGGGTTTAAAATGGGACACTACTGAAAATCTATGAAATATTAATTGGGTTTGAATAACCCACGGGAATCTATGGATAATTTAAGTTAAAGTTCATATATTTTACAATCTTATTCGTTTCCGTGTTCCTTCGCTCCACTGCCGTGCCGATCTACCACAGTGTTACTACCTCTAGCAGAGGAGAAAGATTTCCATGCACTCACTATTTATTTTTTGAGCCAATCAAATATTGCCACATAAACTTAGAGTGCCACATAGCGATACCAAATTGGCCCAAATTGGTCCATGGACGCGTTTTTCTCTATTTCCTCAACCCTCCTGCCTTGATTAGATTCATTGTTGGATGGTTGGGTTTGTAAGTTTCTTGATGTTCGGGGTTGTGGGTTCCAATCGAATACAAGGAAAATGGAGTTTCTTCAATTTTTTATGTATGAAAATGGTGATTGAAGATGACGCCAATTGGGAGCGAGCCTACGCCGACGAGTGGGGAGGCGATGCAAGAAGACGAGTTCGGCCTTGACTATCAAATTACCCATTTGACAATCCCTAATGGCAGAGCAAAGGAATGACAATCAGACTTTACACATCTAGTGCCAGTTGAAACTACGGTTAATATATGGTCCCTAAAAGTGACTAAATCACTTTGCTCCAAAACCTCAAGTATGTCAATAATTTCGTCAAAGTGAATTATGTCTCTCTAATATTCTGTCATCTTCAGAGTCACTTGGAAGATTACAACAAAAATTCGGACATTACCTGAATATACAACGTGACACGCTGATCGAGTCACAATTTGTATGATACATCACTCCCTAGTTGGGGTTCTTTTCACCCTTCCCAATAATTGGTGGAGGAGTCATGTAACTTCCAAGAAGCAATATGGAATTGGTTTATAAATTTTTCGGTGAGGACAACGGTGATAAGAATGTCGGGTTTCCTTGAAGATAGTAATTTGCAGAGGTTGAGCATGGGGTTGATGTGGCCTCTGCCGGGATACGGCATCGCCACCACATGGCAGAGATTGGCGGTGGAGGTATCCATGTCTTCGATTGATGCGTACCAACTGTTGGTATAAGTGCTTGCAACTGAAAATGTTATACTCTTTGGCTTTGATACAGACTCAAAATGATTTGGTCCATCTAGTTAAAATGGTTGTAGAAAAAGAAACTTACATGTTTACGAATGTCGTTGTGATAATATCAATTCATTTACGCACTAATATGTGTTTCAAGAGGCGTGATTAATTTGAAGTATATTGCCATATAGTGATATTTCATTGCATGAAAGTTTTTCTCTTGTATTGAGCAGAACATAAATTTTTTCTCTTGTATTGAGCAGAACATTAATACATTAGTCCAAGAGTAAATGTTCATTCCATTTGATTAGATTGCCTAAACAATATAGTAGATAGTTGATTCCAAATTATGCTCATTTCTAGCCATATGATAGGAATTGGTTTGTTCCTATTGACTCCAAAGTCCAAACCAACAACCTAAGTTTGTTTTGCATCATGCATATGCATATGTTTTGCATTAATTTCTAACTTGTTCGTCTTGTGTTTACATTCAAGGGTAACCCTCAAGGTCGACTAACATAAGGATATCGTGACAAACCATTTAGACTTAATTAGTAAGCATGAGTTCGACTAGCTAGCCCAATTATAATGCTACAACAATGCAAATCAATCAATCATTGAGAGTAAGAACTACAACATTTGACCAGCTTAATGGGGATTTCCTTGTGAAATATCCTTAATAAAAGCATCAAGGTTCTTGTCAGACGAACCTCCTTTAGCAATTGCACCATGGCAAGTCTCTTGAAGTTGTTTAGCTCTTTCCCTCATCTCTTTCCCCTTCTTGCTTTCAACATCCATAAACCTTTTCACAAGCTCATTAATTTCATCTCTAGTCACCACAACTTCAACCCCTGCTGCCTTCTTCTTCACTCTCCATCCCATCTTCCAATCCTCCACAATATGCTTAGCATTCGGCATTTGGTCCCAAAATATCGGGCAAGTGAGAACTGGAACACCGGCATAGACAGCTTCTATAGTCGAATTCCACCCGCAATGTGACCAAAACCCGCCGATTGAATCGTGACACAACACTCTCAATTGGTCACACCAAGGCACCACCAAGCCCACATTGTGACCAACACCATCTTTCAACCTAGAGGCGTCCCTCCTGGCCACCCACAAGACCCTAACACCGCTATTTCGCACCCCGGCGACTATCTCATCCATTTGGTCTTTCGAAGCAGAGAGGAAACTCCCCATTGAAATGTACAACACTGAATTTTTGGGTTGTGAATCTAGCCAATGTAAATAACTGGGGTCATTTTGGTTTGTGGGTTGGCGTTTTGGAAGCTCAAAGTAAGGTATGGTTGGGCCAATTGGGTAGATAGGCAAAGGAAGTTTGGGTGTCGATTCGTCGAACACTTGGTGCTCAAGCTCATAGACTGAAGTGGACAAAAGGTATTGTGCGGTATCTACTACTCCAGAAACAGCTTGGAGGGCTCACTGCACTTCTTGAATTCCACCATTGAAAACTGTGAGACAATCTGCAATGCATGTGGGCCCGATTCCTGGGATGTAGTCTATTACCTCATCTCCACGCTCTTTGATTTTGTACATTATGCAAAAACACAAACAAAAGAACCGATTTCATGATAACATTATTTTGATTAAGTACAAGGTTTTGTGACGAGAAATCTATTATCATCTTTGATTTACACATGTATCAAATAGACCATGAATAATTTAAACAACAACTGTCATGACCCTACAATGCATGTGATCATATAAAAATTTTAGGAAGTAATCTTTTCACTATAACACTATCATACTGACATATTTATATAAGAAGACAAGGATTTTAAATGATTGAGAAATATAGTTTCTTTTCAAATATTAATGTAAAATTGTTATTCCCACCCAAAAATTATCTTACCCCACCCAACATCCTTATTTTTTCAACTTAACTCTCTATTTCGCCCCTAATTAATTGTGAACAACAAAATAATCACCAAACCCACCTCAGCCCCCCACCCACCTTGACTCCATCTCCTTCTCGACCTCCCCTTCCCTTTTTCTCTTTCTCTTGTAATTTTTTTTCTCATTCTCAATTGGAATTAATACTCGAATTGAGTAATGGGAGAATCCTGATGGAATTTAGCACAAACAAGGCAGGAAACAGAAGAAGACTTTTCAAATCAAATAAACAAACAAAAATTCGAGTATTAAAAAGACAGAACAATGAGAACAAAGATAGATGTGAATTATGAGATCTTTTATCAAGGTGGCATTCGCAATCAAATGATTCAATTCCGCTGGGTTCACTACAAGAAATCTGGTTTGTAGTGACCAAATCTCAGTGACTAAAATAATAATGGTCACAAATACTATCTGATTAGTGGCCACACTTATAAATTTGGTCACTGATATATACAGGTCTTTTAATGAGCAATTTTAAGGCCCAACAGTGACCAATTTAAGCTCCGGCCACTAAATTTGCTATTGAGTAAAGCTTAAAAAACTATTTTCTTCTTCAAATAAAAAACTATATTCACCAAAAACCCAATCTGCACCATCTTTCTCCAGAATATTTTCTCTTGAAAAAAACCAAAAAACTGATCTGCATCAGTCGTCGTCCTCTGATTCTCCATCGTCGACGGGGCTTCGCTTCCATCAGTCATCGACGGGCCTCCGCTTCTTCCGCCGCGCCGAAGCCCTTCGAGCTCGCCGGAATCAAGAGCACCTTCTCAAACGCGTGGACCAATTTTCAGCCCCTTCTCGAGTTCTCGCTCAACTCTCCGGCAAGCTCTCCGCCTAGAGTTCTCGTCGCTGACCTTTTTCGAACCCTCTGATTCGTCTTTGTTTCGGCTCTTGAAGAATTATGGTTCAAATTCTTCGATCTGCTTCTTTCAAAGAATTAGCGCTCGGTGAGCTTCAATTGACCTTGGTTGATTTCGTATTAGCTAGTGGTTTCTTGATCTTAATCATGTTTAGGTTTCGAATTACGATGATCCGTGCTCGTAATCGCGTGTTTTATGCGAGGTTTTCGGTTTTGTTGATCTATATGTTTGTAGTGTGAGATTTCATATTGAATTACTTGAAGTTGTATGATCTAGAGGTTGTTTGCTTGCATCGTGACCGTTGATTTGAGGAATTTGGATGTGAATTAGGTACCGGATAGAGATCTTTTTTATAGTTAGAATTGATCTTCTTTAGTGAATTTGAGATATGAATTGAGTTCTTGGTAAGGAGAAGTACTAAATTTGAGTGGTTATGTTTATAGGATTTTGTTTGTTTTGTTAGATTTTGTTGAAGTGGATTAGTTTTTTTTAGGGCAAATTACAATTTAGTACCCTGTGGTTTGGGTTCGATTTTGAAATGATACCTAAACTTTTTTTTTTTTGCAATTTCGTACCCCATGGTTTCAATAATTTTCATTCATGTTCTTCCGTCAGTATTCTGTTAGTTGGTCTGTTAAATGCTGATGTGGAAAAGAAAAACAAAAAGATTGCTTTATTTTTTTAGAGAAAAAAGATTGCTTAAACACAAAGCAGCCTTCTTCTTCAATCCTTCGCCTCTTCCGGACACCAGATTTTCGAAGATCCGTCGCCGTACCGCCACCCTCCTCCTCCGCCATCTTCAAAGACATCTACAATTTCAAAAACCCCAAACTCCCCTCCTACGAAATCCCCAATTTCAGTACACATTATACCCCCGCAGCCTGAATTACCATAGCATTAAGGAATCTCAACTATAAACATTATACACAATTTTGATTCCGATCCAAAGCCATGAGTTGTTATACGATAAAGAAAAGGCGTGAGAGGCATTGGGCGAACTCTGTAATTCTCCGACAACACCTTGCAATTCTCGAGCATCCTCGGCTCGGTATGGACCCAGCCCATCCGATTACCCGACCAGAACTCAGCGAGGGAGCAGGAGCCCAACCGGAGGAACGACCCGTTTTTTAAATCGGCGAGGACGACGTGGCCGAAGTCGGAGGCGGTGGGGAGGTTCCAGACGGCGAGGACGCCGATCCGATCCCAGGTGACGTTGCCCTTCAATCGGACGGTGAAGCTCCGACGTTTTGACCCAGATTGAACCCGACAATCGCAACCCCGCCACCATAATCACCGGGTTCTTGGCTCCGGCAAGGTACGATTTGTTTTGATATTCCCATTTTGCAATGGTTATGGCAGAGATTTTATCCAAAAGTCTCATAATTTACTGAAATGCACTTGTGAAATGGAATTTGGCAGACCGCATTGCTTAACCATATATTGACTGTGGAGCACGGGAAGCGAATTGCGGTGATTGAGAACGAGGTATGAGGCTTAAATTTGCAGCTGATTGGTTGTTGTTGTGCTCTAATTAGTGGTTGTGTTGTGGATGTATGAGATTTGTGTTGATTCTGCAGTATGGTGAGGTAGACATTGATGGCTCTTTGGTTGCTTCGAAAACTACTGGGGCGTTTGGGGTTTTTGAAATTGTAGATGTCTTTGAAGATGGCGGAGGAGGAGGGTGGCGGTACGGCGACGGATCTTCGAAAATTTGGTGTCCGGAAGAGGCGAAGGATTGAAGAAGAAGGCTGCTTTGTGTTTAAGCAATCTTTTTTCTCTAAAAAAATAAAGCAATCTTTTTGTTTTTCTTTTCCACATCAGCATTTAACTGACCAACTAACAGAATACTGACGGAAGAACATGAATGAAAATTATTGAAACCATAGGGTACGAAATTGCAAAAAAAAAAAGTTTAGGTATCATTTCGAAATCGAACCCAAACCACAGGGTACTAAATTGTAATTTGCCCTTTTTTTTAAGTTGGGGGTTGGTATGATGCTTTTGGTTTTTAAGTTTTTTTATTGGTGGGTATAATGAGAAAATTGATTTTTGGTAAAAGGATAAATTCGGATTTTAAAAGTTACAAAAATTTAAATGGGTGGGAGGAGATAATTATTGGGTGTGTATAAAACCTCCCTAATATAAATACTCTTTGTTCACAGCGCCATAACTTTATTAAAATGAATAGACCTCGAATAAAAGATGGGACTATACTTTCCTCGCAAAATGGGTTCAGTTTATATTAGTAGTTTAATAACAACTATGAGGAATTATTGGCTTCTGCGACGAAATATTTTCCTCGCTAGAGATTGCACAGTACTTTTCCTCGTATATGTACCTGTTGGCGAGGAAATAAAGGCTATTTAGCGAGGAAAATATTCCTCGTTAAAACTAAACAGCCAGGAATTATCGAGTTCATCGTTGAAACACAATAGCGAGGAACAAACACACGACACACCAACCCAAGGGGAGGAAAAACCCCGCAAAGCCCAGGGGGGAAACCCCAGCGTGTTTGTGTTGTAGTGTTCCTCGCTTTCCAAATCCATAAACCTGTAGAAAAGGATGATGAGCCAGAATGAATATTGTATTGAGCAATCGGTGGTACAAATAGAGTGAGTATCCTTGCTCTACAAGGACTTTCCTATAATCTGGGTGTACAACAAAGGAAGGTAAATAAATACAAATCAATACATATTTACTTTCCTATCTAGAATCAGAGACTTTCTAACACTCCCCCTCAAGTTGGAGAGTGGATGTCAAGAACTCCCAACTTGTGTAACAAAGTTGAGAATTTATCGCTGCCCAATGGCTTTGTGAAGATATCGGCTAACTGATTTGAAGAATTAGTGAACTGTGTAGCAATAGTACCATCGATAATCTTGTCCCTGATAATCTTGTCAGTCCATCTCGATATGCCGAGTCCTTTCATGAAAAACCGGATTAGCGGCAATGTGCAATGCAGCCTGATTATCACAATACATGTATGATGCACCCGAATGAGGCAGGTGCAAGTCCTCCAACAAATAACGCAACCAAGTGATTTCACATGCTGTACCTGCCATGGATCTGTATTCGGCCTCGGCCGAAGACCTTGAAACCATTTTCTATCTCTTCGTTCGCCACGAAATTAAGGAGTTACCCAAGAATACACAATAACCCGTGGTAGAACGACGAGTGATAGGACAACCTCCCCAGTCAGAATCACAATAAGCAACCAATTTCAACTGATTATCTGATGGATAAAACAAACCTTGACCAGGAGTAGACTTCAGGTACCGAACGATCCTGAGGGCTGCATCCCAATGAGGTTGTCGGGGTTGGTGCATGAATCGGGACAAAACATGCACCGAATATGTAATGTCAGGTCTCGTGATAGTAAGATAAATCAAACGC
The DNA here is from genome assembly GCA_033992175.1 of Spiraea crenata. Classification (NCBI taxonomy): domain Eukaryota; kingdom Viridiplantae; phylum Streptophyta; class Magnoliopsida; order Rosales; family Rosaceae; genus Spiraea; species Spiraea crenata. The sequence continues at coordinate 3,461,643 of JAVBHV010000022.1, forward strand.
CCAACCAGCCTTCGGCACTTGGCTGGGTCATCAAGGATATCGCCCTTATCAGAGAGTTTCTCTTCCTCCATTGGAAAATCCACGGGTCTAACACCAAGGAAACCATAATCCTTAATAATTTCAAGAGCATGTTTTCGTTGTGAAAGATTTATACCTTTCTTAGATCGGGAAACCTCAATGCCCAAGAAGTACTTTAGATCACCAAGATCCTTAATGAGGAAGTGAGTATGTAGGAATTCCTTGAGGGAGTTGATGGCATCTAAATCATTTCCTGTAATGAGAAAATCATCCACATAAATCAATAGGGCAGTATACGATGTCCCATCCTGTCGAGTAAACAAAGAATAGTCAGCCTTAGACTGGGTGAATCCAGCAGCAAGAACGGCTTCAGTGAACTTAGTAAACCATTGTCGGGAGGCTTGCTTGAGACCATAGAGAGATTTGTGGAGGCGACACACGAGATTCTCCCCCTGTCGCCGAAGTCCAGGAGGAGGGGACATATAAATTTCCTCATTCAAATCACCATGAAGGAAAGCATTATGAACATCAAGCTGATGGATGAACCAATTTTGACTAGCTGCAATAGAAAGGAGGCAACGGACGGTAATCATTTTGGCCGTAGGGGAAAAAGTGTCATGGTAGTCAATACCTGCAGTCTGAGTGAACCCCTTGGCGACCAGGCGGGCCTTGTAACGGTCAATAGAGCCATCAGCTTTGCGCTTGATTTTGTAGACCCACTTGCAACCAATAGGACGTTTTCCCGAAGGGAGAGGCATGAGAGCCCAAGTATTATTGAGTGCAAGTGCTTCAAGTTCGGAATCCATCGCTGCACGCCAATTGGGATCGTCTTCAGCTTCTGCAAAAGAAGAAGGCTCCACATCTCGACTAATTTGAGCAACAAAAGAAAGATGTGATGGTGAATAACGATGATAGGAGATAAAATTACATAATGGGTAACGGGTACCTTTTTGTGGACCTGGCGACAAAGACGACGAAAGTTGGTGTGGAGGCAGAATCACCTGCGAGCAAACGTAGTCCTTAAGACGGATGGAGGGTACCTTGGTGCGTGTGGAATGTCGTAAAGGGGCAATAGGGACAATGGGAATTTCCGGAGGAGGACTGGGGTCAACACTTTCATCAAGAGGTGCAATAGAAGATACAAGCTCAGATGGAGACTAGGGTGCGGAAGGTATGGACTCAGACATAGTTGTGGACATAGGCCCAGTTGTGATTGGGGGTGCAGAACTGGAGGTATGATCAGGTGGGGAAACAGTGGTGTTATCTGACGATATTTGGGGTGTGATCTCATGGGATGGATTAGGTGTAGATGCTGATGTGGAAGAAGGAGCTGCATCAACAGGTGGTGCGTCTGGCGAAGGGTGGGCTAGTGGGGAAATTGGGCCGAATTCAGAAATGAGAGGTAAAGGTGGATGTTGGGCCGAAAAAGGGTCTGTTTGGGATATGGGATTAGGTTGCTCCGAAAATGGAAAAGAGTCCTCCATAAAAATGACATCCCGATTTGTGAAGATTTTATGAGATTCGAGGTCGTATAATTTATACGCCTTTTGACCAGGTGGATATCCAACAAAAATACACTTATGAGACCGATGAGAGAATTTGGAAGGTGGATTAAGAGAAGTAGCATAGGCTAAGCAACCGAAGACCCGCATATGGGAGTAATTTGGTGGTTTGTGATGTAGAATTTCAAAAGGCGTTTTCTTGGAAAGTAAGGGTGTAGGGAGACGATTGATTAGATAAACTGAAGTAAGAACACACTCCCCCCAAAACTTGATTGGCAAATGAGATTGAAAACGCAATCCTCTGGCTACTTCGAGAATGTGACGGTGTTTACGTTCTACAACACCATTTTGTTGAGGTGTGTAGACACATGAATGTTGAAAAATGACGCCATGTGAATTGAAGGATTCCCGAAGTGAGTGAAATTCACCATCATTATCACTACGAAATTGTTGAACCTTAACTCCGAATTGTGTTTCGACATAAGCAAAAAATGATTTCAAAATTGATTGTGTTTCATGCTTATGACGCATAAGAAAAACCCAGGTTAAACGAGAATAATCATCCACAACAGTTAAAAAATAACGAGCACCAGTATTGGATGCAGTCTTATGAGGACCCCAAATATCACAATGTAAGAGGGAAAAACATCGGGAAGTTGAAATAGAACTCAGACCAAAAGGTTGGCGGGTTTGCTCTGATACCATGTAGAAAAGGATGATGAGCCAAAATGAATATTGTATTGAGCAATCGGTGGTACAAATAGAGTGAGTATCCTTGCTCTACAAGGACTTTCCTATAATCTGGGTGTACAACAAAGGAAGGTAAACAAATACAAATCAATACATATTTACTTTCCTATCTAGAATTGGAGACTTTCTAACAAAACCTTCTAACAAGTCTTGCAATATCTTCTCTAGTCACCAAACTTTCTTCTTCTCCCGCTCCCGCACCCTTCTTCGCCCTCCAACCAATCTTCCAATCATCCACTATCATCTTACTATTGGGAATTTGGTCCCAATAAATAGGAAAAGTCAACATTGGCAGCCCGGCATAAAGAGCCTCAGAGGTGGAATTCCAACCACAATGGGACCAAAACCCACCTGTGCTAGGATGACACAACACCACCAACTGGTCACACAAAGGTACAACAATCCTCATCTCACCACACTTCTCTTTCAACTGCGACCGGAGTATGGAACGGCCACCACGTGGTGGACGGAGGTTGGTGGATCTCTGGTGGATTCCATGCCCGAAATCTTTTGATAAAAAGTGAGTCAAGCGGCGGCTAGCAAGTGGAAAGAGAGGTTGTCTTTCCCTATATACTACTAATTCTAGTTCATATGATTAGTCGTCTATACAACTAATCTATATATTATATAAAATTTTGCAGCTAGTAGAAGAATTGATATCCGGAAGATGGGGTTGGTGGGGGTAGGTGAGTTTCAGACTCTCAGGTGGGATTAGTGTAAACTTTAGTATTGAGTAGAACGTTAAACTCAATGGTAAATCAAGATCTTGGCCTTCATGATTTTCACAAGTACCCTTAAGCAGAATTCATTAAACAATCACAACATACATTGATCCATGATATCAGACGCAAAGGAGATTGAAGATGAGAGAGTCGTCGTATGGAGGAAGAGGTTCTTTCTCTCTCTAGCCTTGGTTGCACATCGGTCGTCAAAAACCCTTGTATGTGTTTTCCGTTATTTGCACATAAGATGGGTATGTGCATTTTATAGGCAGAGAGAGACCCTTTTCCAAACCCTAGACTATAATCAATTACCACCCATCACGGTAATAGAATAGGAATTCATCTCATAGTTTGATCAGACCTGATTGTTTCCAAATACTCACTTAACCAATGTAATAATTCATAATTCATATTTACCAAATATTCTTACAATTAGACCATTTCCGAGTTCGTTTTTATGGAATTGGTAGTAAAGCTCAAGTTGGTATCAACAACTTCTGGGTTTATAAAACAAAAGAATATATTTTCCTTCTTTGTTTGCTCAAAGGTCCACTATTTCTCAAAGTGTAATGTTCATGTTTCAATTGAAATCAGTACCTTCCACGAAATTGAAAAAAAATTTCAAAATTTGAACAGTTAAATGATTTGAAGAAAGTTTCTTTCGCATGAAATCAAACAAAGGAAAAGACTCAATGCTTGGAAGTTTCAAAAAGTATAAATAGGATTTTTTTTTTTACTATCAATCATTGACTTGTCTCTAGCCCTACCGTTTTGTGTTTGAAAAAAAAAATTGCAAATAGAGAAAGAGATAAGTCATTTAAACAGGAGCATCTTTCACTATAGAGAGAGTGTTAATAAAGAAGCATTATATAGGTACACTATAAACACTAAGCATTATAGACTTGTATGGATGAATAGTTGCATTGGAGATATATGGTATCAAAAATAAAAATTAAACAAAATATTACCCCATTAATTTTATTGCTAAAATTTCGTACTTTTAGAATCATTTGTAATAAATAATATTGGCTAAAACATACGACGGAAGACCACTTGGACTGCCCCCGAGTAAAGTCAGATACGTAGTCTACTTGATCCACTACACACAGAAGAAGAAAGACCTCAATCCAAAGGAAAGAGACAATCAACTCAACTCAAATTTCAATCTCATTCAACGGCGCTTAATCAAGAGGAGTTGAATAGTGGCTCTTGGGCTGGTCTTGTTGCTCTTGGGGTTTTCCTCTGTTAATATATATTGATTTAACCTACGGTCCACAATAATAGCATCTCTTCTTCTTCTTCATCTTGTGATCAACTTCAACGTTTGCTCCCTCATTTCATCAAAATATTCAGACATGAATTCCACCACACACCGGCCTACCACCATCTGCCACGTGATTGCCTTCCCATACCCCGGTCGCGGCCACATCAACCCCATGATGAGCCTTTGCAAATTACTATCTTCACAAAAAAACAACATCTTCATAACCGTCGTACTCACAGAGGAGTGGCTCACCCTCATCGGCTCCGAAGCCAAACCCGACAACATTCGGTTCGCGACAATTCCCAACGTTATTCCTTCGGAGCTGGTCCGTGCCGCCGACATGAACCGCTTCATCGAAGCGGTGATGACAAAAATGGAAACGCCGTTTGAGGAGTTCATAGATCGGCTCGAGCCACCGCCTAGTTTGATCGTCGCGGACACTTTCCTATATTGGGCGGTCGGCGTTGGGAACCGGAGGAATATCCCGGTGGCGTCGTTTTGGACGCAGGCGGCGTCTGTTTTCTCGGTGTTTGACCATTTTCATCTCTTTGCTGACAATGGGGACCACCCAGTTGATTTGTTAGGTAAGTGTCTTTGACTTGTCTCCCTTTGCTTGAGCAATATTCCCTTTTTTTTTAAGGAGTTGATTTTGGCACACCTAAAATTAGGGGTGGAATCGGATTGGGACCCGACCCGAAAACACTCAACTCGAGTCCCGACCCGAGTAGGATCGGGTTCTCCATTTACAGCCCAAGCCCAAGCCCGACAGAGGTCGGGTACTCGATGGTCGAGTACCCCGACTTGATCGGGTTGGGTCGGGTTGGGAGAGCTAAACCCGACGCCATTCTGAACAAACCCCAACTCTGCGATTCCCAGCCAAGATCCATGAACAAACTCCGTGGATCTATTAAAGAGCAAAACCAGAACAAATACAATCAAAGAAAACACGTTCAAATCCAGAACAACCCCAACAAAATCAAATCAAGAACCCCAAAAAAAACGTCATCAACCCAACAAAATCAAAAACCCCAACACAATCAGAATGACGGCGCGGAGTCTGGGAAGAACGAATTCGTTCGGAGCGGAGTCTGAGGACTGGAGGCCGGCGCGAATCGACAAAAAGAGGCGTCGGGTTGGGTCGACGATTGGAGGCAGGCAATCGACAGACGGAGGCGGAGTCAGGGACTTGAGGTGGGTGACAATCGACGAACGGAGGCCACCGTCGGGTTGGGTTGAGGACTGGAGGCGAGCGTCGGGTTGGGTTGAGGACTGGAGGCGGGCAATCGGGTCTGGAGGCAGAATGGAGGCGGAAGGAAATGTATTATACGTTATAAAATTAAAACCATAAATATAATTATAATATATATATATATATATATATATATATATATTTATAATTATATAAATAAATTATATTGGGTCGGGTCGGGTACCTGTCGGGTTTAAACTTTCAAGCCCGAACCCGAACCCTATAATTATCGGGTCGGGCAAAAAACCCGACTTTTCAGGTCGGGACTAAATCGGGTTGGGCAAAATTGGGTATGGGCACGGGTTGGGCATCGGGTTGGGTCGGGTTTGTCGGGTTTTTTTGCCACCCCTTTTTTAATCTTGACCGTTGCATTGAATTATAAAAGAGAAATCAAAGGCCGAGATCACACAAGAGTGTGTAGGAGGTAATTTTGGGTGTGTCAAAATCATCTCCCTTTTTTTAAGAGGGAGCAATTTCCTTTTTATTCTAGTTATGTTCCATAATATACGTTTTATGAGGGAGCAATATTATTAAAAATGGGTTTAACATCGCGCCAAAAAATAGGAGTACATAGTAAGAGAATTACAATGAAAGTCGGGGCCCTGTTAAAAATCTCGCATCACACGAGGAATAGAGTATCCAATATACTCCTAACCATAAAAAACAAAGCATTCCGTGAGAAGTAGACATGCGTATAGCTCCTAACCCAAAACCCGCCTCTTTTCTCTACGGCAATGTCATTAGGAAACGAGAACGGGAATCTAGTTGACCTCCTTACGGCCTAACCATCAGAGAGAATTAGGCCCGGGCGAAGATTTATACCATATCTACTATACTTGCATATCATCACGAAGTCTCTCTACCAGCCATGGGGGACCATCCCCCATCCAATATTCATCCGCTTGATTGTGCATGGCATATTGAGCAATTTGATGTGCTGCCTCGTTCGCCGTTCTAGGAATGTGCCCAATGGCTGTGACATTCATAACGCCACACAAGCTTGTAATTTCTTCCACCACATGGGCATATAGCCCCTAGTTCTTACTTTGTAGATTAATCATGTTAATTACCTCAGCACTGTCAGACTCCACTTCGCTTGGGAAGAGTCCATGTTGCATACATGCTCGGAGCCCTTTGCGGAGACTGAGTAGTTCCATGAGAAAGACGCTCCCATCGGGAGGTCCACGTGTTGCCATAGCCACAATTAACTGCCCCTGGTGATCCCGTACGATCGCTCCTAAGCCGCACGTACCTTTTATAGAATCAATTGCACCATCCGAGTTGAGTTTGTATGTACCATTCTTGGGCTTCTTCCACTTGATGGGTTCGGCTGTGGCTTTTGGTTGGCTTAGGCTCCTTGCTGCATTCATATGTTCATGAAAAAGTTTCAATGCCAAGTCAATTTGGATTTCTGGTGACTTATGTTGCTCTCCATGAAGCGTTCGGTTCCGCTCTCCCCACACCGACCAACACAAGTGAAAAAAACACCCCAAATCTTGTTGCTGCAGCTTTTGTTGAGCATATTCTACTAATCCATTAAAAGAATTCCAGCCTTCTTCGGTCCAACTCGAGAACGGCGAAAGATGCCAAAAATTTAAGCTCCTCTTGCATCCCCAAAGGGCATGAATGGTGTCTTCGCTTCTTCTATGACATCTATGACAGAGGGTAGAGATTTCCATTCCTCGGGATAGTAAATTTACCTTTGTCCGGATGGCATTGTTACATGCCCTCCAAATAAAGTGCTTGATTTTGTTTGAGATTTTGGAGTTCCTTATCTTCTTCCAAAAGCTTGATGTGGCTTCCATATTTGATGAAGAGCCAAGGTTCTGCATGTCTTCATCAAGTGTCAAAGCGACTCTATATCCGGACTTAACCGTGTAATGCCCCTTCATATCAAAGAACCATAAATCTTGATCTGCTTCATTTGTCTTGGGAATAATATTATGTATTGCCTTGACTTCCTCCACATTAAAATATTGTTGCAGTGCCATTTCATCCCAACCACCCATGGGGAAAAGCAATCCACATACCTTTAAGTTCATAGGAATAGAGTTGGAAAGAGAAGGCATGTGCCTTCCTTGTATGGGAATCCACCAGTCGCCAAGGACGTTGGTTGTTCTTCTATCTCCAATAAATCGAATGATTCCTTTGGCCAACAGTTCCTTTCCCCAAAGCATAGAATTTCAAATATATGAGCCCCCCTTGATCGGAGGAGCATATAGGATGTCGGAGTTCGGGTGGTACTTAGCCTTCAGGATCTTCACAGCGAGTAACTCCGGCTCTGTATGCAAGCACCATACCATCTTTGCCACCATTGCCCTATTAAAACAATGGAACTCCCGAAAACCTATGCCTCCTTCGATCTTATTCTTGCATAGAACCCTCCATTGTTTCCAATGTGTACCTCTCTGGCCGCCTTTACTCCACCAATATTGCACTATTTGGGCATTAAGGTTATTGCAAATAGATTTTGGGACCTGAAACACACCCGTGCAATAGCTAGGTATGGCTTGTGAAACTGCCTTAATCAATATTTCCTTGCCTGCTAGAGATAAAAGCTTGTCGTTCCACACTTGGAGATGGTTCGCCACTCGGTCTCTAAGGTATTAGAACATTGCCTTTTTACTTCTTCCCGTCATTGTTGGTAGGCCTAGGTATCTAGCATGGCATTGGACTTGCGGCACACCCATACAATTCGCTATATTTGATCTGCTTTCAGTGGGGGTGTAGGGGCTGAAGCTTACGGCTGATTTGGAGAAATTGATTTGTTGGCCCGACGCTTTCTCGTATTCATTAATTATCACCTTTAGTTCCTTGCATTCACTCAGGGAAGCATCGCAAAACAACAAGGAGTCATCAGCAAAAAACAAATGAGATAAAGAGGGTGCTTTCCTTGTGACCTTGACTCCATGGATCAATCTGGAGGCTTCAGCCTTTCGAAGAAGTTCGCTGAAACCTTCAGCGCAAATTAGAAAGAGGTAGGGCGATAAAAGATCTCCCTACCTTAATCCCCTAGAAGGTATAATGGTGCCGGTGGGATAACCCCTGCATAAGACTGAGTAACTGACGGTGGAGATCAGGTTGAGAATGAGATTAGCAAAACTGTCATGGAAACCTAATCGCCGTAGCATAAAGTCAAGGAAACCCCACTCGACTCGATCATAAGCTTTCGCCATATCTAACTTGAGAATCAAATTTTTTTGATTGCTTCTTCCATGCATGCTAATTGAATGTATTGTCTCGAAAGCCACCACCACATTGTCATGTATTGGGGACAAAGGCACTCGGGAATTCTGATATGGTGTGGTGGAGTATACTCTTCAGTCTATTCGCAACAGATTTGGCAACAAGCTTGTATATCACATTGCACAAACTAATGGGTCTATAGTCCATGACACTAGTGGCATCTTTCTTCTTGGGGATAAGAGCAATCCGTGTAGAGTTGTATTCCTTGGCGCTCACACCATGATTTAAAATTCCTAAGCATGCGTGAACAACTTGATCGTTGATAATTGCCCAATACTTTTGATAAAACAAAGCAGACATGCCATCCGGCCCAGGAGCTTTTGACAGATGCATTTGTTTTAGAGCCCGTTCAATTTCCCCACCTCCGAGAGGACCCACATCCAAAAGTCTTATGTGCTTAGATTTGCCATCATGGCTTCTTTCCAATGCCCCACCTCCGAGAGGACCAGTAAGGCCTGATTAAAGGTCCAAGGGCTGCATTTCAAAACCATCTTCCGGTCACCGTTGCTTTTGGATGCAAAGAAGATTCTATCCTCGCCAATTTCCCCCGCCTGAACATCATGAGTGGTTCTCTATATGTTCCGCATTGTTCCAATAAGACTTCCATGATTTATCTGTTTCCGAGAAAGCAATTTACCCACTAGTAGGAACTTGGTTTGATGCGGGTCAATGATCTCCTCCGCTTCGATCACCGTCTCCTCCTCCTCTTCCGTTAGGTTGACTCGATCTCCAAATTTCGCCACCAGATCCTCCATAGCCAAAGAGAAGGTCTTTAGCCACACGAACACTAACCCAATCCACCAACGAAAAAAATTCCCTCATAAACACCCTGCAAGTACTTTGATAATTTTCTGTAGAAGAAAAAACAAAACCATGGCCGCCTATGAGAGCAGAAGCGTTCTCAAGGCACGATCTTTCACAATACAGTGTCTTCTAACAGTACATATTCGAGAAAGAAGCTTATGCAGTTACTTAATTTGTTGATGGTCTTCCTTTCCTTTTTTTGGCATTCAAACCCTTCCTACTCCTGTTTAATCATGCTGCTTCCCTTATCCCTCTTTCGCTTCAATTTCTCTTGATCCATTCTATCATCTGCTCTACATGTTCTACATCAGAGTACATATTGAAGGAAATTGAGGTTCCACCTCAAAACCAATTGGCAATGGGGGGAGTAGCCCAATCCTTTATGAATACCACCAAGGTCCCTTCACTAGCCTATGTGGGACTCTTCACACCACATTCTCAACACGCCCCCTCACGCGTGGCGACTCTGAAGCCAACGCGTGAACAACACACACGGGGACGGTGAGCACGTGCATCCGTTAAGCCAACACGTGAGCAGCCTTGCTCTGATACCATGAAGGAAATTGAGATTCCACCCCAAAACCAATTGGCAATGGGGGGGAGTAGCCCAATCCTTTATGAATACCACCAAGGTCCCTTCACTAGCCTATATGAGGCTCTTCACACCACATTCTCAACACATATAAGAGGAAAATAAACAATAGAAAATTGGTTTTAAGAGTACATGGCATAATATACGTTTTTGGACTTTCCTCAACCCACTATTCCCAAAAGCTGCGGTGATAATTATCTTAAATTTTTGTTTATATGATAAATGACTAGGCTTTGAAAGTGTAAAACATGACTTACAAACCATAAAGGATGGTACTCATTAACCGTTGGATTAATATTGTAGGAGTATAAACAAATGAGACAAGAATAGTAACGCACAAGTGATGTGATCAATATCATGTATATCTTTTTATTCTTAATTTTTACTGCTGTAATGAACTTGTAGAGAGGGGCAATGATCGTGTGGACTACATCCCGGGAGTTTCTTCTACAAGACTAGTAGACTTTCCTCTTTTAGATGTTCCTCTTTTCATCAGCGGAAGAAGCTTCCCAACTTTTCATGGTCGCATGGTAGAAACTTTAACTTGGGTCCGCAAAGCACAGTTTCTCCTACTCCCTACCATCTATGGACTTGAACCCCAAGTTATTAACATTTTAAGACCAAAGTTTTCACTACCCATCTACCTCATTGGTCCATTAATACCTAATTACTTCGAGTCAAAAAGTTACCCTAACGCCTATAAGGCTTATTTACAGTGGCTAGACTCACAACCTTGTAGCTCTGTGTTGTACATCTCCATGGGAAGTTTTCTCTCAATTTCTAGTGCTCAAATGGATGAGATTGCAGCCGGTTTGCGCGAGAGTAGGGTTCGGTTTATCTGGGTGGCGCGTGGGGAGACCGAAAGGTTGAAAGAGTTTTGTGGTGACTTGGGTTTGGTTGTGCCATGGTGTGACCAGTTGAGAGTTTTGTGTCATTCTAGTGTTGGTGGGTATATGAGTCATTGTGGGTGGAATTCAGTTCGGGAAGGTGTTTTTGCTGGTGTACCATTTTTGACGTTTCCTATACTGATGGATCAAGGGATGAATGGTAAGATGATTGTGGAGGATTGGAGGATTGGTTTGAGGGTGAAGAAGGCTGAGGTCAAAGTGGACCAATTGGTGACAAGGGAAGAAATTGCTGAGGTGGTAAAGAAATTCATGAATTTGGAGGATGAAGAAGGAAAAGAAATGAGAAGAAGAGCCAGAGAACTCAAGGAGATATGTCATGATGCCATTGCTGAAGGTGGATCATCGGATACTAACATCGCAGCCTTTATCAGAGACATTTCACAAGGGCGTCATGAGCAGTGAGCAAACGGAGTCTTTGCTACTAGCTAGAAAAGGTCTCAACATGGTACATACATCCGTGTCATCTACCGGAGTTTGTATTTTCATTTTTAATAAGACCTTAATTGTATTAAGGATTCCTCTAAAATATGTGCACATTTAGCTCTCACAACACATTAGCTCTATATATTTTGTGAGAGCTTGTCCCATCTTAATCAGGAATTTATATCTTATGTTTCTTGTATTGGTTTTGTACAACTGAGCTTGTTTTTACAACCTGGTTTACAATGGAGAAGGCAAAAGTACTTATGCTTCAAAACTAAAAGAGCAATTAGCTTATGGAAACTCAATTATGAGCATTGAAGCTGTTAATCCACAAGAAATTCTACGTACAACATAGCACGCATGAAGCCAAAACTCTAAGACCATGCAGGGGGAACGAAGGTTGTCTCTTTCTTATAAGGAGCATCTATCTCATTCCTGAGCCAAACTATCACTCAGTCACGCTCAATGAATAGTAAGTGCATGCAAGTCTTTCTCCGCTCGAAGGCAAGGCCTGCCCAGGAAATGCCTTTCGCACCCTTGATTACATCATTGATGAAGTTATCAAGGTTTGTATCAGATGATCCTCCTTTAGAAATTGCTTTGTGACACAAATCACTGAGATTTCTCGATCTTTTCCTCATTTCTTGTCCATCGCTGCTTTCAACATCCATAAGTCTCTTCACAAGCTCAGCAATTTCTTTCCTTGTCATCAACTTTTCATCTTGCACCTCTGCCTTAACTCTCTTGCCAATCTTCCACTCCTCAACAATTTGCCTGCTGTTGGGCAATTGGTCAAGAAACAAGAGGGAAAGTAAGCATTGGAACGCCGGCAAAAATGGCTTCAAGAATCGAATTCCGCCCACAATGTGTCCAAAAACCACCCACAGAACAATGGGACAACACTTTCAATTGCTCACACCATGGCACCACCACCATCCCCATACCACCAATGCAGCTATCATTCAACCGCGCAGCCTCTCTCCGTGCAACCCACAAGTACCGTATCCCGCTGTTCTTCAGCCCTGCTGCAATTTCATCCATTTGGGTACTTGAAACGGAAAGCAAACTGCCCAATGAGATGTACAAGACCGACCCTTTTGGTTGCGAATCAAGCCATTTACCATATTCTATGCCATTATCACTGAATGATGCAGAGAAACCCTGTTCAAGCTCCAAATAAGGTATGGCAGGTCCAATTGGGCACACAGGGAATGAGAATTCTTCCTGCAGAGAGTTGAAAATTTCGGGTTCGAGCTCATAAACTGAAGTAAACAAAAGATATTGCGCTTTTGGAACCAACGAAATGCACTCCAGAGCGAGCTTCATCAATTTTGGGTTTGTTTCTTTAAACACCTCTCCAAGGTCTGCTAAATCAGAAGAACAAATCCCTGGAATTTGTTCTCCACAATCTATGAAAAAAATATATATAGAGGAACCAAATTTTCACATCAATTTCAATTTGGGAAATCCAAAACATACATATGTTGAGTTCGCGCAGCTCTGATACCAATTGTTGAGCAATTTAGAATACACAACTCTAATATAAGATTGTTGGAGACAAACAACAAGTAGACAAATTACTTGTATTCAAACTAACAATAGATTACAATACACCACAACAACACTCAAAAGAGCAACCTTTCACAAGCACTCTTATCTCACAACTATAACTTCAAGACTAATCTAAAAAGAACAAATCTTCTTGTTATTCTCCTCCGAATGCACCCGATATATGCATCCACGCGCTAGAACCCTTATGTCTTCTATAGATGGGTTACTCACACGCTAGAACCCTGATTTCTACATTGGATGGGTTACTACAAAATGAGGCATGAAGCCTCTATTTATAAACATGTTTGCCGCCATAGACAAACAGGTTGGCAACCGCCTAGCAGAAATCAATTCAAACTTGGCCACTAACTTTGGCCACACCGACTTGACCACACCGCCTTTGATCTTCATTTGCCACCACATGCATAGTGCAAGTTGTTCACTTGCAGACTCCATGCCTTGCCGACATACAAGTCGGCAACCGACTTGGACTTCTCTTACTCTATCTTTGCCGCCGACATGATGCATCCACCGCCTTTGACTATTTGAGCTGAGTTGGTGTTGATCTCAACAACATAGACAACAAATAATCAATTACTTACCAACATTTTCAATTGCGAAGTTTTTGTTTTGAGAGAAAACATTGAAACGATGTAGCATGTATAAGAAGGTGGCCGACATTGGCCACCACAAAGTCACCGGAATATTCAGTCGGGCACCAACGCCGACTCCCCACCGGACCTCTATATCAGCTACGAAGGCCGATACCGGCGGCTGAAGCTGGTTGATCAGCTGCTCGAACGGAGCTTCCAGCTTTTTCATGACAGCTTCATAGAAGCCGGGGAAGTCGGCGCCTTTGAGGTGTTCGGCGGGGATGATGTCGGGGACGGTGGCGAATCGGCTGTTGTCGGGCTTTGGATCGGCGGCGATGAAACCGAGCCACTCTTCGGTGACGACGAAGGTGATGAGGATTTGTGGGTTTTTGGAGGATAGTAACTTGCAGAGGTTCATCATGGTTGATGTGGCCTCGGCCCAGAAATGGCATCGCCACCACATGGCGGACGTCGTTTGCTGAGTCACCGCCGGAGGTGTGCATGATGACTCTTATGACTTTTGAGAGAGAATATGAGCTTTCTTTTAGTCTTCACTGACTTTTTACTTTTGTTATTATTATTATTTTTTGTTATCAAACTAACTTTTTACTTTTGAGTTAGTTATAACTTTGTAGAAAGTGCCCGTTTAGACATAAATGCCAGATAGGGATGACCATAATTGCCTATGGTTTATTATCCAAGGGTTTAAAAATGGAACACTAAAGAAAACCTATGAAATATTAATTGGGTTTAGATACCCCATGAGTATCTATGGATAAATTAAGTTAAAATTCAGATATTTTACAATCTTATTTGTTTCGTTTGTGAATTCCTTCGCCCCATTGCCATGCCGATCTACCACAGCGTTACTGCCCCTAGCTGAGGAAGGCGAGGTCGATGGATGCTTTTTCTCTATTTCCTCCCTCCTGCCTTGATTAGATTCATTGCTGGATCGTTGGGTTTCTAAGTGTTTTTTTTTTTGGGTTACAGGTTCCAATCGGCGGGAACAGCCCAGAGAAGCTCGATGTCAGCTATAATCGCCGCCACCGGAGGCTGAAGTTCATCCAACAGCATTTCAAATGGAGCTTCCATTTTCGCCATTACGGCCTCGTAGAAGGCGGGATAGTTCGCGCCGCGGACCAGGTCGGATGGAAGGACGTTGGGTATGGTACCGAACCGGATGTTATCGGGTTTCGGGTCGGACCCGATGAACCCACGCCATTCTTCGGTGACGACGACGGTGATAAGAATGTCGGGTTTCCTTGAAGATAGTGATTTGCAGAGGTTGAGCATGGGGTTGATGTGGCCTCTGCAGGGGATACGGCATCGCCACCACATGGCAGAGATTGGCGGTGGAGGTATCCATGTCTTCGATTGATGCGTACCAACTGTTGGTATAAGTGCTTGCAACTGAAAATGTTATACTCTTTGGCTTTGATACATACTCAAAATGATTTGGTCCATCTAGTTAAAATGGTTGTAGAAAAAGAAACTTACGTGTCTCCGAATATCGTTGTGATAATATTGATTCATTTACGGACTAATATGTGTTTCAAGAGGCGTGATTAATTTGAAGTATATTGCCATATAGTGATATTTCGTTGCATGAAAGTTTCTTTCTTGTATTGAGCAGAATATTAATACATTAGTCCGAGGTAAATGTTCATTCGATTTGATTAGATTGCCTAAACAATATAGTAGATAGTTGATTCCAAATTATGCTCATTTCTAGCCATATGATAGGAATTGGTTTGTTCCTATTGACTCCAAAGTCCAAACCAACAACCCAAGTTTGTATTGCATCATGCATATGCATATGTTTTGCATGAATTTCTAACTTGTTCATCCTGTGTTCACATTCAAGGGTAACCCTCAAGGTCGACTGACATAAGGATATTGTGACAAGCCATTTAGACTTAAGTAGTGAGCATGAGTCTGACTAGCTAGCACAATTATAATGCTACAATAATGCAAATCAATCAATCATTGAGAGTAAGAACTACAGCATTTGACCAGCTTAATGGGGATGTCCTTGTGAAATATCCTTAATAAAAGCATCAAGGTTCTTGTCAGACGAACCTCCTTTAGCAATTGCACCATGGCAAGTCTCTTGAAGTTGTTTAGCTCTTTCCCTCATCTCTTTCCCCTCCTTGCTTTCAACATCCATAAACCTTTTCACAAGCTCAGCAATTTCATCTCTAGTCACCACAACTTCAACCCCTGCTGCCTTCTTCTTCACTCTCCATCCCATCTTCCAATCCTCCACAATCTGCTTAGCATTCGGCATCTGGTCCCAAAATATTGGGCAAGTGAGAACTGGAACACCGGCATAGACAGCTTCTATAGTCGAATTCCACCCGCAATGTGACCAAAACCCACCGATTGAATCGTGACACAACACTCTCAATTGGTCACACCAAGGCACCACCAAGCCCACATTGTCACCAACACCATCTTTCAACCTAGAGGCGTCCCCTCTGGCCACCCACAAGAACCTAACACCGCTATTTCGCACCCCGGCGACTATCTCATCCATTTGGTCTTTTGAAATAGAGAGGAAACTCCCCATTGAAATGTACAACACTGAATTTTTGGGTTGTGAATCTAGCCAATGTAAATAACTGGGGTCATTTTGGTTTGTGGGTTGGCCTTTTGGAAGCTCAAAGTAAGGTATGGTTGGGCCAATTGGGTAGATAGGCAAAGGAAGTTTGGTTGTCAATTCGTCGAACACTTGGTGCTCAAGCTCGTAGACTGAAGTGGACAAAAGGTATTGTGCGGTATCTACTACTTTAGAAACAGCTTGGAGGGCTCTCTGCACTTCTTGAATTCCACCATTGAAAACTGTGAGACAATCTGCAATGCATGTAGGCCCGATTCCTGGGATGTAGTCTATTACCTCATCTCCACGCTCTTTGATTTTGTACATTATGCAAAAACACAAACAAAAGAACCGATTTCATGATAACATTATTTTGATTAAGTACTAGGTTTTGTGACGAGAAATCTATTATCATCTTTGATTTACACATGTATCAAATAGACCATGAATAATTTAAACAACAACTGTCATGACCCTACAATGCATGTGATCATATAAAAATTTTAGGAAGTAATCTTTTCACTATAACACTATCATACTGACATATTTATATAAGAAGACAAGGATTTTAAATGATTGAGAAATATAGTTTCTTTTCAAATATTAATGTAAAATTGTTATTCCCACCCAAAAATTATCTTACCCCACCCAACATCCTTATTTTTTCAACTTAACTCTCCATTTTGCCCCTAATTAATTGTGAACAACATAATAATCCCAAACCCACCTCATCCCCCCACCCACCTTGACTCCATCTCCTCCTCCCGACCCCCCCTTCCTTTTTTCTCTTTCTCTTGTAAATTTTTTTCTCATTCTCAATTGGAATTAATACTCGAATTGAGTAATGGGAGAATTCTGATGGAATTTAGCACAATCAAAACAGGAAACAGAAGAAGACTTTTCAAATCAAATAAATAAACAAAAACTCGAGTATTAAAAAGACAAAACAATAAGAACAGTGATAGATGTGACTTATGAGATCTTTTATCAAGGTGGCATTCACAATCAAATGATTCAATTCCGATGGGTTGGGGGTTGGTATGATGATTTTGGTTTTTAAGTTTTTTTATTGGTGGGTGTAATGAGAAAATTGATTTTTGGCAAAATGATAAATTTGGATTTTAAAAGTTACAAAAATTTAAATGGGTGGGAGGAGATAATTATTGGGTGTGTATAAAACCTCTCTAATTTAAATACTCTTTGTTCACAGCTTCTTAACTTTATTAAATTGAATAGACCTCAAATATAAGATGGGACTATACCTAAATAGTTCTATAAAATTAAAGTTCTTCCAAAATATCTGATTCATTTCATTCCTTACCATTTTGAGGAAATGTACATGTCTTTTCAAGAATTGCTCATGCATTTTCAGGAATTGTTCCTTTGAATCCAGGAACTATTTTTGCAAATCCAGGTGCTATTTCTACATATCCAAAAATTGCTTTTGCAAATTTTAGATATGTTCTTGCAAATCCACGAATTATTCATGGATTCACTGGAAATGTTCCTAAAAATTATGGAATTACTCTTGCAGAATATTGTATTAATTGCGGAACATGAGTCCAATAGTTGAATAAAGAAGGACTAGAATGTAATAAAAAAATTTCATCCAAAATCTCTCCACTATATAAGTATTGTCACATGTCAAAGTATGACTAATTATTAAAGATTAAAATGTAATAAGTCTTTTAGTAATAGGGTCTCCCTAACTAAAGTATAATTGTTTTTTTTTTTATAAAAATATGATTTTACCCTAGCTTGTAATTATAAGCAAGGACAAAATCAATAACTTACAAGTAATTAAGTGATGTATTTAACTAATTAACTTTTCAAAACAATTAATATCTAACTAACTAACTAACTAATTAACCCAAAGTTGTCACGCACCTGAGATATCTAGAGGGAAGTGTCCGTTTTCTTTCAGTAGCTCAAAGTGATGTAAGAACGAGAACGCCGACACCGACATAGGCCAAAGCGAAGTCACCGGAATATTCCTCCGGTTCCCGACCTGGACAGCCCATACAACATACGGGTCGGCTATGATAACGCTCACCGGCAGTTCAAGCCCGTCTAGCAGCTTCTCGAACGGAGCTTCCAGCACGGTGTTCACGGCCTCCACGAACCCCGGGAAGTCCTTCGCCCGAACGTGCTCGGAGGGTATTAGATTTGGTAAGGTGGCGAATCGGACGCTGTCGGGTTTTGGGTCGGATCCTATGAGGCCGTGCCACTCCTCGGTGACGACAAAGGTGATGAGGATGTCAGGTTTCTTGGAAGTGAGTAGTTTGCAGAGGTTCATCATTGGATTGATGTGGCCGCGGCCGGGATAGGGCAGAGCCACCACGTGGTAGGCTGGGAGCCGGTCGGGTTTTACTGCACCCATTTCGCCGTTATACTATATGGGAGAAGGAGAAGAGTGTTATATAATATAGTATACGCATGAAGATTGGAAAAGTTGCCTTTAATAGTAAGTAGGTGAGCTATAGTAGATACTAGAAAGACAAAAATGCTTCCAATTAATTGCTGTGAGCTAATTGAATTTGATCAGGGGAAATTTATCTATGAGCTAATAAATCGAGCAACACTAGCAATCCAATTAATTGATTTTCTAATTGATAAGGATTTGGTCTTGTGTTTGACATCCATGATGATTTCGTGATCATATACAACAATTGCTATTCAAAAGTTTACATGTACATACTTGCAAATACAACATAAAACTTTCAACTGCGTGACAGTGTCACTACATTAACCAAATGGTTAGTGACTAAAAAACTTGCGTTGCATCACATCATTAAGTCATTTCTAAAGGCTTGGATATTGTCGTACGACGAGCCACCCTTCCGAACCGCTTGACGACAAATGTCCCTAAGCTCTCTTGCTTTGCTCCTCATTTCTTTCCCTTCCTCGCTTTCCAAATCCATAAACCTTCTAACAAGTCTTGCAATATCTTCTCTAGTCACCAAACTTTCTTCTTCTCCCGCACCCTTCTTCGCCCTCCAACCAATCTTCCAATCATCCACTATCATCGTACTATTGGGAATTTGGTCCCAATAAATAGGAAAAGTCAACATTGGCAGCCCGGCATAAAGAGCCTCAGAGGTGGAATTCCAACCACAATGGGACCAAAACCCACTTGTGCTAGTATGACACAACACCATCAACTGGTCACACCAAAGTACAACAATCCCCATCTCACCACACTTCTCTTTCAACTGCGACCGGGGTATGGAACGGCCACCACGTGGTGGACGGAGGTTGGAGGATCTCTGGTGGATTCCATGCCCGAAGTCTTTTGATAAAAAGTGAGTCAAGCGGCGGCTAGCAAGTGGAAAGAGAGGTTGTCTTTCCCTATATACTACTAATTCTAGTTCATATGATTAGTCGTCTATACAACTAATCTATATATTATATAAAATTTTCCAGCTAGTAGAAGAATTGATATCCGGAAGACGGGGTTGGTGGCAGTCCTTCTTCAGTTCAGAACAGGTTTAGAATTCACCAATTTTTTTTGCTTGCTACAGTAACTTTCGCTACAGTTTTTTTTTTGGGGCCTTGCAATTCTGGTCTGGTTTTAAACCAGTTCTGAACTGAAGAAAAAATGGGTTGGTGGGGGTAGGTGAGTTTCAGACTCTCAGGTGGGATTAGTGTAAACTTTAGTATTGAGTAGAACGTTAAACTCAATGGTAAATCAAGATCTTGGCCTTTGTGATTTTCACAAGTACCCTTAAGCGGAATTCATTAAACAATCACAACATACCTTGATCCATGATGTCAGACGCAAAGGAGATTGAAGATGAGATTGAGTCGTCGTATGGAGGAAGAGGTTCTTTCTCTCTCTAGCCTTGGTTGCATATCGGTCGTCAAAAACCCTTGTACGTGTTTTCCGTTATTTGCACATAAGATAGGTATGTGCATTTTATAGGCAAAGAGAGACCCTTGTCCCAAACCCTAGACTATAATCAATTACCACCCATCACGGTAATAGAATAGGAATTCATCTCATAGTTTGATCAGACCTGATTGTTTCCAAATACTCACTGAACCAATGTAATAATTCATAATTCATATTTACCAAATATTCTTACAATTAGACCATTTCCGAGTTCGTTTTTATGGAATTGGTAGTAAAGCTCAAGTTGGTATCAACAACTTCTGGGTTTATAAAACAAAAGAATATATTTTCCTTCTTTGTTTGCTCAAAGGTCCACTATTTCTCAAAGTGTGATGTTCATGTTTCAATTGAAATCGGTACCTTCCACGATATTGAAAAAAAATTTCAAAATTTGAACGGTTAAATGATTTGAAGAAAGTTTCTTTCGCATGTAATCAAACAAAGGAAAAGACTCAGGGCATGTTTACTTCACCGGAATGGGAATGGAGGAATCGGAATGGAATTGAAACGATTCCCATTCCGGTGTTTACTTACACAAGGAATGAAAATGGTTGTGGGTCCCACCAAAAAAAACATTTCCCATTCTCCACTTTAAGCCAAATTTCAATCCGGAGGGGGGAGATGGTATTGCTCAAAAAGGAATGGGAATGGGTTTGTCATTTACAAACTCACCCTCCCATTTTTTATGCAATAACCAAAACTCACGCGCATTCTTAACCATCTTCTTCTTTCTAATCTCAACAATTTTTGCACGACATCACAAACCACCATTGCTCCGCCACCACAGATCCGTCGCGGCGGAGAAGTCCAAAGCCCGCAAGAAGCTCAGGTGGCCACCAACGCCACCGCTACGGAAGAGAAGAAGAACCGATCAAAGGATCGAGCGACGATCGGCAAGGAAACAACTCCCAGTCCGATTTCATGAGGAGAAAACACCCAGAATGAGTTACCAAATGGAGATGATTTCTTCTAGAGAAACGTTCACACTAGTGTTTTATACATCATATCGAAAATTCAGAGCAATCCAACCGTTGTAGCTCCGGATAATCTCGTCCAAGTTGAAGCAGTTCGGAGGTATCCGAAGTTCTGCTGGTTTTAATTTGGGGGATTTCATGTCGGTTTATAGTGGTTGGATGATGATGCTATCTTCAGAAAAGTTGGTTATATATCTGTCTTCTACAACATATCCAAAATCCAGAGCAATCTAACCGTTGTAGCTCTGGATAATCTTGTCCAACCTAAAGTAGTTCGGAGGTATTCGAAGTTCTACTGGGTTCATTTCGGGGGATTGTAAGTCAGTTTATAGTGGTTGGATGATGATAATATCTTCAGCAAAATTGGAGATATATCTGTCTTCTACAACATATCCAAAATCCAGAGCAATCTAACCGTTGTAGCTCCGGATAATCTCATCCAAGATAAAGCAGTTCGGAGGTATCCGAAGTTCTGCTGTTTTTTTGCAAGAGAATAAGTGCCCCGTTAAAATGGGGAATTGCCCCAGTAAAATGGATAAGTGCTCCGTTAAAATGGGGAATTGCCCCGGTAATGTAGAACAAATCTTAATATTATTATATATCAAAATTGAATTTATCTTAATAATATTTCATCTTTGCAAAAGGGTATTTTGGTAATTAAATTACACTAATTCTGATTCCACAGAATGATTCCGGACAGTTAGTAAATGCTGGAATGGAATGACTGATTCTGATTCCTGCTCATTCCGATTCATAGTTAGTAAGCGTGCCATCAATGCTTGGAAGTTTCAAAAAGTATAAATAGGATTATTTCTTTTGACTATCAATCATTGACTTGTCTCTAGCCCTACCGTTTTGTGTTTGAAAAAAAAAATTGCAAATAGAGAAAGAGATAAGTCATTTAAACAGGAGCATCTTTCACTACAGAGAGAGTGTTAGTAAGGAAGCATTATATAGGTACACTATAAACACTAAGAATTATAGACTTGTATGGATGAATAGTTGCATTGGAGATATGGTATCAAAAATAAAAATTAAACAAAATATTACCCCATTAATTTTATTGCTAAAATTTCGTACTTTTAGAATCATTTGTAATAAATAATGTTGGCTAAAACATACGACGGAAGACCACTTGGACTGCCCCCGAGTAAAGTCAGATACGTAGTCTATTTGATCCACTACACACAGTAGAAGAAAGACCTCAATCCAAAGGAAAGAGACAATTAACTCAAATTTCAATCTCATTCAACGGCGCTTTTTTTTTGGTCGAACATTCAACGGCGCTTAATCAAGAGGAGTTGGGCTGGTTTTGTTGCTCTTGGGGTTTTCCTTTGATTTAACCTGTCCACAATAATAGCATCTCTTCTTCTTCTTAACCTTGTGATAAACTTCAACTTTTGCTAAGTTTCAGACATGAATTCCACCACACACCGGCCTACCACCATCTGCCACGTGCTTGCCGTCCCATACCCCGGTCGCGGCCACATCAACCCAATGATGAGCCTATGCAAATTACTATCTTCACAAAAAAACGACATCTTCATCACCGTCGTACTCACAGAGGAGTGGCTCACCCTCATCGGCTCCGAAGCCAAACCCGACAACATTCGGTTCGCCTTCGCGACAATCTCCAACGTTATTCCTTCGGAGCTGGTCCGTGCCGCCGACATGAACGGCTTCGTCGAAGCGGCGATGACAAAAATGGAAACCCCGTTTGAGGAGTTCCTGGATCGGCTAGAGCCGCCGCCTAGTTTGATCGTCGCGGACACTTTCCTATTTTGGGCGGTCGGCGTTGGAAACCGGAGGAATTTCCCAGTTGTTTTGGACGCAGGCGGCGTCTGTTTTCTCGGTGTTTGACCATTTTCGTCTCTTTGCTGAAAATGGGGACCACCCAGTTGATTTGTTAGGTAAGTGTCTTTGACTTGTCTCCCTATGCTTAAGCAATATTCCTTGGTTTTTTTTTTTTTTGACTTTCCTCAACCTACTATTCCCAAAAGCTGCCGTGATAATTTTCTTAAATTTTTGTTTATATGATAAATGACTCGACTTTGAAAGTGTAAAACATGACTTACGAACCATAAAGGATGTTACTCATAACTGGATTAAAATTGTAAGAGAGTATAAACAAATGAGATCATTTCAGAGTTGGTAGAACAGGAAAGAATAATAACGACACAAGTGATATGATCAATATCATGTATATCTTTTTATTCTTAATTTTATTGCTGTATATGAACTTGAACCCACCGTTATTAACCTTTTAAGATCAAAGTTTTCACTACCCATCTACCTCATTGGTCCCTTAATACCTAATTACTCCGAGTCAAAAAGTTACCCTACTGCCAATGGGACCTATTTACAGTGGCTAGACTCACAACCTTGTAGCTCTGTGTTGTACATCTCCATGGGAAGTTTTCTCTCAATTTCTAGTGCCCAAATGGATGAGATTGCAGCTGGTTTGCGCAAGAGTAGGGTTCGGTTTATCTGGGTGGCACGTGGGGAGACCGAAAGGTTGAAAGAGGTTAGTAGTGACATGGGTTTGGTTGTGCCATGGTGTGACCAGTTGAGAGTTTTGTGTCATTCTAGTGTTGGTGGGTTTATGAGTCACTGTGGGTGGAATTCAGTTCGGGAAGGTGTTTTTGCTGGTGTACCATTTTTGACGTTTCGTATACTGATGGATCAAGGGATGAATGGTAAGATGATTGTGGAGGATTGGAGGATTGGTTTGAGGGTGAAGAAGGCTGAGGTCAAAGTGGACCAATTGGTGACAAGGGAAGAAATTGCTGAGGTGGTAAAGAAATTCATGCATTTGGAGGATGAAGAAGGAAAAGAAATGAGGAGAAGAGCCAGAGAACTCAAGGAGATATGTCATGATGCCATTGCTGAAGGTGGATCATCGGAAATTAACATCGTAGCCTTCATCAGAGGCATTTCACAAGGGCTTCATGAGCAGTGAGCAAACTGAGTCTTTGCTACTAGCTAGAAAAGGTCTCAACGTGGTACATACATCCGTGTCGTCTACTAGAATCTGTATTTTCATTTTTAATGAGACCTTAATTGTATTAAGGGTTCCTCTAAAATATGTGCACATTTAGCTCTCACAACACATTTAGCTCTATCTGTTTTGTAAGAGCTTGTCCCATCTTAATCTGGAATTTATCTTATGTTTCTTTTATTGGTTTTGCACAACTGAGCTTGTTTTTGCAACCCGGTTTACAATGAAGAAGGCAAAAGTACTGATACTTCAAAACTAAAAGAGCAATTAGCTTATGGAAACTTGAAGAAATCAAAGGCAAAAAGAACACAGGATTTTAACGAGGTTCGGTAATTGACCTACTCCTCGGTATTTTTTTTGATAGTCGTATTCATCATGAACAGAACAAGGAGACCTCCAGTACATATAAAGGCACTAGTACAAAAGTACCAAAGAGAAATAAAGGCAAAGTGCAACACAAAGAAAACTACCGCACTGCCCAAAACTTCTACAACATTTTTTTTTTTTTTGTCAACTAAAAAAACTTTTACAACATTCAATTGCCTATCTTAGCCCAATACAACAATAGATAAACCAGGGCAATTAATATTCCAATTATTCCAACAAAACCCAATTATGAGCATTGAAGCTGTTAATCCACAAGAAATTCTACATACAACGTAGCACGAATGAAGCCAAATTTACACGTTGAAACTCTAAGACCATGCAGAGGGAATGAAGGTTGTCTCTTGCTAAAAAAGAGCATCGATCTTATTCCTGAACCAAACTATCACTCAGTCACGCTCGAAGGCAAGGCGTGCCTAGGAAATGCCTTACGCACCCTTCATTAGATCATTGATGAGCCTCCTTTAGCAATTGCTTGGTGACACAAATCACTGAGATTTCTCGATGTTTTCCTCATTTCTTGCCCATCACTGCTTTCAAAATCCATAAACCTCTTCACAAGCCCAGCAATTTCTTTCCTTGTCATCAACTTTTCATCTTGCACCTCTGCCTTAACGCTCTTGCCAATCTTCCACACTTCAACAATTTGCCTGCTGTTGGGCAATTGGTCAAGAAACAGAGGGAAAGTAAGCATTGGAACGCCGGCAAAAATGGCTTCAAGAGTCGAATTCCACCCACAATGTGTCCAAAAACCACCCACAGAACAATGGGACAACACTTTCAATTGCTCACACCATGGCACCACCATCCCCATACCACCAATGCAGCTATCATTCAACCGCGCAGCCTCTCCCCGCGCAACCCACAAGTACCGTATCCTGCTGTTATTCAGCCCTGCTGCAATTTCATCCATTTGGGTACTTGAAACGGAAAGAAAACTGCCCAATGAGATGTACAAGACCGACCCTTTTGGTTGCGAATCAAGCCATTTACCATAGTCTAAGCCATTATCACTGAATGATGCAGAGAAACCCTGTTCAAGCTCCAAATAAGGTATGGCAGGTCCAATTGGGTACACAGGGAATGAGAATTCTTCCCGTAAAGAGTTGAAAATGTCGGGTTCGAGCTCATAAACTGAAGTGAACAAAAGAAATTGCGCTTTTGGAACCAACGAAATGCACTCCAAAGCAAGCTTGATCACTGTTGGGTTTGTTTCTTTAAACACCTCTCCAAGGTTTGCTAAATCAGTAGAACAATCTATGACAAAAACATAGAAAAACCAAATTTTCACATCAATTTCAATTTGGGAATTCCAAAACATACATAGATAACAATTAATCAGTTACTTACCAACATTTTCAATTGCAAAGTTTTTGTTTTGTGAGAAAACATTGAAACGATGTAGCATGGATAAGAAGGTGGCCGACATAGTCCACCACAAAGCCACCGGAATATTCAGCCGGGCACCAACGCCGACTCCCCACCGGACCTCTATATCAGCTACGACGACTGATACCGGCGGCTGAAGCTGGTTGATCAGCTGCTCGAACGGAGCTTCCAGCTTTGTCATGACAGCTTCATAGAAGCCGGGGAAGTCGGCGGCTTTGAGGTGTTCAGCGGGAATGACGTTGGGGACGGTGGCGAATCGGATGTTGTCGGGCTTTGGATCGGCGGCGATGAAGCCGAGCCACTCTTCGGTGACGACGAAGGTGATGAGGAGTTGTGGTTTTTTGGAGGATAGTAACTTGCAGAGGTTCATCATGGGGTTGATGTGGCCTCGGCCCGGAAATGGCATCGCCACCACATGGCGGACGGCGTTGGCTGAGTCACCGCCGGACGTGTCCATGATGACTTATGATTTTTGAGAGAGAATGTGAGCTTTCTTTTAGTCTTCACTGACTTTTTACTTTTGAGTTAGTGCCACTTTGCAGAAAATGCCTTTTAGACATCAATGCAAGATAGGGGTGACCATAATTGCCTATGGGTTTATTATCCATGGGTTTAAAATGGGACACTACAGAAAATCTATGAAATATTAATTGGGTTTTTGAATAACCCACGGGAATCTATGGATAATTTAAGTTAAAGTTCAGATATTTTACAGCCTTATTCGTTTCAGTGTTCCTTCGCTCCAATGCCATGCCGATCTACCATAGCATTACTGGCCCTAGCAGAGGAGAAAGACTTCCATACACTCATTATTTATTTTTTAGCCAATTAAATGTTGTCACATAATTCTAAAGTGCCACATAGCGATACTAAATTGGCGCAAAAATAAATAGTGAGTGTATACAAGCCTTTCTCCTAGCAGAGGAAGGCGAGGTCCATGGACGCGTTTTTCTCTATTTCCTCAACCCTCCTGCCTTGATTAGATTCATTGCTGGATGGTTGGGTTTGTAAGTTTCTTGATGTTTGGGGTTGTGGGTTCCAATCGAATACAAGGAAAATGGAGTTTCTTCAATTTTTTATGTATGAAAAAGGTGATTGAAGATGACGCCAATTGGGAGCGAGCCTACGCCGACGAGTGGGGAGGCGATGCAAGAAGACGAGTTCGGCCTTCCACTATCAGACTTTACACATCTAGTGCCAGTTGAAACTACGGTTAATATATGGTCCCTAAAAGTGACTAAATCACTTTGCTCTAAAACCTCAAGTATGTCAATAATTTCGTCAAAGTGAATTATGCCTCTCTAATATTCTGTCATCTTCAGAGTCACTTGGAAGATTGCAACAAAAATTCGGACATTACCTGAATATACAACGTGACACGCTGATCGAGTCACAATTTGTATGAAACATCACTCCCTAGTTGGGGTTCTCTTCGCCCTTCCCAATAATTGGTGGAGGAGTCATGTGACTTCCAAGAAGCAATATGGAATTGGTCTATAAATTTTTCTTTTTGGTATATAGATTAAACAGACCTTGAGTTGAAGTCTTGCAGACTCTTTTTTCCTTTTTAGGTTAAGTATGTCTTTCAAACATTTTCACAAACACTTTGACTGCATATTAAAACGAGTCAGCGTACCTGAAAAATTCAGCTGCTGGTTGCGAAAGAGGAGATGAAAAAACGACGCCGATGGCGTCGACAGCGAAGCCACCGGAATATTTCTGCGCCTGCCGGCGGGAACCGCCCAGAGAAGCTCGATGTCAGCTACAATCGCCGCCACCGGAGGCTGAAGTTGATCCAACAGCTTTTCAAATGGAGCTTCCATTTTCGTCATTACGGCCTCGTAGAAGGCGGGATAGTTCGCGCCGCGGACCAGCTCGGATGGAAGGACGTTGGGTATGGTACCGAACCGGATGTTATCGGGTTTCGGGTCGGACCCGATGAACCCGCGCCATTCTTCGGTGACGACGACGGTGATAAGAATGTCGGGTTTCCTTGAAGATAGTAATTTGCAGAGGTTGAGCATGGGGTTCATGTGGCCTCTGCCGGGATACGGCATCGCCACCAGATGGCAGAGATTGGCGGTGGAGGTATCCATGTCTTCGATTAATGCGTACCAACTGTTGGTATAAGTGCTTGCAACTGAAAATGTTATACTCTTTGGCTTTGATATATACTCAATAATTTGGTCCATCTAGTTAGAATGGCTGTAGAAAAGAAAATTACATGTCTACGAATGTAGTTGTGATAATATCGATTCATTTACGGACTGATATGTGTTTCAAGAGACGTAATTAATTTGAAGCATATTGTTATATATAGTGATATTTCGTTGCATGAAAGTTTTTCTCTTGAATTAGCCATGAACAGAACATTAGTATGCTGGTCCAAGAGGTAAATGTTTATTCCATTTGATTAGATTGCCTAAACAATAGTTTAGTTGATTCCAAATTATGCTCATTTCTAGCCATATGATAGGAATTGGTTTGTTCCTATGGACTCCAAAGTCCAAACCAACAACCTAAGTTTGTTTTGCATCATTCATATGCATATGTTTTGCATTAATTTCTAACTTGTTCGTCTTGTGTTTACATTCAAGGGTAACCCTCAAGGTCGACTAACATAAGGATATAGTGACAAACCATTTAGACTTAAGTAGTAAGCATGAGTTCGACTAGCTAGCACAATTATAATGCTACAACAATGCAAATCAATCAATCATTGAGAGTAAGAACTACAACATTTGACTAGCTTAATGGGGATGTCCTTGTGAAATATCCTTGATAAAAGCATCAAGGTTCTTGTCAGACGAACCTCCTTTAGCAATTGCACCATGGCAAGTCTCTTGAAGTTGTTTAGCTCTTTCCCCTCCTTGCTTTCAACATCCATAAACCTTTTCACAAGCTCAGCAATTTCATCTCTAGTCACCACAACTTCAACCCCGGCTGCCTTCTTCTTCACTCTCCATCCCATCTTCCAATCCTCCACAATCTGCTTAGCATTCGGCATCAGGTCCCAAAATATCGGGCAAGTGAGAACTGGAACTCCGGCATAGACAGCTTCTATAGTCGAATTCCACCCGCAATGTGACCAAAACCCGCCGATTGAGTCGTGACACAACACTCTCAATTGGTCACACCAAGGCACCACCAAGCCCACATTGTCACCAACACTATCTTTCAACCTAGAGGCGTCCCCTCTGGCCACCCACAAGAACCTAACACCGCTATTTCGCACCCCGGCGACTATCTCATCCATTTGGTCTTTCGAAATAGAGAGGAAACTCCTCATTGAGATGTACAACACTGAATTTTTGGGTTGAGAATCTAGCCAATGTAAATAACTGGGATCATTTTGGTTTGTGGGTTGGCCTTTTGGAAGCTCAAAGTAAGGTATGGTTGGGCCAATTGGGTAGATAGGCAAAGGAAGTTTGGTTGTCAATTCTTCGAACACTTGGTGCTCAAGTTCGTAGACTGAAGTGGACAAAAGGTATTGTGCGGTATCTACTACTCCAGAAACAGCTTGGAGGGCTCTCTGCACGACTTCTTGAATTCCATCATTGAAAACTGTGAGAAGATCTGCAATGCATGTGGGCCTGATTCCTGGGATGTAGTCTATTACCTCATCTCCACGCTCTTTGATTTTGTACATTATGCAAAAACACAAACAAAAGAACCGATTTCATGATAACATTATTTTGATTAAGTACAAGGTTTTGTGACGAGAAATCTATTATCATCTTTGATTTACACATGTATCAAATAGACCATGAATAATTTAAACAACTGTCATGACCCTACAATGCATGTGATCATATAAAAATTTTAGGAAGTAATCTTTTCACTATAACACTATCATACTGTCATATTTATATAACAAGACAAGGATTTTAAATGATTTAGAAATATAGTTTCTTTTCAAATATTAATGTAAAGAGAATTGTTATTCCCACCCAAAAATTATCTTACCACCCAACATCCTTATTTTTTCAACTTAACTCTCCATTTTGCCCCTAATTAATTATGAACAACATAATAATCACCAAACCCACCTCAGCCCCCCACCCACCTTGACTCCATCTCCTCCTCCCGACCTCCCCTTCCCTTTTTCTCTTTCTCTTGTAATTTTTTTTTCTTATTCTCAATTGGAATTAATACTCGAATTGAGTAATGGTAGAATCCTGATGGAATTTAGCACAATCAGGACAGGAAACAGAAGAAGACTTTTCAAATCAAATAAACAAACAAAAATTCGAGTATTAAAAAGACATAACAATAAGAACAAAGATAGATGTGACTTATGAGATCTTTTATCAAGGTGGCATTCACAATCAAATGATTCAATTCCGCTGGGTTGGGGGTTGGTATGATGATTTTGATTTTTAAGTTTTTTTATTGGTGGGTGTAATGAGAAAATTGATTTTTGGTAAAATGATAAATTTGGATTTTAAAAGTTACAAAAATTTAAATGGGTGGGAGGAGATAATTATTGGGTGTGTATAAAACCTCCCTAATGTAAATACTCTTTGTTCACAGCATCTTAACTTTATTAAATTGAATAGACCTCGAATAATAGATGGGACTATACCTAAATAGTTCTATAAAATTAAAGTTCTTCCAAAATATCTGATTCATTTCATTCCTCACCATTTTGAGGAAATGTACATGTATTTTCAAGAATTGCTCATGCATTTTCAGGAACTATTTTTGCAAATCCAGGTGTTGTTTCTACATATCCAAAAATTGTTTTTGCAAATTTTAGATATGTTCTTGCAAATCCAAGAATTATTCATGTATTCACTGGAAATGTTCCTGAAAATTATGGAATTACTCTTGGAGAATATTGTATTAATTGGGGAACATGAGTCCAATAGTTGAATAAAGAAGGACTAGAATGTAATAAAGAAATTTCATCCAAAATCTCTCCACTATATAAGTATTGTCACATGTCAAAGTATGACTAATTATTAAAGACTAAAATGTAATAAGTCTTTTAGTAATAGGGTCTCCCTAACTAAAATATAATTGTTTTTTTATAAAAAATATGATTTTACCCTAGCTTGTAATTATAAGCAAGGACAAAATCAATAACTTACAAGTAATTAAGTGATGTATTTAACTAATTAACTTTTCAAAACAATTAATATCTAACTAACTAACTAACTAACTAATTAACCCAAAGTTGTCACGCACCTGAGATATCTAGAGGGAAGTGTCCGTTTTCTTTCAGTAGCTCAAAGTGATGTAAGAACGAGAACGCCGACACCGACATAGGCCAAAGCGAAGCCACCGGAATATTCCTCCGGTTCCCGACCCGGACAGCCCATAAAACGTACGGGTCGGCTATGATAACGCTCACCGGCAGTTCAAGCCCGTCTAGAAGCTTCTCGAACGGAGCTTCCAGCACGGTGTTCACGGCCTCCACGAATCCTGGGAAGTCCTTCGCCCGAACGTGCTCGGAGGGTATTAGATTTGGTAAGGTAGCAAATCGGACGCTGTCGGGTTTTGGGTCGGATCCTATGAGGCCGTGCCACTCCTCGGTGACGACAAAGGTGATGAGGATGTCAGGTTTCTTGGAAGTGAGTAGTTTGCAGAGGTTCATCATTGGATTGATGTGGCCGCGGCCGGGATAGGGCAGAGCCACCGCGTGGTAGGCTGGGAGCGGGTCGGGTTTTACTGCACCCATTTCGCCGTTATACTATATGGGAGAAGGAGAAGAGTGTTATATAATATAGTATACGCATGAAGATTGGAAAAGTTGCCTTTAATAGTGAGTAGGTGAGCTATAGTAGATACTAGAAAGACATAAATGCTTCCAATTAATTGCAGTGAGCTAATTGAATTTGATTAGGGAAAATTTATCTATGAGCTAATAAATCGAGCAACACTAGCAATCTCATTAATTGATTTTCTAATTGATAAGGATTTGGTCTTGTGTTTGACACCCATGATGATTTCGTGCGCATATACAACAATTGCTATTCAAAAGTTTACATGTACATACTTGCAAATACAACATAAAACTTTCAACTGCGTGACAGTGTCACTACATTAACCAAATGGTTAGTTGTTGGAACTAAAGAACACAATTCCAACGCATAATAGGTTTGCACAGTCAATTGGGAAAGGCATGAAGTCAAAATCAGTTTTGAGTTTGAATTAGACAATCCGGTTGCCTTATTCTTGTGTGATTAACTAGACCTAAAAGGCTAAGGAAATCCAAATTAGTAATGAACTTGGAAAACAAGAAATCCGCATCCTTACAGGAGTAGGACTAAGTACATTGATGGGCTTGGCTTAGTTCGAATTGATGCATATATAAATCAAGGGTCCCTGCTCAAGCTAAACATACAACTCATAAGTAATTGCACCCATCAAGCAAAGAGTTTTCGGATTAGCATTGAGGAGAAGATCTTGATTGTTGACATAGCCATTATGTCTAAAGCAGGTGAGTTTCTGCAGGTTTGCAGTTTCTGGTATTCATGTGTTTTATTGTGTTTTGATTCATACTTCAATATAGTCTAACAAGTGGTATCAGAGCACATGGTTGTATGTTTCAAAACCATGAAAGGAAAACTCTGTATCTAAAGAAACTGCAGGAACTAAAGTATTGATTATGCTTCTGGAAAACTTATGATGTTCAAATACACAAAATCGTTTGAATATTATGAGGTTTCCAGAATTCAAAGTTGATAATCAAAGATTGTGTTTTCTAATCATAACAAAGAATCAACCAAAACAAAGGCCCTAATTCTTTGGTTCGATTAGAAGACAGTTGTTTATAGAATACATAATTGTATGATTACTTCATAAGATTCTTCTGCTCAAAAAGTGTTGAATTCTTATCACTAAAGATCAAAATCATATAATTATATGTTTTAGTAAACATGAACCTACAGAACATGCTAAATACTCTACTGGGAAAGTGTGATTTAGCATTGATAAGGAATAAAGAAATTTAAAGTATGTTGTGTTTTTGTTACAGTGATGAGTACTTCCGTGAACTTCAATAACATCCAGACTCTAACCGGAACCAACCACAAAAGCTGGAGCGAGGACATCGAAATCGTGCTAGGTCTTATGGACTTGGACATAGCACTCAGGGAAGAAAGGCCACAAGAAGGAGAAACAGCAAAGGCACAAGCTAAGCAGGAAAAGTGGGATAAGGCAAATCACATGGCTGTCTTAGTGATTAAAAGATCGATCTCTCCCACCATAAGAGGAGGCATTCCCAAAACTGAGAATGCTAAAGAACTGCTTGCAGGAATAGCAGAAAAATTCAAAGAATCTGACAAGGTGGAATCTAATTTCTTGATGAGTCAGCTGATGTCAAGCAAGTTTGATGGCAATGGCAGTGTTAGGGAGCACATACTAGGGCTTTATGAGACTGCAACCAAGCTCAATGAGCTTAATTTGCCTATTAGTGATCCTGTGGTAGTCACTGTAGCTCTTAATTCACTGCCACCTGAGTATGAACATCTCAAGAGCACCTACAATGCACAAGATGAGAAGTGGGATATCAACAAGCTGATTGCAATCTGTGCACATGAAGAGGTCAATATCAGAAACAACCAGCAGCGTGTCCAGGTGAATTTGGTCCAAACTCCCTCTCATAATCATACTAAAAGTACTCACAAGAATGCTAAAGCTGCCAATAACACTCCTAAAAGCAATACTGGTTTGAAAACTACTAAAGGAATCTTTAAGTGTTATTTCTGCAAGAAAACTGATGGTCACATGAAGAGAGATTGCCCCAAGTATAAGCGCTGGTTAGAGAAACAAAAAACTAAAGGTAACCTTGATTTGTCAAAAGAATTTGTTTCAGAAAAAGCCTTAGTCTGTTTTGAGTCAAATTTTGTTGAAACTTCTGATTCTTGGTGGGTTGATAGTGGTTCATCTGTTCACGTTTCGTGTTCTCTGCAGGGGCTAATAAACAAGAGAACTCCAAATAAACATGAGGTCAATGTGTTCGTAGGCAATGGCATGAAGGCACCAGTCAAGTTCATTGGAACTGTTAGACTAGTTTTAGAGTCAAGTTTTGTTTTAGAATTAAATAATGTTGTTTATGTACCTTCGTTTAGAAGGAATTTGATTTCAGTTAGCAGACTTGCTTTGTCAAAATATTTTTCAAATTTCAATGAAGAAGGTTATTTTCTGTCACATAATTCTATCACAGTAGGTAGTGGTCTACTCCTTAATGGTCTTTACAAGTTATCTTGTAAAGATGCCTTCATTGCCATGAACACAGTAGGGGTCAAGCGTCCACTTATCAATGAACACAATGCCAAACTTTGGCATAAACGTTTAGGGCATATTTCTAAAGATAGAATGCAAATTCTAGTTAAAGCTGATATAATTCCAAAAATAAACCTTCAAGAACTGGAAGTTTGTGTTGAGTGCATCAAAGGAAAAATGACAAATAAGAAAAAGAAGGGTTCAATTCGGAGTGCAAACTTACTAGAACTCATTCATACAGACATATGTGGTCCTTTTCCTACACAAACTTTTGATGGTTATAGGTATTTCATTACTTTTACTGATGATTTTTCCAGATTTGGTTACCTTTATCTTTTAAAAGAAAAATCCAGTGCTTTGGACGCTTTCAAAATCTTTAAAGCAGAAGTTGAAAATCAGTTAAACACAAAGATTAAGGTAGTGAGATCAGATAGGGGTGGTGAGTACTATGGTAGGTATGATGAATCAGGGAGACATCCTGGACCGTTTGCTAAATTTTTGCAGGAACAAGGAATTGTGGCTCAGTACACCAATCCATATACACCAGAACAGAATGGGGTTTCAGAGAGAAGAAATAGGACCTTGAAGGATATGGTACGAAGCATGATGGCAGGAACAAAGTTGCCAATGTTCTTGTGGGGAGAAGCTATCAAAACAGCCAATTATCTACTTAACAGGTCACCAAGCAAGTCAGTACCAAAGACTCCATATGAACTTTGGACTAACAGAAGGCTTGTTCTACATCACTTAAAGATCTGGGGTTGCAAAGTAGAGGCTAGAGTGTATAATCCAGAGGAAAAGAAGTTGGATCCAAGAACCATATCTTGCTATTTTGTAGGCTATCCTGAAAGAACCAAGGGATATCGATTTTATTCACCAACTCATTCCCAAAGAGTAGTTGAAACAGGGAGAGCTAAGTTCTTGGAGGAGGATTTTGAATCAACAGAAGATGAAATTATTATTTTTGAAGAAGAAACTGAAGGAAACAGCCCAGCAGAAGCAATTGCATCTGATACAGCAGTTGAGTTACATCAAAAACAGCTTTCTTCCAATACAAGTAATAATATGGAGGTCGAATATGATGACAACTTAACACCAGCAGATAACACAGAGGCAATTGAGCAACCAGTTCAGTTACAAACAGAAGCAAATGAGCCAATGGAGATCCAAGAAGTCCCAACAGCACAAGTTCCACCTCCACCAGTAACAGTTCCAGCAGCAGTACCGACAAGAATTTCAACAAGAACTCGAAGGTCAGCAATCCCTAGTGACTATTACTGTTACTATCAAGAACTTGGAGGTGATTTCATAGAGGAAAACGATCCCAATACCTACAAAGAAGCCATGGCAAGTTCTCACAGTTTGCAATGGGAAAAGGCTATGCAATTAGAGTTGGAATCAATGGCTAACAATCAGGTTTGGGATTTAGTAGAATTACCAAGTGCAGCTAAACCTATAGGATGCAAGTGGGTTTACAAGACAAAGAAAGATGCAGCTGGAAATCTAGAAAGACACAAAGCCAGATTGGTTGCCAAAGGTTTTACTCAGAAAGAAGGAATAGACTACAATGAAACCTTTTCTCCAGTATCTACAAAGGATTCATTCAGAGTTATA
This sequence comes from Spiraea crenata, assembly GCA_033992175.1. Lineage (NCBI taxonomy): Eukaryota > Viridiplantae > Streptophyta > Magnoliopsida > Rosales > Rosaceae > Spiraea > Spiraea crenata. The sequence goes on from JAVBHV010000022.1 coordinate 3,497,347, forward strand.
ATGGCATTAGTAGCTCACTTTGATCTCTCTTTACATCAGATGGACGTCAAAACTGCATTCTTGAATGGAAACCTCAAAGAAGAAATTTATATGAAGCAGCCAGAGGGTTTCATTCAAGAAGGGAGAGAGAGTTTGGTTTGTAAGCTGAAAAAGTCCATCTATGGTTTAAAACAGGCATCAAGACAGTGGTACTTAAAGTTTCATGAAGTTATTCAGTCTCATGGTTTCAAAGAGAATCCGCTGGACCAATGCATCTATTTGAAATTCAGTAAGAATCATTTCATCTTTCTAGTTTTATATGTTGATGATATCCTACTAGCTAGTTCAAATGATGCACTGCTTCATGAGACAAAGAGATTTTTATCTACAAGTTTTGAGATGAAGGATATGGGAGAGGCTGCATATGTTTTGGGTATAGAAATCAGTAGAGATAGAAAGAGAGGTTTGCTTGGCTTATCACAGAAAGGTTATATTCAAAGGGTTCTTAAGAGGTTCAACATGTCGCAGTGTAATGGAGGAGAAGTACCAATCACAAAAGGAGATGTATTGAGCAAGAAAGATTGTCCTAAAACTGAAAAGGAGAAACAAGATGCTGAGAACCAGCCATATGCATCATTAGTAGGAAGTTTGATGTATGCTCAAGTATGTACGAGACCAGATATTGCTTTTCCAGTGGGAGTTTTAGGAAGATTTCAGTCATGCCATGGGAAGAAACATTGGGAAGCAGGAAAGAAAGTCATGAGGTATTTGCAAAGGACAAAAGAGTTTAAACTGGTGTATAGAAGATCAGAAGAGTTGGTTTTGGAGGGATATTGTGATTCAGATCATGGTGGTTGTCCAGATTCTAATAAGTCAACTTCGGGTTACATTTTTATGTTAGCAGGTGGAGCTGTATCTTGGAAAAGTGTGAAGCAAAGTGTTATGGCAGCTTCGACTATGACTGCAGAATTCTTGGCTTGTTATGAAGCAACAATACAAGCTGTCTGGCTAAGAAATTTTATCAGAGAATTAAAAGTGGTAGAGTCCATTGAGAGGCCAATTCAGATGTGGTGTGATAATACTGGAACAGTGTTTTATACAAAGAATAACAAGAGGTCATCAGGAACAAAGCATTTGGATATTAAGTACCTGCTAGTGAGAGAGAAAGTCACATCAGAAGATTTGAAGTTTGATCATATTGAGACTAGTTTGATGTTGGCAGATCCGTTTAACAAAGGTTTGGCTAATCATCTTTTCCTTCGACATGTGCCTAATATGGGGTTGGTGTCTGGTTTTGATGATGTGAATTAGTGGGAGCTTGTCAGCTCATTCACATGTTTAGCTTAAATATGTTTCAGTTTTCTGCATATTTTGCTGATAGAAGGAAGTTCATATTACAGTAGATGAATAAATGATCTTTCAAGTTCATAAGGCATATTCATTTAAGGAATAAAGAAGCTTTTCTTAAAAGCATGCAGCAGATGAAAATCTGATTAAGTAGGACCATGAGTACGTTATCAAATTTCATCACAATACAGATGATAATGTATTCTTTTCAAGTTTTGATGGTGTCTTCATGTGTATTAAGTTCTTCACATGTGATTATGAGAACATTGAGTTGATTATTTACTCTACTGTTCTATTAGTTCAGTGAATGTAATTTAATATGACAGAAGCTGTTTTTGGATTAGTTGTTTGATGATGAACTCTGTGATCACTGAGGAAGCTGTTTTGATTTTGTTTGCTTGTTCTGTTTTGACTGTTGAACCTAGTGGGAGAATGTTGGAACTAAAGAACACAATTCCAACGCATAATAGGTTTGCACAGTCAATTGGGAAAGGCATGAAGTCAAAATCAGTTTTGAGTTTGAATTAGACAATCCGGTTGCCTTATTCTTGTGTGATTAACTAGACCTAAAAGGCTAAGGAAATCCAAATTAGTAATGAACTTGGAAAACAAGAAATCCGCATCCTTACAGGAGTAGGACTAAGTACATTGATGGGCTTGGCTTAGTTCGAATTGATGCATATATAAATCAAGGGTCCCTGCTCAAGCTAAACATACAACTCATAAGTAATTGCACCCATCAAGCAAAGAGTTTTCGGATTAGCATTGAGGAGAAGATCTTGATTGTTGACATAGCCATTATGTCTAAAGCAGGTGAGTTTCTGCAGGTTTGCAGTTTCTGGTATTCATGTGTTTTATTGTGTTTTGATTCATACTTCAATATAGTCTAACATTAGTGACTAAAAAACTTGCGTTGCATCACATCATTAAGTCATTTCTAAAGGCTTGGATATTGTCGTACGACGAGCCACCCTTCCGAACCGCTTGACGACAAACGTCCCTAAGCTCTCTTGCTTTGCTCCTCATTTCTTTCCCCTCCTCACTTTCCAAATCCATAAACCTTCTAACAAGTCTTGCAATATCTTCTCTAGTCACCAAACTTTCTTCTTCTCCCGCACCCTTCTTCGCCCTCCAACCAATCTTCCAATCATCCACTATCATCTTACTATTGGGAATTTGGTCCCAATAAATAGGAAAAGTCAACATTGGCAGCCCGGCATAAAGAGCCTCAGAGGTGGAATTCCAACCACAATGGGACCAAAACCCACCTGTGCTAGTATGACACAACACCATCAACTGGTCACACCAAGGTACAACAATCCCCATCTCACCACATTTCTCTTTCAAGTGCGACGCCTCCTCACGCGCCACCCAGAAGAACCTAACCCCGCTCTCACGTAACCCACTGGCGATCTCGTCGACTTGGAATTTTGAAGCTGAGTGCAAACTCCCTTGTGACACGTACAAAACCGACCCTCTGGGCTGCTTGTCAAGCCACTCTAAATGTTGGGCCTCAACGGGCCTCGATTGAGCCTCCACCTTGAAATGAGGAATTGTAGGCCCAATATGATAAATAGGGATGGAAATGTTTTTTCTCAGAGCGTCAATCACTTGGGATTCAAACTCGTACACAGAAGGTAGCAAAAGCCACTGTGCTTTGGACATCCATGAAATAGCTTCCAGAGCGGTTTCCAAAACCTTGAGCCCCTTACCGTAAAAACAAGTGGGAAGGTCCGCCACACGTGTGGAAGTAAGCCCGGGAATGTAGTCCACCTTCTCTTCTCCTATTTCTATCAAACAAAGTCAACAAATTAAGAGTATTATTGGGGACAAAGTTTGATTAATGGTTCCACGCAATTTATTCAGATTTTCACTTTCTGTTTGTGTAGATGTGAACTTGTGATAGTTTTTCTTTCTGTTTCTGCTTTGGTCTACTCCCTGACTTTTACAATTATTATTTTTAAATATGACGGATTGGACTAATAATATTGTTACAGAATGAAACTTTGGCATTTATGGAAGAAAAGACGTGTGCATAAAGTGAGAATAACTACAAGGAAGACTAGCTAGGTTATTTTCGTCTATTGTTAATGTCACTTCGGTGTGGTAAAATATTCCCAAAAATGAGGTAATTATTGAGTTACCGTGTTACTTACCCAACAAGTTAACCGGGAAATGACGATTTCGGACGAGGAGGTCGAAGAAATGAAAGACGGAATAGACGGAAGCGGACATGGTCCAAAGAGAAGCCACCGGAATATTTCTCAGATTCCCTATCTCGACGGACCATACCAAGTACGTGTCGGCGATCAAGGCGGTGACCGGGGGTTCAAGCCGGTCGAGTAGGTCTTCAACGGGTGACCGCATTTTTCTCAAGACGGCGTCGTAGAAGCCGGGAGAGTCTGCTCCACGGCCAATCTCGGAAGGGATGACGTTGGGGATCGTGGCGAAGACGATGTTGTCCGGTTTGGGATCCGATCCGAGGAAGCCGAGCCACTCTTCGGTGACGATGAAGGTGATGAGGATGCTAACGTTGTTGTCGGGGTTTAGAGCCTGGCAAAGGCACATCATGGGGTTGATGTGGCCGCGGCCGGGGAACGGCAGCGCTGCCACGTGGTTGGTGGTGGTTGGGAGGTCCATTGGCTAGGTGGACTGTCGAAGGCGGTGGAGGGTCCGAACCTCCGGAGGATGAAAATAAAGAGAAGGGCAGGCGGAAAGTGACAAACAAGTCAACGCATGCACACCCGTCACTTTGTTTTATTGTACGTTCTTTTTGTTGAAGGGAAGTTCACATCGGTAGTTAGGAACGAATATAATTCACGTTTTTATTCTCCTCGGATCAATCCAAATAGCTTAACGCATATTATATATTTATAAGAAATAGCGTGGTAATCTAATGTGCAACTTTTTTTTTCTAAGGAGTTACTAACTCATGTTGTTATGGGCCCTAGCTTCGTACAAAGTGTTTGAGTACGGGACAATATTGTCTTGTTTTTTCCCAATATTGGACCACATAGAATAGAAATCATCTTCAACTATGATGCCGACAAGGAGTTGCCGATCGACCGAAGTGAAAGTTGCGTAAGGAGAAAATTTTGTTACATTATTGTCAATTGAAATGAGTTTCTCATAGGTAGTCAGTGGGATCCCGTTGGGATAGTTTCATTTCCATTATAATTTATATTTCAAATAATTAAACATGTTACTAGGCTTCTAAAAGGTAGAATCTCGGTTTTTAATCTAGTATATACTATGTTATTTTGTTAATAAAAAGTGTTTGGAGACCGTACGGGGACCATATAGAATTGCATAATAACAACATAGTCCATAGCCCAACAAATTTTGTTCGTTTGTTTTCATCTATTTGCATATAGAATTTATGGAGAAAGCCAGCATTTGAAGGATTTATTGGTCTAGTTGCACCTAATCTTCATCTTGTTGGAGTGGTTGCATTCGATAGTTTCAATATTGCATATATAGATTCATGAATAAAGAACGAATATATGGAAGATGAGCCTAACTACATCATATATCAATTCATGATAAGTAGACCCCATAAACAGAGAAAGTTTTGGAATTAATCAAAACTCCCTTGAAATTTTGAGAAAAAAAAAAAGATATTTTCAATTTTTTTGCCATGTAGTTAAATTAGAGATATTTTCAGTCGACCAAACACAACAAACACATGCAAAAAGCAGAAGTCCCACGGATATTGGAGTGAGATATTTGCTGAGATATTTTCATGCGATAGCTCTCTTCACTTTAGTTATCATCACTTTTAAACTTTGAATTAAACCCTCTTCACAAATCGACCCTGCAATTCATATCAAAAGAAAGTTGTGTCAAGAAACAAGAATTAATTTTCAAATTCAAAAAAAGATCAAATTGGGGGAAGAAGGGAGAAGACAAAAACCTTGAGTCTAGGTCTTTTGTCTGCATTGAGCTTTCGGACTTGGTACCTTATCTTCTTGGAGAAGAGCCTAGATTGGCGTTTTTCTTTGTACCTTTGAACACTTGCTTCTCTTCTTGTTCTGTCTTCCTCCATTACAGGCACTTCTCCCATCTAATCATCATAATTAAACACTAAGTTAAGATCAACATGACGTAATTAAGACACACACTTAAACACCCATCGATAGAAAATTTCTGAATACTAAACTGAAAATTCAATCATGAAATTGCAAGTGTCTTTCATTTTTGTCAAACTATACATTAGAAGAGGAAAGCCCAATCTGAAAATGTTCTAAAGGATTTTCCTTACCTTCGAAGGGAAAATGTTATTTGCACTTCTTTTAAGAAATAACAAAACACTACAAATAACATTTCTCTTTTAGAATGAATGCATGTGCGGTAAATCAGTAATAAGATCATATTTCCTCAAAATTGGGAAAAGGAAAATGAACCAAGGTAAATTAGAATATGCAAATAATAGGTTATAATGATCAAGTACTAACATAATTGCTATTGCTAGCCATGGAAGAAAGTGAACCGTCATCCGCCCAAAGAGGACCACGATCCGACCAAGCATCCAGAACCTCTTGATAATTCAAATTCAAATTCAATTGCACCTTCTTCTTCTTCTCAGCATCCTCCTCATCCCAAAACCCTACACTCTCATGCTTCACCCCAACTTTCCTTTTATAATAACTTTCCTCTTCGAAAAAGCACTTACTATCTTCCCTTTCAAACACTTTTTGCTCAATCTCCTCCTCCCCATCTTCATCTCCATTCGGAAACTCATCCCAGTCCATAAAATCCCAATTGAGCTCGTGACCGGCGATATTATTGTACATGTTATCCCCGGGGAACTTCTCATCTTCTTCTTCTTCTTCTTCTTCAATTCCCCAAATGCGCTCCAAGTCGTCCATGATATTGGTCTCATTTTCTCCGTTGATGTAAGCATCGTCTAATTTGACATCGGAAAACTCTTCACCAGAACTGTTGGTGCTGTCTGGTACTTGTTGCTCTTCCTTCTTTGGGATCCTTAAGAATGAATGGTACCTCATCTTATCTTTTTGGGTCTCTTTTCTTTGCTTACTTTCTTGTGTACAAAATGTAGGCACCCATATTTGAATATAACGTGAGATGCAAAATGGGAGTTTCTTTTATGGTGTATTTTTTTACGTGGCACCTTATCTTGTAACCATTGGTTGGTTCAAGGTTCAGTATCAGTTGAAAAGCTCCAGCTTGGAAAAGGGTAAGAGGGGACCCAACAACAACTAATTAGACTTTTCTATTTCTCTATGGAAAAAGGAGTTGGGACCAATTAATCAAAAGACTTTTGTAATTTGAATTGTTGCATCAAGAAGCACGTGACCAAAAAGTGTTGATAAGCAAGCAATCAGATATTTCACCAAGGCTTTTTTTGGTAATCACAAATTGATTAGCATTGTATCCAAAAGTGAGGAGAGATTAGTACCTAGGATAAGCAAACTCAAGATCCAATCGCAACTGCCAAACCATAAAGGGTTTTTGTTTTGTTGTGTTTGTGCTGCTGCAAAAGATTTGGTAGCTTCAAGAAAGGAGAGAAACGTATAAAGAAGCCCCATGTCGATATATGCCATATATATGGTGTTAGATATAATTGGAAAACGCCAGAGGGAGCAGTTGTTTGCATTTGCCAGTTTTGTGGGGCGTCGTTAATTAGGTCACCACCACCAAGATATTATCCCATGCATGCCCATCGTGTGCAGCAGACTCGACTCGAGCAGTCTCCAGAGCTAAATAGCAAAAAGTTTACATAAATTACATATGAGGGCCTTATATAAAATACAGGTCAATTGGAGGCCCATATAGCCCACCTTCTATCAACTTGTGACACAAGTGTATTTTTACTCACCATAAAAAAGTGATCGTGAGCATTATCACCATGTCAATCACTTTTGATTGAGTGAGTTCTTTGAGATTTGTGAAGTAGCTCCACTCAATTAACAAGGAATGATGTGTTTATAATGCTCACTACCACTTTTGGTGGTGAGCAAAAACGAGCTAAATTTCTTTGTTTCCATTTTTGAGGTCCCTTATTGGTGCACGGCACATTATCAAACTAAAAATGTCCAAAGTGGTGAATTTTTCATTTTTTTTAATAAAGTATTAAATAAGCAAGATTAATTTCTCAGTAAAAATCAATAGCAAGCACAATTCCAAAGAAGATATAAAATCACGAGCTGATGATCATATTGCCTATATTTAAAGGGTGACGTAGAAGATCAGTCAGCAAAATCACATTATAAGATGAGATGGGGAAGAGGGAAGTTACAAGGAACATAATCATGCAGTAGCTCAATTGGCATATAGATCAAATTAACGTGCGACATTACTTTTGTCCGATTCTTTATTTTCTGGATTAATTTGGATCATCTTGGAACTTAGCTGGTTTCCTTCTAAGATTTCAGTCTCCTCAAACGAATGACAAAACGAGGAAAACTCTCATATGACTTGAGAAAAAATTAATTCTTTCAGAGACGATATAATTTATCAATAGGTGTTTATAAATCACCAACGCACGCATACACCACACCGCCCATATATATATATATATATATTCCAAAGGCATGTCACAACAACTGAACAAAAGATAACATATATATAGTTGGATTAATTAAACTGATTGTCTAAGTAGCATGTGTTGTATTAACTATATGAGAGCCTTCATCCTAATGTGAACAAGTCAATGTCTGCTCGAATTTAGACTTTTAAAAAATATCACACGCTTGTAGAGATATGCTGGGTTTGCACTCTCCTCAGCCGAGTTTTGGAATGCAGGACACAGAATTTGTATAAATCACAGAAAATTTGCTTAGTCAAGACTCCACCACAAATACGTTGAAATTTTGGAGCTAACTAATATAATTTTAATTAATTTGGGAACTTTAAACATGTACATGGCCTAGAGTAGTCATACGTATTGTGCCCAGTACTACTCTACTATCCTGTGTTTGTGAATTAATAACACTTCACTTGTTTTCCGTGACTCCTTTACGAATGAAAAGGTTCAGAACTTAATTAAACATTTATTATCTTCTAAAGCGAATATCATTGTTCAGAATGTAACATTGGAACCGAAAAGCTGAAAGTATGCATTATTATGCCAAAAAAATGCAAAGGGCACTATAAGCTATAGTCAAAGAGGCATAGCTTTACAAAGATGACGTCTACAGTAAGAAAAAGAAGCTTGGTGAACCCTACTTTACTCCATCTCCCACATGCAGGGGTTGACCCAAAAATATTCCACACGCACATATTAAAATACATGCCTCATCTCTACGTGCACATGCGAATCATACACACTAAATATGTAGCACTAGTTAATTAAAACATAATAAAAACAAATTATTAACAAAAATTAGAAGTTCTATTGGAAAGATGGATTGACAAAAGTACTTAATTAACCATAACAACAAAGCAGAACCAATCAAGTCCAAAGAGACTCTCTTTTAAGAGGGTCTTGGATTACATTGCTAGGAGAAGCAAAGCTGCTGAAATACTGGTGGGGAATGCTGTTGAAATCTCCGCCGTTGGATAAGAGAAGCGATTTCTGATCATGATCTTGATGGTGATGATGGTGGTGTTCTATCTGGCCGTGATTGGGTAAGGGTACCGGCTCCTGCTGCATCTGGATGCAGAGAATCTCCGCTTGAGCCACCGCGAGCTGCATTTGCAGTTGGGAAACTTGGTTCTGCAGAAAGGAAATCGCCCCCACGCACCCGTAAACCGGGTCCCTCACTCTGGCATTCGCTTCGTAGACAAGGCTGCTCACGGCGTCGCCTCTTTGCTGAATCGGAAGCTCCTGTTGATGATCATTGAATGATATGTAAATACACAAGTAATTAGTGGGATTCTCGCGCTCTCCAGTTATGCAATTGTACTCCTCCGAATGAGTGCAAATAACACTGTTGCGATTACAGTGTTATTTGCAATCCTCTTTTAGAGGAGTGCGTGAAAGCTTTAAGAAGTGTGCAGATAATGCTTCCCTTATGAGGCAAAGACTGACCTGTAACATTTTGCTGACATTGCTAGCACCAAAGACCTTGTGAACAATGGCAAACTTGTGAGGGTCATCGGACGGGAAGTAAGGTGCGAAAATGCAGTCTTTGGCGCACCGACGCCTCAACAGCTTGCACGAAGCACATGGTGAAGAACCTCCCATTGCACCCACAAGAACAAAGGACTAGACAAAAACTACAAACTTTTCTCCCTAAAAGTAGTGATGGAAAATACAACAAAAGGAGCTAGCTTAGTTATAGTTTAGTAGTAGTGTTGAAGGCAAAGAGATGAATGAAGTTGCATATTTATATTAGTTTGGAGGTGGTAGGCTAGGGTAAGAATGGTTCCACATGCTTTCACCATTAAAATAATGTTATCAACACACAATTAACAACAATTAATCAAATTCATAGACTTAAAAACTGGAATCTGGATATTCCCAATTAGACAAAATTAGCAGTTCATATATGTGGGAAAACTGGAAATTACAGTTGTAGCCGACAACGTGATGCTTTGGGATGTGATTGGAAGATAGGCAATTGGGTAATTTTCAGGGGTATAGATTCTTCTCCCGATTGACCACCGCCTTGGCGCGTGAAGAGGGTATGGAAAATATGTGTATGTATAATGTAGGTTGGCAAAAGCCATGCAGTTGTGTACTTCTCACGTTCTGGTTTGACTCTTCTATTTCTATCTTGTGCTGCTTTTGTATTGGTATGTGCAACAACGAGTAAAGAGAAGAAAAAGAAACTAGCTAGATTAATTAAACAACTTGTTTTGGAGTGATTTTAAAGAAATAATATTTGTTTAAACTAAGTAGCTGATGTGAGGTGTTTCTCCACTGAATCACTTTTACTACAAGCACAACAAAATTTTGATAAAAAAGTTAAGTGTTTCCTAGGAAAGAACTTAAAAACGCTTTATGCCCAGGTTCTTATTTAGACATTGCTTTAATCACCCAAAAAAAACTTCTAAGCTTTTCTGTTAAATGAATCATTTTGTTTTTCATAAGGTACTTTTAGTCCAATTCAAAGGTCATTTTACTCATGCGGCACTTGTACCAGAAGAACATATGAGTAGAAGTGCTTTTAATAAAAATCCTCTAGAAATGATTCTTTAAGATAAGCACAACAGTGGTACTCAAATAACGGGGCACTAAGTATTGTGAGTGAATATTTAAATAGAAGATAATGGAGAAGCCATTAATGGGGAGAGAGGTAAATTAAGGTTTAGGGTTTTAATTAGTAAGAAAGGAGAAAGCGATGTGTGTGTGAAACCCCTACCGGGACCAAGACACCGAGAGAGATATATGGAGTCCTCAACGTGAATGTTTGTTGGGCGGACATTCACATGGATTGGAAACATAACATTAATTTGTAACATTTCTCATCTCTTAAATCTCAAATCACACCCCCCAACGTCTACATACATTTCAACTCTCACAAACAACACAACACCAAATGTTATTATTTCTACCAAAGTTTCATTTTTTTTTTCTTCTTTTTGTCGTCGTATTAGTCTTGAGTCCAACTACAAATATTCTTTATACATACACAACATTATAAAATTTTTAGACATCTATTTTGACATATACTATCAAAATTTTGAGTATTAAAGACCAACATTGGTTTAAATAACATGGGGTATTATTGCTCTATAAGGACTGTTTTGGACTCTACTATCACTACAAAATAGTTATTAATAATAGTAGAGTCCAAAAGAGTCCCTATAGGGCAATAAGACCCACTGTTATTTAAACCAACGTTGGACCCTAATACTCAAAAAATTTGTAGTGATAATTTAAATTTGCAATGAGTGAATGGATCCGATCTAGGATTTCTAGCTACTTTATACAATAGTTAAATCTAAACGCTATACTTATCTTAATTCAAATTCATTTTCGCACCTGATTTCTCTACTAGTTCCATTAACCCTATAAAGATCTTTCATTAAAAGTTTATTTGTAAGTTCAGAAACTGTGGGTGTGCGGTTTGGTTTCAGAACTAGTATTCTTCTAAGGCAAACATGCATCTACCACACTCATGCAATACCACCAACCTTTACATATGAAAATTATGGCAATTAAAACTCAAAAGTAAGAATGTACATATACTGGAAAATGCACGTACATCACATGGAGAAATTGTGGTCCAAAATCAAAGTCTAAAGTATCTAACAAAATGTATTGGAGAAAGATTGGAGTTCCACGGTTAGAAGAGGTCAGCAATAGACAGATAGAGTGCTTGAATCAAATCTTTCTTCCTCATATATATATGTTCTTTTTTTATACAACAATTATTGCGTGCGGGAGAAAATCAACTTAAAGACTTCCCATGTATGCAAAAGTAATATATTCAAACAAATGTACAAGTTTAAATGATTGCAAAACCATCAATAAACTACTTCGTTTATCTGATTTTAAATCCTCAATCACATGTACATAACATTAGACTAACCATATTATGATATATGATAATAGTACCCCCACCAAGACATTAATGTGACCCAATTAATGAGATCCGACATGAAGCAAAGGCTTAAGAATTTATTAAAATGGAAACCGGCCCTTTCGAGAGAGATTGAAACTAAAACAATTAGGAATTGTGAAACCCTAAGACTTCATCTCACACTCTTGCATTTAATGTTCTCCCACATGATTCCAAGCTTCTAATCTTTTGTTCCGAGAAAAACAGCTCTCTTCCCCTAGTTGTCATCGCATATGTACATCTCTGTTTTTCCTAATTTTCTAAGTACCAAGCATTATCTTAAGTTATATAGTTAATTAGTGTAGTCTCCGTAGGCTTTCCACAAAGGAGTGTGTGAGTTTGATTACCATGGATGAGAATAACTCTAAGTTTGATTCCTATAACAAGATTTTCTTAGTAATGTGAGTTTAATTCCTATAAAATCATGGGAACCCTACTATTTTCTTATATACAAATCAAACTCATGACAAACATTTTTTAATTTAAGTCTCATTTATCGGACTGCTCACTGCATTTTATGTAAGTAAACTTACTACATTTTATGTAAGTAAATATGACGTTAATTGTCATTATCTAGTAAAATAACAATTCGGCTTAGAAGTGTTTTTGACTAAGGAGATAAAGTTAGGGTACTTATTTGTTAATACTAATTCTATACTTATTTGTAATATAAAAGATGGGGGCCATATAAGGTTGAATTTGTTTTAGTGCATTACCTCAGAAGACGAGTATATATTTTATAGAAGGTTCAGATTGATCAGTTTTGAAGTTTCCAACCCTAAGCTCTAGGGAGAAGAAAAACTTCTCTACGCTCTAGACGGTGAGATCTATGTAAAACTCTTTTGTTTTACTATCCATGTATATTTTAAGCAAATGAATAAAGTAGAGGAAAAACAGACATCTTGTCACCAACCTAGAGAAAAACATAAAACATGCAACCTCCGATGCAAACATTGAATGCGTTTGCCTTGGTGATATGGAAGATTCGATTCTTGAGATATGGCCTGGTTTATGGTAATTTTCTAAAGTTTGGTGGATAGTATTAGAAGATGAGAAGATGAGAAGGTGAGCCATGTTTGACAATGGCAGCCTCAAAAGTGGAGGGGGGGACTTCAAATGGCTAAATTGTGACCTCAAAATTCAATTTGCTTGAACAGAGTGGTGTTGGATTTCCAATGTGACCACTACCCACTACCAAAACGTATAAAATCTAAATGTAATCGGGAATCATAGACTCCTTTGCAAATACCATACTCCTTTTCTTTAGGAAGACCTTAAAAATTCCGTTTCAATTTCAAACGTACTACTGTTTTGGATTGGAAAATCTCTACCATTAGTACTTTATACATGATGGTCATTTTTGAATAACTTTCCATCAGTAACGTGTTTAGGGTATCGATACCGTTGATGATCAATTTTGAATTTTTTTCCATATCCTTGACATAAATAGTTATCACGACTGGAGAACTTATATCAGTCGGTGGGTACAAGCTGGGCCACGCTAATTATGTGTAGCTAGCTATACAGGTGTTAGGTACGTAAACATTTTCACTTCAAGATTTTAATTAGTACCCAACGTACATAAGAGCAAGTACAAGGGGCGTGTTGTTGGTTGTTTTTGCTCCAATTTAGACATCCCTAGTTCGGTTGCAGCTGAAGTGATGGCAGTGATTAAGGCAATTGAGTTGGCCTGGCTTCGAGATTGGAAGCATATTTGGTTGGAGGTGGACTCAACTCTAGTTCTGGACTTCATTCGTTCTCCTCATCTTGTGCCATGGCAACTTCGAGTGGAGTGGCGGAAATGTATGTTTCGTATCTCGCAAATGCAGTTTCGTTCTTCTCACATTTTTCGTGAGGGTAATCAGGTTGCCGATGCGCTTGCTAATTTTGGGACTTCTTCTCAAGGCTTCAATTGGTGGGACTCTATTCCACGTTTTGCTCTTTCCAAATGTGTTCGAGATTTGACGGATCTTCCGAATTATCGCTTTGTTTGACGTCTCGCTTCGTCAGACAGGTAGTGTCATTTTCTGTTGTTCTGCATATCAGTACACTGGGTGTAGATCTTGGTCTGGGCCTAATTCCCTCTGATGGTTAGGCCGTAAGGAGGTCGACTAGGTTCCCGTGTTCTTTTCTTGATGGCTATGCCGTAAGGAAAAGGGGCGGGTTTCGGACCAGGTATTACATCTATGTCTACTGTTTTTCCGAATGCTTTTGTTTAATTATGGTGTACTGGGTTCTCTTTTCCTCGTACACTGCGAGGTTTTTAATGAGGCCCTCGGATGTTGTGTCACGTTTTTTATTTAGTTTTTCTTTCCTTCTTCCTTTGTACTCCATTTGTTTGGCAGTTTGTCAAACTCTTTTATTAATAAAGCTTTCGGTTAAAAAAAAAAAAAAAAAAAGAGCAAGTCCACCGCAGACACAAACACGAAAAATTGGCAGAGAGCGAGGGCGAAAGGGGAGTTTTTGCTCGGCCGATTTTGTGGGCAATTCAATCGCCCAATCGATTTCCACCGCCCGATCGATTTTGTGGGTGAAAGGCGAGGGCGAAAAAGGCGAAAGGCGAAAGACAAAGGCGAACAAAACGAGGTGCGATGTCATCGCCCCTGCCGATTGCTCAGTCAAAGGCGAAAGCTAGAATCGCCATCGCCCTCGCCCAACCTCCCTTTTGCGCCGACCGAAATTGCAGCGCTGGAGGAAAATCGAACACGCTCGAGGTCGATTCCGTCGATCGAGTCCACCGAAATCGTCCGAGGTGGACTTGCTCTAACAAAATAAACTATACATGCGCACAGAAAATATAGCATAGAAATCCCAAAGAAGAATTTAGAGAAGGAAAAAGACAGATAAGTATGAGTACCTTTTGTCCTGTGGCCCTAAAATTGAGCCGGCTTGAGAATGCCATCTGGGTACCTGCCATGGGACCAGACTGACGCTGCATAAAAACTCCAAAGCCAGAGAAAACAAATGTGATTTTTATAAACATAAAATAAGGTGGTCTGGTCTCCCATTGAGTTTTAGCTTTGGTCTTTATCTTCTAATTTGGCTCAACTAGGGGCCACGTAGTAAGGGCAATGTAGCTCAAATGAGTAAAAACATTGATCGATTAAGGACATTGTAGCTCAAGTAAGAACGTTTATCCATCGCCTAGTTTCTTGTATTCGATTCCTCCCTACCCCAATACGGAGTCCTTGCGTAAGGAAAAAAAAGATTGGTAAGGGAAATGGTCCACAGAGCTACAATATGGGCTTAACAAGAGGGGATTCATGATCCACCATTTCATTGTCAACATAAGGTACTATTGGAGAGCTTCTTCTTTGTTATGTTTAATGTATATATATATATATACAATACAGGCACATCTATAGAGAGCTTCAGGGTTCGTTTCCACAGTGCAACTAATAAATATTCTATAAACACAAAGATGTTGGCAATGACCTCACGCTTGATTTGGCCCTGATTTGTTAGGGGCAAAGCTTTGGCTTTCCTACAATTTCCGTGGATTCTATTTTTTGTATTCCAGTTTGAAACAGTGTTTGCTAGACATTTCGTCTCCTTGAGAACTGAGGAAGCCTCGTGCTCTTCTCTTTCAGTCTCTATTTTCTAGTAGTCTGTCGTCTGCGCATGAACTGGTAAGAATAAACAAGTTAGGCATGATCAAGTTAAAGCGAAAAAACACCCAAAAGGCCATTGATAAGTAAGTAATGAAAATCTCAATTACGAAAGATGAGTTAGATGCACTAGCCAAAACAAAAGAAATCCACCTAAAGTCATACACAAACCGCCAACAAGAACTACATTATGTGGTCAAAATATCTTGAACCATTAGATTGTCACTAGCAACATGCCCGCACGTTGTTGCGGATTGCAAAAACATATAATGCAATGGAAAAATAACCCATAAAAGCAAAAATAATCTATAAACATCTAAAGCTCATAACAACATATTAGGACAATTGGATATAACAATTAATTTTAATATAGGCATAGTTCAATGTCAAACTCAAATTACTAAATATTCATAAGAAAATGAAATCAAATGAGTGAAATTTTTATAAGCAAAACCTGTGACTAAGTTTTATGAACTTGCAAGCTAACACAATTCATATCCATATTATCGATTTTCTCACAGAAATTGAAAACCCTAAATTCTCAATTTCGCAAAATACCAACCCCACCAATTTACATGATTATATCCTAATTGCCACAAACTGAATAATTATCTCCAATATGTATGAATCAAATAATTTCAATAATGAAGAAGCACCATATGTAATCGGATTATTTGCCTTGAAATAGAAAAATTAACGATTTCAAGAGACGAAGCGACGATCGCGGGCATGGTTGTCGGTGGAGAGAGGGAGGAAATAGTACGCCGAGAATTGCATCGTCGGAAGCTTGAACGGCGTGAGCGTAGACGGAGTGGCCGGCGGTTGGCGAGGCGGAGATTGATGAATTGTCCCTGTCACTTGAGCTTTTTCTGTACCAATTCAAGAAATCACCTGCAAATCATGAAAAAAAACACAATTAAGCAAGCAGGGCACACAAATAGAATAAAAACCGCAAAAATTGAAGAAGAAGAAGACCGGAAAATGGAAGAAGAGGGATAGTGGTTCGCACAGTTGGGGCGGCGAAAGAGAAAAGGCACAGAAAAGTAATGATTAGTGGTGGTAGCGGGAGGTTTATGGTCGATGAGAGGTGACCAAATTGACAGCACCAAAGGAACAAAAGGAACACAGTGCAGTGCAGCACCTAAAGAAAAATCTAGAGGCGGAGAAGACATAAAACAAAGAGGACAAAAACGTCCAAAAGCTGTGGAAAAAAAGTGGGCTGAAGTGAAAATAAGGGCAAAAAAGCCACATCACTATTGTTCGCAATAGTGAGAAACCAACGTTTGGTATATATATAATTTCGTACTCAGCTTCAAAATAACTAGAAAGGTCACAATCTTTTGAGATTTAAGTTTCAACCTCTTGGTTCAAAGGCATGGCTAGACAGTAGGATCACTGAGATTTCATGTACAGGTGCAAGTCTGATATTCTTTCAGCAATTAGTACTCAAAACTACAACGTCCATGCAATGTAATTTATGTGCCCTTCTACAAAATTGATACCTTTCACTGTGCTGCGTATAGCATTAGGAGTAATTTACACGGAACTAACATAATACTAGAAGATTAATTATTAGATTGTGAACAGGAGTAACTAGTGATAGAAGAGATGCAGCTAAACTAATATATCATTACATTTCATCATTTCTCCTATATGATGTATTTCAGTCCAGAAGGCTAAAATAGGGGCTTGACAACAGGACATAAAGATCCACCTTAACTGACCATTTCGATATCAATATCAGCAACAATTGGAGACCTTTTGTTAAGTTTAATATACAGGCATCTCTACTTATAGTTATCTTATGCATATGGAACTTCATGGTTCATTTCCACATAGAGTGCAACCAATAATAAGCACAAAGATGTTGGCAATGACCTCAAACATGACTTGGTCTTGATTCATCAGCCATCCCGGGCAGGCTTCGACTCTCATACAACTTTCGTACGTTCCGCATTTTAATTCCATTTCGGAAAAATGTGCTTGCTACACATTTTGTCTCCTTGGAAACTGAGGAAGACTCCATCCTCTTCTCTTTCAGTCTCTTTTTCAAGTAATCTTCTGTCTGCGCCTGAACTGGTAAGAATAAACAAGTTTGGCATGGTCAAATTATAGTGAAAACATAAGTTAGTGATGAAAAATCTCAGACATGAAACATGAGTCAGATGCACTGGCCAAAACAAAAGAAGTCCACCTAAAGTCATAGACAAACTGTCTACCAGAACTGCATTATGTGGATCTTCTAATATCCGGAATCACTAGTCAATATCCAGATCATACATAGTACTAACTAAATTGTCTTCAACCGTTTAATTGTAGTCGACTTCAAAATCACCAGAAAGATCATACAGGTCTAAGCTTATGAGATATAAATTTCAACTCCGAGGAGGCCAGGCAGTAGGCTCTCTGAGATTCTTGTACACATACAAGTCTATGATACATCGTTAAGAAATTTGTACTCACACTACAACTTTTATGCTGTGTAATTAGTAAGTAGTTTTGTGTCCTCTACAGAATGGATACCCTTCAGTGTGATGTAGTAGCATTCAAAGTAGCTTATACAGAATGAGACTAAAACTGGATAATCAATGAGTAGATTGTAAACAGAAGTAACTAGAGATGGAGGACTTGCAACTACCACTACCATCTCATTTAAACTTTGTCCTTTCTCCTGTATGATGAAAACATCGGCTTTCCTTTCTCAGAATATAACCTAATACCTATTTGGCAGCATTTATAATAGCCTGAAAAACTTAGCCTAGAATATCAAAAATGTTAAGATGCAGTTTAACATGTGAAGTCAAGAAAGCGTCACGACTTGAGATAACTGATAAAATAGTGCAGTAGATTTTGGACCGTAATTATCACAACCAATGTTTCAGATTGACTTAACAGATATTCTGCCATATACATAATACACCAAAAATTTCAACATAGTATAGCATTAATATATAAGAAAACTTAATAAGCTATACCAGAATGGGAAGAAGCAGATGTCAGGGCACTACCCTTGAGTCTTCTTATCCTTTCAATAACTTGCTCACGTTCAAAGACTTCATCTATTTTTTGGTCTTCATGAGATTCCGTGTTGAGATAAACTTCATCTGTATTTTGGTCATTGGCAGATTTCCTCTTAAGGCTAACCAATGCATTTCCACAAGCCTAGAGAAAAAGCTTGGATCAGAACATATAAAACCATAAACTCTTATCATATCTAGCTATGACAACCAGAATAAGGAAGACGAGAAGAAACTAGTTGCCACAAACAGATTTGAATATCAGTAGATTTCCTCTTTAAGGCTTAACCAATGCATTCTCACAAGCCTAGAGAAAAAACTTAGATCAGAACCGACAAAAGTACAAAGTCTTATGATATCAAGCCATGAAGATCAGAATGAGAAAGACAGAGAAGAAACTATTAACTGCACATAGATTTAAATATCAGGAGATTTGAATATCAGTATATTTTCTCTTAAGGCTAACCATTGAATCTTCACCAGCCTAGAGATAAAGCTTACATCAGAACCGACAAAACTACAAAGCCTTATGATATCTAACTATGAAAACTGAAATAAGAAAGACAGAGAAGAAACTAGCAGCCACACGTAGATTTGAATTTCTGATCCAGCTTCATCTACAGAAAATACGCCTTAGGTATAGGCTATATAGCAACATACACTATGATTTTTCCTACCCGGGCATTCTATACATGCATAGAAAGAAACAGAAATCACAAAACAAAGAATAAACTAAATCATTTCATCCAAAGCTGAGCATCATCTGTGGAGTTGCATCACTCGAATTTCCCCTCATTGGCCCAATCTGGAATCAGGACTTGTAACTCTAACTACAATCTGGAACCCCATCGAGCCATTGATTGTAGACTTGGCCACTAAATCAATCAAAATCTCCGAAATCAAAATGCACATTTTCCACATCAAAAAGCCTTTTCTTTCCATTAGCACAACTTTGCTCAATACTCATAAGTTATGAAACTAAGAACACTGATTGTGATACTAATCAGAATAAAGATAATGATCAAACCCACCCTTCCTGGAATAGAATACAAACCCCCATCAAGGCATTGATTGTAGACTTAGGCCACTACATCAATCAAAATCTCCTAAATCAAAATACACATTTTCCACATCATAAAGCCTTTTCTTTCCATTAGCATAACTTCGCTCGATACTCATAATTTGCGAAACTAAGAACACTGATTGTGATACTAATAGTAATAAGGATTAATGATCAAACTCACCCTTCCTGCAATAGAATAGAAACCACTATCCCTTGACTGGTGAGCAAAGTTTATCCATTCTGTATACGGAACCTGCAGCCACGGCTGAGTCGCAGACTTGAGGTCCCGAAAAATCAAAGCTTCGTACCTAAAAGCCAAGCAACTCTGCAAACACAAAACCGAAACCTTTCCCTAATTATATAACAAGCTAACCGCAACAGCATTTACACTAACCAACAGAATTAAAATCCAATTAGGCCCAAACAAATCACCAATTTCACCAAATATGATCAAATTGCGCCTAAAATTGAATTCTTGATCAATCAACGAAAGTGAATCGATGACGATGACGACGATTAGATCGGGAGGGTTTCCGAAGACTTGCCTCGATATCGCCGACGAGTGCGAAAGCGCGAACGAGAAATTCGAGGACCAGAAGCTTCTCGTCGACGGTTTTATCGGAAATTTCTCTCAGAATGGGGAGATATTCGGACCTCAGGAACCGTTTCAAGCCGGACCGAACTTGTACCGACGACTTCACGTCCTTCGAAACCGACGCCGATTCTAACAATCGCAGAGCCGCATCGTCGAGCCTGCAAAAGATCAAGTTTCTCGATGTAAAAGTATAGAGAGAGAAATGGAAGATTCTGGAAGAAGAAGAAGAAGAAGATGAGCGGACCTTCTATTCAAGACGAGTGAGCGGAATAGCTCTGACATTTGGGCGCGAATTGGTTGCTGAATTTCATCTCGAGATGACTTTATATGCGTACAGAATGGGCCTCACTCACTGGGCCTATCCAATCATAGCCCATTACAGGGGGATTTTGAGAGAAAATGTCGCTTAGGCCAACCGGCCACGTGCTAGGACATAATAATCAAGTACCGCCTTGAAGTTTAGCCAATATTTGTACATTAACGAAATCGCTTTTCAAAGATCAAATGTGCAAAAAGAACAGTATAATTGGAGATCTTTTGGCCATCTACATTTATACACATTTATAATAGTTCTCATAGTTGTGAGAGATGGCTGGATAGCCCACATCATAAATTTTATGTAAAGAAATCACAATGTATGAATGGATGTATATGAAAACCCACTTAGCATTCTGCGTGAGTACCTACTATGCATATATGCATTCATCTTTTCTTCCTTTGTTTTCTATAATCCTCATTCCCTGTAATTCTCAAAATTGTAAGAGGCCAAGAAAATAGTTTATAATTGCGACTTAAAGTATCAATTTCTTTATAAATAAGAATGATTGAATCAACTTTAAAATAAATCAACTACGACTTTAAGCCATATAAACACTTCGGATCATAACATAAACTATGAATAACGCAGATTCGTTACGCAGAGTTGGAACTAACCAAAAAGAGGTGAACGGGGCTATAGAATTTGTCTTTGGGCCCACCCCTAGCAAATAGACACAGCGCAAAATCAAACACTGTCTTCTCCCCTGTGAAAATTCAGAGTCGCCGTCGCCGTCGCGGCGAGTCAATTGTCGATAAACGAGAATTATGGCGGGAAGAGACAGCCGGCAGCTCCACCGGCTTCCGAACCTACTGCCCAATACGACGGCGCTCCAGGACCGCATCACTCTCCAGCACCGCGAGATCCAGTCCCTCCTCGTCGAGAATCAACGGCTCGCGGCCACCCACGTGGCGCTCAAGCAGAACCTCGCCGGGGCCCAGCACGACCTCCGCCACCTGGCGGCCATCGCCAGCGACGCGAAATCCGAGCGCGACGCCGAGATTCGCGATGTCTACGAGCGGTCGCTGAAGCTGGACGCCGACCTCCGCGCCATCGACGCCATGGGCGCCGACCTGGCCCGGACCCGAGCCGATATTCAGGACCTGAGCTCGGCTCGCCAGGAGCAGACCGCCGAGTTGAAGTCGATCGAAGACGAGGTGGCGAAAACTCGGTCCGAGTTGAAGCGAGTTGCCGATATTAAGGCCGATATGGAAACTTTCCGGCAGGAGATTAAGAAAGGAAGGTAAAATTTGATAGCATTTGGCACATTGGTTATAAAAAATTCAATCTTTTATATAAATTAGAGTAATAATTGCATAAAGCAATGTATTTTTGAATGGTTTGATCTTTGATTGTCGAAAGTTTCGGAAACGAATGTGTGAATTGTGACATTTTTGGGCGTAACAGTTTGATTATTTTACATGATTTATATGCATTTAGGGCTGCAGTTGAATTCTTTGATTGTTTCAACTTTTGGGTACAAATTTTGTTTAATATAAAGACTCGATTTTTATGTGCATTCAGGGATGCAATTGAGAATGAGAAGAAAACGAGAGCTAGAAATCATGAGCACCGGCAGGGAATGGAGAAAACCATGGCGGCCTTGGCTCGAGAAATCGAAAAGCTACATGGAGAATTGGCCAATGCAGAGAAGAGGACAAGGGCTGCAGTAGCAGCATCTGCAGCACCAAACCCAGGTGGTAAATATTATCTATTCACCTTCAACTTGTTTCTGTAAATTGAGCTGTGGTCGAAGTTTCGTGTTTCGAATTCATAAACCTGGATGTTATGTATGAGGTATGTTCAGTTTTGGATTGTGTAATGTGTGTGTGCAGGTCCAGGGTACCCTACAGCCTACGGTGAACCCAAAATGGTATATGGAGGAAATGCGTACCCCGACCCTTATGGCATGCATCAGGTATGTGTTGTGTCTTTAGTATCTTGAATGCTTTCTTCACTCTTTCTGTCTGTTCTTTTGAAAAAATGTGCAAATAGTTGTTACTGTCATAGAGGATAAGTTCAATTCAATGCAAATAGACATGATCATCAGCATCAAACTGGTTTGATCACATACATGCTCCAAGTTTGTGGTTGTTAGAAAACTGAAAAAGATATTGTGTTGAACCCAGAAATTAAAAGAGATTGACAAGGATGGCAATGTGGAAATCTGTGGTACAAAAGAGAGTTTCACTAGCTCTGAAAATGTAGGAAAGTAATGACGATTCTATAGTAATTCAACTCCCAAAAAACATTGGGATCAACATGGCAATTCAGAATCTGTATGGCTAGAAAAGGAAGAGATATATGTCTTGGCGGTCAATTGTACCTTAAATGTTCCATTACATGGACCTACTCAGTAAACATTTTATTCTGCCTAACAATGTAGTCCCCTGAGATCCGTTATTTGATTACTGTTTGCATCCAAATAATCCTTAAATGCATTATGTGTTTTCAGGCCCTGGGTGGTGCTGATGCTGTCCCTCCATATGGTTCTGCACCAATGCCATAAGTTTCATGTGGCAAGCAACAAACAGATGATCTGTTATGTTCCGACAATACAGAAGGGTGACAGATATGGGACTATATTCTTGGATGTTGCCGATGATTGTACTAGTTGCGAAGTGCAAATTATTTCAACATCCCAAAAGCGTCAGTTACATGAGCAACAGATCAGGATGTGTGATATCCAAAGTTAAATTAGCAATGGTGCTGCATTTTTTGCATAGAACTTTCAACAGCTATTCAAGGGTGATGGAGACTATGTCACATGCTCGAACGTCATAATTGATTGATCCAGTTGAGAGATGTAAATTATCTCAACATCCCAGAAAGGTTTTTGGTTGCAATTTTACTAGACGAGGATGTGTCGTATGGAAAGTTCAGTTAGAGGTTCAGCATTTTTCTGGATCAGAATTCCAACAGTAGATCATATGCTTGAATGTTATGGTTGAACTTGATTGTACCAGTTGAGAATATTCCAAAAGGTTTTTATGTTATGGTCGAAGTTGATTGTACCAGTTGAGAATATCCAAAAGGTTTTGGCTGCAATGACCAACAAGCCCGGTTTAATAGGCACAGTTGGGTTAGAGAGCTGCAATTGTCTGGTTCCTTTCTAGGTTCTTTTGCTTGTTATTTGTCATTCTATGTATTTTCAATCCTTTCAAGCAGCGTACCCAGAAACATTTCTCGATTGGGTAACATAAAAAACCTCCCAACAATTGGGCGATATTCTAGTGGATTGCTTCTCGATATCTCGTACAATGACATTCCATTGATCGGTATACAGATGGCGTTTCTGTTCGTTCGGTATTGCTCAAAAGAGTTCCATTATCATGTTGAGAAATGGTGAATCAGTAACCACGGAAGTAAAATTAGACAACAAATCCAGCAACAGTTAAGTTTTATAAGAAATTGTATTGGTTTGGATTTTACATAGTCCACTCGAACGCACACATCACATACAATGAAATACAACACCCGCTACCTACAGGTGACTTGGCTCCACTACAACAGCGCCAATCTCACCCAACCTAGACAAATGTTACTGAATGGCAAATGATGGCTGCAATGCAATACAGCAGCACTTGCTCAACACATGGAAAGTTTCAAAGGACTGCGGCCCGACCAGACGAGCAAAGGCCACATGACCGTAAGCTTTCATTCAGCAACAGAAGGTAAGAAAAGACAGTCGAGGATAGATTTGGACGCAGAAAATCCTTGTCACCAACAAATACTTTGCGGTCACCACAGCAAAGGCCACATGACCCGTAGGCTTCATTCAGCAACAGGAGGGAAGAAATGACGGTCGATAAGTTTTACGCAGAAAATCCTTGTCACCCACAAGAGCTTTGCAGTCACAAGGAAGACTAGACCAACCCAGCATGTTGCATATCAATAAAGGCAAGTGGTCGACCAAACTTTGGGTATCAAGACAGTAAACAGTACCAGATCTTAAACACACAATGGCTGTAAAGGTGAACCAAAGTAATCCCCTGGGTAAAGCCCAGGGCCACATGATACACAATATCATATTGGAGGAGCACATCTTGCATTAGAAAAGGTAACATGTTTGCACTCTTTTTCCTAGGAATGGATATAACGTCAATGCCCTAAATACTTGAGCGAGCCTAACAGAATTAGAAACATATTCAATGTAAAAAGTCCTTTAACCAGACCTAAGAGCTGCAAGTTCAATATTGCAGTATGCAAAGATGACACAAATATAATGTATAGGCTAGCAACATAAGAAGGCAAGGAACACAGGATTTGGGGATATCTAGGTTCTCTCCAAAAAAGGACGTGAAGCATCTTCAATGAGTATTCATACAGTTGACAGATTCAGTGAGAATTGCATGTACAGGCATCATAAAAATGACCATCCATTTTGCATGCTTCGAATCAAATACTTGCATCTGAGCCACATAATATATAAAATGATCAGATGCAATCAAGAACACAGCAGACCAAAAGCGCTGGAAAGATAAGTGCTTAACATTGGTGTTGTGAAAGAGCAGCACTCACCTGAAAATATCAACTTAGCAGCAAGCAAATTGGAGATTATCCACTTGTCTCTAAAAAAAGATTCACACACAGCTAAATCAATCCATAGCCTATAATAGAAATCTCTCCAGGTAGTTGTAGGCAAAGTATAGAGGAGGACAGAGGCCTTGCTCAGGGTCAGTGAACAACCTACCTCTTAGTCTCCAGGTATAGAACCCTTCAATGGAATACTACAAAAACCCTCAGACAACAATTCTCATTACATAAAATCAGCTTGATGAGGAAATTCTCTCAATACGGACGTGACCGGTTTCCACCATGCTGGTTTCTATCAGGTCCACCATCTCTATAATTATCCCGACGCCTGTCACCGCCCCCATATCCGCCTCTACCACCACCACTGTTAGCGCACAAAAAAGTAATTAGTTTGCAGCCCACAAAAACGAAAAACAGCAAGCACAAATTCACTGACCTATGCAGACAAAAACCACTCTTAAATAAAAATAAACCGGAATGCAAACCAACATTGTGACACAAAAATTCGTTGGTGTGATAAATATGTACAGAGCTCGTTTCAAACTCAACTTAAATTATATAAGCAGGTGATGATAAATACCCTTGGTCGAATTGAGCCCTAGGTGCCGACCTCTCAGCCATTGTAACACTGATCTTGAAACCCCTTAACTCATAGTCTGTATGCACAATACACAGTTAGAATACAGTGGTTACCCGCATAACCATACCAAACACACAAAAAGCAAAGCAATTACCATTATAGAAACCACCAGCTGAATGTGCAGCCATGGGATCCTCATAGGCTAAACAAGCATCACCTTTGTTCTTTCCAGACTCATCTGTGTATATTTTGACATTATATGGCCATTGATCTTTATAGCCACGTTTCTGCTTGATCCTTCCCACCTGCAGAAATTAAAGAAGATGAGCTAACCACAAAAATCTAAAGCCTACTTCTACAAAGTAAGAGGTAGAAGTTTAATTGTTACTAAAGCTGCTCTTCTCAAAATTGTTACTAAAGCTGCTTCCCACACAGATGCCAAAGAGAAAGGCTCTAATCAGTTTACCATCTTTTACTTGACATAAATAAAATTTTAGAAACCATTAATTAAACACCACCTCGAAAAATAAGATGCAATGAAAATGAACTGACATACAGATATTCAAGCTAGAATATAAGAAATGGCATAATCTAGAATGAAACGAGATGAATCACATGCAAAATCAACAATCTAAACCCAAAATTCTAAATCTGAGATGCACTAAGTGGAGAAGTATATGAATTTACTTGGCCAATGCCTCCAAAAAGTCCCTGCAGTTCGTCAACAGTAACATCTGGCGGCAAGTTTGAAATGTAGATTCTAGCATTGTCACAAGTGTCAGGACAATTCCCATCGCATTGCTTCACCTTAGCTGGGGCCTCCGCAGGAGCACTGCCATACCCACCTCGACCACCACCTCCATACCCACCATCATGTTTAGCAGGAGGACCACCTCGGCCACCACTCCTTGCATCACCTGGACCATCAGCACCATATCCACCTGCAGGACCACCGTAGGATGGGGGATATGAAGCAGGTCCACCAGTATAGCTAGTAGGAGGAGGTACCGCATCTGTTCCATAACCAGCATTATAAGAGGGTGGGTAATTGCCTCCAGGTGCACCATAGGACGCAACCTGTGGAGGAGCCTGACCATACCCACCATCATCTCTTCCTTGGCTACCACCATAAGAACCGCCTCTGCTACCACCTCCACCTCTACCATCATAGTTACCCCCTCTACCTCCTTCATAGCTGCTAGTTTTAGCTCCTTCATAGTTATCACTCCGACCCCCATCATAACCACCACCTCCACCACTGCGGCTACCACCATAGCCTCCTCCGGTTCCTCCTCTATTATAACCGCCACCGCCACGATCACCACCAGTAGCAGCACCCGCTGAAGAGGGCGTGCCACACTTGTTACACTCGGTTCTTCTTGCAAAGTTCACATTCCCACAGCTATATACCAACCATACCAATTACAAAAACCAAGATACACATGCATTAATGAAACGAAACAAAAAGATAAATCTCAACCGAAATCCAAAGCCTTTCATGTTCATAACTTTATAACCCACCGAATTAAACATGCAAAAATAAATAACCAGAAAAAAAAAATCAAGATGAAATAGAGAAATTGAAATAGAAAGAGAGAGAACTCACCCTGGACTAGGACAAGTCCAATCGCCATCTCTTCCGCTACCACCGCGGCCACCTCTACCACCACCGCGGTCGCCGCCTCGGCCACCGCGATCTCCTCCTTGATAACCTCCACCGCCTATTATCA
Organism: Spiraea crenata; assembly: GCA_033992175.1. Taxonomy (NCBI): domain Eukaryota; kingdom Viridiplantae; phylum Streptophyta; class Magnoliopsida; order Rosales; family Rosaceae; genus Spiraea; species Spiraea crenata. The sequence goes on from JAVBHV010000022.1 coordinate 3,524,590, forward strand.
ATACAAATAATATGTTAAACAAAATTTAAAAATCAAATAAATTAGGAACCAATCAATCGAATAAGCAAATCGATTAAATTTCGTGTACATACCTCGACCGCCACCACCGCCATATCCGCCCCCGCCATACCCACCACCTCCACGGCCTCCACCGCCGCCGCCACGGCCTCCACCACCGTAACCACCTCCATCCCCGCCTCTACCTCCATATCCACCGCCACCACCGTAGCCTCCACCTCCGCCACCACCTCCGTATCCACCAGAGGCGCCGTAACCACCGCCTCCGCCAGATCCGCCGTACCCACCGTCCGCCATGATCTAGGTTTCAAAGCGCGACACAGAGAGAACAGAGAGATTAGGGTAAGATATTTCCGACCCGAGTGCTCCTTACTCCTTATTTATACGCTCTCAGTTGTCAAACAAACTTTTTGTCGTGCCGACTTTATTCGAACACGTGTTGATTAGTATCAGTTAAATCTCTGAGCCCAAAACCCACATCTGGAGCTCGACTCCCTAATTTGTTGGGCCTTCCGGCTCATTACGGCTCTATTTCCTCTCTTCCGGGAAAGAGTTAGCAATCACGTCTGAGCTAGGAACTTTTTACCGAGTAAAAACGGTTTTACAAGAGTAAGAAGGACATCTTATGTGCCATTAGTATTTTTTAAAAGGTTTAAAAACGCATTTGGATTTGAATAAAGCACATTCTACATATTTCTTACATACTCAAAAAAGTATTTACACGGATAAGAAGCACCTCCTATGCAAAACTTGTACACGAAAAAATAATGATTTCACGACATGAGACGCTAGACAAAACATGAGATATGACTGCACTTACTCATCCTTATGCAGCCTCAGAGCCATCTTGTAAGATGTTGCAGAACAAGGCCTACAACGGTAACCAAACCCCTTACAAATTACAACAAGAAGCCAACAATAATCACCGGCAAGAGTGGATCAAGTACAGAGATCATACAGTAGCAAAAATTTCCCTCGGCGTATCTACTTTCTACAAAACTTGCGTTTTAATCTCTTTTCTATGTAAATCTAGGTAAAGATAACAAAATGATTGTCACTAGCAAGGTCATCCACTGGGAAAGATAGGCTGGATGAAGGGAACTTGAGAGCGAAGTGCGAAGTTGAACAAAAAACCTGCAGTTATTCACTGATGGGTCAACGGTCGTGATTAAACCCAAGCCGCCAAAGCCACAGCTGTCTGCACTCTGATTATGCTGCTGATAGAAGCTATTGAATGCATATGATATATTCCCCGGCCAACTGATGTTGGAACAAGATCCGCCAGGAGAGAGTGCAGTGCAATCGGCTAGCGAGCATGCCTCTAAGGCATTTGCAGTTGCATTTGATAGGTCCTTATTGTTGTTTACCACACACCACTTGGCAGGAAGGTAGTCAACACTCTGCGCATCAACAAGGTTTTTCGAACCTTGGACAAAATCAAAATGGTACTTGGCTTGTCCATCAAAAGTGAACACACCCCAGTGTCTCTCGAAATTTCCAGTGCTTATGCTTCTCTGATCCTCGTCTAAGAGGCTGAAAATGTATGTTTCTACCGGAGGATCCCGTGGTCTAAGTGGGGTCCCTGATTTGCTACGAAGGTGCGCCATTAGGCCTTTCATGAAGGTCTCTGCAGTGGATGACGTTGCATTTGCTGCTCCATCTGTAGGCCAACCAATCTGGGAGACAACAATTTCGGTTTTGGGAAATCCCACTGTCGATAATGCAGAAACCAAGGTATCATAGCTCAAGTCAAAGGTGTTTTTGTATGTTCTGTGGCTGTCATTATGAGGCTTTGCCTTGTCTTTGAAGAGACTGAAATCAAGGGAAATGTTCTTGTTCTGGTAGAGACTCAAAAATGGGGAAATGGTTGCGAAGAACGGTGAATTGTACTTGCTGAGAAAAGTGAGCAGCTGAATCATGGTTTTGTTGATGTCGGCTCGGAAGTGTCCTTTGGAAGGAAGACCAGACTCTGACAAGAAGGAATCAAAACTGCAGGGAACCACTACTTTCACCTTGCTCTCTAATTTTGCTCGGGTCAAAGCTGTATGGATATTCATTGCCGCTCCAATGACAAAGGGATGAAATTGCTCACCATAACTCTGGAGAAATGGCTCATCTCCAACAGCAACATACCTGAACATAGTCTTTGTTAGCAAACCAGTCTATATACAGATTGAAACCAAAATATCATGAATAAGCAAAGCCCATTTGTCCTTGGATAAAATTAACAACCAAATATCGCCTGCTAAAAACTTTATAACGCATTGTCCTTGAACTGCTTATAAAACTGAAATGGGATGAAGAGACATCTACACAAATTATTCTCCTTGTACAACCAACAAAGACCGACTTTCACAATTTGCTCTATCCTGACCACCACTAATGCAATTATGTTCATCCCTGCTAGTATTTAATTGTGCAAGCATACCAGTAAGATCACTCATACTACCACAATGAAGAGGCAACAGGCTCCTCTATAAATTCTATTACAGTTTCTTGTTGCTCTAGGCATAGCTCATGCCCTAAAAGTGTATATTGCTTTACTGGTTTACGTGCTTAAAGAACAAGAGCTGATCAAAATTACAAGAGTGCAACCCCTGAAATCACCAGAGGATTTGCACTGCTAGCATCAAACAATGACAACACCTAGTTTTATCAACTGGTTAATAATCTACAGGAATTTCTCTTGTTGGAAGAGATCCCAAGGTTCAATTCCTCTCACCCCCAAATATGAGTGAACAAAAAACAACCTAGTATTTCATGTTTCCACCATGAAAACACACACCCAAATCGAAGTACCTTCAAATTTCTTACGGCGATTCACATGACACCAAAGATAATCTCTAGTACTCTTACACATGACAACTATTTCACCAAATGCTGTATCTGTAGTCTTATGACACAATTTTTAAGCATCCATTCCACTTGAAAGTTGAAACATCACGATATTTACTACATTAGTATCTCCGACTCTCTGACGTTTGAGGTTATTTACATCCCTTCTCAACCTAAGCAACCAAATGCTACAAAAAAGATAGAAACTTTATTACTCCTAACCTTTAACAAAGCAACGGTGCATAGCTAAAACTCAATTTCATAACCCAAAATCAAAATGCAGCATCAAATTCAAAAACCCATCAAAACAAATAACAAGAGAAACAAACAAGCTTACTCAATTTTGACGCCACCGCCGCCATTGGAGACGTATCTCGTTACATTGTCATGGACCCAACTCTCCGCAGCCTTCTTGGAAGTGTTCAGTGTTCTGAGCAATGCATTAGGAATGCCCACGGTGACGCCGAGATTCGACCCGGAAAGCGCCTCGAGCACCCCCGGGTCGGCGTCGAAGAGCTTCACCTTGGTCACATTGTTCGACTTCAGGAGCTCCACCACCTTGGGCGGCGGCAACGGGTGCGACGCCGACGTGCCCCAGTTCACGCCCACGGCTTCTCCTCCGTGGACTATCGTGGATAGGAGGAGGACGCCGAAGACGGTTGTGCGGAGATTTGCAGGCATTTTCGGTGGTTTTCGGATTTCTCAAGCTCTAGAGCGGATGCTGAGAGTGGTGTATTGAGTGGGAATTTGGTGGGAGGTGTTTTGGCAGTGAGTGGTGGGAGCACTGTTCTCTGTTTTGGGTCGGGTAAAGCTTTTCTACATTATTAAGTTTTTAGTCTCACTTGTTATCAAGTAGCAAATTTATGATAACTTTCGATTACTTGATATTATGATATGGTTATATAATTAGTCCTTAAATGTTCTTCTTGGAGGTAGGAAAAGAACTATTAGTGGGCCACTTAATTAGATCCCATTCCAACATTAGGAATGGTGTTACGATATCAATACTCATGTTTTGATGGATGAACGTTGGAAAGGATGGATGAATGATGACTAGCGATCCCTCGTTGTTCTTATTAATTGGTATGGGATTGGTTATTGATAATAAAAAACAGAAGATTGATTAGAAATGAGTATAAACTATATATCCTATATATATGATCAATGATATCATCATATTCATGACGATTTTACAGATGTCTGACTGTCCTGTCATTGTAGTGAGTTCTTAATGGTGTCAATTTTCTCACCTAATTCTTGTTTTTTCTTTTACAACTGAGATTGTGGTCGGAAATGACATTATTGATACTTGTATTTTTGGTGGTGTAAGTGGTCGGGTGATTCTGTTTGCTGATAATTACTAGAGCACGTTGCAACTCTCTTTTCCACTTTTATAGATCCCTTTACCTATCTAAAGACAATCTTGTCATCAATGCAGTGTGTTGAGATATACTAATTTTTTATTACAAGCACGGCTCTAAACGTTATTGTTTTCTATTTACAACAATTTGAACCTTGGGGATTTTTGTCAACCTGAAAAGAAGCCTTGTACAAAGATACTTCTCATATGTTCATACTGTATAATGTGGGAAATCAGACTTCTTATGTCACTAGTGGACTTATTCCTCATCAATGTTTGGCTGGCTATCCATGATCCTGTTATCTTTTGAACCAGATGCTAGAAATAAAGCTAGGAATTTTTACTAGTATTTCTTATCCGTGGACTGACCAGCATATTGCGGTTTGTTTCTGGACAAAACCTTGTAGACTTGTGATAAGACTGCTCGAGGCATCAAGGGTGCACCTCTTGAATCCCTTTTTGCAAAATTTTGTTTGCATTCTCTTTGGTCTGGAAGCTGCAATATACGCTGTATTGACAACAGTCAGATTTGAATAGTGATTCAGCGTATTGGTTTCAGTTTCGAGTACAGTTATTGCTTAAATTATGACAAGTGCTTGTTTTTGTTTATGTTTGATCAGCTATTGCTGTTATCTGGATAGAGTTTGTTCGAGCAGTTCGGTGGTATTGGGAAGAGTCGCAACGATAGCCCCTAATGCCAACAACTGGTTCAATCCATCTGTCCACTTGTTCTGCTTTCTGACTACTCCAGATGAGGAAGACTCATGTACAATTCTTATGTCCGTATATATATATTCATGAGTACTCTCGTTGCAGTGCACAATCATGAGACACGTGCATTAAGAGTACATAGGAATGGACTGATTATTTTCTTTGCTGAGTTGTAAGCATGAGGTCAGTTGTAATTTTAACAATGAAAACCAATGTTATCTGCATCCCCCTCTTGTCCTTGTTTCACTAGAATCCCTTTGGTGCACGAGGTTTGTTTCTCGGTATGTGCTTCTCACGAATAGCGCTATTTCATAGTTAGGAATCGTGTGTGGTCATCTTCCTCAATGGTTGAGATTTGAACATTCTAGAGATAAACTGGTTTGTTTGTTGTAGTACGTCTGCTAGTGGTATTCATTCTCACGCCCCTTTCCCTCTTTTATATTTTGCAAGAGTTTTCCATATGGTGAGTATGTATGATGCCAGCGTACTATTAAGAATACCATCATTCATTCTAATGCCCCTTTCCCTCTTTTATATTTTGGAAGGGTTTTCCATATGATGAGTATTTATGATGCCATTGTATTAAGAGTACCATCTTCTATGTTCGTGCATACATATATAATATGGAAAAGTGTGTTGGTGTGCTTTCATGGGAAAACTAGCTGATACTGCTTGAAACCGCTCATGCTATGAGATGTGTTCCTTTGAATTACTAGTGTCCTTGATTTCAAGTGTGCTTGTAGAATTAGAGCTAGTTTTGCTCTAGCTTCTGAAATGATTTAAAATTTGTGTTTTATACCGCATTAGAGTTTCTTAAATGTGTGAACTTGTTGATTCCTATGCATTTTCATTTTCTCCCTGTTATTATTATGCTTTTGTTTCTAAATATGTGCAAGTAGTTTCATTTTTATATCTAAGAATCACGTGATCCTTCTTCTCCTTTGGTTATTTTGTGAGGACCTTGAAGATAAGCATGCTGATAGAGGGTATAAATATTAAAGGGTTCCCAATATTAAATGGCAACAACAAAAGGGAGCCCCCTCGGTCATTTCATCACACTTGGGATCTAACACGCAGCTCGCGCAACCGAAGAGAAGAATCCAAACCCGAAGCGATGGGCGAACCGAAATGCAGACCCAAACACGACGCCGGTTCCAGTTTCGGCGAGTTTCAGAAGTCGGCGGCTGAGCCTGAGAAAGTCCAACTGAGCGAGGACTGCGAGATTCGTTCCAGTGGTATGCATTTTCTTTCTACTTTTACTTTTTTAGGGTTTAGGGTTTAGGGGTTAGAGTTGGGGTTTTGTGAATTTGTGGATGGATACTGAGTTGAAATTGAACGTAGACTTTTCCCATGTTAGTAGCATAGCATTTCAATTAGTTGTGGATTCCAAATTGAATTTAAACTTTGCTGTGCTAGTAGTATTTGTGGGTTTTCTATTTGAACGAGACTAAGATTGCCAAAAGTTTTCAAACGTTGATGAGTTGAGATGTTAACTAGTAGCCCAATTCTATGCTGTTGGTGTTTGTTTTGTTGGTGCAATCATGAACCTCTCATTGCGGCAGCATCATGTCATGTTTCCTCATTTCTTTATGTTATCTAGTTTAGTTTCTTTTCTAGTCCTTGTTGGATTTTGGTTCCTAGTTCGATTATGGGTGGAGAAGAATGCATATTTGAACAGTAAGCTCTAAGATTGCCAAAAGTTTTCTATTTGTTGGGTCCTAGTTCCTAGTCCTTGTTGGGTTTTCTATTTGAATGAGACTCTTAAGATTGCCAAAGTTTTCAAACGTTGATGGGTTGAGATGTTAACTAGTAGCCCAATTCCAGGCTCTCTCTATGCTGTTGGTGTTTGTTTTGTTGGTGCAATCACGAATCTCTCATGGCGGCAGCATCTTGTCATGTTTCCTCATTTCTTTATGTTATCTAGTTTAGTTTCTTTCCTAGTCCTTGTTGGATTTTGGTTCCTAGTTCGATTATGGGTGGAGAAGAATGCATATTTGAACAGTAAGCTCTAAGATTGCCAAAAGTTTTCTATTTGTTTGGTCCTAGTTCCTTGTCCTTGTTGGGTTTTCTATTTGAATGAGACTCTTAAGATTGCCAAAAGTTTTCAAACGTTGATGGGTTGAGATGTTAACTAGTAGCCCAATTCGAGGCTCTCTCTATGTTGTTGGTGTTTGTTTTGTTGGTGCATGGCGGCAGCATCTTGTCATGTTTCCTCATTTCTTTATGTTATCTAGTTTAGTTTCTTTCCTAGTCCTTGTTGGATTTTGGTTCCTAGTTCGATTATGGATGGAGAAGAGTGCAGATTTGAACCCTAACTTTTTTTGCAATCTCTTTTTGTCTTCTGAACCAAGTGCTTGGCAAAACCGAGTGCTCCGCAAACAACCAGAGCAGCATTGTTTCAGAAACTGTGGCTGTACATGAATCAGAGAAGAAAGGAACTATTTTGGTGCTCAAGTTTGTGGATCCGAGGAACCTGATCCTGGGGTTTGACTTGAGGGTAAGTAGAGATGAGGACGATTGGGTTGGGCATGAATTCAAACTGGCAAGGGTAGGTCTTACTCCGTTTATGCTCGGAGTGTGTAAAAGAGCAATGCAATGTGGCGGAGTATCAGGGGAGCCAGACCTCAAAGTGCTGCAAATGCTAAGCGTGCAGCTTTTTACTATATGTTGAATGACAGAGATTGGAGACATACATATGCGTCTTATCATTGGCATGCTTGGTCAAGAGCTTACTGTTTGCCATCTCGACTATGATAGAAAGGTCTTGGAAAATGGAAAAGCAATTTCAATAGTAGATGTAAAGGATTACAATGCTAATATCGATCATGGGGAAATAGTGGTTGGCAGTGGGGCTGACGAAGCTACTGAGGCTTTTAAGATTCTATAATCACCGAAGACGAGATGTAGTTCAAACCAAAGAAGTTGTGTGCACATCACTTTTTTATTCTACAGTCTACGAGGAGTCAGTAGGTGGAGATTTGCACATCGTGCATACTCTCTCCTGACCACGTACGGCTCGAATCCTATAATTTCATGGAATCGTATGTGCATTGTGCTGACAGAATACTCCCACCTTTGTTTGATAAAAGGTCATTGTTTCTTATCACCACAGCTGGTTGTGATGCAGGTTAGATAAAGAGGGCCATAACACGTGCTACAGGGAAAATGTTGGAACGGGATCCCCATACCTTATACAAGTTGAAAGGCAATAGGTATTTGAGGCTTGCCATCTTTCATGAGGAAGAAGATAAGGCTGAATTTTGGGCGTCGTTCAAGCTGATTGATTGGAAGAAAGTTCGTGGCGTGAAAGATAGACTGGCTTGTCCATTAAATTCCTTTCGGGTTCCTCGTTCGGTTGTTGTTGTGGCACAGAACAATCCTAATTTTCTGCAAAATTTGAGACTTGAAAAGGCTCCTCCAGGGTAAAAAGAGCCTGAAAGGTCCTCCTAAGGGCGCAACATTGATGATGGCGTGTTGCGCCCTTAGGAGGGCCTTTCGGGCTCTTTTTACCCCCTGGTGGAGCCTTTTCAAGTCTCAAATTTTGCAGAAAATTAGGATTGTTCTGTGCCACAACAACAACCGAACGAGGAACCCGAAAGGACTTTAATGGACAAGCCAGTCTATCTTTCACGCCACGAACTTTCTTCCAATCAATCAGCTTGAACGACGTCCAAAATTCAACCTTATCTTCTTCCTCATGAAAGATGGCAAGCCTCAAATACCTATTGCCTTTCAACTTGTATAAGGTATGGGGATCCCGTTCCAACATTTTCCCTGTAGCACGTGTTATGGCCCTCTTTATCTGACCTGCATCACAACTAGCTGTGGTGATAAGAAACAATGACCTTTTATCAAACAAAGGTGGGAGTATTCTGTCAGCACAATGCACATACGATTCCATGAAATTATAGGATTCGAGCCGTATGTGGTCAGGAGAGATATGCACGATGTGCAAATCTCCACCTACTGACTCCTCGTAGATTGCAGAATAAAAAAGTGATGTGCGCACAACTTCTTTGGTTTGATCTACATCTCGTCTTCGGTGATTATAGAATCCTAAAGCCTCAGTAGCTTCGTCAGCCCCACTGCCAACCACTATTTCCCCATGATCGATATTAGCATTGTAATCCTTTACATCTACTATTGGAATTGCTTTTCCATTTTCCAAGACCTTTCTATCATAGTCGAGATGGCAAACAGTAAGCTCTTGACCACGCATGCCAATGATAAAAATCGCATATGTATGTCTCCATTCTCTGTCATTCAACATATAATAAAAAGCTGCACTCTTAGCATCTGCAGCACTTTGAGGTCTGGCTCCCCTGATACTCCGCCACATTGCATTGCTCTTCCACACACTCTCAGCATAAACGGAGTAAGACCTACCCTTGCCAGTTTGAATTCATGCCCAACCCAATCGTCCTCTTCTCTACTTACCCTCGAGTCAAACCCCAGGATCAGCCTTATCTTCTTCCTCATGAAAGATGGCAAGCCTCAAACTTTTGATATTAGTGGCTTACTTGGATATGATATTTACAATTATTAATGCGTAGAGTGTGACGGTTGTTCTAATATTTGTTAAAGTTATTTGCGTATGCTTCAAAGTAAGTACATTGCGTTGTACCGCAAACAATGAATAAGTATTCATCTGGATATGTCCATTAGTTTATTTTACTTTACTAAATCATGTTCTCTGAATTGAGACAAACAAGTAAACTTTCCTACTCTTCTTTTCCTTAGCCAAATGGGAAAACCAATTCTTACCGACTTTGGTTTCGTCGGGTCCCAAGTTTGAATATCCACCATTGTGTACCAGTACAAGAGGGACCAATCAGTTTTCCTGGAGATAGTTAGATGCGATCTATGATTGGATTCAATGGTGATTCTATGCAGATTATTGCCGGAGTAATTTGAGGATGGACCGTCTGACGAGTTTACTACTCAAACATTACTTGTAATAAACATGCAATCTTTTGTTTCTCGGACAATAAACTCTTATTGGGGAAGTGAGCAATGGATGGATATTGCACGCTCTACTGGACTATTATTTCAAGCGGTACTGTTTTTTGGGATGCATTCGTGTCTGTTATTTCAAGCGCAAGGGATGGCTCTCCATTGCATTGGGTCTGTTATTTCAAGCGGTAGTGTTTTTTTGGGGATGCCTTCGCGTCTGTTATTTCAAGCGCGCGCGATGTGTCCATATTGCATTGGGTCTGTTACTTCAAGCGGCGTTGCAAACGGATTTGCATCGGGTGTTACTTCATTGCTAGTATAAAGAAAAAGAAAAAAGAAATATTCCTTTATTATGTAATTTGCATATTAGAGAGATCAGAATCAAGGTCCAATGGTATCACCCATTCGATCCTCGGTGTCTTTGCCTGTGTATTGCCACCGTCGACTCCGGCGTCTCCGGCCTCCATTCAGCCGTCCATCCTTCCTTTACTCAATCTGTTGATAGTGTATACGATCATGGCAGATCGTGTTCTCACCGCTGAATTGTCGCGCGCTACCTCTCGGGTCGATGCTGGTTTTGCCGCACCACAAGGCCAAAAGCTCATCTGCAAAGGTCTCTTCTTATTTTGTCCTCTGAACAATTTCATTCCAGTTTCTGTAAATTGGGATTGAATTTCATTTTATTTTGATTTTGATTTTGATTGGGTTTTGGGTGTTTGGTGATAGGCAAGCTTTTGGTGGATGGAATGACGCTCAAGGAGTCTGAGGTCGCCAGTGGCTCCAAGATCATGCTCATGGCGTCAAAGGGCTTGCGCCAAGGGGTAATTTCTCGCTGAAGTTCGGTTCTTTTTCGCGTTGTCGTACACTTGAAATCTGAAACTTGAATTGGTAGATTAGGTAAACGAGATGAAAGATTGTTGTATGAAAGAAGGATCCTTTTTTCTGTTTTCTTGAGTAAAATGTAGATGATATATTTCATGTAACGTTGGAAGGGTTGAGTTAATGCACATTGAAGTGTGTTCTTCCAAGGGTTGAGTTGTATAACAAATACTTTTTGCCTTTGTGGTATGAATAGGATGGGCCTATCCTGAAGGAAGCTCAAACACACCCCATTTCCAGACCCAACAATGCTAATGCCTCAGCCAAAGTAAAGACTATCGATAAGAACCGATCAGACAGATGGAAGCTTACTGGAATTGTAGGACTGGGTGATCACAATTTGAGGGTACAAGAAACCCATCTTTGTTGATTTTGAAACCTTTTATCTCCCACTTTGTATTTCTATAATATAATCACATATTACATTATGAGGATCATCTATGTATTTGTAGATAATGTGTCTTTGGCTTGGTGGACAAGTGAAGTGGGACTCGGAATCAAATACCTGTGTATTTCATTGCAGTCCAATATTGATTTTTGATTATTTATTGCAAACTAATATTTCATACGAATTAAGATTACCTAACGCTGAGATTTCTTGTTGCTTGAATTTGAATAGGCTATACCTGATGAAGTGTGGGCTTGTGGAACTTCTGCAAGACTCTTTGACCTCACCAGTAATTCTATTTAGGATCTACCGCCCAAAATTGGCTGTCTAAGTTCCTTGCAGCAGGTATACCAATCTCGGTTTCCTTGTTGCATTTTGCTGTACCTGCATCAATTTCCTTCCGTGACTTTGACGTAGTCTCACTTCAGTCCCAAACATTATGTAGAAACTGTTACTTGCTGTACTAATTGATGTAGTGGACGATTCTATTAGCTGGGAAGCAGTGGTATCTTTGAAGCATCTAACTGTTCTGTCTCCAGACCAAAACCATTGAGTATCTTTTGTGCTTAAGATATAACATACTAAGTACTAACCACATTGAAGTGGAGTGGCTTTAATTTTCCATATCGTCACATGGTTTTGGCTTGACGAATTTCATGCTTTGTGCAGATTAACGACTTTGCCACCTGCTTTAGGCTTGCTGACATCACTGAAGCAACTTCATGTTGTGCACAACAAATTTTCTAGCCTCCCAAATGAAATGTGCTTGAAGTTCTGAAAATCAACAACAACAGGTGATTTTGAAAGTAATTTAAACAAGGACATGTTCTTGTTCTTTTTTTTTCCTTCTCATGTATGATTTCAAGGATTACCCATATCCATTGTGGACATGCCACAGCGCTTTCTAGTTCAAATCTGCTTTTCTTTCCTCTTAAGTGCTTTTGTATCTTAAACACAGTACTTTAGACAGTTTTTCTTTAAAAATTTTGAGTTTTCTGTCACCTTTAGTGGTTTTTTTTCCCTTTGTGCATTGATGATATTTCATATGTAGTAACTGCTTCTTGAAGATGTCAATTATGTTTGATAACCAATTGCTAGTATCATGATTAAGTTTACTTGTCCTTATGTCTTAAGGATAAGCACCATTCCTACATGCGTAGGGGACTGTATTGCTCTTATTGAGGTATTTTTTATGGCCTGTTTGCTTTTCTTTTGGGTGAGTTGGGGTTGCTACAGGTAGAGGGTTGGTTTTACATAGTAAGTATATCTGACTTGCTTTCAGCATTGTGCAGGTTGATGTTTCGTCAAATCTTCTGTCCAAGTTGCCTGACACATTTAGAAATTTGCATTATCTAAAGGTCCCTACTCATTCCTAATGCATTGAACTGTTATCCCTGTTATAAAATATAGTTTGTTATGCATTTTCTTCGAAGATTCTTTTTCGTTAAGGTTGCCCTATTTAAGTTGTCTTTCTTTCTAACATTCATGGTAGTCTTACCCAACTAGGGCATAACTGTTTATTCATATTGCGCCTGTCTTTCGCTGTTCACATACTCCTGGGCATGATCAAAATGTTCACTGTATCATGCTATCTTAAAATTTGACTCTTTTACTGCCTGGTCTGATGAATCAATTATATAAAAGGAATGGAATTCTATAAAATTTTACTTGAATTAATTTAAATATCTTCTTAGCAGCTGTTAGAGTTTTAAAGCTGGTATGTATACTTCTGGGTTTTAGATGAATATCTGGGTTTATATGAATTTCTGGGTTTGAAGCTTTTACGTTTTCTTGGTGAGGAAGACAGAGAGTAGAGAGAGACAGAGAGTGAGAGAATGAGAACATAACGGAATGAAAAAACGTTGTGCGTGCTTCTCTGCAAATCACTGAGAGGATATTTCATATATGTATGCCAAAATTCTTGGACCACACTGTACACGTGTGCTTCATACAAATTTCTGTTTTCATATACCTACTTGGGGACCACATACACACACACACACACCCCCCTCTAACACTTAGCACGTAGCTCAAGTGGATACACATTTAAGCACAAATTCTTCTCCTAATCTGCTCACTGCTTACAATTCAACAGCAGCTGTAATTTGTTTAATTTTCTTGAGCACTGCGAGCAACCTCGACTCTCTTGTTTTCTATCACCAAGTTGTTATTCACCTGAAATTTTTCTATGCTTTGAAGTCTCTGTGTCTCAGCAATAATGGGTAGAAGTCCCTTCCTTCTACACTGTTCAAAATGTGCCAACAGCTCACTACACTTGATTTGCACAATTTTGGGGAAAGTGAATATGTTGTTTTTTTTGGGATTAAGGCTCTTCTAATTTCTGATTTTGGGCTGAAACCACAATTCGGATTGCTGAAAATGTGAGGGAGGATATAGTAGCTGGAAAGCTTTGTTCTTAAATTTTTGTTCGGTAGTGATGATGCAATGCCCACATCAATAGATTGATGTCTTTGATTGGTGCTGTGGTGTTTCAGGACGCCAATAGAAATCAAATTGCAAAGTGGATCACCGACGGTCCTCCATCACAAGCAACAAACCTGAGCTCTTTTCTCTTCGATGGCCATGATCATTGAAGGTACAATTCTTTCCGCGAAGCCTGGATCCTCTTCAAAACCATGAAAGTCTGCTCAATTTTATTGAATAATACTCAAAGTTGTGACCTTTTTTCAATTTTCCGAGCTGAAAATTCTGGAATTGTGCTCAATTACAGCAAAGGGGTATGGGTATCGAATTAGGGTTTCATGTATTGATTCATTTTCTCCTTGGATAGCTAATTAAACTTATCATTTCCTATGTTTTGTATCTATATTTGTTGGTAGAACTACACTTAAGGATTTCAAACCCAACTTTGGATGCTTTTCTTATTTAGGAATTTTATGCTGAAAGAAAAACTACAACTCTCTGAATGCTTATATTATAAGAAGTGGCTGATTCTATTCATCATGATATAGTTACAATTTCTTACTGAAATTAATTAGGAAGCTCGAATTTCTTACATGATCACTGTATGCAAATTAAATTCAGAAATTGTACTAGATGAATCATGTATTTCTGTTGTCACTTCCATTCCCATCTTTATGTGTTGTCAGTTCCATTCCCATGGGTATGGACTAGATGAATCATGTATTTCTGTTTGTTATTCAATTTTCAGTCGTATTTAGATAGCACTGAGTACTAACCCTGTTGTTTTTGATGCATTTCTGTGTGTATTGATGGTACGTGCTGTTTAAAGTATAAGTAGGAGTTTAGTTATGTGATTTTGATCAGGTAATGCAGCTTATATAATGCAACCTCTAAAAGTGACTTTCATAATGTACATGCATGCAGGACTTTTGTGAAAGTGATTTTGATGAAGCATTACACTTCACATTTCCCCAATTTTTTTTTGGTATATGCAGTCTTTTTTGTTTTAATAACAAATCTCAAATTCTGGGAGAAAGCGAATGATTGTAATTTGCAGGTATGGGGGCTTATTTGATGGTTGAGATCTTTAAGCTCAATTAACAAGTAGGCGAAAGATATTGTAAAAGGTTTTAAAAAAGGTTTTAAAAAAGGTTGCAGTATAAGAGCCCCATAATCCTTGATGATACTGTTTATTTCAAGCCTTCTGTTTTCTCCACCACCTTCCATTTCCAACTGTTTGTCTGCAATATTTGAGATTTGCAAACATTTTTTTAATCATTCAATTTTTTGAAGACTTTGTTTCTATAACTCTGTATTAAAAACCTAGCTTTCATCTCTTTTCTTTGATGTTGTTAATGGGGCATAAATTTCATAATGCAGATTTATGATAAAGCTGCTGCATATCCAGTTTGATGTGTTGGTGTTCTGTTGGGTAATCGCCTCTTTCTTTTATAATTTCCAGGTGTTCACTTGGTTGTGTGTGATAGAGAAAGGCTATTGTTGCTGTTTTTAGTCTTTGTATGCAAAGGTAGGCTTTTCAGATTATGTTTTGTTCCAATTTTTGTTCAAGAGTGATGACCTCCCACTAGAACCTATGAATACATATATTAAACATATATAAATTTTCAATCTCTGCTAGGTTTTTCCTGTTATTGCTGAGCTTTATAGATTACACATGTTGATTAGATTTAGTTCATTTGTCAATGCATGTTGAATATGATCTCGATGGTTTCATAATTGGTTATATCATTTTGGTTTAAGTTTTGACACTGATTATAGAAACGGCTTGAAAATTGAGGGTTAGACTCTTTAGATGTTTAAATACATGTTTTTTAAAACCCGCAGCATCGCGCGGGCATTTTTGATAGTAATTAGTTTATATCAAGCTTATTGATTAAGTCGTGCTTAATTTTGCCTGTCATTATCATCTTTAATACCTGTTTGCCTGATTGCTTTAGCTTAATGGAGAACGAGTCAAGTGAATGTAGATGGAAGCGCATGAAAATAGATGTATGTAATATGCTGCGTTCTTCAACTTATGTGTTTTGTTGTTGGTTTTTGTTTCGCTGTGGTAATTAATTAGTATTAGCAATCTGTTCGAGATGACGGAGAAGAAGGCATTTGAGGTAAACTTGGCGAGATCTGAGGAGGTGTAGCTTGCAATTTATCAGATTTTCAAAAAGATCCATCCAATCACTCAGGTGGTAATGAAAAACAGCTACATTTCAGTTTTAATCGTATTATGAAAGTAAAACCCTCGGATAATTGGATTTGGGTTTCATTTTTCTGTATTGGATTTTGATATAAATTGGAATGTTTAATTACGTATCTGAATTAATGTTCATTGATTTTTGTCAATTTTCAAGTGTAAAATTTTAGGGTTTTCGAAAATTCAACCTTAGCTCAATTCATTTTTTTGTTATTCAGAGTTTAATTTCATTGATTTGTTCTTAAATTGCTGAGTCATGAGGTGGTCTTTCTGGTCATTCCAACAGGGTTGTCCTGAGGAAATGAAGTCTTCACTCGGCTTGATTCAAAAGCTAAGCGAGGCGCTCAGTCGCTGGCTCAGGTTGATGAGCTCACTCAGGTACTCTTTTGATTTTCTTTTGCTACTTTTCAACGTTTCTACTGTGTTCAAGCTTTGCTTCTTTCGAATTTTGATTTATATATGTTTAATTGGAAGGGAAAAGTTAATATAGCATTTTTTTTTCTGAGATTGCAAAAGTCAGTGTTGCTTTGCAGAGAACCTTGTCTTGAAAGAGCATGCTTTTGCAAGCATAAGTACAGAACAGGTATGGAAATTATTATGCTTTTGTTGCTTCTCTTCTTATTGCATTGGTGATTATCATTGGTAAGATTTAGGCTTAGTAGTTTGATGTTTAGGATTGAATTCAGGAAAATGTGAGGACTTTCTTGCTGCAAAGGGTTTGCACAGGTATCAGGTTCTCTGCAATTTAAGTCAATTTAAGTGTAATGTAGATGGTGTTCTGAAATTGAAGATTTTCTTGGGGAATATGTTTCTTACACCTGATAAACGTGAAGATATCCCAATCCCAGTCTCATTCTTTTTTGTATGAATTTTCCCCCATATCTGAAATCCAAAAATTCCCCACCTAGTGGGAAAAGGCTTTGTTGTTGTTTTTGTTGTTGTTGTTGTTGTTGTTGTTGTATCTGACATCCAAAAATTGCTTCAAATTTTTCAATGTTCGATTATCGGAGGCTGTTAACTCACTATCTCAACAACTTCTTCCGAGAACATGACTCACGATCTCTACGTTTTCAATTTACACAGAAAATCTCCACACATATCCAATTTCCAGTGAACGTTTCCACAATTTCCTCACGATGCGTCGAAAATTCCTAAAGTTCAATCTTTCACTTGGATGGGTAAGGTCAGTCTCAGTTTTGTTCTTTCTTCTGCGTAGTTTTGTTCTTTCTTCTGCGTGTTGTGAAAACTTTATGCTTTCGAATGCACTGGTCAAATAAGTTCAACAATTTGGTGTTTCGTTTGGTGTTCCTTTATTTATCGTATGGTTTTTTTGGCTGTTTTGCTCATTAGTTCCTAATTAAATCTATTGAACATATGCCACTGCAATATTCGAGAGGCTTTAATTTGGGTTGTCTATCTGTATGCAGATGTAAATTTTGTTCTTATTTCCTCTTTTGTTTTGGTTTGAAGAAACATGGGGTACAGGCTGCGATTCCGCAGATGGCATTGTCACTGGTTTGAAAAATTGTGCTGAGGCCCTTCGACAATGGAGTACAACCACTTTTGGTCATTTCAGAGTCCAGTTGAAGAAAATCAAACGGGAAATGGCTGACTGGTCAAGTGTCTCGCTACTTACCGAGATATAAGCGGCTGGAGATTCAATTAGACAAGTTGTTGGAACAAGAGGAAATTTTCTGGAAGCAACGCTCAAGGGTTACGAGGCTAAAGGAGGGAGATAGGAATACCAAGTATTTCCATGCGCAAGCAAGTACACGAAGCAAGACTAATGTCATTTTAGGTATGCCTGCTCTATTTTATAAAAGATACTGGGATTTGGTTGGTGATGATGTTACTAGTGTCTGTTTAAAGATTCTTAATGGGGAAGGGAGTGTCAGGGATTTTAACCATACTCTCATATCCTTGATCCCGAAGTTACAATACCCAAAGCACTTACGTGAGTTTCGTCCAATTAGTCTTTGCACAGTTTTGTACGAATTAGTTGCAAAATGTTTGGCAAACAGATTGAAGTTGGTACTTCCTTGGATAATCCATCCCACACAAAGTGCCTTTGTTCTTGGTCGCAATATCCTAGATAATGTTATGATGAGTTCCGAAATGATGCATTCAGAAAAGAGAATGACTAAGGGGAACAGATTTTCAATGGCAATTAAACTCGATATGGCGAAGGCCCACGATCGAGTCGAATGGGTTTACTTAGAAGCAATGATGGTGCGGTTATAGGTTTTGCTCCTTCTTGGGTGACTCGTTTAATGGATTGCTTAACCACCACTTCCTTTTCTATTTTATGGAAAGGTAACCCATTGGGTTTCTTTAAGCCGGAAAGGGGTACTGGACAAGGTTGTCGTCTGTCTCCCTATCTGTTCTTATTTTGTGCGGAAGGATTTTCTTTGTTGATTCGTGATGCAGTCGATAGGCAAACCCTAACTATTATCTATCTCCGTTGCCTCTAGGGCACCGCCTATTTCTCGTATGTTCTATGCTGATGATTGCTTGCTGTTCCAAGAGGCCTGGCCCAATTGTTGAGGAGGTCGATGTTCTAGTATTTTTACTCTCGCTTGTGCGAAGGGAATTTGAAGTGGGGATACAAGATAATAGGCAGTGCAGTAATCTACAAGCGTCTAACTCCTTCCACAAAAAAAAAAAAAAAAAACTTCCATTATTCTTATTCTTGTTGTATTTGTTAACAACCAAATAAATCAAAATATGGAAGGAAAAGATTGGTAACAAACAAAAGAAAAATGGAATTAGCAAACAAAAAGAAAACATAAAAGGAAAGGTTTTGATAAACAGCATGTATAGTTGCTTACAAGTCCTCTAGTGTTACGCGACATCTATGAATCTAGTAAGCATGCGAGATCATGTTTGTCACATACATTCCTGGGGTTTACAACATGTGCAATAAGGATTATGGAAACTCTGATTTATGTCCACAGTGTTCATTGGATGAGGTGCATTTTTGTTCATCACCGCTAACTGGTACTTTGGATTTCTTTTCCTCTTGTTTTGTCTGGTTGCTTTTGGAACTTTTTAGAGTCCAACATAGGGATGTTGGTGGCTTTACCAGGAAGCGCCGTACCGAATGGGTCCTTACCATCCGGTTCAATGTTCTTTGCACACTACCACTCGAATAAATACTCACTCATGAAATTCAGTTCCCTTGTAGTGCCCTAATGTCGTTCCTTTCAACCTAGCTAGTATTTTGCAGATTGTCTGTCATCCTCAAACGGTGCTTGGTGAGTTTGAGATTTTAACTATTGTTGTGCTGTCACATATGTGCAAACGGAGGCAGATCATTTGCGTCTGGAATTGCAAAATACTATTGCCATGTATAAGCGAGCATGTGAAGAACTGGTCCATGCGGAGAGCAAGGTGAGAGATTGATTTTGAGTGTTGGGAAGTTTTACCGGCATAATAGAACTAAGCAAGTTGTAAAAATGGGGGAAAGTGTCCCGGAAAAATGGTGAAAAGTGTCATGGAAAAATGGGGAACTGTCCGGGAAAGATAGGGGGAAGTGTCTCGGTAAAATAAGGAAGTGTCCAGGTAAAATGAGGGAAGTGTTCCGGAAAAATGGGGGAAAGTGTCCCCGAAAAATAAAAACAAGTGAAAATTTTAAATATAGAATTAAGTATTTAAGGTTAACCAATATGATAGATGATGCATGCTAATTGGATTGGTTGGTCCCCTCCTCTTTCAATAAAAGGGCTTGGGTTTAAACCCTTGCTTGTGCGTGAATTAAATGGACAAAGATGCGTGGGTCCCATTCACATATAGTTAGTCACATTAGGTGGCCCCCCATGCCACCTAATGTGACTAAATTGTAAGATTAGGACTTTTCAGTAAGAAAAAAAGTGAGGTAAGTTTTTTTTTGTAACACTTTATTCTTTTTAGGACTTTTTGGTAAGAACCCTAAAAAAAATAAGTTTCTTGGACATGCTTTACAAGACACATATTTTCTACAAATTTTTTTTTTTTTAATAGATAGCTTCGAAAAGCAAAGATAATACAGTCTCCAATGCAGCACTAGACGTCAATCTCGTTACGAGAAATCAGGAACTAAGCAACACTCATCATAAAGAAGGTGTACTGATTGATATCACAACTTAATGTGGCTGTGTAAGATATTGGAAATTGACTTCTTGATAGGTGTAACTATCTGCATATGAAATAGACATAATTAAACAAGTTAAAAACCCGGTGATAGACTCATATTAATGGAACCAAATTAATTAGTAGTTGATAGGCTCTAGATAAGTATTGGGCTGAGCGTTCAAAGGGAAAAAGAAAGGGGGTTGCTATGTACACCCATGTTTCTTTTTTGGACACCCCCCACCACCTACCCCCAATTTTTTTTTCTTACACACATCCCCACCCCCCACAAAATAAAAATAACCCCCCCCCCCCCCCCCCCTCTTTTTTTTTATTATAAATCAACAGCGATGGGTTGTCGACATCTACTAACTTCTTATCACGTTTTCAACTTTCTCGCAACCCAAATCAACAAAAACCGCAAGAATCAAAACCCAAACAAGAAGTTCAAAATTGACGCAAAACAAAACTTTATCCGAATTCATCTGATATGCTCAATTCAATTCCCACAAAAAAAAAAAACTTTGACAGAATCAATGAAAATTCGTACTTTTTGTTCTTCAAATTCTTCCTCTTTCATAGTATTTTTCATCAAAAATCAGAGTGTATGAGATTTAGGGTTTAGAAATTATGATGCAAGATGACTGATTTTATTTTTTTAACACCTTAATGGGTGTCCATAACTTTTACATAGAGTGTACAAAGAAATTAAGTACTTATATGTAATTTTACATAAGGATATAAATGTAATTACATATTATAAAAAAATCTAGGGTGTCCAAAGAAGAAAGACGGGTGTACATAGCAGCCCTCAAAAGAAAAGAAGGGAGAGAGAGAGGAAGATATTGGGCTCTCAAAAGAAACCCGGCCCAAAGAATAGCTCTTCTTATCGGTAACCTAATTATAAAATCGCACCCTCGTGAAATCGAGCCCCCAAATCAACTCTTGATCCCAATAGGCAGGATCAGTTCGCTGGCGAAGCCGAAGAGATAAACCCAAACCGAAACCCAAGGGCGGCGAACCGAAAGGCGGATCGAAAGGCATGCCCACAGCCAAATTCGACGCCGGTTGCTGTTCCGGCGAGTATCAGAATTCGGCGGCGGAGCCTGAGAACCTCCGAGTGATTCGTACCAACGGTATGCACCCTGCTTTTTTCTATTCTTAGTACTGTTTAGGGTTAGGGTTTCATGAATTTGGGGATTGCAATTGAATTTAGAATTTAGAACTTAGAACTCTCTGTGTTTGTAGAGTATTCTCTGGGTTAGGGTTTCTCATCAGTAACCTAATTATAAAATCGCACCCTCGTGAAATCGAGTCCCCAAATCAACTCTTGATCCCAAGAATTCAGACGGAGGAAGAAGAAGAAGCTAAGATCAATCATGCCGAATCCAAAGGGAGGATCAGTTCGCTGGCGAAGCCGAAGAGATAAACCCAAACCGAAACCCAAGGGCGGCGAACCGAAAGGCGGGCTCAAAGCCAAATTCGACGCCGGTTGCTGTTCCGGCGAGTATCAGAATTCGGCGGCGGAGCCTGAGAACCTCCGAGTGATTCGTACCAACGGTATGCACCCTGCTTTTTTCTATTCTTAGTACTGTTTAGGGTTAGGGTTTCATGAAGTTGGGGATTGCAATTGAATTTAGAACTTAGAACTCTCTGTGTTTGTAGAGTATTTCTCTTAGTTGTGGATTTTCTATTTGAATAAGACTCTTCTTGAGATTGCGAAAAAGTATTCAAACGTTGATGAGTTGAGATGGTAAACATTCATGTCATGTCATGTTTCTCCGTTTCTTTTTATGCTATCTAGTTTAGTTTAATCAGGTATTCTTCAGTCCTAGTTTTGCTTTTCTTTCCCAGTCCTTGTTGGATTTTGGCTCTCAGTTTGATTGTTTTCGCCATAAATATATAATCCAACAAGGACTAGGAGTAACTTTTTGCTAATTATGTCAATATGTACCGCCTGTTTGATGCATGCATGACGGATGGAGAAGAATCAATATTTTTGATGCATGGCTGGACTTCAACTTGATAAGAAACCATCTTCGGAGGACGATTCAGATCCATCAGAAAATCCATTCACAGTACTAGCAGATGACTTTGAAGGTACCTTTCATTATCCAGGCTCAAGCTTTGGAGTAGAAGGAGGAGGAGAAGAGGAGGAGGAGGAGGAGGGGGGAGGAAGACTCAGAAGACGACTAGAAGAAGACTAGGAAGAAGATTATGACGATGATGATGATGAAGAAGTAGATGAAGCAGAAGAACAAGAACTAGAACAAGCCCTAGCCAAATATAGTGAAGTGAAGAAGAAGTTTCATTGTCTTATTTGCCTTAAGGACGGCCACTTGCACTATGACTGCCCATTTAAGATTGAGATCCCAGAAGAAATTACATCACTTTCCCCTGAATTTGAAATAATGTGCAAGAGTTGTCGCTCCAGTGTTACCAGGTGCAATCATAAGGACCGTGGAAGATATGCTAGGATGAAACAGTGTGTGAATTGTTTTGAATGGGGGCACTGGCTAAATTCCTGCACGAAAGAGAGGCGTCCTATACTGATCTGAAACGGCAGTAAAAACTACAATGCTTGAGTGTGTTGTTCTCTAAAACAGGGGGATTCACGGATGCTTGCTGGTTTAATTTACTCTTTTATATGTAATAAATTATGTTAATTTACATTGCCTTGCATGTTTGGTTTGAGTTTTTCTCAAGTACTGCATTTGCCCTTCTTTTGGGTTTTTATGTAATGGACATCATCAGTATTTATGTCTATTATTCTCTTGAGTGCTGTAGAGAACTACTACTCCCTTCTCATAAGTTTAACATATAGCCAGCCACTGTCAACTACTACGCTGTGTATGATATATGATTCCTACTCAAGTTTATGGTATGATTCTAGAGTGATTGTGAAGAAAACAGCATGTATAGTTGCCACAAATCCTCTGGTGCTACGTGATATCTATGAAACTAACTGGTATGTGAGATCAAGTTTGTCACATTGTTGAGTTCGCAAGATATGCAATAAGAAGTTAATTTGAAGGCCCCCGGATATTACACAATTGTAATCGCATTGACTGGATGTATGGGAGCCGGACTGAGTCAACTGCTCTACCCAGTTTATGGTATGATGATTCCAGAGTGATTGAAGAAAACGGTAGTATGTATAGTTGCCACCACTCCTCTAGTGTTACGTGACACCTATGAATCTAACCACATCAATGGATGTGCAAGTAAAAATGAGCATGATAAATCACTAAAGCATAGCAAGAGTAGACCTTCATGTACAGATCTTGTTCAACGACTCAATAGTTTAAAATCTCAGTAAGTATTTAGCATGTCCCATCTCAGAAAATGCGGGGTGGGGGGCGTGGAGAAAAAAATTCAATCATCTATTCTTCATGTTGAAAATGATGCTTTTCCTAGTACCATTGGGTATATATAAACGTGCAATCAGCTAAACAATCAACATATAATGAAGACTAACAGTACAGGCACACATATGCCTGTGGAACTCAACTACTAATATAAAGCTGCTTCTTTGAATGGTATCAGTGCCTCATTCTTGGTATTTGCCTCTGTTTTAGCTGTTGTAAGAAAAACTACAACTCTCTGAATGCTTATATTATAAGAAGTGGCTGATTCTATTCATCATGATATAGTTACAATTTCTTACTGAAATTAATTAGGGAGCTCGAATTTCTTACATGATCACTGTATGCAAATTAAATTCAGAAATTGTACTAGATGAATCATGTATTTCTGTTGTCAGTTCCATTCCCATCTTTATGTGTTGTTTAAGAAATATTACAGAAGTCAAAGTTACCATGTTTTAATGAACCTCAAGGTTTCTCTGTTCCAGAAAATCTGTTCCAAATCTGTTGCATAGCTGTTTTTTTTTTTAATTGAATTTTTAAATTAATATAATATTAAAACTCTCCTGTGCAACAGATTTGGAACAGATTTTCTGGAACAGAGAAACCTTGTTCTGCTAGATGATGATCATGGGGATCAGCCATATATGAGTCGTGCCGTATTTGTTTTATTAGGCCTTAGGCTAGGCCCGCCATTTCACAGGGGAAAAACGCCCAAAAAACGCTTTTTATTGTTAAAAAAACAGAGCCCAGACTTGATTACAATTCACCTCTCTCTCCGGGATCCCTGTTTTAAACCCTAGAAAATGCAATCCGTCTCTTTCTTTGCCGGCTTCGGCTTTGGCCTGAAGTATCACCACCACCACATGAACAGAATTCGAATTCCAGGTAAGTAACATGCTTTTAATTTTACTTTTAGGATTTTTAATGGAGGAATATGATCTGGAAAAGCTTTGAGGCAAATTTGTGTCTTTTCGGTTATCTGCAAGAACCGCAAAGTGTTCTTTATACTATTACTAACCTTCTTGGGCTGCAGATTTTTCTCTCTGTTCTGCTGCTGATAGATATTCTGTATGAACATGATTTGTATGCCTTGTACTAATGAATTTTATTTTTGTCAAGGCTGGAAAACAAAACATGGGTTGGCCATGCACACAAACACAAAACATGGGCTGGCCCTGAATGCCATTGCTGGCGGACGAGGAACTCCTTCTAATGACGAAATTGCTGAGATGGTCAGGGCAGCCATGGAGCAATACACAGAGACTCTCACGCCGTTACAGGAGAAATTCCTCAAAACCTTTTGGGAAGAAAGCTTCAAGGGCGAACTCCCAGTTCAAGGTACACATGCTTCTGATTTTTGCGTTGTTGAAAATTGTCAAAAGAAAAACTAGAAGTGAGGTATGTATCAATTTCATAGACATGTCTGTTGGATTTCAAGTAGTGGTTGGGGGTGGAGCTTTTCTGTTTATGAATATCGGGAACAACTTCACTAACAGAGAGGTTCAGTAGATTTGTAATAGACGTGAATGTCTGTGTATTACTGCTTAATTTGTGCATGTGCTTTCGGTTTGTGTATACAAAGAATATGGAAGTTGAAATCATTTGGAATGACAATTATATCAGTTCGGTAAATGCCTGAGATTAATGTTGTTTTCTTTTTCTTTGGTCGTGTTTAACTATGAACAAACAGAACCAAGAAATTATGCGTTTCCTGATGTTCAACTATGTGATGTGAAATGTTGTGTTTGCGGAAAATTTGGTGATCATCCTAGTCTGACGTGCCCATACTTTAATTACTACCCGGAAGGTGCACATATTGAACCGGGCGCTCCCATTAAACTAGTTGAGTTATACGGTCATGAAGAAATTGGCCCGGAAGATGGCCCTAGGCGTGCCATTCTAATTAATGATGATATGCCCTCAGTAGAAGACTGGTTAGCACTTTCTTATTAATTACTCTTATTTTGATCATTCTTCAACCAAATATCCTCCTCTTAGTATAAAGCTTGCATATTTCATAAGATTCAATATCATTATCGAGTGTACGTGATCGAACAAATGTTTATATGTTTCGGTGGATTAAGGTTTCTGTTGTTGTACCTGCAATAGAAATAATATGCTCAATATTAATGTTTCTTGCTTCATCACCCCTTTTTCCTTTTGGGAAAAGACACGGTGATTGCCCTCTGCATACAATTACCATTCTATTTAGTCATTGAAATTTAGGTGGTGTTGAGAATATTTTGTGTCTTTGTTTGCAGAAGTGGTCAAGTGTGGTGCATCAAGGATGAATGTGGGAAGTGGTGAATGTGGCTTTCTTCTTCCTCAAGTTGCTTATGTGGTTGTATCTAAATATAATATATTTCTACTTTTTCATCAGGAACTACTTGTGCCCAACTTTCTATTTATGCCTATCTATGAAGCATACTGTCAGTGTTATGTACGTCCATGACTAATCTATGTATAATTATTGCTTGTTTGCTTGACTCAAGTAATGTGTGTGTACTGGCTTGTCCTGGTTTGTTTATGTCAATCGAATGCTTTGTTATTGGGCATATTGTCATGGCTTGTTTTAATTGCTTCATGTTTGTTACTATAAGTACTTGTTCTTAGGAATTGAAGTCATCGTATTTGATTGTCTCCTCTGCAATTTGTTCCATCAAAATGTCACTTTAGAATTGCATTGAATTTGAAGGGCGTGACATAAATTTGGATCTCCATGTGGCACTATGCAAGAATGTAACTCGTGAGGGGTCACCATTCAGCCTTGTGGATCAATGGGCAGCTCAATCAGCCCACTAGATTAAAGCCCCGGCTCGGCCCACTCTTTGTAGGGCTAGACTTGGGCCAGGGGGAAGGAAGCGCTGAAATACCAGCTATGGACAGTTTCCCGTTTCGCTTTCGAAATGCCTTGAAAGTTGAAACGCATTTTGAAGGGTGGAACAATTCGAAACGCCATATAAACCATTCGAACCTTGACGGAAACCTCCTAGTTGAGCCCTGCAGCATTTGGGAATTTTTTAGTATTGCGTCAGCAGTATAAATTGAACGCGCATCAGTCTTATCAAACAAACACATTCGGTCATACACCTAATAAACTAATATCACTATGCAATAATGTAGGTTGTGTGACTCTGAGAGCTCAAATGAAATGGCTTTAGACCCCTAGTGGGAGGAAACTGTTAGTATCATCAACTGGTGCAGTAAGAGCACCCATGTATCAGGTTATTTCCTTTTCGCTATTTGTGTGTTGTTGTGCCTTCTTCAAGCACATTGCTACTTGATTAAAGTCAACTTGTTAGGCCATCTCCAGCCATAAAAGGACTACACGTAGCCCAGACTACATTGTAAACCTCATAATATATTTTTTTTTAAAGAATAGTGGAGGGCTACATTCTAATTTTTTCAATATTTTATTAGTTTTTACTATATTATTTAAATTTAATATATATTTTAGTCAAATTAGTACTTATACCTAATTGAAATTGAAATTGAAATTGAAATTGAAATTAATATTAAAATTGAAACGTGACAATAAATTAAACATTAGGGAATAGACCAAACAAAACATTAATTATCATAACTAATATTATGAATTCTCTGGAGGTTCTAGCACATAGTAGTAAGATGATGAACCCTCATTGGGAAATAACTGGCGTGCGCGATGTCGATCCAAAATTTCCTTCTTCTTATCCCCAAAATAAAGGGCACTCGTTGGGGTCAGTACATCAGTATTCATAAGCATGATCCTCTCCTCCCTCTCTAGTTGGCGTCTAGTCTCCATATCTTCAAGTCTCTTGCGCCTCTCTTCGGCATCCTTGATGTTTTGTGCCCCCATCACCCGCATCTGCGCAAAATTTTCCCAGAAATCCCCCTTCCCCCCCCTCCCTGGCCTTTTTTTTTTTTTTCCCTTCCCTTTTTCCCCCCCTTTTTTCTAGGAAGGGGGGCTGGAGAGGGATATTGCTTCTCATTCGAACCAGGGAGGACACCACTACCCAACCAAAATAAAGGGTCCTTTTCCCACCTCCTCCCCCTCCCCCTCTATAAATACAGCAGATAGATAGAAAAAACACCAACAAGCAACCAGCAAAGGTTGTTGGGGGGCCCCCTCCACATATCCCCCCCTCAGCGACGCAATAAAAAAAAAAAAAAAAAAAAAAAAAAAAAAAAAAAAAAAACAAAACACAAACACAAATATATTAATAGAAAAAAACACAAAAACAATAACAATAAAACCACACTCCTTCCGCTCCCCTGCTTTCCCCCCAACGCCCCACCAACCACCCCACCCCCGAATCACTACACCAAAAATGGCCTTTAGCGAGGAAGTATTTCGTTGCAAAAAGTGCCTTTTTCGTCGCTGTAGGTGGTTAGCGACGAAAATATTTCGTCGCCAGGTGGTCGCCGTAGGTCCGTCGGGGAAAGCACCTTGCGACGAATTTACTGTATCGCCGCTGTAGGTTCAGCGACGAATTTGACTTCCTCGCTGTAGATGTTTAAGTTTCCTCGCTGTAAAATTTTGGCGACGAAATATTTCGTCGCTGAAAGCTAATAATTTCGTCGCAAAAATGTCGACCGCCAACATTCAACTAACCACAGACTTTTAGCGACGAAATAATTCGCCGCTGATACTTATTTATTTGTCGCCGAATGCTTTTTTTTTTGGTAGTTGTTGTGATTTAATAATTTCCACTTTTTTAGAATTATTGTTTCCATTTAAATCAAGATTATGAACCAATGAAACAAGAATGCTAACAAATTAATGGAATTAGTCAAATCAACCATAGCTTATATTGAAACAAAATCATATCTTACAAACATCAAATTACAATCAATGTGCATAAAAAATTCCTACCTACCGAAAATATTAACTAGCTAATCTTCATTGTATTTGTATAGAGAAATCTTCATTAGGCCTTTGGAAAGGAAATGGAGTCCCAACTAGATCGATAGAGAAAACCAATGGAGTCCCATTTGTTTGTTATGTTGTAGTTTGGAATTTGAAGAAGAGCTGCTACACACAACTAATCTGCTCAAATACATCAACGGTAAAGAAACAAAAATCCTTCAAATAACTAACAACAACGTAAAGTAGAACCCTTATAAAGTGCTAACATATTGCAGCATAGAGAAAGCGCAAATTCAATGTTCATCAATCCTTGAGATTATAAAGACACGGCCATCAAGTACATACCAATTCAAACCTTGAAAACTAGAGTAACTTAGTAGCATACCTGCTATAAGTTGTGGGCTTCGGGTAGTGTACATAGGGAGCTTCCCCTGGTTCAACATCAGGATGCACACACGATGGCTTTTGAATCACCTCAATGTTTAAAAATGAAGCTTTTGTCCGGGTGCTGAGTTGCCTTAAACAAATTGAGCAAATATACACACCACAGACCATTGCAAACAAGAAGACAATCATCCTCAGCACCAGTGGCGATTTCTTGGGCGCCTTTATAAGGAACAAATCCTGAAATCCAAAAAATTAGGCAATGCAAAAAGAGAGCTATAAATTACAAAGAACAAACATGACATGGGCAATTAATCCTAATAAAGGTCCAAACTTTATAACTCAATTTGATCAATCTAAACTAAACCCAGGAGAATAAATTACATGGGTTTCACTGCAATGATCCAAACAAACGCCCAAGATTCATAAATGCACATAACTAAGCTATTAATAGTGTGATTAAGACCCCTTTTCCAGTAACACCTAAGGAAAAGGAAATCTGGGTTTGCTTCAGCTTGAATCCACAGACCAAAAAGCAACCGTGAACGCAGTCTATTTTTTGCAAGAAATTAAATGAATTGATTAAGATATATGAAGTACAAAGACACAAGATTACAATAGACTGCTCTATCCTTAATCATCAAAAGGTTTCACAATAATTCCAAATATTCCCCAAAGTAGAATAGTGGCATACCAGTTTATCCTTAATGATATTTCCAAGCTTAGAATCAGCAACAGCCAGTGTTTCACCATCACAGTGCAAACGCAAGAACTTGCGCAGACCTTTGCTGGGTTTACTGTCAATTAACAGGGTTGCAGCTTCCAAAGCCTCCATAGTATTCTCAAACTTAGAAAACGCTTTCAGTTTGACAATCTAAACCAATTCCATGCAAAAATTAGATAGCTAACTAGCAGATTGCTCAAGTCAAAAGCATTGGGAGTGAAAAATCGACTAACAGAAACAAACAACCAAGGGCTTCAATGTCAAGTAAAACACATACACATAGTACATAACAGACAACACAAATAGAGAACCGTAGATACAGACATGTCTAGCTGAGTCAGCAGCACTTGAAAACTCATTGGATAAGTTCTGCAATACCATTTACGAGGAAAAAGGAACTCAGACCCAAAACTTGAAAGCAGAGACAAATGTCACCATACATTAACCGATAACAGAAGCTTAATCGAACCAACTCAGAAACCAAATAGAAACACACACACACAATTTAAAGACCGTAATTACCTCAACTTTGGAGAGCTTCCCTTCATCCAGTACTTTGAATAAGGCAAAACCTGCCGGAGTTTCGAACAACACAAGTATCTTTCCAGCCCCTCAAACACACCTAAGATCGAAACAAGAACCAAAAAAATTATCAGTCAAATCACCCACTTAAGCCATACCCATATAGTCGAGCTTGATGCAGCCGTTGATTGCTTATTCTCAAGGCAACACTCCTCTAATTTCAACTCAGCCATCCCCACCTGTAAATTACCACCAAAATCCCAAATCCCAATCAATAAACAGATATAAAGAAACACAAATACAAAACAAAACCCACCGAAGAATGCCCTAAAACGATTCATAATCACCAAAAACCCTAGAAAAGCACCCAAATTTACTCTCAAATCTCCAAAACCCCACCGCCACAGACCCAAACAACCAATACCCAGATCTTACAATGAGTTTTCAGACAAAAAAAAACTGTCTCCAAACCCCAAATTCAACACAATTCAATAAATTCCATCCAAAACCCAATCAAACCCAGCAAGAATCCGACCAGCTTCAACTCTACGAAACCCCTCGAACCCAGTAAAATAAACCATCAAAGAAAAACAGAAAACAACAAACAGATGGAATTTTTACAACAAACGACGGCTAATTTCACGAAAGTTGAATACTTTACCTCTGTTTGTGAAGAATTATGGGGAATCGAATTCGAGCTCATCGATTGATTTCAAAACCCTTACTTCTTCGAAACATGAAAGATTTCGAAAAATCGTCGCCCTTCATCCTCCTCCACGTCCGCCCCACCTCCGTCCTCTACGGCGCTGCCCGGGCCGCCACCGACGTCGTCATGGGTAGCCGCGGGTTGCGTTCGGCGACTGAATGGAATCGGGTTCTGGGTTGGGCGTTCGGCGACGGAATCGGGTTTTTGAGTGGCGACGTCGGGTTGCGTTCGGCGACGGCAACCAATCGGATTCTGGGTTGGGCGTTCGGCGACAGCGACGGAATCGGGTTTCTGGCTTTTGGCAGAGAGGCGTTCGGCGACTGCGTCGCCGACGGCGAGGAATCGGGTTCTGGGCTGGGCGATCGGCGATGGCGATGGCGACGGAATCGGGTTTTTGGTTTTTGGCAGAGAGGCGTCGGCTGATGAGATGGAGTTCGATTTTTGGAGATAAGGATGGAGTCGGGGTTGAATTTTGGGGTAGTAGGGTTTCTGTTTGTAAATTAAACGGTTAGAGAAGGCTAAAATTGGAAAACAAAATTCATTAACAATTTTGTAAATACCTAGCGTGTCCCAAATGAAACCGGATTATGAGAGTTTTAGCGAGGAAATCAGTTTCCTCGATGTTGATTCATCTTTCAACGAGGAAACAATCAATTCCTCGCCCAAAGTAAACTAGCGACGAAAATTTTCATCGCTATAGCTCATATTTCCTCGCTATTTTTGTCACAACCTAAAGACCAAATTAGAGACACTTTCACCGACGACCAACTTATTTCCTCGTAGAATACTCTTTTCAGCGAGGAAAACAATTTCCTCGCTAAAATTTTGGTCGCTAAAGGCCATTTTTGTTGTAGTGAATATACCTCTTCCATCGAGATATACAAGATTCGTTGTTTTTTACACTCTCTACACTTTCATAACCCTCTATATATTTGCTGTCTGCACAACCCCCCCCCCCCACACCTCTTTTTTTTCCAACCCGACCAACCCCAACATAACCCACAAAACCCCCCACACCTCCCACCCCCCCCCCCACCCCTCTTTTTTTTTTTTGTTTTTCTGTCATTTTTTATACAATATAATTAATAAAAAATAATAAAAATATAAATAGTGAAAATTAAATAAAGAAAAATACTAGTAATTATAAAATATTTTTTATTAATTATTTTTTTTTTTTTTTTTTTCAAATTTCCTAATTTTAAAAAAAAAAAAAAAACGAACAACCACCAACCTCACCACAACCCCACCCTACACACCAAACACAACAAAACCAAAAAAAAACCCACAGCACACACCTAAAAATTAATTTAAAATATATTATTATAAAAAAAAAATAAAATCAACAAAAAATAAAAACCCACCAAAAAAACTCATATTTCTCTTTACACTCATTTCAATTTATGAAACTTCTTTGGACACTCAAATTAAATTAAAATTTTCTAATTATTCCCTTTCATTAGTTTATTGTATAAATATCCTTGAACACTCATCAATTTTCTTTGGGCACTCAAAATTAAATTTTATCTATATATCTATTGTATAATATCAAGGAAAAATCGTTCAAACTTAGTGACAGATCTTAGTGACATTTGCAGTTTCTATCATCCTATATTTAAGCAAAAATTCATCACCATTTAACCTTGATTCAATATGAAAAACAATAATAACTAAGCTTGATGTGATACACCAGAAAACATTGCTATTATGCACCGGCATTCGGTCTTTGAGATGCCTCACTTAATTCGAACATGACAAGAAACAAACAAACTTAAACCATGTATCCAATTAACACTCAAATCATGTATACATCAAAATAATGTCAATTTTCTCATGAATCAATGTCTATATAGGCCTTCTTTGTGGCTATATTTGAGCTAATAATGGACCCGAATCGTGCTATGCGAGCCAAATAAATTAGATTGAGCAGAAGTATCATTCTGTAGTGAAGAAAGACAAAGAAAATATTAGTAAAAAATTAAAAAAAAAACTCCAAAGGGCACTATAATCAATATTCTTAAAAAGCTAGATGTAATTAGACTGCAAGAATGGCCTTAGCGATAGACCGCAAGAATGTGAAGGACCAAGAAAACCTTAGTGGGCAGGCTACTGCGGGTGAGAACCTAACCCACCTGCCAAACACAGGGTTTAAACAAAGTCCCACTTTGACTAATAGCTTTTTGGTTTGGCGGGGTGGGGGAGTTCTTGAAGATTCTTGACTTTTCATGAATGAAAAGTACAAGTGGGCGTGCACATAATACTCTACATGAAGGATGAGAAGGAACAAATGGATTGTTGGCTCCATCATCGGAGTCTTTGAGGTTGCGATCGCGTTCATCCTTTATTTTAAGATTACCCGCTAGGCTACTGTTCTGCCTTGTCTAATTCTATTGACTGCACACTTCAAGCTCTCATACTGGAGTGTATTCTACCGCTAGCTTCTTGTTTCTTCTATCCATGAATTATGTCTAATTTGTTGTTAGAATGAGCAAACGAATGAGCAAGAAAGAGAAATCTTGCTTCACAAAAAAAAAAAACGGCAGCCTTGTTTCCATTACTTTTGTCTCACCTGCTGCTTAGGTCTTTTCTTCACTTTTTCCAACTCATTCGAGATTTTGACTAACACATCAAGATCACAGGTGCTTGTGTTCTTATTTAATAAATTAATTGCACAAGAAGTCCTAACCACATCATTCGACTCCCGCCCACTATATCTAATGTGCAGCGACTTGGAGCGCCGGCCGCGGAACACAGCCAAGGCAAAGCGAAACCAAACCCTACTATATCGACCAAGTTGACTTGATAAAAAAGGCAGCACACCGAACAACAATGAAAAACAAAGCACCAAACAACAAAATTTAAATGTAATGGATGAATTCTTACATGTTCTTCCTCAGATTGCTTCTTCATTGCCCCAATTTTCTTTACAATGAGGTTCAATCCTAATTCTATGTGAATCCCAACTCTAAGAACATACCTTTCTATGAGAAATGAGAGAAAAACCCTAATTCAACTTACCATGTTTAGAGTTTATGTAATTTTTTGGTCCCTAAAATACCCCTATTTGACTTTTGAGTACATATGCATTTGCTTGTAAGCTGTAACGTTGAACCTCGTTCAATTGACTATTGGTTACTGCATTTTTTAATGCACCTTTATCATCCATTAAATCATTTTATATCAATTTGAATGTCCATAATAAAGATGGTCAATTCTATTTTTTTTTTTTCAGAAAATAACTTAATCTCAGGTGGATAACTTAATCTCAGACAATAATCTCAGACAATTTTGAATTTAACCCAAGACCTAAGTTTAATCCACCTAATTGTATATCCCAAGACACCTAAATTTAATCAACTAAAATATGTAACCACCTGCATACTCTAAGACACCTGAGTTTAATCAACTAAACATATAACCACCTAATTTTATATCCCAAGACACCTGCATACTCCAAGGCACCTGAGACTGTCCCAGAAGACACCTTAACACTGCTAAAAAAAAAACACCTGAAATG
Organism: Spiraea crenata; assembly: GCA_033992175.1. Lineage (NCBI taxonomy): Eukaryota > Viridiplantae > Streptophyta > Magnoliopsida > Rosales > Rosaceae > Spiraea > Spiraea crenata. The sequence goes on from JAVBHV010000022.1 coordinate 3,558,541, forward strand.
AGGAAGGTAAATAAAGTGGCATATGAGTAAATATTATGAATTAATAGGTTAGTTGTACATCCAATGTGGCAAGATACTTATTGTATGGGTTTAATTCTACAAAAAAAATGTACATGGATATGCATCAAATAAGTGAAAAATTTATGGGTTTATATTCCATTCTCCCTAATTAATAACGAGATTTACTGAGTGGCAGCCCGATATAAAGATATTCAATTGTTGTTAGTCAAGATGATTTTTTACTTAAGAGGGATTATCAAGTTTATGAACTGAATCCAAATCCTAACATGGTAATATATAGAGGGGATCCCTATATGGAGAGACCCAACTAGAGCCGTTCCACTTGTTTGGGAGGCCCTGTCAAAATTTACATTGAGACCCTTTTTTTATATATATATTCCTTATCTAATTTGAGTATAGAATAACTATTTTCTTCTCTTATTTCGTATTTTTCTTAGACTAAATTTTAATCTTCTTTAACTCCCCAAAATTTGGCTCTATTCTTATTGTAATATCATTTGCTCATTTCACAAAAAAAAGGCCGTAAGATTTGTTTAAGCACTGAATTTCCGACACCAATTATCTTGAACGGACATACAACTAGCCATTTTTCTTCTTTTTTTTCCTTCAATTGGCAGAGTTTTTTTACAAATTGAAATATTGTGAAAATATAAATGAATACTATAGGTATAAGGATCCAAATTTGATAATAAATAACAATAGATATTAGTCATAAATGAGGGAAAAAAAAATTTGGTGGTTAAAAACTAAAGGCCCATTTTTGGGGTAGAAATGCCTCATTTTGTATTAACAAGGATAAGAAATGAAGCTCAATAACTATTAAAAAAATTTAGCAAAAAATATATTCTATACTATAAACTAGGCCAAAGTAAAATTAGGGCCCTTTTTATTTTTGGGCCCTGTCCGGTCGGACAGGTGGCACAGCCCATGGGCCGGCCCTGGACCCAACCGTAAGCGTATGTCATTGTGTGGTATTCCAAATTTCGAGTTGGGGTTGTCGATGTCAATCCTAAAATTCCAAAAAATGCCGCCTACTAGTTGTAACTTGGAGTAGGAAATGCTTTTCCCTCACGCCGTTCACCTTTTACTTTTGCTTTTTACCATAAATAATGGAGAACGGTAGCAACAGTATTTTCCAATTATAAACACAGTTTCTATGCACACAAGTACAGGTGGGTTGTTGGAGGCGATGGAGTATGTGATGATGTATCCTGGGGACCACTTAAGCATAACATTCACGTGTGTCCCCCTGTATGTGTTGGTTGGTTGGTTGGTTGGTTGGTTCTTGGCTGAGGAGACGCTTTTAGAAAGAGTAGAGTACACTTAATATTTAATTTTACGGTATTACAATTATGTATTATGTAATTTGAATTAATAATTAAACTTGGAAATGATATTAAAGGAAACTAACCATGCTGGTATGCCACCTTCACCAAAGTACACTATGTCAGAGAAGTGGATCATGGATAAGAAGAAACAGAAGCATATGAATGAACAAAAATGGACTCTAAAGCAGCAAAAAGCAAAGCAAAAAATTGCCACATGCTTCCACAAGTTAAAGGTTCGCTCAATTAATATAAGGTGGCCCAGCATGTTGGTTAAGCTGAACATATTTTTCTTATCATTACTTTTCGTTTGGGGGAGGGTTTGATTTCAGTATTCAACGAATAATATATCTGGTCTAATTCATTGCTTATGGAACTATCATAGTGAATGCCATGTGTTCTGTATAACAATAGTCATCCAAAAAAGTTAGCATGTGGATGTTTAATTTTTTTTAACCTTGTTTGTGAAAAGTCATTGGTGGGTCAAGCCTGAAGGCAATTCTGTAATGGGAAAATTATCTCTTTTGGAAGAATGAAATTTTTGTTGCCTGGGTAGGGTTTAGGGTACCCTAAACCTTACACTGCCGGTCCCAAGCCCGGATAAAGGAGGAGGGTTGGTGCGTCAGGTAGTCGACAGCCGGCACCGAGATTTTTTGTCGAATCCACATGAGAATGAATCCTAAACGTATATGCGCTAAAGCTAGGTCGTTAACCGTAAGTGACGCGTTGTGTGGTCCGAACACAGTGATAAGTGGGCAAGGGCCGCTGTATCTCCAGCGGCACCCGGATACAGTGTCAAACAAGCAAGGGGGCCATAAGAAAAACTTCCTTTTGAACGACTCCACAAGAAGTCAGCTTGAAGCTTCTGCTGAAAGCAACTTCACCCAGGACACGCAAAGGAAGGACTGTAACTTCACTAGATGGAGGAGACCAAGGCAAATAGGACAGGAGGGTAGGGGTCTAGAGAGTAGAACACGCCTAGGACAGGATGGTAGGGTTCCAGAGAGTAGAACAAGCCTAGGAACTTGGAATATAGGAACCTTAACTAGCAAATATATGGAGGTGGTGGGAGTGATGAAGAAGAGAAGGATAAGCATCATGTGTCTCCAAGAAACCAAATGGGGTAGTAGTAAAGCTAGAGATTTAGAAGGCACCGGGTTCAAGCTGTGGTACGCGGGTGTAGATAGCGGCAAGAATGGAGTTGGCATCATCCTAGAGAAGCAGTTATCGCAGGGTGTTGTAGATGTCAAACGGAAGGGGGATAGAATTTTAGCAATTAAGATCTTGATAGGACAAAAGATCTTAAATGTGATTAGTGCCTATGCACCCCAGGTTGGGCTAGATAGAAGCTTGAAGGAGAAATTTTGGGAAGAACTGGGAGAAGTTGTCCAGGGAATCCCCAGGACGGAGAAGTTGATGATCGGAGGAGACCTAAATGGACACGTAGGTTCAGAGACAGGCAGCTTTGGGGGTTATCATGGGGGACATGGCTATGGAGAGAGGAATGCAGAAGGGGAAACCATCTTGGATTTCGCACTCGCATATGATCTTCTCCTAATCTGCTTCCACAAGTTAAAGGTTCGCTCTAACACTTAGCACGTAGCTCAAGTGGATACACATTTAGGCACTAATTCTTCTCCTAATCTGCTCACTGCTTACAATTCAACAGCAGCTGTAATTTGTTTAATTTTCTTGAGCACTGCGAGCAACCTCGACTCTCTTGTTTTCTATCACCAAGTTGTTATTCACCTGAAAATTTTCTATGCTTTGAAGTCTCTGTGTCTCAGCAATAATGGGTAGAAGTCCCTTCCTTCTACACTGTTCAAAATGTGCCACCAGCTCACTACACTTGATTTGCACAATTTTGGGGAAAGTGAATATGTTGTTTTTTTTGGGATTAAGGCTCTTCTAATTTCTGATTTTGGGCTGAAACCACAATTCGGATTGCTGAAAATGTGAGGGAGGATATAGTAGCTGGAAAGCTTTGTTCTTAAATTTTTGTTCGGTAGTGATGATGCAATGCCCACATCAATAGATTGATGTTTTTGATTGGTGCTGTGGTGTTTCAGGACGCCAATAGAAATCAAATTGCAAAGTGGATCACCGACGGTCCTCCATCACAAGCAACAAACCTGAGCTCTTTTCTCTTCGATGGCCATGATCATTGAAGGTACAATTCTTTCCGCGAAGCCTGGATCCTCCTCAAAACCATGAAAGTCTGCTCAATTTTATTGAATAATATTCAAAGTTGTGACCTTTTTCAATTTTCCGAGCTGAAAATTCTGGAATTGTGCTCAATTACAGCAAAGGGGTATGGGTATCGAATTAGGGTTTCATGTATTGATTCATTTTCTCTTTGGGTAGCTAATTAAACTTATCATTTCCTATGTTTTGTATCTATATTTGTTGGTAGAACTACACTTAAGGATTTCAAACCCAACTTTGGATGCTTTTCTTATTTAGGAATTTTATGCTGAAAGAAAAACTACAACTCTCTGAATGCTTATATTATAAGAAGTGGCTGATTCTATTCATCATGATATAGTTACAATTTCTTACTGAAATTAATTAGGGAGCTCGAATTTCTTACATGATCACTGTATGCAAATTAAATTCAGAAATTGTACTAGATGAATCATGTATTTCTGTTGTCAGTTCCATTCCCATCTTTATGTGTTGTCAGTTCCATTCCCATGGGTATGTACTAGATGAATCATGTATTTCTGTTTGTTATTCAATTTTCAGTCGTATTTAGATAGCACTGAGTACTAACCCTGTTGTTTTTGGTGCATTTCTGTGTGTATTGATGGTACGTGCTGTTTAAAGTATAAGTAGGAGTTTAGTTATGTGATTTTGATCAGGTAATGCAGCTTATATAATGCAACCTCTAAGAGTGACTTTCTTAATGTACATGCATGCAGGACTTTTGTGAAAGTGATTTTGATGAAGCATTACACTTCACATTTCCACAATTTCCTCACGATGCGTCGAAAATTCCTAAAGTTCAATCTTTCACTTGGATGGGTAAGGTCAGTCTCAGTTTTGTTCTTTCTTCTGCGTGTTGTGAAAACTTTATGCTTTCGAATGCACTGTTCAAATATGTTCAACAATTTGGTGTTTCGTTTGGTGTTCCTTTATTTATCGTATGGTTTTTTTTGGCTGTTTTGCTCATTAGTTCCTAATTAAATCTATTGAACATATGCCACTGCAAGATTCGAGAGGCTTTAATTTGGGTTGTCTATCTGTATGCAGATGTAAATTTTGTTCTTATTTCCTCTTTTTTGTTTTGGTTTGAAGAAACATGGGGTACAGGCTGCGATTCCGCAGATGGCATTGTCGCTGGTTTGAAAAATTGTGCTGAGGCCCTTCGACCATGGAGTACAGCCACTTTTGGTCATTTCAGAGTCCAGTTGAAGAAAATCAAACGGGAAATGGCTGACTGGTCAAGTGTCTCGCTACTTACCGAGATATAAGCGGCTGGAGATTCAATTAGACAAGTTGTTGGAACAAGAGGAAATTTTCTGGAAGCAACGCTCAAGGGTTACGAGGCTAAAGGAGGGAGATAGAAATACCAAGTATTTCCATGCGCAAGCAAGTACACGAAGCAAGACTAATGTCATTTTAGGTATGCCTGCTCTATTTTATAAAAGATACTGGGATTTGGTTGGTGATGATGTTACTAGTGTCTGTTTAAAGATTCTTAATGGGGAAGGGAGTGTCAGGGATTTTAACCATACTCTCATATCCTTGATCCCGAAGTTACAATACCCAAAGCACTTACGTGAGTTTCGTCCAATTAGTCTTTGCACAGTTTTGTACGAATTAGTTGCAAAATGTTTGGCAAACAGATTGAAGTTGGTACTTCCTTGGATAATCCATCCCACACAAAGTGCCTTTGTTCTTGGTCGCAATATCCTAGATAATGTTATGATGAGTTCCGAAATGATGCATTCAGAAAAGAGAATGACTAAGGGGAACAGATTTTCAATGGCAATTAAACTTGATATGGGGAAGGCCCACGATCGAGTCGAATGGGTTTACTTAGAAGCAATGATGGTGCGGTATAGGTTTTGCTCCTTCTTGGGTGACTCGTTTAATGGATTGCTTAACCACCACTTCCTTTTCTATTTTATGGAAAGGTAACCCATTGGGTTTCTTTAAGCCGGAAAGGGGTACTGGACAAGGTTGTCGTCTGTCTCCCTATCTGTTCTTATTTTGTGCGGAAGGATTTTCTTTGTTGATTCGTGATGCAGTCGATAGGCAAACCCTAACTATTATCTATCTCCGTTGCCTCTAGGGCACCACCTATTTCTCGTATGTTCTATGCTGATGATTGCTTGCTGTTCCAAGAGGCCTGGCCCAATTGTTGAGGAGGTCGATGTTCGAGTATTTTTACTCTCGCTTGTGCGAAGGGAATTTGAAGTGGGGATACAAGATAATAGGCAGTGCAGTAATCTACAAGCGTCTAACTTCCATTATTCTCACAAAAAAAAAAAAAAAAAAAAACTTCCATTATTCTTATTCTTGTTGCATTTGTTAACAACCAAAGAAATGAAAATATGGAAGGAAAAGATTGGTAACAAACAAAAGAAAAATGGAATTAGCAAACAAAAAGAAAACATAAAAGGAAAGGTTTTGATAAACAGCATGTATAGTTGCTTACAAGTCCTCTAGTGTTACGCGACATCTATGAATCTAGTAAGCATGCGAGATCATGTTTGTCACATACATTCCTGGGGTTTACAACATGTGCAATAAGGATTATGGAAACTCTGATTTATGTCCACAGTGTTCATTGGATGAGGTGCATTTTTGTTCATCACCGCTAACTGGTACTTTGGATTTCTTTTCCTCTTGTTTTGTCTGGTTGCTTTTGGAACTTTTTAGAGTCCAACATAGGGATGTTGGTGGCTTTACCAGGAAGCGCCGTACCGAATGGGTCCTTACCATCCGGTTCAATGTTCTTTGCACACTACCACTCGAATAAATACTCACTCATGAAATTCAGTTCCCTTGTAGTGCCCTAATGTCGTTCCTTTCAACCTAGCTAGTATTTTGCAGATTGTCTGTCATCCTCAAACGGTGCTTGGTGAGTTTGAGATTTTAACTATTGTTGTGCTGTCACATATGTGCAAACGGAGGCAGATCATTTGCGTCTGGAATTGCAAAATACTATTGCCATGTATAAGCGAGCATGTGAAGAACTGGTCCATGCGGAGAGCAAGGTGAGAGATTGATTTTGAGTGTTGGGAAGTTTTACCGGCATAATAGAACTAAGCAAGTTGTAAAAATGAGGGGAAGTGTCTCGGTAAAATGGGAAAGTGTCTCGGAAAAATGGTGAAAAGTGTCATGGAAAAATGGGGAACTGTCCGGGAAAGATAGGAGAAGTGTCCCGGTAAAATAACGAAGTGTCCAGGTAAAATGAGGGAAGTGTTCCGGAAAAATGGGGGAAAGTGTCCCGAAAAATAAAAACAAGTGAAAATTTTAAATATAGAATTAAGTATTTAAGGTTAACTAATATGATAGATGATGCATGCTAATTGGATTGGTTGGTCCCCTCCTCTTTCAATAAGAGGGCTTGGGTCCAAACCTTTGCATGTGCGTGAATTAAATGGACAAAGATGCGTGGGTCCCATTCACATATAGTCAGTCACATTAGGTGGGGGGCCACCTAATGTGACTAAATTGTAAGATTAGGACTTTTCAGTAAGAAAAAAAGTGAGGTAAGTTTTTTTTGTAACACTTTATTCTTTTTAGGACTTTTTGGTAAGAACCCTAAAAAAAATAAGTTTCTTGGACATGCTTTACAAGACACATATTTTCTACAAATATATTTTTTTTAAATAGATAGCTTCGAAAAGCAAAGATAATACAGTCTCCAATGCAGCACTAGACGTCAATCTCGTTACGAGAAATCAGGAACTAAGCAACACTCATCATAAAGAAGGTGTACTGATTGATATCACAACTTAATGTGGCTGTGTAAGATATTGGAAATTGACTTCTTGATAGGTGTAACTATCTGCATATGAAATAGACATAATTAAACAAGTTAAAAACCCGGTGCTAGACTCATATTAATGGAACCAAATTAATTAGTAGTTGATAGGCTCTAGATAAGTATTGGGCTGAGCGTTCAAAGGGAAAAAGAAAAGAGGGAAATTATCCAAACTAGCAGTTTTTGGGGGGGCTGTATTCCATTTTGGCAACGGGCAGCAATCCGTTCTAAATTAGCCAATACACTGTTTATTTTTTGCAAATATGCCCCTGTTTGTTTTTTGCAAATATGCCCCTATAGTACTCAAATTTCAGTACTGTTAGAGAAAACTGGATTTTCCTATCGCCATCTCTCTCCCTCTGGTTTCGAGACCACCGAATTGTGGAATCTCAATGACTTTCCCCACCTTCCGATCTTTCTGGCCGACCTATTCGCCATTACAGCCGCATCATCTTTCTATTACATGAAGAAGAATGTGAGCCCAAAAATCGCAATCCCTATAATTTCAATTTATGGGTCTGTATGGAATCGATTAAATTAGCATATGAAGCTGTTGGTTTTTGTGTGAGTTGATTCTGTGTATCTTTACTACTCCCTAAACCAGTTATTTTCATGGCAGATTGAATTGGTTTATTTATTTGGGGCGGTCGTGGGGGTGGTCGCGGTGGCGGTGGTGGGAAGTTATTTGTGTCAGGTTGTGCATTGTTGCAAAATATCAGGTAGGAATCCTAACTGGACAGTTAACACACTATTTGGATATGGAATATGAGGAATTCAATCTAATTAGACCTATGCATGTTTAGTAGACACAAAATATTGATCCGACTTATTGAGCTTGATGAAATCCGTTTAATTGAGTTTCTATTCTGCTGTAAATGTTGCAGAATGGGAGCTTGGAATTTTTCATGTGTTGTGTTGTGTTGTGTTGTTTCTTTCTTTCTTTGATTTTTTTGGTGTTATTTCCTGAAAATCATAGAAATAAGTATGACTTGCTGCCCGATAATTTTGAGAAGAATAAAATGGCTTTTGAAACATTTGACTGCCTTGTCTGGAATTTATCACATACTAAGAGATTGCAAGAAATTTCAAACTTGATTCCATCTTGTAGAAGATTTGCAGTAGTCCTTCCATCTTGTTCAAACTTGATAAGCATTCCTAAACGTGTATTAAGTTTTAACCAAATACTTGTTGCAGGTTTGCCACAAGCACACATGTAATCGAATACTTGTTGCAAGTTTTAACCCAAATGCCAATCCGGATACAAAATTCACAAGCAAGAAGAAGGAAAGAACAAGATATAATGTTAATGTTTGCCAAGTGCTGAAGAAAAAAGTGGCAAATTGGTGCAAGAAGGTATTCAATGTGATGCTCCAGTCCATTCCTTGTTTGGCATATGGGTATTCTGCAACCTAGGCATCCACACGGAAAAATCATTTGCAACGTTACATTATATGCTAATAGGGGGTGTAGTGCTAGAATTGTGTACATATACTTTTTGATTATTTAACGTGATCAAAATCCATTGAAAGTAAGCATGTTTTGGAAGTACTTGAATGTGTATTGTATTTTGGATTTGATTTGGACTTGGTTTGTAATGGATACGATCATGATGTCTGCTGAATGGATATGATGTTGTTGATGATGTGGAAAAAGCTGGTTGTTTTTTACTACGGTTGATTACTACGGTTCATAGAATAACCATAGTATTAACTCTCACGTACTTCATAGTACACACAGAAACCCTCATACTTATGTAGTGCAATTATAATGTACATATAGTGTAGTCATAGTCAATTAGGGCGATTCATAGACCTACCACAGTGCAATTATAGTGCAAACATAGAGTATTCATAGTGAATTTAGGGATTCATATAACAACCACAGTGTTAGCTCCCACGTCCTTCATAGTACACACAGATTCCCTTATAGTTCTATAGTGCAATTATAGTGTACATATAGTGTAGTCATAGTCAATGTGGGCGATTTATAGAATTACCATATTGACTATGACTACACTATGTCTACACAATAATTGCACTATGGGTGTTCTATGAATCCTCAAACAAATTAACTATGACTACTCTATGTCTACACTATAATTGCACTATAGACCTATAAGGTTCCTGTGAGTACTATGAAGGACGTGGGAGTTAACACTATGATTATCCTATGAATCCCCCAAATTGACTATGACTACTCTATGTCTACACTAAAGTTGCACTATGGTAGTTCTATGAATCACCCAAATTGACTATAACTACACTATACGTACACTATAATTGCACTACAGAATTATAAGGCTTTCAATGTGTACCTAGGTAGTACCTAAGTAGTTTTATATCAACCCCATATTGGGTTTGCTGTCCGACAACAAATTCTTGAAATAACCATTAATTCAATATATTGTTGTGTATATACATTGCATTTACATCACACGTGCAATTCAAAGACAATAATAGACTTAATTCTAACAATACTGTTCCTTTGACAAAAATCGGGAAACATAGACCTAACTAAACTAAAGACACTGAAAAATTATATCTGCTCTTCCCATGCTTGTTCTTCATCTCTGTTCATCCCATGTTTGTGCTTATTGTCCATCTTTCACTTCTCAGGGTAACACAAATCCAACAGAGTTTAACATACAAAGTGTACTTGAGAGAAATTAAATTGTCCATGTTGCATTAAATTTGAAACAGAGGCAAACCAAACAAATAATTTAGTTGAAATCTCACCTTGCAAGAGCAAGAATAATGCCTTCAAACCTATTGTATGCTAAGAAATCTGAGAAGCAAGTTTACTTACAGAAGAGACCGCAGAATATACTATGAACATTGAGCAATTCCGCAGAATATACTATGAAAATTAAACAAGTACACCACTTTCCACTTAGCAATAACCATTATACTTCATTTCACATAGCACTAACCAAGAAAGCACTGCCGCTAACCACCAAATTCTAAGACAAACACATTGAATTACTAAGCAAACACAGAGCGGCAGTAAACACAACATGTAATCCCATTTCCCATATCTAGTATAGAAAAAGTAACCTAGCAATTTCAAGATGCAAAGCTCTTTGAGTATAGGGTCTTCGGTGTCTTTTGGAGCCAAGGCTTTCAAGCTAATTTTAACAACAAAAAAAGACTTCAGTATGCTGATATTCCACAAGGCAGGGATTTCACAGCAAATAATACACCTCCTTATTCTAGCGATGTAGCAGTTAACAATTCTTCGGTTGGCAAAATCATTGGAACTTCGAACTACGCTTCATCCTCGAGAAAAACTAAATGGTAGTCCTTATCCATTTACTGCAAACAATTGCAATGATCATCCAACTATAAATTTAGAACTTATCTTACATTTGTTTTCAACTGAAAATATACATTGGAAACAAGTAATAAACTGCAATTCCGTAAATAAATCTCACTTTGACAAGAATTGAAGATCATAACTGCAGCCAACGAAGGACAAAACAATTAAAAAGGGCTCATAACTGCAGCAATGATGAAAAAATTATGCATCTAATGATGTGCATCTAATGAGGTCTATTATGCACTCACATCATAAAAACAATACCACACTCCCAATTCTTGTAACACTCTCATTCTTCCCTCCTTTCCTCATGGCCACCCCCACCTACAATTAGAGAATATATCACATGAACTTTCAAGCATTAGTAATACTCTCCTGATGCAAATTATTGTTTATTGACAATGAATATATAATTGTCTCTGAAAGCATGCATGTCAAGCAGGACAAGGGAATGGTATAATCATGTGGAGAAAAGCATAAACCGTGCAATTTAAAAGTGCAATGCAATGCCATTAAAATGTTCATAGTTCCAATGTAATATCTATGTAGTTCCAAGTTCCAACAAACTCATAGCAGCAACTTAATCCTAAACTGAGCTCATATTCAGCAGTCACGAACTTCTCCTTATCCAATGTCTTCTATAACTTCTAATCACGGCCACCACTGCCGCCCAAATCAAAAAACCCAATTTAATCCGTCATAAAACTGCCGATTTAGGGATTAGTACAGATACACGGAACCAACTCATCACAAAAAAATTTATATGCTAATTCAATCAAATTAATACAAACCCAGAAATTCAAATTATAGGGATTGCGATCTTTGGGGTTACCATCTTCTTCATGTTGGAGACGAATATGAGGATGACGCGGCGTTGATGGCGAATCACATCGGTCAGAAAGATCGGAAGGTGGGGAAATTCGTCGCATAAATTTCACAAGTTCCGTGCTCTCGAAACCGTTCGGTGATGTTTGGTCGTCGTAGAATCGCCAGAGAGAGAGAGAGGAAGTGTGTTTTTTTTTCTTTCTCAAACCAAAATGAAATCCAATACTACAAGGGGACTGAGATGGTTGTCATGCCTTTATATATTAGGAGCATCTTTGCAAAAAATAAACAGTGATTTTGACAACCACAGAATTGCCCGCTGCCCAGTGACATTTTGGAACGAAAGCTTCCCAAATTTGACAATTTGGATAATTTCCCAAGAAAAGAAGGGAGAGAGAGAGGAAGATATTGGGCTCTCAAAAGAAACCCGGCCCAAAGAATAGCTCTTCTTATTAGTAACCTAATTATAAAATCGCACCCTCGTGAAATCGAGCCCCCAAATCAACTCTTGATCCCAATAATTCAGACGGAGGAAGAAGAAGAAGCTAAAGGCAGGATCATTTCGCTCGCGAAGCCGTAGAGATAAACCCAAACCGAAACCCAAGGGCGGCGAACCGAAAGGCGGATCGAAAGGCATGCCCACAGCCAAATTCGACGCCGGTTGCTGTTCCGGCGAATTTCAGAATTTGGCGGCCGAGCCTGAGAACCTCCGAGTGATTCATACCAACGGTATGCACCCCGCTTTTTTCTATTCTTAGTACTGTTTAGGGTTACGGTTTCATGAATTTGGGGGTTGCAATTGAATTTAGAATTTAGAACTTAGAACTCTCTGTGTTTGTAGAGTATTTCTCTTAGTTGTGGATTTTCTATTTGAATAAGACTCTTCTTGAGATTGCGAAAAAGTATTCAAACGTTGATGAGTTGAGATGGTAAACATTCATGTCATGTCATGTTTCTCCGTTTCTTTTTATGCTATCTAGTTTAGTTTAATCAGGTATTCTTCAGTCCTAGTTTTGCTTTTCTTTCCCAGTCCTTGTTGGATTTTGGCTCTCAGTTTGATTGTTTTCGCCATAAATATATAATCCAACAAGGACTAGGAGTAACTTTTTGCTAATTATGTCAATATGTACCGCCTGTTTGATGCATGCATGACGGATGGAGAAGAATCAATATTTGAACCCTAAATTTTTCTTCTATTTTTTTGTTTCTTTTTTTTGTGTGTGTGTGTATCTTGAATTGAACCCAGGGCTTGGCAAAACCCAGTGCGCCACAAACTGCGAGAGCAACATTGCTCCACAATCCATGGCTGGACTTCAACTTGATAAGAAACCGTCTTCGGAGGACGATTCAGATCCATCAGAAAATCCATTCACAGTACTAGCAGATGACTTTGAAGGTACCTTTCATTATCCAGGCTCAAGCTTTGGAGTAGAAGGAGGAGGAGAAGAGGAGGAGGAGGAGGAGGAGGAGGAGGAGGAGGAAGACTCAGAAGACGACTCAGAAGAAGACTCGGAAGAAGATTATGACGATGATGATGAAGAAGTAGATGAAGCAGAAGAACAAGAACTAGAACGAGCCCTAGCCAAATATAGTGAAGTGACGAAGAAGTTTCATTGTCTTATTTGCCTTAAGGACGGCCACTTGCACAATGACTGCCCATTTAAGATTGAGATCCCAGAAGAAATTACATCACTTTCCCCTGAATTTGAAATAATGTGCAAGAGTTGTCGCTCCAGTGTTACCAGGTGCAATCATAAGGACCGTGGAAGATATGCTAGGATGAAACATTGTGTGAATTGTTTTGAATGGGGGCACTGGCTAAATTCCTGCACGAAAGAGAGGCGTCCTATAGTGATCTGAAACGGCAGTAAAAACTACAATGCTTGAGTGTGTTGTTCTCTAAAACAGGGGGATTCACGGATGCTTGCTGGTTTAATTTACTCTTTTATATGTAATAAATTATGTTAATTTACATTGCCTTGCATGTTTGGTTTGAGTTTTTCTCAAGTACTGCATTTGCCCTTCTTTTGGGTTTTTATGTAATGGACATCATCAGTATTTATGTCTATTATTCTCTTGAGTGCTGTAGAGAACTACTACTCCCTTCTCATAAGTTTAACATATAGCCAGCCACTGTCAACTACTACGCTGTGTATGATATATGATTCCTACTCAAGTTTATGGTATGATTCTAGAGTGATTGTGAAGAAAACAGCATGTATAGTTGCCACAAATCCTCTGGTGCTACGTGATATCTATGAAACTAACTGGTATGTGAGATCAAGTTTGTCACATTGTTGAGTTTGCAAGATATGCAATAAGAAGTTAATTTGAAGGCCCCCGGATATTACACAATTGTAAACGCATTGACTGGATGTATGGGAGCCGGACTGAGTCAACTGCTCTACCCAGTTTATGGTATGATGATTCCAGAGTGATTGAAGAAAACGGTAGTATGTATAGTTGCCACCACTCCTCTAGTGTTACGTGACACCTATGAATCTAACCACATCAATGGATGTGCAAGTAAAAATGAGCATGATAAATCACTAAAGCATAGCAAGAGTAGACCTTCATGTACAGATCTTGTTCAACGACTCAATAGTTTAAAATCTCAGTAAGTATTTAGCATGTCCCATCTCAGAAAATGCGGGGTGGGGGGCGTGGAGAAAAAAATTCAATCATCTATTCTTCATGTTGAAAATGATGCTTTTCCTAGTACCATTGGGTATATATAAACGTGCAATCAGCTAAACAATCAACATATAATGAAGACTAACAGTACAGGCACACATATGCCTGTGGAACTTAACTACTAATATAAAGCTGCTTCTTTGAATGGTATCAGTGCCTCATTCTTGGTATTTGCCTCTGTTTCAGCTGTTGTAAGAAAAACTACAACTCTCTGAATGCTTATATTATAAGAAGTGGCTGATTCTATTCATCATGATATAGTTACAATTTCTTACTGAAATTAATTAGGGAGCTCGAATTTCTTACATGATCACTGTATGCAAATTAAATTCAGAAATTGTACTAGATGAATCATAGCAGCAAGAAAATGAAAATGAAATTGTCCCAGGGTCCCTTCACCGCAATCTAAAAGGAAACCTCCTTTAGAGAACAGATTGAGGTAGATAGAAGTGACATTGCGATATTTAGATGGCTGAGATGATCCAGTCCCTAAAAGAACTATCTCCAAGTCATCTCTCCTTACATTTTCCAAACAACTAGGAAGAGTATCCTCATTAGACCTTGGCTCTTCCACCAGCACTTTATCATCTTCTGTTGAACTTATCTCTTTATTCGTTTCCATGAACTGGTGTCTAACACATTGGGAAGCATCTACAACCTCTGGCATCTCCAAAAGCAACTCATTAATAATTTCTGAGGAAGGCACCTTACTTGGAATAACAGAACGATCTATTCCAAGACGAGCATACGGACGCAATGTGAACTGTTGAACAACTAATCGAGTCAGGGACTTCAAAAAACTACTTATCAGCAATTCAGGCATTATGTTAAGAAAGGAAATCACAGTATCAGCCGGAGAATAAAATCAGGACGTAGGAGTTAGCAACCAAAACTACTTATTAGGTGCTCCAAGTAAATCAACCATTCTACCTTGAGGAGGTTTTCAGCAGCAATCCTTTCACAAACTTTCGAATCAGAACCCTGGTAAAACAAAACCAAATTCACCGAATCATTTAGCCCGTAATTCTGAAAAGCACTAACTATGAAGACACAAACCTGGTAGTCCACCTGCAGTCTCTGAGCAGACACGTGAAAGAAATATGTGATCAATCTGAAGAACCACGAACGTTAGTAGGGCATCTCAACAATCATGAATAACAATGAAGAACACTTCTATATGTTTAATCGAAGTTCCAAAAACAGAAAATGGGTTATACCTTTGAAAACTTAATCATATGTTCGTGGCAGAACCGCTGCAATCCCTGCAGTGAGATTTGTATAGGAAGAGACCCTACATTTAATATATAATTAAGTTCCTAATGGAACAATAAATCACCGGGTACTTACTTCTCCGGCATTAAACAGAAATCTTTGCTTGTCAAAGAATAGCAACACCGAAGGAGCCACGTCCTGAGTTTCCATTCCATTCCCTAGTATCTGCAATCAGTAGAATCATATGGCTAATACATTACCCACCATAAAGTTGAAAACTTTCGCCAAGGAAAACAACTTACAAAACCAAACACTGCCTTCTAGACCCCCACACTCACATACACAAACTAATTCAGCAAGAACAACTCTGCATTCAGCTCAAAATGCATATCGCCAAATCATCAGCCCATAAATATGAAAACTGTCGCAAAGGAAAACAACTTATAAAACCAACCAAACACTGCTTTCTAGAAACACACAACATAGTTAGTTTAGCAAGAACAACTCTGCATCCAGTTCGAAACGCGCAAAACTCAGTAAAAATCAATGAACCCAAGAATCAAATGCAAGCAAAATATATACAATAAGCTCAAAAATTAAACAAAACCCAGAAATCCAAAGCCTCAATAGAGTCAATGTACCTGCACATACGACACGGTACTGATAGGATTGAGCTTTCGCACTTTCCGCTGAAGGGTCTTCTTCGGCCTATCATTCCTATCGTTTCCTTCAGCTCTTCTCTTATTGATATTCACGGTCTCGATCTCAACCTCGTCCATCGATTTGCCTCTGCTTGGATTGAAAGATTGGGTTTTGGGAAGAATTGAAAGGCATCGCCTTCGGAGAGGGACGGCAAGGGCGGTGAAAAGAGCCAGAGGTTTTGGGGGTTTAAGGTTGTACATAGAAGCGCGCACTAGAGTGGACAAACCATTGCATTATGTTAAAAAGTGGCATAGGCAACCATTAAGGTTAGTAGTCGAAACTAAATGTTTTTTCATTCGGAATGAGAATGAAACGACATTATTTGGTTCATTGAAAATTAATTAGTTTTGTAGCTGTTACACACAAAGTAAATTTGAGAATTTACTAGCTAAGCTCCAAATCGAGTTGAGTTGAGATTGAAGGGTGCTAAACACTTGCATGGAGTCTCAAGTTTCCAGATTTTGTTTGTACTTGGGCCTAGCCCCCACTTGGTTCTGGTGTTGCCATTATGGGCCTTTTAATAGAATTACTGTGACCACAATTATATCCGCTTTATTCCTTTCCCTTGAGTAATTTTGCCTTCTCCTTCCTTCATGTCTTGTTTTTTGTTTTTCCCCGTGATTGACAGGCAGGGAATCTTCATTTTAAGATTCTTCTTTAGTTCCTGACTTCCCATTTTGGGTTTTGGTTTGGTTATCCTAAGAGGCCATATAATCTTTGATGTAATTCCGATGGTCTTTTTCAATAAAGAATTTCCATATCAAAAAAAAAAAAATACCCAAAATGCGGTTACTGCAGTGAATAATTGTGGCACGCATGATGACAAGACAACATAAAGAGCTAATGTAGGTAGAGATAAAATCACCCTATTTTATATCTGAAAACCCTAAATCTACATCCACCGCCTCCTTTCTTATCTGTTTCAATTGTCTTCCTCCCCGCCTCCTTCTTCTCGACTTCTTCCATCTATCGACGCTTCTATTCGTCTCCTCTGTCCCCTCTCTCCAACAACGGCATGTTGAAGTCCAAATCCAAATCCAAATCCAAATCCCAATCCAAATCCAAATCCAAATCCAAATCTTTGACGCATGAACGACGTCAAGTATCCTCGGGATCCATGAACGACGCGGTGGAATCGAGTATCCCGTACTACTCTTCGGACCTGGAACGGCGGGAACGTCAGGAAGGTATGCTTTTGGTTTTCTGTCTTAAAATTTCTTATCAGGATGATTATCTGGAATTTTCCATTTGAGTAGTATAATTACTCCCTTACTTTAGTTTGGGAAGGGAATATGCATGCATCTACTACCTTATTTATTCAATTTAATTCCAACCTAAGTTAATAGTTATTTTCCTGCAGTGAAGTATACTATAGGAAAGAATGATGAAAAATTCGGTTATAAACTACCCAAACGGCAAATTAATACTTTTGATACTCACATATTTAGTGTAATGCGAAAAGTACAAAGGTAAAAATACGTATCTACCACGGCTTTGTATTAAATTCGCAAAAGAGAGGGGCAAATAAAAACTTAATAATATCTTATAGTTCTAATGATTGTAGGCACCAGGATGAAGAAATATATACTGTATAAGAGCATTCGGTTCGTACGTGTACCTGACTCGATATACATATGTTCTTTATAACTGTACAGTATGTGTTGTGTAAGGAGAAACTTCAGCTCTGTTTATGCTATAAGGGCTTTGAGATGCTCCTTCATCCCGAACCCCAGTACTCGAGTCCCTTAATTTAGGTTGGAATAGAGGATTTATGTGTCTTATGTGTAGCTTAAGTCTTTAGATAGTTATTGTCTCAGGTTGATGCAATGCAAAGATTCAGTATATTTCTTACTTTCATGTTTGTTATTAGTGGAGTAGTTGGCTTGATATTATCCTGGTTTGAGTTTAGGACTTCTTTCGTTTGTTAAGTTTGATGTCCTGTGTTCTCTAGGTATAGGGTATTATAATTAGGAAGAGTGGAGTCCTTGACTAACATGCATTTCGTAGATTACAACTTTACTGTTCAGCAACACCGTTTGGATTGAAGCTTAGTGTGGTGAAGCCCCTGGAGTGAGTGATTCCAGATTTATGTTTTGTGGTTTATCTCTCAATTTTCTTTATTTTCGCATCCTTAAATCAAGTAAAACTACTACATGTCATATTATGGGAATATTTTGCAGGTGGACTGTATGAATGGTTAGTGCATGTATTTATGTTTTTGTTTAATGTTGTTGATGATGTTCTTATTCAGCAAAGATCTAAAAAAAAGAAAAATGCATGAGCTTTGAGATGTTGTCTTTATTTTGATGTTGTGTTTTTGTTTTTCGTTTCCGATGATGTAAATAGAGGAAGATGCACTAAAGGCTGCAATGACTCAACTCCAAATCAAGCCTTATTTACAAAAGGCTGCTGGAGATTCAATGACTCAACTCCAAATCCCAGAATTATGTGGACTTTGTCTTGAGACAACTAACCACTCAGAGGGGAACTGCCCTTACCTAAAATATGTTCCCCCTGGCTCGCAAATTGGAAGTTGCTACGATGTAGTCTGTTGTAGCTGTGGAGGTAGCGATCATGATTTGCCCGTACGTGCTATTCCCAAGGTTTGTCTTCACTGTGGGTGTTACAGTGACCACTGGTCTTACGAGTGCAAGGAAATGTCAGAATCGGGGGAATTATATGTCCTGAAGTTGGTGGATTCTGTATAATTTCATAGGGAGGTCAAAGGGGGCAAGGGGAAAGGGAAAGATTGGGATTAAGATCGATCTAGTAATTATGTAATAATAAATAATGCAAGAATTAATGATTCACAACTGCATTTTCAGGTTTCATTGCCTGTTGGGTTGTTGTTCTGTACAAGACCTGTAATTCATAATGTCTTCTATCGTCGGTTATATATGATATATGCATGTATTTGAGAGAAGTCTCTAGCGAATGCAGTCTTAAGAGCATCTCCAATGGAGATGAAAACTGTCTTGAAATTAGAACTTTACAATCTAAAACTCAAAAGTAAAGTCTAATGCATCAGAGTGATTTTGAAATGTAAAACGTTCAATTTGCCGGAAGATGTAAAAAAATATATATATATATATGGTGTGTCCCTTGATCCTCTCCCATATATATATATATATATATATATATATATATATATATATACACTATTTTGGACACACCACGCGAATGAAATATCCCTTCTTGTCCGTTGGATCGGATCCATATTACAAAATCAATGGACAAGAAGGGATGTTTCACATGGTGTGTCACAATAGTGTGTCCCATGATCCTTTCCCATATCATATTGCAAAATCAACGGACAAAAAGGATGTTTGGGTTGGTGTGTCAAAATAGTGTGTTCAGATGATTAAGGACTATTATATATATATATATATATATATATATATATATATATATATATATATATATCTCATTTTACATCTCAGACAGTGGGCCAAAACAATTATTACTCTAATAAATATATACATATACATCTTCTTTTATATTTGTGCTACAAAATTTTGGTTCTTCAAGGCAGAATTTCAACTTTGGGATGGAAAATGCACGTTTTCATCTCGAAATGTTACAGTTTTGTGTTAGAGCAAAACAGATTTACATCTTGAAATATTCTGACTAAGAGGCCACCGGAAATGTAAAGTGGTCATTTACGTTCTCAAATTTACATCTTTTGCATTGAAGATGCTCTTATATGAATTTGCTTGCTTATTTCGTCAACAACCTTATTCTGTTTTCATGGCTGTGACAAATCTTCATGCCAAATTGCCAATGCCGATGGAAACCAAATTCCAATGCTAAATCCAAACCAATTCCAATGCAAACTTCCAAATTCAAATTCCAACGCGAAACAAATTCCTATTCCAAATCAAATTCCAACTAAAACTCCAAATCCAATTCAAATCAATTTCCAATTGAAGATGACGCCGATAACATTCATCCTAGACCAAGCACAAGCGGCCAATGTTTGCCAACACCAAGCTCCATCTTCACTGAACCAAATCAAATGCGAATTCAAAGTTGAATCAAATTCTAAACCTAAACCAAACAAAATTACACCCCCAAACGGAGGAAACCAAATTACGAAGGGACATAACAAACCTAAAACACAAACCCTGAAAGCAGGTGCGGAAACGAAAGCAGAAGCCGAACCCCAACCTATGAACAAGGTTTAAAATATCACCGAAATCCAATTTTTGTATTCTCAGCTCACCGAAATCGAACCGATATGTAAATCCTTGAAAAAGGATGCTATATGTAAAATCGAGCGTCCCCCTCACAAGCATCCTTTTTCAAGGATTTTACATATAGCATCCTTTTTCAAGGATTTTACATATCGGTTCGATTTCGGTGAGCTGAGATACAAAAATTGGATTTAACTTTGAACTTGCTAGGCACTCTACTTTTTTATTAAGGAATTCAAACAAAAAATGCGTTCTCATTATTGAATAATTAAGTTATACTTTATTTTCAATCTACTAACATTCTATCTCTATACATATCATATTCTTATAATATCATCGGACATTTTAGGATATTTATTAGTCTTAAATATGCATTGTGAGATAATTAAACACTTCCAATATACAAATAATGGTCATGTATTTCTGTTGTCAGTTCCATTCCCATCTTTATGTGTTGTCAGTTCCATTCCCATGGGTATGTACTAGATGAATCATGTATTTCTGTTTGTTATTCAATATTCAGTCGTATTTAGATAGCACTGAGTACTAACCCATGTTGTTTTTGGTGCATTTCTGTGTGTATCGATGGTACGTGCTGTTTAAAGTATAAGTAGGAGTTTAGTTATGTGATTTTGATCAGGTAATGCAAAGTGTTCTGCTGCTGATAGATTTTTCTCCCTGTTCTGCTGCTGATAGATATTCTACATGACCATTATCTGTATATTTGACAAAAGAAAAAAAAAAGACCGTTATTTGTATGCCTTGTACTAATGAATTTTATTTTTGTCAAGGCTGGAAACATGGGTTGGCCTTGGCCCTGAACACAAACACACAACATCGGCTGGCCCCGAATGCCATTACTGGCGGAGGAGGAACTCCTCCTAATGATGAAATTGCTGAGAAGGTCAGGGCAGCCATGAAGCAATGCGCAGACAAGGTCAGGGAAGCCACGAACCAATACACAGAGACTGTCACACCGTTACAGGAGAAATCCCGCAAAACCTTTTCGGAGGAAAGCTTCAAGGGCGAACTCTCAGGTCAAGGTACACATGCTTCTGATTTTTGTTTCACGATTTTCGATCCAGGAATATTTTCTGAAGCTAGTTTTCGTGCTTCTTTGCACAAGTCTATTCTTTCCATTTATGAATCATAAATTTCGTTTAGATTAGAAGTGGATTTTTGAATGGAGAAATGTGGAAAAGCTTTGAAGAAGAGCAAATTGAGGCTGCACGACAGGTTGATGGTGAAGCTAGCGATAATAAGCCACAGACAATCTGCACCGTTTGAGGATGACAGACAATCTGCAAAATACTAGCTAGGTTGAAAGGAACGACATTAGGGCACTACAAGGGAACTGAATTTCATGAGTGAGTATTTATTCGAGTGGTAGTGTGCAAAAGAACATTGAACCGGACGGTAAGGGCCCATTCGGTACGGCGCTTCCAACAGGGTTGTCTTGAGGAAATGAAGTCTTCACTCGGCTTGATTCAAAAGCTAAGCGAGGCGCTCAGTCGTTGGCTCAGGTTGATGAGTTCACTCAGGTACTCTTTTGATTTTCTTTTGCTACTTTTCAACGTTTCTACTGTGTTCAAGCTTTGCTTCTTTCGAATTTTGATTTATATATGTTTAATTGGAAGGGAAAAGTTAATATAGCATTTTTTTTCTGAGATTGCAAAAGTCAGTGTTGCTTTGCAGAGAACCTTGTCTTGAAAGAGCATGCTTTTGCAAGCATAAGTACAGAACAGGTATGGAAATTATTATGCTTTTGTTGCTTCTCTTCTTATTGCATTGGTGATTATCATTGGTAAGATTTAGGCTTAGTAGTTTGATGTTTAGGATTGAATTCAGGAAAATGTGAGGACTTTCTTGCTGCAAAGGGTTTGCACAGGTATCAGGTTCTCTGCAATTTAAGTCAATTTAAGTGTAATGTAGATGGTGTTCTAAAATTGAAGCTTTTCTTGGGGAATATGTTTCTTACACCTGATAAACGTGAAGATATCCCAATCCCAGTCTCATTCTTTTTTGTATGAATTTTCCCCCATATCTGAAATCCAAAAATTCCCCACCTAGTGGGAAAAGGCTTTGTTGTTGTTGTTGTTGTATCTGACATCCAAAAATTGCTTCAAATTTTTCAGGTGTTCGATTATCGGAGGCTGTTAACCCACTATCTCAACAACTTCTTCCGAGAACATGACTCACGATCTCTACGTTTTCGATTTACACAGAAAATCTCCACACATATCCAATTTCCAGTGAACGTTTCCACAATTTCCTCACGATGCGTTGAAAATTCCTAAAGTTCAATTTTTCACTTGGATGGGTAAGGTCAGTCTCAGTTTTGTTCTTTCTTCTGCGTGTTGTGAAAACTTTATGCTTTCGAATGCACTGTTCAAATATGTTCAACAATTTGGTGTTTCGTTTGCTGTTCCTTTATTTATCGTATGGTTTTTTTGGCTGTTTTGCTCATTAGTTCCTAATTAAATCTATTGAACATATGCCACTGCAATATTCGAGAGGCTTTAATTTGGGTTGTCTATCTGTATGCAGATGTAAATTTTGTTCTTATTTCCTCCTTTTTGTTTTGGTTTGAAGAAACATGGGGTACAGGCTGCAATTCCGCAGATGGCATTGTCACTGGTTTGAAAAATTGTGCTGAGGCCCTTCGACAATGGAGTACAACCACTTTTGGTCATTTCAGAGTCCAGTTGAATAAAATCAAACGGGAAATGGCTGACTGGTCAAGTGTCTCGCTACTTACTGAGATATAAGCGGCTGGAGATTCAATTAGACAAGTTGTTGGAACAAGAGGAAATTTTCTGGAAGCAACGCTCAAGGGTTAGGAGGCTAAAGGAGGGAGATAGGAATACCAAGTATTTCCATGCGCAAGCAAGTACACGAAGCAAGACTAATGTCATTTTAGGTATGCCTGCTCTATTTTATAAAAGATACTGGGATTTGGTTGGTGATGATGTTACTAGTGTCTGTTTAAAGATTCTTAATGGGGAAGGGAGTGTCAGGGATTTTAACCATACTCTCATATCCTTGATCCCGAAGTTACAATACCCAAAGCACTTACGTGAGTTTCGTCCAATTAGTCTTTGCACAGTTTTGTACAAATTAGTTGCAAAATGTTTGGCAAACAGATTGAAGTTGGTACTTCCTTGGGTAATCCATCCCACACAAAGTGCCTTTGTTCTTGGTCGCAATATCCTAGATAATGTTATGATGAGTTCCAAAATGATGGATTCAGAAAAGAGAATGACTAAGGGGAACAGATTTTCAATGGCAATTAAACTCGATATGGCGAAGGCCCACGATCGAGTCGAATGGGTTTACTTAGAAGCAATGATGGTGCGGTTATAGGTTTTGCTCCTTGGGTGGCTCATTTAATGGATTGCTTAACCACCACTTCCTTTTCTATTTTATGGAAAGGTAACCCATTGGGTTTCTTTAAGCCGGAAAGGGGTACTGGACAAGGTTGTCGTCTGTCTCCCTATCTGTTCTTATTTTGTGCGGAAGGATTTTCTTTGTTGATTCGTGATGCAGTCGACAGGCAAACCCTAACTATTATCTATCTCCGTTGCCTCTAGGGCACCACCTATTTCTCTTATGTTCTATGCTGATGATTGCTTGCTGTTCCAAGAGGCCTCGCCCAATTGTTGAGGAGGTCGATGTTCTAGTATTTTTACTCTCGCTTGTGCGAAGGGAATTTGAAGTGGGGATACAAGATAATAGGCAGTGCAGTAATCTACAAGCGTCTAACTTCCATTATTCTTATTCTTGTTGCATTTGTTAACAACCAAAGAAATGAAAATATGGAAGGAAAAGATTGGTAACAAAAAAGAAAAATGGAATTAGCAAACAAAAAGAAAACATAAAAGGAAAGGTTTTGATAAACAGCATGTATAGTTGCTTACAAGTCCTCTAGTGTTACGCGACATCTATGAATCTAGTAAGCATGCGAGATCACGTTTGTCACATACATTCCTGGGGTTTACAACATGTGCAATAAGAATTTTTAACTAGGAGGCCACCTAGAGAAGGATTATGGAAACTCTGATTTATGTCCACAGTGTTCATTGGATGAGGTGCATGTTTGTTCATCACCGCTAACTGGTACTTTGGATTTCTTTTCCTCTTGTTTTGTCTGGTTGCTTTTGGAACTTTTTAGAGTCCAACATAGGGATGTTGGTGGCTTTACCAGGAAGCGCCGTACCGAATGGGTCCTTACCATCCGGTTCAGTGTTCTTTGCACACTACCACTCGAATAAATACTCACTCATGAAATTCAGTTCCCTTGTAGTGCCCTAATGTCGTTCCTTGCAACCTAGCTAGTATTTTGCAGATTGTCTGTCATCCTCAAACGGTGCTTGGTGAGTTTGAGATTTTAACTATTGTTGTGCTGTCACATATGTGCAAACGGAGGCAGATCATTTGCGTCTGGAATTGCAAAATACTCACTACCAACTTTGAAGTTATTAGGGGCACTTCATTAGGGGCAGAAAAATGGCATTTGTCGCTAATCAATATAAGTAGAGGCAAATTAACACATTTGCCGCTGTTAATAATAATAGGGGCGAATGAAAAAGCCCCCCCACTTTTGGCGGGCCCAAATTTTTTGTTAGATGCGAATGCAAAAGCCCCTAGAATTTGGAGGGTAAAGTGGAGCCAAAATTATGGACAGGTGGCACTTGCAATAAGTGGAGGCGGAAAAAAGGGGGACTCAAATGGGTATATAATTATTATTTCAATGAAATACCTCCTTATAAAATAAAAATAAAAATAAAAATAATTAAAAAGAATTCCAAACCTAAAGACTCCTTCAGCCGCACTCTCCTCCATCCCAACCTCCTCGCCTTCTCCGCCATCTATTTCTTCAGTCTCTAACTTCTTCCCTGCCATATCTCCATCTTCAATCTGTAATTGTATTCCATCTCCAGTTCCACCGGTAGTAAGTTTTATTGGTTCTTATCTTTGTCTTCCAATTTACCAGTTGAACTTGGATTATTGTTCTATGTGATTGGAAGGTGGGTACTGGCTTATTGAGCAATCAAGAACAACGCACCACAAGAAGTTGAACGCCTCTCTCTTAAAGGTTCGGCTTTTCTTATCATCTATTCACTTAAATCTATACCCCAGAGACATTAGAATCCATATAAAAGAGAAATATATCGTAATCTTATTTATGTATATTTCTGTACACGAATTTTTGTGAATTTTATGTTTCTGAAATATGAGATCCTGGGGTTGTGGTAATTCATATAGTCCAAATGACTACTGAGTATGTTTTGCGCCAATCTGGACTATTCTGATATGGGAAGTGAGGTTGATTATTGAAGGTATGTAATTTTCCTAGAGTGGTGTTAAATGAACTAAACAGTTGTGTTAATTGATTAATGTCCATTAACATTTGCTTTTCATTGGTTTATGTCCTGTTTTGCAAGTTAGTATAGGAGAGAGCATGGTCTTCCACTTGATTCTGTTGAGGCTTTTGATTTATTGGACAAGCGGAATGAACAGTTGGGTTGATGATGCATCAGAGCAAATGAGAGTAAGTTTGACGTTTAACGTTTTCTTACTGAGAATTTAAACAAATTCTATAGATCTCAGAGGAATGAACCCGACTTGTTACCCATGCTGAGGAGACTCAAGACCTGAGGTTGCAAGCATATGTATTGGCTGGAGGTTTTGAGACCCGTGGAAGACTTCGTGGTTATTGAGATGCTGTGACAGAAAATATGGTGCCCTGGGTCGTAACACAACCACCATCTTCATCTCGTCCATCAAGTAGAGGGCGAGATTATGCTTGTTTGCAGCCTGAGATTCTATCGTTCAAAGAAAAAACAAAAAAACAGCTACTAGAGAGAAGGAGCTGGAGAAGATGGGGCAGTTTTATCTTCACAACAGCTTGTCGCCCAGATGAAGACTAGGCTGCTGAATGGTGTGTGGCAATGGTTTTGGAAGGCTTTAGATATGTCTTTAGTATTCTTTGAATACTGCTGGTTGTACTTCTCTATGTTATGTGAATATCTATGTACAACTTACGAGTTCTATGAAGTTCATATACACATGTATTTGATGTATAATTTATTTAATAAAAATTATTTTAATGAAAATAAAAAATGTGTATGAGGAGATTAAGAAAACCTAATTACTGTGTTTAAGAGAATTATTAAATATTTTTGTGAAAGGGAATTATTAATTAAAACCCAGTTTAAATTGCTATTGTAGGCCTGTAGATAGGTCTCTATAATAAAGAATTAATTATTATTTTAAAAGGAAGTGGGGGCGGAAACATAGGCCCGTGATGTTTGAAATCCTAATTTATTGAGGTTTTCATTTCAAGTTGTCTACGTGGCATACCAAATAGTAGTGGCGGTTTTAAAGATGCATTTGCCCCTAGTGCGTACTAGCGACGCAATTTCTAGCTGCAATTGCCTCATTCGTCGCTCCTAGAATTAGGGGCGGATTTCCCTACCTTTCCGCACCTAATTGAATTACTAGATGCAAAAAGATTTGCCCCAAATAACTTCAAAGTTGGTAGTGACTATTGCCATGTATAAGCGAGCATGTGAAGAACTGGTCCATGCGGAGAGCAAGGTGAGAGATTGATTTTGAGTGTTGGGAAGTTTTACCGGCATAATAGAACTAATCAAGTTGTAAAAATGGGGGGAAGTGTCCCGGTAAAATGGGAAAGTGTCCCGGAAAAATAGTGAAAAGTGTCATGGAAAAATGGGGAAGTGCCCGGGAAAGATAAGGGGAAGTTTCCCGGTAAAATAAGGAAGTGTCCAGGTAAAATGAGGGAAGTGTTCCGAAAAAATGGGGGAAAGTGTCCCGAAAAATAAAAACAAGTGAAAATTTTAAATATAGAATTAAGTATTTAAGGTTAACCAATATGATAGATGATGCATGCTAATTGGATTGGTTGGTCCCCTCCTCTTTCAATAAGAGGGCGTGGGTTCAAACCCTTGCATGTGCGTGAATTAAATGGACAAAGATGCGTGGGTCCCATTCACATATAGTTAATCACGGTGGCCCCCCATGCCACCTAATGTGACTAAATCCTAAGATTAGGACTTTTCAGAGGGCTTGGGTTCAAACCCTTGCATGTGCGTGAATTAAATGGACAAAGATGCGTGGGTCCCATTCACATATAGTTAATCACATTAGGTGGCCCCCCATGCCACCTAATGTGACTAAATTGTAAGATTAGGACTTTTCAGTAAGAAAAAAAGTGAGGTACGTTTTTTTGGTAACACTTTATTCTTTTTAGGACTTTTTGGTAAGAACCCTAAAAAAATAAGTTTCTTGGACATGCTTTACAAGACACATATTTTCTACAAAACTTAAAAAATAAGTTTTTTTTTTATTTTTTTTTATAGACAGCTTCGAAAAGCAAAGATAATACAGTCTCCAATGCAGCACTAGACGTCAATCTCATTACGAGAAATCAGGAACTAAGCAACACTCATCATAAAGAAGGTGTACTGCTTGATATCACAACTTAATGTGACTGTGTAAGAGATTGGAAATTGACTTCTTGATAGGTGTAACTATCTGCATATGAAATAGACATAATTAAGTACCTAAATATAGAACAATACTTAAGCTTTAGAAAACAAGTTAAAAACCCGGTGCTAGACTCATATTAATGGAACCAAATTAATTAGTAGTTGATAGGCTCTAGATAAGTATTGGGCTGAGTGTTCAAAGGGAAAAAGAAAGAGAGCTGCTATGTACACTCAAAAATCTTCTTTGAACACTCATATTTCTTTGTACACTTATATCAATATATTAAACTTCTTTGGACACTCTAATGTAATTAAAATTTTCCATCAATACCCTTCATCAAAATATAGGATTTCATATATCTTCTCCTACACCGTGATCGGCTTCATCTTCTCTGCTACATCGTCTTCTCTATGTAGCTCGGCTTCGCCATGCTCTGCCCTAGCTCCGTGTCTACCAGAAGCTTAATTTGGGCTTTGGTCTCGGATTCACCGGCGACTTTCAGTATTAGAAAATAGAGAGAATATTAAGGTCGTTGGGTTTTGTGAGGGACGTTAGCTTTGTGGTTGGAAATGTGACCGGAGCGGCGGTCGAAAACGGTGGGTTTGCGGTGGCAGAAGTGAAACGGTCGATGTATGCTTTGGCGCAATGTTGGAAGATTGTTGGTGTTGATGGGTGTAGAAGTTGTTTGGAAAAAGGAGAAAAGGCAATCAGAGGTTGTGGGGCAAAAATTGAAGGCATGAGCTTGAATGTTGGGTGTTATTTGAGCGATCCAACTATGCTGGTTTACAATGAAGAGCAACAAGCAGAGGAGCATTTTGCAGATCATGGTATGTAGAAAGTTTGAGACTTCTGAATTGAGTCGTTGTTGTTGTTTATTAGTAAGCCCAATTGTTTTATTTATATAAATTGTGTCTTTCAGGGTTGTCAATGAGTGGAGGAATCAGCATAGCAGTGGTTTTGGCAGCAGCTGCTTTCATAATGTTGTCTCTCTTTGCTGCTTATGGAGGGTATGGCACAGATCAAAGAAGGTATCAATATATTCATATAATTCTACAAATTTGTGGCTGCTTTAGAATGAAGTTTATGGTGATGTCGATTAGCTTTGAAGTGATTAGTTAGTTGTTATTTACAGCGGAGCAATGTAGGCCTGGCCGCAATAAGCATTAACAAGTACTCTAGCTTGAAGTTCGAGTATGATACGCTGGAGAAGGCCACAGATTACTTCAACTCTTCGAGAAAAATTGGGCAAGGTGGAGGTGGTTCGGTGTTCAAGGGGACTCTTCCAAATGGGGAAACAATATATGTTAAGAGATTGGTGTACAATACTAGGCAATGGGTAGATAAGTTCTTCAATGAGGTCAATTTGATCAGTGGAATACAGCACAAGCACCTTGTGACGTATCAAAGTTTGTTGTTATTTAGAGCGGAGCAATGTAGAGAAGGTGGAGAAAACGAAGGAGAGTTATGTACTTAAATGTAATTTGATACATGGTTATAAATGTAATTACATCTTTTAAAAAAGTTAAGAGTGTCCAAAGCAATTTTTTGTGTGTAAATAGCAGCTCTCAAAAGAAAAGAAGGGAGAGAGAGAGGAAGATATTGGGCTCTCAAAAGAAACCCGGCCCAAAGAATAGCTCTTCTTATCAGTAACCTAATTATAAAATCGCACCCTCGTGAAATCGAGCCCCCAAATCAACTCTTGATCCCAATAGTTCAGACGGAGGAAGAAGAAGAAGGTAAAGGCAGGATCATTTCGCTCGCGAAGCCGTAGAGATAAACCCGAACCGAAACCCAAGGGCGGCGAACCGAAAGGCGGATCGAAAGGCATGCCCACAGCCAAATTCGACGCCGGTTGCTGTTCCGGCGAATTTCAGAATTCGGCGGCGGAGCCTGAGAACCTCCGAGTGATTCATACCAACGGTATGCACCCCGCTTTTTTCTATTCTTACTGTTTAGGGTTACGGTTTCATGAATTTAGAATTTAGAATTTAGAACTTAGAACTCTCTGTGTTTGTAGAGTATTTCTCTTAGTTGTGGATTTTCTATTTGAATAAGACTCTTCTTGAGATTGCGAAAAAGTATTCAAACGTTGATGAGTTGAGATGGTAAACATTCATGTCATGTCATGTTTCTCCGTTTCTTTTTATGCTATCTAGTTTAGTTTAATCAGGTATTCTTCAGTCCTAGTTTTGCTTTTCTTTCCCAGTCCTTGTTGGATTTTGGCTCTCAGTTTGATTGTTTTCGCCATAAATATATAATCCAACAAGGACTAGGAGTAACTTTTTGCTAATTATGTCAATATGTACCGCCTGTTTGATGCATGCATGACGGATGGAGAAGAATCAATATTTGAACCCTAACTTTTTCTTCTATTTTTTTGTTTCTTTTTTTTGTGTGTGTGTGTATCTTGAATTGAACCCAGGGCTTGGCAAAACCCAGTGCGCCACAAACTGCGAGAGCAACATTGCTCCACAATCCATGGCTGGACTTCAACTTGATAAGAAACCGTCTTCGGAGGACGATTCAGATCCATCAGAAAATCCATTCACAGTACTAGCAGATGACTTTGAAGGTACCTTTCATTATCCAGGCTCAAGCTTTGGAGTAGAAGGAGGAGGAGAAGAGGAGGAGGAGGAGGAGGAGGAGGAAGACTCAGAAGACGACTCAGAAGAAGACTCGGAAGAAGATTATGACGATGATGATGAAGAAGTAGATGAAGCAGAAGAACAAGAACTAGAACGAGCCCTAGCCAAATATAGTGAAGTGAAGAAGAAGTTTCATTGTCTTATTTGCCTTAAGGACGGCCACTTGCACAATGACTGCCCATTTAAGATTGAGATCCCAGAAGAAATTACATCTCTTTCCCCTGAATTTACAATAATGTGCAAGAGTTGTCGCAACGATGTTACCAGGTGTAAACATAAGGACCGTGGAAGATATGCTAAGATGAAACATTGTGTGAATTGTTTTGAATGGGGGCACTGGCTAAATTCCTGCACGAAAGAGAGGCGTCCTATACTGATCTGAAACGGCAGTAAAAACTACAATGCTTGAGTGTGTTGTTCTCTAAAACAGGGGGATTCACGGATGCTTGCTGGTTTAATTTACTCTTTTATATGTAATAAATTATGTTAATTTACATTGCCTTGCATGTTTGGTTTGAGTTTTTCTCAAGTACTGCATTTGCCCTTCTTTTGGGTTTTTATGTAATGGACATCATCAGTATTTATGTCTATTATTCTCTGAGTACTACTCTGTGTATGATATGATTCCTACTCAAGTTTATGATATGACTCTAGAGTGATTGTGAAGAAAACAGCATGTATAGTTGCCACAAATCCTCTGGTGCTACGTGATATCTATGAAACTAACTGGTATGTGAGATCAAGTTTGTCACATTGTTGAGTTCGCAAGATATGCAATAAGAAGTTAATTTGAAGGCCCCCGGATATTACACAATTGTAATCGCATTGACTGGATGTATGGGAGCCAGACTGAGTCAACTGCTCTACCCAGTTTATGGTATGATGATTCCAGAGTGATTGAAGAAAACGGTAGTATGTATAGTTGCCACCACTCCTCTAGTGTTACGTGACACCTATGAATCTAACCACATCAATGGATGTGCAAGTAAAAATGAGCATGATAAATCACTAAAGCATAGCAAGAGTAGACCTTCATGTACAGATCTTGTTCAACGACTCAATAGTTTAAAATCTCAGTAAGTATTTAGCATGTCCCATCTCAGAAAATGCGGGGTGGGGGGCGTGGAGAAAAAAATTCAATCATCTTCATGTTGAAAATGATGCTTTTCCTAGTACCATTGGGTATATATAAACGTGCAATCAGCTAAACAATCAACATATAATGAAGACTAACAGTACAGGCACACATATGCCTGTGGAACTCAACTGCTAATATAAAGCTGCTTCTTTGAATGGTATCAGTGCCTCATTCTTGGTATTTGCCTCTGTTTCAGCTGTTGTAAGAAAAACTACAACTCTCTGAATGCTTATATTATAAGAAGTGGCTGATTCTATTCATCATGATATAGTTACAATTTCTTACTGAAATTAATTAGGGAGCTCGAATTTCTTACATGATCACTGTATACAAATTAAATTCAGAAATTGTACTAGATGAATCATGTATTTCTCTTGTCAGTTCCATTCCCATCTTTATGTGTTGTCAGTTCCATTCCCATGGGTATGTACTAGATGAATCATGTATTTCTGTTGTCAGTTCCATTCCCATCTTTATGTGTTGTTTAAGAAATATTACAGAAGTCAAAGTTACCATGTTTTAATGAACCTCAAGGTTTCTCTGTTCCAGAAAATCTGTTCCAAATCTGTTGCATAGCTGTTTTTTTTTAATTGAATTTTTAAATTAATATAATATTAAAACTCTCCTATGCAACAGATTTGGAACAGATTTTCTGGAACAGAGAAACCTTGTTCTGCTAGATGATGATCATGGGGATCAACCATATATGAGTCCTGCCGTATTTGTTTTATTGGGCCTTAGGCTAGGCCCGCCATTTCACAGGGGAAAAACGCCCAAAAAACGCTTTTTATTGTTAAAAAAACAGAGCCCAGACTTGATTACAATTCACCTCTCTCTCCGGGATCCCTGTTTTGAGGGCTGCTATGTACACCCATTTTTCTTCTTTGGACACCTAATTTCTTTGTACACCAATTTTATTTTTTTTAAACTACTTTGAACACCCAAATTTGATTAAAGTTTTCCACTTATACCCTTCATTTTGTTTATTGAACAAATTTTCTTAAACACCTTTAAATTTTTCTTTGGACACCATGAGTACATCAAAATAACATCAATTTTCTCATAAATCAATGTCGATTTGCTCATACAGTTCAACAAGCTTGGCTCCCACATCATCATCATAATTGTCCTTTTCCTCGGCAGAAGCTAAATTCTGTAATTTTGTGACCTGTTTCTGGATTTTGACAAGCTCTTCATTAACTGAAACAACTGCTTCGAGAGCACTTCTATCATCGCCAACTACCTCCTGTTCAACCAAAAGCATATCAATGTTTTTGGGTATTGGAATCTGGCTCCAATCCAGAAGCTTCAAGAGAGTAGACTCGCCCATTCCGTTGGGCCCAACCAAACCATATCTCCTGCCGTGTGATATCTCTACTTTAATAGAATCAATACAAATTCCAATTTTTTCTTCTCTGAATTTATCTATTTCATGGTGTAATTCATAAAAAATAGGAGATTATATGAGATTTAGGGTTTATAAACATAGAATACGATGAATGAGATGGAATGGCAGATTTTTTTTCTTTCTAAAACTAGATGGGTATATAAGAAATTAAATCCTTAAATGTAATTTTACATAAGGGTATAAATGTAATTACATGTTATAAAAAAATTCAGGGTGTTCAAAGAAGAAAACCGGGTGTACATAGCAGCCCTCCCTGTTTTAAACCCTAGAAAATGCAATCCGTCTCTTTCTTTGCCGGCTTCGGCTTTGGCCTGAAGTATCACCACCACCATATGAACAGAATTCGAATTCCAGGTAAGTAACATGCTTTTAATTTTACTTTTAGGATTTTTAATGGAGGAATATGATCTGGAAAAGCTTTGAGGCAAATTTGTGTCTTTTCGGTTATCTGCAAGAACCGCAAAGTGTTCTTTATACTATTACTAACCTTCTTGGGCTGCAGATTTTTCTCTCTGTTCTGCTGCTGATAGATATTCTGTATGAACATGATTTGTATGCCTTGTACTAATGAATTTTATTTTTGTCAAGGCTGGAAAACAAAACATGGGTTGGCCATGCACACAAACACAAAACATGGGCTGGCCCTGAATGCCATTGCTGGCGGACGAGGAACTCCTTCTAATGACGAAATTGCTGAGATGGTCAGGGCAGCCATGGAGCAATACACAGAGACTCTCACGCCGTTACAGGAGAAATTCCTCAAAACCTTTTGGGAAGAAAGCTTCAAGGGAGAACTCCCAGGTCAAGGTACACATGCTTCTGATTTTTGCGTTGTTGAAAATTGTCAAAAGAAAAACTAGAAGTGAGGTATGTATCAATTTCATAGACATGTCTGTTGGATTTCAAGTAGTGGTTGGGGGTGGAGCTTTTCTGTTTATGAATATCGGGAACAACTTCACTAACAGAGAGGTTCAGTAGATTTGTAATAGACGTGAATGTCTGTGTATTACTGCTTAATTTGTGCATGTGCTTTCGGTTTGTGTATACAAAGAATATGGAAGTTGAAATCATTTGGAATGACAATTATATCAGTTCGGTAAATGCCTGAGATTAATGTTGTTTTCTTTTTCTTTGGTCGTGTTTAACTATGAACAAACAGAACCAAGAAATTATGCGTTTCCTGATGTTCAACTATGTGATGTGAAATGTTGTGTTTGCGGAAAATTTGGTGATCATCCTAGTCCTACGTGCCCATACTTTAATTACTACCCGGAAGGTGCACATATTGAACCGGGCGCTCCCATTAAACTAGTTGAGTTATACGGTCATGAAGAAATTGGCCCGGAAGATGGCCCTAGGCGTGCCATTCTAATTAATGATGATATGCCCTCAGAAGAAGACTGGTTAGCACTTTCTTATTAATTACTCTTATTTTGATCATTCTTCAACCAAATATCCTCCTCTTAGTATAAAGCTTGCATATTTCATAAGATTCAACATCATTATCGAGTGTACGTGATCGAACAAATGTTTATATGTTTCGGTGGATTAAGGTTTCTGTTGTTGTACCTGCAATAGAAATAATATGCTCAATATTAATGTTTCTTGCTTCATCACCCCTTTTTCCTTTTGGGAAAAGACACGGTGATTGCCCTCTGCATACAATTACCATTCTATTTAGTCATTGAAATTTAGGTGGTGTTGAGAATTTTTTGTGTCTTTGTTTGCAGAAGTGGTCAAGTGTGGTGCATCAAGGATGAATGTGGGAAGTGGTGAATGTGGCTTTCTTCTTCCTCGAGTTGCTTATGTGGTTGTATCTAAATATAATATATTTCTACTTTTTCATCAGGAACTACTTGTGCCCAACTTTCTATTTATGCCTATCTATGAAGCATACTGTCAGTGTTATGTACGTCCATGACTAATCTATGTATAATTATTGCTTGTTTGCTTGACTCAAGTAATGTGTGTGTACTGGCTTGTCCTGGTTTGTTTATGTCAATCGAATGCTTTGTTATTGGGCATATTGTCATGGCTTGTTTTAATTGCTTCATGTTTGTTACTATAAGTACTTGTTCTTAGGAATTGAAGTCATCGTATTTGATTGTCTCCTCTGCAATTTGTTCCATCAAAATGTCACTTTAGAATTGCATTGAATTTGAAGGGCGTGACATAAATTTGGATCTCCATGTGGCACTATGCAAGAATGTAACTCGTGAGGGGTCACCATTCAGCCTTGTGGATCAATGGGCAGCTCAATCAGCCCACTAGATTAAAGCCCCGGCTCGGCCCACTCTTTGTAGGGCTAGACTTGGGCCAGGGGGAAGGAAGCGCTGAAATACCAGCTATGGACAGTTTCCCGTTTCGCTTTCGAAATGCCTTGAAAGTTGAAACGCATTTTGAAGGGAGGAACAATTCGAAACGCCATATAAACCATTCGAACCTTGACGGAAACCTCCTAGTTGAGCCCTGCAGCATTTGGGAATTTTTTAGTATTGCGTCAGCAGTATAAATTGAACGCGCATCAGTCTTATCAAACAAACACATTCGGTCATACACCTAATAAACTAATATCACTATGCAATAATGTAGGTTGTGTGACTCTGAGAGCTCAAATGAAATGGCTTTAGACCCCTAGTGGGAGGAAACTGTTAGTATCATCAACTGGTGCAGTAAGAGCACCCATGTATCAGGTTATTTCCTTTTCGCTATTTGTGTGTTGTTGTGCCTTCTTCAAGCACATTGCTACTTGATTAAAGTCAACTTGTTAGGCCATCTCCAGCCATAAAAGGACTACACGTAGCCCAGACTACATTGTAAACCTCATAATATATTTTTTTTAAAGAATAGTGGAGGGCCACATTCTAATTTTTTCAATATTTTATTAGTTTTTACTATATTATTTAAATTTAATATATATTTTAGTCAAATTAGTACTTATACCTTATTGAAATTGAAGTTGAAATTAATATTAAAACTGAAACGTGACAATAAATTAAACATTAGGGAATAGACCAAACAAAACATTAATTATCATAACTAATATTCTGAATTCTCTGGAGGTTCTAGCACATAGTAGTAAGATGATGAACCCTCATTGGGAAATAACTGGCGTGCGCGATGTCGATCCAAAATTTCCTTCTTCTTATCCCCAAAATAAAGGGCACTCGTTGGGGTCAGTACATCGGTATTCATAAGCATGATCCTCTCCTCCCTCTCTAGTTGGCTTCTAGTCTCCATATCTTCGTGTCTCTTGCGCCTCTCTTCGGCATCCTTGATGTTTTGTGCCCCCATTACTCGCATCTGTGCAATAATTTCTTCAGAATTAGCCTTACCGTCATCTTCCTGGGCCTGTTGTTTTAATTTCCTTGCCTTGTTTCGCCCTATTGTTCTAGGAATGGGAGCTTGAGCCGGAGATGCATCTTGATCGGTGATCAGAGACGGTACATCATCATCATCCAAATTAAAGGGCACATTTTCAAGCATCTCATCCGATGCCTCTTGAAATTGAACCGAATGTTGAGAAATATCCCAACAACGAGCATGCACAAAGGGTTTTTTGGTGTCCTCCATATAGATCTCCTCCGCTAAGCGATGCTATAAAATGAAGAAGCATAAATAACTAAAAACGTAAAATATAACAACACATGGACATAAATATTTGTTGGGAAAAACTCACAATGTCAATGAGATTAAATCCAGACTTGTTTCGATCCTTGGCTTTCTTGCAAGCGCTACACCAACTATTCATGGCCGGTATAATATACCTCTTCCATCGAGATTTACAAGATTCGTGGTTTCTTGAACTCGGTACCTTCATAAAGCTCCATATATTTGTTGGCTATGCGAAGCCACAACCCCTCACAGCTTTGGTTTGTACCAATCGAGCTATCTTCAGTGATAACATGATAAGCCCTGCAAAGAGCAACTTCTTCATCAGACCTCCATTTTGTTTTTGGGATTTCAGTCATGTTTTTGACAATGAGAATAAATAAATGATGAGAGAAATGAAGATGGTGAGAATTAATGAAAGAAAGAGGCGAGTATTTATAGAAATTTTTTTAGGAATTTTTTTATGATTTTTTTTTTTTCAAAATTCTGATTTCTTAAAAATAAAAAATAGGGGTAACGGCTAACTGACGTCAACTAGCCGTTAGGCTTCAAACAGCTCGAATTTGGACCAATGATGAAGGCCCACGTGGCAAGTTTGATCTTGAATATTGAATTTTGTTGTTAAAATAAGAGAGATGCTATGTACACTAAAAAATTTTCTCTGGACACTCATATTTCTCTTTACACTCATTTCAATTTATGAAACTTCTTTGGACACTCAAATTAAATTAAAATTTTCTAATTATTCCCTTTTATTAGTTTATTGTATAAATATCCTTGAACACTCATCAATTTTCTTTGGGCACTCAAAATTAAATTTTATCTATATATCTATTGTATAATATCAAGGAAAAATCGTTCAAACTTAGTGACAGATCTTAGTGACATTTGCAGTTTCTATCATCCTATATTTAACCAAAAATTCATCACCATTTAACCTTGATTCAATATGAAAAACAATAATAACAAAGCTTGATGTGATACACCAGAAAACATTGCTATTATGCACCGGCATTCGGTCTTTGAGATGCCTCACTTAATTCAAACATGACAAGAAACAAACAAACTTAAACCATGTATCCAATTAACACTCAAATCATGTATACATCAAAATAATGTCAATTTTCTCATGAATCAATGTCTATATAGGTCTTCTTTGTGGCTATATTTGAGCTAATAATGGACCCGAATCGTGCTATGCGAGCCAAATAAATTAGATTGAGCAGAAGTATCATTCTGTAGTGAAGAAAGACAAAGAAAATATTAGTAAAAAATTAAAAAAAAAAACTCCAAAGGGCACTATAATCAATATTCTTAAAAAGCTAAATGTAATTAGACTGCAAGAATGGCCTTAGCGATAGACCGCAAGAATGTGAAGGACCAAGAAAACCTTAGTGGGCAGGCTACTGCCGGTGATAACCTAACCCACCTGCCAAACACAGGGTTTAAACAAAGTCCCACTTTGACTAATAGCTTTTTGGTTTGGCGGGGTGGGGGAGTTCTTGAAGATTCTTGACTTTTCATGAATGAAACGTACAAGTGGGCGTGCACATAATACTCTACATGGAGTAGACGAAAACATTGGCAAAAGTAAGAAGGTTCTGGTCATCATAACGAGAAGGATGAGCAGGAACAAATGGATTGTTGGCTCCATCATCGGAGTCTTTGAGGTTGCGATCGCGTTCATCCTTTATTTTAAGATTACCCGCTAGGCTACTGTTCTGCCTTGTCTAATTCTATTGACTGCACACTTCAAGCTCTCATACTGGAGTGTATTCTACCGCTAGCTTCTTGTTTCTTCTATCCATGAATTATGTCTAATTTGTTGTTAGAATGAGCAAACGAATGAGCAAGAAAGAGAAATCTTGCTTCACAAAAAAAAACGGCAGCCTTGTTTCCATTACTTTTGTCTCACCTGCTGCGTAGGTCTTTTTTCACTTTTTCCAACTCATTCGAGATTTTGACTAACACATCAAGATCACAGGTGCTTGTGTTCTTATTTAATAAATTAATTGCACAAGAAGTCCTAACCACATCATTCGACTCCCGCCCACTATATCTAATGTGCAGCGACACACAGCCAAGGCAAAGCGAAACCAAACCCTACTATATCGACCAAGTTGACTTGATAAAAAAGGCAGCACACCGAAAAACAATGAAAAACAAAGCACCAAGCAACAAAATTTAAATGTAATCGATGAATTCTTACATGTTCTTCCTCATATTGCTTCTTCATTGCCCCAATTTTCTTTACAATGAGGTTCAATCCTAATTCTATGTGAATCCCAACTCTAAGAACATACCTTTCTATGAGAAATGAGAGAAAAACCCTAATTCAACTTACCATGTTTAGAGTTTATGTAATTTTTTGGTCCCTAAAATACCCCTATTTGACTTTTGAGTACATATGCATTTGCTTGTAAGCTGTAACGTTGAACCTCGTTCAATTGACTATTGGTTATTGCATTTTTTAATGCACCTTTATCATCCATTAAATCATTTTATATCAATTTGAATGTCCATAATAAAGATGGTCAATTCTATTTTTTTTTTTCAGAAAATAACTTAATCTCAGGTGGATAACTTAATCTCAGACAATAATCTCAGACAATTTTGAATTTAACCTAAGACCTAAGTTTAATCCACCTAATTGTATATCCCAAGACACCTAAATTTAATCAACTAAAATATGTAACCACCTGCATACTCTACCTGAGTTTAATCAACTAAACATATAACCACCTAATTTTATATCCCAAGACACCTGCATACTCCAAGGCACCTGAGACTGTCCCAGAAGACACCTTAACACTGCTAAAAAAAAAAAACACCTGAAATGAGGAAGGTAAATAAAGTGGCATATGAGTAAATATTATGAATTAATAGGTTAGTTGTACATCCAATGTGGCAAGATACTTATTGTATGGGTTTAATTCTACAAAAAAAATGTACATGGATATGCATCAAATAAGTGAAAAATTTATGGGTTTATATTCCATTCTCCCTAATTAATAACGAGATTTACTGAGTGGCAGCCCGATATAAAGATATTCAATTGTTGTTAGTCAAGATGATTTTTTACTTAAGAGGGATTATCAAGTTTATGAACTGAATCCAAATCCTAACATGGTAATATATAGAGGGGATCCCTATATGGAGAGACCCAACTAGAGCCGTTCCACTTGTTTGGGAGGCCCTGTCAAAATTTACATTGAGACCCTTTTTTTATATATATATTCCTTATCTAATTTGAGTATAGAATAACTATTTTCTTCTCTTATTTCGTATTTCTCTTAAACTAAATTTTAATCTTCTTTAACTCCCCAAACTTTGGCTCAATTCTTATTGTAATATCATTTGCTCATTTCACAAAAAAAAGGCCGTAAGATTTGTTTAAGCACTGAATTTCCGACACCAATTATCTTGAACGGACATACAACTAGCCATTTTTCTTCTTTTTTTTCCTTCAATTGGCAGAGTTTTTTTACAAATTGAAATATTGTGAAAATATAAATGAATACTATAGGTATAAGGATCCAAATTTGATAATAAATAACAATAGATATTAGTCATAAATGAGGGAAAAAAAAATTTGGTGGTTAAAAACTAAAGGCCCATTTTTGGGGTAGAAATGCCTCATTTTGTATTAACAAGGATAAGAAATGAAGCTCAATAACTATTAAAAAAATTTAGCAAAAAATATATTCTATACTATAAACTAGGCCAAAATAAAATTAGGGCCCTTTTTATTTTTGGGCCCTGCTCGGTCGGACAGGTGGCACAGGCCATGGGCTGGCCTTGGACCCAACCGTAAGCGTATGTCATTGTGTGGTATTCCAAATTTCGAGTTGGGGTTGTCGATGTCAATCCTAAAATTCCAAAAAATGCCGCCTACTAGTTGTAACTTGGAGTAGGAAATGCTTTTCCCTCACGCCGTTCACCTTTTACTTTTGCTTTTTACCATAAATAATGCGGTCCATGTTTCCATTTCCTTTCTTCCCTAGGTGGTTTTGGGTTCCAATTTCGGTTGGTTGTCGATGTCAATCCTAAAATTCCAAAAAATCCGCCTATATTGTAACTTGAGTAGGAAAATGCTTTTCCCTCACGCTGTTCACCTTTTACTTTTGCTATTAAAAAAATTACACACCATAAATAATGGAGAACGGTAGCAACAGTAGTTTCCAATTATAAACACAGTTTCTATCCACACAAGTACAGGTGGGATGTTGGAGGCGATGGAGTATGTGATGATGTATCCTGGGGACCACTTAAGCATAACATTCACGTGTGTCCCCCTGTATGTGTTGGTTGGTTGGTTGGTTGGTTCTTGGCTGAGGAGACGCTTTTAGAAAGAGTAGAGTACACTTAATATTTAATTTTACGGTATTACAATTATGTATTATGTAATTTGAATTAATAATTAAACTTGGAAATGATATTAAAGGAAACTAACCATGCTGGTATGCCACCTTCACCAAAGTACACTATGTCAGAGAAGTGGATCATGGATAAGAAGAAACAGAAGCATATGAATGAACAAAAATGGACTCTAAAGCAGCAAAAAGCAAAGCAAAAAATTGCCACATGCTTCCACAAGTTAAAGGTTCGCTCAATTAATATAAGGTGGCCCAGCATGTTGGTTAAGCTGAACATATTTTTCTTATCATTACTTTTCGTTTGGGGGAGGGTTTGATTTCAGTATTCAACGAATAATATATCTGGTCTAATTCATTGCTTATGGAACTATCATAGTGAATGCCATGTGTTCTGTATAACAATAGTCATCCAAAAAAGTTAGCATGTGGATGTTTAATTTTTTTTAACCTTGTTTGTGAAAAGTCATTGGTGGGTCAAGCCTGAAGGCAATTCTGTAATGGGAAAATTATCTCTTTTGGAAGAATGAAATTTTTGTTGCCTGGGTAGGGTTTAGGGTACCCTAAACCTTACACTGCCGGTCCCAAGCCCGGATAAAGGAGGAGGGTTGGTGCGTCAGGTAGTCGACAGCCGGCACCGAGATTTTTTGTCGAATCCACATGAGAATGAATCCTAAACGTATACGCGCTAAAGCTAGGTCGTTAACCGTAAGTGACGCGTTGTGTGGTCCGAACACAGTGATAAGTGGGCAAGGGCCGCTGTATCTCCAGCGGCACCCGGATACAGTGTCAAACAAGCAAGGGGGCCATAAGAAAAACTTCCTTTTGAACGACTCCACAAGAAGTCAGCTTGAAGCTTCTGCTGAAAGCAACTTCACCCAGGACACGCAAAGGAAGGACTGTAACTTCACTAGATGGAGGAGACCAAGGCAAATAGGACAGGAGGGTAGGGGTCTAGAGAGTAGAACACGCCTAGGACAGGATGGTAGGGTTCCAGAGAGTAGAACAAGCCTAGGAACTTGGAATATAGGAACCTTAACTAGCAAATATATGGAGGTGGTGGGAGTGATGAAGAAGAGAAGGATAAGCATCATGTGTCTCCAAGAAACCAAATGGGGTAGTAGTAAAGCTAGAGATTTAGAAGGCACCGGGTTCAAGCTGTGGTACGCGGGTGTAGATAGCGGCAAGAATGGAGTTGGCATCATCCTAGAGAAGCAGTTATCGCAGGGTGTTGTAGATGTCAAACGGAAGGGGGATAGAATTTTAGCAATTAAGATCTTGATAGGACAAAAGATCTTAAATGTGATTAGTGCCTATGCACCCCAGGTTGGGCTAGATAGAAGCTTGAAGGAGAAATTTTGGGAAGAACTGGGAGAAGTTGTCCAGGGAATCCCCAGGACGGAGAAGTTGATGATCGGAGGAGACCTAAATGGACACGTAGGTTCAGAGACAGGCAGCTTTGGGGGTTATCATGGGGGACATGGCTATGGAGAGAGGAATGCAGAAGGGGAAACCATCTTGGATTTCGCACTCGCATATGATCTCTTTGTAGCCAACACGTTCTTTAAGAAAAGAGAAGAACATGTAATCACCTATACGAGCGGGTCATCAAAAACACAAATAGATTTCTTTTTAATGAGGAAGGAGGAGCATATAACCTGCAAGGATTGCAAAGTTATACGGGGAGAGAGCCTTGCAAGCCAGCATCGCCTGCTGGTTATGGATGTACATATCGGAAGCTTTTGGAAGAAGAACAAGGCGCCACAATGTCCACGAACAAGATGGTGGAATATGAAGGGAGAAAAGCAAATAGCCTTCAAGGGAAGGGCCCTCGCACAAGGTACCTGGGAGATGCAGGGGAATGCTAACCAAATGTGGGACTCGTTGGCGACCCATATTCGAGCAGTTGCGAAAGAGGTCTTAGGTGAGGCTAGGGGTTTTGCTCCGTACCAAAAAGAATCCTGGTGGTGGAAAGAAGAG
Organism: Spiraea crenata; assembly: GCA_033992175.1. Taxonomy (NCBI): domain Eukaryota; kingdom Viridiplantae; phylum Streptophyta; class Magnoliopsida; order Rosales; family Rosaceae; genus Spiraea; species Spiraea crenata. The sequence goes on from JAVBHV010000022.1 coordinate 3,601,494, forward strand.
ATGCAGGAGAAGGTTAGGGCAAAAAAGGATTATTATAAGGCGGTCTATAAGGATAGAACAGACGAAAACATGAAAAGGTATAGAACGACGAAAAAGGAGGCGAAGCAAGCCGTAAGCGAGGCGAAGAAAGAGGCCTTCGACGAGTTGTATAAGCGGTTAGATACCAAAGAAGGAGAGTTGGGTATTTATAAACTAGCCAGGGCCAGAGAAAGAAAGACAAGAGACCTGAATCAAGTGAGGTGCATCAAGGACGAGCACGGGAACGTGCTAGTTAGGGAGAAGGAGGTTAAAGATAGATGGAGAGCTTATTTTCATAACCTTTTCAATGAAGGACACGAGAGAGGCATCACCTTGGGGGAGTTGAGCAACTCAGAAGAGTGTAGAAACTACTTCTTTTACCGCCGAATCAGCAAGGAAGAAGTTGGTGAAGCGTTGAAAAAGATGAAGCAAAGGAAAGCAGTGGGATTGCGAAAAAGTATTTAGAATTTAGAACTTAGAACTCTCTGTGTTTGTAGAGTATTTCTCTTAGTTGTGGATTTTCTATTTGAATAAGACTCTTCTTGAGATTGCGAAAAAGTATTCAAACGTTGATGAGTTGAGATGGTAAACATTCATGTCATGTCATGTTTCTCCGTTTCTTTTTATGCTATCTAGTTTAGTTTAATCAGGTATTCTTCAGTCCTAGTTTTGCTTTTCTTTCCCAGTCCTTGTTGGATTTTGGCTCTCAGTTTGATTGTTTTCGCCATAAATATATAATCCAACAAGGACTAGGAGTAACTTTTTGCTAATTATGTCAATATGTACCGCCTGTTTGATGCATGCATGACGGATGGAGAAGAATCAATATTCGAACCCTAACTTTTTCTTCTATTTTTTTGTTTCTTTTGTGTGTGTGTGTGTGTGTATCTTGAATTGAACCCAGGGCTTGGCAAAACCCAGTGCGCCACAAACTGCGAGAGCAACATTGCTCCACAATCCATGGCTGGACTTCAACTTGATAAGAAACCGTCTTCGGAGGACGATTCAGATCCATCAGAAAATCCATTCACAGTACTAGCAGATGACTTTGAAGGTACCTTTCATTATCCAGGCTCAAGCTTTGGAGTAGAAGGAGGAGGAGAAGAGGAGGAGGAGGAGGAGGAGGAGGAGGAGGAGGAGGAAGACTCAGAAGACGACTCGGAAGAAGATTATGACGATGATGATGAAGAAGTAGATGAAGGAGAAGAACAAGAACTAGAACGAGCCCTAGCCAAATATAGTGAAGTGAAGAAGAAGTTTCATTGTCTTATTTGCCTTAAGGACGGCCACTTGCACAATGACTGCCCATTTAAGATTGAGATCCCAGAAGAAATTACATCACTTTCCCCTGAATTTACAATAATGTGCAAGAGTTGTCGCAACGATGTTACCAGGTGCAAACATAAGGACCGTGGAAGATATGCTAAGATGAAACATTGTGTGAATTGTTTTGAATGGGGGCACTGGCTAAATTCCTGCACGAAAGAGAGGCGTCCTATACTGATCTGAAAGGGCAGTAAAAACTACAATGCTTGAGTGTGTTGTTCTCTAAAACAGGGGGATTCGCGGATGCTTGCTGGTTTAATTTACTCTTTTATATGTAATAAATTATGTTAATTTACAATGCCTTGCATGTTTGGTTTGAGTTTTTCTCAAGTACTGCATTTGCCCTTCTTTTGGGTTTTTATGTAATGGACATCATCAGTATTTATGTCTATTATTCTCTTGAGTGCTGTAGAGAACTACTACTCCCTTCTCATAAGTTTAACATATAGCCAGCCACTGTCAACTACTACGCTGTGTATGATATATGATTCCTACTCAAGTTTATGGTATGATTCTAGAGTGATTGTGAAGAAAACAGCATGTATAGTTGCCACAAATCCTCTGGTGCTACGTGATATCTATGGAACTAACTGGTATGTGAGATCACCCGGATATTACACAATTGTAATTGCATTGACGGGATGTATGGGAGCCAGACTGAGTCAACTGCTCTACCCAGTTTATGGTATGATGATTCCAGAGTGATTGAAGAAAACGGTAGTATGTATAGTTGCCACCAATCCTCTAGTGTTACGTGACACCTATGAATCTAACCCTATCAATGGATGTGCAAGTAAAAATGAGCATGATAAATCACTAAAGCATACCAAGAGTAGACCTTCATGTACAGATCTTGTTCAACGATTCAAAAGTTTAAAATCTCAGTAAGTATTTAGCATGTCCCATCTCAGAAAATGCGAGGTGGGGGGCGCGGAGAAAAAAATTCAATCATCTTCATGTTGAAAATTATGCTTTTCCTAGTACCATTGGGTATATATAAACGTGCAATCAGCTGAACAATCAACATATAATGAAGACTAATAGTACAGGCACACATATGCCCGTGGAACTCAACTACTAATATAAAGCTGCTTCTTTGAATGGTATCAGTGCCTCATTCTTGGTATTTGCCTCTGTTTCAGCTGTGGCTTATTATCGCTAGCTTCACCATCAACCTGTCGTGCAGCCTCAATTTGCTCTTCTTCAAATACAGCAATCTGATGGGCATCTCAATGATGGGCATTCGGAGGAAATCTTCAATCATAGAATTGAAGGATTCAGACATATTATTGGTCATCTCTCCCCAACGCTGACCATAAAACCATGCTATGGAATACCTCCCACGAGGCAGATTATCCATCAAATCCTTCACCCAAGCACCACCCTCATCCTTAAACTCCTGGACAAGCACAGAAAAATCATCCTTCACGCAACAGTGTGCCAGGTCCTTCAACTTCTTAACCATATGAGGTTTCATGAGCCCTGGATAATGTTTTTCAATGTTGGAAACGAGATGATTCATGCAAAAACAATGCGGCGAATCAGGGAAGAGCTCCTTGACGCTTCTCACGAGGCCATTATGACGATCGCAAACAAATGTCATAGTGCTCTACTGAGCTCGAACAAAGTCAGCAACAAAAGTCAAGAACCACCTCCAACTTTCATAAGTCTCCGAATCCACAACAGCATAGGAAATAGGATATAGTTCTGCAATAAATCAAGACACAAATTAAGCAAAGAAAAGCCACTACAAAAAATATTAAAAGAACAAGGTAAAACGCCGGCAAAATGGGAATTGCCCCGGTAAATGAGTGAATTGCCCCGGTAAATTAGGAAATTGCCCCGGTAAAATGAAACAGTGCCCCGGCAAAATGTGATAGTGCCTCAGCAAAACTCAAATCATGAACTCACCATTGTTTCCAGTTTTTGCACAGCAAGTTAGAAGGACACCGCAGTATTTACTCTTGATGAATGTACCATCGATGAACAGCATTGGCCGGCAATATTGGAACCCTCTAATGGCAGCTCCGTAAGATATGTGCAAGCAAACAAATGGTTCTCACTATCCCACTCTACGTTGCCACGAGATGGGTAACTGTTTGCATCAACATAAGCCTTCAGGTACCAAGGCAGATAACCGTAAGAAAGAGCTTCATCTCCATTAACCTCTGGATTCGATTTATCCCTAGCACGCCAAGCAGTGTGATAATCAACATCCAGCCCATACAACAGCTTGACATCTTGAATGATTTTCCTAGGCTTCACCATAGGGTCTACACGAACTTGATCGGACAATATGGTAGAGAGAAGATTAGGTCACATCAGCTCATTCTTTTTCTCCCGAACAACCCATGTGCACTTGTATTCGTTCAGGAGCTCCTTTATCACGGCAAAATTATTAATCACGGACTTCCGAACATGAATAAACCATGGACAACCATCTGATTCAGCCCTTTGGCACACCGCAGTAAACCTGACATTGTCATTCTTGATAGTACGATACTTGAAACCTATCTGCAAGGCATACTTCCTCATTTTCTGATGAAAATCTTTCATTCCCAGAGGGAACTTCTGGCCCACAAAATGTATGTAAGCCGCCCACTTGTCGCTCAGATAGCTGTGAGGTCCATGGGAGGCAGACTTCCCGAGATGAAGGTTTGAATCCATAATATATTCTGAACTGACACTGGAAGCATAGGAAGATGCACCAGCAGACTTGAGCTGCTTCCGAATTGACAGGATGACGAAGGACGCGAAGAGCTAGTCACAGGCACCATTGGCACAATAGCTAAATTCTCATCTGCATCTTTCGGCACTATAGATACATTAATAAACGGGCTACTTTCTGTACGATGCACCATGTACATCGTCTTCATATCGCTGTCGCATTGCAGCATGTAATTCGGATAATTTCCAAAGGAATACGTCAGCTCAAAAGAACCAGGGGCAAGTGAAAACCTCCACGTTATGTCCCTGTACAACATGTCGAAGCTTGTAAATTCATTGACAGGAAAAAGAACATTGTGGCCGCCATGCGAGCACCTCACAACTTTGTCTGCAGACATTCCTGAGAAAAAGGGGAACACTATTTCAACAAAAAGGAAAACAAGCGTAAAAAAAATGCAGCAAAATCAGTTAGTGTTCCTGCATAAAAAGGGGACTGCCGGGAACTGTCCCGGTAAAATGGGGAACTGCCCTGGTAAAACAGGGAACTGCCCAGGTAAATTGGGTAAGTGAAAAATACAGAAAGTGTTCGTGCAAAATCCAGGTACTGCAAACAGATGTTCTTAACATGAATTTACTCTCAAAATTGCAGAGAAATAAAACGAAAGTAAAAAAAAAAAAAACAAAATCGCAAAGTAAAATTCATATCAACAGATTGATTATTCATGGAAAAGTTTCAAGAAGTTGCTGAATCCGAAAGTGCAGAAGAGGAAAACCCAAATGCTACTGCAGCCGCTGGACTTCTTGAGAATTTGACTGTCAAGGAAGAAAGCAAGGGAAATGCTGACGGAAAGACACCTAAGAAGGATGGGTGCACTAGAACTGATATAGTAAAAACAGATGAACCTGCTAAAGCTGAGGAAGTGTCAAAATGCAACTCTTGGGATCTAGATTATTCTTCTTTATGGCCTTCTTTATTAGCATTTGGGCCTTCTCCAAAGTTGATTGAAGTACGGCCATTCTAAAGTTTTAGCATTTAGCAACTTTTTCCAGCAACTTAAATTGTGGATGCTCTCGCAGAGTACTCAGAACATGAATTTCTTAGTTATACACGTTCTTTGAAATCCAAGGTTTCGATTTTCTTAATTTTTTAGTGCAACTCAGTCATCAAAAGTACCATTTTAAAAGTTCTTGAACATCATATAAGGAACTAACTAACTAGAGTATATGCTTGTATTTTTGCTAATAGAAACTCAAAAAACGCTCACTTTCGAGGCCGCTCAATTGCCCGCACAAGACAACCGTGAGATTACTTGTAAACTGTCAGTCCATCATCACTACATCAGTATTTGGGAAACGGTGGAGGCGTCTGATTTTGCAAGCGGTGCTAGATTAGTTGCTATACCACTATCTGGGTTTTCAAGCGGCACTTGATTAAGTTGCTATACCATTCTCTGGTTTTTCAAGTGCCACTGGATTAATTGTTATATCACCATCTGGGGTTTCAAGCGTTCCGGAATTTGCTATATACAAATATATCTGCTAATTTTTTCCCCTTCTATTATTTATTTAGTTCACTTTATTTATTTTTTTTCCTCCTATTTTTTTTTTATCTGAGGTTTTTGCTCAGATTGACTAGAACCGTCGTCGTCCAAAAGTAAAACCCACAATTGCCAAAATTGAACCACCGCCAAGTTCCCCCCCACCCCCACACCACATTTTGAACACCCCAAGCCAATTCGGCCCCCATTTCGCGATTTCTCACTCCGACGCGTCTCTTTCTCCTCCTCCGCTCGCCTGCTTCTTTACACATCCCTCCCGTCGCAGCCAGCTTCGCCGTTCGCGTCCCACCTCGTCGCGACGCTGCCGCTCCTCCACCGTCACCTCCGCCTCTGTCAAGCGTTCATAGCGACACCAGTGAGGTACGCTATCTTTCCCATTGTTGTTTTGAGCGACGTATCTGGATTGCTTCCGCTTGCTGTGTTTGGTCGTATTTGGGCAGCTAAAGCTTCCGACTATTTGTGCTTTTTCTTTGTTCATGAGTTTGCTCTCTTTAGGACTTGGGATTCCATAGTCAATGAAATTGGAAACTGTATTTAGTTATAATTTCATGTTTTCGTGTGCGGGTCAGATTCTTTATAGGGTTTTGTTGATTCAGTTTTTTAGGGTGCACGTTTGGAATAGACAGAGTTGACAGGGAGGTGTACGGTTCAGATTTTCTGTTTGTATTCAAAATGTTAAGCTACAATTTGATTCTTCCTTGTCTCTGTGAGTTGTGCTCTTATTGGCTTGTTATGCCATTTCAGATAAGGTTTTCTTTTGACACTCAGGGGCTTCGGCTAAGAATTCTGCTCTTCTTCTTGTTTGTCCATAATTTGCAGTCTATTATTGAGTATTTACTGCTTCCTTGAAGTAGTTGTTGGAGGAACAAGGGTGGACATTGGTTGTTTTCGTTATGATTTTCCACTGCTTTGGTTGTTTTCATTTTTCTATGTCTTGGTTTATGTTTATGCAGAGATAGATGCACAAGAAATTCATGCTTTAGGCAGTGAAGAGTTCTCGTTAGAAACCCCAAAATCTGATTATATTGAACCCTTGGTGCCTGAGTAGTCAAGTCTGAATTCAATTCTTCTGAGGCGGTCACGAAGAATTGGTGAGTAACTCTTCGAGAGCTCATGTTTCCTTGCTTTTACTACTTTGTTCAATGACTTTTGATTTCTCGTTGTTGTTCTAGTACTATAGCTTAGTTCAACGCAGACAATTTTGCCAGAGTTATATAATTGAAATTTATCATAATTATGGGTTGAACTTTACATTCCTGACGTATTGACTAACTGCCTTCTTGATTCATTTACGCAGTAGTACTGGTTGATTGAGTTTAGACCTCTTAGTTCAAGTACCTTTACTACTGGTTGATTGAGTTAAGACCTCTTAGTTCAAATAGTTTGAGAACACGAAACATAGCTCGATTCTGACATCAGGTAGGTAGCATTCTTTAGTTGAGGAAGAGTACGCTGTTTCAGCGGTTACGCTGATGCGGCCGAGCAACCTGAAGGTCGGAGCAAGGCAGTTGAGGAGTGGGTCAAGGAACTGACACTTGTAGCTCAAGATACTGATGATGTGCTAGATGAGCTGGAGTATGAAGATAGCAGGCGCAAAGTGGAACTCCAACAACAAATTATAAAAAAAAGTGCTCAACTTCCTCACCAAACCCAACCCAGCTGTATTTCATCTAAAAATGACACATAGGATTAAGAACATCAATACAAGTCTGATGGAACTAAAAAAGAAAGCTTCTATTGTTGGCTTAGTTGCACAAAGAGTTGTAGCTAGAACACAGGTGTCTCAGAGAAGATGGGACAGAGATACCAACTCATTCTTTGAGAGGGATGAAAATACAATTGGAAGGGAGGAAGTCGTGTCAAATATAGTTCCGACCTTGATAAAGGCAAACGTTGGAGAAAGTTTCTCAGCTATGGATTGATCGAATTGAGGATGAAGATGAAGTTGTGGACATCACGAAGTTGTCGCCGTGGTTGAACCGCTTCCTAGTGCCTGATGTCATTTGTGTCAACCAAAATTTTTTTTTTTTTTTCGCCTGCCCTCTCTCTCTCTCTCTCTCTCTCTCTCTCTGCAACGACGATGAAGACGACCTGTCGGAAGCCACCAGAAGGCCACTCAGTAAGCTACTGTTCTCCTTTTGCTTCGATTCATGATTTGTAAGTTCACAAAGGTTTCTTTGAATTGTTTGTTTCTTATGTATTTATGGTTTAGTTCCCATTTTTGCTTAATTTCAACTGGGTTCACTTGGCTTGGATTGAAATTTTGTCGGTTTTGATTCGATTTTGGTGTTTATCTTTGTTGTTGCAGTAAGGAAGGACTAGAGTACCGCGATCCTTGAGCGCAAGAAGGTGGCGAATGAACTTGTGGTCGACGATGCTACCAACGACGACAACTCTGTCATCGCTCCACCCGGAGGGGGACTATGGAGAATGGAACATTTCGACCCACCCGACGTTTTGCAAGAAATTTTCCTTCATTCTCTTTTTATTCTCTATTGATATCTGCTTGGTATTCCTGTTTGCTCAATAACAGAAAGTAATTAAAACAAGCCATGACAATACGCCCAATAACAAAATATTTGATAGACATAAACAAATCGGGACAAGTCAGTCACAGGACACACACTTTACATGAGTCAGACAAACAAGCAATAATTTGTCACAGTACACACACATTACATGAGTCAGACAAACAAGCAATAGTTATATAGATTACTCATGGAAGCACATAACACTGACAGTATGCTTCATAGATAGACATAAATACAAAGTAGAAATATATTATATTTAAATACAACCACATAAGCAACTCGAGGAAGAAGAAAGCTCAGCCACATTCACCACTTCCCAACTCCATTGGCGCTTTAATCAACATCGCATTGATTGACCATTTCTGCAAACAAATATACAAAAAAATTCTCAACACCTTGGTCCGGGATTTGAGATGTTTGTGGACATGTTAAATGCTTTTGAGATTGTTTGGGTGCATAAATCTGTAAAGTACTTGCATGAGATTGAGCTGGCAGAGTCACTAGAGATGGAAACTAATTCCGAAGACTCCGGGATGCGCATAGAGTCCGATGAATCAGAGACCGATGAGGCAGCAAGCTTGATACTCACCACATTAGTCGAACAGAAGGACCAAGGGCAAGTTAATGAAGAGTTGGGAATGAGGGGGACGCTCGCTGCGATGGATGCGGAAAGAGAGCTGCGAAGGACTCAGAAATCCAGAGGGCAATCACAGCGTCTTTCCCAAAAAGGAAAAAGAGGTGAAGCAAGAAACATTAATACTAAGCATTTTATTTTTACTGCAGGTACAACAACAGAAAACTTAATCCACAGAGACATACAAACATTTGTTCGACCACATACACTCGATTGTGATATCGAATCTTATGAAATATGCAAGCTTTATACTAAGAAGAGGATATTTGGTTTAAGAATGATCAAAATAAGAGTAAATAATAAGCAGGTGCTAACTAGTCTTCTTCAGAGGGCATATCATCATCATCATCATCACAATGGCTTACAAAGACACGTCTAGGGCCATCTTCCGGGCCAATTTCTCTATGACCATGCAACTCAATCAGTTTAATGGGAGCACCCGGTTCAATATGTGCACCTTCCGGGTAGTGATAAAGGTATGGGCACGTCAGACCAGCATGATCGCCAATTTTTCCGCAAATCCAACATTTCACACCACTTAGATCAACAACAGGAAACACATATTTTCTTGGTTCTGTTTGTTCATAATTAAACACGACCAAAGAAAAAGAAAACAACATCAATCTCAGGCATTGGTCGAACTGATATATAATTGCCATTCCAAATGATATCAACTTTCATATTCTTTGTATACACAAACCGAAAACACATGCACAAATTATACACATTCACGTCAATTACACATCTACTTGACCTATCTCCTAGTGAAGTTGTTCCTGATATACATAAATCCAACAGACATGTGTATGAAATTGATACATATCTCACTTCTAGTTTTTCTCTTGACAATTGTCAACAATGCAAAAATCAGAAGCATGTGTACCTTGACCTAAGAGTTTGCGCCTGAATTTATGCTCCCAAATGAATTTGAGGCCGGCCTCCTCAGACGGTGTGAGAGTCTTTGGGTATTGCTTCATGGCTACCCTGACCTTCTCAGCAATCACATCATCAACAGAAGTTCCTCCTCCGCCAGTAATGGCATTCGGGGCCAGCCCATGTTTTGTATTTGGGTTCAGGGCCAGCCCATGTTTTGTTTTCCAGCCTTGACAAAAATAAAATCCATCAGCATAAAGCATACAAATAATGTTCATATAGAATATCTACCACCAGCAGCAGAACTCGGAGAAAAATCTGCAGCCCAAGAAGATTAGTAATAATATTATAAACGAACACTTTGCGGTTCTGGCAGACAATCCCAAATCCTAAAACAAAAACCTCAAAAGCGTCTAAAATGCCCAAAACGAAAAAAACACAAATTTGCATCAAAGCTTTTCCACATTTCTCCATTCAAAAATCCACTTCTAATCTAAACGAAATTTATGATTCATAAATGGAAAGAATAGACTTGTGCAAAGAAGCACGAAAACTGGCTTCAGAAAATATTCCTGGATCGAAAATCGTGAAACAAAAATCAGAAGCATGTGTACCTGTTGACCCTAATTTCCACGTAAGGAAATCTTACTTTCTTGAATGCGCGGGCGTGCCACCAATAGCACCGTTGCGGTCTATTGGACTTGTGAGTGAGTGATTGCGCGTCTTTGACTTCTCACCAAACGATTGTGCTAGACAGGGGACATGTAAGAGTAAGTCTAGACAAGAGTTCTTTTTTGCCTTTGGGCGATAAAGGACTTTATTAATAATTCAAAGTGCTACAACGATAAATCAAGGATGAAATCCTTGTTGAAAATAAACGAACAGGAGCAATGAAATAAAGATAGATACAACCGGGATGCGCGTCGGTTGCGGATAGAGGAGAACTAGATCGGCCTAGTCTCTATCTCGTCGTGAAAAGCACGATACTCGTGATCGGCTACGTCCGGAAGCGATACTCGTGATCGTCCCTTGGAAGTTCGGTGCTCGTGACCGTCTTATGCGTCGGTGCCTTGCGGCGAAATCTGGGTGCCTTGCGGCGAAATCTGGTGCCTTTCGGCTAAATCTTTTTAGGGATTTGTGTTGAGGGATCGGGGATCCTTTACTTGATGAGAGGCTCTCCCTTATATAGTAAATCTTCCACGGACTGGGCTTTGACTTGGCCGGCAAGCAATTCTTCTCCCAATTGAAGTCTACTTTCTCTTCTTCTGAAATCCTTCCTAAGCTGGGCTTCCTTGAGAATCCTTCTTGATTTGAACTTGATCTCCTTCGGCCCATGGGAAATACTTTCCCAATTCTTCTCCCAAAACCCTTGCCTTCGAAATCAAGCCGATTTCCTTCCAAACATAGGATTCTTCATCATTAATCTGCCTTTCCACTGGGCTTTAGCCACTAAAAAGGCCTTGAATTACCTACTGCCTTAAGCCCGATGGTGTTCTTGGTCCAATTGTACAATTCGGGCCCAAACAATGCCCCCTAAGTTGCATTGGTTCGGCCAGAGGCCCAGAACCGATGGGACTTAAACTATTCGCCTACCTGTCCGCGCGTTGCTCGCGTGTGATTCGCGCACTTCCCTCCAGAATCGGCTGCATGGGCGACACCTCAGCCCATGCCTCTTGGATAACCGTGCGTGATTTAGTGGGAGAGTGGGAAAACTCTTCCACTTTTACATGATTACTCGGTTCTTCCGAGACAAAAAGCACTTTTTCCATACTTCTCGTCCGTTTGACGTTTCGCCTTCACGTCGCATTAATTGTTGCTGCGCCAAAATCCCCTTTAAATATCTTCCTTTTCAGAGATTTGTCCTTACTGCTTTCAAACCTTCAGAGATTTCTCCCGCTCTCATAATCAAAAGAACTCCCTTCTTCTTCTCTAAAACCTTCCCAGAAAAACTGCCTCTCGACAATGTCTTCCATTCCAGCTTCGTTCACCTCTGCTGCCGGAGTCACCACCCTTTACCAGTTTCCCCAGGGGAATCCGCTCCTTTGATGTTTCTCACACCGACGTCGACATCATGCACAAATACCACAACACCCGGAAGGAAATCCTGCCTCGTGACGGCGCCGTCGTTGACGAGGATCGGCTCGTTGAGCTTTCCAACGGTGAATGGTCTCTGGGTCCGTCTTTCACTGGACCGATTCCTGATTCTCTCCGTCCATTCTGCGACTGGCCGGCGCAAGCAGAATACGGCTACCTCCAGCGCTCCCTTTCTTTCGGCGATTGGTCGGTTTCCCTCCCTGGGTGGCCTAACTCTGACGACGAATGGCAATCCTGGATCGTTCGCCTTGAGCCCATCTTCGGTGACAGATGGAAAACTTCTGGCATCTGGGACCTTATCCAGATGTCTAAAAACAAAATAGTGAAGGACGATGGTCTGGTGGCGGCGGCTCTCTGCTTCTGGAATTCGGCGACCAACACCCTCGACCTTCCGGTTGGTCCCATGTCCATCACTCTTCTGGACATGCCCGCTATCTTCGGCCTTCGGCCACACGGCATCGATATCCGGGCCAACATGCGGGTTGAACTTGAGGACGGTTCGGAAGAAGTTCCTTTCGATCCATCTAGCATCGTCGTTCGTAATTGGACGCCGTTGAAATATTCTGGGATGAGGCCGAGTCTGCCGGCCGACGAGATGACATCCTTGGGCGTCAAATATACCGGCCCAATGGAGTTCGAATACGAAGCACCAGGAGACCATGAGCACATGAGTTTCCTGCTCTACTTCATCTCCAAGTTTCTTCTCTGCTGCAGCCAGAAGAAACCAACGAAAGAATGGATTCCCTTGGCGCGGATGCTGCACAACGGCGACAACTTAGCGCTGGGGCAACTAGTGCTGGCCTATTTGTATCGCGGCCTGCATACCATGACCTCCACCAACCCCATCAAGTGGGTCTGCACTGGGCCTGCTTGGATGTTCCAGACTTGGCTGCGTGTCTATTTCCCCCAGTTCAGCCCTATCAGTGACCCTAGTCAGATCAACCCCAATGCTGCAATGGGACTTGGTCTCTCCCACCTCTGCCGTCAGTCAAGTGCTCAGGAATGCTTGGCCTATTTCTCCACGCTCACCCATCTCCCTCACGATCGGTGGATGGTAACTGTAAAACGCCACTACCCATTCTTCACCCCCAGCACCATCTTCTGCGGCGCGGAGCCAGCCGACAACAAGGAAGCAAAGGTCTGGCGGGTCAAGAGCCAGCTGCATTTCTACCAGGGATCTCCCCTGGGGAATCCAGAATCGTGGCCACGTCACTTACCACAGTGGGGTTGAGGTATACTCCCCCAATCTTTTTGCACGCCAGTTTGGGTTAGTGCAGTGCCTTGCCGCGCCCTTCTTCCACAGTCTCAACTTCTTGTCTTCCTGGCGTCGGCTGGACAAGGATGACGACGATTTTTCTGCCACCAAGGCGTTGTCTAAAGTGGCTAAGGCAAGTAGGAAGCTAAAACGGTCGGTGCGCCTACCTGAAGGTTTTGTGGTAAGTTCGTCGGCCACACCGGAGTTCTCTGCTTGGTGGAATCCCAAGGCTGCGTACATCTTCGCTCGGAAGTGGGACAGAGCATATACGCGAATCTTTAGAGATTATCGCTTTCCTCTACCGATCATGGACGATGCAAACAGAGAATCCTACCTGATGAAGGAGGCTAGGATGAGTAAGTCTTCCACTGTACTACATGTTTGCTTTCTTTTCTCTTTTAAGTAATTTCTGTACTCATATCCTTGTGTTCCTTTGCAGACTTCGGCCCTGATGGACACCCCCCTTCTCCCACTACGGCAGAAAGCTCTGCAGCCGGTTCTCGCAGAGGAGCGTCCCCTGCTGCTGCTGAAGAAGCAGCACCTGAAGAGGTGGTGTTCGATATTCCTCCACTGGCCACAATTCTGCCAGATGATGCGCCCGTCGGAGATGCTCCTGCTGCTGCGACTGCGGCGGCTACTGGCTCCTCTGTTCCGGTGCGACCTGGCATGCGCAGTAAGTGTTATTTCCCTGACTCTCGTTTCTGCCAAAGTCAGAATATTTACTAACATATCTCGTATATCTTCGTTCAGGGAAAGCTGTGGCCAACAGGAGGTGGCCAGGCCTCAGGAGAAGGCGTGCCTCTGATGGGGAAGATGAGGCTGGTCCTTCCAAACGGCCGTGTCCGACGGATGCTGAATCCCCACTAGTCGTCGTTGTGGACGATGATGATGAGGTGAATATTCCAAATTTTCACTTTTTCATTCTTTTCTTCCAGTATCTTGATGAACTCTTGTAAACTTCTTTTACGTACATTCGCAGGATGAAACTGGAAATGGTGGAGACGGAAGACAAGAGGGCGATCATGAAGTGGAAGATGGAACTGAAGAAGAAGGAGGCCATGAAGAGGCCGCTGGTCAGCCCTGGGTGCCGTCCAACTCTTCTCCTTCTGCTGAGGTTAGTTCTTCTAACTTATTTTAGGAGAAAATCTTCCTCCTCTCTTTATTCCTGTTTCTAAAAAGGAGGGGGGGAGAGTTTGGGGGGGGGGGGGGGGTGGATGAAGGAGGAGGGGAGGAGGCAGCCAGGGAGGGGGGGGGAGGAAGAGACCACCCCACCCGAGGGGGGGGAGGAGGGGGGCTCTCTCCCCCCCCCCCCCCCCACTCTTTTCTTCTTTTAATAATATCTTCATACCCACTTCCTTTTTTCCTGTTCACTAGTACAAAATACCCCTTTAACAACACCAGCTTGACAACGTTTTAGATGAAAACCGTTGCAGGAGGTTAAAAAGGTACAAAAGACAACGAATTGAGTTCTTTCTGTTATCTATAAAAGCTTTAAACCGTTGTCTACGATGACGCTAAATATCATAGATAACGGTTTGTAAGTTACCGTTGTAATCCGAAAACGCGATAGTTACTGTACACTAAGGGGGAAACCAAATCCCAGAATTCCCTCCGTGTCCCCCTTTAATTTTTGAAATGCAACTCCAAACCCTATCTTTCATCTTCCTCTTCCCGACCTCATTGTTCAAAAAAAATTCTAGATCTACAAACCTTCGCTCCTCTCTCCAGCCCGCCATCGCCCCCTCTCTCAAGATCTACAAAACCGTCATCGACTCATCGAAGCTCCGAACCCAGGTCATCGACTCATCGAAGCTATGAAACCAGGTCATCGACATCATCAAGCTTCCACCGTCACCGTTCTTCGCCGAATTGGCCACCACCATGCTGATGCCTACTCGGCTTTTTCACTTTTGTTGGGTTGGGCTGGACTGTCATATTCTTAACCCAAACCGCCGGCGTCTTCTTCAATATTAGGTAGTTGGGTGGGGAGTTTCTCACGATCGCCACAACTTCTTCTTCGGAGAAGATGACCCACGAATCAGATAGTTGGGTGGGTAGTTCAGATGCCAATCCTTGAGGTTCTCTTTGTTTTCTTTGCATTTAATTATTTTGAATTTCAATTTTGTTCGTTCTGCTTCTGGGTATTGTAATTTATGCTTCTGTTCATCTCAATTTTCATGATTTTTTGTTGTTCACTTATCTATTTGGGTTTTGTGTTTTGGGTGATGTTTGATGTGGGTTTTGAGTCTCGGATGGAGAAGTTGAATGCGGATTATGGGTTTTTTTAGATTTGAAATTTTCTTGAGTTTGCTGTGTTTTTTGATTTGACTCCAACTGAATAGTGGTTGATTGTCTTCATCTGTTTGTGTTGTGCGAGCTTTTCTGGCGGAGCTAGGAGCACGGCCCTTTCACGATGGCTTCTCCTTCAGATAAGTCCTCTGTAGAGACCCGTACTTTATGCTCTAGTTTAGGACTTAGTTTTTGTCACTTGGTTGCTTCCGTTAACTTAGTTGCTTACTCACTTTAGCTTATTTGTGTTTCTTTCTTTGTACCTGCTGGTTTGTAGTTAGTGGGCTTTTGGGGTATTTTTATTGAGTGTTATAGTTGTTGGGTAAGGATGAATTAAAAGGAATGAAAATATCAACAAAAAAAAAAGGGAAAAGAAAGAATGAAAGTTGAAGGTGGCGTAAACTTTGAGAGCAGCAGCTGCCAATCTCCCATTCCAGTGTTGGTGAAGTCGGGAGAGATTCAAAGCTTGTTTATATGTTGCTTTCAGATAAGGAAGAAGAGAAAGAAGGTTATAACATAAATAAAGAAATATAGAAAGATAGTTGGAGAAGGAAAGAGAGGAAGAATTTGGGAACCAAATTGGTGAACGAAGGGGAGTCGGTTTCGATTTGAGGTAGTGTTTGCTAACTTATTTCAGTTGATTTGTGTCTTGTTATTCAAATTTCGTGCTTGGTTCCTTGCTTCTCCCATTTCGTTTTTCTTGTTCTTCTCTGTTGTCAAGTTCTGCAGATTTGGAGTTTTTGTTATGAAGCTTAATTAGTTGTAAGTTTTTGTTCAATTAGGATCTGTTATGATGTTATTTAGAACATATATAACATGTTTAGAGTTTCGCTTGATTAGAATTTGGTTGAAGTTTGAATAAGAGAAGCTAAATTCCAGAAAAACCTGCAGTTTCGGGTAGCTCAGTTCAGCTCTCAATTTCTCTTAGCTTGAAACTTCTTTTGGGATGTTACTTACCTAGATTCATAGTCCACTTGCCCATGAACAAAACCTAGTTGGTTTCATTGATTTTGGTTGAGTTTTGGTTAGCCGTTTGAATAGACAAAGTTGGGTCACGAAACTGTCAACAACTGGATTCCAGTTTTACGCGTCTTACTCGACATGTCAATATCTTTCAATTTACAGCTCCGATTTCTATGATCCTTATATGGTTTCGTAGAGTATATAACTAGCTTCGCCGCGCATACGCTTTTGCTTAATTTCGATAAGTTTTGATCACTGAAAAGAGGCCACAAAATCTGCTCAGAGTGCAGATATTTCAGCTTCGCAGAATAGTAACTTAAGCGTGTTTTCAGTTTGGGAGTGGGTTCTTACACTTCTGTACATCGTATTCTGTCCAATTTGGTTAGTGTTTGTTGTAGTGGTTAGCTAAGGGTTAAAAAGGAGTTAAACGTTGGTTTGAATTTAAGAGTAACTAAGCCTTTGTTTGTGTGCTAATTAGTGTGCTAATTAGTGTGCCTTTCATTTGTTATTCGAGTTTAGAACCAGGTGAACCATTCGAGAATCCTATGGTGGAAGAAGGGGCAGCGGAAGAAGAATATCCAACAGAAGCAGAGTATCCAGGGGAGTGACCACGCTGGTTGGAAGAGAGGTAGGGTGGATCAACAAGCTAAGAAGAGGTGTTAGAGGTGGATCTGTTTCTCAATCTTTCTGAATTTTTATTTTATTAGTCTATCGTAGAACTACAGACAGTTGGAGTACCTATGCGGTTCTCGCATCCCTTTTTTGTGTTACTTCGGGATTTGCTATCAAGTATGATTGTTCTATATCACTATAATGTTGAGTGCTGCCTTTGATTAATAAAAAAATTATTTTCTTTACTGTCTTCTGATGCAGTTTGATTTTCATCGAGCAATTTACAACCTTGGAACTGTAATGGTCAGTTTTTTTACATCTCCTTTTTAATTTAAGATAAATCAATATATAACATAAATGGATTCTCTGTTTCCTCTATGCTAGATGACAGGACATCAATAATTCTCTTATCCCCTTATCTAATAGGCATGTCTAACTTGCATTCCGAAAACTTGGTCATTTCCTACTTCAAATATGGATTAGCGGGGGACTATATTAGGACTATATTAAACTTCATTTAATACATGAGGACTATATTAAGTTGATCAGCAAGTCTGGATAGGCCATTGGCACCTTATTAGGATAGTTTTGTTGCTAATTAGGCTTATGCACTTGCTGCTTATGTCCACTTAAGAGTTACTGTTTTTGTTTTTCCTATTTCAGTGGTTATTAGCTTAATTAGGCTTGTCCCTTGCTCCTAATTATTCTTATATGCTTGCTACTTACGTCCACTTAAGAGTTGCTGTTTGTTTTGCCTATTTCAGTGGGAAAAGAAGAACAAATCGACATATACGCAGATGCAGATAGATGAAGTGAGGAGTGAATTGGCAGATTTTTTGCAAAACTTTGTTCAACCTTAGTTTTTGGAAGATATGGTATGTTAGTAAGCCTAGGTTGTGGTAGTTTTTGCATATTTTGACTGCCAAGTTGTAGGTTTTTTTGTATCCATCGTTCTTTAGTTGGCTGAACTGAAGATTCTTTTATATTTTGGTAACTAGCTTAGTTGATTGCCGATGGTGATGGAATTTTCGTATATTTGTACAATGGCTTAGATGACAGCCCAAGAAGTTGGTGGTTTGATATATGAAAGTTGCACAATTGGTCATTTGTATATAGTTGAATGCTTTATGTATGATGTGTCAATTTGAAAATCAATTAATGGAATTATTTGAATGAATGGAATGATTGGAATGGATGGAATTATCTAGGTGGTTCTTTCCTGTAAATAGTGGCTTCCAAATTGGTATTAATATACCCAGAAAATTGTACTGAAAGAAGATAACGGACTCCCAACCAGTACAAACCGTTGTCTATATATCCAGGAAATCAACCCAAAACATGTTCAGATAACGGATATTAACCGTTGTCTATATGATATTAGCCGTTGTCTACATGATATATAGATAACGGTTTGTAAACTGCAACCGTTGTCTATTAGTACATTAGACAACGGTTTTATAATAACAACCGTTGTCTAATATATGAATAGACAACGGATTTTGGTGTTGTTAAAAGGGGTAGGAATAGATAACCGTCGCTTAGACAACGGTATTTCGATAGAATAGATAACGGATATTATCCGTTGTTAAAGGGGTATTTTGGCCTAGTGTTGGTGTGGAACCCCCTTGAGGAGGGGGCCCCCCCAACGGGTCCCGCCCCCCAAGGGGGTAAGGGAGCGGGCCCCCCCTTCTCCCCCGCCCACTAGCACTAACTTTCTTTGTTTCAATCTGTTGGGGCCGAAAGGAAAGGAGGAAAATCGGTTGAATTTAACCCTTGGTTCTATCTTTGACAGGTTGAGATCCCAGCTGGCCCATCTGCTTCTTCCTTCGCCAGCCTGTTGGCGAATTTGCAGCCGTCATCTTCTACTACTCCTGCGCCCCTATCCCCTTCTGCTGCGAACGAGCTAAGATATCTTCAGGGGTGGGCGCGTTCTGGCATGATAGATGAAGCTTCACTGCACAGTCTGTCAGCCAGTCTGGAGCAGCTGTCTGACCGACACCTTATTGACGCTACCTTCGCCACATGCTTTCAGGAGTGTATTGCCACCTCTTTCCACGGCCTAGAAAGGACTGCTCGTCTCTTCCAGGATGTGGAACATGATCGTGCAGAACTTTCAGCTCTTCAGAACAACAGGTCTCTCCTGGCGCAGAAAATCCAGCAAGGCCAGGACTTGGAGGCGCGTCTGGCTGCAAAACAAGAAGAGATCAACGCCCTAGAGCAACAATTGGCGGCTAAACGTCGTGAGTACGACTTGCTTGTGGCGGAGAAATCTCAGCAACTGTCCGATGCCGGTGCATTGAAATCGTCCATCTCTGATCAAGAAGCCAGGCGAGACCGTTTTGAGTACAAGGAGTGGAAGTTGTGGCAAGCCCAGCAGCAGAATGAAGTCAACCGTCTCTTCCTGATTAGCTTAATCGACCAAATCAAATTGTAAAAGAAATATGAACTTGTACTTTTAAGCATCTTAATGAACAATTTTTGCAACCACTGTTTTGGCTTTTATATTGATCATTACTTTGTACAACTTTGCATCTTCCTTACGCCACTAAATGGCCTCGAAACTTCAATCATTCATTCATCGGATCGGCCGGAGGCCCGGAGCCGATGAACGATTGCTTTGGCCAATGCATTGGCCTTTTACACTTGAAAATTACTATCTAAACATGCGTTTCTGCCACTAAATGGCTGAACTTTTGAACTTTTCTACAAGGTTGGGGGCCACTAACTGGCCATTCTACTTGAAGTCTTTCCTGGTTCACTCGTTTCCGTCGGCGACCTCCGTAGTGATAGAGATTCCAGTAGCGTCCCATAGAGTCGGGTAAAATTTTTTTAGCCATTCGCCGTTGATGGGTAGTTCATGGAGGTCTCCGTCGCGATCTTTTAATCTGTACGTGCCTTTCCCCAACACTTTGTGAACTACAAACGGTCCTTCCCATGTTGGGCTCCACTTTCCATATCCTGGAACATGTGATCCGAGTGGTAGCAATACTCTCCAAACTAGTTCTCCCTCTTGGAATGCTTTATCCCGGACTCTCTTGTTGTATGCTCGCGCTACTGCGTGCTTCCCGGCCATCGTCCGGTTCAGAGCTTCCATCCGGATGTCGTCTAGGTCTTCCACTTCTTGCATCATCGCCTCCGTGTACTCGTCGGTATATAAACCATGCTGCCGCGCGAGTCTCAACGACCTTACATTGATTTCCATTGGAAGAACTGCGTCGTGGCCGAATACTAAAGCATAGGGCGATGTTCCAGTCGCGGTTCTCTTGGAAGTTCGATATGCCCAAAGTACCTCAGACAACTTTTCATGCCATTCTCTCGGGTTGTCTTCCAGGTGTTTCTTCACCATGTTGATGATTACTTTATTGCTGGCCTCGGCTTGGCCATTTGCTTGTGGGAAATACGGGGTGGATTGCAACATCTTGATTTTATACGCATCGCCCAGGCGTTGTACTTCGTCTGACACGAACGAAGTTCCATTGTCTGTAGTGATAGTCTCTGGGACACCGAATCGGTGGATGATGTTGCTTTTGAGAAAGTGGACGACCTCCTCTGAGGCGATGCTTTTGAGAGGTGCGGCTTCTACCCATTTGGTGAAGTAGTTAGTTGCTATGATAATGAATGTATGTCTCTTGGAAGAGGGAGGTGAAATCTTCCCGACGAAATCAATCGCCCATCCTCTGAATGGCCACGGCTTCACCACCGGATTTAACGGTACCGCTGGTGCTTGCTGTACGTTGCCATGCTTCTGGCAGGCCTCGCATCCTTTGGCATACCACAAACAATCGGGCACTATAGTTGGCCAATGGTAACCATATCTCCTGAGTAACCAGCGCATCTTTTTCCCTGCTTGGTGTGCTCCGCACGTCCCTTCGTGCACTTCAGCCATCACCCTCATCTGTTCGTTCTTCCCTAAACAGCGTAGAAGAATTTCATCACCTGTCCTTCTGAATAGCTCGTCGTTCCAAAGGACGTAGTTGGTGGCAACTGTTCTAAGTTTACGGTCGGTGGGAATACCGGGATTGGATAAGTAGTTTATTATCGGTGTTCGCCAATCGTCTTCTTCTAGTTCGGTAGACATGATTTCCAAATCCATTCCTCGGTCCAATATTGATGGCAGAGCCTTGCGTCGGATCAAGATGATGCGTTCGTCTTCCTCCTCGAGTAGCTGGACTCCGGTTGCAACCTGGGCCATTTCGTTGGCCGCCCAATTCTCGTCTCGGGGAATGTATTCTGCCCCCACGTCCTCGAAGTCTTCGATGAGGTTCCTGGCTGCCACAAAGTAAGCTGCCATGTTTGGGTCTCTGCACTTGTATTCCCCAAGGATCTGCTTGATTACTAGCTGGGAATCGCCTTTGACTTCCACATGCTTGACTCCCATCTCTAATAACATCTCGAGGCCGATGATGAGAGCTTCGTATTCTGCCCGATTGTTTGTGCTCTCAAAATCTAGTTGGAAAGAGAATGCATGCCTGGTTCCGTGTGGGTCAATGAGGACGACTCCTGCACCAGCGGCCTGGTCAGTGCGCGATCCATCGAAGTACAGTTGCCACGGAGTGAAAGATATGGTCGCGATTTTCGAATTTTGCCCCCTAGGGGTGACCTCAAGTTGGTTGATTTGCTGTTGCATCGCCTTGTTCCATATCGGCCACTTTTCCTCCCAATATTCGCGCTTATCCAGCGGTGTTCTCCTTGTTCCGAACTGCAGGCCGTGAGGAGTTATTTCCACTTGCGCCACGTCGGCTTCTGCTGTTTCGTCTACCTCTATCTCCAACGATGGGTGATCTGCTAGGAAATCGGCCACTGCCTGGCCTTTGACTGATTTCTGTGGAACATACTTCAGCGAAAACTCTGAAAGTCCTAGCATCCATTTCCCTAGTCGGCCCCTCAAGACAGGCCTTGATAACATGTATTTTATCAAGTCTGTTTTGGATATAACTAGTACATCGTTTGGAAGTAAGTAGTGTCGTAGTTTGACGGCGGCAAAATACAGAGCTAGGCAGTGTTTCTCGATTGGCGTGTAGCGTATCTCCACTGGGGTGAGTCGGCAACTGAGGTAGTAGATGGCCTGCTCTTTTGCTTGTTCGTTGTCTTGAGCAAGTAGGATGCCGATTGATGCTTCTGCAGCCGATACATATAACTTGAGTGGGATACCCTTCCGCTGCGGCATCAATGCCGGAGGATTGGTGAGGTATTGCTTGATGGCGACAAACGCCTGTTGATGTTCTGTCTCCCACCTGAATTCCTCGTCTGCTTTGAGTTTTAGCAACGTGGAGAAAGGTTGGAGCTTTCCCGCCGAGTTGGGCACAAAACGCCGAAGGAAATTGATTTTTCCTAAGAAGCTTTGGAGCTGTTTCTTGTTCTTCGGTGGTGGGGCCCCGATGATGGCCTTTGCTCGGTTTTGGCTGATCTCTATGCCTCTGTGGTGTATCAGGAAGCCTAAGAAACTTCCTGCTTGCACTCCAAACGCACACTTCTTGGGGTTCATCTTCAAACCATGCCGTTTCATTCTCTCAAATGCTTGCCGCAGATCGGCTATATGAGAATCTTTCTGTTTGGACTTGATGACTACATCGTCGATGTAGACTTCGAGATTGTGCCCGATCATGTCATGGAAAATATGGTTCATTGCCCTTTGGTATGTTGCACCTGCATTTTTCAATCCAAACGGCATCACTACATACTCAAAGGCGCCTGTGTGGCCAGGGCAACGGAAAGCCGTTTTGTGCGTGTCTTCTTCGGCGAGTAGTATCTGATTGTAACCGGCGTTTCCGTCCATGAATGACATGATCTGGTGTTTGGCCGCCCCGTCTATTAACATATCAGCCATAGGCATCGGGTACTCATCTTTTGGTGTAGCCTCGTTGAGATTCCTGTAGTCGATGCAAACTCGGACGGCCCCTGTGTCTTTTTTAGCCATCGGAACGATCCTGGACAACCATTCCACGTATCTGGCTGGCCGGATGAATCCGGCTGTGTGTAGCCGCTCTATTTCTTCCTTGACTTTGAACTCCGTCTCCCTTGTCATTCTCCGCGGTGCCTGCTGCACAGGCCGATATCCTTCTTTGATGGGTAGACGATGTTCTACTAGCCGTCTGTCGAGTCCTGGCATTTCAGAATAATGTCATGCAAAACAGGTGCGGTACTCTTGAAGAACCTCGATGATTTGTGAACGCAAGGGTTCACCCAATAAGCCACTGATGAATGTTGGCCGCGGGTCTTCTGGTGTACCCAGGTTGACTTCTTCAAGCGGATCCCGCACTTCGGGAGGTGAATCTTCGAGTTCTCTTGGCTCAAATTCTAAGTCTTCTTCAGTTGCTTCCAGAATCTCATCTTCTGGCCAGTCTGATTCATGTATAAATTCTACCATATTGATAGTCATTGATTGGCCTATGACCTTCTTTTCGCTCCAATACCTCAGCAGTCGGGTGATGAGAGACCTTATGACTGCTGAGTGGTTCGCCACTTCGTGTGGCGTGTTATCCATGGGTTCTTTGTCGCTTGAGCAAGAATGGCCGATCAAGGTCATCCTCACTCCCCAACAATCCTGTGGCGATGAGTCTGCGGGCCGTCTCCCCTATGGGGCGGCCGTTCTGGTCAAACTCTGACACGATGAAAGGTTTAGTATTGTCATCCAAGTAGTAATGTGCATCGACGTGGTCGGCTGATGGTAAGAATGGCCGTGCATCGGCCGCTACCAACTCCCAACGTTCTTGAATCTCGTCCCAGATTGCGAGTTGTTGATGGAGAGTGGAAGGTACGCACAAATTTTGGTGGATCCAATCTCTTCCCAACAACGCGGAATATGAAGACTTGGTGTCGACCACGAAGAAAGCCACAGTGATGGTTTTGCTGCCGATGGTTACGTCCAGGGTGATGATGCCCTGTGTAGCGGTTATGCCCCCTGCGAAGTTGGACACTGTGTATTCCGTCTTGTACAGGTCTTTGGTGGTCTTTCCGAGGCGTTTGAGCTGCTTGGATGGTAAGATGTTGACCGCGGCTCCGCCGTCTACCATGACCTTGGCAAATGGAACTCCTTGGATATGCGCGAGGACATAAAGTGGCCGCAAGTGATCGGCCATGTCCCTTGTTGGAATGTTGAAGAGCTGATTTCCTGTTGGAAAAACCCGAGTGATTTCAAAGCTGCTGTCGGGCCCCTCGTCCTTGTCAGCGACACGGATGACTGGTTCTTCTTCTGGAAACACTTCTTCTACGTGGTTGACTACCTGCGAATTGGTGTTTCTGAATGGACGATAGCAAATGTACCATGTTTACCTGAAAGGTCCTAGAGTAAAAGGTTCTTCATCACTCTCGTCTTCTGACCATTCCCCATCGTCTATCGCTTTCTGGCCTTTAAAAGTGACTTGGGACGGCCCGGGCCCCTTGCTCTCGTTGATTGGCTCAAAACTATCTTCCATGCGCGTATCGCTCGTCTGGGTGGTGGAAGATCCTGCTTCTTTGTCGTGGCTGCCCGCATGGAACTCCTGGAATGTTTCTTCTTCGTCCTCGTCCACTGGTTCTGGCTGAAGGACTTCTTTCCCTTTGCTTGTGGAAATCGTGACTGTTTCTCTGACTAGCCTCGACCTTACCGATGGTTCCTGGATGACAATTCCGGGAGATTTACCTGCTGCTGACCTCCGTTTCCATTGGAACAGCTCTACTACGTTGACCGATTGGTCAAGTGTTGAGGTGTTTTTCGTTGTATCTGGTGAGTGCTCTTTTTCCGGTGTCGGATCTTCCGCCATTCTTTTGGCTATGGCGTACTGTCGTTGGAGTCTTCTGCGCTGGGAATTAGTCACCTTTCCTGCTGGTTTCCCATTCTTTCCAACGAAATACCATTGGCCGTCTTTAATGACTGTCGGCCGTATTTCTTCCAAAGTTGGATCTCTTCTGGGTCTCTTAACCATCGGTGGTGGAGTTTTGGCCGCTTCGGCCACAGCCTCTGGCAGTTTTCCCTTAGGTCTCCACACCTTTCTTTCTCCCAGACGCTCCTTATTCGGCGACGAACTGCCTAGTCTTTCTCTCTTTATGCCCCCAAGCCTGTGGAAGACGGCTTTCTTGGGGGATGAGTCTCTTGTTGGCCTAATTGGTGATCTGGCCCCTGGTCTCGCTAACGTTTCTTTGCGAGGATTCTTCTGCAATTCTCCTAACCTCTTGAACACGTTGCTTTTTGGTGGAGGGTTTCTCGGGCTATGTGGCCCATAGTGCTTCGGAGACGATTTGAGCGCCTCCTTCGAGCGTTCTTCCTCCTCTTTCACAATCTGTTCATCCAGAACAGTAGCCGATTCGGGGAACTCTAGATCACACTTGCACTTACAACGACTACAAAGGACCACTCCAGCCACAATTGAGGCTTTTGGTCTTGACGGCTCCACCCCCCGGGATGTTTCTCTTTGCATTGTATCACGTGCATTGTTGTAGCCGACGTCAATGGTAAGTCGTCGCTGAGTTCTCCCAGCGCCTTGTAATCCCACATGATTGACTGGGAACGGCTGTGAATCAACTTTCATGACTGGTTTGTCCCACATGACTTTCCCTTGGGCGATCTGTTCCATTACGTATTCCCTGAAGCCGTTGCAGTTGTTAGTAGAATGACTCCAAGAATTGTGGAATTTGCAATATGCCTTGCCCTTCAAGTCTTCTGGCTTAGGTAAGTTGATTCCATCTTTGTACTCGAATGCTCCGGAAGCCAGCAGCTCATCGAACATCTGATCACTGTGGGAGATATCGAACGGATATTCCTTTGGTGCGTAGGGTTTGTTGTAAGCCATGCCTCCAGTTGGTGCTGCCGGTCGCTGATTCGGTTGGCCCTCACCATAGATTTTAGAATTATTGGTTTCTTGATGGGAACCATCTCGGCGGCGGCCACTTCGAAATATGGCGTTTCCTCATCAGTGTAGCTTTCGAGCTCCAACTGGCTTACTTTAGCTGTAGGTGGCTTGACAAAGTTGTTACGACCCGAAGCCTTCTCTTCTGCAAGCATTTTCTCATACCTCGTGCCTCTGTGCACAATATCTTGCAGATCAAGGAACTCAACTTCGCTGAAGTGTGTCTTCAACGGGTATCTCAATGCTTTCTTTGCCATGTCAATGGCGTATTTCTCCTCCATGGGCATGCGGCACTTCATCCGTAGTTTCCTGAATCGGGCAATGAAGTCTTCAGTGGATTCTGTTTCCTTCTGTTTGCACTCAGAAAGATCTGTAATGGTGACTTCTTGCTCCACTCGGTAAAACTGTTTGTGGAATTCTTCTTCCATCGTGTCCCATGAGGTGATAGATCCCGGCTCCAGATTGGAGTACCATGTAAACGCTGATCCGGATAATGAACTTCCGAATAAACGTAGCTTCAAATCTTCATATGGGCCTTCTAGGAGCAAGCATTGGCTGGTGAATCGGCCAATGTGTTCCACGGTTGAGGCCCTCTTCTCTTCCCTGAAAACAGCGAAAAAGATGGGACTTTGAACCCTTTAGGGAACTCCATAGCATCGATATAATCAGGATACGGTTTGCGATACTTTGGTCGGCCAGTAGTAGGCCTTGGTTTCCCTGTTGTTGTGTAGAACTCATTCTCCACTTTCTGCATGCGTTCTTCCCACACCCTCGCTTGTTGTGCGGCTCTTTCGTCGACTCGTCTCTTGACTTCGTCTTCAAGGTTAATGTGGGAGACGGCTCCATCAGGTGTGGAAGATTTTGATGCAGACATCTGCGGTGGATCGACCTTTGGGCCATTGCTGCTGGCCCCTTTGGTATTCCACTTATCCCAGTCAGGCGTTTGCTCCAATCGCTTGATTGGATTGTATGGCGTCTTCCCTGACTGAGTCTCCATAAGTGGTCTGACAGGTGTTTGTTGGTCGTGGGCGACCTCATGTTGGAGGGTATGCCTTGTCGCCGATGCGCTTCCTGTGGCCCCTAATTTATTCTGGGCCGATGAAGGCATACCGAATAGTGGTTTAGCCATCGAGCCGAACGTGAGGTTGGGCATGGCTTCTCTATCGCCGACCTTTGCTTTCCCATTATCGGTATTGGGAGGTGGGCGATCTTCGCCTACTTGGGAAGCAGCGGCCATTCCTTTAGCTTTCTCCTGCTGTTGTGCAAGTCGGTCAGAAACCTTGCTTTCCATCTCTGTGAATCCTTCCCTCATGGATCTCTCAAAGTCCTTCTTGTTTCCTGAGAGAGATAGCAACAGCAGCTCGATGGATCGGTTCTGATTTTCAATGTTCTTCTGACTCTCCAGGAAGAGAGCTTGCGCAGCTTCGGCCTGGCTTGTGCTGTACTGCAACGTCTGGTTCAAGCTCTGTCTGAAGTCGTCTTGTGTCTGAGCCATATTGCTGATGGCTGTCATCAACTCGTCGCGCGTAGCCGATGACGGTGATGCAGGAGATCGGCTCCGTGATCTTCCAGAAGCATTGGATCCAGCGGGGGTATGCTCCTGATTCGCCATGTAGGAGGCGTAGCACTTATATCCCACCGGGCGTGCCAATTATGTTGACCCTAATTTCCACGTAAGGAAATCTTACTTTCTTGAATGCGCGGGCGTGCCACCAATAGCACCGTTGCGGTCTATTGGACTTGTGAGTGAGTGATTGCGCGTCTTTGACTTCTCACCAAACGATTGTGCTAGACAGGGGACATGTAAGAGTAAGTCTAGACAAGAGTTCTTTTTTGCCTTTGGGCGATAAAAGACTTTATTAATAATTCAAAGTGCTACAACGATAAATCAAGGATGAAATCCTTGTTGAAAATAAACGAACAGGAGCAATGAAATAAAGATAGATACAACCGGGATGCGCGTCGGCTGCGGATAGAGGAGAACTAGATCGGCCTAGTCTCTATCTCGTCGTGAAAAGCACGATACTCGTGATCGGCTACGTCCGGAAGCGATACTCGTGATCGTCCCTTGGAAGTTCGGTGCTCGTGACCGTCTTCTGCGTCGGTGCCTTGCGGCGAAATCTGGGTGCCTTGCGGCGAAATCTGGTGCCTTTCGGCTAAATCTTTTTAGGGATTTGTGTTGAGGGATCGGGGATCCTTTACTTGATGAGAGGCTCTCCCTTATATAGTAAATCTTCCACGGACTGGGCTTTGACTTGGCCGGCAAGCAATTCTTCTCCCAATTGAAGTCTACTTTCTTTTCTTCTGAAATCCTTCCTAAGCTGGGCTTCCTTGAGAATCCTTCTTGATTTGAACTTGATCTCCTTCGGCCCATGGGAAATACTTTCCCAATTCTTCTCCCAAAACCCTTGCCTTCGAAATCAAGCCGATTTCCTTCCAAACATAGGATTCTTCATCATTAATCTGCCTTTCCACTGGGCTTTAGCCACTAAAAAGGCCTTGAATTACCTACTGCCTTAAGCCCGATGGTGTTCTTGGTCCAATTGTACAATTCGGGCCCAAACAGTACCTTGACCTGAGAGTTCGCCCTTGAAGCTTTCCTCCGAAAAGGTTTTGCGGGATTTCTCCTGTAACGTTGTGACAGTCTCTGTGTATTGCTTCGTGGCTTCCCTGACCTTGTCTGCGCATTGCTTCATGGCTGCCCTGACCTTCGCAGCAATTTCATCATTAGGAGGAGTTCCTCCTCCGCCAGTAATGGCATTCGGGGCCAGCCGATGTTGTGTGTTTGTGTTCAGGGCCAAGGCCAACCCATGTTTCCAGCCTTGACAAAAATAAAATTCATTAGTACAAGGCATACAAATAATGGTCATATAGAATATCTATCAGCAGCCGAACAGGGAGAAAAATCTGCAGCCAAAGAAGCACACTTTGCGGTTCTTGCAGATAATCGAAAAGACACAAATTTGCCTCAAAGCTTTTCCAGATCATATTTCTCCGTTCAAAATCCTAAAAGTAAAATTAAAAGCATGTGACTTACCTAGAATTTGATTACTGATCCTGTGGTGGTAGTACTTCAGGCCAAAGCCGGAGCGGACGAAAGTGACAAATCGCATTTTCTAGGGTTTAAAACAGGGATCGCAGAGAGAGGATTTGTAGATAATTCTGCCCTCTGTTTTTTACAATAAAAATAAAATAAACACTCAACAATACCCCCTAAAAAAAACCCTAAACTCTTCTCTTTCCTTTCGCATTCTCAAAAATCCGGGTGCTCCGCGACGTCGAGCTCCGAATGCACCACACAAAAATTCCCACCTCTCTCAATCTCTTTTGCGAATGCGAATTTTATCAAGATGTTCCGAGCGATGAACATGATCAAGGACAAACTGGCGACCTTCTTGAATTCCAAGAAGCGAAGTTATGATGATCTCGTCTGCGGCGGCGAGTCCGATGACGAGTTCTTCTCCTTCGACAGCCATTTGGGAAAGCGAATGAGAAGAGAAGAGGAAGAAGAAATAGCATGCTCTAAAGTCAAGGTGTTTCCTAGTCCCATGGGGAAAGAAGAAGACGGCGACAACGTTATGTCATCAGAAGAAGTAGGCCACGAAGTCGATTTTGGGAGCAAGAAGACCAAAGTAGTGGGTACCGATGTGATGAACCAGAAGAAGAAGAAGGAGAAGAAGAACAAAGTCTGTTCCAATTAAATGGAGAAGAAGAGGAAGAAGAAGTAGGAGACGACGACTTTTCTTCAGAAGAGGAAGAAGAAGACCAAAATGGGTATCGATGCGATGAACCAGAAGAAGAAAAAGGACAAGAAGGACAAGAAGAAGTAGAAGACGACGACTTTTCTTCAGAAGAGGAGGAAGAAGAAGAAGACCAAAGTACAAAAAGAGAAGCAAATCTGATTCATGAAAGGCCAATACTATGTTTTCTTCCGTCTGCGGGGGCATGCATAATTAGGACGCGTACAAAAAGAGAAGCAAATCTGATTAATGCTCAGAAAAGGAGAGAAGCAGAAAATGCGGCTAAATCCAAATCCGAAGGCTCCGAGTTCACGGCGGAGCAGATTGAGCAGGAGCTGTTGAGGCAGGTGGTGGATGGCAGAGACAGCAAAGTTACATTTGATGACTTTCCTTATTACCTAAGTAATTGGTGGATTTGAAGTTCTTCCTCCATATCTTAGTTGTTTGTGTTAAAAATCTAATTTTCCAGGTTCATTGTTGTGAAAGTTCAGTTTTTTAACCAATTTTTGGAGATGCAAGTTATCATGAACACATGTGTAAAGTATACTAAGAAGATATTCAGCTCAACTTTTTGTCTCTCTCTTGGTGGGTGAAATTCTGTTCACATGAATCTTTCTGAGTTTTAGTTTTAATTATAGGTTTGATTTGCTCAATGTGTCTTTTCAGCTATGGATTAGGATGTTGGCATATTGTTTTGCTTGTAAGGATGCTGAGCCCTGTCCGTTAAATCTGGTTTTAGAGCAACTCAACAAGTTTTGTGGTTATGGGGTCAAAATAAAAAAGAAATTGTGGGGGGGGGTTAACAGCCGTGCGGTTGGTGGCAAAATATATTGAATGCCAGCTGAATTCTAAGGTAGATCATGATGTGGGTCTGCATCTTAAGCAAAACAAATTAGCCTGTAGCATTAAAATATTTGTTCTGTTGAGGCAATAACCATTATTTTTATCTTTTGAAGATGGTTCTTTTGATAGTGTAGGTGTAATTTCGGTTTGCATATAGATGTATTACAGACTACATGAGAAATTTCTTGTAAAGGGTCTCATAAGTGCTTTATCTTGTGCGGAAACCAGCACCCTTATGTGTATTCTTATGAGAAGGGCTCTTTATGGATGACAGCAAACTGTAAATGCTACAATCTTGTGAGTCTCACTGTTTGATTCTTCTTCTGCGCCATAGTTCTGGTGAAATCTTCTTAGAATTTCGTGCAAGTTGAGGTATAACATTTTTGCTGTGATTCCTCAGTTTATGGGGACAATCTTTTTCTGATTTCATGCCTAAACCCTTGAAAAAAGTTTGGTGATCATGTGGACTTTGCATCTGAAAGTCCAAAGTACTGCCTCATCATTTTAGTTATGCAATTCTAGCGTTTAATGCAACTTTTCCTCGCTCTCATTATATTGTTTTCTTTTTATGATTGCAATGACAGAGAGAAAACTCGGATGCTGTTAACAAGTGCTGCATGTGTTCATCTGAAACACTCTGACTTATCCAAGCACACCCGGAACCTTTCACCTGCAAGTAGGGCTATTCTGCTCTCAGGACCTGCTGGTGAGCTATTCAGAACTGCCATCCGTTTTTGGTAGTCAATTGGAATAATTAGGCCTGGACTTTTGCTTTTTGCTAATAGCCTAATACAAGAGCATGTTTTATTTCCTGGAGAACTTTATCATCAACTGCTCACGAAGCCTTTAGCGCATTTCTTTGAGTCAAAGTTGCTGTTGTTGGATATTACTGACTTTTCTATCAAGGTAGCTATGTGCAACTTTAATCTTCATTGAATTTGACTTATACAGTACAACTTGTATCTCATTTTTTCATTTTACATTTGCAATATTTGGCTCGTAACACAGTAGTACTGACACTGGTCATTTACATGTTTACAGAGTCAGAATAAATATGGGTGTGCCAAGAGAGAACCTGTAAGCTTTATCTACTTAATAACAAGGAATTAAGAAAGATGAATAACAAGGAATTAAGCTTAAGCCAGATGAATTTTCCATTACATTGGACACCATGACAGGCTCACCCTTCTTCCAATGCCAACGAAAATGCTCAAAATCCTCACATTGGATATCTTTAGCCGTTGGACAGTACAAGTAGTTGTCATTAGAACCATTTCGAGAAGCTGCTTTCCTTGACTTTTGACAGATGCGGTTCACAGAATCTACAATGCAAGAACACCTTTGTGCAGTAGTATACTTGCAGTCATAGGTCGGTAAGTCTTATCTATTTCCTCTACTTTCTCTACCAACTCACTAATGTGATTTTGAGAAAACATGCATCTCAGTTCCAAAGTACCTCTACCACAACCACTCATGCACTTTGTGGGGCAAGGAATGCTTCCATCTTCACCTACTTTCCATACAAACTGTGATCTTTTAGGAATTTTGGGCCTACTTTTAAAGGATGGCTCCACAACTTTCCCATTTCCACCATGCAAATAATCTAACACTACAAGAGAAAAGTCTATTTGCAACGCATATTTTGCGACCATGAATGCTTCCGTCGTAAATACTCTATCAATTGGGTGCGCTAAGATTGTTTGCGACTCCGGAATAAGTAACGTCGCAAATATATTCTAAATGCGATGGGTTTAGCTTTTCACATCGCACAGAAATTCTACCTTCCCCCCATTTTCTTCATCTCGCTCTTTTCCAGATGTGAATCTCTCTCTATTTTCATCAGTTTTCTTTCTTTGAGTCTGTTTGGTTCTTGAGAACATCAGAGAAAGCTCGTCCCGATCGGTAAACTCTCTTACTTTCCTCTTTCTCTCTACAATTTCAATAGAGATTTGTGAGATTCACCTCGTGTTTGGTTGCCGAGAAAATTGGGTGGTGATATTGTAGTATTTGATCTTTGATTTGAATCAGGGGTATTGCGATTGAGTAGGGTTCGAGACCAAGAGAAATCCAATCGATCTGATTGCTCGAAGTTTGTTTGTCTGCGATTGTTCGTCTGCAATTGTTCGTGTTCATCTGCGACTTGTAAGTTTCACACTATTTTGATTGGGCAATAGAAATTGTAGCTGGCTAAACTTGAATTTGAGTTCAATTTCAATTTTCTCTAGTTTTGATATGCGGATTTTGAATTTGTTTGGTTGAGTAATCAAATCTGAGAAATTAGTTTTTCAGTGGGATTAAGTTTCTGATTGAGTTCTTATTCTGCTCTAGATTGGGAAAAGGGTACGATTCCTGAGGTTGTTGGAAGCCGGGCATTCGCTGAAATTGTTAGTTCTTCTGTTTTGCTGTTGATCATGAAAGATTGAGTTTCTCTGGCTTTTCCTTGGTACTATGAATTGTTTCATTCTATATAGGTGGTTCATGTTGTTTCATTTGGATTTCACTTCTGAATTGTACTGCTATTTCTGTCTGTAGTTCTGCAAATTATAGGTCTAAATTGATAGTTGCTCATAGAACAATTATAGCACGGATTTTTAGTTTTCTGTTTGCTTCACCTTTCTGTTCGTTATTTTGTTTTTCACTAAACCCATGACATCATTTTCAGCCCATGAATCCATGTTTCTATTTCACATCCAGAATAACTTCGAAACTTGGAGGTTAATCTAAAGGTTGAAAATGATGTCAAGTAAAATAGGAGAAACGTTGGAGAAGATTAAACAATACTACCATTCTGCTAATTGGTACTTACTAGCCATGTTTCTGTAAACTTCAGATTAGTGAAATTAGTATCTCGTTGGTTATTTCTAGACACCATGACCTCTTTCTTTCTTGAATTTCTTTATCTGCAGTCTTGTTTGACCTTTCTTTTCCTTCTTTGATTTGCATCTTTATAATAAAAACTGAATTGAACCCACGAGCTGGCACCTGCAGATTGCAGAGCTACACTATATATCAGTTCTTTTTTTTTTTTGGTCAATCACTATATATCAGTTCTGCAAACAAGAAAAGTAGATAGAGAAATCAGAAATTCTTATTCATGATTGCACATCCATTTTAATGGCCATCAAACAATTAGGATTGGTCATCAATTATAATGTGTACTGTGAATAATTGGTAGACTTAATTGATAGGTCAATGCACTTTTGTTTTTTGTTAGATAGATAAATCTTCGATGTCTGAATCTCATATTTCAAATATGCATGTAAAACAAGGATGGTGGGTTACAAAATTGCATGTCTGGGGTACGCGTTTTGATGCAGCTATTTTTCCTTGCTCTTTCCTTGATGATATAAGTATATCATCAATGAATAATCTGTTTAATCAGGCTGTATACCGGGTGAGTTAAACTTGAGTTAATCAGCATGTTCATGTGGCTTGCATGTTTGAATGGTTTTGCATTCCTTCCTACCAAATCTCTTTGACTATGGTTCTGTTGCATTTGTACTAAAACAACTATTCTTCGTATGCTTTTGTCAGGTTTAAGTAAGGTGAGAAAGTTTTACTTTGTTGCTACATGAACACCCGATCTAATTGGTTGGACAATGGGGGAAAGCATTGCTACATATACTTGGTGTTTCCTTCACATATCTGCTCGATTTCCAGGAGACAGAGTGGAAGAGAGGCTCAGCTGGGTCCTCCCCATTGTTTCTATGTAAGTTCGACTTTGAATTTCAGTGAAAGGGAATCTGTGTGTATTCTCTAGACTGTTAGCTGAACTTCGGAAAATCCCCAAGAAAAGAAAAAAAAAAAAAAGTATTCTGTATTTAGTATTTTAGTTAGTCTTTTCTTTTGCATTCTTTCCTTTTTATGACCTGGATGATTACATGCCAATCTTTTTATAGCAGCAAGTATGGCACCAAAGAGAGTTCGAGGTAAAACTATGGAGCAAATGTTACCCCCATCTCCGGTAAGAGTGAGAAGAGGGAGGTTGCCTCAGTATAATGCTTCTAGGCGGTCTCAACCATGTACATCAATTCAGATTCAACAGTCTGTTTCATGTCCAGAGGAGAATTTGACAGCAATGCATGATGAGACAGGTTTCTTTCTATTCTAAAAGATATATTTCTTTCATTGTTTGAATTGTGTTATGTTCTGAAATGAATATTCTTAGGTGAAATTGAGTCCGAGGTTGTTAGAACCGGTCGAGGTCCTGCTAAATCTATCCCAGAATGGGGGACTGGAAAAAAATCCATCTTACTTTTGACTCAAATTGGAAGCCAATAAGAGAAAATGCAACAAAGTTTACCACGCAACTTGGAGTAATGGCACGAAATGGACAAATGGTCCCTTTGATATATCCTTCCTGGAATGAAATGCCTGATGATGTTTTAAAATGTCTTTGGAAAGACATTCAGGTAAATATCTCTAAAGATATAAGATGTAGATATGGTTATATAGTGTGTGCATGTGGGCAGATTTGGTCAGGCTGTAGATTTTCTTTATGTTCTGTTGGTTAGCAATCTGTTTTCCCACAGATTTGGTCAAGCTGTAGATTTTCTTTGGAATATGATGCTTAGATTGATTGATCACTTTGGTTGTAGGATAATACGGATGCCCCTGATGCATATAGATTTCATTGTCTTCAAGCAATTGGAATTAAATGGAAAGATTGTAAGTGTCGGCTGAAGCAAAACTGGTATGACATATATAAAAGCGATAGAGAACGTTTAGCCATTACTCCTCCCCATGTGACTGCAGAGCATTGGAAAATACTAGTAAAATATTGGGGTCTTCCTGAAGTGCAGGTAGATATGAAATAAATTTAATCAATAACTTTATAGTCTTACTTGTGTGCTTTTGACATTGTGGCACATCTTGTAGGAATGTTCTCAAAAGAATAAGGCTAATCGTGCACAAGGGGGTGCCCCTCATAGGACTGGTCGCAAGTCATTTGCTCAAATAAAAGATAAGGTAAGGACTAGCATATATAACTTTTAATATATGAACATGGTCATTTTTTAGTTGGAAGATTTTAGTTGAAATTGTAACTTGATATAGAAGTTATGGATAGTGAATTAATGTTGAATTTAATGTTGATTAAGACTAATGTTTCTTTATTCAAAGCGAGCTGAGGAAGGGAAGAAAACAGATCGGTTGAGCATGTTTATGGCAACACGTGCAAAGAAAACAAAGAATGATGACCTGGAAGTTTTTGATGATGAGAGTTCTGTTGTGATTGTAAGGATTATACATGTTGCTTTATAGTTATGTTGTGTATATTCAGTGGAAATGCATAATTGAAATTGTTCATGTTCTTTTCTTTTGAGTAACCTGATGGACATGGCCGGGGTTCATGATTTTGTAGGATTAGTTCAATGAATTCTTGGAAGAATGGGAACAAGGAGAACAAGATGAGGCTTTCCGAGAAGAGGTATTTACTAGAGTGATGGGACCCGATGGGCATGGCCGTGTTCGCATGTATGGAATAGGTGTAACTCCATCTCAAGTTTTTGGTCAAAGTTCAAGAGCTTCTGGGATAAGAGAGGAGATAGAAAGAGAATACCAGATCCAGATCAATGCACTTCAGGCTAAGCATCAAGCTGAAATTCAAGTGTTGCAGTCCCAACTTCAACTTGTGATGGCTCATATTGGTCTCCAGTCTAACAACTCAAATCAAAGTGGAAGTGGACAGGTAATAGATGCTAGCTTCCAATTTTTTGATATGGTTTTGCTCTCCTTAATAGATCTGGATAAAGCTTGATAGTGTTTAAGCAACTATATCTTAGTTGCTGTGCTGCTGTATGGTTAGTTGTGCTCTTAAAATGTTGCATAAATAGTTTAAGCAACTATATCTTACTAGTGTTTCCCTTTGGGAATTGTATTTTCAGGCTTGTAAGGAGCATTAGACGGGCAAAGTACAAGGTCATGATATGTTTCTTTCAATATCTACTAAGCTTCCTTCAAAATTTGCATTTTGGGGATTCATTATGAATTGGTTTGAGTGGAGAAAGTGTTGTTTCCTAGGCTGATTACTTGGAGATGGTGTATGGGGATTCATTTTGGTGAAGATGGAATATGTTTGTATAGAAAATAGCATATGGATGTATTCAATTTGAATTAGTTCTTAGATTTCAATTTGAGTGGAAATGTACATTTGCAGAGAAATTCAATGTGAAAATACATGGTTTATGGTCTATTATTGTGATTTATAAGGCCAATTTTAAATCTGCACATTTTTTTTTGCGCTGGGTAATGCTATTTGCGACGGTTTTATCTGTCGCAGTAGAGTATATGCGACGGATTTATCTGTTGTAAATGTCCTCTCTAAATGCAACGCTAATTTTTTGCAGCGGATTATAGCCGTCGGAAATCCGTCGTAATAAGTTTTTGCGACGTTTAAAACCCGTCGTCGATACTGGGAAAAACTTTTGCTACCCTACCCTTTTGCAGCGGTGCCAAAACCGTCGCAAACCCGTCGCAAACCCGTCGCAAGTAGCTTTTCACAACGGATTTAGGAGTTTTTGCGACGAATTTTTTCCGTCGCAAATGAGCATTTCTCTTGTAGTGTAACCCCCGAGAGACATAATTTATAACCACTTCCTCCCCGTCTCCTGGAAAGTGTCCATCTCGAATCTCTTGGCAACAATTCAGGCACATATCGTATTCACATTTAGTACAGCCTCTATGATAGTCAACTAAAGAAGTTTGACAGTTGCTGCAAAATTGACGCTCAGTAGAAAATTTGGACTTTTCTATCTTCAATTCAGATGAAGACACTTTTTGTCTCGTAATTTCCAAGTGCATCTCAGTCTCTTGATCACGATTAATCTTCTTCAAGTGTGGAAGTAGTTCATGAAGCAAATACCTAGCATGCTCAACTTTTTTATTGCCATCAATATGTAATTCCAAGTTCTTCCAATCCTTCACAGGTACATATAAACGTAAACATGCTCTGCAATTGCAAATGAAACGGCGAAATGGACATTCCATGGCAACGTCCTCTTGGGTAAGTTTTTCATACCTTTGTATACGAAGCAGACAATACCGCTTAGGACACTTTGTGCACCTAACAGCTTCCGCTCTATCATTCCTCTGGCATTGATGACACATATTTGAAGAACCTGTGTCACTCCTCTTCTTCTTCACAGTGCTAGCAACCTGTTGGCATTCCCCATAAGCTCCAATTTCCTTCTCAAGGATCTTTTCTCCCTCATGTAAACTGTCATTTTGTTGGACGCATGTGTCGTTATTTTTCTGCAATTTTGAATCGCTTTCCGAGAACGCTTTCTGCTACCACCATTGGTTTTTCTATTCATATTGAAAACCAAATCTGCGAAACCAAGTGTAAATTGAACAAATTAGCAGAAATAGAAAATACGAGAACGTACAAAATTGAACAAAATCCATGGATAGAATCGGGAATGTGAAAAAATCCAATGAGATTGTGATACCAGATATCTCAAATATCCAAGAGCTTAAACATTGGTAGTAGCCAATCAGCAGTATTCCAATTCAAATCATTCTCACCTTATCAATGAAATCATAGCAGTCAATAGCATCATCAAATTACCAGAAATCAACCAAATCATCAAATGCCCAACATCCCAAATCACAACATTAACCAAACAAATCATCAAAACCCAGCATATTTAAACCCTAAGTTTAAATAAACGGCTTTTTAAACACTGTGTTCTGAACAACTTCTGATGAATATAGGCACCTATCAAGATGGCTGCATTTTTTGTTGGTTATGAGAATGGACGGGTTGGTGACATGGGTTGGCCTCTGATTCTAAAAGTGAAAGATTGGCCTACATCTGATTTGGCCTCCATCTGATTTGTTTGAGAATGCTGTCCCTCGTCACCATGACGAGTTTTTATGTTCTTTGCCATTTAAGGAGTACACTCATCCTTGAAGTGGTTGTTTAAACCTTTCTACTAAATTGCCTTCGGACTGTATAATAAGGCCAGACTTGGGGCCAAAGGCATATGTTGCTTATGGTTTTTCCCATGAACTTGGACGTGAAGATTCTGTAACTAAGCTTCATTGTGACATGACTGATGCGGTCAATATATTGACCCACACCGCTCAAGTGAATCTTAG
Source organism: Spiraea crenata (assembly GCA_033992175.1). Lineage (NCBI taxonomy): Eukaryota > Viridiplantae > Streptophyta > Magnoliopsida > Rosales > Rosaceae > Spiraea > Spiraea crenata. The sequence goes on from JAVBHV010000022.1 coordinate 3,639,823, forward strand.
TGATGAGCAACTTATTTCTATGGAAAAGTTGAAAAGAAAGCATATTAAGCAAGACAAGCGAGAGCTTTTTGGAAATCAATATGAAGGAGTTTACAAGTTGGAGAGGTCAGATGCATCTTCGGGAGGTGCTCTATGGGACATTTTCCGGAGAGAGGATGTTCCGAAGCTGGAGGAATATCTCAAGACACACTTTAGGGGATTCAGGCACTTCCATTGTTGTCCATTGGAGCAGGTTATTCATCCGATACATGATCAAAAATTTTATTTGACTGTGGAGCATAAAAAGAGGCTCAAGGAGGATTACGGGATTGAACCATGGACATTCATCCAAAACATTGGAGATGCGGTGCTTATTCCTGCGGGTTGCCCGCATCAAGTAAGAAATTTGCAGTCATGCTTTAAAGTTGCATTGGACTTTGTCTGACCTGAACATGTGGGTGAGTGCTTTCGTTTGACGGAGGAATTTCGCAAGCTTCCGAAGTATCACTGGGCTAAGGAGGACAAATTAGAGGTGAAGAAAATGATTGTCCATGCTGTGGACAATGATGTTAAGTTGATCGATTCATTAGCAAGGCTAGTCAATTAGCTTTAAGTTGCTCGAATGTGCTTGTAATTTTATTAGCGCTGTCTTTTTGGAAACGCTCTGGACTCCGCATCTTATAATGATGTAGCGGATAAGTTATAACTCTCTTATTGGCTTTATAATACAAAGGGTATGAGCGAGCTAATAGTTCCAAATTTGATTTTTGCTTGTAGTGAAGGATTTGAATTTAGAACAGCCTCTATAGCTCCACAGTATCTCTTACTGTATGTATGTTACTTCCTGTGTCTAGGTGGTATGCTAATTGTTTCATGATTTATTATGTATGGCTCACTTTTTATTAACTAAAATTAGCTGAATTTGGCCCATGTGTTAGCTGGAAGTGAATCGATGCCAACAAATTGGAGCCTGCTGTACCAGCGACCAACCGTCAGTAACACTCCTATTTTAGTTACAGACCCATAGTATTTTAAATCATTGGAGCCTGAATTACCAGAATACTCGGGGCGAAATGGCAACTAGTCTCAGAAATCCTTCGTACAGGACTATAAAGCATTGATGAGTACATCTGGACACCCTACATAAAAGTTATCTCAGTCGAAAAATAAATGACTATTTTTTGCTATAGTTAGACAGAAAAACAAAAAGCCTTACTTTCAGGATAGTAAATGAAGGAAAACAAGTCATTCTGGATATAGATATCTCTGGATCTACAGGGCAGTTCCTTGGAAGAGATCTAGGAAATAGTACTCAAGGAAAAGACTAACTTGCAAAGGACTTAGGTTCCTAACTTTTATCAGAGGACATGGACATCAATTTAGTGAAACATTACAAGAAATCAGAAGTTCAGTCTGATCGTTAGCTACCTAAGGAAGCTCTTCTGACAAGTAGTATCGATCAACTCAGATAAGGATCAATTACCACACACAACTAGCATATACGCCTGATGAAGAGCATCTGGAAACTTCTGAAATCTCTTCTGAGAGTGGTAAAGAGAAAGCAGAACATCTTGATGCACGCAAGAAGCTGTCATCAGTTGATAGTACATATCTTGCAGATCACTTAAACTTGATGACAGCTGCAGAATCAAAGGGGGAACAGTAAATTCTGTGTGTTTCTCAACTTCATAGTCATCTTGTTTCATTCTAATTTTGTGTTGCTCTTTCCACCTGGCTGTCATTTCTTTGACAAATCAAAGATTATTTTTTGTCAAAGCATATCATGCGGGATTCTCTTCCTGATTTGGAAGAAAGGCCGGAGCATAACCACAAGGAAAACAGAACTCTACCGAAAACGATTGGATAGATATCTCATTAAAGCAAAAGAAACATATTTAAACATTCAAGCCAGTATTGCAACTTAAATAATCCATACACGAGAGCAGCAAAATAGAAAATTAAGTCCTATGAGAATAACCAGAAAAGTTTCATCAACTAAGTACCATCTAAACTATGTAGGAAGAACGTGCTGCCCTGTTTAAGCAGTCGCAGCTGTTTGGGCGGCTGCAACACGCTTCTTTGCTTCTTCAATGATGGATAGCTTGATACCCTTCCCCTTGGGGAGAGACACCCATGGTTTTGTCCCCTTGCCAATGGTGAACACATTGCCAAGCCTGGTGGCGAACTCATGACCAAGGGCATCCTGAACATGGATGGTCTCAAAGCTTCCCTTATGCTTCTCTCTGTTCTTAATGACTCCAACACGCCCCCTGTTCTTTCCTCCAGTCGCCATAACAATATTGCCAACATCAAACTTAATGAACTCAGTGATCTTGTTTGTCTCTAGGTCAAGCTTGATGGTGTCATTGGCCTTGATCAGTGGGTCAGGGTAGCGGATAGTTCGCCCATCATAAGTGTTAATGTATGGAATGCCCTTCTGCCCAAACTTCACTGATCGGACCTTGCAGAGCTTGAACTGCTCAGGAAATTAACATTGAGGAGTCAAATATAGTTACTTATCTAATGAAGAGTAGAAGCTAAAACAGAACTAAATATAGTGACTTATCAAAAGTACATCCAACAACTGATATTTTGCAAAATCAAAATGAACATAAAACCAAAAGAGACTAAATTCTATAAAAATCAAAATAAGAGACAATAAAACAGCAGGAATAACTTCACACATAGTCAAATAAAACAAGTACTTTGATGGCCAAAAAATTTCAGTAACACCTAAAAAAGATCGTGCACTTAAGATGGAAAAGATACCACAGTTCATCTTATCAAACAGTACAACTGAACTACCAGATTAGTGAATCGACAAAATGAGTGTGATGCAGTAACAACGATATACAAATGGTCAAATTTTACCTTATCAAGAACAGCATCACATTTCCACAAAACTAAAGAGACATGAATCATGATGTTAAAATACCAACCTTTGCCTCATCATCCCTGATTGAGTGAAGCCGGAACCGGCCCTTGGTGTCATAAAGCAGACGGAAGTTCTCATTTGTCTTTGGGATAGAGACAACATCTGAAGATACATAGCACAAGATAAATTTCAGCACTTATCCATATTACTATTCTACAACCACATATTACATACAAATGATAATCCAAACTAAGAAAATGGAAGTACATAAGTGATAGAATTAACCGTACCCATAAAGCCAGCAGGGTAGGTCTTGTCAGTCCTGACCTTGCCATCAACCAAGATATGGCGCTGCATGAGAATCGAAATCACCTCACGGTATGTGAGAGCATATTTCAACCTGTTCCTCAGGATGAGGATCAGTGGAAGGCACTCCCTGGACTTGTGCGGCCCAGAGGATGGCTTGGGAGCCTGAACAGCAAGTCAAACCAGAAAACTAAATCAAACCCATATGAAATCTAGTCTAGAAAATGCAAACTTCAATCGAAAAAACTGATCTTTGGGTAGGTTTACTATCAAAATAAACAAAAACCCACATCAAAATGCGGCACAAGATGTTCATTTCAATGGGAAAAATAAGTTTAATTTTGGGTTTACTAACAAAGGCAACATAAACCCACAAACTGAAGCAAACAAATCATCAAACCCAGATCAAAATGAGGGATAAAAATGTCAAAAACTTTAACTTACAAAAGCACCGCCGAGCTTGTCGAGCATCCAGTGCTTGGGGGCATTGAGCCTCTTCAGATGCTTCTTCAGTCCTCTCGCCTGTAAAAATCAACAGAAAAACCCACAGTTACAAACGCATCAGGAGATCTCCATATGCAGATTTGTATACATATTCATATATATGAATGTAGAGATTGAGTACCATGATTGCAGAGGAGGATGCAGAAACCCTAGGTGCGAAGGAGAAGGGAGGAGGTGTGAGGTTGAAGAAGATAGAACAAGGAAGCGGCGCGGAGGCTAAGCTTATATATGGGGGCAGTGGAGAAAAAGAGAAGGGTTTTAGGGTTGTGGGAAGCTGGAGGGGGGATTTGATGCGGTCGGGCTTAGAATGGGCTGGGCCGTGGACGGATCTGATTGGGTGTATGTGAAGCCGTTTCCAAGTCCGTCAACAAAATAGTCCGATTAATTCAATACTAACTCTAGTCACTTCGAGCAACCAAGCGAGGCTTCTGAGGAAACAGAAATCAAGCAACGCTATTGTTCCTCCTAGTGTCAAAATATTTAGGACTAATGTGGAGAGTTAATTAAACTCGAAAGAGCACAAATGTACCAATTTGAAAGCGCTTTTTAATAGACAAGTATCACATGAGAGCAGAGGTGGCTACCCAGTTCAAGTCGGCCTTAAAAGGCTACCACTGTAAAGGCCTCTTAAAATTTACCTCTTTTTGGTTTTTTCTTTTATTATTCAAATTCACATGTATTTAAATTAAGAAAAAAATGTTTAGCTATTTATAACTACTCTGGCTTTTGTTGATATCCATTAATTCAAATTTCAAGATTAGCTTTGTAGCTTTAATAAATTATCTTAGTCAAATGTTATAGTATTTGTTGGTTTTCTAGTACATTAGTAGGATGTTGAAAATTTTAACTTTGTTGCTTTGTGATCTTTTTGTTATGTTTTGCTATCAATACTTTATCCTGAATTCAATCATCTTTTATGAAGTTTGTTAAACGTTGTTGAATTGTCATTTACCTTTTTGTTAATTAGTAGTTTTTTTAGTCTTTTTGAAGATCAGTTGAAGGGCCCTGGTAAAAGTTTTTATTCAGGCCCCAATTTCTAGCTACCCTTGCATGAGAGGTGCTCATAATTCGTATTACTCAGTAAAAATGTTTATAACTGTTATAAACTAGGTAGTATAAATAATTAAATATATTTACTCAAGTTCTTATTTTTTTAGAAATTGCACGGGGTAAGAATTATTGAGAAAATAGAGGAAGAGAAGAAGAGACAATTGGAAGAAGAGATAATTGAAAATTTTCTTGCTATTAGTTTTGTGAAACTCATCTACTTTTATAAGAGACGAGTGGATATGCATACATAGTAGAATATTATTCACTTTACAATGCTAAGTGAATTTTCATACATATTCATTATTACAAGGTGATTTTTTCACCTAATATTTATAAGGTGGACTATCCATCCATCTCTCACAACAATAACGTGTTAATTTCAAATCTGAAATTTTGAGGTTTAAGAATACTTCACAAACGGGCAATTAATTCGATTAAAAGGAAAAAAAAAAAATTAAAATGAGAGAACCCATTTTGGAGATGGAATCACGACCGTCGGATAACTAGAGAGCAAAACGTCGGGAATCAGAGTGCCCATTCTGCAAGAAAAAACACCACCACGCGGGTAAAAATTGCTTCTCAAGCCTCTTGCGCTCCAAGACACCAACCCCAAAGCTCATAAATTTCTTCACAGAGCTCCACTTCCATGGCGGCCAAGCTCCAATCCCTTTTCAACTGATCAGTCCGCCTTTGAGCATTTCCAAACCTAACTGATTGATTCCAAAGTTACATCAATGGCTGCCAAGGATCCCGGAAACGAATCTGTGGCCCCGAGAGAAGTCGAGAAGCCGCCGGTGGAGCCCATACGGCTGCCGACGGTGGAGGAGATTCGCGGCCAAGACATTTGGAACAACTGCGCCGTGCGTAGCGTCGTTAGTGGAGTTATGGGTAGGCTTAAAGTTCTCTCCTTTCGCTTAGATTTTGGATTTTGAATAATGGGTTTGAGTTTATTTGGGTGTTTTTGCCTTGTGCTATGTTTGGTTCCCGAGAAAACGTGGGAAAGTTACTGTCTTTTTTTGGTTGGTGTGTTGAATTTTTGTGTTTTGGGGTTTAAGAATGTGCAGAATTCACCTCAATGTAGGTGTGCACTAGTGTGTCAATGAATTTATTGGGGTTTGATTTAGTGGAAAGATCTAAATGGCATTGATGCAATAACATCAGCTTCATTTGTCAGCATTCAGATTAAGTATTGGAGTTTGCCCAAATTTGCTCATACTACTAGAAGTTTAGAAATTCATTGGATTGGCATTCAACTTTGGGTTGGGCAGTGAAGAAAAGTTTATTTGAAGTTTTGCGTACCTAAAACAATGAAAATTCGACTGGACCCTTTTAGTTTCTCTCTGTAAACAACTTTATAGATTTCGTTTTATTTTGTGGTTGTAGTTATCTAAGGATTAATAGTGCTTGTACTTGATAGTTGAATTACATGGATGGTTAATTCTTTAGATGCTGTGGAACTTTTACAGGTGGTGGTCTTGGGTTGGCGATGGGTTTGCTTCTCGGAGCATTAGACACCCCTTTAATGCAAGACGAAATGACTGGCAGGCAGCAATTCATTTACCAAGCAAAGCAGATGGGCCGGCGGAGTTGGGGTTCTGCAAAAGCATTTGCAGTTATGGGATTAGTTTTCTCAGCTGCTGAGTGTGTTGTTGAACAGGTATTGCAGAATTTGTAAATTCTCATTCTCTTAATCTTTGTGCGATTGATCAGGCTTAAGTTTCGGCCATATGAACTAATTCTGGATTATTGTTTTCAGGCACGAGCTAAACATGATACAACAAATACGGTTGTTGCTGGATGTGTAACTGGAGGTGCACTGTCAGCTAAAGGTGACTTTTATCTCTATTGGTTAACTGTTGGTCGTTGGTTAAAGCCTAGTGCTATGCTATATGTTTCCATTCAAGGCTTTCAACCTATGTAGAGATCTTATACTTTAGATAGAGTTTATAAAGCTAAGGCCTTTGGAGCCTGTAAAGTGCTTAAAATCAACTCCGCATTCAGGCATGTCATCTTTTGATTATATATAAAACGTTTGCTTTCCCTTCCCTCTCCTCTGGGAAGTGGAATTGAAAAGTACATCTCCCATTTACCTGTGTTTCAGTACTATTTACTTCTTTCGGTTTTGAACTTATTGTATTGAGATGTGAGGTTATTAAAAATGAATGCTGGTATTAAAATGTTTAACTCTTCAAGCATGAACTTTTGAAATTAATACCATTGTCTACGTAGAGTGCAAGTGTCTGGCTAAAGATGCCTTAGGGGATAGTGCGTAGTTTAGGCTTTGAGTTGAGTTTTAACATTAACTTTCAGAAGCTACGTGCTTGCTTCTATGGTCCAAGGATTTCTTTTGAGTCAAGAAATTCATTGATTTTATGTTAGATGAGATTCTGGTGTTAGTTAATGTACTCTATGGGTGAATTCTTTGTTGGTTAGTTTTCACAATAATACATAAACCACAGTACTTCAAAATTAAGAGATTTGTGTACATTTATAAGTTGTTTAGTGTCACATTTAAATTTACAAGTGCACTTGTAGAAACTGAATCCAGCTCATCATTACTTGGGTGATGCAAATAGGAACCAAGAAATAGTGTTTGCTATTTGTTGATTTTTGTTAATGGAACACTCCCTAGTCCTGGTTGAGACAAGGCATGGAGGGTAGTCAGTGAGTAAGTCCCGGTGTTGCTTCTTATGGTGAACTCCCTGGAAAAATGGTTGGGGACGTTCTAGTTTCCGAAGCATAGATATCATTTGCCAGTATTAAACAGCACAGTGCGACCATTTGCTTGCACTGTGTTACCTGTCTCCTGGTACATGCTTTATTCATTTCAATTTTCAAATTGATTGAAACTTGGTGTTAGTCACATTATGGTCTTGTAGCTGCCCGATTTCCTTCCATTCATGTTAATAATATCTGATTCTTATACCTCTCCTGTTGTGCTTTTGTAGCTGGTCCACAAGCCGCGTGTGTTGGTTGTGCTGGTTTCGCTGCATTTTCAGTGCTGATTGAGAAGTTTCTGGATAGACATGATTAAACTTGAGGACATTGGTAAGCTGCCCCAGTTTTGCAGACACTAGAGTACTGACTGATCAGTAGAAGAGAAATAGCAGCTGGCCTGCAGTACTAGAAATATCTTTATTAGGTTCAACTTCAGCGATTGTTATAATTATTTATCCCCGTTTATGAAGGGGGTGTTCTGCTGAAAATAAATACAAATCCAATGATTTTGTATTATGTGTTGTATTGACTACGGTTCTAGTTTCATAATCTCAATAGAGGATTATGAATTCTTCAAACTTGAGTAAGCTGAATGAATTATAGTTAAGTTGGCGAAAATGGTGTTCATATTCATGCCTTGCTCATGTATTGTTGTTATACTAGTGTCGATAGTTTGCAATTGTTTTGCACTTATATTGTTCTGAAAAGGGACGCTATTCTGGATGGCAGCCAGACTTGAACACCACAACTTCACAATCAAAGTAGTATTCATAAAAGGGAAATGTTATTCGCGTCCAAAGTTCGATGATATAAGAATGAACTTTTGAACATGGGCTTGAGCATCATGGAATTTTTTGGGCTTCTATTCTTGTCCCAATCCAAATTATCACTAGTAAAACACATTGCTCTCACAGAGGACTCACTTGAGTTAGCTCAGTCAGAGAAAATGTCGAGCAACGGTGAGGCCGTATGCGTCACCGGCGGGAGCGGCTGTATAGGATCCTGGCTCGTCCGTCTCCTCCTCGACCGCAATTACACCGTCCACGCCACCGTCAAAGACCTCAGTTTCGTATTACTACCCCTCGCTTTTCTATTTATCCCCAGAAATGCCACGCCCCATTTATGAACTGTTCCTTCTCTAAACGTCACCGTTTGCTGTGGTTGCAGAGGACGAGGGCGAGACGAAGCATCTAGAAGCCCTAGAAGGAGCGGAGACGCGCCTCCGCCTATTCCAGATAGACCTCCTCGACTACGCCTCCATCTCCGCCGCCGTCGACGGCTGCTCCGGCGTCTTCCACCTCGCCTCCCCCTGCATCATCGATCAAGTCAAAGACCCCGAGGTCGGTCCATGCACTTCGCACCATTGAGTTTTGATTGGTTTCATCACATGTTTACTAATTGGTAATGGAAATTAGAGAAAATGGACTCGCATTGGATTCTAATTACCAATTAATCATCTTTTTGTTAACTAACTATGTTTTGATTCTTTTTATGGCACGTTTTCTAATTCGTAGTTGTGAATTCTATAAACTGCTTGTTTAACTAGCTGAGATTAGATAAAGTGAGTAATTTGAACCTTAGGTGGGGTTGGGGTTCGGTTAATTTATGCTTCAACTTGAATATAGTATAATTGGACTGATTTAAGTATTATTAAAGATGGCATCGGTTAATTTATGCTTCAACTTGATGATGTTGAGCTTTTTTATATGCAGAAGGAGCTTCTGGATCCGGCCATTAAAGGAACGCTTAATGTTCTAATGGCGGCAAAGGAGGCAGGGGTCAGGCGGGTGGTGGTCACTTCATCCAGCTCTGCCATCACACCCAGCCCTCGCTGGCCATCTGATGCCGTCAAGGGTGAGGATTGCTGGACTGACATTGACTACTGCAAGCAGAAGGAAGTGAGCTGCTGAATTTCTAGTTGCTGTAGTGTATTCTGATTCGTGGATTGATGCTTAAATGTTGAATTTTTTCAGACATTTGAAATTTGCACAATTGGGGACTATAATTTTGATTGTGTTTGCTGTTTGGTGTTAGTTGTGGTATCCGTTGTCAAAGACTCTGGCAGAGACAGCGGCTTGGGAATTTGCCAAGGAGAAGGGGTTGGATGTGGTTGTGGTGAACCCCGGCGCGGTGATGGGCAATGTTATTTCACCGAGGCTCAATTCTAGCATGTTGGTGCTTCTGCGCCTTCTTCAGGGTACTCTTTTGTGCAACTTTGTGTTAAAATCTCTACTAGAGGTGTGCCTAGAAGTAGATTGTTGAAGACATTATTGGTTTATGCATGTCTAGTTGCTTGATACATCCTGTTTACATTATTTTTTTGTTTTTTACAATAGCTCTTAATGGGCCCAATTCTAGCATCTAATCTAATGTTATACATTGCCAAGTTGTCGATTGATCTTACATATGGACACAGTTATACATTTGATTGATAACATGATGACATAACATCTCAATGAAAAGAGCACATTTCCCTTGTAGAATTTGTCGCAACATGATGCCTATCCTACATTATATCATATGGCTGAGACTGAAAGTGAGTAGTGACCAAGGCCAACTCTTTATCGAGTCTATCATTGGTTGATGAACTAGGAATGGGGTCGAGATTAAAAATTTTGTTAAAACATTTCGTCTGAAGGAAGGCTGAGTTTGACATCTAAATGTTTGAAGGTTTTCTTCATGCATGAAAAGTGCGTTAGTTTGATTCTTATGCTAGTTAGCCCCTAAGCTTGGAGAAGGTGGTTTTGTGAGCATGCATGTCTGTGTTCAGCAAGGAGTCGTTCTACACCTCTTCGCCAGTATTATGTTTGGTTTTTCTTCATTCATGAAAAAGTTGAGTTTGATTCTTATGCTGGTCAGCCCCTAAGCTTGGAGAAAGTGCATTTATATGTTCAAGGAGTCATTCTAAACCCCTTTGATAGTATTATGTTGGTTAAATATTTTTTGGATTTCCTTCAATTTGTTTATTCCATTCCACCTTTATCTGTTCTCCTCCTGATGTGTTATGTGATGGGGAGCATTATACTGACATGAATTGACAGTACCCTTTCGCTCTGCTGCAGGCTGCACTGAAACATATGAGAACATCTTTATGGGCTCTGTGCATTTTGGAGATGTTGCTCTAGCGCACATTTTAGTTTATGAGAACAAGTCAGCTGCTGGTCGGCACTTGTGCGTTGAAGCTATATCACATTATGGTGACTTTGCGGCAAAGGTTGCTGAAATTTACCCTGAGTACAAGGTTCCAAGGTAACTTGTGGTTTTCTAACTGAAACTCTGTGCATATCTTATGTTTAGGAGATTGTTTTCTGGATACAATAATATGCATCAGAATCTCAATATAGTGTCATGATACCCAGTTTTATAACTAGCTAGTGCTTTAATTGCAGCTTGTTTTGACTGCCAACATTGTTATATTCATCTTATCAGAAGCACAGATGATCCATTAGTCGTAATCCTTTAGTCATAATTAAAGATGAGTGAATTAAAATCTCGCTTTTCATCCAAAAAGTTTTCATGCTGGGGTAGATACGCATCCACCATCTTTCTTTGGCTCATTCTTGCTTGGCTTTCTAGATTTTTATGGATCTTTCAGGTAGTGTGACAGTTATTTCGAAATTGCGCAAGCTATTAAACATTAACTTTTGTGCAGTTTGCCAAGGGATACACAACCGGGGTTGTTGAGGGAAAAGAACGGAGCAAAGAAGCTAATGAACTTGGGTTTAGAATTTATTCCCATGGATCAAATCATCAAGGATTCTGTTGAGAGCCTAAAGAGCAAAGGGTTTATTTAATAGATGAAACTGAGGGATCTGAAACTTATCAGTGACTTGCTTACCTTGTAGTAGAAGTGATGAAGCCATGCAACTTAAAGTGGTATATAGCTTGTCGATTGTGTATAATATAATGTATGCCAGCTCTGTCTCCATGCAATATTAATGTGAATAAATAACGTCGGTTGTGTATGTATGCCAGCTCTGTCTCTATGCAATCTGAATGTGAATAAATAAAGTGATTATGAGAATTCACAATCTTTTCTGCTGTGAGAATTTTTGTACGAAATAATCTGCTTTCGTAAGAACTTCCAATCTCAAAACTCATTTAAGAACCATCATTCAGTAACGCATGTGAATGAATAACATCAGAATATCAGATTTGGTTTGGGCTTTTGTTCCCCTTTTATGCGCTTGGACAAGGTGCCCAAATGCAAATTAGATAAGAATGCCCGGATACCAAGTTTTCCAATTTCCAAATCTCAATCCACCCTCAGCCTTGTCAGCCTAGCTACTTCAGAATGGAGGAATTTGCGCTGCTCATCCTTGAGCAGCCAAAGGCTGCTTCACCTCACATTTCCCACTTTCTTGCATATTGTTTTCATGATCGAATCTGTTCACTATATTCATTACCAAGTCAAGATCATTCCTACAAAATTTCAATCAAAACGGAGATCGTTTAGTTATCTAACTGTATGAACTATATGAACGGTATAATTAGGCATTAAACGAACCGTCGATATGTTTTACAAAGTTAGATAACCAAACGATCTCCGTTTTGATTGAACTTTTGTAGGAATGATCATGACATGTTAATGAATAAAGTGAACGGTTCCGATCATGAAAACAATGTGCGAGAAAGTGGGAAATGTGAGGTGAAGCAGCCTTTGGCTGCTCAAGGATGAGCAGCGCAAAATCCTCCCTTCAGAAATGTGACAACTTTCAGGGCGCCGCCGCTGCAGCACAAGCCTTCCTCCCACCGCAGTCCGTTCTTCCCCGCATCCTCCTCCAAGTTTCAATTCCAAGTAAGTAATAAATCCTAAATCCTAAATTTCCTAAATTTCGTTATTGGTAATGCGATCGAGGCTTTCTTGAAGGACGAGATCATCGTAGGTACTTACTGGACTGTTGTTTTCTTTAATTTGAGTAGCTCTGGATTTTCACTCCTATATGTAGCTAGCTAAGTGTTTGATGCTTCATATTTATGACAAGAGTAAGCAAATAATAGAAGTTGGTTATAATGAGTTTGTGGTACAACCTGGTCTTTGATTCAGAAGCTCAATTGTGAATTTTTATTAGTAATTACCGTAGATGGTTTCGTTTAGTGAACTTGTTGTAGTTTATTTCATCAAGGTCTCATTGTTCCGATGGATTTTTTTTTTTTCAGTAATCTGTGATACATTGGAACGCTTGAGCTTTTAAGTTTCGCTCCCCTGATCGGGAAATCCTGGCTCCGCCACCCCTATCTAATCTTTCACTCTGTGGTCTTTAAAAATCCCATGATGCGTACCTTGGACCAAATCTTGTGAGGTGTGAATGTATGGCATGAGGACCAAAGTCTTGCAAAAGAATACAAGATATTCTTTAGAAGACTTATTGAGAATATTGCTGATTTGGAGGAAGCAGGATACAATAAAGGATACTTGGACAATGACTCTCTCTCCGCTGATGGTTATATCATGGAAGTCGTAGAGACACCGTCTGCCAAAACCCCAACTTACAGACAAGAATTGAACGAGATGGCACTGAAAATACTTCAGAAGATGGCAATCCCATCTGGTCATTTAGAGTCTGAGCGGGTGGACTTCCTTCAGACTCTCAATGATATCTCAAACTCTACTCCTACTGGGCAAAAATTTAGGCTGTTGATTCATCATCCTTTGCTTGCAATACAGAGATGGAATTTTGGGTCTATCGTGCAAGTACTTCGGTCTCTTAATTTGACTAAGAGTTACGGTCTGACCAAAAATGTGGACTTTGCTCGGATGTTTGGTCGCAAGGAGGATGTTGATAATATCTCTGATGACGCTACGAGGAGCTTCGCCAAGCTTTACCATGAAGCTAAACCTGGAAAGTACCAGCCAAATGCATATGGAGCACTTTTGTTTGCAAAAGATACATTCTTCTATCTTGAAGACAATTCGCATTACAACAACGTTGATCTCTTTTTCCCCGACATGAAGATGAACTTGTTTCACTTTTTACATGAAAGAGCTATCTTGGATTATATAACTGAGTGTCTGTATGGGCTGGAATATCCAGGGCAGATGTCAGGGAGGTACCAACAACGAGCGATTTACCCAATAAATGTAGCGATGAGAAACATGCTCTCACAGCGAGACTATTATAGCGATGAGAAACCAAATAAATGTGCCATCATGTGAAATTTTTCTTTGATTTCTTTGAAGGTTGCTTTAGTAGGTTGTCAAATAATGTTGCCTTTTTTTTTTTTTTTTTCATTTCATTTCATTTGAAACAAGTATACACTGTCAATCTTTTGTGAATCCAGAACCATACGCACATGCTAAATTGTTAAGTTTACTCATATATAATGGTTACTTCAATCTGCTAGCAAACTAGTACCACACTGGCAAAACAAAACGCACAATATACAGCACACCATTTTGTGTTTGATATCCTAGAACATGAGTATATAAAAATGCATTCAAAAAGTTGTCTTGGAGAAGACTGCGAAAATCCATCTCACAGCACTACGCCAGAAAACCCATTAGACGATGGAGAAAATCCGTCGTCTTTTGGAAAAAAAATCTGTCGTTGTGTAGCCTGCCGTCTTTTGACCTTCAAACGACGACGGATTTTCTCCGTCGTGCAATGATACATAGGACGACAGAAATCCTTCAAAAGACGACGGATTTTCTCCGTCGTGGAATGATACATAAGACGACAGAAATGCACTTAAATCTGTCGTGGTTTAAACAATGTAAAACTGTCGTAATTTGGTGTTTTTCAACGACAAATTTCCCAAAATCCGTCGTCTGATTGCATTGATTTTGTCCAAATATATGCAGATTCATATCCTGCCAATTTCTGCATATTCATAATCCAAAAGAACCCTGCACAAATAATTTATTGCATCCATAATCCATTTCATAAATTAAGACCATAACATTGTGAATATATACATAAACTTTCATGTATTCCACATTTAATCCAAAATACAGGGCCTAACTTAGATTTGTTTCAAAATTGCCCAGAATTCCCTACAAGAACCTTTATGTTCCCTTCAAACTAGCCTAGAAATCCCTAAAAATCTATGACAACCAATGCACCTATGATCCTAACCAAAAAAACCTTGATCAGTACCAGCAATTTTCAATCTTCACTCATCTTCATCAGGAAGGTTGTCGGACACCCAAGTAGCCCATTCGGAGCGCATTTCATTGATTTGTGCTTCAGTATATGTGAGATTTGTTTTGGTAGCCCACTGAAAGAAAAAAACGTTACTTCAAGGCAAGGGCTTTACAAAATAAAATTGCAACAAGAGCAGCAATCAACAATTGAGTAGGCAATACAAAAGCAAAACCTGCGATGTCTTCTTGAACCTGAATTTAACATTTAATATGTCCAAAAACTTTTCTCACTAACAGTTGTCACTAACACTAGCCTACTCAAGTATCCTCTGTTCAGGAAATCATGTCACTACAGCCTTAGATGTTATACATCATCACAGTTTTAAATTTTAATTGTATTAGATGGCATTGTTATACAAGTCTGAATGTTTTTACCTTCTTATGGAATGCCAATTCCTTGTCATTGCAGATGTCTCTCATATACCTCATAACGTAATAGCCACATTCAGTACTACCTGGCTGCACCGGAACACCCTGCAAAAGAACATGCAAAGTATCAAACGCAAAAAAGATACAAATCTTGGTTTTATATATGTTGTGGTCAGGAACTCACCGCCATGCATTTCCATCCAATTAGTTGCTTTCGACGCTTCAAGACCAATTAGTTGCTTTCGACGCTTCAAGGAAAACTTTGCTTTCCACATTTGAATTGCACTTGAACAGAAATTAAAACAAAATCAGTGCATCAGAGTTTTTTTTTTTTTTTTTACAGCAAGCAAACTGAAGAAAGCAAGGCACTTGATTGAATCTTACTTATCCACAATAGTTTTGCATTCCACCCCAGGCATGCTTCTATCAAGTGGATTCATGAAGCTCACAACTTCTTTTGAAGGACATACAACAGTCAAGGTCCAATGCTTACTGCCCATAAAATGTTGATAAGAAAATTAAAACATGAATATTAACTAAAGCTTAGACATTTACTCATGAAGGAGTTATAAATAAGTAATGTACTGACTCGGTGTTTTGAGGAATTAGAAAGATCTGATTTTCAGATGCACCATGAAATGACTCAGCGATTGCTCTACTCCTTATAGTTGCATTCCCACAACTTTGAGAACCAGTTCGATCTGGATTCATAAACTTGACCATTTCAAGCATATGGGCTTTCTCTAAGACATCACAAAGGAAGCTATAACATGGTAGAACAGCAAAATGAGTAACTATAACTATACATATTGTTGTGTTAATTGAAAGCAACTTAAAATTACCTCATGTATAGAAGAATGCAACCATTTGAAATTTCTTTCATAGTTGCAAAACCAAAAATATCTTCCTGTTGTAAAAATGTTTGTGAAGGGCTGCCAAACACATTCCCAACTTCGAAATATACCACCTTGGCTCCACTCATCTTATCTTTCGCCCATCGACATAACATCTTCAAGGATACTGGAATTGTACTGGGCAGAAGCTTCAAGTTAAATCCAGGAGCAGATTCTACCTCTATCCTCCTATTTTTCTTCGTTTCCACTATAGTGTTGGACCTCTTCTACGTTTAAGACATTTTAACAAATTCAAACATATAGTGACATGTACAATAGGTACTGACCAAAAATAAAACAGTACGCAATAAGGGGTTTGAAACTTACCTCATTAGTGAAGGGAATAACATATTTCTTTGGCCAAGCCACCATTGAATCACCAGCATCTTCAACAGTTACAATCTCATCTCCAATGGGATAAGGAATTTTTGCATCCGGGTAAATAGATTTACAGATACAAACACGGTCACAATCAGCCCTTAATGGTTTACCATGAATTACTGGTGGGAATGGTGAGTTGATCACCACCATAAAAACAGCACCACCACATAATGAGATTTCACAACACCACCACACAAATAGATACACATCAAGTTTAGGAACCCCAGATAAGCCCAAGTAAATCCCAAAGTGAGTTCTTCATTTCACATATATGCATTACCCCAAGTGAATCCCAAATTCAAACCCCTAGTTAAGACCAAATTGGTCCTAACATCCAAATACAGAACACTAAACCTATTCAAACGCATAAGTGCTCAACATGAACCTAAGCATGAATTCCAATAACATTTTTAATCCATCTGCAGCCAAAACTTAGACTTATATTTACCACACTCAAGACAAAAGTTCAAGAATTTCAACAGCTGGCAAGTTTCCCTACTTGGCTGCAAACTAGTTTTCCTTTTTCATAAATTTGACTACATTTAAGAAAATAAATTCACATTATTTCAACAGTAGGCAACTTTCTTCATCTTGGATGCATAGAAATGTTTTGAAACCAGTACAAAAGTAAGGAAAAAGATTGCATAAAGATGAGCATTCCAGAGTGCATCTAATTTCCTAGAAAAAGGGTTTTGTCTTGGATTACCCAGAAGACCAAACAACAAACAATAGTTTCTTCTTTCTCTCACTACATTCAAAACTAAAATCAAAGAATTTCAACACTTTGCAAGGTCTCTCCATTTGGGTATATATAAATTATCTCAGATAGTATTCTAAGATTAACCAAAGACTGAACATTTCATAGGAAATGTTGTTTCCTGTATAAAGATTTATGCTTTTCGATACCCAGACAAAACTAGTTCTCCAATGTAACTGGATTTCACTATATTCAAACGAACAAAGTCACAGAAATTCAACAGTTGGCAACTTTCTTCATCGTGGATGCATATAAATGATTCAACCCACAGAACCAATAAGCCCAAAGATCAAGATTACATAAAGATAAGCATTTCCGATAATTACCCAGAAAACCCAAACAACAAACAGTACCCAAAAAATGATGGGAAACTAGGCAATCCTTTCAAGAATCATCAATGGAGGGTTGAGAAGCAGAAAGGTAGAGGAAGAGAAGTACGAACCTGGTTGCTAGGTGTACTTCAAGTACGGCGCCGGCGACGAATCTATATTGCACCACAAGCAGAATAGCGAAGGGTTTGTTGCAGATCTGTAAAGAGCTCCACAGGATTACAAAAAACCCAACCATCTAATGAAAACAATTTCACCACAATAACCTGAATTGGAACTTACCTCTTCGAATTGAAACAACTCGCAGACAAACTATGAACCGATGAATCGCGAGCAGGATCTGGAATAGCTGGGGTCGAATAGTCGATGAAGTGATGGGGTTGAATAGCTGGGTTTTGGGATTATTGAATAGCTTGGTCTCGGGATTGTGGGTTCTTCGAATTGAAACAACTCGCAGACCAACTATGAACCGATGAAACGATGAATCGCGAGCAGAATCTGGAATAGCTAAGGTCGAATAGTCGATGAAGCGATGGGGTTGAATAGCTGGGTTTTGGGATTGTTGAATAGCTTGGTCATCTCGGGATTTTGGGTTTATGGATCTGCAGTCATTGAGTTTTGGGAGGAAATGAGCTTTTGTTTGTAGGGTTTGTCGAAGAGGAATAAGGAAAGAGTAAAGGCAATAGGTAGTCAAAATTTGGTCAACTCATTAAACAGAAGAAGCGCGCACGCGGGATGTTTTGCCGCTTATAATTTTCGCTCCTCACACGACAGAAATACATTAAAACTGCCGTTATATCAAATTACGTAAATTTAGTGTGTCGGCTTATAACCTATACAACGACGGATTTGTAAAACTCCGTCGTGTAATTTTCAGTTCTCAAAAAAACTACCGTTTTTCATAACCCGCTCGTTTTTTTGTTTTTTTGTTTTTTTTTTTTGTAGTGAGTAAAATATAAAAAAAAAAATATATTATGTTTAGTTTGGTTGGATTTTTTTTAATAAATTTATTAATGTTTTGCTCCTCTCGCCCCCCCTTTTTTTCCTCCTCCCACCGAGCCTCCGCATTTGCTTATCCACGCATTTGCCGCATTTGGGCTCATCTCAACCATCCTTCTCATCCAACCACTATAAGCATGACACCTCACCATTCACCTATTCTATTTTTTTTAATTAATTTTCTTTATTTCTTAACTCTTCTGTTAACTTTGACGTCAGATTAATTAGGGGTTAGGGTCTTTTCGTTCAATTGTTTACCGTTCACCTCTGCTTTGTTTGGTCTCTCCATCTTCTTGGCTAGCGTCCTTTGTTCGTACTCCTTTCTAATGGAAGATCAACCAAGTGAAGAGTCTTTCGATCAAACAAGGTAATAACTAGCATCTTCTTTTTTGCATATTAGTTTTTCTGTGCAGCAGGGAAGATGAAGAGTTAGGTTTTTGTTTTTGTTCACGATTTAGGGTTTTAGTGGGTTTCTTTAACTACATTGTAATGATTTGTTTCGTTTTACTGAATATATGTAGTGAATCGGAAGGTTTTACATGTGTTTCAAATTTGCACGTCAAGAACTCTGCAGATTTTGTTCCTCGTATAGGGATGGAGTTCGACACACAAGATGCAGCATTTGAGTTTTGGAATACATACGGAGGCCGGAGTGGTTTTGGTGTTAGAAAATTTTATGCAAATAAGAGTTCTAAAGATGGAGTAGTTACTTCAATTAGATTTGTGTGCGATAAGGAGGGTTTTCGAGGAAAAGACAAGCGAGATATTTTGACTAAAAATCCTCGAGCAGAGACAAGAGAAAACTGTATGGCAAGACTTGGACTATCGCTTAACAGAGAAATTGGAAAATACGTTGTGCATGATTTCCTATCCGAGCATAGCCATCCTCTTCATATTTCGGATACTTGTCATATGCTTCCATCTCAAAGAAGATTATCAAAAGCTCAAGCAGCTCAAATTGATGCAGCTGATGGTTCTGGAATGAAACCAAAGGACGCATTCGGCTTCTTTAGTCAACAAGTTGGTGGAAAGAAACACGTTGGATTTACAGAGAGAGACTACAGAGACTATTTAAAGACTAAGCGTCAACGAGAAATGGCTTATGGAGAAGCAGGTACCCTATTAATGTATTTTCATAAGCAATCATGTGATAACCCATCATTCCAGTATGCTATACAGCTGGATAGTGAAGAACAAATCACAAATATTTTCTGGGCTGATACTCGAATGATTATTGCTTATGCTCATTTCGGTGATGTGGTTACCTTCGACACCACGTACAGCACCAACAAAGAATACAGGCCTTTCGGTGTATTTGTTGGGTTTAATCACCATAGAGGAACTGTAATATTTGGGGCTGCACTTCTATACAATGAGACAGCTGAATCTTTTGAATGGCTATTTAGGACATTTTTAGAGGCACACAAGGGAAAAAGGCCAAAAACTATTTTCACAGACCAAGATCATGCAATGGCAAAGGCATTGAGTACGGTTCTTCCAGATGTGCGCCATGGACTGTGTAGTTGGCATATAATGCAAAATGGAATTAGACATTTGGGAAATCTGATGAAGGATGAATCCTACTTCCTGAGAGACTTTAAAGCATGCATGTACCAATACGAGGAAGAAACACAATTTGAAGCAGCTTGGGAGGCCATGCTATCTGAATATCATGTTGGAAATAATACTTGGTTGACAAGTATATATGCGGTCAAGGAAAAATGGGCTCGGTGTTTCATGAAAAAGGTCTATACCATCGGGATGCGAAGTACTCAGCTTAGTGAGAGCTTAAATAGTGACTTGAAGTCGTACTTGAAATCTAAGATGGATTTACACCGTTTTTTCAAGCAGTTCGAAAGAGTCGTAGATGGAAAACACGACAATGAGTTAGAGGCAGAGTATAATGCTAGACAAAAGTTGCCAAGAATGAAGGTACGAAACTCTCCTGTACTACAACAAGCAGCAAAAATTTATACTCCTACAATATTTGAAAAGTTTCAAGAAGAATTTGATTGGTTTCTAGCAGCAATCATAAAAGAACGTGCTGAGGATTTATCCGTATATGAGTACAAAATTGAAATTGTGAATAGAGATGGAGAGCATAAAGTTTATTTTCGACATGAAGACCAAGCTATCTTATGTAGTTGTATGAAGTTTGAGAACTTCGGAATTTTATGTTGTCATGCTTTGAAAGTTCTTGACAAATGGGATATCAAGACTATTCCAGATCACTACATTCTTAAAAGGTGGACTAGAGAGGCAAGAAATGAGACTGTTGAAGGCATTGAGGAAAATGTTCAAAAACATAAAAAATTGGATTTCGCAGAGAGATATAGGACACTATGTCCATCGTTAGTTAAGATTGCATCTCGAGCGTCTGTCTCTGAAAAAGCCTATGACTTGGTAACTAGAGTTGCGAATGAGTTGAGTAAAAAGGTTGAAGAAATTTGTTTGGACAGCTTTGATGACAGTCTTGATGAATGTGAAGCTTCACAACGTATGAATGAAAGAGTGGAGGAGCAAGAGAACACAATTAGAGACTTACTTCAAAGGGTAGCAGGTTTGAAAAAGAAAGAGGCATGTAAAGGTGGAAGACGCCCAAAGAGTTGGGTAGAGAAACAACCAAAAAGAAAGAAAAAAACCAATGGTGATTCAGTTTCACAATCAACTAAGGTAAGTTTGAAGTTTTCTTAAGATACTATTTTAGCTTTGGTAGATTGAAACCATCATGATAGTTTTTTCTTATAATTTGTTTTGTTGATGCACATAGGGCGTTAAGGTACCTAATTCATTGGCGTGTGAGAATATATTGGATATCCACAATGATCATATTGGATATCCACCTCAAAGGAGCTTTCAAGAGTTTATGGTAAATATATTTGCCATTTGTAGTAATCTGTTTGTTCATTTCTGTATTGTGTAGTCATTTGCCTGACCAATTTAACTACATATATGATTGTAGGGAATGATTAATGGATCCAACTAGCAAGCTCGTCTAATGGAAGTGCAGATTTAAGTTGAAATCACATTAGAGATTGAAGCAAGTTTTAGAGTTTTTCATGCATTTCAGTTGCAATTAGGCTTATCTTTCAAGAAGTACAATTGATGTATTTTATTTTCGTCAACCTATGAATGATGATGATCTGTACAAATTTTGACAGATGATTTCTTTGTTTTAATTAAAAAGGCTTGTTCATTCTCTTTTGTCTGTATTTCAACCATCATATAGCAGCTCTCAAGTCTCAGAGCCTTTACTCAAGTCTTCCTTAGTCTGAGCACGTTAGCATCATCTTTGGATGTCAGTCAAACGAGGAATATATTAGACTCCATCTCTCACAAGCATTTCGTCGAACAGTTTGTGGGCAATCACAAAATTGCCCACCTTGAAGTACATATCAATCAACAAATTCCTCACAAAAATATTCGATTTGCACGCAACAAAGCAATGAACTTTCTCTCCTTCTATCAATTGGGTGATGTCAGCATAGGCCTTGAGCACCGAAGTTAAGGTGTACTCGTCCGACGTTGGAGCCTCCGGCGAGAGCAATCGGAAGTTAAAAGTAATGTATGGTGTTTTGCCAGTCCTTGTTTGATCAAAAGACTCTTCACTTGGTTGATCTTCCATTAGAAAGGAGTACGAACAAAGGACGCTAGCCAAGAAGATGGAGAGACCAAACAAAGCAGAGGTGAACGGTAAACAATTGAACGAAAAGACCCTAACCCCTAATTAATCTGACGTCAAAGTTAACAGAAGAGTTAAGAAATAAAGCAAATTAATTAAAAAAAAATAGAATAGGTGAATGGTGAGGTGTCATGCTTATAGTGGTTGGATGAGAAGGATCCTTGAGATGAGCCAAATGCGGCAAATGCGTGGATAAGCAAATGACCTTCTGACCCAACAGACACCAATTTATAAACATATATGCAAAAGCACATAGAGTAGAATGTAAGAGGGCACCTTTGGCTTCGAGAAATGGAAAGGATAGTCTAGTAGGATTTCGTACTAATAATAATATAATAATAAAAGTAATTATGTAAAATTATATACTTTCAGGCCAGTTTCAGAGACAAGGACTCTTGTCTTATTCCCAACTCAAACCTTATGAAGTAAATTCAGGGACACCCATACCCGAACCAGGGGCAGATCCATGTGGGAGAGAAGGTACGCGACCGCCCCTCTACTTGCCAGAAAAGTCAGCAGCTGACGCAATAATGTGGGTGTTCACTAGTGTCAATGAATTTATTGGGGTTTGATGTAGTGGAAAGATCTAAATGGCATTGACGCAATAACATCAGCTTCATTTGTCAGCATGCAGATTAAGTATTGGAGTTTGCCCAAATTTGCTACTGCTACTAGAAGTTTAGAATGTCATTGGATTGGCGTTCTACTTTGGTTTGGGCTGTGAGGAAAAGTTAATTTGAAGTTTTGCGTATCTAAGACAGTGAAAATTCGACTGGACCTTTGGAGTTTTTCTTTGTAAATAGAATTCGTTTTATTTGGTGGTTGTAGTTATATAAGGCTTAATAGTGCTTGTACTTGCCCAAATTTACTTCTTTCGGTTTTGAACTTACTGTATTGAGATGTGAGGTTATTAAACATGAATGCTGGTATTGAAACGTTCTTCTTCAAACATGAACTTTTGAAATTAGTACCATTGGCTACGTAGAGTGCAAGTGTCTGGCTAAAGATGCCTTAGGGGATAGTCCATAGTTTAGGCTTTGAGTTGAGTTTCAACATTAACTTTCAGAAGCTACGTGCTTGCTTCTATGTCCAAGGATTTCTTTTGAGTCAAGAAATTCATTGATTTATGTTAGACGAGATTCTGGTGTTGGTTAATATACTCTGTAGGTAAATTCTTTGTTGGTTAGTTATCATGACAATACATAAACCACAGTACTTCAGAATTAAGAGATTTGCATACATTTATAAGCTGTTTAGTATCACAGTTATATTCACAGGTGCACTTGTAGAGAATGAATTCAGCCTATCATTAGTTGGGTGATGCAAATAGGAACCAAGAAACTGTTTACTGTTTGCTATTTTTTTTGGTTTTTATTAATGCAACACTCCCTGGTCCTGGTCGAGACAAGGCATAGAGGGTAGTCTGAGTAAGTCTTGGCGTGCTTCTTATGGTGAACTCCCTGGAAATATGGTTCGGGACGTTCTAGTTTCCGAAGCATAAATATCATTTGCCAGTATTAAACAGCACAGTGCTTCCAATTGCTTGCTCTGTGTTACCTGTCTCCTGGAACATGCCTTATTCATTTCAATTTTCAAAGCTATTGAAATAGTCGCATTATGGTCTTGTAGCTGCCTATTTCCTTCCGTACATGTTGATGATATCCCATTCCTTTGCCTCTCCGGTTGTGCTGTTGTAGCTGGTCCACAAGCCGCTTGTGTTGGTGGTGCTGGTTTCGCTGCATTTTCAGTTCTGATTGAGAAGTTTCTGGACAGACACGATTGAACTTGTGGACATTGATAAGCTGCCCGGTTTTGCAGACACTAGAGTACTGACTGATGAGTAGGAAGAGAAATAGCAGCTGGCCTGCAGTACTAGAAATATCTTTTTTAAGGTTCGACTTCAGCGATTGTTATAATTATTTATCCCCGTTTATGAAGGGGTGTTTTGCTGAAAATACAAATCCAATGATTATGTATTATCTGTTGTGTTGACTACAATTCTAGTTTCATAATCTCAATAGAGGATTATGAATTCTTCAAACTTGAGTAAACTGAATGAATTATAGTTAAGTTGTCGAAAATGGTGTTTGTATTCATGCCTTGCTCATGTATTGTTGTTGTACTAGTGTCGATACTTTGCAATATTTTCGCACTTACATTGTTCCGAAAAGGGATCCTATTCTGGATGGCACCCAGATTTGAACACCACAACTTCACAATTAAGGGAAAAATTTTATTCGCGTTCCAAGTTCGATGATATAAGAATGAACTTTTAAACATGGGCTTGAGCATCATGGAATTTTTTGGGCATCTGTTCTTTGACCCAATCCAAATTATCACTAGTAAAACACATTGCTCTCAAAGGACTCCCTTGAGTTAGCTCAGTCAGAGAAAATGTCGAGCAACGGTGAGGTCGTATGCGTCACCGGCGGGAGCGGCTGTATAGGATCCTGGCTCGTCCGTCTCCTCCTCGACCGCAATTACACCGTCCACGCCACCGTCAAAGACCTCAGTTTCGTATTACTACCCCTCGCTTTTCTATTTATCCCCAGAAATGCCACTCCCCATTTATGAACTGTTCCGTCTCTAAACGTCACCTTTTGCTGTGGTTGCAGAGGACGAGGGCGAGACGAAGCATCTAGAAGCCCTAGAAGGAGCGGAGACGCGCCTCCGCCTATTCCAGATCAACCTCCTCGACTACGCCTCCATCTCCGCCGCCGTCGACGGCTGCTCCGGCGTCTTCCACCTCGCCTCCCCCTGCATCGTCGACCAAGTCAAAGACCCCGAGGTCGGTCCATCCACTTAGCACCATTGATTTTAACTAACTGAGTTTTGATTATTTTTACTAATTCGTAGTTGTGAATTCTGATAATCTGCTTGTTTAACTAGCTGAGATATGATAAAATGAGTAATTTGAACCTTAGGTGGGGTTGGTGTTCTGATCCTTGAATATAGTATAATTTGACTGAGTAAGGATTATTAAAGATGGCATTGGTTAATTTATTAAAGATGGCATTGGTGTTCTGATCCTTTTTATATGCAGAAGGAGCTTCTGGATCCGGCCATTAAAGGAACGCTTAATGTTCTAATGGCGGCAAAGGAGGCAGGGGTCAGGCGGGTGGTGGTCACTTCATCCATTTCCGCCATCACACCCAGCCCTCGCTGGCCATCTGATGCCATCAAGGGTGAGGATTGCTGGACTGACATTGACTACTGCAAGCAAAAGGAAGTGAGCTGCTGAATTTCTAGTTGCTGTAGTGTATTCTGATTCGTGGATTGATGCTTAAATGTTGAATCTTTTCAGACATTTGAAATTTGCACAATTGGGGACTATAATTTTGATTGTGTTTGCTGTTGGTGTTAGTTGTGGTATCCGTTGTCAAAGACTCTGGCAGAGACAGCGGCTTGGGAATTTGCCAAGGAGAAGGGGTTGGATGTGGTTGTGGTGAACCCCGGCACGGTGATGGGCAATGTTATTTCACCGAGGCTCAATGCTAGCATGTTGATGCTTCTGCGCCTTCTTCAGGGTACTGTTTTGTGCAACTTTGTGTTAAAATCTCTACTAGTGGTGTGCCTAGAAGTAGATTGTTGAACACATTACTGGTTCATGCATGTCTAGTTGCCTGATACATCCTGTTGACATTATGTTTTTGTTTTTTACAATAGCTGTTAATGGGCCCAATTCCAGCATCTAATCTGATGTTATACATTGCCAAGTTGTCGATTGATCTTACATATGGACACAGTTATACATTTGATTGATAGCATGATGGCATAACATCTCAATGAAAAGAGCACATTTCCCATGTGGAATTTGTTGCAACATGATGCCTATCCTGCATTATATCATATGGCTGAGACTGAAAGTGAGTAGTGACCAAGACCAAGCCTTTATAGAGTCTATCATTGGTTGATGAACTAGGAATTGTATGGAGATTAAAAATTTTGTTAAAACATTTCATCTGAAGAAAGGCTGAGTTTGGCATCTAAATGTCTAAAGGTTTTCTTCGTGCATGGAAAAGTGCGTTAGTTTAATTCTTATGCTAGTTAGCCCCTAAGCTTGGAGGAGGTGGTATTGTGAGCATGCATGTGTGTGTTCACCGAGGAGTCATTCTACACCTCTTTGCCAGTATTATGTTTGGTTTTTCTTCATTCATGAAAAAGTTGAGTTTGATTTTTATGCTGTTCAGCCCGTAAGCTTGGAGAAAGTACATGTATATGTTCAAGGAGTCATTCTAAACCCCTTTGATAGTATTAAGTTGGTTAAAGATTTTTTGGGGTTTCCTTTAGTTTGTTTATTCCATTCCACCTTTATCTGCTTTCCTCTGATGTGTTATGTGATGGGGAGCATTATACAGACATGAATTGACATTACCCTTTCGCTCTTTGCTGCAGGCTGCACTGAAACATATGAGAACTTCTTTATGGGCTCTGTGCATTTTAAAGACGTTGCTCTAGCACACATTTTAGTTTATGAGAACAAGTCAGCTGCTGGTCGGCACTTGTGCGTTGAAGCTATATCACATTATGGTGACTTTGCGGCAAAGGTTGCTGAAATTTACCCTGAGTACAAGGTTCCAAGGTAAATTTGTGGTTTTCTAACTGAAACTATGTGCATATCTTATGTTTAGGAGTTTGTTTTCTTGATACAATAATATGCATCAGAATCTCAAATATACGGTGTCATGATACCCAATTTTATAACTAGCTAGTGCTTTAAATGCAGCTTCTTTTGACTGCCAACACTCTGTTGTATTCATCTCATTAAGAGAACTTGCAATGTTAATTGGAATAAAATGTTTCGTCTCTTAACGGAAGCACAGATGATCCATTAGGTGTAATCCATTAGTCATAAGTAAAGACGAGTGAATTAAAATCTGGCTTTTCATCCAAAAAGCTTTCATACTGGGATAGATACGCATCCACCATCTTTCTTTGGCTCATTCTTGCTTGGCTTTCTAGATTTCTATGGATATTTCAGGTAGCATGACAGTCATTTCAAAATTGCGCAAGCTATTAAACATTAACTTTTGTGCAGTCTGCCAAGGGATACACAACCGGGGCTGTTGAGGGAAAAGAACGGAGCAAAGAAGCTAATGAACTTGGGTTTGGAATTTATTCCCATGGATCAAATCATCAAGGATGCTGTTGAGAGCCTAAAGAGCAAAGGGTTTATAAAATAGATGAAACTAAGGGATCTGAAACTTATCAGTGACTTGCTTACCTTGTAGTACAAGTGATGAAGACATGCAACTTAAAGTGGTATATAGCTTGTCGATTGTGTATAATATAATGTATGCCAGCTCCGTCTCCATGCAATATGAATGTGAATAAATAACGTCGGTTGTGTATGTATGCCAGCTCTGTCTCTATGCAATCTGAATGTGAATAAATAAAGTGATTTTGAGAATTCACAATCTTTTGTGCTGTGAGAATTTTTGTAGGAAATAATCTGCTTTCGTAAGAACTTCCAATCTCAAAACTCATTTAAGAACCATCATTCAGTAACGCATGTGAATGAATAACATCAGAATATCAGATTTGGTTTGGGCTTTGACAAGGTGCCCAAATGCAAAGAAGATAAGCATGCCCGGATCCCAAGTTTTCCAATTTCCAAGTCTCAATCCACCCTCAACCTTGTCAGCCTAGCTACTTCAGAATTGCGACAACTTTTCGGGCCGCCGCCGCCGCAGCGCAAGCCTTCCTTCCACCGCCGTCCGTTCTCCCAAGCGTCCTCCTCCAAGTTTCAATTCCAAGTAAGTAATAAATCCTAAATCCCTAAATTTCCTAAATTTCGTTATTGGAATGCGATCGAGGCTTTCTTGAAGGACGAGGTCATCGTAGGTACTTGCTGCACTGGTGTTTTCGTTAATTTGAGTAGCTCTGGATTTTCACTCCTATATGTGGCTAGCTAAGTGTTTGATGCTTCATATTTATGACAAGAGTAAGCAAATAATATAAGTTGGTAATAATGAGTTTGTGGTACAACCTGGTCTTTGATTCAGAAGCTCAATTGTGAATTTTTATTAGTAATTACCGTAGACGGTTTCGTTTAGTGAACTTCTTGTAGTTTATTTCATCAAGGTCTCATTGTTCCGATGGATTTTTTTTTTTTCAGTAATTTGTGATACATTGGAACGCTTGAGCTTTTAAATTTCGCTCCCCTGGTCGGGAAATCCTGGCTCCGCCACCCCTATCTAATCTTTCACTCTTTGGTCTTTAAAAATCCCATGATACCTTGGACCAAATCTTGAGAGGTGTGAATGTATGGCATGAGGACCAAAGTCTTGCAAAAGAATACAAGATATTCTTTAGAAGACTTATTGAGAATATTGCTAATTTTGAGGAAGCAGGATACACTTGGACAATGACTCTCTCTCCGCTGATGGTTATATCATGGAAGTCGTAGAGACACCGTCTGCCAAAACCCCAACCTACAGACAGGAATTGATGGAGATGACACCGAAAATAATTCAGAAGATGGCAATCCCATCTGGTCATTTAGAGTCTGAGCGGGTGGACTTCCTTCAGACTCTCAATGATATCTCAAACTCTACTCCTACTGGGCAAAAATTTAGGCTGTTGATTCATCATCCTTTGCTTGCAATACAGAGATGGAATTTTGGGTCTATCGTGCAAGTACTTCGGTCTCTTAATTTGACTAAGAGTTACGGTCTGACCAAAAATGTGGACTTTGCTCGGATGTTTGGTCGCAAGGAGGATGTTGATAATATCTCTGATGACGCTACGAGGAGCTTCGCCAAGCTTTACCATGAAGCTAAACCTGGAAAGTACCAGCCAAATGCATATGGAGCATTTTTGTTTGCAAAAGATGCATTCTTCTATCTTGAAGACAATTCGCATTACAACAACGTTGATCTCTTTTTCCCCGACATGAAGATGAACTTGTTTCACTTTTTACATGAAAGAGCTATCTTGGATTATATAACTGAGTGTCCGTATGGGCTGGAATATCCAGGGCAGATGTCAGGGAGCTACCAACGACGAGGGATTTACCCAATAAATGTAGCGATGAGAAACATGCTCTCACAGCGAGACTATTATAGCGATGAGAAACCAAATAAATGTGTCATCATGTGAAATTTTTCTTTGATTTCTTTGAAGGTTGCTTTAGTAGGTTGTCAAATAATGTTGGCTTGTTTTTTTTTTTTTTTTTTCATTTCATTTCATTTGAAACAAGTATACACTGTCAATCTTTTGTGAGTCCGGAACCATACGCACATGCTATATTGTTAAGTTTACTCATATATAATGGTTACTTCAATCTGCTAGCAAACTAGTACCACACTGGCAAAACAAAACGCACAATATACAGCACACCATTTTGTGTTTGATATCCTAGAACATGAGTATATACAAATGCATTCAAAAAGTCGTCTTGGAGAAGACTGCGAAAATCCATCTCACAGATAAAAAAATATATATATCATGTTGTTTAAAGTTGGGAGTCGTTTTATGAAAGTTTCAATGATATGGGTCTCTTAGTGCCCATTTGAGTTCTACTCCCATCAAACACCAATTTATAAACATATATGCAAAAGTAAGCACATTAGAGTAGATTGTAAGAGGGCACCTTTGGCTTCAAGAAATGGAAAGGATAGTCTAGTAGGATTTCGTACTAATAATAATATAATAATAAAAGTAATTAAGTAAAATTATATA
This sequence comes from Spiraea crenata, assembly GCA_033992175.1. Lineage (NCBI taxonomy): Eukaryota > Viridiplantae > Streptophyta > Magnoliopsida > Rosales > Rosaceae > Spiraea > Spiraea crenata. Next base: position 3,669,492 of record JAVBHV010000022.1, read on the forward strand.
TTTTCGGGCTAGTTTCGGAGACAAGGACTATTATCTTACCCCCAACTCAAACCTTATGGAGTAAATTCGGGGACAACCATACCCGAACCCGGGGCAAATCCATGTGGGAGCGAAGGCACACAACCGCCCCTCTACTTGCCAAAAAAGTCAGCTGCTGAGAGCCTGTTTTTCACCTCAATGTGGGTGTTCACTAGTGTGTCAATGAATTTATTGGGGTTTGATGTAGTGGAAAGATCTAAATGGCATTGACGCAATAACATCAGCTTCATTTGTCAGCATGCAGATTAAGTATTGGAGTTTGCCCAAATTTGCTAATGCTACTAGAAGTTTAGAATGTCGTTGGATTGGCGTTCTACTTTGGTTTGGGCTGTGAGGAAAAGTTAATTTGAAGTTTTGCATACCTAAGACAGTGAAAATTCGACTGGACCCTTTTGAGTTTTTCTTTGTAAATAGATTTCGTTTTATTTGGTGGTTGTAGTTATATAAGGCTTACTTGTGCTTGTACTTGCCCAACTTTACTTCTTTCGGTTTTGAACTTACTGTATTAAGATGTGAGGTTATTAAACATGAATGCTGGTATTGAAACGTTCTTCTTCAAACATGAACTTTTGAAATTAGTACCATTGGCTACGTATAGTGCAAGTGTCACTACAAAAATTTAGAGTATTAGGGACTAACGTTGGTTTAAATAAGAGGGGGTCTTAATGCCCTTTTGCAATCAATTTATATAATCAGTCCCTAATTAAATTTTTTTGGGGATGTGGGAAGAGGAAAAATGACACAAAATGACAAATTTTAAGGAAAATTAGGGACTAATTGTATAAGTTGGTTGCAAAATGGCATTAAGACCCCTTGTTATTTAAACCAACAGTTGATCCCTAATACTCCAAATTTTTGTAGTGTGTCTGGCTAAAGATGCCTTAGGGTATAGTGCATAGTTTAGGCTTTGAGTTGAGTTTCAACATTAACTTTCAGAAGCTACGTGCTTGCTTCTATGGTCCAAGGATTTCTTTTGAGTCAAGAAATTCATTGATTTTATGCTAGACGAGATTCTGGTGTTAGTTTATATACTCTGTAGGTGAATTCTTTGTTGGTTAGTTATTATGATAATACGTAAACCACAGTACTTCAGAATTAAGAGATTTGCGTACATTTATAAGTTGTTTAGTATCACAGTTATATTCACAGGTGCACTTGTAGAGACTGAATTCAGCCTATCATTAGTTGGGTGATGCAAATAGGAACCAAGAAATTGTTTACTGTTTGCTATTTTTTTTTTTGTTTTTATTAATGCAACACTCCCTGGTCCTGGTCGAGACAAGGCATAGAGGGTAGTCTGAGTAAGTCTTGGTGTGCTTCTTATGGTGAACTCCCTGGAAATATGGTTCGGGACGTTCTAGTTGTTGACTTTGTTGGCTCAAATTGATGTTTTGTTGAATAAAATAGTAGGCCATGTGCTTGTGTTGTGTGGTTGGTTCTTTGAACATCATTTGGAAGACTTCCACGGCAACAAAGTAGTATGGAGAGGTGTGAACACTTCTTCATTTTGATTGGATGGTTGCTTTTCTAAGACAACATGTTGGTTGCACACTTAAGTGCAAATAGTAAAGAGAGACTTTGAGGCCAGCTGCATGTGGGTAAGAGAAAGAAAACATGACTTTTCTTTCTAAAAGAACCTATTGATGGAGCTAGCATTCGGTGTGGAGGTCGAAACCATTGAAGACAAGAGAGATTGAGAGAAATAGAAATCCTTTTTGCATCAAGAGTAAAGTCATTTTCTCTTGGACTGTTGTAGGATTTGCTAGATCATTGTTAGCTCTCTTTCTTGGTCTTGGGGTGTTCGAGTCCATCTTTGGTGTGGTAACAACTTTGTGAGCAACGGTTTAGGTTGTTCTTTTGTATAAGTTGTTTGACACATTTGGTACTCTCTTTGGGTATTTGTGTGAGTGCAAGAATCTGAGATTTGTTCTTGACTCACTTGTGAGTGTGTGAGCTTGGGTGGTTTGGGTCATTGGGCTTGTGGGTGCAAGAATCTGAGATTTGTTCTTGTCTCACTTTGTAATCTCCTTTGATACTAGTGAAATTTCCTCGCCGTCTTCGAACTGGATTAGGCAATACGCCGAACCAGTATAAATATTGTGTCTATTTTAGATTCAGTATTTTATCATACTTGCCATTAGTGATTGTTGTGGTTTCATCCCGCATACGCTTCCGCATTCCGCACAACACTAGTTTCCGAAGCATAAATATCATTTGCCAGTATTAAACAGCACAGTGCTTCCAATTGCTTCCTCTGTGTTGCCTGTCTCCTGGTACATGCCTTATTCATTTCAATTTTCAAAGCTATTGAAATAGTCGCATTATGGTCTTGTAGCTGCCTATTTCCTTCCGTACATGTTGATGATATCCCATTCTTTTGCCTCTCCGGTTGTGCTGTTGTAGCTGGTCCACAAGCCGCTTGTGTTGGTGGTGCTGGTTTCGCTGCATTTTCAGTTCTGATTGAGAAGTTTCTGGATAGACACGATTGAACTTGTGGACATTGATAAGCTGCCCGGTTTTGCAGACACTAGAGTACTGACTGATGAGTACAAGAGAAATAGCAGCTGGCCTGCAGTACTAGAAATATCTTTTTTAGGTTCGACTTCAGCAATTGTTATAATTATTTATCCCCGTTTATGAAGGGGGTGTTCTGCTGAAAATACAAATCCAATGATTATGTATTATCCGCTGTGTTGACTACAATTCTAGTTTCATAATCTCATGCCTTGCTCATGTATTGTTGTTTTACTAGTGTCGATACTTTGCAATATTTTCGCACTTACATTGCTCTGAAAAGGGATGCTATTCATGGTACCTTTTGGGCTCCTGTTCTTGACCCAATCCAAATTATCGCTAGTAAAACACGTTGCTCTCAATCTCAAGGACTCACTAGAGTTAGCTCAGTCAGGGAAAATGTCGAGCAGCGGTGAGGTCGTATGCGTCACCGGCGGTAGCGGCTGTATAGGATCCTGGCTCGTCCGTCTCCTCCTCGACCGCAATTACACCGTCCACGCCACCGTCAAAGACATCAGTTTCGTATTACTACCCCTCGCTTTTCCATTTATCCCCAGAAATGCCACTCCCCATTTATGCACTGTTCCGCCTCTAAACGTCGTCGTTTGCTGTGGTTGCAGAGGACGAGGGCGAGACGAAGCATCTAGAAGCCCTACAAGGAGCGGAGACGCGCCTCCGCCTATTCCAGATCGACCTCCTCGACTACGCCTCCATCTCCGCCGCCGTTGACGGCTGCTCCGGCGTCTTCCACCTCGCCTCCCCCTGCATCGTCGACCAAGTCGAAGACCCCGAGGTCGGTCCATGCACTTCGCACCACTGAATTTCGAAAAGCTCAATTCTTTCTAGTTTTGATTGGTTCCATGACATTTTTGTTAACTAACTGAGTTTTGATTATTTTTATGGGATGTTTACTAATTCGTAGTTGTGAATTCTGATAATCTGCTTGTTTAACTAGCTGGGATTTGATAAAGTGAGTAATTTGACTGATTAAGGATTATAAAAGATGGCATTGGTTAATTTATGCTTCAACTTGACGATGTTGAGCTTTTTTATATGCAGAAGGAGCTTCTGGATCCGGCCATTAAAGGAACGCTTAATGTTCTAACTGCGGCAAAGGAGGCAGGGGTCAGGCGGGTGGTGGTCACTTCATCCATCTGTGCTATCATACCCAGCCCTCGCTGGCCATCTGATGCCGTCAAGGGTGAGGATTGCTGGACTGACGTTGACTACTGCAAGCAGAAGGAAGTGAGTTGCTGAATTTCTAGTTGCTATAGTGTATTCTGATTCGTCGATTGATGCTTAAATGTTGATTTTTTTTTATTTTTTATTTTTAGATATTTGAAATTTGCACAATTGGGGACCATAATTTTCATTGCGTTTGCTTTTGGTGTTAGTTGTGGTATTCGTTGTCGAAGACTCTGGCGGAGAAAGCGGCTTGGGAATTTGCCAAGGAGAAGGGGTTAGATGTGGTTGTGGTGAACCCCGGCACGGTGATGGGCAATATTATTTCGCCGAGGCTCAATGCTAGTATGTTGATGCCCCTGCGCCTTCTTCAGGGTACTGTATTTTGTAACTTTCTGTTGAAATATCTACTGGTGGTGTGCCTAGAAGTAGATTGTTGAACACATTATTGGTTCACGCATGTTTGGTTGCCTGATACATTTTGTTGACGCTGTGATTTTATTTTTGCAATAGCTGTTAATGGGCCCAAATGTAGCATCTTATGTTATACATTGCCAGGTTGTTGATTGATCATACATATGGACACAGTTATACATTTGATTGATAGCGTGATGACATAACATCTCAATGAAAAGCACATTTCCCATGTAGAATTTGTTGCAACATGATGCCTATCTTACATCATATCATATGGCTGAGACTGAAAGTGAGTAGTGACCAAGACCAAGTCTTTATAGAGTCTATCATTGGTTGATGAACTAGGAATGGGGTGGATATTAAAAATTTTGTTGAAACATTTCGGCTAAATAAAGGCTGAGTTTGGCATCTAAACGTTTAGAGGTTTTCTTCATTCGTGAAAATTGCGTTAGTTTGATTCTTATGCTACTTAGCCCTTAAGCTTGGAGAAGGTGGTTTTGCGAGCATGCATGTGTGTGTTCACCGAGGAGTCGTTCTACACCTCTTCGCCAGTATTATATGGGTTTTTCTTCATTCATGAAAAGTTAGTTTGATTCTGATGTTCATGGAGTCATTCTAAACCCTTTGATAGTATTATGTTGTGTGATGGGGAGCATTATACAAACATGAATTGACATTAGCTTTTCGCTTTTTGCTGCAGGCTGCACTGAAACATATGAGAACTTCTTTATGGGCACTGTGCATTTTAAAGATGTTGCCCTCGCTCACATCTTAGTTTATGAGAACAAGTCAGCTGCTGGTCGGCACTTGTGCGTTGAAGCTATATCACATTATGGTGACTTTGCGGCAAAGGTTGCTGAAATTTACCCTGAGTACAAGGTTCCAAGGTAAATTGTGGTTTTCTAACTGAAACTCTGTGCATATCTTATGTTTAGGAGTTTGTTTTCTGGATACAATAATATGCATCAGAATCTCAATATAGTGTCATGATACCCAGTTTTATAACTAGCTAGTGCTTTAATTGCAGCTTCTTTTGACTGCCAACGCTGTTATATTCATCTTATCAGAAGCACAGATGATCCATTAGTCATAATTAAAGATGAGTGAATTAAAATCTCGCTTTTCATCCAAAAAGTTTTCATGCTGGGGTAGATACGCATCCACCATCTTTCTTTGGCTCATTCTTACTTGGCTTTCTAGATTTTTATGGATCTTTCAGGTAGTGTGACAGTTATTTCGAAATTGCGCAAGCTATTAAACATTAACTTTTGTGCAGTTTGCCCAGGGATACACAACCGGGGTTGTTGAGGGAAAAGAACGGAGCAAAGAAGCTAATGAACTTGGGTTTGGAATTTATTCCCATGGATCAAATCATCAAGGATTCTGTTGAGAGCCTAAAGAGCAAAGGGTTTATAAAATAGATGAAACTAAGGGATCTGAAACTTGTCAGTGACTTGCTTACCTTGTAGTAGAAGTGATGAAGACATGCAGCTTAAAGTGGTATATAGCTTGTCGATTGTGTATAATGTATGCCAGCTCTGTCTCCATGCAATCTGAATGTGAATAAATAAAGTCGGTTGTGTATGTATGCCAACTCTGTCTCCATGCAATCTGAATGTGAATAAGTATAGTGATTTTGAGAATTCACAATCTTTTCTGCTGTGAGAATTTTTGTAGGAAATAATCTGCTCTAGGAACTTCCAATCTCGGTTCTCATTTAATAACCCTCATCATTCAATAACGTATGTGAATGAATAACATCAGAATATCAGATTTGGTTTGGGCTTTTGTTCCACTTTTATGGGCTTGGACTAGATGCCCAAATGCAAAGAAGATAAGGCCAAGTTTAACAGTGGAATTTAGGGGTACCTAAAATTACTATTAGTCTATTTTAATGAAGAAAACTAACTTTAGTAATGGAGAGTCTAAAGGGCTAAAGGGCCGAGGGGGTACCCAAATATCCAAAGGGATGGCTAAATTTAGACCCCAAACCAGCCCTTCTTGGTAGAGCTCATCAAGCTCACTTGCATTTAAAATGCATTTAATTATTTTAGTGTAATACACATTGGCATCTGACAGCTTCTCCATTGGCAGCCTTTTATTAAAATATTGAAGAGATCTCATATATAATTGCTTTTAATTAAAATTCATAAAATTTAGGGGTATTCTAAATTTTAAATAATTATTTTTAAGAGGGCTAAAATGTAGGAGGATAGCCCTTTAAACTCTTCCTAGCTAAAATTGGCCTAAGAATGCCCGGATCCCAAGTTTTCCAAATTTCCAAGTCTCAATCCATCCGCACTCTTGTCAGCCTAGCTGCTTCTGAATTGTGACAACTTTCAGGGCACGTACATTAGGACGCTTTCATCATTTAATTAAATAATTAAATTTGAGCGGTGGTTGTAATTCCAACCAAAAAGGCAACAATCCCCAAAATAAAAGAAAATCCCAAATGGCCTCATTTTCGTGTGTTCAGCTGCTGCTGGTCTTCTTCCTCCTCTTCTCTGTTCCAATCTTACCAACTTCCACCACAACTTCTGAGATCGACAAAGTCAGGGTGGACCTTTACTACGAAACCCTTTGTCCAGATAGCTACGATTTCATCGTCAACCATCTGATTAAGCTCTTTGAAACTGGTCTGGTCGCCGTAGTTGATCTCAAGCTCTATCCTTACGGCAACGCCAAGATTGGATTCAACCACACCATCAATTGCCAGGTCCTTCTCTTCAAACTAGTAAATGTGTTACAACTTACATACTCATTGTGCCGCACGCTGTTATTATTTTATGCATGTTCTGTTACTACATAGATTGATAGAAACATGTTCAGACAGTAATTTCTTTTTTACCTTTTTTTTTTTTTTCAAAGAAGAAGTGGGAAATGTGAATAAATAAATGGATTTTTATCACACCATAAACAAACTCGATAAACTTTAAGAGTGAACATTTTTTTACCGCGTTATTCTCTGATTTGTATCACACAGCCTACTGTTAAAAAGGTAAAAAAGCATAAACTGACAACTGTTCTGTCTAAACATAACATTTGTAATCCATCAATTTTGGGCAAAGGCAAATGTCTGACTCAGTCTTTGCCTCTTGCTCTGTTTAACAGGATTCACAAATGGCGATTTTACCGCTTTCACTGAAATCTCCATAATCTTCAAAACACCCAAATTCCATTCTCTTTCACCTTTCCACCTTTCCTCCTCCTCCTCCAATGGCTTCCTTCAACCCGAAAACCACAACCCTCTCCTGTTCTTTTTCTCTTCTCCTCTGCATCTTCTTGGTTGCTCTGTTTCCACCCACTTGTTGTTCAGCTAGAACTCTGCCTTCGGGTTCCGGCAAGGTCTCGGTGGCCTTGTACTACGAGTCCCTCTGCCCCTACAGCGCAAACTTTGTGGTTAATTACCTCGTCAAGCTCTTCGAAGACGACCTCATCTCTATTGTTGATCTCAAGCTTTCCCCTTGGGGTAATGCCAAGCTCAGTAGCAATGACACCTTCACTTGCCAGGTCCTCTAATTTTCTGACCATAGTGGATGAATGATTGTATTTTAGTTATATGAAACATGGGATTGGTTATTCTTGTGGGTTGTCTCTTTTATACTTTTTTGAGAGTTGTAGATGTAATTGCAATGGATTTCAGCTGAATACCGATTGATTGAATGGTTTGTGATGGTTGCAGCATGGTCCGTCTGAGTGCTTATTAAACACGGTGGAAGCGTGCGCTATCGAAATCTGGCCTGCATTGGTAAGACTTCATCAAACTAGATAAACGAACTACACAAGTAGAAAAAGTGTTGAGATAATAGTATGGCCTTACCGTTAGTTATCGAATTCCTCTCTTGTATGTTTCTCATAGTGGACAATTATATTTAGTATACCATGCTGACTGTTGGTGTTTAAACTAAAACGATCATCCTTATCAGACTTACTTAAGGAGCTATTTCTGGCATTTCCTTAGATTCAACATGTACACAACTCAACATTTTCACATATAGTTTCACTGTACAAAAATGTAGTTCGCTTTGAATCCAATGGTAGGAGTTAGCTGGGATTACAGAAAGTAGACCTCAAGTTAAAAGACTAACTTTTTGTTTACTGTGACTATACTGCAGAATGATCATTTTCCTTTCATATATTGCATTGAGAGTTTGGTTTACGAGCACAAGTATCCCCAGTGGGAGTCATGTTATGAGAAGTTGGGTTTGGATTCAAAACCTATTGCCGATTGCTACAGCAGTGGACATGGTAAAGAGGTTAGTTTTCTGGGCTGCTTGTATATGTGACTTCAAACCATGCTATTGTAATTTGTAATTTGTAATTCATCTGTGTGCACTGTTTAGTCTACTGTATCTAAACAATCACAGCTCTATATTTAGCTTCAGAATCCGTTTTCATGATGTTATTCTGTATGAGTTTAAGGAAGGCAATTCATGAGTTATTAGATTTAAACATTGTATGCCTATGAGGTGCAAAATCACAGTGACCAAATGTGGCCACTCGATATATGTTTGCAACTTTTATTACTAGATTACTAACTCTATAGCATAAGTAGGATTTGGCCGCACAAGCTTCTTAAACCTGACCTTTCCCAACTCTAGTAGTTTGTGATTTAGTTGGGCATGGCTAAATTACAAGAAACAATTCTTTAAGAAGCTATATACATACAGACAGCATTAGGTAGAGTCATAGAGCCGTAGAGGATCACGTTCTTACACTTTTTTGATGTCTCGCTGATTGTTGATCATTGTCAGTATCCATTTTCGGAACAACCTCTCTTATTCTGCTGACAGGGATGATTCAAATACCTTTTCTCCATTACTTGTTTGTTGTGTGGTTTTCAACGGAAGAAATAACCAACGAGTAACTGAAACTATTCTTTGGCAGCTTGAACTTCAATATGCAGCTGAAACCAGTGCGCTTCAGCCTCCTCATCAATATGTGCCATGGGTAGTTGTGAATGGACAGCCGCTTTATGAGGTTTGTTCGTTTCTCCATGCCATTACAATTACTAACAAGGTTGGGTAAAGCATCTATGTTGTTCTCAGCTATTTGGGCTGGTGATGATCATCTGTCTCCATAATAGAGTATTTCATTCAATCAATTTTATCTTTTTCTTCTTTCTATGTCTTAGCTAACAAAACGAATCTCCTACTGTGGTTGGCCCCCTGATTGACTCATACAGATAGGGTTATTGTTCAATTCTAGAGTTTGATCTTCCACATATAGGGTTATTGTTCCATTCTAGAGTTTGATCTCCCAGCAATGACATTTCTCCTTTTGTTGCAGGATTATGAAAACTTTCTAAGCTATGTGTGCAACGCTTATAATGGCACAGCTACTGTCAAGGCTTGTGGAAAAATTTCCCTCAATACCATTCAAAAGGGAACTGTAAAATCTACCAATTCAGTTGGCTGCAGAGAGGGAAAGATGCCAACAATATTAGGAAGAATTCAATCAGCCATCATGTCGTGGATGCGCCAAATGAACCTGCCAATTTGGATCTAGGTGTCTTGCCGCTCCATATGCATTTTAATCAAGGTTTCAATGGTATGGTGTAATATCTATAAACTCATGTAGCTTGTTCATAGTTTTTGTCTCTGGTAGAGTTTGCAGTTACTTGTTTGTTGATTATTGAACTGAGAGACTTGACATGCCAGTATACTATCACAATATATAAACTGGAATGCTAGTATAAATGGTGCGAAGATCATGTTCTCATTTTTCTGATACAAACTGAAATGTAGCACTAAGTGGATCCAATAATAAAGACCATTCTAACAGTGAGGCCTGCATGAATTTAGCCCATTTTTCGTTCCCAATGAAACAAGGTGATATTCTTATGGTACGTTGTATTTGCGATTATGGTACGTTGTACTCTTGTGTTATATTGGTGTTTCATCTTCAACCCTAGTCAAGGGAATGAGAAAGACTATATAGTACTTTTTTTTATATAGAATTATCATATATAATAGAAGTAGCGCCTCCGAACTCTTTACTTTATCAAAAGAAACAAAAGATGATGACATTGCGATGTTAGAGTTCGCATTTTTTTTCCTATATTATTCTTATACAACTTAGAAGTCCAACTCAATTTCCTAGTTAAATTCTTAATTTTGCTCACTGTTACTTACTTAAACTATTAGAACGCATAACCTAAGACTAATACATTACTATAAAGTAAGATCAACTAAGAATGGTATTGAGAAAAGAAATGAAGGCAAACGCACTTGCATTTTCATCTGAAAGTAGACGCATTCGCGTTTCCATCTGAAAATAGTTGCAACTTTTGAAAGTCATGGACGGAAATGGCATCAATGTCTGTTAACATATAATATCCCCTAAAATTAAAAAAGGAGATCGAAACAATATTTAAGTCAATTCGTGTCAATTGCCTTGTATAACACCAATGGTTTACTTGCACCAGAAAGGCCGGCCGGTTAATTAAAACTATAAAATTTGTGTTCAAAAAGCTATATTGTAGATTCTGATTCTTGAAATATGTCGTTCTCTAAGTACGTAATTTAGTGTGTGCATGTGATTCCTCGAGTACTAAATGATTTATCATACTATATTGAAGCCATGAAGCCACGAACCTCTCAACTTCAACAGTTGATATTGCATATGATCATTTCCTCTCGATCGAGTGTGCTCTCGAGTCCTCAAGCATATGATATTGAACGATTATAAGAAGCAGAAATACACCTTCTGACCATTGGGTTCAGGATGATAAACAGATTCCATTGCGCACAATTTTGATCCGTGAAACTTGAAGATTTGTCTTAGTATCATTATACGAGGTTGGGGTCTCTTCACTGATGATAGTGGCAAGCATCCGTCCATCGGGTGTAAAAACAATTCCACTTTAAATTTTCACTTTTTCTTGTTTAATTCACTCCAATATCTCAAAAAGCATATGACAAATTCGTGACTTATGTAGCATGTGAAACCGATGAGGCAATAAGAAGATTATAGTCACATAGCAGTAATAAAATTTTGCTTTGGTGAGCGAAAATTTCTAGAAATCTGCATATAAGATACATGATTCCAAAAGAGCATAAATAATATATGATATCTCTAATGACTAACGAGATCACGTTACAAACCAATAGATGAAACCATGCGTAAAGAAGTTTTCTTTGTTCAGTATACACACACTTGAGGCTTTGACTACATTATAAGCTGCCCGCTCATAAGTATTTCGGTTTAGACGTACCTTCTCTCATTTTTACATTTGAATCACTACATGACCATAAAAGGGATTCAGATGTGCTGTTTAAATCTCGTATGCATATATGGCCCCCAACTTTAATTTTGGCAATATCATGGCGTATATCGACGCAATCAAGAAGCACCCAGGTATGGACGATGAATGATTACAGCACAAAAGAGTGGCGTTTTCAACGCCATATTTCTCCAATCGTACTATAATGATCAGATGATACTCTGGGGCTTGAATTATCTAGTGCAGAGTTAAGGGATAGTGAGCCGCTGCAACAATCAAGACACATGTTGAGTTGTCCCTAAAAAAAGTGCGGCAAAATCCAAGAAACATGTTCGGGTTTAAAAGTAAATGTTCGGTTGAAGCGCAAGTAGTGTGCAAAAGTCTGTTACTGTCTTCAAAAAGTTATGTCAGTTTTTGTTCGACCATGAAAATATAGTATCGATGTTTATACTAGGAGAATTCCTTGTTTGGTTGCAACTTGGAAGGACCACGTACTGATCGATGACATATAATTATGTGAATATATAGAATATATATAGTTCATTCATAGGAAACTATATGGCGCTGTGTAAACTATAGAACAACGCTCCACGTGTTGCCGTACTGTCCGCGTAGAGTTTTCGTCCCGACCCTACAAAGCAATCATCTGGCGTGCGCCCTTTGCTTTGTTCCGTTGATTTTTTTTTTTTTATAAGTGATGTGTACATAATTTCATGGCAGTATGGACACAAGCAACAAAATTTCCATCGAAACATTGAAATTTCCACTGAAATTTTGAAAATTTTGGAGGTTCGGAAACTATCGAAATTTACTGAAATTTCCATCGAAACTGAAATTTTAATCCTTGTATGGACATACTATAATATGCATCATAAAACAAAAACGTGTGTTTCGATGTTTCGTATCTTTCATGCGTGAACTAGTATCATATGCAGATCCGAAAGTTAAAAAAAAAGGTAACTATATTATTATTTGAACTTAATCAACTTTAACAGTCAACTTAAATCATGCATTACTCTATAATTTGAACATGCAATTTGCTAAGATAGAAAGAATAGGAGAAACATTTCAACTCAATTTACTACTTGCATGCATAAATGTACTACGTACTATATTTTAGTAATGTTCGAGACCACTATCTTTAAAGAAATCATGTATTAAAAATTCTGTTATATTGTTATATAGCACCCTGTGCATTACGATACTATATAAGTTGTTAACTAATCTCTTTGCCACTCACATTATTCAACAGTTTATTTCGATTAGGAACTATAACGTAGAATATATGATATTGCAAAACAAGCTAACACATATGAATACGAACGTCTTATTTGCAACAACATATATTGAAGGTCTTTCGAAAATACTGGTATAATGGTGTACAACTAATATCTTCAAAGTTCCAAGCTTGTCAGTGAGAAACAGTGATATAACATTGCACTTGAAGTATATCTTATCGGGTACCGGGTGCATTTTTAAGGCCCTTTTGGTTTCATGGGTTAGCGAAATATTTCCATTTATAAACATTAATTTGGGAAACATTTTCCAACATATGCGATCCTAGAGACTTCCCAACTAATCTAAAGTAGCATCAATTGGTCTTATGGGAATCAAAATGAGGAAATCTTTGTCATTAACAAGAAAATTGCATCTCATCGAAATGACGAGAAAGCAAACTTGAAACTCGAGCAGTTATGTAGAGGACCAAAAAGCAGCGGCGGAGCCACGAAGGCACGAGGGAGAGAGGAGGCCCCCACTGAATTTTTAAAGGAAAAAAAATACTATATATTATTAAGATAATTCTCTAAAATTTTACCCCCCTAAAATATTTTACCCAAAATTTTACCCCCATCTATACTTTTCACTCTCTCTTTCCCGCTCATCCACTTCACTTTCATCAACTTTCCCTTTCTTCTCTCCTCACTTCTTCAAAAGCCCTAACTCAAAATTGAATCAAATATTCAACTAATTGGAATGGATTAACACTTTAAGGTTTGCAAATCTTCCTCTTTTTGTTTTTTTTTTGTGCTTTAGTGTTATGTTTTTTCACTTAATTTTATTGTTTGATTGATTTATTTCCATGTTTGATTTGTATTATGCATATGTATATGTTGGAATCCCTACCCATGATAGTGATCTAGCACAAAAGATGGTTGAGAAAAAAAAAGATCAAACTTATCCTTTGGTGTACTTGCTTTTGACATTAGCACTACCTGTTGCAACTGCGAGTGTGGAGCGAGTTTTTTCTGCTATGAATATTGTGAAGACTCGGTTACGGAATCGAATTGGTGATGTATGGATGAATGATTGCTTGGTTGCATATATAGAGAAATATATTTTTCATAGTTTAGCTAATGAGGTAATTATGCAACGATTTCAAAAGATGAAAGGTCGTCGAGTAGTACTATCTAAATGTATTGAAAATGTATCAGTATGAGATACTTTAAGATTATGTTTTAAATCTTTTTGTTAGTTTGTATAAAATTATAATATTTTAGTAACTTTGTTCAAATTTTTTTTACTTGTAAAAGTACCCCCCCTGACCATTAATCCTGGCTACGCCACTGCCAAAATGTATTTCATTTCGCATAACAAAATAATCAACAGCAAAATATCTAACTCTTTAAATCAATTGGTTAAATAGACCAATTCTAAAACTTTCGCAAACTGTTTTTGCATGGTTTGCTTGATGGTGGAGATATCATTCATCAAGTCAGTAATTAGCCCAAAGAGAGTTTTTGACCAAAATAACTCAACAAGTTTGTTTCTCGAGTGACAAATGCAACTTTCCAACTTACTTTACACGTACTTCTCGTATAATTATTCGAATTTCGAAGTTTTCATAAGATTTTGTACTCCATGAAAAAAAAAAAAGAACAAAAAAAAAGAAGAAGGCGAATCACATGTAAAGAATTTTTCAATGTTGAGTCATACACCCACGTGCAGCTTTGTCTGTATTAATTATTTTCCACATGCTGTGTCACATTGATTCATCAGAATGAATGCTAGCTACTTTCTTACCTAAAAAATCTCTTTTTTAATGCCATTACATGCATATCGATGATTAATTCGACACTCACATTTTAAAAAAAACCTAGGAGAGTTCAACTTCAACATTTCATTTCGGTTAACTATAACGTAGAATAATATTGCAAACCAAGCTAATACATATCAAAAGTGTTATTTGCGAAACGTAATCACTTCGTGAAGGGACTTCCGAATCATAGTATAAATGGTATATGACTGATCTTTCTTCCAGTAGCTCTAATTCAAAGTCATCTTCTTTCAACAAAAATTTTAGCACGTATAATTTAGTTTTATCCTCAATTCCAAATCCCTAAGTAGCCACATAGACTTTTTGGTAAATTAATGTATTGTATCATCTCAATCATTGCCAAATTTGAAGGGGTGAAAGTTTTATGGTGAATAAAGTATCAAAACATCCAACAACATAGAGGAAGTGGGAATTTAAGGGCTTATCTCCTCAACCTAGCTAGACATTACATTAATTAAACAATGAATAAGTGTTCTTTTCACTATTTATTCTATAATCCTTTCTGATTTCGAGTCTCTTATTTGAGTGCAGAACGTGGAGTACGTAGTATATGTCCGTTTTCAAGCTGGGTATCCATACGTAGAGTTCAGGACTTATTTAGCTAGATCACTTAACTATATCTTTCCAAATGTGTGTTTATACATTAGCTTAGTCTTTACTTTCTAATACTAACTTCTTGTGTATATAACACATATGGAACCCAACTTTGATTGTTGAATAGGACAAAGGACCATATATGTACCGATGATCGATCACGATGCAATATCTAATCCTAACTTCTTGTAAATACATGGCGCTCCGAATTGTCGCATGCGTTGTTAGGACAGACACCCCCAAATGTTTGTTACCGGTATAGTTCTCGTCCCTACCCTAGTAAACAAGGGCACGTGGGGTGCCCTTTGCTTTTGGTCCTTCAATGTTCAAGCTCGGTGTGTGTATAGAATTTCTTGCATGGCATGGCATTGCACAGTATATCATTTTCGGGTACCCGTTGCATTTTATGGCCCATGTGGTTTCACAGACTAGAGGAATAGATCCATAAACCTTTCCTATACACATGAAAATTTGAATCCATCATAAGCCTTTGGTCTTGTGGGAATCACAATGGGATTTGTCCTAGAACCCAGACATGATCTTGCCAAACTTTATCATTTATCAATTAAGACAACAAACTCGTCATCAACAAGCAAATTGCCTCTCATCGAAAAGGGAAAACAAATTCAAGGGAAGTCCGCCTTAATAACGGGTTTATATTCGCATAAGACCATATCTTCGGTGACGTCTAAAATTTTTTCCTCTCTCCTCTCTTAATTTCTTGTCTCTAAAGCGTATTCGTACTATTTGGAGTTAAATGCTACTTTTTGTTGGATCTCCCTCCATCAAGATTCAAGTGAAGTGTGCGAGTCATCAATGGTCAATGATGATTTGTTATTCATCCAATACTATGGAGCCACGCACTCACCACTTCAATTTGCTATTTTGTAATAATTTGTCTTGTACTGAAAGGGTCAGACCCTGTCCTAGTCGATAGGTCCATGACTCTATTGTCGTATCATTTTAATCCATTTCTTTGTTCTCTAAGTTACAATCAATCTAGCTTGCTGAATGAGGTTTGTGTGCAAATGAGGATGCTAAGGATAATTTTTCATGCGATGAGTTACGATTATTAAAATTGTTCAAGATAATAGTTGACGCGTGTAATAAAAATAATAAGAGTCTAATAATAAATCATCAACCAGAACAGGCCATCATATTATACGACTTTTCCTTAAGCATGATTCATGGGAAGTAAAGTTTTACACTTCTAGTAACATCAATTGTTGAAGACTACAATAACTACCGACAGTAAAAGGGGTTTGTGAACGATTTTCCTTAACATTGATTCAATGTATGTGCAAAACATGGAATTTGAAGTTAGGTGGTTGTTTAGGGAAGAATCCAAGGCTGCGAAGAGAGGCATTGGACAGTGAGATCTACCCTTTCATGTATCATGTCGGAGACTCAAACTACAGTTTGTCAAATTGAACCCGTTGGGCCCACTTCAGTATATCACCGCAGAAGTCGTATCTTTGCACAACCTTATTGGCTTGTTTGTTGTTTTGGCACCCACCCAAACAAACTATTTTCCCCAAATTCCCTTCAAATTGTGCAAAAAACACCAAAAACACCACAATGCCTTCACCCGTCGGCTAAGAGCATCTCGAAGGGATGCTATGAACATAATAGGTAAATGTTTGATTAAATGGCTAACATGTGTCACATAATCTATCAATTTGCATAGTTAGTAAAACAGTGTGCTCCCAATGAAATAGGCAAATAGTTGCTGCAAATATTATTATATAGTTTACTTTTTTTTTTTTTTACCATATATCATTTACTCTACTAATTCAAATTTTGGTAAATAAAATATCATATCCTAAAGAAATCATGAAGGCATGTATCATCATGCATACATAGTTGTCGAAGACGAACGAGATGAAAATTTTAATTACCTACCTGATCTCAATTTTGATGCAAGAAGAGATGATGTTCAAGTATCCCATGTGCCAAATGAAAGATTTATGCAATTTCTTCAAAGTCACCAATACATTCGGGATAGAGAAACTCAGCCACAACTTCAACATGACCTTGTTGAACATTTATGGAATCGTGAAGGGTTAAATGTTAATTAGATGAGTCAGGCTGAAGAAATATGGTACAATTTTAAGTTACCATAATAAAAAAAAATGAACAATAACATTTTTAATTCAATAAATTGTGTGGGTTCATTTTTACAGCATCTAATAGAATCTATAAATATACAGATTCTATTAGACTCTATATAATTTGCAGAGTCATTTACATCATCCATTGGAGAGTTATTTTGCTGATGTGGCGCTGCAAATTGAGTTTGTAGAGTCTTTTATAGCATCCCTTGGAGACACTCTAAGCTCTCATAACTACTCATTTCAAGTTCTCTTTTTTCAAAAAAAAAATAAAAATAAAAAAAAAAAACCTTAGAAGTTTGTGTCAATTTTGTCGCTGTACCTCTAATTCGTTACCAATGCGCATATGTATATAAAACTATTAGGAAAGATAACTATGACTAAATTACTAATAAATTACTAATAAACCAGTTGGGAAAGGAAGATGAAAACAACGCCCTCGTTTTCATCTAAAGTAATACTTCCAAATTTTAATTGATTTTTGGAAGTCAATATGTTGCGTGGCATCATTCTTATACGATCCTTTAGGATAAAGCGAAGAAGAGAAATCTTATATAAGTCAAATCATCCCAATTTTATTGCGAAGTAGAAATGTTGAAGTTTCACCTTAAAGGTTAATAAAAGTTGATTTACAGAATTATTGGCGAGAATGTGAAAAGTAAATGATTGCAAACGTTTGTGTGGAAAGTTAGGTACCACTAGAGTCTCTAAACCAATGAACGTAAAAGCTTTATCTAATAATATATTTTTTGTCGACGAAGACTTCACTAATCATTTGTACCACAATTGTTGAAGGGAAACACTTGGTTAATTATTTAATGTATGCTATCACAAACCCGATCTTAATCATTTTGAAGGGATGAGGTTTTATGTGAATAAAATATCAAAACATCCAACAACATATAATGGATGTGGGAATTTAAAGACTTAATAAACCAGCTGCCACACTGGCTACGCTTAAATACAAGAAGTAAATTCCATATGCCGATTCTCTTCTAGAAGATCATAACGTACGTCATCCAATTTCGCAACCGTACGCTCTTCTACTTTAATACTTATTAATAATTTGTTGATTATGTCCCTTGTACAAATTTTGGCTTATCCTCAACTTTTTTGATCAAAAGAATAGTAATTTTATTGATAAGGGTTTGGCCAAAAAACCAAATAAGGAGTACATACATATACAAATTTGCCCCGAGGCCTCGTTCAAAACCTTGCAATGTGCAAGGAAAAGAGTGCCCTATACTCCTGAGAAACAAACATAGCATCCAACAAAGAGTACAAAGAAGAACCACAAACATCGGGCTCAATACTCCTACACGGACAATTACATTCAAGTTAACAAATGGGTTTGGGCTTATCCTCAACTTAGCTACTACATTAAACAACAAATGAGTGTTCTTTTTTCACTGCTCTTTTCTTATTTTTAGTCTCGTCCACCAATCTTTGCTCAATAGGCGTATCATCATGCCTCACTAGCCCTAATGGGTCAGAAATTCGTAATTGAGTTTGAAATATATCACACTAAAGTTTATGTGAAAATACATGGGCGATGCGAATTGTGGCATCATGGCATGCATTGCTAGGACAATATCCCCGCGTTTGATCGTATTGTCTGTATAGTGGTCGTCCCAACCCTAGAAAACAAGGGCATGTGGGGTGCCCTTCGCTTTGCTCCTTCAATGTTCAAGCTCGATGGACGTGTATATATAGAATTTCTTGCATTTCAATTCGAAGCGAAGAAAGCAAATAAGAATGATAAGCAGAATTAGTGTTTTCCCTTTTATTATTGTCAATATATATATGATTAAGCAAATTATGGATATATCCTTTAGTGTGATTCATAAGACCAACACAATCTCTCGTTTAACCCGGAAACTGATATATTGATCAAATGGTTGGCCGGGCTAGAAAAGCCTTAATTTAAAAATAATGGTGTAGCTAAATATTTGTTTAACTCGGTGGATGGAACTTGCTGCGGTTAGTTCAACAGGATCTTTGGCCCGCCCTGCCCGAGCTCCCTGCTAGGGGCCTGAAATTGTTGAACTTACAGGCCATAGCTTCAGTCTTAGTTAGCCAATGGCTGCTTGTAGGTTCACTTATCATTTGTACACCGGACAATCATTTAAAAGCTTGGTTAATTGATGTATTCTATTCAGAAATCCATCTTAATCATCCTTAAATAAGAAGGGATGATGTTCTATACGGTAAATAAAATATCCAACAACATAAAAGTGGAAATTGAAAGTCTAAATAATAAAGCAGCTGCCACACTATAGTTAAATCCATTAAGTAACTTCCATATGCCGATTCTCGATCTAGAACACCATATAACGTCATCCAATTTTGCAACCTCGCTTTCATATATACTTTAATACCAAATACTTGTATATATATACGTCCCCTATATTATAGGTACAAGTGTTGGCTTATCCTCTACCTACTACATTAAACAACAAATACTAACATATATATGTGCTCTTTTCAAGCCTCATCCTCTGGTCTTTTCTTATTTCGAGTCTCATCCACTAATCTTAGCTCGTGGATTTTCCTTCATGCCTAACTTTTCGGGTCTTAAAAGTCAATTAATAGTTACAAACATGTGTAAACAGTTTCCAAATTTCATTTTACGAACAAATTCTTTTGCATGTGTTGTGTGCTTGCGCGACAATAATCCTAGAGAGTCGTGTAGTTTTCGCATGTTGTTGTGATTTACAGAGATGTCATTATCGTATCATTAGCTTCTACGGAGAGACCAAAAAGAAGTCGCCAAGGTTTGCTTCACTACGTAATTGAAATCTACCTTTATACGCATGTACTTTATTAACTATTTTACACAAGCACTTGATCGCCAAAATCACATACACACTACAAGAATTTGAGGCTTTAGATCCAATTGTTGGTCCCTTTAAAAGGGCCTACAAGGACGGTTTTGGACCCTAAAAGTCATTGCCAACTGTTTTGAACCCTCTTACACCTCTTATGAACATTCTAATCCTTCCGTTCAAACGTATTTTAGCACTAGATAAGGTTAACTTAGTCTTAGTTCTCTCGAATTTTAGCATCAGAGTTGATTTACTATAACACGAATTAAAACTAATATCAAACTATACAGGATGTAACATGTGGTTCCAACTTCGAGTTATATCCTAAAATCTTGAAAATTTAGTTTTATGTCCCATCCTAGCTTCTTGTACATAGAGAATATGGCCCCCGACTTCGATTTTTCTAATTCAACAAGGACAGAACCATGTAGTCGCGATGGAAAGTATAAATTACATGGCGCTGTAGATTGTTGCATGCATTGCTATAGTAGGACAACGTCCCGACGTGTTACCGGCCGTATTGTCCATATGGTTTTCGTCCATACGTACGTACCCTACAAAAACAAGGGCATGTGGTCCGGGTGGGCCATATTCTTTCTTCCTTATATTACCAAGCTCGATCGATGTCCATATCGATTTCCTTGCATTGCAATTCATTAGCAAGAGACTTCTAGCTAAAAACAATGTTTTCTTTCTACATTTTCTCATATCATTACCTAGCTAGCTATTACCTTGTATTGTACTACACAATATACAATATGTAAGTAGGCATATATGCCGACACGCGTGAGTGGTGATGGACAAGACCATTCGGTGCAGGTGCTTATAAGAAACTTCTCAGCATGTCATTCCCCCCATGCCATGCCAAGCCACAATCCCTGACCCACATCTCAATTTTCCTCTCTTTTGAATTAATTGAAGACTCATAGTACTATATGGTCCATTAGGCTCAAGCTGTGAGAAAGAAAGAACTCGATCGATCCATCATCTATATATGAATGCAAATGTAGGTATGACGACAAAATAATAAGGTAAGAAATTGCATCAGAGGAAGCTTCATATATGTCGTATGTGCCAAGCCAAGATGGCTTTTCTCTCATAAAATCAAGGACAATTCTTGGCTGCACCCTTGGCTGCTGAAATGGGCAAGTTCCGGCTTCCTTGTTGATGCGTTTTATAATCCGAGCCATTCATTTGTTTCATTATCTAGAAAAGATCATCTCTACAAAAAATCAATCAAATCGGAGGTCGTTTGGCTTATTGAACTGCACCAAATATATAGACGGCTCGTTTTGACATCTAATTACACCGTTCGCATGTTTCACCAAGTTAGATAACCAAACGACCTCCGATTTGATTGATTTTTTGCAGGGATGATCTTTACTAGATATTGAATCAAATGAACGGTTCGGATTATAAAACGCATCAACGAGAAAGCCGGAACTTGCCCATTTCAGCAGCCAAGGCTGCACCCAAGGTGCAGCCAAGAATTGTCCTAAAATCAAATTCTTGAGCCATTGCTAGTCACGACATTGCTACTGCACATGATCGAGCAAAAGCATGTTTTGTATCTTTTAGTGTTATCTATTAATATACCACTTATTACCAATTTTGCCCCTTGCAACTTACTTTGAGGGACATTTTGCCCCATGCGACTCTATATGTTTCTCATCTGCCTCCTGTAACTCATTTTCTGGGAATTGTATTGGTGCATAGATTTGGAAACAATAAATTTTCTTTTTTTAAAAAAAAAAAATTCCCACATACAAACAATTCACCTGTAAATCTAAATCTATGCACCAGTACAGTTTGTCACATGAATTGTACTGGTGAATAGATTTGGAATACAAATAAATTGTTTGTATAATTTTTACAAATTACAAAAAAAAAATTTGAACAATTAAAAATTAATTTTTTTTTACTGACGTGGACATGTCATGTCAGCAAAGTTAGCAGAAACAGTTAAGTTAACAGAAAAGGGGGTAAAAATTCTCAAACAATGTTTGCAGGAGGTAGATAGGATACAAATACAGTTGCAAGGGGCAAAATATTCCTAAAAGTGAGTTGCAAAGGGTAAAAAGTGTTAATATACAATACAACTAGATTTCCTTGTTCATGTTCCAATTAACGAAATAACTTAAAACTAAAACGAATACAACCTGTGACCATGTAGTCTAGTGAACATCAGTCTTTGTTTTGTGAAAGACTGACAAGTGTTCGAAGTTTATGAGTGAGGAATTGTTGAAAAAGCTTAAATTTGGTACAAATTAACCATTTCGGTAGAAAACCTGAGCTAGTCACATCGGCTCTATCACGGTAAGATTCAAACTATCATCTCGTGAAATTTCTCTGATTTCGTTGCAAAGTATGAATAGTAGTGCATGTGTTGGCAACAGAAAAAGTACCGAAGTTTTACCTTTGTAAAGTGATTATGTGTATAGGTAGGTTTTAAATCCGAACAACACCCCAAAAAAAAGTTGATTATCTTGGTACCACAATCCAAACATATACATCACGAAATGATTCATGCATGTTTTGTTACTTGGGGCCAAACGTTACCATTATCGTTAAAATGACTTTTAAAATAAAAAAATGGTTTCCAATAAGGAATTAGCCAATCATGTGAAGGGGAAATCTGATTCCGAAAGCTTTTACTCTTTGTGTATAATTTGTTTCATGACAAAGGGGCACATAATGTGAAAAAAAAAAAAAAAAAAGCCCAATCACAATTACGATTCTCCAAAAAGCCAGAAAGTCAAAAAGCATCCGCTGAGTGCATAAGGATCAGTGTTGCATATTATAAGATAAGTATAATAAAAGGGAAAAGAGAGATAACAAAACAAAAGTAAAATACATTAGAAATAATTTGAGGACATCATATCATAGATAGTAGGACAATAAATGTAGCATCGTGACATTTCAATTGGGCATGGGGGTCTAATTTTGAAATCCAGAAAATAGTTTTGTTTTTGAGTGACTGGTGGGTCTACTCTATTATAACAAAGAAGAATATAAAAGAATGCATGATTTTGTAAGATATATATATATATATATATAATGAAGATATATAATAAAACTGGTAAGAGCTAGCAAAGGGGTTTGGCTAGTGGTCGTTTTCATCCTGAGGTGGAGGTTACTCCAAATGAATTAAGAGAAGCAATCACAACCAATTATATTGTTTGTTCTCGCCATTGATGCTCGTAGCCTATAACATTATGATGCGTGTTGTTATCACAGAAATAATGGCATAGCTAGTGACAAAATGTGAACGTATTTCGATGAATTGAAATTTGAAACTAACCACTATCATCACAGAGAAACTTGACTTATAAATACCAATGAAGTGAGACTAGTTGATGTCGCAGAGGAACATACATATCCGAATTGCAAGAAAAACACCACCAAATTCTGAGATTGGAAAGAGATATGAAGAGGGACACACAGAACACCTGAAACTGTTAAGTGCAAAAAAAAAAATGAGTGAATCAGAAATGCACGTGGGAAATTGAGACATAGACGGTTGTGTTTTGAGGCCATATGGTGGTGGATCAATGCTAAAAGGGCCGGGACCAGATGTGAATGTATAGATAGTTTTGCTCAAAATTTTGAAGAGATTTTTAGGGGTACACTATCTGTTTTAAGCATGGTTTTTGCCCCATTGCCAGCAAACGAGGTTGCTTGTGAGTTGTGTGAACTGCAAAAGTTGTACTATACTACTACTTGGAATTATGTATAGTATATATAAACATAAATAATAGGAATTGAAAATGAACCCAAATCATCAATAAGTAAATAATGTTGTAAAGTCATTGGATTAAGTATTAGTTTAAGAGTGCCACTATGAGAAAGGGAACTTTACATAGTTTCGCTGTTGAACCAAATTCGCACTCCATATTTCTCTCTTTTGATGAATACATACAAAAACAAATAAGAACAATGCGAAAACAGAAATAGAGATTTTGAAAATCGCTATGTCCTATTACCAATTGTTATTTAGCAACTCGGTTTGAAAATACTAATAGTGACTACAGTAACTTCTATCATTCTGATTCGAGACAACACTCAATAGTACAGTTAGAGTTTGTGCTTGAAGAATAACTAAGAAATAGATCGAAATTTCTAAAATTCTGTTCATGGGGGGGTTTGACCGATTCAATCATATAGTTGAGAATCGCCAGATATACATATATAGCTCATTATAATCACAAGTAATACTTGATGATGAGTAGATCATAATTTTATAAAGTAAAGAAAAATTAGTGATGAGTTCAGAACCTATACTGCCGTACTAGTAGCAGCGGCGGCACCACTTGAACCACCACCATTATTTCCGCCACCATCACCACCTTGAGCAGGCCCCACCACCGACACATTTCCAACGACAGCTGTCGCCGTAACCGTCGGCCGTTTCCTTTTCTTTTTCTCGTACGGAATCCCCCTTGCCTTGGCCTGACTTTCCCGCACCTCCCGCAAGTAAATCCGTACGGCCCGTGCCCCGAACGGATTCGACTCAGGCCGCCCGCCGTTCTCCTCGTAGGCGGCCCGGAGCCTCCCGATCAGCGCGTCGAGGCTGCCCCACGCCTGCCGGAGCGGACAGGCGCACGGGGCGGGCGGGTTCGGGTGCCCGAAGTAGGGGCAGCCGGAGGCGTGGACTTTGGTCTTTCCGAACTGATCCAAGTACTTCAAAAACTCGATGACGTGGGCCCCGCTGCACCGCGCGAGCGTTAGCGGCGGCTTGTGGTTCTTCAGGTACTGCAGGAACGTATTCCAGTCCCGCCGTTTCTGCGACTCGTACCGGCTCGGCGGCGGCGTTGGAGACACCGACGCTGCCGCCGCCGCCGCCACCGCAGCATCAGCCACTGCAGCCAGCCCAGTAGTAGTAGACCCAGGTGCGGCTGAAGGGCCCTCTCCACTGTTGTTCGGGTCCGGTGGTCCGGCTCCACCTGAAGCTGAATCCATTAATTTTGCACGCACTTCACTTTCAGCCGGGTCAAAATATAATATGGGTTTTTTTTGGGTTGAATTTTTCTCTCTAGAGACTGTAAGCTGAGATTTTGAATTGTGGGTTTTCTTCTTCAGCTGTGATTTGCTCTCTGCCTTCCTCCATGTGAGGGTTTGAATGCTTGCAGACGATCAGGTGTTTCGGATTTTCTTTTTTCACGGGAAAGAAATGGTTTTGGTGTTGGGTTTTTTTTTTGTTTCTAATTTTCTTGTCCTTTTTTTGGGGGGGGGGGTTATGGAGGAGCGTTTGGTGATGGGACGTAAAAAGGTATGGATGAAATGAATTATGGAAGGAAAATGAATTGAAAATGAAAGAGGGGTTTAGATTGAAGGGGAAAAGAGGGGTTGAGGGGAGAATTCACAGCAAAAATATTTTCACATGGGTGGCCCCTTTTGAAGTGACATGTTTACTATTCAACTCTCCTTCCTTCCTTCACCTGTCTGCACCAATCGAATGCCCCATTAAGCCTTTATACGCTCCTCTATGGCGACTGTGAAACCAACCACGCCCTTTTCTTTCCTTTCTCTTTCTCAATTTTCACCCCCGAAGAATATGCTCGTTTTTGTTATTACCACGGGTAAAATGGAGGTTAAAATTTTATGGAAATGGGATCACCAATTTTTCATGTGTACTTTGCAATGTAAAGAGTATAAGAAGTTTGTAGATGACCGTAGATGGTATTCAACCATTAAAAACTTGGCAAATTAAGTAACAAAGTGAAAACTATTAAATCTGTGTTACATAGGCTTCATGTAAATGTTACGTTCTCTTTTGTTTTGAAAATCGATTTGTACCATTTGTGACCATTGGAAGGTCAAACATCTGAGGCCATTCGTAACACATGATGTGCTTACTCTTTGCTTCACTCAAGAGTGTATGTGTATATCGTGTACTCCATCATATGCAGCTAGCTAGCTTCTTTCAAGCTCAAGGAGCCAAAATGAGAAATATCTTGATGGAGGAGATCAATGAACTTTACTTTCAATCTTCTTTCAAGCTTCTTTCAACTATTCTTGTTTCTGAATTCTTCCTAATCAATTGGTTTTTTTATTCTTCGTTATGTTACCTCTATGGCATAAGAAACAAACATTTTTTAGATATATAAAAAAGGAATTGATATTACACACTTTTTTTCCTCATGCACACCTCATCTTTATTCCTAGTTTTTTGATTTTTATCAGAGGAGAATCTAACGGCCATAAACAAATAAGAGGTGTGCATTAGATAAAAATAATTTATTAGAAACGCATCCCCAAAAATTTGGAAGAACCACAACCTCCACATAACGTATGAAAGATTTCAAACAAATTGAGCCTAGCTTAACTATTTTGAAGGTTTTTTCCCAAAGATAAAGCTTACCTCTATCAAAGGTTCCAAGAGGTATTGAATCACGGGGATTTCAAACTTCTGAAACCCATTGATATAAGTAATCCAAAACTAGCCTCTTAGCACTCACATTTGCTTTTACTTTTTTATGGTTTGATTTTTCAAATTTTTGGTTTTTTGTTTTGAAATTAAAATTTTATTTTTATAAATTTACCCTCATTAGCTAAATTAGAGCAGATTAAACACAAATTTAAATAGGAGCATTTTTGAAAAATATAAATCTAACCGCTGGTACACTTTTCTTTAGGTGCATCCCACAATCTCCTTTATTCATGAGTTTGTAATGGCTTATAGATGTCAAAGGTTAACATGGGTATGCAAAGTATAGAATAAAATGGCCTGAAAATATCACTTTTTTTTTTTTTGAGAATGTCCTGAAAATATCACTTAAAAAATGAAAAGTTTGCTTATGTGGAAGAATGCTCAATGAACTTTTCTAATATTATAAGACTTGCTATAAGTGGGTAATATTTGAGGACTAAAATCACATTTTCTAATATATAATTTACATTTATTTTTTTAGTGTCTAGTACTAAAATATTTATATAAGAACCAAATGATCTTGGTAAGGCATTTCACTCTCATAGGGAATTTAGAGTTGACTGCAAGTGGTCCTATTGTGAGCACCTTCAAGTTCCCTCATTATACCACTTACAAACGAGTAGAGGACCTCCAATTTCCCTAATTATACCACTTACATACAAGTTGAGGACCTTAAAGTTCCCTCATCACTTTCTTTTTCTAGTCTTTTTACTTTCGACCTATGTTCTCCAAGCCCTAAACTATTCAAAGGTTTCAACCTGATCAATCTCCACGCCTAAAATCCTCAATCGACAATTTAGATTCAATTTTATTGTCACACATTAAACCATGTATAAATTACGTGTGCTTCTGTGTGATTCGAACACTTTTTAGATCGTTTGGCATGAAATTCCTTCTTCTTCTTTTTTCCACTCGAGCCTATCATGACAAGTGTTTCAAATTCTCATTGTGCCTAACTTCAAGGTCTTCTTTCATGAAAATTGAAAATACTATCTAGTTGACTTTTAACTCTCTCAAGTTAACTCCAACAATGACTTGAGAAAGTTCCAAAGCTATTTTCACCATCATATATTATACTTAGAGCTAAATAGTCCCATTATTGAGCCAATGGTCGCACGCCAATATTTTCTCCACTCAAAAATTATTTTTTCTATTTTCTAGTGAAGATGGACATTTGGAAAAAATAGTGCTCATTCTTTTACTTCACTTGTAACTTTTGTTTGTTTCTGAGTGTTCTTTTTGAAAAATTCTTTTTCTCTTACTCTAGTTTCAACATTTCAACCAAGCGAAGACATCAAATAGATTATACTCAATGATCAAATGGTAGGATGACCATATTATTTTAAACCATCGTTGAAACTATCTGATGTATCAATCAATTCAATCATTCAACAGTTAATGATAAAACTATCAATTAAAACTATAGGCAACCATTACTTACCACAGAAGGTGGGTTAAGAAATAATTTAAGAGAACATGGTCATCCGAGCATTATTGTTTCTGAAAACAATAGTCTTATCGTATAAGTTGCATAATGGTCATAGTACATGTACTTCCATACTATTACTATTCCCAAGCAAATGCCCGGCACACGCTCTTCTAAGAGATGGCTCACATTATGGTGTAACTTCTTTTCTCAAGTTTTTCTTTTTAAAGTAAATTTCAATTTTATAGACGGATAAAAACTCTCCAATTAGATTTAAAACCTTCCATGTAGAGACAACATAGTACTATGCTTCACTCTATTTAAAATTTCTATCATGATAAAAGTGTGGACATGTGTATTATACTCGTGATACTCAAAGCTTTACATATCAAGGGTTAACAAACATCAATGTCTCACCTTTATAATTTCATATATTACAAAGTTAGATAAGCTAATATGATATTATAATCGAAGTGTTGCACATTATGAATGGTAACATTGGAATGTGCAATGAGAGGAAGTTAAGGGCTGATTATCAACTTTTAACACTAAGACCATCTAAAATGTGGAATGTCAAACCCACAATGAGCCAAAAATCCTCCCAATAGAGGTATTTTTACTCAAAGCTTTAAAATATCAAATTGGGTTAAATTTACCCAATTACTACAAACTCAAATTTGAGTCCCCACACTTTTATGCACAAAGAGGGAAGAACTAGTCCCATTTTTTTGAATTTTTGGGGGGAAGGTTGGCTCCAACATATCTACTTTGTTTATTAACCCTATTTGAAATCAAATGACAAAAATATATGTTTCAAAATCCTAATTTTTTTACATCAAAATATTCATAAAATTAAATTAAGAAATTCTAGATAAAAATTAACTTAAGAAAAATCATAATTGGATAAAAAATTGATGTTAAACTCAATTAATTAAAGTATAGAGTTAAATTTGAGTCTTTCATTATTGGGGAAAGTTAAGAGAAGATTGATTCTGATTATCAACTTTTAACAGGCTAAGGAAGCTAAAGGCTGAGTAAAGGTTAAGTTAGGATATATTTTTGTTTTTTTATGAAAAAATAGATAATTAGTGCATTACATGTCGTTGTTTCAAAAGCAGAAAATGAAGTAGGAAATAGATGCTACTATCGGACAAAGTAATTGACCATATACTCTTGGATAATATCCTCTAAACCCTTGTTCATTTTCTAAACATAACTCATGCAAATCACTAGATGTGAACACTTAATGTTACTATTCATAATGTGCAACAATTCGATTATTATATCATATTAGTTTATCTAACTTTGTAATATATGAAATTATAATTGTGAGAATTGGTGTTTGTTAACCCTTGATATGTAAAGCTTAGAGTATCACGAGTATAATACACATGTCCACATTTTTATTATGATATAAATTTTAAATAGGATGAAGCATAGTACTATGCTGTCTCTACATGGAAGGTTTTAAATCTATAAGCATAGTACACTCTTAATACAATAAACCCAAATTGAAGATCTCCATTCTTAATAAAAAAGGTGACAATGTGGAAATATATTACTATTCCTTGTGACACGATGATTCATGTGTAAAGTTGCATAGTGGCATAGTAAAATGGACCCAGAGTTACACAGGGACAAAACCAACAATGTTTTCCTTACTAATAGTAGTAGCTCGGTTCAAAATAAAGTATTTTAAAAAGTCACTATTTCTTCCCGTGAGAACTAATCTGCTTCTATTTTCTTTCCCGTGGTTCCCTCTTCTCCCTCAACTTGTGCATGGTTGGAAACCCAACAAAAATCAATGTCTAACCTTTATAAATTCATATATTACAAAGTTAGATAAAAACTAATATGATATCATAATCGAAGTGTTGCACAATATGAATAGTAACATTTGAATTATGAATAGTAATATTTGAATGTGCAATGAAAGGAAGTTAAGGACGGATCATCAACTTTGAACATTAAGGAAGCTAAGGGCCGAGTAAAGCTTAGTTAGGATATATTTTTTTTCTTTCAGATAAAATAGATGATTATTGCATTACATGTTGTTGTTTTAAAAGCAAAAAATGACGTAGAAAATGTGAAAATGCTAATATCGAAAAAAGTAATATGACCATATACTCTTGGATCATCCTTAATATCCTCTAAAACCTTATTCATTTTCTAAACATAACTCATGAAAATCACTAGATGTTTTGTGAGAATGAAAAATAGTATATTTTTAATACTTTATTATTGTTCAATTACGAAAAAAGACTTTGAATGTCGCATTAACGACACTTTCAGATTCGTACTACTAATTAGGAATTTAAATGTATGGGAGAGAAACCACACTTTCGATTATGAAGAAGACTTTATATGTCGCCACATTCTGGATCTTTGTGAACGTAAAAGTTATCATGAACTAAACATATACTAAATACAAACAAATGTTTTCTAAATTAACACAACCTTTGAACAAGTTCAGATCAATGCCGCTATGTAGGGGTGGGCATATGAGTCGATCGACTCGCTAACTCAGACCGTGTTACTCGACTTGGCGAAAAACGAGCCGAGTTCTAATTTTTTATTTCGAAACTGTCCGAGTTTTGAGTCGACTAGTTTATAAACGAGCCCAAAACAAGCCCAAAATTCCTAAACAAGTGTATTCGATTCGGCTCGTTTAAAGATGTGTAATACAAGTGACTTTCTATGATTGGCTTAAAAGTTAAGTAATACATATACCTTGTAGTACAATAGCAACTCTAAATCCCTTAAAAACTCTAGAGTGATCGTATACATTCGTTCATGCTTAAAAAACCATAACAAAAATTGCTGAAGAGATAGACCAGACGACTGTCTCCATACCCGATGTTTCTCTTCTTCATTGACCATCCCCATAGCCGATAATTTGTATGTTGAATTAATTTTTTATGTGTACTTACAAGTTTCAAATATTTTTAGTGGCAAAACTCTATGGAATCATTTTTATCATGTTAAATTTTTTATTTTGTATATCTACCTAAATAATTTTAATATAAACTCGTATAACTCACGAAGTGGACTCGTTTTATTATGGATTCAAATAAGCCGAGTCCACGTTTGAAAATACAAAACTTGGATCGAATCATACTAGTTTTAAAATATAACGAGTCGAGTTAAAATCTACCAAATATGCACGACTCAACTCGTGCCCAACCCTACCGCTATGTATTAAGAACTTATACATGCAAAATAAATAGATGACATCCTCCACTAAGCTTAGAGTAAGCAGGCACATCACTTTTATTTTTAGTGACTCCAAATCTAATTAGATACTTGACATTCGCATAACATCAACAAAATAGTTGGCAAGTGAACTTGAAGACGATAGTACTCTTCAGCCCAAGAACTGGATATATACTAGCCTTGAACTACTTTTCAATATTTAAGCTCCCACTTGGCCTGACAGCAGAGAGAAAAAATCATCATAAGCTAAACACTTATTTGTTTAAATGCCCTCTGCCACTCATCTTTAGTTTCACTTTGCCTCCTGTAAGTTAAAATGACTCACTTTGTCCTCTGTCACTCACTCCGTTATCTCTAATTACCCTCTGCCGTTAGTTTTTGCTTTCACTTGCCATATGGCAGTTTTTTATTAGTTGCCAAAAATGAAGGGGCCCACTAAAAATTAAATATCCAATTTTCTTCCTAAAATACAAAAATTAAGAATTTTATTTTAATAATACTTACTTAAAACACCATTTTTTTTACAAACTCCAGTAAAAATTTGTCAAATGGTTTCAACATCATATCCATTATAAATTTCTTCAAAATCATAAAAAATTATCCCACTATTACATCCATTCCATATTTTCTCAAAACAAAAAAATCAAACTCTCCAAAAAAAAATCTATTCAATGTTATTTTATCCAAAAAAAAATACATTTGAATTAGATTGGACTGCACAAGCTCTTAGAATTTGATTTTTCTATAATTTTAATTAGAGTAATATAATATTAATATCCCATACAAAAGACTATATAGTACTATATACATATGCTAGACGCTAGCCAAGCCACGTCACGAATATGACAATTTTCCCGCTAAATATTACACTCAGGAGGGAATTGGCCAATGTAATGTAATCAAGCACACATCTGGTTCATTATTTCCTAGTAAAAAATAAAATAAAATACACTAGGTATATATAGACACACCAGATAGAATTTGGCGTGTGGGCAACATGAAAGGTGGTGCGTGTGGGATAAGTGGTGGGTTGGAAAATGGATGGCAATGAATTGGGTCCGCGTAAGGTCAAACATCCAGATGCCATTTAAGGACAGGAGGAGGAAAAAAGATGAAAACCCCACTTAAACTTTGAAAAAAAAAAAAAAAAAAAAACCCCCACTTAAAGAAGATCTTATATATGGTTTCCCCCATTAAAGTGACTATTTGCTTCACTTAAGAGTGCACGTCTGTTGTCTACGTCATCATTTGCGGCTAGCTAGCTTCTTTCAAGCTCAAGTGGCCAATACGAGAGAAATCTCATTACGTAGGAGATGAATGAACTTTGCTTTCAAATTAGTAAAAATTTCACTCATTATCTAAAGATATAATTCGCATATATTTGTGAGTATCTATCTACTACTAAGAGGAAACATATATAAACTAAATAATCTTATTACGGACTACCACTTTGTTAAGAATATATAATTAATTGCACTCACTAATTTATAAGACTCAAACTCACATCACTAGTGCTAGTAGTTGATATTATATGAAAGTGAATTAAGCAATTTGATTATTATATATGAACTCAATAATCTCACCTAGAACATTGTGGAAGACCTAACCTCAATAATTCAAATTGAGATTCATAAACCGAACAATACTCCAATTTTTGGCCCATAAAATTGATCAAACATAGTTGGCTATGACATCCACTTAGATTTCATATTGTAGGGGTTATAGCTATGTTTCAAATTTGAATCTAATTACTTCCATAATCATTTTCTGTTGATAAAGTAATCATGATTTAATGATGACAAACACTTGCACATAAGATATAACATGGAAATCAACTAAGTTATTTAAATGTCATTAACAACAACTAGCTAGTTCTTTTCTTCTTTCTTGTTGTTCAAATCAAAGACAAAGTTCTGCTAGTGGTCCTGTTCTCAGGAGAGCGCATGCTATATTAGGGAAGTCTTGCTCGAGAATTAAATGATAGATTTGACCAGCTCAAATGACCCCGATCGATGGATTTGAAAGGATTTCAAATTCACTTCCATTTCTCTAATCTAACCAAACCTTCTCTGCGCCCAATGCCCATTCCAAATATAGCAAAAAAAAGACAAATTCACATGCAATAGCTCCTATTTTCTTACTTGTCCTTAATTTTTTCAGCATATATTGAATTGTATTCGTCGGTTTTAGGAAGCGTGTGAAACGCTTTGTCGTACAATGTGCAAGAGAAGTCATTTCTTCACAAACAAAATAGCTGGTGTGCATTGTGTATATGCGAAAGTTTTTAACTTGATTAATTTTTCAAGTGATCCCCCAAAATGTGAACCGTTCGAACTTTAACGACCCTATAGACGAAAGATTAGTGCCTTATTATCTTACTAGCACATGTTCATTTTTGAGCGGTACTGATGCTGTATATGTTGAGTGAAATAGTTGACCACTATAAACGACAGATGAGGAGTTTAATTTCTAGAAACAAATATGTCATGTGCGAGAATAACTATACTTTTTTTTACATTTTTATAAATGCTATTAACAAGAAAAAAATCGAGCACATGATTCATATTACAGGTGCAATTGCTATTAATTACTTGAACTACATATATTTCTTGCCCAGCTGCACACTTTGAATAGTAGCACAACTAAAATTTCAAATGCTAGATTCTTAGAGATGAAAAGAAGTATAAAAATGAAAAGATACAATAAAGAAATGGAAAATGAACGGCAGAATAAAATCTTTATATCTAACGATAATATGATACTTGTGCATTTTTGGGTTTTTAATCCGTGAATGGGATCACAGATTTAGAAGAAAGTGTTCAAAAGGATCATATCCCAGGCATCAAATTAATATCTAATTTATGTATAACTACTAATTAATCTCCCCATGACTCATATAGCAAGCAAGAAAAGAATGAAACAATAATGAGCACAATGGAAGATAAGCAATAGGCAAGTAGAGCTGGAACACGGGACACCTGACTTGATCATCTTTACTTTCGGATTACCAAAACATCCTACCACTAAAATTAATTGGAGAGCCAATAGCCCCCTATAATATGCTCCTCGGCCCCAATATCCCTCCCGAACATACGATGCCAAACAAACTGAATTAGTCTTTTTTTTTGGTCTAATAAATTGAGTTAGATTTATTAATTGCGATTATACAAGTTGAGATAATGGTGATTCCAAAGTCATTATACATCATAATCTTGTTGATGGTGGGCATCATTTCGTGGATGACCCCCGTGACGCATATTTGTCTAGAATCATATCAATTATCAGACGCAATTCGTATCACTTTGATTATCTTGAAGTTTCTTCAAATCATCAATTTCTTGGTTTTTCTCTGTAGTGGCAAATCTGCAATAATCACAAAGTTTTACTTTTGGACTTTCTAACCTTTCTAACTTAAACACAAAGACGATTCTGCAAATTCAAGTTAGAATTGAACTCAAACTAAGAACTACGGGAAATTGTTGATATATTTCTCGAATCATATTGTCATCCATGTAACTTATGAAACGTTTACATACATGTTACGGTTTGTTTGTTCTCTTATTTGCTGTTGGAACTTCAACATGACGAAAGCAAGGACGTGTGATTGGCCAGTGAATTCAAAATGGGGGACCAGTCGTATGATTTGGCTTTCAGCAGTGGGATTCCATTTGTCAGAGGAAATCTAAGCAAAAGCCGGTTTATTAGGGAAAATTGCACAATTAACACTTAGACTTTTTCACTTTTGTACATTCACACCCATATTTTAAAAGTTTACAATTAACCACGTAGACTTTATACATTTTGACAATATACCACCTTCGTCAACTTTTCATCCAAATAAACATTGAATAAGATCATTTTAGATACATTAAATCGTTTCTTGAGATCATATTTGTTGATTCATGCACCACGAAACATTTTTCATTAAAAAATTGAACCAAAATGTGAATGATTTTGAGATTTTACATTTCCTGTTTTTACGTTTTTGAAGTTACATTTATTTAACGACTCTCAATTGACAAAATTTACCTCAAAAAAGTAGTTTTGTGACAGGTTTCGTGATTAAACTTAATGGCATTATGGATGAAAACTTAGTTTATGTGGTATATTGTCAAAAAGTATAAAGTCTAGGTGGTTAATTGTAAATTATTTTAGTCTAAATGGTGAATGCACAAAAGTGGAATAGTTTAGGTGTCATTTCCGCAATTTTCCCTTTCAGAAAAGGAAAAATACAAAAGGCAAGAGGTAGAAGAAGACAAATTTGTGTGTGAAAAGGAGGGGAGGATGAGTTACGTGTGAAAATTGGCTAATGATGCCAATTATTAGCCAATTATTAGGTAAGTTTACTAGGTAAGTTTGTATTATAAGCACAAGATCACTTCCAATAGTAAGTTTATGAGCCGAGTTATGTCTAGTTGTGTTCGATCTTTATTTCAGCAAACAAATTTTAATCGCATGAACCATAATTTTGCACCTCAAAATTGAGCTCAATTGGCAAAGCCTAGGGCCCGTTCGGTAACGTTTTTACGGGCCCTTTTCTGTTTTCGCACCCTGAAAAGGGGCAAATACGCGTTCGGTGGGCGAGCTTGAAAACAGCGGCAGAAATGCCGAAAACGAACATCATTTCCATTTCGCCCGCTTAACAAAGGAAATGAGAAAACACCAGTTTGATGTTTTCGGAAAGAATCAGAAACACATTTCGTCACCAACATCCAACGCAAATATGTGAAACACTCGGAAAACCCACCGGCGACAGAGGCGCTTGCTTCACCACCACGATCCTCGAGCTCGACCCAGCGAACCCGACGTCGGCGCCGGACGGAGGCGAAGAAGAGGAGGAGCAAGAGCAAAAACTCCACAGCTTCGAGGTCGGCGATGCCTGCCAGTGATTCGAACTCAAATATGTGTTCGTCCTGGGCTGCTGACCAACAACACCGAACTCAAATTTCTTCCTGGGCTGCTCGGGAAATCCACCGGAGTTAGAGGAGACGTTGAGGCTTAAGATTGGGACCGAGATAGGGATCGGTTGAGAGGCGATAGAAGATGCACAGGAGAGGGTCGATTCGGATAGATTGATGCACGGAGGCAGAATTGGTGCACGGAGGCGGAATTGGTGCCGGCGGCAAGTCGATTCGGGTGCGGAATTGGTGGTGGCGGCGGGTCGATTCGAAATTGGTGGCGGCTGGGGATTTGGGTTTTGCAGAGGCGGGGATTTGGGTATTGCAGAGGCGGCGGGGATTTGGGTTTTGCATATGCGACGGGGGGATTTGGTTTAGATTCGAGTTTTGCAGACGGTTGGGGATCTGGATTTGAGTGTTGCAGGGAGAACAATTACCCAGAGAAAAAACGTTAACAAGAACAATTACCCAAAAAAAAATTGTTTGCAGATATGGATTGGGTGTTTGCAGTGAGAGATTGGAAGAGAAGATGATTGTCGTTTTCAATATACTTCCACCACCGAACACGTTTTACTCAATCTATTTTCTAAAAATATTTTAGTGATCTACTACCAGACACGTTTTTAAATCTTAGAAATATCAGATTCATTTTATCATTTTCCTTCTCTAGGTACAAACTGCGAAAATGCCCAGCGAAAACGTTACCAGACGGCCCCCTAATATTTACTAAAATCTTATGTCTAGCTTTGTGTTTCTTGTTTTTGCATTCAAGTATTGACACTTGGGTCCTCAGGATAAGCTTTCAGAGTGCCTCATATATAGTCCTACACTAGTACACATATTATTAGAGGAAACTTGGCTGTTTCTTTCACTAACAAAAGACATGCATTTCCACATTTGACGAAATTTTTGACTTCAAGTAACATAGATGAATGTTGCCTCCTAATGAAAGGTACTAGAAGGAAAGCTCCACTACCTAGGCATTACATATATTGGAAAAGAATTCTAGATCGGATGCGTCAGGGCTCGTTTAACTTGTTGATATTTACATCAATGGTTATGATTAATGCACGCAGTCACGTACTTTGTTAATCATGTATACTAATTAATTAAGCAAGAGTAGCGTAGGGGAAGAATTGAGATATGGCTATAACTTAAGTTGTGTGGTCTATGCAATCTCTTTGCGAGTTCTTTATTGGTTTATTTTATGCAAAGGAAAACGCATCCAATGCATTCTCCTATATTTTCTTCTTTAGTCCCTGAACTCGAAGACACGCTACATGTCAATTTCAAAAACCCCACAATTTTATGTTTTTGTGCAGTTTTTAAACCTAACATTTTTCGGAGTTTTTTGAAAGGTAGAATGGCTTGCCCCCACCGCAAAACGATTCCTCTTTTAATAGTCACTCACGATCATTTCAAGCAATCAAAGATCGCTAAGAAAATAATACCCCATTATACATGATATTTATATAGCACGATATCCCTATGCCTAACCCATATTTATAGATTATTATTGCACTTCCTTTTACTGTTAAGTTGTTGATGTATATAAATATCATATTGTCTGTCATGGAGTACTAACACAGTTAATTTCTCTAGTATGGTTTTATCAACAATCTCTCCTCTTGTCTTCTTGAACATTTGATCAACAAGAAGTTGAACTTTCAAATATCCAAAGAGATGGACACTTCGTTTAAATACAAATTGAATACAAAAATGAATTTCAAATGCAATCCACAAGCATCACGCGTATGTTGAATTTAAAAGCTTCCCATTGGACAAACTCAGCTATGAAGCTCCCATCGAGTCAAGATTAGGATCTGTCGATGAGGAGATCAATAATTGAACAGGGAAATGATAAAAGACACGGATTGAAGGGTCAAAATCATCGTAGATTCACAAGCAAGTTTAATATAGATGAAGTATATATAATTGTGATGTGTTGAATTCAATAACAGATTCAATTTAAGATTGAGACCGTGATATTAGATTGAATGTTTAGAAGTGCTTTTAGAGCATCTCCACCCACGTAGGCGCATGCGCGAAGTGGGTTATTGCCCTCTTCTTGCCTGCAGGCGATGAATAGTCATCGCCATCACCTTCCGTCGAAAAAACAGCTCCCACCCACGTAAACGTAGGCGCAGGTGATCACTATTTTTTATTTTTATTTTTTCAAAAACATGTATAAGAATTATCATCAACATTATTAAATATTCCCTTTTGTTGTCAAATAAATTTTACATACAAATAATTATCATAAAAAACATGTAGAATTATCATATGTTAAATTTTATTTGTGCTTAAAATTTAATATTACATTCTTAAAAAAAAATTGATATTAAAAAATTGTATATATAAGAAAAATTATGATTTTTTGGAAAAGAAAATTTTGATTTTATATTAAAAAAAAAGAAGTTTTGAAGTGTTCGGTAGCCACTGCTGAACACAAAAATCAGCCCAAAATCGTCGTTCGGCCTCCACTCCCGAACACTCTCGCCCTCACTTGCCCCCACTCGCGCGTGCGTTGCACGCGCCCGAATAAAAAAAATGCAGTGCGTTTTGACATCAGTTGATGCCCACCGAGCTCTCGCCCTCCTCTCGCCTTCGCCCAAAATCACCGCTGGAGCATGAACAGGGCCGGCCGAAGGCCAGCCCTCGCCTACGCCTGCGGTTTGGCCTTCCCGGTGGAGATGCTCTTAGAAGACCTAAAAGAACTTTCGATAGGTTGTTTATAAATAGACTTAGAAGTGCTTTATGGTCTGTACGGAGAAGCCCTGTTGACACCTCCAATGTGTTTTCAATAGAAACACTTTTAGTGAAAGTACTTATTAACTGAAGTGCTTCTTATATAACGCTCCCAAAAGGTAATTAAACTTTAGAGAGACAAATCTATCAAAAGTACTGCATTAATTCATCTGTGCTCATAGGCTTCAATTGGGGACATTGTATAAAGTGAACTATATGATCTTTATTGAAAGAAAATCGATATTCATTTCATGTAGTCGTCTTGTTATTATCTTGTTCTTATGCGTGTAGTAGTACAGATGTCGTTGTTTAATTTATTATCTCCCACCCACCATTCATGCTTGGTGTTCCCATTCTCATATGTAGGGTCTATTTTCTTGGGAACAAGATTCTCTGTTCCATAATTTTTGTTCCATTTGTGTTCCACCTTGCCTTTTTCGACGTCTTCGATAATCTGTGTTATGATCCAAACCGTTCATTTTTTTCATTATCTAGTAAAGATCATCATTGCAAAAAATCATTCAAATCCGTGATTGTTTGGTTATTAAACAATGAAATATAGCCGAATCGACTTTGTAAAACATATCCGGGTCTTTATATAACCTAAAAGATCACGGATTTGAATGATTTTTTGTAAGGATGATCTTTACTAGATAATAAAAAAAAAAGTGAACAGTTTGGATCATAACACAGATTATCGAAGATGTCAAAAAAGGAAGAATGAAACACAAATGGAACAAAAATTGTGAAACAGAGGATCTTCCTCCATTTTCTTGTGATATTGACTTAAAAGCCATGAAAGCTATGGCTATTTGTATTCCATGAACCCAAAAAGAGGAAAGAAATTTGGGGAAAGATTGCATCAACCATTGATAATCTGAAAACCATTTCTTAAAGTTTCACCAACTGGTGTGATACAAAATCCGTGTGAAGAAATCTGAGTTCAATTCTTCTATCTTGAGAATTTGATAGACGTTTGGAATCCCATTAGTTCAACAATAGTTAACTTGAAATTTCCTTAGTGCATATGGATCGTACGTGGATCACTCATTAAGCATTTTGAGTCTAAGATCTTGTTTTGTACGTAGTTCTGCTGCCTATGATTAATTTTACATTGAATCCAACCTACATTAAGTCACTCTTCTGGGCACAATTTATGATGCCCTGTTGCGTACGTTCACCAAACTACGTAGCACAATTTAATCGAAATCTTCCGGTGCACATAGGCCAAACCTTTTCATTTGTCTGCTTCTTGACTATAAATTTTCATCAATAACGATATAAATTTTTGTACAATATTCCAATATTATGATTAATTGCATGAAACGACAGAAAGAGCTACCCAAAGGACATTTGAGGTTCCACAAGTATACATTCTATATGTTTCTATTTCTTCCTCATGCACTCTGGTATATGAGCAGCATAAGATTTCTACTCACTTTATCACGCTTGGAAAGTATGATCTCCCTCAAGACCGGTTCGTGGCCCTTCAGAAGATTAGCCAAGCTTAAAACCTTTCTCGATGACTGGTTCGGAGTCGGAGGTTTAACATATTTGACACAACTGGATGTTAAATTCCTATTATGGGGGTCTTTTCTTAACTCCTCCGCTGCTGAAATCTTTGTCTGTTTATTTTTTCGGCATTTATTTTCTAATAAAACTCTCTATTGTTCCCTTAAAAAAGGCAAGCGAGGACGAGCGTTCAAGTTATATAAAAATTGCTTAGTTGGTTTATTCATACTAAAAAGGATAAAAAGGATAATGCAAATGTTACAATATATCCCTCGGGAAAACTTATGCAACTACAATCCTGTGCACGAGGGCCATTATCTGCTTCAATGTGGTGAATACAGTAATACCTTCTGAGGAACTTGTTCCCCATTCTAGGAAAATAAAAGCTGCAGCAGTCGGAGAAAATGGCTTCAGAGAGACGTCGGGCACGCGAGAACTAACGATGAAGGAATTACCGGAATAATATTTTCATAAAGAATGAATATTAATTACTGTACAATATGTCAAGGACATAATTTATCACATGAGACGACATAAAGACATATTCGATACTACGGGTCTTGAATTCATGCATACTCACTAGCTTGTTGCTTCTTGTCAATAGATTTGATTTAGATATTTATGTTTGGTACATAGTATTTCTACCAGAGTTAAACATGCTTTTCTAACATTCAAAATCACTTTCGGTACTGGCGGCCTCTTCATATTTTTTCCTTCATAGCCGCCGACTCTTTGCTTTGGCTTGGGGTCGGCCGACCTTTTAGATCTCATTCCCCGCCGCCCCTCTCTCCTTTTGAGAGCCCAATTCTTCCTTTCCTTTGTGAGAGCCCCTCTCCCCACCTTGGGAGTTTTGTCCTCTCTTCCATGAGAGCCTCGATATTATTCCCGACCTTGTGTTTGGGTTGTTTATTTTCCTTGAGGTCGACCTTGTGTTTGTGATGTTTATTTTCCTTGATTTCTATGTTTATTGTTTTTGTTCTGTTAGGGGTTTGGTTGGGATGTTGAGAGGCATCTTATATGCTTTGACTTTCGTCGCTCACCTATCCAATCTAGGTCCGGTTTGTTGTGATGCATGCGTTTTCCGTCGGATTGTTATTAGTTGCTTTGTGGTCGCTGTCATCGTCGCTGCATCTGCTTGATTCCGATCTGATTGTTCAGGTCTAATTTGGTTCTACAGCAACTCCACCAGAGGCGTGGCTGACAATTTGGAGGCCCGGTTGCAAAATTTTGATGAGGCCCCATTTAATTGATCTTCAAAGACAAAAATTATGCACGGTGTGTTAACCCCAGTAAACTTTTTAAGAAACCCAAATCTAAACCTATAAATCAATTAACAGTAATTTTGTATATACATAAAGATAACCTTGAATCAATAAAGAATTAACAAAGAGACATTGGATTGGTGTTTTGTGGGAGAGAAGATCTCGAGCGGTAGAGAAGACGAGCCGTGAGTGTTGAAAAGTTGTGTATAAGTTTTTTTCTTGGTTAAATATGATATTTATGTTAAATATAATATATAATTAAAAAGGTAAAAAGACTGTTCGGTGTAATCAAAAGTTTCGCCCCAACGGTGCCCTTGGCTCCCAGCACCATATATGTATTCAATTACCCAAAAGTCAAAACAAAAGTCCAAGGGAAATTGGAGAAGAAAACTCAATTCCACAGCCTAAAGTGGGATCGACGGCAGCACGTCGGCATCGATGGCTGCTTCGAATTCATACACCCAATGGAGAATAAAGTATCGATAACAAAAACGCAATAAACAACAAAATCAACATGTTAATAATGATTTCTGACAATGCTTAACATTAAAACTTTACTAAAAAATAATGATTTCTGATATTGCTTAACACTAAAACTTTACTAAAAAAACCTATCTTCAAAATAATGATTTCTGATATTGCTTAACACTAAAACTTTACTAAAAAAACCTATCTTCTTAAATAAACAATTTTTTTTGGGGGCGCCCTTGAAGTTGGGGCCCTGTTCTGTGTAGCCTCTTGCACTGCCCCAACGGCGCCCTTGAACTCCACTCATTTTGGGTTTGGACCTACTTTGTGTTGTTTTGTTGTTTGGGTTGGAATAGTTAACATGAATGTAATCGTCCGTGTAGGAGTATGAAGTCCGATATTTGTGGTTTTTTTTGTACTCTTTGTTTGGATGCTATGTTTGGTCTCAGGAGTATAGGGTACTCTTTTCCTTGTACATTGCAAGGTTTTTAACGAGGCCCCAGTACGGATTTGTATTTGTATGTACTTCTTGTTTGGTTTTTCTGATCAAACCCTTATCAATAAAATTACTATTTTTTAAAATCATAAATCACTTCCGGTAAATAACGTAGAATTGCTTTTATGAAAGCTCTTTTGGGAGAATCCAAAGTTACAGCTTCAATGGCTTTAAGAGAAATTTTTACTGAGAGTACTTATGAGCTGAAATGATTCTTACCGGACCAAAATGATCTTTATTAAAGCATGTGGAGGCAGCTTGTGTTATACGTGTGGTACAGATGTCGTTTAATTTAATGCCTCTCACACACAATTAATGCCTGGTGTTCCCATTCTCATGTAGGGTCTATGTTCTAGTGACATGAAAGCTATTCT
The DNA here is from genome assembly GCA_033992175.1 of Spiraea crenata. Lineage (NCBI taxonomy): Eukaryota > Viridiplantae > Streptophyta > Magnoliopsida > Rosales > Rosaceae > Spiraea > Spiraea crenata. Next base: position 3,712,281 of record JAVBHV010000022.1, read on the forward strand.
ACGACAATTTGCACTGTACGTATGAACCGAGAAGAAGAGAGCAATTTGGAGAAAAATTGATCCGTTGGTAATACGAGAACAATATCTCTTAACTTTCACCAAGTGATGTAATTAAGCTTGAGTGTTAAAAACTATATTAGAATTCGATTGCTCTTTGTCGAGACTAATAAACAAGAAACAAAAGTTAGTAGTGTTGAGAGATTGAGATAATATTGTTTGGAGCATGGATCAACAATTAAGCTTTTTTTTTTTTTTTAATGTGAAGTCTTGTTTCGTAGTTGGATCGACTAACATGAATCTTCTCTACGTGTTTCATAATTTGTGTAATAATTACACAGTTAGATAGATTATAATCTCTCCATATAGAGGTGTAGGAATAAACATTTATCTACAATTTCTTTTTAAGACTGCGTGTAACTTTTTCACTTGTCTAATTCTCGAGTCTTGACTATATAAAAGCAGTCTTCCGTTAATCGAAATGTTGACCCCACAAGGAACCTCAACTCCAGAAAACAACATGACACTATTCGCAACTCTACCAAATTTAACAATACGATTGCTAAACTATTTGGATTCTCATCGCTGAAGTAGTCTAGCTCTGGTGGCATGTTGTTCGTCGGCTGTTAAGAGTATCGGTACATGTTATGATGCGGGTACACCCCTTCTTGCCAGTATCCGTACACGCTATGGGCTGGATGCATCTGCTGCGGCGGGTATCCCCCGGACATGTTGAAGGGCCAGTACATCTGTTGAAAGCTTTGGGGGAGGTATATTTGTTCCGTGTATCCCTCCATGTTTTGGGGCAGGTACGTTTGTTGTGGGTATCCGAGCAAGCCATGAGGCCGGTACATGTTGTAGTAGTTGTATGCGGTCATTTGTGTGCCTAATTGGCCCATATGATCCTGTGGAGCATATCGGCCCATATGATTCGCATGGACTTCTTTGCTTGGGGTACCCATTTTTTGGGTGCTGCATTCATGTGGGGCGGGAGATGCAAAAGGGAGGGCAGAAATCCTATCACCACCTTGATTCCTGGTGGCACAGCCCTCTCTTACTATCTTCAATGTCTTTGTACGAATGTCGCACATAACAATATGCATGCTCACATTAAGGTACACGATTTCCTCATTATTTGGGTCGAGCGCTAGCACTTGACTTTTGACCTCCAGCTGTTTCGCAATGGTTGGATCATCTAAAACAAAGGGGTCGAGTATAGCATTCTCTATCAAGCACCATATATCTGCAGCTCCATCACTCATTTGCCCCTTCTTCAACTCCCACAATTCATTTTACGAGCGAACATTTGAACCATCCTCAGACGCCCTTGGCACACACCTAAGCAGCGCGTCGTATAGTGAGGTTTATGATAGTATGGATCAGGACAATGAGTAACGGTGGTCACACTAGATGATCTATCGCTGAACGGGCCCAACTGAAAAATAACTCCATCACGAGTAGTATCAGCCCAATACAACTTTCCCTTGTAGGCAATAGCGCATGGATGGAGATCTATTTCCCGATATATAAGTTTGGAGGTCAATCCCATCGGATGGAGAGTGTACTCTCGCCATCCACGACACTCGGAAGAGAAGATCTGGTTAATTAGGTTTTCCCCGTGAGTACGTGGAAGATATATTCTCACAATCACCCATCTATGATCGTTGGCGTCGTACAAGAACCCTACGCCAGCAAATGCCGACTGCTGGCTGCAACTTGGGGGAGGAGGAATTACAAACCGCTGCAGAGTGTGTGGATTGAAGATGTAGTAGTTTCTGTCGTAGTGGTGGTTCCTTGCCTCACACAAAAGTAGGTCATTATGTGCGGCTAATACAACTTGATCGGTAAACATGGGGGAGACGATAGTTGGGAACGTTTGCTTTCTAAAATCCCATAGCTTGGACATGGTGAAAAGTTCCAATCGTTTTTCATGATTGGGGAAGCCTTCAGAAGCGAAGAACACTAGAGTAGGACATATTTTCTGAGAAAAACGAGGAGAAATAGAGATAAGAGTAAGCCACCGCTTGGAGACGCCCTTGGAACGAGCAATTCAAGGATCTGGACCAAGAGATCGTCAGGCAGATCATCAAACTTCATTGTTTTTGATATGTTGGAAGCTACCTTAGGTTCTAGATAAGCACCATTCTATAGACATTGAATTGCTAATCGATATAGGAAAGTAAATCAACTAAGAATAGTTGGAATAAGAGAGCTCGCCTACTACTCATTTTCCTTGTAGGAATAGGAAACTGTAACCCCACATCATTGCTTGAGCTTAGAAAGTAGAAACCAAATCGACATAGGAAATCAACTAAGAATCCGGTAAAGTTGGAATAGGAGAGCTCTCCTATACTACACCTTTTCCTTGTAGGAACAGGAAACTGTCACCGCACATCAAGTGTATCTTCCAAGCTACACGCGTCTAAACAAGCATTATATTTTCAAGTCATTAATTCATGTGGTTAACTTCAACCATTCGATTTTCCTATCCTATATTAGTAAAATATATTCTTGAGTTCTCTAGGATTAAATATGCATTCGAAAAATTTAACTCCGATGCATCGATAAACATTCTTAATCAACATACTAAAGTTATTTTTCGTTAGTCAATGAAATTTATCAAATTCAATTTCATTTAATTCGGATGCATCGATAAACATTCTTAATCAACATACTAAAGTTATTTTCTATTAGTCAATGGGATTTATCAAAGTCAATTTCATTGGCCTGTGGGTGCATTTGGATACGGGTCCTACATCGGCCTTTGGGTACATTTGGATACTAACTTACTCTAAAAAGCTCATAAGGACATTAAGCAACATCCCAGTGGCAACAGGAATCTATTTTCGGTTCCAAAGGAAAATAGTTTCAATTTTTCGACTGGATTTCATATGCAATTAAATCAAGAAGCCAAGATCTTTGAAGAAATGCCCAATAGTATTTCACAAAGAATGAATATTAATTACTGTACAATATCCCAAGGACATAATTAATCACATGAGACAACAGAAAGAGCTACACGAAGGTCATTTGAGGTTCCACAAGTATACATTCTATATGTTTCTACTTCGTCTTCATAAACTCTGCTACTATGGGCAGCATAGTGATTTCCACTCACTTTATCACGCTTGGAAAATATTATCTCCCTCAACACCGGTTCATGGCCGTTGAGAAGATTACCCAAGCTTAAAACTTTTCTCCATGACTGGTTCGCACTGGGAGGTGTGAACATATTCGATACTACCTGTCTTTCATGCATACTCACTTGGTGCTTCTTGTCAAACTCCTGCAAAGACGAGAGGAATTTTGCATAATGATTAATTGGTTCTTCCTACTAAAACAGATAACATTGCAACGAAAGGTTTCAATTGTTCAAAAAAAAAAGTAGAGAACGTTATGATCCCGCTGGAAAGCTTATGTTGATTAACTAACAGCCGGTTGAAACGAGGGCTAGTATCTGCTGGAGCGGTAATAAGGAGGTGAGATGAATACGGGCATTACCTTTTGAGGTATGTCTCCTGAGGAGTTGGTTCTCATTCTAGGGAAATAAAAGCTGCAGCAGTCGGAGAAAATTGCTTCAGAGAGACGTGGGGCTTGCAAGAACTTGCGATGAAGAGAAGCTGCAATTGTGAGCAGCTTCTCGATATGTTCAAAAACACCACACAGCCGTCTTATGTCGTCAAGCGTCTCACTGCCCGCTGACAGATGGTTTGCTGAAATACAAACCAAAAGCTTAAATACTCAGCCAAATGAAAGCTAATATACATATTACACTCTCATAATCTAGTTCCCTAATTGTTCTAAAACAAACAAACAATGCAACCTTGCAAAGGCCTCAGTGCGGATGCCATGGTAATGTAAAGTTGATCCATCTTTGTTGCCATCAGCTTCAAGCCTCCGTAATTAGTCTGGTTCAAAGTATCTGCTGAGGCTCTAAAGGCAGCACAAATCATTTGCTTGAGCAACTGATGCGGTTGTAAGGTTTCAAGGTAATGAAGGATCTGTGGAAAGCAGAGTAAGAAAAGCATTAAGCGAATACTGGGAACACCAGATAGACAAAGGAACCAATTAAAGCTAAAAAAATGCATAAAAGAACCTTTTTGATATTTTTAGAAAAAAACAGGGCTAGGTATTAGAATCTATTACTTTGGCTTACATGAAGATTGAACCCATGATACTAGTCCTCAACCCACCCATCCCAAGGCAGTATCTGATCTTTTCATTTGATAAAAAAGATAAACTAAATGCAAAGAGTCCTAGTTCTTTTGGCCCACAGAGAAAGTCAAATTAATTTACTTAGAGGTCAAGTGCACAAAAGATCGCCTCATCAATAAAATGCAATCCATTGCTGGATTGAATTTTGTTCTCTTTCAAACTTTCAGATGGCAAAACATAAACTAACCATTTGGAGTCAGGTGGTACAACCCCCAAAACTGACCCCGCCTGATCCATGCAAACTCCGAGTCTCATGGATTCAGATGCACCGATTTCCTTTTACCAGTATAACTGCTCTTAAGTGAGTTTACCTTTTCCCCTTCTCTATTTGGATCCATAAGTGACTTCTGGTCACAAGCTGGGAGAGGAGGTGCATCATTCCAAATCTTTCTCCACAAATTCCCACTCTCAGACATTCTCTTTGAAAGCCGTCCTTGAGGAGGCCAGTCATCTTTAGAACCCTCTGTGGCAGGACTCTTGGATGATCCAGTCTGCTTTTTGTCATCACTTTCCCAATCTCCAGGAGAATGCCACCGAATAAAATCTTCAAAAACAGAATCTGGATTTGCCGCTTTAAATGCTGACATGTCTGATAAAAATGAAACAGCATCTCAATATGTTACAAAACTAATAGACACATTACATAGGTAATCTCTTCCTAAAGCAAAGAAAGGCAATATAGCTTATCACCTGAAGCTAAGATATCTCTCTCCAGCTGAGCAGAAAAGTTCTGCAATAGAATGACAATAATAAGAGTATTATAGGTAATGGCATTCTGAATAACAAATGGAAAACCATCTAAAGAACATTATCTTTTTTACAAGTAGAGATTTCATATTGTATTAGTTGGAGTGGCATTTTTTGGTCCATTCTAGGATTGATGCCTGAGGATAGGGCAGCTTCATCTCAGGTTAAATAAACACCATGAATCCACTTGGAGATTAGAATAATTTGTTTGGAATGTCAATAGACTCAATACAATATTCCTCAAGGTTAGTCTAGTTAACACACACACACACACTAATTGTTGATACAGTATTGATATCCCTCCAAGATTACCTTTTGTGCAAAACATATAAAATAATAAAGAAAAGCAACGAAACCCCTAGAAAACTTTAAACTTTTGAACAGCATTAAAAGGAAAAGCAAATCTTTGTATCCTGGTCTCAGGAGTTTCTACATGGAAGCGCTAGATTGGTATGAGCAGGTCACGCATCATACGAAAAGTCGTGACCAGAGCTGCCATACCAAGGTCTCAAAGAACCTTGAGAACTTAAGAGTATTAAATATCTGAATCTTACAAATGAATCGCCAAAGGCCTCAAGAGCATGGAGCCGTTCTTCATGCATGTCTTCTGTCATCAGTGGTGTATCCTAAAATGATGAAGTGGGAAAAGATCAACTTCATATTGTTTACAAGCAAGCCATTATGAGATTGTTAAATGGTTGTATATTCACCTGCGTGTATGGAACATGCATGCTCTGGTATGACTTCAAGAGCATCATAGGTCCTGCCACACCAGCTGAACCCCTAGGTCCTGCCACACCAACTGAACCCCTCCTGATAGAATTTGAAGGTTGTAGATCAGCAGATACCATGACATCTTCAGGCTTAGTAGTACTAAATCTTGATAAACTTTGTTCAGCGAGTTGTGAAGCAGCTGTTATTGCAGGGCTGCAGTATGATCAAAAGTAAGGGATATAAATCAAATGAAAATTATCTTTCATTGTATAATTCAAAATTATCTTCCCTAGTTTTGACTGTTAACTTGATTACACTGGTAAATCATAGAGAGATGTAGAGATTTAAAATACCATACTCAGCAATAAACAACTATACCTATCATTCACTTTAAACTAGATCTTAACCATACACAACCCGAATCAAGCTTCAAAAGTTTAAGCAATTTTCTAGCTTAACAGAGGTAGTAACAGTGGAAAAGATTTTTTTTCATTCATACCAGCACTTTGGGTCATCATATGATTCGCCCATTAGGATATACTCAAGCTACCAGTCTAGCAGCCCAAGTAAAGGCCTATTCTAGCAGAATTAAACTTTAGGGTCATTACTCAATCAAGTGAGATAATGACAGAAATATAGACATTCAAATCCATAATTCAGGTTACAAATATGAATTTGCACCAAAGGGAGGGGGATGCGGATAACATTGGTTCTCACTGTTAAAATTACAACTAACCTCATGCTTACAACTCAGTGAAGAAAAATAATCTGTCCATTCCTATCTACTCTTATATGCACGTGTCTCATGTTTGTGCATTGCAGAATTAAACTTCATGGGTATATACAGAAATAATTATTATAGACACTGTTTTTAACAGCTAAATTATAATAACTTTTAATTAATTTGAAATGAAAAGGAAAAGAGAAAGAAGAGATTGTTTCATAAATATTACTCCGCAATTAATAAGAAAACCAAGGAGATCTCACTTGCTTAGTTCACCTGTCACGTTTCCCATCAATTTTTTCATCAGGTGTTTCCATTGTACATGAGTCTTCCTCATCTGGAGTATCCTCCTGCATTTAAGGTATATCAAAATGGTCATGCTGGAGTCAGAAGGAACTAGTCTATGATTTAGATAGAATTAAAGGGTACACCCAGACCATATAAAATTAAGAAAAGCACCATATTGACCTCAATATTAGAAGACGAATTATCTTGGCTTCCAATACAATCTTGAAAGTCTTCATTCCTCTTCATCTCAATGCAGATTGCAAGCTGAAGAGAAAACAGCAAAGTGAAAAAGTTTCTGGCTTGGTTTCATTTGCTTCAAAGGAATTATCACATGCTACAGGTCATATAATAAACTTTGCACACCGTATCTTTAAAATAAAACTAACATGATCAATTTGACCAACAACAAAAAAAAAAACATAAGCTTAGACCTGCGTTTTAATAAAAGACAGATGCAAAGGTTTTGAAACTGTTTTAAATTTAACTCAACTGCTAACAACTGTAGAAAACAGAAACAAAAAATTGTACAAATGAATTTCATAAAACTCTTGGGAGATATTTACAGATAATTACCATGTGAAGTTTCTGGTTAATCAAACAAGTGGACAGATCAATTGAACCAGTTGTTGGCATTAGGGGCAATGGCTGCGACTCTTCCCAATACCACCGAACTTCTCGAACAAACTCTATCCAGATAACAGCAATAGCTGATCAAACATATACAAAAATCAGCAACTGTCATAATTTAGGAAAAAACTGTACTAGAAACTGAAACCAATACGCTGAATCACTATTCAAATCTGACTCTTGTGCATACCGCGTATATTGCAGTTTCCAAACCAAAGAGAATGCAAACAAAATTGTGCAAAAAGGGAATCAAGAGGAGCGCCCTTAATGCCTCGAGCAGTCTTATGCTCGGCAGCAGCAACAGAGGGAAATCGTGCACCTGCATATACAACAATGGTACTTAGCAACTTGGGACTCTCCGGTAATTAAATATATGAACATGTACAGGAAGAAAGTGTACCATCATGAAAGAGTTCCTTGAGCACACGATCAATAACAGTAGGCGGAGGTACAACCATCGACTTCAGATGATCAGAACCAGGATCTTCAACTACCGAGAGCAAAACAAAAATAAGAAGCAGAAAGGTGGGCATCTCCAACTCATGAAACAATAACATGGAAATTTATCGATAAGCGGAACTTGGTAATAAAAGCTTAAATTCAAACCTGACAAAAAGTCTTCCATAAATTGAGCCTCAAAGGACATAATCAATGCATCAAGCAAAAGGCACAATTGAGAAGAAAATCCAGTTCTGTTACCTTTGGAAGAATCAGTCCTGATGGAAGAGAAATCATGAGAATTTTACTAAATTTAAGATTAACAATACTATCCAATTTCATGTGATGTGTACCAATTAATAAAAATTAGCATAGAAGCACTTTATTTTTTTTGTGAAAAAACATAGAAGCACTTTGAAGTCACAGATCGAGGCTATTGCTTCAACCTACACAGTTCAGTTTTACATAAGATTCTCTTGGGGAGAAGCTAATAGTTCCGGAAAATTCCCTTGTCATGTTTATTGAGGTGGAATGAAAGATAAGATCCAAAAGATCTCAACTATCACAGTTATGGGCCGTGGAAGAGCCTGGGCATAGCATTCACTTTATTAAAATTTATAAAAGGCAAACATGAAATAAGTTTCTCACAAAGTTGAGGACATTTTTGGAGATAATATCCATTTTTGAGCTTCATGGGGAGAAGAATTTTCCAGTTCAGCCATTTCCAGGGAGCTTTCAACTACTTTTTCTGACCACATGGCAACCAACTCGAATCCTGTGTGCAGTCAACAAATGCATTAAACTAAATGGAATATATGTGTTCTACATTCAACCACCAAAATATAGTATCCAAGAAATTGTTTTGATAAACCACAAATTACTGTCAGATATTACTTATCAGGTCCCCTTAGAAAGGAGAACACAAAGAATAAGTAGATTTAAAAACAAAAGGGGAGCATCTAGTCCATATTAAGTTGTCCCTATCAAGCATTCGAAGGATAATTTCAGTAAAAAACATGCATGTTGCTTGAAGGAGAACCTACAACATTAACCCAGATGCTCATACTTGAAGGAACAAACATGACTATGGAAAAAACCAACACAGGTACTACAATGAAGAATCCAGGAAAATACCTTTGACAGGGTCTTCAGAAGAATACCACTGACTCCAGGGACAATCATCATCCCATTGTGTTCTAATGTTGGAATCACCACCAAGATCTGATTCAGATTCAGTACCATCCAGATCATCTCCTTGGACATCATCATCATGGGGAAGGGATCTATAGGTCAGCTTCATTGTAAAATGCACTTTGAAAAGATGCATGGAAAAGTCCAATGTGGAGTAAGCCTTCAATTTAAAATAAATAGAAATTAGAACTTAAAATACAGGAAACTAAACTGTAAGCATAAAGACAATACAACTTCAAGGAACTTTGAATTCCCCTACAAATTTGGCAATGAAAATATAATGCAGTAACCATGCTCATGGCAATATATACAGAACACGACAGGTAAATAAAGAACATATGAATAAAAATCAAAGAAGAAAAGCTGCTGACATTATTTGACAAAAAGTACATACTTTTGCGCTTACAAATCCAAAAATCATTTTTCTCTCTTAATGAGACGTAACAATTGAATAGTGTATAAATTGAACAAAACAAAATTGTATTTAAGTAAACTATAAAGGAAATAGAGTGAAGACGTGGTTGAGCATAAAACATCATATCAGCTTAAAAGCATAGAGATCATTACAAGCTCTCTACGTAAGTGAATAACGAAAGTGAGGTAAAAAGAGAATCAGAATGAAAAAAGTTCCATATAACTTATGGTAGAAACTTACAAACTTAGAAACAAACAACTCATACAATCCTTCCAAATGCATGAGTCGCACCGGAACCTGGCTACTTATGTTATCAGCTTCAAATCTTCTAGTAAAAACTGTTCCCATATTTTGGATACCGATGTAAGCTTTCCTAGAAGGAACATGTACTGGAACAAATACTGGCCACAAACTGCAGAGTCAAATTTTAACAATTAACAAGTTGATATCATTAACTCTGGTAACCAACTATGTCAATTATCTAAACACCCTGACAAGTAGTTAGTAAATTGCAGACTACTGATTGTGGAGGAATACAGAGTAGATACCAGATGTTCACATCATCCAAGCATGTCAAAAAGGAACTGAAAGTTACAAGGAAATTTCAGGTGTATCAAGAACCACACACACTAACCTTGAACAATTTGATGAAGCAATTGCAACTGCACTTAAGAGCTTGCTAGCCTCAGGTGCATCAAGAACCACGCCGCTTGCACTTTGAGGAGCAATTACCTGATGAAATATGCTTAACAAGTTTGCAACCAAACAAAGAAAAGAGTACTAAAGAACAAAATGAGAAGCAAAAGGTGTCAAGCTAAGGCATACCAAAAATTCTTTGACCCCAAAACACAACTGCAAATCATGCAATGTGGAATTCCAAGCAATAACTTTGCCTGTAGGAGCAGGATACCGTAAAATATGAGCCTCGAATTTATCAATGTTTTGATTACAAACTTACGAACGCAATTCACTATTACCATCACTTTTCGCTCCAAAGTAGTATTCCATGCAATAATTTTTCGCTGCAAACTTCAACTCAGATTTGACCTTGTATAATTCCTCTGAAACTTCCTTGGCCTCCTTTTTCTACAGCCGAAGAACTCATCAAATGAAATCCATTTTTAAAGCAGTAAAAAATTCCATGCTTGAGTTCTCAAAATGATCGAACCCCCTTACTCTTCTCATCGCAATGGTAGTAAAAAAGCAAACTTAGAAAATTGAAAAGTTATCACTAACAATCCAAATATTCAAACTTTTGCGAATTAACTCATTGGCATAACAAACTGATCAACATAAAGAAGCCTGTGCAATCATACCAGCAGATTTTTCGGGCCGTCTGCCATCCATTGCCGGCAAACCGCTTCAATGTCAGATATGAACCTGAAAAACATGACATTTTACGAATCCAGATTACTTCAAAATACATAACAACAACAGAAAGTAACAAAAGAATTTCGCTGATGAGTAAGAATTACCTTTCCCACGAAGAGGCAAGCGTGAAATCATCAAAATGCTCAACCTGCAAAAAATGTGATTTCTTCCCGTTAAAGCTTATCATTTTGATTGCTTAACCCTAATTGGTGGCTTCAAAGGGAAATTTAAGCTTACAGATATCAGGAAAATCCCAATTCGATGCGAATAGACAGAAAGTCACGATTGAAAACAAAAATTAAAATTGAAGCTTACTTCTTCTTCCTCTTCAGCTTCATAGTCTCCGTCAGATTCCATCCTGCTGGACGACGCCATGCACGGAAAGTAGCAGAGAGTGTATTTCAGCTTGAAATTACGACGTCAATCATCCGTCGTTTAAGTGATCGGTGATGGATTGGGTTGAGATCGATAGATTAAGGGAAACGATGAAGATTCATGTATTCGTATCTCTTCATTTTCACTAGCGATCTTTTTAGGGAATTTGTCTAAAATAATTTGAGCAAACTACATTTTACCCCACAAAATTTGGGGTCAATATCAAAACACTCCATAAGATTTCATTTTAATCAATTTAAACCACAAGTTTCTAACATTGTATCAATTTAAACCATTTAATTTAAAAAATTATATTTGTTGATGATGTGTCACTGTAGGGCCTACACACAAATCTTCCATTTGCCATCTTCTGTCCCCAAATCTGGGTCCGGCTCCTCTGCTGAGCTAGTCTCTGCAGACCCCGTGCTGACCATCAAAACGCCATCGTTTTAATATAAAATCTCCACCTTTTCTGTTTTGCTTCTCTCTCATGACCCACCACAACTCCTTGTCTTCGTCTTCTCTACAATCTCTGCTCGTTTCGCCCAAGAAATCATTAAGGAGAAAAAACAGGTTCTTGTTTGAGCTGGTTCACCAACTACAGGACCCCAAAGTTTTGGTTTTATTCCTCCTTCTCTTTGGACTTCTGGGTATGCTCACGAATTGTGATCTGGTATACTAATATTTAAAATCTCTTCTGTCTGTAGATTTGTAAGGACCACCACCGGCCTCCTTTGAACTCTACTTACTACTTTCGGAAGTAATTTTGATTCTTCCATTTCCAGCCTCACCCAAACCATACTTATTTAACAAATCTTGAGAATGACCAACATTTTTACTTTATTCTCATTAACAGAACCAAAAACCCTTTCTTTAACAGAAGGTATTGAGCTATTCCCTCGAGATTGATTATCCATCACTTTCTCCATAGGCTTAAGACTGTTTTTCACTCTATAAGCTACATTTACTTTAAACAAACCTCCAATGTAGTGAAACAAACCATATCCAATTTCAACAGGCTCTTTCTTTCTTTCTTTTACTCAGCTTTCTGTTATCAGCTAACTCAACATTGAAGCTACCCAGACTTTCAATATACTCATCAACAACATTCCTACCATTTGAGACCAGTAAACTAATACCTTCCAAGATCTTTACATAACTTTCCAAATCACGAACTGTAATTTGTCTGCAATCAACAGCTTTTGTATGTCACACTTCAAATCATTAACTCTAGCATCAAAACCATCCAAAATTTCCACCAAGCTCTTCAATTTCTCAGGATAAACAATCAAGTTTTCATCATTTCCCCTTCTCTTACCTCCGCTTGAGCTCACTCCACCAACACCTCCACCACGAACGAACCCAGACGAAAACCCAATAACAAAAACTAAAACCGACGCCGGAATCACCACAATCGAAGAAACCTTAACCTTAGAAATGGCAATAGCACATGCAAGTCCCACCAAAACTAGAACTTGCAGTGGCAAATGAATAGAAGGGCCGGTAGTTGGGAAACACGGGTATGGAGAAAACGGGATCAAAGGGTCGAGATTGAAGCCCAGCTTGAACATACCCAGAAGTACAAAGAGAAAGAGGAATAAAAACCAAAACATTAGGGTCCTGTAGTTGGTGAACCAGCTCAGACAAGAACCTGTTTTTTCTCCTTAAAGGTTTATTGGGCGAAACGAGCAGAGATTGTAGAGAAGACGAAGACAAGGAGTTGTGGTGGGTCATGAGAGAGAAGCAAAACCAAAAAGGTGGAGATTTTATATCAAAACGATGGCGTTTTGATGATCAGCACGGGGTCTGCAGAGACTAGCTCAGCAGAGGAGCCGGACCCCCCAAATCTTGTGTCCCTTCTGCGTTCTGCCGACATATGTCACTTTTTAAATAAAATAATAATTTTTCAAAAGTTCAACGTACAAAAATGAAGGAAAAAAGCCATCGCTGCTCCGATTTTGAGTTGGATTTTCTGGGTTCTTCCGGTCACCGATTGACGACGACCCCAACTACAAAAAGTTGCCTCTCGGCCTCAAGAATATACCCCCAAAGTTTTGCAGTCAGAAACGGCCTGAAACGCCGCCGGCGAAACCAAACGCAAAACTGAGCCGCGGAGTTCTCGCTGCCGTCGCTCTTTTTCCAGCCACTTTCTCCGTGCTCCACCACCTGAAATAGCTTCCCAACATTCCCAAGTACACTCCCACAAAGTTTCAACCCCAAATTCCAAGCGGTTTGCCGCCGGCGAACAAAACCTTTTGGCCTAAACTTTCCGGCGAACGAAAACGTCGAAAACGACCCCACCGAAGACGTTTTCGTTCGCCGGCGGCAAACCGTTTGGAATTTGGGGTTGAAACTTCGTGGGAGTGTACTTGGGGATGTTGGAAAGCTAGTCCAGGTGGTGGCGTACGGAGAAAGTGGCCGGAAAAAGAGCGACGGCGGCGAGAACTCCGGCGGCTTAGTTTTGCGTTTGGTTTCACCGGCGGCATTTCAGGCCGTTTCTGACTCCAAAACTTTGGGGGTATATTCTTGAGGCCGAGAGGCAACTTTTTGTAGTTGGGGTCGTCATCAATCGGTGACCGGAAGAACCCAGAAAATCCAACTCAAAATCGGAGCGGCGATGTCTTTTTTCCTTCATTTTTGTACGTTGAACTTTTGAAAAATTATTATTTTATTTAAAAAGTTACACGTGTCGGCAGAAGGCAGAGGGGACACAAGATTTGGGGACAGAAGATCCCAAGCCCAAATAGATATTCAAATTCATTTGTATTAAAATTCATGTTAATTTTTAAAACTAAATTTAAACAAAAAAAAAAATTAGAAATTAAACAAATATCCACAGCAACGGCAAGCATTGGAGCTCCAACGTGTCTTCCAAACTTTGCTTCAACTAATGGGTCGGGGAAGGTGGCGCTGAGAGCAGTGACGTAGCCAGGATTTTCTCTCTGGGGGTTACGTTTTTTGGGTAGAATTTTTGGAGTAAAATTGAAAATGGAGTTATATTTTGTAAGTAGAATTTTGAGGGTGAAATTGAAAAGGCCACATTTTGTGGGTAGAACTTTGATGGTGAAATTTGAAAGAGGTTACATTTTTTATGGATAGAAATTTTAGAGGTCAGTTTGTAATTTTAGGACAATATATAGTTAGATTTTAAGAATTTTGGGGGTGAAATTGAAAAGAATGTTATATTTTGTGGGTACAATTTTATTGGTGAAATGGATATGGGGGTTATATTTTTTATAGAAAGAAATTTTGGGAGTCATTTTGTAATTTTAAGATAATATATAATAAAATTTTAAGAATTTTAGGGGTCAGTTTTTAGTTTTAGAAAATCCAGTGGGGGCACAATGTCCCCCTGCCTTGCATGTGGCTCCGTCCCTGGCTGAGAGCAAGAGAGAGTAAGAATGGGTGGCCATGTAAAAGGGAGGGGCGGGAGGTGTTTTGTAGGCGAGGCCACGACCATGGCAAAGTGACGGTGTGGCAATGTCCATATCTGCCGTCGTGGTCGTTTCCAAGGGGGTGGAGCTTGCGAAGCACTACACCTCGAGCAATTGTTTGAAAGACCATATGAGTTCTCGATTCGCTCCTCTCCCAGTCCTCCATCCAAGACATCTAGTACATATGTTGTCTCATTTTGATTCCTACTAATAGTCAAATGGTTTGTTTTGACTCGAATTGGTTTCCGGTCGACTCAATGTTGATGTGTGTTTGCAGTAATAGCTCTCAAATGTTTAAATCTAGCTAGACAAAAATAATAATTTTAAATCAGAATGATTTAAATTGATACAATGTAAGACAGTAGTAGTTTAATTTAATTAAATTGAAACCTTGTGGTGTATTTTGATATTGACCCCCAAATCTTGTGGGGTAAAATGTGCATTTGCGTTTTCTTTTCCAAAATAACCACAAATGTTTTTTGGCAACTCACTTTTAGTCACATTTAACACTCTTAACTCCAATTTGTCATATTTTGACACCTTAAACTAATTCTTTATTCACAGTTGCCCCTTATGTTACTTTTAGTTAATTTTATTGACATGGCATTGTTAGTGGGTCCCACTTGCTGACGTGGATTGCCACATCATCATCTTCTTCCCCTGTTCTTCCTCTTTCTAACTCTCCTCCTTGACGTCACTTTCCCCTCCTCTTCCTCTTTCTGCCTTCTCGCTTCACCATCTCCACCTCCGATCTCCGGTTCTACATCTCCCCAGTCCTCAAGTCGGACCAAGCCTAATATCTGGTGGCCCACCAAGCCCAATCTCCGACCACCCATCAATCCGTAGTAGTAGCAGCAACAGAATCAGCCGAGGTTGAACCTCCGGTCGCCGTTGCCGTTGGGGATGGACAAGAGGAGGAGCTTCCCCTCCAGGTTGTAACCGTTGATGGGCTAGAAAATGTGCAGTTCACGATCATGATAGTGTAAACGCGATCGTAGCCCTAATCGGGTATGACCCTGTAGGCATTGGCGGAGGAATCAAGTCGTGTCGAAGTTCGGGACCCACTAGCTTTGTTATTTCTAGTTGAAGAAGACGTGGAGGGGCTTCGACACCAAGCCCACGATGCAAAGGTGTTGTGCCCGTTGTAAACTCCCATGGTGATGAAGTTGTAGGCGACTGAGCCTTATTGGTTCAAAGCCCACTTCAGAACGACATTGTTGAGCACCTTGTCGACCTCAACAGCTGGCGGCCGGGAAATTAGTACTAGGGCTGTGACTGATTTGGCTGCTACTACTACTACTAAGGATTAATGGATGGCCAGAGATTGGGCTTGGTCTAGCGTGAGAACTCGGGAGATGCAAAAGAGAAGATCGGAGGTGGAGATGGTGAAGCGGGAAGGACAAAAAGAGGAGGGGGTGGGGGGTGTTGGGGAGGGGAATGTGATGTCATGGTAGAGGGTCAGAAAGAGGAAGAAAGTAGGGGAGAAGATGATGACGTGGATGTCCACATCAGTGAGTGGGACCCACTAACAATGTCACGTCAGCAAAATTAACGGAAAAGTCACAAAAGGGGCAACTATAAAAAAAATAAAAATAAAATTTGAGTTTGAAGTGTCAAAATATGATAAATTGGAGTTAGATATGTTAAATGTGGCTAAAAGTGAGTTGCAAGTGTCATTTACGGTATTAAGGGTATAATTTGTACCTCCCCCATCCACCATTCATGCCTGGCGGCTGGTGTTCCCATTGTCATGTAGGTTATATTTTCTAGTGGTATTGTACTTAAAAGCCAGGAAAGCTATTCTATAACAATTTGCATTGTACTATGAACGCACAAAGAAGAAAGAAATTTGGAGAAACATTGATCCATTGGTAATACGAGAATAATGGGTACGGCTCCTCTGATGGGTGAGCCCCTGTTGAGCCCATGTTGATCAACAAAACGACACCGTTTGGGTTAAAAATCCTCACTTTTCCTGTTTGCTTTTCTCCCAATAACATTTTCCAACTTTCTTCTTTCCTTCATTCGGCAGTTTCTTCATCTTCTTTTGCTCGCCATTTCTTCTGCTCTAGGTTTACAGCCTTTAAATTTCCAGATTACGTACAACCACTAGTGTGTTGTCTGATGCCTCGCCTTTTCTTCTAATCCTTCCTAACTTCAAGTTCAAACTTGCACAATCAATTTTCACAACTCCAAATTCGACAAAACCAAGTAACCAAAAATTGAAACTTTTTAGTACCCAAAATCAAAAAAATCTGAACAAAACTCATGAGAAAAGAAGCACAAAGGAGTGACCCCAAAATCGAATCTTTTGAATACCCAGAATCCAAAGCCAAAATTGTAACAAAATCAATGAACTAAAGAGTGAAAAACGAAGCACACAGTTTTGAAAGAGTGCCCAAACACTAGGCAACGAAATGGAATACATAACACTCGAGAGATAACGATATTTTTATTTACTGTGATCCTTGTTCATATACAACGATTTTATCTATTTTCGTTATGTAAGCTGTAGCAAGCCTATAAACTACAGCGGTTTTAAGAAAAAGTGTTGTCCGATACAAATGCGGGAATTGAAAACCAAAACACTGAAGATACTGTTCACATTAAAATTGTTTGCTAAAATTCCCTCTGTGTCCTTTTTTAATTTTTCACTCTTTTTTTTCTATCTTCCAAAACTCTTTTCTTTCTCACCTTCGCGACTCTCTCGGCTCCTCTCTCCAGTTCGTGCGAGGTCTTTCTTCCCGACTCACTCAACTCTCCCAAATTTCAAAATTCGTATCTTCCTGTAAGGTTTTCGTTTGCAGAAATCCCCCAAAACCACAAATTCTAACCCTAATCTACTCAACACCTTCCGCACAGGTCTTCCAGCTGAAGCCCTAGTTTCTCTTTGTATCTCGATTCGAAAATTCCAAACCCTAATCTGCAACTTGTGCTACGAAAAAACCCTAATTGGTGGTATCTATGGATGATTTGATCAGAAGAATATGGGGGAAACAATGGATGACATATACGATGAGGAGCTCGTCGACTACGAAGAAGAGGAGGAGAAGGCACCCGACTCTGCTGCTAAAGTCAACGGCGAATCCTCCAAAAAGTGAGTTTCTTTGTTTTCTGGAAATCGGATTTTTGCTTGGTTGCTCGAAAAACAAAAGAAATTTGGTTGAGATCGATTATCGATTTGGTTCTAAATTTGTACGGCGTTGTTGGTTTATTTAGGGGATGTGTTGGAATTCACAGCTCAGGATTCAGAGACTTCCTTTTGAAGCCAGAGCTGCTTTGAGGTGTTGTGGACTGGTTTGTCCACCACCGTCGACGACCAAGTGAACGCCACCTCTCTCTCCCGACGTGATCAAACCTCATTTTCCTCCTTTGGAGGTAATTGTTTTTTTTTTTTTTTGAGATTTTTGGGTTTCTAATTTAGAAATTTGATGTTTGGGTTTGTGGGTTTTTGATTTGGATTTGATTTCAGAGTTGGGTTCTAATTGAATTAGTGATTAGGGTTACATTTCTTTGGAATGGATATCTAAGATTTGCTTTTTGGTTTTCGGTTCACGAATTCTATTGGGAGAGTTTGTACTGAGCCGGGCTAAACTGACACTGCAGCGGAGAACACGGAGGAATATGAAGAAGAAGAGGTACTTGTTAGTGAGGAGGGGAAAGAGGGGAAGCTGCATACGATGTTTTTGAAGGGGGCCGAGGAAGGAGGGGAGTTTGAGGTTGTGTTTTTTAAGAAATTGGATAAGGAGTTTAATAAAGCTTTTGGGTTTTACAGAAACAAAGTTGCGGAGGTGGAGGAGGAGGCGGAGGAGTTGAGTAGGCAGATGGATGCTTTGATTGCTCTGAGGTTGAAGGTGGAGAATCCATTGGTGGATCTTTGTTCAAACTCAGCTATCCATCCCACTGGTGGTTGAAAACCAGGTAAAAGATTTTGACTTTGTTGTGTTTTTTGTTGTTTTCTCACAGAAATTCATATGATTTCTGAAGTTAATGAAGTAGTGTGTGAGATTAATGAATTTGGGAATGAAGTTAACTTTATTTGAGTTGGAAAATGTGAACTTGCTTGTATACTTGTTTGTGTTCTCAATGGAATTCATGGTTTTTGAACTTCTGAAGTTGTATTTGAGTAGAAATTTCACAAATTGGTTCCGTGTTTGAAGGAGGGGAGCATATAAAGGTGATTAATGAAGCATAAAAGGAAGATGAAGAAAAGGAAGGGAGCAAATGTCAACACTAAAAGGCATCTTCAACAGTTCAAAGCTAGATTTGTATTTCAGCAAGAAAGAGCTGAGGAGAGCAGAAGAGCAAATGACATAGGCTTTCAATGAGTTCTACCAAAAGCTCCGATTTTTGAAGAGTTAATTGGTAACATAGCTGAAACTATGAGTAGTGTTTTCTTGCAATTCCATTTCTTCTGCAGTGTGAGTTTATGCATTACTAATTGCTGATTGGATGCTGCAGCTTCCTAAATCAATTAGCTTTCTCAATGATCATGAAGAAATATGACAAGGTCCAATCATTTTGTTTCAAATTCATGAATTTTTAACTTGACATTATTTGTTTCGATCATAATAACTATGCAAGTGCAGATATCTTCCAGAAATGCAACAAAGGCTTACTTGAAGATGGTGGATAGTTCTTATCTTGGTACCTGCAATGAGGTGAGCTAGTTTATGAACTTTCAACCTATTAGGTTCCGAATGGAATCCCCACTCAAAACTTTGCCTTATGAATCATGATCCATCTTTTGCCTCACAGGTTGCTAGGCTCATGGGAAGGTAGAGGCTACTTTCATAAAGAATTTTGCAAATGGAAATCACATAAAAGGAATGAAGATATTAAGACCAATAGCCAAAAGGGAAAAGCACAAAACTACATTTTTCTTGGGTAAGGATTGTGTTATTAAGTGGCTAATACTGCAAAATCTATCTAAAGTTTCAACATTATGGAGGACCTTGGACAAAATATCAGTGATCATTTTACTGTTCTTTAACTGCAGGCTTGTTCTCTTGAGGTTCAGTTGCTCTTGTAGTCGCCATCATTGTGCTTATACATGAAAGAGGTATCTTTATGAGTAAGGGGCGTAATCAGTACATGGAAAACATATTTCCACTATACAAGTGTGTTTACATTATAGTCATCTGATATTTATTTGTGTGGAGAAAAGTAAACTTGCATATATGTTTGTTTCATGATTATCATTCTTTGCCGTATTAGCTTTCAGGTTCAACGTAAACCATCCTTTAGTTATAGCAATTTAGTACACTAATGGAGTGTATTCCGTAAAGAAACTTTTTGGTGCAGCTTGTTTGGATTCATGGTTCTGCATATGGTCATGTTCTCAGCAAACTTGAACGTGTTTGACGGTAATGGTATCGAGTTAATTTTCAAAGCCTTTTGAATCATAATTCTTTGAAGGTGATGCTGATTATAGTTGTGACTGTGATTTTCTTTTCTCTCTTCTAGCTCAAAAGCAAAATTAGCAAAATTCGCTTTTCTTTATCCTGCACATATTAGTTGTAGGAAGCTGTGACTCTTTTCATCTATTTCATGGGTGGAATCGAGAAAGCCATAATGCTATTCGTCAGCTGCACCATTATTTTGTATGTTCAACTTAAAGTAATAATGAAAGTCTTTCAATGAAAGTTTGGACACTTGGCTATTTATAGATAGTATACTCCTTAATTTGAAGTTTTAAATCTGATTTCATATTTTATGGAATACCATGTAAAACTCGTGCTTAACTGTATTTGGCGATATCCTTGAACGCTGATCATGCACATAAATACTAATTGGACACTGTTTTATATGTTATACAGCTGATGCATATGCTTGCGCAATGTTTCTGAGCATGTTGACATTGTTGATAAAAGCATAGAGCCGTCATTGAAGTAAACGAACAAGGCACTGCAGCTGTGACTATGGAATATGATGAGGAATGTGAGAATGATGGTTATATGGGGACTTCATAGTAGCAAGGTATTGCTATATATATCAGTGTGCTGGGTGTTTGTTGCTTTGATTTGTTATTTCATTGTTAATCTGCATGAAGCATTTATTATTCCCTATTAGATAAGTTGTGCTGGATTGCTCAAATAAACAGACTCTAGTTCAAATGTTGGTAATATTTTTACTGCTTATAAAACCAATTGAAGATTTGATCTTGGAATTACATTAAGCATGTTAGTGATGTTAAAGGCCTGACTTGTAATTGTTCTACAAGCTGCAGAAATGCTTTTAGGCTGTTTTACTGTGGTTTAGTGTAGAAATCCTTATCATTTGTAGGTAGATATGACTCTTCTTGGATGTATAACTTGTGAAGATTTTGCTTTGCACGACTGTTTTGGATTGGCTAATAGAGCGCTGCTTGGTTGATTAGATGGGAGTGACCAAGGACTTGAACACTTTGAGGTTGTAGGTTCTCATACTTCTTAGGTAGGAATACTAGGAATTATTGTGTAAGATGATAGGAATTTTAACAACCTAAAAAGATCACTAAAATCTCTAAGCTTTAACCTTGCAAGTTTAACAAGTGATATTGAATATATAGTAGGCAAGCAAGGGTCAACCCACAGAGGACTGTTAATTAACACACAATTCGAACAGAAACATTTTCAGGGGTTTGGTTTGTGATTTTGATTATGAACTGACAATAATGAAAGTAAAGAAATGACAAAGAACTTGACGGTTTAAAGATTCAGATTAAGAACAAGTTAGAGCAAGTAGTCCACACCTAAACAATCATCAATCAATGAGACCAATCAAACATACAATTTCCAACAAAAATGAAGATACTCATAACATATCCATGGCGTATAGACTATGTTATATGATTCTCTCTATCGTAAGTAAAGTGCATGGCGTTTACATCATTACTCGTATTCCATTTAGCAACCTAGCATGGCATCTACTCAAGTTGTCTAAACAAAATGCATTAAGCTCAAGGGAGAATATGAACATCACAAAAACCTTAGAACATGGCATATATTACTAAGAATTTATCACAAGTGGTGAACCTTAGAATATGGCATATATCACAAGTGGTGAAGTAACATTCATTCTTGGACTGAAAATTGCAAGTTTAAATTGAATCAAAACTGAAATTGAATCATGTTTAGGGCTTCATACAAGCCCCAACTACAAAGAAATTTAGCTACTCATAACTACAATTGAATTAACAATCAACATTCATTTGAAAACAAAGGAAATTTGCATAAAGAAACGAAAAAGAAACTTGAATACAGTTTTGCTGCTGTGCCGTGCGGTGTCTTTGAAATGGCAGAGACGACTCCTCTTTATAGAAATTCGGTGGCTGTTCTCCTTGGTTTTGGACTCTCGAATTGACCAGATTTCATGCAAGTTCAAAAACAGATTCGGTGGCCGTTGGGATTGTGGATAAGACTCTTCAAAAACCCAAGATATGTGCATCTTCGAATGAAAGATTTGGTGGCTGTTTGGATTGGCAGATTTGGTGGAATTTCAAATTAGAGTTTATCGTCTTCTAAACTGCCCAGACTTTTTGATCATATGCAAGATTAGCTGCCACCAATTTCCAACAATAGCCACGCACCCTCCAAGTGCAAACAGACCCTCTCTTTATTGAAAAGTTAGAATATGAATCACCTTCTAATTTGATTGGGCCAGTCCATTAGCTTCTAATCTGTTTTGATTTGTTTTGGGAAATTGTCTAAAATGGCCCAAGTGGCCAACTTGTGTTCCAATTTGTCTGGGCAGCAAAATCAATTCCAAAATGTCAAAATTATTGGATAATTGCACATGAAGCCCCTCCACCTCAAAACAAGGCAGCCGAACCTTTGGAAGCTCTCGCCGGCGTCGCTCTTTTTCCGGCAACTTTCTCCGAAAGCCACCACGTGCACTGGCTTCCCAACGTTCCCCAGCTCACCCCCACGAAGTTTCAGTTCCAAAATCGCCTTGGATGGTTGCCGACGAAGCAAAATGGAAAGCCGAACCTTTGGAAGCTCTTGTTGCCGTCGCTCTTTTTCCGGCAACTTTCTCTGAACTCCACCACCTGCACCAGCTTCCCACAATTCCCCAGCTCACCCCCAAGAAGTTTCAGCTCCAAACTCGCCGTGGATGGTCGCCGGCGAAGCAAAACGGAAAGCCGAACCTTTGGAAGCAAATTCCGGCCAACTCAGGCCAAAGTAAGTCCCAAAACTTGTACCATTGAATTCGTTGGATTGTGTAGATAGATTTTGACATAAAATTCGTCGAATTTGGTTGAGAATTGAAGAAGTTATGAAAATTGGATCTGGGAACGAGCTATAAGAGACTATGGATATACTATAAGAGACTATGAGGGACTATGGCCGCACTATAAACGCACTATGAGGGGCTATGAACGTGCTGATGAATTATAACTAATCTGTACTCGAAAGACTATGAGAGACTATGAGGGACTATGGCCGCCTTATGGGCGCACTATGAAGGACTATGAACGCATTGTGGATTACAACTAATTTATACTCGAAAGACTATGAGTGACTATGAGGCACTATGGTCGCACTATGGCCGCACTATATACCGAGGGATTCAATTGCAAAGTATAATAGTATTTTATCTACTGTTGAGTTGCCCACTGCCCGCTGGGCCATTTTAGAACAGAGTTTTGCCCCTTGGGCCATTTTAGACAATTTCCCACTTGTTTTTTATCCCCATTTCACTTGTTTTTCAAGTTTTGCTCCACATACACCTAAAAACAATAAAACAAAGTAAGTGAACAAAAATAAATGAAAACTAACATATATTAAGTAAGTGACAAAGCTAATATAAGTGTATAAAAATGCACTTATCATAAGACTTGAGATTGTGAGTGATATGAGTTTACTTTAAAATACTTGGTGTGGATTGAGATTTTTGAATGAATTTGGATTATGTGGATGGATGCAATAAATTGTTTGTACCAATACAACAATACAGATGTGTACATATGTATCAATATAAGCGAATACAAACCAAAAAAATTGTTTCCTATCATCATACTAAACAACAGTTTAACCAATAAACTACTGTTGTCTACAAAATAGAAGACAGCGGTTTTAACTAATAAATGTTGTCTCACATGCCTATAGATCGCGGTGGAAGTAAGAAAATTGTCATCTATAATTATGCGAGATAACGTTTTTGCAATGAAATATGAAACTAAGACAACGGGTATCCATCGTGATCTAATACGGTACCTAGGATTACGGCGCTTTTTATCGTGGTTTTTCAGGATCATAGACAACAGTTTATGTATGGCGTTTTGTGGCCTAGTGAAAATCGAAACTTTTCTATTACCCAGTCCCAAAAACAAGATTTGAACAAAATCCATGAACTAAAATCTTGAGAAAAGAATCACAACGAAGTAAAAGAGCACCTAGCTTTTCTGGGTCTTTGCCGGTGCTGGGAGTTTCTTCTTTTCAACAATGTGGGCTTTTTTGGCAGATGGTGGGAAGACAAAAGGCTGTATTGGAGGGTTACGATTTTTTGGATTTGGGTATTCAAAAGATTCGATTTTGGGGTAACTCTTTCACTCCTCTGTGCTTCTTTTCTCATGAGTTTAGTCAAGATATTTTTGATTTTGGGTATTAAAAAGTTTCAATTTTTGGTCACTTGGTTTTGTCAAATTTGGAGTTGTGAAAATTGATGGTGCAAGTTTGAACTTGAAGGTAGGAAGGAGAAGAAGAAATGGTGAGCATAAGAAGATGAAGAAACTGCCGAATGAAGGAAAGAAGAAAGTTGGAAAATGTAATTGGAAGAAAAGCAAACAGGAAAAGTGAGGATTTTTAACCCAAACGGTGTCGTTTTGTTGATCAACACGGGGCTCAACAGGGGCTCTCTCAGTAGAGGAGCCAGACCCCAGAATAATATATCTGAAGTTTTACCAAGTGGAATTAAGCTTAAGTGTATAACAACTATATTAGAAGAAATAATGAGTTCGATTGTTCTTTCTCGAGACTAATTAATAACTAATAAATAAAGAGGGTGGTTAGTTCCACCCCCTTATCTTAACTGTACACCTATCTTATGTTTACACCCCTTCTAAATGACAAATCTCTTTATCTTTCCTTATAACTCGGGGCATCTCTCCTCCGTTTTGTTGTAGAGAGCTTATCCCCCTAGCTTTATGTTTTGTTCTTCCTTGCTTTGTGTAAGGTTTTGTCGCTATAGATGATACATGATAACCCAAATGATATACAAGAAAGTAAATCTTCACTTCTATCACATCCTTCTTTTAATTAAGTATTTCAGGGGATACTTGGATCATTTCACAAACATCCTCGTTAGTCACACTAGGACTCATGATGCATTCAAATATTTCTTTAAGCTCCCCTCCCTAGTCTCGAAATAGCTTTAGGCCCTTTTCCATGTTGTTTGAGTTCTCAACGAAACCTATGTCTAACAAGAACTTAGTCCTTTGTGCCTTTGATATTATGTTCTCTTCTGATTCTAGAAGTGGTTTAATTGTTCGACCCATAACCCAATTCTTTAACTCTTCTGGGCTCTCCTGTATGTATTTACAAACATGCGTTTCTTTCCAACATTCAATTGAGCAAGTAAGCTTTCATCAAAAAAAAAATTGAGCAAGTAAGCTATTAGGCTTTTCATAGCACATGAACCCAGTATGAGGGGGTGAGAACGGAAAATCTTCCCAATCTCTGCAAACTCCATGTCAATCTCACTAAAGACCAAAAAGCATTTCCTCAAATTCATGAGAAATATCGTAACTTGAACTTTTGGAAACTGTAGAAACATTGATCCTATCTGGCTCATTGTGAAACCAAATTTTAGTAAAGACCAATTACTGAAAGTGTTGTTCTCTTGAACCTTCAAACACAATGTCTGGGTGTTGGCCAACTAGTTCACCCAGCTGCTCGTCGCTGCAACCCATCTCACTAAACAAATGTACGACTTCAAGCATCCGACTAGGACTGGACAAGGTTCGGGACAATCCGGGATTGGGTGTGTCCCGGTCCCAGTCCCGATTGTGCAAAACAGGACATGACCAATTCTGGACAAGCGGCAGTCCCGTTTGGTCCCGCTCCATTCGAAACTGGGACAGTCCGGGACGGTCCAAGACTAAAAACCAGGACAAATTTGCAGAAGATGCATGCAGAAACTCTGAACCTTCTGTGGGTCAAACAATCAAATCTTAAGCAAAATAAGACTTTCTAAACTAAATTTCCTAAAATCTACCACTTCATATTCATATCAAAACAACCCATATCATGAATTGACAATGCAAATGCCACAAGATTCAAACTTTAACCAAATTTCAGTTCACACAAATAAACCCATATCACAATGAACGAATTCAATTCAGATCCAAACTAAATTCAACCCAAAATCAAAACCGATCCTTCAAAATCAATCTCTGGGCCAAGAAAGAAATAAGTGAGTTGGAGCGGCTGGCGAGAAGAAAGGAAGAAATGAATAAGTGCAATTCAGATCTAATCTCTTACCCTGATCCAAAGTCCAATTAGATTAGGGAGTGCCATTAGAGGAGACGAAGAAAGGAATAAGTGAGTTCGAGCAGCTGAGGGGGGAGAAAAAAGGAATAAGTGTGCGTGCGACATCCTGGGAGAAGAGAAAAGACCAAATACAAAGGGGTTTGAGCTTTTATGTTGGGTTAGGCCTAAAAAAATGGGTTAGAAAACTTATGTTACGACCCATCTCGGACGTTGGAATCTGGGGATTTTCCAGCCGCCGATGCCGATGAAGGTCGCCGGAATCTGGAAATTTTTCGGCGACGGTTGTTATACTTAACGGTTTCCGTTAGTTGACTGTTAGTTAGCGTTGACTATTGGTCAACCGTTGTCAATGACCACTTTTTCAACACGGTTTCGGCGTTCTGGATTCGATTATGGACTCCATTTAGGCATTCGCGGCACGTATAAACTGCTTTTGAGCAAAATAAGGGAAATAGGGGTTTAAGAGACATTTTTAATTATGGTTCGTTCTGACGGTTAAATTTGGAAACCTTATAGGTACCCGAGCTCCGGTGAGACACCGCAATCAAGCAGTATAGGCAGACGGGTTCGACAACCCAGATTCACTGTGAGTGGATGGGTTTGTTTTTGAAAGTTAAAACTTTGCTGAAATTAGTATACATATAGTATTATAAGTATATTAGTATCAGTTTATTAGTCAACAATATTCTAATGCACATAGAATCACATGTACACTACAGACTTAGTACTTGGACTATGGTCGTAGGACACAGACTTCACAATGTTGCCCGTACCGAAGATCCCTTTTAGCTAGCCCTTATTTTCTGGTGCAAGCTATCCCTGCGCGGTCATTGGGCTTAAGGGTAACAAATGAAGGTGAGTACACATGGGTTTCTATATATTTACACATGGGTTTCTATATATTTAAATGTACTAGTAATGCTCTGCGCGGTTCGAGGGCATTTACTATGATATGCTACGTGCACAAGCCCTGTGTTGTTCCAGGGTCAGGTATGCATCTCCTCTATGCAAATCCAAAGAATAGTATAGTATATTCAGTATTTCTTTTCAGATATGGTTTTTACGATATGGGTTATATATATATGTTTTTATAAATGTTTTCGACAGATTATTTGTTTTTTTATCCACTCACCCTTTGGTTTTGCGCCTCCTCAGGGAGTAGCTATTCTGACAAGGACGCAGAGTGAGGCAGTTCGAGAGGCTATGCATCCGTCCCGAGAATTTAGGGACATTTTCGTATTCATTTCAGTTTGTCTGTTGTATTCTTGTATTTAGGGACATTGTAGATGCTCTAATATTGTTATTATGTGTGTATGGGCCCAGTTGCGTCATTATTATTTTATTTTCATTTGTGCTATCGTTGGGGTCCATGTGTCATGGCTTTGTCACCCTCTAGTGATGGCCGCACGCCCCGGGCCCACTTTCTGGGTCGGGGTGTGTCAACTTAACTTTTACAGACCTAGACAAACGGGACGGGATGAGACAATTTATTCCAAACATGGTCCTGTCCTGTTTTCAACCGGTCCGGGACAAAAATTCTTTGTCCAAACAATCCGGTGTATTTTCGGAATGGGACCAGGATGGTCCGCTGGACAATGGGACCGGGACTTTTGCCCGGCCCTACATCCGGCTCCAATTATAAGACTATTCTTCCAATAATTTCTCCTCAATCCAACAAGTATCAAATCCGCAACTCTTCATTTTTTCAAGTATCTCAACAAATGCCTCAATAATTACTCCTCCACCCTCGCCAACCTCAACCACCGCCACCCGTTCCTCCGCCGCAACGTTGTCCTTGCGGTCATGACGGTCTACCACAAACATAAAATTTAGGTTTTTTTTTGTTTGCGATTATCCTTATACATTTTTTTGTTCGCCATTGTCCTTATACATTATCTCACAATAATATTACAATTGTAATTAAATTTTTCATAAAATTGTGGGTGTGTAAATACGACAAGGGGTGCCCTAAATAAAATGACTATTGAGAGAGATTGTGATATTAGCCCTTAAAATTTATCATTTTTAAGAAAAACCCTAGAATATTGTGTTTTCAATAATATTTATTTGGTTGTAACTGTTGGAGGTGGTAACATTGTCTTTACTCCTATTTTGCCCTTTCACATTCAATCTAACAATTTGCGCTTTTTCCATTAAATTAACTGTTACGATCTTGTTTTTGGTGAGATTTTAGGTGAACTGTAGCTGTCTTCTGTTGGAGGTGGTAACATAGGGTTGATTTGTGAGAATTGGTATCGAACTAGAATTATGCATTTTAATTGCTCAGCATCACATCTCTAAATCATTCCTTCTACTGGTCAATGCCTCCAATTTAAAACAACCACCCAGCAAAAACCAGTTGTGTTTGATTTGTTGGTCACTCTGTAATCATATGTGAAGCTGACGCATGTCTGAATTTCGCGGTTCGTAATTCGTTTAGTTCACATTTAAGTTGTTAGTTTAGTTCACATACATTTAACGTTGTTAGCTTCGTGTACATGTAATGTGAACTCAAGCGGAATTGATAACAAAACAAATCCCTACAACTCTTCGTTCAATTGCATGTTCCTGCTTGTCTTGATTAGGAGTTGGAGCATTAATTCACTTTCTAAGCACACCATCAAACACAGAAAGGAAAATCCTAATCTGGCTCATAAGTTAAAGATTCGAGTATCAATTCTATCGACAGGCTTTACCCCACCAGCAAAACAGCAAGCACTGCACTGCTGAATTTTTCGGCGGTGAGACAGCCAGAATAGAAGAAAATCTGCAATTGTGAAGTCTGAATGAATGCAATTACCAAAAAGTCTACAAATCATCTTACACTTAAAAACACATAACCCAATACATCTAAACCAATCAACTATGAACATTAACCAATGGCCCATAAATTGCATTGAAAGACCCAAACCATAAGATGAGACCTGCATTAGACTCAGCCCTTACAAAAGAAGGGTTAGATTCATATTCTTCTTCGCTCTTCTGTCTCCAGTCGAGGGTTCATTGTCTGCTATTCGGACGGTTCAAACGGTCATGATGTGTACCTGCATGTGCGTGGGGAGCAGCTGTAGTGGCCATAGGGCCCACAGGGCATCGATTGGGAACGGAAGGCTGAGGGGGCACCCCCGGGAAGTGCATGTGTGAAGCATGAGTCGAAACGGGTGGCATGGTCAGCTGAACATCGTTGTAATGGCCAGGCACATTCATTGGTACGGAATAATGTCCACTATAACCAGGCTGTGAAGCAGGAACAGATGGCATGGTCTGCTGAAGATAGTTGTAATGGCCAGGCGCATTCATTGGCACGGTATAATGTCCACTATCACTAAGCTGCGGTGCAGAAACAGGTGGCATGGTCTGCTGAAGATCGTTGTAGTGGCCAGGCACATTCATTGGTATGAAATGATGTCCACTATAACCAGACTGCGGAGCAGAAACATATGGCATGGTCTGCTGAAGATTGCTATAATGGCCAGACACATTCCTTGGTACGGAATAATGTCCATCAGGCTGTAGAGTAGCAGCCTGCTGCTTTCAAACATTGAATAAATGAAAAGACATTCAGAAATATTAAAACATCTAATATAAGACATGCCATTGCACATAACATTTCATTAGTACAGAAAATAAAAAAGGTCCAGAAACATGTTGGCGAGAGAAATTTCAGAGGCAACACTACTAAGAAAATTCCAAGACCTGGGTGTACTTTAAATTTCCTATCAATATGGCATAAAGTCTATTCTGCGTACTTCTTTTCCTACATAAATTTTAGGGCATTGATTTCCTTTTGACATGGGTGAGTTCCAGAGCACAGTTGTCCATATCAACTTTTTTAAGTACTTCCTGCATGTAACTCAAATGAGACAAACCTAAAACTTTCTAGCTGTCTCCTTTATATCCCCAAAAGATATATAGGTTCTCCAATATCTTACATTCCAAAATTGGCAGAAAGAAAAAATTCAGCTCCAATCAAAAGACCTTTGTCTTGGTATAACATACATAACCAAAAAGCAAAACTAATATTTAGCTCAAGAGCTTGACACTAACCTGGGACTGCATTTCATTACTTGAGCTCCTACTTGGCCTGTCAACAAAGAGGACATTCATCATAAACTAAACACTTTAAGAAATATGTATTAATTACAAACTAACTCCGACATTCCATAAATTAATCCATTACCCAACATTCTCAAGCAAGTCTAGATCAATGCCGTTTTGTATTAGGAATTCATACACATCCAGTAGTAGATTGGGGAAAAATTTCTTCAGTTGTCTTTCTATTTGTTGTTCATGCTGCAAAACAGAAAGGAGAATACATTTTTAAGTGTACTTTCTAATTAAAAAAATAAAAAATATAGACAAGAAGCGAGGTTGAAAACATACCAAAGAATGCAGACCATGCAAATGTTGATTTACATGGTCAGTAGCATTCCTCGCAAAACGGAGAATTGTCCACAAATTCACCCATTGAGGACGCCGTCGGCCGATGTATGTACCATGCTCGAAAACAGTGGCAAATGGTGTTCCACTCACAATCCTCTTCAAGGGATAAATTTCTTCAGGAAAAGCTTCTATGAACTTATCCATCCAGCCTTGTGAAAACCCATACTGGGTCCTAAAGAGGTCTACCACCTTCACAGGAAGGTGGTACCTCTCATAGCTAGAGAGGAGAAGAGGATGGTCTTCTAGGAATCTGAATGGAATCCTGCAAAATTAAAAGCAATCAAATCACAAGTAAACAAATAAATTGGAAGCTGGAAAGTATAACCAAAGAAGAGTTTTCACACCTTTGACTCTCAAAGAAGTCTACAATCTCAAAAAATCTCTTCAACTCCACATTAGTGTCCAACTTTATGTCATGATGTTCTTGCAAGAGATCCTGATCTTCAATTCCTAGGACTCTTCTGACCAATTGTTTGAAATTCTTGTAAAAATTTGGATCATAGAGATTACCGACATTCCGGATAATGGGTCTATCATCAATTACGACTATGTCGTCGAAACTATAATGCTCCACAGATCTGCCATTTCTCTCCCACTTGTCAACATCAACTATGATATCCCTTTAAAAAATAATAATACATAAGTAAAACACCTTAAACAAAGGCTATAGGAATTGAGAAGTAGCTATGCAAGTAAACTCACCGAATAAACCTTCGAAACTTTTCACCTAGGCGATCAGTTGAATTCTCTATATCATCGACTCTTAAGCTTTGCCATGCCCAATCCCTAAGTGATGTTCTCTGAAAAGAGTCCTCATGGGGTGTAACAACGTGTGTAGTGACACGCCTAGTATGGTCAAAAAAACAAAATGGCCATTCTACACGCTCCTCTTCCTTCATCAATGACAACCACTCAACTAATGACATGGGTACGAAAACATCCTCATATGGGATCAACTCATCAGCCCCCATATTCGGTTCCATCTATCTAAAGACAACAATAGGATCATCAGGATTGTATGTGTCTTTTACTTACTGCTAAACTGAAGGGATGCTCCATATCTAGTTTTTATATAAATACAAACATCTACAGATTATAGAAAAGAAAAATGACAGAAAAAATATGCAAACACAATCTTCCTATAACACTTTGCAAAAACCAGCCAACATAATCTAAAACTCAAATAAATTCTTTTCTATCATCCAAGATAAAAATAGAGCGGGGTGAAGCAGGAAACAAAACTTAAACGTCAAAAGAAGCAAGAATGGTGGCTTTCAAACTTTGAATCTTTCCCTATGCTTCAGTCGTGAAATAAAGAAACTGCAACATAACATAGCCTTATTGCCATTTCAAGAATCACAGTTTTCAATAAACGATAACTGAAGGCAAGATCTGCATTTACTAAGATATCAATCCAATAGCAAGAAATAAAAATAACACGCAGAAAAAACATCCATTTTACTATCACCCCAAAAAAAAACCCCACAATCCTGTTCACCTTTACACATTCCATCACAATCCAAAGTACTGTATCCTCCTCCTACTTACTGCTAAAATTAAGGGCCATTCCATTCATAAGTAAGACAATACGAGCGACACAATGTGCAAACACAATCTTCATATCCATTACACTTTGCAAAGCCAGCCAACATAACCCAAACTCAGTTATATTCCTTTCTAGCATCTAAGATAAAAATAGAAAGGAGTTATAAGTCCACATACCTGTACTTAATTAAGAGTGGTGAAGCACGGAAAAAAACTTAAAACGTCAAAAGAAGTAAGGCTGGTGGCTTTCAAACTTAAAATCTTTCCCTCTGCTTCAGTTAAGAAATAAAGCATCTGCAATATAACATATAGTTTATGACCAATTCAAGAATCAAATTTATCATTTGTAGTAAAAATAAGCGATACCCAAGGGCAATATCTGCATTTACTGAAATATCAATCTAACACCTAAAGATGAGAATAAGATGCTGAAAAATCATCCATTTATCACCCCAAAGAAAAAACCACAATCCTGCTCTCGTTTGTACATTCCATCACAATCAATACTATGAAGCCAACAACACCACCAAAAAATGCATTCCCCTTCTACTCAATAGTTTACACCATAGTAAAACATCAACTAGAGAGTGAACGGTTTTCTCTTCTCGTATTACTTGAGAATGGTCAATATTCAAATGTAGTGTACTTCCCAGCTAACATTATAATCACGCAAAAACAATTTGGATAATTTTTATCATGCCAAATAGAGCACAAGTGCTTCCACGTTCCAATACATAAATCAACACAAATCATGAATATATATATGGTACCAGAAATTTGAACTTACCCATTTCATCTTCCGACAGAGATGAAGTATCTTTGAGTTTAACTATCGCTCACTCTTCAAGCTAAAAGTGTAACACAAGGAAAAGATGTTCAGACTCAATCATGATTAATGTTTGCAAAATACAAGTTTATAACAATGCACTAATGCACTGACATCTGACAATACAACGCAAATTAAAATCCAATTCAATTCGATACCATTTTCATCTCTTCTATTATTAGCAGAAAAAAAAATGGAGGTTCTAACTTTTCATTAAATTTAGTTGTTGATAGCTTTATAAGTGTGCTGTAGGAACAGTGTATGAAATAAGTGGGTCCGGACTGTAAGCAAAATGAGGATGTCAGTATCAGAGGAAAAAGATAAAGTCTTAGAGATTGAGACCTGAAAAGGGAAACATAACATACTGGTAGATCACAGCCAACATGGAACTTAATTACGCCTTATAACATTGTTGATATGGTCGTTGCTAAACCTATAGTCTCCATCACAAAAACCATATGCATCACAAAACACGTGTGACCAGTAAGTACAAGCAATAAGAAAATGATGTTCAGAATCTACAATTAATTGAGTGTATTTAATCTATTACAAAGGGTAATGCATTTAACCTAGTAATTGTAATAATCAAACCTATTAAAGTAATAATACATGTAGTAATATACTAGGCAGAAGGCCCATGTGATGCTGTGGGTTTTCTGAAAATGTACATAATTGTATCAAACTGTGTTCAATTATTTCAACAGAACATTGATAAAAAGTATGTTATCTACGTAATGGCATGCTAAAACAGTGACAACATTATTGATATCACCCATTCTTTACTATCTAAATCACCAAAAAAACACAAATTAAAATGTGAATGAATGGGTGGTACAATACAATGAATTTAAAGTTATCTTCTTTTTCTCAGTAAACTAACAGAAAGATGGCAGGGTTTCTTGTAGTTGAAAAAACGGCTGCATCCTACCGGTCTTAATGGCGTCTTGAATTTTCGCAATGTCGGCTCGGTCCGGCTCAATCCTGGAGAAATCGGCTGCAAAACAGATGTAAACCAATAAACCTGAGAAAATCCAAATGGAAACAAAGCAATACAACAAACCCGACATTTACAAAAAAAAAAAAGCGAAATCCAAATCAACGGAAAACAAAGACAAAAAACCAAAGATATGAAATTGAATCCAATTTCATTTCCCAAGCCTTGTGGAGCCTAACAAAGGTAACCTTCAGGTCTCCAGCAACTTCTCTTTGATTAAAACTCAGTCCAATCGAATGTATTTGGGGTTCCAATTGGGGACAAATCAACCATTGTCAAAGATCATATACTCTGTTGGGCCATCTGGGTTTGAGCCTGCATCTCCTGACTACAAATTACGGGATCAGTAGTTTAAAAATAGAAGAAGAAGAAGAATGATCGGAGGAGAGCGTTGAGGCTGCTGGAGATTGAAGTGTTCATCGAATTAAACTAAACCCAGAAATCATATGCCCAAGTAATCAACAACCAAACAAACACACACCATAGAGCAACAGTTTTGTTACCTTTGATACCAGCAAACGACGGGCAGAAGCTAGTCACTTAAGCTTTTTTGTATCAATTGATGAAATCACCTACAAATCAGCAAAACACAAGATTTAAGAAAGCAGGACATAGAAAGGAAAACAAAACCCAAAAATGGCCCAGAAATAGGATATGAGGGAGAATGGTTTGAGGAGAGCGTACGGGTGCAGTCGAATTAGGGAGAACGATCGAGAAGTAGAAGGAGAAGGCGAGGCAGGAGTCGGGCAAAACAGTGAGAGCACTGTGCAAAGTTTTCCAAAGTCAAAAAAGTCAGTGTACTTTGAAACAAGCAGCACCACCATTGGGTTCCGAATCTACAATTACTTGAGTGTATTTAAACTATTACAAAGGGTAATGCATTTAACCCCTAACAACACTAGCCAAAATTTGGCTATTTTAAACCAAAAATGAGCAAAAAACTAGTTTAGTTAGTCACTTTAACATGGATAAGTCCAACAACATTAGCTATTTTAACCTAAGTTAAAATATTTTAATATTTATTTTTTCATTTGACCCCACCTTTTGTATATTTTTCCACCTATATTCACATAGAAGAGAGAGAGAAAGGTGAGAATTTTTTTATTGTTTTTAATGTTTAACATTTGCTAAATTCCTCTCAACACTTGGCTATATTTGTCTAGGGATAATTTTTGGCTACTCAACCTTTTCAAATCTTATCTTTCACCCTTCCTTTTGACACATATCGTGATCAGAACCGTTCATTTCATTGATTATATACATAAGATCATCCCTACGAAAAATCACTTAAATCCGAGATTGTTTGGTGATCTAATATTGAAAAATGTATGAACGCTACAATTAGACCTCAAATGAGCCGTCCAAATTATTCACATAGTTAGCTAACTAAGTGATTTCGGATTTAAGTATTTTTTGTAGGGATGATCTTATGTGTATAATCAATAAAATGAACAGTTCCGATCACGATACATGTCAACCGAAAGAGTGAAAGATAAGATTTGAGTAGCCCTTGGCTACTCAAGCTTAAGTAGCCAAAAATTGTCCTTTGTCTAGCAACTATTCACAAAACCATTTTAACTTCTTGTATAGCTAGGCTATTGCAACAACAAAAATGAAACTTTTGGGTTAAAATAGCCAAAATTGGGAGGATGGCTAGGCTCTTGGAGATGCTCTAAAGGGTATTTGTAATTTGTAATGGTAAAACCTATTAAAGTAATAGTACATGCATGTATCAATTAATATATGCTTAATCTATCAGAGAGTAATTGTAGCCTTACTCGCAAAAAGTAAGGGTAATGCATTTAACCTATTACAAATTGAGTGTTGCAAAAACTCAACCTATGTCTATAAACTAACTTTTACTTTGCATGCGAATTTTATAACCTAAATGTGCAATTGAACATCACATTTAGTGCAGTTTGTCGTCTAAATCATACGACCTCTAAAGTATATGCGGGCTTGGGTCCATTGTTTCTTCCCAGTCCAATGCTTCTTTGACCCATATATGTAAAAAGTAAAGCAAACCAGTATTCAATTTTCAGTAAAGGGAAATAAAATGATAAAAAGGTAAAATAAGTGTACCAGAACCTCTGCTGCTTTCGAGGAGCAAGCCCCTTCGTCTTTGTCAACCGCAATCACGGTGGATGAGGCTCGTGCAACACGACCTAAGTGTAAAGAGCAAAAAATTCTGCAAAAGTACCGTAAAAATCTAACTGTAAATTCACATGATTATCGAAGAGAAAGGAGTTATTGAAAAATATTTTCTAATTATTTGAGAAAATATTAATATTTACCCCATTTTCTACTCTTTCCGCACTCATGCCGTCTCCTCCTCTGCTGAGAAAGAAATTAGTTGGGGATAAGTTGGATGGAAATTCCAATTTCTGACAATATGAATGTTTTCATAAATAAATACTTATCGCATATTTTCCTTGTTTTCGCACTTGATATTACTCATCGGATTAAATTCAGACAATCCGAAAATTTTCAATTTTGGACCATCAAATCAGATACCAAAAAAAACTTCATAAAATAAGTTGAATCCGAAATACCAAAACTTATTCCAATCCGACAAAATTTCTGAGACTACAGCAATATATTGTACTTTACCAATTATCATCAACTACACATACGCACGTAGGAATCTAGAACCCCGACTAGGTTTCTGAAAAGACTTTTAAGGGAAACTTGTATCCAAAATTGTTTTGATTGAAATTGAAAACCCATCTTCCCAGAAAAATTTTTGAAAAGACTTCTAAACGAACTTGGTATATCCAAAATTGTTTTGATTGAAATTGAAAACACAAGTCCCCGAAAATGGTTTTGAAAAGACTGACAAAACAAACTCAGCAACGATATTGTTTCAATTCGAATTGAACACGCATGACATATCACATGTTTCCGATCCAAATCTACATGAATACTTTCTCGAAAGGCATATATAACCGCATGGAGAAGTAAAGTAGCAAAGTGGAACAAACGATACAAATCTACATGAACATGATATAAAACTTCGGTATCTATAAACCTGCTGATGATCATGACATGTTTTCTCCTCTTGCAACCGTCCGCCATGAGAGTTAGATGTCGGTCTCCAAGTTTTACTTTTGCATCTCTCTCTTCTTCTGTAGGGTGGGTTAACATAGCGGATTCATTTGTTTCTCAATAATACATTAGAATCAAGATTCATATTGTATAATGCACTATGGTCTTCTCGTTTATGTCAATGCCACTTGGGCTCCACAATAAATACTTGGGCCTTCGTCCCGAATGCATGTGTTGTGGGACCCACAACGGCCTCGCAGAAAGTTGTGAATGACAGAATAGACATGCCTTTGACCCTCATGTGTCGCGCGTCTTTCTTTCCAGGTTTACCATAGGGTAAATGTCTTTGATATTAGGGAGAATTTCACTCAGACCTCCTAAGGTTTGGTCTAATTCTAGTCAGTCCCCACAGGTTTGATTTATTCCAGTCACAACCCAAAATTGTAACTTCCGTTAGTGTTGTTAAACGGTAGAAGGGCAAACTCGTATTTGTCCATCTCTTTATACCTCTGACCTAAACCTTTCGTTGAGCAAACAATGCCCAAGCCAACCGATTCTTGAGCATCAGCCGAAACCCCTTCATCCTTCAAATCCACCAAATCCGCCACCACCTATGGTTTTGTCTCCGCCTTCCCCACAACCTCCGGCTCTGACGGCGAAGAACCGGTCAAACAACCTCTGCAGATGGCCCATTTTCGCGACAATCCTTTTTGGAGTCATCTCCCGCAACGGCGTCGTCCTCATCACAATTCGCTTCTCATCTCGCCCGTCGTTCACATCCCCGCAAAGCCTCCTCTTCTCTCCCGCTTCCGTCGGCGCCAAAATTGTCAAAGAAGCGCCCCCAACCCCCCCCCCCCCCCCTCGACAGTCCTCTTTCTTCCCAGCCACAAGGAGGAGGCGCGCCACACCACATCCACCCCGCCCTAACCCTCTTCAGGTCCATCGTGCAGGCCTCATGTCTTTTGTGTTCATATTTTGGTGTCGAATTTGAAAGTTGGTGACTTTATTTCAATTTGTGGAGTGGTGAATTGGGTTTTCCCATAACCTATAATTTGATTAAGCATTACGTTCTGATTGCCATTTATAGTAAATGTGGGTTTTACTACTATAAGCAGTGGATCAAGGTTCTGTGCAATTAGTCACAAAACGATGATCTAACTTCAAATTGAAGAGTTTTGGGGATGTTTATGTCTAGTTTAGAACATTCTATGCTTGTCATAAGTACAGAGTCGCTTTAATTGATTAGGGGTGGAGAAGAAAAGTTTCCAGGTTGCTTTGGTTGCTAGCGAAATGAACGGTTTACATTACCTGTGCTCGTTATAGTTCTTTTGAAAGCGTGCGTTGAATTAGTTTCAATTTATTGGCCGGAGAATTGAACTTCGCCGCCAGTGCCGGAGGTTGTGGGGAAGGTGGAGGAAAAACCAGAGGTGGTGGCAGATTTGGTGGATTTGAGGGATGAAGGGGTTTCGGCTGATGCTCAAGAATCGGTTGGCTTTGGGCATTGTTTGCTCAACGAAAGGTTTAGGTCAGAGGTGTAAAGAGATGGACAAATACGAGTTTGCCCTTCTGCCGTTTAACAACACTAATGGAAGTTACAATTTTGGGGTGTGACTGGAATAAATCAAACCTGTGTGGGTTGACTAGAATTAGGCCAAACCTCAGGGGGTCTGAGTGAAATTTTCCCTTGATATTATGTCTCAATATGTCCCAAACAAAACCTCACGCAGCTTTAGCATAGGGCGAGATTTTGTCCCGTCCGAATTAGGGATGGCAATGGGTCGAGTCGGGTCAGGGTAGTACTATCTCCATACCCATACCCATTTATGATTTTAATCTCCATACCCGCTTCCATACCCATTAATTTTTAATCGGGTATCCCCATACCCGCCTCCATGGAGATTAGTATCTCCATACCCACCTCCATACCCGCCCCGTATAGAAAAAAATAAGGACAATATTAATAATAAAGTTCTATAAATAATTATAATCTATTAATAATTGTTTATAAATTGTTAGGGTTATAGCTTCATTTAAGTTGGGGTGATTTCTAAAAGTTTATATAATTATTATACATATTAATTAATTATATATATATATATATATATATATATATATTGTATATATATAATCGGGTCGGGTTCGGGTTGGAGACTAGTAATACCATACCCGCTCCATACCCGTCATGGGGATTTTAAAAATCTCCATACCCGCCTCCATACCCATTTAGCTCCTCCATACCCGCTCCATCAGGGGCGAATACCCATGGGTACCCATACCCGTGGAGATTTTTGCCATCCCTAGTCCGAATTCAGTCACAATATCAAAACCCCGTGAAATACAATCCTA
The DNA here is from genome assembly GCA_033992175.1 of Spiraea crenata. Taxonomy (NCBI): domain Eukaryota; kingdom Viridiplantae; phylum Streptophyta; class Magnoliopsida; order Rosales; family Rosaceae; genus Spiraea; species Spiraea crenata. The sequence continues at coordinate 3,751,487 of JAVBHV010000022.1, forward strand.
AACACGAGGCACTTTTGGGACATATTGAGACACGCAGTTAGGCACTTCAGAGAATCAACAACACTGTTGTCACCTGAACACCAGACTTGTTAAGTGAATAAAAAAAAAAGCTTTTCCATACAAAAATGTGTAAAAGATTCTACTTACTAGAACATAAACGAATACCAAGAAGACCCTTTCTTTTGGGTATGTTTACTTCCCATGAAGTGGAATTAAGGAATGTGAACCGTTTTCATTCCATTCACATTCCTTTGTTTACTTGCAATCCGAAATGAAAACGTCAATGGGACTCACATCCAAAATTGATTCCGATTCTGGGTGTGAAGTGCATTTTGATTCCGGAGGGGGGTGGTGGGTTTGGGAAAGAAGGAATGGGAATGAAATTTTCATACCAAAATTACCTCTTTCCTAAAATCACTTCTATGTTTCTCATTCTTCTTCTACCCAAATTTCATGAACAAATCAAGAACAACAAACAAAAATTTGTACATTGAAACAAAAATTTGACATATCATTCATCAACCCGAAATTTACCAAAAAAAAGAAAGTTTGACATATCATTAATATAATTAATTTTTCATATATTATAATTTGAAGAATTTATTTATTTTATATATGGGTAATTTGGTAATTAAATTATATAAATTTTGATTCCCAACAATGATTCCGAAAGTTAGTAGACACTAAAATGGAATGCTTGATTCCGACTCCAGCTCATTTTGATTCTTGTCTATTCTGATTCCAATCCATTCCGATTTTTGCCCATTACGATTCCGAGTTAGTAAACGTTGCGTTAGTTCTTTCTTCGCAAACAAATTTGGAACAAACCTCCTATTTCCTAATCGCTTGAGCTGTAGTCACTAATGCAACCATAAGCCCAACCCGCGTCATGGAAAGCAGTTCCCAAGCCGAACCGCATCGAATCGGACACAGAAGACGGCAAAAGCCCCAAAATCTTCTCCTAAATCAACGGCCAACATATGAAAATCTTCCATCACACGCTCCACAACGGGAGACAAAGGTACTAACGGTAGGCCCTTTTGATCCCGACCAATAGCAACCGTCGGATCAAATCAGACGTCATTAATTAATTAATTGCTTAACTGCGCTCCACAAAATAACCACCCCACCACCATCACCACCACCACCGCCGCTCTTCTTCTATGAAACTCAGATATCGGAACCAAGGACCGAGTCACCGAGTGAACCCAGCTGCATTGAGCTTACCTAGCTATGGCGGCCGCGCTAGAGAGCTGGTCGAGCCGAGCGAGCACCGATGAGGACGTAGTGGAGCAGGCGGTGCTGATGAGGTCGCTCGACAGATCGGAGGCGGCTCCGGAGAGTTCCGCCGGCACCGGAGTGAAGGAATCTTCAGCGATGCAGAGGAAGCTGCAGAAGCTGAGCCGGAACGTTTCCGAGGCCATCGCGTCGCTCAAGAACTCGCTGAGTCTCGACTCGGCTAGCGACTCGGTTACGGCGCCGTTTAGCATGATCGAAAGCTCGAGGAAGTTAGCGTGGTGAGGAACCTCACGCAGCTCTACCCTGGTAGTCAGCTGCCGGAGAAGCTCGTCTCCAATATTCGCAAGCACTACGATTCTCTGCCCCTCAGGTTCGAAATTGATTTCTTCAGATTGAATCCATTTTTTTCAATCGTAATTACTAATTTGAATATTTGATTATATGTTTCAATTGGTTGGTTTCGAAATGTGTTGCGACTTGGGCCTGTCTTAAAGTGGTTACTTTTACTTATTTTTCAATTTTTTGGTTTCTATGTGTGGCGATTTGGGCTGTTGTTAAAGTTGATTATGTTTGCTTATTTTGCGAATTTGGGTTTTGGATAGAGTTATGCTCAGGCGGGATTTGAAATGAAGGAAGTGTTTCTTCGAATAAAATTGATAGAGCAGGCATCAATGGATGGCCATCCTGCTATGATGATTCAAGAGGTGTCTGAACATGAGACTGAGGGGTGTGTATTCAAGCTCACATTTGTAACTCTTCGATTTCATGGCCATCGATGTCTGGTACGCTCAATAGCGAGTTGATTTGCTACAAGAAGATACAGATCTTTCTTTGAGAAGAAAGGGTGCACTATTGGTGTTATTCTACTTCTGGTTGAGAATGGGGAAATCGTTCAGAATGCGGGTTGAAAACGCTTCGAAGTTGTTGGATGTAAAGAAGGGGAAACCCAGCTCAGTAAAGCTCCCATTTGGGCTGTGTGGGTGTCAAGAAGAGAATACTAAGGGAAGAGAGGTCGGAGATATTGAAGAAGACATCGGTGAACAGAGTTGTCGGACTGGGATTGAAATTCGTAGTCAAAAGATTCAACTTCCCAAGCCTCTGCCTACTTCTTTATTCGTCGTATCTGTAGATGAGTGGCAGACAATCCAGTCTGGTGGGGATGAGTATGAAAAGTGGCTGCTGAATTCCGATAATCTCGACTTTGTTGATCAGATTGGAGCCAATTCATATAAGGGAGTTTATAAGGGAAAAAAGGTAGGAATTGAGAAGCTAAAAGGGTGTGACAAGGGGAATTCTTATGACTTTGAGCTACGAAGAGATCTTTTGGAGCTCATGACATGTGGGAACAAGAATATTGTGCAGTTTTATGGCGTTTGTATTGATGACAATCATGGGTGTGTTGTGACAAAGTTGATGGAAGGTGGATCATTATATGATTTGATGCTTAAAAACAAGTAGTTTCAAACGAAGGACATATTGAGGATTGCTTTTGATGTAGCAGAGGGGATCAAGTTCATGAATGACCATGGTGTTGCATATAGAGACCTCAACACGTAGCGTATCTTATTGGATCGACATGGGAATGCATGCATAGGTGATATGGGTATTGTCGCAGCTTTCAAAAGTGTCGGTGAGGCAATGGAGTATGAGACTGATGGATACCGGTGGCTAGCTCCTGAGGTTAGTTCATCTCTGCCTCAAGTACACTTCATTGAGCTATTATAGCTGGCTCAGTGATGATCCTGGTATTTTTATTTCAGAAGTTAAGCTAGCCATTTAAACCACTTCTTCTACTTTTTTTTGTTCAAGTTGATTAATGCATGGGAAAGTTCTTTTATGTGAAAAGCAATGGCCAATGTGTTAAAATTAGACTTTGGATATAGCCATTTCTTCTAGTTTAAACTTTGATTCATGCCTTTAAACCCGGGGTTGAGTGTTTACTTCTGCCCTGCGAATTGATAATTACGTTTTGATTTTTATATTTAGCTTGTTAAATCTGGAGGATGATGATACAAATTACCATATGGATCTGATAGCTTCTCTTGCCAATATGAGGGCGAGAAATTACAGCATTCCTGAGGTTGACAAGCTGAAGGCCAAGCTTATCGCCGGGAGGATTATCCCTGCAATTGCAACCTCTACTGCATTGGCCACAGGACCCGTGTGCCTAGAGCTATACAAGGTTTTGAACGGAGGCCACAAACTAGAAGACTATGGTAACACATTTGCCAATCTAGCTCTACCTCTGTTCTCCATGGCTGAGCCTGTTCCGCCCAAGGTCATCAAACACCATGATATGAGCTGGACCATTTGGGATAGGTGGATCTTGAGAGATAATCCCACTCTGAAGGAAGTCATTCAGTGGTTCATGGACAGAGGGACAGAGGGACAAAGGTTTATAGCATCTCATATAAAGGTTCTTTTCTTTATAATGAGTATGCTCAACACGAAAACCGAATGGACCAGAGGATGGTCGACCTGGCTAGGGAAGTGGCTACGAGAGTGCCTGAGGGCGAATTACCTCCAAATCGTTGCCACTTCGATGTTGTTGTCGCTTGTGAGGACGAAGAGGAAAACGATGTTGATACCCCCCTGGTTTCCATTTACTTCTGTTGGTATGGGTTCTCAAACCAGCCTAATATAGTCAGGCTGTCGTTTGAGGATGAGAAAGTATGACTGACCTCAAACCTTCATAGGAGCACACAGTTGAAATTTTTTGTTTTAAGCTGTGAAAGTAGTCAATATGTTGAATGCTTTGTACTTTGTTTATATTGTAAATTCTGTGTTGATCAATTCTCCATTGTCATCATCATCATCATCATAATTAATTCATTATTTTACAACTAAAATGAAGAGAATTATGTTTCCAAAAACTGCTAAAAGATCCAAAGGCTCGCTTTAGTCGCACATGCAGCGGACTGGCAATTTGTTCCGAACTAAAGCATGGCAGTTCAATACCACCTCAATTTACATGTAAACTGAGCTAAACAAACAACGGATTTCGGAAATAATATATCAACTTGAAACACTCTGAACGACGATCAAAATCAAACACGATTAAAACTGGTAATTTCTTGCTCTGTAATTGTTCTTATATTAGCTTTCCACAAGATCCTATAACAATTGAGGTACCACAGCATGGGCATCCAAGCTTAACTTTGGTTCTTCTACAAACAAACGTCAGCATGGACCACAAATTTGCACGGCTACCCATACGGCATCCAGATTTTAGAAATGAGTGGCATTAGCTTTTGTCAGCACCTTCATCAAATGCACCAGAGTTTACAACTCGGAAGTCCACTTGCTTCTGATGCTTCAAGCGACGACGTTCATCGAAACTTTCCCATCCTTCAAACTGAAAAAACATTACTGCCAGTATCAGACTGAGAACGCAAAATACTTGATGCAATGACACTTGCTGCTACAGTAAACATACCTGGCGGAGGATATCCAATGTTATTTCCGTGTTGTGCAGATCCAGTGTAGTGAGCTGTTGGCACATTTTGAATAGTGTAGAAGGAAGGGAATTCAACCCATTATTGCTGAGAGACAGACTGCAAAGCATAAAAAAATTTCAGGTAAACAGCAGCATGATGATAGAGAACAAGACAGCCGAGGTTGCTGGCAGCGCTAAAAAAAATTAAGAAACTTCAGCTGTTAAGAATATCTCTATATTAATTCAAGTTTATAGAAATCCATTCCATTTATATAATTGATTACCAGACTAGGCAGTAAAAGAGTCGAAATTTAGGATGACCAATATGGTGAACATTCTGATCACACCTAGATGTATATGAACAGAAAAAGACGGGCAATATGATTATACTCTTATGCCCTAGTTGGATAAGGCTACCATGTGGGTGCTATAAAGAAAGACAACTTAAATAAGGCAACCTTACGAAAAAGAATCTTCTAAGAACAAGCAAAACAAACTATATTTTACAACAGGGAAAACATATTACGTGTAATCTACCCTAGAACAACCTATACCGCCCAAATAATATGGAACTCTAACTAATAACCTGTGCTGTTAAATGTCACACCGGCTTCTACGCCTAAACAAAGGGAAGCCTAAATATGAGATTTTCAAGAGAATTAAAAAAAAAAAAAGGAATACTAGTTTAATGCATTAGGAATGAGTATGGACCTTTAAATTATGCAAATTTCCAAATGTCTCAGGCAACTTGGACAGAAGATTTGATGAAATATCAACCTGCACAATCCTGAAAGCAAGTCAGATATACTTATTATGTAAAACAGCCAACCCCAACTCACCTAAAAGAAAAGCAAACAGAGGAATAAGGCCACAAAAAATACCTCAATGAGAGAAATACAGTCCCCTATGCATGTAGGAATGCTGCTTATCCTGAGACATAGAGACAGGTAAACTTGATCAAGTCACCAACCATTGGTTATCAAACATAATTTACATCTTTAAGAAGTAGTTACTTCATGTGACGTATTATCAATGCATAAAGGGGAAACTCTTAACAGACTAAAAAAGGTGATAAAGAAAAGTCAAATTTTTAAAGAACAACTGTCCAAAGTTCTATTTAAGGTATAAAAACACTCAGAGGAAAGAAAAGTAGATTTGAATTAGTAAGTGCTGTGGGTAGTCCAAAATGGATATAGGTAATCCTTGAAATCATACATACATGAAAAGGGGAAAAAAGAACAAGAATTTGATCCTCCAATTCTCACTAATAAAAACCACGTCCTTGTTTAATTTACTTTCGAAATCACCTGTTGTTGTTAACTTTCAGAACTTCAAGCGCCGTCAGACATCCAATTTCATTTGGGAGGCTAGATAATTTGTTGTGCGCAACATGAAGTTGCTTCAGTGATGTCAACAATCTTAGTGCAGGTGGCAAGGTCGTTAATCTGCACAAAGCATGAGTTAGATCCAAAACCCTGTGATGAAATAGAAAATTAAAGCCACTCCACTTCAATGTGGTTAGTATGTTATATCTAAAGCACAAAAGATACTCACAGGTTTTGGTCTAGAGAAAGAACAGTTAGATACTTAAAAGAGACTGCAGCTTCCCAGCTGATAGAATCGTCCACTACATCATTTCCAGCGAGAAGCAATTTCTACATAATATTTGAGACTGAAGTGAGACTATGTCAAAGTTCTGGAAAGAATTTGATGCAGATATTACGCAAATGCAACAAGGAAACCGAGATTGGTAGACCTGCAAGGAACTCAGACAGCCAATCTTGGCCGGAACATCTCGAATAGAATTACTGGTGAGATCAATGACTCTTACAGAAGTTCCACAAGCCCACACTTCATCAGGTATAGCCTATTCAGATTCAACCAACAAGAATTTTTAATGTTAGGGAATCTTAATTCCTATGAAATATTAGTTTGCAATAAATTGTCAAAAATCAATATTGGACTCCAATGAAATTCACAGGTATTTGATTCAGAGTCCCACTTCACTTGTCTACCAAGCCAAAGACATTATAAACAAAGACATAGATGATCGTCGTAATGTAATATGTAATTATATTATAGAAATACAAAGTGTGAGAGAAAGGTTTCAAAATCAACATAGATGGGTTTCTTGTACCTTCAAATTGTGGTCACCCAGTCCTACAATTCCAGTAAGCTTCCATCTCTCTGAACGGTTCTTATCGATAGTCTTTTCTTTAGATGAAGCATTAGCATTGTTAGGTCTGGAAATGGGGCGTGTTTGAGCTTCCTTTAGGATAGGCCCATCCTATTCATACCACAAAGGCAAAAAATACCACATTTTTAGTAACACAATAACATTTGTTATACACCTCAACCCTTTGAAGAACACACTTCAATGTGCATTAACTCAACCCTACATTTTACTCAAGAAATACATCATCAGCATTTTAATCAAGAAAACAGAAAAAGGATCATTCTTTCATACAACAATCTTTCATCTCGTCTATTTTCTCAAGTACCAAACAAGTGAATTCAAGTTTCAGATCTCAAGTGTACGACCATGTGAAAAAGAACTGAACTTTAGCGAGAAATTACCCCTTGGTGCAAGCCCTTTGACGCCATGAGCATGATCTTGGAGCCATTAGTGACCTCAGACTCCTTGAGAGTCATTCCATCCACCAAAAGCTTCCCTATCACCAAACACCCAAAACCCAATCAAAATCAAAATCAAAGTCAAAAATCAATTTCAATTTAGAGAAACTGGAATGAAACTGTTCAGAGGACAAAATTAGAAGAGACCTTTGCAGATGAGCTTTTGGCCTCGGGGGAGGACGTTGGTCAGAGGCTGCAGAAGGGTCTTGAGGTCTTTGATGGTGGTGTCGCGAGAAACATTTGCGATAGGTATGCTTCTGCCGCTGAACTTCACGGTGAAGCTTAAGGCGGCTCCGCTGCCCTCGCCGCCGCCGGCGTTACCGCTCTCCATCTATTTTTCTTTTCCACTGAATTGTTGTATTCTTAGTAAAAAAAAAAAATTGTTGTATTCAATGTTTTAAAATGTGGGAAAATTTTACTTACACCCCCTGAGCTTTGGTGATATTTTAGCAGCTCCACAAGTTTCAATAATTCCGATCATATGGCAACGTAATGGGGTATCAAATAGGGATGACAATGAGTCGGGTCGGGTCATGATAGTACTATCTCCATACTCATACTCATTTATGATTTTAATCTCCATACCCGCCTCCATACCCATTAATTTTTAATCGGGTATCCCTATACCCGCCTCCATGGAGATTAATATCTCCATACCCACCTCCATACCCGCCCCGTATAGAAAAAAATAAGGACAATATTAATAATAAAGTTCTATAAATAATCATAATCTATTACTAATTGTTTATAAATTGTTAAGGTTATAGCTTCATTCAAGTTGGGGTGATTTCTAAAAGTTTATATAATTATTATACATATCAATTAATTATATATATATATATATATATATATATATATATATATATATTGTATATATATAATCGGGTCGGGTTCGGGTTGGAGACTAGTAATACCATACCCGGCCCATACCCGTCATGGGGATTTTAAAAATCTCCATACCCACCTCCATATTTAGCTCCTCCATACCCGCTCCATCAGGGGCGAATACCCACGAGTACCCATACCCCGTAGAGATTTTTGCCATCCCTATCAAATCACCTCAGCTTCACCTCCCGAGCGCTATCGCACTTACCTTGAAATGATAAAATAGGGGGCTTCACCAAGCCCCATAGAAACAACAAAGCAACTCATCATAACTGATATTCCAATAGAATGCATATATCATAATAGATCATTAAATCATATCCTAGATTCCCAATACCGTATTTACGAGCTCTAATCATCGGACACGGCAACCACTTTGAAATTAGGGGTCCGAGTACACCACCCTAATCAGGTTTAGGGCCTTTCACACCAGGGAATACAAACCCTCCTTATTCAACATTCAGGACAACCTAATCCAACTCTCAAATCAAATAAATATAAGCTTATTCACCAACTAGATATCAATAAGCCAAACTAAAGTCAATTTTTGCAGATGAAACATATATTCATAGTTCATAACAAATGCATATCAATATCAGAATATAAGCTATGTCACTACCTCAATTCCAAAATTATATAGAACTAACTCCATCACACACCAAGAAGATAGCTCCCCTCCTTTCTCCTCCCTCCCCGTGCTCTCTTCTCCCCCGACTCTCTTTTTCTCTTCATCTTTTAATTCTCTTTCTTTTCTCTCGTTCTTCTTTCTTTTCTCTTCTCTTCTCTTCTATTTTTCTTTCACGGCTTCATACACCTCACCAACTCAGATTACTTAATCAAATGCCATGTCAAAGGCCATGTGGCCTTTAATCAACAAGGAAGCGGCAGCAAAAAGAGGCAGGCGGCAAGGACGCTTATCAACTAGAGGTAAAAGGGTCATTTGACCATATATAAATATTTATATGGTAAAAAGTAAATGTATAATAATAAAAGATTAATAATTAATGGTAAATAGTAAAAATATGGTATAAAAATTGATATTTTACAGGTTGTCACAAGCTGCTCAACCTAGATGGCTCCATGGTAAGCTTTGAAAAAAAATGAAAACTTTCTCGATCCGTTTCTCTATCTTATGGCTGCTTATTATAATTAGAATTGGGAATTTGGTTTTACACATTTGAGTTTCAGATGCAATTCAGATCAATTGGTTAGTTATTTTTGGGTATGATTAAGTTGTACCTTTTCTTTGAATGATTTGTGTATTGTTTTAATTCCCTCTTCTTTTTTGCTTTTCTTTTTGGGTTTAATTGCCTTCTCTCTTAATTTTTTTTTTTTTTTGGTAGATTTCAGTAATCTTCGTTTGGTAAGGCCTTTGTTGGTTTGTATTCATATTCGTCGATCTTCTATGATTACTTTGAATTCTTTTCCTTGTATACATTGTGTTGCAAAGTATCAAATATATTATTTACTCGATTTCAGTTTATGATTTGGTTAAGGATTAGGAAAGTAGATTGCTTTACCTTTTCTATTAAGTTTAATATTTCTTATACCATAAGGATTGTAACCCAACATATCCCTATAAATAGGATGGTTGGGAGGAGAGTTATCATATCATAGTTTCAAAAATTGAGAGTTCATATAATAAAGTTTATGCAAAGTTTCATATTATTGCTGAGTTTCTAGTTGGTATCACGAGCTTAGGGTTATTTTTCCTAGGGCTTGTTGAAACAACAAACAAGGGGGAGGGGAAGAGAGAAGAAAACACCCACACGCATTACATATAGCTGCCGACCACCTGACCCAAATCATCCATACTGCTCCAAACCTCTTCACACAACAAACATGGTTCAACCAGAGGAATCCTCAAGCACCAAGGACACTGCTCCGATTATCATACAATCTGAAGGTTCCAGATTCAATGCTGGAATAACTCTAGATGAAGCAAACTACGATGTGTGGTCTAAAATGATGGAGATGCATATTGCAGGACGTGAAAAAATTCAGTTTATTCGGGGCACAAGTCAACCACCAAAAGAAGGAGAACTTGGCTATGACAGATGGTATGCAGATAATCAAAAAGTTAAGGGTTGGTTGCTTATGTCCATGATACTTGATATTCAAAAGAGATATATTCGCTTACGCACTGCTCGAGAAGTATGGAGTGCTCTTGCAAAAGCATTCTATGATGGAACATATGAGATTCAAATCTTTGCCCTAAACCAGAGAGCTTTCAATGCCAAACAGAATGGAAAAGCCCTCTCCACCTATTATGGGGAACTAACCGAAATATTTCAGGAATTGGACCATCGTGATAAGGTGATCATGAAGGATGCAGATGATATCGAAGCATACAAAAAGTTAGTTGAGCGACAAAGGGTGCATATTTTCCTAGCAGGGTTAGATCCTGAATTTGAGCAAATTCAAGGAGAAATTCTACGAAAGGATCCAGCTCCAAAGTTAGAAGAAGCATATGCATATGTTCGTCGAGATGCCCTTAGACGGACTACAATGAATGGGAATTATGAAGCAACAGATACCGCTGCCATGGTAGCTCGAAACCAGCCCCCACGGCCTCCACAGAGTTGGCTAGATCAACCCACATCCGAAACTGTTGCGCGACCAGCGCGCCCATATGCTGATGTTATTTGTCATCAATGCGGAGAAAAGGTCACACAAAGGCTCGATGTTTTGACATCCGCAGGAATTGCCATTGCAGGATGTTCAAAATCGCAAGACAATTAGGTTTGGAGTTAATTGAAAGTCAGAATGTTCCAAAGTCGCAAAGTTCTAAAGTTTCAAATTGAAGTCAAAGAGTACCAAAGTTGCAGTGTCAAGGTTCGAAGCAAAGTCTCAAAGTTCCAGTTTGTTACTGCCAAACTCATGCTATGAGTTTGAGGGGGAGTGTTGCAAAGTATCAAATATATTATTTACTCGATTTCAGTTTATGATTTGGTTAAGGGTTAGGAAAATAGATTGCTTTGCCTTTTCTATTAAGTTTAGTATTTCTTATACCATAAGGATTGTAACCCAACATATCCCTATAAATAGGATGGTTGGGAGGAGAGTTATCATATCATAGTTTCAGAAATTGAGAGTTCATATAATAAAGTTTATGCAAAGTTTCATATTATTGCTGAGTTTCTAGTCATTGAAGTACTCTTGGTGCTTAAATCTTATATAAGGTTCTCTGTTAGATCTATATATCATTGAATATGTATATAGCGGAATATACAAGGTTGTATTGTATGAAAGCCGTATAATATGATTGAATACAAAGCCCACATGTCCAAGTCGATACGAGCCGATGGTAGGAGTGATTGACAATGGAATTTAATTTTTTAAAATAATTGTAGAACATGGCCACAGTATGAAATGTGAAGGTAAATTTTGACTAGGCTTCTCTTGGTTAGACCATTGATACGTTGTCTGACCTGAAATAGTAGTTATGACAATCTGTTTTTAGCATGACGTAGTATTGTATGAGTATTTCTCTTGTTACGAATTAGTGGAACAACATTTGATCAAAGCCAAAAATAAAATTCTTCAATATGAAATTATGTTTTTGTATTGTAAACAATTTATACATAGAATCTGCGATTCTTTTACATACATTGAAAGGATAAAAGCTACCAATGCAACAACTTGCGTAGAAGTTTGGCATCATTTTAAAGGTACAATGCTGTCATCATAGCTAGTAACTAGCCTAATTCCCCTCAACCGAATATGTTCGCCTTTTCTTCCCTCGAAATCATGTATTACATATTGTTTGTTTCGTCGATTGTAGAGATGCAACTGGGGTACTCCGCGGCCATATCCTGATGGTGATAATGCATTTAATTCGACTGCGATAGCCAGCTCACCTGTGCCAAATGTACCCAAAGGATCCACAAAGCACCCCCTATCCGGTGCAATATAACCTTCAGAAGTGAACTGCGTCTTTAAGTGAATAGTCTCCTTAACCCAGTTGGGAATTTGGTAGTCTTTCAGAATCCACAACACTAATTGTTTCTTTTTCATATTCTTCTTTTCAAAAACGCCCACATAGCCTCCCACATCGACTATGCCCTTCTCCACAGTATGGTAACTTGGAGAATTGTCATAATCATCATAGTCTTCATAATTTTCATCATTGTATTCATGGGCACCGACACTGTTATCTTCATAATTGTCTTGATGAGCATCGTTATTATAAGCTTCATCAGGTAGTGGGATCGCTTTGAATGTCTCGTCTCCAATGTCAAATACTAGTACAATATTTCCTCTCTTATACACCCAGTGTATGGCACCCTGGAGGCACACACTTCTCTCGAATGAGCAATCTTCAAGACTATAAGGTCGATCATGACCAAAGTCTACTTTCAACGGCCTCCATGAATTTGTACCCAATGTGAATATATTGAGCATAATGTCCCGCTGCCCTGTTTTCATGTTACGATTCCAGAGTATTTGAAGAACTTTATACTCATTTCTAAATCCACAGAACCCAAAGTGATATGTAGCCCGGACTGATTCAAGGTAGGCTGGCACGTGAAGTATGTTACACTCTCGAGTGCTTGGATTGAATATGTAAATAGGAGCATGGACTCTATAATGAAAACAGTAGCAACTGCATGATACGCATACCAAGCCGTTGATGCTCTGGACATCAGATTTTTCATACCAAGAAGGAATGTAGGAAAGGCAGGTGATGGGTGTCGGGCTGCCTTGTTGGTCTATTTGTGAGGAGAAATACCCTCTATGTTCTGCGTCTATGTCTTCATCGCGATTTTGGCTCTCGAAGAGAAGGTTCTTGGGTTTGTTGCGGCGAAAGTTGCTGTAGGCGGCGACGAAGGGCGGGCTGCGGATGAGTGAGGACACAGACTTGCATACACACTTGAAGCGGACAAGAGACTTTGCCGGTAGCCTTGGGAGTATATTAAAAATTATGATGTCCCTACGGCGCTTTTCATTGGAAGTATAAGCTTCCATGGATGTTTATCTTCGAAAGAAGAAGAAAGAGTAAAGAGATTATTTTGTAACTCCTCCAAATCAAACACTTTGAAACGACTTCAAAACCTCACACAGCAGAAACGAAATTGTGTGGTTGTATGCTTTGGCAAGGACTTCCAAGCCTTGCCATTTATATGAACTTATTCCTATTTAACTAAGGAATATGCTTACTTATTACAATTCCTTGTTTTTCTAGGTTTACTAACCCACACAAGCTAGGAATCATTAATTTCCCACCCAGATCAGGAACTTTATTTGTTCCGTACCAAGAGAGGCTTGGTGTGTTGATTCCCATCTGAATAAGGTATATGATTGTTAACTCCAGTTCCTTGGATCTATAGGAATATGATTAGAAAAACAAGAGGGACAGAATCGGGAACTTTATTCACCTATCATGGAAAAGAATTGTTTCCTAGTTCTTATTGCAACGACATGTCGTTATATAAACAGATCCTCCGTAGACTCTATTTTACATGTACTTGATACTTGAGTGGAAACAATCTCTTATTACCTCTTCGCTATCCTTTATAAACCCTATATATAGTCATCTATTCTCTCGTCTATTCTCTACTCTTGAAAATCCTTTTAAACCCTATATATAGTCGTCCATTCCCTACTCTTAATTAAAACTCCTACGATGCTTACATTACATCAAATCTTACGAGGTGTAAATGCATGGATTGAGCATAGTCTTGCTGAAGACATGACATTCTTTACAGGCCTTATTCAGAATATTGCTCTACTAGAGGAAAAAGGATACGCGCAGGGATTTGAACAAGAACACTGTCTCTGCCGATGGTCGTATCATCAAAGTTGTAAAGAAAGCGTCTGCCGACACCCCAACTTACAGAGAGGAATTGATAGAGATAGCATCAGACATACTAAATGGGAGCAATAACCTATCTGGACATTTAGAATTGGAGCTGGATAACTTCCTTCGGGTTCTTAGAGATATCTCATACTCCACTAGTTTAAGGCAACTCCTTCAGCATCCTTTGCTTATAACGCAAAGATGGCAATTTCGGTACTATGCCGTGCAAAATCTTCATGCAAATAACTTGACCCAGATTTATGCTAGCATATGCGAAGTGGACTTTGCTCAAATATTTGGTTGTGAGGATGATGTCGATAACATCTCTGATGACATTGAGAGGAGCTTCGCTAAGCTTTACTATGCTGCTACACCTGAAACCTACATGCCAAACGCATATGGAGCGCTTTTGTTTGCAAGAGACGCAATTTTCCATCTTGAAGTGGGTGAGGGGCGAAGGACAGTGGATCACTACCTTGAACGCTTATTCCCTGAGATGATGGTGACGTTGTTTGACTTCCTATATGAAAGAGTTGACTTGAACTGAAGAAGTGAGCGTCCGACTCGTGTGTTTGGAGGTACTTACGATTACTCGGGACAGACGCACCAAAACATGGAGGGAAAATCAGAATATATGTAATGCTCGGAGGCCATGTCTTCAAACTCGCCACAGATGTACTCGTCGTATAACATTTGATGCAGGAGCATCTTCAAAGACTCTTGTTGTGACCAGCCAACGAAAGTCCAAGAGAATTAAAGGTCCCAAAGTATCTCAAGGATTACAAATTGAAGTAATTACCTTTTCTATTATGATTGTTTACTTGTTTAGAAGGACATCATTATCTTCCTTTTAGTTAATTACTTTCCTTTATTTCCCTAGGGTTTGAGCCCTATATAAGTTTGACATTGTAATATATTTCGACATCTTGAAGTTTATGAATTAAAGTCTGCAGCTTTGTGCCGCAAACCCTTGTGAATGCTTTGTCCTATTTCTGGTGTTCGATCTTGTTGTTAAAAGGCTCTTGTTCGGTACCTTCCCCCATCAAGTGGTATCACGAGTCAGGTTGGAGAGTGTCGTGAATCGCAGTGATTTCATGGCTCACCATAGACATGGTCGGGGAGGTTTTCGAATGGAGGAGGGTCATGGCGACAATGATGACATGGCGGAAATTAAGAGGATGTTGAAGCAACTTACTGATCGTATCGCTCACATCGGAACTCCAAGGCAAGAGGGTGGGAGTTCGGACCAGGAGAGAGACGAGAATCCTTTCCATCATGGAAGGGGACATGTATACCAAAACACTGACATCAAGGCGTCAGATATTCCGGAATTTGAAGGGAAAATTCAGCCTGATGAGTTTATCGTTTGGCTTAACACTATTGAGCGAGTCTTTGATTTTAAGGAAGTATCCGAGGAGAAGAAGGTGAAGTTTGTGGCGATCCGTTTGAAGAAATATGCATCTGCATGGTGGGAGCAGTTACGAGTTCGCCGGGAACATTTTGGAAAGTCCAAGATCAAGACCTGGGAGAAGATGAAGAAAGAATTAAGGAAAAAGTTCTTACCTGAGAACTATGTGCAAAATAATTGGATGAAATTGTATAATTTGCGACAAGGTTCGAGAACTGTCGACGAGTATACGGAAGAGTTTGATCTCTTGACCATGAGATGCGGCGTGATTGAAGAAGAAGAGCAAACCATCGCACGGTATCTTGGTGCGATGCGCAAAGAAATCCATGATGCAGTGGTACTCCTTCAATATTACACGTATAATGATGTCTACAAGCTGGCAATCCAGGTGGAGAAGCAGCAGAGGGGACGTTATAGGCGATTTGGTAGTGATGATGCAGACCAAGGGAAGAGAAACACCGGCAAGGCACCCATGGAGGCTGAAGATCAGAAACCCATACCATCAGAGAATCGTACCAATTACAAGGAGGGTGGCAGGTCCAAAAACGTTAAGTGTTTCAAGTGTTGGGGTTTGGGACACATATCAACGGAGTGCCCCAATCGAAGAATTGTGACTCTCGTAGAGGATTGTGGGAACAATGGTGAGCTAAAGCCAGATGAGCCAGCAATTTTGATGACTATCCTGATGAGGAGGATGAAATTACGTGGAGTGATCATGGTGAGTCACTCATAATTAGAAGGGCGATGAATGCTTCCAAGATCGAAGATAATCCCGATTGGCTCAAGCACGCTCTATTCCATACCAAGTGCACTGCAAATGGAAAGGTATGTCATGTTATAATTGATGGTGGTAGCTGTGAAAATATTATTGCGCAGGAGATGGTGGGTAAGCTTAGTTTGAAGACTGAAAGGAAACCAAAAAGCTACAAACTATCTTGGTTCAAGACAGGGAATGATGTTGTAGTTAATCAACGTTGTTTGGTGACGTTTTCTATTGGCAAAAATTATCAAGATTCCCAATGGTGTGATGTGGTGCCAATGGATGCATGTCATCTATTGTTGGGTCGACCGTGGCAATTTGACAGGCGTGTCTTACATGATGGTTACAAGAACACTTATACATTCATGAAGGATGGAAAGAAAATCATCTTGGGACCATCTAAATCTGAAAGTAGCCCCAAGTCTATCAAAAGTGAAGGCAACAACTTCTTGACTACAAGGAATAGATTCTTGGCAGAATGTGAGGAATTTTCTGATGTAGTTCCCGAAGAGTTGCCTGAAGGATTACCACCTGTACGGGACATTCAACATTGCTTTGATCTTACACCAGGCTCGAGTTTACCAAACAAACCCCACCACCGAATGAGCCCGCAAGAGTATGAAGAGCTTAACAGACAAGTGATGGAACTATTCAAGCGCGGAGTGATTCGGGAAATTATGAGTTCTTGTGCTGTCCCGGCCTTACTTACCCCAAAGACAGGGGGAGCATGGCGTATGTGTATGGATCGTCGGGCTATCAACAAGATCACAGTGAAATATAGATTTCCCATTCCTCGTCTAGATGACATGTTGGATCATCTCATTGGGGCAAAAGTCTTGTCCAAAATTGATTTATGCAGTGCATAACATCCTCAAACCGATTGGCAAATAGAAGTTGTCAACCGCACTTTGGGTTATCCATTGAGATCTCTAGTTGGGAATAACAAGGCAGCTTGGAGTGAGTCTCTGCCACGAGCTGAGTTCGCATATAATCACCCCAAACATCGAAGTACTGATATGAGCCCCTTTGAGGCTGTATACGGACAGAATCCAAATAGCCCCGTGGATTTAGTTCCATTGCCAACTAATGATCGATTTAGTGGTGATGCTAATGACATGGTTGGTCATAATAAAAAGCTACATGAGCAGGTACGACGACGACTTGAGGAAAGGAATAAGAAGTATAAAGACACTGCTGACAAGCATCGTCGTCACGTGGAATTTCAGATTGGTGATTTCGTGTGGATCAATTGGCAAAAGGAAAGATTTCCGCGTGGAAAGTACGGCAAGATACATGATCGTGGAGGGGCGCTATACAAGATAATGAAGCGAGGTGGAGAAATTTCTTATGTACTGGAGTTACATGCTGACATTGGTGTATCTCCTACGTTCAATGTTTCTGACTTGCAAGCATACCATGGAGAGAATGAGATTACTGAAATCGACTCGAGGTCGAGTCCTTTCCAACCCGAGGTGTCTGATGCAGGAGCATCTTCAAAGACTCTTGTTGTGACCAGCCAACGAAAGTCCAAGAGAATTAAAGGTCCCAAAGTATCTCAAGGATTACAAGTTGAAGTAATTACCTTTTCTATTATGATTGTTTACTTGTTTAGAAGGACATCATTATCTTCCTTTTAGTTAATTACTTTCCTTTATTTCCCTAGGGTTTGAACCCTATATAAGTTGGACATTGTAATATATTTCGACATCTTGAAGTTTATGAATTAAAGTCTGCAGCTTTGTGCCGCAAACCCTTGTGAATGCTTTGTCCTATTTCTGGTGTTCGATCTTGTTGTTAAAAGGCTCTTGTTCGGTACCGTTCCCCCATCAACATTTCGGAGGGAGACCCACAACAACAGATTTACTCACCGTATAACGTCTCTGAGGAATACCCGCAACAAGATGTCCTCGCCATATAACGTATTGGAGGGATACCAGCAACAACAGACGTACTCGCCCCCTAAGGTGTGGGATGAATACTCGTACTCATCCCATGACATGGCGGGGGAATACCCGTCACAACAAGGGTATCCGCCCCAAAACGTTTACGGATGCCGGCAAGAAGAGATATACTCGCATCATGACATGTACGGATACTCACAACTGCCAATGAACAGCATGCCCTCACAGCCAGTCTACTCAAGCGATGGGAATCCAAATAATTGCGCCATCATGTTTAAAACTCTCGAGTTTTTTTCTTTGCTTTCTTTCATAATTGTCATCTGAAATTTAGTAGAATATCGAATACATATTGTGTTGTTTTCTAGAGTTAATGTTCTTGTGCTACCATGTCATCTAAAACAAGTATACATTGTCTATCTCCTGTACATTTTACGTATCAAACGAAATTAAATTGTCCCAATATCAAGTTTGAAAGTTGTTACCGGTGGGGATGACTTGGATTTGTAAGTTGTAATTCACACTACAAAAAAGTTATGCCATTAGCAAGGGCAAAACTTCGTTGCAAAAGGACAATTGCCGCCTCCAACAACGACTTTGTGTCTGTAGCTGAATTACCTTAATATAGATTTCAGGCTTCGGGTTCTATTACGACATTCATGTGGTTGATCTCAAATGTGGTTTAATTTAAATGGCCACTGTGTTCCAATTTGCACAACAAAAAATGGTAAATGGCAAAACCTAGCATTATTATTTTTCAAAAAAAAAAAAAAAAAAAATTTTTTCCCCCAAACCCCCATGTATTTTTTTTAAAAAAAATTTAATAAAAAAAAAGGAAAAAAAAACCACAAAAAAAAAAAACAAAAAGAACAAAAAAAAAAAAAAAAAAAAAAAAAAAAGGGGGCCCAAATTAGGGATGGCAATGGGGTCGGGTCGGGTCAAGGATAGTACTATCTCCGTACCCATACCCATTTATGATTTTAATCTCCATACCCGCCTCCATACCCATTAATTTTTAATCGGGTATCCCCATACCCGCCTCCATGGAGATTAGTATCTCCATACCCACCTCCATACCCGCCTCGTATAGAAAAAAATAAGGACAATATTAATAATAAAGTTCTATAAATAATCATAATCTATTAATAATTGTTTATAAATTGTTAGGATTATAGCTTCATTTAAGTTGGGGTGATTTCTAAAAGTTTATATAATTATTATACATATTAATTAATTATATATATGTTGTATATATATAATCGGGTCGGGTTCGGGTTGGAGACTAGTAATACCATACCCGCCCCATACCCGTCATGGGGATTTTAAAAATCTCCATACCCGCCTCCATACCCATTTAGCTCCTCCATACCCGCTCCATCAGGGGCGAATACCCACGGGTACCCATACCCGTGGAGATTTTTGCCATCCCTAGCTTCAATATTAACCCGGCAGTGAATGTGGAAAAAAGAGTGTCTGACACACCTAAATTAAATAAAAACATTTTAGAGAATGAGTAAATATGGATATAACACCTAGTCCGAAACCCACCTATTTTCCATACAACAAAGCCATCAAGAAAATAAAATAGGAATCTAGCCGACCTCCTTACAACATAATCATCTCAGAGAATTAAGTCTAGACAAAGCCCTATATCCAATCTACTATAAAGCAAAACAACAATAAACCCCATTACTAGTCACCGAAATTGATACTATGAAAAAGCAGAATTATCTCGAGTGCAAGCAAGATTAATGAAGGCAGGCAGAGCAGGCCACCAAAATAAGCACTATGAGAAGCACCAAACTTGGCAAGGGCATCTGCAGCCTGATTGACCTCCATGGGGATATGACTACAATGCCAATTCAAAGATTCTGGCCATGTGAGGCAAATGTTCCAATCAATCCACAAACACTAAGAAATATAGAAGGGGAAGAAGAGGACAAAGACTGAACAACAAAAACTGAGTCAGATTCAATCCACACATTAGGCCAATCTCTCACCCAAGCAACACGAATAGCTTCAAAGAAACCCACAACTTCAGCCACCGCATAGCTAGCATGCTTAGTAGCACAAGTAAAGGCACCCAAAAAAGTACTAATATGATCTGTAATAATCAATTTCAGTTTAAATGCTGATGATAAAAATAAGCTCAATGTTTAATTGTGCCAGTGATAGTGTTCGTTCGATGCCTTGTAATTAATGTTTGATGATCATATCAAGGTTTAGTCTGCAATATTCCTTAATTCGATAGGAATCTTTTGAAAATAAAATTCCCACCTCTAGTTTTACTGAACATATTCCTAGAGAAACTAGGAACTGGAGTTAGTAATCGTATTCCTTAATCAGATAGGATTCAAATCACCAAGCCCCTCTTGGTACGGAACAAATAAAGTTCACCGGTGCAAGTTGAATTAAAAGTCGTACGCTGTTCTCCTGTACTATCTCATCTCATGCGTTGACTCAATTAACTCAATTATGCCTTATGTTAGTCAGAATCAGAAATATAATTTAAAAACTCTATCATGCCTTATGTTAATCAGAATCAGAAATATAATTCTTCATACATTACTAGATACATATACAAGATAAACTCTGACATGATGTGTGTTGGAAAATTTGGGATTATGGATGCTAATATTCCTGCAAACAATCACACGAGATAATAATTAGAAATAACTCATTACAAGTAACACTCTAAAGATGAAATACTTATCTTTGGGAACGAGTAAACGGTCTTCACGCATTCTTGAATAGAACAAGATTTGGTTGAGGCATGTCAAAGACATTGTCCTTAAGAGTAGATTTCGCCCCTCGGAGACAATGTCTCGGTGTAGCTAGGTTTGTATGGCGCCCTACCCTCCAGGATACAACAACCTGACCCTCGTAAGCGTACACTCGCAATACTTGGATCATGAACTACTTGATTCCTTCCTTTGGTACGAAAACATTCAATGAATACTCAAAAGATTCGAAATGTAGAAATATCTAGATGAGAACAAAAACTCGTGAAACAGAAAGAAAAGGAAACATTAGAAGATGGAGAGGATGAGATCATGAAGGCACGAAAAGGATTAAAAAGCCCATATATGTATGTCGCTATATATGCCAACGGCAACCTTGAAACTCCTTTATGCTCAAGAATGAAATAAAAGGTTTAGTCAACAACATAGTTGGCAACGGCTTGGGGGAAAAACAAAGCATTAAAGGTTTCAACAAAACCGACACAAGACATCAAAGAATGTCATTGATTAGCTATAAATTTCAAGAAAAACGTATCTTGAAATAATCACAAATAATAAGTGTATTTTGAAATACCATAAAATTCCAACAATCCCCCACATATTTCAAAATACAGGAAACTCGAAGGTATACAATAGATAAGAAAATGTACCAAAGGAAGTTGAGAATCCAACGCATCTGAACTGGTGTCTTTTGGACTATGAACCAGTCATAGGACAGACAATCGTAATCCACAGAAACTTGGTGAAAATTAAAATTTTCTATGAACCAAAATTTCATATGCGAACCAGAGGACTAACTGTCCACATTGAATTCCCGGAATCAAGTTTGTTCGCGGGGTGGCACGAATAGGCCCTGCGCCGACCTGGATATTCATGAGTGCTCTAGAGAACATGCCTAAGCTCTCATAGGAAGCGGCCCCACCTCCACACTCATATAGGTGAATCCATCAAGTGTGCACTGCAATCAAGCACACCACCCAATACAGGCTATGGTATTCATTAAGAACGTATGTTCAACCTCAACGTTGCAGTCTTGCACTATCTGCACCATAGGGATAGACTCTCATACATAGTATTTGATAGTGCACACCCGATCAACAAGTGACTTGTTCTTACCCATATGAACCTACTTCCTGGGACCTCCATTCACATAGGTTGGGTTACCATCACTCTTGATCGCTGTTGTAGGCAATAGTCTTATCCCCCTCGATGCATTGCCACTAGTTTTGAAATAGTGGTTTTATTAGAGAATTGGCCAAAATTAACTCTAACACGTCACCAACTGTGGGATATATCCCAATCTCAAGAAGCTTCTTCACATTATGTCATAGGCGTATACGCTTTCTGGGCTTTGTAACATGACTTTCACACATTAGATATAAACCACCAAAGACAAGATTAGTCCCATCCATAAAAGGCTATAGCCAAGAAGTCAAGCCACAAAATAAAGATCATTGTGTACTTTGTAGACCATCAAATAGTTAGAGGACTTGATCTCAAAATAGTTTTAAAGCTCAAGTGCATTGGCATACACACAGATATAACATAAAGTCCACTAAATAATAGCTCATATATAACCTGATGGACTTCTCGCATTTTGGCAATCAGAGATGCCCTGCAATGGTCTAGGAAACTCGGAAGTGTACCTACTTAATCATCAACAGCAAAGGTAATTGGTTAATACAAACTTAGCTATAATCAATTATTCATGGTACACTTACTCCTTTATCTTCCACTTCACTTGGGTGCAAGTAGCCATCATCGATTTCTTTGCATATACCATCTACTGGTGTCTCAAAAATTACTAAGTTAAGGCTCTTCAAAACAAAGAATCTTCATCAAAATTTTCAGCACCAAGTCATTAGTCACAATTAATTTTATCATGACAAAAATTGAATGACAAATGATTCCAAGACTGTCTGCACTTAATTCTCATGATTAGAGTACATATAGCATGTAAGAGATCAAAATTCCACACATGAGGTGATTCTATCTATTTATACAAAAGCCAGCAAGTGATAGCACATGAACCTATGGGCACACAAGAGATGCTATATGTATGTGAACAAGAATTTCATAGACAAGGCAGAGAGGACAACCCCCACAGTTTAAGTATATGCAGCATTTCCAAAATATCTAACTCCCACAACGACCCCCACAAATCCTAGTAAATTTACAAGACAAGCCTTTGAAATATAAGCACACAAACAGTCAGTGAACCTCATCCCAGAAGAAGAGGATGTGTCATATGCATCGATATACAGAAAGTATAACGATAAATTTCACTATATTACATAGTACCTCATATAACCAAAGTACGTCTCAAATTTTGACATAGGAGACTGCTCCATGTCGTGTAATTCTCTCAATTATTAACAAAATAAGACTGTTCAAGTGAGACCGTATATCTCCCTCAAGTTTATTCTCAGCACCAACTCAGATTTAAATTTTCCAATGACTGCCAAGTGAATGACTAATGACCTTCAAGTTTATTCTCATGATATGCAGCATATACAGTAAGCAAGAAAACAAAATTTCACACATGAGGCGTTAGAAGTAGCATTCTAGAAAATTAGGCCACCCCCACAGTTTTGGCATAGTTAACAACATAGTGATATCGATAGATTAAGAAATATAGGCATTTTTGGAACTACAAACCCCTTAGCGATGTTGAGTCACAGACTGCACACATGTTCTTCCCCGGAGGATTGGAAGGTTAACCCTTACCCACCATTGGAACCCTTAGATTCCAAGTTTGACTACACATGAATTTACTCTATTAAATGAATAGAGTCTTCTCCGGAGGATGCTAAGCGCATCACAATCTAATACCTGAAGGTACTCAACAATGTAGTTAGTGAAAACTGTAACATCATTAATGGTAACATCAACAACGAATTAGTCTCAAGGCTATCCCAACATAACTATGATGAAAGGAATATGCAATAGGCAGATAAACAAAATTTTAGAACAACGAGACAAGTGACTTGTCAGTAACTAATATCACATTGGCATATATATAAAGGATCACATTAGTAGGCAAGAATCCACCCCCACAATTG
This sequence comes from Spiraea crenata, assembly GCA_033992175.1. NCBI lineage: Eukaryota > Viridiplantae > Streptophyta > Magnoliopsida > Rosales > Rosaceae > Spiraea > Spiraea crenata. The sequence continues at coordinate 3,775,350 of JAVBHV010000022.1, forward strand.
AAGTAAACTCAAAGGCACAACAAATTAATACTTCTCAATCTAAACCAATGAGACCACTGAGTTATCAGCAAATGATACAACATTAGTATAGATTTAAAGATCTTACTAATCGGCATGTCAACATCCCCACAATTGAAAGGTACTATAAATTGATATGCAGACACTGAAGTAAGTTTTAGAGTTGTTCCATACCTGAACACTACCACCAACGGATTGTCCATAAAATTTAGGAAGGAAACAGTAGCAGCTTATAATAACAACTACCAAAAGGAAGTAAAGGATTCGTGGCATGAGTAGATAGGAAACCCCCACAAGTTAATTTGTTGTGGTTCCATTTAAGAGAAAATTAAAATTCTCATACATGTTAAACAAATGATTATAAAGAAAGAACATTATACAAGGAACTAGCCATAAAGAGATGTAAATTGATCAAGTGGGGCAAAGTGAACGGTAATATTGGGAAAGCTAATTCATTTCAAATCCTCCGGTACAAACTGTAAACAAATATCCTAATGAATAAATATTTCCTATATTATCAAGAACTGTCAAGAATAGGACTCCAACTTTCTAGGAAGGTAACTTCTAATAACATTGATCATTTTAATAATCATATAATTGAATCAACGAGTGTGGCATGAAGATAACATACTGAGACATCTCAAGGCAAATGGAAAACACATACCTTATATGTCAATAATACCGATAGGATATTTTGATACTCATCTGAGTCATATTACATATGCCAGTGCCCGCCTCCAGAGGATTAAAGGGTTTAAACATTCGCCAAGTTTAAGTAGTATTGTTTTCTCCAATGGATAGAAGCCTTTTCTGGAAGATCTACGAATCTCCAAAGGGTACTCACAAATGTATCACCTAATTTCAAGTTGCTCTCATATCACAGCTTCTCCGGCCATCGCTCAATTAACAAGCATCAGTTAATCATAGCCGATTAGAATTATAATAAATTTGAGCATGTAAACGAATTTCTCAAGCCTATATATAAATATTGATGCGCCAGCTACCACCACATATGCTAAAATATTTAACAACTCACATAACAATAGCTAGGCTGCAACTAGGTAGACATGTGAGGTTTAAGAATAATGTCTTCGGTGAAGTAGAATTATCCAAACCAAGTCTTTTCTTCAGGAGAGAAAAGACAAAGCAAAATATAGTAGAGTCAGTGACCAAGTCGAAGATCACCGGGTTTGCACAGATTAGCATCAAATATACTCTTAAGATTGTTGGAAAATTTGGGATTATGGATGCTAATATTCCTGCAAACAATCACACGAGATAATAATTAGAAATAACTCATTACAAGTAACACTCTAAAGATGAAATACTTATCTTTGGGAACGAGTAAACGGTCTTCACGCATTCTTGAATAGAACAAGATTTGGTTGAGGCATGTCAAAGACATTGTCCTTAAGAGTAGATTTCGCCCCTCGGAGACAATGTCTCGGTGTAGCTAGGTTTGTATGGCGCCCTACCCTCCAGGATACAACAACCTGACCCTCGTAAGCGTACACTCGCAATACTTGGATCATGAACTACTTGATTCCTTCCTTTGGTACGAAAACATTCAATGAATACTCAAAAGATTCGAAATGTAGAAATATCTAGATGAGAACAAAAACTCGTGAAACAGAAAGAAAAGGAAACATTAGAAGATGGAGAGGATGAGATCATGAAGGCACGAAAAGGATTAAAAAGCCCATATATGTATGTCGCTATATATGCCAACGGCAACCTTGAAACTCCTTTATGCTCAAGAATGAAATAAAAGGTTTAGTCAACAACATAGTTGGCAACGGCTTGGGGGAAAAACAAAGCATTAAAGGTTTCAACAAAACCGACACAAGACATCAAAGAATGTCATTGATTAGCTATAAATTTCAAGAAAAACGTATCTTGAAATAATCACAAATAATAAGTGTATTTTGAAATACCATAAAATTCCAACAATGTGAAAGCTCCAACTTACGCAACTTGAGAACAAAAAAACTCAAGGACTAGCTAGAGAGGAGAGTAAACCAACACGTACGCATGGGATTAGAAGAAGAGTAACAAAGTAAGGTTTTTTGTGCTAAAAGACTAAAGGACTAATGTACCTTGATTGATTGAACATATAGAATTTACGGAAGAGCCTGTAGATCTAGATCTTTCATGTGAACCAAAACTCTATCTCATGTGTGTATACATAGGTCGAGTCCAACTTGTGTTAAGCGACAAATGTGTCTTCATCCCTATCAAGCACCATTTTTTGTCTCCATACCCTCGATTGATGGTTCATTTATACATGCGTAACAATTTAAGCCCTGGGGAGCTCTGCGAGTTTTTTGAAGGTGAACTACATCCTATACATATGTCGCAATATGATGTATCATTTCGATAAAAATGCATCCAATATTTGCTTCTGTACACTGTAATGAGTTTCACTTTTTTGGGGTCCAACTTATGCGATGAGTTGCAACTGTCGAATTATTAGCTAAGAGGGAGAGAAATTCGGGTGAGAGGAGTCTGGGTTATAAATAATGCATTTGTTTAATAAACAAGATATAACAAGCTTCTCTCGTAGCTCTTATTTTAATTTTTTATGTGCACGTGAGAAAGAAAATGCGGTGCTGCGTTCACGTGGCATATCAAACTTCCCTATCGCTTGGAAGTAGTCACACTTATGCATTGGTAACATGAAAGTCAGTATTGATCAATTGATGCCTACTTTGTAGGCACCTTTCCGGATTTTGTCACCAAGGCTTTGTTTGGCATTGTTTTTGCGAAAGTGATTTCACAAAAATTTTCGACCAAAAAGTGTTTGGCCAACGTAAACGAAATCACTTTCGGATATAATCACTTTCGACGAAAGCTGATTATCGAAGCAGGGGATGAGTAGCTTTTGCGAAATCACTCTTATTTGGGACACACTGGGTATTAAAAAAATTGTCAATGAGTCATTCTTTCCAATTTTAGCCTTATCCAACATTTCAAATTACACAATTTGCCATTCACAAGAACTCGAGCACGTCCTGGATGCCGTTCTCCAGGATATGGAAGCCGTAGAGGTCGGCGGCGTGGGCGGAGGTGTTGGCCGCAGTGTCGTGGAGGTTGTTGGTGGCCACAAACTCGGCAGCGCTTGAGGTGTTGTCGACAGCCTCGCGGGTCGACATTGAGGCCGAGCTTGGTCAGGGAGTTCTCGACGGGGAGGACGGCTCGATCGATGATCCAGAGCTCCACGCTTGAACGCGACTTCGAATTAGTAGCATGGAATGGCCTCACACTTCAGGTATGCTTTGCCAACGGCATCGAAGAATTGGGGCGAAGATTCATGAGCATGTGGTGAAATTGGGTTTTGATGCGTATGACACGAACCGGAGCTCGTGAAGGCCGGGTTCATTCAGCAGTCTCCAACCGGAGCTTCAAGATCGGCGACAAGGAGGACACGTGGTGGCCGGGCTGGTGATATCGCCGATGAGAAAGTTCAGATGCGTGGTCACCGTCAAGAAGCTTAGGAATTTTTCTTATTTATTATTGTATAAAATAATTTATTAGTTTTAGATTTTTAGTGCATAGAGTGGTTTTAATTTTTGGTTTTTATGCATTTCTAAATAATGTGCATTTCTGCATAAGGATTGCTGAAATGTCATTTGCTTGGTTATTGTATGTTGTACATTAACATTACTCATATTAGAATCTTACATGTTCAATAACATGTTTTTTTTTTGTCATTATATAAATCTCAAAGCGCTTTTGTGTAACTATTTACCAAAACACCTAAAACTGATTATAGTGATCCAAAATAGTTTTGACATAATGTTTACCAAAACCCAAACTAATTATCTCAAAATCTGATTTTTTGAAAGTAATTTCGTGAAAGCACAGCAATACCAAACTAGGCCTAAGTATTATAGAAAGGGAATGTATTAAAATTTTGAGACAACCTTAAGCTTAATTTCCACTCAAGAGTTTTTTGTTTTTGTTTTGGTCTGAACCGCCCGTCAACCAACCCAACAACAGATAACAAGTATACAGGGAACAAAATTTCAATTTTAACACAAATTTCGGTAGTCAAAATTTATAGAAATTTCAGAAAAAGTTTCAATTTCGGTGGAAATTTCAGTAAGTTTCGGTTAAAAAAAAAGCGAAAAAACATGTTAGAAAACCTATAAATTAGTATGCCTACTTTCTCTAGGCTCTAAAATCAACAAATAATGCACATTTTCAACAATATTAGCATTATAGGAACAACCTTAGTGTCAATCAGTTGGAGGACATGATATAAAGGCGAGTAGATACGAACCACATTCGCCACACGAGCCCAAAATCCATTATCAAGAATTAGATTCTCAATTGTTCTTCCTTGTATAGTTCGACTGAGCGGACTTGAAGCCCAAGCATTAGAAGTAAACAATTGTTTGAGCGAACCTTTCTTTCTCATAAGACTTTCAAGAGCAATATGGTTTCTTGCAAACCGAGTAGGGCCTGATTTCACTAAATCTCCTCCGCATACTTCTTGCATTTGTGAAAGCAACCAATTATGATTATAAATGAAGTTCATTATGCCCCTCACATCGATAATCACATTTTCCATAGTTGATTCAAGAAGCATTATTGAAGGTATCAACTCATAGGAAGCACTATTGAAGGCAACAACTCATTCAAAGCATAAAGGAATTTCTACTGAAACTTCCACCGAAACTTCAATTGAAATTTCGGTAATTTAGGAAAGTTTCAGCTTATGAGGCACAAAATTTACTGAAATTATCGAAATTTCAGTATTTTTTTGCTAATATTGATATGTACCTCAATTCAAGTTTCGGTCCCCCAAAATTCCTGAAATTTCAGCCGAAATTTTGTTCCTTGCAAATACATACCATTACATTAGATGGAAAAGAAGACTTTATGCTAATCTTGAGAACCAGCAACAAGCCCAAATCCCAATGTTCCATGCTTCAAATAGATAAAAGTTTCCAGTTATGGTGGGTTTGTGTTGGTCTCAAAATCCGTCAAGGGATTTCGGACTCTTTTTGTCCTTCTTGTTTGTGTGCGCGGGCGTGCCACCTCGCTGACGAGGAAAAGATAAGTTGCGGGTATGTATGTGGTCGCGTTGATCTGACTTCTTTCAAAACGATTGTGGACCGAGGAAGGAACGCGTCTCGGTCGAGGGTTCACCGTGCCTTGGCTGCAAGGACTTTAAAACGGCGTTATTCGTAAAAGGATGGATTTGGTATGATGATGGTGGATGTGAATTTGGTGATCGAGAGTCTCCTCAAACGTTTACGAAACTGTTCGCAAAGATTGAATTGACACAAACTATAAAATTTAACCAAAACTAAAGATTACGCAAAATTAAAAGGATAGGGATAAAAATTGCATAAACGTAAAGAGACAACAAAGTAAAGAGGTAGGGATTGCGTAAAAATAAAGTAGCGATAATAAAAGTGCGAGGAACTAAAGAGCAAGAAGATAAAAGTGATAATTAAAGTGCGAAGAAATAAAGAACATAAACTTGAAATTGCAACATAAGAAAATGAATTGAAAGACAGATATGCGAATTGAATCACCTATGAAGGTTTAAACTACATGACTAGAAATTGAAAAGGATAAAAAAGCACGCTAAGTGCGGATAAAGCGAAGAAACGAGTTGAATGTGTTGGTGTTGGCTCCTGTCTTGTTTGTGAAAGCTTGTATTTATAGAGTTCCATCAATGGAGAACAAAATGTGCAGCCCTTGGTCTTTAAAAAAAGAAAAAGGTCGCCCATCTCCCTCTCAATCAATGCCTTTTGATTGCCGTGTAACTATGCATCATGGTCAATTCAAAATTCGAAATTCAAATACGCAAGAACCTTCATGGCTTGATTTGCTAACTTGACGTGTATATCAATATGTGGCCGAATCTCTGGCTTTATTCATCGATTAATTTGCTTGATTGCACTGAGTTGACTTTGGAGAATTTAGATCGTCATCCTCTGGATCAACGCCCAAGATACGCCCCAAGATAAACTAGGGGTTGCTTCTGGTTGGTCTTAATGGGCTGATTGGTGTTGTGGAGTGAAAAAGTTCGGGCTTTCGGTCAACCAGTATTTTTTCATGGCGCATAAATAATGACCCTGGTAACCTAATGTTGGTCATGGAACACCAAATTGATGGCATACCAAGTTATGGTTACGGCCAAGTCGGATTGCAAAGGTGTAGGAAGTAACTTGGGCACGGCTACCGCAGGGTCATATATATGTATTCCTGTTCCAAGCAGGATTTCATGTATTCCTCGCACGGTCATGTGTATTCCTCGCGCGGTCATGTATACCTCGTACGGTCATGTATTCCTCGCTCGGTCATGTATTCCTGTTCCAAGCAGGATTTCATGTATTCCTCGCGCGATCATGTGTATTCCTCGCGCGATCATGTGCATTCCTCGCGCGGTCATGTATTCCTATTCCAAGCAGGGTTTCATGCATTTCTCGCGCGGTCATGTATACCTCGTACGGTCATGTATTCCTCGCGCGGTCATGTATTCCTGTTCCAAGCAGGATTTCAAGGACGCGCGGCTTGGTAAGCCGTATTGCAAGGTATGTTCTTTACCAAGTAGGATTGCAAAATTGGGTCCAAACAGTTTGAAAATTTGATTTGTTTATTTTTTTAGGTTCAACAGCTTACGGGGTAGCGCCATTTTTTTGCTGCCTGTACCTTCCGCATTTTATTCGTATGCGAGGTTAATAAACGTAGGAAGGGTGAAAGAACCCAATTAATTTTTTCTATAGAGTAATCCAATTATTTGAAGTCTTAAGGAAAATTGTTTCCTAGTTTTCCTACCGTTACAAATCCTGGTAAGCACACATGCCCTCAGTTTCTAAAATCGCTTTCCTGTTCACCTATCTTGAGAAAGAATTGTTTCCCAGTTCTTATACCAAAGACATGCCGTTATATAAATAGATCCTCTGTAGACTGTAAGTTACACGTACTTGATACTTGAGTGGAAACAATCTCTCATTACATCTTAGCTATCTTTTATAAGCCCTATAGTCATCGATTCTGTATCCTTCGAAATCCTTTTAAACCCTATAGTCGTCCATTCTCTACTCTTAATTAAAACTCCTACGATGCTTACATTACATCAAATCTTACGAGGTGTAAATGTATGGGATGAACATAGTCTTGCAAAAGACTACATGGCATTCTTTACAGGCCTTATTGAGAATATTGCTCTACTAGAGGAAAAAGGATACGCGAAGGGATATTTGAACAAGAACACAGTCTCTGCAGATGGTCGTATCATTAAAGTCGTAAAGAAAGCGTCTGCCAACACACCAACTTACAGAGAGGAATTTGTAGACATAGCATCAGACATACTAAATGGGAGCAATAACCTATCTGCACATTTAGAATTGGAGGTGGATAACTTCCTTCGGGTTCTTGGAGATATCTCAAACTCCACTAGTTTAAGGCAACTCCTTCAGTATCCTTTGCTTATAACGGAAAGATGGAGATTTCGGTACTTTGCCGTGCAAACTCTTCATTCTCATAACTTGACCCAGACTTATGGCGGCATATATGAAGTGGACTTTGCTCAAATATTTGGTTGTGAGGATGATGTCGATAACATCTCTGATGACATCGAGAGGAGATTCGCCGAGCTTTACTATGCTGCTACACCTGAAACCTACAAGCCAAACGCATATGGAGCGCTTTTGTTTGCAAGAGACGCAATTGTCCACCTTGAAGTGGGTGAGGGGCGAGGGACAGTGGATCAATACCTTGATCGCTTTTTCCCTGAGATGATGGTGAAATTGTTTAACTTCCTATATGAAAGAGTTGACTTGAACAGAAGAAGTGAGCGTCCGGCTCGTCTGTTTGGAGGTACGTCCGATTACTCGGGACAAACGCACCAAAACATGGCGGGAAACTCAGAATATATGTACAGCTCGGATGTCATGTCTTCAAACTCGCAACAGATGTACTGGTCGCATAACATTTCGGAGGGAGACCCACAACAACAGATTTACTCACCGAATAACGTGTCCGAGGGATACCCGCAACAACAGATGTACCCGCCGTATAACATGTCGGACGGATACCAGCAACAACAGACGTACCAGCCCTATAATGTGTCGGATGAGTACTCGTACTCATCCCATAACATGGCGGGAGAATACCCGTCACAACAAGGGTACCAGCAGCCAGAGATGTACTTGTCGCATAACGTATCGGAGGGATACCAGCAACAACAGACGTACTCGCCCAATAGCGTGTCGGATGAATACTCGTACTCATCCCATAACATGGCGGGGGAATACCCGTCACAACAAGGGTATCTGCCCCAAAACGTTTACGGATGCCGGCAAGAAGAGATATACTCGCATCATGACATGTACGGATACTCACAACCGCCAACGAACAGCATGCCCTCACAGCCAGTCTACTCAAGCGATGGGAATCCAAATAATTGCAGCATGATGTGAAAACTCTCGAGTTTTTTTCTTTGCTTTCTTTCATAATTGTCATATGAAATTTAGTAGAATATCGAATAAATGTTGTGTTGTTATCTAGAGTTAATGTTTCTTGTGCTACCATGTCATCTAAAACAAGTATACATTGTCTATCTCCTGTACATTTTACATATGAAACGAAATTAAATTGCCCCAATATCAAATTAAATTGCACCATCATGTGAAAACTCTCGAGTTTTTTTCTTTGCTTTCTTTCATAATCGTCATCTGAAATTTAGTAGAATATCGAATAAATGTTGTGTTGTTATCTAGAGTTAATGTTTCTTGCGCTACCATATCATCTAAAACAAGTATATACATTGTCTATCTCCTGTACATTTTACATGTGTAAGTTGTAATACACACACTACAGAAAGTATCCCATTAGCAAGGGCAAAACTTCGTTGCAAAAGGACAATTGCCGCCTGCATCTGTAGCTGAATTATATCCAAACCCCAATATATATAGATTTCATGCTTCGGGTTCTATTACGACATTCATGTTGTTGATCTCAAATGTGGTTTAATTTAAATGGCCACTGTGTTCCAATTTGCACAACAAAAAATGGTCAATGGTCAAACCTAGCATCATTATTTGTTAAAATAAAAAGACAAAAAAAATTCCATGTACTTTCTTTAATACAAATTTATATAATAAATAGGTTTGATAAAGCCCCAAACAAAATAAGTGCAAGGATTACAATTTACAACTAGACAACAAAAAATCAGGGGTTTCAATATTAACCCCACTGTGAATGAGGAAAAAAGAGTGTCCGACACAACTAAACTAAATAAAAGCATTTAGAGAATGAGTAAATACGGATATAACACCTAGTCTGAAACCCACCTCTTTTCCCTACGGCAAAGCCATCAAGAAAAGAAAATGAGAATCTAGTCGACCTCCTTACAGCATAACCATCTTAGAGAATTAAGTCTAGACAAAGCCCTATATCCAATCTACTATAAAGCGAAACAACAGTAAACCCCATTATAAGTCACCGAAATTGATACTGTGAAAAAGCAGAATTATCTCAAGCACAAGCAGTACCAATGAATGCAGGCAGAGCATGCCACCAAAATAAGCACTATGAGAAGCACCAAACTTGACAAGGGCATATGAAGCCTGATTGCCCTCCATGTGGATATGAGTACAGTACCAATTCAAAATTTTGGCTGTGTGAGGCAAATGTTCCAATCAATTCACAAACACCAAGAAATATAGAAGGAGAAGAAGTCACATTCAATCCACACATCAGGCCAATCTCGCATCCAAGCAACACGAATAGTTTCAAAGAAACCCAAAACTTCAGCCACCACATAGCTAGCATGCTCAGTAGCACAAGTAAAGGCAGCCAAAAAAGTACTAGTATGATCTCTAATAATCAATTTCAGTTTGAATGCGGATGATAAAAATAAGTTCAATGTTTATTTGTGCAAATGGTAGTGTTCATTAGATGACTATCAGGCTTGGGAGTACCAACGCTTTTGAGTACATATAAACTTTCGTACTTTAGTAACAAATATATATTGTCCTTTTGGATTTTCATCGCTATTAGAAGCATAATGAGAGCTCGCTGGTTATTTCGAATAATGTTGTGACAGAACAGAGCAGATGAAGAGTGCTAATCTACAGCCAAGGTTCAAAGTTTCGGTTTCGGTTGAAATTTTGGTCGCCAAAATTTACGAAAATTTCGGAAAAAGTTTCGATTTTGGTGAAAATTTTGGTAAAAAAAAAATAGAACACGAAAAACATGCTAGAACACCTATAAATTAATATCTCTACTTTCTATGGGCTCTAAAATCAACAAATAATGCAATTTAACACTTAAGCTATGCAACATTGTCCATATGGATTAACTTTTATATACATAAGAGAGAAGAATCCGTGTTTTGCATTCTACTAAGCTGTCAATTAGCACAATATCTTAAATGTTATTGTGGAATACTTAAGTTGAGTCTCATGAAACATACAATAATCATTACATTAACATTACAATATATCATAAGAGTTTTAAGGAATATAATACATCAGAATTACACACACATACTATTCTAATACATAAAACTATTACGATGAGGCTTATGTTTGCTTGTTGATATATTATCTTAGAACTGACAATATTGCTCCCATGACATTTGGTAGCAGGCAGAGTGAATGTAATATTCAACATGCATAAAGTAACAAGAAGCCTAGTGTGTGTTTATATGATAGACGATGAAGGTAGAGAGAAGTAAAACATAATGTAAGAAGCCTATTGTTCGTTTGTTAGCTTGATAATTGACGGTAGAGGTGGTAGAGAGAAATTATGTAAATACAACACCTTCACCGAAACCTACATCAAATTTTCATTGAAATTGTACCGAAATTTCACCAAAATATCCAACAGATTTCCAAATTTCAGTACCTCGATTCAAATTTCGGTGCTCCAAATTTGCCGAAATTTCAGCCATAATTTCGGTCTTTCTACCGAAATTTTGAACCTTGTCTACAGCTACGTTGCCACGCATAGTAAGACATCACTTGATCAACGCTTTTTGCGCGTTTGCATTGCGCGTCGATACACTTTATTGCCGCGTCTACATATACAATGGAAATTAAATTTTGTACAGTCATTTGGATGCGAATATTGCTTTTCTCATTTAGCACTGCCGCCTCAGGGGTCGGAATAACGCAAGTGCAAAAATTGTTTGCACGGATATTTATCAGAGCTTTTGAAAAACATGGTGTAATATTGCGGTCACGGTTAGTTTGGCGTGCTTCCTCATCCTGGGCTTTTGAGAAGAAGGGAACACCTACAACGACAATACAGAACAAAAAGATTTTGACAGGGCATTCACATGTGGGTATACCAACTAACAAGAGTGAGAACATCTTACAAGATGCAACACGACCAATAAGACGAAATTCTAGTTGACCGTGTCCTTTTCGATTACTTATGCCCCGCTTGTAATTAATGTTTAATCATCATCTTAAGGTTTAGTCTGCAATATTCCTTAATTAGATAGGACTCTCTTGGTAATAAGGTTCCCAATTATGTCCCTCTTGTTTTACTAATTATATTCCTAGAGAAACAAGGAACTGGAGTCAACAATCATATACCTTAATTAGATGGGAATCAAATCACCAAGCCCTTCTTGGTACGGAACAAATAAAGTTCCTGATCTTGATGGGAAATTGATGATTCCTGGCTTGTGTGGGTTATTAAACCTAGGAAAACAAGGAATTGTAATAAGTAAGCATAGTCCTTAATTACATGGGAATAAGGTCATATAAATGGCAAGGCTTGGACGTCCTAGCAAAAGCATAGAACCACACTATTTCGGTTCTGCTGTGTGAGGTTTTAAAGTCGTTTCAAAGTCTTTGATTTGGAGGAGTGACAAAATTAATTCTGTTTACTCGTTTTTCTTCTTTGGAGGATAAACATCCATGGAAGCTCATAATTCAGATGAAAAGCGCCGTAGGGACATCATAATTTTTAATATACTCCCAAGGCTACCGGCAAAGTCTCTTGTCCGCTTTAAGTGTGTATGCAAGTCTGTGTCCTCCCTCATCTACAGCCCGCCCTTCGTCGCCACCTACAACAACTTTTGCCGCAACAAACCCAAGAACCTTCTCTTCGAGAGCCAAAATCGCGATGAAGACATAGACGCAGAACATAGAGGGTATTTCTCCTCACAAATAGACTAAGAAGGCAGCCCGACACCCATCACCCGCCTTTCCTACATTCCTTCTTGGTATGAAAAGTCTGATGTCCAGAGCGTCAACGGCTTGGTCTGCGTATCATGCAATCGCTACTGTTTTCATTATAGAGTACATTCAATCCAAGCACTCGAGAGTGTAACATAGTTCATGTGCCAGCCTACCGTGAATCAGTCCGGGCTACATATCACTTTGGGTTCTGTGGACTTAGAAATGAGTATAAAGTTCTTCAAATCCTCTGGAATCGTAACATGAAAACTGGCCAGCGGGACATTATGCTCAATGTGTTCACATTGGGTACAAATTCATGGAAGCCGTTGAAAGTAGACTTTGGTCATGATCGACCTTATAGTCTTGAAGATTGCTCATTTGAGAGAAGTGTGTGCCTCCAAGGTGCCATGCACTGGGTGCATAAGGGAGCAAATATTGTACAAATATTTGACGTTGGAAACGAGACATTTAGAGCGATCCCACTTCCTGATGAAGATTATAACTACGATGTTCATCAAGGCAATTATGGAGATGACAATGTCCCTGAATACAGTAATGAAAATTACGAAGCCTACGATGATTCTTCAAAATACTAGGATTATTGTGATAATCATGATTATTATGACAATTCTCCAAGTTACCATACTATGGAAAAGGGCATAATTGATGTGGGAGGATATGTGGGCGTGTTTGGGAAGAAGAATATGGAAAAGAAACAATTAGTGTTGTGGATTCTTAATGACTACCAAATTCCCAAATGGGTCAAGAAGGCTATTCACTTAAGGACGCAATTCACTTCTGAAGGTTATATTGCTCCGGACAGGGGATGCTTTGTTGATCCTTTGGGTACATTTGGCACAGGTGAGCTGGCTATTGCAGTCCAATTAAATGCATTATCGCCATTAGGATATGGCCGCGGAGAACCCCAATTGCATCTTTACAATCTGCAGAACAAACAATATGTAATACATGATTTCGAGGGAAGAAAAGGCGAACATATTCGGTTGAGGGGAATTAGGCTAGTTACTAGCTATGATGACAGCATTGTACCTTTAAAATGATGCCAAACTTCTATGCAAGTTGTTGCATTGGTAGCTTTTGTCCTTTCAATGTAGGTAAAAGAATCGCAGATTCTACGTATTTACAATTAAAAAAAAAACATAATTTCATATTGAAGAATTGGTTTTATTATTGGCTTTAATCAAATGTTGCTCCCACTAATTCGTAACAAGAGAAATACTCATATAGTACCTGATTAGGGTACTATGCATTTGTTATGAACTATAAATATATGTTTCATCTGCAAAACTTGACTTTAGTTTGGCTTATTGATATCGAGTTAGTGAATGAGCTTATATTTATTTGATTTGAGAGCTGGATTAAGTTGCACTGAATGTTGAATAAGGAGGGTTTGTATTCCCTAGTCTGAAAAGCCCTAAACATGATTAGGGTGGTGTACTCAAACCCCTAATTCCAAAGTGGTTGTCGTGTCCGACGATTAGAGCTCTTAAATACGGTGTTGGAAACCTAGGATATGATTTAATGATCTATTATGATATATGTATTCTATTGGAATATCTTGGGGTGGGATTGGGATCGGGCCGGGCCGGGCCGGGTTTTGGGAGGGATCGAAAAAAGCCCACAAGTGATCGGGCCTTTCGAATTGGAGCCCGTTCAAAAATCCGAAGGTATCGGGCCGGGTTGAGTTTTAGGCCCGTGAATTCGGGCCGGGCTCAGGCCGAGCCGAGTAAAACCCGATTAAGTCTCTCGCCGAAGAAAACGATGAAGACGATGAACATGAAATGAAGCTCTCGACAGCGAAGACGACGACAAGGCCAACAGCTGGACGGCTGGACGAGGACGGCAACGAGCTGTTGGCAGAAAGACGACGGCGACGGCGGAAAGACGACGAGGACTGCAACGAGCGCAGCTGGACGATGACGACGGCGGCTGGACTAGGCTTCGCCGGGCTGGAAGACGACAACTACGACGATGAAGGCGATCTGGGCGATGATGACTTCGACTGGTGGAGGCGGCATCAACGGGGCCGATAGGTTTTTTGCAGATAGGCTTTTGTTTCTCACAGCCGTTGGATCAAAATCTAAGGGCTCAGATTGAAGGTCTGAGGGATGTTTTAGTGTTTAGCTTCTATTCTAACAGAAATACAACCTTCTTCTTAACTAATCAAAGTTTGACACCTATACTCGGGTTTTAACGGGTCGGGCCGGGTTTGGAAAAACAGGGCCCGTATTTGGGCCCGGAAAAGTCGGGCCGGGCCGGGCTTTTTTCAATTGGGCCGGATTTAGAAAATGAGACGGGCCCATTAAGATTTTTCGGGTCGGGCTCGGGCCGAGCTCCGGGTTTTGGGCCGGGTTTTCCCACCCCTAAGAATATCAGTTATGATGAGTTGCTTTGTTGTTCCAATGGGGCTTGGTGAAGTCCCCCTACTTCATCATTTCAGAGCAAGTGCGATGGCGCTCGGGAGGTGAAGCTGAGATGATTTGATACCCCCATCACATTGCCATATGACTGGAATTACTGAAAAATTCAGTGGAAAACATGAAATTTCCCACATTTTAAAACAATGGATACAACAATTCAGTGGAAAAGAAAAATAGATGGAGAGCGGTAACGCCGGCGGCAGCGAGGGCAGCGGAGCCGTCTTAAGCTTCACCGTCCATCGCAAATGTTTCTCGCGACACAACGTCCTCGCCCGAGGCCAAAAGCTCCACTGCAAAGGTCTCTTCTTATTTTGTCCTCTAAACAGTTTCATTCCAGTTTCTCTAAATTGAAATTGATTTTGATTTTGATTTTGATTGGGTCTTGGGTGTTTGGTGATAGGGAAATTTTTGGTCGATGGAATGACGCTCATGGAGTCTGAGGTCACTAATGGCTCCAAGATCATGCTCATGGCGTCAAAGGGCTTGCACCAAGGGGTAATTTCTCGCCAAAGTTCAGTTCTTTTTCACATGGTCGTATAATTGAAATCTGAAACTTGAATTGGTAGGTTAGGTATGACGGAATTCTCTTGTTTGATACTTGGGAAAACAAACGAGATGAAAGATTGTTGTATAAAAGAAAGAATGTAGATGATACATTTCCTTTAACTTTGGAAGGGTTGAGCTAATGTACATTGATCTGTCTTCTTGGAAGGGTTGAGTTATAACAAATGTTATTGTGCTACTGAAGATGTGGTACTTTTTGCCTTTGTGATATGAATAGGATGGACCTATCTTAAAGGAAGCTCAAACACTCCCCATTTCCAGACCCAACAATGCTAATACTTCAGCAGACATAAAGACTATCGATAAGAACCGGTCAGAAAGATGGAAGCTTACTGGAATTGTAGGACTTGGTGATTACAATTTGAAGGTACAAGAAATCCCATCGTTGTTGATTTTGAAACCTGATCTCACAGTTTGTATTCAGACAATATGATTACATATTACATTACGAGGATCATTTACGTACTTATATATAATATGTCTTTGGCTTGGTAGACAAGTAATGAGTATGTTGAAAGAAGCATATGACTTGTGGCATTGCTTTTGCTTTGAATAATACTCGGAATCAAATACCTATGACTCTCACTAGAGTACAGCATCAGTTTTGACAATTTATTCCAAACTGGGAGTTAAGATTCCCTAACATTAAAAATTCTTGTTGGTTGAATCTGAATAGGGTATACCTGATGAAGTGTGGGCTTGTGGAACTTCTGTAAGAGTCATTGATCTCGCCAGTAATTCTATCTGAGATGTTCCGGCCAAGATTGGCTGTCTGAGTCCCTTGCAGGTCTACCAATCTCGGTTTTCTTGTTGCATTTCCGTAATATCTGCATCAAATTCTTTCCAGAACTTTGACATAGTCTCACTTGAGTCTCAAATATTATGTAGAAATTGCTTCTCGCTGGAAATGATGTAGTGGACGATTCTATCAGCTGGGAAGCAGTAGTCTCTTTTAAGTATCTAACTATTCTTTCTCTAGACCAAAACCTGTGAGTACCTTTTGTGCTTTAGATATAACATACTAACCACATTGAAATGGAGTGGCTTTAATTTTCTATTTCATCACAGGGTTTTGCATACTTGATAAATTTCATGCTTTGTGCAGATTAACGACCTTGCCACCTGCACTAGGCTTGTTGACATCACTGGAGCAACTTCATGTTGCGCACAACAAATTATCTAGCCTCCCAAATGAAATTGGATGTCTGACGGTGCTTGAAGTTCTGAAAGTTAACAACAATAGGTGATTTCGAAAGTAAATTGAGCAAGGACATGGTTTTTATTAGTGAGAATTGGAGGATCAAATTCTTGTTCTTTTTTGCCCCCTTTCATGTATGTATGATTTCAAGGATTACCTATATCCATTTTGGACTAGCCACAGCACTTACTAATTCAAATCTACTTTTCTTTCCTCTGAATGTTTTTATACCTTAAATACAGAACTTTAGACAGTTTTTCTTTAAAAATTTGACTTTTCTTTATCACCTTTTTTAGTCTGTTACGAGTTTCCCCTTTATGCATTTATAATACGTCACATGAAGTAACTACTTCTTAAAGATGTAAATTATGTTTGATAACCAATGGTTGGTGTCTTGATTAAGTTTACCTGTCTCTATGTCTCAGGGATAAGCAGCATTCCTACATGCATAGGGGACTTTATTGCTCTCATTGAGGTATTTTTGTGGCCTTATTCCTCTCTTTGCTTTTCTTTTAGGTGAGTTGGGTTTGCTACAGGTAGAGGTTGGTTGCTTTACATAAAAGTATATCTGACTTGCTTTCAGGATAGTGCAGGTTGATATTTCGTCAAATCTTCTGCCCAAGTTGCCTGAGACATTTGGAAATTTGCATAATTTAAAGGTCCATACTCATTCCTAATGCATTGAACTAGTATTCCTCTTTTTGTTTTTTCTTTTATTCTCTTGAAAAACTCAAATTTAGGCTTCCCTTTGTTTAGGCGTAGAAGCCGGTTTGACATTTAACAGCACAGGTTATGAATTAGAGTTCCATATTATTTGGGCGGTATAGGTTGCTCTAGGGTAGATTACACGTAATATGTTTTCCCCTGTTGTAAAATATAGTTTGTTTTGCATGTTCTTAGAAGATTCTTTTTCGTAAGGTTGCTTTATTTAAGTTGTCTTTCTTTATAGCATCCACATGGTAGTCTTATCCAACTAGGGCATAAGAGTATAATCATATTGCCCGTCTTTTTCTGTTTATATACACCTAGGTGTGATCAGAATGTTCACCGTGTTGGTTATCCTAAATTTCGACTCTTTTACTGCCTAGTCTGGTAATCAATTATATAAATGGAATGGATTTCTATAAACTTGAATTAATATAGAGATATTCTTAACAGCTGAAGTTTCTTTAATTTTTTTTAGCGCTGCCAGCAACCTCGGCTGTCTTGTTCTCTATCATCATGCTGCTGTTTACCTGAAATTTTTTTATGCTTTGCAGTCTGTGTCTCTCAGCAATAATGGGTTGAATTCCCTTCCTTCTACACTATTCAAAATGTGCCAACAGCTCACTACACTTGATCTGCAGAACACGGAAATAACCTTGGATATCCTCCGCTAGGTACATTAGTGTAGCAGCAAATGTCATTGCGTCGAGTATTTTGCGTTCTCAGTCTGACACTGGCAGTAATGTTTTTTCAGTTTGAAGGATGGGAAAGTTTTGATGAACGTCATCGCTTGAAGCATCAGAAGCAACTGGACTTCCGAGTTGTAAACTCTGGTGCATTTGATGAAGGTGCTGACAAAAGCTAATGCCACTCATTTGTAAAATCTGGATTCCGTATGGGTAGCCGTGCAAATTTGTGGTCCATGCTAACGTTTGTTTGTAGAAGAGCCAAAGTAAAGCGTGGATGCCCATGCTATGGTACCTCAATTGTTATAGGATCTTGTGGAAAGCTAATATAAGAATAATTACAGAGCAAGAAATTACCAGTTTTAATCGTGTTTGATTTTGATCATCGTTCAGAGTGTTTCAAGTTGATGCAAAATATGATTTCCAAAATCCGTTGTTGGTTAGTTTACATGGGAATTGAGGTGGCATTGAACTGCCGTACTTAAGTTCGGATCTTTTATCAGTTTTTTTGGCATATAATTCTCTTGATTTTAATTGTAAAAGAATGGATTGATGATGATGATGATGACAATGGAGAAACTGATGAATATTGTCAACAATATAATTGATCAACAGAGAATTTACAATATAAACAAAGTACAAAGCGCTCAACATATTGACTAGTTTCACAGCTTTAAAAATTTCGACTGTCTGCTCCTAAACTTAAAACGAACATAGGAATGAAGCAAGGAGAGATGATGAAAATATAAGGCTGGTTTATACCTATACTAACAGAAGTAAATGGATACCAGTGGGGCGTCAATATCGCTTTCCTCTTCATCCTCACAAGCCACAACAACATCGAAGTGGCAACGATTTGGAGGCAATTTGGCCTCAGGCACTCTTGTAGCCACTTCCCTAACCAGATCGACCATCTTCTGGTCCATTCGGTTTTCGTGTTGAGCATACTCATTATAAAGAAAAGAACCTTTATATGAGATGCTATAAACCTTCAGCCCTCTGTCCATGAACCACTGAATGACTTCCTTCAGAGTGGGATTGTCTCTCAAGATCCACCTATCCCAAATGGTCCAGCTCATATCCCGGTGTTTGATGATCTTGGGCGGAACGGGCTCAGCCATGGAGAACAGAGGCAGAGCTAGATTGGCAAATGTGTTTCTATAGTCTTCTAGTTTGTGGCCTCCGTTCAAAACCTTGTATAGCTCCAGGCACACGAGTCCTGTGGCCAATGCAGTAGATGTTGCAATTGCAGGGATAATCCTCCCGGCGATAAGCTTGGCCTTCAGCTTGTCAACCTCAGGAATGCCGTAATTCCTTGCCCTCATATTGGCAAGCGCAGCTAGCAGATCCATATGGTAATTTGTATCATCATCCTGCAGATTTACTAAGCTAAATACAAAAATCAAAACGTAATCAATTCGCAGGGCAGAAGTAAACACTCAACCGTGGGTTTATAGGCATGAATCAAAGTTTAAAGTAGAAGAAATGGCTATATCCAAAGTCCAATTTTAACACATTGCCCACTGCTTTTCACATAAAAGAACTTTCCCATGCATTAATCAACTTGAACAAAAAATAGTAGAAGAAAGAGAGAGAGAGAGAGAGAGAGAGAGAGAGAGAGAGAGAGAGAGAGAGAGAGAGAGAGAGAGAGAGAGAGAGAGAGAGTGACCTTCTCAAAGTGAATTGGCTTCATCCTGAAGCCTGGCGGGAGTTTCTGTCGACAGTGCTCTAACTTGGTAATCAACTCATTAATGACCAGCTCATCGTCTCCAGATTGAGGAGTTGAATTTGTAGCCTTATCATCAGTGATAATTTTCGCATCTTTATTGGGCTTAAATTCTGGGAGTTCCACTTTCTCAACAGCTTCAGCCAACTTC
This sequence comes from Spiraea crenata, assembly GCA_033992175.1. Taxonomy (NCBI): domain Eukaryota; kingdom Viridiplantae; phylum Streptophyta; class Magnoliopsida; order Rosales; family Rosaceae; genus Spiraea; species Spiraea crenata. Next base: position 3,794,997 of record JAVBHV010000022.1, read on the forward strand.
TTAGAGTTTTTAACCCAGTCGGGAATTGGGATGCCAAATGTTTCTGCCCTTAGTATGGATGCTGCCATAACAAATTGGAGGTGACCAGGGTCATCAGTTGAGAACTGCAGCGGATGGGGGAATCGCTTTGGGGCGGACCAGAATGGAAGCCCTGTACTAGTTGTAGCATCTTCGGGAAAAGTATAAATCAGCTGTTTCACGCGATTGGAAAAATAATCTTCAAACCTGTGTAGACCAAAATCAGGCATCAGGATTGATGTAACAAACCATGGGAATAATCTATTAATACAGAGAGGAAGGAAGGGCAAAAGGGGAAAAGGTAGAATATGACTATTATATATCCAAAGTCTTACTTCAGTCGTGCCCAGGCAATGCAATCGTGGAATCTTTCACATCGTTCTCTGTCTAGGCACTCCAGAACACGCTCCAAGGTATCTCTGGCCTGTGCGTCGCCGGAATTCTTCATTTTAGAGGCATACTCACTTGGCTTGGATAAAAATGAATTCACTTCAGATGGAGTTTTCTCAAGCAAACCCTCAAACTCAGACCGAGCCCATGTCAAGCAATGGTCTATGTTGGCGGAAATGAATGCAAAGTGCACATGGGTGCTTGTTTCTCTGGAGGGTCTCTTGAGGCACCATAGTTTTCTGTTAGGTGAGGGATAACCATCTGAGTGTTGCACTTTGCACCAAGAGTACCTGACTCCAGAACTGCCTTCTGGAAATATAAACACCTCTCATCAGAATATAATCTTGCATTCACATTATCCTGTGCATTAATAACAACACTTAAACTCTCCCAGAAGGCATCATCAAACACATTATCCAGGAGCAGACAGTTGAAATTTTTTGTTTTAAGCTGTGAAAGTAGTCAATATGTTGAACGCTTTGTACTTTGTTTATATTGTAAATTCTCTGTTGATCAATTCTCCATGGTCATCATCATCATCATCATTAATTCATTATTTTACAACTAAAATGAAGAGAATTATGTTTCCAAAAACTGCTAAAAGATCCAAAGGCTCGCTTTAGTCGCACATGCAGCGGACTGGCAATTTGTTCCGAACTAAAGCATGGCAGTTCAATACCACCTCAATTTAAATGCAAACTGAGCTAAACAAACAGCGGATTTCGGAAATCATATATCAACTTGAAACACTCTGAACGATGATCAAAATCAAACACGATTAAAACTGGCAATTTCTTGCTCTGTAATTGTTCTTATATTAGCTTTCCACAAGATCCTATAACAATTGAGGTACCATAGCATGGGCATCAAAGCTTTACTTTGGTTCTTCTACAAACAAACGTCAGCATGGACCACAAATTTGCACGGCTACCCATACGGCATCCAGATTTTACAAATGAGTGGCATTAGCTTTTGTCAGCACCTTCATCAAATTTCCTATCTATGAATTGTGAACTAGGAATTACTAAATTGCCCTCCGCCGTTTTGGGGCATTTTGTGCGTGGGGTTTCTTGGACGATTTTGCCCTGGCTAATTTGTTTCCTTGCCGCGTGTGGGTTGGCGTGGCTTCGCCAGAAGCAATGTTCAGAAGTCGATGTCGGGGATTTCGTTTGTGCGGGGTGTTTTGGGGCTGTCAGGCGATGTCTTCGAAGTTGCGGTTGGTGGAATTCTGTGCTGGCAAGCTGTGGGCCGTGGATTGTGCGCTTTCCATCGTCCTCGCCTTCGGATTTTTGGTTACTGAGTTAAGTGCGCTTTTCTTGCTTTCCTATTTTTTGTAGGTTGTGAGATCGGGTGAGCTGAGGTTTCTGGGTTGGGGGTTTAGTACAATTTGGTAATCGTTTTGATCTTCTTTGGTTTGATTTAAGGATTTTTTTTTCCGGGTTGATGATTGATGCATATGTTGTTCTTTGTTTGTAGCGTCGGTGATTTCGCCGGTTTCACAACTCTGCAGGTTGGTCCAGCGAATTCGCCTTTCCAAAACAAGGTTCTCTCTTTTTTCTGATTAAGCCCAAAAAAGTAAGCAGTTTGCTTGAGAACCCCGTCACTTATTAAGGTGTGGGTTTACCCCAAATTGCGCACGTTTGCAATCTTTGGTGGACATAGTAGGCCTTGGGCACAAAAGAAACTTGGTACGGTAAGGTACCATTGTAGCCTGGGTTAGTGTTTCTATATCCAATTATTTCATCATTTGTATCATTCAAGTTTGTAGGAAAAAGTTCATATATCCAATTGTCTGTGTTGCATGGTAGTTTCAATATACTCATAATAGCAATGTATTATTGTCGTTTGTCGCTAAACAATGTCTGGAAACAGCCTCTCCACTTGTGCACCAGAGTTTACAACTCGGAAGTCCAGTTGCTTCTGATGCTTCAAGCGACGACGTTCATCGAAACTTTCCCATCCTTCAAACTGAACAAACATTACTGCCAGTGTCAGACTGAGAAAGCAAAATACTTGACGCAATAACATTTTCTGCTACAGTAAACATACCTGGCGGAGGATATCCAAGGTTATTTCCGTGTTGTGCAGATCAAGTGCAGTGAGCTGTTGGCACATTTTGAATAGAGTAGAAGGAAGGGAATTCAACCCATTATTGCTGAGAGACAGAGACTGCAAAGCATAAAAAAAATTCAGGTAAACAGCAGCTTGATGATAGAGGACAAGACAGCCGAGGTTGCTGTCAGCGCTCAAGAAAATTAAAGAAACTTCAGCTGTTAAGAATATCTCTATATTAATTCAAGTTTATAGAAATCCATTCCATTTATATAATTGATTACCAGACTAGGCAGTAAAAGAGTCGAAATTTAGGATGACCAATACGGTGAACATTCTGATCACACCTAGGTGTATATGAACAGAAAAAGACGGGCAATATGATTATACTCTTATGCCCTAGTTGGATAAGACTACCATGTGGATGCTATAAAGAAAGACAACTTAAATAAGGCAACCTTACGAAAAAGAATCTTCTAAGAACATGCAAAACAAACTATATTTTACAACAGAGAAAACATATTACGTGTAATCTACCCTAGAGCAACCTATACCACCCAAATAATATGGAACTCTAACTAGTAACCTGTGCTGTTAAATGTCAAACCGGCTTCTACGCCTAAACAAAGGGAAGCCTAAATTTGAGTTTTTCAAGAGAATAAAAAAAGAAAAAAGAAAAAGAGGAATACTAGTTCAATGCATTAGGAATACTAGTTCAAGGAAACTGTTGCAGGTACAGCAAAATGCAAAATGCACAATAACATTTGTTATAACTCAACCCTTCCAAGAAGACAGTGCAGTGTACATTAGCTCAACCCTTCCAAAGTTAAAGGAAACGTATCATCTACATTCTTTCTTTTATACAACAATCTTTCATCTCGTTATTTTCCCAAGTATCAAACAAGAGAATTCCGTCATACCTAACCTACCAATTATACGACCATGTGAAAAAGAATTGAACTTTAGCTAGAAATTACCCCTTGGTGCAAGCCCTTTGACGCCATGAGCATGATCTTGGAGCCATTAGTGACCTCAGACTCCTTGAGCGTCATTCCATCCACCAAAAGCTTCCCTATCACCAAACACCCAAAACCCAATCAAAATCAAAATCAAAGTCAAAAATCAATTTCAATTTAGAGAAACTGGAATGAAACTGTTCAGAGGACAAAATTAGAAGAGACCTTTGCAGATGAGCTTTTGGCCTCGGGGGAGGACGTTGGTCAGAGGCTGCAGAAGGGTCTTGAGGTCTTTGATGGTGGTGTCGCGAGAAACATTTGCGATAGGTATGCTTCTGCCGCTGAACTTCACGGTGAAGCTTAAGGCGGCTCCGCTGCCCTCGCTGCCGCCGGCGTTACCGCTCTCCATCTATTTTTATTTTCCATTGAATTGTTGTATTCAATATTTTAAAATGTGTGAAAATTTCACTTTCAGTCAGCTCCACAAGTTTCAGTAATTCCAGTCATATGGCAACGTAATGGGGTATTAAATCATCTCAGCTTCACCTCCCGAGAGGCCATCGCGCTTATCCTGAAATGATAAAATAGGGGGAGCTTCACCAAGCCCCATAGGAACAGCAAAACAACTCATCATAACAGATATTCCAATAGAAAGCATATATCATAATAGATCATTAAATCATATCCTAGGTTCCCAACACCGTATTTACGAGCTCTAATCGTCGAACACGGCAACCACTTTGTAATCAGGGGTCCGAGTATATCACCCTAATCAGGTTTAGGGCCTTTCATACTAGGGAATACAAACCCTCCTTATTCAATATTCAGGGCAACCTAATCCAGCTCTCAAATCAAACAAATATAAGCTCATTCACCAACTCGATATCAATAAGCCAAACTAAAGTCAAGTTTTGCAGATGAAACACATATTCATAGTTCATAACAAATGCATATCAATATCAGAATATAAGCTATAACAAAAGCATTGTTGTCACTACCTCAATTCCAAAACTATAGAACTAACTCCATCACACACCATGAACATAGGTCCCCTCCTTTCTCCTTCTCCTTCCCCGTGCTCTCTTCTCCCCCGACTCTCTTTTTCTCTTCATCTTTTAATTCTCTTTCTTTTCTTTCGTTCTTCTTTCTTTTCTTTTCTCTTCAATTTTTCTTTCACGGCTTCATACACCTCACCAACTCAGATTACTTAACAAATGCCATGTGGCCTTTAATCAACAAGGAAGCGGCAGCAAAAAGAGGAAGGCGGCAAGGACGCTTATCAACTAGAGGTAAAAGGGTCATTTCACCATATATAAATATTTATATGATAAAAGGTAAATGTAAAATAGCACAAAGTAAATAGTTAATGGTAAATAGTAAAAAGATGGTATAAAAAATTGATATTTTACGGGTTGTCACAAGCCTCTCAACCTAGATGGCACCATGGTAAGCTTTGAAAAAAAATGAGAACTTTCTCGATCCGCTTCTCTATCTTATGACTGCTTATTGTAATTACAATTGGGAATTTGGTTTTGCACATTTGAGTTTCAGATGCAATTCAGATCAATTGGTCAGTTATTTTTGGAATAACTCTGGGGTATGATTAAGTTGTATCTTTTCTTTGTATGATTTGTGTATTGTTTTAATTCCCTCTTCTTTTTGGCTTTTCTTGTTGGGTTTAATTGTCTTCTCTCTTTTTTTTTTTCTTTTTTTTTTTTTTTTTTTTTTTTTTTGTAGATTTCAGTAATCCTCGTTTGGTAAGGCCTTTGTTGGTTTGTATTCATATTCGTCGACCTTCTGATTACTTTGAATTCTTTTCCTTGTATACATTGAAGTACTCTTGGTGCTTAAATCTTATATAAGGTTCTCTGTTAGATCTATATATCATTGAATATGAATATAGCGGAATATACAAGGTTGTATTGTATGAAAACCGTGTAATATGGTTGAATACAAAGCCCATATGTCCAAGCCGATACGAGCCGATGCTAGGAGTGATAGACAGTGGAATTTAATTTTTTTAAATAATTGTAGAACATGGCCACAGTATGAAATGTGAAGGCAAATTTTGACTAGGCTTCTCTTGGTTAGGCCATTGAAACGTTGTCTGACCTGAAATAGTAGTTATGACAATCTGTTTTTAGCATGACGTAGTACTATATGAGTATTTCTCTTGTTACGAATTAGTGGGAGCAACATTTGATTAAAGCCAATAATAAAACCAATTCTTCAATATGAAATTATGTTTTTTTTTATTGTAAACAATTTATACATAGAATGTGCGATTCTTTTACATCCATTGAAAGGACAAAAGCTACCAATGCAACAACTTGCGTAGAAGTTTGGCATCATTTTAAAGGTACAATGCTGTCATCATAGCTAGTAACTAGCCTAATTCCCCTCAACCGAATATGTTCGCCTTTTCTTCCCTCGAAATCATGTATTACATATTGTTTGTTTCGTCGATTGTAGAGATGCAACTGGGGTACTCCGCGGCCATATCCTGATGGCGATAATGCATTTAATTGGACTGCGATAGCCAGTTCACCTGTGCCAAATGTACCCAAAGGATCCACAAAGCACCCCCTGTCCGGTGCAATATAACCTTCAGAAGTGAACTGCGTCTTTAAGTGAATAGTCTCCTTAACCCAGTTGGGAATTTGGTAGTCTTTCAGAATCCACAACACTAATTGTTTCTTTTCCATATTCTTCTTTCCAAAAACACCCACATAGCCTCCCACATCAACTATGCCCTTCTCCACAGTATGGTAACTTGGAGAATTGCCATAATCATCATAGTCTTTTGAAGAATCGTCATAGTCTTCATAATTTTCATCATTGTATTCAGGGGCACCGACGCTGTTATGTTCACAATTGTCTTGATGAGCATCGTTATTATAATCTTCATCAGGAAGTGGGATTGCTCTGAATGTCTCGTCTCCAACGTCAAATACTAGTACAATATTTGCTCTCTTATACACCCAGTGTATGGCACTCTGGAGGTACACAATTCTCTTTGAATGAGCAATCTTCAAGACTATAAGGTCGATCATGACCAAAGTCTACTTTCAACGGCCTCCATGAATTTGTACCCAATGTGAACACATTGAGCATAATATCCCGCTGGCCAGTTTTCATGTTACGATTCCAGAGGATTTGAAGAACTTTATACTCATTTCTAAGTCCACAGAACCCAAAGTGATATGTAGCCCGGACTGATTCACGGTAGGCTGGCACGTGAAGTATGTTACACTCTCGAGTGCTTGGATTGAATATGTAAATAGGAGCATGTACTCTATAATGAAAACAGTAGCGATTGCATGATACGCAGACCAAGCCGTTGACGCTCTGGAAATCAGACTTTTCATACCAAGAAGGAATGTAGGAAAGGCGGGTGATGGGTGTCGGGCTGCCTTGTTGGTCTATTTGTGAAGAGAAATACCCTCTATGTTCTGCGTCTATGTCTTCATCGCGATTTTGGCTCTCGAAGAGAAGGTTCTTGGGTTTGTTGCGGCGAAAGTTGCTGTAGGCAGAGACGAAGGGCGGGCTGGAGATGAGGGAGGACACAGACTTCCATGGATGTTTATCCTCCAAAGAAGAAAAAAGAGTAAAAAGATTTAATTTTGTCACTCCTCCAAAGCAAAGACTTTGAAACAACTTTAAAACCTCACACAGCAGAACCGAAATAGTGTGGTTCTATGCTTTTGCTAGGACTTCCAAGCCTTGCCATTTATATGACCTTATTCCCATTTAATTAACGAGTATGCTTACTTATTACAATTCCTTGTTTTCCTAGGTTTAATAACCCACACAAGCCAGGAATCATCAATTTCCCATCAAGATCAGGAACTTTATTTGTTCCGTACCAAGAAGGGCTTGGTGATTTGATTTCCTTGTTTCTGATTAAGGTATATGACTGTTGACTCCAGTTCCTTGTTTCTCTAGGAATATGATTAGTAAAACAAGAGGGACATAATTGGGAACCTTATTACCAAGAGAGTCCTATCTAATTAAGGAATATTGCAGACTAAACCTTAAGATGATGATTAAACATTAATTACAAGCGGGGCATAAGTAATCGAAAAGGACATGGTCAACTAGATTTTTGTCTTCTTGGTCGTGTTGCATCTTGTAAGATGTTCTCACTCTTGTCAGTTGGTATACCCACATGTGAATTCCCTGTCAAAATCTTTTTGTTCTGTATTGTTGTTGTAGGTGTTCCCTTCTTCTCAAAAGCCCAGGATGAGGAAGCACGCCAAACTAACCGTGACCGCAATATTACACCATGTTTTTCAAAAGCTCTGATATATATCCGTGCAAACAATTTTTGCACTTGCGTTATTCCTACCCCTGAGGCGGCGGTGCTAAATGAGAAAAGCAATATTCGCATCCAAATGACTGCACAAAATTTAATTTCCATTGTATATGTAGACGCGGTGATAAAGTGTAGGGCTGGGAAAAACAGGCCAAAAACCCCGAGCCCGGCCCGAGCCCGACCCTATAAACCTTAATGGGCCGGTTTCTTTTTCTAAGCCCGGCCCGAAATGCCAAAACCCGAGCCCGGCCCGATTTTTCCGAGCCCAAATTCGGTCCCAGATTTTCAAAGCCCGGCCCGGCCCGAAAACCCGAATATATATATATATATATTATAATTATTAATTACACGTGTCAGTATTTCATTAGTTAAAAAAAAAGGGTTTCATTTCAGTTAAAATAGAACCTACACACTAGATCACTTCTGTAATCCGATGGCTGTGAGAGATCCTCCATTGATCCGATGGCTGTGAATCCATTGTTGCCGACGCCGTTGATGCCGCCTCTTTCAAGATATCTCTCCGTCGTCGAGCCCACGCCGTCACCTTTGTCGAGACGATGAACCCACTCACCGTCAGCTTCTTGGCGTTCGGCGAAGTTTATAGATCCCATTCGGCGTTGTTTACAGATCCCGCGCGACGGAACCTGGCTGCAACATCCCGCCAATCTCACCTCTGTCGTCGTAATCACCGTCTTCATCGTTGTCGTCTTCATCGATAGCGTCATCGTCGTCTGAGAGCGCTCCTTTGACGACGACGAATGTGGGTTTACGATGATTGAATCGACCGGGTTTTACCCGGCTCGGCCCAAGCCCGAGCCGAGCCCGAAAATTTTGGGCTCTCAATGGGCTCAAAAATTGAAGGCCCGACCTCTTTCGGGCTTTTTTCGGGCTCACCCAAAACCCGGCCCGGCCCGGCCCGATCCCAGGCCTAATAAAGTGTATCGACGCGCAATGCAAACGCGTAAAAGCGTTGATCAAGTGATATCTTACTATGCGTGGCAACGTAGCTGTAGATTAGCACTCTTCATCTGCTCTGTTCTGTCACAACATTATTCGAAATAACGAGCGAGCTCTCATTATGCTTCTAATAGCGATGAAAATCCATAACGACAATATATATATTTGTTACTATAGTACGAAAGTTTATATGTAGTCAAAAGCGTTGGTACTCCCAAACCTGATAGTCATCTAATGAACACTACCATTTGCACAAATAAACATTGAACTTATTTTTGAAACTATTCGTGTTGCTTGGGTGAGAGATTGGCCTAATGTGTGGATTGAATCTGACTCAATTTTTGTTGTTCAGTCTTTTTCCTCTTCTTCTCCTTCTATATTTCTTGGTTTTTGTGAATTGATTGGAACATTTGCCTCACACAGCCAAAATCTTTGAATTGGTACTGTACTCATATCCACATGGAGGGCAATCAGGCTTCATATGCCCTTGCCAAGTTTGGTGCTTCTCATAGTGCTTATTTTGGTGGCCTGCTCTGCCTGCATTCATTAGTACCGCTTGCGCTCGAGATAATTCTGCTTTTTCACAGTATCAATTTCGGTGACTTATAATGGGGTTTACTGTTGTTTCGCTTAATAGTAGATTGGATATAGGGCTTTGTCTAAAATTAATTCTCTGAGATGGTTATGCTGTAAGGAGGTCGACTAGATTCTCATTTTCTTTTTTTGATGGCTTTGCCGTAGGGAAAATAGGTGGGTTTCGAACTAGGTGTTATATGCGTATTTACTCATTCTCTAAATGCTTTTATTTAGTTTAGTTGTGTCGGACACTCTTTTTTCCTCATTCACAGCGGGGTTAATATTGAAGCCCCTGATTTTTTGTTGTCTAGTTGTAAATTGTAATCCTTGCACTTATTTTGTTTGGGGCTTTATCAAACCTATTTATTAAATAAATTTGTATTAAAGAAAGTACATGGAATTTTTTTTGTCTTTTTATTTTAACAAATAATGATGCTAGGTTTGACCATTGACCATTTTTTGTTGTGCAAATTGGAACACAGTGGCCATTTAAATTAAACCACATTTGAGATCAACCACATGAATGTCGTAATAGAACCCGAAGCATGAAATCTATATTGGGGTTTGGATATAATTCAGCTACAGACATGCAGGCGGCAATTGTCCTTTTGCAACGAAGTTTTGCCCTTGCTAATGGCATAACTTTTTGTAGTGTGTGTATTGCAACTTACACATGTAAAATGTACAGGAGAGAGACAATGTATACTTGTTTTAGATGATATGGTAGCGCAAGAAACATTAACTCTAGATAACAACACAACATTTATTCGATATTCTACTAAATTTCAGATGACGATTATGAAAGAAAGCAAAGAAAAAAACTCGAGAGTTTTCACATGATGGTGCAATTTAATTTGATAGTGGGGCAATTTAATTTCGTTTCATATGTAAACTGTACAGGAGATAGACAATGTATACTTGTTTTAGATGACATGGTAGCACAAGAATCATTAACTCTAGATAACAACACAACATTTATTCGATATTCTACTAAATTTCATATGACAATTATGAAAGAAAGCAAAGAAAAAACTCGAGCGTTTTCACATGATGGTGCAATTATTTGGATTCCCATCGATTGAGTAGACTGGCTGTGAGGGCATGCTGTTCGTTGGCGGTTGTGAGTATCCGTACATGTCATGATGCGAGTATATCTCTTCTTGCCGGCATCCGTAAACGTTTTGGGGCAGATACCCTCGTTGTGACGGGTATTCCCCCGCCATGTCATGGGATGAGTACGAGTATTCATCCCACACGTTAGGGGGCGAGTACGTCTGTTGTTGCTGGTATCCCTCCGATACGTTATACGACGAGTACATCTCTGGCTGCTGGTACCCTTGTTGTGACGGGTATTCTCCCGCCATGTTACGGTATGAGTATTCATCAGACACATTAGAGGGCGAGTACGTCTGTTGTTGCTGGTATCCGTCCGATATGTTATACGGCAAGTACATCTGTTGTTGCGGGTATCCCTCAGACACGTTATGCGGTGAGTAAATCTGTTGTTGTGGGTCTCCCTCCGAAATGTTATACCACGAGTACATCTGTTGCGAGTTTGAAGACATGACATCCGAGCTGTACATATATTCTGAGTTTCCCGCCATGTTTTGGTGCGTCTGTCCTGAATAATCGGACGTACCTCCAAACAGACTAGTCGGACGCTCACTTCTTCTGTTCAAGTCAACTCTTTCATATAGGAAGTTAAACAATTTCACCATCATCTCAGGGAAAAAGCGATCAAGGTATTGATCCGCTGTCTTTCGCCCCTCACCCACTTCAAGATGGAAAATTGCGTCTCTTGCAAACAAAAGCGCTCCATATGCGTTTGGCTTGTAGGTTTCAGGTGTAGCAGCATAGTAAAGCTCGGCGAATCTCCTCTCGATGTCATCAGAGATGTTATCGACATCATCCTCACAACCAAATATTTGAGCAAAGTCCACTTCATATATGCCGCCATAAATCTGGGTCAAGTTATGAGAATGAAGAGTTTGCACGGCAAAGAACCGAAATTTCCATCTTTCCGTTATAAGCAAAGGATACTGAAGGAGTTGCCTTAAACTAGTGGAGTTTGAGATATCTCCAAGAACCCGAAGGAAGTTATCCACCTCCAATTCTAAATGTGCAGATAGGTTATTGCTCCCATTTAGTATGTCTGATGCTATGTCTACAAATTCCTCTCTGTAAGTTGGGGTGTTGGCAGACGCTTTCTTTACGACTTTAATGATACGACCATCTGCAGAGACTGTGTTCTTGTTCAAATATCCCTTCGCGTATCCTTTTTCCTCTAGTAGAGCAATATTCTCAATAAGGCCGCTAAAGAATGCCATGTAGTCTTTTGCAAGACTATGTTCATCCCATAAATTTACACCTCGTAAGATTTGATGTAATGTAAGCATCGTAGGAGTTTTAATTAAGAGTAGAGAATGGACGATTATAGGGTTTAAAAGGATTACCAAGAGTAAAGAATAGATGACTATAGGGTTTATAAAAGATAGCTAAGATGTAGTGAGAGATTGTTTCCACTCAAGTATCAAGTGCGTGTAAATTACAGTCTACAGAGGATCTATTTATATATCGGCATGTCTTTTGCTATAAGAACTGGGACACAATTCTTTCTCAAGATAGGTGAACAGGAAAGCAATTTTAGAAACTGAGGGCATGTGTGCTTACCAGGATTTGTAACGGTAGGAAAACTAGGAAACAATTTTCCTTTGTCTTAAAATAATTGGATTACTCTATAGGAAAAATTTAATTGGGTTCTTTCACCCTTCCTACGTTTATTAACCTGGCATACGAATAAAATGCGGAAGGTACAGGCAGCACAAAAAAAAATCGCGCTACTCCGTAAGCTGTTGAACCTAAAAAAATAAACAAATCAAATTTTCAAACCCACCATAACTGGAAACTTTTATCTATTTGAAGCATGGAACATTGGGATTTGGGCTTGTTGCTGGTTCTCAAGATTAGCATAAAGTCTTCTTTTCCATCTAATCTAATGGTATTTATTTGCAAGGAACAAAATTTTGGCTGAAATTTCGGGAATTTTGGGGGACCGAAACTTGAATTGAGGTACATATCAATATCACCAAAAAAATACCGAAATTTCGGTGGAAGTTTCAGTAGAAATTCCTTTATGCTTTGAATGAGTTGTTGCCTTCAATAGTGCTTCCTATGAGTTCATACCTTCAATAATGCTTCTTGAATCAAGTGTGGCAAATGTGATTATCGATGTGAGGGGCATAATGAACTTCCTTTATAATCATAATTGGTTGCTTTCACAAATGTAAGAAGTATGCAGGGGAGATTTAGTGAGATTAGGCCCTACTCGGTTTGCAACAAACCGTATTGCTCTTGAAAGTCTTATGATAAAGAAAGCTTCGCTCAAACAATTGTTTACTTCTAATGCTTGGGCTTCAAGTCCGCTCAGTCGAACTGTACAAGGAAGAACAATTGAGAATCTGATTCTTGATAATGGATTTTGGGCTCGTGTGGCAAATGTGGTTCGTATATACTCACCTTTGTATCATGTCCTCCGACTAGTTGACACTAAGGTTGTTCCTACAATGCCAATATTGTTGAAAAAGTGCATTATTTGTTGATTTTAGAGCCTAGAGAAAGTATGCATATTAATTTATAGGTTTTCTAACATGTTTTTTCGCCTTTTTTTTAAAACCGAAACTTACTGAAATTCCCACCGAAATTGAAACTTTTTATGAAATTTCCATAAATTTTGACTACCGAATTTGCGTCAAAATTGAAATTTTGTTCCTTGTATATTTGTTATCTGTTGTTGGGTTGGTTGACGGGCGGTTCAGACCAAAACAAAAACAAAAAACTCTTGAGGGGAAATTAAGCTTAAGGTTGTCTCAAAATTTTAATACATTCCCTTTCTATAATACTTAGGCCTAGTTTGGCATTGCTGTGCTTTCACGAAATTCCTTTTGAAAAATCAGATTTCGGGATAATTAGTTTGAGTTTTGGTAAACATTCTGTCAAAACTATTTTGGATCACTATAATCAGTTTTAGGTGTTTTGGTAAATATTTTCACAAAGCGCTTTGAGATTTATATAATGACCAAAAAAATACATGTTATTGAACATGTAAGATTCTAATATGAGTAATGTTAATGTACAACATGACATAACCAAGCAAATGGCATTTCAGCAATCCTTATGCAAAAATGCACATGATTTAGAAATGCATAAAAACTAAAAATTAAAACCACCCTATGCACTAAAAATCTGAAACTAATAAATTATTTTATACAATAATAAATAAGAAAAATTAATGAAAAATTCCTAAGCTTCTTGACGGTGACCACGCATCTGAATTCTCTCATCGTTCTTCATTCTTTTCTTTTCTCTTCTATTTTGCTTTCACGGCTTCATACACCTCACCAACTCAGATTACTTAACCAAATGCCATGTCAAAGGCCATGTGACCTTTAATCAACAAGGAAGCGGCAGCAAAAAGAGGCAGGCGGCAAGGACGCTTATCAACTAGAGGTAAAAGGGTCATTTGACCATATATAAATATTTATATAGTAAAAAGTAAATGTAAAATCATAAAAGGCTAATAATTAATGATAAATAGTAAAAAGATGGTATAAAAATTGATATTTTACAGGTTGTCACAAGCCGCTCAACCTAGATGGCTCCATGGTAAGCGTTGAAAAAAAATGAAAACTTTCTCGATCCGTTTCTCTATCTTATGGCTGCTTATTGTAATTAGAATTAGGAATTTGGTTTTGCACATTTGAGTTTCAGATGCAATTCAGATCAATTGGTTAGTTATTTTTGGAATAACTCTGGGGTATGATTAAGTTGTACCTTTTCTTTGAATGATTTGTGTATTGTTTTAATTCCCTCTTCTTTTTTGCTTTTCTTTTTGGGTTTAATTGTCTTCTCTCTTAATTTTTTTTTTTTTTTTGTAGATTTCAGTAATCCTCGTTTGGTAAGGCCTTTGTTGGTTTGTATTCATATTCGTCGATCTTCTATGATTACTTTGAATTCTTTTCCTTGTATACATTGAAGTACTCTTGGTGCTTAAATCTTATATAAGGTTCTCTGTTAGATTAGATCTATATGTCACTGAATATGTATATAGCGGAATATACAAGGTTGTATTGTATGAAAGCCTTGTTTAGGGTTGAGCCAAGTCGATACGAGCCGATGGTAGGAGTGATTGACAGTGGAATTTAATTTTTAAAAATAATTGTAGAACATGGCCATAGTATGAAATGTGAAGGCAAATTTTGACTAGGCTTCCCTTGGTTAGACCATTGAAACGTTGTCTGACCTGAAATAAGTAGTTATGACAATATGTTTTTAGCATGACGTAGTACTGTATGAGTATTTCTCTTGTTAGGAATTAGTGGGAACAACATTTGATTAAAGCCAATAATAAAACCAATTCTTCAATATGAAATTATGTTTTTTTTTATTGTAAATAATTTATACATAGAATCTGCGATTCTTTTACATACATTGAAAGGACAAAAGCTACCAATGCAACAACTTGCGTAGAAGTTTGGCATCATTTTAAAGGTACAATGCTGTCATCATAGCTAGTAACTAGCCTAATTCCCCTCAACCGAATATGTTCGCCTTTTCTTCCCTCGAAATCATGTATTACATATTGTTTGTTTCGTCGATTGTAGAGATGCAACTGGGGTACTCCGCGGCCATATCCTGATGGTGATAATGCATTTAATTGGACTACGATAGCCAGCTCACCTGTGCCAAATGTACCCAAAGGATCCACAAAGCACCCCCTGTCTGGTGCAATATAACCTTCAGAAGTGAACTGCGTCTTTAAGTGAATAGTCTCCTTAACCCAGTTGGGAATTTGGTAGTCTTTCAGAATCCACAACACTAATTGTTTCTTTTCCATATTCTTCTTTCCAAAAACGCCCACATAGCCTCCCACATCAACTATGCCCTTCTCCACAGTATGGTAACTTGGAGAATTGTCATAATCATCATAGTCTTTTGAAGAATCGTCATAGTCTTCATAATTTTCATCATTGTATTCAGGGGCACCGACGCTGTTATCTTCATAATTGTCTTGATGAGCATCATTATTATAATCTTCATCAGGAAGTGGGATTGCTCTGAATGTCTCGTCTCCAACGTCAAATACTAGTACAATATTTGCTCTCTTATACACCCAGTGTATGGCACTCTGGAGGCACACACTTCTCTCGAATGAGCAATCTTCAAGACTATAAGGTCGATCATGACCAAAGTCTGCTTTCAACGGCCTCCATGAATTTGTACCCAATGTGAACACATTGAGCATAATATCCCGCTGGCCAGTTTTCATGTTATGATTCCAGAGGATTTGAAGAACTTTATACTCATTTCTAAGTCCACAGAACCCAAAGTGATATGTAGCCCGGACTGATTCACGGTAGGTTGGCACGTGAAGTATGTTACACTCTCGAGTGCTTGGATTGAATATGTAAATAGGAGCATGTACTCTATAATGAAAACAGTAGCGATTGCATGATACGCAGACCAAGCCGTTGACGCTCTGGAAATCAGACTTTTCATACCAAGAAGGAATGTAGGAAAGGCGGGTGATGGGTGTCGGGCTGCCTTGTTGGTCTATTTGTGAAGAGAAATACCCTCTATGTTCTGCGTCTATGTCTTCATCGCGATTTTGGCTCTCAAAGAGAAGGTTCTTGGGTTTGTTGTGGCGAAAGTTGCTGTAGGCGGCGACGAAGGGCGGGCTGCGGATGAGTGAGGACACAGACTTGCATACACACTTGAAGCGGACAAGAGACTTTGCCGGTAGCCTTGGGAGTATATTAAAAATTATGACGTCCCTACGACGCTTTTGATCTGAATTATAAGCTTCCATGGATGTTTATCTTCGAAAGAAGAAGAAAGAGTAAAGAGATTTACTTTGTCACTCCTCCAAATCAAACACTTTGAAACGACTTCAAAACCTCACACAGCAGAAACGAAATTGTGTGGTTGTATGCTTTGGCAAGCACTTCCAAGCCTTGCCATTTATATGAACTTATTCCTATTTAACTAAGGAATATGCTTACTTATTACAATTCCTTGTTTTTATAGGTTTACTAACCCACACAAGCTAGGAATCGTTAATTTCCCACCCAGATCAGGAACTTTATTTGTTCCGTACCAAGAGAGGCTTGGTGAGTTGATTCCCATCTGAATAAGGTATATGATTGTTAACTCCAGTTCCTTGGATCTATAGGAATATGATTAGAAAAACAACAGGGACAGAATCGGGAACTTTATTCACCTATCATGGAAAGGAATTGTTTCCTAGTTCTTACAGCAACGACATGTCGTTATATAAACAGATCCTCCGTAGACTCTATTTTACATGTACTTGATACTTGAGTGGAAACAATCTCTTATTACCTCTTCGCTATCCTTTATAAACCCTATAGTCGTCTATTCTCTCGTCTATTCTCTACTCTTGAAAATCCTTTTAAACCCTATATATAGTCGTCCATTCCCTACTCTTAATTAAAACTCCTACGATGCTTACATTACATCAAATCTTACGAGGTGTAAATGTATGGATTGAGCATAGTCTTGCTGAAGACTACATGACATTCTTTACAGGCCTTATTCAGAATATTGCTCTACTAGAGGAAAAAGGATACGCGAAGGGATATTTGAACAAGAACACTGTCTCTGCCGATGGTCGTATCATCAAAGTTGTAAAGAAAGCGTCTGCCGACACCCCAACTTACAGAGAGGAATTGATAGAGATAGCATCAGACATACTAAATGGGATCAATAACCTATCTGGACATTTAGAATTGGAGCTGGATAACTTCCTTCGGGTTCTTAGAGATATCTCATACTCCACTAGTTTAAGGCAACTCCTTCAGCATCCTTTGCTTATAACGCAAAGATGGCAATTTCGGTACTTTGCCGTGCAAACTCTTCATGCTCATAACTTGACCCAGATTTATGCTAGCATATGCGAAGTGGACTTTGCTCAAATATTTGGTTGTGAGGATGATGTCGATAACATCTCTGATGACATTGAGAGGAGCTTCGCTAAGCTTTACTTTGCTGCTACACCTGAAATCTACAAGCCAAACGCATATGGAGCGCTTTTGTTTGCAAGAGACGCGATTTTCCTTCTTGAAGTGGGTGAGGGGCGAAGGACAGTGGATCACTACCTTGATCGCTTATTCCCTGAGATGATGGTGACGTTGTTTGACTTCCTATATGAAAGAGTTGACTTGAACTGAAGAAGTGAGCGTCCGACTCGTCTGTTTGGAGGTACGTCCGATTATTCGGGACAGACGCACCAAAACATGGCGGGAAACTCAGAATATATGTACAGCTCGGATGTCATGTCTTCAAACTCGCCACAACAACAGATTTACTCACCGCATAACGTGTCTGAGGGATACCCGCAACAACAGATGTACTTGCCGTATAACATATCAGACGGATACCAGCAACAACAGACGTACTCGCCCTCTAATGTGTCGGATGAATACTCATACCGTAACATGGCGGGAGAATACCCGTCACAACAACGGTACCAGCAGCCAGAGATGTACTCGTCGTATAACGTATCGGAGGGATACCAGCAACAACAGACGTACTCGCCCCCTAACGTGTGGGATGAATACTCGTACTCATCCCATGACATGGCGGGGGAATACCCGTCACAACGAGGGTATCTGCCCCAAAACGTTTACGGATGCCGGCAAGAAGAGATATACTCGCATCATGACATGTACGGATACTCACAACCGCCAACGAACAGCATGCCCTCACAGCCAGTCTACTCAATCGATGGGAATCCAAATAATTGCACCATCATGTGAAAACGCTCGAGTTTTTTCTTTGCTTTCTTTCATAATCGTCATCTGAAATTTAGTAGAATATCGAATAAATGTTGTGTTGTTATCTAGAGTTAATGTTTCTTGCGCTACCATATCATCTAAAACAAGTATACATTGTCTCTCTCCTGTACATTTTACATGTGTAAGTTGCAATACACACACTACAAAAAGTTATGCCATTAGCAAGGGCAAAACTTCGTTGCAAAAGGACAATTGCCCTGCATGTCTGTAGCTGAATTATATCCAAACCCCAATATAGATTTCATTCTTCGGGTTCTATTACGACATTCATGTGGTTGATCTCAAATGTGGTTTAATTTAAATGGCCACTGTGTTCCAATTTGCACAACAAAAAATGGTCAATGGTCAAACCTAGCATCATTATTTGTTAAAATAAAAAGACAAAAAAAATTCCATGTACTTTCTTTAATACAAATTTATTTAATAAATAGGTTTGATAAAGCCCCAAACAAAATAAGTGCAAGGATTACAATTTACAACTAGACAACAAAAAATCAGGGGCTTCAATATTAACCCCGCTGTGAATGAGGAAAAAAGAGTGTCCGACACAACTAAACTAAATAAAAGCATTTAGAGAATGAGTAAATACGCATATAACACCTAGTTCGAAACCCACCTATTTTCCCTACGGCAAAGCCATCAAAAAAAGAAAATGAGAATCTAGTCGACCTCCTTACAGCATAACCATCTCAGAGAATTAATTTTAGACAAAGCCCTATATCCAATCTACTATAAAGCGAAACAACAGTAAACCCATTATAAGTCACCGAAATTGATACTGTGAAAAAGCAAAATTATCTCGAGCGCAAGCAGTACTAATGAATGCAGGCAGAGCAGGCCACCAAAATAAGCACTATGAGAAGCACCAAACTTGGCAAGGGCATATGAAGCCTGATTGCCCTCCATGTGGATATGAGTACAGTACCAATTCAAAGATTTTGGCTGTGTGAGGCAAATGTTCCAATCAATTCACAAAAACCAAGAAATATAGAAGGAGAAGAAGAGGAAAAAGACTGAACAACAAAAATTGAGTCAGATTCAATCCACACATTAGGCCAATCTCTCACCCAAGCAACACGAATAGTTTCAAAAATAAGTTCAATGTTTATTTGTGCAAATGGTAGTGTTCATTAGATGACTATCAGGTTTGGGAGTACCAACGCTTTTGACTACATATAAACTTTCGTACTATAGTAACAAATATATATATATATTGTCGTTATGGATTTTCATCGCTATTAGAAGCATAATGAGAGCTCGCTCGTTATTTCGAATAATGTTGTGACGGAACAGAGCAGATGAAGAGTGCTAATCTACAGCTACGTTGCCACGCATAGTAAGATATCACTTGATCAACGCTTTTACGCGTTTGCATTGCGCGTCGATACACTTTATTAGGCCTGGGATCGGGCCGGGCCGGGCCGGGTTTTGGGTGAGCCCGAAAAAAGCCCGAAAGAGGTCGGGCCTTCAATTTTTGAGCCCATTGAGAGCCCAAAATTTTCGGGCTCGGCTCGGGCTCGGGCCGAGCCGGGTAAAACCCGGTCGATTCAATCATCGTAAACCCACATTCGTCGTCGTCAAAGGAGAGCTCTCAGACGACGATGACGCTATCGATGAAGACGACAACGATGAAGACGGTGATTACGACGACGGAGGTGAGATTGGCGGGATGTTGCAGCCAGGTTCCGTCGCGCGGGATCTGTAAACAACGCCGAACGGGATCTATAAACTTCGCCGAACGCCAAGAAGCTGACGGTGAGTGGGTTCATCGTCTCGACAAAGGTGACGGCGTGGGCTCGACGACGGAGAGATATCTTGAAAGAGGCGGCATCAACGGCGTCGGCAACAATGGATTCACAGCCATCGGATCAATGGAGGATCTCTCACAGCCATCGGATTACAGAAGTGATCTAGTGTGTAGGTTCTATTTTAACTGAAATGAAACCCTTTTTTTTTAACTAATGAAATACTGACACGTGTAATTAATAATTATAATATATATATATATATTCGGGTTTTCGGACCGGGCCGGGCTTTGAAAATCTGGGACCGAATTTGGGCTCGGAAAAATCGGGCCGGGCTCGGGTTTTGGCATTTCGGGCCGGGCTTAGAAAAAGAGACCGGCCCATTAAGGTTTATAGGGTCGGGCTCGGGCCGGGCTCGGGGTTTTTGGCCTGTTTTTCCCAGCCCTACACTTTATCACCGCGTCTACATATACAATGGAAATTAAATTTTGTGCAGTCATTTGGATGCGAATATTGCTTTTCTCATTTAGCACCGCCGCCTCAGGGGTAGGAATAACGCAAGTGCAAAAATTGTTTGCACGGATATATATCAGAGCTTTTGAAAAACATGGTGTAATATTGCGGTCACGGTTAGTTTGGCGTGCTTCCTCATCCTGGGCTTTTGAGAAGAAGGGAACACCTACAACAACAATACAGAACAAAAAGATTTTGACAGGGAATTCACATGTGGGTATACCAACTGACAAGAGTGAGAACATCTTACAAGATGCAACACGACCAAGAAGACAAAAATCTAGTTGACCATGTCCTTTTCGATTACTTATGCCCCGCTTGTAATTAATGTTTAATCATCATCTTAAGGTTTAGTCTGCAATATTCCTTAATTAGATAGGACTCTCTTGGTAATAAGGTTCCCAATTATGTCCCTCTTGTTTTACTAATCATATTCCTAGAGAAACAAGGAACTGGAGTCAACAGTCATATACCTTAATCAGAAACAAGGAAATCAAATCACCAAGCCCTTCTTGGTACGGAACAAATAAAGTTCCTGATCTTGATGGGAAATTGATGATTCCTGGCTTGTGTGGGTTATTAAACCTAGGAAAACAAGGAATTGTAATAAGCATACTCCTTAATTAAATGGGAATAAGGTCATATAAATGGCAAGGCTTGGAAGTCCTAGCAAAAGCATAGAACCACACTATTTCGGTTCTGCTGTGTGAGGTTTTAAAGTTGTTTCAAAGTCTTTGCTTTGGAGGAGTGACAAAATTAAATCTTTTTACTCTTTTTTCTTCTTTGGAGGATAAACATCCATGGAAGCTCATAATTCAGATGAAAAGCGCCGTAGGGACATCATAATTTTTAATATACTCCCAAGGCTACCGGCAAAGTCTCTTGTCCGCTTTAAGTGTGTATGCAAGTCTGTGTCCTCCCTCATCTCCAGCCCGCCCTTCGTCGCCGCCTACATCAACTTTCGCCACAACAAACCCAAGAACCTTCTCTTCGAGAGCCAAAATCGCGATGAAGACATAGACGCAAAACATAGAGGGTATTTCTCCTCACAAATAGACCAACAAGGCAGCCCGACACCCATCACCCGCCTTTCCTACATTCCTTCTTGGTATGAAAAGTCTGATGTCCAGAGCGTCAACGGCTTGGTCTGCGTATCATGCAATCGCTACTGTTTTCATTATAGAGTACATGCTCCTATTTACATATTCAATCCAAGCACTCGAGAGTGTAACATAGTTCACGTGCCAGCCTACCGTGAATCAGTCCGGGCTACATATCACTTTGGGTTCTGTGGAATTAGAAATGAGTATAAAGTTCTTCAAATCCTCTGGAATCGTAACATGAAAACTGGCCAGCGGGACATTATGCTCAATGTGTTCACATTGGGTACAAATTCATGGAGGCCGTTGAAAGTAGACTTTGGTCATGATCGACCTTATAGTCTTGAAGATTGCTCATTCGAGAGAAGTGTGTGCCTCCAGAGTGCCATGCACTGAGTGCATAAGGGAGCAAATATTGTACTAGTATTTGACGTTGGAGACGAGACATTCAGAGCGATCCCACTTCCTGATGAAGATTATAACTACGATGCTCATCAAGACAATTATGGAGATGACAATTTCCCTGAATACAGTGATGAACATTACGAAGCCTACGACAATTCTTCAAAATACTATGATGATTGTGATAATCATGATTATTATGACAATTCTCCAAGTTACCATACTGTGGAAAAGGGCATAGTTGATGTGGGAGGATATGTGGGCGTGTTTGGGAAGAAGAATATGGAAAAGAAACAATTAGTGTTGTGGATTCTTAAAGACTTCCAAATTCCCAAATGGGTCAAGAAGGCTATTCACTTAAGGACGCAATTCACTTCTGAAGGTATATTGCTCCGGACAGGGGATGCTTTGTTGATCCTTTGGGTACATTTGGCATAGGTGAGCTGGCTATTGCAGTCCAATTAAATGCATTAACGCCATTAGGATATGGCCGCGGAGAACCCCAATTGCATCTTTACAATCTGCAGAACAAACAATATGTAATACATGATTTCGAGGGAAGAAAAGGCGAACATATTCGGTTGAGGGGAATTAGGCTAGTTACTAGCTATGATGACAGCACTGTACCTTTAAAATGATGCCAAACTTCTATGCAAGTTGTTGCATTGGTAGCTTTTGTCCTTTCAATGTATGTAAAAGAATCGCAGATTCTATGTATTTACAATAAAAAAACATAATTTCATATTGAAGAATTGGTTTTATTATTGGCCTTAATCAAATGTTGCTCCCACTAATTCGTAACAAGAGAAATACTCATATATTACCTGATTAGGGTACTATGCATTTGTTATTAACTATGAATATATGTTTCATCTGCAAAACTTGACTTTAGTTTGGCTTATTGATATCGAGTTGGTGAATGAGCTTATATTTATTTGATTTGAGAGCTGGATTAGGTTGCCCTGAATGTTGAATAAGGACGGTTTGTATTCCCTAGTCTAATAGGCCCTAAACCTGATTAGGGTGGTGTACTCGAACCCCTAATTCCAAAGTGGTTGCCATGTCCGACGATTAGAGCTCTTAAATACAGTGTTGGAAACCTAGGATATGATTTAATGATCTATTATGATATATGCATTCTACTAGAATATCAATTATGATGAGTTGCTTTGTTGTTCCTATGGGGCTTGGTGAAGCCCCCTATTTTATCATTTCAGGGTAAGTGCGATGGCGCTCGGAAGGTGAAGATACCCCCATCACATTGCCTAGGGCTGGGCACGGGTAGGGTACCCGGGATTTTACCCCATACCCGATACCCGTACCGAAGGGATCGGGAGGGAGTTTGGCCGGAGTGATTCCCGGACCGGAGAGCACGGGTACCCGACTTCGGGTACCTGGTTTTTTCAGGACGGGACGGGTCGGGTTCGGGTTTCGTACCGGGAGATTACGATGCGGCGGTTATGGAGGGCTGCGAGGTGCGAGGTGCGGCTAGGTTGAAGACGAAGATGCAGTTGGGTCTGGGTTTTGCGGCTGGGGAGCGCGGTGCGAGGTGAGCTGGGTTTCGACGACGAAGTCGGCCGAGGATTGTTGAAGACGACGATGATTGTTGAAGACGGAAACGCCGACTGGAATTGTAGACGAAGACTGGAATTGCCGAGGAAGACGAAGACGCAACGCGGGTGAGGTGAGAGGCAGAACGAAAAAATTGGGCTTGGGTATAAAAAAAGAATTTTGGGCTTGGGTTTGAAAAATCTGGCTTGGGTTTGGAAAATTTGGTTTTGGGCTTAGCTACAGTATTCGGGTACCCATGGGTACCCACGGGTTTGGGATTTTCAGAACCCGATCCCGACCCGAATTTCTCGGGTTGGTCCAATTCGGGTTTTCAGGAACTAAAATTTGTTTGATTACCCGAAAATTCAGGTACCCACCGGTTCGGTTCCTCCGGTTTCTCCGGGTATTCGGGTCGGGATGCCCACCCCTAACATTGCCATATGACTGGAATTACTGAAACTTGTGGAGCTGACTGAAATATCACCAAAGCTCAAGGGGGTGTAAGTGAAATTTTCCCACATTTTAAAACATTGAATACAACAATTCAGTGGAAAAGAAAAATAGATGGAGAGCGGTAACGCCGGCGGCGGCGAGGGCAGCGGAGCCGCCTTAAGCTTCACCGTGAAGTTCAGCGGCAGAAGCATACCTATCGCAAATGTTTCTCGCGACACCACCATCAAAGACCTCAAGACCCTTCTGCAGCCTCTGACCAACGTCCTCCCCCGAGGCCAAAAGCTCATCTGCAAAGGTCTCTTCTAATTTTGTCCTCTGAACAGTTTCATTCCAGTTTCTCTAAATTGAAATTGATTTTTGACTTTGATTTTGATTTTGATTGGGTTTTGGGTGTTTGGTGATAGGGAAGCTTTTGGTGGATGGAATGACTCTCAAGGAGTCTGAGGTCACTAATGGCTCCAAGATCATGCTCATGGCGTCAAAGGGCTTGCACCAAGGGGTAATTTCTCGCTAAAGTTCAGTTCTTTTTCACATGGTCGTATAATTGAAATCTGAAACTTGAATTGGTAGGTTAGGTATGACGGAATTCTCTTGTTTGATACTTGGGAAAATAAACGAGATGAAAGATTGTTGTATAAAAGAAAGAATGTAGATGATACGTTTCATTTAACTTTGGAAGGGTTGAGCTAATGTACATTGAACTGTCTTCTTGGAAGGGTTGAGTTATAACAAATGTTATTGTGCTACTGAAGATGTGGTACTTTTTGCCTTTGTGATATGAATAGGATGGACCTATCTTAAAGGAAGCTCAAACACTCCCCATTTCCAGACCCAACAATGCTAATACTTCAGCAGACATAAAGACTATCGATAAGAACCGGTCAGAAAGATGGAAGCTTACTGGAATTGTAGGACTTGGTGATTACAATTTGAAGGTACAAGAAATCCCGTCTTTGTTGATTTTGAAACCTGATCTCACAGTTTGTATTCATATAATATGATTACATATTACATTACGAGGATCATTTACGTATTTATATATAATATGTCTTTGGCTTGGTAGACAAGTAATGAGTATGTTGAAAGAAGCATATGACTTGTGGCATTGCTTTTGCTTTGAATAATACTCGGAATCAAATACCTATGGATCTCACTAGAGTACAGCATCAGTTTTGACAATTTATTCCAAACTGGGAGTTAAGATTCCCTAACATTAAAAATTCTTGTTGGTTGAATCTGAATAGGCTATACCTGATGAAGTGTGGGCTTGTGGAACTTCTGTAAGAGTCATTGATCTCACCAGTAATTCTATTCGAGATGTTCCGGCCAAGATTGGCTGTCTGAGTTCCTTGCAGGTATACCAATCTCAGTTTCATTGTTGCATTTTGCTGTACCTGCAACAGTTTCCTTCCATGACTTTGACATAGTCTCACTTCAGTCTCAAACATTATGTAGAAACTGTTCCTTGCTGGAAATGATGTAGTGGACGATTCTATTAGCTGGGAAGCAGTAGTATCTTTGAAGCATCTAACTGTTCTGTCTCTAGACCAAAACCAGTGAGTATCTTTTGTGCTTTAGATATAACATACTAACCACATTGAGATGGAGTGACTTTAATTTTCTATTTCATCACATGGTTTTGGATGCTTGATGAATTTCATGCTTTGTGCAGATTAACGACTTTGCCACCTGCTCTAGGCTTGTTGACATCACTGAAGCAACTTCATGTTGCTCACAACAAATTGTCTAGCCTCCCAAATGAAATTGGATGTCTGACTGTGCTTGAAGTTCTGAAAGTCAACAACAACAGGTGATTTTAAAAGTAATTTAAACAAGGGCATGTTCTTGTTCTTTTTTCCCCTTCTCATGTATGATTTCAAGGATTACCTATATCCATTGTGGACATGCCACGGCACTTACTAGTTCAAATCTACTTTTTTTTTTTCCTCTAAGTGCTTTTGTATCTTAAACACAGTACTTTAGACAGTTTTGCTGAAATTTTTTTGTCTTCTCTGTATCACCTTTAGTGGTCTTTTTTTGCCTTTTAAGCATTGATAATATGTCATATGAAGTAACTAACTACTTCTTAAAGATGTAAACTATGTTTGATAACCAATGGTAAATTATGTTTGATAACCAATGGCTAGTATCTTGATTAAGTTTACTTGTGTCTATATCTCAGGATAAGCACCATGCCTACATGCATAGGGGACTGTATTGCTCTTATTGAGGTACTTTTTATGGCCTTTTCCTTTGTTAGCTTTTCTTTGGGTGAGTTGGGGTTGCTACAGGTAGAGAGTTGGTTTTACATAATAAGTATATCTGACTTGCTTTCAGCATTGTGCAGGTTGATGTTTCATCAAATCTTCTGTCCAAGTTGCCTAACACATTTGGAAATTTGCATAGTCTAAAGGTCCATACTCATTCCTAATGCATTGAACTATTATCCCGCTTTTTTTCCCTTTTTTCTCTTGAAAAACTCAAATTCTTTATAAACCTTCAGGCTTTCCTTTTTTAGGCGTAGAAGCTGGTTTGACATTGAACAGCATAGGTTATTAGAGTTCCATATTATTTGGGCAGCGTAGGCTGTTCTAGGGTAGATTACATGTAATATGTTTTCCCTGTTATAAAACATAGTTCGTTTTGCATCTTCTTAGAAGATTCTTTTTCGTTAAGGTTGCCTTATTTAAGTTAGTCTTTCTTTCTAGCATCCATAGTAGTCTTATCCAACTAACTGGGCACAACTGTTTAACCATATTGTGCCTGTCTTTCTCTGTTCATATACAGCTGGGCGTGTGTATCGTGCTATCTTAAAATTTGACTTTTACTGCCTAGTCTTGTGAATCAGTTATATAAAAGGAATGGAATTCTATAAAATTCTACTTGAATTGACTTAAATATCTTCTTAGCAACTGTAATTTGTTTAATGTTCTTGAGCACTGCCAGCACCTCGACTGTCTTGTTTTCTATCACAAGTTGTTATTCACCTAAAAGTTTTGTATGCTTTGCAGTCTCTCTGTCTCAGCAATAATGGGTTGAAGTCCCTTCCTTCTACACTGTTCAAAATGTGCCAACAGCTCACTACACTTGATCTGCACAACACGGAAATAACCTTGGATATCCTCCGCCAGGTATGTTACTGTAGCAAAAAAGTCATAGTGTCTAGTAGTTGAGTTCTCAGTCTGACACTGGCAGCAATATTTTCTCAGTTTGAAGGATGGGAAAATTTCGATGAACGTCGTCGCTTGAAGCATCAGAAGCAACTGGACTTTCGAGCTGTAAACTCTGGTGCATTTGATGAAGGTGCTGACAAAAGCTGATGCCACTCATTTGTAGAATCTGGATTACATATGGGTAGCTGTACAAATTTGTGGTACATGCTGACGTACGTTTGTAGAAGAACCAAAGTAAAGCTTGGATGCCCATGTCATGGTACCTCAATTGTCTTAGGATCTTGTGAAAAGCTACTATAAGATCAATTACAGAGCAAGAAATTACTAGTGTTAGTCGTGTTTGATTAGATCATCGTTCAGTGATCAAGTGTTTCAAGTTAATGCATAATATGATTTCCTAAATCCATTGTTAGTTTAGCTCAGTTTACATGTGAATTGAGGTGGTATTGAACTGCCATACTTTAGTTCGGAACAAATTGCCAGTCCGTCCGCACGTGTGTGACTAAAGCGAGCCTTCGCATCTTTTAGCAGTTTTTTGAAACATAATTCTCTTCATTTTAATTGTAAAAGAACGGATTAATGATGATGATGACAATGGAGAAAATGATGAACATTGCCAACAATATAATTGATCAACAGAGAATTTACAATATAAACAAAGTACAAAGCGTTCAATATATTGACTAGTTTCACAGCTTAAAACTAAAAATGAACATAGGAATGACAGCCTATTAGGCTGGTTTGAGAACCCATAAACTTAAAATGAACATAGGAATGACAGCCTGTTAGGCTGGTTTGAGAACCCATACTAACAGAAGTAAATGGATACCAGGGGGACGTCGATATCATTTTCCTCTTCGTCCTCACAAGCCACAACAACATCAAAGTGGCAACGATTTGGAGGTAATTCGGCCTCAGGCACTCTCGTAGCCACTTCCCTAGCCAGATCGACCATCCTCTGGTCCATTCGGTTTTGGTGTTGAGCATACTCATTATAAAGAAAAGAACCTTTATATGAGATGCTGTAAACCTTCAGCCCTTTGTCCATGAACCACTGAATGACTTCCTTCAGAGTGGGATTGTCTCTCAAGATCCACCTATCCCAAATGGTCCAGCTCATATCACGGTGTTTGATGACCTTGGGAGGAACGGGCTCAGCCATGGAGAACAGAGGTAGAGCTAGATTGGCAAATGTGTTTCTATAGTCTTCTAGTTTGTGGCCTCCGTTCAAAACCTTGTATACCTCCAGGCACACGAGTCCTGTGGCCAATGCAGTAGAGGTTGCAATTGCAGGGATAATCCTCCCGGCAATAAGCTTGGCCTTCAGCTTGTCAACCTCAGGAATTCTGTAATTCCTTGCCCTCATATTGGCAAGCGCAGCTATCAGATCCATATGGTAATTTGTATCATCATCCTGCAGATTTACCAAGCTAAATATAAAAATCAGAACGTAATCATCAATTCGCAGGGCAGAAATAAACACTCAACCCCGGGTTTAAAGGCATGAATTAAAGGTTAAACTAGAAGAAATGGCTATATCCAAAGTCTAATTTTAACACATTGCCCACTGCTTTTCACATAAAAGAACTTTCCCATGCATTAATCAACTTGAACAAAAAATAGTGGAAGAAAGAGAGAGAGATTGACCTTCTCAAAGTGAATTGGCTGCATCCTGAAGCCTGGCGAGAGTTTCTGTCGACAGTGCTCTAACTTGGTAATCAACTCATTAATGACCAGCTCATCGTCTCCAGATTGAGGGGTTGAATTTGTAGCCATATCATCAGTGACAATTTTCGCATCTTTATTGGGCTTAAATTCTGGGAGTTCCACTTTCTCAACAGCTTCAGCCAACTTCTTAGAGTTTCTAACCCAGTCGGGAATTGGGATGCCAAATGTTTCTGCCCTTAGTATGGATGCTGCCATAACAAATTGGAGGTGACCAGGGTCATCAGTTGAGAACTGCAGCGGATGGGGGAATCGCTTTGGGGCGGACCAGAATGGAAGCCCTGTACTAGTTGTAGCATCTTCGGGAAAAGTATAAATCAGCTGTTTCACGCGGTTGCAAAAATAATCTTCAAACCTATGTAGACCAACATCAGGCATCAGGATTAATGTAACAAACCAAGGGAATAATTGATTAATACAGAGAGGAAGGAAGGGCTACAGGAAAAGGTAGAATATGACTGTTATACATCCAAAAGACTTACTTCAGTCGTGCCCAGGCAATGCAGTCTTGGAATCCTTCACATCGTTCTCTGTCTAGGCACTCAAGAACACGCTCCAAGGTATCTCTGGCCTGTGCGTCGCCGGAATTCTTCATTTTAGAGGCATACTCACTTGGCTTGGATAAAAATGAATTCACTTCAGATGGAGTTTTCTCAAGCAAACCCTCAAACTCAGACCGAGCCCATGTCAAGCAGTGGTCTATATTGTGCGGAAATGAGTGCAAAGTGCACATGGGTGCTTGTTTCTCTGGAGGGTCTCTTGAGGCACCATAGTTTTCTGTTAGGTGAGGGATAACCATCTGAGTGTTGCATTTTGCACCAAGAGTACCTGACTCCAGAAGTGCCTTCTGGAAATATAAGCACCTCTCATCAGAATATAACCTTGCATTCACATTATCCAGTGCATTAATGACAGCACTTAAACTCTCCCAGAAGGCATCATCGAACACATTCTCAGTTTCAGGGCCAACTCTATTCTGCAAGGCTTGAACATTAAGATGGGGATTTATTGATGTAGCAGCAGAAGAAGCAACTGTTGATTTCGCCTGCCCGATGTTCCAATCACGGAAGAGGAACTGCCTACTGAGGTTACTCTTCTCAATCACATCATCATCAGTGACTGTTAGCTGCCCTTCATTGCCACATGAAACTCCCATCAAGGCAAGATTTTTCAAAAACTCACATCCTAGCGCCCCAGATCCAACAAGAAATATTTTGGCATCCTCCAGTTTCTTCTGAAGCTTGGACCCAAAAACGGAAATCTGGGCATCATAACGGCAACTTAATGGTTTCAAATCACTGGATTCAAGTGGCTCTGCAGGAAGTGATTCTACTGAGTCAAAGTAGAAAAACTGCAGGAACACGTTAAACATTGGATTACTACCATCAGTAAAATGGTTTTGTTTTTCAAACAAGCAGTAAAATGATTATTCTTGACAGAATGGTGGAACACAGTCTGAAGATTGAGACAAAGATGAAATGACTTTTTGGCATGAATTACTAAAACACTACCATTATGGTTCAATAAAAAAGACGGGCAAACTACAAAGATACGAGATAAGTTATGATCAAAATGCAAACTTGTAGCTTCCCAATGCATTCTATTATGATATTATGGACGCCTGGCTTTTCACACTGTCACGCATATCTTCATAATTTGTCATGAGGATCTGTTTCTAAACGTGTTTCGGAGTTAATACCTCCGTTTGAGACAATAAGTTGCAAAATCCGGTCAAATGGTGGAGGTCTAGTACAGTCTTCATCAAAATACAAAAATACTAGTAATCTGGTACAACTTCAACAAAGAAAGCATGGGACTCTGGATAAATCAGTTTGTCATGTTCTTTATTTCCTCTTTCTAGACACAGTGAGATACAGGAAAGTGTACTGACCTGATAGAGTGGGTGAAACTTTCCAGAGCAAGCTTTTACAACCTCTTGACCCACAATACCACCGAACATGGCAGCCATGGGGTTCAGTACTGCCTTTGCACCAAAGGCAAAGTGCCGCAAAATTTTTGTATTAATATCTTCCAGTCTCCTGTCTCCCAATTTCTCATTAAGGTTGCTAGCAATAGATATAAGCTTCTGAGCATCATCTTCTGAACCAGCAATTGGGAAGCGCCCCAATACTGACACAAACTTGTCCAGCGCTTGAAATGCCAAATGTAGGAGAGGTGGGCGATCAAACTTAGAGAAATCACTTAGAAGAAAATCACCAGGATCGTTGAGTGCTTCTCTCAATGGCTTAAAGTTTAAGACTTTTGGTTGCTTCACCTGTGTGACAATACCGCCTTTCTCATAGGTACCAAAACCGGTGGTATCCTCCTCAAGTATAAATGAGTAAGCCCTAGCATCCTTTATCTTTCTTGGCCTTCCATCATTTAGTTCTGTCATTCCATGAACTTCTGAGAACACAACAAGATCCCCATCCTGAAATTCAAGTCTTTCATCATCAACACATGAAACTAGAGCAGGGTTGTCATTGCTTATGGATGCAATAATACTGGTGTGTGGATCCTCCCCGTCAACATCAAAAACAGTGAACTCCGGTCCAAAGTCACAAAATACAGAACCAAAGAGGCCTCTAGCTTCGGTTTTAATGAAGGCGATTGGAGGTTGATGATTATGACTGTAATCATTGAACTCAATGGCTTTCTCGAGACTGATTTCGGTGAAGACAACAGCCTAGAACAAGAGAAAATAAGTAGATGCCTTTACTAAACAATAAGAAACCTACCACCGGTAGAAAGTTTAATACACATGTGAATTTTGCACCATTTAGAAAGGCATGATCATTGCGGATATTCACAATGTTGAATATATACAAATTGCAATTCATATTTAGTTTATCAAGTGAGTGTTTTCATGTTCAGTATTCACCCTTAAACAAAAAAGTTATGTATGCTTTCTCTCGATGCAGAAAAAAGGGGCCTCCATATGTTTGTGGATATTGTCTTCGTGATAGAAATTCAGAAGTGAGTTTCAGTTATTTCAGCACAATCAAGTTGATGTATCCCAAATCCCTCTTGTCACGACATTTTATTTTTCAGTAATATTGATGGAAGAATGCATGTGCTAACTGTAATATGATTTTTGGATACTGCAGTCATGCAGTCATTTCGAGTGTTTGGAATCTGTTGAAATGTAAGCACAAACCTTATGCTCCTTAGATTTAACTTTTAAACGAAGTCAAAGAATGAATGAACAGCTCCAGACCATACACAAATCCCCAACCAACATCTAGGGACAAGTTAAAGCAGCAACACCACGGAGAAAAGAAAACCACAAGCCAGAGATATATAAGATACTTCCATGTATAAGTACTGATCTTCCAAAAGGTACCTGGAAATCAGCAAGCTGTTCTTTAGTCAATTCGGTTGTCAAGGTATCAACAGCCACGGCATTGTTGAGTTCCTGCAACTTTTGAACAGCAGCAATTGCTCTATTCTTGCCAACATCCTCCTCCGAAAACACAAAACTACTGGATAAATCCCATAGCTTGACATTCCCTTCATCATGCAACGTCACAGACTTCAAGCCAGCAAGAATGAGGTTTTTCGCTGCAGGACAGGAAAGGCCACATTTTGATACATATGTAAATCATCTACAACAGCTCAAAACTAAGCTGTAATATCTCAATCCGGTTAAGCCATCTGCTCAGGTTCATCATTACATTTGAAACATATGTCGTCAACAGACGATTTTCGCTCTTTAAATCTTGTCATTCTGTTACAGTATCAAAGCATTGTTTCTCCTATTTTATCATTCTGATTCTACATTTTACAACACAGAATTGCCTTCTCAAAACTATTACGAAAACCGAAACGAAACAAAACCGATAGATACACAAAATCAAACAGAAAGGTTTACACATTTCATACCAATTTCAGCACCGAGACCTTGTATACCCGAAATGAGAACATTGGAAGCAAAGAGCTTGCGCATGGCCTCGCGGCCATAGACCGCCAGCTGTCGGCTGTGCAGATCCTCGTCGATATCGGACGGGCTAGAATCGCCCAAAGCCATGATCGGCACCTCCTTTTCAATTACACCGCCATCGTCGTCGTCGGCGACCACTCCTTGACCAGGTCTCCTTATCGGAACCATGTTGCTCCGCAAGCTTCTGAAAACTCCACAAAACGCCACGGCCGCCGCACCGACCGAGCAAACGATCAGAAAATGATCGGAATACCGTGACTCGCCGCCGGAAAAGGTTCTAAACGCCAATCCGACAAGGATCGGGGCCGAAGCCAGTGCCATGAACGCGAAATTGGGCATGATTAGAGAGATTAAACGTGCCGATTAGGATTGTGAAGACAAGGTGATTGGGGGTTGATTGTTGATTTAGGTTGGATTAATCGTGGTGTGGGGTTTATACTTTTCTTGAGATTTTGGGTTTATGATTTTGGAGGGAGATTTGTGAATTCGGGGAATGGTATTTATACGTTTCCAAAAGTTTCCGTTTCCAACTCCTCTGGTTTTCGGAGCAGCGGGTTATAGATTACAAAGCCCAAATCTTATAAACAAGGACACACATAGCCTGTGATGTTTCAACACGCCAAGTGAAAAAATGCGATAGTCAGCTATCCAAAAAAAAGAGGTTTCAGGTTCTAAATGCGATGGAAGTTAATTCGCTTGATATTGATCAAAGATAAATTGTAATTCTCCGGGTCCGATATTATGATAATGACCTTTCTTTTGTTGACATTTTAGTTAACTAGTATGTCCGAACCCTATGGCATGACAAATAGGCATTGAACTTATCATCAGCAGTTAAACTGAAGTTGGTCATGGTGAGTGTCGGGAAAATTTGTCTGCGTAGCGTATGTCCGTTAAATAATAATTGAGTGGGATCACTTCTAATGACCACATTACACCACAACGGTTCGGGTTGTATCAATTCGATGTCATTCATACAGTGGTTGGAAACTTGGAACGCACGTGTGCCAAATCTATACATTACGCTTTGATAGTATAGCTTTACAAATTGACACTATTGTTGCATGACAAATTGACAATGCAAATTCAAAGGTTGTACCAAAGCCTCCAAGAACTAGTCAAAGTTGATGGCTTCTTTGAGACCATAAAACAATATGCACCCACGTTTTCCCTTAGATCATAGATCAAAAAACAGAAGACAACCTTTTCTTTTGGTACAGGACATGAGTAACACCGCAGAAGAAATAAAATAAAATAAAAACTTAACAGACAGCTTATAGGCCTACCAGACACTATTGTTCCCCTCCTAAAATATGTGATGAATGTTATCATGTACTCGTGAAAGTATGTTTTGTCCCTTATGTGCGAGTACATTCTTGGAGTGTGTATCCCAACAATGGATTAACAATAATAGTCTTTTATAAAACACTCTGAATTGCCTAATCAATCATGATGAGATAAGGAAATAAACTGAATATTCCCACCACCGAAATGATATCACAATGAATCATAGTGCATGGGGCGAAGACGCCCTAGAGGAACACAATCAAGTAGAGATTTCTTCCTTTGTTTCTTTTCTAGAATGAGAGAAACATCTATTTCCAATAGAAGATGAAATAAATTTTTCTGCATTTCAGCCACATAATTAAGCTTTTCACAATTACTTAGGCGTGGATTTCTCCCCAAGTACAGGTAGTTTATCTTTTACAAGGGCAGTATACGTAGATAGAAATCGCTGAGTCAAGCTAAGGATGTTCACCTATTACTGTTGTTGTTGGAACGCATCAACATGGATAGAATTTCAGAGAACTGAGGACGCTTTGATGGGCAATTATTCCAGCACTTGGTCATCAAGGACTTAAGCATTTGCGGACAGTCCTTTGGAATCTCTGGTCTAAGGCCACAAGCTGCTATCCCAACTGCTGCTTGGACTGGTGAGCATGCAGCATAAGCTGCCTCACCAGTCACCATCTCCCAAATTACCATACCAAAACTGTATACATTACTCATCCATGTCTCGCTGACGGTCTCTGGATCACCAGCAATGATCTATGCGAACCAAAAATGTAGAAGGTTAACAATAAGTACAATGTATACTTGTTTAGGTATTGAAATAACACATCTGAGATAAAAACAAACACATCTATGAAGTAAAACTTTGATGAATAACAGTTGTCACATTGTATGCTGTACAGCTTGATTACGATTAATTAAAATATAGATGAGCTGAAAGTTGGTAGGAGGACCAAATTCAAGTTTACGATTTACTAAAGGTAGTTTCCAATAATATGAGCAACGTTGTGAATGTGGATGGCCCCCATATATATATGGAAGGAGTGTTGGCAAGTCTTCTGATGGATGATGACTTTGCATGGACATGTGACGGAAGAAAACAAGGGAGGCATGCATACCATTATAAGAAGACCCTGCCTTGTAATAGTAAAGTAGAAATGTAATCATTACCTTCATATTATAAATAGAAGTAATGTGACGCTTGAAACTTCAGATTGAAAGGAAGAATATACTGGTAGAGAGCCGAGAGTGAAAGTTCTTTAGTTGAGTTTTCCTTTCGAGTGTGGCCTCCCCTTAAAATTCACACCTAAAGAAAAACTACCCCCACATCCGGTCCATTTTACAACAAGCAAGTTTATTTTGGAGTTATTCAGATTCATAGATAATATATAAAAAGAAAAGACAAGATGGTCCCCATTAAGGGCTTAGTGGCAGATACAAAAAGAACTATACTGTTCAAAGTGATTTGCATCCACCTTACCCAAATCAAGGAAATCTAAATACACGATCTTAAACTATATGTTTTCATCATTAAGTTTCTATACATGAAGTTTGTAGCAGCAACCAATTATTATCAAAAGCTATCAAAAGTGGGATAAAACATGGATTTAATAGTTTGGCACCAAGAACCTGGAAAGGCTATAATTCTTTCTTAATGATTATGCTAAAAACTCATAAGTTCATTTGCTGGGCTCCGCAACTTAATACTTGTGAAAAGTAGCACTACTAACGTTGCAGCTAAGCTGATTTGTTTAGAGGAATGCATAAAAGCAGTTAAGCTAAATTCTAGGCATTGTAGACAAGTCTTAAGATAAAGCAGTATATTGAAATGTAAAGTATCAACAATTATGAAGACATGTTAGGCATGCTCAAACAATTATGTCGGGATAAGTGACTAAAGTGTCTTTAGTGAAATGGACTGATCTGAAAAAAGTTGGATGCATTGAATCTACATTGAGTGCTATGACACCAAAACAAGTTTTATGTACAGAAAAGAAATCAAATCTTGCATGATTGTGCTTACACTATTTGCACTAATCTCAACAAGCTCTTAGAACAGCAGTATCAGAAGTGAAGATAAGCCTACTTTATGGCACATTTAGGTATCTAATGTACGTGGAAATGGAACAAACATCAAATTCCAAAACTTCTGAAGATGCAGATTGAGAGGATTAAAGGTTGTACTTGTAGCTATGGAAGAACTATTTTAGCTGGTTTCAACCATAAAATGCATAGAGTGGCACAAACTGTAGTTGCACAAGATGTGGTTTGAAAGGCTAACTTAACTTCTCAAACAAAAATACCAGGATCACCATTGAGCCCAGCTATAACAGTTAAATGAATTGTAACTGAGGCAAAGATGAACAAACCTCAGGGGCCAGCCACCGGTATCCATCAGTCTCATACTCCATTGCCTCACCAACGCTTTTGCAAGCAGCGACGATACCCATGTCACCTATGCATGCATTCCCATGTCGATCTAATAAGATACGCTGCGTGTTGAGGTCTCTATATGCAACACCGTGGTCATTCATGAACTTGATCCCCTCTGCTACATCAAAAGCAATCCTCAATATATCCTTCGTTTGAAACTTCTTGTTTTTCAGCATCAAATCATATACTGATCCACCTTCCATCAACTTTGTCACAACACACAACCCATGATTGTCATCAATACAAACGCCATAAAACTGCACAATATTCTTGTTCCCACATGTCATGAGCTCCAAAAGATCTCTTCGGAGCTCAAAGTCATAAGAATTCCCCTTGTCACACCCTTTTAGCTTCTCAATTCCAACCTTTTTTCCCTTATAAACTCCCTTATATGAATTGGCTCCAATCTGATCAACAAAGTCAAGATAATCGGAGTTCAACAGCCACTTCTCAATCTCATCCCCACCAGACTGGATTGTCTGCCACTCATCTACTGATACGATGAATAGTGAAGTAGGCAGAGGCTTGGGAAGTTGAATCTTTTGACTAGGAATTTCAATCCCATTCCGACAATTATGTTCACTGATGTCTTCCTCAATATCTCCGACGTCTCTCCCCTTAGTATTCTCTTCTTGACACCCACACAGCCCAAATGGGAGCTTTACTGAGCTGGCTTTCCCCTTCTTTACAGCCAACTTCAAAGCGTTTTCAACCCGCATTCTGAACGATTTTTCTTCCCCATTCTCAACCAGAAGTAGAATAACACCAATAGTGCACCCTTTCTTCTCAAAGATCTGTATCTTCTTGTAGCAAATCGACTCACTATCGAGGGTACCAGACATCGATGGCCATGAAATCGAAGAGTTACAAGCAAATGTGAGCTTGAATACACACCCCTCAGTCTCATGTTCAGACACCTCTTGAATCATCATAGCAGGATGGCCATCCATTGATGCCTGCTCTATCAATTTTATATGAAGAAACACTTCCTTCATTTCAAATCCCGCCTGAGCATAACTGTATCCAAAACCAAAATTCCACACTCTAATCAAAATCGCAAAACATTTCGAAACCAAACAATTGAAACATATAATCAACTGTTCAAATCTAGTAACTAAACACAGCTATAGATTGAAAAAACGATCCAATCTAAACAAAATGGAATTCGAACCTGAGGGGCAGAGAATCGTAATGCTTGCGAATGTTGGAGACGAGCTTCTCCGGCAGCTGACTGCCAGGGTAGAGCTGCGTGAGGTTCCTCACCACGCTTCCCCACACCAGCTTCCTCGAGCTCTCGATCTTGCTAAACGGCGCCGTCGCCGATTCGCCGGCCGAGTCGAGACTTAGCGAGTTCTTGAACGACGCGATGGCCTCCGAAACGTTGCGGCTCAGCTTCTGCAGCTTCTTCTGCATCGCCGACGACTCCTTCACTCCGGTGCCGTCGGAACTCTCCGGCGCCGATTCCGATCTGTCAAGCGACCTCATCAGTACGGCCTGCTCCACGATGTCCTCGCCGGTGCTCGCTCGGCTCGACCAGCACTCTAGCGCGGCCGCCATGGCTAGGTAAGCTCAATGCAGCAGGGTTCACTCGGTGACTCGGTGGCTCAGTGACTCGCGCCTTCGTTCATACTTGTGAGTTTCGTTTCTCTGATTACAGCAAGAAGAAGAACGAACTAGGCTAGGCCAGAGTGGGGTGGTTATTCTGGACCGCGAATAAATTAGTTTAAAAAACTAGTTAATGAATCGGGACGGTCTGATTTGATCCGACGGTAGCTTTAGGCAGGTCCAATTGGGCCCACCTTATGTACCCTTGTCTGACGTTGTAGTGTGTGTGATGGAAAGATTTTTAACATGTGGGCCGTTGATTCAGGAGAAAAGGCTCGCCCTTTGCTGTTTGCTGGTTCGAACTTGGGAGCTACTTTCCAGCGACACCGCTCTCCATTTACGTTTCCAAACGTACGTTTCTTTTTGAGTTATTGGTATTTCGTGTGAGACGATTATACTGTGCAGATCAACCAAATAGAACATGAACTACTGAATAGTAATTTAAATTACTCTTTTTCTAGAACATGTTTAGATTTTTAATATTACCTAATAATTAACAAATGAATGACCAATCACGTTTCTACTTAGGGTGGAAGATTAGTTTTTTGTTTTTCCTCGTACATGATGTACTGTTAGTTCTACACTCAAGTTTTCTATCATTTTGCAGACTCCAGCTTGATTATGTTTATCAACCACCATCATTCGTTGATCCTATTGTGACCAAAAACGAAGAAAGTGGATGAAAAAAAATTAGGAGTGTGGAAAAGTAGAAAAAAAATAAACTCATGTACTTATTGATCCAAATGTCTTTTGTCACTCACTTTTAATTTCACTTTGCCTCCTTTAAATTAAAATGATTCACTTTGCCCTCTACCACTCAAATTGTTGTCTCACATTACCCTATCGTTAAAACTTCCATTAGTTTCCGCTGACATGGACTGCCACGTGGCAATTTTATGTTGGCTTAGAAAAATTTGTGGGGCCCTCAAATAATGTAAATGCCCAATTTTCTTTTGAAAACTATACTTAAGTGTTTTTTTGTTAATACTTATTTTAGAAACTAATGACATAGGAGTTGGGCTTCGACATCGCTTTCCAGGTCTGGTTGGAAGCAATTGACCGGGCACAAGGAGGGGGATCAGACCAGATTGAGCCGCTGTTGCATAGGACAACGGGTTCAACCCAGTCCCGTCCTTGTGCTCGATCAATTGCTTTCAATCAGTTATGGTTAGCAGTGTCGAAATTGGATACATGTCATTAGTTTCTGAAGTAAGTTCTAACCCAAAAAACACACTTAATATAATTTTACAAAAGAAAATTGGGCATTTGAATTATTTGAGGGCCT
This sequence comes from Spiraea crenata, assembly GCA_033992175.1. Classification (NCBI taxonomy): domain Eukaryota; kingdom Viridiplantae; phylum Streptophyta; class Magnoliopsida; order Rosales; family Rosaceae; genus Spiraea; species Spiraea crenata. The sequence continues at coordinate 3,834,352 of JAVBHV010000022.1, forward strand.
CACAAATTTTTCTAAGCCAACATAAAATTGTCACGTGTCATTTTTTGCCAATGGCAGTCTATGTCAGTAGAAAATAACGGAAGTTTTAACGATAGGGTAATGTGAGACAACAATTTGAGTAGCAAAGAGCAAAGCGAATTATTTTAACTTATAGGAGGCAAAGTGAAACTAAGAGTAAGTAACAGAGTGCATTTGAATGAATAAATGTAAGCTTATGTGACTAATTTAAATGAATTAAGGGTTACCTTTCAACTTGGGAGGGGGATTTGCAGAATACACAACTGTAACTTTTTTCGTAATAAAACCCCAAAGCTGCCGTTCCTAGAAAGCTAATTCTGACAGCTTGGGAGTTGTATTCCCGTTCAAAGGGTCCGGCTCCTCTGTTGATGGAGCCTCTGTTGGTCTGGTGTTGATCCGACCAAACGGCCACCTTCCACGGCAATGAACAATGATCGGAACCGTTGAATTTGTAGCTAATATAGTCAAGATCATCTCCACAAAAAATGAATCAATTCCGACATCGTTTGATCACCTAATTGTGTGAAACATACACGGAATATATGAACGGCTAGTATAGTTACGCATTTGGACCATTCGTATATTCAGTGTATATTTCACACAATTAGGTGATCAAATGATGTCGGAATCGATTCATTTTTTTGTGGAGATGATCTTGACTATATTAGCTACAGACTCAACAGTTCCGATTATTGATTAAGTGACCGGAACCACGCCGTTTGACCGGACCAACACCGGACCAATAGAGGCTCCATCAACAGAGGAGCCGGATCCCCCATTCAAATGACTTTGCAGAATACACAACTAACTTCGTCCGTAATATCTCCTCAAAAAAAAAAAAAAAAAAAAAACACTTCGTCCGTAATAAAACTGTAAAGCTGCCCTTTCTAGAAAATTATTCCCTTGGCCTTTCTGACATGGTATACTTCGTAAAGCCAAAAAGGATGATAAAGCCACCACGAGTATGCTATACAGTAAGAAAAAGAATATAATTGATGGGTGAAAAACAAAAAGGTAAAGAAAGACAGAAGTAAAACACGTCAAGGTCAAAGGTGGTCCTTAATGGGCCCCACATCCACATGCAATCCTTTTTTTTTATTTGGACGGAAGCCCAGAAGCGATGCATTATTATAGACTTTGGTGTTCCATGGAATGCGCCTAAAGAAAAACATAGGCGCAAGAGAGCAAAGTTGAAGAGCGACTACCTCTCATGGTGGAGGACTGGTGCAAAAACAGAAAACATCTCATGATCAGCTGGTAATTCATAGCAACGTTTTCTCTTCTCTCTGCTTATTCACTTCTCTATGTGGTTTTATATCGCTTTTTAATTGGAGGAGCGTATATTCAATCTTGGTTTGTTTTTGGCCGGATCAGTATTGTTTCAATTCCAATTTCAACTATTTTGATGCTAAGTTTCGTTTTGAAGTCTTTTCAACGCATTTTTGGGGACTTGTGTTTAATTCCAATTAAAACAATTTTGATACCAAGTTTCGTTGTGAAGTCTTTTCAAACCTTTCTGGGGATATGTGTTTTGAATGCCAATTAAAACAATTCTACGCAATTTTGTTTGGAAGTCTGTTAAAAAAAATTCTCCATGGCTATGTATGCATGTAATTGAGATAAAGTACAATGTATTGCTATAAGCTCGAATTCCATCCACTTTTGCTATGTTTCGGTTTTTCTGATGGAGTTCCTTATTTTATTAGATTTGATTTGATGGGCCAACGAAATTGCAGCCATCCATCTTATCACTCTAATGAGGACGCTATTACGAAAACTAGGAACGTATGGGGTAAGAATTATCTGAATGAAAGTTTTCAAATGGTCGGAAATGGAATTTAGATAGTACTCAATAGTTTCGGAAAAGTTGGGGTAGTAGTTCTGGTTTCTCTTTTATAATTATGAATTTTACTGTCCACGGAGTTGAAGACCTTGCTCCGGTGAAGAATTAAGAAGATGGATTAGGTGGATATTTTTTGTTCCGACCAAGCTTTTCATCATCTTTTTTCTTGTCTTTACTGAATAACTAGTTTGGTTTTTTACCTTTCACATATTTAGGGTCAAATCTGAAGTGATGGAATGGTGTATAAGTATTAATCAAGTCTGACAAGTTAGATATGACATGCGTACATTTCAACACTACGCTGCAAGTTATTAAATGAGGTAGGTATTAGTTTGTAATTTGGGTAAAGTTATTATTTAAGTTAGGACCCTAAACTAAGCAAACATAGGGCTCGAAGGTCGTATGGTTTAATAAGAAGAGTTGTAGTTGCATTGCACATGTTTAGTATGATTCAACAAACCCTCAACCTACCATATGTTTACTACGCATGCAGAGTGAGAGTTAATTCATAGACATTCTTATCGTACATGCAACCTAAAATGCATTCAATTTGTAATAGGCTAAATGTTTTTAATCCATGATGAGTACTATCACTCCTCCAATTTTCGATTCAGAACATCTATATGGTCGAATGTATTGCTTGCACTTATTGGTGGTAGGATCCATGGTTTTTTGGGATGCATACTATTGTTTTAATAATGATTCTATGGACATCGTTGTACACGACATAAGCTTGAATTTTGGATTCGTCGGAGATCTAGCATTATGTCAATTCTCTTTCTTGTATATGTGTCTTTTTTGCTAAAATAGTGAACTAGTCTAAGTTTTTTCCCCTTGTGATGCAGTTTTAGCTTGTGCAGTGTGTAATAAGCTAAGAGACTTTTCTCTTCGTGGGGAAAATATGGGTAAGTTAAAGCTTATTGGTACCATTTTTGATTTATGTGTTGGATATTTTTAATATTAGCTAGGAAGTTTCAATAAATCTAATTGAGCTTTGTCCATTGTGTATCAACATTCTACATGTGCACGCATGTGCATATTTGAGATAAGTTGCAACATAATGCTGTGAGCTGATTGTATTCGATGACAATTATGTCAAATTGGATCCCAACGTGTTTTCAATTCCATTCTTCTTATTCTTTTTTTATGACTAGGACTTTTATTTGATTTCATGATTGAACATTTTTCAGATTGTCCGAATCCAAATTTCCTATTTGACTTTACCACGGCTAATTTCGGAGAAGGGAGCCAATGTGAAAACAAGGATAAGATGGGGGTAAACGTTCTCTCAAGAAAAAAATAATAATTTATATAGGGCCCTTTTTCTTCTATAGTCATGAATTTACAGTTTGATTAGCACCATGTTCTTGTAGAACTTTTTTGCTGTTGATGCACGACCCTCATGCACCTTGATGACGGCCAATGGAGACGAAGGGCCTTGCTCTGAGTAAGAAGGAGAGGATAGAAGCCAGGTACATTTATTGTACGTTTTGGCCCATTGGGATGACTGAAGGTGGTACTATTAATTCCCCAGGTACATATCCATACTCTTCTATGTTCAATCATAAATTAACTTTTGTTTACTTCTTTAATTCTTATATCCGTTTATCCTTTTGAGAGTCTGAGTTTCGGCAAGATGGGACCTGTAACTATGTCAATTCCAATTTTTAGACAAATTTATTAATTCGAATTTCAAAAGTTTGTTCCATTTCTCTTCAAACCTATTGAGGCTTCTCATATCTTAGCCATTTGGAATCCATATAATTGTGTGAGATGTTTGAATGTGTAATTTGATTTCTACATATTAGTTACTTTATTATGTATGCATGTTTTTTGGGGTATCACAAACAAGAATTCATTAATATCCACCATGAAGCCAAAATATAATATTATTGCCCTAAGTTTGAAACTTTTGATGTTGGAATAAGTTTTTGCTAATTCATTATGAAGTTTCCAGTCCATTGTTGTATGAAACTTCTCATTTTGTGGTTGGTATGCTAATTGTTGTCTATAATTTATACGCAGATATTAAATATCTAATCTAAGTGCTTTATTCAAATCCAAATTTATTTTTAAACCTTTAGAAAGTACGAATTGCACATACAATGTTCTTCTTACTCTTGTAAAACCCTTTTTACTAGATAAGAAGCCTGTGGAATGTATTTCCTTCCAATCCGAAAACACGCTTCCGTCATTGCTAAACCTTTCCCAGAATGACCTGGAGGGCCCAACAAGTTACGGAGTCCAGCTCCAGATCCTCTGGTGGATACGGAGGCGGTGGCGATGGAGGTGGTTACGGTGGTGGAGGCCGTGGCCGTGGTGGGTATGGTTGTGGCGGATGGGGGTATCAGGGAGGAGATCGCGGTGGCCGAGGTGGCTACCGCGGCGGCGTCGGTGGTGGTAGAGGTGGCCGCGGTGGCAGCGGAAGAGATGGCGATTGGACCTGTCCTAGTCCAGGGTGAGTTTTTTTTATCTCTTTTTCAATTTCTTTATTTGATCTTTTATCTGTTTTGTTTGTTTGTTATTTCATTTTGCATATTTAATTCGGTGGGTTATATAGAGTTCTGAACATGAAAGGCTTTAGATTTCGGTTGAGATTTATCTTTTTGTTTCGTTTCACTAATGCATGTGTATCTTGGTTTTTGTAATTGGTATGGTTGGTATATAGCTGTGGGTATGTGAACTTTGCAAGAAGAACCGAGTGTAACAAGTGTGGCACGCCCTCTTCAGCGGGTGCTGCTACTGGTGGTGATCGTGGCGGCGGCGGTTATAATAGAGGAGGAACCGGAGGGGGCTATGGTGGTAGCCGCGGTGCTTATGATGGGGGTCAGAGTGATAACTATAAAGGAGCTCAGACTAGGAGCTATGGAGGAGGTAGAGGGGGTAACTATGATGGTGGAGGTGGAGGTGGTAGCAGAGGCGGTTCTTATGGTGGTAGCCAAGGGCAAGATGATGGCGGCTATGGTCAGGCTCCTCCACAGGTTGCACCGTCCTATGGTGCACCTCGAGGCAATTATCCACCCTCTTATAATGCTAGTTATGGAACAGATGCAGTAGCTCCTCCTACAAGCTATACTGGTGGACCTGCTTCATATCCCCCATGCTATGGTGGTCCTGCGGGTGATGGTGCTGATGGTCCAGGTGATGCAAGGAGTGGTGGCCGAGGTAACCCTCCTGCTAAACAAGCTAAATATGATGGTGGGTATGGCGGTGGTGGTCAAGGTGGGTATGGCAGTGCTCCTGCGGAGGCCCCAGCTGAGGTGAAGCAATGCAACGGGAATTGTCCTGACACTTGTGACAATGCTAGAATCTACGTATCAAACTTGCCGCCAGATGTTACTGTTGGCGAACTGCACGGTCTTTTTGGATCCGTTGGCCATGTAACTTCATATACTTCTCAACTTAGTGCATCTGAGATTTAGAATTTTGGGTTTAGATTGTTGATTTTATATGTGGTCTATCTCGTTTCGGTCTAGATTATGCCGTTTCTTATTTTCTAGCTTGAGTGTCTGTATGTCAGTTCATTTTCACCGCATCTTAATTTTCGAGGTGTTGTGGTTTAATTAATGATTTCTAAAATTCTATGTCTTTCGAGTAAAAGATGGTAAACTGATTAGAGCCTCTCTCCTTGGCATCTATGTGGGGAAGCAGCTTTAGTAACAATTGAACTTCTACTCTTACTTTGTAGAAGTAGGCTACAGATTTTTGTGCTTAGCTCATGTTCTTTAATTCTGCAGGTGAGAAGGATCAAGGAAAAAGGTTACTATAAATATCAATATCCATGTTATGTCAAAATATACACAGATGAGTCTGGAAAGAACAAGGGTGATGCTTGTTTAACATATAAAGATCCCATCGCTGCACATTCAGCCGGTGGTTTCTATAAGGGTAATTGCTTTGCTTTCTTTGTGTGTGGTATGGTTATGCGTGTAACCACTGTATTCTAACTGTGTATTGTGCATACAGACTATGAGTTAAGGGGTTTCAAGATCAGTGTTACAATGGCTGAGAGGTCGGCACCTAGGGCTCAATTTGGGTATGACAATGGGTACTTGTGGTTGTACTCATCCCAGTCTCAAAATTACTTTTTTAGTGAACATGTCACGATTAATTACTCTTTTTTTCTTGTTGACTTATTGAAATTCCTGTTTTTGTTAAGAAAAAAATAAAGGTGGGGAAACTCTTGCTTTGCTTGTTTAGATGGTTATTTTGATTGGAGTTCTAGGTTAATTTGGTACTTTGTTGGAAAGACTGTTGATTTGGCATCTTTAAAGTGTTTAAGCCATGAAATTTGTATGTTGTGCTCCTTGTTAAAAATTGATTAGTAAAGTATGTCATCTTTTGTTTGCACAGAATGACAGAGATTGTTGGAAGTGATGTCGAAGAACATGATTTGTCTTTACAAGAATGGTTACAAGGAGTCGGTAATGGTTCAAGGCTAGAATGGCCATATTGCTTCCGTAAACATCCTGTCTGTTGTAATACAAAAAGCTATGAAGGTCACATCTCACTGATTCAGTGGACATGGAAAACTAAGAAGGAAATGAATGTCCATAATTCAATGGATAGGCTGGCTGCCAAGTTTCGGAAATTTATCCAGTGAGTTTTTTAATGAAGATTATTGATTTTTAATTACAATAAGTATTAATTTAAGATGTCTTATTCTTGTTTATTTTATAAAGGGATGCCCTTTTTCAAATTAACTGGTGGGAGGAAATGGGAAAACAAGGCATGACGTTAGATTTTGAGCACATCCGGGTGATATTGGATTCCCCACAAATCCCTCAAGTCCATGGCGTTTCTGACGTGTATCAGGATTTCAAGACTTTGGTGGAAAAAGTGCTGAAGTTTGATAATGTGCTGCAAACTGACCCCGATCGGGATTTCTATACCAATGCAGAATTGGCGGATTTCTTTGAGACCATCGAGCTTTTGAGAAAAACAAGGTATTTTTGTGCTTTACTTTTTTTTTAGCTCGTTAGAAGAGCCAATGGACTAGAACTTCTGTACAGTCTAGATATTTGATAAACCAGACATATAATCATTTAGTCATTTAGGTAACTCTTCCCCTTCAGAGCCTAAACCGTAGAGTACAAAAGGCAGATCCAACTTTTATTCCTAGAGGCCATGGAGCAAAGAAGCAATATCTATGCATGTCACTTTTGATTTCATTAGCTCCATCCTCACTTGAGCACGAATTTGGCCTTTCAAATTCAGATTCTCTTGATCCTTCTTTTGTGTCTCTCTTCTCCCTTGCGCTGCTTTTGCCTTCAATGCATGTCTAGTAAGCGCATGTTTTCAGCCTTTTACCTCTTGCTTAATTGCTGTGGCTCCTCTGGCTGAATCTATAAGTTTCACTGCTTAGATGCCATTCTTCATCTACTGCTTGAGCGTATGCAGCATATTTGGCACTCTCCTTAAGCTTTTCTCGATCATTGATTATATCTCTTCCCATCTTGTTGCATAATTCTTTCCATTTTGATAAGCCAAACCCCCAGGATTACCTCTTGTTCCATTGCATGAAGTGTTGCACATCAATACTTCCTCCTTGCCTGCCCTCATTTTCTCCTGGGAACAAGCCGTTTCATTATTAATTTATGACTTATCTTGGTAGATATTCTTGGAAAAACAAAGCTCTCCGGAAACAAAATTGTCGGGAGGTGCAGCACCATGATTATGTGTATTTTCTCAGATGGTTGTCCTTTTCCTCAGAACTAGGTTTTTTTTTTTTTTAACTCAATTCGGTGGGAAAGCACTGCAATTAGGAGCATCAAGAAAATTCATGATCCTTGCCATCTAATTTAGAACTAGTTCCTTTTCATGACCACTACACATCCCACCAGAATGTTGGTTCTTGCGGAAAATAATGTCTTTAGCCAAAGAAATAGCTTTGTTTTGATCCTTACCAACCAGACCCAACAAGGAATCAGAAATATGAGTTCCATTCCTGATCACATTACCTGTAGAACAGGTCCCCAATACTGAGTTGTTTACCACCTAATTCTTCTTCTGAGCATGATGAAGGCCTTTTGGGACTTTCTTCTTCATTTGACCAACCAGACATATAATCATTTCGGTAACTCTTCCACCAAAGAGCCTAAACCCAAAAGTACAAAAAAACCAGGCTCATCTTGTATTCCCAGGCCACGGAGCGAAGAAGCCATGTCTATGCATGCCAATTCCAATATCTTAATCTCCATCCTTACTTGAGCAGGGATTGGTCCTTCAGATTCAGATCTCTTGATCCTCCTTCTGTCTCTCTTAATTATTCTCCCACGTGCCTTGCATGCTTGTCTCTAGTAAGCACATATTTTCTGCATTTTACCTCTTGCTTAAACTCTGCAGCTCCTATCTCTGAATTAGTAAGTCTCACCGCCTAGTTGCCATTTTTTCATGTACTCCTTGCTTGTATTCAGAAATCTCCTTGAGCTTTTCTCAACCATTGATCATCTCTTATAAATTTTGGCTGTATCTCTTTCAACAGGAATAACATCACCATCTTGAGCATGTAACTGATCCTTGAAATTGCATAATTTTTTCCTTTTTGATGAATTACATGCCCATGCTTACTTCTTGTTCCATTACATTTAAGTTTTGCACATAGATACTTCCTCCAAGTCTGCCCTCACTTTCTCCTGGGAACAAGCCTTTTCATTACTAGTTTCTGACTTAGCGTCATAGATATTGTTTTGAAAAACCATTATTCTCTGGGAACAAAGTCATTAGGAAGTGCAACACGATTTATGTGTAATTCCTCAGATGGTTGTCCAAATGCGTTGTCCTTCACCTCAGAACTAGTTCCTTTTCTAAACCCAGCACAGCAACTAGGAGCATCATAAAATTCATGATCCCTGCCATCGAATTCAGAACAAGTTCCTTTTCATGATCACGCATTTCACCATGTTGGTTATTGTGGAAAATATTTTCTTCATCCAAAATACTAGCTTTCTTTCGATCCTTGCCAGACCCAGCAAGGAATCAGACACATGAGTTCTCTTCCTGACCACATCACCTGTAGAACAAGTCCATGACTTTAAGTTGTTCACCACCTAATTCTCTCAAGCATGATGAAAGCCTTTCGTACTTTATCGTTTAGGTAAGTCTTCCACTCAAGGGAATTATTTATATTCTTTGCCTTGCAGACGTCCGCTGGGATGCTTGTATTACCATCCGGTTCTGAGCTCTAGTGAGGAGAGACATGTCTTTCCAATCAATGTTGTGAAGGAGTTTCGGTTTGACCCTCAATGGATTAGGAGGTTCAAAATGAGCTTCCCCAAACACAAATACAATGTAAGTGGCACTGTTGCCAACACAAAGGGATTTGAGGGAGTTCTCAAAATTGGCGAAAAAGAGGGCGCATATGATTGTGATAGTGAGAAGATGGATCTTTGGAATGTATTGAAGTTTGCCAGGAATGCCACAAGACACATACATGAACGTTTGGAAGAAATAGGCTACGTTCGTCAAGGTTTGCAAGCTCAGCTGGTATATTTTCTACTCAGAGTCTTGTCAATTTTCAACTAAAGTATGTTTCAAAGGGTGATGTATTATTATTTTCTTTTTGCAGTCTGATCAAGAAGTGGAAAGACAACTTAAAAAGCTCTTCCCTGACCTACTTCTCGACGTTTATAGATTTCTCGCTCTGAACAACTTTAACATGAAGTTGCTCCGTCGACATTCGTCGATGTGCCACATAAATCTCAAATAACATTCTCTTCAGTTAGTATCTTGTTATCTTGAACACTCTTTATGATGATCACTATCACCTTTATGTATAGCAGTGGACCAAAAGCCTTTTTTCTCAGAAAAAATAAAAATAGAAATTTAGCCAGTACTTCCATTAGACTTGTATAAAGCATACATTAGAGGACTTATTGTAAACACTCTTTCTAATGAAATGCTATGCTTTTAGGGGGCTTGTCAGTCTTTGACGCAGTCAAGCACGTGGATGACCTTCTCCAGGTACCATTAAGATCTTTCTCAGCTCTTATTAGTTGCCGAAATGGTCATAACTTCACACCTGGCAGATTTTGTTTTGTTGGAAAAGTATACAGATTTATATAGAATGTGTGACTATGTTGATCAAACGACAATGATGTTGCTTTTGAGATTATAATTGTGATGATTGGAACTTTTATTGAAGTTGAGATTGCAAAGTATATTAAGGAGAGGGGGCGACATAAATGGAATACGCGATGCGTGGTTTTGAACTTTATCTACGGTTGTACTTCAAGTGCTGTGTTTATTTTTATTTGCCCATGTCTATTATTCCATGCGGCATGTCACACATGTACTATGTTGGGTCTGTGAAGTGAAGCGAATGTGGAATCCTCTAGATCTTCTTTCCCAGCATCTCATTAGTAACTTGGGAACTACTTTTTGGGCATTGCTGTCCGGACGGATGTGAATCGGACTTCGGAACTACTTTCCATGACGAGGGTTCGGTTTATGCCTGCATTCCTAACTTGTAGCTTAGGGTGCGTTGTTGGCAATTCGTTTGTTTGAAATCCAATATCTTTCAGTAAACCAAACGTGATGTGAAGGCAAAATGATCAACGCATCCCCTACCGTAATTCCATCCGTCCATGTCCATAGACCATCGGAACGACTCTATGAAATATTACGACACGTATATATGTCGTGGATACCCGTACGTTAATTGTAAACCTGAATGAGTTTGTTGAGCTTAATCATGGATTAGTAGTGAATTTTCGTACCCATGGTGGGACGTTGCCTATGTTATTGCTAATAGATAGGAGCTTAGTCAATTCAAACTTTTTGATTTTCCTTATGCAGTCTACACTGAACTTGGTCAGTATGGAACTGAAGTGAACTGTTTTACCCAAAAGGAATCACTAATAATCTTAAAAAAGGGCTAACCAAATCTATCATATCGTAAAAATATATTTTCTGGCATGAACTTGCTTTTGTATAGAAACGAAGCGGCTAGGACAGAGATCCTCTGTTCCAAAAATTTTGTGCCACTTTTGTTCCACTCTCCATATTTCGACATCTACGATAATTTATGTTATGATCCAAACCGTTCACTTTTTTTATTATCTAGTAAAGATCATCGTTGCAAAAAATCATTTAAATCTGTGATCGTTCGGTTATCAAACAATGAAATATAGCCGAATCGACTTTGTAAAATATAACCGGATCTTTATATAACTTAAAAAATCACGGATTTCAATGATTTTTTGCAATAATGATTTTTACTAGACAATAAAAAAAGTAAATGGTTTGGATCATAACATAAATTATCATAGATATCGAAACAAGGAAAGTGAAACAAAAGTGGCACAAAATTTTTGGAACAGAGGATCTCTGTTCAAGCGGCTACTTCCGATGTATAGAACAAAAATATAGGGGAGAGTGGATCACCTCGTCCCAAAGCACATTTAGGAGAAAAACTGTGAGTAGCCTCCCCAGTGAGAATTGCTAGATAAGTGGACGGTAGTTACACGCTGCATGATAAGTTCCAGAAGAATACCTTCGAATGCCAACGTCCCAGAGAATTTGTCGAACAGATTTCGATCATACGATTTGGGAAGGTTAATTTTTAAGCATATAGCCCTTTTTTGCCCTTGACTTTTTGTATTTGTACAACACGTCCTGGGCAACAAGAATGATATTATCAATAACTGGTCTCCCAATGGCAAAGCTAACTTGAGTAGGGCTTACTACTTTGGCCATAATAAGCGTTAACTTGGCCACCAGCAGCTTGGAAACTAACTTTAGTAGGAAGCTACTTCTCGACTTTGGAGTTGGATGAGCATACCCCGAGTTATGATCCACGGTTCCAGAGCCCTTTCAATCACTGCAGTTATTGAATGGTTGGTACATGCCACCATAGACAACTCCACAGCTTGTTGATTCCATAGCAACTAAATACCACCAGATAATGTTAAGACAAAGGAGATACGAGAAAATAAGATAAGGTTTTCTATTTCATGAGTAGCGGCAGAAGAGGCTGCCTTCCTTAAATATAACATCACTAGGGTTCCTCTTATCAAGTACGGGCTTTTAACAAAGGTAAAGCAGGCCCAATAAGCTTAACAACTATAGTAAATAAGACCCAATAAACAATGGTTCTAACAGGTCTCCCCTCCTTGAAATGCGGCCTGTCCTCAGGTCGTGAAGTCAGGATAACGTGCAGCAATTGCCATTGAATCCTCCCAAGTTGCATCTTCAGTTGGTAAGCCGGTCCATTTGATAAGCCATTGAGTCCCCGCCGAATGCCCCTTTTTGTATAGACGCCGCTCCAAGATGGATTCAGGCAGCCACCCAAGAGTCCCCAAGGTAGTCACGGGAGGCAAGGTGGGAGAAACAGCAGTGGTATCACCCACCTTCCTCTTGAGCAGCGAAACATGGAAGACCGGATGGATGTGCGAGGTGGCAGGTAGATTAAGACGATAAGCCACCAGGCCAATCTTGGCGATGATCTGAAATGGGCCATAGAACCTAGGCGAAAGCTTGGTGCAGCGACGGTTGTCAATGGAGTGTTGGCGGTATGGCTGGAGCTTTAAATAAACCCAATCACCAACCTCGAAGTTGCGTTCAGTGCGCTTTTTGTCCGCGTGTTGTTTCATGCGATTACGGGCCAAGTGCAAATTTTGTTTTAAGAGGCGCAACAAGTGATCACGATCGAGCAGCGCGGTGTCAACGACATGGACAGTCGAGGTACCTGGAATGTATGAGGTGATCGGTGGCGGGGCATAACCGTAGAGTGCTTGGAATGGTGTCATCTTGATGGCCGCTTGGTAGTTGGTGTTATACCAATATTCTGCCCAAGGTAAATAAGAGGACCAAGAAGATGGCTTGTCACTTGCAAAGCAGCGAAGATAGTGTTCAAGAGCTCGATTCAACGATTCGGACTGTCCGTCAGTTTGGGGATGGTATGCAGAACTCTTGAAGAGTTGGGTCTCCCACGAATTGAAGAAAGACGACCAGAATTGGCTCAAAAAGACGGGGTCGCGGTCACTGACAATGGACTTTGGCATACCGTGGAGGCGAAAGATTTCCTTGACAAATAGATCAGCCACCGTGGATGCCGTATACGGATGGGACAATGGGACAAAATGGGCAAACTTGGTGAATCTGTCAATCACAACCCATATTGTTGTCTTGCCATGAGAGGGAGGTAATCCTTCGACGAAATCCATAGCAATATCACGCCAAGCACCATCAGCAACGGGCAAAGGTTGGAGTAAGCCAGGCGGGTGTATATTTTCTGTGTTTTGTCGCTGACACACATCGCAACTTGCTACAAAGGCTTTGACATCTTTGCGTGCACCAGGCCAAAGAAAATGGTGGGAGAGTCGCTTATAAGTTCGGAGGAAACCAGAGTGGCCAGCTGATGGGAGAGCATGGAATTCATGTAAGAGAGTGGAACGCCACCCGGAAGAGATAGGAACAAAGATCCTGTCCTTGTAGAACAAAGTGGAGTTCACCCATGTATAGTGGTGACAACGAGAAGGATCAGATTGAAGGCGGCTTATGAGGGCTGTGGCGGTGGGATCAGAGTTGTAGCTTGTGCGAATCGCCTCCAAACCTGTAAATACGGGTGTAGAAATAGCCGTGATGTTGTGTAATTCCGAGCAGCGGGACAAGGCATCCGGGGCCGCATTAGCCGAGCCAGCACGATATTGAATCGTGTAATTGTACCCAAGAAGTTTCATAAGCCATTTATGTTGAGAAGGGGTGGAGATGCGCTGGTCCATAAAATGGCGTAGTGTGTTGTGATCCGTCAAAATGGTGAAATGATTGCCCAAGAGGTAAGGAAGCCACTTTTGTACCGCAAAGACAATGGCCAACATTTCTTTGTCATATACTAAGAGAGCTTGGTTGCGAGGTGAAAGTGGGCGGCTGAGATAAGCAATAGGGTGACCATGTTGGGAGAGAATGGCACCAATCCCGGTGCCGGAGGCATCTGTCTCCACCACGAAGGGCACCGTGAAGTCCGGCAAAGCAAGGACGGGCGTTGTGGACAGAGCACGTTTCAAGTGGTCAAAGGCAGTTTGGGCCTTGGAAGACCATACGAAGCCGTCTTTCTTGAGTAACTCAGTCAATGGTTGAGCCAAGGTGCCATAGCCTTTGACGAACTTCCGGTAATAGCCTGCCCCAAGAAACCACGAAGAGCCTTAGGCGTAGAGGGCGTCGGCCAATCTATGATGGCCTTGACTTTCTTTTGGTCGACCGTAATTCCTGTAGCAGAGATGGTATGGCCCAAATAGTCTAATGAAGCTTGGCCAAACAAACATTTAGTGCGCTTCACCTTTAAGGTATGTTCCCTTAACAACTCAAAAACCAATGTTAAATGCCGAAGGTGGTCCGAGACGGAACCACTATAAACCAAGATATCATCAAAAAATACAAGAACAAACTTGCGTAAATAAGGGCGGAAATAGAATTCATTAGAGACTGAAATGTAGAAGGGGCGTTGGACAGCCCGAAAGGCATTACCAGGAATTCGAAATGTCCATCATGTGTTCGAAAAGCTGTTTTGGAGATGTCGGAACTGTGCATTCGAATTTGGTGGTACCCCGAGCGAAGATCGAGTTTCGAAAATATGGCGGATCCGTGCAGCTCATCGAGGAGCTCATCAATGATGGGTATCGGGTACCTATCCTTGATGGTCACAGCATTGAGGGCCCGATAGTCGACACAAAATCTCCAGGACTCATCAGGCTTGCGGACCAGCAAAACTGGGGAGGAAAAAGGGCTGGAACTCGGACGAATGATCCCGGTATCGAGCATCTCTTTGACCAAGCGCTCGATCTCTGACTTGTGAAAGTGAGGATAGCGGTATGGTTTCACATTAACTGGGTTTGTGGACGGGAGGAGGGGAATGCGGTGGTCAACAGAGCGGGGCGGTGGAAGGCCGGTAGGAACCTCGAACAAATCAACAAAGGAATCTAGAAGAGCCTGGATGTCCGGGTGGATAGGGTGGGTGTCGACTGTAGCGGTGGACAGAGGAACCAACTGAGCCAAGAAACCTTCCCGTTCAGACGCCAAAAGACGGCTCATGGTCTTACATTCCACCAAGTAAACATCCGCAGAAGTGACCCCCTGTAGCGAGTAATGCTGCCCAAGAACCTGAAACTCCATAGTTTTGTTACGAAAATGCCAGCCGATGTATCCCAAGGTGTCGAGCCATTCGGCCCCAAGAATGACATCACAACCAGGAACAGCCAAGATGAGAAACGGCGCTTCAAACTTGAACCCCTGCAAAACCATCGAAGCACGTTGAATTTGCCCCTTTGTGGTCCGAATGCCAGCAGCAGTTTGAACCCGATAAATTTTTGTCGGGTCAATCGGAACATTCAACTTCTTAGCGAGGGAAGGATGAATAATGTTATGAGTGGCCCCGCAGTCAATCAAGACTTGCATTTTCAACTTCCCCATCGAACCCCGAAGGCGCATAGTACGAGGCTCCTCCGTATCAAGCAATGTGCGGACGCTGATTTGGGGCTTTGGAGTGGTTGGCCCCTCCGACAGGTGCTCTGTGTCCGGTAAGCAGTCATGAAACACAGGGGAGTCTTTCTCTGTGGGAGAAGCCTCAAGGAGAGTAAGCAAGGGGCGCTTACACCTGTGGCCCGGACGAAATTGCTCGTCACAATTAAAGCATAAGCCTTTCTCACGCCGTTCGTGGGCCTCAGCCGGGTTGAGCCTACGAAAAGTACCAGGGGCCGGTAAGAGTGCGGGTGGTCGAGTAGGCGGTGGGTGAGTAGGAGCCGGAGCGGAGGCGGCATAGGTTTAGGGAAGGAAGGTGGCAAAAAACCGGAGGTCTAAAGAAGACCGACGAGCTTTGTGTTTTTCTTGAAGACATGGGCTAAACGAAAAGCATCCCAGCAGTGGCGGATCCAAGGGTGGTGCCCAACCCAAAATATCCTAAACCTCCATGAAATAAGGCGTTCTTGCGAAGAAGAAGATGTAGGGCGCGGGCAAGAAGGACCACCCAAGGTCCTCAATATCTTCGTGGATACGAAAAAAGGACACGACCTTTTTTATTTTATTTTTTTTTTATTTTTTTATATATAAATACCCTTTCTATTTTATTTTTTTTTCCACATTTCTCTCCTCTTTCTCTCTCTCTCTCTCTTTCATTTCTGTTCTCTCTCTTTCTCTTTCCTCACAAACCCGACCCGACTCCGCCGAAAATCCAGACAAACCCAGACAAATCCCAAAAATCCATGGCCGCCGTCGACAAACCCGACTCACCGTTCGACCTCGACCTCGACCACGACGCAGACTCGTTCGACCTCGACAAAGCGACTCGGACTCACTGCCTCCAAGTTCGTGGTGGCGAAGTCGGAGCAGGAGCGGAGGGCTTGGTCGTCGACGTCTTGGAGCTGGTCGTACGGGGCGGAGTTCTCGAGGTCGGTGGCGCAGCAGGAGGCGGAGCGCTCCAAGTTCGTGGTGGCGAAGTCGGCCAAGGCTCCTCCTTTTTCACTTGGGTTTCGCCGGAATCGACTTCATCTTCAAGGGATGGAAGAGTAGCAGCGATTTGGGTTGGGACTTCAATTGAGTTTCTTTGGAATTGGATTGTTGTTGTTGTGTTGTTGTTTGGGAATTCAATTAAATTGGATTGTTGTTGTTGTTGTTTGGGAATTCAATTGGGTTTCATTGGAATTGGATTGTTGTTGTGGTTGTTGTTTGAGTAGGTCAAGGCTTAGATTGGATCGATTTCAGGGGCATATGAGGGTGCAGTCGGAGTTGATTCAATTGAAGTTCTTTGTTTTCTGGAAAAAAAATTGAAATTCAATGTTGTTCGGGTCTCCCACCCCAACCCAACCCGATCGGGTGGGCCTCCCGACCATCGGGTACCCGGACCTCTGTCGGGCTCGGGCTCGGGTGCAAAATACTCAACCCGATCTCTGTCGGGTCGGGACTCGGGTTTGACCTTTTCGGGTCGGGTCCCAACCCGATTCCAGCCCTAGTTTAGGGGAATGGATAGGCTGGACAGCGGACCTGACCACGGAGGTCTAAAAGAAGACCGACGAGCTTTGTGTTTTTCTTGAAAGACATGGGCTAAACGAAAAGCATCCTGGCAGCAGTGGCGGATCCAAGGGTGGTCCTCGGTGGTACCGGGACCACCCAAGGATCTGTAAACCTCCATGAAATGAAGGCGGCCTGGAAGAAGAAGAGGAGGGCGCCGGGCAAGAAGGACCACCCAAGGTCCTCAATATCTTCGTGGATAGGAAAAAAGGGCACGGCGGCGATGGAAGAAGAATCGGCCAGGACGGAGGCGCTGCGCTGAGCTTTATGCTCTTTTTTAAAGCATGGGAGATAACGTTGTCAGGCTTTGACTTTTCATATATCTGCTTTAGTAAACTTTTGTAATAAAAAAAAGACAAAAAGTTAAAGAACAACTAGAAGCCCATGGCCCGTGTGAACCCAACCTCCCCCCTTAACCACAAAAAGCCAAAAATCTGGACCCCAAACTTCAATTTTCTCTTTTCTTATTGTGTCTCCGCCGTCCTCTTTCGCCACAGCCGCTGCCCACAATATCCTTGTAGGATGTATATGACAGAATTTTTCATGGGAGTTTCAAAATTCATTATACTTTTTGTAATTTCTATTCATAAAAATTTTGTTGATTGGATGATTAATTTTTCGTGTAAGTTTCAAAATTCACTATACTTTTTGTAATTTCTAATTTCTATTCATGAAAACTTTGTTGATTGGATGATTAATTGAGCATGGTTTTTGTGTCAGTGGAGATATCAATTTCTATCATGAATATTGTGAAAAAATCAACTTCGTAATAAAATGGAAGATCAGTAACTAAGTGATAGCTTAGTTGTTTACATTGAAAAAAATGTTCTCTTGTATTGAAAATGAAGCTATATTGCAACGTTTTCAAAATATGTCAAATCATCGATGCCTTTTGCGTCGCTTGTAGGCTATTATGTATTTAATTTTGAACTATTGTATTATCTTTCAATTTTAAAAGGTATTTTTGATCAAAATTTTTTTTTGGACATTATATATTAGGACCACCCAAGTTTTGGGTCCTGGATCCGTCACTGCCTGGCAGGACTTCGGAGCTAATGACCGGACGTCATGTTGAATTTCAGAGAGAAGGTCGCCCGTGTAGACCCCAGTGAGCTGGGCATCCGTCCAATCCGGGACTCGGCAAGCGAGACGGATGAAAAGGGCGGTATAGTCCTCGACGGACCCAGTCTGCTGAATGTGTGACAAGGCAGCGTGGAAATCCAGAGAATCAAACGGACCAAACCGTTGTAGTAGCATATCAACAAACAACTGCCAATCATCACAGCGATGGCGTAACTCAAACCAACGCATCCAAGAAAGTGCATCACCATTGAGAAAGTGAGCAACGGTAACAACTCGTTCATGTGGTGGGACTTGATAGTATGTAAGGTAGCGTTCGAGGCGGAGACCCACTCGAAAGCATCGTCTCCATGAAACCGAAGCAAGTCCACCTTGGGTTTTGGTTGTGAGAGGTGTTGGTAGGAAGAGGGCATGTATTGGTAATGGGATGGAAAGAGGGTACTGGTTTGGGGAAGAAACTAGGGAAAAGGGGTAGTTGTTGTGGTGGATAAAGGTTGGGTGGTGGTGGAGGGAGGCGGTGGGTGGGAGATTGCGGTGGTGGAATAGGCTGGGGCGGCAAAGGAAGGGCCGAGAACATGTTGGGCAGTAGGTGGGGTGGGGCCATGGGCGCTGAAGTTGTTGTAAGGCGGGGTGAAAGACCCGAAGGAGAGCCGTTGTGCCGGTCGAGGAGTGGAGGCAGCCGAAGGTGCAACAGTGGAGGCTATGGCCGGAGGTGCATCCACTGTGCGTGCGTTGGAGGTGCTGGACTTGTGAAGTAAGGGTGTCCAAGCGACCCAACACGGACGAGAAGCTCTCGGTGAGATTTTGAAGGTGCCCAAGGAGAGGTTCGGACAAGGTCGCCTCCGTGGAAGAGTTTGGCGCCCTCGAAGCGGTGGGACGCCGGTCGCCCATCGGATCGAAGGCTCTGAATACCAAGTTGTTAAGACAAAGGAGATACGAGAAAATAAGATAAGGTTTTCTATTTCATGAGTAGCGGCAGAAGAGGCTGCCTTCCTTAAATATAACATCACTAGGGTTCCTCTTATCAAGTACGGGCTTTTAACAAAGGTAAAGCAGGCCCAATAGGCTTAACAACTATAGTAAATAAGACCCAATAAACAATGGTTCTAACAGATAAACCCTCAGCCATCCAATGAATGAATAGTTGGGAAATATTGGTGTAAGATTTGGTAGGTTTAATTCATAGTGTTTTCCAGTATAGTTAGACTTGGAAAGCAAATTGGTTTCTTTCCTATATATATAGCCCTAAACCCTATATTATTAGTTTTGATGCCTTTATAAAGGATAGCCGATTTGTGTATGTAATCTTTCAATTCTGTAAACAAGTAAGGTTTCATTATCTTTTTAGTATTTCGGAGTTTGCAATCTATTTGAGTTTAGTTGTTTCAACATAAATAATAAATTTCTTAAATTATTCCAATAATCAACTCCGGTTACACTTGCTATAATATTATTTCTTGAACGACAAGAGGGATTTAACGTGAATTTGAACATCACCTTTCCAAAATTTGTAGGTACGCTCTATTTAACATTAACAACAAAAGAAAAGGAAAAAGTAGCAAACAAAAAACGTCCTGAAAGAGGTTAGCTTTTTCATCATGGAGTCCTCCATGGGCCACACCCACATCGACTTTAACCATGGACCCCAAAGCCCACTTGTGTTTCGTCTCTTTCTTTGAACAGAAACTCCCATGCCCCACATTATTAATATGAACCATACCATAAGAATCTAGCCCACTTACGTTGCCGCGGGATGCAAAATATACTTTAATAGAAATATATAAATGATACATGACCTTAGCGGTGAAGATCGTAATGAGAAGAAGTCGAAATCCAACTAGAAGGACTGGTGTTAGCTAATAGATGTAAGCATTACAAATCGTTTTTTTTAACATGAAGAAAGTGTTTGTCTCTCTTTAGTTATTTAACAAAAGTCCATTTTTACCCATGCTCAACAAAATATGTTTTATCTATGATGTTTTTTATTTCAGGGGTGTTTTTATCCAAGTAAAATGAAGCTTTTTACATGTGGACTAAATTACCCTCGCTATTTTTTTCATTGGAAGTAGACGGACGTGGTTTTCTTGCAATTGTAATATGATATGAGGGTATTTTGGTAAAAAAATTATGAACAGCAAAAAACCTCTATTCTTTTTATAATAATAGAGACTTGGAAAGCAAATTTGTTTCGTTCCTATTACGATTAGTTTTGATGCCTTTATAAAGGATAGCTGATTTGTATTTGTAATTTTTCAATTCTGTAAACAAATAGTGCTCTAGGTTTTGTAATCTTCTTAGCATTTTGGAGTTTGCAATCTATTTGAGTTTAGATATTTCAACATAAATTGCTAACATTTCCCAATAATCAACTCCCGTTATACTTAAGAATTGATAAGTATTATCTCTTGAACGACATGAGGGATTTCAACATAAATTGCTAACATTAACAACAAAAGGAAAAGGAGAAAGCAAAATAGCAAACAAAAAAAGGTCCCGACCTGAAAGCGATTAGGTCTTTCATCGTGTCCTCTGTGGGCCCCACCCACATCGACTTTAACCATGGACCCCAAAGCCCATATGTGTTGAACAGAAACCCCCATGGCCCAGATTATTAATATGAACCATACCATAAGAATCTAGTTGTATATAATTAGATAATATAGAATGTGACTTGATATTTACAATACCCAACCTGAAGAAAGAAGATGAACGCAAAGTTGAAGACCGACTTCTCATGGCGGTGGCCCGGTTCAAAAAGAGAAAATTTCCGATAATGATCAGGTTTGGCTTCTCTTTGCTTCTCTAGTTCTCTGTGTTCCATGTGGTTTTATATGCCTTTCGATTCCAAGGGATGTATCCAATCTAGACGGATTGGATATGAAACATATGATATCAAATTGTATGGGATGTGTTTTCAATTCCAATCGTTTATAAGTCTTTTCAAAGACCTTATGGTGTGGATATGTGCTTTCGATTCCTATATATTAAAACAACATGGATACAAGTTTCGTTTACAAGTCTTTTCATAAAACTTATTGTGGAGATGCGACAACATCATCTACACAAATTTCGTGTACATGTCTTTTCATGTACTTAATTGGGAGCTCTTGATGCGGGAGCAATGAAGAGAATCCTAGAAACTGTGGGCCGGCAGATTAGGCTTGGCTGATTAATAGGCTTTTATCAGTTTTGATTATTTTCCTTTCTTTATTGTTAAGTAATAGAGTTTATTAGGATCCTCCAATTAAGAGTAGGATTTCTTATAATAGTCCAATTAGGAGTAGGATTTCTTATTAAGCAAGGTTTTGCAATGCTAGGGTTTATTAATTAGTATAAATAGGCTGGGCAGAGCAATATTGTATGCAGTTTTTGTTTGTTTATCAATAATATATCAGAAGAATTCTGGTTTAAGAGTTTATTTTGGGTTTATCTGCCCTAGAACTCGATTAACTTCGTTCCAACCTCTATCTTATGGCTTTATCCTTGTAGTTTTCTCTAGTTTATCAATGGCCCCCCCTTTACCCTGCATCAGCTCTCTATTAGTACATGGTTTTGTATGCGTAAAGCTCGCAACTTTGCGGATTGTAATTAGTCCTTTCTTTATTTCGGATTCAACTTATCTTATAGAGTGATTTTTCTTGTGTATTAGATTTGATGGCGCAAAATCGAAATCTTCAATTCAACTTCTCACTCGTAAAGAAGACGGTACTGGTGTTAGGTTAAGAATTTTCTCAACGAAAATTCTCAGATTTCAGGAAATTGGTATTGCCAATCCAATTTATCACCGGCTACATACACTTGAATTTAGAGTTTGGGTTTTACCATATTCTTGTAGAAGTTCTTTGTCGTACACTAGCTCATGTAAGCACGAGGCTCACGGTGACGGGCAACGGAGATGAAGAAGAAGCTTCCTCCAAGAAAAGGAGAGGATTAGGTAGATTTATTTCACCTTTTTACAAGCTTGGTTATAACTTCAAAGAACACATTTTTCATCATTTTAAATTGTCTTTACTGCAAATTTATTTTGGGTTTTTACTTATTTGAGAGAAATGTGACATGGTGGGACACGATACTATTATTTATGCTTGCCAGTTGTATTTTCACTATCTTCTCTATCTCACAAATCATCCATAGGACCTTAGACTATAGATTTTTATGTTGCCTAGGCTACACCTTCGGAATTTTTATATACATGGGTATTGTTATTGCATTCTTACGTTGCAAAGTGAATACAATAATAGGCAAAATGCATTTGTTCAATGGTGATAGGAAAAATCTTTGGGGGAGGTCTAGCATGATATTATATGTCCTTCTTTGGGTCTCTATCTCTTTCTCGTTATGTAAAAATCTTTGCTTGCTCAAATAGTTAATTTTTCCCTTGTGATGCAGTTTTAACTTGTGCAATGAGCTCCAAGTTCAAATTAGAGATACTTCGTCTCCTTCATAAGATGAAAAGAGGTAAGTTAAACTTGCTGGTACAATTATGTGTTAGGATGCACTTTTACTTTATGCTGCATGATTATAATATAAGCCAGGAAGGAAGGTGCTTATGTATCTTGACATTTTGCAAGTGATATGAGAAAGAGAAGACCATTCACTCTCTGGTTGATGCTTTTAACTGTGGGGTAAACTGGAGTAAATTAAGAAAATGAATGTTTTGAAATGATTGAGGACAAAGTAAAATTTAAAAGAAGGAGCACTAGTAGTCTTGCACAAATATTCATCTCCTCCGACACAAGTGTCAGGCCCTTTTACTGCCCTCCGTGTACAGTTACACCGTGGACCCCAAGCCCACATGCAATTCGACGCACCTCCGTATTTAATTCTCTTCGTTCGTATTTAGTCTTCATCTGTTTTTGGCGGGGCTAGTTCGGACACATTCTACATGTGCATCTGTGTGTTTTCTTAGTTAAATTACAATAGATTTCTATGAGCTGATTGGAATAAGTTTACTAATTTTTGGGTTCAATTTTCTTACTGCTTTTTCATGATTTGGATTTGTGTTTGATGCTTCAAAATCTAAATTTTTTAGATTGTAGTAAACCAAATTTCCAATTCAACATATCACTACTAATCTCCTTCATAGAGGCTTTTTGGCGTGTACGCTACCTCATGTTGCACGAGCCTCATCTTGAGGAAGGGGTTGAGGGAAAAGATATGGGTAGATTTATAGCACCAAGCTCAGTTTTTTTTTAATCATTTTAACTTGTGTTAACTGAAAATTAGGTTCAGTTTAGTTTCTCACTTTTTTACATATTTGGGTTAATTTGAGATGATAGGATAGGATGACAAGTTTACTTTTCAGTATCTCCTTTCTCTATCACATCATCCATACACACGTCCTTCTAGACATTCATTTAACGATGAACATATGTTCCCCTATCATGTTTATTGATAATTTTTATTTGAATTAATTTATCGACATGTTTAGCGAAATGAAAAGAAAACTTGGAACTAAAAAAAAAAAACACTTGACTAAAGTCCGCACTATAATTTAGAGGTCATATGATTTAAGAAGATGGTTATCAATTGCATTGAGTATATTCCACAATCCCTGACCTGAATTACTACTAAGGTAAACAAAAAAATTAGGTTCAATTTCTACATTCTTTTCATACACGTTAACTTATGTAAAATTATCATAGATTAGTTGCTGTTTGCTTCTTTAATTTTTATACTAGTTTGTCCTCTCGAGAGTCTAAGTTTTAGGAAGATGGGATCTATAAATATGTCAATTCTAATTTTTAGGCAAGTTTATTAATTCGAATTTCAAAAGCTCGTTCCATTTATGAATATTTTCAAATTTATTGAGGTTTCTCATGCTAAGTCATTTGGAATCTATAATTATGTGAGATGTTGATCTGTAATTCTATTTCTACGTATGAGTGACTCGCTTTTATTATTGATGCATGTTTTTTTGGGCTAAGAATCCATATGTGTATGTAATCTCGATGATGAAGATAAAATAATTTATGTGTGGTCCTTTTTCTTCTATAGTCATGAATTTATAGTTCGATTAGTACCATATTCTTGTAGAACTTTTTTGCTGTTAATGCAGGGGCCTCATGCACCTTGATGACGGCCAATGAAGATGAAGGGCCTTGCTCCGAATAAGAAGGAGAGGATGGAGTCCGGGTACATTTATGGTACGTTTTGGCCCATTGGGATTACTGAGTGTGGTACTATTAATTCCCTAGGTACATATCATCCATACACTTTACTTTTTTGGACAATTTACATGGACTTTCTTCATAGCCCATAAATGTCCTAAACTAATTAGAAATTTCCACATATGTCAAAGTTGTCATAAGTTCTTCATGTGTTGATTTTTTAACAGGCGAGATCAAAAAACTGTGTAGAGAAGTGTTTCTCGCTGCTAAGCTTTGTGGAGCCCTTGAATGCTGACATTGCGGCTTCTTTGCTTACTGAGATTTATGATTCGGCACTTATATTCTGCAATATCTAGCAAAGATCATATTTATAAAAATCTCATATTACGCTTAAATATGATCTTTACTAGATATTAAGTAATATGAATGGTTCGAATCATGACTCATGTAAACGGAGAAGCCATAACGGGAGCAATGCAGCAGCCAAGGGCTGCACAAGGCTCATCAGCCTAGAATTGTCCTTACTTTGTTGCTCCTTCTATCTTTTTTTAACTCCCTAGGTAGAAATCCCTAAGTATGCATGCAAAGTAACAGTGAATTTCTTGACATGGATATACTTGTCAATGTGTGCAACCTATAAATACATTCAATTTGTAAATGCTAAATGCATGTTATCAAGGTAAAAGAGAAAGCATGATGTTTATGTACAATCGTATCGTTTGTTTTTCTTTGATTCTTTAGTTTTCAATCTAAATTTATTTTTGGCATATCATACGTTTAACATGTGTTGATTTTTTAGTGTGTGCAACCTATAATTTATAAATACATTCAATTTGTAAATGCTAAATGCATGTAATCAAGGTAAAAGAGAAAACATGATGACCAAGTTAATACAAAGCAAAGTTCTAGATCCTATATGTTTATGTACAATCGTATCGTTTGTTTTTCTTTGATTCTTTAGTTTTCAATCTAAAGAAATTTATTTTTGGCATATAATACGTAATGTGTTTTAGTTCCAATTCAAACAACTTAAAACAATTTGGATACCAAAGTTGTACTGAGTGTGGTATTAATGCATTGCACATCCTAAGTATTCTTCCACAACCCCTCAACCTAAATACACACGCAAAGCTATCATACACGTTTATGTTCAATTATCATAAATTAACTTCTGTTTGCTTCTTTAATTCTTATATCGGTATATCCTTCTAGGAGTCTAAGGCCCAGTTTGGCATTGCTGTGCTTTCGTGAAATCACTTTCGCGAAATTACTTTTGGGAAAGCAACTTTCGGGATAATCAGTTTGGCGTTTGGTAAACATTCTGTCAAAACTGCTTTGGATGATCCAAAGCAGTTTTAGGCGTTTGGTAAACATTTTTAGGAAAGTTATGTGAGATGTAAATAATGACCAAAATAGATATGTTATTGAATAACTATTTTAATGAACTATTTACACAATAGCATATCATATATATTCATCAATTTGCACAAAAAATCAACACAAAATTAGTACTTCTCCAATAAAATTTATTAAATTCTTATGTAGATATTTGAAATAATATAAATTTGTATGTATATCTTTATTGTTATGATATTGGTCTAGAATCAAATAGAAATTTGTTATAATATAAGCTTTTATGTAGATATAGTTCTAATATTAGTACAGAACAAAAAAAAAAATAGAACAAAACCAAAAAAATTAATACAGAACCAAAAAAAAAAATTTCATCGTCTTTCTTCTCTCTACACTGAACCCGCCGCTCGAAACACCACTCCGCCTCGCCACTGAGCAAGCATTGGCGACGGCAAGGGCTGGGTTCGGCGATGGCGGCGTTTTGGTTCGGTGACGGGTTCTGGCTGTGGGGCTTCTGGGTTCGGCGGCAACGGGGCTTCTGGGTTCTGCGAGCAAGAATCGGCGACAGCAAGGCAACGGGTTTGGTTCCGCGACAGGTTCTGGCTTCGGGGTTTTTGGATTCGGCGACAAGGCTTCTGGGTTTGGCGAGGGTTGGGCGTTTGGCGAGCAAGAATTGGCGACGGGGCTTCTGCGTCCGGCAAGGGCTGGGCGTTCGGCGAGCAAGAATCGGCGATGGCAGCTTCTTGGTTCGGTGAGGGTTCTGGGTTCGGCTACTGTTTTGATGGCATTTCAAGAAAATTGAAATGTTAAGGAAGGGCATAATAGGAAGAAAAAAAATTCATTAAAAATTTTGGTAATTCCCAGCTTGTCCCAACTGAAAGCTGCTTTTGAAAGCTACTCCTGACTTGCTTTCGATAATCTGCTTTCGCGAAAGCACCTTTGGCCCGACAGTACTTTCGTTTGCGTTTACCAAACGCTTTTTTAGGCCGAAAACTTTCGCGAAAGTACTTTCCGGCCATAAGTACTTTCGCGAAAGCAATGCCAAACTGGGCCTAAGTTTCGGCAAGATGGGACCTGTAACTATGTCAATTCCAATTTTTAGACAAATTTATTAATTCGAATTTCAAAAGTTTGTTCCATTTCTCTTCAAACCTATTGAGGCTTCTCATATCTTAGCCATTTGGAATCCATATAATTGTGTGAGATGTTTGAATGTGTAATTTGATTTCTACATATTAGTTACTTTATTATGTATGCATGTTTTTTGGGGTATCACAAACAAGAATTCATTAATATCCACCATGAAGCCAAAATATAATATTATTGCCCTAAGTTTGAAACTTTTGATATTGGAATAAGTTTTTGCTAATTCATTATGAAGTTTCCAGTCCATTGTTGTATGAAACTTCTCATTTTGTGGTTGGTATGCTAATTGTTGTCTATAATTTATACGCAGATATTAAATATCTAATCTAAGTGCTTTATTCAAATCCAAATTTATTTTTAAACCTTTAGAAAGTACGAATTGCACATACAATGTTCTTCTTACTCTTGTAAAACCCTTTTTACTAGATAAGAAGCCTGTGGAATGTATTTCCTTCCAATCCGAAAACACGCTTCCGTCATTGCTAAACCTTTCCCAGAATGACCTGGAGGGCCCAACAAGTTACGGAGTCCAGCTCCAGATCCTCTGGTGGATACGGAGGCGGTGGCGATGGAGGTGGTTACGGTGGTGGAGGCCGTGGCCGTGGTGGGTATGGTTGTGGCGGATGGGGGTATCAGGGAGGAGATCGCGGTGGCCGAGGTGGCTACCGCGGCGGCGTCGGTGGTGGTAGAGGTGGCCGCGGTGGCAGCGGAAGAGATGGCGATTGGACCTGTCCTAGTCCAGGGTGAGTTTTTTTTATCTCTTTTTCAATTTCTTTATTTGATCTTTTATCTGTTTTGTTTGTTTGTTATTTCATTTTGCATATTTAATTCGGTGGGTTATATAGAGTTCTGAACATGAAAGGCTTTAGATTTCGGTTGAGATTTATCTTTTTGTTTCGTTTCACTAATGCATGTGTATCTTGGTTTTTGTAATTGGTATGGTTGGTATATAGCTGTGGGTATGTGAACTTTGCAAGAAGAACCGAGTGTAACAAGTGTGGCACGCCCTCTTCAGCGGGTGCTGCTACTGGTGGTGATCGTGGCGGCGGCGGTTATAATAGAGGAGGAACCGGAGGGGGCTATGGTGGTAGCCGCGGTGCTTATGATGGGGGTCAGAGTGATAACTATAAAGGAGCTCAGACTAGGAGCTATGGAGGAGGTAGAGGGGGTAACTATGATGGTGGAGGTGGAGGTGGTAGCAGAGGCGGTTCTTATGGTGGTAGCCAAGGGCAAGATGATGGCGGCTATGGTCAGGCTCCTCCACAGGTTGCACCGTCCTATGGTGCACCTCGAGGCAATTATCCACCCTCTTATAATGCTAGTTATGGAACAGATGCAGTAGCTCCTCCTACAAGCTATACTGGTGGACCTGCTTCATATCCCCCATGCTATGGTGGTCCTGCGGGTGATGGTGCTGATGGTCCAGGTGATGCAAGGAGTGGTGGCCGAGGTAACCCTCCTGCTAAACAAGCTAAATATGATGGTGGGTATGGCGGTGGTGGTCAAGGTGGGTATGGCAGTGCTCCTGCGGAGGCCCCAGCTGAGGTGAAGCAATGCAACGGGAATTGTCCTGACACTTGTGACAATGCTAGAATCTACGTATCAAACTTGCCGCCAGATGTTACTGTTGGCGAACTGCACGGTCTTTTTGGATCCGTTGGCCATGTAACTTCATATACTTCTCAACTTAGTGCATCTGAGATTTAGAATTTTGGGTTTAGATTGTTGATTTTATATGTGGTCTATCTCGTTTCGGTCTAGATTATGCCGTTTCTTATTTTCTAGCTTGAGTGTCTGTATGTCAGTTCATTTTCACCGCATCTTAATTTTCGAGGTGTTGTGGTTTAATTAATGATTTCTAAAATTCTATGTCTTTCGAGTAAAAGATGGTAAACTGATTAGAGCCTCTCTCCTTGGCATCTATGTGGGGAAGCAGCTTTAGTAACAATTGAACTTCTACTCTTACTTTGTAGAAGTAGGCTACAGATTTTTGTGCTTAGCTCATGTTCTTTTATTCTGCAGGTGAGAAGGATCAAGCAGAAACTTGGCTATAGAGATCAATGGCCATGTAATGTCAAAATATACACAGATGAGTCTGGAAAGAACAAGGGTGATGCTTGTTTAGCATATGAAGATCCCCTGGTTGCACATTCAGCTGCTGGTTTCTATAATGGTATTCGCTTTGCTTTCTTTGTGCGTGGTATTGTTATGCGTGTAACCACTGTATTCTAACCGTTGATTGTGCATACAGACTATGAGTTAAGGGGTTTCAAGATCAGTGTTACAATGGCTGAGAGGTCGGCACCTAGGGCTCAATTTGACCAAGGGTATCTATCATCACCTGCTTGTATAATTTAAGTTGAAGTTGAAATGAGCTCTGTACATATTTTTCACACCAACGAATTTTTGTGTCACAATGTTGGTTTGCATACCGGTTTATTTTTGTTTAAGAGTGATTTTAGTCTGCATGGGTCAATGAGTTTCTGCTTGGGGTTTTGTTTTGTTTTTTGTTATTTCTTTTTGCATATTTAATTCGGTAGGTTATACTTCTGAACATGGAAGGCTTTGGATTTCGGTTGAGAATTTATCTTCTTTTTTTTTTTTTTCGTTTCAGTATTATGAATGCTTGGGCATCACAATTTTTCAGTTTATCGTTTCTTCACTTATGAACTGGGTTTGTCTAAAATTAGTCAAATTTGGAGCCAAAGGTTGAGAGAACATGTATTTTTAACAAATTTTTCTTTATGTTAATTGCGTCTTGTCATATTGTTTTAACTAGTCAGATTTTTTTGTGGCATAATGTGATGATTTTGATCGAGTAGTTGATAATCCAGTTTGGGTTATGATTGGTCATGATTTTCTTGATTTTCAGTGTCATCTGCATCAGGCACTTATATTTGAGATTGGGTTTCCACCAAACTTTCTTTGACGATTTTAGAAAATGATAAACTAGTTTTTGGTTGATAGATGCTGTGCTAGTGCATTATGGATATAGATTGTCTTACTGGTTTATAATTGGTGCAATCGTTGGTCTCTATTCTTGACGATTTTAGTGTTACTTTTAGGCAATATGCCTATTGGTCATGCTTTCTATGTCGTCTAGATGACAAAAACGTCTATGACCAAAAAATAATGGGGATGAAGCTGTTGTGGAAGTTGAGGGTGAAGCGAAATCTGGACCACGGCCTAAAGAAAAGTAGGCTATTTTCATTGATTTATTGGATAGGGAACTGTCAAAAGGCAACCAAACACCATCCACTTTTCCACTTTGTTCAGCACCAGCGAGTCAAGAAAACAGATCTTAATACTGGGTTTTGTAGTGAATTTAAGATTTCATAGGGTGAGTTCCAGACTACTTGGGTTGATTGCTGTTTTTCTGCTGAGGTGTTAGCTTGTGAGTAAGTGGGTGGTCCTTCACTTGGAGTTCCCGACTGTGGTTATGAATACAAAGATTCCTACATTGGAATGTCAATTATTATGTATTTGTAGTTTTAAGTCGGCATTTGGGTGCTACATTTTAATGTTTGTGAGTAGTGGAAAGGAAGGGATTCTAATAAACTCTCTCTCGAAGCTGCATTGCTAGAACTGGCAGCAAAAGAAGTTAGATTAGAGACTGTCTTTAGACTAAGCCCACTTTAGTTAATTTGGTAAAGTTTAGTGTAATTTAATGAGAAGAAAAAAAAATATATGAATCTTTTGTGGATACTGCTGAGGTACTCTATACGAAATTACCTTTATTGAAAATTACCAATTGCATTTTATCGCATTTGAAGTACTGACCTTTATTGAAAATTACCAATTGCATTTTATCGCATTTGAAGTACTGTGTATAATATCATGCATGGAGGGTAACCAAATGGGGTGTTTATTAGTTGGCCAATACCAAAGGGGGCTTTATTAGTATAGCTTTTAATGTTCTCCTCCCATAATCCTTATGTCTATTCTCTGCCCGTTTTGAAGCTTATAAATTTTTGTATTTGCAAATTTTCCATAGGACATCTGATTACTTAGCAACGGGTTTGGCATCAGGCAATGGCGCAATCCTCGGGTATGTCTCCTTTCTTTCTCTTTATCTTTTTGGTTCTCTTCAAAATTGCATCTCTACTTGAGAAGATGGGGTTTAGGGTTTATACCTTTTTGTTTGGTTCTCATTTTCAGTTTATTTGTGATATTTATGCTCTCTCTACCTCTATTTGATTATGGTTCCCATAAGCTCTGGTTGTTGAAGTTCTTTTATGATCCTTCTTTCTTATACTTGGTTTCTAATACACAGAGGGATCTTCATTGGGGGATTGGCCCAAACCACTACATATGGTGAGTGCTCTTGTATAATTGAAAGATTAATTTTTGTGTTTTGTTTTGTTTGTATTTTGATAATTCAATTAGCTGACTCTTTTGTTCTCTATTAGAATTCGATTTCTGCTACTTTGCATGGTGAAATCATGCAGCATTGATACTACTCAATTATGTAGAATTAACTATGGCTAGTCCTTAGTTTTCTGTTGGATTTTGGATTGAATTATGTTAGCTTATTTGTAATGCCTATTAGAATTTTATTGGGTTTTATGAATTTGTTATTGGTGTGTTGTGTTATGTTTTGTTTAAATTTCTTTTGCAATCAAATCAATAGCTACATTTGCCGACCACTTTGGCAAATATGGAATAATGTTTGATGCGGTGATTATGAAAAACCCTTTGGACGGCATCTCAAGGGGTTTCGGGCTTGTTACATATGCTGATCCATCGGTGGTTGACACAGTTATCAATGACACTCATGTTCTCGATGGGAAGCAGGTAAACAGATATGCATAACCCAATCTTCAATTATGTCACTTTGGTTAAATTTCCTTAGTGTTTATTTCTTTTAGTGGTGTCAAAAAATGCTGAGGATCAAATTTGTGCAGGTTCGGGTCAAGAGAAACATTCCAAAAAACCAATGGCAATCATATGGCTAGCTGTACAAATCTGTGGTCCATGCTGACATACGTTTGTAGAAGAACCATAGTAAAGCTTGGATGCCCATGTTATGGTACCTCAATTGTTTTAGGACCTTGTGAAAAGCTACCATAAGATCGATTACAGAGCAAGAAATTACCAGTTTTAATTGTGTTTGATTTGATCACCGTTCAGTGATCAAGTGTTTCAAGTTGATGCATAATATTATTTCCGAAATCCGTTGTTAGTTTAGCTCAGTTTACATGTGAATTGAGGTGGTATTGAACTGCCGTACTTTAGTTCGGAACAAATTGCCAGTCCGTCCGCATGTGTGTGACCAAAGCGAGCCTTTGGATCTTTTAGCAGTTTTTTGGAACATAAATCTCTTCATTTAATTGTAAAAAAATGGATTAATAATGATGACAATGGAGAAAATGATGAATATTGTCAACAATATAATTGATCAACAGAGAATTTACAATATAAAACAAAGTACAAAGCGTTCAACAACATATCGACAAGTTTCACAGCTTAAAACTATAAAAATTTCTACTGTCTGCTACTAAACTTAAAATGAACATAGAATGAAGGTTTGTGAGGTCAATCTTAAGCATACTTTCTCATCCTAAATGACAGCCTGACAATATTAGGCTGGCTTGAGAACCCATACTAACACAAGTAAATGGATACCAGGGGGACGTCAATATCGTTTCCCTGTTCGTCCTCACTAGCCACAACAACATTGAAGTGGCAACGATTTGGAGGTAATTCGGCCTCAGGCACTCTCGTAGCCACTTCCCTAGCCAGATCGACCATCCTCTGGTCCATCCGCTTTTGGTGTTGAGCATACTCATTATAAAGAAAAGATTTATATGAGATGCTATAAACCTTCAGCCCTCTGTCCATGAACCACGGAATGACTTCCTTCAGAGTGGGATTGTCTCTCAAGATCCACCTAAGCTTGGCCTTCAGCTTGTCAACCTCGGGAATGCTGTAATTCCTTGCCCTCATATTGGCAAGCGCAGCTATCAGATCCATATGGTAATTTGTATCATCATCCTGCAGATTTACCAAGCTAAATATAAAAATCAAAACATAATCATCAATTCACAGGGGAGAAATAAACACTCAACCCCGGGTTGTAAAGATATGAATTAAAGTATAAACTAGAAGAAATGTCTATATCCAAAGTCTAATTTTAGCACATTGCCCACTGCTTTTCACATAAAAGAACTTTCCCATGCATTAATCAACTTAAACAAAGAATAGTAGAAGAAAGAGAGATTGACCTTCTCAAAGTGAATTGGCTTCATCCTGAAGCCTGGCGGGAGTTTCTGTCGACAGTGCTCTAACTTGGTAATCAACTCATTAATGACCAGCTCATCGTCTCCAGATTGGGGAGTTGAATTTGTAGCCTTATCACCAGTGACAATTTTCGCATCTTTATTGGGCTTAAATTCTGGGAGTTCCACTTTCTCAACAGCTTCAGCCAACTTCTTAGAGTTTCTAACTCAGTCGGGAATGGAGATGCCAAATGTTCTGCCCTTAGTATGGATGCTGCCATAACAAATTGGAGGTGACCAGGGTCATCAGTTGATAACTGCAGCAGATGGGGAAATCGTTTGGGGTGGACCAGAATGGAAGCCCTATACTAGTTGTAGCATCCTCGGGAAAAGTATAAATCAGCTGTTTCACGCGGTTGGAAAAATAATCTTCAAACCTGTGTAGACCAAAATCAGGCATCAGGATTGATGCAACAAACCAAGGGAATAATCCATAAATACAGAGAGGAAGGAAGGGCAAAAGGGAAAAGGTAGAATATGACTGTTACATATCCAAAGACTTACTTCAGTCGTGCCCAGGCAATGCAATCTTGGAATCCTTCACATCGTTCTGTCTAGGCACTCCGAACACGCTCCAAGGTATCTCTGGCCTGTGTGCCGCCAGAATTCTTCATTTTAGAGGCATACTCACTTGGCTTGGATAAAAATGAATTCACTTCAGATGGAGTTTTCTCAAGCAAACCCTCAAACTCAGACCGAGCCCATGTCAAGCAGCGGTCTACGTTGTGTGGAAATGAGTGCAAAGTGCACATGGGTGCTTGTGTCTCTGGAGGGTCTCTTGAGGCACCATAGTTTTCTGTTAGGTGAGGGATAACCATCTGTTTGTTGCATTTTGCACCAAGAGTACCTGACTCCAGAAGTGCCTTCTGGAAATATAAGCACCTCTCATCAGAATATAACCTTGCATTCACATTATCCAGCGCATTAATAACAGCACTTAAACTCTCCCAGAAGGCATCATCGAAAACATTCTCAGTTTCAGGGCCAACTCTGTTCTGCAAGGCTTGAACATTAAGACGGGGATTTATTGATGCAGCAACAGAAGAAGCAAATGTTGATTTCGCCTGCCCGATGTTCCAATCACGGAAGAGGAACTGCCTACTTAGGTTAATCTTCTCAATCACATCATCATCAGTGACTGTTAGCTGCCCTTGATTGCCACATGAAACTCCCATCAAGGCATGATTTATCAAAAAATCACATCCTAAAGCCCCAGATCCAACAAGAAATATTTTGGCATCCTCCAGTTTCTTCTGAATCTTGGACCCAAAAACGGAAATCTGGGCATCATAACGGCAACTTAATGGTTTCAAATCACTGGATTCGAGTGGCTCTGCAGGAAGTGATTCTACCGAGTGAAAGTAGAAAAACTGCAGGAACACGTTAAACATTGGATTCCTTCCATCAGTAAAATGGTTTTGTTTTTCAAACAAGCCGTAAAATGATTATTCTTGACAGAAGGGTTAAATACAGTCTGAAGATTGAGACAAAGATGAAATGACACTTTTTGGCATAAATTACTAAGGCACTACTTCAATAAAAAAGGACAATCAATAAAAAAGAAGGGCAAACTACAAAGATACGAGATAAGTTATGATCAAAATGGAAACTTGCAGCTTCCCAATGCATTCTATTGTGACATTATGGACGCCTAGATTTTCACACTGTCAGCATATCTTCATAATTAGTCATGAGGATCTGTTTCCAAATGTCTTTCGGAGTTGATGCTTCCGCTTGGGACGATAAGTTGCAAAATCCGGTCAAATGGTGGAGATCGAAAATCTGGTATAGTTTTTCATCAAAATACAATACTAGTAAATCTGGTACAACTTTATGGAAACTGATTTTCTGTCAAGTCAAAGAATGTTTACAGTTCCTTTTTTAATTTCTCCATATTTATCTAGTGTGATCACTAATAAAGACAACCCATAAGCAAGACAAGACAAGTACCAAAGAAAGCATGGGACTGTGGAGAAATCAGTTTGTCATGTTCTTTATTTCCTCTTTCTGGACACAGTGAGATACAGGAAGGTGGACTGACCTGATAGAGTGGGTGAAACTTTCCAGAGCAGGCTTTTACAACCTCTTGACCCACAATACCACCGAACATGGCAGCCATGGGGTTCAGTACCGCCTTTGCACCAAATGCAAGGTGCCGCAAAAGTTTTGTATTAATATCTTCCAGCCTCCTGTCTCCCAATTTCTCATTAAGGTTGCTAGCAATAGATATAAACTTCTGAGCATCATCTTCTGAACCAGCAATTGGGATGCGCCCCAATACTGACACAAACTTGTCCAGCGCTTGAAATGCCAAATGTAGGAGAGGTGGGCGATCAAACTTAGAGAAATCACTTAGAAGAAAATCACCAGGATCGTTGAGTGCTTCTCTCAATGGTTTAAAGTTTAAGACTTTTGGTTGCTTCACCTGTGTGACAATACCACCTTTCTCATAGGTACCAAAACCGGCAGTATCCTCCTCAAGTATAAATGAGTAAGCCCTAGCATCTTTTATCTTTCTTGGCCTTCCATCATTTAGTTTTTGTCATTCCATGAACTTCTGAGAACACAACAAGATCCCCATCACGAAATTCAAGTCTTTCATCATCAACACATGACACTAGAGTAGGGCTGTCATGACTTAGGGATGCAATAACACCAGTGCGTGGATCCTCCTCGTCAACATCAAAAACAGTGAACCCTGGTCCCAAGTCACAGAATACAGACCCAAAAAGGCCTCTAGCTTCAGTTTTAATGAAGGCGATTGAAGGTTGATGATTATGACTGTAAATATTGAACTCTATGGCTTTCTCGAGACTGATTTCAGTGAAGACAACATCCTAGAACAAGAGAAAATAAGTAGATGCCATTACTAAACAATAAGAAACCTACCACCAATAGAAAACTTAACACACGTGTGAATTTTGCATTATTTAGAAATGCACGATCATTGAGAATATTCACAATGTTGAATAAAAAAATTACAATTCATATTTAGTTTATCAAATAAAGGTTTTCATGTTCAGTATTCACCCGTAAACAAAGGATTTATGTATGCTGTCTCTCGATGCAGAAAAAAGGGCCTTCATATATTTCTGTATATTGTCTTCGTGATAGAAATTCAGAAGTAAGTTTCTGTCATTTTCAGCACCATCAAGTTGTCCCAAATTCCTCTTGTCATGACATTTTATTTTTCAGTAATACTGATGGAAGAATGCATGTGCTAACTGTAATATTATGTTTGGATACTGCAGTCATGCAGTCATTTAGAGTGTTTGGAATCTGTTGAAATGTAAGCACAAACCTTATGCTCCTTAGATTTATAACTTTCAAACGAAGTCAAAGATGAATGAACAGCTCCAGACCATACACAATTCCCCAACCAACAGGTAGCACAAGTTAAAACAGCAACACCACAGAGAAAAAAAAACCACAAAGCAGAGGTACAATAAGATACTTCCGTGTATAAGTACTGATCTTCCAAAAGGTACCTGGAAATCAGCAAGCTGTTCTTTAGTCAATTCGGTTGTCAATGTATGAACAGCCACGGCATTGTTGAGTTCCTGCAACTTCTGAACAGCAGCAATTGATCTATTCTTGCCAACATCCTCCTCCGAAAACACAAAACTACTGGATAAATCCCATAGCTCCACATTCCCTTCATCATGCAAGGTCACAGACTTCACGCCAGCAAGAATGAGGTTTTTCGCTGCAGGAAAGGAAAGGCCACATTTTGATACATATGCCAATCACCTACAACAGCTCAAAACTAAGCTGTAATATCTCAATCTGGTTAAGCTATCTGCTCAGGTACATCATAAAAATTTTCGGTTTTCTTTTTTATCTTCTTTTCTAGAATGAGAGAAACATCTATTTCCAATAGAATATGAAAGAAGATTTTTCTGCATTTCAGCCACATAATTAAGCTTTTCACTTTTACTTAGGCTTGGATTTCTCCTCAAGTACGGGTAGTTATCGTTTACCAGGACAGTATATGTAGATAGAAATCGCTGAGTCAAGCTAAGGATGTTCACCTATTACTGTTGTTGTTGGACCGCATCACTGAGGACGCTTTGATGGGCAATTGTTCCAGCACTTGGTCATCAAGGGCTTAAGCATTTGCGGACAGTCCGTTGGAATCTCTGGTCTAAGGCCACAAGCTGCTATCCCAACTGCTGCTTGGACTGGTGAGCATGCAGCATAAGCTGCCTCACCAGTCACCATCTCCCAAATTACCATTCCAAAACTGTATACATTACTCATCCATGTCTCGCTAACTCATCCATGTCTTGCTAACCATCTCTGGATCACCAGCAATGATCTATGCAAACCAAAAATGTAGAGGGAAAACAATAAGTACAATGTATATTTGTTAAGTATTGAAATAACACATCAGAGATAAAACAAACACAACTATGAGGTAAAACTTTGATATAACAGTTGTCACATTGTATGCTGTACAGTTTGATTACGATTAATTAAAATATAGATGAGCTGAGATTTGGTAGAGGGACCAAACTCAAGTTTGCGTTTTACTAGAGGTACCATGAGGTCGAATTCCAATAATATGAGCAACGTTGTGAATGTGGATGGCCCCCATATATGGAAGAAGTGTTGGCAAGTCTTCTGATGTATGAAGACTTTGCATGGACATGTGATGGAAGAAAATAAGGGAGGCATGCATATCATTGTAGTAGAAATGCAATCATTACCTTTGTAGTATAAATAGAAGTAATGTGAAGCTTGAAATTTCAGATTGAAAGAAAGGATATGCTCGTAGAGAGGCGAGAGTGAAAGTTCTTTAGTTGAGTTTCCTTTCCAATTTGGCCTCCCTTTTAAATCCATACCAAAAGTAAAACTACCCCCACATCTGGTCCATTTTACAACAAGCAAGCTGAATTTGGAGTTATTCAGATTCATAGATGATATATAAAAAGAAAAGACAAGATGGTCCCATTAAGGGCTTACTGGCAGATACAAAAAGAACTATTCTGTTCAGAGTGATTTGCATCCACATTACCCAAATCAAGGAAATGTAAATACACGATCTTAAAATATATGTTTTCATCATTAAGTTTCTATACATGAAGTTTGTTGCAGCAACCAATTATTATCAAAAGCTATCAAAAGTAGCATAAAACATGGATTTAAAAGACTGGCATTTAGAACCTGGAAAGGCTATGATTCTTTCTTAATGATTATGCTAAAAACTCATATGTTCATTTGCTGGGCTCCGCAACTTCATACTTGTGTTGTTAAAAGTAGCACTACTAACGTTGCAGCCAAGCTGATTTGTTTAGAGGAATGCATAAAGCAGTTAAGCTGATATGTCGGGATAAGTGACTAAAGTGTCTTTAGTGAAATGGACTGATCTGAAAAAAGTTGGATACATTGAATCTACATTGAGTGCTATGATACCAAGACAAGTTTTGTCTACAGAAAAGAAATCAAATCTTGCATGTTGGGAAGGTCTATGCAAGTAAAGTTGCAGTGCCATAATTGTGCTCACACTATTCGCGCTATGGTAATCTCAACAAGCTCTTAGAACAGCAGTATCAGAAATGAAGTTAAGCCTACATTATGGTACATTTAGGTATCTACTGTACATGGAAATGGAACAAACATCAAATGTTCCAAAACTTTCGAAGATGCAGATTGAGAGGATTACAGGTTGCACTTGTAGCTATGGAAGAACTGATTTTAGCTGGTTTCAAGCATAAACTGCATAGAGTGCCACTAACTGTAGTTGCACAAGATGTGGTTTGAAAGGCTAGCTTAACTTCTGAAACAAAAATGCCAGGATCACAATTGAGCCCAGCTATAACAGTTAAATAAATTGCAACTGAGGCAAAGATGAACAAACCTCAGGAGCCAGCCACCGGTATCCATCAGTCTCATACTCCATTGCCTCACCAACACTTTTGCAAGCTGCAACGATACCCATGTCACCTATGCATGCATTCCCATGTCGATCTAATAAGATACGCTGCGTGTTGAGGTCTCCATATGCAACACCGTGGTCATTCATGAACTTGATCCCCTCTGCTACATCAAAAGCAATCCTCAGTATATCCTTCGTTTGAAACTTTTTGATTTTCAGCATCAAATCATGTACTGATCCACCTTCCATCAACTTTGTCACAACACACAACCCATGATTGTCATCAATACAAACACCATAAAACTGCACAATATTCTTGTTCCCACATGTCATGAGCTCCAAAAGATCTCTTCGGAGCTCAAAGTCATAAGAATTCCCCTTGTCACACCCTTTTAGCTTCTCAATTCCAACCTTTTTCCCCTTATAAACTCCCTTATATGAATTGGCTCCAGTCTGATCAACAAAGTCAAGATAATCGGAGTTCAACAGCCACTTCTCAATCTCATCCCCGCCAGCCTGGATTGTCTGCCACTCATCTACCGATACGACGGATAAAGAAGTAGGCAGAGGCTTGGGAAGTTGAATCTTTTGACTAGGAATTTCAATCCCATTCCGACAATTCTGTTCACCGATGTCTTCCTCAATATCTCCGACCTCTCTCCCCTTAGTATTCTCTTCTTGACACCCACACAGCCCAAATGGGAGCTTTACTGAGCTGGGTTTCCCCTTCTTTACAGCCAACTTCAAAGCGTTTTCAACCCGCATTCATTTTTTCTTCTCGCCTTTTCTAACGATCTTTTCTTCTTTCCCATTCTCAACCAGAAGTAGAATAACACCAATAGTGCACCCTTTCTTCTTCTCAAAGATCTGTATCTTCTTGTAGCAAATCGACTCGCTATCGAGTGTACCAGACATCGATGGCCATGAAATCGAAGAGTTACAAGCAAATGTGAGCTTGAATACACACCCCTCAGTCTCATGTTCAGACACCTCTTGAATCATCATAGCAGGATGGCCATCCATTGATGCCTGCTCTATCAATTTTATATGAAGAAACACTTCCTTCATTTCAAATCCCGCCTGAGCATAACTGTTCAAAGAGATCCATTTATATATTCTAAATAAATTAATTTTAAATTTATAAAAAAAAAAACAACAAACACAAAACAAAAAAAAAAAAAAAAATAAAAAAAATAAATAAATAAAAATATAATAAAAAAAAAAATCCAAAGCCCAAATTTCACACTCTAATCAAAATCAACCATAATACAGCCCAAATCGCCACACATTTCGAAACCAAACAATTGAAACATATAATCAACTATTCAAATCTAGTAACTAAACACAGCTATAGATTGAAAAAAGGATCCAATCTAAACAAAATGGAATTCGAACCTGAGGGGCAGAGAATCGTAATGCTTGCGAATGTTGGAGACGAGCTTCTCCGGCAGCTGACTACCGGGGTAGAGCTGCGTGAGGTTCCTCACCACGCTTCCCCACACCAGCTTCCTCGAGCTCTCGATCTTGCTAAACGGCGCCGTCGCCGAGTCGCCGGCCGAGTCGAGACTTAGCGAGTTCTTGAACGACGCGATGGCCTCCGAAACGTTGCGGCTCAGCTTCTGCAGCTTCTTCTGCATCGCCGACGACTCCTTCACTCCGGTGCCGTCGGAACTCTCCGGCGCCGATTCCGATCTGTCAAGCGACCTCATCAGTACGGCCTGCTCCACGATGTCCTCGTCGGTGCTCGCTCGGCTCGACCAGCACTCTAGCGCGGCCGCCATGGCTAGGTAAGCTCAATGCAGCAGGGTTCACTCGGTGACTCGGTGACTCGGTGGCTCAGTGACTCGCGCCTTCGTTCATACTTGTGAGTTTCGTTTCTCTGATTACAGCAAGAAGAAGAACGAACTAGGCTAGGCCAGAGTGGGGTGGTTATTCTGGACCGCGAATAAATTAGTTTAAAAAACTAGTTAATGAATCGGGACGGTCTGATTTGATCCGACGGTAGCTTTAGGCAGGTCCAAGTGGGCCCACCTTATGTACCCTTGTCTGACGTTGTAGTGTGTGTGATGGAAAGAATTTTAACATGTGGGCCGTTGATTCAGGAGAAAAGGCTCGCCCTTTGCTGTTTGCTGGTTCGAACTTGGGAGCTACTTTCCAGCGACACCGCTCTCCATTTACGTTTCCAAACGTACGTTTCTTTTTGAGTTGTTGATGTACTGTTAGTTCTACACTCAAATTTTTTACGACCTTACTTGAACAGGATCTGTGCTATAGTGTTGTACCTCTGTATCCTTGATTTCTAAAGCTCTACACTCAAGTTTTCCATCATTCCTTGATCCGATACAGTAACCAAAAACGAAGAAAGTAGATGAAGAAAATTTAGGTGTGCGGAAAAGTAGAAAAAGAACAAGTTCATGTGTCTAAATTTTGGGTACCTTTCAACTTGGGAGGCTCAAGTAATAAAACTCTAAAGCTGCCGTTCTAGAAAGCTAAAGTC
This sequence comes from Spiraea crenata, assembly GCA_033992175.1. Taxonomy (NCBI): domain Eukaryota; kingdom Viridiplantae; phylum Streptophyta; class Magnoliopsida; order Rosales; family Rosaceae; genus Spiraea; species Spiraea crenata. The sequence continues at coordinate 3,875,555 of JAVBHV010000022.1, forward strand.
TGACAGTGTTCCCTTGGCGTTGCTGACATAGTTTACTTTGTAAAGCCGAAAGGATGATAAAGGAAAAAAAAAATCGGCTTTAGTTACCACAGAGATGCTATACAGTAAGAAAAAGAATATATTTGATGCTATTTGACCAGCCTTAAGAAAAAGAATATATTTAACCCACCAACAACCCAACAGAAAAATGCTATTTGATGGGTGAAAAGAAAGCGAAAGAAAGAGTAAAACACGTCAAGGTGGTCAAGGGTGTTGTTGTCCTTAATGGGCCCCACATCCACATGCATTGCCCTTTTTTTATTTGGACGGAAGCCCGGAAGCGAAGCATTATAGTAATTATACAGACTTTGGTCTTCTATTGAATGTGCCTAAAGAAAGTCATAGATGCAAGAGAGCAAAGTTGAAGAGCGACTGCCTCTCATGGTGGTGGACGGGTGCAAAAAGAGAAAACATCTCGTGATCAGCTGGTAAATCAGAGCAAAGTTAGTCTCTTCTCTCTGCTTCTTCACTTGTCTATGTGGTTTTATTTTATATCCCTTATTAATCGGAGGAGGGTATGTTCAATCTTGATTTGTTTTTGGCCGGATCAATATTTGTTTCAATTCTAATTTCAACTATTTTGATGCTAAGTTTCGTTTACAAGTCTTTTCAACGCATATATTTGGGGACTTGTGTTTTTCAATTCCAATTAAAATAATTTTGATACCAATTTCCCTTGTGAAGTCTTTTCAAACCTTTTTGGGGAGATGTGTTTTGAATTACAATCAAAACAATTCGATGCAATTTTGTTCAGAAGTCTGTTATAAAAATTTCTCCATTACTTCATTTCTATGTATGCTATGCGTATAATTGAGATGAAAGTACAATGTATTGCTATAAGCTCCAAGTCCATCACCCAACTTTGCTATGTTTCGGATTCAACTTTTCTTATGGAGTTTCTTCTTCTTTTTATTAGATTTGATGGCTCAACAAAATTGCAAATTTCCATCCAGCTCATCATCTCTAATGAGGACGCTAAGAGTTTTCTGAATGAAAATTTCCAGATTTTCGGAAATGGAATTTAGCCAGTACTCAATAGTTTGGGAAGATTTGGGGTAGTAAGTTCTGCTTTCTCATTCATAATCATGAATTTTACTTTCCACGGAGATGAAGAGCTTGCTCCGACCAAGTAGCAGAGGATGGATCCGGGTAGAAATGTTTTACTTCTTTCAAGCTTGATAACTTTAAAGACCCTTGCTCAAAAAAACTTTAAAGACCAAGCTTTTAATGATTTTTTCTCTTGTCTTTACTGAACAGTTGGTTTGGTTTTTTACTTTTTACATACTTGGGGTCAAATCTGAAGTGATGGAATGGTGTACTATTAATCAAGTTTGTCAAGTTTATTTTTCACTATCTCTTTCTTTCGCATATTATCCATACGCTCCCATAGTTTTTTGTGCTTCCTCTGTTTTGTTTGTAGTACTTCCCGAGGTAGAAATCTCTAAATTTAGATGTACACCTTATTAAATACGGTAGGTATTCGTTAGCAATATGGTTTAAAAGTTTGCAATTTGGGTTAAGTTATTATTTAAGTTAGGACCCCAGACCTAACCTTGATGTTCATTTTATAGTCAAGGTTTTAATGAGGTCCTATCTTTATACTTGGGAGTTGAATAGGAGTTGAATGAATATCGTTTCTTCGTAAAAAAGATAGTACCTGAGCCCACATAGGGTCGTGTTGTTAATGAGAAGAGTTGTACTGAATGTTAAGTTACATTGCACATGTTGATTCAACGACCCCTCAAACTACCAAATGTTTAGTACGCATGCAGAGTGAGAGGTAATTTATAGACATAATCCCTCATCATGGATCCCAAGCCTCTGCATTTGTTTATCCACACATTTGCCGCATTTGGTGAGGTGTCATGTTTGTAGTGGTGAATGGTGAATAGGTGAGGTGGTTGAATTAGGAGGATGGTTGAGATGAGACAAGCATGACACCTTACCAAATGCGTGGATAAGCAAATGCAGAGGCTCATAATCCCTCATCATGGATCCCAAGCCTCTGCATTTGCTTATCCACACATTTGCCGCATTTGGTGAGGTGTCATGTTTGTAGTGGTGAATGGTGAATAGGTGAGGTGGTTGGATTAGGAGGATGGTTGAGATGAGCCACTACAAGCATGACACCTCACCAAATGCGTGGATAAGCAAATACAGAGGCTCATAATCCTTTAAAATACATTCGATTTGTAATAGGCTAAATGCATTTAATCAATGATTAGTACAATCACTCCTTCAATTTTCGATTCAGAACATCTATATATGGGCGAACATATTGCTTGCACTTATTTGTGGCAGGATCGACGGTTTTTGTGATGCTATTGTTTTAATAATGATTATATGGACAACGTTATACACGAGATAAGCTTGAAGTTTGAACTCGGAGGAAATCAGCATTTTGTCATGTATCTTTCTTGTATGTGTCTTTTTGCTAAAATAGTGAACTAGTCTAAGTTTTTTTCCCCTTGTGATGCAGTTTAGCTGGTGTGAGCATTAAGCTAACTCCGAGACACTTTTCTCTTCTTCGGAGAGATAGGGGTACGTTAAAGCTTATTGATATTATTTATGATTTATGTTTTGGATTCATTGATTGATACTCTTTATCCTTTTTTCATGACTCTATCTCTTTTCTTGTTATGTTCTTGTTTGCTAAGTGGGTTTTTCTCTTGTGATGTAGTTTTAGCTTCTGAGCACCCGTTTCATCATTTAATATCGTATTTCCTTAACATTTAGTTTGGCGTGTAATCTTACATACATATTGTGGTCTTATTTTGTTAGTTACCATCAAATTATTCACTATTGAATTTGAATGAATAAATCAACTTCACAAATCTCAAAGATCACTCATCCAATAGTAGATGATCTCACCATCATTTCTTTTTTAGCAAAAATTTGTCTTCCCTCATTGTCTTTAATGAGCCCCACACGCACAATTACAACATGTGGACCCCAAGCCCGCGTGCATTACACCATTCGATTGTAGGAATTAGGGGTGGGATCGGGATGATCCCGATCCCGATTACAAAAATTCCGATCCCGTCCCGATCCCGATTAGAGGCTAAAAATGATCCCGAATCCCGTCCCGATTGAGTCGGGATCCCGACAATAAAATCCCGATTAAGTCGGGATCCCGATCGGGAAACCCGATAAATCCCGACAATTGAATCTCAAGTATAATATGAAATTTTAAATTTTTTTGTGTGCATAAATTTATAATGTAAACTAACAAGCACAACTTATACATGATGAAAATAAAACATACTAACATAGTAATACAATAACTTGATGGTGTGTGTGGCTTCTTCTATTATCATGAAGGCCATGTGGCCATGAAGGTGTGTGTTGGCATGGGGAGAGGGGGAGAAAACCAAAAAAAGAAACAAAAAGTAGAAAATACGTAGAACTTGGAAGAAAATAGTTGAACTGTTCAGAGCACGAGAAGACCACTTTACGTTGTTCAAATCAAAATATTTTCTTCTTCAAAGTTGTTCATTAGCTCGATTCCTATAACATACCAAAAAATTAGATTAATCAGATCACTGTAGCTGCTTCAGTTAGGGTAAGAATTAAAACATTAATAAAAACAATTAAATAATATATAGTGTCGGGATGTTCAAAGCCTGAGAAGGCCACTTTCCGTTGTTCAAATCAAAAAGTTTTCTTCTTCAAAGTTGTTCATTACCTCGATTCCTATAACATATCAAAAAATTAGATTAATCGGATAACTGTAGCTGCTTCAGTTAGGGTAAGAATTAAAACATTAATAAAAAATAATTAAATAATATATAGTGTCGGGATGTCGGGATCCCGACTTTTTTCAAAAAAAAATCCCGATCCCGTCCCGACTCAGTCGGGATCGGGACAAAATCCCGACTAGTCGAGATCGGGATTGTTGGGATCGGAATTTTCGGGATCGGGATTGTCGGGATCGGGATCGGGACGCGGGATTCGGGATTTTTTCCCACCCCTAGTAGGAATGTGGTATGTCCGTAGAAAGATTGAATGTGACCGAATAGGGGCAAACCTATAGGAAAGAATGGACGCAACATGGGTACATATGGATACAAAGTCTTGTCAAAAACCTAATTGGGCGTTCTCAATCATGTATCAACATTCTATGTGTGGACTACATTGGTGTGAGGTTACAAAATTGATATGTTTTTATCCGTTTGATTGGAGTCGTTCTCGATCATTCCTCAATGTTTCGCATCAAATTGATCCCTCGATTGTTTTGTTTGCTTAGTTTTCCAATATTTCGGTTCAAACTTCTCATGATTTGGATTTGTATTTGAATGCATGGTTCTTAGTTTGTTGCAATCCGAATGCATCCAGCTTATCCCGGCTAATCTCTTTCATAGTGGAGGAGTACGTCGCTAATGGAAAAAACAAGGAAAAAGATGGGGAAAATAATTATTATAGTGATCTTTTTTCCAGTCATTAATTTACAGTTTGGTTTGTACCGCATTCTTGTACAAGGTCTTTGCTGTTTACACACTAACCAATGGGGTAAAAAACGAGCCTCTCATGCACCGTGATAGCTGCCGGCGAAGGGCGTCAAAGAAGGAGAGGATCCGGTGAGGTTTTGTTTGTACGTTTTTACAAGTTTATGGTTTTTTACTGTTTACGTATTTAGGTCGGAGCCTCATGCACCGTGGTCAATTTGTTTGTCACTTGGTAAGTATGTGTACTTTGTTGAGTCTACATGTCTTATTTGCTGGCCCCGATCAAGAATTCTAATCCGAACCCTTCCATCCTAAATCATCATTAGAAGACCATGCCTATAAAAATAATCGATCAATTTGGAGTTTTTAGCTACCCAATAAATGACCAAATAAAAAGCTTAGCGAATGATTCTCTATAGAAGCCCAACTACTACCTAAACTGTCAAATGTAGGATCTTTTAGCATCACATATATTGATATTTTGCAAATATGATCTTTAAAGGGCAAATTATGATATATGAGTTCCTTTCCCGGGGTAGGCAAGCATGATTCCCTGAATAAAATTTATCATAGAATACTCTAGTTTCATTTCCCCTGTTTGATGAGGTTCATCATGACGAAAAGATGATTCAAACAGCTTTTCACGCATTAATTCCCAATACACATGATGGTATACGGCATAATCATCCAATCTCTCAGATTTAGATTCCAAGCTTGAGCAAGCAATTCTTTCATCCGGATGCCCTATACTTTAAAAAGGACTCTGCTAGTGATAAGCATATGCAATGCTCAATGTCGAAGATTTGTGCAGGATGCGTACACATCACAAGAGGGGAGACATATATTTCGAACAGATCGAAGATCAACAATAGTACTTCATGGACATGCTTTACTAGTGAGTGCTCGGAGACACATTCTTATGGCATTAGAAAAGGTGATATATATGGTTTGGTTTGAGAATTCATTTGTTTTATATAACTATGCCTTGCAGATATGAAGGAAGTAGTATCTGTGTTTACAAGCAGAACATTCAAACTGCATACAACAATATATTGGGTCTTCATCGGTTTAAATGAGAAAACCGGTGGAAATTCTACTACTCATAGAGACTTTATTATTAGTATGTTTGACAATGGAATCTGGCCGGAATCTGAGAGCTTTCAAGATGAAGGTTTTGGTCATCCTCCCAAGAAGTGGAAAGGTACATGTAAAGGCGGTAAAAATATCACCTGCAGCAAGAAAGTTCCCTCAATAATTATTCAGTACTGATTTGTTATTTTGGATGCACGAACTTGCAGGCAATCTCTAGACTGAGATGTATTATAGGAAGTGCTTGTGAAACTCTAACAAAGAGGTTCACTTGCACTTGCACAACACCAATATGTATTTACTTTTTGCAGTTGTAATAATGGTACTTGCCGGTGCACTTGTTAAGATCATAACTGTAAAATGCATATTTTGCAGCAGGCTCATTGAAGCGCGATATTACGTATCATAGTCTGTAAGGGATGAAGTCGGTCATGGAACTACCTCAATGACAGCCGGGGATGCGGTTAAGGATGTAAGCTTCTACGGACTAGCAAATGGTACTGCAATCGGCAGTGTTCCTTCTGCAAGAATTGCAGCATATAACGTCTGTGGAGATATTGCGTGCAGTTCACAAGTTATATTGTCTGCTTTGACCACACTATTGCTGATGGAGTTGACATCATCACAATTGCAATTGGATATCTTTCAGCTATTGGTTACCCAATGGTAATCGGTTCTTTTCACTCTACAAAGAAGGAGTTCTGGCCTCACAGTCTGCAGGCAATGATGGTCCTAAGGGGGGTTCTTTGACCAGTGTAGCATCATGGTTATTGGAAGTAGTTGCAGCAAGTAGAGCAGACAGCAGTATCATTGACAAGGTTGTTCATGCAAATGGGAAGACCGCTGTTGTATGTCTCCTCAAACTTCATCCTCTGAAATATATTTTGACTATTTGATGCAGAAACAACTTGTGTAATCGGGTTTTCAATGGTCTTTACACAAACAGGGGGACTCTGTTAACACTTTCACATTGAATGGAACAAGTTTTCTGCTCATACTTTCAAAAAATGCTCAATCCGAGAAGTGGATTGGATATGTGGCGGAGTGAGACTTTTTCCCTTTTGTGAACCTAATTTATTATTAGTAACCAGCTAAAGTACTAACTTGTTGCATTGCAGAAATTGCAGTTGCCTGGACAGTGATGCTGTTAAGGGAAAGATAGTAGTATGTGATAGCAGAGATGGACTACGAACTGCATATGACGCTGGTGTAGTTGGTTCGGTTTTGTTAATCGAAAGGGAAAAGCGGGATCGTTATCAAGTTCCCATGTTTCCTGCAACATTCTAGTGAATGAAGACCATAATCTGGTTAACTACTATATGAACTCCAGCAGGTAGTGTTTTGGATACTCATGAGTCATAAGGCTACTTTGTCATTACAAATGCTCTTTTTATGTGATTTGTTGCTTCTCCAATATTATAGAGATCCTCAAGCCACCATACTTCCTAGTGAAGCCATCAAAGATCCTTCTGCACCTGATGTGGCTGCGTTTTACTTGCGCGGTCCAAATATCATTACCCCCCTCTCCCGGTATCATCAAGGTATCATATTCTTATTGTCACCTTGTGTCACATACATTTTATGGATACAGTTATAACAATTTTTGTAGATATAATGGTCAATTTTCATCCTGATAGTGAATAATGTGATGGTAAATCATCTCTGATGACTACTGGTAATGTTGTCATGAGAATATGTAGCTACCGCTCCATTGGCTTGTCACGTCACATTGTGAAATGATTCATTATACATTTTGTTTGAGCCTGTAACTTGAGCGATGAATGACACTAGCAAGAACGTTTCCAGTGGTGAAGAACTGCTACGAGAAAAAAGAAGAGGAAGTTACTGAAAAATGTGTTGTAATTGGCTTTTGCTGTTTGGTATCATACATCTATATATCTTTATATAAAAAATAAAAAAAAAGATTATATTTTTTAACCCATAAAAAATAGAATATGTTGGGGTTTGGGTTATTGTGGGTTAGCCGTAAGTAAATCTACTCTCCACAGTCAACTAGCGAAGCATTATTCGACCACTGCCTCCTCAACTCTTTGCCCCGTCGCCGCCGCCGTCGCCAACGTCTCCATCTCCGTTCTCCGAGCTCTGTGCCAACATCTTCAATCCGACCCCGTCGTCGTCTTGCTCGCAACAACGGTAACGTTTTCGATTTTGAATTCAGCTCTGATCTGAAAATGCGGCTCGAAATTTCACTTGCTTCTGCTTTATTTCTGTTCAAAATTCGATGAATGTGTATAGAATTCTGCAACTTGCGCTGAAGAGCTAGGTTCAACTTGGCTTGTGATATATAACTCAGTGTTTAGGTACAGATTTAGTCATAGTGAAAATTTTGTTCAAAGGTTGTTCTTTAGTGGGTTGATTTGTTTTTCTGGTAGAAAAAGTGAGCTTTTGTCAATAAGGGTGCTTAATTCAGTGTTTTGGTATCCGTTGTTTACTTGGGCTCGGTTTTGTTTCGTTTTCGAAATTCTGCAGCTTAATTTCTTCTGATATCTTGAAAGTGTAGTGCTGCTTTTGCTGATTAATGCTTTTTTCTATTGTGAAGGTTATAATCTTCTAAAAACTCCATGGCCAAAAGTTTAGAGTTGCCTTTACGTGAATGGCTAAAGGTGAACAAAGACGAAAGCCGAGTGGAATGGCCTTATTGGTTTTATGACCATACAAAGCGTTTCACTGAAGTCTATATCGGCTGTTCAGTTAGAAGGGCACCGATGAAATGGGACTGGAAATCTTCAAGGGATGAGGGAATCAATAACCCAACTGATCGCCTTGCAATAAAATTCCGGACATTTATCTGGTAAGTTTAAACAATTTGCACAGTTAATTTAATTACTATAGTTTTTTGTTTTAAGTCTTATGTATATCTTTCTTTCTTTTTTTGTTCTGAAGGGAGGTCATAAACATAATCAGTGATGGATTGGAAAAGGGCAAACGGGGCAATGGTTTCTTATTGAGAGACATAACTGTCTTCTTGAATCACCCCAAGGTCCCATACGATGATGGCCACTGTTCGGACATATATGGTGACTTCAGATGGTTAGTTCGAGAGTTGTTGAAGACTGAAGATCAAGGCTTATTGAGAGAAGAGAAGAACGTGAAATTATACACCAATACGGAGTTGAAGAGGTTCCATAAGATGGTCGACAATTTCTGGATAAAGAGGTATGAAATACGATAGTTACATTTCATTATTAAAAATATTGTTTTAGCATTTAGGAGATAGCCACTTGTAGCAAAAGCCTTAACGTTTTTTCGCTGAAGCTCCTGAAGCTAAGGTATAGCTAGACAATCATGCCCAACTACTTTCTTTCACATGCATTACCTCTTTCATCCCCGAAAATAATTTTACCTAACCATTAGGTCATAACAAAAATCAATTTCGTACAAAACTAAAGAAAATGGAATTGCAGATCTCTACCTGACTATTGGGTATGAAAATTCCAAATTGCATTATGAGTTAGGTTCATGTTGATGCCATGGAGTCTTTTACTATTTGCTTCTACAACAGCTATAGTTAAATCCACATGAATCAACATGAAAAATAGTGAAAGTTTTCCATAAATATCAAACTGAAGTCTTTCTTCTTTTCTTCTTCCGTCGGCTGTACTTTGATAAGTTCTTAAGTGGCAGTGGTTGTAAAATTTTGACAAAAGCGGTGGGCTCAAAATTTACTGATACTTTTCATTTCTTCAAGATTTGTATTTATGGTGTATTTAGTTGGGTTGAATATAAAAGTTGTATTATGAAATGGGCTAAATCACAACGCCCCATATAATTAACTTTTGTGATTTGATTGATTTCCTTAGGATTCCCCTTAGAAACTTGGGCCGCCATACTCTCCTCCTCTCGAGTTATGAGAGATATTGCTTTCCCGTGAAGGTGGTGCCACTATTGCAAGAGTGTGGTTTTGACCAACTTTTCAGACGCACTTTCTGGCAGAAGAAATATGAATTAGAGCAAATTGTAGGTGCAACACCGGGGTTTGCGAGAGTTTACGAGAAGGGGAGGGCGAACAACACATATGGCTGTGATCCGGTGGATCTGTGGACTGTTCTTCGATATGCAAAGAACGCCACAAACCATGTAAATCAGTATTTGCATGGTAAAGCTTCGCTGGTATGTTTTTCATTAACATTCATGTCTAATTTGTCATTAAAGTATAATCCAAAATTATTATATCATCCTTTTTTTTGCAGGATTTACAACAGGTGGAAAGACAACTGAAAATATTTTTCCCAGATCTTCTTGTTGATGTTTATGACTTCCTAATCGACCACAACATTGATTTAGACTTCCTCGACTGTACTAGAAACTGGTTAGGAAGTGCTTTTTGAGTTGTTTGTACTTAGCACATAGTAATTTCTTTGATGTTTTATTAAAGGGTTAATTCTTGCTCTCTTTTGTTAGGCCAAGAAAAAGTAAGAAGCAAGGGGAAGGGTATCAAGCTAACCATCATTGAAGAAGCGAAGAAGCGTGTTGCAGCCGCCCAAATAGCTGCTATTGCTTAAACATGGCAGCAAGTTCTTCCAAAATAGTTTAGATGGTTCTTAGTTGACGAAACTTTTCTGGTTATGCTCATAGGACTTAATATTCTGTTGTTTTGCTGCCCTCATGTATGGATTTTTTAAGTTGCAATACTGGCTTGAATGTTAAATGTGTTTCTTTTGCTTTAATGAGATATCTGTCCAACCATTTTCGTTGACTTTTGTTATGGTTATGGATATATTTGCTGAATAATCTCGCGGAACTATTTCCTCTTTTTGATCCAAGAGAATTCAATGATCTACACAGGTGATGTTGTTGCAAACAGAAAATGATGGAAAGTAAGATGCAAGTGAAGGATTGGCCTCCTCGCCGTATTCCTTTCGCACTCACTTTGGTTTACATCAATTAACGACAATGTAGATGTAATGTTCTTAACGCTTTTGGGTTTTGTAATGTCTTTGTGGAGCGGGTCTATGCCATTCTTCGGTCAGCAAAACTCTCTCTTCTAGTTAAGGGCTGTTCAGTCGGTTACTTCGCTTGTGGTAGGGGTGTTAGACAAGGTGACCCACTCTCCCCTCTTCTATTTTGTTTAGCGGAGGAAGTTTTGAGCAGAGGTATTACTTATTTGATTGAAAAGGGGAAACTTCTCCCGATCTCTTCTCCTCGAGGCTCTATTGCTCCATCTCATGTACTTTTTGCGGATGACATAATGGTTTTTTGTCGGGGGACCAAGCGAAATCTTAGAACTCTGATGAGGTTTTTTGAGGAGTATGGTGTTAACTCAGGACAAATCATTAACAAGGCTAAGTCTCAGGCTTTTCTTAGTAAACACCTTCATCATAGGCGACGTTCAATTCTCTCCACATTGGGTATTTCTAGGGGGTCTTTGCCGTTCCACTACTTGGGCGTTCCAATTTTTCGTGGGAAGCCACGGAAACAGCACTTTCAAGGAATTGTTGATAAAATTCGTGTGCGGTTTTCAAGTTGGCATGGAGCGCTGCTCTCTATGGCTGGGCAAGTTCAATTAATAAAATCTGTTATTTATAGCATGTTGGTTTACAGCTTTCAAGTCTACGAATGGCCTATCTATCTTTTGAGACGTATTGAAGTTTGGAGCAGGAATTTCTTATGGTCCGGGTCTTTTGATAAGAAGGGCATTCCTTTAATTGCATGGAAAGTATGTTGCGCTTCAATTGAGGAAGGGGGTTTGGGTCTAAAGCAATTGGTGATCTTAAATCGCTCTCTTCTTCTCACTAAAGGATGGGAAGTTTTCACTTCCTCTTCTACAGGATGCTCCTTTGTTCGTGACCGTTTCTGGCGAAAGGGAAACATGCGACGTTCTTATGCTATCTCTTCGATTTGGCCTGGTATTAAGCAATTTTGGCCTCTCTTTTTAGAACATGGGCGTTGGCTAATTGGTGATGGCTCCCAAGTCTCCTTCTGGAAGGATAATTTTATAGGACAGCCCTTGGTTAACTATTTTGGTTTGCATGGTAACATGACTAACCTTTTATGTGAAAAGGCTGCTGATTATATCACTGATGGTGCTTGGAATTTGCCTCATATGCTACAACTCCACTTTCCTGCACTTTCTGAGTTGATTAATGATGTTCCCATTGCAGTTACCGAGGCTGATCAATTTATTTGGACTCCTTCTCCTTCCGGTGATATCACAGCCAAGTCTGCTTTCAATTATTTAAAAGGAAGTTCCCCTACCCTCGGATGGTGCAAGTTGATTTGGAACAATTACACACCACCTCGTTTTTCTATTTTGGTTTGGAAGGTTCTTCATGGCCGGATCTTATCTGAGGTGCATTTGCAAAGAAGAGGAATTTCTCTAGCCTCAAGATGTCTTTTCTGTTACAATCATGTGGAGTCATTGGAGCATATTTTTATGTCTTGCCCGTTTGTATCCTCTGTTTGGTCTCGATTGGCTGATTTCTTTGAGTTAGGTGCAGTCTTACCGTCTTCTCTCCTTGCTATGCTAGAGTGGGGCTTGGGTGATCGCAGTCCTCAATTAAAAGAACTTTGGGTTTCTTGCTTTTCTTCCGTAATTTGGTTTACTTGGAGAATGCGCAATAAAGCAAGGTATGACAATATTGAACCAAATCTTCATTCTATTTGCCGTTTGGTGGTGGGCTAGGTGAATGCCTCCAGTACGATAGCCACAGGTTGCATGAAGAACTCTACTCAAGATCTTTTTATTATGAAGCGTTTTGGTGTTATCTGCCGACCTCGTCGAGCTCCGCGTATTATTGAGGTCAACTGGCATGCTCCCTCTGTTAATTTTCTTAAAATAAATACTGATGGTGCTTGGAAGCATGATACTGGAAAAGCAGGGTATGGTGGTGTATTTCGGGACTACAAGGGGCGTGTTGTTGGTTGTTTTTGCTCCAATTTAGACATCCCTAGTTCGGTTGCAGCTGAAGTGATGGCAGTGATTAAAGCAATTGAGTTGGCCTGGCTTCGAGATTGGAAGCATGTTTGGTTGGAGGTGGACTCAACTCTAGTTCTGGACTTCATTCGTTCTCCTCAGTTTGTGCCATGGCAACTCCGAGTGGAGTGGCGGAAATGTATGTTTCGTATCTCGCAAATGCAGTTTCGTTCTTCTCATATTTTTCGTGAGGGTAATCAGGTTGCCGATGCGCTTGCTAATTTTGGGACTTCTTCTCAAGGCTTCAATTGGTGGGACTCCATTCCACGTTTTGCTCTTTCCAAATGTGTTCGAGATTTGACGGGTCTTCCGAATTATCGCTTTGTTTGACGTCTCGCTTCGTCAGGCTGGTAGTGCCATTCTCTGTTGTTCTGCATAGCAGTACACTGGGTGTAGATCTTGGTCTGGGCCTAATTCCCTCTGATGGTTAGGCTGTAAAGAGGTCGACTAGGTTCCCGTGTTCTTTTCTTGATGGCTATGCCGTAGGGAAAAGGGGCGGGTTTCAGACCAGGTATTACATCTATGTCTACTGTTTTTCCGAATGCTTTTGTTTAATTATGGTGTACTGGGTTCTCTTTTCCTCGTACACTGCGAGGTTTTTAATGAGGCCCTCAGATGTTGTATCACGTTTTTTGTTTAGTTTTTTTTTCCTTCTTCCTTTGTACTCCATTTGTTTGACAGTTTGTCAAACTCTTTTATTAATAAAGCTTTCGGTTAAAAAAAAAAAAAAGATGTAACCGGAGAATGCCGTGACTTACTTTTTTGTATATTGCTGGGGATCTGCTGAATTCCGCTTCAGACGATACGTTGGATGCTTGGCGTTCTGCTTGGATCACTACAAAGGAAGTACAGAGTTCCATACTAAGCAATGCATAAGAGTGATCCGGTAAGGAGGAAGGCATTCAATTCAGACAATTATCTTACAACCTCACTGATTTAGTTATCACGTTGATCATTCACGCTTGCACAACACAAAGCCAAGTCATTGTAAATACCTACCTACCCACCACAACTGGTTCTTGTTTCAAACCATAGGCACTGACCAGCTTATTGAACAATGGAGATAAAAGTGTTCGATGTTAAAAGTAGGCTTAAATTTAGATACTTGTCTAGCAACCTGGCTGACTTGCTACCAGATCTCTTCTTTGGCTGACATACCGCAGAACCACTCTCCATTAGAAGCTGAAGCTGCTCAAATTCGCTGCTCCTTTGGCTTTTTAAGCTGGCGGCCTTCGTATTGGTTAGCAGCAAGAGAATAAGGTGGTTCATAGTAGAGACGAACTGTGCATCGACTTAGTACTTACTGTTGGGCTTCAGTCCTTGTTATAAACATTCATGCATGATCACATTTCATGGCAACCTTTGCAAGTTACAGTTTGAACTAGTACCACTACCGCTATCAATACCAGATGGTGGAGAGGCTCAACCTGGAGTTTTTATTTTGTCCTTTGTCTTAAGATGTAGCAACTTCAGTTATTAATAACAAGACAAAACTCACTAAGCTTCTGTTCAAAGAAAATTGCCTAGCTCCCACCAAAGAAAATTGCCTAAATCAAGAATACAAAGAAAAGATGAGGTGTACCCACCAACAAAAGCCAACATATAAACGAATATTCCGCCTCTTGGTCAGGCCTCAATCCCGGCAACTTCGTTGAGGAGTATCTGATCAAAGTGCCAAACACCTGCAAACCCACCAACAAAAGCATTTTTCAATCAGAAAAGGTTGATTATAAGTTTTCAACATTTGTAGAGTTCTGTTGTCAGCTATATTACCATGTCCAGGGCCAATCCTTCTTAACTGAGCTACATAATCTGAGATCTTCTTTATGGATTCCATCTAAATGACCCGAAATAGAGTTGTCAAAATTAAATCGAAAACGGAGAGAAATAAGAGCATGGGAAGTTGCATATATACCTGTTCAGTCAAGAAATCACTTCCCACAAAATCCACTAATTGCACATCATTGTTTTCATTTGCTATCTGTACCAAATGCAAGTATCATTGTTGAAGCATCAGTGTAGCAGCTGATCGTTATGAAGGAATGAAGAATTGGAGCTGGAGCTGTGTTGAGAAGCTACTTGAGCTACAAGCCGAGTATTTAGATAGCCAATTTATTGTAAGCCAGATGGCATTAGAGTAAGCGTGTGTGATCCAAGAATCCGCACGAAAAGCATTGTAAAGAGCATATATTTGTATTGCTGTAATTGTCAGAATACAATTGAAGGAATTACAATTCTGTTATCACAATATTCTCCTGACTATCTCTCTCTCTCATTCTCTCTTAGCTCATCATCCTCTTCCTTCTTCAATACACCATAACCAGAAAGCTTAACGTCCAAGCAAACCTGCAATAAACGCTAAAAATCATGAAATAGTCTAAGAATAGCTGATTTGGGACAAATATAGACGAATCAAAATGCACACAAAGGTAAATCAAGAAAGAGCAAAAAGAATTTACTTCGTGTAATTTTAGAAGTTTCTCATTGTTCTACCAGCGCAAGCTCCATTGCTGAGTGAAATATGGCAAACACAATAAGTCATAGAACTGATTGCCAGTTAAAAACATGCCTTGTTAAATAATAAGGGTGTATAATAGCAAACGATGAGTTTGTCAAACGTCAGGGTCACTTTAAATGTGATCAAATTACTGATTGATTTCAGGCGCTAAATAGCATTTGTGTATCCAATGTACTAAAGAACGTACCGCGCAATGCATCACCCTTTTCGGAGTGATCAAACTTGGAGAAGGGCATTAGCATGGGTGTAGCTTAACTCTACCTCCACGCTTGTTCTAGTACTCATCCAAAAAGAACAGTGTTATAGATCAAAAGTCAGAACAAATAGCCAGAGTAAACATATACAAAAGCACGATATTGAAATCTCAAGAAGAGACTGTATGGATGAAATGTACTAGTCAAACACCTGGTATTCCATGAGTTTTTCAGCATGATGTAGTTCTTCTACACTCGATTCTTTGAAAATCTGCATTTCAATCATGAACATACATGATGAATCGATCTAAATGCATCCTTAGAATTTTAGGAGTAGGAGAATTTTAGGATGTAAAGAGGAATTACTTGGCAAGGCGCTTGAGAACAACATTGTCTCTGTCGAAGTAGGCATACATGGTGTGGTACACATAGGAGACATTGTATTCCACACTAATTCTGTGAACAAATTTAGGATCCCAAAGGTCAGAACTTAGATACCACACAAAATAGCAAGTAAAAAGAAATATATAGGGGGAAATTGAATGATCATATATCTGTGATCTCACTCTACTAACCAAAGTGAGTATCGCACATTGTGATTTGTTCGGTTCCTTAACTTACTCAGAATTCAAACACAAGGAGATACCATACTTATTGGGTTATTATGTGATACATTAATTTAACTTGCAGAGTGGTAAGGCTAAGAAATGATGGTACCAAAACATATCTTATCCGTAGAAAAGAAATCAGATCTTTCCATGTTGAGAAGGCTTATGCAGGTAAAGTAGCAGTACCAAAACTATGCTTATATTATCTACACTACACTACACAAAGTCCCTGGAACAGTAGCACCAGAAAAGAAGTTAAGCTTATTTTATGGCACATTTGGATATGTTGTGTGTATGTGGAAATGGAACAATTAAGTAATTGTGCTTTTTTAAGTGTGTTTTTTATAACAAATGGGTTTCTGAAAATGTGGCGTTTGCCCAAGTCACACTTCATTTTCAAAACAGTAATGTCGAAATTGTTCCTTGATGTCAACCAGGGGCTCGATAATTCCGTTAGCTCAAAGATAAGCGCTACTATCTTTGAGCTATCTAACTCTTTAATCTCTTGGACTATAGCAAACCAGTGACTATCTTTTTGTGCTTTACACCCCATATCGAACTATGGATTATTTTTCAGTTTCTTTCTTTCTTCTGATGCTTGACGAATTGCACGATCTATGCAGTTTAACACCTTTTCCACCTGCATTGGGAGTGCCAACATCACTGAGGCAATTTCAAGTTGCAAATAGCTAGTTTTCTAGCCTCCCAAATGAATTACAAATGCCTGAGTATGTTTGAGGTTCTGAAGCTCAAGCGTAACAGGTAGTTTCAAATGTACTTGAAGCACGCGCATGCTTTTTCTTTGAGAACTAGGGATCACTATCTTCTTCTTTCTTCTTCCTCCTCTTTCCTAGTCTTAATTTCTATGTACTCCCATAGTGGACTTGCAGCAGCACATATCTTCCCTGGAAACATTGTCTTTTCTGTAACGTCCTTTTTCTAGTCCGTAATTTATTATAATGACTAGGTTTCTGAAGTAGACAATCATTGATGCAAGTTATGTTTGGTAACCAATGGCTTGCTATCTGATTCAACTTACTTGTTTCTATGTCCCAAGATAAGCACCAATCCTACATGGCTAAGGTTCACTGTAATCTTCCAACTATAAATGCAATTGGCATGTCGACGGCCTTTTCTGTTGCTTGCTCAAACACCAGGCTTGCAAGTTCTATTCGCCCAAAAGTTATTACGTTTGTGCAGTCCCCATCTCTCAGCAATAGAGATATGCCTTCCTTCCACGCTATTCAAAACGTGCCTACAGCTCCAAATAACCATGAATGTCTTCTGTCAGGTGTGTAACGTGTTACTACACCAGCAAATTCTAATTGATTTTCCATGTTGTTGAAGTTAAGAGAACCAAAACCAAACTAAGAGAGCTTAGCATTTCAGATATTGTATTGCTAATTTGAACCACTTACACAGACACATCTTAACATCAGAATTAATTTGAACCTGAGTATTGTTTTGAGCAATTTAGATTTTATAATTTTCATCCTTTTATTTCTGTATCCTTCACTTAGCACTAGCAACCTTTGTTCTGTCAACTACATTATCAACGCTTCATGTACATTTTTCCAAAATTTAAAACTCTAAAGAATGCTGTCTCATTTTCTGTATAGTCTCGTTCACACCTTTGTGTATTTTCATATCCAGGTTCATGTCCTATTGTTTTTAAATTCTGTTGGTTTGATATCTTAGTATTAACATTTGTTTCTTTAGTCTTGCTTTCAAATTTTGGCATAAGCTGCTTAGCCCAAAGTTTTTGCTTTTATGCGTTTCTGATGTTCTGGATTCTTCTGAGCACCAAGGTTTCTGGCAATAAAAAGAAATACTGTGATTGTTGCAAGTGTTATTGATTTCTTGGTGTATGGCCTGTGAATATCAGCTTAGGAATAAAGAGAATTCTTGTAATATGTGAGAGCGTGTTGTCCTGCATGAGCTGCTGCTGGGGTCTCCCTTGTTTATAATATTGTCTTTCATAATTCTATCTTGTGATCATTGAGTGATTTTTTTGTACTTTAGCGCCAGACTGTTTATAGGACGTTGGAGTTGGGAAGGCTAGTCGAGCTTTGCGCTTTGTAATAGAACAGTTACATCAATCTTTGTTGGATTGATTCAAATTTTAATAACTTTTTCCGTTGCAAATCTTAAAACCGATGTCTTCCTCTATGGATCGCAAAATTGTATCTCAAGTTCCTGACATCGCCAAATTGGAAGCCTTTGACGGGACCAATTACAAACGATGGAGTGGCAAGCTGTTGTTCATTCTCCAGACCATGAACGTGGACTTTGTGCTGACCCAACCAAAACCAAAGGAGGAGGATAAAGATGCAGCAATATGGAGTCAGGCTGAACACCTCTGTAAGAATTATATTCTCAACGGTATGGCCAATGAGTTCTATGATCTTTACTATACTTGTTCTTCAGCTAAAGACATTTGGGATGCTCTAAAAAAGAAATATGTCATTGAGGACGCTGGCACAAAGAAATTTGCTATTGACAACCTTTTGGATTTTAATATGGTTGATGATAAATCTGTCTCTACCCAAATTCTTGAGTATCAACGTCTTGTTAATGAAGTGTTAACTGAAGGAGCAAGTATAGATGAGGCTTTCCAAGCTGGGGCTCTCATCAAAAAACTGCCCCCATCTTGGAAGGACTACAAAAACTCTCTTAAACATAAAAGGAAGGAGAGTCTCTCCAAGAACTCATTGTCCATATCCGAATTGAGGAGACCAACCGACTTCGTGACCTTAAAGAAAAAGCCAAGGAGTTCACTACCAATGCTAACTTGGTTGAGACCAAGACCAACAAGCCATTCCAAGCCAAAACCGGTCCCAACAAGAACTTCGAGCCAAGGTTCAAGAAACATGGAGCTGATTTCAAGACTAAGAAGAAGGGAGCATGCTTTGTTTGCGGAAAGCCAGGTCATCATGCTAATGAATGCCGATTTCGGAAGTCTCAAAGTACAACAAAGCATGAAGCAAATCTGGTGGAGTCCGATGGGGAGGAAGAAGTGATTGCAGCTGTTGTTTCAGAGGTGAACTTAGTTTCAAATGGCAAGGATTGGGTGGTGGACACAGGAGCCACCAAAAAAAAAAAAAAAAACCAAACATATATGCACAGAAAAAAGCCTCTTCACAACATAAAATCAAGAAAACAATGAAAAAAAAATCTTAAAGGAAAAACCCCAAACCCCACCCGGGCTAGGAAAAAAAAAAAAAAAAATAAAACCCCACAACCAACAAAACCCAACAAACAAAAAAATTCACCACCCGAACCACTAGTAGAAATATGGGCTATAGTAACCCCCTTGTAACCACTTTTATTGGTGACTACTTCCCCCTTTAGTAACCAATATTGGTTACTAACACCCTTTAGTAACCATGTAGTAACCAATAAGGTGTTGGTAACCTAGAGAGGGGTTACTAAAGGTCTTTGTCACCAATAATTTTCACATTGGTTACTAATTTTGTTGACCATCCAAAGAGTCTTGAGACAATATAATATTATTCATTTTTGGAAAAAAAGAAATACAATATTATTCATTACATTTTATATACTAATTAAAATCCTCATTTTGAATTTCTAATTTAATATTATTATATAAAATTCATCATTGGATGATTAAACTCATGGACCAAATTTTGAAATAGCCATCAATTCAATATATTGTGGGTATACACTGCATCATATGTGCAGATCAAAGATGATAAAAGACCTAATCTAACTATATCGTTCATTCTAATTCTTCCTATGCTTGTTCTTGATATGCTTTTCTTGTTCTTCTCCTCCCTTTTTTGCTCACCATGAGGCCTGCCAAACAGAACTTAAACTTTAAAAAGACAGAACCAAGGGGGCAAATATCCAAAGCAATTGTAAACACAAAAACAAAGCAGTTTAACCTGCACAGTGTACTTGAGAGAAATTGAAATAGCCATACCACTTTGAATAAGTGATTTCTGCTTCAATCTTGTCCACCTAATATCAATGCTAAAAGAAAACTTAGGTGGATTATCCAAATGAACAAATGCAGAAAAGAGAAAGAGTGCACTATCTTTCACTTACCTCTGATTCAAATGTAATAGCATCGCCTTGTTCAGTACAACGAGTCCTGTTCTGTGTGTTATCAAGGTAGTCCAAGGTCTCCAATCCTTCTACACGAACTTCACTGAACACAAGTACTAACAAAATTTAAATACAATCCATATAGTTTGCTAACATGAAAATTTGTGTGGAATTGCGAACAAGCATAATAAAATTTAATTCCATTGCTGGAATACTAATCATTAATGGATGGGGCAGAGACAAGACTTTCCCTTTCTTTCTACTGTCATATTCCATTGCTAACAACTGCTCTTTCGAGAAATCGAGACCAATCACCTGCCAATGCACCAATTACATTCTCAACAACATCAGCTAAGATTCAAATAAACTTTAGACTTTGCTAACATTAAACTGAATCACAAACAACAAAGAACAAACCTTGCCATTGGACCCAACTTTCTCAGACAAGAGAAACGCCAAATCCCCACTTCCACAGCACAAATCCAACACATTATCATAAACCACAGTACAAACACTTAACAAAGCCTCTACTGCTTACAATAACCCCAATAGCTCTGCATTTACAATGGAACCCAGAACTCAACGGCATACAATCATAAATTCATGAAACCCATAACTCAAATTAGAGCCATACCTGAAATCACTGCCTCGCAAGAAGAATCTGCTACAAAACAAACCCATTATAATTCAAACAGTGATAATCAAAACTATGAAACATTGAACCTGCAAAAGAACAATAGAGACAGAGGTTTCTATCCGGCCAGCAGGGGCCCCCAAATCGTTGCCGGTCATAATCTTTGCCAGAATCCAACACAAATCAAATCCAATTAACCAACACAAACACAATTCCAACACAAACCCAACACAAATCCAATCGAAATTAACCAACACAGACACAAATCCAAACAAATCCAAACAATACTACACTAATCGGGCGATGAGGATCTGCGGTCGTTGAGGGAGGCGATGCAGATCGACGGGATCTGGAAGCTCGACGGGATCTTTGTCTCGGAGCTCGACGGAATCTCGAAGTCGCTGAGCACCCGGAGCTCGACGCGTAGGAGAAGCGGATATCGGAGCTCGACGTCTCAGAGCTCGAGACGTCGTCGTCGTTGAGGGGGGCGTCGCGGATATTGAGGGAGAGGGAGGCGGAAGACAAGGGTTTTTGGGAAGGGTTGGCGGCGACGACGGGCTTTGGGAACGGTCGGGGAACTGAGGGAGAGCTCGGGAGTGGGTTTGAGTTTCAAAATAAAGCGCTGAACTGAAGAAAGAGAGAGCAAGTTATGTTTTTGGCGAAGTAACAGAAGAGAAAAAATGAAAAAAATTGAATAAAAGAAATAAAAATACATTAACCAATAATATAAAAGTCCATTAGTTACCATTGTCATTATTAGTTACAAAGTTTCTACAAAAATCAAGGTTGAGAGTTTGACTCTTCCTTTTAGTCACCATTTTTTTAATAGTTACTAAAAAAAGGTTACTAAAGCTCTCTTTTTTACTAGTGACATTAGGAGGAATCTAGTTTCTGCTTCTTTGCTTAATAAGGTGGGGCTTAAGATGGTGATTGAATCTGACAAAATTGTGCTTACTAAAGGAGGAGAATTTGTGGGCAAAGGGTACTGCAGTGAAGGCCTATTTGTTCTGAATGTGCTCTCTATTAAGAATTGAATGTACTTTCTGTTTTGAATAAGAATGCTATGAATAAGAATAATTATGCTTCTGAGTGCTTGACTGATAAGTCTTTGAGTATGTGTTGTAACCTCCCAAACAGTTTAAAAATCATAACATTAGCATGATCTCAGTTTTACAACTTCACCTTTGGATAATATACAACATCACTTTGTAGATGTTTTTCTAGGTACACCAACTTGTATCTCTTAAGAACTGTAGATGAGTATTTGGGAAGTTCATAAAATACAAAACCGAAGTGGAGAATCAAGTGGATAGAAAGGCTTTACTGAAAGAAAAAACATAAAACACAAAGAATTGATGAACTCTTACTGATTAGTTTGGGAGTACCAACAAACTTGTGGGGGGAAGCTATTCTAATTGCTTGTTATATTCTTAACAAAATTCTTAGTAAAGGGTCAAATAAAACACCCTATGAGTTGTGAAAGGTTAGACACGTAGGTTGAAATATTTAAATAAGTGGAAGTGCCTTGCTGAGGTTGGGTTACCAGAAACCAAAGTGAAAATAATTGGATCATAGCCTTTTAAGTGTCGGACTTACCTGTGTATGCAGATATATAGTTGTGGTCTATATATTTAAAGTCATTTTTATGTGCAATTTTGATGAATGATTGGTTTATTTGCCATCTAATGTAACCTAATATTACTATTTCTATTAAGTGGCTTAACTGTGGGGGTTACGTGTGAGAAAATGTGAAGGTCACATGTACATTGTCAGTTTCTAAAACCATGTGTGTGTCCAAAACCATGTGTGTGTAACTTATATTATTCAATATGATGATATTGTAAATTAGTAAGCTAAGAAGTTGCAGGCTTCCTAAATGATCACACTTATGGATTCTGTCAACTTGGAAGAAAGTATTATGAGCTACTTTATATGCATGACTAATGTTATACGTGTTCAATGGTGAATGCAGGCACTTATGCCTTGAGAAAGAAATAACTTGGCAGCTGCTCAACGATGATAAGATTGATAGCGATTTAAACCGAGCTCAGTTTACATGTTAATAATGAGAATCGCAATAATGTTTGTGGAGGAGCATCGAGGGGAATGGACTTAAGCCAATTTGTTAACCATCTGTGGCGGCAACCCAACCTATGTGAATGGAGATCCCAGGAATTAGGTTCAATGGGTACTAACAAGTCACTTGAATGGTTGTAAGAGCACTATTTATTTGTCCTTTCCTATGGTGTTATTGAAATAGTGCTAAGTTGCAATGTGTAAGGTTGAGTATTTCACTCTTAATGGAACCATAGCCCTATCTTGGGTGGTGTGTAAATTGCAATACACGCTTGATGGAATCCACCTATGCAAGTGTGAAAGTGGGGCCGCTTTCTATGAGAATTTGGCTAATTCTCTAGAGCACTTGTGAGAATCCGGGACTGGACGCATGGCCTAAACGCATCAAACCGAGAACTTACGCTAAGGTTTAAATTGTGGTGTGTGTGGTATGATTAGTGGGATACACAAATGATTTTGGGTTCAAGAAATTTATTTCACCCAACTTCAGTATTTCCTATCTACTTACACTAGGTGTTGATTCAAGTCCAAAAGACATCAACAGTGATGCACTTCAATTTAGTTTCTCACTTCACATCAAATTTTGAATCAAGTGGGGGATTGTTGGATTGATTTAAATTTTAATAACTTTTTCCATTGCAAATCTTATGGTCTTTAAACCAATATTAATTTTTGGTTTTATGTGATTTTTATTGGTCACTTAAAGCATTAGCCGTTGGTGGCATTTAGTGACAAAATAATGATATTTAATTCCATTGAATCTTAGCAACGTTTTGGCTATATGACATTGCTATATAAGTAATGTAAAGCCAGTGTTTGCAGACAGATTTTTGAAGAAGTTTTACAAAACAATTCCCCTTCAAGTTTGGTGTGATTTGAGTGCCTTAGAAAAGTTCGACTCGACACGATATTGGGAGTGCACCTATATCGCCGAGTGGGCTGTCGAATCCTGGAGACCGGACGCTATCACCCTGCTGCACCGGTTCAATAACCCGAGGGGGCGAAATCGGTTTTAAGGACAACGGATTATCGTGCTTCAGCCATTTTGATAAGCAATTCTCATTTCTTCTTTCCTTGTATCAATTTCTTATTCTATTGATCTTTGTAATTTTGTGATCCTATAGTGTAACTTTCCAACAATCTTCACGTTGGTTTGTTATACAAAGTCAGTTACATCAATCTTCGAGGATTTAGCTTCCCTTCTACCCTCTCTGAGCAAAATTGAACACTATTACAGGGAAGCTAAATCCTGCAATTGAATGATGAATGATTATCCAACCAGGAGTGAAATGACTATCACAGGGAAGCTAAATCCTGAAGATGATACCATCTTTCTTAAAGTTCTTTCTTAAAGTTCAGATTGCTGATAAAAATGGTACTTATTTGAACTTTCTCTGATGTTGTAGTGCAAGTAAACATCAAGGAATTCGAATGGTTAAAGTTTCTTTTATTGTTATGTTATGCAGGTTCTCTGAGCAACATATTTTTTTTCCTTTTGACATATTGAATGATCCTCCCTTGAATGTTGCATCGGAAATGGTGACGGAACTGGAGATCACTGATTGGAGCCATTTGAAATTGCAAAAGTGATTTAAAGGGGAAATTTCTGCTCTAGTACCAACATTCAATTATTAAGATGATGATGATAGACCTCATTGTCCCTCAAATTCTTACACCTCCTGCTCCTCATCCCAGTCATCGTTGTCAGGCTTATTCAGTTCTGACGGGATTAATGGGATGGCAAATGGCTATGATTAGCTCCAAGGTATGGCTCATATAATTCGGATTGCAAACTCTTTTACATTTCTACGTTTGATATTCATTAGAGGTCAATTGAGGCTATGTATGCGTTCAAACCCTGAGTGAAGTCAACTTTAGGGGTGGAAAGTGGCCCGTGGTTGGACCAAGGAACTTGAGCATTGGGATGGCCAAATTGACCAATCTCGTATGCTACTACAGAGTCCTCTTATACACACAATTTAATGCCTTTATATCTAAGTTCTAGAGGTTGGGGATACATTTTCTTTCCTGTTTACAGTACTTGTAAGAAAATGTTCTTAACAGTTCGACTCATAAATCTGAATTGCAAATGATTGCTGTTGCTGATGATATTGTTGACGATACCAGCTTTCAAAGTTCTTTGCATTCAGGAACATATTCCAACTTAAATTTCAGTTCTGGCAATGAGCTTGGAACTAGTATGATCCTCACAGGAAGAGACAAACATCCCATGTCAAAATATCACAAGTCTACAAGAATTTGTCCAGAAGCAAACCGCAACGTGCTGGTCAGTCCGCGGATAAGAAGTACAAGTGAAAATTCCTAGCTTTATTTCTAGCATCTGGTTCAAAAGATAACAGGATCATGGATAGCCAGCCAAAAATTGATGAGGAATAAGTCCACTAGTGGACATAACAAGTCTGATTTTCCACATTATAATTTATACAGTATGAACATATGAAAAGTATCTTTGTACAAGGAATCTTTTCAGGTTGACAAAAATCCCCAAGGTTCAAATTGTTGTAAATAGAAAACAATAACGTTTAGAGCCGTGCTTGTAATCGTAAAATTAGTATATCTCAACATACTGCATTTTTCAACTTTGAAAATTTATATAATAGTGATTGTTTGCAACTTTGGGACGTCAGAATTGCTGTTAATTTAATTTAATTTTTGTTCAATCAGAAGTGCTTTTATCAGGTACATGGAAAGAAAGGTGTTGGACTTGAAAAGCAGAGTGGTTGCAGACAGTTTAAATTTATTGGTATTAAGTGGAAAGTAGATGACAAGATGCCACGCAACCAAAATACAGCAAGCAAGACGAAAGCCGGATGACTTTGCTGAATTCCTAGACCTCTTACAGCTTCTCTAGGAAAACTCCCAGGTCAGCAACTGCCCGGCCAAGCCAATGCAGAAAGTATATTGGTTTCAGCATCAGCGGCGTTGAAGGACTTTCCGAAATCTTCGAGTTCAAGAAGCGATTGTTTTTAATTGTTTTCCCGTGTCTGTGATGTCAAGCTACATGTCATTCCTGTCTAATTTTTTAGGCACTTCAAGCGAACTTCTTGTTTCCGATCATCTCATTTGCACACTTCAAAACACTAATTCAATGTTGAATTTGCAGTAAAGTTTGGTCGCGAATTATGCAAGCACAATAGATGACTAAGTAGTATGTAGTTGAAAGTTCCTAACTTCCTATAAATGCCATAAAGCCTGCAAAGGCCTCAACAGCCATTTGATGACAAGATTGTCTTTAGATAGATGAAGGGATCTATAAAAGTGCAAAAGAGAGTTGCAACGTCCTCTACTAATTATCAGCAAACAGAATTGCCCGACCAATTACACCACCAAAAATACGAGAGTATCAATAAAGTCATTTCCGACCAGAGTCTCAGACTCTCAGTTGAAAAAGAAAAAACAAGAGCTAGGTGAGAAAATTAATTAACCATATTCAATACAATCATCTAATTAACCACTTCTACAGATAGGCAGAAGTCGCACTGATATGCGTTCACTTCTCAATCAATGAGCCAAAGTAAAAAATCATGGATCGCCATTTTAACAACAAATCTTGATGCGCTCTTGTTGGTTATGACATTCGGTTTTCACCAAAATGGGTAACGCATGGCCAAGACTAGAAATGGGTTCTAGTTTTATTTTTAGTTTTAGTTTTATATCAATCCATAGAATGGTTGTTGTTTTTTTTTTTTGGTTTGGTACTTATTGTCTTATTGTATTTGAAGACAAGTTACTGTTATATTGGTCAAATAGAGATTGACACATGTATCCTCTCCAGAACAGACGTACTCGACCTATAAACAAACATGTATGGCGCCTTGTAAGGATACTTGCCACAACGGATGCTAGACCATTTGAATGATGAGAATACAAATATTTGAGCCATCATGTCAACCAAGTTAACATACTGATAGTATAGTATGTGATCCATTGGGTTTTCTTTCAAATTTGTCAATTTCGAATAATATTGTATTGCTTTCTTTCAACTTTGTCAACTAATTTGGTAGAATTCAAAAGAATGTTGTATTTCTAAATTCTAGAGCAAATTAAAAACATATTGTTTCTTATGAATGTCCTTTTAGATTCATTTCTTACCAACCCCAAACATTTTTGATCGAGAGAATATATGGTAGAAATTGGTATCACAAGTCATAAGTAATTCGGGTTACATTCAAGCCTTGCTGCAGTTATATATTGAATGAGTCCTTCTTCCAGATTGAAAATTTAAAACGTGAGGGATTCAACGTGAATTAATCTGAATATGAACATCACGTTTGAGGGTAAATTTTTAATTTTATATTATATATTGTTGGGAGAACGCTCTATTCAACAACAAAAGGAAAAAGATAGGAAAAAGAAAAAAAGAAAAAAAAAAAAAAAAAGGCACATGCACAGCGTTTGGAAGTGGCTAACTCACTGTAGTGGCAAACTAGATCCGTGCGTCCACAGTGGGCCCCACGTAGACAATTACCACGGACCTCCAATCCCCCACATTACTATTATACCATACCATACAAATAGTGTTGTATAGTTTGATAATATATATAGAAAATGCTAATGTGATGGTTACAACATCCAACCTAAAGAAAAGAAGAGAATGAGGAGTGCAAAAGTTGAAGACCGACTTCTCATGGCGGTGGACGGGCTCAAAAGAGAGAATCTCCGATGGCGATCAGGTAGGTTTCTAGACTTGGTATGATTATGTAAACAGGATGAATTTACTTTATATATCTTTCGAGTCCGAACGGGTGTATCCAATCCAATCTAGATTTGTTTATGGCTGGATTGGATATGAAACATATGATATCAAATTGTATGTGATGTGTTTTCAATCCAATCATTTATAAGTCTTTTCGAAAACCTCATTATGGAGACGTGCTTTCATTTCCTATACATTAAAACAACATCGATACAAGTTTTGTTTACTAGTCTTTTCATGAACTTAATTGTGGGCTCTCTTCTTACATCATGGTTATGTATGTCTATAAGCTCGCAACTTTGCCGATTAATAACTCCTTTCTCTCTTTCGGATTTAACTTATCTTATAGCTAGGGTGATTTTTCTTTCAATTCAACTTTATCACCTTTAAAGAAGACGACACTGGTGTTATAGGGTAAGAGTTTTCTAAACGAAAAATTTTCAGATTGTCAAGAACACCAGCTAATGTTCTCCTTTCCATACTCATGACTTCACAGTTTTCTTTTTTTGGTTTCTACCATATTCTTGTAAATTTTTTTGCCGTAGACTAACTCATGTTGATTGTGGACAGAGATGAAGAGGCTTGGTCCGAGAAAGAGGGAGAGGTGATAGGACATGATACTGTTAATCACGGTGGTCAATTGTATTTTCACTGTCTTCTCTATCTCACACATCATCCATAGGACCATAGATTTTTACTTTCTTTTTGTTTTACTTCACCCTAGGTAAAAACCCTTAAATATACATGCAAAAGTAGATACATTAATAGGAAAAGTGCATTTGTTCAATGGTGACAAGAATTACTTCTACAATTTTATATTTACAACACTATTAGCGCAGAGTATTGGTTTACTAATGACTATATCAACATGTTATGTATCTTTAGTTTAAATTTGGAGATGTTATATATCCTTCTTCTGGTCTCTATCTCTTTCTTTTTATTTCTAACTCTTGCTTGCTAAAATAGTGAGTTTTTCCCTTGTGATGCAGTTTTAGCTCGTGCAATGAACAATAAGTTCAAGTTCGAGATATTTCGTCTTCTTGAAGAAGATGAAAATGGGTAAGTTAAACTTGTTGGTAAAATTATGTGTTAGGGTGCACTTTTACTTTATTTTGCATGATGATTGTATAAGCTAGGGAGGAAGGTGCTTATGCATCCATAACAAAGATCTTCAAGTTATAGCAAACACTTACATAACTTCTCAAGAAATCTAATTGATAGACTTGAGATATGATCCTTTCAAAATTCAATAAATACATATTCATCGTAAATAGTATCCTTGTGGTCTTCAAAGAGAAGGTTATTGCAAAGTTTATTACTTTAAAGAAAAAAATATAACATTCTAGTGATCTTCTAGTTTGTGTATTTACTAATAAATCATATTATAAAATAACATCCTTAAAGCATGTGGCTTGTGTCTCAAAATTAACAAATGATAATTTTAAGCATAGTAATAATCTTAAGTATTTCCATTTGAATTGGGTATAGTACCGCTTTTCCTAAATGAATAATATTCAATTGTTCAAATACAAATAAGGAAGTTATCTCTCACATTTTCTAGGTTTGTCAATAGTGAATGTGTGTTTGACTTGTTCCTCTGAATATGTCATTTCTAGACGAGTATCATTTTTGTTAAATAAATTGGAGATGATCATCCATAACAAAGATCTCCAAATAAATAGCAAACACATTTATAACTTCTTGAAAAATTTAATTTATAGACTTGAGAATCGATCCTTTCAAAATTCACCTCCATTACTATGCTATATCATAATTTTGTTGTAATAAGAATGAAAACCAAATATATATTCATCATAAATAGTATCCTTGTGGTCTTCAAGGAGAAGGTAACTAAAAAGCTTATTACTTTGAAAAAAAAAATGTAACACTCTAGTGATCTTCTAGTTTGTGCATCTATTAGGAAATCATATATTATTATAAAATAACCTGATTCTATCCTCTTGTGGTCAATTTCATGTTCTACTATGTTGAATTTTGAACCACACATCTTTGCTTTCTTTATGCATCATGCTTCCCAAAACCTATTGATATATAGATTGGTTAAATTTTGCAAGTTATTATGTGAGAGAAATGCTAATTTGTCAAAGTACCTTAAAATGAAATTATTTTTAAAATGCAAATTTCAATAGCTTGGTCACAATGAAGTAATCTAAAGACAGTGATAATGGCCAAAATAACCAATTATTAAGGTACATGATCTTCACTACGGAAGTCATACTCTCATCTTATATACGAAATTTGACTTAAGCATTAAAGATTCCTTGGTACACACCATACCTGTATCTAGAAAATATCAGCTTTTTCTTCCCTTGCACATTATGTCGTATTTCTACTGTGGTTGTAAAATATTATTGGTCATCACAATTAGATTACATTAACTTTAGTAAGGCTGATTCCCAAATGTTATCTAAGAAACACAAATGATAAATAAGATGAAAGTATGCATGCACTTTATAAGCTTTTGATCTACAAGACTACAACACGTACATTTGTTGCTAGTGGTAAACCTCTGCATTTTCTGGCAATCTCCCTTCCAATTTTCTCCAAAATCTGGAGCTATAGATTTGCCAAATCACATCTAGGAAGTGTTTCCATGATTAATGCAACTTTGGTGCTATGTAGTGACAACGATGCTAATGATGCTTGCAGTTTTAATATGTTTTAACACACAATCCCTCAAGTTGCTGCACTTTTGAGGTATCTTCATTCCAAACATCATCAAGAATGAGAAGGAATTTTTTCCCTTGCAGCTCTTCTAAGAGATTCTTAAGTGCATCTTGACCTTTGATTCCACCATTTGTTAAGAGATTCTAAGATCCCACTCAAAATAGCGTTAACATCAAAAGGATCAAACACACACACCCATATTTTCATATCAAAGTAGCTATTTATCTCATCTTTATTGTACATTGACTTGACTACAGTTGTTTTGCCAAGACCAACCATTTACACCATGGCCATAACCAAAAAACTTTCTCCAACGTTGGCGTTGATCAATGTCGTAATTATATTTGACACAACTTCTTCCCTTTCAATTATTTTTTCATTCCTCTCCAAGAATGAGTTAGTATCTCTATCTCATCTTCTCTCTGTTCTCGCTACAACTCTTTGTGCAACTAAGCAACCATATATGCTTTCTTTTCGTGTTCCATCAAACTCGCATTGATGGTCTTAATTTTATATGCATTTTTTTTAACAAAATACAGCCGGGCTGGTATTGGTGAAGAAGTTGAGTACCTCTTTCCCAATTTGGTGTTAGAGTTCTACCTTACGCCGAGTTTTTCATACTTTATGTCATCTAGCACATCATCAGCATAATGAGCTACAACTTTAAGCATATTCTTGTGGAAATCTATTACTTGTGTCTCAAAACTAACAAATGATAATTTTAAGCATATTAATAATCTTAAATATTTCCATTTGAATTGGGCATAGTAGCACTTTTCCTAAATGAATAATATTCAATCATTCAAATACAAATAAATCATCTCTCACACTCTCTAGGTTTGTCGATAGTCGATGTGTGTTTGACTTTTTTTTTATGGCCGGCCAAATGAACCAATCTTATGAGGTTCAACAAATTATGGTGGCCATATATTATGATATCTTTTACGGCATACACCAAGGTAGGATGAGAGTGACACATTTAGTCACTCGATCCTTTTTCATTTGTTACTGCACTAACTCGAGTGTTAAAATTTTGTAGACTTTGTCAAGTGTTACTGCACAAATTATTTGATTAAAATATGAAGATTTTTCTCAGTCGAGTGGCTGAATAATTCAGCAAAACATAGTTAATAGAAATATTACTTGCCTACTTTCGCTAGCGATTAATTTGCATTGAGCATAATCTTAATTGATATGTGTATGTAATCTTGATCATGAAGACAAAATATAAGTTTTTGGTAATTCAGTATGAAGTTTTACAATTCATTGTCGTATGAACTGTTACTTATAGCAAACCTTTTCTCTATGAGTGTACTTCTTGTTTTGTTGTTGGTATGCTAATTAATGTTGTCTATAATTTATACACAGATGTTCAATGAAACGCTTATAGTTCAAGTTGGAAAAATCACGATGTTGGAGAGAGAAGTTGAGAACTTGAACTAGAGATGTTTAAGAAAGATCCATTCCCATTTAAAGATCAAGGTACACTTCTGATCGAAATTTCACTTAAGGTTGGTCAATGAAAACAACACATATTAGTTGTCTAATCTTACATATTAAGGTAAATTGGAGACAATATTTAGTGACGAATTTAGTTGTTGGAGGCCCAAATTGACAAAAAGATAGGACCAAATTTGCAATTCCAGTTAAAGCTGGCAGCAAAAGAAAATGGAAAGAAAATGTAGAGAGCCAAAGAAGTTTCCAGTTCTCTTCGACGTGCTCTCTCTCTCTCTCTCTCTCTCTCTCTCTCTCTCTCTCTCTCTCTCTCTCTCTCTCTCCTGTTTTCATGCTCTCTCTTTCCCCTTTCAATTTGATTCATACTCTTTTTTTTTTTAATTCTAAATTAGGTTAAAATCTTACAAGATTCGAGATGTAATTCGAGTTGAAGCCAACTAAGCTCTTTATTGCCAATTCTTCTGCTACCTACTTGGCCCAGTTGTTTTCGTTATGCTGTTACTTTGTAACCAACATGGATTTGTGGGAGCTCTAAAAAAAGTGAATATGATATCTCATACCAAAATGGTTATGTGGATCTCCTATATGTTCTCAGGTTTGCAAAAAATGCAACAAACCACCTACATCAACATCTGGAAGTTGCTATGGTAGGTTTTCCAACTTGGTCGCTAATTCTTCTGCTACCTACTTGGCGTTGTTGCTTTCGTTTTATTGCTACTTGGTAACCAATAGGGATTTGTGATAGTTTTTTTTAAAAAAAAAGCGAATATGATAGCTCACACCGAAAGGGTTATATGGATCTTATGTATGTTCTCAGGTTTGCAAAAAATGCAACAAACCACATACATCAACATCTGGAAGTTGCTATGATATGTTTTTTTATCTTGGTATTGCTGTGAATTAACCCCCGTTCTTGTTTTTAGATGGACTCATGCTAAACCATTTAGGATGATAACTTGCAAATAGTAATTAACACCAAAGTAAACACACACACACACGAACACACATATTTTAGAGAGGTTCAACTATATATATATATATATATATATATATATATATATATATATATATATATATATATGAAAGCCTATACATATCGCGAACATGCCATCGTATTTATATTTGTGAAAAGTAAAATGCAAGTTTTATATGGGCTTCTATTGTTTTAGTCCATCCAAGCATAATATAAAGGGAAATATGTAGTTATCACATTCCGCTGTCAGTATGAAGAAGAGCGCCTTTTAGGCTAAGTGATCATGTCCCGCGACTTCTTACAATAGTTCAATTTTTCTTGAGTTCGTAATCGTTTATAGGGTGATAATCTATTGCTATACATAAACATTAGATTAAAGGATTGATTCCGTTTGAATAATACTTGTCCTTCTAAGACCCCAAAGAGAGCAAAAAAATCATCGTAATACTAAACTTTTTGCTTTATCAAATTGAATTGCCCTTTAAAAGTAGCCATAAGTATACTAATTTATAGTCTCATTTCTTGGGCTAACAAGTGTCATAACACAAGAAAGTTTGGGTAGCATAACTTAATGCATAGCGCATCAGAATCCTCATCTTTTGGCTTAGTCAAAAAAGACCGTCCATATGTTTTCCTCATCGTCGATAGTCAAAGGCATTTCTATTCTTTAAAAGATGTCTCTTGAGTTTAAGATTAGCTCATATGGTGATATCCTTAGTTGGATAATATCATTTTTGCTTATGCCTCCAAGAATATCAACTCAACGACATCCCAACTATAAGTGTTGAACTTCTTACTCATGTAAGAAATAAAAGGATATCTTGGCGTAAGCCTTAAGCCGCAAAGACTTATAAACTCGATTATATGAGATTTTTTATTAAAATCGTTTATTCAGCATCTATGTCTTATATGAGGATTAGAGAAAATTGTTGTAAAAGCATTTTGATTAAGTATATGAGATAAATCATTTAAGCATCCTCTTAAATTGAAGCTAATATTCACTCACGGAATCAATGCATCTCTTTACATTGTTTAAAGAACTAAATATTTATTCGTGTTATGGTTTATATAAAAAGCATTTAAAACTCCTTTAGGGGAGTTATCAAATGA
Organism: Spiraea crenata; assembly: GCA_033992175.1. Taxonomy (NCBI): domain Eukaryota; kingdom Viridiplantae; phylum Streptophyta; class Magnoliopsida; order Rosales; family Rosaceae; genus Spiraea; species Spiraea crenata. The sequence goes on from JAVBHV010000022.1 coordinate 3,909,103, forward strand.
AGACAACCAATAGGGCACAATATATTAATAAGCAGAAAGTATCAATACTTTTAGTTTACTTTGCTAGTGATATCAATCTTGATGATATCCTCGTTGCAGATTTTGTGTCAGTTTTTTCTAAGTATAAGTGCACATACTCTCAAGAATGTTAAAGAATATCAAATTCAAGTGACATCCTAACTATAAGTGGTCAACTTCGTATTCTTGTAAAAGTAAAAAGGACATTGACAGAAGCCTTAAGCCTCAAAAACTTATTAATAAGTATTAATGAGCATAAAGTATCAAACCTTTTTTTTTTTTTTTTTTTTTTAACTTTGCTAGTGATATCAATCTTGGTGACATCCTCATTATAGATTTTATGTATGTTTCTCCTAAGCGTACACTTAAGAGTCTCATCGAATATCAACTCAAGTGACATCCCATCTATAAGAGGTCAACTTATTATTCATGTAAAAATTAAAAGGACATCTTGACATAAGCCTTAAGCCGCAAAGACTAAAAACATCTTCACCATCTACGATTTATGTTAGGCTAATAGAAATGTCGTTGATGTAATCATTTTGAAAATTTTGGGAATGGAAAGCTATTAAAATATTATGTTCTTACAGGATGGCTGAGGTAGTTGGCCGAGATGAGGTAGTTTATGATGAACACATTTTGCCATTAGATCAATGGTTACAAAGTAATAATGAGGGGACTAGGCTAGAATGGCCATGTTATTCTCCTGGAGAAGGAGCAGCAGAGCGCTACGACGATGTCTTGAAATCTGGAACTTCAGTTCCACGAAGGATTGAGCATTGGTCATGGAAAAGCTGAAACTTCGGTCCAAATGTGTATAATTCAATGGATCGTCTTGATGCCAAGTTTTAGAAATTTATCAAATTAGTTATTATTAAAGATTATTGATTTTTAGTTACGATAAGATTTAGTTTAAGATGTCTTATTCTTGTTTTAATTTTTTTAAGGGACATCCTGTATCAAATTCAATGGTGGAAAATGAATAAGAGAGAGGGTCACAAGTTAGATTTTGATCATGTATGTGTATCAATGGATTCCCCGCTTATCAGTCAGGTGCCTGGTTTTGACAACTCAGACATATATGGAACTTTCAAGACCATGCGTATGCCTCCAATTATGACATAGAGATCAACTCCATTGGAGGGAGGGACATCCTGTGTCAAATTCAATGGTGGGAAATGAATAAGAGGGAGGGTCACAAGTTAGATTTTGATCACGTATGTGTGTCAATGGATTCCCCACTTATTAGTCAGGTGCCTGGTTTTGACAACTTAGACATATATGGAACTTTCAAGACCAATGCGTATGCCTCCAATTGTGACATAGAGATCAACTCCATTGGAGTGACATTAAATGAAAGGATTTTTTTTTGGTCATCAACCGTCCATTAGAAGATAAGAACATGAAACGTTCAATGTGTTAATGGTGCGACCTAGCTATTTTTCTAGTGCAAGCAATTCTCAACTCCAAAATATTTTTGCTTACTTTACTAGTGATATAAATCTTGATGACATCCTTATTGTAGATTTTGTGTCAGTTTCTCCTAAATACACATACACTCAAGAGTCTCAAAGAATATCAACTCAAGTGACATCCCAATTATAAGAGCTGAACTTCTTACTCATATAAGAAGTAAAAGGACATCCTGACATAACCCTTTAGCCGCAAAGACTTATAAACTCGATTATGTGAGAATTTTTAGTATCAATACGTTTTGTTTACTTTGCTAGCAATATCAATCTTGATGACATCCTCACTGTAGATTTTGAGTTGGTTTCTCCTAAGTACACATACACTTAAGAGTCTCATTGAATATCAACTCAAGTGTCATCCCATCTATAAGAGGTCAACTTCTTATTTATGTAAAAATTAGAAGGACATCTTGATGCAAAGAATCATAAGTATCTTCACCATCTATGACTTATGTTGTGCTAATAGCAAATTGTTGCAAAAGCATTTTGATTACGTATTTGAGATACATCATTTAAGCGCCCTCTTACATTTTTTTTACATTCGATTAAAATCTATGTTTATTCAACTTTTTTTTTTTTTGAATGCGTATCTTTTGAGACTCAGAGTACTAGACATTGTTTTCTTCCTATATTGCAAGGTTTTTAAGGAGGTTCATAGATGGTGATTGTTAGATGCTCTTTCTTTGTACTCCTCTATGGCACATTGCCAATTTAAATTCTAATAAAATCGCAATCTTTTGATAAAAAAAAATATATTTATTTATGTTATGGTTTATATGAAAGCATTTAAAATTATGTTCTTCTTTAGATTCTCAACCTTATCCCAAGAGTGATAGAGGAGTTTTCAAATGAAGACAGCCAATCGTGCACAAATATGTACTTGTACAATTACTTCACATGTCCACAAAAATCTTGAGTCAACTCACTTTCACAAATGAGTGACTTGAATAGTCTAAACGATAAACTTTCCAAGTTTTGCATACACTCTTCTCATATGTGTTTTGGCCTTTAATGAGCTAGTAATAGTCTGGCTATAACATTTATATCGTAGTAAACTAATGACATAAAATCTAAAATAAGAAAATAAATAATGAGAGCTAAACAAATAATGAATATTAATATCTCATTGTTGAAGGGCTATTTGGGTCGTCCAAGTAAGAAGGAATCAGATGACTAAACAATAATGATTTATTACATTCTTGGATACAAGCATTGTAACACATGCAGTGCTATAAGTTCAAATATTAACCTTAATGTATTTGAGTAGACCGTAGGTCTTGGGAGTCACGAAAGGAGACTATACTTCCACATCATGTGGAGAAACTTAGATTAATGGTGGATCAATTATCCGAGAGAGCGAGCATATTTCATGCAACACGGCATCCATCTATCCATTAATTTCAAGGTTAACTCAACCTGATAGAAGAGGTCGAGGTCGCTTTACCGATTTGCCGAAATTCGAATTAGAATCATTGTCAATAGGCCATGGATGACATATGGCCTTTCACATATTGCAGACATCCTCAAAGTAGTGGTGGACCAATTATCGGAGGGTGCAATTTTCGTATCCTCCACTGCAATAGTGAGCAGCAGGAATGACAATTATGTCGTCAATGGAAAACTAGACTATTATGGTGCTGCGTTGAGCACGACTAGTGAGATGCACCAAAACTCTCTACTCTCTAAGCCTGGTGAGGTTGGGTTGTGTGCCAATTGGACTCCTTTTTCAGCCCGAGGTCTTAAGAGTATTTCAGCCATTTTGAATTCGCATGCCAATTAGTGGATATCATTGCATATTAGCAGGTGTTGTTAAGAGTTTGATAGCTTCTTTCAGATATAGAAAATTGGTAGAAAATTTAAAAAAATTGAGGTTTTTTTAATGAAAAAAAAAGAAAGTTAAAAGAAAGTAGTAGAAATTCGAAAAACCTTTGACATGCTAAATGAAAAAAGAAAAGAAAATGGATGGCCAAGATCTGGCCATGCTTTGAAAGCAGCGGCTTAGATCATTTTGACCATTTGACTACACTCAAAATTACAAAACAAACCCAAAAAGAAAAATAATTACAAACCAATCCCAAAATCAACGGTCCAGATCAAATCACTTAAAATAAAAAAGTAAAAAGGAAAAAGTTAGTGTGCTGACGTCAGCTCAGCCGATCACTCAGCCGAAGGCGATGATGATTTCTGCCATCGTCCGCGCCTTTCCCGTCGATCGACCCATCCAATTCTTGGGCTCTGGCATCCGTTCGGCCTCGCCCTCTATCGATTTGGTTGATTGAGCCCTCCGATTCCACCTGCGGTGGAGTTGCTCTTAGAGTTCTGTTTTGCTTGTGGTTGTGAGTATATTTGCCGAATAATCTCTCTGATCTATTGCAATGAACTACACAGCTTATGTTGTTTCAAACAGAAAATGGTTAAAAGTAAGATGCAAGATTAAGGATTGGCCTCTTCGCCATATTCCTTTCGCGTTGACTTTGAATTACATCAATTAACGACAATGTATATGTAACCGGAGAACATCTGACTTGCTTTTTCGTACATTGCTGAGGATATGCTGAATTCCGCTTCAGACGATATACGTTGGAATCCAACAGTTGGATGCTTGGCATTCTGCTTGGAACACTACCAAGGAAGTTTAGAGTTCCATACTAAGCAATGCAAAAGAGTGATCGGTGTAGGAAGTAGGCATTCAATTCAGACAGTTTGTCTTACAACCTCACTGATTTGCTTCCATATCTTTTCGTTGGCAACAAATAATGTCCAAACAAGCAAAATTCTATTTTTCGTATAGGAGGTTGGAAACTGGCTTTGCAAGGAATGATAAAGCTTAAACAAGAAGAGATTTACCAGCTAAACCAAGAATTGAATTTGAAGCCGTGGTGAAGAAAAAGAAATCATAAAATCAATAGAAATAACTGAATAACTACTGTACAAGATTACATTGTTGTCACTGAAGCCTCGAATTCACTATACAGCATAACTGTTTGGAGTTATAGAATGAACATCTTACAGAAATTGTTAAAGCCTATCAAACGAAGAATGTGCAGCTTCAAATGATACCGCAGCATTGGTTGTGCTTTGTTTGTTCTACGGCAAATTGAGTTGATCAATGAACATGGGGTAGCTAGTGGTACTTTCGGAACTGGTGTTGGGCGCCACGGTAGCACAATTGGGCAGTAATTCACACCACCGTGATTTTCCCATTCCTTTAATATCGACCACTCGTTTGTAGGAACGTTGCACTTAGATATTAGGGCTCGTTAACAGGCCGGGCTGAGCCACACCGGCCCAAAAATAATAAGCTTGGGCTAATAAAAAAAAAACAATAAAAAAAAAAACACACATCTTTATTCTTTGGACACCTAGCTTTTTTGTACACCCATATTATTTTTATGAAACTACTTTGAACACCCAAATTTGATTAAAATTTTCCACTTATACCCTTCATTTGTTTATTGAACAAATTTTCTTAAACACCCATAAATTTTTCATTGACCCTTCAAAATTAGAATTTACTAAACTCATCTCTCTCTACCTAACTAGAGTAGGATTCACCAAAAATATCTGATCAGAAAATTGCATTGCGAATTAGACACTAGCACCCATTTTACATTTCATTGAAGATTTTTTGGGTTGGATTCACAATGAAGTAAGCTTGTTATTGATACCTTGCTGAAAACTACGTTTATAGGTTGAAATAGTAAAAAAAAAAAAATATTCGAGAGCTCGGTCTAGGTCCTGGAGGCTTTTATCAGCCAATTTACCAAGATGAATCAAAACTTCGTCTGCAGATGATGCACTTGGCTTTGAACTGGGATCCTCAGTCAAGGAAATATGAAAAGCAAATCATAGATGGATTAATTGAAGCTATAACTTTCTCTATGTTTTGTATGGTCGTGAAATAATTGACTACACAACTACCATTCGGCCACATACTTTTTAAATATTTGTTGTCTAAAATGTTGATGGTCTGCTTCTTATGATGCAGTATTATTAGTTTTTCATTTGTATATTGGGTTGTTTTTTGGCTGTGTAGCTGTGAGCCTAATGTGATTAAGTTCGGAAAGCTAATTCAATAGCGTAAGTTATGCACTATGATTTTGCAAATCAAAGAAGAAATATAAACCATGAAGTTAATCAAGTAGATTATTCATCAAAGTACGGCGATGGTGGAGTATAGGTTTACTTAAACTAATTTTGCTGATAGAAGACGCATGGGTGGATGACAACGACAATCAATAACTAACGTCCTGCCAAATTGAAGAGGCCAATTCCCACCAAAAAAAAACTTTGATACAATCAATAAAAATTCTTACATCTTCTTCTTCGAATTCATCCTTTTTCATTGTGTCTTTCATAAAAAATCAGAGATTGTATGAGATTTAGGGTTTAAAAAGACAAGATGACCAATTTTATTTTTTGAAAACCTAAATGGGTGTCCATAACTTTTACATAGGGTGTACAAAGAAACTAAGTACTTATATGTAATTTCACATAAGGGCACGAATGTAATTATATGTAATAAAAAAATTTAGGGTGTCCAAAGAAGAAAGAAGGGTGTACATAGCAGCTCTCATAATTTAACGGGCTATACTAAGTCGGATTTTTTAGCATAAATATGACCCAGGCCCGCTCATCAAGCTGGGCTTACACGTATGAGAAATATTTGTTTGATATATCACAAAAAGACTTTTAAATTATCAACTCAAAGTTTCAAACGTAAATAGCTTTATCAACAAAAAAAGTAAAATAAAAGTAAAAATATATACTATTATTCCGTAAGCTACAACAAAAGATAAAACCCAAAAAAAAAAAAAAAAAAAAAAAAGAGGGGGGGGGAGGGAAGAGGAAAAAAAAAAAAAAAAAAAAAAAGAAAAAAAGAGAAGAAGAGAATAGCCATCCACCGCGCACCCTCGCACCTGCAGCCTATGAGTCAACAAAAGAAGAATAATCGCCCTAAATTAATCAAAAAAAAAAAAATTAATAGAATTTATTTGATCAAACGTGTTTCACCGATAATTTAATTACAACAAACATTCAATCATCATGCTTAAATAATTAAAAAAAAAAAAAAAAACACATCCGAACGCAACTCGTAAATATAATATAAAAAAAAAAAGAAAAAGGAAAAAATAAATATAAAAAAAATAATAAAAGAACGACTAAAACAAACAACTAAAAAAAAATCAAAAAAAAAAATAATAAAAATCAAAACAAAACAAAAAGCAATTACAAAAAAAAAGGACCCCATGTGATACGACCCGTTCCGAAATTTTCCCAAAATTTCGTGAAATGACCAAAATACCCTTACGGGTCAAATGGTTGACTTTTGAACAGTGGAAATGTACATAGACAATAGTGGACTCTAGGCGAAGAGCTCGACGACACAAACGCGTCTACGAAGACGAAATCGAATTCCGAGTTGTATCGAAGAAGTTACGGACGAAAAACGGAATTTTGGTGTAGAGAAGTGCCACGTGGCAGCTTCTGATTGGTCGGTTTGGGGAAGATATTTTGGGGTTGTTTTTAAACCCGGTTTAACCCCGAGTTTCCCAAAAGGGAAACCCGAGTTCGCAAGTCGCGTCCGAAGAGGGAAAAAAGGGCCGAAATCTCTTCGCCGTTGACCCTTCGCCGCGACGGATCGGACCGGCGACCACCTGCATCAGCTTCGCCTCATCCTCACGAGCACGGAGCACCAAAGATCGGAGCCAGCAACCGTCGGAATCGCGGCAACGACGTCGACGGAATCCGCGAGCTTTCCGGCGAGATTCCGGCCAGTACAGGGCGTGGTAAGTTCTGAAACCTTGATTTTTGGATTCCTTGGATTCCGTAGATGCGTTTTGACATAAAATTCGATGGATTTGGTTGAGAATTGAAGGTTTTAGGATTTTGGGGAACCCACGGGAAATCCCCAGTCCAGGCCCCGGGCGTCCTGACGTCGCGCCGTGCTGACGTCGCGACACGTGGATGACACGCGAGTGCCGCGTGGCGCCACGTCAGCGCCACGTGGCACGCCACGTCAGCACCACGTGGCTGCCAGGTCATCGCCACGTGGCTGCCAGGTCATCGCCACGTCAGCGATGTGTCAGTGCCACGTCAGCACGGTGCTGACATCGGAGCCGTTGACCGGCGTTGACCACTGTTGACCAACCACTTTTCCGAGTGGAAACGACGTTCCGGATCCAATGGCGAACTCCGTTTTGCCATCCGAGATACGGTTATACCCCGATTGAGCAAAACAAGGAAAAGTAGGGTTTCTCGGTTATCCGTTAAGTTTCGGTTATTAACTTTGGATTATTGGGATTGTTAGGTGATCAGATTTCGAGGAATCAGCATAACCGAATCGTGCCTGCAGAGCAGGACGACGACAATCGCCCGGTGTCACTGTGAGTGGACGGGTTTGGTTTTAAATGTTGTTTGAGTGTGCTTTGTTTTCGTATATATATATATTCGTATGTTTTTATGCTTATAAATTGGTTATGCTGCTGGTTGTTGTGACTACTGTTGGTAATTGTTGCTTGGTTGTTCCTAGGTAGTTGGTTTGCGATCAGTACTATTAGGGGCGCATTATATGGATCGGGTGGGTATGGCCCTCGTCCATGAGAGATATATCTCGGTCGGGTGACATGGCCCTCGACCACACATTATATCATGGATCGGGTGGGTATGGCCCTCGTCCATGAGAGGTATATCTCGGTCGGGTGTTATGGCTCTCGACCACCTTACGTTGTAGTGTTGGGAATGTTTTGTGTGTATAGGTTGCTCGGATGTTAGTTACTGTACGTGTTGGCTGGATTGAGGTATGATATTATTATTATACTATCTGTTTTGACAGAGGGGGTTATTGGCATATCTGTTAAATGTTTTTCACTGACTTCTTTTTCCGTCCACTCACCCTTGGTTTTGCGCCCCCTCAGGATTTGATTCTGAAGTGCATTCACCGAGACGACTGAGACCTCCGATAGCTCTACTTCCACCAACGAAGGGTAGGAGATCTTCGTTGTCTTTGTCAGGCAGGTTATGAGTTAAGCTGTACAGCTGTGTATTCCGCCCTTGGGGCAGTTGTAGTGTGTTGTTTCTCTTCCGCTGTAGATGCTCTGATATTAATTTGTATTCTTTTTTCTTCCTTTTTTTGTCGTTTTTATTTGTTTAAGGCTTCGTCATTCTTTGGGGGTGATGGCCGCACTCCCGGGCCCTACTTTTTGGGTCGGGGTGTGTCAATTGGTATCAGAGCTCTAGGTTTCCGATTTCCTGTCGAGTCTTGTTGGTCAGTGTTGTTCTTGAATCCTTGTTTTGTCTTTGTCAGAGCTATGTCGTCTCAGCGTGGTGCACATAGGCAGCGGGGTGGACGTGGTATCAGTAACCCCCATATTGTCGACAGATTTTCTAGCCTAGGTCAGCTTAGCGCTGCGTTAGAGAACGTTATTCCGATCAACCGAGATCAGGGTAGGAGACCCACTTTGCTGGAGATGGCTCGTAATCTGGGTGTTCAGGAGTTGAATAACATCGGAAGGAATGTGGCTACCGAGTACTGGTGGGATAGGATGGAGACAGTGCTAAGAACCATGAACTGTCCACCGGAGCAGAAGGTAGAGGTGGCATCCTCTTTCTTTTCGGGGGACACTGCAATATGGTGGCAGGATATGCAGAGAACCTACCCCGAAGTTACCGTTACTTGGGAGCAGCTCACGAGCATCTTTTGTGATAAGTTTTTCAGCCCCGAGTTTCAGTGGAGGAAGATGTCCGAGTTTATTTCCTTTCGCCAGGAGGAGCTATCCGTTAGTGATTATGAACAGCGGTTTCGAGAACTCGCATGTTTTTACCCTGGAACAGCCAATCGTCCGCTTGAATTGATGATTCAGTTTCAAATTGGATTGCGGGAAGACATCAGGCTGGCTGTAGGTGGTAGGCAGTTCACCACTTACTTTGACTTGTTTCAGGCAGCTTTGAGTGTGGAGCAGTACATGGTAAGACGGCCTTTTGAGTTGAACTACGAGGGCAGTGCCAGTGGAGCTGGTCAGGGAAGTGCTAGCAGTTCTGTCACTCGTGGCTTCCGACGCCAGGGTAGGAATCGACCCTCGGTGGGAGGGCCGAGGCAACAGCAGTCCTTTAGGAGAACATCACGGAGTTCCGGATCTTCTAGTGGAGCCTCTAGCTCGAGTGGAAGACCTTCCGGGAGCTCTCGTGTCCCGGGCTCCCGCCGATCCGATGATGGTTCTGGATGCCGTATCTGTGGAGATCAGAGCCATTGGCAGCGTCAATGTCCCTTCAACTGGAGGAATGTGCATAGGGAGTCGTCCCAGGGTAACCAGATAATGCAACAGGAATCAGTCCTCGATGGGAACACTGGTGGACGAGTCGAAACTCCGGGTCAGCTTCTGTTTGGAGTGGCCGACAGTGTAGGCCAGGGAAACCGTGCTAGACGTCGAAATCGGGGTCGTGGAGACCGAGGCAGAAGTCGAGCTCAAGGGCAAGTCTACTCCATGAACCAGCTGGAAGCTCGGTTTAATCCCGACATAAATACTGGTATGTTGTTTATCCTTGGTTGTTTGGGTTGAAGTTTTGTTGGTCTAGCGGTGTTAATTTTGGTTGTGAGGCTTAAGCGAATTCTACTCCTAAGCGGTTGTGGTTTTAGGGATGTGTTTCATGAGAGTAAGAATCACATGAGTGTCTTGTGATTGTTACCGACGTTGTACTAGGGATTGACTTCCTTCCTTGGAATATCGTTGGCTTCGATGTATCCTTGGAATGGATTGGTCAACTTACTTTCCTGTATGGGTGAACTGTGGTGGGGACACGGTGGTTTTCCCAAATACCTTGGTTACCCAATGTTTGGTTTGGGTGAGCTGAAGGCGTAGTAGTTAGGTTGGTCACCACCTTTTTGGGTGAAGAAATTCTTGTGTAATAGTGGTACCGAATTACCTAGCACGTGTGATTGGGAAACCTGAGACATGAAGATGCTACGGGACGCACTTGTGGTAAGAGCTTCTCGGATGCCAAGGCACCAACCGTTATCTTTGGGGATGGAGGTATCCCATGGACCTCACTTGGGCAGTTATATGTGTCATCAATTGCTACGTTGGTCAAGTCAAGGCAGTGACCGCATACTCCTCGTTACCGGACTTGTGAGCGTACTCAGTTTTCTGTGAGGAGGTGATAGACTCACTGTATAAGCGGATTTCTGAAACTGAAGATGACGACATGTGAGATTGCACGCAAGGAGTTGAGAGATCCACAAGGCATTGAAGCTGCTTTGTTCAGAAAGTCATCATTAGGCAAACTATCTGCTTGGGTGATTCATGAAGGCGTGGTATAACCGTAAAGGAGATCATGACCTTTGGTTAAGGATGAGACCTAAGCGGGGAGCAGAGCACGAGGAACAACCGTCTAACCACTTGCAATGAGGTGACAAAATGGTGACAGTCTGTGTGGAACTTTGGAGATCTTTTCCCATTCCGGTACAGAGGGTTGGAGGTAGAGGAAGCGATGATGACGCGACCCGTTGTCATAGAGTTAGTATTTTCTGTTTTTTTCGGAGGCGATAAGGTGTACCTAGTGGTGAGGAATCCAGAGGTTATGAGTATGTGATTGGTGAGTAATCAGAGTTGCGCAGCGATAAGCGACATAAACCAGTTGACTTAACGGAAAATGAGGCACACCAACATGGAACTTGTGCTCGAAATGGCACATTTCAGCTGGACATTTTTGAGAGACAGATTTGGGATTACCCTTGGGCCATACGAGATCACGGAGTGGTTTGGTGATGGGGCATGTTGATGGATTTGCCACCGAAGCTATCTTGGTTACGCAGTGTGTTCCATGTGTCGATGCACCGAAGGTACTTACCAGATCCGGCAAATGACTTGAAATCTCAACCATTTGGAGTGAGGTAAAAGGTGTTTTGAGAAGTGGAAGGACCGGTTTACTCAGAAGGGTGGAAAGATTTAGGCCTGCGCGAACGAACATTCTAATGGTGATTGTCTTGTGCAACACCCACGGTGTTGAGGAAGCTACGTGGGAGATGGAGGAATACATGCGGAAAGAGTATTTGCACTTGTTTTACGTATGTACCTTTCCCTACTGGTGGTTTTTTTTGAATTTCGAGGACGAAATTCTTATAAGTGGGGTAGATTGATACGACCCGTTCCGAAATTTTCCCAAAATTTCGTGAAATGACCAAAATACCCTTACGGGTCAAATGGTTGACTTTTGAACAGTGGAAATGTACATAGACAATAGTGGACTCTAGGCGAAGAGCTCGACGACACAAACGCGTCTACGAAGACGAAATCGAATTCCGAGTTGTATCGAAGAAGTTACGGACGAAAAACGGAATTTTGGTGTAGAGAAGTGCCACGTGGCAGCTTCTGATTGGTCGGTTTGGGGAAGATATTTTGGGGTTGTTTTTAAACCCGGTTTAACCCCGAGTTTCCCAAAAGGGAAACCCGAGTTCGCAAGTCGCGTCCGAACAGGGAAAAAAGGGCCGAAATCTCTTCGCCGCCGTTGACCCTTCGCCGGCGACGATCGGCCGGCGACCACCTGCATCCTTCGCCTCATCCTCACGAGCACGGAGCACCAAAGATCGGAGCCAGCAACCGTCGGAATCGCCGGCAACGACGTCGACGGAATCCGCGAGCTTTCCGGCGAGATTCCGGCCAGTACAGGCCGTGGTAAGTTCTGAAACCTTGATTTTTGGATTCCTTGGATTCCGTAGATGCGTTTTGACATAAAATTCGATGGATTTGGTTGAGAATTGAAGGTTTTAGGATTTTGGGGAAACCGGCCGGAAAAAATCCCCAGGTTCCCTCCTGCGGCGCCGACGTCCTCGACGTCAGCGACACGTGGATGACACGCGAGTGCCGCGTGGCGCCACGTCGCGCCACGTGTCATGCCACGTCAGCACCACGTGGCTGCCAGGTCATCGCCACGTGGCTGCCAGGTCATCGCCACGTCAGCAATGTGTCAGTGCCACGTCAGGCACGCTGTCCTCGACGTCAGCAGCCGTTGACCGGCGTTGACCACTGTTGACCGACCACTTTTCCGAGTGGAAACGACGTTCCGGATCCAATGGCGAACTCCGTTTTGCCATCCGAGATACGGTTATACCCCGATTGAGCAAAACAAGGAAAAGTAGGGTTTCTCGGTTATCCGTTAAGTTTCGGTTATTAACTTTGGATTATTGGGATTGTTAGGTGATCAGATTTCGAGGAATCAGCATAACCGAATCGTGCCTGCAGAGGAGGACGACGACAATCGCCCGGTGTCACTGTGAGTGGACGGGTTTGGTTTTAAATGTTGTTTGAGTGTGCTTTGTTTTCGTATATATATATATTCGTATGTTTTTATGCTTATAAATTGGTTATGCTGCTGGTTGTTGTGACTACTGTTGGTAATTGTTGCTTGGTTGTTCCTAGGTAGTTGGTTTGCGATCAGTACTATTAGGGGCGTATTATATGGATCGGGTGGGTATGGCCCTCGTCCATTAAATCATGGATCGGGTGGGTATGGCCCTCGTCCATGAGAGATATATCTCGGTCGGGTGACATGGCCCTCGACCACACATTATATCGTGGAGCGGGTGGGTATGGCCCTCGCCCAGAGAGATTATATCAATCGGTCGGGTGACATGGCCCTCGACCACACATTATATCATGGATCGGGTGGGTATGGCCCTCGTCCATGAGAGGTATATCTCGGTCGGGTGTTATGGCTCTCGACCACCTTACGTTGTAGTGTTGGGAATGTTTTGTGTGTATAGGTTGCTCGGATGTTAGTTACTGTACGTGTTGGCTGGATTGAGGTATGATATTATTATTATACTATCTGTTTTGACAGAGGGGGTTATTGGCATATCTGTTAAATGTTTTTCACTGACTTCTTTTTCCGTCCACTCACCCTTAGTTTTGCGCCCCCTCAGGATTTGATTCTGAAGTGCATTCACCGAGACGATTGAGACCTGCCGATAGCTCTACTTCCACCAACGAAGGGTAGGAGATCTTCGTTGTCTTTGTCAGGCAGGTTATGAGTTAAGCTGTACAGCTGTGTATTCCGCCTATGGGGCAGTTGTAGTGTGTTGTTTCTCTTCCGCTGTAGATGCTCTGATATTAATTTGTATTCTTTTTTCTTCCTTTTTTTGTCGTTTTTATTTGTTTAAGGCTTCGTCACTCTTTGGGGGTGATGGCCGCACTCCCGGGCCCTACTTTTTGGGTCGGGGTGTGTCACCATGTACCTGTGTTTTTTATTTTAAGCGGCAAGTCACTCTTATTTATTACGTTGGGGGCGGTGAGTGGTTTTTTTATTATTGGAGGTTAAGGGGTTACATTGAATTTGATTGCGTTTCTTTGAATATTTTGGCTTATCTTGGTCGGGAGATCGTCCATATTGGTCACTTTTGATGATAATTATGACAATGACGATCTTGTTGCTACTGCTTCTGAACTAGAGAATCTGATTACCATGTTTTTGATCTCTTTGACGGGAACTTTATGGTCATGTATATTCTTCATTTAATACCTTAAATGACACCTGCAACTTAATTCTAGTCACATTTAACATCTCCAACTCAAATTTGTCATATTTTGACACCTTGATTTTGTTCACATTTACCCCTTCTGTTACTTTTTCTGTTAAATTGCTGACATGGCAGAGCAAGTGGGTCCCACTTGCTGATATGGACTGCCACATGTCAATATGGAACGCCACCTCATCATCATCTTCCTCCCACACCCGACGCCATCTTTTGTGCCCTTTTCTTCCTCCTCCGGCATCGCCAGCCTGCTGCCGCCGAGCCCAGGACCAGCTTCGTCTCTTCGGCGACCGCCACGAACATCTCCGACGCCGCCTACACCACCTTCTCGAGCAACAATGCGCCACCTCGGTCTTCGTCTAAAACGAGCTTCGGGATGCCCAGCTCCACCGCCGCCTTCGTCGTCTCCAAGCTCGGAGAGCTCCGGGATGCGCAGCTCCATCGCTGCCTTCGTCGTCTCCAAGCTCGGAGAGCTCCGGGATGCGCAGCTCCACTGCCGCCTTCGTCGTCTCCAAGCTCGGAGAGCTCCGGGATGCCCAGCTCCACTGTTGTGAAACTCATTCAATCTCCAATCTCCAATCTCTCAAATAAACTTTTGTCTTCTGCAAATCTTCATTATCTTAATCAGCTGTAAGTTTCCGCGTCTGGGTTTTTGTTTTTGCACATGGGCATTGAAGATTCTCTAAGGTTGGTGCCCAAAATCTTGATTTTAGCTAATGGGTATTTTCCAGTTTTGAGGAAGTTTGAATTGACCAACAATATATGATAAAGTTTGGACCTTTCGATATTGGGTGTTTGTGAATTTTCTTTGGGTTTTTGGAGTTGTGAAGTGGGCAGTATATATTTAATGATAATGGTGTGTGTTTGAATGCTGATGTTGATGCATGGGTATGTATCAATCTGAGGAAATTGCTGTAAAAACATGCTCTCTCTGCGAACTAGTCGCAGATTTTGTCATGCCGCCATTACCGTAGCTCTTGATCCTCGACGACCACCCCAACATCGACCTCTCTATCACCAGTGCCGACGAAGTGGACCCAGACCTCGTTTTAGACAAAGGTCGGGGCGGCGCGTTGTTGCGCGAGAAGATGGTGGAGGCGGCGTTGGAGATGTTCGTGGTGGTCGCCGAAGAGCCGAAGCTGATCCTGGGCTCGGTGGCAGCAGGCTGGCGATGCCGGAGGAGGAAGAAAAAGGCACAAAAGATGGCGTCGCACTAGTAGAAATATGAGCTATAGTAACCCCTTTAACCACTTTTATTGGTGACTACTTCCCCTTTTAGTAACCAATGTTAGTTACTAACACCTTTTAGTAACCATATAGTAACCAATAAGGTGTTGGTAACCTAGAGAAGGGTTACTAAAGCTCTTTGTCACCAATAATTTTCACCCTTGGTTACTAATTTTGTTGACTAAGATATAACTTGACCACTATTACTTTATATTATATAATGCCATATTAAATACTTTATTATTGGGATTTTCTTTTTCTTTTTGCTATTTTGTTTTCTAATTCATTTTCATTATATTTCTCTTTCCAACAAAAATGTATTAAATCAATATTGTATTTATTCACAAATTGTGTACATAGAAGTATCTGCTTGTATACAAGGCTAATAAAAGAGAAATACAGACAAAACATTTGTTCGAAACAACAAACGAACAAACACTATCCATTACACTTAGCAAAACTAGACAAACATAATCTGTTCTTGAGCAAATATCTCTACTGCTTCCTCTACAATACAGAGGATTCCAGCTAGGAAGGCTTCAACTTGTTTATTCAACCAAAATCTGCAAACATGAAAACAAGAGCAACAACGAAAAGGCTTTCCATCTATCTTCAAGGTCGGCTTGCAGTTCCAGTTCCGATCTTGAGCAGGAATGTGGAAGGCCTTTTCAATATCTTTGAGAACTTTACTTCTCTGCAGCCTCCTTTTGTTAGCATATTCAGTGAATCACAAGAGACCGATTCACATCAACAAGAGCACATGTCTGCATAAGCAAGCGAAACAAAGAACTAGGAGAAGAAAATGGAATGGAAAAACCAAATACAGCATGCCATTGGATCCAAGTTCCATCAACAAGACTATCAAATATTGGCAATCAACTTGACTATTGGAAACAAACTGCACAATAATATGCAGAAACAAAACAGAGATGAAATTGTACATCCCATTCAGAGCCTCATCCACAAAAGTGCTCGAACTAATTGCCAAGATTACATTAGCAAGAACCTGAGAATACGAAAACTATAATCCGGCGCACACAAAGCTAAATCCAGGGATTTACAGCTCCAGTCCAAACCTGCAGAATGCAGTATACACCAAGTACAAGCTCCCCTGATTTCAATATTTTGCTGTAAAAATTTAGTCAACCCCAACTCAAACAGCATCAATTTTAGCCTCATTATTACCAGGACTCCTCAAATTCGGAATAGAAAGATGTTACTTTTAAGGAAAATTGTTTCTATACATCATAACAAACAAAATCTTTGTTTTATAATAAACATTACATACCTAGCCATGTAGTTGGCCACGCTAGACACAGTATGTGGATGCATGAAAATGCATCTTCTTTCATGAACTGTCCTATTGGAGAACCTATTATCACAATCCCTGTCAATTGTTGCATCAGAGAGCACACATATGAAGTAACACTTCAACGGCATACAATCATAAAATTCATGAAACCCATAACTCAAATTAGAGCCATACCTGAAATCACTGCCTCGCAAGAAGAATCTGCTACAAAACAAACCCATTAGAATTCAAATAGTGATAATCAAAACTATGAAACATTGAACCTGCAAAAGAATTTTCAGTTACGTAGAACCAAGGAACAAAATTTCGGTTTCGATAGAAATTTCAGTAGTCAAAATTTATGGAAATTTCGGTTAAAATTTCAATTTCGGTTAAAATTTCGGTAAATTTCGGTTTGAAAAAAAAAAAGACGAAAAACATATTAGAAATCCTATAAATTAATATTCTACTTTCTCTAGGCTTTAAAAGCAACAAGTAATGCAATTTAACACTTAAGCTATGCAACATTGTCCATATGGATTAACTTTTATATACATAAGGGAGAAGAATTTATGTTCTTATTTCATTAAACTATCAATCAGCATAATATCTTAAGGCTCGCTCATGAAACATACACTAACCATTATATTAATATTACAATATAATATATAAGAGTATTAAGGAATATATTACACTAAACATACATCCAATCATATTAATTAATATCTTCACTTTCTATATGTTTTAAATCAACTAGTAATATACCCAGTTAACAAGTAAGGTCTACCTCAACATTCTCTACTTGAAAACATATAAAAATTTGCATTTTGCATACTACTAAACTTAATAACAAGAAATGAAATTATATATACAATCATATTTCTTTTTCTTATCTAGAGTACTTTTTTTTTTCAATTTCTCTAGAGTAATTTCATTAAATTGGCATTTTGATATACTTGTTGGGGGGTGATATGATAAAATAAAAAAAGTTACCATAAACAAAAAAACCAACCATCTAAATACATTTTTGTTTTTCTTTTTATAAAAAAAAAGGTCTCAATGTTCAAATGACCATCAAATTTGCTATAAATTACAAAACATATCCTCTTCCTCCTTTGCCCAGATTTCCGGCTAAGTACATTGCTGTTTTTCTTTTATAAAAATGAAGTGTACAAATGACCAAAATGACCAACTTTTGTTGTAAATTACAAAACCGGTCGTCTTCTTCCTCCTGATGCCCAGATTTCGCAGCCAACCCGCCATGCCCAGATTTCGACAATTTCTTCAAAATCATCCACTATTTTCACTGGAATTAGTCCAAAAGCACCGAAATAAACCCGAAATATTACCGAAACTCAACCGAAATCACCGAAAACATCGAAATTTTCGCCGAAATTTCGGATTTTTCCGGTGATATCGAAACATACCTTGGTTCAAACTTCGGACACTCCATTTTCCGAAATTTCGGAGATTTCGGCGAAACTTTGTTCCTTGCGTAGAACAGGGCCCCCAGTTCAAAGGGGCCCCAAATCGTTGCCGGTCATAATCGTTGCCAGAATCCAAAACAAATCCAACACAAATCAAATCCAATTAACCAACACAAACACAATTCCAACACAAACCCAACACAAATCCAATCGAAATTAACCAACACAGACACAAATCCAAAGAATACTACACTAATCGGGCAATGAGGATCTGCGGGATCTGGAAGCTCGACGGGATCTTTGTCTCGGAGCTCGACAGAATCTCGAAGTCGCTGAGCACCTGGAGCTTCACGCGTAGGAGAAGCGGATATCGGAGCTCGACGTCTCAGAGCTAGAGACGTCGTCGTCGTCGTTGAGGGGGGCGTCGCGGATATTGAAGGAGAGGAAGGCGGAAGACAAGGGTTTTTGGGAAGGGTTGGCGGCGACGACGGGCTTTGGGAACGGTCAGGGAATTGAGGGAGAGCTCGGGAGTGGGTTTGAGTTTCAAAATAAAGGGCTGAACTGAAGAAAGAGAGAGCAAATTATGTTTTTGGCTAAGTAACAGAAGAGAAAAAATGATAAAATTGAATAAAAGAAATAAAAATACATTAACCAATAATATAAAAGTTCATTAGTTACCATTGTCATTATTAGTTACAAAGTTTCTACAAAAATCAAGCTTGAGAGTTTGACTCTTCCTTTTAGTCACCATTCTTTTAGTAGTTACTAAAAAAAGGTTACTAAAGCTCTCTTTTTTACTAGTGTCGAGTGTGGGAGGAAGATGATGATGAGGTGGCGTTCCATATTTACATGTGGCAGTCCATATCAGCAAGTGGGACCCACCTGCTCTGCCATATCAGCAATTTAACAGAAAAAGTAACGGAAGGGGCAAATGTGAACAAAATCGAGTTTAAGGTGTCAAAATATGGTAAATTTGAGTTGAGGGTGTTAAATATGACTAGAATTAAGTTGCAGGTGTCATTTGAGGTATTAAACGTATATTCTTTTAGTACTGCAATCTTTTTTTTTTTTCCTTTTTTTTGCCAACTAGTAGTACTAAAATGAAGGCTCGGACTCTTTTGGTACCAGTAGTACTACTATCAAGGGTACCTTCCATGGACAAAGGGTCTTAACAAGTCTTCAAGTTAACGCGACAAGAAGCATTTTACCTCTTGTAAGTGGTCCTCCAAGGACAAAGAGTCTTCTTCTAGAATCTCAAGCCTTTCTTCCAAATCAGGTAGAGAATCCCACATGATATGCTTTGACAAAAAATAAATCTTTGTTTTTTTTAAGAAATGACAGCATGGTGGAAAGAGCAACACAAAATTAGAAAGAAACAAGATTACTCTGAAGTTGAGAAATACACAGAATTTACTGTTCCTCCCCCTTTGAATCTACAGCTATCATCAAGTTTATGTGATCTACAAGATGTGTACTATCAACTGATAACAACTTCTTGCTTGCATCAAGATGTGCTCCTTTCTCTTTACCACTCTCAGAAGAGATTTCAGAAGTTTTCAGATGCTCTTCATCAGATATGTATGCTAGTTGTGTGTGGTAATTGATCCTTGTCAGAGTTGATCGATACTACTCGTCAGAAGAGCTTCCTTATAGGTAGCTCCTGTCTTCATGATCAGACTGAACTTCTGATTTCTTGTAATGCTTCACTAACTTGATGTCCATGTCCTCTGATAAAAGTTAGGAACCTAAGTCCTTTGCAAGTTAGCCTTTTCCTTGAGTACTATTTCCTAGATCTCTTCCAAGGAACTGCCCTGTAGATCCAGAGATATCTATATCCAGAATGACTTGTTTTCCTTCATTTACAATCTTGAAAGTAGACTTTTTGTTTTTTCAGTTTAACTATAGCAAAAAACAGTCATTTATTTTTCGACTGAGTGAGCAGCTTGAGATGACTTTAATGTAGGGTGTCCAGATGTACTCATCAATGCTTTATAGTCCTGTACCAAGGATTTCTGAGACTTGTTGCCATTTCGCCCCGAGTATTCTGGTAATTCAGGCTCCAATGCTTTAAAATACTATGGTTCTGTAACTAAAATAGGAGTATTACTGATGGTTGGTCGCTGGTACAGCAGGCTCCAATTTGTTGCCATCGATTCACTTCCAGCTAACACATGGGCCAAATTGAGCTAATTTTAGTTATAAAAGTGAGCCATACATAATAAATCATGAAACAATAGCATAACACCTAGACACAGGAAGTAACACACATACAGTAAGAGATACTGTGGAGCTATAGAGGCTGCTCTAATCCTTAACTACAAACAAAAATCAAATTTGGAACTATTGGCTTGCTATAGAGGCTGCTCTAATCCTTCACTACAAGCCAATAAGATAAGAGAGTTATAACTTGTCGCTACATCGTTATAAGATGAGGAGTCCAGAGCATTTCCAAAAAGATAGAGATAATATAATTACAAGCACATTCGAGCAACTTAAAGCTAATTGACTAGCCTTGCTAATGAATCGATCAACTTAACGTCATTGTCCACAGCATGGACAATCATTTTCTTCACCTCTAATTTGTCCTCCTTAGCCCAGTGATGCTTCGGAAGCTTGCGAAATTCCTCCGTCAAACGAAAACACTCACCCACATTTTCAGGTGAGACAAAGTCCAATGCAACTTTAAAGCATGACTGCAAATTTCTTACTTGATGTGGGCAACCTGCAGGAATAAGCACCGCATCTCCAAGGTTTTGGATGAATGTCCATGGTTCAATCCCGTAATCCTTCTTGAGCCTCTTTTTATGCTCCACAGTCAAATAAAATGTTTGATCATGTATCGGATGAATAACCTGCTCCAATGGACAACAATGGAAGTGCCTGAATATAAAGTGCGTCTTGAAATATTCCTCCAGCTTCGGAACATCCTCTCTTCGGAAAATGTCCCCTAGAGCACCTCCCGAAGATGCATCTGACTTCTCCAACTTGTAAACCCCCTCATATTGATTTCCAAAAAGCTCTCGCTTATCCTGCTTAACATGCTTTCTTTTCAACGTTTCCATTGAAATAAGTTGCTCATCACTAAGATTCACTTGAGCCTTGTGGGTCAATATATTTACCACATCAGACATGTCACAATGAAGCTTAGTTACAGAATCTCCACGACCAAGTTCATGGGAAAAACCATAAGCAATATATGCCTTTGGCCCCAAGTCTGGCCTTATACAGTCCGAAGGCAATTTAGTAGAAAGGTTCAAACAACCACTTCGAGGATGAGTGTACTCCTTAAATGGCAAAGAACATAAAAACTCGTCATGGTGACGAGGGACAGCATTCTCAAACCAATCAGATGGAGGCCAATCTTTCACTTTTAGAATCTGAGGCCAACCCATGCCACCAACCTGTCCATTCTCATAACCAGCAAAAAATGCAGCCATCTTGATAGGTGCCTGTATTCATCAGAAGTTGTTCGGAACACAACGTTTAAAAAGCCGTTTATTTCAACTTAGGAATGAGAGAATAATTACTAAAAAGCAGAAATAAATGAAGAAAGTGACCCTAAACAGCTTATAAAAAATTTGAAAACTGCAAGACTATTATAGTGACTTCCTAATTATCAAATGCATAAAGAGACTGACAGAAACACAGTGTATAACCCAAACTTAATTTCCAATGTATTGCCATGACTAAAGAAGTGAATGGTCTTAGACTGATTTCTGTCAGACATAGAATTCTATAGAACCAAATGTAATGGAAGCATTCCACGAGGGAGCAACTAGAAACATAATTATATACGAGGTTGAGAGGTAAATATATAGAGAACTTACCTCACACAAATCCAAGCAATCAATTACTTTGAATTTCACATCCCGATTAAGTTTAGTAGTTTTTGACTGACGACAAGCACTTAATATGGTAGGTGGGTTCCAGCTTAAGCCAGATGAAGTTTCCATAACATTGGACACCACGACAGGCTCACCCTTCTTCCAATGCCAAAGTCCTCACATTGGATATCTTTAGCCGTTGGACATTACAAGTAGTTGTCATCAGAACCATTTCGAGAAGCTGCTTTCCTTGATTTTTGACAGATTGGGTTCACAGAATCTACAATGTTAAAACAAGAACACCTTTGTGCAGCAGTACTGCTTGCAGTCATAGCTCTGTAAGTTCTATCTATTTCCTCTACTTTCTGTACCAACTCATTAATGTAATTTTGAGAAAACATGCATCTCAATTCCAAAGTACCTCTACCACAACCACTCATGCACTTTGTGGGGCAAGGAATGCTTCCATCCTCACCTACCTTCCATACAAACTCTGATCTTTTAGGAATTTTGGGCCTACTTTGAGAGGACGGCTCCACAACTTTCCCTTTTCCACCATGCAAATAATCTAACCCCCGAGAGACATATTTCATAACCACTTCCTCCCCACCTCCTGGAAAGTGTCCATCTCGAATCTCTTGGCAACAATTCAGGCACAGATCATATTCACATTCAATACAGCCTCTATGATAGTCAACTAAAGAAGTTTGGCACTTGCTGCAAAATTGACGCTCACTAGAGAATTTCGACTTTTCTATTATCAATTCAGATAAAGACACTTTTTGTCTCGTAATTTCCAAGTGCATCTCACTCTCTCGATCACGATTAATCTTCTTCAAGTATGGAAGTAGTTCATGAAGCAAATACTTTGTGCATGGCAACGTCCTCTTGGGTAAGTTTTTCATACCTTTGTATACAAAGCAGACAATACCGCTTGGGACACTTTGTGCACCTAACAACTTCCGCTCTATCATTCCTATGGCATTGATGACACATATTTGAAGAACCTGTGTTACTCCTCTTCTTCTTCACAGTGCTAGCAACGATCTGCTCTACCTCATGTAAACTGTCATTTTGTTCTGAGCCTTTCCGAGAACGCTTTCTGCTACCACCAGTGGTTTTTCTAGTCATATTGAAAAGCTAAATCTGCGAAACCAAATGTAAGAATCACCAAATTGAACAAATTAGCAGAAATCCAACGGAAGGGATGGAACAAAACAGCTTTCGATTCTTCTTTCACTTGTCCGCCGGCATGGGATCTCTGATGGAATATAGATTCAACGGCGAAGAAACTTGAGGACCCAAGTTTGTTCACTCATAAATCCCAAATGTACGGGTGAGTTACCATCATCGGCAGTAGGATAGAAATGAAATCTGTTCACTCATAAAATTAGGGCGCACTAGAAGAAGAGGATAAGCATGCGTCTTCTAACTCCCTCTTGATTTCATTGGATCTGTTACGTCAAGCGATATTGTATCCCCCCGTTAAGTTTGTTAGTGGATTCGCAAGGGAACTGGGTTGCGTTTTGGGCCTGAGCCTAAGCACATTTTTTGGGAAATTAAAAATCATTTATACTACCCCCCCTTTCTCTCCCCCCCCCCCGCCCCCCACCCCCCCCCCCTCCCCCCCCCCCCCCCCCCCCCCACCCCCCCCCAACAAAAAAAACCCCCCCCTCTCCCCCACACCCACACACACACACCTCCCCCAAAAAAAAAAAAATTACTATAACATACAATTATATATACTACATAACAAATATACAATTAACACATTTATACACAAATAACAAACAACACATATTTTAAAGCCCGCCTCCCCCCCCCCCCCCCCCCTCCCCCCCTCCCCCCACCCCTCCGGGGACCCCGGGCCGACAGACAAACCAAAAACATTTTTGTTATTTGCTGGCCGAGGTCCCTGTAGACTATAACGATACTATGACGATACTAAATGGGTACTATAAAGACTTTATCTCTCTCATATAGTTGCATATAGTCCAATGTATAGGTACATTATTGCACCATTATAGTATCGTTATAAAACCATAGTACCCGTATAGAACCGTCATAGTTCATTCTTTCTGGGCTGAATTTGGCAGAACCCCTCCAAAATCACCATATTCGCCGCTCATTTTTTTCCCCTAACCCCTCTCCTCATCTCTCTTCCATGGAGGATCCCCAAAACCCTAACCACGACGCCGAAGACAAAGCCTTACCAATTTTGGGATTTTGATGAAATCACATGTGAATCTAATGGACCTGATTGACGCTGAAGAAGAAGAGGATGAGGACGAAGACAAAGACGACGATGACGACCCACTACCTTAGCGAAGACGAAGACGACGACCAATACCCACTGCCGCGGCGAATATGAAGACGAAGACGACGAGGACGATTTGCTGGATGCCCGCAAGCTCTCTCTTGTTGTCGACACCCGCGAGCTCTCTCTTGCCGCCGATGCCCGCTAGCTGTCTCTTGTTGCCGAAGACATCGGGAGGTACTTCGGCGTAGTAATGGCGTGGAGTCTGCCGATTAATCTGCCGAGTTGCGTGGGAATTGGACACGGCAACGGCGCCATCGGGGTGGATTGAGTTCTCACCAACAAAGTTCAATTCCGACAGAGAAGGGACAAATTTGCAAAAGAACTCTTTTATGTCAAGGGCATAATTGCAAAATATCAACAATAAATTGCTTAGGATTTGGTAAGAAAATGTTAGAATGGGCTTAGTTTGGATAATTTCCCAATACCCAAAGCAGAAATCTGAACTTTAACTAGTCGAGAGAGGTGCCTAATCAAGATATGAATGAGCTAAAATTTGTTACAAAGGAAGAGCAAATTCAAGTTTTCGTTTTACGTAATGATAGTATGTGATCCATTGGATTTCTTTCAAATTTGTCAATTTCGAATAATGTTGTATTGCTTTCTTTCAACTTTGTCAACTAATTTGGTAGAATTCAAAAGAATGTTGTATTTCTAAATTCTAGAGCAAATTAAAAACATATTGTTTCTTATGAATGTCCTTTTAGATTCATTTCTTACCAACCCCAAACATTTTGATCGAGAGAATATCTGGTAGAAATTGGTATCACAAGTCATAAGTAATTCGGGTTACATTCAAGTCTTGCTACAGTTATATATTGAACAACGAGTCCTTCCAGATTAAAAATTTAAAACATGAGGGATTCAACGTGAATTAGTCTGAATATGAACGTCACACTGGAGAGTAAATTTTATATTATATACAAGGTTTAAAATATCGATGTCGACAAAAATATCGATAGCTCAGTATACAGATATATCGACGGATATTTCGGATATCGATGTCGATATCGACGACCGTCTAAGAAACTGATGGAAATCAACTTAAAAATTGGAAATTTTGAATGAAACTATAGGAAGTGTTTAATCATCTCACAATGCATGTTTAAGACTAATAAATATCCTAAAATGCTTAATGATATGATAAGAATATTATATATAGAGAGATAAAATGTTTGTAGATTGAGAATAACACTATAAAATACAACGTAAAACACATAAAGCATAACTTAATTATTCAATGATGAGCACATTTTCTCTAGCTTTGGAATTCCCTAGCCTGTTAAATTGAGCTGGTAGGACTCTCCCCGAGAAGAATTTTATCTCGAATAGGGCTACCATCTGATCTCTTTGATATCTCAACACCAGCAGTGTTCAAAGAGTTAGTGGAATTCCTGGCCTGGAAATGACTATGGGCTAATAAGTTCTTGCGCTTCTTGGTATAGGGATTTTTCGGTTTGGCAAGGTCCTTGACAGAAGAAACAGATGAGGCATCTGCAAGGCTTGTGAAGGACTTTGATTTGCCACTGTAAAACTTAGATATGCCCTTCCTGAAATGACACATAAAACATTGTGAGTATTGACACTCAAATGCATGAACGAGAGAAGCAAAGAAAACAGATCCATTGTTCATATGCTTGTGGACCTTACAGTTTGCCCTTAATGATCTGAAAAAGATTCATCTAAACCATGAGGACATTGTAGGAGACAATGATGGCAAAATATCATCACAGAATCAAATTTGATTCATGCATCACATAGAACAAAGAACAAATCAGTAAAACTTGCACACATCATCGTTCTCAAGCAATGCTTATAATCGTTAATCTTTTTCTACCTTATTTGACAAGGAAAACCTGTTTCTTCTTTCACTTTAACTAACGCCATTCAGCCTAAGCTCCCGAAAGGAAATTTATGTAATATTTCACAGTGACAAGAACTCATTTGAATCTAATACACCAAAAGATTGAAACACAATTATTTACTTCTCTTTGAACAAACTTCCAGAGAAGATATTGATGGCATTGAAGCTTACAACACAAAAGGTGTTAATAGTAAGAGTATAATAGCTGTACCATGATTGCATCGCCTAAATTTGTTTCTTTCTATATGCTCTGCTGGAACATGCTTCATCACTGATTGACGTAAAGACCGAAAGAAAACATTGAAGTAACAACAAAGAAGCACAAACCAAATCCTAGGACCAACACCATGCCGTGATTAACTTCCATTTTCAATTCTCCACAGGCTCAAACATTCAATATTCTTCCCATTTCCTCTAGTTTCACCACAACAAGCAAATCCAAAACTATCACAAACTTGGTTGGCATTCCATATATTATGATTGAATCATTAACCAACGAAGCTCAAGTCTTTAACCAATGAAAAGCAATTATATGATCAGACTAGCTTTCCATATATTATGATTGTATCATTAACCAACAAAGCTCAAGTCTTTAACCAATGAAAAGCAATTAAATGATCAGACCATATAAATATAAGTTATAACACAAACTAGTGATTTCCACGAAACCGAGTTTCTCTCAGGCATTTCGTCGAACACCTTCTGTGCATCAATCATCATGCCGCAATTCACATGCATTAGCAAAACCTTGTTGCTCATATACAAATCCGCATCAATCATAACGCAAGCACTCACCAACGCAAGTCCTACAACTGGAAAAACTCACCAACGTAGCGAGCGGATTCCCTCTGGGTTCGTCGTCGTCTTCACGGCGCTGGGCGACTTCCGTCGATATGTCGACAGATATCGTCGACATCGTCGACTTGGTTCGACTTCGCCAGACATCACCGATTCCCAGTGAAGTTTCCCACTTCACCCCCCGTTTCCATATCGGCGCCGCCAAAAAGAGACATGTCGCCGACATGTCGAGCGACTTTGCCTTACATGTCGAGTGACTTTGCCGACATTCCAAACCTTGATTATATATTGTTGGGAGATCGCCCTATTCAACAACAAAAGGAAAAAGGAAACAGAAAGGAAAAAGAAAAACAGAAAAAAAAAACAAGGCACATGCACAAAGTTTGGAAGTGGCTAACTCACTGTAGTGGCAAATTACACATAGACAATTACCACGGACCCCCAAGCCCCCACATTATTATTATACCATACCATACAAATATGCATGCAAAAGTAGATACATTAATAGGCAAAGTGCATTGTTCAATGGTGACAAGAATTACTTCTACAATTTTATATTCACAACACCATTATCGCAGAGTATTGGTTTACCAATGACTATATCAAAATATTATATAACTTTAGTTTAAACTAGCAATGGTGCCCGCGCGTTGCTGCGGGTTGTAAAAATGTATAACATTTGTAGAAAGTTGTGAAATATGGGGAAGATAATAAATAGGTATGGAAATCAAAATAATGATGTACAACTTTGGTAAGAAAGTTTTACAAAGGTAAATTAATAACATGGTGTTTATGTTGCTTGTCATGTTAAGATATTGAGCATATTTAACAAACCAAGCAACAATATTACAATCCTTGTGGGGAGACTATTAGACAATCTAGCTGATTGGAACAAATGGACCACACTGTCTAATATACCCAAAAAAAAAAAAAAAAAAGGATCAAAATGAATTACGTGTCAACTTCCTAGAAGCAAATAGATCTCAATACCAAAATAATTTGACTTTGTTTGCCAACTCAACATCATCTACTCCAGTTAGCAAGAATCGAGTCACATGATCCTACATGAATATAGTAACTTCATCAGAAAGGCATTGCAGTAATCATCATGCTCATATCAACTTAACGACAAAAGATGGGAAATGATGCTTATAATGTTCAAAATACTGAAAACTTCTAAATACAACATATATAGAAATCGACAATGTTGTAGCTAAATTTGAACCAAGAAAATTGGCAAAACAATAACTTCTAAATAGAATATATACAGAAATCAAATGTTGTACCTAATTTTGAACCGAAAAAATTTGCAGCACAACCGCGTGAGCTATCATAGTGAGTGCTGAGCTGTTATGGCCATTATAAATTTGATATCGACAGTCCTTGGAACATACATTAAAAAAACGATTATAATGACATCTAATTGTATCGTTCATGAAAGAGAAGGAAAAAATGAATAAGAAATGGTTTATTAACCAGTTAACACCTTTGTAGTTTGAAGCAATGTTTTTTTGAAAAGAAATATGAGTCATATAACAAAAGTATGTAGTAAATCAATGAATCTGGTGAAGTAAAATGATTGAAGATTGAACATGCAAATAAAATATTGAAAATGAACAATAATGATTAAGTAGGAATATAGATGTATTTTAAGATAGTCTGTAAATATTTTGAATGTCAATAAAAGGGTCAAAATGTGGTGAAAATCAGGACAAAAATGACATGAATTGTGATATCCGTTGAGTAAAAGCTCATAGATGTAAACATATATTATAGTATTGAGCTAAATTCAGATTGAAATAATATTAGAAAAGCTAGCCTTACTTGTGCATCAACCAATGTATAGTGCAGCCAAGTGAGTAGGTCATTTGTGCTGATAGCTGTTGGCCTCCACATTCTACAAATGTGGACTCTGCTCTTCAAATCAGAATTAAAAGGTTCCAACTTGCGTATTCCATCTATAGTTATCCTGTTATAATATTGAAAACAAAATATACGTGTATTTAGTATAAAAAGTTGTAACACATTTGCATAAGATCTAATGTGGAAGCATGGACAAAGATAAACTAAAACCTGATAGTAAATGCTGAAGAACATCTTTGTACACAATGTTCTTAGTATAATTATTCGGGACTTCTTCATTATTTTCAATTATGATTTTTAAGCCTTCTCTTGATGTAACTCGGGATAAAGCAACATATAATTGGCCATGCGTAAAAACATGTTGGGGAAGATATAACCCAACTTGTTTTAAAGATTGACCTTGGCTTTTATTTATTGTCATGGCATAGCATGGCCTAATTGGGAACTGGCGCCTTTTAAAAATGAAAGGCCATTTACTTTCTGTTGCTGAAAGAATTATTCTAGGTATAAATACTTTGTGGCCAATATTGGTACTAGTGAGTATCTTCGCTTCAATAACTCTTTCAGCCATTTCAGTGATAACTAATCGCGTTCCATTGCACAAACCTAAAGATTGGTTCAAATTTCTCAATAACATGATAGGCATTCCTTTTTCAGAGTTAAATTATGTGCAGGCAAACCATTGAATTCAAGTTGGTTAAGAAACTCAGTAGGATACATAATGTTCAGGTTTTCAAAATTGCTAGAGGAAGAACACAGAGAATCTGAACTCAAGTAAGTGTGTTTCTCTCCAGGCAATAAATCTATGGCAAAATCGTTTATATCTGCTACAGTCGAATTCCTTGGTGTAACAATGGCACGTTCCCTCAAATAGGCAAAATTGGCAAAATTGGTGTCAAAATCTGGGTATGTGGCAAAAAAAATTGACTCGATAGGATTGGTGTATGATTGAATGAGCAGATCTTGAGGAATCTCAATCCAAGATGCCTCTTGATCATTTGAATCATCTATATCAACGATCTGACCATTACCAATCCGCAAAATTTAGTCAGAGAAATCACCGATTTTATGCTTTTCTTCTATGTTCAATCCCTCTTTTGAAAGTCTCATATTTTCTTTCAGACAAAATATTTTAAAAAAAGGCCATAGATAAGATCTGTTTAGAGAGGCGTCTATGATTTGTTCCCTTGTGGCTCCTGGAATTACTGGCAATATTTGCCTAAAATCACCCCCTAGCAAAAATGGCTTTCCACCAAATGGGGCATTCTGATTTGAATCATTCGAAGTTGATAAAATATCAGAAAGTGTTTTATCCAAGGCTTCAAAACAATGTTTATGATTCATTGGAGCTTCATCCCAAACAATTAGTTCTGCCTTTTCAATCAATCTGGCAAGATGAGTGTTTTTTTTTATTTGGCATGTTGAGCAATTGGTGACAGTTAAGGGAATCTTAAATCTTGAATGAGTTGTTCTTCCACCTGGTAATAATAATGATGCTATTCCTGATGAAGCAACAGCTAAAACAATTTTCCCCTCGGATCTTATTTTGTTTATGATTGTATGCCATAAAAATGTTTTTCCAGTGCCTCCATGGCCATGAACAAAAAATAGGCCTGGCTTTTTTTCATTCACAGCATTGATCACACAATCATACACATCTCTTTGGTCCTTGTTTAGCTGTCTTAGTAAATTGGAATGTTCTTGATTTAAAGCATGCACATCGTAATTCAACTCTTCTCTAAGTAATCTCATCCGAATTTCAGCCATTTTATGTTCATCAGGAATAGGAAGATTATGATCTTTTAATGAGCTGGATGATGCATTAAACAATTGTTCTAATTCAAACAAAAGGGAATTTTTCAACTCAGCTTCTGGAAGAATTAGATTTGGCATGTGAAAAGCTTTTCGTATGTTGTATAGAATGTCATCACACATGTTTTGCCAGTGAGTATCAAAAAGCAGTTGAGGATTTCCAACATCACAAAACAAAATGATTGTAACAAACAATTGTCTTAGTTCAGAACATGTGGCTGTATGTACAACATTATCTATGGCCTCAATCCACTCTTTATCATCTCCTAAGAGACCTAGAGACTTGCAGGCAGCTTGATATGAGACATGAGTAATACCATCAACAGTTTTGATCTCATCAAAATTGAAAGCACCTTTCTGCAAATTCAAAAGCATCCTTAAATAATATAATTCACCAGATGCAGGATGTACATAGGCTATTCTTCCTATAGCTCTTCTTTTTTTCCTAGGTTTCCAAACCTTTTCACGACGATCCCACACGAATTTTGAAGGAAATTCTACATAAGTTAGTGTTCGTGCTTCAGGAAAAGTTTGATTTGCTTCAAACCAGCGTGTTAGCATTGTGTGTTCAATATCTTCTTGATTAACAACTGATTGAAGGCTATGATCACCATTGAAAACCACATTTTGTTCTAAAGGCAGATGTATTGGTAATCGTTCAACAGCAGGCTCCCTAGAATGAATAGGGTATTCAAACAATCTACAAACAGCCTCGTATGGACATATGTATCTACAATTCAGATATGCTAATATTTCATCCTCTGGCTTCTTTTCAAAAATGACTCTTGCTCTATCTGAACCTTTGTTTATATATTTGAAAAGATATTTTATAAGCATTGATTGACAACATGACTCAACATTTATATGAGCATTGTATCTCAACAATAATGCTGCATTGTAAGGCACTACAAATCTGTTGTCAATTTTGATGCCATTTTTTAGGACAAATTTTGTGGGATCTTCACGGCGCTTATATGTAGAGAAACCATTTGTTTCAAAAACAGATTCACTTTTATATTGTTTGGGAAAATGTTTTGAACACTTACCTTCACGCATGCAAGGAGAAGAAAAATTAATTTCTCCGCATGGACCATGGATCATAAATTGATCAACAATGTTATAAAGGATTGGATCCTTAATGATGTCTGGTATTTCTGCTGAAATGATGGAATCCATGTCAGCTGCTGAAAAGCATTTGTAATCTTGCTTCAGCCAGACTAACAGATGAGCATGAGGCAACCCTCTTTTTTGAAATTCGACCGCACAAACTTCTGTTTGTAATAAAGTGAGAAAAAAGACAGCTTTTAATAAGTCATATTATTAGAAGAAGGAAATAAATTCAGAGGACAAATTGCAAGTTTTTTGAAAACTTGCCTGCCTCAACTTGTCCAAAAGCTCGGCCTGATTTGATATGATTAATCATATCATCAAGTTTCATTTTGAAAACTCTAGAAACTATATCAGGCCTATCCTCTGGCTTGTATCCAGGCCTGGTATCAAACTCTCTTAAAATTTCAGGCCATTTGACATTGCACGTGAAAGTTATAAATAAATCAGGATTACCATATTGTCTGCAAATTGCCATAGCATCTTGATAATTATTAAGCATGTATCTAGCACTCCCAGTAAAAGAGCTAGGCAGTATAACTTTTTGGCCTATGCTATTGGCATCAATGTCACCTTTAGAAACTGCATCATAAATGCCTTTAAAAACTTCACTTCTCAAATTTTTTTGGTTTCTTCTAATGTATTCCAATCGATCTTCTTCAAGGGTTGCATAGGAATCGACTAAATACTGTTGAAACAATCTTCCACCCTTTAACAATGTACTTAAAAATGGTTTTCTTTCTTGAATTTGATATGCTATAAAGGCTCTCATTGGCACTCTTCCTCTTTTTGGTTCAGGGCCTTTATAAGCGTTGCTCCACTTTAAATCAGGCCTGTAACCATCTTCACCATAAGGGAACAAAATGGGATATTGCAAAGCCATAAATTTAGGATTTAATTTTGTAACACGTTGTAGCTCTCCATTTTTAAACTCTATGACAATATCTCGATTAGAATCATGGAGGCCTATATCTCCCACAATTAAACCTCCTATTTCATCACATGCTGCATCTTCATATTGTTTACTATCACTTGGCTGCCTGCCCAACAATCTCCCATTTTTAGAGAAGCAAGAGACCATCTTCTTCATAATTTGTCCTCTGGCTGTTCGAAAAAGTCTTGTCAGCTCATTTGATTCGTCAAACATTTCAATCAAACCTTGAACAATGGTTTTTTCAAGTTTTTCATTCTTGAGGTTACAATTAACTGCATTCAATCGATTCATTGCTTCATTATGAGTGTCGTATATATAAAGTTGAGCAAACTTTGGGCATTCACCATCAGGAGGCAACAAAGAACCCATTAAATGATGAATTTGACCACTAATTTTAAAAATATAAGGGCCTGCTCTATTGTTAATTGAGTGGTCAATTTTTGCTCCCATTGAAGTGAATCCAAACATATTATTGTAGGCTCTAACATTTTCTCGAAACACCAAACTTTTCTGGCCTTTACTTGGATCAAGCAGAGTATCTAAGAAAAGGGGTGTTGGCTTAGGACTTGGAAGCTGAATTTTCCCTTGTTGGCAGCAAAGAGTAAAAAGAGGGGCATTGTTGGCAGATTTTTTTTGAATAGCTTCTTTCAACCAAAAAAGTGCACCACAGTATATGCAGGCATAATTTTTGTCACCGAAATCTGCATATTCTTCAGCAATTCCTGTAAACCAAGGAAATGTAGAAGAGAGGAAAGGGGGGAAGAGAAAATAACCGTTGTAAGAAATCAGTAATAGGGAAAATAACATTTGAAATGCAGTTGATACAATGAGTAAAAAGAGAAAACCTACTCCGTCTCTTGTTTTGATAAGATGCTTGACCCCTATTCATCTGATGAGGAGCGTAAATGGGATTTCGTCAGTGGTTATTTGAGAT
Organism: Spiraea crenata; assembly: GCA_033992175.1. NCBI lineage: Eukaryota > Viridiplantae > Streptophyta > Magnoliopsida > Rosales > Rosaceae > Spiraea > Spiraea crenata. Next base: position 3,942,517 of record JAVBHV010000022.1, read on the forward strand.
GCAATTATCGGACAACAGGATATATTGTCAACACAACTTCGTTTCTTGTTCTTAGTTTGGGAAGTTTTTCTTCGGCTCGTGCTGGCTTTTTCTTTCTTTCGATCTGTATTTTGGCCTCTACCATGACACATTGTTCCCGAAGAAACTTTTGAATCAGCTACAGGTCCAAAACTGTTGACTTGCTGTTCTACCACAGCTGTATTAGAAAGTTTTGGTTTTTTACGGCTGGTGCTCAAATGTTGCCTCACTTCATGGTTATAACTTGTGCTAGCGTGGTCAACATTTTCTATAGAGATTTGTTCACCAGTTGTGGTGCAAGAAGTATGAGATGCATCCAACATTAGTTTTCTAAGTTTAACCATTTTGAGCACAACGATCAAAAATGTTAAGCTTCAACCAACGGATATATAGCTGGGAAGGAGGGAAGACATATAAACCAAGTTAAACTTCTTGGAACCTACATCTATAGACTTATAAAACAACATAGACGTACTGCAATAACAAAAGAGCTATGCACATAGCTGTACCACAACAAAATGACACATATAATATAATTAATTGCAACAACAACGTGTTAATCAAACAAAAGAGACATAGACCTACAACAGTAAAACGATAGAAAGCACAATTTCCAAGCAAACTATAACTATTATGCTTGAGTTCTTGCAAAGAGTGATAGAGACCAAGCAAAAGAGACATACATCTTCAACACTAAAACGATAGAAAACACAATTTCCAAAGGACATAATGGGCAGAAAACGCAAGCTATAACTACTATGCTTGATTTCTTGAAAAGAATAATAGAAAACTAACCTGTTGTCCAGCAGCAATGAAAATAGCCTTTAAAGCAGCCCAGGGAAAAGCTTTACAGCACCTACGAACAACTCCGAAGACAGAAAAACTAAACTGAGGAAGAATGAAATGAGTACAGAGGACAACCAACATGTAGATTTTATCTGCTACAACAATATATTAATACACATGAATTAGACCAAGTAACAAACAAACTTATCGCTGGCTCAAATACATAAACTGACTACGATGCTGACCAATTTGTACAGTTATTTTGCATACTAAATGGGCTAGTAGAAAACTGCGCAGATACCCATAAATATCAATTTTCTTAATATTGGTTCTTTCTAGGTCATGGCCTAAATATAAATTTGGTTAATATTGGATCTTTCTAGGTCATGCACTGAGAAAGGAGACGATGCAAATAGCATATAAATGGGTGTGTCCAGACTGCAGAGTCAATAGAACCACTTTATGCAGAAATACTATTACAGTATCAGGGGAAGGCATATAGAATTGAGTACATTCAGACAACTTTTGGTTTTTGGATAACTTGTTTCTGATATCCATGTAATTCATTGTATAATAACTGAAAGTTTCGTCGCCATATTCAATTGCCAATCTCATAGAATTTATCACAATTAAAAAAAATCATTTTATCCTAAACAAATGACCACTCAAAAGCACAAAAGTAATCTAGAAGTACAAAAACAAAGCCAGAAATTTAATGGCACCTGGAGACGAAACTGCATAAACAGAAGGCAGAGTGAATGAACACCTGTGTTTGTAATCGCTGTGAGGAAAAACGAATCAACAGAAATATGGTTTATAAACAATGAACCCAGATGGAAAAGTACAAATTTTTGCAAGCATGAAGTTGCTATCATACATGTAATTTAACTTACCTCACTCGATGGGAAGAAGACAGGGGTCCGAGTGTTTCTCTTTGGTTTTCTGTCCGCTTTTGTGGTGAATCACCTACTTTTCCAATTGAAGCTGGCGATGGCGATGGCAGAGGAGGGCGGCAAATTTGCGCAGAGAGAGAGAGAGGCAGAGGGTTTGTGCGAGAGGAAGATAAAATGGAACGCAGGCGAAGAAGATCAAAAGCGGAGAGGAGGTCACCAATATTCAGTGGTAAAATTGGCAGTCCGCTGCACACCAAGGGGGGATGCTTTGTAAGCAGGGGTAAAGTTGTCCATACACTGTTATTTGTACAGTGATTCAGGGGCGGCTGGATTTAGCTTTAGTATATATATAATTTGGAGGAGATGTTATATATCCTTCTTCAGGTCTCTATCTCTTTCTTTTTATTTATAAATCTTGCTTGCTAAAATAGTGAGTTTTTCCCATATGATGCAGTTTAAGCTCGTGCAATGAGCAATAAGTTCAAGGTTGAGATATTTCGTCTTCTTCAAGAAGATGAAAATGGGTAAGTTAAATTTGTTGGTACAATTATGTGTTAGGGTGCAATTTTACTTTATTTTGCATGATAGTTGTATAAGCTAGGGAGGAAGGTGCTTATGCATCCATAACAAAGATCTTCAAGTCATAGCAAACACTTTCATAACTTCTCGAGAAATCTAATTGATAGACTTGAGAAATGATCCTTTCAAAATTCACTCAATACATATTCATCATAAATAGTAAGGCTGGGCACGAGTTGTTAGAAAGTCTACGAGTTGTAATAGGAAACTATCTTTGTATTTGATATGTAATCCCTAGTTTGTAGCATCCTTGTGTAGCAAGGAAACTCATTGTATATGTATACCGATTTTATATCAATGGAAATTCATTCTGGGAAAATACTTTTCTATATGGTATCAGAGCAGGATTAACAAAACCCTAGCTCCTCTCAAACACCGCCGTCGGCGGTGGTTCCGGCAAATTCAGCATCTAGAAACCCATTGGAGGACACCCATGTTTGGTCCGAACCTGACTAAAGGTCGAGGAACCTGTCGGTTTGGGTGGGATTGGTTGGTTCCCTCAGGAATTGAGGTTGCAGGTAAGGTGTTGGGGTTGAGTGGTTGTCGTGGGGTTACCATGAATATATTGAAAAGTATGATGGGAGAGGGTGGGATTTTTCATGGGGTGTGATCTATGCATTTTTCTCTAAAAAGATCCAAAGAATCCATCATTGTGTAAGATCCTTCATAATTTGAATACAAGTGGATTGCTGGGTACTTGTTAAAAGAATTCATTGAATACCTTTAGACTTTTAAAAATTACTAAAAGGTTTTAATTTACAACTATTTAATCTCCTAAAAATCCTTTAAAATCCTAATTGGATACCTCTAAGAATTCTTAATTTCGACCACACTCGGGAAGAAACAATCAAACACTACAAGTATAATTTCCAGTTTGCTTTGGTAGTGCTGTCTGAACTTTAATAGAACTATGAAATTTCCAGTATAATTTCCAGTTTGCTTTGGTATCACTATGAAATTTACAGCACAATCTCACATTGATCCTGCCCAGAAAGGATAGTTTTCATCGTCTGTAAGGAAAGACATTTCTTTAGGAAGGAACTGAACTCCGTCGAGTCCAATAGCTCCCTCTCGATTATTATCATCCCAGAAAAGTGCCGTATTCCTCATTGCACCCGCAAAAGAAGCTCCACTAAGATTTGAATTTTGCCATTCTGAACCTTCCAAATCAGCTTCGTCGAAGATGGCATCCTCAGCATTAATGTCTCTAAACCGCGCTTTTCTAAGTCTTGTGCGCACAAAAAAAGCCCCACGAAGATTTGATTCATGCAATGTTGAATATAGCAAAGAGGCCTTGTTGAAATTGGCACCCTCAGCATCCACATGAGCGAAGTACGCACCTTTAGAATACTCGCAACCACCTCGAATATTTGTACCATCATCATAGTAACCAGAGAGATTAGCACTTACAAAAGAAGCTCCAAGAAGATTTGCTCCACTGAATTCTGAACATTGCAAGTCTGCATCGTCAAAGATGGCACCCTCCGCATAAGCATCTATGAACTGTGCGTGCATAAGAGTTGAACCTGAGAAGCGAGTGTTCCTCAAATATGCACCGGTGAAGTCTGAATTTGACAAGTCTAATCTGGAAAGATCAGCGCCAGAAAGATTGCAACCACGAAAACTCTTTTGTGCTTCTGTCGATCTGTCAAGTTTCTTAAGAATATCCGCTCGAGTCAGATGCGGCATCATCTTCAGAACATCTTTTATTCCCTTCACCAACCCTGCCAATTCAAAGTATTCCGCCTCTCCTAAAAGTGTTGGATATTTAGCCTCGTGCAATGTGGGAACCACACCATCTCTCAACCAGTTAAGAATGTGCCTAATACCCCATTGGAGAAGAGAGAGGCTCTCAGCTTCTAGTTGGTTTCAAGCAAAGTACCGTATGACAGCAAGCTATCTAGCTATGTCATTATATAGGCTACAAATCCAAATCCAAATCCAAATTCAAATCCTAATCCTAATAGGAATGGGAAAGCTAAGTACAAAAGGACCACGAGATTCAAATCCTTGGAAAAATGGGAAACCTAAATTACTTGGGTCGGCAGAAATCACTTACATGACCGAATATGGCAATGCTGCTGCTAAGCAAACACAATCAAGTAGAGGCCAACACTAATTTAAGTCAAACCTATGAATTATCTATAATTATTTTATTCTGTGCCCAACTTTTTATTTACGTTGAGACGGCTGCAAACAGCTGTCAACGAGTCTGACGAGCTGAGTTTGGGTTGGCTTAGCATTGTCCAAAGAACAAATAAGATTCAAATCCTCATAATAATAGGAAACGCAAATTATTTGTGTTGAGTTTCCCATTCTTACAAGGATTTGAATTTATTATCTAACCTATTCCTAATTGGATTTGTATTTCAGGCAAGATATATAAAGGCATAAACTACATGGTTTATCTTCATATCAATATCGGCTTGGTCACAGAAATTGGTGTTTTCCAAAACTTGCTTCTATCATTAGACTAAATTCTTTTCTTTTTCGACTCGTTGGTCAGCACTTGGCATGGAAGTGTCCTCTCATTCCTCCCACAATATGGTTCACTTGAATGTCGGAGGGGAAAAATTTTCCACCACTATTGGTGCACTGACAGTTCGTGAGCCTGATTCGATGTTTGCCGCCATGTTTAGTGGCCGTCACACTATTTTGCCCCTAGAGAATGGAGAATACTTTATTGATAGAGATGGTAAACACTTTAGGCACATTCTTAACTGGTTAATAGATGGTGTGGTTCCTAGATTACACGAGTTGAAATATAGAGACCTCTTAAGAGAGGCGGAATACTACCAATTGATAGGGCTGATACGTGGAATACAAGATCCTCTCAGGAGGGTGGATTTAACCCGAGAGGAGGTTCTTAAGAAACTAAATTTATCGCCAGAAGTGCGAAAGAATTTTCGTGGTTACAATCTCTCCGGTGTTGATCTCTCCAACTTAGACTTATCAAATTCCGACTTCACCAAAGCTTGTTTGAGACACACACGTTTCTCAGGTGCAATTCTTACCGACACGCAGTTCGTAAAGGCTGACACCGAGGGTGCCATATTTGACGGTGCTCATTTGCACGGGGCATGTTTTAGAAAGGCTCGTGTCTTGGGTGCAAAGCTTAGAGGTGCGCAGTTGATGAATGTTGATGCTACGGAAGCCATCTTTGACGATGCCAATATGGAAGGCTCAGAAGTACATGAAACAATACTTTATAGAGCTTCTTTGGTAGGTGCAAAGCTTAGAGGGGCGAAGATCTTGAAATCTAGTTTTGAGGGTGCGGAATTGAGGGGTGCTGATTTGGAAGGTTCAGACTGGCGTGGCACAATTCTTCATGGAGCTTCATTTGAGGGTGCAAAGACGAATGGGGCACATTTCTTTGATGATAATAGTCGATGGGCAGTTGTTGGACTCGAAGGAATTCAGTTCCTGCCATGTATTTTGTAAGAATATATGGACTTGACATATATAGTGTATTAGTATTTTTGACAATTAAATCATACTTAATGATATGTATAAAGGTGTCGTCGTATGCTATTCAGTTCATCAACGATTCATCTTGTCTTCGAGCCAATATAATAATATTTATACGATTTATGTTTATAGAATAATCTTCATATATATGACTGTATATTATCGTTCATGTTTGATCACGTCATAATTATTTCTGTCACCTTTTCCCAAATGTAAAGTGTCAGAAGGATCGATGATTAATTAGTTGTAAGGCAGGTAGCTGATCGCTCTCACCACTTGTCAAATTGCTTTGTCCTCAGCAACTGATACTACTGTAAAATTATCAATCATCATGCTATTTATATCAATAACTTGTTCTGTCGTTTATTTTCTCCGCCGCAAGTTAAAAACTTTTTGTACCTTAATGAAACCACAAATTATATATATACTAAACGTTGGTTTCTCACTATTGCGAACAATAGTGAAGTGGCCTTTTTGCCTCTCTTCTTCAACTATGTTCCCCTTTCCTTACAGCGGTCTGACCAAAATGCCCCAAATTCCTTCTTTTTTCTCTTTCTCTTCTGTGACTTGGCCTCGATGAACCAACTTGGTTAGCTTTTTGCTTTTTGGTTTGATTTTGTGAGAGAGATTGGAAACTACCCGGCTGAGGATGTTAGGGAAGTAGTTAGGAGATTTTTTAGTAGGGAGGCAGCCGGCACTGTTTACTTTTGCGTTGGCATTCTTGGAGCCTTTCCTCTTCACCAACCGGCACTGTGAATTCAGCGATTTTGGTAGCTTCTCCTAGATAAGTGCTCTCTTTTTTTTGGCTCTTTGTCTCCTCTCATTCAAGTAGCTTCAGGTTTTCTGGTTCTCGGTATCGTCTGTGAATTTTTCCGTTTCTTCCTTCAATTTTTGTGGGTTTTTTTTGGGTTCTTCCTTAATCCGTATATTTTCATAGTGATATATTTTATTCATGCCTTGAACATACACATCAATTAGCAATAGAATTAACACAATGCTTCATTTATTTCACCTGGGAGCAAATGGATAGATGTAATGCCTATTGAAAATAGTTGTTCTTTCCTTTTCTAAAATTTTCCCAATATCTGCCCACACCACCAGAACATTTGCAGAAGCTCAGCCACTGGACGAACATGGCAAATCTAAACAACCCACTTCCACCCACAGTAAGCATTTTCTTTATTATTCAGCTTTCCCTGTTATCACTTGATCAGTAAATTCATTCATTTAGTAACTTACATTATCACCAAACTAATACTTGACTTTTTACATGCATCATTTCCACATTCCAATACAAAGTTAAAATATAGCTAACTGATGCACATGCACCATATTCATAGTTCAAAGATAACAATCCTTTTCTTCTTTTGATTGCAATTTCCCAACTTCTCTACACTAACACACCTTCTCTAAACATGCAGGCATATATTAATGGCTGCTAACATGGAAAAACAAGAAGAAACCTCAGCTTGACAGTAGATCACAGGCATCCCAGAAAAACAAAAACCCCAACCCCCACTCTTATCATAATTTTTTGAGTGCTGGTTCCAATGTGAAAATATATCTATATATATTTAGCTTGAGAAGCAGCATGTTTTAGGAAATTTTTTATACCATCAACTGCCTTACTAAACTATGCAAGCACTGGTGTGTAATTATGTATATAAAGTAAGTGCTCACAAGAAGCGTACTCTTTAGACGTATGATTATGTATATAAAGTATGCAAAAACCTTTTACGTTGTTTGAATGTTTGCATACATATTTTCTTCAAACCCGCAGCTACGCGCGGACACCTCCGCTACTATCATTTGTTTGTTCCTTTTTAATCTGCTAGAATGTATAGTAATTCTAATAATAAAGATTGCTATGGAAATTTACTGTTTATAATGGCATTTCGTTTTTGTTATTTGGAATATAAACCCCTTTGATGTCTCATGCCTTTTTTCCTTTCTTACTGCGTTGCTAAATTTGGTGTATAACAGTTTTTGTATTAGTGTAATGGATGCTATTTCTTTGTTATTATTGGTTCTTTTGCAATCTCTTTTTTTTCTCCTCAGTTTATTCTTCCTTCTTTTTGATGTTTTGCAGGTCCTGTTTTGCTGCTTTAGAGAACTCATCTTTGGTTATTATCAGTTTTGTCATGAAAGTGGTAAGTGCTACTGAAATTCACTTGAACAAAAGTTTTGCAGCTGCAAATGATCACTAAATTGAAGGTTTTGATTTGTTATTTGTCCATGTTTGTTTTCAATTACATGCGACAACTATTCTAAATTAGGCTACCTTCTGTCTACATTTCCATATGTATGTAGATATTATTTGCTTCACTATCCGTTTTACAACCCACCCCGCAGCATCGCGCGGGCACCTTGCTAGTACATACTAAAAACTGGGAACCCATCAGTTTTTTTTTATAGCTAAAATCTACACTAAAATCAATTTCAACCAAGGGAACCATGATACTAAGACGACGTTATAAGCCACCCAAAAACTGAAATGGGGCGCTACAAACAATCGATGTGGGATCCATCCTTCCAATATTCAGTGTTTACACAGTGGAATTCATATTGATTAGAGTTTAACAGTGAGCTTGGAGGTTTCTTTATGAATTTTTTACCAAATCAGAAAACGCTAGAGGAGGCACTTGTCCATAACTAAATTTAAGGTATGTTTGGTATGGCTTAAAGGTGAAAAAAAGCACTTAAACTTTAAGCCAAGTGGGTTCAAATGTGTTTGGTAACTAATTTTAAGTTGGCTTTTTTTAGAAGGAGCAAAAACAAAGGAAACTAAGAAGCTTCACTTTTGAAGCTTTTTATTTAAGCTTCTTTCCAACACCTTTTCATACTAATAAAACACTTTCACAAAATTAGTTTATCAAACACCTCACTACTTTTTTTCACTACTTTTTTTCACAGCAGCTTATTCTTATAGTATAAACAGCTTATTTTCAAATCAACTTTAAAAATAAGTTAAGCCATACCAAACTAGGCCTTAAGGGACCCTGTTCGGTCGCGCCACTTGATACCTCTCAGGGCCCGTAGTTAGTTTGTTTAGTTGTTTTAGTAATAATGGTGTGTCTTTCTTTGGGAGAAGTTTTTAAGATATTCACAACTAGCACGACAGGTTTACAAGGGAGAGTGTTAGGTCTTACTGTCAACACTAAGTAAGACTAAGTACCAGGGGGTTGATTAGTTGTGTTAGGGGGTTTTCAATATATATATATACACACACGCGGGGTTGGCACACCTGGTCAAATAGGTAGTTCACCATTTCTACGTGAAACAAGTCCCAGATCAGACTAAATCGGTCTGAATCGAGTCAGGTTTGGGTCCTGAAAATTAGATCCGCGTGAGTACATGGACCAAACCTATCTACATTACAACCTAATTTTTTTAATTAAATTTTCAAGACCATATGTTTTAGTTCAATCCATTTTCAATAAAAACTTTCAAGCCCAAATACTCACACCCTAACCCTACTCTCCTTCTTCCTTTCCACCCTTTTTTTTTTCTTTCTGAGATTTATGCCATTTCTACCATTGTTTTTTTAAAAAAGTCTTAGGGCGCACGAAAAAAGCTAAATATCCCGAGAAAGGCATTCAAAAGGTGTTTGAGGCGTATGCATCAAGGCAAAAGGCATACGCCTCGGTTAACTTTTTTTTTACATTTTTTTTAGGGTTGAGGGGGAATTTTTCATTGAATATATACAAGGGTCAATTACAAAAGAATTAGATGAACGACAATCCCAAAGAGTTTTGGTTGTGATCATTTAGGTTTAGGAGATTCAAAATACACTTATTACCCCTTTTGCCCCCTACAACTCACTTTGAGAGACATTTTGCCCCCCTACAACTCATTTTGTATCCCATTTGCCCCCTACAACTTATTTTTGGGGAATTTTTGCCTCATTTCCGTTAAGTTAACGGTTTTAGTTAACTTTGCTGATGTGGATATACCACGACTGCAAGCGGTGGCTCGCCCTCAAGCGCCTCAGCCTCACCTCCCTCCGCGTCGACGCCACCACACCAAATTAAACCAATCTTAAACATAAACATCAAAGTATCCAGCTCCTGGTCTCCACGAATCGCCAACTGCAAATGCCTTGGTGTGATTCTCTTCACCTTGAGATCTTTGCTCGCATTGCCCGCCAACTCAAGAACCTCAACAATTAGGTACTCCAGGATGGAGGCCAAGTACACAGCTCCAACACGGCCCTAAGCAGCAATCCTTTGCTTCAGTTGCCTGTGAATTCGACCCACCAGAAACTACACATACCCAAATCCGAAAAAATAACACAAAAATCACAAACTAAGCAAAACCCAATTCAATTCATATGCAATTACAGTATCAAAACAAGAAACTCAGTTCATACATTATCAAAACAAGAAACAATTCAAGAACAAAACCCAATTCACAACAGACAAAATAAAACAGGAAGACCAACAATTAAATCACTTGTATGATTTCACAAACACGTTGACCTTCACTTTCGAATAACCCAAAAAACAAATTGAAACTCCTTGAGATAGAAACACAGTCTGTATAGAGAGCCCAATCCAAACAAAACCCAGATCTACTCAAGTACAACTTAGATCCCAATTGGGTCAATTTAGAAACAAATCAACACAAATTATTGCTCTATAAAATTGTAGAGAACACAAACACCAAAGTAAAAAGAGAGCCCATATATGGTTTCAAGCTCTACTCAAAAAATTGACCCTAATTTGGTTTGCACTAATGTCTCTAGTCTCGGATTGGCATCGTTCGCCGACAAGTGTAGGCTGTTGAAATAGTTGGATTTGCAAGTGGATTTTTGTACGGCGACGTCGGGGGTGCCTGTGGAGCCAACACGGAGGGAGGTGCGGCTGAGGCGCTAGAGGGTGAGCCACCGCTTGCAGACGCGTGAGCATCGCAGCAGAACAAAAAAAAAATTTTAATTGTGTGTTTTTCTCATGTGTAAATTTGTGGGACCTATATTTGCTGACGTGGCATATCCACTTCAGCAAAGTTAACCAAAACCGTTAACTTAACGGAAATGGGGCAAAAATTCCCCAAAAATAAGTTGTAGGGGGCAAAATGTCTCTCAAAGTGAGTTGCAGGGGGCAAAAGGGGTAATAAGTGTTCAAAATATTGTATCTTTGATGCTTTAACACTGAATTTTTTATGAAATGATTTTAGTTGATTGTGGTGTTATCTTGAATTTGATTAAGTATTGATGTAGGGATTTGATTTCTTTGTTGAATAATTGTAGTATTATCTTGAAGTTTATTATATATGGATGATATAAGATAATATCTCTCTACAATATTATTTTTAACAATATTTTATATTTACGCCTCACTCGATCCCATGAAGCTTACGCCTCCAGACTTCAAGGCTTATGCCTAGATGAAGCTATCATCTGACGCCTCGCCTTATGCTTTAACATTTTAAAACATTAATTTCTGCCGCTAAACTCGAGAAGCTATTTTCGCTATTTTTGTCGCTGAACTTCATAAGCCAACTACAAAACAAATTACGCCAGCCCCAGCTGGTCCCTCAGGTCACTCGACAGACGCTTGGATGCCGTTGCAATGTGCCATTACCAGTTGAAATGCACGATTCCTTGTTCAATTTCACAGCAATGTCGTCAATTTTGTAGGAATTGAAGTAAACTTGGGTAAATCCCGATACCGTCCTATCTTGTCCCGAAAAGTTGGTCCCGACATTCGAGCACTGAGCCCTCGGGTCCGGGATTCCAGCCTTGATTTTCTGATGCCCAAGTGAAGCTTGGTACCCAGGAGGTAATTTTCAATTAAATTACATAACGCAAGATACTTAGAACAAATAGTTTAATCAAATGTCCAGTTATCTAATGTAAACAACTTCTCAATCAGAAAAAGAACACCAAAAAAAAAACCCACCTCTCTAGAATTCCCACTTTTTTCTTTTCTTTTCAACTCTCTTCCCACTTCCCACACAAAATCCCCCCCCCCCCCACCCTTTCCCTCCCCCCAACACATTCCCTTTCTTTCTTTTAAAAACAATTTAACACAAACAAATCTCCAAAAAAAAAAAAAAAAAAAAAACCCCCACTCCCCCCCCCCCCCTCACTACAAGAAAAAAGTACTTAGACGACAAAAAAAATTTGTAGGGAAAGGTCATTTTTTGTCACCTAAGTACTTAGACGACGAAATTTGGTCGTCGGGAGCTTCGTAGCGCAAAGCTCGAGAGGAAAGGTCTTAGACGACAAAATTCAATTTTTTGTCGTCTAAAGTCTCCAACGACAAATATGAGCCCACAAAAAAATTCGTGGAGAGAACACTTTACGACGAACCATTTCGTCGGGAGAAAACTTGCGTGACAAATCATTTTTGTCGTCTTTGGATATTTTGCGTGACAAAACCATTTTTGTCTGGACAAACTTGCCACGACGAAATGATTTGTCACCTTGTTCTTTTGGTGACAAATATGTTGAATTTTCACAACCAAATGATTTATCGTCTAAACCTTGTAGTGACAAGTCATCCCATTTTAGGCTTTTATATGAGGAATCTAATTGACACAGCTTTCATCTAACCACCTGGATCTACTACAAAATTAACTAATTTCACAAAAAAAAATCATATTTATGTAGTTAATGTCACCGGAATTGTACACGAATAGTACAATACACCTAATGATAAGTGCATGGAAAATATTTTACAATAGATACACCCAAGTTCTACCAAATGAAAAGCTTAAGAGAGTCTTCCCTTACTAATCTAATCATCATCATAACAACTATCATCACCACTCCATTCACTGTCAACACTTTCTTCATTAACTGATGAACTTGATGAGGTTGAAGCTTGAAATGGTTCGTCATGATGAGTCCATGTCGTATATAAGTATGACATCCCATTTTGAAATAAATGAGCTTGAACTTGCACTTCAAACAGGGGCACATGATATCTCCCATACGATTGACATGGTGCCTAGCACTCTCAATAAATTGACCAACCCCCTTTATATATTCAGGACTCCTACGGTCCTTGATATGAATCCAATTTCTGTCCATAAAACAGTATAGAATAATCCAACCTCAAAAGCCTATGTTGATTCAATCCAGACCACATAAGAACTTGAGCAAGCAACTAGCACAAAAACGCCTATATGCTGATTCAATCCAACAAAAGAAGCATAAAGATTCACACCAAAAGTCCATTTACTAGATGAATCCAAGCAAAGTTTCTATATAAATCATACAAGACAAGGATACAATGTGTTATTTAACAATGTAGAGCATGACAAGAGGCAAAACCAGGTAGCAAAGATCATGGTAAACCACTAATTAAAAGATAAACAAGAACTGAGAGCGATAATCACAAAAGGGAACAAACTTACCCATGCTCTCCAACATAATTTAGTATTAGAAACATCTCCTGAACTCAAGTTCACCCAGAGCTTCTACCAGTTCCTGCCCATTGTCTCTTGGTTGCTCTACAACTTGGGACCGATAAGCGAAACTCTCACCTATACTAACAAGAATAATGGCTGTAAAATAGATAATTGATCATAAATATACTACTAAGAAAGTGAAAAGATCAGACCTTGAGGTTGAGGTAACGGCTGAGGGTTGTCGAAAAGCCAAACCGAAGGGTACCATAAGGAGGAGCAGATGAAGGGCCTTGATAAGGAGAAACCCGTGCAACTTTTGAAGGAGACGCAGAGGAGCTGGCATAGTATGGCCTCACATATTGCTCTGCAACTCACATTGATAGAAACCCAAAAAGGGTTCAAAAGATTAATCACAATGAACACTACCAACCCATGAAAATAACAGAAACTAGCAGTAAAAATGAAAACAACTGCCAGTAAAATAAGTGGGTTTCCAAGAGCGATCCAAACCAAGAACAACCATGAAAATGTAACAAAGTGGCAGTAAAATAAATGTGTTAAAAAATGAATCACAATGAATACAAGCATCCCATGAAAATGACAGAAACTAGCAGTAAAAATGAAAACAACTGTCAGCAAAATAAGTGGGTTTCCAAGAACAATCCAAACAGAGAACAACCGTGAAAATGTAACAAATGTCAAGAACTCAAGATAAATAGATAAGCAGTCAACAAATTTCAAATTCCTTCACCAGTAAGTACAAATTGCCCTTGACCAGCATCTCAACCAAATAATCCCTCAAACCATGTTCAAACATACCCCACCAGACCTTTCTTCTAATGAAAATATAGTGTGGTAGCAGACCTTCAAATCATAGACATGTCAACTTGACACAACTGGATGCACATTAACCTACTGACCACGTACGGAATTAACAGCCCAATGTCATAGGTTGGAGTTGCAAATAGTTACCCAACTGCACACCTCTTTCAGTAGCACCAAAATTTTTGTCCTTGTTTCTCTAACGTGGTGGAGAGATCACATTCTAGGAGAAGTGTACGCCCCTAAGCACAGCAGAGCTATGTTCTACTTCTGCTTCTTAAACACATTTCTCATCAAAACACATACACACCACCAAGAGAACCTGCCCACCAATGCACCATTATGCATACGCATGATCACATACAGACCATCAGTGGCTTGGCTTCCCAAACAACTAAGCTTTGTCATTCCAATATGACATCTCAAACCAGAGAACTTCAGTCACACTTCGTAGCCCACAATCATGAAAGAAGCAACAACGTAGTGGCAGAAATATAAACCATAACCCTAAACTGCTTCACATCCGTGAAACCCAATCAGCTACACCGTTGCCCATTTAACGACCACCAATGTTGCTGGCACTGCACGCATATTGATTCATACTGATCTGTGCATCTCTGCCTTTAGTAAACCACACATTGCTGCCATTCCCCAATCCTGTTATCATTGCAACAAATACCTCCTAGGCACCATTGGTAAAACCAAAACTGAGACTATTTATTTTGTTTTCAATTTCTTTTCTTTTGTATATGGGTTTTCTTTTGCATCCCACTGTCAACACCACCTTGCTCTCCACTTAACCAACACCAACCGTCTACACTACCTCACCACCTCACCAACACCGAAATTGTCTACAGCTACACCAAACCACTGTCTACAAGACCTCAACAGGTCACCAACACCAAACCACTTTAGAAAGAAAGAAAGAATCAGAGGGTTCAAGAAAGAAAGGAGGGGTTCAAGAGAGAAAGGAGAGGTTTCAAGAGAAACAGGGGTTAAAGAGAGTCCAAGCATACACAATGCATCACCAAGCGCACACAGCGCATCACCAAGCGCTCATAGCCAATCACCAAACTTCTAACTCACCACTACAACAACACTAATCTCAACACGATTCTAACATTAAGAAAAGATGCTTATTTATTCTAAATCAAGCTCTAATCTACAACTTAATGAAAACAACTAAGATTAAATACCTAAAATCTAACCCAAATCTACCCAAATTAATCCCCAAATAGGCAAAAAAAAAGATCCGTACTTCTATCTTAATTTCCTCTTTCATGAACACTTTCTTAGTAACCAAACAAGGAAATAAGATGACAACAAAAAGAGAGATGACAAAGGGCTTACCCCACTCGTCTTCTTCTTCAAGAGGTGGAGTGGTTTGCAGAGGAGAGGAGTCCATGGGTGCTGATGATCATGGATTTGACCTGTCACAGGGCGCAAAAGCCCATATCAAGATCAATCCAACAATGCCAAATTAATCACCACTGACTCAAATCTTAAGAAACCCAAAAGAACACTTTGATGTTTAAGACTTTGGAAACCTGCGGTACGAACACAAAGCCGACTCCACCCCAAATTTGCCATAATCTGCAAAGGAAATTCCATCAGTTTGGCATCAAAGATAGCCCAGTTAATACAATTGACCCACTTGATCAATACAAGGAATAGAACAAGTAACCAAGCAGAAACAACGAATTTGGCAGAGCTTCGACGACGTCCGCCGAGCTTCAACGACATTGGCCAAGCTTCAATGACATCGGCTGAGCTTCGATGGCATCGTATTATCGTTGGCTTCCAGTCGGACTCGATTCGTGTAGAAGACGAAAGACGGTCAACTTCCGGCCGGACTCGATTCGGTGAAGAAGAGGGGAGACTATGAGCGAAAGAGTGAGGAGAAAAAGTGAGCAAAAGAGATGTTTACCCGAAAGGAGTAAAGTTATTTGGGAAGAAATATTTTATTTGAAAATTGTCATTTACCCGACGAAACGCCTGCTTTTGTCATCCTAATTCTAATTTTGTTATGGAAAAAGATCCCGCCAATCGCTCTTTTCTTTTTGACAAATCCCGCGAATTTCTTAGGTGACAAAAGTTGGCTTTGTCATATGAGATATCTGGGCCGACAAATCATTTTGCAAGCAAAGGCCCCATTTCGTCAGTAAATATTCGGCGCCAACAACTGAATTTAGCCCAAATGCTTACACGACAAACAATGAATTTTGTCGGTGTAGGAAGCTTCTTACGACAAATTTTTTTTTTGTCATCAACATGAATTGTCGTCTAAGCATATTTTTTCCGTAGTGTATACAAAGGTTCAGGAAATGTCAGAACTATGAAAACTGCAGCAAGCTATGAAGCTACGCAGCAAATCCGAAGTCAATGACTCCATGTGTACAAGAATGTGTGAACATGGGTAGACTTAGGTTGCACAGAGCACTATCTTGACTAATGAATACATGAACACAATTTGAGTCCAAAACAGCGAAGTGAAGCTTCATCAAAGTTCAGGTAGGATGAAGCCTTTTGAAAACCGAAACTTAGAAAGCAAGGTTCAACATACAAGCAAGCTCAAATCCTAAACGATCTATATAAGTGAACTTTATACTCAAGATGAAGAAGACGGAAACCAGAGAGAGTTGCAACAAGATAGTTTTTGAAAAGATGAATGAATTTTATGCTTAAAAACCTAATGAAAGTTGAAGATAGGTTTAGCTTAAATAGGCCAAAAGGCCAAAAAGGATAACATTTGTGTGGTGGACAATGCGATGTGATTTTCCCTCTAAAATATAGGTAGATTCAAAAAGTGCAGTACAGCTTTGTTTGACTTTCAGTAAAAGACAAAAGCTAACTACCAAAAACTTTCAGCAGAAAAAGCAGTCAACTCAGAAGAAATCACGTGAGATAAGATGACCAGTTATATAGAACATGATATTATAAGTCTATGAAAACTTTCATAAAGACCTAAGTTTTGAAAAGTTTGAAATGCTCTAATCAAAAGATTTATGCTTAACTCATATGAATGCAGATACCTATGCAATATGACCAACTAAGTAGCATGATCATCAAATCTTCAATCTTCGAAAATGAATTAAATTCCTAGAACTAAGTTCTGATCAACCTAATTGAGCTTGTGAAGATTTACAATGTTTTTGTGCAAGAACAAGCCAAAAAAAATATTCTATACTAAGCCTTCGGTCTGGGAGTCAGGTTTGGGGTAGATTCGAACTGACCCAAACCGAGCCAACCCCTCGTATATACAAAGTAAAGTTTGAAACGATGTAAAAGCTCCGATCGTACAAAATTTGAGAACAAAAAAAAAATCATGGATTAGCTATCCACGAGAGTAAACCAACACGTACGGAGTAGAAGAAGAGTAACAAAAGGTAAAGATTTCAGTTACTGGTGAGCTCTTCGAGTTGTCTGAAAGTGAACTACATGAGCTGTACATATGTTGAAATATGGTATATCATTTCGATAAAAATTCATCCAATGTTGCTTCTATACACTGCAACTGGTGAGCTTCACTTTTTTGGGTCCAACTTATGCGATGAGTTTGCAACTGTCGAATTATTAGCTAAGAGGGAGAGAAGTTTATTGATCAGTTGACTGCCTACTTGTAGGCACCTTTCAGGATTTCGTCACTAAGTAATAGGATGCGCAAAAGAGTGGGTATTGGTGTAAGAGCAAAACCTTGTGCTTAATTTTCCCTCAAGACTTTCTTGTTTTGGTTTGGGTCTACCCGCCCGTTAACCCAACCCAACAATAGGAAACAAAATGTACCATTGGATGGGAAAGAAAACTTTTCTGCTAATCTTGAGAGCAAGCAACAAGCCCAAATCCGGATGTTCCATGCTTCAATTAGATAAAAGTTTCTAATTACGATGAGTTTGAGGATTTGATCTGTTTCCTTAGGTAGGTTCAATAGCTTACGCGTAGCTTAATCAAATGGCCAGACGAAAAAAAACTTGTACTTAACCCGGACTTTCTATTCCTAAGCGGGCTTAGTAAAGGTAGGAAGAGTGAAAGAACCTGAATAATTTATTTCACTACTATTCCAATTCCTTGTAGGTAAACATGCTCAAATTACTCATCTTCAGTTCTTAGAATTGCTTTCCTATTCACTAACCATGAAAAAGATATGTTTCCTAATTTTCCTACCATTCTCATTCCTTAAAATTAAAGATGCCCTAACTCACTTATTTCTAGTTCTTATATTTGCTTTCCTAGTATAACCAACAAAAAAAGAGGAAGTGTTTCCCAGTTCTTGTAGCATGGCCATGTCCTTATATAAACGCATCCTCTGTAGACTATAATTCACACTTACGGGATACTTGAGTGAAATTGTATTTCTTGGAATAATCTCTCATCTCCCATATATCTTCTAAAACCCCTATATAATCTTTCATTTGCTATTCTTGAAAAATCCTACGATGCTTACGTTGGACCAAATCTTAAGAGGTGTAAATGTATGGGATGAGGGCCATACTCTTGCTGAAGATTACAAGATATTCTTTACGAGACTTATTATGAATATTGCTGAATTGGAGGAAGCAGGATACACAAAAGGATACTTGAACAATAACACTCTCTCCACTGATGGTCATATCATCAAAGTCGTAGATGAAGCGTATGCCGAAACCCCTACTTACAGACAAGAATTAATAGAGATAGCACAAGAAATACTTCATAACGCAAACCTCTCTAACCAATTAAAGTTGGAGCGGAATGACTTCCTTGAGACTCTCAATGACATCTCAAATTCCACTACGTAAGACAACTATCTATCTTATCTCTGGTTTCTTAATCTTGGACTTCGCAAATATTAGTCTTATCGTTATATTATATTATCTCCTCATCATTAATATAATCACCCACTAAGTTTATTATCTGATTTTTTGTTTTTTTTTGTTTTTGTGAAGGCAACAATTTAGGCAATTGATTCATCATCCTTTGCTTATAATGCAAAGACGGGAATTCCGATACCATGGCGTGCAACAACTTCACTCCCTTAACTTGACTGAGAGTTACGGTCTGAAAAGAGATGTGGACTTTGCCCAAATATTTGGTCGCAAAGAGGATGTTGAGAAAATCTCTAACGACACTATGAGGAGCTTCGCCAAGTTTTATCATGAAGCTAAGTTTGATCATGAAGCTAAACAGGAAGCGTACCAGCCAAATGCATATGGAGAGCTTTTGTTTGCAAGAGACGCACTCTCCCATCCTCCTGCCAATATGGTATGCACGATTAAATTTTAAATTAGTGTGGTGATATATATATAAAAACTGGAAAAACTTACAATTCTTTTTGTTGCAGACGCCAGAGGAAGTGGATGACAGCCTTGGCCACCTTTTCCCCAAAATGACGACGGATTTGTCTAATTTCTTACAAGAAAGAGGTAACTTGGAGTATAGAACTGAGTATCAGAATCGTCTTTATGGACATATGCATGAAGACCCGCAACAGAACATTCCCAATAGCAAGTCTGAATACGGGCAACAGATATACAACTCTGATAGCATGTCTGAATACGGGCAACAGATATACAACTCTGATAGCATGTCTGAATACGGGCAACAGATGTATTCCCCGGCAGGATACACAGAACAGATGTACAACCCCCATAGCCTATCTGGATACCCGCAAGAGATGTACTCTTCCGAAGGATACCAAAAACAGATGTACAGCCCCGAGAGCGTATTTGGATACCCGCAACAGTACTCTCCCTATAACATGTCAGGGGGATACCCGCAACAATATGGATACCAGCAACAGCACTCTCCCTATAACATGTCAGGGGGATACCAGCAACAAGATATTTACCCGCAACATGAATACTCTCAACAGCCGGCGAGCAACATGCACTCACAGCAAGACTATTATAGCGATGAGAAACCAAACGAATGTGCCATCATGTGAAATTTTTCTTTGATTTCTTTCAAATTTGTTCTAGTAGGTTGTCAAATAATGTTGGCTTGTTTTATTTCGTTTCATTTAAAACAAGTATACTTTGTCAATTTGTGAGTCCAGATCCATACACGCGCACGCTATGAAACAAAATTAAATTTGTATTGTTAAATTTAATCATATATAATTGGGTTACTTTAATCTGCTGGCTAACTAGTATCACAGTGGCCCAAAAAAATAAAAAAACGCACAATTTGCAGGACAACAGTTTTTGTTTGGTATCCTAGACCATGAGTATGTACAAATGCATTCAAAAGGTCGTCTTGGGGAAAACTGCGAAAATCCATCTTAGAGAGAAAAAAAAAATCATGTTGTTTGAAGTTGAAGTCGTTTTATGAAAGTTTTCAATGAGATGAGTCTCTTAGTGCCCATTTGACTTCTACTCCTGATGGGGATAAGGTATTACGAACACGGATCAACAAGAATCAAACAAGACACCAGAACTAGGATCTAGCAAACTCATAGTGTTAGTAGCAAATCACATGCCACAATAACATAAACTTTAATGATTCATCATAAACTACCTATTACAATGATAATAAGCCATATTTATAGGCTACACATAACTTGGGCACCAAGACTACTTGTGCGTAAAGAAAGCTAATTAAAACCAAATCTACTTTAATTATACAATAAAATCCTAATTTTCCTAGTCTAAAGATCTAGAATATTCAAATACTAAATAGGCACATAATTAACTTAATAGAGCCCATATTTTCCTGCATCAAACTCCTCTGGTTGGAAAGAATTCGTCCTCGAATTCGAAGCATTGAATGAATAGACCCGAACAAAATCTTCGCTTGCTTCAAACTCGCTCTTGACATGTTTACATGCGATTGATATCTTCCTTTCCAAACAAATAAATATTTGGAATATCTTGATCTGCACTTGAGAGTGTTTCTTTCCATAATTTCCTCCAACTTAGAATTTCTCTCATTGCTTTTCACCCGCATAAAGAACACGAACAAATTCTCATGGAACTTTCCAACTGAAAGTATCGACACCAATCAAATTCACATGTTGAATCATATCACCTTTTAACGAATGCTTGGAGTGTAGACAAATGATGGATGTGTGCTCTCCCACCGCTTTCAATTTAGATGTAATTGGGACAAAATCTCCAGTCCTGGGTTGGCAAAGATCACTCCCTTTAATTAAGTAATGTCCACCGGATTGATCAACAAAAGATGAATGGGCTTGAACATCAATTATTTGGCTTTAGTGCATCAATACTTTGCATGACCATCGTTTAACCAAATTCTTGATAACTATTGCAAATTGCCATCTCACCCACCATATGTGCAGGAGGGCTATGTAAAGGATCGATGGACTTACTTGTGATGGATGAATCCTCCACATCTCTATAGCCTTCTTGATTCTTGATGGATGGACTTACCTTATCCCCATCAAGTGGCTCTGATACCACTTGATGGGGATAAGGTATCACGAACACGGATCAACAAGAATCAAACAAGACACCAGAACTAGAATCTAGCAAACTCATAGTGTTAGTAGCAAATCACATGCCACAATAACATAAAACTTTAATAATTCATCATAGACTACCTATTACAATGATAATAAGCCATATTTATAGGCTACGCATAACTTGGGCACCAAGATTACTATTGCGTAAAGAAAGCTAATTAAAACCAAATCTACTTTAATTATACAATAAAATCTTCATTTTCCTAATATGAAGATCTAGAATATTCAAATACTAAATAGGCACATAATTAACTTAATAGATCCCATATTTTCCAGCATCAACTCCCATTAATAGATCCCATATTTTCCAGCATCAACTCCCATCAAACACCAATTTATAAACATGCATAAGTAAACACACAAGTTTACTCAAGTGAAACTTGATGCGTTTTACTCAAGTGCAAGTAATCGCAAGTAGTATCAACTCGGAAGTCCAAGTATCGTATCCACAAGGAGCGGATTCAAAAAGTCTGAACACAAAGAAAAGGGTTAAACGTACCAAAATATAAGAGTTGTTTTTATGAATTTGATGAGACAGATCAAATGTAAAAAGAAAGTATCAATGAGAAAAATGCTAGGGCATCAAGGTTCAATTCTTTAAGCAAATAGTGTCATGTTCTTCAACCTAATTATAACTCAATTAAAATTTACATAAAGAAACTTTAATCGGAAAATAGTGAAGTTAAAACCAATTCTAATTTCCAAATCATCTTTTATCAATGAATGTTCATCACATGATAGTACACAATTCAATTCTCTAATCATGAAAGAATGCTAAGTCAATTCTTAACAATGAGAAAAACTTGATTGAACTCATGAAAAGCAAAAGAACTTAACATCAATTAAATTAAAAGAACAAATAACATTGAACATCAAAGATATAAGAAATTATCAATTCATACCAAGACTTGGATTGAAGAACACTTCACAAACTTACACAAAGAACATTCCCTTTAGCCCTAGCTAGAGTTTTAGCAACAAAGCATAATGTAAAAAGCTTACAAATAATCAAAATTCAAGTAAAGCCAAGATGATGCATGAGATGAGTGGACTCCTCCTTTTATAATGTAGTCTTTGGTTGAGAGTAATGTTGTGGAGTAGTGGGCTTTCAAGAAAATTGATCATCAAAGTAATGGCAATTAGTGGGCAATGAAAATTGATGGAGAATGAAGTGTAGTGATTGGAATTCATGGTGGCGATGGAGTGGGGTGAAGCTGGCAGATGTGGAGTTAAAATGAAATGAAAATGGCTCTTGGGATGAACACGGCTGAACCTTCCACCTCTACATTTGATTTAATTATGCAATTAAAACACCAATGCACTATCTCCTTCATCATTTAGACCTGGGCCGCACAGCTGCATCCTCATTTCTTTTTGTCTTCACTTGACTAATTAAGTCAACAACAACAACAACTTCTTCAACATCATTTCTCCTTTTGGGCTGAATCGTTTGGGCTATTTTCCTTCACTTCCTTGTGCTCTTTTATCAATCTTTTACTCACAAATTGCTACAACAAATAAATTCACCCAATAAGTGATAATTAAATGTAAGAATTCCTTAGTTTCAATTGATGAGCATGAAATGCAATTATTCTACGAAATGAATATAGTTGAGCTCATAGAACACCTAAAACTCTCCAAAAGAACAGTAAAAATATGCACTTTGAGACTCTCATCAGAGTAGATTGTAAAATGCGTACCATTTTAGACCACCGACAGATGAAGTTTGTGCAGTACTTTGAATTTAGCACTTAGTAGCTATGAAATGTAAGATAATACACAAAACTTATTGAAAAAAGTTAGTTCACTCACCTCTTCAAAAAAAACAGAAAGTTTGCTTGCATGGAAAAAAGGTTAGGATAAAATCTATAAATTTTGGACTTTTGTTAAAACTGACACGACTTTTGCTAACAACACTTCCCAACAACACGCTTATGCTTCAGTGTTAGAGTCATTCGTGTGGTCATTCATTTGATATTCCTGTCTAGGTTAGGATTATGTAGGAAATTAAATAAGAAATCATCATGCATCCAAACAACCATGAAACTATATTTCCCGAATCTGTAGGATTAGATAGGAAACACGTCCTTTTCCTGTATATTTCCTTTTCCTAGTATAACCAAGATAGCTTTATTTCCCAGTTCTTGTAGCAAGAGCATGTCCTTATATAAAAGCATCCCCTGTAGACTATAATTCACACTGACGTGATACTTAAGTGAAACTGTCTCTTTTTGAACAATCTCTTACCTCCAAGCTATCTTCTAAACCCCATATAATCTTTCACTCTTTGCTCTTGAAAAATCCTATGATGCGTACCTTGGACCAAATGAGAGGTGTAAATGTATGGCATGAGGACCAGAGTCTTGCAGAAGAATACAAGATATTCTTTACAGTACTTATTGAGAATATTGCTGAATTGGAGGAAGCAGGATACACTAAAGGATACTTGAACAATAACACTCTCTCTACTAATGGTCATCTCCTCAAAGTTGTAACCAAGGATTAAATTTTCGTTTCGATTGAAATTTCATCAGTCCAAATTTATAAAAATTTTGGAAAAGTTTCGATTTGGATGGAATTTTCGGTAAAAAAAATTAAAAGAAGAAAAACATGCTAGAAATCAACAAATGATGCAATTTAACATTTAAGCTATGTAACATTGTCTATATGGATTAACTCTTATATACATAAAGGAGAAGAATTCGTGTTTTGCATTCCACTAAGCTATCAATTAGCACAATATCTTAAATCATATTCTTTATCAAATGAAATAATTTCATTAATAAACATATTTATCCTTGGCGATGGTAACCAAAGTATTGTGGAATACTTAAGGTGAGTCACATAAAACATACACTAACCATTACAACAACATTACAATGTAATATAAGAGTTTCAAGAAATATAATACATCAGAATTATACACACATACTACTCTAATACATAAAACTATTACGATGAGGCTCATGTTTACTTCTCGAAACTTCATCTTGGAACTGACAATATTGCTCCCATTACAATTCTTACCTATTGTTTGTTAGCTAAATAATTGGCGGCGAAGTGGTGGAAGAAGCTATATAAAGTAGAAAGCAATTTTTACCGATTGTCAGTGATTTTGGTAGCTATATAATTGAGAGCGTATGTGGAGATAGTGGTGGGATGTTACAAGATTGAATTAAAGTAACAAAAAACAAAGGGAATTGTTATTCCCACTCCAATTTTTTCAAAATACACTCCACTTTTTCTTTAATTGTTACAAGTGCATAATGAAAAAAATGGAGTGCCAATAACAATTCCCAAAACAAAAAGTTGAATTGAATTGAAGTGACAAAAAACAACATCTTCACCAAAGATTAAATCGAAATTTCATTGAAATTTTACCGAAATTTCAAATCAAACGCGGGTAATTCGGTCATTTTTAAGATTTCCAGCACCATATTTATGAAATTATCGAAATTTCGATCTTTTTCTGATAATATTGATACGTACTCTGATTCAACTTTTGTTTGCAAACGACACATTCTTCTATCTTGAAGACAATTCGCATTACAACAACCTTGATCTCTTTTTCCCCGACATGATGAAGAACTTGTCTCACATTTTACTTAAAAGAGGTTACTTGGACTATAGAACTGAGTGTCCGTCTGGGCTTTATGGAGGTA
Source organism: Spiraea crenata (assembly GCA_033992175.1). Taxonomy (NCBI): domain Eukaryota; kingdom Viridiplantae; phylum Streptophyta; class Magnoliopsida; order Rosales; family Rosaceae; genus Spiraea; species Spiraea crenata. The sequence goes on from JAVBHV010000022.1 coordinate 3,967,557, forward strand.
TACTCGAATATCCAGAATAGATGTCAGGGGGATACCCGCCATAAGAGATTTACCCACAACATGGATACTCTCAGCAACATGCTCTCACAGAAAGACTGTTATAGAGATGAGAAACCAAATAAATGTGCCATCATGTGAAATTTTTCTTTGATTTCTTTCAAGTTTGCTTTTGTAGGTTGTCAAATAATGTTGGCTTGTTTTATTTCATTTCATTTAAAACAAGTATACATTATCAATCTTTTGTGAGTCCACAACCATATATGCACATGCTATGAAACCATATTTAATTTGTATTGCTAAATTTACTCATATATAATGGTTACTTTAATCTGCTAGCAAACTAGTGCCACAGTGGCAACAGTTTGTGTTTGGTACCCTAGAACATAAGTATATAAGAAAAAAGAAAGTTTGCTTTCATGGAAAAGATGGTTAGGATAAAATTTACACTCCCAAAATCTCATTCTACACTCCACTACTATATTTTTTTCTTTTTTTTTTTTTAGGTAACTTCCCATTCTACCCCTGACTATCTCTCACTCAAATCTAAACACCATACGATTCATCCAAAGTTGCTTCTCCCATCGAAGCTCAGAAATCATCGCCTCCGAAGCGCGACTTAGAGAAAAATCTTCAAAAACCCAATAGTTTTTGAAAATTTGAGCGACAGCGCAGCTCGAAATCTACAAAGAGCAAGGTAATTCACCTAGTTACGCATCGATTTGCACTTATTTGAACTGGGAATCTCAAAATTTTCAATGATATTGAGTGGGTATAGTGCCAGCAAAATTATGAAGATCGTAGAGATGGCGCATCAAGTCCGCTTGAAATCGCGCTGAACCCCACAAATCTTCAACAGAAAGTATATTCATGCAAGCACACACAGTGTTCGTGCAAGAACAGTGCTTGATTTCAGGTAGATATGCAACTCAAATGCATCAGAAAATAAATAATGGAAGCACCTGCAACAAAGCTTCAACAAATTCACAAAACTTCAATTGGAATACTTAACCAAATCGATTTGGTCGGAGCAAAGTTGATTCAAAGAACGAAGATCAAATACAATCAAATTTCAACTTTTCCTTGGGCACTATGCCTCGAGAATTAAGTTTGGTGAGCGGATCACCTCCCGGCCCTCCATGGGCTCCACATTGCTTTCATAGGCGTTCGGGTTCTTATGTTCTCTAGATTGCTTCTATCGGCGTAGATGGTGTTGATATGTTTGGGTTTTTTTTGTAATCTTGTTGTTCAGACGGTGGTGGTAGTTAGGGGTCATCATTTGGCCCGGGGGCCCATGGGCAGAAAAAAAGCCCGAAGGCCCACAAGGCCCAAGCCTGGCCCGGCCCATCATGGGCCGTGGGCCGGCCCAGCCCGTATATTATTTGGGCTGGACTTGGATAAGGTGTTGAAAGCCCGGCCCGGCCCATAGGCCCGGCCCATTTAAGTTTATATGGGCCGGCCCGGCCCACAAGCCCACTAATTTCTAATATTTTTTCCCTTTCCTTCAATTTTCCTACTCTTTTCTACCTCTTTTTTTTCTCTTTCTCTCAATCTTTTCTTCTTCTCTCACATACTTGCCCTCTATCTCTCTTTTTGTCGACAACACTCCACCTATAATTTATCTTGAAAAAAGCTATGGCAGTCATATAGCTCTTATGAAGATAATATTTTAGACGTTGAATATTATCTTTTGAAGATAACATTAAAATTTTATGCTAATTTATGTATTTTTTTAGGATGATGAATTTTTATTGGTGTTATTATATAAAAAAATTTAAATTATTTTGAAAAATAGTGGGCTTTTCCTGGGCACTATGCCTCGAGAATTAAGTTTGGTGAGCGGATCACCTCCCGGCCCTCCATGGGCTCCACATTGCTTTCATAGGCGTTCGGGTTCTTATGTTCTCTAGATTGCTTCTATCGGCGTAGATGGTGTTGATATGTTTGGGTTTTTTCTTGTAATCTTGTTGTTCAGACGCTGGTGGTAGTGGTGTCTGGGTGAGACGGCGGAGGTCCCACCAGTTTTCCATTTAGTCTTAATCAATATAAAACCCCTTCAATTGTTAATCACTATAATGCCCCATTTGTATGCTTGAACCTATAAATTGGAGGGAGAGGATCAAGGGACACACCATTTTCACAAACACCCTTTCTTGCCCATTGGATCGGTAACTTTTTGTGGCAGATTTGATAATGGGTCAAAATGGGCAAGCTAAAAAAAGGTATTTGTAAAAAGGGTATGTCCCTTGAACCGGAACCTAAATTGGAATGGCTTACATTCAAATAAAACTAACAGGTTCCTCATATTCAACATAATCGAAAAATAAGCCAAACCCAATTCGTATCTCCGTCTCTTTATTTACTCAACCCAAGTCGCGAAGGTTCAATTTTGATTCAAGTTTCTCATCTGGGTTTTGTTCCTAGAAAATTCAGCACCTGATCCCACCCTCGAAAGTGGCGGCCGTGAAGCAAATCAACGGTTCAGATTCACAACAAGCCATCGCCGTCCTCGCCCTTCTCCTTCTCCTCCTTGAAAGGCATCCAAGTCCTCTGCGCCGACGGAGAGCCGTCTCCGCAACCGACAACCACCGCCAAAAAAGCCTCCGCCATCTTCCACCGCGTCCAAGTCGCCGACTCACTCCTCCGCGCCTGCTCGTGACTCACTCGAGGTAACCATTTCGAGCTCAATTAGAGTGATACGAATTGGGTATTTACCAAATTGAATTGCATGCTTGTTCAGATACAAATTGGGTGTTTAGTCTTATGAATGCTCGGGCATCACAAAATTTTCAGCTTATCCTTTCTTCACATATGAACTGGGTTTGTCTAAGAATAGTCAAATTGGGAGCCAAAGGTTGAGAGAACATGTATCCTTTTTAACAGACTTTTCTTGGTGTTAATTGCTTCTTTTGGTAGAGAGAACACAACAAAGCAAGGACACAATGATTCAAAAGAAGATAAACATCCATGGAAGCTCATAATTCAGATGAAAAGTGCCGTAGGGACATCATAATTTTTAATATACTCCCAAGGCTACCGGCAAAGTCTCTTGTCCGCTTCAAGTGCGTATGCAAGTCTATGTCCTCACTCATCCGCAGCCCGCCCTTCGTCGCCGCCTACAGCAACTTTCGCCGCAACAAACCCAAGAACCTCCTCTTTGAAAGCCAAAATCGCAATGAAGACATAGATGCAACACATAGAGGTTATTTCTCCTCACAAATAGACCAGCAAGGCAGCCCCACGCCCATCACATGGCTTTCCTACATTCCTTCTTGGTATGAAAAGTCTGATGTCCAGAGCATCAATGGCTTGGTCTGTGTATCATGCAATCGCTACTGTTTTCATTATAGAGTACATGCTCCTGTTTACATATTGAATCCAAGCACTCGAGAGTGTAACATACTTCACGTGCCAGCCTACCGTGAATCAGTCCGGGCTACATATCACTTTGGGTTCTGTGGACTTAGTATAAAGTTCTTCAAATCCTCTGGAATCGTAACATGAAAACTGGCCAGCGGGATGTTATGCTCAATATATTCACATTGGGTACAAATTCATGGAGGTAGTTGAAAGTAGACTTTGGTCATTATCGAACTTATAGTCTTGAAGATTGCTCATTTGAGAGAAGTGTGTGCCTACAGGGTGCCATACACTGGGTGCATAAGGGAGCAAATATTGTACTAGTATTTGACGTTGGAGACGAGACATTCAGAGCGATCCCACTTCCTGATGAAGATTATAATAACGATGCTCATCAAGACAATTATGAAGATAACAATTTCGGTGCCCCTGAATACAGTGATGAAAATTATGAAGGCTATGACGATTCTTCAAAATACTATGATGGTTACGACAATTCTCCAAGTTACCATACTGTGGAGAAGGGCATAGTTGATGTGGGAGGCTATGTGGGCGTTTTCGGAAAGAAGAATATGGAAAAGAAACAATTAGTGTTGTGGATTCTGAAAGACTACCAAATTCACAAATGGGTTAAGGAGACTATTCACTTAAGGACGCAATTCACTTCTGAAGGTTATATTGCTCCAGACATGGGGTGCTTTGTTGATCCTTTGGGTACATTTGGCACAGGTGAGCTGGCTATCGCAGTCCAATTAAATGCATTATCGCCATTAGGATATGGCCGCGGAGAACCCCAACTGCATCTCTACAATCTACGGAACAAACAATATGTAATACATGATTTCAAGGGAAGAAAAGGCGAACATATTCGGTTGAGGGAAATTAGGCTAGTATCAAGCTATGATGACAGCATTGTACCTTTAAAATGATGCCAAACTTCTACGCAAGTTGTTGCATTGGTAGCTTTTTGTGCTTTCAATGTATGTAAAAGAATCGCAGATTCGATGTATAAATTGTTCACAATAAAAAACACAATATCATCTTGAAGAATTGGTTTTATTATTCGCTTTAAAATTTCTATGAAGTTTTATAAAGTGATGTCATAAAAGATAATTGTTAGCACATTATACTCTAGTAGGGCTCATCATTCAGCCCAAAGTCCATAGGCCAAAATGGATCGGCCCAATCCAGCCGATTGTTCAGCCCAATCAGGCTAGTCCATTATTAGTTTGGATCAGGCTTGGATTGAGAGTTCGAAGTTTTGGACCTGCCTACGGCTCAGCTTATTTGAGCCTATCAGGATTAGTCTAATCCAATCCATAAGAACCCAGCCTATTCTGGTTCAAATAAACCTATATATAATGGATTTAGCACAATTTCTATTTTATTTCAATAATTTATTTAGTCACTATTATTTTAATTAGGAAAATTCTTCTTTTTACTAGCTTAATTTGAAGGTCAATAATGAATTTCATCATTCATGTACAAGAGTACTAATTAATTCATCAAATAATATTAAAGCCTTCATTAAAAATTTATATTGGCCTATTCTAATTCATCTCAAATGGACCTAAACAGGCCTATTGTTTTAGTCCTACCAAATGGGCTCGGGTAGGCATTTTATGAACCCATTTTCACCCAACCAAACAATAAAACCGACCCACTCAACCCATTCTAAGGCGGGTTGGGTTGGGCAGATTAAGCGGGTTGGGCCGGTGAAATCTAAGAGACCAATTTGCTGCCTTCGTGTTGCTGGCTTTGAGAGATTCGTCATGGGTTTTGCTGCGGAAATCATCTTCGTTGCCAAGCTCGCCGAGCAAGCAAAGCGATACGATGAGATGGTGGATGAAGGTTTCAAATATAATGTTGAATTCGCTCATTAGGTTTGTATGATGTAAATAATATTCTGTAAATAAAGAACGAAAACATAATCGTAAGTCAGTGACTCATAAATATTTAGTTGTTTCGTTTATTTGATGTTAACAATCACACTATCTTTCATTTCGCTCATTGGGTTGTTGATTCCCTTCAATAGATTATTTGATTGAGTGGGGCAGGCAGTATTTTCTTGCTTGATATCATTTTGAAAAGGTAGATACCGAAAGATGTAGGTACTCACCTGGATTAGACTTAAAAGTTAACATTAGTGCATAAACTTCCTAGGTGGAAGCATGCAGAAGTGTAAATTATGTAGAGAACACGCATTCTCTAAGCATGCTTGGATCTAAGCTCAACTCGAAAAGTGTCATTAATGAGACATATCATTTTCTGAAAAATGAAAGTTGTGTTCCCTTCACTCCTGCACATGTGTACCCACTACAATTTGATCAAAAGTGTGCATTATCTCACATATGGTTTCACAATTATCACAATTTTCATTTCACTCATTACATCAATTAATTCTCACTTTTTCTACCCGCATTTTTTCATTTCTTAAGTATATCAAACTCTCATGATGGAAGACCTACTTTCTCAACCCATGTTGGATATGTGCTTCATCAAACTAACAACACGTTATTATTATTATTATTATTATTTAAAAAAAAAAACAAATTTAGTAATACAGAATTGACTTGAAAAAATTGTTATAATTTACCGTACAATAAACTTATATTTAGAACTTGAGCAAGTGAGGAGACGATCTCAAAAGCTCTCACACGACTCCAAAGTTGTAGCATAACTAAAGTGACCACTGCCTTCCAATATGTAAAATCCCTAGTTGCAACTTGCAACTCGTCACATAAGTTTCTCTCCTTGATTTTTGGAGTGCCCATAACCCAAAGGAGTTGAAGTTTTGGTATACACGATGAAGGATCTCTAGGCTCTATATATGTTCAATCAATCAAGGAATGTGGGTTATACGGTTCTACCACAAAAGTCCTTACTCTTCTTCTACCCCATGTGAACTTTTCAGAACGCACCCACAAGGTCGGTAGTGGGTTTCTACTTTTAACTTTTGCTTTTGGAAACAGCAGATTCAGACTTTCAGAACTACCAAACATGCATTGTCTCTCCACTACTTGACTGATCCGCAGTTAATTATCCATGGTCCCCCATCACACATGTTGGATATCATTGCAGTGCGTTCTCCCTTAATTCTTTCATCAATTGAATGGATATTAAGGGAGAAATAACTCGAATTTACGTTAGTGTCATGTTCGTATAAATGCTCTCAAGTCCAACGGTTTTTACTTGTGCTAATTTACCAAATATCTTGTTTGGCATTCATACATATATGCTATTGTGTGTGCATTTTCTCCTTCGAACAAATATTACAGGTACACGATATTTTAAGTTCAAATGTAGAGGTAAATATTCGTAATCATTTTTAATTACTATTCTACTTAGTTTCAGACTTGTAGTTGTGCTAGTGTGTGCAGAGCGGGGATTTTCTGACTTTGGCACTCAGTTGCTAATATGCTTGCTTGCTATCAATGGGCTGGCAAAGAAATCAGCAGGTTGCTGACTCCTTCAGTGTGTGCATTGTATATTTATTCAACGTGATATTCCCCAACCTACTTATACAGTTAATACTAGAATAATGGAGATAAGCTGTTATATAGCAGGAACTTGTGCTAATTTAGCTAAATATCTCGTATTTATTCTTTGGTCCGCTAATCAAACCACGAAAGTGCACACACATGACTCTGATAAAAGGATTAGAACGCATATGCCAGCTACTGCCATCCTCCTCAACGCTGGTTCGTAGAAAATTCAGATATATCACATTACCTTCACTGAAGTGTGTAAATCACATGTATTTATTTTTCGGAAATTACCGCTCAATCACGATCATGACAAGATGCCACTACGACCAGTCATCACCAACTCTTGTAGTCAAGTAGTTTTCTTTCTGCCTCAAATCCCCATTTGGAAGCCAGCCAAAGATTAATGTACTACGCTCCCCCTATATTAGGCAAAAAGTTGTAAACAAAGTCAGCATAGCAAATACAAAGAACAAAATTAACCAGGGCCACAGAAAAAATCAATGGAATTAGGCAAAAGGTAACCGATCTACAAACACAGGACCTCCCATCTATAATTAGAACCTCTCATCGCCCAATTCTCCCTTAAACCCCCCATTTAGGCAAAAACAAAACACATCACCTCTCCCAACTACCTTAACCAACTGCCTAACCCCCCAACCCTACCCCATCACTTTTACCCATCTATCCATTCCTTCATTTTTCTCAAAAGCTTTTGCAGAGCTCCCTTTCAAATTGCAATCACCAAGACCTTTGCTTCAAGCAAAAAAACCCAAAACTTCAAAATATATCCAAAACAATAAAGAAACCCAAAGCAAACCCAATTCTTATCTCCACCTCTTTCTTCAACCAAATTCAAAAAGCTTCAATTTTGCTTCGAGTTCTTCATCTGGGCCATCCTCATATTCAACATAATCGAAAAATAAGCCAAACCCAATTCGTATCTCCGTCCCTTTATTCAACCCAAGTCGCAAAGTTTCAGTTTTGATTCGAGTTTCTCGTCTGGGTTTTGTTCCTGGAAAATTCAGCACCTGATCCCAACCCTCAAATGTGGCGGCCGTGGAGCAAATCAACGGTTCAGATTCACGACACGTCATCGCCGTCCTCGCCCTTCTACTTCTCCTCCTTCAAAGGCATCCAAGACCTCTGCGCCGACGAAGAGCCGTCTCCGCAACCGACAGCCACCGCCAAAAAAGCCTCCGCCATCTTCCACCGCGTCCGAGTCGCCAACTCACTCCTCCGCGCCTGGTCGACTCGCCCGCCGGCCCAAGCCCAGGCCCAGCCCAAATCGCAAAACGATGAGGACTGCACAAAACAATCGGAGCCGTCCATCGGCTGCATCCCGGGCGCGGAGAAGCGCATTGTCGTTTACTTCACCAGCCTACGCGTCGTTCGGCCGACGTTCGAGGCCTGCAACACCGTCCGATCAATCCTCCGCGGCTTCCGCGTCTCGCTGGACGAACGAGATCTCGCGATGGACCACGGGTTCCTAACCGAGCTGCAGCAGATTCTGGGTCAACAGACCAGGTTGACTTTGCCGCGTGTTTTCATTGGCGGGCGGTACATTGGTGGGGCCGACGAGGTGAGAACGCTGCACGAGGCGGGCGAGCTCAAGAAGTTCGTGGAGGGACTGCCCGCACAGGAACCCGGCGTCTGTGACACGTGCGGTGGGTACAGGTTTATATTGTGCAACGAGTGTTGCGGCAGCCACAAGCTGTACTCTGATAAGTCGGGCTTTAAGAGTTGTACGTTGTGCAATGAGAACGGTCTCGTCAGGTGCCTCTCTTGTGTCTAACTTGGATAATGTATTGTTTCTCCCTAATTAGAAATAACACGAAAAATACCCACTTTGTTTTTTTTTTTTATTTTTTTATTTTTTTTTTTTTATTTTGGGAGAAGAGTTTTCTAGTGTTTTTCTCAATTAATTAAACATGCCGTTGGATGTGTAAGAAGAATTGCAATGTGTGGATCCAGCACAAGTTGTCTAACTTTGGTCATGTATGTGAACGTAGTATTACATTATGTCGTGTATATATGATTCTGAACTTTTGGCGGGCGAATTTGTTTGTGGAAATCGTGCAAGAATTGGTAGGACTTGTAGTTACATATTTTTTTTCCCCTGTAAAGTAAAAAGTCATGATAGCGCATCACTTCAATGTGTTTTTCTTTTTGGATTGAAGCGATGTTCAAATTTAGTCTAGTCTATTTGAATGGAAAATCCCACCTTGAGTAGAATTGGTGTCTAAAAGTGCTTGATGATTTGTAAAATGACTTATGGTACTAGCGATAGAGTTATCTTAATAAGGCCAACATTCTATCCAAAACCATAATTGATCAGAGTTGATTGAGTGTAAAGTTCGGCCGTCCAAGCACCAAATGTGGATACAGGAAACTCATGTAGAGTAAGCAATGCGGATGAGCTACAGTGCTAATGTTAAAGTCCAATGATTCATTAACATATCGACAGGCTCGTGCTCCATTTGGCAAACGCTCAAAGGAGTCAATCTAGAGAATGGACCACTTGATGTATATACGTACACTCTTCTTTCACGGTGAAAGGAAAGGAAAATAGTGTTCGGAGCTTTAGTTACTGTATTAAGCAATCATTGGACTCTCCAACAGATGAAAATTAGATTGAGATCACGCCTATAACAAGGAGAAAAAGAAAACCCGCAACGATATGATTTGATCTTTTAGTACATAGGTTAGAAATAAACTTGTAACTACAAGAAATGACATATGAATATGAGACTTCTTCGAAGAGTGGGAAAGAGAAATACCGTTACACTTAAATGTGTGCTTGCCAAATACAGAATGAAAAAAATCATCCAACATTTCCCTTGCTTGATGCTATAGGGAAAGAGACTGGACAACTCGAGATTTAGAATGATGGCAACAAGAGAGTGTTATCCAAAACCATTCCTACTCTATTCATGCAATCGGTCAAAGCCACCCAACCAAACCAATACGGTGCCAAGAAGAGATGCACTTCCAGAAATCTCATATGATACAAAATTCCTACCACGAATTCTGCATCTGATTGTTGTTGGAGACGGTACTATTAATCTTTAATCGTACGATAATGTCAACGAGTTACAAGAAATTGATTATCTTTACATTTTGCAAATCGAAGTTGAGGCCTATTGTTTTAGGATTTAATTTATCTTTTCTATTCTATTTTCAAAACAAATTTACTGAAAAAGATGTTATGTAGGGAATTGAATACTCTCAACTACTAGCTTGAATTCAAAAACCATCAATTGCGATCAAAACCATCAACTGCGATGAGTACAAGTAATGTATACTGATTCCTAAGATACATAATGTATGTATTGATTCCTACATTGAAGTTTGATCAACAAGGCGTTATACTCAGAAAAGAAATCGAACTTGTGATCGTATCTAAGTTCAAGCTAGATTTGGTTTGTTTCTCCAAGAAGTTCAATTCGACCTAGCTAAAAGCAGCCCCAAAATAATATGAAATCGAACTACGTTGGTTTACAAATACAACCCCTTACTTAAAATGAACACAAGGAACCAATGTACATGTGATATGTTGAGCAAATTTGTCACAACACAGAAGTGAAGTTTCGACTTTGTGGAGCTGGCATGAGATGAATTTGGGTCCACAGCACATGTATGTGATTTAGTGCCTACATCAACATTTCAATCATGTAGGTACTTACATTTGAGAATGAGGGGCTGCCATTTATTAATCTCAAGGCAAGAGCTGTGTACCGGATTATGTGCAAAATATTCCATGTCGAATTGCATTTCGTTCTTCTTCAACATGATGAGAAATCCGAACGAGGATTCATGTTTTAAGAACTCCGTGTTGATTTGTTTAGAACTTCTAATCTTAATCATTTATATTAATGAATGAAATACCACAAACGTCAAATTTAATGGCTGAAAACACATATGAGTGAATCCTCAGTGTCCTTACTATCGAAGCTCAATGATTAAATGATCAATCCACCTTGTTGAGTCCATATCGAGAAATAAACTTCCTCATACCTTCTTTCAAAAGTAATTATAATTAGAGAGACTCAAAAGTTCTAAAGTCGATCGCCGATCCAATGTCACTCGAAAAATAGGTCGGACAACATTTTCTAGTAAAAGCAGGAGGTTGTGTTGTCTATTTCTCAAGGGATGGAGACCAGAAGTGTCCCACTTGAGGTGATGGGTCTAAAAAACTCCACTCAATCCATCGAAACAACAAAAAAAAAAAGCCAAGAAAAATTGAACACCAAGTTAGTCGTCCAACCCGACCCATATAATTACTCCAAATAACAACATTTTATTTAGCTGATCACAAAACCCAAAAACAAAAATATTTTATTGTGCTGTGAACAGTCAAATTTCTGGCATATCTAAACTACTCCAAATGGCTTGTCCCCCGAATAACCAAGTCAATTTTTTTTTTTTTAAGTTTTCATAATAAAATGCCTTAAAAACATGTAACTCTTTGAACATTATGACTATTATATTGCTGCTTTTACGAGTTTTTTTTTTAATTTACTTCATTTTGTTATGTTCTGTGTAAATATAGTTGAGTAGATCATCTAATTACATTTTTTTTGTTATTGGACACTCGTGTAATAGTTTGTAGAGGGACGATTCTTCCTCTTAAACTTTTTAATACCTTAGCGGAGGACATCAACATTTCTATTCAACTTTAAGCCTAATAAAACTTGTTATCTTTATATAAAATATATAAAAAAAAAACTCTGACAGAGATGTTATTAGTGACTTATCTACAAATATTAATATCGTTGTAAGTCTGAAATTTGAGTGATTCAATACTATAATTTCTTGATGTTTGTAAGTAAACATTTCCATAAGAATTATAGTGTAACGAATTTATAGGACCACATGTATATATATGGCACTGATAGTGGGGTAAGTGAATGTGGCACGAATGATAACCCATTAAGGTCATTGTAACTTGCAAAACATGTTGCTCAAAATAGAAGACTCGATCGAACTGATCACTTTCATACTTGAAAACCACTACAAATGGGGACACTCACATGTTTATGGAAGATTAAATTTCATTCTCTTCTTCTCTCCTAACTGTTGAGAATTTTATATACTGACCAAATACCATTATATATCTTGAGCTACATATATTTATGTTCAATTTAGCACTACTTCATGCCGGTCCACATGCATGAGGCACATCCAAGTGGGGGGTACAAGACTTAAGATATATTTTGTTATTTAGATAATGATTGAGAGCCCACTTCCCAAAACTTGAGAAATTGGTCTGAAATTATTGTGGTGTAGAGACAAAATAATACAACCATTATTTGCTCCTAGTAGTTTTCTTGTGCAGGCCGGAACTAAGCATTGTTGATTGATTCATGCAATACAATACCGATGAGATGGAATTATACGGACCAGTTCAAGACTCAAGTTGTAGATCTTCACCCGCCAAATTCTAAAATAAACAAGAAGATGAAGAAAAAGAAGTTTTCACCTGCTAAACCAACTGCACGAATCCAAGAGTACTTCTGTGTACATGGTCAATAAATGTGGCTTAAACTATATATGGAGAATGGAAATGGACCAAAAATGAATTAATTAAGTGCGGAAAGTACGTAGTCAATCTATTTTTTCCTATGTGATACAAAAGTTGGGAACTAGGATGAATAGACAAACACATAAATGTATGTGAAACCTGTAACTGAAGTCAGCATGAGTTAGCGTTTTCAAACACATGCAATGCAAGTAGGCATTTGTGGACAAGTCATGGCAATATACAATATAAAATTTCAGTCTACCTCATGATATTGATCATGGTTATAATAATTGTATAATGGAATGTTTTGCTCGTAATGTTGCGTAACATGATCGCGAATGTGCATTTTTAAATAGAACTCTAGAATCCTTCTTCCGATCACAATGTATAGAGTGTTCAATTTCTCTACTCCAAAATGCTATTATACAATATGTTGCTCCATGTACGAGTTTCACTACACTTGAGTTTGAAATTTGAATCTTCTTTTCATAGTTAAATATGATTAATTATGGCTTTAATAAACAATCATGTAACACTAAAAACAGAGAAACCTTCTTGGATTATAGCACGAGAAATAAAATGGAAAATTTTGATTACATCAAAACAGGCGGTCGTGATATTGCGAGGAAAATACAATTCCCTCACAGGAAAGGTTGCTTTTCCACATAGAAGCATTTGGCAACCCCGCAGAACAAGGAAAGAACTACGAAAACGACAAGTCACTCAAAAGAAGAAGAAGAAAGAAATAACACGTGAGAGGCACGTGGGTCAATGAAAGTGGCCTACATTAGAGTAAAGGATAGTGGTTCAAAAAGGAGTTAACTAAGTACCAAAATGCGCACATCCAATACAAATTGTATATACTTCCTAATTTTCAGCGTTCGTGTTAACAACTGAAATAAACTCGTAACTCGTGGGTGATACAAAAAACTGACAAGTACAAGAGGCAAAAGTATAAATGCGTTTTTAAACCCAAGGTAAAATATTGATATTGTTTGTAACAAAAATTGGCATAAGTTAAACAATCCAAATGTGTGCATTTATACACGTGGCAATATACATCTTATATAAAATTTCAAATTTCTTCATGAATTATGGTAATATCCATAATGAAATGTTCGAAAGTTGAGCTCGAAATTATGCATATTACGATGGTATGTGTATTTGTAGAGTTGTACAAGATGTTTAAATTCTTTATCCAGATAATATACATAATGTTTAATTTCTCTCATCCAAATATTGCACATGTCTCTCTTTTATGTACGAGTTTGATTACACTAGTGTTTGAATTTCTTTCTTAGTTAAACATCCCAGCATTACACATGTATCTTTCATATACGAGTTTGATTACACTAGCGTTTGAATATCTTTTTCCTAGTTAAATTTGATCGAGTTGTACTGCTTCAATCAAACAATCATTGGATTATAACACAAGAAAGAGGATATGGGAACTTTGCTTACATCAAACGGCCGGTCGTGATGTTTCGTGGAAATGATCACAATCCCACAATGGGAAAGGAAAAGCTTACCACATAGAAGCATTTGGCAACCCCACAGAACAAACAAAGGGAACAACGAAAACGAAAAGTCACCCAAAACAATAATGCAGCACGTGAGCGGCAGGTGGGTCTGATAGGACGGCGCTAATATAAATAATGCATAGAAACTGAGTCGCTGGCTGCTCTAGCTACAAGACAAGTAGCAAATCCAACGTTGCTGAATTGCCGCGGGACGAAACTTTCAACTTTTCCTGTGGCCTTTCCGGAATTTCGGTTCCCGTTTCGGTAAGTTTCGGGCTCATTAAAAACAGAGAAAACATCTTATTTGAAACTAAATTATGGCTGCGTCTTCCCTAGTTGGAACCCAAAGTTCTTCTTTAGCTGTTGTAGTTGTTATTGACGGGATTTAGTCGACCTAGTTTACTGCTGTAATTCAGGACCATTTACTCTTTTTTTAATCATGAATATTCACTTTGTTAACTTTTTCAAAGTAATCACTCTCGTGAATGACATGTGTGAAGGTAATTGGGAACATTTATGACGTGTTTACTTACAAAGAGGGAATTAGAATGGAAATAAGGAAAGAAAATCAGATCGAAATGAGATATGTTTACTTAGAAAGTGATTCTTGAGACTTAAAAGCTTTTTTATCTGAACGAAGGACAAAAATACACTTAAAATTCAATAAATCTCAGGTGCTTTTTGTATTCTTTTAAAATTGCTTTGTTTCAGTAAGAAATCATCAATAGTGTGATTTCTTTACCTACAAAGTCATCCTTGAGCCTCCAAAATGACTTATGAAACAAGTCCTAGGTATTTTTTTTGCGTATTAATCTAAATTTACCAAAATGGAACTTGACCTGACCAAGTTCAGGTCCAAAATCATATTCTGCCTTAAAAAAAGAGAGCTTTCTAACTTAAAAATTATTTTAAAAATTCTTCGACAACACGCGCTTTCTCCAACCTTGTCCAAATTGCCTTGCGTTGCAGAGACTCCCACAACTTGTCTCATTTTCTTCTATGTAACACACATACAAATATTGAAGTTTAGAAATTTTGATCTGGTTGCATCAAGGAATGATCCATCTTTGGAGATTTGATGGGTACGATCACCGGACGGCGGCGGTCATGACGGTGGTGTTTCTTCTACTGTTTCATCAGAATCTCAGTCCATGTTGGTCTCTCAACACCGAAGGTCCGTAGAGTTCTTTGAGCTGCTCCAATGGCGTTTTTTCATGGAGTAAAATCAGAAAAGCTGAAATGGGCTGTGTTTGGATGCAGGTTTGGCGCTGTTGAGGTTCAGGGATAGAGTGACGAGAGACCCTTATGGTGCTTTGTCCAGTTGGAATAGCGATGGTGGAGAAGGTGACCCGTGTTCCTGGTTCGGGGTCGAGTGTTCAAATGGGAGAGTTATCATCTTGTGAGTTGCATTTGCTGCTAAGTCTTTGATTTTCTTATGTTGGTATTTGTTATCTTTGTGTTTTTCGTACCAAGCAAACAAGACTTTTCTAACTTGATTTCGTACAATTGTTGGTGTCAATCTACATTGTTTGCGAAATTGATTTGCACTGGATTTTTGTGTGGAAATCATCTAGTCGTGTATTAACACTGGTTTAGCTTGAATCTCGAATGAAAGAATGAACTTGTATGATTTATGAGTAGAAACCTTTGTATTTTCTACAAATTATATCTGAATCCTATTGTGCAATATACTTTTCATGATATCAATAGAGTGCCTCGTACGTCTTGTCATCCATTTCTGGTTTCTAAGATTCAAGGGGTTCAGTTTGTTCTATTTCTTGAGTTGAGCTTATATTGATGACTTTATACACCTGCAGGAATTTGAAAGATCTTTGTCTTGGAGGAACATTGGCTCCTGAACTAGGGAAGCTGGTGCACCTAAAATCTATGTAATACGTCTAATGTTTTGTTATGATCTATTTTCCTAACCTTTTGCTTCAAATTATTACCCTGAATCCGAATGCGGTGCTTCTTTGATGCAGTATCTTCCGCAATAATTCCTTTTCTGGAAATATTCCTAAAGAGATTGCAGAGTTAATGGAGTTGGAGGTTCTGGACTTGGGATATAATAATTTTAGTGGACCCTTTCCATCTGATTTCAGCAACAATCCCTCTCTGACTACCCTGTATGTTTGATCTTTTCGAACCGTTTGCACCACAAGTTATATTCTTTAGTGGCTTTTACGGTTAAACTCATCTTCTGATTCTTATTGTAGGCTACTCGACAATAACAGATTTCTTGGTTGCATATCTCCTGAGCTTCATCAGCTGAAGATGCTTTCTGAATGCCAGGTAGATGAGGATCAGCTAACAGATCCTGCTTGCTCGGTGTCATGTATGAGCAGATCTATCAGCTGGTAAGAAAGTAAAACTGATTTAATATTCTTTCTTGGATTGGCTATACAAAGGACCAGAGAAACTTAGACCTAACTGATTAATAAGTAGTGCACTTCTGACTCTCACCTTGTTCTTCAGAACAAGAAATATTTTCATATGTTTGTAGAAAATTATTTCCTTTTTTCAGTTCATGATGACGTTTCCTTTGTTAGGAACACTGTCCAACCGAAAGATACAACTCATCGTAGGCTGCAGCAGGTGGCAGATGACAAAGAGCCATCCAGATCCAGAAGGGCTAGAGAAAATGGCCGGGGATCATCAGCTTCTCCATCTTCCTCACCACCACTCCATCAGCCTTCTTCACCATCTTCACAACCAATTTCAATTCCACCCTCACAGTTTTCTTCATCACCATTATCCACCTCCCCTTTACCATCTCCATCATCAAATGCCCCTTCAGAATCTCCGTCAAGCAGCTCTCTGACCCCATCTCCCTCTCCATTGGTAGCACCGACTCCGGCCTCTCCAGTCCCGGTATATCCACCAACTAGTACTTTTCCACCGTCAGAGTTCAGTGCAGCACCACTGCCTTCTCCTCCTTCTGGTTCAAGTAGCGGGGTCCAAATTGGTTCCAAGTCAAGGCATCATGTAGTTATGATTACTGCAGTCGTTGTTGGGGGTTCTTTACTCATTGTCCTTTCAGTTTTTGGCATTTTTCTCATCCGAAGCAGTAAAGTCGTTGCTGTGAAACCTTGGGTCACAGGGTTAAGTGGACAGCTGCAGAAAGCATTTGTATCAGGTCAGATTCATGAAATACTCAGGCCTCTGCACACACAAACACAAATTCTTGTGCATGTTTATGTATGCTTCTTTATACTGAAAAGTTGAGACACCTTTAGGTTCTCGAACGATGCACTATGTTACAGATGGAGCCAAATACAATGAAATGAAGTTAGATCCTTTGGTCCACTTGCTCACTGCTCACCACTTAGACCATGTCAAGGCCATAGATTGACTCGATGTTGAAATAGGACTGGAGAAATTTGTATTCTTGGGTATACGGCTATGTTTTTTTCCTCGTAAAACGGTGGCCTCCTATATGAAATCGTGGGCAGAGTTTTCAATGACATTCTGCCCGCATTGCAGATACATAGAAAGTAGAAAGAAAAGAAAAGAGAAACTATGGTTTATACATCTTCAAGCTTCAATTCCACACATGGTTTATGCACTCATCTTTTGAACTATGTTTCAGGTGTACCAAAGCTCAACCGATCAGAACTCGAGGCAGCTTGCGAAGATTTCAGTAATATAATTGGATCTTTTTCGGATGGAAACGTTTATAAGGGAACTCTTTCAAGTGGGGTTGAAATAGCTGTGACATCTATCACAATATCATCTGCTGAAGACTGGTCGAAAAAATTGGAGGCTCAATTCAGAAAGAAGGTACATATGAAACAATTACAATTACTCATGTATCATTTAGTCTAAGAGTTCCTAATTGTCACCTTTCTTGTTTTGCAGATAGAAACATTGTCCAAAGTGAACCACAAGAACTTTGTAAACCTTATCGGTTTCTGTGAAGAAGAGAAACCATTCACACGAATGATGGTTTTTGAATATGCTCCGAATGGAACACTTTTTGAGCATCTACACAGTGAGTACTTTTTCCTCTTTGAAGTGGTCAATCTGTACTTCATATAGCATTTTTCACGTTTATCCACTTACATAAGCTGAAAAAATGTTGCGTGTGTGTGCGCCCACGCACACGTGATCAGGGTTCCTATTTTCCAACTTTAGAATGAGCTGGATAATTCACTCTAGGCATATGCAATGTTGAAGTATCATGTCTTGGTTCTGTCACATGCAGTCACCTTTCAACTATTTTCTAGAAAAATAGAAGGCAAAATGTTTGAGTTAGTATTAAGCAGTAATACCTGGTATGCTATTGTTGTGCTGGCATCAGTTTCACGACACAGCCTTCTTTGGCTGCTGCATTGCTCATGGAAGACATGCTTTATATGATATTGGACCATCAGATTTGCAGGAAGTGACAATACTTTTGGAAAGTTTGGGTAATGTAAAAGTTTTCTTTGCAGTAAAAGAAGCCGAACACTTGGACTGGGGAATGAGACTACGAATAGCCATGGGCACGGCGTACTGTCTAGAGTATATGCACCAACAGACTCCACCTATTGTTCAGAAGAACTTGCGATCAGCCTCAGTATACCTAACTGAAGACTATGCGGCCAAAATATCAGATTTCACCTTCTTGAATGAAGTGACTGCAGCAAAGATGGGTTCAGCTAACAAGGATCTCCTAGAAGCCCCATCTGCAGATCCAGAAAGCAATGTCTACAGCTTTGGGGTGATATTGTTTGAAATGATCACCGGAAGGATTCCATACTCCGTGGAAAATGGTTCTCTTGTGGATTGGGCATCGCACTATCTCAGAGGGAATAAATCCTTAAGAGAAATAGTGGATCCTACCTTAAACTCTTTCCAAGAAGAAGAGCTAGGGCAATTGTTTCAGGTGATAAAAGATTGTGTTCATCCCGACCCGAAACGAAGACCGAACATGATAGAGATCACAGCCAGGTTAAAAGAGATCACAGCCCTGGGACCTGATGGAGCAACACCGAAACTATCACCTCTTTGGTGGGCAGAACTTGAAATTATGTCAACAGAAGCAAGTTGATCGTATAGTCCATATCTTGTCTATTTCAATTCTTTAACTTTTCTGTGTGAGTTATTCTTTTATTTGATTCTGTTAATAATCATAGCAGCTATATGCAAGTAGAATAGATATGTTTGCGTTGTAACTTGTATCTAATCTAAGTTATGGGAAAGATGCTGTAAATAATTGAGAAAGTGAGAATTTTGAGATTTAATACATGAAAATATACTTCTGAGATCAATAAATTTTGACTTTCTTTGCATGGTTTGGCTAAGCGATTCGGCTAAATCAAACAAATGCAGAGTAAAAGAAAAGATAGTGTCGGAAATTATAGAATACCCGCCTTTTCCTCTGGTAGGAGAAGTACTCCAACCACCTATAAGAGAAAATCTGAATAATATTGTAGCAATTGAGAGTTGGGATCGCCTCAGCGACTTTGTTATGTACACTGGTGCTGAAGAGGAGATCCATTTTCTCTCGCCAATTGAGATCAAACAATTCTCAAGGAAATATGGTGGAGAAAAATAAGCTACACTGCATTCTAATTTGGAACCTGTGCTCCTATGCCATTCTCTGACTGGTGATTGATAGCGCTTCTTGTAGCTTATATAATCATCTTCGCGATTCAACTGTCCACCATGCCATTCGTACATAGCATCTGCTTGGTCGTCCTTTCCTCTTGAACCATGCCTTTGCTGCCAAGATGCTTTCTGGAAACTCTTTAGAACAATGAAGCCACTGGTATAATCTTATCTCTTCAGCACTAAAGTGAAGTACCCTATACACTGGAGTTGCAAGTAGCATATGTACAAGCTAGGTATCATCTCAGTCCCGAGCTCGATTATACAAATCAAGAGTGTCGGTGTGGTTGGGGTCCATGCAAAGAGCTGCTTGACAATCTTGGAGAGCAGAGCTTAGATCTCCATTTGACTCATGAAATGCAGCTCGAAGATGAAGCATTTGCAAGTCGGGCTTGAAAGCTATCGCTCTTGTAAGCTCTTTTACTGCTTCATGCGCTTTTTGTTCATCCATCAGCACTGGTGCAATGGTATTCCAATGGTTAGTATAAAGTTTTTGATTCCACAGTAGTTACAAGAAAACTTTCTTCTTCTGAATTTTATATTCTGGTTTTCTATGATGAACTAACTTTTCTTTTACACTCCACCAAGTCACTTGAATCGACAGACAGTTGAATTCTGACCTAAGCAAAATGAAAATTGCTTCTTGTTCTTGATTCCTAAGGGCTAGATGAACTGGCAAAAAGAAGAAACAAAAGTAAGGGATCAGAAAGATTACCGGCAGCCCTGTATCTGTAAGGGTATGTCCTCAATGGATCCAACTGGGTTGCTATATTGAGATCATTCTTTGCCAACTCTGGATCACAGTACTCTGATCGTTTCTCGTAAGCTGATGCATTAGTTTGTGCCTTCTCTATTAGTTTGGTCATCTCATCATATGCTGCTTTTCGTTGGCTTTTAAGATGATAAACACGTGCCAACCCTTGATGAGCTCGTGTATGCTTGATGTCAAGAGCACTTGTGTAGCAATCCGCAGCCTTTTCCAGCTGACCAGAGTCCACATATATGCTCCCCAAGTTATTTAGTGCCTGCAAGATATCAGAATACATTATCACACACGTGCATGAAGATACAATGATGAAGAATGCAAGCATCAAAATTCTCACTTGTCCTTTTCGAAGACCATCTGAAGGACACTTAAGTGCTTCCTCCAGCAGCTGAATAACTTCTGAGGATGATTGAGAGTCCAGGCTAGAATCTGCCAATGCATATGCTTTAAGGAAAAAGGCTTCGAAGGATCTCTGAATGTGAATGGACTTTTCCGACTTTGAGAGAGCTTCTTCACGATTTCCAGTGTCGTATAAAATCCATCCTTCATACACCAGCTTCTCATGCCCAGACACGGAATTGTTTCTAGCCAACCGCAAACTGCGCATTGCAGCCTTCTGACAATTTAACCTGGATTTGTTCATATTTATTAGGAAGTTTTCATGTGTGAAAGAATGCCAGAGGACACTTATCACTGATGAAGCAAGATAAAACTGTTCATTAGATCAACTCCCAGTTTGACACAAAATTATTCAAAATGTGGGAAGATTTGATATCATATCTCAAACAACAATGTAATCCCACCAATAAGGAGCATTTCAATGGCATTAAACCCAGATATTATGACCATCTGATGACAGATAAAATCTTTCAAATGCAAAACAACAGAGAAAATATTGCACTAAAACTGTAGTAAGACAAGGCATAGAGCTATAGATATGATATGAAAAACATACCTTAACAGGAGCAGAGATTGCCGAAACTGGAGCACGCTCTTTCCAGGGTTATGTCCCAACATCTGATGTATGATAGACAGAGATCCAATGTCATCAACAGATGACCATTGATCATATAGGTGCATCCAGCAATCAGCTTGACTCAACTGCTTAACCCGTTGGCTGAGCAGCTCCACCATGTAAGCTCCACTAACCTTTCCATAAAACATCATATATTTGGGTTCTAAAGTTAACAAAACACGAATATCTCTTAGAGCACTTTCATATTCTTCAAGTGCAATGAAGAACCAAGCCCGTAACTCAATGCAGTCAGGTGAGAGCTTAAACCTAATGGTTCTATCAATTTCCAAAATGGCTTGCCTAATTTGCTTCTCCTCCACTTTTGCAACAGCTCTATACTTGTATGGAAATAAAAGAGTGGGATCTAATTCAGTTGCAGTACTCAAATCCGAAATCTTTTCCCTCCCAATGTTATAGAGGGCACGTTCCTGGTACATCCACCCTGCTGGTTTATACTCTGAGATAATAGAGCTCATCAACGTGTAGGCTGAATACTGTTGCCCCTGCTTGAACTTGGTCCTTGCAACGCCCGTTACTGAATAAACATGACCGGCCTTAGCTGCAGCGAGAAACCGGAACTGAGCATCCTTAAATTCTCTTCTTTCAAGCAAAACACAACCCAATTGATGCAACACAAGTATCTTCTGCCACATCTGTGTTGCGCATTCTTCCAACCTCTCCAATAACATCACAGTTGTATTTGATACCATACTTTCCTCCATAGCCACATGACTTAGAAAATAATACAGTAAGAAACCATGACCTGCCATTCCCAATCTCTCCCTAACCTTTGAGCTGCATAGAAATTTCATGGCCTTAGGGTTATGCAGAGACCTTGGGAGCTCTCTCAGCAATACCTGCAAGCATGCAGCTACAAGAGTATATGCCATCTCCTCCAAACCATATTCAACAATAATCAATGCATCATCAATATTATCAACCAGTGAAGCTAAATAAACATCACAAGCAGACTTCATCTCCTCACAACAAAACCTATTTGCAAAAGAAAGCAGCTCCACTACAATCTCAGGACTAAACAAGTCCAACCTTCTAGTCCTACTATATACTTCCACAGCTCTCATTCCCTGAACAGATATCCCATTTTCTGAAAAATCAATTTTACTCTTTTTCGACTCTCTGAAGCTGCCATACAACATAGCCTCCAATGGACAAGAAAGGGCAGAAATTTTGCACCTTGAACAATTGATTTCTTCATTGCCAATACAAAGCGAAACATCACTTTCCTCCTCGTCTAAATTCGCACACTCATTTCCTTGAAAAATAGGCACATTAGCAGCTTTCCTGAGGCCCTGATCACAGTGGCAATGACCAGAATCCAAATTTGGATCAAAGCCATGTACCAAAGCAACCTTAGGGCACTCAAGAACTTGTCCGCCACAGTCCATCGCTGACACTCCCACAAGCTCATCCTCCCTCCTCTCGAACCTTAACCACGCCGAAAGCACAACCTTAGAGCTTACATCAACGGCATTTAGTCGAGCAGCACGCAGGCATCGGCGCAGCAACTTAGGATCACCAAGACTGCCCAACAGCGCGTACTGCTCGACACATAACAATGACCTATCGGATTGAGACGAACAATTCTCCAACCGGAGATATAAATCAGCTAAGATTTCAACCAAATCAGAAGGTTTGAGATGGGGTTCTATGGAGGGTTCAAGCAAGTCAGTTGTAGGGAGTCCATACGGCAGCGGAATAGCTTCATTCACTGCAGCTGAGCTCAATGTTTTCGGCTTTGAATTCAACCCGAAAGACTTGATCAGCTGACTGTTGAGCTTAGCTCTTGAAGCACTCCCATGGGTTTTCCCATTGGAGGTTTCTGTGGCATTCACAGCATGAACTTGGGTACTTTTTGTGAATCTATCTAAAAGCTTTAGACCACGCATATCTAAATGGCAGTAAATCTTCTGCATATATATATAAGAACCAATAGAGAACAATAAGATACAAAGTTTGAATCTTAGACACCACCAAGGAGGACTAAATATTTGACTTTTACCTCTGGCCACCAACACTGAATGAAGAGACAGAGAGGTGGTGCAGCAAAGCAGGCTACAAGTCAAGGTGGTGTTTGTTTCCCGAGAAAAAGAGTTCGAGAAAATGGGTTCTGCGTCCTGTTTTCCTCTCTTCTATCATGGCATATATTCTGAAGCTTTTCTCGGGAAAAAATTCCAAGCAAATGCTGTTTGGTTGACCGGAAAGTTTGAGAGGTTTTGGTGGCTAACTCCAAAGCATGGAGTTTATGGGAGTCAGTTTCAGGCTTTCAGCATCCACCATTGATAACCACTCCAATTTCGCCACGTAAACTACAAAATGGGAACATATGCTTTTTGCCAAGTGAGTTTGGTCAACTGGATACTTTTTTATCCAAGCTTTATCTTCAGCTTGAATGCTAATTAATTAACTAAAAGACGTGGATTAAGGAGAAATTGCATTTTTAAGCAAAGTTCCTCGGCATGGAGTGAGCTTGTAACCAATTGTAATTATAAAAGTTCATGCGTCACATCAAGCACCAAATAGATCTGAATATTAGACAACTTTTGTTTCTTTCTTTTTCTAAGAATAGCAACTACTTTCTTTCCCCGCCGTCTGAAGTTAGTCAGCTACCTCACTAAACACTTTGTGCTGGATTGTCCTCACACTGTCGTGTATGATAAATGTTGAGCGTGAACAACTCATACGGTAATCTCACGCCCCTGAGATTGTTAAAAGTCAGAAACAATACAATGCTCTCATTGAAGACTCTGATGCAATACTTAGATCAAGGAAACGCCTGGCCTTTGAGGTATTGAATTACGGATAAGTAAACACATGGGAAATCATGAAGCGGAAGAGTTCCTAAGTTTCACGTTAGTAAACGTAGGAGATTTCTGGTAAGTATACTATCAAACCTAAGATTGGAATGGTGGGTAAATTCCTAAATCATGCATGGTTGTTGAGGACCAGAAGGCACCACCCTATAAAGAACCCCAACTCTAGGCCATTAAACTTTTGCATACACTAAACCTGAATGGCATTTTTCTTAGCAACATATATCTGCCTGAATAATCACTTCATGAGTTATGAAAATAAAGCAATGGGTTAGTAAGTACTAGGCTACATCTATGGTGGTCGTTCTCCTCCCACTAACTTATACCTTTAAATATTCAATGGAAAAATTATTGAAATTATTGGAAGTTTGGTAAGCATCTCTGTCTACGACATCGCTCCAACTTGCAAGCTTATCTTATAAACAGAAGCAACGCACAAGAGAAAAACAAATAATATACACAAATCAGATCACATATAGTATATAGAAAAGAACCAAGACTATGGTCACGTCACGTCCCCCTCGACTAAGACTCCAAAGACCCCATGTGAGTTCTCTGAAACCCTATATGTTTCTCACCAGTTCTTGACAGCAGGCAATTCATGGTGTTGTCTCCTAAATCAATATTTTCTCCAACCTATGCAAATAAGCAAGAATGGTATTCCCATATCATAAGCTGCGGCAGGAATTGTGAAACAGACCAGGATAAGTGTCACAGGTAAATGGTAAAGATAGTAGTCATAAGCATGAGAAAACCTTGGGCCAAGACTTCCCTGCCACATGACATGACGAGTGATGGACAATATCCAGTTAAAACATAGCACGCGGGGATTTCATTTGCACTTAGATTAGACTCTATAATGCATGTTATGTGCTAACTTGATGTTGTGCTACTCATCCTGCTATATGGCATGGAAATACGCACTGTAAGTTGTGTAACTGATCATCAGGTAACCTCAGCTTCCAGTCTATTATTGACAACTTTTCTTTCTAAGACCAGAAAATGTAACCCAGAACAAGAAAACCTTTATAAGTTGATTTTGGGTTTTATGAACTTGTTGCTGTTGTTATCATAGGTTCATATTCAATGCACTAAAAGGTCAAACAAGATGGCGCATACATATAAATTAAAGAATTCAGACTAGCTTAAAAGTACTCCGAAGAAGAAGAGAATAAATGCGTCAGACATGTTTTCGGAGTACACAAAGCATAATAGATGTCCAGCTATACCAGCTCCCTATCAGCATACAAACCACACACAATTATCAACTTCATCAGATAATATAGACATGAATATAGATGGTATCCACTCAATAAAGATAAAAGCTTCCTCAGAACTTTCTGTACAATAAATATTCAAGTGATCGAATATCCAGACAATAATTAGATAGGAAAAGGGAATAAAATAAAACGACACCAGCTTCAACGAAAGAAAATATGAATTATATGATATATCAAACGCATTTTTTTGTCTAAATATGACAATACAGCCAGCCTTGTATAAAGCAAACAACTATTTCTAATTGATTCATGGTCTAGCTTTCTGGCTGATAATGGTTTGAAGTGTCATCTTCCTCCAAACATCTACCACACCCAGAAAAAAGGCCTAGCCAAATCCAAAAGTTCAACTAAGAGATCAAGGAGGAATTGGAACATTTTATTAAACAAAACCAAAACAAAAGGATATGCGCTGATAACTCAAACAGATAAAGCCGTAAGTCAGGGACACAGATGATTGAGAAATATACTATTGTAAAAGAAAAACTAGTCAAGAAGGGAGTAAAAGCATACCTGTAGCATTTATACGAAGCCTACTTAATTACAAACTGTTGATGTCTTCATTATTTTGTTTACAGCAGCCATCATTTACACAAGTAAAAGATCCCTGAGGACAATATTTTGGTGAACAATTTCTGAACATCACAGCTAATCTGCCTCTTGGATTTGGTCGTGCCAAATCTTGTAGCCACCCATAACTATACAAAATTAACATGTAAAAACCACTCAGAATATAGTTTTCCTGTGCTTTGAAAAGGTGCCAAGATAACTTCTTGCCAGTGTGCTTTAAACCATCTTTATGATCCAAAGCTTATGTTTCTTTACAAACAGATAAAGAAGACAAGGTCCAATTAAATTGGCATCTGAGAGGCTCTTGCAAAGTTTAAGGTAAGAATCTAAGCCACCAGATTGTGGGATCCTTTTCCGTAGGCCCTGCATCACCGCTACCCTGTCCAAAAACTCCGGGTAGAAACCCAAATCAAGCATTTTTATGACTGTTTCTGATGCATCATCAAAATGTCCCCCTTTGATGTAACCTCTTAGCAACCAGGATAGGCTTTTCTTTTTGCGCAAAGAGCTGGTAACCTCGGTTCTAGTAAGCAACCTTTGTATGGCACTGGCCTCCTTTTGGGAAGCACAGATGGCTAAAACAATATCATAAAGGTCAGCATCAGCCTCTTTACCAACAAGTTTCATTTCCCACAACTGCCTCTCAGCCTCAAGTCCACGTCCAGAGCAGATGTACATAGCCAACAGCCTCTCATGAACTACCCCAAGGAGTGAAGAGCTTCCCTCCTCAATCACCCAATTGGACAGTTGCACTCCATCAGCCAGAAGGTCTGACTGATACTTCTCAATAAGGCCAACATTTTCAGTATCCAATTCAGCTACCTGCCCAGCCCTTGTAAAACCTTTTAATTTGCGTAAAGCTTTCCCGAGTTCATTTAGTTCCTTAACGACAGCTGTCATTGCAATAAGGTAGCTGTATACCTCTGGCTTCAACCCAGATTCTTTTAGATGAATCACCAACTTCACTGAATCTCTATAGTTACCCTCGACCTGCAGAAACACATTCAACAGGTTCATTCATGTAAACTGAAACAGTAAATCTTTTACAAGCAACCAATCTTACATAATATTTGATAACTAACTAACAGTAACAACTTGCAAACAGAACAGTTCATTGAAATAACATGGGCTGGATAATCTAAACACCATCCCTTTTCCCGTATAATCTAGTAACAAATTAAGATTACGAGTGAAAAAACTGCTAAAGTCACTAAAACTTGACACAATATCTCTATAATTCAACATGGACAAGGTAAAGTTCACTTGAAAGCCAAAGCAATCTCAGTGCAAAAAATCTATCAGACTATCACTAAAAACATGCACAATGCGAACTCAGCAGCATCTAAATGAATTTTCAAACATTTGATAATTGAATAGCACAATACTGAGAACAGTTATAAGCAACCACATACCATCATCTTCCAAGCAAGATAGCCAGTTGGCCCTCCTTTATGCCCATCTGTATCGTCCTCCTCCGAATACACAATGCCGCGCCTCAGCACCTCTTTCACAAACAAAACCACCTTTTCCTTCTCACCAAACTCCCAATACAAGGAAATCACCTTCTCCATCATGCTAAAACTCGGCTTCAAACCCACACAGTCCATGTCCACAAGAAGGTCAACCACATCCCCAACATCATGCTCGCCCTCAATCAACTTCTTGACCCAACTACACATTATCGAAACCATAAGCTCCATGGTCTCCTTATCCACCCGGTTCTCCTTTCGGAGCCACTCAAACACCTCAAGGGCACACCATGAGTCCCTACCCTCCTGTGAAAAGTACACCAACACAAGCTGCAACTCCCTCGCCGATAACCGGTCGTTCATTTCCCCAAGAACATCAGAGGGCTCCCTCGCCATCCGCTCCAATTCCTCAATCGCCTCATAAAACCCTTCACCCATTTCGTCCTCATCATCGCTGGTCAAGAACTGGTCCAATTGCACCGATTTCAACAGCCTAAGGTTTCGAACTTTACTTGATTGCGCAGCAATAAACCTCGATTTCAGCTTTTCGCAGGCTATTGGAAAACCCCTAGTACAAGATTTTGCTGAAAAACCCTGGCGAGAATGAAACAGATAGCTACGCTTAACTCTAAAACACGACTGGGTTAACGAAGCAAGCCCTTGAGCAGAGGCCATTTCCTTCAGCTGAATTCCCGATACTGCTGGTTTGGCTACCGAGAAAATCAACGAAATTGAGAAAAAAATACTGAAATTTCGAACCTTTAAGCTTTCTGCTGTGAAGTAGAGCTCACGTCAACCGAGTCTTCCAAGTAAAGACTCAAAGTCTGGAGCTTTCTCTCCTTCATTCCCGAATTTTCTCGGCGGCCAAACAGAAACCAACAAGAATTCCCGGCTCGAAAAGCTGAAGCTGAGCGGAGAGTTCACGGCCAAACAACGCAACTGCGTGCGGTGAATTTGTTGTGACCATCAAAAACCCTAGAAGAAGTTAAAATTGGGAATTTTTTGAGGGGTTTTGTTCTCGGTTGGATTGATTGCGATTTGTGAGGTGCTCCTTACTGCAATGCCCGAAGCTTTGCTGCCACCACCGTCGTTTTTGATACCGACAGCTTACCATTTCTCTGAATTTTTGTTTTTCTCACCGTTGTGAATGGTGTGATGTGTCCTCAAGTCAACTGTTCGGGGTGGAATATGGCGGGGAAAGCCCAAGTTTCATGCAAGCCCATTATGAAATGGTCCAAACCATTACGTACCATTTCGTCTAATTGAGTAGCGTGAGTTTGTAACTAAGACGGATAAAGCGGTTTTAAATAGCTTTACTTTCATGCATGCATCACATCCTCGGGTTGGCAGGACAATCTAGCCCGCTATGGATGGGTGACATTTCAACTTGCTCGATATAGATCTAGGGAATATTTTGCAGGATGGTCAAGATTATACCATTTCATATTCGTCTTTGTTCTCTGAATTCTTTCAACTCGATCGATATCATCCCTATTTCTTTGATGTGTATTTTTCCAAACATTTCCGCTCATGTCTAAACTTCTTCTATTTGTTCGACCGTTCCTTTGTAACATCTTCCATTTGTTCGGGTCTCCTGGCGAATATCTTCCATCTGTTCGGTGGGATCATCTTTGTCGTTTGTGGTAAATTTCAACGACATATATAGTTGCCAAATATAAATCTTGATAGGCAATAAGAAAGAGTAACACTTTGGCCAAAATTTTTCGAAAGGAAAAAGAGGTGAGAGGACAAGAATGGAGTTGATGGAACGGAAAGAATTAAGTACCACGTACCATACTACTATTATAATGATCACAAAGTAACGTAGGCAATTCGAATGAACTTTTTTTGGTCAAGCAATTCCAATAAACTGACTGCGACAAAACTATCCAAACATATCTTTAATAAAATAGTTGAAGTTCAACCAAATTTATTACAACACAAAGACACAACAAACTGAGGAAAGCAGACCATGCAAACTAAGGAAACATCATACTTGAAGTTCAACCAAATGGAAAAACATTATTCAGGCAAATAAGCGAAGATTGCTCAAGCAACACAACCGACCATAACATATGAAAAGGACTTCACGTCTTCTGTTCCATCTCCTTGAGGCCGTCCTCGGACTTGAAATCAACCTTTTTCCCTTTCTCTTTGGACCCGAGTTTGTCCTTTGAGCTCCCAGTTCCCCGCTTCCCTGGCTGGTGGACCTCTTGCTTAACCTTTGATGCCGCAGCAGGCGCATTGAGTTGCTTTTTCTGCTTGTTCAATTCTGCTGAATTTTCTCCAACTTTTTCTATTGATCAGAAGGAATGAGAAATTATTATTACGTTGGAACGAATTATTTTCATGCATGCATAAAGAAATTGAATTCTCAAATAGGAAAAGAAAAAAAATTCCTAGCTAGGTTGGTTTTGGTGTTTTTTCCAATTATTACATGTTCCATCTTTGATCTCGTGAATCTAACGGTCACAAAATTATAACGGTTTATAACGAATTTGGCCCAGGAATCTATAATGTTAGAACTATATTATTGTTGTGCATTGTGCCTACTTGTGCAGGATTTAGACATCAACCGATGCGATAATGCCACGATATTCAGATGTACATTTGACAAATGAGATATCCCATATATGCCATATACTATTCCATAATCACTAACTTTCTATAATGCCAATATTGGAGCAAGGTAAATGCACGAACGAAGAGCGATTATTAGTTTCATAACCACTTCAAATCAAGGCTGAAAACGATTTTGTTTTTGTTTTTTATTTATTTATATTTACCTTGTTTTTGGGTTCCTAATGCCATCTTTTCCATTAGCATCATGGACTGCAGATTGGCTATCTGGTCCATTTTTCTTGCATCTTCCCTAGTCATCAACCTGCTCGTTGCATTCGCCTTGGCTTGCAAATGTAGATGCTGATCTATTTGCAGCTGTCTCAGCCTAGCCACTTCCTTTTGGTTCGCTTCGATCTCCGCTGGCAATTCACACAAATTAAACTAGATAATTAGGTCGGCTAGTCAAGGCAGTGTGCGCCAGTTTTCGTACATCACGCTACTAGTGATGGCGAAGGTGAAGGGACAATCTAGCTAGGGCTTTACCATCTTTCTGTATCATGTCGTTGCTGCAAGTAGCCATCCGTTCCTTCAAGGCATTTTGCTCCATTTGGAGGTAGTACTTTTTTTGTGTGTAGAAATCAACTTGAGGAGCTAGAAAAGCAATTTGAGCCTATGGATCGATTAATTCACAAACAGTAAAACTTATATGTCAAACATTAGAGATTTTTAGATATTATAGATATCATTCAAAATGATGATTTGGATAAGTGAACTAATGTCAGGGAAGATACGCGAGATCGATTGTATGGTTTCTACTAGGGGTGGGCAACCAAACTGAAAAACCGCAAACCAAACCGAATCAAACCGTTTGGTGCGGTGTGGTTTGGTTTAAATATTTTTCTTAAGACATGTGGCTTGCAAAACCGAACCGCACCACTTATAATGGTACGACTTGTGGTTCCCAAAATTCAAAACCGCGGTTCACTGCACCGCACCACAAAATTAATTTTTAGTTTAATTTATAAAAAATAATTAACACATGTTATTATCTTTTCATTAGTTATTATTGTGCTACCATGCATCCTTCACAAGTAATCAAACCCTCAACTCTAATTAATAGATGTTATCTTTAAAATAATAATATTTTATGATAAATTTTGATCTTGAAATGAATTTTGGTCTACCTATATCTTGTATGGATTCATAAAATTTAGAAAATGCATACGAAGTCAAACCAAACCGCACCAAACCGTTAATTGTGGTTAACCGCACCACTTGAAGTTGTTAATATGTGGTTTGACTTTAGTTTGAGATTATGCTAAACCGCATAGAATGGTGTGGTTTGCCGTGTCACCCCAAAACCGCACCAAACCGCACCATGCCCACCCCTAGTTTCTACAAGAGCTACCAATGATTACCTCTAGATCCTTCGCCTTCTTTTCCAATTCTGCAACATGTTGAAGCTTCTTCAGTCTAGATTTCTGAGCCGAAGCTCGGTTTGAAATAACCCTAGAATAAATCGTTAAACATGCACATACAAGTCATATATTTGGCAAAAGATATACACGATATAAAGAGTGTTGTTGTTAGGGCCACATATTATGACCACTTTATTGACCACCTTCTTAATAAAGGTCGAATAGGGACCCACATGAGCATAATGTACATAAATGAATGAGTCCATATCTCTACTATTAAAGAGGTGGTCAATAAGATGGTCAGAAAATGTGATAGGTAGTGTGAGGAACGATGTTTACCTTTTGAGTTTCTTTGGATCCATAGTCTCAATGTCGATGGCTTTGCCCAGTCTGACCTGAATGCCATCCACCATCACAGTTTTGACATCGGTATTTTTTTTATCTTGACTTCCAACAGCAGTATTGTCACCTTCATTATCAGAGCTTGCAACATATTTGCCACCAGCATCATTCACTATAGTGGTAGGAGTGGTGTTGGCCATATTTGCAACAGTGTCTGGTGGGGGCTGGGCAAGTATGTTAATGGGCCCACTGCCTCCACCGGCACTGCTACTTGAACCACCACCAAAACCACCAACTGGGTGAACCGGCGGCCTGTTCATCCAATAGGGTTTAGTCCATTGGTATGAACCAGATGGATGTAGAGGAAGGTGGGATGGAGGCATCATTGAAAAGGTTTTTTGTTCATTGTTAGGCCTATGATTGGCCCATGATGATCCTCCTAATCCCTCATGATTAAAGCCAACCCTCTTGTTTGGCTCCATAGTTTTTGAATCTCTCACTCTCTCCAATCAAAACCTGCAAAAAATTGGACACACAAAATTTGAGTGGTGGAGAAATGAATAGAAAGATGTCCTTTTAAGGGGGAGATGAAGACCTCGTGTTAGAGACCATAATCAATGCTTACACTTAACCTCGTGTTTCTACAGACAAGATACAGAAAAGTTACCAAATATTACGATATTCGCATATTAATAATTCAATTAGCGCCAGCAAGGTTATCGTTAGGTGAAGTTGAAATGTTTTACCGAGTAAATCACTAAACTAGCCCTGAAATTCTTAATAACTCATCTTGGATTGTTGTTTCCACGTGGTAGTTTGGTCAGTTCGATAGCATCATCAGGCAACGCTGATGTTGTTCAACATATTTGAGCGTGGTTTTTCCAAATCTTCTCTTCTCTTTGATGTGCTTATCTCTTATTAAACGATTGTGAAAAAAACGCTGTATGGAATTTTTTGACTTTTACCTAAGTCTAATTAATTAAGACACCCCCCAGTCGATAATTTGTGTCCTATGAAAGATGAAACTGATGAGTTCAGGTAACATACTCTGCTTATAGATTTCAACAATAAAAATCCACAAGTGAATCTTCAAGATAATGGTCATGGAATTAAACACCGTCGAATTCGGAAAGCAAATGAAAAAATGTGTTTAATCCAAGTGGAAGTCACAAGTAGGAAAAATATCCAAGTGAATATCATGTTACTAATATTCCTTTTGCTACTCTAGCTAGAATAGCATTGAGAATAACTGTTTATGTACTTGTGTGGAAGTGATTAATTAAGTTTAGTTTATAAATCATCCCTATTAAACATATTTCATCGAGTGTTAGCTTAGTTTGTGCATTACTTATGCGAACTAAGTTTTCTTAATTATAGTATAAGTTATTCATTAGCAAGGAAGCCGGAACAATCTATACGGCTAATTGATTAAGTGAGATATATGTAAATAATTTTTTAAGTTGGCTAAAATAGTGTAATACATCATCTCGGGCTCTATGAGGCTGGATTTGGGCCCTTAATTAGGCTTCGAACCATACTTTGGAAGCCATTATTAAGACGGCCAAGCTAAACTAAGCTAACAATATACAACCTATAGTTCTTCAATAACATAAGTTAATTAGACAGTAAAACACGATATATAATCTAAAAGAGGCCACTCAAATCGGTCTGCACATTCTTGATTCATACCAAGAGATTAATGTTTAAGTGATGTAACGTTTTCATAGAGTAGGGTATTGTGGTACGTACTAAGCTCGACCCAACCAAGTCGTGAGGGACTGTGAAAAAAATTGTTAGAATTATCCAAGTAAAAAACAACTCTGGCCAAATTCAGTGGCTGCAAGTTTCATATTAGGAAGCATATTAAACTCCATAAAAATATCTTTGGGTGTATTGGGTTCAAGCCCCCTTGGTCCCGAAAAATGCGGGTTTCATAATCACCCTCATTTTCATGGCATCCTAATTAACCACCTTATTATGGTATATATATCCTAGGATAAATAGCCTAGGCTACCAAAAATTATTTTTATGTCCTAACCGGGCCCTTTGGAGTTTGAATACTAAAAGGAAAAAACTAAAAAGGAAGATTCTTAAATTTGGCTTTGCCCAGATAAAATTCATGTACTAAACTTTATATCTTGTCAAAGCAGTGTTTGACATATATCCGTCTAAATAAGAAATTACTTAATCAGTTAAACACAATGAATCTAACCTAAGTCATGATTAAGATTTATAGTCTGATATAGTATAATATCCAATGGTGATTAATCTTCATATAAACATACTCTATAATGGAATAACCTCCATATAATCATAAAATTTCTTGGTCCCATATCGGGACTAGTTATATTTTGGAATAACCTCCACATTGTCATATTCCATGCATTTTTTGAGTCATGTTCTTATAAATTTGCCTCTATATAGCCATAATTACAATAATACCAAAAATATAATACTTAGTACTACAATAAAATTTAAAATGAAGTTAAATATCTATCCATTGTTGTATGAAATCAGAGATCACTTGGGTGACATGACTGCTTTTCTAGGAAGACAAGTGAAAAAAACTTGATACTAATTGGTTTCAAATAATGTAATCTAGATTTACTCCCGCAATATGAAAAAAACTCATATAAAGTAGGTTAGGTAAGAAAATCTTTAGAGAAAAACAATTAAGTAAATAATTAATTTTGTTCATCGTACCTCTCTTAAAGAATAACCTCCTTATAGTCATAAAAATCATATGGTCCCAACATTATGATTATATAGAGGTTTTACTGTATATCTATATTAATAAAGAAAAATCTATAGTACACCTAAGATTAAGTACGATTACGATTGAATATATATTTTTAAAATTTACCTCTATATAATAAAAAAGTTAAATTTACTTCAACTTAACTAATGAAGTAATTTTTTAAAAACAAAATTTTAAACAGAAAATCCAATATAATAAAAAATAAAGACACAAACCGGAACATCAAATTGGTACCTGCTCACGAGGCTAGTCTTTATATTTCTAAAGGGACCAAACATTTGCCTTGTATGTTTATATTTCTCATTGTGATTTAATGGTACTATGTCTTGGGTCATTATCTTATTGAAATATTCCTCTTCTTTTTTTTTTGTTATTTTTTACATAATGGTGATTCATATTAACTTGCATTAATTTAGCTCAACATAACTAAGGGTTGAAACATAATTTAACCAAAAGAAAAAGCCTTGCATTATTGATAATTGATTATGTGAACTCTTATACAGACAACAAGAGTTCACTAGAGCAAGGGAAAACTAAAATCCCATGAACAAAAACATGGGATCACTGTGTCGGATTTGGAAAAACAAACTACTCAACCAAGCTCTAGCTAGCTTAGAAGATAACTCATATATGAGACTTTAGATGAACTTATAGGCAGAGAACCCGGCGAAATTCTCGGCATCATCATCACCATCACTAACCATGTCCAGTGGATTCATCTCCATAGGATTCTCCATACTCCTCATCATGTCAGCATGATTCAGACTGTTCATGTTGGTGTTCATGTCCACGAGCGACGGTCCACCTCCAAACTGGTTTATCATCATCGGGCCAACATATGAGCCAGAAAACCCAGTGAATTGATCAGCAATTGCCAGCTGGTCAGGGCCAGATTGGATCAGGCCCAAACTGGCCACCTGACCTCTGGGGGGATTCAAAAAGGTCGCGGTCTCAGCTGCCTGTTTCTGAGCTTGTTGAAAATGATAGAGCTCCAGCAACTTGTTCCTCTCCTTCATCAGCTCCTCATATTGAGCTGCCATATATATATGTAGAGATAATTAATTAGTACAACCTTTCATAAACTAGTTATTTGTTCCGTTGGAAATGAACAGATGAGACAACGATACAAATAACTGTGTATACCTTTCTTAAACCCGAACTCTCCAGCATAGGCATTGATCTTCAGCCTCATTACATCGTTCTCAGCTCTAATCAACAAGTTTTGCTGATCCATGTACCTAACTTTGGGAGCCGTGACAGCAATCTCCATCTACGTACACACATGTATATATGTTCAAATTAGTCACAAATACATATAATTAACATGTAAAATGGGGATTAGATGTAAATAATTACCTGGAAAGCTCTCATTTGACGTTCGAGTTTTCCAACATACTGCATCTGCTTCATTCGGTACCTCTGTGAGTACTGACGACTGGCCAAAATCCTTGAAGAAATAGATCAAGCGTTAGTATTCTTCAAGAACAAGTTTTGGGGAAAATAACGAATCAGTTCATATTGGAGCGGGAAAATTTGTTAAAGATGTAAACCTCGTATAGAGGATGTCAAGGCCCAACATACATCATAGGTTTTGGGCCTATTTTCCTTTTTACTAATTGGTTTTAAATTACATTTCTAATTTCAAAAAGCGCAGTCAAAATTCAAAACTTCAACGACACGTGTTAATTATTGTTAAAAATATATAGGGAAAGAGATAAGTAAGAAGGTTGGATTTTCAACCTTTTATGCCTCTTATTTGCATCTTCAGCTTCATCATCCAGAATTTCTACAACTTCGGGCAACTGAGATTTGGGCTCATCAGTAGCTCCTGAGGGTATGACAACCACTTTGCCTTTTTCAGAGTCACCATTGGCCTCATGGGGTGGTGGTGGTGGCAAAGGGATGACAGGAGAGCTGTTGTCCGATCCCTGACATCCTAGAGATGGTGCAAGCGGTGGCAAGGATGGTGATGGCACAGGGACGTCTAGAGAGGTGTTCACAGACTGGCGCCCTAGAGATGGCAGCAGCGGTGGTAAAGATGATGATGACATGCTTGTCTTGTTGAAGCCCTCCATTTGATGTTTCACCTACATAAGATCCAATGAGCAAAAGAGATGTTAGCAAAGAAGAAGCATGGCCAAACAATATGGGTATCAAAATCGTAGAGTAAAACTCATAGAAGTAAAACTCGTAGGCTAACCTATGAAAAGCCTCAAGAAATGATTAGCTAGTGAGCAAATGAGCAGGTGTGCATAAAAGAGCTCCTATGGGTCCCTATTTATAGCATTAAAGAGTGTTGGATAGGATCGAGCTAGAGTACCTCTAGTTGTCGTATTTTTACTTACCTTTTATTCACAATAACCAGTTTTCACTATTCCGAGCATACTATATATACACTTATACTTCTACTTTCTTATTATGCGGTCGACTAAAACTGCTTAACTACGAACGTAAGTTGTAATAAAATATTTTTGAGTAATTTGAATCTTGAAGACGTGCATGCAGTGTTGGAAAGTTCAAATAAGGGGGTTCCAATGATCAAAATAAATTGTTGTTTTGACGATAGATTGCAATTCGCGCCAATGGATCTCATATATTTTATGTATAAAATTGTTGGAATACATTAACCTGTCAGTAGTACCTATACAGTTTTTAATTTCCCGAGATATTTATGAAATGTACATTTTCATTCCAGCTAGCCAGTGAATTAAGGTAACTATATATGTCACAAATTTATCTTTTTGGTTTCTCACCTTTACATTCTTGTTTTGGAAGAGGAGGATAAAAAATGACGAATGATAGAGTAATAGTTTCCAATCGTAAAAGTAGAAAAATTAAATGTTAATTGCGGGAATAAAATGGAATAGGAGCATAATAAACGAATGATAAGAGTAATAGAGTTTCCAATCGTAAAAGTAGAAAAATGAAATGGTAATTGTGGGAATAAAATGGAATAGAAGCATACTAAAGTTTCCAATATTCTTCTAGAAGTCTTGTATGTTCTTACAAGCAACTATGAGTTTGAGTATGTGGATACTAACAAGCTTCTCTTTCTTTTATATTGCAGGACAAAACAAATAAAGAGTGATATTGAGGGATTACCTACTAGAGATTTATATATAACAGGCACATGCAATAATTTTCTGCTATACTTGCAAAGTATCAACTGTACAGAGTATCACTTCATCCATATGAATAGTTTAGGACTTACTATGTATATCGAATTCAAAAATATAATCACACATATAGAATTTATTTCATAAATTGCATATATTTTCACCTACCGGTGCCAGACAAACGCTTTCTATTACTAGATTCCCACTCTGTAGAATACATTCATCTAGGAATATTCAACCCGATTAAGAATTTAGACTATTTCACATTATACAGTTTGTCATATTGTGAATTTAGACCATTGATTCAGATTAATTCCTATATGAACTTCAAATTCATATCCAAAGTCCAAGAACATACTTTCATACTACCAACTTGTCTAGCAGAAGCATAGTTGGTAAGATACACGAAGAAAACTTATTCAGATTCGGGATCGACCGAGCAGCATAAACATCTCAATTTAGGATACGAGAGAGCTGTTTGTGGTATTGTGGGCCTTGCCAGTGGATAACCTTAACTTTCATATCATATTAGCATGTGCGTATACAAGCAGAGGCGGAGCCAGCCCGGCGCGAACGTCAGCGGCCGCTCCCCCGGAAAAGGCATGGACTGGGAGTGGGTCTGCGTGGCTCCGCTCCCCTGGTCCGTCACTGCCCCAACCTGAAAACTCCATTGAAGACCTGTGAAGAAGAAGGAAGATGATGGTTCTGCTACCAGGAAGAAGAAGAAGCAAACAACCTTTCCTTTTAATCCACTGTGATGTGCGCGTTTTTGATGGAGATTTGAAGAAATTCACTTCAATTTCAATGGAGATTGGAGGCCAAAGCTTTCGCTGTAATTGTCATGTTGTAAGGCAAAGGAAGCGGAGGCTGTACAAAATTCCAAGAAGAAGACAACCCCTTTAACCACTTTAATTGGAACGGGGCGTTTCATGCCCATCTTCCATCTTTATCCTTCTTTTTTCTTTTTTCATTAATTGACTGTTTTTTTAAAGAGAAATTAGCCTAAAGGATTGGCAGTTAGAGGGATCTCCCCATTTTCATTTGAATATATTAGCATGGTATAAGTTGTACATATATTGATTTAAGTTGAGGGACTTTTAATGAGAAACTGTGGTTTTGACTAGTGATTAAATGCTGTAATTTGGGGTTTGGAATCTGGGATTTGGGCATTTGGGGTTTGAGATTGAATATAATTTTTCCATATGATAGTTCATCAATTGAGTGTGCTAATCTCTCTGTAATTATAGTAGTTTGTGTTCTTCAAATTTATATGCGATGTTGATTGATTTTGCTTTTGCAATTTTAGTTAGTTTATGTTCTTCAAGTTTATATGCTAGGCTATAGTTTATTACTAATGGTTAGAAATTTGATCGATCAATATAGTTTTGCGTCCTCTTATACTGAAGCTTTTTCGCACATTTTTGGTATAAGTAAAGATAATCGATTAAGCAATCACCATTTTAACTTTCATTAAAAAATTATCATTATTTTCATCCTTTTTGTGAAAATTTGACCGTAATAGATTATATCTTAAAATTTTTATAGAAATTTCCGTACTTTTAATTTACAAAAATTTAATTCCTTGAATTTGGGTGTGGGAATTTTTTTTAGAACACTTAACCTTCTAAAATCCGCTCCCCTGCAAGAATCCTGCTCCCCGTATACAAGTAAGAATAAATTGGGATGGGGAGATCCAAATCCTTTCTTCTCAACCCTAACAGCTGCTCAAATTCAGGCACAGGAGAAAGACACATGCATAATTGATGTACCAGGAATCTAAACCAAAGATGCTAAAGAGTAAGATTCATTTTATCAACCATTAGCCTTCATTTTGAACTCTCCGGCAATTAAGATGCGTGTAACATGCATTGAGCGAGATGGGACCCTATCATACACATGAGATCTTAAGTTTGACTCCTTCAGTATCCATGAAAAGACGAGAGAAAACCAATATGAAAGCATTAAAGGCCTCTAATGCTAAAGTGCGGAAGCGCCTTTCTGCATGGTAAAGAGAAAGGGGCCTCAAACTAGTTTGACTTCATTAAATTATCCATCATTATGCTAGTTCATTACTCTGGAAAGAGATGAGACAATTGTCAATTTGTGAAGTCTAATTCCCTTGGTCAACATCAAAGATCAAACTTGAACCAGAATTATTTGAAAGAGAAATATGACTGCATGGTTATCAAAAATCTGGGTTTTTTCATAGGCCCAAAACGAAGCAAACTAACCATCAGTCATCATAGACCAAAAGGCCCAACAACTGAAGAAGTATCTGCAAACTCAGAATAGTAATTTCAATACTAGCTTTATGTCAAATTACTAAAAAGTACATTTTGATATATATTAAAGAATTAAAGAGTTGTTATTTATACTCAGTTTCTTTATTTGGATTCTCATGTTTCTCCATACACAAATCTCAATTTTTGAAACTTTTATGGACACTCGAATTTTTTATATAAGAATTAGAATTTGAATGGAAATATATATAAGATATGATAAATTACAAATCTATTGGACTCATACTTATAAATATCTAAGCAAAATTTGATGGTGCGAGTGAATTTTATTGATAAACCAAAAGGATACACCTAGTGAGGCCGAGCCAAGTGAGAGCTAAGAAGAATTTTCCATGGGAGAATAGAAAATATGTCTTTTTTCCTTGTCATCTATAAATAGAGAAATTTCACTTGTAATTCATTAAATGAGGGTAATTCCTCTCTCTCTCTCTCTCTCTCTCTCTCTCTCTCTCGGTACTTTCTCATCTTCTCACGTTTCTCACATTTTCTCATCATCCAAACACCCTTTACTCGTCTCTCTCTCGTGCTTTCTCATCTTCTCACCTTTCTCACATTTTCTCATCATCCAAACACCCTTTACTCATCTTTCAACATCGTTAACATTTGTTTCTATTCTAGGTAAATAACCTCCATTGAGATCAAGGTGGAAAAGGAACCATTTTGCACAGCATAACGGTCTCCCACAAATTTTCCCTCCAAATGTCCATTGCATCATATTGTGCTCTTGAAATTTTCATTCCAAAACGCAAAATTTTTACATTAAAATAGTGCACCGTGAAAATGAAGGTAATAATTGAGCAGAGCATTTCTTGATAGAAGCAGAAGAAATGCACTCGTGCCTTGTTGTCTTTGGTCCACCAATCACTGCCATAAGCATTACTCCACGGTCCTCGCCGTACCAGATCGCCAACCACCTTCCGCCGCCGCCTTCCGCCGCTAGACCCCGTCGTCGTCTTCTCCGCCCGACATTAGTTTCAGAAACTTCCACCACCTACTCTCTATTCGGTGCCAAATTCAGCCACCCACTAACGTCAACGGCAAAACTCACCAAGCTTTGGACTCGCCGCCGCCGCCAAGTGACCCCAGTAACCGCCACTATGCTTCCCGAGAACCCCGTCGTTGCTGACCTTTGCGCCACCTTCATTGCCGGCTGTGTGGCTATGTTCTTCCTGCTACTGTGGGAACAGACCGCCAAGCGTGGGCTCTTCGACCAGGTCAAAAATCCCATCTTTTTCTTCTCTTTGGGTGCTCAGTACAATGTGTATTTGTTCGTATTTTTATACTTGGTGTGCCATTTTTGGTCTGATCTTTGGTGGGTTTTTCTGGGTTTTGATTGATTTGTGTGAAAGTGCTGAACTTGTTGATAATTGAGGACTGTAAGCACATGATTTTGCAGAATTTGGCTGGAAACTAAAATGTGAACTTACATTGAGTTAGTGTGCTAATCACTTACAAATTGGACTTTTTTATGATTGATTACGCTAGAAGTTTTAATTTTCTGTTCCACTAGAGCCGATTCTGATTTGAAAATGCGGATCAGGAAAGGAGCCAAATGTGGCAAAGTTGAGTCTTTTGGCTTAATTGTAAACAGGGTTTGGTGGAATTTTGCCCTGCGAGCAATTAGCTAAACGGTGATCTTGTAAAAACTTAAATCTGAAAATGTTTTCAGGTTCAATCCACTACCATTTTTTAGAGCATTTTGTTAGCTACAGCAATCAAATCCACTGTTTTTATGCCTTTTTGAGCCTCAATGGTGTGCTTAACTGACATGAAATGTGGTAGATGGTTTGAACTTTTACAATCCAGGAGTTTTCATGGTCTTTACAATTTTGTTCTCCATAATACCTCATTTCTCTAATTTTTAGCTGGACCTCTATTGTTACATTTCCACATGTTGGTTTCCTTAAGAACTTATGCATAGTTTACAATCACATTTCTGTGCAAGGAACCTGATTATTGTAAACTGATATTGTAAAGTTTTCGCTTTTCGAGTTATCGATGGCTTATGCCTTTGTTGCATATATGAGAAGCGAGATATGTTGTAACATTGGTTATGTTTCAATTTCTACACCTTTCTCAGCCTTTTCGCTAAGATCACGCGTTGTATATTGCTAGATGGCCTGTTGGATTATTAATTGGAAATTGGGTTGGTTGTAATTCAAGTGACCGAGCATAGTTGGACAGACAGCTTCACCTTCTTAACATAAAATGTTGTCCTAAGAGTGAAGGTCTGTGCATCTAAAGTTTTGTTATTTTTTGGTTTGTAGAAACTCAATAGAAAGCTTGTCCATGTGAGCATTGGCCTGGTCTTCATGCTTTGTTGGCCGCTATTCAGGTAATCTCATGACTAAAGAATTCACCTCAATAACTTTAGGCTTCATCTGCCTGACAATAGCTAGCATGTTTAACTGCAGTGCAGGCCTTCAAGGAGCACTTTTAGCATCTCTCACTCCAGGCCTCAATATATTCCGGATGCTTCTATTGGGAACCGGAATATTGAAAGATGAAGCAACAGTGAAGTCCATGAGCAGATACGGAGACTACAGGTATTGATTTTCAAAGACCTGTTAGTTTAAAGATGTCAATATGAATTATGTTTGCGTAAAACCCACATATGATTGTCTTCGTCCTTGAACTTGGCTCCACCTGGAGAGTTCATTGCTAATATGGTATGAAGTAACCCAGCTGCTTGATTTTGAGAAATAAAATAAAAAATCCATTCTCATGAGCTTGTTCTCAACTCCCAACTAGAGAGTTTATGGGTTCATATTTTAGAGTCACACATTTGGCATACAGCATATATTTTCTTTTGATTATAGTATTCCAAAGTCAAATGAACTATCCACAACCAGTTCCCCGAAGGAGTTGCATTTCATTTCTATGTATTTCCCATCTACACTCAGTGAAAAGACTCAATTTCCCAGCTTACCAAGTAACCTCTTTTCCTTTCTTCAATTCGTTACCAAGAACAGCTTGCAATCTGATTGTCACATTGCATGGATTTCTAAAAGATGAATGATGAGTTAACAAACTCCCATCAAACGAAACAGGTTAAACTATGTAACTCTACCTCCTCTAGACTAGAACTTTATTTTCCTCCTCTTTATCTCCTGTATTTTCTTCACAACTGGATCCCAAAAACTAACACGGAGTTACCGCGTGGTACATGATCCGATCAGTCTCATGCCAACTCCATACCCCATTAGGCAATCTAGATCCTCCAATATACTTTATTGTGAGCTTGACCGAAATGTAATTACTTCCTCTCATTTGCCAACCAAAGGGATAGGCTATGGTTGTTAACCTGCTTTTTGGCCATTCAAATTGAAATTCACTTGTGGGAACTAAAATTCTACAAGGAAGCAATACATGAGCAAAGAAGACTAATACAAACGACTATTGCTATTGGTTAATGTCATACATGATGTCTTAATTTGCTTTACTTCATGCATCAGGGAACTTCTAAAAGGACCACTGTACTACGCCATAACAATAACTTTGGCTTGTATAGTCTATTGGAGAACTTCCCCTATTGCAATTGCTCTTATATGCAATCTATGTGCTGGAGATGGTACAGTAATCAATTCAATTTGTCAATTCTGCTATCTTGGTTTTGGTTGACTGTTGACTGACTTTTATCTTTACTAGTAACACACTTGATCTCATGGCAGAGCTGCTCAGGGCTTCTCTCGACTTCTAATAGCCTTTGTAATTGATCTTACTTGCTCCCTTCAGGTTTAGCAGACATCATTGGTAGGCGGTTTGGCACTCAGAAAATTCCATACAATAGCAACAAATCTATAGTTGGTAGTATTACAATGGCATCTGCTGGTTTCTTAGCTTCTATTGGGTAACTTTACTGGCTTAATTTGCTGCTCTTATAGACCCGGAGTGAACATCAGAATCTAGCATGCATCTTAACCGTTTGTAATGTTGTCACAGGTATATGCACTATTTCTCTGGATTTGGATATCTTCAGGAAAGCTGGGATATGGTTCTTGGTTTCTTGGTTGTGTCTCTTGCTTCAGCACTAGTAGAATCACTCCCGATAAGCACGGAGCTGGATGAC
This sequence comes from Spiraea crenata, assembly GCA_033992175.1. Classification (NCBI taxonomy): domain Eukaryota; kingdom Viridiplantae; phylum Streptophyta; class Magnoliopsida; order Rosales; family Rosaceae; genus Spiraea; species Spiraea crenata. Next base: position 4,011,528 of record JAVBHV010000022.1, read on the forward strand.
AACCTAACGGTTCCACTTACTTCTATCTTAGTAGGAAGTTTGGTTTTCTGATTTATGTGTAAATAGCAGCCTAAGCAAACATTGATGAGGGCAAGCATGGGGGAACTATCAGATGCAGTTGGCCCACGCAATTGATTGTTGTATCATTTGTGTAATCTAGCAATGTTAATTAGTTTGACAATCTGTACCAACCTTCATACTCTTCCATGAAAATTAACAAAACTGTGCTCCTTCCTATAATCGGAACCACTTGGCATGGGTTTTTGCATCTTGTTTTTGTGTTCTACATGGTTTTCTCCATACCAAAATCCCTTTCGGTGGAAGTCTAAATTTGCAGTGTAACGAAGTATTATCACTGTTATTATATCAACCTAAATTGCCAAAGATGAAATGCAGGATACTAAGAACAAGTTTACTGTCCACATTTACCCTTCCACTTAATGCATGTCAAGGCAGTGCAGTTCTCCCAATAACTTGGAATCTTTGCCGCTTCATGGTCCAAATGATTAGGTCAGTCTATCAACGAAAAGGTTCTAACCCTACTCACTTTCATTGTTTCCTTAAAAGAAAGAGAGTGATGGCTTCTGATTTCCGAAACAAAATCACCCCAAGTAACGGTACAAATTTGAATCTGGAGCGAGGGCAACTAAATGATTGTGGACCAGATTGTTCATTGGTGTCGAGACTTGTCTCGTTGTACTGCTTAATGTTGCATTGGCGTCTGCCAATTTTCACATCTATATCACTACTATCTTTGACAAAAAAAAAAACTAAATGATTGTGATTAACCTTATCTTCTAGTAGCATATAGTGAATTGTTCAATTTGACAGCTACAACTGCGGTAATACTAGCATGAATTTGCAGATGAAAGTAAACATTGAATATATTGAATATGTGATTCACAATCCAACTCAAACAATATAAAATAACAGACAAACCTACTTTGCACTAGCTGGCTGTAAGTTAAAGTGACATTTGATAGGGACAAAGATATGGAAGGACCATCACAACCACAACCCAGATTACATGTTAGCCATACAACAAGTACCAGAAAAGAATTCCTCTGCACTTACCAAAAATCGTCTCCAATATCCATCAAATTCCTCTCTAAAAACAAAACCACATGTTATGATGAACTAGACCTAGAAGCAATTTGACCATGGCATGTTCTCAGTGGCACTTCTGGAGAACCAACATCACCTGTCCTCTTGTTCCCAAAACATAGTGAAGGAAAACATGAACTGTATGGCCCGGAAATGGCAGATTCATCATCGAAAGAAGCTCTTGATCGACGAATCTTAGCGCGATTGAGACACGGAACCGCAGAAATACAGAAAATGAAAGCACCAAAGAGAAGAATCACAACAACAAGCATGATCTCTCCATGCAAAGCATAGTGCTTATCATGCAAAAACAGAATCCCATCTTTTTGGCCTTGTGGAGAAGCAGAAGGCTTTGGAGCCATGGAAGGTGGCATGACTAGCAATTTCTTATGTGCCCATGATGTTGGTGAGTTGGTGTCTTCTTTATCATCCCTGAAGTTATGGGAATAGGAAGTGACTAGCGTGAAAAGTTTGACTATTTGCATAAAACTTGAGTGGTTTATGTCTCATTACTACTGATGGAGTGAGACACCTGTTCTGGGGGCTTGATGGGTCATGTGGTCCAAGTTTCATTCCGTTTTCCAACTCTTGTTTTTTGTGTTGGATTGGATTTCAAGGGTGGGCTATGGATTGGTGATGGGTGCATTATAATATTAGTAGAGGGCGGCTATGTACATTCGTGTTTCTTTTTTGGACACCTAATTACTTTGTACACCAATTTCATTTTTTTGAACGACTTTGGACACCCAAACTTGATTTAAATTTTCCACTTATACCCTTTATTTTGTTTAGTATACAAATTTTTTTGAACACCCTTAAATTTTTCTTTGGACACCCAAATTTGAATGCCGAGATTGACGATGCATCTGGAATGCTGGGAACTTTATCGGTTTCATCTTTCCCTCCGACTGATCCATATTCAGACTTGGAGTTATTTATGGGTGCAAAATTTGAGGATTTCTCATTTATAACCTTGGATTAAAAAAGTAATTTATTATGCATTGAAGATGACGATGTTTGCCAACCAAATCTGCATAGTAAACTATTGCAAACAATTTACCTCAGTAAGTGATGCCTGCACCTTCCAAGCAGCAGATTGCTTCCGAATGGAGCTCTACACATGTTAACCATACGATCAGAAAACAGTAAATAAATACTTTGTCCAAGGATGCACGGATCATTCAATTTAGCATCAGGATGAACGACACCGACAACAAAAAAAAAAACTTTGCTCAAATTCATCTCGTATTCGCAATTCAATTCCCACAAAAAAAAAACTTTGATACAACCAATGAAAATTTTTATCTTTTCTTCTTCGAATTCATCCGCTTTCATTGTGTCTTTCATAAAAAATCAGAGATTGTATGAGATTTAGGGCTTGTTTGGCAAATGCTTTTTCAGTGTCAAAAACACTTTTGAAAATTTTAGAAATACATGTTAGGTGTTTCTCACTTGAGCAAAAATACTTAAAAATAGATAAAAATGGTTTTGTGTGCATAACCGGGTTTGATTAATTGAAAAGTGCTTTTGATAAAAGCACCTAGGATGTGCTTTCTAAAAAATCAAAAATGATTTTGACACTAAAAAAGCACATGCCAAACGGGCACTTAATGTTTAGAAACTATGATGCAAGATGACTGATTTTATTTTTTTAAAACCTAAATGGGCGTCCATAACTTTTGTATAGGGTGTACAAAGAAATTAAGTACTTATATGTAATTTTACATAAGGATATAAATGTAATAACATGTTATAAAACAATTCAGGGTGTCCAAAGAAGAAACACGGGTGTACATAGCAGCCCTCTAAATTTTTAATGAAGACTTTAATATTATTTGATGAATTAATTAGTACTCTTGTACATGAATGATGAACTTCATTATTGACCTTCAAATTAAGCTAGTCAAAAGAAGAATTTTCCTAGTTAAAATAATAGTGACTAAACAAATTATTGAAATATGATAGAAATTGTGCTAAATCCATTATATATAGATTTATTTGGACCAGAATAGGCTAGGTTCATATGGATTGGATTAGACTAATCCTGATAGGCTCAAATAAGCTGGGACGTAGGCAAGCCCAAAACTTCAAACGCTGAATCCAAGCCTGATCCAAACTAATAATGGATTGGCCTGATTGGGCCGAACAATGGGCTGGATTGGGCCGATCCATTTTGACCTATGGACTTTGGGCTGAATGATGAGCCCTAATGTATAGTGTGCTAACAATTATCTTTTATGACATCACTTTATAAAACTTCATAGAAATTTTAAAGCCAATAATAAAACCAATCTTCAATATGATATTGTGTTTTTTATTGTGAACAATTTATACATCGAATCTGCAATTCTTTTACATACATTGAAGGGGTATTAGCCAATTTACCCCCTCAACTTGTACCTTACTTTTGATTTGCCCCCTTAACTTGCATTTTGGAAAATTAACCCCCTTAACTTGCATTTTTGGCCAATTTCCCCCCTCGCCGTCAAAACTAACAAACTCGAATACACTCACGTGACTTGCACGTAAAGAGATTTTTTCGTCATTCACCACCTTCGAGTCATTTATGTGCTATTGATTGAATTAAAGTTCGTTGACTTCATTGATGGCGTTGTTGGTCTTAAGAAGAAGCTAACGAAGAAGAAGAGCAAGAAACACGACAAGATGCTCATCAAGTATACGTTGTGTAACTCAATTTAATGGAATTGGGTTAATTTTGGACTGATGAGGGGGAAATTGGCCAATAATACAAGTTAATGGGGTTAATTTTCCAAAGTGCAAGTTGAAGGGGCAAATCAAAAGTAAGGTACAAGTTAAGGAGGTAAAATGGCTAATTACTCTACATTGAAAGCACAAATAGCGACCAATGCAACAACTTGCGTAGAAGTTTGGCATCATTTTAAAGGTACAATGCTGTCATCATAGCTAGATACTAGCCTAATTCCCCTCAACCGAATATGTTCGCCTTTTCTTCCCTTGAAATCATGTATTACATATTGTTTGTTCCGTAGATTGTAGAGATTCTGGGGTTCTCCGCGGCCATATCCTGATGGCGATAATGCATTTAATTGGACTGCGATAGCCAGCTCACCTGTGCCAAATGTACCCCAGGGATCAACAAAGCACCCCATGTCTGGAGCAATATAACCTTCAGAAGTGAATTGCGTCTTTAAGTGAATAGTCTCCTTAACCCATTTGTGAATTTGGTAGTCTTTCAGAATCCACAACACTAATTGTTCCTTTTCCATATTCTTCTTTCCGAAAACGCCCACATAGCCTCCCACATCAACTATGCCCTTCTCCACAGTATGGTAACTTGGAGAATTGTTGTAACCGTCATAGTAATTTGAAGAATCGTCATAGTCTTCATAATTTTCATCACTGTATTCAGGGGCACCGACATTGTTATCTTCATAATTGTCTTGATGAGCATCATTATTATAATCTTCATTAGGAAGTGGGATTGCTCTGAATGTCTCGTCTCCAACGTCAAATACTAGTACAATATTTGCTCCCTAATGCACCTAGTGTATGGCACCCTGTAGGCTCACACTTCTCTCAAATGAGCAATCTTCAAGACTATAAGTTCGATAATGACCAAAGTCTACTTTGAACTGCCTCCATGAATTTGTACCCAATGTGAATATATTGAGCATAACATCCCACTGGCCAGTTTTCATGTTACGATTCCAGAGGATTTGAAGAACTTTATACTCATTTCTAAGTCCACAGAATCCAAAGTGATATGTAGCCCGGACTGATTCACGGTAGGCTGGCACGTGAAGTATGTTACACTCTCAAGTATTCTATAATGAAAACAGTAGCGATTGCATGATACACAGACCAAGCCGTTAATGCTCTGGACATCAGACTTTTCATACCAAGAAGGAATGTAGGAAAGCCATGGGGCTGCCTTGTTGGTCTATTTGTGAGGAGAAATAACCTCTATGTGTTGCATCTATGTCTTCGTCGCGATTTTCGCTTTCAAAGAGGAGGTTCTTGGGTTTGTTGCGGCGACGAAGGGCGGGCTGTGGATGAGTGCGGACATAGACTTACATACACACTTGAAGCGGACAAGAGACTTTGCCGGTAGCCTTGGGAGTATATTAAAAATTATGATGTCCCTACAGCACTGTTCATCTGAATTATGAGCTTCCATGGATGTTTATCTTCTTTTGAATCTTTGTGTCCTTGCTTTGTTGTGTTCTCTCTACCAAAAGAAGCAATTAACACCAAGAAAAGTCTGTTAAAAAGGATACATGTTCTCTCAACCTTTGGCTCCCAATTGGACTATTCTTAGACGACCCAGTTCATATGTGAAGAAAGGATAAGCTGAAAATTTTGTTATGATCGAGCATTCATAAGACTAAACACCCAATTTGTATCTGAACAAGCATGCAATTCAATTTGGTAAATACCCAATTCGTATCACTCTAATTGAGCTTGAAATGGTTACCTCGAGTGAGTCACGAGCAGGCGCGGAGGAGTGTGTCGGCGACTCGGACGCGGTGGAAGATGGTGGAGGCTTTTTTGGCGGTGGCTGTCGGTTGCGGAGACGGCTCTCCGTCGGCGCAGAGGACTTGGATGCCTTTCAAGGAGGAGAAGGAGAAGGGCGAGGACGGCGATGGCATGTCGTGAATCTGAACCGTTGATTTGCTTCACGGCCGCCACATTCGAGGGTGGGATCAGGTGCTGAATTTTCTAGGAACAAAACCCAGATGAGAAACTTGAATCAAAATTGAACCTTCGCGACTTGGGTTGAGTAAATAAAGAGACGGAGATACGAATTGGGTTTGGCTTATTTTTCGATTATGTTGAATATGAGGATAACCTGTTAGTTTTATTTGAATGTAAGCGTCCGGTTCAAGGGGTATACTCTTTTCACAAACATCTTTTTTTGGCCGTTGGATCGGACCCATTATCAATGAGTCCCCCACAAAAAGTTACCGATCCAATGGACAAGAAAGGGTGTTTGTGAAAAAGGTGTGTCCCTTCATCCTCTCCCTCCAATTTATAGGTTCAAGCATACAAATGAGGCATTATAGTGATTAACAATAATTGAAGGGGTTTTATATTGATTAAGACTAAATGGAAAACTGGTGGGACCTCCGCCGTCTGACCCAGACACCACTACCACCACCGTCTGAACAACAAGATTACAAAAAAAAACCCAAACATATCAACACCGTCTACGCCGATAGAAGCAATCTACAGAACATAAGAACCCGAACGCCTATGAAAGCAATGTGGAGCCCATGGAGGGCCGGGAGGTGATCCGCTCACCAAACTTAATTCTCGAAGCATAGTGCCCAAGGAAAAGTTGAAATTTGATTGTATTTGATCTTCGTTCTTTGAATCAACTTTGCTCTGACCAAATCGATTTGGTTAAGTATTCCAATTGAAGTTTTGTGAATTTGTTGAAGCTTTTGTTGCAGGTGCTTCCATTATTTATTTTCTGATACATTTGAGTTGCATATCTACCTGAAATCAAGCACTGTTCTTGCACGAACACTGTGTGTGCTTGCATGAATATACTTTCTGTTGAAGATTTGTGGGGTTCAGCGCGATTTCAAGCGGACTTGATGCGCCATCTCTACGATCTTCATAATTTTGCTGGCACAATACCCACTCAATATCATTGAAAATTTTGTGATTCCCAGTTCAAATAAGTGTAAATCGATGCGTAAATAGGTGAATTACCTTGCTCTTTGTAGATTTCGAGCTGCGCTGTCGCTCAAATTTTCAAAAACTATTGGGTTTTTGAAGATTTTTCTCTAAGTCGTGCTTCGGAGGCGATGATTTCTGAGCTTCAACGGGAGAAGCAACTTTGGATGTATGGTATGGTGTTTAGATTTGAGTGAGAGATAGTCAGGGGTAGAATGGGAAGTTACCTGAAAAAAACAGAAAAAAAAATATAGTAGTGGAGTGTAGAATGAGATTTTGGGAGTGTATTTAACACCTCCCTAAATTTTATCCTAACCATCTTTTCCATGAAAGCAAACTTTCTTTTTTCTTATATACTTATGTTCTAGGATACCAAACACAAACTGTTGCCACTGTGGTACTAGTTTGCTAGCAGATTAAAGTAACCATTATATATGAGTAAATTTAGCAATACAAATTAAATATGGTTTCATAGCATGTGCATAGATGGTTGTGGACTCACAAAAGATTGACAATGTATACTTGTTTTAAATGAAATGAAATGAAACAAGCCAACATTATTTGACAACCTACAAAACCAAACTTGAAAGAAATCAAAGAAAAATTTCACAATGGTTTCTCATCTCTATAACAGTCTTTCTGTGAGAGCATGTTGTTGAGAGTATCCATGTTGTGGGTAAATCTCTTATGGTGGGAATCCCCCTGACATCTATTCTGGATATTCGAGTATACCTCCATAAAGCCCAGACGGACACTCAGTTCTATAGTCCAAGTAACCTCTTTTAAGTAAAATGTGAGACAAGTTCTTCATCATGTCGGGGAAAAAGAGATCAAGGTTGTTGTAATGCGAATTGTCTTCAAGATAGAAGAATGTGTCGTTTGCAAACAAAAGTTGAATCGGGGTACGTATCAATATTATTAGAAAAAAACTGAAATTTTGATAATTTTATAAATATGGTGCTGGAAATCTTAAAAATGACCGAATTACCCGCGTTTCATTTGAAATTTCGATTTAGTCTTTGGTGAAGATGTTGTTTTTTGTCACTTCAATTCAATTCAACCTTCTGTTTTTTGAAATGTTATTAGCACTCCACTTTTTTCATTATGCACTTCATCTATGTGTAACAATTAAAGAAAAAGTGGAGTGTATTTTGAAAAAAATTGGAGTGGGAATACCAATTCCCTTTGGTTTTTGTTACTTTAATTCAATCTTGTAACATCCCACCACTATCTCCACATACGCTCTCAATTATGTAGCTACCAAAATCACTGACAATCGGTAAAAATTGCTTTCTGCTTTATATAGCTTCTTCCACCACCTCCACCGTCAATTATTTAGCTAACAAACAATAGGTAAGAATTGTAATGAGAGCAATATTGTCTGTTCCAAGATGATGTTTCGAGAAGTAAATATGAGCCTCATCGTAATAGTTTTATGTATTAGAGTAGTATGTGTGTGTAATTCTGATGTATTATATTTCTTGAAACTTTTATATTACATTGTAATGTTGTTGTAATGGTTAGTGTATGTTTTATGTGACTCACTTTAAGTATTCCACAATACTTTGGTTACCAACGCCAAGGATAAATATGTTTTATAATGAAATTATTTCATTTGATAAAGAATAGGATTTAAGATATTGTGCTAATTGATAACTTAGTGAAATGCAAAACACGAATTCTTCTCCTTTATGTATATAAGAGTTAATCCATATGGACAATGTTAAATTGCATGATTTGTTGATTTCTAGCATGTTTTTATTCTTTTAATTTTTTTTTACCGAAATTTCCACCCAAATCGAAATTTTTCCAAAATTTTTATAAATTTGGACTGCTGAAATTTCAACCGAAACGAAAATTTAATCCTTGGTTACAACTTTGATGAGATGACCATTAGTAGAGAGAGTGTTATTGTTCAAGTATCCTTTAGTGTATCCTGCTTCCTCCAATTCAACAACATTCTCAATAAGTACTGTAAAGAATATCTTGTATTCTTCTGCAAGACTCTGGTCCTCATGCCATAAATTTACACCTCTCATTTGGTCCAAGGTACGCATCATAGGATTTTTCAAGAGCAAAGAGTGAAAGATTATATGGGGTTTAGAAGATAGCTTGGAGGTAAGAGATTGTTCGAAAAGAGACAGTTTCACTTAAGTATCACGCCGGTGTGAATTATAGTCTACAGAGGATGCTTTTATATAAGGACATGCTCTTGCTACAAGAACTGGGAAATAAAGCTATCTTGGTTATACTAGGAAAAGGAAATATACAGGAAAAGGACATGTTTCCTATCTAATCCTACAGTTTCGGGGAATATAGTTTCCTACCATAGACAGGTTTAATCAGATGTCTCATGGTTGTTTGGATGCATGATGATTTCGTATTTAATTTCCTACATAATCCTAACCTTGACAGGAATATCAAATGAATGACCACACGAATGACTCTAACACTGAAGCATAAGCGTGTTGTTGGGAAGTGTTGTTAGCAAAAGGCGTGTCAGTTTTAACAAAAGTCCAAAATTTATAGATTTTAGGGTTACTATCATGAACAGTGCCTGAACTTTTAAGAACCGGACTATGTGGTGCCCGAACTTTTAAAGTGATCAATTAGATACCTGAACTTCCAAAATCAAGCCAAAGTGGTACCCAGGTTTAATTTCCGTTAGAGTTCAGTTAGATTGGGGTTAAAATCGTCATTGACAAGAGTCCCAAGTCCGCGACCCACTGTTGCAAAGGCTATGTCGCCGGGGGTTCCTCAAATGATTCTCGAAGCGACAGCCGCAAAGATCCACATGCTCCGTCTTCAACTTCAACCGTCGCCGTCGGATCCATCACCCTCAACACCGTCCACGGGTTCTTCATTGCAACATCAATCTTCGCATCATGAAACTCATCAATCTTCGTCGCCGCCCTCGTGCCACCAATCTTCGACGATGAACACCTTCGTCTCAATTCAAGCAACAACACATTAATTGGAGGTTCAATCAACAGAATACATACATAACAACACCAATTTCTAAGCAATAGAATTAAGTTCAAGCGATCAACAGAATACATACTAAACAATTGAAGTTTCTTGAGTAGATTTAATTTTTGCCATTTGGTAGATTTCGATTATGCTCAAGCGATTAGCCGATTAGAAACTTGCGATAACAGGCAACATGATTTATCGATAAAATTAAGCCATTAGTACCATGCGAATTTCAATAGAATTCGCTGTGATGGAGGCGATGAATTCCAGAACTTGAAATTCATCACAAATCACCACTTAACAACACCAATCACTAAACAATGAAATAAGTAGCCAACAAAAATAGGCCTTTGGTGGCCTTAGTTGCCCATCAGTTTGCGTGATTCAAATTGTTGTGCCCGGAGCATATCTGAAAGATCTAAAACAAATAGACTAGAAATTCAACTCCAATTGAGATGATGGTGATGGTGATGGTCAATTGGTGGCATGGGTTTGAGAACTTCTTTGCGCCAATTGAATCGAAGAGGGCGGCGGCGATTCGACGAAGCCGCTGAAGTGTCTGTTCACAAAGGATGTTGCAATGAAGAACCCGTGGACGGTGTTGTGGGTGATGGATCCGACGGCGACAGTTGAAGTTGAAGACGGAGCATGTGGATCTGTGCGGCTGTCGCTTCGAGAATCATTTGAGGAAACCCAGGCGACATAGCCTGTGCAGCAGTGGGTCGCGGACTTGGGACTCTTGTCAATGACGATTTTAACCCCAATCTAACTGAACTCTAACGGAAATTAAACTTGGGTACCACTTTGGCTTGATTTTGGAAGTTCAGGTATCTAATTGATCACTTTAATAGTTCGGGCACCACATAGTCCGGTTCTTAAAAGTTCAGGCACCGTTCATGATAATAATCCTAGATTTTATCCTAACCTTTTTTCCATGCAAGCAAACTTTTTTTTTTTTTTTTTAAAGTGGTGAGTGAACTAACTTTTTTCAATAAATTTTTTGTATTATCTTACATTTCATAGCTACTAAGTGCTAAATGCAAAGTACTGCACAAACTTCATCTGTCGGTGGTCTAAAATGGTACGCATTTTACAATCTACTCTGTGTGTTTACTTATGCATGTTTATAAATTGGTGTTTGATGGGAGTTGTGCTGGAAAATATGGGATCTATTAAGTTAATTATGTGCCTATTTAGTATTTGAATATTCTAGATCTTTAGATTAGGAAAATTAAGATTTTATTGTATAATTAAAGTAGAATTGGTTTTAATTAGCTTTCTTTACGCACAAGTAGTCTTGGTGCCCAAATTATGCGTAGCGTATAAATATGGCTTATTATCATTGTAATAGGTAGTTTATGATGAATTATTAAAGTTTTATGTTATTGTGGCATGTGATTCGCTACTAACACTATGAGTTTGCTAGATTCTAGTTCTGGTGTCTTGTTTGATTCTTGTTGATCCGTGTTCGTGATACCTTATCCCCATCAAGTGATATCAGAGCCACTTGATGGTGATAAGGTAAGTCCATCCATCAAGAATCAAGAAGGCTATAGAGATGTGGAGGATTCATCCATCACAAGTAAGTCCATGGATCCTTTACATAGCCTTCCTGCACGTATGGTGGGTGAGATGGCAATTTGCAATAGTTATCAAGAGTTTGGTCAAACGGTGGTCATGCAAAGTATTGATGCACTAAAGCCAAATAATTGATGTTCAAGCCTATTCATCTTTTGTTGATCAATCCGGTGGACATTACTTAATTAAAGGGAGTGATCTTTGCCAACCCAGGACTGGAGATATTGTCCCAATTACATCTAAATTGAAAGCGGTGGGAGAGCACACATCCATCATTTGTCTACACTCCAAGCATTCGTTAAAAGGTGATATGATTCAACATGTGAATTTGATTGGTGTCGATACTTTCAGTTGGAAAGTTCCATGGGAATTTGTTTGTGTCTTTATGCGGGTGAAAAGCAATGAGAAAAATTCTAAGTTGGAGGAAATTATGGAAAGAAACACTCTCAAGTGCAGATCAAGATATTCCAAATATTTATTTGTTTGGAAAGGAAGATATCAATCGCATGCAAACATGTCAAGAGCGAGTTTGAAGCAAGCGAAGATTTTGTTCGGGTCTATTAATTCAATGCTGTAAATTCGAGGGCGAATTCTTTCCAACCAGAGGAGTTTGATGCAGGAAAATATGAGCTCTATTAAGTTAATTATGTGCCTATTTAGTATTTGAATATTCTAGATCTTTAGACTAGGAAAATTAGGATTTTATTGTATAATTAAAGGAGAATTGGTTTTAATTAGCTTTCTTTACGCACAAGTAGTCTTGGTGCCCAAGTTATGTGTAGCCTATAAATATGGCTTATTATCATTGTAATAGGTAGTTTATGATGAATCATTAAAGTTTATGTTATTGTGGCATGTGATTTGCTACTAACACTATGAGTTTGCTAGATCCTAGTTCTGGTGTCTTGTTTGATTCTTGTTGATCCGTGTTCATGATACCTTATCCCTATCAGGAGTAGAAGTCAAATGGGCGCTAAGAGACTCATCTCATTGAAAACTTTCATAAAACGACTTCAACTTCAAACAACATGATATTTTTTTTTTCTCTCTAAGATGGATTTTCGCAGTTTTCCCCAAGTCGACCTTTTGAATGCATTTGTATATACTCATGGTCTAGGATACCAAATGTCCTGCATATTGTGCGTTTTTTATTTTTTTGGGCCACTGTGGAACTAGTTAGCCAGCAGATTAAAGTAACCCAATTATATATGATTAAATTTAACAATACAAATTTAATTTTGTTTCATAGCGTGCGCGTGTATGGTTCTGGACTCACAAATTGACAAAGTATACTTGTTTTAAATGAAACGAAATAAAACAAGCCAACATTATTTGACAACCTACTAGAACAAATTTGAAAGAAATCAAAGAAAAATTTCACATGATGGCACATTTGTTTGGTTTCTCATCGCTATAATAGTCTTGCTGTGAGTGCATGTTGCTCGCCGGCTGTTGAGAGTATTCATGTTGCGGGTAAATATCTTGTTGCTGGTATCCCCCTGACATGTTATAGGGAGAGTACTGTTGCTGGTATCCATATTGTTCCGGGTATCCCCCTGACATGTTATAGGGAGAGTACTGTTGCGGGTATCCAAATACGCTCTCGGGGCTGTACATCTGTTTTTGGTATCCTTCGGAAGAGTACATCTCTTGCGGGTATCCAGATAGGCTATGGGGGTTGTACATCTGTTCTGTGTAGCCTGCCGGGGAATACATCTGTTGCCCGTATTCAGACATGCTATCAGAGTTGTATATCTGTTGCCCGTATTCAGACTTGGTATTGGGAATGTTCTGTTGCGGGTCTTCATGCATACGTCCATAAAGACGATTCTGATACTCAGTTCTATACTCCAAGTTACCTCTTTCTTGTAAGAAATTAGACAAATCCGTCATCATTTTGGGGAAAAGGTGGTCAAGGCTGTCATCCACTTCCTCTGGCGTCTGCAACAAAAAGAATTGTAAGTTTTTCCAGTTTTTATATATATATCACCACACTAATTTAAAATTTAATCGTGCATACCATATTGGCAGGAGGATGGGAGAGTGCGTCTCTTGCAAACAAAAGCTCTCCATATGCATTTGGCTGGTACGCTTCCTCTTTAGCTTCATGATCAAACTTAGCTTCATGATAAAACTTGGCGAAGCTCCTCATAGTGTCGTTAGAGATTTTCTCAACATCCTCTTTGCGACCAAATATTTGGGCAAAGTCCACATCTCTTTTCAGACCGTAACTCTCAGTCAAGTTAAGGGAGTGAAGTTGTTGCACGCCAAGGTATCGGAATTCCCGTCTTTGCATTAGAAGCAAAGGATGATGAATCAATTGCCTAAATTGTTGCCTTCACAAAAACAAAAAAAACAAAAAAAGCAGATTATAAACTTAGTGGGAGATTATATTAATGATGAGGAGATAATATAATATAACGATAAGACTAATATTTGCGAAGTCCAAGATTAAGAAACCAGAGATAAGATAGATAGTTGTCTTACGTAGTGGAATTTGAGATGTCATTGAGAGTGTCAAGGAAGTCATTCCGCTCCAACTTTAATTGGTTAGAGAGGTTTGCGTGATGAAGTATTTCTTGTGCTATCTCTATTAATTCTTGTCTGTAAGTTGGGGTTTCGGCATACGCTTCATCTACGACTTTGATGATATGACCATTAGTGGAGAGAGTGTTATTGTCCAAGTATCCTTTTGTGTATCCTGCTTCCTCCAATTCGGCAATATTCATAATAAGTCCCGTAAAGAATATCTTGTAATCTTCTGCAAGAGTATGGCCCTCATCCCATACATTTACACCTCTTAAGATTTGGTCCAACGTAAGCATCGTAGGATTTTTCAAGAATAGCAAATGAAAGATTATATAGGGGTTTTAGAAAATAGATGGGAGATAAGAGATTATTCCACGAAATACAATTTCACTCAAGTATCCCGTAAGTGTGAATTATAGTCTACAGAGGATGCGTTTATATAAGGACATGGCCATGCTACAAGAATTGGGAAACACTTCCTTTTTTTTTGTTGGTTATACTAGGAAAGCAAATATAAGAACTAGAAATAGTATAACCAACTATTTCTAGTTCTTATATTTGCTTTCCTAGTATAACCAACTATTTCTAGTTCTTATATTTGCTTTCCTAGTATAACCAACAAAAAAACAGGAAGTGTTTCCCAGTTCTTGTAGAAATAAGTAAGTTAGGGCATGTTTAATTTTAAGGAATGAGAATGGTAGGAATTAGGAAACATATCTTTTTCATGGTTAGTGAATAGGAAAGCAATTCTAAAAACTGAAGATGAGTAATTTGAGCATGTTTACCTACAAGGAATTGGAATAGTAGTGAAATAAATTATTCAGGTTCTTTCACTCTTCCTACCTTTACTAAGCCCGCTTAGGAATAGAAAGTCCGGGTTAAGTACAAGTTTTTTTCGTCTGGCCATTTGATTAACCTACGCGTAAGCTATTGAACCTAAGGAAACAGATCAAATCCTCAAACTCATCGTAATTAGAAACTTTTATCTAATTGAAGCATAACATCCGGATTTGGGCTTGTTGCTTGCTCTCAAGATTAGCAGAAAAGTTTTCTTTCCCATCCAATGGTACATTTGGTTTCCTATTGTTAGGTTGGGTTATCGGCGGGTAGACCCAAACCAAAACAAGAAAGTCTTGAGGGGAAATTAAGCATAAGGTTTTGCTCTTACACCAATACCCACTCTTTTGCGCATTCCGTTTCTATTACTTAGTGACGAAATCCTGAAAGGTGCCTACAAGTAGGCAGTCAACTGATCAATAAACTTCTCTCACTCTTAGCTAATAATTCGACAGTTGCAAACTCAGCGCATAAGTTGGACCCAAAAAAGTGAAGCTCACGAGTTGCAGTGTATAGAAGCAACATTGGATGAATTTTTATCGAAATGATATACCATATTTCAACATATGTGCAGCTCATGTAGTTCACTTTCAGACAACTCGAAGAGCTCACCAGTAATTGAAATCTTTACCTTTTGTTACTCTTCTTCTACTCCGTACGTGTTGGTTTACTCTCGTGGATAGCTAATCCATGATTTTTTTTTGTTCTCAAATTTTGTACGATCGGAGCTTTCACATCGTTTCAAACTTTACTTTGTATATACTAGGGGTTGGCTCGGTTTGGGTTTTGGGTCAGTTCGGATCTACCCCAAACCCGACTCCCAGACCGAAGGCTTAGCATAGGATATTTTTTTTGGCTTGTTCTTGCACAAAAACATTGTAAATCTTCACAAGCTCAATTAGGTTGATCAGAACTTAGTTCTAGGAATTGAATTCATTTTCGAAGATTGAAGACTTGATGATCGTGCTACTTACTTGGTCATATTGCATAGGTATCTGCATTCATATGAGTTAAGCATAAATCTTTTGATTAGAGCATTTCAAACTTTTCAAAACTTAGGTCTTTATGAAAGTTTTCATAGACTTATAATCTCAGGTTCTACATGACTGCTCATCTTATCTCACGTGATTTCTTCTGAGTTGACTGCTTTTCCTGCTGAAAGCTTTTGGTAGTTAGCTTTTGTCTTTTACTGAACGTCTAACATAGCTGTACTGCACTTTTTGGATCTGCCTATATTTTAGGGGGAAAATCACATCGCATTGTCCACCACACAAATGTTATCCTTTTTGGCCTTTTGGCCTATTTAAGGTAAACCTATCTTCAACTTTCATTAGGTTTTTAAGCATAAAATTCATTCATCTTTTCAAAAACTATCTTGTTGCAACTCTCTCTGGTTTCCGTCTTCTTCATCTTGAGTATAAAGTTCACTTATATAGATGAGCGTTTAGGATTTGAGCTTGCTTGTATGTTGAACCTTGCATTCTAAGTTTCGGTTTTCAAAAGGCTTCATCCTACCTGAACTTTGATGAAGCTTCACTTCGCTGTTTTGGACTCAAATTGTGTTCATGTATTCATTAGTCAAGATAGTGCTCTGTGGAACCTAAGTCTACCCATGTTCACACATTCTACACATGGAGTCATTGACTTCGGATTTGTTGTGTAGCTTCATAGCTTGCTGCAGTTTTCCTAGTTCTGACATTTCCTGAACCTTTGTAGCTCTTTGGGAATGTGTCTGTGACGGGTCATATATCATCACAACTTACATTTATGGGTGCCACGCACTAGGATTACTAGAGTATTGCCTAGAAAGTGTTGACCTAACATATGATCAGTGAAGGAGAAAAGGCCGCACAAGGAAATGTTGCATCTATTTAGGTACAATTAGATATTGAGGTTGTGCGAATCTTTGTACTAGGCATTTTCTACTATCTCTTAGTGGAAGACCAGTCTTCTGATAGACCCCCAATTTTTTAACACTATTTTGGATTTTTTTCGGGTACCAAAACTCTAAGTCCATCATTGTGATTAGTTAACCATTTGCTTAACTAAAATTGGTTTTATTTATGCACAAACTCTCAAGAACATGAAATTGGAAAATTGCATGATTGGTCATCTTAACTGTTGCATTAGAACGCTGGATTGAACAAGTTGTAGTTGTGGATAGCTCATGGAGTTCTAATTTTCACAGGCTCTGTTGGGAATCTAAGTTGGCATACCATTCGAATATGTTTGACAAATTCACAAGCATCAACAAAATTGTTGAGATAATCTCTATCAAGACACGAGTGAGTTAGTTTTCTATTTTGTTGAAGTCAACTGTCTTCTGATTGAGAAGTTGTTTACATTAGATAACTGGACATCTGATTAAACTATTTGTGCTAAGTATCTTGTGTTATGTAATTTATTTGAAAATTACCTCCTTGGTACCAAGCTTCACTTGGGTATCAGAAAATCAAGGCTGGAATCCCGGACCCGAGGGCTCAGTGCTCGGATGTCGGGACCAACTTTTCGGGACAAGATAGGATGGTATCGGGATTTACCCAAGTTTACTTCAATTCCTACAAAATTGACGACGTTGCTGTGAAATTGAACAAGGAATCGTGCATTTCAACTGGTAATGGCACATTACAACGGCATCCAAGAGTCTGTCGAGCGACCTGAGGGACCAGCTGGGGCTAGCGTAATTTGTTTTGTAGTTGGCTTATGAAGTTCAGCGACAAAAATAGCGAAAATAGCTTCTCGAGTTTAGCGGCAGAAATCATGTTTTAAAATGTTAAACCATAAGGCGAGGCGTCAGATGATAGCTTCATCTAGGCATAAGCCTCGAAGTCTGGAGGCGTAAGCTTCATGGGATCGACTGAGGCGTAAATATAAAATATTATTAAAAATAATATTGTAGAGAGATATTATCTTATATCATCCATATATAATAAACTTTAAGATAATACTACAATTATTCAACAAAGAAATCAAATCCCTACATCAGTACTTAATCAAATTCAAGATAACACCACAATCAACTAAAATCATTTCATAAAAAATTCAGTGTTAAAGCATCAAAGATACAATAATTTGAATCTCCTAAACCTAAATGATCACAACCAAAACTCTTTGGGATTTTCGTTCATCTAATTCTTTTGTAATTGACCCTTGTATATATTCAATGAAAAATTCCCCCTAAACCCTAAAAAAAATGTAGAAAAAAAGTTAACCAAGGCGTATGCCTTTTGCCTTGATGCATACGCCTCAAACACCTTTTGAATGCCTTTCGGGATACTTTGCTTTTTTCATGCGCCCTAAGACTTTTTAAAAAAAAACAATGGTAGAAATGGCATAAATCTCAGAAAGAAAAAAAAAAGGGTGGAAAGGAAGGAGAGTAGGGTTAGGGTGTTTTAGAGTATTTGGGCTTGAAAGTTTTTATTGAAAATGGATTGAACTAAAACATATGGTCTTGAAAATTTAATTAAAAAAAGAGAGCTGCTATGTACACTCATATTCTTTCTCTGGACACCTTAATTTCTTCGTACACTCATATCAATTTTTAAAAATTCTTTGGACACTCAAACTTGATTAATATTTTCCATGTATACCCTTTATTATTTAAAACGTCCAATCTCTAATCGCGTCTTCATTGGCCTCACCTACTAACACACGCGCAAGACCGTCCACCGCGTAAGCCGTCCGGTCTCCTCATCAAAGCTCGAAACCATTGAAATTCACTCAAATTCCGCCCCCAAACGTCGTCATAATCGCCGGAGCTTCCTGCCGTTTCTTCTAACTAATTTCTCTGCTAGACTGCGTTATTCTGCTCCCTTAGAAATGCTAGAGGATTGGCCAGGCTAAGATGATGTCGAGGACGCGGATGGCGACGTGGAAGGTGAAAGAGACAACAAGAGCATGGAGAGGTGGCGGAGGGCCGTCACCACGAAGATCTTCTCTGGCCTGAGAATGTACAGCAACTTCAAACTCCATAAGCTCTACGACAACAACGAGGTCCTCAAAGCCCTTTGCACCGACGCCGGCTGAACCGACAGCGCCAGTTACCTCAAGGTAAGAACAAACCCAAAATTTTACTCAATTTTGCTGGTTTTACCGCTGTTAATCTATTTAGAAGCATCGAGTAGCAATTTTGTCCAAGAATTGAAGAAATTTTAACCATCATTGATCGATTATGTAGTTAAAGTTACGATTCTGCTCTTGTGGTGGCACGTCGGTTAGGACGGCGGCGGAGGAAGATTCTCTGGCTCGGTGTGGGTTTGAGTGTGTTTCGAATTCAATTGGATGATTGTGTGGCAATCAGTGTTTTGGTGGCGGTCGCAGCGATGAAGGGGCGGTGGTGGTTTGCAAGGGACGGTTCTAGGAATTGGGCCAGTGAGAGAATTGGAGGACTTCCGACCGAATGAATCATAAGCTCCGGGGAAGAAAGAAAAAGAAATGCCATGTGACCAAGAACATGCCACATTTGTTTTCAGTAATAGATTATGTACTTAAAAAGGTACTTATTGGAGGACTTCCTAAAATAAATTATGTACTTAAAGGTAATTTAACATATGTGCATAAAAGTAATTACATCTCATATAAAACTAAAGAGTGTCCAAAGAAGAATTTTGAGTGTACATAGCAGCTCTCTAAAAAAATTAGGTTGCAATGTAGATAGGTTTGGTCCATGTACTCACGCGGATCTAATTTTCAGGACCCAAACCTGACTCGATTCAGACCGATTTAGTCTGATTTGGGACTTGTTTCACCTAGAAATGGTGAACTACCTATTTGACCAGGTGTGCCAACCCCGCGTGTGTGTGTACATATATATACATTGAAAACCCCCTAACACAACTAATCAACCCCTGGTACTTTGTCTTACTTAGTGTTGACAGTAAAACCTAACACTCTCCCTTGTAAACCTGCCGTGCTAGTTGTGAATATCATAAAAACTTCTCCCAAAGAAAGACACACCATTATTACTAAAACAACTAAACAAACTAACTAGGACTGGCCCTGAGAGGTATCAAGTGGCGCGACCGAACCAGCCCCCTTAAAAGGAAGTAAGGACAGTTCCCTTCTCTCCTTCTTCTTTGTTGGAAAAAAATTCAAAAAGACACCCCCCAGCCCTTTATATATTATTAATTAAATTGCTACCTCCTATGTTAAACTGAATGGAGGATCGGCCCCCCATTTTGTTTCTCCCCCCCCCCTTTTTTTGTTTGGGGGTTCTTACGTCTTCTTTGTTGTTTCCTTCCCTTGAATTAATTATATTTATTTTATCTTTAATAAAAAAAACTGGTTCCCCCCTTTTTTAACTAGGAAGGAAAAGGACGAACAAGCCCAGAGCTGAAAAAAAACCCACAAAACCCAACACAAAAGAATTCCACCCCCCAACAAAAACGGACGGCCCAAGGACAAGGGCGCGACCGAACAAGCCCCCCTAAGGACAGTCCCTTCCTAGCGTTCATGAAAAAACAAAAAAACCCCGCCCGAAAAAACAAAACCCCAAACACAAAAAGACCCCCCCGCCCATCCCAAAAAACCCTAAGAATGCCCGCAGCAGTGATGCCGCGGGGTTGACAGCAAGAGTATAAAACATACACAAAGATACTGATGTAAGAAAAATCATGGTGGTTGATAATGGCATACAAATACGACTCAAAACATAAAACAATACACCTAACAAATTACAAAAATTTCACAAAAAGCATAAAAAAGTAAGTATGCTGATCCACTGAGGGCAGAACCAAAGATTTAATCAACTCTGGGTTTGATAATTGACCAACGCAGATTCCTTCAAAACATTTGCTAATGTTTGAGGATAAGGTAAACATACATTACTAAGGACCGTCAGAGCAAAAGCAAGCTAATCTGGAAGTGTTTCAAAGGACATAGCCAATTCTTGCATTATGAAGCCCAAAAAGTCATCAGCATAAAATACACCAAGATATGTTGTCCTGAGTATACAAAAAGAAAATTTATTGAAAGATTTAAACTCTAAAGTCAATATAAAACAAACACGTAACCATTAAATGACCACAGCCGTCTTTAGTTAATGCCTGCTGAAACCCGAACGCAACTCTCAGGAAGGGTTGGCTGTTAATTGTTGATTGATGACAACTACAATGCATACCTGATTTGCAGTATCACAATTGCTGCAATTCTTCTGATAAATACTGCTGCTTCACTTTCACAATCACTCTCTTTTGTCTCCAGAAAATATGCTGATGATTTTGAAATTCGGGGGAAACATAAAGAGTTACAGAGAAGACACTGATCAACCAACAATATCTCAAACATATAAGCTAATAACTAAGGGTTAAGAAGAAAACATAATGTGTTTTATCAAGGAGTTCTTTCTTCTTGTATCATGTTCTGCATATTCGATTGTTCATTGTGATCATGATGAACTGCATGATTAGGTTTTAAACCTTTCAGTCGTTTTACTTTCTTATGCATTACCAATTGCATATAAGCCTTTTTTCCTTGGTGATCAACTGACAATACAACAGCCAGCTACACAGAATGTTGCCAAAATAAAGATAATGACTTGTTTAGATTTAAGAAGTCAGACCAATAAATATATTGATATTTATATTTATGGTAATGACCAATATAATCTCATCTTGATTCCCTGCTAAAGAAACCAAATTTAAAACTAAATATAATGCTAGTTAGTAACAAAGAGAAATAAACTTTCATACCTTTGCTCTGAAAGATTTGATGATTATAGCAACAGTTGGGCAGGTGAAGATGGACGGCCCTCAAAAGACCAGATCAAGTGACGAACAGAAAATCTGTCGTGAAACAGCCACCAAATCAAATGTCGCCAACAACTCTGGTTTCTCTGAGGAAGAGACGAAGCCCAAAGAAAATTCAGCCAATTCGGATTTAGGATTTGTTAAATTGGGTGTGAAACCAAGGGAATTGTTAAACGTACTAACAAAGTATACCCTATTTATATATAAAAGAGTCAAATAAGCAATAGGAAATACTAAAAATTTCCAAATATCAATACTACCACAGAATTCCTATGATATTTGGCCAACATTATGATAATTATGAATAATTATGAATTATGCAGCTCTTTTGCAATGCCTATAAACCATAGACGAAAGTTGATTACCATCAACATGTTTGCATTAAGTAGAGATAAACTTAATGGTTCTTTCACTTCATGTTTCTACGTGGTTATAGTCAAATCTCAAAGCCACACGGTTGTCTAAATGATCATCATTTGAATGTCTTTAACAAACAAATGAATGCCAAGTAAAACTAAAATACTTAAGTCTTTGTTTAGGATTCCAAAAGGAATGGAGTCTACCTGATAGTCAAAATGAGTGGATCCAGAATTGGTTCCCTGCTTCAAAATAACCAAAGCCTTAATCCTGAAAATCAGATCACGCCAAAAAAAAAAAATAATAATAACCAAATGGAACACCCTTAAAATATCAAATTATGCATTTCACAGTTCTAAACATTCCCAAACCATCCAGATTAATTAGTATCCAAAATTAACTTAAGAATTTAGGTGTAATAAAAAGCTAGATGAAAAGACAGGGAAATTACTTTATATCACACAAAAGGAAGACACAAACAGGTAGCATAAAGACAAAGAGGCCTCTGCAAAGGCCAAAAAAAATGTTCAAGTTTGCTGCAATATCTCCCAGTGTTCGATGGCCTTTACCATGAAGACTGTATCTCTCTGTCTGATCACCAAACTTTTTTTGGACTTCAGCTCAAAAAGGATATTCAAAATAAGGATTATAATCACCTAGCTTCCTAGCTCTCAGTTGAATATGAACTTTTACGGAACCTAAGAAGCAGTACAGAATTGCAATGAGATAGTGGAGATAGTACATCTATTTTAAGTCAGGCTGCTTCCCTAGATATTAGTTCTATAGAAAGATAATATAGCCACCTATGCAAAAGAGTATGTACATCAAATAGCAGGTTTCACAAATGAAAACCACTCTTTGCTTACAGCAAAGCAATGGTACCGTTTATTCAATCAATTAAGCATATTAGAAGAAACCAAATCAAGAATTAGTACAACTGAAGTGAAAAAGACTGTTAAAAACCAGAGGTCAACTAAATTCAAGCTAAACATTCAAAAAACTGCAAATTTTCATGCTTCCTAATTCAACCTATCCAAATATCCAAGAAAAATTCGGACCACTGTATTCCAAAACCAAAACTTTTGCAAAAAGAAACGAAATTTAAATAGAATCATACCCATGTCTTCTCCCTTCAAGAACTATTTGCCCCAATCAGGACCTGCAATCCACCAAAACAGTACCAATTCATCAAACACCAAATCCATTTCAATCTAAATCAACATTCTCCCATCAGTAAAAACCAACATGGAAATATTCAACAAACACATAAAACAAAATAGAAAAACTAAGAAACCTAGGAATGATCAAGGTCAGATCAACCAAAAATAACCATGAACGATCAATAACAAATCAAAGGGCAGTGTTAAATTCTAGTTTTCTCAAAAGCATATCCATCCATCAAAATTCGACCAGAGAGACCTTATCAGGACATCCTATTTCCTTACATGCAAGCACAATCCCAGTCAAACTTTAAACTTTCAGTTCTCATATTAAATAACTTATAAACTCAATAAAGTTCCGGATACCAATTCCAACTTATTATTGATCACCAAGCAAAATCTACACTAACATGGGTATCAAGATCTCAACAAACAAATGTAAACCCATAATTAAATAATTATGCACAAACCCAGTATTCATCAACGTTAAACTAACATGAGTTCCAAAGCTTTTGTGGTTCTGATTGCATATTTGGAGCCAAAGTTCGAGTTTTCAGCTAATATAAGCAAATGGGCATACGAATCAATTGGAAACAAAGAAAATTGAAGGTTGAGAATGAGGAGACCTGTTGGTGGGTGCGGGCGAGGTAATTGCGGACGATTTCAACTTCAAAAGCTCGCTTTCTTGGAGAGTGAGGTATTCGTAGTACTGGGCAAGGCGGATTTGGCTTTGCTTGTTCACCATCAATTTTATTATTTCAACAACTAATAAAATGAAATGAGATAAAATTAAATAAAATAAAAAAATAAATCCCAAATGAGTAATAACAAAGGACAACAAAAAATTGAAAATACCCGATCGAGAATTGGAAGAGACGGTCAGATCCATGTGCGCTCCACTTTGCTCAATTACCCCAAACAGAAAAAGAGAACCTATGAAGGAAATTAGACGGTTAAGAGAGTCGAGATCCAAAATCGAAGAAAACCATTAAAATAAATTGAAGCAGAAATAGGTAAAATGCGAGATAAGAGAAACGGGGGATCGGCTCAGGCGAAGCAGAAATGAAGAGGAGATGAAAAATGGGAGAGATGAGAGAGATAAGAAAACTTATCAGGAGGAGGAGGAAAGGCTGACAAACCTTATCAGCAGGGACGGGTTAAAGGCCGGCTGATCGACAGCACAAAAGCAAAATAGTGTTCTCTGCTTCCAAAGAAGGAAAAAATCTCCCAACCGACTTCAGCCTTCTCTCACAAATCCAACGAATTGGCTACAGTAGGAACCAAGTTGGTTCGTGCGAAGAAGAATAGAGGCGGAGAGGAGAAAAGTCAACAAAAATAGGGCAAAAGCGTCCGACGACTGTGGGAAGAAAGTGGGCTGAAGGGGAAAAGAGGGAAAAAAGCCCACTCCACTACTCCCCACAATAGAAAGAACCCAACATTAATAATAAAATTTATTTTTTTTTTAAATAAAAAAAAAAAAAAACCTAACACAAAAAAAAAAAAAAAAAAAAAAAAAAAATAATAAAAAAAAAAATAGCAATATTATTTATACTATTACAATAATCTCAGAGGAAGAAAGACAAACAAAAGCAGTAAGAGAGAGCAGCCAGCCACCACCCCACCACCTAACCACCCATCCCCCAACAATCACTATAAAGTAAAGGAGGGGGAAAAAATTATAAAAAAAAAATAAAAAAACAAAAATATAAAAACAAAATAAAAAAAAATAATATAAAAAAAAAAAAAAAAAAAAATAAAAAAATATTATCACAACAAAAATCCAAAGCGAAGATGAAAAGAATAAAAAACATACGACGACACCTTTATACATATCATTAAGTATGATTTAATTGTCAAAAATACTAATACACTATATATGTCAAGTCCATATATTCTTACAAAATACATGGCAGGAACTGAATTCCTTCGAGTCCAACAACTGCCCATCGACTATTATCATCAAAGAAATGTGTCCCATTCGTCTTTGCACCCTCAAATGAAGCTCCATGAAGAATTGTGCCACGCCAGTCTGAACCTTCCAAATCAGCACCCCTCAATTCCGCACCCTCAAAACTAGATTTCAAGATCTTCGCCCCTCTAAGCTTTGCACCTACCAAAGAAGCTCTATAAAGTATTGTTTCATGTACTTCTGAGCCTTCCAAATTGGCATCGTCAAAGATGGCTTCTGTAGCATCAACATTCATCAACTGCGCACCTCTAAGCTTTGCACCCAAGACACGCGCCTTTCTAAAACATGCCCCGTGCAAATGAGCACCGTCAAATATGGCAACCTCGGTGTCAGCCTTTACGAACTGCGTGTCGGTAAGAATTGCACCTGAGAACCGTGTGTGTCTCAAACAAGCTTTGGTGAAGTCGGAATTTGATAAGTCTAAGTTGGAGAGATCAACACCGGAGAGATTGTAACCACGAAAATTATTTCGCACTTCTGGCGATAAATTTAGTTTCTTAAGAACCTCCTCTCGGGTTAAATCCACCCTCCTGAGCAGAGCCGTGGCTGACCCAGTTCAAGTCGGCCTTCGAGAACCGGGCCACCACTTAGAAGGGGGCCTCTTAAAATTTACCTCTTTTTGGTTTTTTCTTTTATTATTCAAATTCACATGTATTTAAATTAAGAAAAAAATGTTTAGCTATTTATAACTACTCTGGCTTTTGTTGATATCCATTAATTCAAATTTCAAGATTAGCTTTGTAGCTTTAATAAATTATCTTAGTCAAATGTTATAGTATTTGTTGGTTTTCTAGTACATTAGTAGGATGTTGAAAATTTTAACTTTGTTGCTTTGTGATCTTTTTGTTATGTTTTGCTATCAATACTTTATCCTGAATTCAATCATCTTTTATGAAGTTTGTTAAACGTTGTTGAATTGTCATTTACCTTTTTGTTAATTAGTAGTTTTTTTAGTCTTTTTGAAGATCAGTTGAAGGGCCCTGGTAAAAGTTTTGATCCAGGCCCCCAAATTCTCAGCCACGGCTCTGCTCCTGAGAGGATCTTGTATTCCACGTATCAGCCCTATCAATTGGTAGTATTCCGCCTCTCTTAAGAGGTCTCTATATTTCAACTCGTGTAATCTAGGAACCACGCCATCTATTAACCAGTTAAGAATGTGCCTAAAGTGTTTACCATCTCTATCAATAAAGTAGTCTCCATTCTCTAGGGGCAAAATAGTGTGACGGCCACTAAACATGGCGGCAAACATCGAACCAGGCTCACGAATTGTCAGTGCATCAATAGTGGTGGAAAATTTTTCCCCTCCGACGTTCAAGTGAACCATATTATGGGAGGAATGAGAGGACACGTCCATGCCAAGTGATGACCAACGAGTCGAAAAAAGAAAAGAATTTAGTCTAATGATAGAAGGAAGTATTTGGAAAACACCAATTTCTGTGACCAAGCCGATATTGATATGAAGATAAACCATGTAGTTTATGCCTTTATATATCTTGCCTGAAATACAAATCCAATTAGGAATAGGTTAGATAATAAATTCAAATCCTTGTAAGAATGGGAAACTCAACACAAATAATTTGCGTTTCCTATTATTATGAGGATTTGAATCTTATTTGTTCTTTGGACAATGCTAAGCCAACCCAAACTCAGCTCGTCAGACTCGTTGACAGCTGTTTGCAGCCGTCTCAACGTAAATAGAAAGTTGGGCACAGAATAAAATAATTACAGATAATTCATGGGTTTAACTTAAATTAGTGTTGGCCTCTACTTGATAGTGTTTGCTTAGCAGCAGCATTGCCATCTTCGGTCATGTAAGTGATTTCTGCCGACCCAAGTAATTTAGGTTTCCCATTTTTCCAAGGATTTGAATCTCGTGGTCCTTTTGTACTTAGCTTTCCCATTCCTATTAGGATTTGGATTTGAATTTGTAGCCTATATAATGACATAGCTAGATAGCTTGCTGTCATACAGTACTTTGCTTGAAACCAACTAGAAGTTGAGAGCCTTTCTCTCTTCTCCAATAGGGTATTAGGTGCGCTAGTTTCATTTCATTTCTCATTTTTCCATGATGTCATTAGTTCCGACAAGACAGCATTTCTCTAATTCATCCCGTATGGTTCGCTTGAATGTCCGAGGAAAATGTTTTTGCACTAGTCTTGACACACTGATGCTTCCTGAGCCCGACTCGAGGCTTGCCGCGATGTTCAGAGACAGAGAGGATAGAGAATACTTTATTGATCGGGACGCAAAATACTTTAGGCACATTCTTAACTGGTTGAGAGATGGTGTGGTTCCCACATTGCACGAGGCTAAATATCCAACACTTTTAGGAGAGGCGGAATACTTTGAATTGGCAGGGTTGGTGAATGGAATAAAAGATGTTCTGAAGATGATGCCGCATCTGACTCGAGCGGATATTCTTAAGAAACTTGACAGATCGACAGAAGCACAAAAGAGTTTTCGTGGTTGCAATCTTTCTGGCGCTGATCTTTCCAGATTAGACTTGTCAAATTCAGACTTCACCGGTGCATATTTGATGAACACTCGCTTCTCAGGTTCAACTCTTATGCACGCACAGTTCATAGATGTTTATGCGGAGGGTGCCATCTTTGACGATGCAGACTTGCAATGTTCAGAATTCCGTGGAGCAAATCTTCTTGGAGCTTCTTTTGTAAGTGCTAATCTCTCTGGTTACTACGATGATGGTACAAATATCCGAGGTGGTTGCGAGTATTCTAAAGGTGCGTACTTCGCTCATGTGGATGCTGAGTGTGCCAATTTCAACAAGGCCTCTTTGCTATATTCAACATTGCATGAATCAAATCTTCGCGGGGCTTTGTTTGTGCGCACAAGACTTAGAAAAGCGCGGTTTAGAGACATTAATGCTGAGGATGCCATCTTCGACGAAGCTGATTTGGAAGGTTCAAAATGGCAAGATTCAAATCTTAGTGGAGCTTCTTTTGCGGGTGCAATGAGGAATACGGCACTTTTCTGGGATGATAATAATCGAGAGGGAGCTATTGGACTCGACGGAGTTCAGTTCCTTCCTAAAGAAATGCCCTTCCTCACAGACGATGAAAACTATCCTTTCTGGGCAGGATCAATGTGAGATTGTGCTGTAAATTTCATAGTGATAGTTCTAGTTCTATTAAAGCTCAGACAGCACTACCAAAGCAAACTGAAAATTATACTTGTAGTGTTTGATTGTTTCTTCCAGAGTGTGGTCGAAATTAAGAATTCTTAGAGGTATTCAATTAGGATTTTAAAGGATTTTTAGGAGATTAAAAAGTTGTAAATTAAAACCTTTGAGTAATTTTTAAAAATCTAAAGGTATTCAATGAATTCTTTTAACAAGTACCCAGCAATCCACTTGTATTCAAATTATGAAGGATCTTACGCAATGATGGATTCTTTGGATCTTTTTAGAGAAAAATGCATAGATCGCACTCCATGAAAAATCCCACCCTCTCCCATCATACGTAGACTTTTCAATCCAACCCCACGACAACCACTCAACCCCAACACCTTACTTGCAACCCCAATTCTTGAGGGAACCAACCAATCCCACCCAAACCGACGGGTTTCTCGACCTCTAGTCAGGTTCGGACCAAACATGGTTGTCCTCCAATGGGTTTCTAGATGCTGAATTTGCCGGAGCCACCGCCGACGGCTTTGTTTGAGAGGAGCTAGGGTTTTGTTGATCCTGCTCTGATACCATGTAGAAAAGTATTTTCCCAGAATGAATTTCCATTGATATAAAATCGGTATACATATACAATGAGTTTCCTTGCTACACAAGGATGCTACAAACTAGGGATTACATATCAAATACAAAGATAGTTTCCTATTACAACTCATAAACTTTCTAACAACTCGTGCCCAGCCTTACTATTTATGATGAATATGTATTGAGTGAATTTTGAAACGATCATTTCTCAAGTCTATCAATTAGATTTCTCGAGAAGTTATGAAAGTGTTTGCTATGACTTGAAGATCTTTGTTATGGATGCATAAGCACCTTCCTCCCTAGCTTATACAATTATCATGCAAAATAAAGTAAAATTGCACCCTAACACATAATTGTACCAACAAGTTTAACTTACCCATTTTCACCTTCTTGAAGAAGACGAAATATCTCAACCTTGAACTTATTGCTCATTGCACGAGCTAAAACTGCATCACAAGGGAAAAACTCACTATTTTAGCAAGCAAGATTTAGAAATAAAAAGAAAGAGATAGAGACCTGAAGAAGGATATATAACATCTCCTCCAAATTTAAACTAAAGTTATATAATATTTTGATATAGTCATTGGTAAACCAATACTCTGCGATAATGGTTTTGTGAATATAAAATTGTAGAAGTAATTCTTGTCACCATTGAACAAATGCACTTTGCCTATTAATGTATCTACTTTTGCATGCATATTTGTATGGTATGGTATAATAATAATGTGGGGACTTGGGGGTCCGTGGTAATTGTCTATGTGTAATTTGCCACTACAGTGAGTTAGCCACTTCCAAACGCTGTGCATGTGCCTTTTTTTTTTTTTTCTGTTTTTCTTTTTCCTTTCTGTTTCCTTTTTCCTTTTGTTGTTGAATAGGGCGATCTCCCAACAATATATAATATAAAATTTACTCTCCAGTGTGACGTTCATATTCAGACTAATTCCGTTGAATCCCTCATGTTTTAAATTTTTAATCTAGAAGAAGGACTTGTTGTTCAATATATAACTGTAGCAAGGCTTGAATGTAACCCGAATTACTTATGACTTGTGATACCAATTTCTACTAGATATTCTCTCGATCAAAATGTTTGGGGTTGGTAAGAAATGAATCTAAAAGGACTTTCATAAGAAACAATATGTTTTTAATTTGCTCTAGAATTTAGAAATACAACATTCTTTTGAATTCTACCAAATTAGTTGACAAAGTTGAAAGAAAGCAATACAACATTATTCGAAATTGACAAATTTGAAAGAAACCCAATGGATCACATACTATCATTATGTAAAACGAAAACTTGAATTTGCTCTTCCTTTGTAACAAATTTTAGCTCATTCATATCTTGATTAGGCACCTCTCTCGACCAGTTAAAGTTCAGATTTCTGATTTGGGTATTGGGAAATTATCCAAACTAAGCCCGTTCTAACATTTTCTTACCAAATCCTAAGCAATTTATTGTTGATATTTTGCAATTATGCCCTTGACATAAAAGAGTTCTTTTGCAAATTTGTCCCTCCTCTATCGGAATTGAACTTTGTCGGCGAGAACTCAATCCACCCTGATGGCGCCGTTGCCGTGTCCAATTCCCATGCAACTCGGCAGACCAATCGGCAGACTCCACGCCATTACTACGGCCAAAGTACCTCCCGATGTCTTCGGCAACAAGAGATAGCTAGCAGGCATCGGAGGCAAGAGAGAGCTCGCGGGTGTCGACAACAAGAGAGAGCTTGCGGGCGTCTAGCAAATCCTCCTCGTCGTCTTCGTCTTCATCCCTCGTCGTCTTCGTCTTCATCTTCGCGGCGGCAGTGGGTATTGGTCTTCGTCTTCGCTACGGCAGTGGGTTGTCATCGTCGTCTTTGTCTTCGTCCTCATCCTCTTCTTCTTCAGCGTCAATCGGGTCCATTCGATTCACATGTGATTTCATCAAAATCCCAAAATTGGTAGGGCTTTGTCTTCGGCGTCGTGGTTAGGGTTTTGGGGATCCTCCATGGAAGAGAGATGAGGAGAGGGGTTAGGGGAAAAAAAAAATGAGCGGCGAATATGGTGATTTTGGAAGGGTTCTGGCCAGATTCAGCCTAGAAAGAATGAACTATGACGGTTCTATACGGGTACTATGGTTTTATAACGATACTATAATGGTGCAATGATGTACCTATACATTGGACTATATGCAACTATATGAGAGAGATAAAGTCTTTATCCATTTAGTATCGTCATAGTATCGTTATAGTCTACAGGGACCTCGGCCAGCAAATAACAAAAATTGTGCTTAGGCTCAGGCCCAAAACGCAACCCAGTTCCCTTGCGAATCCACTAACAAACTTAACAGGGGGATACAATATCGCTTGACGTAACATATCCAATGAAATCAAGAGGGAGTTAGAAGACGCACGCTTACCCTCTTCTTCTAGTGCGCCCTAATTTTATGAGTGAACAGATTTCATTTCTATCCTGCTGCCGATGATGGTAACTCACCCGTACATTTGGGATTTATGAGTGAACAAACTTGGGTCCTCAAGTTTCTTCGCCGTTGAATCTATATTCCATCGGAGATCCCATGCCGGCGGACAATTGAAAGAAGAATCGAAAGTTGTTTTGTTCCGTCCCTTCCATTGGATTTCTGCTAATTTGTTCAATTTGGTGATTCTTACATTTGGTTTCGCAGAATCAGCTTTTCAATATGACTAGAAAAACCACTGGTGGTAGCAGAAAGCGTTCTCAGAAAGGCTCAGAACAAAATGACAGTTTACATGAGGGAGAACTGATCGTTGCTAGCACTATGAAGAAGAAGAGGAGTAACTCAGGTTCTTCAAATATGTGTCATCAATGCCAGAGGAATGATAGAGCGGAAGTTGGTAGGTGCACAAAGTGTCCCAAGCGGTATTCTCTGCTTTGTATACAAAGGTATGAAAAACTTACCCAAGAGGACGTTGCCGTGGAATGCCCATTTTGCCGTTTGATTTGCAATTGTAGAGCATGTTTGCATTTACATGTACCTGTTAAGGATTCTAAGAACTTGGAATTACGTATTGATGGCAATAAAAAAGTTGAGCATGCTAGGTATTTGCTTCATGAACTACTTCCATACTTGAAGAAGATTAATCGTGATCAAGAGAGTTAGATGCACTTGGAAATTACGAGACAAAAAGTGTCTTTATCTTAATTGAAGATAGAAAAGTTGAACTTCTCTAGTGAGCGTCAATTTTGCAGCAACTGCCAAACTTCTTTAGTTGACTATCATAGAGGCTGTACTGAATGTGAATATGATCTGTGCCTGAATTGTTGCCAAGAGATTCGAGATGGACACTTTCCAGGAGGTGGGGAGGAAGTGGTTATGAAATATGTCTCTCGGGGATTAGATTATTTGCATGGTGGAAGAGGGAAAGTTGTGGAGCCGTCCTCTCAAAGTAGGCCCAAAATTCCTAAAAGATCAGAGTTTGTATGGAAGGTAGGTGAGGATGGAAGCATTCCTTGCCCCACAAAGTGCATGAGTGGTTGTGGTAGAGGTACTTTGGAATTGAGATGCATGTTTTCTCAAAATTACATTAATGAGTTGGTACAGAAAGTAGATGAAATAGATAGAACTTACAGAGCTATGACTGCAAGTAGTACTGCTGCACAAAGGTGTTCTTGTTTTAACATTGAAGATTCTGTGAACCCGATCTGTCAAAAATCAAGGAAAGCAGCTTCTCGAAATGGTTCTGATGACAACTAATTGTACTGTCCAACGGCCACTAGTAGAAATTTGGGCTTTAGTAACCCTCTAGTAACCACTCTTATTGGTTACTAGCTCCCCCTTTAGTAACCATGTAGTAACTAATATAGTGTTGGTAACCTAGAGAGGGGTTACTAAAGCTCTTTGTCACCAATAATTTTTACCATTGGTTACTAATTTTGTTGACTAGGATATAGCTTGACCACTATTACTTTATATTATATAATGCCATATCAAATAATTTATTATTGGGATTTTCTTTTTCGTTTTGCTATTTTGTTTTCTAATTCATTTTCATTATATTTCTCTTTCCAACAAAAATGTATTAAATCAATATTGTATTTATTCACAAAATGTGTACATAGAAGTATATGCTTGTATACAAGGCTAATAAAAGAGAAATACAGACAAAACATTTGTTCGAAACAACAAACGAACAAACACTATCCATTACACTTAGCAAAACTAGACAAATATAATATGTTCTTGAGCAAATATCTCTGCTGCTTCCTCTACAATACAGAGGATTCCAGCTAGGAAGGCTTCAACTTGTTTATTCAACCAAAATCTGCAAACATGAAAACAAGAGCAACAACAAAAAGGCTTTCCATCTGTTTTATGGATACGATTGCCATTTTCATCCTGCAATTTACAGAAGAGAAGAGGAACATGGACACCATTAAACTAGAAGGACATCTGACTATAATTAGGAGAGGCAAGACTTCACTGAGATCATACCAGACAATAAACCTCATCAATGTCCTCAATACTCACGTGTGACCAATCTGCTGTTAAGCTCTCTGTCTTCGACAAAATCAGAGAAAACCTGAATCCACCAGAAAGATGGTACTTTTAAGGAAAATTGTTTCTATACATCATAACAAACAAAATCTTTATTTTATAATAAACATTACATACCTAGCCATGTAGTTGGCCACGCTAGACACAGTATGTGGATGCATGAAATGCATCTTCTTTCATGAACTGTCCTATTGGAGAACCTATTATCACAATCCCTGTCAATTGTTGCATCAGAGAGCACACATACGAAGTAACATTTCACACATACGAAGTAACACTTCAACGGCATACAATCATAAGATTCATGAAACCCATAACTCAAATTAGAGCCATACCTGAAATCACTGCCTCGCAAGAAGAATCTGCTACAAAACAAACCCATCAGAATTCAAACAGTGATAATCAAAACTATGAAACATTGAACCTGCAAAAGAACTTTCGGTTACGTAGAACAGGGCCCCTAGTTCAAAGGGGCCCCCAAATCGTTGCCGGTCATAATCGTTGCCAGAATCCAAAACAAATCCAACACAAATCAAATCCAATTAACCAACACAAACACAATTCCAACACAAACCCAACACAAATCCAATCGAAATTAACCAACACAGACACAAATCCAAACAAATCCAAACAATACTACACAAATCGGGCGATGAGGATCTGCGGCCGATGAGGATCTGCGGTCGTTGAGGGAGGCGATGCAGATCGACGGGATCTCGAAGCTCGACGGGATCTTTGTCTCGGAGCTCGACGGAATCTCTAAGTCGCTGAGCACCCGGAGCTCGACGCGTAGGAGAAGCGGATATCGGAGCTCGACGTCTCAGAGCTCGAGACGTCGTCATCGTTGAGGGGGGCGTCGCGGATATTGAGGGAGAAGGAGGCGGAAGACAAGGGTTTTTGGGAAGGGTTGGCGGCGACGACGGGCTTTGGGAACGGTCGGGGAACTGAGGGAGAGCTCGGGAGTGGGTTTGAGTTTCAAAATAAAGGGCTGAACTGAAGAAGGAGAGAACAAGCTATGTTTTTGGCGAAGTAACACAAGAGAAAAAATGAAAAAAATTGAATAAAAGAAATAAAAATACATTAACCAATAATATAAAAGTCCATTAGTTACCATTGTCATTATTAGTTACAAAATTTCTACAAAAATCAAGCTTGAGAGTTTGACTCTTCCTTTTAGTCACCATTCTTTTATTAGTTACTAAAAAAGGTTACTACAGCTCACCTTTTTACCAGTGGGCTAAAGATATCCAATGTGAGGACTTTGAGCATTTTCGTTGGCATTGGAAGAAGGGTGAGCCTGTCGTGGTGTCCAATGTTATGGAAACTTCATCTGGCTTAAGCTGGAACCCACCGGCCATATTAAGTGCTTGTCGTCAGTCGAAAACTACTAAACTTAATCGGGATGTGAAATTCAAAGTAATTGATTGCTTGGATTTGTGTGAGGTAAGTTCTCTATATATTTACCTCTCAACCCCGTATATAATTATGTTTCTAGTTGCTCCCTCGTGGAATGCTTCCATTACATTTGGTTCTATAGAATTCTATGTCTGACAGAAATCAGTCTAAGACCATTCGCTTCTTTAGTCATGGCAATACATTGGAAATTAAGTTTGGGTTATACACTGTGTTTCTGTCAGTCTCTTTGTGCATTTGATAATTAGGAAGTCACTATAATAGTCTTGCAGTTTTCAAATTTTTTATAAGCTGTTTAGGGTCACTTTCTTCATTTATTTCTGCTTTTTAGTAATTATTCTCTCATTCCTAAGTTGAAATAAACGGCTTTTTAAACGTTGTGTTCTGAACAACTTCTGATGAATACAGGCACCTATCAAGATGGCTGCATTTTTTGCTGGTTATGAGAATAGACAGGTTGGTGGCATGGGTTGGCCTCAGATTCTAAAAGTGAAAGATTGGCCTCCATCTGATTGGTTTGAGAATGCTGTCCCTCGTCACCATGACGAGTTTTTATGTTCTTTGCCATTTAAGGAGTACACTCATCCTCGAAGTGGTTGTTTGAACCTTTCTACTAAATTGCCTTCGGACTGTATAAGGCCAGACTTGGGGCCAAAGGCATATATTGCTTATGGTTTTTCCCATTAACTTGGACGTGGAGATTCTGTAACTAAGCTTCATTGTGACATGTCTGATGTGGTAAATATATTGACCCACACGGCTCAAGTGAATCTTAGTGATGAGCAACTTATTTCTATAAAAAAGTTGAAAAGAAAGCATGTTAAGCAGGATAAGCGAGAGCGTTTTGGAAATCAATATGAGGGGGTTTACAAGTTGGAGAAGTCAGATGCATCTTCGGGAGGTGCTCTATGGGACATTTTCCGGAGAGGGATGTTCCGAAGCTGGAGGAATATGTCAAGACGCACTTTAGGGAATTCAGGCACTTCCATTGTTGTCCATTGGAGCAGGTTATTCATCCGATACATGATCAAACATTTTATTTGACTGTGGAGCATAAAAAGAGGCTCAAGAAGGATTACGGAATTGAACCATGGACATTCATCCAAAACCTTGGAGATGCGGTGCTTATTCCTGCAGGTTGCCCACATCAAGTAAGAAATTTGCAGTCATGCTTTAAAGTTGCATTGGACTTTGTCTCACCTGAAAATGTGGGTGAGTGTTTTCGTTTGACGGAGGAATTTCGCAAGCTTCCGAAGCATCACTGGGCTAAGGAGGACAAATTAGAGGTGAAGAAAATGATTGTCCATGCTGTGGACAATGATGTTAAGTTGATCGATTCATTAGCAAGGCTAGTCAATTAGCTTTAAGTTGCTCGAATGTGCTTGTAATTTTATTATCTCTATCTTTTTGGAAATGCTCTGGACTCCTCATCTTATAATGATGTAGCGACAAGTTATAACTCTCTTATTGGCTTGTAGTGAAGGATTAGAGCAGCCTCTATAGCAAGCCAATAGTTCCAAATTTGATTTTTGTTTGTAGTTAAGGATTAGAGCAGCCTCTATAGCTCCACAGTATCTCTTACTGTCTGTGTGTTACTTCCTGTGTCTAGGTGTTATGCTATTGTTTCATGATTTATTATGTATGGCTCACTTTTATAACTAAAATTAGCTGAATTTGGCCCATGTGTTAGCTGGAAGTGAATCGATAGCAACAAATTTGAGCCTGTTGTACCAGCGACCAACCATCAGTAATACTCCTATTTTAGTTACAGAACCATAGTATTTTAAAGCATTGGAGCCTGAATTACCAGAATACTCGGGCCGAAATGGCAACAAGTCTCACAAATCCTTGGTACAGGACTATAAAGCATTGATGAGTACATCTGGACACCGTACATTAAAGTTATCTCAAGCTGCTCACTCAGTCGAAAAATAAATGACTGTTTTTTGCTTTAGTTAAACTGAAAAAACAAAAAGTCTACTTTCAAGATTGTAAATGAAGGAAAACAAGTCATTCTGGATATAGATATATCTCTGGATCTACAGGGCAGTTCCTTGGAAGAGATCTAGGAAATAGTACTCAAGGAAAAGGCTAACTTGCAAAGGACTTAGGTTCCGAACTTTTATCAGAGGACATGGACATCAAGTTAGTGAAGCATTACAAGAAATCAGAAGTTCAGTCTGATCAGGAAGACAGGAGCTACCTATAAGGAAGCTCTTCTGACGAGTAGTATCGATCAACTCAGATAAGGATCAATTACCACACACAACTAGCATACGTATCTGATGAAGAGCATCTGAAAACTTCTGAAATCTCTTCTGAGAGTGGTAAAGAGAAAGGAGCACATCTTGATGCAAGCAAGAACTTGTCATCAGTTGATAGTACACATCTTGTAGATCACATAAACTTGATGATAGCTGTAGATTCAAAGGGGGAGGAACAGTAAATTCTGTGTATTTCTCAACTTCAGAGTAATCTTGTTTCTTTCTAATTTTGTGTTGCTCTTTCCACCATGCTGTCATTTCTTTGACAAATCAAAGATTTATTTTTTGTCAAAGCATGTCATGTGGGATTCTCTGCCTGATTTGGAAGAAAGGCTTGAGATTCTAGAAGAAGACTCTTTGTCCTTGGAGGACCACTTACAAGAGGTAAAATGCTTCTTGTCGCGTTAACTTGAAGACTTGTTAAGAAGACCCTTTGTCCATGGAAGGTACCCTTGATAGTGGTACTACTGGTACCAAAAGAGTCCGAGCCTTCATTTTAGTACTACTAGTTGGCAAAAAAAAAAAAAAAGATTGCAGTACTAAAAGAATATACGTTTAATAACTCAAATGACACCTGTAACTTAATTCTATTCATATTTAACACCCTCAACTCAAATTTACCATATTTTGACACCTTAAACTCGATTTTGTTCACATTTACCCCTTCCGTTACTTTTTCTGTTAAATTGCTGACATGGCAGAGCAGGTGGGTCCCACTTGCTGATATGGACTGCCACATGTCAATATGGAACGCCACCTCATCATCATCTTCCTCCCACACCCGACGCCATCTTTTGTGCCCTTTTCTTCCTCCTCCGGCATCGCCAGCCTGCTGCCGCCGAGCCCAGGATCAGCTTCGGCTCTTCGGCGACCACCACGAACATCTCCAACGCCGCCTCCACCATCTTATCGCGCAACAACGCGCCGCCCTGACCTTTGTCTAAAACAAGGTCTGGGTCCACTTCGTCGGCACTGGTGATAGAGAGGTCGATGTTGGGGTGGTCGTCGAGGATCGAGAGCTACGGTAATGGCGGCATGACAAAATCTGCGACTAGTTTGCAGATAGAGCATGTTTTTATAACAATTTCCTCAGATTGATACATACCCATCCATCAACATCAGTATTCAAACACACACCATTATCATTAAATATATACTGCCCACTTCACAACTCCAAAAACCCAAAGAAGATTCACAAACACCCAATATCGAAAGGTCCAAACTTTATCATATATTGTTGCTCAATTCAAACTTCCTCAAAACTGGAAAATACCCATTAGCTAAAATCAAGATTTTGGGCACCAACCTTAGAGAATCTTCAATGCCCATGTGCAAAAACAAAAACCCAGACGCAGAAACTTACAGCTGATTAAGAGAATGAAGATTTGCAGAAGACAAAAGTTTCTTTGAGAGATTGGAGATTGAATGAGTTTCACAACAGTGGAGCTGGGCATCCCGGAGCTCGCCGAGCTTGGAGACGACAAAGGCGGCGGTGGAGCTGCGCATTCCGGAGCTCTCCGAGCTTGGAGACGACGAAGGCAGCGGTGGAGCTGCGCATCCCGGAGCTCTCCGAGCTTGGAGATGACAAAGGCGGCGGTGGAGCTAGGCATCCCGGACCTCGTTTTAGATGAAGGCCGAGGTGGCGCATTGTTGCTCGAGAAGGTGGTGGAGGCGGCGTCGGAGATGTTCGTGGCGGTCGCCGAAGAGACGAAGCTGGTCCTAGGCTCAGCGGCAGCAGCCTGGCGATGCCGGAGGAGGAAGAAAAGGGCACAAAAGATGGCGTCAGGTGTGGGAGGAAGATGATGATGAGGTGGCGTTCCATATTGACATGTGGCAGTCCATATCAGCAAGTGGGACCCACTTGATCTGCCATGTCAGCAATTTAACAGAAAAAGTAACGGAAGGGGTAAATGTGAACAAAATCAAGTTTAAGGTGTCAAAATATGGCAAATTTGAGTTGGGAGTGTTAAATGTGACTAGAACTAAGTTGCAGGTGTCATTTAAGGTATTAAACGAAGAATATATATGACCATAAAGTTCTCGTCAAAGAGATCAAAAACATGGTAATCAGATTCTCTAGTTCAGAAGCAGTAGCAACAAGATCGTCATTGTCATCATTATCATCAAAAGTGACCAATATGGACGATCTCCCGAACAAGAGAAGCCAAAATATTCAAAGAAACGCAATCAAATTCAATGTAAACCCATTAAACTCCAATAATAAAGAAACCAATCACAGACCCCAACGTAATAAACAAGAGTGACTTGCCGCTTAAAATAAAAAACACGGGTACATGGGGTTTCACGTACATATAATTATGCAATCGCATTGAATTGATTATATTTATATAAATATTTGATTGACAACTTTGCAAAGAGGTTATTCGAAACATACCTTTAACAATTGTCTCAAGCATAACTTGTGCCTACTGCAATAAATTGTCAAGAAAATATACCAATGGGATACGAATCCAGGGGCGGATCCATGTGAGAGCGAAGGTACGCGGTCGCCCCTCTGCTCGCCGGAAAAGTCAGCGTCTGAGAGCCCATCCGCCCCTCTGATCCTCAGTAGTTTGCCCCGAACAGCCCCATCACCAGTGGCGGAGAGCCGGTCTGCCTGGCTTCGCTCCCTGGCTTTCCCTTCCCCCGATCTGAAAACTCCATTGAAACAAGCATCACTTGCAGGTTTTGTGGAGGCCGCTGTGCGCGGAGAAGATGGTGTCTTCACAAAAACGGCATCGTTTTCATAAAGAAATCTGTGCACAGTTCAAAGAAGAAACCCCCTTTTAACCCATTTAAATGGAACGGAGCGTTTCATCATACCCTTTTCCATCTTTTTCCTTATTATTTATTTATTTATTTTTTTCTGGTTAAATAATTTATTTCTTTTTTTGGACATGTCCTGCTTGGCCGCATTAATTGACATTTTTGCGTGGAGACATTAGCTTAAAGGCCAAATGAATAATTTTTCATATATTTGACTAATTATGCTAGTTTTATTACATATTTATTGAATAAATTGATTTATGTTTATGTAGCTGAAAACATTAGTGTAGAAGCTTTTTAAATCAATGTTACATTGTGTTGCATATTTTTCTACATTGTAGATTCTAGTGTTTATAGTTAGCTAAGTGAGATGCAAAACGCCTACTATATTTTATTTCAAATTTAAAGTTTATCTACGTATATAATGCGAGCTATCGTTAGCTAAGTGAGATGCAAAACGCCTACTATATTTTATTTCAAATTTAAAGTTCATCTATGTATATAATGCGAGCTATCTTTTTTTTTTGATAGATGCTAGCTGTCTATTTTATACGTAAACTATTTGCATAACCAGCTCTTTATAGGAGGTTGAGACATATAAAGTATAGGTTTTCCAGCATAATTTTGACCTTTTTTTCCCCAAAATTTCAAACCCATTTCCATTATTTTCTTTCACGATCGTATATATCGTAATATCTATCAATATTTTACGCAGACTGTATTGTTGATATTTTTATCAACATCGACATTTTAAATACTGCCCAAAAGCAACAATCACAAAAAGTCTCCTTGGACTCATTGCTGCCCCTAACAATGCGCCACCGACGACTGTGGACAAGGAACAAATAAGTATCCTTTTGTTCATTCTTTGTGGTTTCTATTCTTTTGGACTGAAAAGGAATTGAAGTGTTTTGATTGGAATTTTGATTGGAATTTCATGGCAGTTGTTTTGTTTTTCTTAGTAGATTTCGTTTTTCATGGCAGCATTCTCTCGGTGTCTCTTCTCTTCCCGTTTTCAGCTTCCCAACCACGGAAAATCGACTACAGTAAGTAGATCCTCTGAACGGCAAGTGGCAAACACTGGTCCAAATTTTCGCCCCTCTGGTCCAAAATTCCTGGATCCGCCACTGTACGAATCAATCTACTAATTCATTCAAAATCATAAAAGCATGAATGTTGAAATTAAACTATAGGAAAAACACGAGTGAACCCATGAATAATAACAAACATTCATCATTTAATTAATTCAAGAGAATTATGGCACGTTTACTGACTCAGAGTCAGAATGAGCAAGAGTCGGAATGAGCAGAATATAATTCACTTCACTCAAAAATATTTTTAAAAAAACCTAGCCGCCCTATCTCCAAAAAAAAACCAAACCACCCAAAAGTTTTCCCAGCCACCGCCGGCCCCTTGTTTCGGCTTGGGGTCGGCCGGCCATCATCCCCCTTAGCTTCCTAGTCCTCTGCTACCTAGTTTGTGCAGGTTGTTCAATAAAGCTGTCGTCGACGCCGTTGCTGCCGTTCTACTCGAGGATGCTTCGTCGATTTGATCCATTGGCGTTGTGGTGCTGCCTTCGCTGATCTGTCTTGTTTTATGCCGCTGGCCACCACCAACCTTCCCCCTTTTTGGATCTCGATTCATCTGAATTGGGATCTGCTTGGGGTTTTGGGTGTGGTGTTTTGAGGAGTTTCCTTGGCTTTGGCGCACCCCGTGCTGTGGGCTTTTTCCGGTTTGATAATTTTTATCGGTTAATTTATCGGTTGAAAAATAGTAGTGTTGAGTTCAATAATCATCAGCTTATTTCATTTTGGTTGGCTTGTTGTGATGGTTTCCATCGAGTGGCAGCTGGTGTTATTTTCTACTTTCCGATTGTTTTGATAGGCATCGCATCTCGATATTTGCCTTGCTTGGTTGGTGTTTTTCAGGCTTTGGGTTCAGCAGGTTCAGATCTCACTCGATCCAGTGGCCGCTTGTGCAGTGGGTGAGATCTAGTGGCGGCTTGTGCAGTTTCGGGTTTCCGTTCTACCATGCTTGGCCGGTTGTCTGCTTAATCCGAGCTAGTGGCGGCTTGTGCAGTTGTCAGATTCAGATTTCTTGAAGGATTTCGGGATTCAGGTTCACCATGCTTTGCCGGTTTATTTGTTAAGTTGGTTTTTAGTAGTTCTTGATCACGTATGCTACTATAGAATATGAGAAAAAGTAATGCGTGCTTAATTTGTTTGGTGACACAATGTGGAGGTTTTGGAATATTGCCTCAAATTGCATTCCCTTGGCATTGTCTGCTGCCTTCCTCTGCAGTAAATATACTCAACTTGAAAGTGCTAAAA
The DNA here is from genome assembly GCA_033992175.1 of Spiraea crenata. Taxonomy (NCBI): domain Eukaryota; kingdom Viridiplantae; phylum Streptophyta; class Magnoliopsida; order Rosales; family Rosaceae; genus Spiraea; species Spiraea crenata. The sequence continues at coordinate 4,053,458 of JAVBHV010000022.1, forward strand.
ATGTCCAGCAGCGAAGATAGATTGATTTCGAAGGTAGAAAAATGACCACCTAACCTTTCTTTGTATGCTGGAGCCATCTCTGATCTCTGTTTGCTTGCTTTAAGGAAGGGGATGAGTGCAATGGCACTGTAATTGAAGTGACTGATTATATAACCAAGTTTAATGGTAATCAATTAGTACAAAGATTGCAAGCACATTTGGAAGCCATGCTCCAAAGTGGACTTGCGCATTGGCTAAAGCAAAAATACCCTCTACATGGATACCCTCTTTGGAAAGTAATGTACATAGTTTTGGCCAATTCCAACTTTACAATGTATATATGATCTCTGCTGCTTTATTTGCAACAATGTTGTGGAATTTGGTGACAAGACCAGTAATCTAAGTCCCCTGAGTTACATTTTGAAACCAAGAGTAATACTTTGAAGTGCAAAAGTTCAAAGTTCTGAAACTCATCAGAGGCCATGAGTGAACAAAGTGAATGGAAGCATTGAACAAATTGGCTTATAAATTCTACAGCCTCCAGTATATTGGGAGCAGAATAGAAAGTATTAGGACCAGAAAAAAAAAAAAAAAAAATACAGTATTTTCGCTACAGTAAAATTTTTTTTTTTTGGGGCCTTACGATTTGGTCTGGTTTTAAACCAGTTCTGAACTGAAGAAAAATGGGATAGACCAACCCAAATCTGCAATGCAAAAGGTACTGTTGGAAGCTCATAACAAGATCCATCCAGGTCAAGCTTTTCTGCAACTGCCTTGTGTAGAAGTTGTTTGGCAGCATCCACACTCCTCTTTGGAAAATTAAGCAGAAAATTAGGATCTGCATGTTACAGCAGTATAATGAATTTCTAGCTAAACTCATACTTTAAGGTCATAAATATAATGTTGAAAGTCATGATCGGTCTCTTAATTAAGTTCATTAGTAAACATTGCAGATCTTGGTAATGGCAAATGTAAGTTTAGAAGATTAATTCCTGCATGGTTGGAGTTGCTGGCATAGCTGTTGGGGCCATCTCCACCTTTATGGCAAATGTCAATTCTGACATCTTTGTATTGTTGGTATTCTGCACCAAGATTCAGAATACACTCTGGTGAACTTCATTTCTTCCATTCCTTTCCCGATATACCAGTGCTAAAAGGCCTTCCTTCTAAACATAGCGGTAAACTGTTGGCTTAGTCATTGGATCATCTCTTCGGGAATAAGAAACTAACATTATAACATAACAAAGAAGCTAAAGGAAAGTTAACAGTGTTACAACAAGTTTATATCATTTTACCTTGCCTTAATGAGAAAATTAATTAGCTTCCCTAACTCAACGAGTGATGATTGCTCTTCAAGTTCCTTATGGTAAAAGTCAAAGAGCTCATCCAAGAGTTTATCACCAAAGTTGCTTTACAAGTCCCTCTGTAGTTTGATAGGGCTCTTCTCAGTTTGCTCATGGGTGCTCTGCTGTGACATATGATACTATTAATTATGTGGTAAGTTGTATGTCTTCTGCAGATGCTTAGAGCATTTTGAAACACAGATTTACTGTTGGTTCTAGATCCAATATTACAGAGCTGCTTACTGAACTGTTGGCTCAACATGAAGGTGCAGATACCATAGATCAGTGTATGATGGGAATCAAGCACATTGTTAATAAGTTGGAAGGGGTTTGGCATTTCTGATGAAGAAGTACGGCTACATTGAAAGGTCCTGCTGCTGAATATAATTAGTCAAAGCCATTAATAGAAGAACAGTCCTTCTTTCACAGAACTAAACTCTTGGGACATTAAAGTAATATTGCTAGCAAGATGCAAGAATTAACTCACTCTATGGGAGGCTATGGTCAGTCTTGTGGATTCCGACACATATCATACTGGTGCATCATATAATGAAGTGGCCTTGCTGCACAACATCGGTCTCTAGGCACAAATCCACGGAGCTGGAACAACAAGTCCACTAAAAATTTTTCAAATTGTGGAGATGGGGGTTCTCAAACCAGTCTTTTTCTGGTACTTGGAATGGTAATATAAATCTTGGAGCTGGAAGTTCTTCAAATATTCATACTGGTTGGGACGGTAACATATCTGCAAAAGTTTCTGGTGTAAGAAATGAATGTCAAATTTGTCAGAGGAGAAGGACATTCAGCTATTAACTGTTTTCTAGGGATTCAGCTGGAACACATGGGGTTTCTTGTAAGATTTGTGGAAAGAACGGTCATATTGACATAGAGCCAACTCTGCTTATCAGAATAATACCAATTACACATCACAGAGACAATTTACTCCTCCATCTCTGATGCCATATCAGAATAATACCAATTACACATCACAGAGACAATTTACTCAATCTGGGTCTCACAGGTCATATCCTTTACATAATCAACGAGCTCCGTCTGCACCACCATCATCATCTCACACTGCTGTGACTGCTAGCTCTTCCTTGGGATTTCATCTAGATAAATTTTTGGATCGGAGACTGGTGCATCTCATCATATGACACCTTCTTTGCAAGCCATTGTCAATGCTGAACCTTACCACTCACCAGATCAGCTACAATTGGAAATGGGACAGGTTTACAGGCACACCATATTGGCTCTTCTAGCATTAATTCGCAATTACATATGCCTAGAATATTACATGTGCCTCAACTACGAGCCAGTCTAATATCTTTTAATCAGCTTTTGTAAGGATAACAAATACTATGTGACACTTACTGAACATAAGATATATGTGAGGGACAAGGTAGCTCGCAGGGTGATGATTCAAGGAACGAGTAATGAGGGGGGCATGTACCTGTTTCCAGTGAACAAAGAACACAAGCTTCAGCAAAAGTCCCATTCTGCGACTTCATGATCAGCAAAAGTAGCTTTTCTGGGTCAGCACATCAAAACTTCTACTTGGAATCATAGACTAGGCCATCACGTAATGGCGCTGTATTTGGAATGCTTTCTGATAGAAAAACAGAATATACCAATGATAGTACTGAGAATCTATGTTATACATGTCTTGGTGGGAAAAATGCATAGATTACTCTTTTCAGGTAGGTATCAATGTCAAACTTTTTGTTAAAATACCCAGTAATGTTTGGGGACCATCGCCTGTTGTATCAGTTCAAGGATTCAGGTATTTTGTGATCTTCATTGATAAGTGTACTCGATTTGTTTGGATATTTCCTTCGGTTAATAAATCAGAAGTTTGCAGTTAAAATATCCAATTTCATGCCTTTTGGTGCTATGACTAAGATATATACACTCGGATGGTGGTGGCGATAAAGCACTAAATTGCAATCTTTTCTGACATCTAGAGGAATGATACATCAGGTATCATGTGATTAGACCCCTCAACAAAATGAAATTGCTTAGAGGAAAAATAGGCATATAGTAGAAACTTGGGTATAATGACATGATACCTGTTACATTTATCCTAACTAATTGTTGTTAGGTAAATAAGATAAGACACCCACAAGGGTGTTTAAACATCTTAATATCCAATGAGTTATCTTGGTGATAATACTAAGGATATTATCCTACAAGTCAAAACAGATTTGGTTAAAGGGGAGTGTAGATGCGATCAAACTCTAGAGCATGAGTTGATCTATAACTCTCTAAACCAACCCTATCCGAAACCTATATATAATGGTGACTTGAGTGGGTTGAATATATGGACTACACCAAAATATATAAGTCTGTTTTCAGAGTGAGTGTAGTGCAAAGGTGTGCTTCTTTCTCCCTCAATAATTCCTCTTTAGTGTACCCTCTCTTAGGGATTCACCAAAATTTGGACATAGGAGGTGACAGTCATTGGGGCAACTCCTTGTGCAGCCAACCCATTGATCTTTTGAGTCCTTCAACATGCACAGACGCTAGTAGACTCGTGGCAGCGAAGGTAGAGCTTGTAAAAAGCAAGTTCCAGTTAGAGCTCGTAAAGAGCAAGTTTGAGTGAACAAACGTTTCCACTAAAGGTATAACTCCGAACTCTTCAAGTTGATAAAACTCAAACATGGCAACACTATAGGCAAACAAATAAGCCTATAGCTCTAATACCAATGTTAAAATTCCATCAACTTAAAGAAGTGGAATTATACTTTTAGCGGAAACGTTCGTTCACCGGAACATGCTTGTTACGAGCTCTACCATTGCTGCCGCAAGTCTACTAGCCTCCGTGCATGTTTAAGGACTCAAAAGATCAATGGGTTGGCTACACAATGAGTTGCCCCAATGACTTTCGCCTCCTATGTCCAAAGCCCCTTTGGTGAATGCCTAAGAGAGAGTAGGCTAAAGCGGAATTGTCGAGGAAGGAGGAACACACCTTTGCACTACATTCACTCTGAAAACAGACTACTATTTTTTGGTGTATTCCATATATTCAACCCCCTCAAGTCACCATTATATATAGGTTTCTGATAGGGTTGGTTTGGAGAGTTATAGATCAACTTATACTCTAGAGTTTGATCGCATCTACATTCCCCTTTAACCAAATCTGTTTTGATTTGTAGGATAATATCCTTAGTATTATCACCAAGTTAATTCATTAGATATTAAGATAAGACACCCACAAGGGTGTTTAAACATACCTTGTAAACGTACTCCTTTTTCCAGTTTTGCATCCACGAGTCAATGTGTTTTTCTTGGGATACTGTGTTGGATACAAAGGTGTTATTTGCTATGGCAAGCAAACTCATAAGTTGCTTCTCTCAAGACATGTGATTCATGATGAATCAATCTTTCCTATTAAGTCAGTGAGGAAACTATTAATTAATGTACCGTCAAAAACTGAAAGCAATGATCAGTCTGTTCCAGTATTGATACACAACCATCTCCAGCAGCTTTCCACATCATCCTCGTTACCTGCCCCCACCCCCCATCAAGAGCAAATGCCTGCATCTCCAGTTGCTTCTTCTCTGGTTAATTATTCTCCTTCAACTCACCAATCTGCAGCTACAGACTTCTCCTACACATAATTCTGCTGGAATAACTTCTCTTTCCATGAAGAACATTCTGTTATAGCTGAGAATGTATCTCATCCTAATCATGAAGAAACTTTTTAGTCCAGTGGTGAGACACACAACACGTCAGATTAGAGTTGGCTTTAGCAGTAGATTCTGGATGGATACTGAGACAACACGATGTTCAAAAGTGCTTTTCTGCATGGTGAACTACAAAAGGAAGTATACGTATGAAGCAACCCCAAGGATTTTTTGATGCATCTACTCCTCATAATGTTTTCAAGTTAAAAAAGTCTCTTTATGGTCACAAACAAACCCCCAAGAGCTTAAAATGAGAAAATGGATTTTGACCAGCTCTTCGTTTTCTAGGTTTTCAGTCAGGTTCAAGGTTGTTCATTAAACATTGTGATGGTCAAATTGTGGTTCTGCTATGATTTGTGGACGATGTTTTCTTGACTGGTTTAGCCCTTCTTTAATTCAGTCAGTCATCCCAGCTCTCAGTGAAGCTTTGGAATTGAAAGACTTAGGAAAACTTATCTGGGATTACAAGTTCAGCATGGTTCGAATGGAGTGCTGTATGTGAATCAAAGCAAATATGCCAAGGAACTTATATCAGAAGCTGGTATGGGTGCTAGCCAACCTTGTACTACTCCTTGCAAACCGAACCCCACGTGTTCAAGAGAGAAGGTACACCTCTTTCAGATGATCCTTCTTACATAAGTTTAGTAGGAGCTTTTGCAATACCTCATTTTCACTAAACCATATATAGCTTATGCAGTTAACTATGCATGCCAACTTTGCAAAGTCCTACTGATGTTCACATGGCTCTAGTTAAGAGGATTATCAGATATATACAAGGTACTGTCTCCCTGAGTTTGAAGTATGTTACTGGAGATTTGTCACTCACTGGTTTCAGTGACTCTCACAGTCCATTAGCTGCTATACCTGTGACAGTTTCTCTCACTAGCCACAGTACTGATTCAGATTGTGCAGGTGACCCAAATACTAGAAGGTCTAAGGCTGGTTTTACAGTGTTTATGGGACCTAATCCAATTTATTGGCAGTCCAAAAAAGTAACCCTCTGTTGCCAGAAGTTCAACAGAAGCTGCGTATCACAGTCTTGCTAATGCCACAGCTGATTTAGCATGGATAAGGCAAGTACTTAATGATTTGCATCAGACTATCCCTTTTCCTCCCACAAGCTTCCACAATATATCTGCCATAGCTTTTAGTGCAAATAATGTGTTTCATTATAAAATCAAGCATTTGGACAATGACTACCACTTTGTCAGAAAAAAATGGTTCAATGTGGGGATTTGCAAGTTCAGTTTGTTGCTAGTGATCAAAACATAGCAGATGTATTGACAATAGGTTTACACCCATCTTTCAGGAACAAGTGTCAATCTCAGGCTGAATTCCCCAGCATCGATTGAGGGGGGAGGTATTAGCTGATACTACAAGTACTGCAAGAATTGCACTTGACAAAAGCTGTGGAGTTTTAGAAGAGAAAGGAAAAGGGTAGAGTGTCACTAGTACTTAGGCTTAAGGCCTGATTAGTTGTACTATAAATAGACAGACAACATATAGTTTTAAAAGTAAGTGGTCAATTTTTATTCTGAAAGTCAATAGAAGAGGCTACAAATTTCTCTCAACTTCCTTTGTTTTATAGGACTTTTTTCTCACCAAGCACTTAATATCCAGCATCCTTCATCCATGGTACCATGGTTAGCATGTATCAGCTCTAACATGAGATGAAAATAGCTAGCTGGATACTTCTTGTGGCATCTTTCATCATCACAACTTCAGAAAATTTGCTGGTTACCTCTGCTGCATCCATCTCTCTGGTTCAGTCTTTTCGGGAATGTTCTTCAACCTACATACAGTAGCTAGTCAGCTTCTTCTTCTACTAGTACTTGAGTCTTGACAGAAATTCACGATTGGTCTCAATCAGTACATTAGTAAAACACTGCACATGTTGGTAATGTCAAATGTAAGTTTAGGAGATATATATGCCTGCATGGTGGGGCTGTTGGAATAGCTCTGATGGGGTCATCTCTTTCTCATTCTCCATATCTGATCCGTTTGGACTTTAGGAGATTGAAATGCCATATATGCCAGATACAGGACATTCTTATATAAACGCTGTTGCTGCAAGCAACACCCTACAGCCAACTAACAACTGTACGTGGAAAGTTTATAAACAAAAACAACAAGAGTTGCAACTGCACATGAAAGTTATCGGCCAATACCATATGCAAACAGACCTGCTAATTTGTTAAAACGCATTCAAGTACGCACATGGTGTTCGAATCCCCTTCTAATTGTATTATGGACCAAAAACACAAGTCATGAAATACTATGAAATTCATGTTTAATGACAAAAGTTTTGACTTCTCCTATCAAGAATGTGTACATTCTCAATCGTGACTATATATGAAAGTTAACACACATTTTGTTTGCACGACTAATTCTTATTTTCAAGACGGTGTTGTAAATTGTAATCTCGCCCTGCGTTTGTCAGATGAAAGTAATATATATGTTATAGTTGTTGATATTCTATCAAGCATCCATTGTCGTCCAGCGGTTAGGATATCTGGCTTTCACCCAGGAGACCCGGGTTCGATTCCCGGCAATGGAACTTTTTGCGTTTTTTTTTTTTTTTCCCACATTTCGGCCTAAAAGTGACCTGGCACGAAGCTATAGCTTGGTTGGAAAAAGCAGCTGTGTACGCGTCCGCACTGGATGATCACCCTTCTCCTTCCCCAATTAACCCAGCTCCATCGATTTGGGATCAATTTCCAGTGCCTCAGTCGCAGAACAGCTTCCACCACCCCACTTTCGGGTTCGTGATATAAAAATTCTTCATTTTTATCAAAGTTTATGCAAAAAAAACAATCTCTTGGCTTACTTCGGTGACAAATTTCAATGGGTTTCTGTGTTTTTTTGGGTAGGTTGTAAATCGATCGAGCTCCACTCATGTCGCTTCCCAATGAAGACAACAAGTCTTCTTCCTCTCCTCATGCTCAGGTATTTATCAAATTACCAAACTTTAATTACTGTTTCTTTCAAAGTCTGTTTTTTTATTTGTGTGTGAATTGTTTCTGAGCTGTTGTGTCTTTGATCGCTTTTAGATGCATCTTGTCCATGTATAGCCAAGTGGGTTTCTGCTTGAAAGTTGGAAAAAGAACACAAAGTCCCATGATTCTATGCTGTCTTCTGTAGATTAACAAAATTTGGTCAAAGTTGATAAATCATTATGGCATCATAGTGAGCTGCTACTGCTAGGCACTATAGGGCTTTTCGTTTTGTTGAGGCTTGGTTTGTGTGTATGTCCTGGGAGACAGAAAGCTCAGTTGTGTTCTGCTTGGTCTTTCGTAATGTAATTCAGATTTTGTAGTTTTCGTAGTTCCTCTCTTACTGGCTTGCGGTTGCAGCTTTCGTCTCATATTTTCGGGGACCTTCTCGAGTCTATCATCGCTGATGTTGCATCTGAGTGCCACCGGATAGCAAAATTGGGCCTTGATCGTAATTTTGAGGAAGAGGAAGAAGAACTAAGACTCTCGGCCCAGGCTCGGGTGAGGGCAGCTGATCCTAATAATACCGGTGAAACAAATAGCAAGTACGTGGTGGATATATTTGGACAGAACCATCCTTCTGTTGCAAATGATATATTTGAGTGCATGAATTGTGGTCGAAGCATCGTGGCTGGGAGGTTTGCTCCTCATCTGGAGAAGTGTATGGGAAAGGTCATTCTCAATGTTCTTCGTTACTAGACATTCTTATGTTTCTTTTTAATTTCTACATAAAAAATGAGTCTTCTATGTACCTTTAGTTTTCCTAAACTAATCAACTTTGCTAATCTTTTCCTCCACCACAGGGTAGAAAAGCTCGTGCGAAAGTGACAAGAAGCAGCACAGCTGCACAGAACAGGAATTCACGAGGCACCCCTGCTCCCACATACTCCGCTTATTCAAATTCCAACAGCACAAACCGGTTATCAAATGGAACATCCGGTGTTGTAGGTGAGGAGTACTCAAATGGCGCATTGGAAGAGCCATGATACGTTTCAAGCACTGGTGACCACTCCAAGATACTTGGAAGTATGAGGTATTCATGTTTGTGAAATGTGAAGGCAAATTTTGACTAGGCTTCTCTTGGTTAGGCCATTAAAACGTTGTATGACTGGAAAAAGTAGTTATCACAATCTGTTTTTAGCATGACGTAGTGCTATATGAGTATTATTTTTATCAATGAACTTGTAATAGCAGCCCAGTTGGGAATTCTAATCATAAGCTTTTACCTCCAAAACTGGATATGAATGATGAATGACTGAATCAGTATGTTATACAATCTTTTTGAGCCTGGACTTGATATTCCTACTCTCCACTTTCTCCGGGGTACGTAGCAGTTCTTTGTTCTTGCTGAATTGCTAGTCTTGTAGAATAAACGATCCGGAGACTGTGACCTTCAGCACACCCATTTATAATTTAAACACTTACTGATTGGAAATTGAACACTCGACATGATAGATTACTCAAATATTACATTTTGATATCATTTATTCTATAGATTGATGTGAAACTGTAACATCCATTTCTTGACCATGCGTTTCCCAATTTTGGGAGAATTGAATATAATAACCATCGAAACTTCAACATATTTGTTGTTTAGGTTAGTTAGATGGAACTAACATATCAGAAAACTTTGACAAGGTGAATAATTTTGTTTTTCAGTTGGTTCTTTGGCTTCACCCTATCTGAACAACGTGTAATTTTCCCATGCGACTGTGCTATGATATATACGAAGCTCATGCCAATCATATTACCCTGTCTTATTTTGATTTCCCGCAACGTCTTCACTTTCGCATAAACGAGCTTTACGTTTTCTTTGAGCATATGATGATCATGTATGTACTTTGATGTCATATGAAGCACTTGCAAACTAATGTAGTATAGAATGGTAGACTTAAACTAATTATAATTCATAACAAAAAAAATATTCACTCATTATAATTGCAACAAATGTGCAACTTATTACATGTAGCTTCTATGTGAAGATGGATGATCAAGGAGTGATAAATCCAATTCGCGTGAAAGAGTAAACTGAAAAAATTGTGTGAAAGATGAAAAATGTTCAGTGCCAATATTAGTGAAAATGCCTAAAAAAAAAAAAATTCCGTTGCCGGGACTTGAACCCGGGTCTTTCGGGTGAGAGCCGAATATCCTGACCAACTAGACTACAACGGATGCGTTACTGAACCTGCAATGCCTCATAATATGTAGGATTACATTGAATTCTCTCTTATTTGAAATCTAATTTGTGCATTGATTGAAGTATGATATACTGCTATAAGCCCTTGTACGTCAACAGTTCGGGTGCATTCAATGTGGCGAAAAGAAAGAAGTATGAACTAATTAAAGTCAGACAATAGCATAAAGAGCACATCCATCGGAACATGCAATAGATAGTAAAACTATATTTACAGATATATAATATTTTGTTCAAACATAGGCCCTTACCTGATTTACAGCTAAAAACAGCTTTTCAACAATTAAACTCAGCGGGAAAACAGATGAACCAAATGGCTTTTGGGTCCTATGACAAACACATGTATACGAATCTTTATCGAAATCTATACACAGCCAGTATAATTAGCTGAACACATGCTTAGTCAAATAACTCCCAATCCTGAGTAACTTTAGTAGCAGATGGAAATGAGGTGGGGGCATGCAGGCTTCCAACCCCCAACTCAAACTTCTCCCATTTTGTACTCACCGAGACCTCGTTACTACTCTTCTTATTGCTGAATGGATTGGAGTTTCTTGCCTTTAGATTATCGAGACTTTCGACAAAGCTCTGCACACGACGAACCTGTGCAGTGAACATCAAAACACTGTCATTCTCCATTGAAGTAAGTATCCACCGAAATATGGACATAAACAAGTTAAAGATAGGATGTAAAAAGCATCACTTCGAACAAGAAGAGTTGAGATTGCTCTATATAGGTGCGGCACTACAAGTCTACAACAACAGCATTTAGTTTGCCCCTATTAAATCCTACGATTCCTTCCTTTATTAAGCAAAAGAAAAAGTAGCGCCAATCGAACCACGCATTCATTTCTAAGTATTATCAACAATCAAAATTAGCTGTAGAATTCAAGATATTTCTTCAGTTTGCACGTCATTTGGAATCAAAATTATAATCTTATATTAGGATTTTCAGTTGCACGCAAAATACTCCCTTTTTCCAGTTTCGCATCCAACTATCATTTGAACACTATAGAACACGGATAGTGAGCATCATTTATCCTAAACAAGGACTTAAGGGGCAACAATAATGCTCAAGATACATGGATAACTATGAATAATGATGCTAAAGTATCACCAACCTCAACCCGCCGCTGTACTTTTGCTTCTCCATCAGCTGCGATTGCATCCAATTTGAGCAACTATGCCATGAGCAACTCAGTCAAGATCCCAATCTCTTTATCTACAACTTTGGTTCCACTACCCAGAGTTGTCTCCAAATTGACAATCTAACAACATCAAAAGCGCAATCAGCTAATCGGACGCTAGTGCATCACAAGGACTTAATCAAATAGAGCATACACCAACCTTTTGAGAGAGCTTGTCAACCTCTGCTCTAACTTTGGCGACCTCTTCATAGGCTTTCAATATCCCTTCATTTTTCCTCATCTCTTCGAGCTTCCTCTCTTTGCTTGCCGGATCCTCTAGTAATACAATCTTCGACATATCTGTTACGCCAGCCATATGCAAACATTCACTGTCTTCCTTCTCTTTTCCTCTAAACAGCAACCTTTGCTCCTTTGGCTCCAAGCCAGTCTCTTGGGCAAGAACTCTTTTCAAATCACCTAGCATTTAACCGCAATAAAGAATGAGTTTCACAGTTTTACCCCACCACATGCACTTGAAATGTCAAGTACATAACACCAAAGTATGAAGCAAGATATATACCACTCTTGAAACTCAAATAAAGGGTGTCAGAATAAAATTTCTGAAGAAACAAGCAAAGAAAATCATGATTGAGGAACAAAAAAGAAGCCCAAGAAAGACGAAACTTTAATAATAATAATAATACAATGCATATAGTAAAACACCAAAATTAGAAAATAACAATGGTAGCTACCAAACACTATGTTTCACCTAAATCATCCATCAGTTTTTAACTTTTTCCGATTTCCCTGGCTAAATAACATTCAAAAACAGTAAACACCCAAATTGAGATTGTGGAATGCAAATGTACCCACCAAGAGTTTGAAGGAGAATAACAAGAACTGAGAAAGTGAAAATTGAATTTTTACCAAAAGTGGATTGAGACTGGACAGTGGCATCATGGTAAATTGAGCCATGAGAGACCTTGATCTTGATCACAGGCCCAGAAGATTCATCCTCATCCCCACCTATGCCTCCTCTCTTTTGGACAAGCATGCCACCAGGCCTGAGCTCCCAATCTATAATCTTCTGCTGCCTGTTATTTAACTTGAACACATCATTTTCCACACCACATTTTGATCTTTTTTTCATTCTTTTCCACCTAAAATGTACTTATCTCAAAAATCATGAAAAAGAAATTTGAATTGTGGGAAATAATTGGAAAAGGTGGTGGTGGTGGTTGAGCGGAGATAGAAAAGGGTCTTGTGGCTCTTGTGTTGGATTGGAAGGTTGAGTAAGCAGAGGAAAGGTGATCGAGGAAAGTGACCTCGAGAATACAAGGCTTCAGAGCTTTAGCGGTTGGTCGGGACAACTCAGAAAGTTGGTAAAGAGAGAGAGCGAGTACTGTGCTTTACACACTTGCACTCGTGCAACTGCATGTCATTCTTGAGAATGATGTTATGGGCCTTTTTGACAAAACTTTAATACGGGCCGATAGGTATTCAAATGATGAGTTTTTCTACGAATTGAGAATGTGAAGACACCAATTTTGAGTCTTAAGTTTTGTTGTTAGGCTTTCTAGAATGATCACCGATGCACTTTTATTAGCCAACCTTGTTCAGTTTAGTGCATGTTTTGGAAAAACTATGCCATTACGAGTGACTACCAAAGGAAACCTCTGGGCATGGGCTTAGGCTCCATAGCCATAACAACTTGGGCTCTATGCTTAGCCACCAACAAGTCCAAAAGAGTAGATAGATAGTAGCTCTTATTCAGGGCTGGTCATGCCATATAGCCTACGACGCGACTAAGACGGGCCTCACTTTGGAGGGGGTCCCAAAATCTTAATTTATGTTATATAGAATAGTGGTGGGAATGGTAGGTATACCGTACCAAACTCCTAATACCGTATATCAATCAAACTAAGGGTGTTTCTATAAAATAGCTACCAATACCATACCAAAGTTTCGGTATACCAAAGTTTTGGTACGGTACGGTAGTGTTCGGTATTGGTACAATACCAAACTATGTATTTTACAACATTAAATTTAAAGCCAATATTAAAAATCTACCATTTTTAATGTATTAAAATTCAATGTACAAAGTTAAATTCAAAGCCAATATTATCATAGTTTACCAATCAAACAAACAACACAACCATATATAATCAATTTACCACCAACAACCATCTATCTCAATAATTTACCAAGCACAGCCCCAATCAATTTACCACCATCCTGAGGTTTGCAAAGAGAACTCGTGGAAGGGAAGAAGCTTTGACTGTGCTCCGTTCGTGAAGAAGAGAAAAAAAAAAAGGGATAAAACATTATAAATATTATTAAAAAATTAAATAAAATATGCATATACACTATTCGGTATACCATGGTATTGGGTTTTCAATACCAATACCGTACCAAAGTTTTCGGTAGTGGTAGTGTACCGTACCGAACAGTAACTGTACCGAATGGTAGTGTACCAATGGGTAATGGTACGGTTGGTATTCGGTATTTGGTACAAAAATTCCACCCCTAATATAGGATAGTGAATTAAGGTAGTTTTTTTTGGTTGGAGAAGGCGTGATGGACGACGGAGAACAGGTGGTGCATGGGGAGCCATCTGAGCTCCCATTACTTCATAGTTTTTCTTCTTGTTTTCTCTTCTTTTCGTTTATCTTTGGTTGCTTTGAAGATGATTTAGTTGCCCTCTTTGATATTCTTCTTTGGGATTTTATCTAAAATAGGCCAATCGGCCAAATCTTGTTCCAAAATAGGCAAGGGACAGCCGTCAATTCTAGGCAAATTTGCATAGTAAATTTGCAGTTAACACCTTTGTACTTAAAACCATTGTAGTACACTATAGTGTAATCGTAGTCCGTTATAGTCCACCATAGTCCACCAAAGTGTGATAGTAGTCCATCATAGTGTAGCCATAGTCCATTTCTGAAAAAAAATTACAATTCACAATTTGCAATTAAATCCCTGGGTACCCAAAGTGTAGCCATAGTCCACCATAGTGTGGTCGTAGTCCACCGTAGTGTAGGCATAGTCCGACATAGTGTGATCATAGTTCATCATAATGTATTCATAGTCCATTTATGAAAAAATAAACTACTATTTACAATTTGCTCATAATCTCTTATAGTATGTACATAGTCTTTTATAGTACGCCCATAGTGTCGTATAGTATTCTCTGTAACTCGGCAACTTCACATCATTCTTCTCCTCCAAACTCACTCGCCATCATCTCCACAACCACATTATCTCATGAGCTCCACCATCGAAATCTTGAACAAACCATTTTCACATCTCATTTCATCAACCAATCAATTCCCAATCCAAAAACAAAACAAAACAAAACAAAACAAAAAAAGGAAAAATGTGAATTATCATCTGGAAACGCTCGCGCAAATCACCCCAGCCAAGACGAGCTCGCGCAAAATAGCCCAAACGCTCGCGCCTCCAAGCCGTGATGCCACCACCGTCGCCAGCCAATTCCTAATACCCCTATCTTCCTCAATTCTTAACCAAATCAAGCAATCTTTATGTCAAAATGCATCTATGAAATGAGAGGAATTCAAAAACCAGGTTTTCAGGACTTACTGATGACTGGTTTGGCCTGAAAAAGCACCGGAAAAGCTCTAATTCAGTCGAGCTTGTTGCCGGCGTTTCCGACGGTCTACGACGACGATATGAGATGTTTTGGGTTCGTGGTGACGTGGGGAAGCTGATGCTGCGTGAAGTCAACGGCGTTGAGGGCGTTCGGCTTTGGGTTTTCCGTTTTGATTTGCCGACGGCGTTCCCTGCTGTTTCCAAGCTCGCGGCTTGTGGGTTTGGGTTCACGACGCCGTGGAGATTGCGATTCGAGTGGTGGCGCGTCACAACGGTGGCCGGACGGTGAAAATTGGCGGCGAAGAGCTCTCGACAGGTGAGAATGAAAAGCAGAGTTTGGCGGCGAGGGCTTTGTTTGCAATTAGTCAATTCCTTTGCCTAGTTTTAGAACAGATTTAGCTTCTCGGAGATTTTGGAACAAAATTTAGTCGGTTGACCTATTTTAGATAAAATCCCTTCTTCTTTCCCATAGAGTTATACTTTGAACCCCCTTTTTTCCCTTGCGTCGAACCACCAAAATACTCTGGCTGGCCTTGCTCGCATTCACTTTCTCTATCATTCACGCTATTGGTTAAAAGTGATTATTCTCATCCTACAACACTCACCAAATAAGGCTACCAAAGTAGCTCGTAACATACAAGACCTACAAGCGCACAAAGATTGTCCTCACATCAAAATTCCCCAAATGATGCAGTACCCAACAACGCCACGACTGACGTAAACATTCTTATATACAATGGCGGAACTACCCACAAGGCTAAGGTGGGCTATAGCCCAGTGAAAGTTTAACCATATTTAGCATTTAGTCCTCTATATTTTCTAGGGCAAATTTCAATTTCGTACCCTGTGGTTTTGGTTGAATTTCGAAATGATACCCATGCTTTTTTTTTTTGCATTTTCATACCCTGTGCTTTCGAAACGTTGCAAATGTGTTCCACCGTTAAAAAAATATTAATGTTGCTGTTAAATGCTGATGTGGCGTATGTGGGGTCCACCAAAATTAACTGTACAGTAACTGTCTTCCACCAAATTAACTGTACAGTAACTTTCTTTTGTTTTTTTTTTACCAGCACAGTTTTCTTCTTCATAACCACGCACGCGCATACAGAGTTTCCCAAAACGGAAAACCCGTGCACGCCGTTGGAGCCCCGACGCCGTTTTCGCTCTGCCGGCCATGGGTCACGCCGCAGCAGCAGCTCCTTTCGACATCGTGAACCCAAGCCCACCAACGCTAGCCGTGGATTCGCCGCCGAACGCTCGCCCAATCCCAAAACTGCCGGAAGCTCGCCGTCACCGTTGACTCGCCGGCGACCACCAATCGGAGAAACCGACCTCAGAAACACAATCCCCTCGTCCTTGCGATCTCAGAACACCAAGAATCGCCCTCGGAGACGCACCAGAACGTCGGCAACAAGCTCGACAGAATCCGCGAGCTCTCCGGCGTGATTCCGGCCAGCACAGTGTGAGGCGAGTCTTGGAAACCCAATTTTTGGATCCCTGGCGTTCCGTTGATAGATTTACATATAAATTTTGTTGAAATTGGTGGAGAATTGAGCGAGATTGAATTTGGGGATTTCGGCCGGATTGAGTTAATTTCCGGCCGCCATTGTTGCTGCTGCTAGAGCTTTTGCTGCTTGCGGCGGATGGAAATGAATGGATGGAGATGAATGGAGATGAACTCCGGACGCCGGAGAGTTTGGATGAGGGAGGAGGCTGCGGTGGTCACCGGTTTCGTCATACGACTCTCCGCGCCTCAAGATCGGGACTTTCCCCATCTTGTATTCCCGGATCTTCATCTTCAGTCCAGCAGGAGCAACCGCCGGAGATTCGGAGTCGCCGAGTCGTCGCCGGTGAGTCCAGGCGGCGACAGCGGTCGAACGTCCGGGAAGAAAACAACATACGGAGACAGTGGTTGGTTTTTTTTCCTGAGTTAACGGTTGGACATTCTAAAAAAAAAAAAAAAGTTAACGGTTGGTTAATTTTGGTGGACCCCACATAAGCCACGTCAGCATTTAACAGCAACATTAACGTTTTTTTAACGGTGGAACACATTTGCAACGTTTCGAAAGCACAGGGTACGAAAATGCAAAAAAAAAGAGCATGGGTATCATTTCGAAATCCAACCTAAACCACAGGGTACGAAATTGAAATTTGCCCTATTTTCTATTTAGCCTAGTAAGAAATTTTTAATATATCCTATATATATATATAATTCAGGCCAAAATATTTACCCAAATCTAAAAATAACTTGCCTAGCCCACTACTTCCAATCAAAAACCTATTCAATTTTGTGGAACCACAAATGAACGAGAAAAAAAAAATAGCAAAAAGAGAAAGCACACAATTCAGAATACGCCAAGCAATTCTTGAAAAAAAAAAGGTTAGATTCATCAAACTTTTATTATGTTATTGTTCAAATTCTTTGTATGTTGTTCACATAATTTGGATTGCAATTTTGCGTTGTTGTTTTTCCTATTTTTAGGTTACAATGTTACTTGAAAATCAACCGAATAAGAGAGCAAAAACTACTATTGATTCATTCTTTAAGAAAAAAAGATGATGGTAGTAGCAGTGGGAAACCATATACATCTCAAGTAGTTCAAGTTCAACCTCAATTTGATGTTGCTTCTTTGGAGCGAGACCTAGGGAAACGAATTCAGATGTGCAATTACTAGATTTTCTTTCCTATATATATATAAATTTTGTTGAACATTGTTCAAAATTTAGTAGTGGATATTCAAGAATAAGTTTTAGTTACAAAATTATGATTAGAGGTTACATTCTATAAAGATTATAGGCAATGTTGGTATATGTAAAAAAAAAATAAATAAATAAAAATAAAATAAAATAAAATTGATCGCTAAGGTTGAAGCTAACATTTTTAGCTAGCCCCCCCGGAAAAAAATTCCGGGTTCCGCCATTGCTTATATATCATATATAGCTCAGTGCCCTTATACTATGAATGCTACGTACAGTGGCCCATTATCAAAGGACAAAAGTTTGATAATGCCACTAAGCTTTGTTTGGAGAATTAGACAAAACTATGCTACTGCTGATGATCCAAAAAGAAAGAAAAGAAGCACAATTGGATGTGTTGCGGCTGATGGGCTTGTAATTTTGTGGTCATGATGTATGGGAGGGTTTGCGTCCTAAACTAATGTTCTTATTACGTAAGTGTTTGCCTAATCAGTCATGTCTTTATCTCCAATGTGACACAATCCTATTAACCACAGCTTCACCATCCATTCTTCTTTATGTTAACAAGAATCCAAATCGCATTCCAGATTGTGGATTTGAAATTATTGGTTTTAATAGCTTTTCCAATTCTTAATGTACAGAAAGAAGAATATATATGTCAGTGCTTATGAACATAGACACTCCTTAGTTACATTAGAATCATAAACGACTCCGATATATCATCTCTGCGTGCCTAATCCGGATACGTCCTACAAACATAAACAAGTGGACATGGACTACCTGTCTTAGTCCCACGCACCCACGTGTCACTGATATAGATGATTGTTGGAACATAAACACAGACCCCTTGCACATATAGTATCATTTATGACATCTGGGCCAATCTAGGGAGATACGGATAAAGATGATATACTTAGAAAGATATGAAGAAGCAATGCCACCGCGATATCGATTCCTCTAGTTAAACATCTTTAATCTTGGCAAAAAAATAAATAAATAAACATCTTTAAAGGATGATTAGAATTAGAATCTAGCTTTGTTCTCTCAATAATTTCCCAACTTAATCTGAACCTATGGGAGAAGCTTTACATGTATTTTATGATATTGATATGGGTACCATGGTTAAAGTAAGAGAACGGGGAAATTATATAAGAGAAAGTCGGGTCCAAATTCAAACAGCAATCAAGATTTGATATAAAACAATTTTAGACGATAACATTTATGAAATGGATAGAAAATATTTGGGTTTGGGATCAAACCCCACAAATCAATACGTGAAAAACCAGCAATCAGATTATATGTTAGGGAGGGCTAGTCGCTAGTGCATCCCCATACAATTTCATTTGTCCTAATCTAGTTTCTGATTGATTCATGATTTCGCTCATTTCAAATATAAAAGAATACAAATTTCATATTTAGGTAAATATTCCCACCCATAATAATCCATTTCATTCCATTTATATTCTTAGAGCATCTTCAAAATACTCTACTAGTAAAATATGTATATTTGTAGATTTTAGTAAATGTTGTAAGTATAGCACTACAAAATATATTGAACTGAAAAAGTTGAAATTTCTCACTCCTCATAACAAATTGGACTTCACATGAATTAAAAGTATAACATATATTGTATAATACTAGTTTCCTTAACTTATTTGCTTATTCCTTTGAAGTGATCGACTTTAAGGACTAAGCATATAAATCTATATAATTTCTACATCATCCATCAAATCACATATTTATCTATTTTACTTGTAAAGTTCTTTACAGAAGTGAAACAAATGCCCACAAATCCTCAAGTGCATCTGCGACATATAAACATAGGACCCACTATCTTTCCCCAAATCAACACTAAAAAAGTGGATCCCTCCCTACTCATTAGGCATATTATGAATGCTATAGCTATAAGCTAGCTCCAAAGCATCCAAATTATCCAATATGTACTAGATGGAGGGAGGGACAACATAATGCATGCAAAGAAAAACACCAAAGCAGAAATGTTTGGTTGTTTTGTACACTTCTTGGAACAAGCACTAGACACTAGTTGTGGAGTGTTTAAATCATTAGAGAAGGGACCCTCACCAAAATTTTCATGTAAAATTAGTGGGTTGAGCCAACGAATTGAGACACACGTGTACACATTGAGGTGGTGAATGGAGCACACATTTTGGTGTACGTGCCTTTTCTGGTTATAATGGGAGGTTTTATGATTAGGCAAAAAAAGTTGATGAGTGAGTTGGGATGGATCTAATTAAGTAGCTTAATCAAAGGGCCAAGAAATTAATGAAAAAGAAGATAGGAAAAGACCATAATAGCGATGGGTTAGGGTTTTGAGTGGTTAATGAACATGAAGGTCATTGCGCTATTTGCTATTGGGGTTTCTGTTGTACCTTGTTCTTTTATGAGTGATTAGTGATCCAAACACTATCATAACGTTACCCACCACATGTCGATGAGAATGAAAGCCAAATTTTAGGTGATGACGACTTAAATCTCTGATTATATTCGAATCAACGAAGAATGACTCAATGGAGGATGAGAGATATTCAATACTTGTAAGTTTGGAACTTAACAAAGAATGACTCAATGGAGGATGGGAGATGTTAAATACTTGTAAGTTTGGAACTTCTTTCAACATTGCCAATAAAGCTGCCCTTTGAAAAGAGTGTGGTACTAAACGCTCTCTAATTTAAAATACTTATAATTTTCTTATATATGACGTACTTAAGACGCATTGGGTACCTATTATCGGTAATTAATTTTACTTAATGATCAGAAAGTCACGCTTAAGTACTCTAGTAGTGGGAGTTTCACTTTCACTTTCGAATCTAAGTGTCCAAAAGGAAGCATGGGCCACAAACACACGTAGAACAAAATCAAATTAGTGCATAGAATGAATGAACAAAAGTTTGAGGGATTAAAAAGGGATTCCATTTCCTCTCCTTGTCTTTTCCAAACTCATTAGTTCAAAATACACGTAGCCAACGCCGACACAATCCACATTCTTCAGTTTAATTAGGTAAAAGTGCATCTTCCATTAACTACGGATTGAAAAAGATATATAAACTTGAAAATTCATGCCTAAATTCTCTATTTACTACATTATCTAGGTATAGAAACCCTGCCGACTGTACGTACGGTACGTATCAATGGGGTTGGTGAAATGGTAGGGTACGTGTAACTGGATGATACTAGGCAAGACTTATCTAGCGCCAATACTTTAGTTTTATAGGTTATATTGTTACTTTTATTCTGAATTAAAGATGTTGTTTCAAATTTATTCTATATATCTGGGTATTTTATTGTGGTGACAGTTTTCTAAGGGAGTTCTCTCATCGTACTTACTAAGCTGGCTTTGTAACTATCTCTAGTTAAGGGGTACTTTGTTATAAGTTGGCTAATGACTTTGGGGTTGGCCAGCGACATAATCTTCTTATTAATTTCTTACGTGTACAATGTGGCGTGAGCCTGAGGTTATCCTAACCAACCATACATAGATTACTAGAGAAAAAAAAAAAAAAAAACAACCATATATAGGGAATTTGTGACCTTTTTAGCCTAGAATATAAATAAATAATATTATTTTTCAAGCTAGCCTAGAGGTTGATGTTGATACCAGAAAACATTCCCCTCCACAGGTCCATATATAAATGCCCTCCTTGATGATCGCAACATTATTCAAACCCAAAACTCTCTCTCTCTCTCATTTGTTTCTCTTCAAAATATTTCTGAGAATATGGGATTTGAGGAGGCTATAATCCGAAGCTACGATGGGGTGGCCGATAGAGGACGAGTGGAAGATCTCGAACGCAAATGCGAAGTAGGGCCATCGGAACGTGTGTTTCTCTTCACGGACACGATGGGTGACCCCATTTGTAGGATCCGTAATAGTCCGATGCACAAGATGCTGGTACGTGCGTCCAGCTTTCTTTATCTTTTTCCAGATAATATTCTTTTTACACCTATTATAACTGCCACTGCAAAATAGTTATTATGCGTTTTTTTTGTGATCCTTTTCATATAGGTGGCTGAGTTAGAGAACCAGTTAGTTGGGGTCATACAAGGCACCATAAAAGTGGTGAAACTTCACCACAACGAGCCACCACCCAAAGATCAAGCCAAGGTGGGCTACATCTTAGGCCTTAGGGTGTCGCCCCTCTGCCGAAGGAAAGGAATTGGGTCGACCCTGGTTCGTCGTCTAGAACAATGGTTTATCGGTAATGAAGTAGATTATGCATACATGGCAACTGAAAAAGACAACCAGGCTTCAGTCAGACTTTTCATGTGCAAGTTTGGCTATACCAAGTTCAGAACCCCGGCAATCCTCGTGAACCCGGTTCGGTTCAGACCGATCCGGGTGTCCTCCAACGTTGAAATTGCAAAGTTAAGGATTGATGAAGCCGGAAATCTGTACCGAAAGTGCATGGCCTCTTGTGATTTTTTCCCCAATGACATCGATAGAGTTCTTGGGAATAAGCTGAGTTTGGGGACTTGGGTTGCCTACCCGAGTGGAGGCGAATTTCGGATTGGAGATTTCGGGTCATCAAGCTATGGTGAAGGAGTTGCTAAAAATTGGGCCATGCTTAGTGTATGGAATAGTGGGGATGTTTTTAACCTGAGGTTAGGGAAAGCGCCATTACCTTGCTTAATGTATGCAAAAAGCTGGAAATTGATGGACAGGTTTTTACCCTGCTTTGAATTACTGCCCTCCATGCCTGATTTTTTCACCCCTTTTGGGTTTTACTTCATGTATGGGATTTACCATGAAGGGCCATTGGGGGGTAAATTGGTGAGGAGCTTGTGCCAGTTTGTGCACAACATGGCTGGTAATAATAATAATAACAGCTCAAAGAATAACAATTGCAAGGTTGTAGTGACAGAAGTTGGGGGATTTGATCCAGTGAGGCATCATATTCCACATTGGAAATTGCTCTCTTGTTCTGAAGATTTGTGGTGCATAAAGAGCTTGAGAAATGATGGGGGAAATAATAGCCTCCTTGAATTGACCAAAACCCATCCAACAAAACCTCTTTTTGTAGACCCAAGAGAAGTTTGATATGAAATGAACCCAAAATCTCTTTTCTTACTTGATTTGGAGTCCCTTTTGCAGCCTACGCTTCATAGCTACACATGTCTCAATCACGTGTTTGAATGACTCTTAGTCGTTGTTGCATTTTGTATATTCTCCCTTTTATTTAACATCTGCAAGTTAATCAGAGATCTAACTGTCTTAATTTCACTTGTATTGGATGACCGTGAGCCACCTGGGAGCTCCAAGCACTCTATGAATGACCTTCTTTCACATCAGACACAAAATCTTGAAAGATTTCCTTAAGTAAGTGCCACCTTTGGTGTCATTTGCGTTTTTGTGACTTTGATTTGTATTTCATGATCCAGACTAATCAGTTAGACAAAATGTGGTCCAATTTTGTAGCCATCTCCTTATGAGGTAAGGACTGTAGCTGGACCCTCCAATTCTTTCTGTCTCGTCCCATTCAAGATAGACACCCTAACGTGCCATTGTACAAAAATTTGAAGAACTAAATTCAAAAACCCCATGCAAGAGTTGCCCACAAGTATTAGAAGTGATTGTCAGTCATTGATGTACACGATTCACTATACATACTAATGACAAAAAATCACTCATTTTTGCACATGAATGATTAGTGCTAGCAATATTTTTTGCTGATCAAAATGAACGAGACTAGACTGACCCAAGTAACATTGGTCATTGTCGTTAGACAAAGGTGGGGTGCCTACAAAACACATAACCATCGATCCCTCTCGTTATTAATTTGTGGAAAAAACAAAGTTGGTTAAGGTTTGAATTGTCATGGAATATATTAGTCTTCATGAATAAGATTGGATAAAACATGTTAGCTAAAGCGTCTCTTGCATTGAGCCTAATCTCTCCTGCCAAACAAGGATTTGAAATTAAAGTCCCCATCTATCTGGGTTTTTGTGGTGGTGAACATTACAGGCTGCTCATTGAATTAACTAGATGCATGCATGTGGATTAATTATCGACACAGGGAATTCTTATTATAATTAGCGATTCATCGTAGAGGTTAGCACTTGATCAGCATAAGTGGATAGTGATGGAGCTCAATATTGTCCCTTATGAATTTCTCATGGACAAGATGATGATAGAGGAGAAGCCAGCTAGCATTCTACTCAACTCAAGCATATGTTGGCCTTAAAGTGGACCACCTTGTGTAAAACCATGAGTTTTGAACTCTTTATACTCCCAATATGTCAATCTTAACAGAACGTCAAAATTATGAGCTTCTTATCCAAGAAATTAACAGGTATTGAAATTGTCGGCAGGCTGCGTTGGAAATTTTCCCAAGGGACTAACATATGATTCAATTCAAACATAGAGTTGGACCCAGGACTAGTAGAGTTCATAATGTATATACTATCAGATTGTGAATTTAGCATTTGAGGTTACATGAGTTTCCGTACATAATCACATGTATGAGAGACATGCCAGTTTATATTGTCAGATTGTAAAATTTAGAATCTGAACTACACATTCAAGGAAGAATGGACTTCTGGTTCCATATTCAAAGTCAAGCGCAAGAAGATCATGTATGGGACGTAGACAATGAAATCATTCGTGAAAATAGATGAGGGAAGGCCCATGGTTGGACAAATACCTATCTCTAAAAGTCGAGATTCATATGCAAGTGTGAAGACATAGGCCTAGTCTAGCTCAGCTGAAGCATTTCGGGCCTTGGTCAGTTCTTTCTGGGCTTGTACAAATATGCCTTGGTGTCTTCAGCCCTAAAAAGCTCAATCGACTTTCTTGTACAGTACTTCACTACTCATTAGTGACAGTTCCAAGAAACAAAAGCATTGTTCAAAAACTCAAATTGCACGGTCAGTGAGGTGGGTTAAAATATTTTTGATTAAATTTTCCTTATAATCGAAAAACACATGTCATTATGCTAGTTCGTCTAAATAAACGAGTTATTGCAAGTTCAAATCATTCATACAAAGTGCTTTGGCTTCTCCTTTTTCATAGCTGAGGTCTGATCATTTTCATGTACATGAGTTGGTGAAAGCAATAGAATCACCACATGTACTTCTTTTGTCATATTAGACATCATGGATTATGAGAATGAATGTTCTGTGGAAATAATGCAAAGTAGTAAGCACACAAGAATAGAGAACTCAGATTTGCGATTCATAGTGTCCAATTCTGTGATTCAATCTAATATGATAAGAGGAGAATTTCTTACAGCTTTCTTAGTACATGACATGTTAGTAACGTAGTACGCACATTCTTGATCAATTTGAACACTTCAAACGCAAAGGTCTGCTTGTTTTGTAGAGCTTCTAAGTTCTAACCCTGAAGGCATTAAACGCACACAAAAGGCCGCAATTCTGTCGCAAACAAATAGTAACGTATTTAACTTTTTCCCTTTATTTACGAAAAAAAAGCAGATAACGTTCTACTAAAATCCTTGAAAGTGGAAAACACACACATCTCACACTTCACAACAATGGGTACTCACGGATTTGCAATACCACAACATCTTATTAGTGCAGCACGTCATCATAAGACCATATAGACTTAATTACATAGTATAACTCGTCCACATGCCCTTATTAAAATTATTCCACAATTCATATTTATGAAGGCACTTGGTATTGAACTACAAGATTACATAATATTTCCAGTCACTTGTTATAATGCAGCTGAATTTATTATTATTAATTTATTCATAGATTAATCGAATACACAAATAAGTTATATCACGTTTGTTTCGTATTTCGCCCACCTGGCCCACACAACTTAAGAACTAGTGGACTCCACACCACTTGATATCCACCCCGTCAGTCTCCTCTAAATTTCAGAACTTGTCTTTCCCTACAGCGACCAACAAGTCCACACATACAAACCATTCAACCACAACTATCGGCCCCCGAGTCCACCCGATACATCGGACATGGCTTCTTGCGTATCGGACACGGCTCGGGCCCAATCGTGCCGAGACGGCCACGCCGCCGCGCAACTGAAGCTAATCTCAATCGCCGTCATCTTCGTCACGAGCGTCGTCGGAATTTCGTCGCCGGTCCTCCTCGCCCGATACTTCCAAGGCAAGCCCGCGTACGACAAGTCGACGCTAGTAATCAAGTGCTTCGCGGCGGGCGTCATCCTCTCCACCTCCCTCGTCCACGTCCTCCCGGACGCCTTCGTCGCCCTCTCCGACTGCCACGTGGCGTCCCACCACCCCTGGAAGGACTACCCCTTCTCCGGCCTCGTCACCATGGTCGGCGCCCTAATCGCCCTCCTCGTCGACCTGACGGCGACCTCCCAAATGGAATCGCACTCCGGCGGAGGCGGCGGCGGTCACGGCCACCACGGCAAATACGAGGTGGTCCCGACGAGCACTCATGAGGAATCAGCCGAAAAGAGTCGTGGTGCTAAATTGTCATTTGACATGGAGGCGGTTGTAACGGCAGGGGGTGCGGTGAGTAATGATGGGGGTGTGGGTAGCGAGGAAATGCTGGTGCGGTTGAAGCAGCGGTTGGTGTCGCAGGTGTTGGAAATCGGGATAATTTTCCATTCGGTTATAATTGGGGTTACTTTGGGGATGTCGCAAAATCAGTGCACCATCAGGCCGTTGGTTGCGGCGCTGGCGTTTCATCAGATCTTTGAAGGCATGGGGCTCGGCGGCTGCATTGCTCAGGTAAAAAAATTTTCATTAATTTTTGTTCAACCAGTTTCTAAATTACGTCATGTGTGAAGGATATGACTAATTAATGTAGCGATATTATGGTCTCATGTTTTAACTCATGTCACATGACCGACATTTTGGACTGAATTGTTGTTTTTAGCTTATAGAGTGTTCCCATAAAATTTAACTCACTTTGGAAGGATGAGCTAGAATTAGAATAAGTTTATGTTCGGTTACAAATGGAAGTTTTATTTTCACAAAAATGAATGACAACATAGACACGAAGAATATGAAGAGGAGGAAGTTTGGTTTTTTGGTTCATTCAATTGTGTAAAAACCAAACTAATGCATAAGTAATTTGACTTTCGGTCGTTCTTCATATGTTAGAAAAGCTAAAGCACCCACAAAAAGCAAAAGTTTAACATGATTTAAGAAAAGGTGTTCATGGTGGATTTAAACTTTAAAGAGTACACGAAAGTATCCACAAACAAAATGATATTTTACAATATCACAGGCCAATTGCCACAGATAAATATAGCACTTAAGGAGGATTCTATGAATATTCTAAAATAAGTGATGTGGATGCCCAAAATCTCAATCCCGTGACTCAAATGGGTTGTTAAATTGTGGCACCAAAAGGTCTTGCACGGTAAAGAAATTATAAAATATAAGCTAGTATTGTTTGTTTGGTAATATGTCTAGGTAAATTTGTAAATATTCGGTGTACGAATATTCAGATTATGTTAATATTTTAGAAATTAGAATGGTTCAGATTGCTAACATATATGTGGGAACATTGCAGGCAGGATTTAAGTTTGGAACAACAGCCTACATGTGCTTCATGTTTGCAGTGACAACACCAATGGGAATTGTACTGGGGATGGTCCTATTTTCGGTGACTGGTTACGACGACAGTAGCCCTAATGCCCTAATCTTGGAGGGCTTGTTGGGTTCCTTCTCTTCGGGTATACTTATCTACATGGCTCTCGTCGATCTCATAGCCCTTGATTTCTTCCATAACAAGATGATGAGTTCGAATTCATGGATTCGGAAAACGTCGTTTGTAGCTCTTGTTCTGGGCTCTACCTCCATGTCTATCCTTGCACTTTGGGCCTAGGATCTGCTTTGTTGTGCAAATAAGTTAGGACATGAAGAAAATGGTCATATCATGTGTTGCATTATCATTATGTGAACGTTGAATGTGATATGGTCATCGATACATATGTAGTTGCACATTGTTGAAAACTTGAAATCACATCCTCCATATGGATCTTGGTAACAAGAACTAAGGAGAAGGAAATCAAAAGTATCCATCTCGATTAGGCGATAACGCGAGCTTGTGAGTAGTGGGTGGGACATATCATTTGGTGATTAACTCTTGCCTTTGGTTTCTTTGATCCTTACTCTCCTGGAGTCATTACTGGGCCAAATAGATTTGCAGCCCAGACAGTAGCATAGACAACTTTTGTTGTTCCTTTGGGTTTTGAAGGTTATTTAGCAAAATGATTCTTGATTATGTCGGGAAAGATTCTTAA
Source organism: Spiraea crenata (assembly GCA_033992175.1). Taxonomy (NCBI): domain Eukaryota; kingdom Viridiplantae; phylum Streptophyta; class Magnoliopsida; order Rosales; family Rosaceae; genus Spiraea; species Spiraea crenata. The sequence continues at coordinate 4,081,305 of JAVBHV010000022.1, forward strand.
TTTTGGTGGGAAAGGTTCTTGATTTTGAAATAGGGATACCATAGCTGTATTACAGAGATCGCATGTGTCAAAATTTTAGCACCAAAGTTCATTTGCAATACATACGCATCATGGATAAACATTGAAGAGTTCGTTATATGTTACGTTGACACTGTGGCAACACAATTCATTTGAAATACATAAAGATTTCATTACATACTATATTAACTATGTCATTGTCACTTAGAGAAACCACAATGACTCTTTATTGAATGCTGGTGATATCAAGTGTCGAACATGTTTAGGTCTCAAGAAATGTCTACAAATGAGAAAGATGGCTACGCAAACATTTTGCTTCCCAAAACTAATGAAACTAATTTAACCAAGAACCAAGAATCGAATCATTTCATTAAATCAGTTCATACTGGATTTGGAAATAAAAATAATTTGATCCAACGTCATCCAAATCCAATTAATTCGATTTAGTTCACGGTTCGATTTGAATATCCGTATCACACAATTTAAGTTTCACAATTTAAATAATTATTTGATCATGAATACAGACAAATAAACGAATAAACTTAAATTCTATAGAATAGAAATGGATGTCACCCATAGTAGCTTTTGCACCATAATACATATTGTACATTCAAAATATATATCATCACTTCATTATAACACTTTACAACACCTAATAAAATTATGACATGTGTAAAGGTAATAAATAAAATATTGTTAACACTATTTCAGATGGATCGATTCAAATTCGATTGAATTTATAAGACTAAAACTATGAAATGAAATGTTGAAGCTTGGATCGATGCAGTTTGAATATTGGATTTTGATTCTTTTAGTCAACTAGGATTTTTTTTTTGAATTTTTTTTTAATTTGGTTCGGTTCTTTCCTTCTCGGTTTAAAATGCTCACCTTTACCCAAACAACAATGCTTTGATGATCATGTTTTTGTAAACCATCTTTTAAATCACCTTATGTGGTAAGTGATGATTGCATTTGATTTCAATTAATAGTTCTATTATAAAATATTGAATGGTTGGATCAATCAATTGCTACATCAGATGGTTTAAAATAATGTAGTATTCTAGCATTACTCTTACCCAAAACCATGTCCGGCACTTGAGGGGCAAGAGGACCTAAGAAAATTTGAACTGTAATTTGCCAAAATGTTAAAAGAAAGTGCAAAAGTGAAAAGTAAAAGAGGTAAACAAAGAAAGAGTTATTCGGGTAACGAAAATATTCATTTCTTGGTAAAAACTAGGAACGAATATGAATAAGATATAATAAAAAAAAAAAATCATTCCCTTTTGACATCAGGAAACGCAAACCTATATAAGCAACGACTGCGCAATAAAATTAAATAGTAAACTACAATTCACCCCATAAGGTTTGGGGGCAACATGCCATTGATTATCGTTTCGTTTCTGCGCTTGTTATTGGTGTTCTTATTCTTGAATTTAATATACAGCACATTCTTATTTTGCAAGAAGAAAGAACAAGCTTTAAAAGTTTTACAATAATGGCTGTGTGTGTATTATAAGTTTAAGAGTGAAGAGATAATTTTAACCATTCGATTGCTATCGACGATTTTTTCATCTCCGCTGGTCTTGTGATACAACGGATATGGGAATCCAAGATTCAACGGATAAGTGAATCCATGAAACCAAGGAGAGATGTTGTGATGGTCACCAATGCCCTGACCAATGTAGGCTACCAGGATGCAAAGGCATATTTTCCCAGCCACACATCAGTTATCATTCGACATTTACCTGGACCACCGCAAGCAACCATTGCAGTTGCTGATTCAGGCAAGCCAAAGGTGGAGTATACTGAAGATAGCAAGAAACGGGGAGGCTGTAATCGATGAGCCAGATTTGTATGATTTTGGCCCTGATTTGTTCGAAGTTGGTAGAGTGCTGGCAAGTCCTCCTGCACCACAAGCCGATGAAGATAGCGAGAAACAGGACGCTGTCACGGACACTAGTCCAGTACTATTCGGTTGGCTACAAGAAGGAGATACTATTGCCCGTATACAGACAACACCTCCACAGGGCTATGTATGCCATCGGTGTAACATTCCTGGCCATTTCATTCATCACTGCCCTATAAATGGTTATCCGGATTACAATATCAAAACAGCGAAGTCAACCAGTGGAGTTCCAAAGTCCATGCTGATGGAGGCGAATGAGGCTGCTTTCTATAAAGAAATGGAAGGTTTGCTGTCTTTGACACGACACTTTGTTGTGGATTTACCGCCTGAGCTACATTGCCGGTTGTGCAAGCAAGTGATGAAATATGCTGTGTTCGCCCAGCAAGTGTTGTTTTGAGAGCTTTTGTGATGAGTGTATTAGGAACTACCTTATGGCCAACTACAACTCCAACTCAGGGTGTGCCTGTGTCTGTGGTGCTACACATATACTAGCAAACGATCTAATCCAGAATCAGACAGTCAGGGCTACAATCACTCGAATGTTGGAGCAGCCTGGCGGTAATAGTTGTAGTACTGGGAGTGCCGGGAGTTCTTCTTCCCAAGTTCCAGATACGTTGGCCAAGACGCCCTCTCCAAATTCATCTGTTGCAAAGGTAGAGGAAACAGCTGTAAAACCTGTTATTGTTGTTGCCCCACAATATGTTATAGATCCGAAAGTGAAGGTTACAAAAATAGCTGCTGATGATGTATCTGTTGAAGACTAAGTGTTGGAGCTGAGCTGATCGTTTTATGAAGAAGAAATGAAGCTGTGAGTATTGGAGACTGCATTAAAAGCCATGAGCTTTGTGTGAGTTGTTATTAATTCTGTGTAAGCCTATGTGGCAAGTTTGTGGGCGTGTGAGTGATCCAAGGACCCACATGAGAGCATTGTAAAGAGAATATTTTTGCATTGCTGTATAAACTGTCAGAATTACAAGGAATGAAATGAGAATGGTGTGATACAATTTGGAGAGATATCTTTTGCTCTCTTCTCTCTCTACTCTCATCTACTCTATCGTCTTCTTCAATACCAAACCACCATCTTTATACCACAAACTTCCCCTGCAAGAAATAACCATAAACACAGTAAACACTAACAGTATCCGAGGTACTCACACATGATTCAATGAATGCCAAGCAACCCTCGGCGAAATCACAAGGTAGTGCAGTTGAGGAGGAAGAAGGGCAGCAAATAGCTGGAAAGAAGAGCAAAATGGAGGAAGTGCAGCAAACAGCTGGAAAGAAGAGGAAAATGAAGGAACTTGGCATGCCTGGTGCGTCCTTATGGAGAACCTAAGATCAGTATCATCTTGGAGCTATGATGCCTATGGGCTCTGCTACTGCTTGTAATCAGTACTGGAATTGGATGCAACCAGCAGGCATGGGCATGCAAGAGGGGTATATGGCACCATATGGTGGTGCTATGCTGCCGTATATGAGTAATTATATGGTTAGTACTGCTGGAGACTATTAATCTAGTGAAGACCATAGGCACTTCAAGAGGAAGAGGTCAATGTACGAGGTATCACCTGACACTGCTGCAGCAGGCTGCTGAGCAGGGAGAGCCATGGCAGGCAACAGACAGATATAGATTATCTAGGGTGTAGTGGTGCTGCTCTTTTGTTCATCTTTTGAAATTTGATGAATTTTTTTGTATCACGAAATACTGTAAATCTACAAATATGAAAGAAATGAAGTGATATTTTTTGTTAATATGATTGGTCTTTCTTCCTCATATGTTCAATAGAATGGTCTGCTGATCACTCTTACGGAGTTTAGTGAATGTAACGGCAATTTTCTAAGAGCAAGTTCTTTAATCGGGTCCCTGTAACTAAATATCTTTCAAGAAAAGCAGTCTGCAAATTGGTCCCGTAGCTCAGTTGGTTAGAGCGTTGGTCTTATGAGCCGAAGGTCGCGGGTTCGAGCCCCGCCGGGACCAATTCTCTATTTAATTACATTTTGCAATTTCTTACATTCTGGACCTGTGGAATTTCCAAAACAAACGGCCCAGAAAAGTTAGCCCAATATTTCTGATAACCAACATAAGCCTCTTATTGCTTGTATACATGTAGACCGAGTCCCAATTTCTTCATTTTTGCAGGTCAGTATCTAATTTCTGATTGTTCAACCTAAGTACATGTAATGTGTCTGTTGTTTACCCTAAAAAAGGTATAATCAATGTATTTGTAGTTTCTCATAGACTTTCTTTTTTACTATAAATTTCGAACTTTTTTCCCCATTTTTGGGGGAAATGGTAACATGGAATTGGTCAGTGTACCAAACTCATTTACAACTCAAAAGAGAGAAAAAAGGAAGGAGAAACAGTGAGAGCTCAGAGCGGAGTGAAAGCACACCAAAGTGGTCAACATACCGAACTCATTTACAACTCACATAGACAATAGTAGGCGAGCATCTAGTTCAATATTTGGGAATTTGGTATCAATACAAATGATAACATCTGCCTAAATGACCGCCCATAGTTTGGCAATGGTTTTTAAAAAGCGATTCTGCTTAATTGAAAGCAAAGATAAGTGTAGGCACACAAAAATGGTCGATGTATGCAATCTCATTCATGAATCAATTCAAATGAGCCTATCTCTGCCTAACTCCTAGTAGCACAAATCGTGTGTATATGGGCATCTGCCCTAGATAACATCCCATCATAATCAATCTAAAGTTCAGTTTCTACAACTATAAGGTTTGTTTGGCAGTACTTTTAGAATGACTAATAGTGATTTTGGTTATTTAAGGATACTCTTTGGCATTTAACTAAAAACGATTAATAGACGACCTTTCTCGCGTTTGTACATGCCCAACCCTAATAGACGTTTCTAGCATTTGTACAAAAACTAAAGTTTTGCGTAACATTAACATTTTCAACAAAAAGGCATATGAATACAAAGGTTTCGACTTTAGGAAAAGGCATACAAAAAGTCCACTAAAAGCGATTTGTCCACAAAGCATGCAAAGTGCTTCATACAGAAGTACTACCAATCAATACTGGCAGTCAATACTAAGTACACAAAGTGCTTCATACAAGTACTCCACACCACCATTAAAACCCAAGAGAACCCACCAAAAGTTCAAATCAAAACATTATTCCAACTTTTATGGCCTCCCAAAGCTCATCACAACTCTTTGAGTGGCATTTCGGTGACCTCAACCACTCCGACTTCCACATTTACAGCAGAGGCCTTCTACTTCTAGTCCTATTTTTCACCCTCATTCTCACCCTCACCTTCTTCTTCTTCTACGCTCATTGTTCTTCTTTTCGCGCCCGTCGCCTCCCAATTACAGCCACTTCCACCACGGTCACAAATATCGTGCCTCCGCCTGAATCACTCGGGCTTGATGCTGCCACAATCGATAACTTGCCGGTTTCCTTTCATCGACGGGTGATGATAGATAACGCCAATGTTGTTGTTGATATTGAAGCAATTGAAATTGAATGTTGTATTTGTCTTGGGGTTCTTGAAGCAGAAGAGAAGGTTAAGGTGTTGCCAAAGTGCCACCATACGTACCATTCCGAGTGCGTGGACAAGTGGCTTAGTGTTCAATCAAGCTGCCCGCTTTGTAGATTGTCCCTTAAAGTCATCAACTCTCTCTAGCTCACACCCAATCACCTTTTCATTAACTAAGATTTTGACATACTTTTCCATGTACATCTGATTGAATAACTACACGATTTCAATAAGCATTGCGAGCAGGGCCTCATTAATCTCTCAGCCGGGCCTAAGAAAGGTAGGCATTTTAACGTCAAGGTCGATTTCTCAATTTGATTTACAGTTCGTGTTGTTGAATTTGATATCAAGTAACACAAAATTAAGCTCATTTATGCTTTCACTTTCGTGCACAGTTGTATTAGGATTTCGGGATTATTTGAATGGAGAAATGAGTTAGAACTTAGAATTAAATTATGTCAAAAGTTCGATCAGCGTCATATAAGCAACTTAAAAGGAGCCCCAATTGTGATTGGTGGTTGCCAATATTATGTGTTCCATTAATAGAAAGTCACTCTGTGGCAACTTCTTTCTTTTTTGATCAATGTGACTTCTTTCTGGTTGAGGTAGATATACCATTTGTTTGCCATTCAATTTTCGACAATGTTGGGCTGCTCACTGCATTTCCTTCAATTTTTCCTTTTTTTAATTTGCACGTATTATAATTGGAACCGTTTTAAATAAAACAAATTGTTTAGATCATCAAATTTATCGTTGAGAAAACTGATAATGGATTTGAAATGCTGCCACAGCCCAAAATTGTCCTCCAATTCATGTGCCAAAGGCCCAAGTTGGCTCCCAAACTAAGACTTGTGAACCTAAAGTCCATATCCCTTTATTATTCCCTAATTAAATCCACGCCTTTTCCATTTTTATAAGGGAGCTATTAGTTCCACCCCCTTATCTTATTTGTACACCCATTTTATATTTACACTCTTTACTAAATCACAAACCTCTTTTTTCACTCACTATTATTCCTAAAATGCCCTAATTTCTTATCAATTATGTCATTAAAGGTTGCAAATTTCCTCAATGCAGAATCAAGATTGTGCACACCTTCTGTAGTTGACTGGTCGCCCCCTACTATGGCTATCAGAATATATTCGATCAATTCATTGACATACCTGATCAAAAAGAAATTGTAAGTTCATATAGATTAATTTCTGGAATCAAAAGGAGAGACGAGTAACAATCACTGACCTTTTGTCCCATTAAATTTGAGCCCCATTTGATTGTTTCATTTCTTTATTGCAATGGTCTATGTGTATACACCCACTTCTATGATCAGATGTTCCCATTAAATGACAAATTTACGCTTCCAAACAGTATTACTTGACAATCCATCTGAACGAAGTTCAAAACTCCCAAGACAGAATGAGAACAAAAAAGAACAAAAACAAACAAATAAAATAATGATAACATAATATTAAATTAAATATATGACAACATACCCAAGCTTGCGAAATCCATAACGGGTTGAATACCAAGGTAGTTATAAGTTCTCTGGCAATAGATCGAGTCTCTAGCAAGGTTCAAAATTTCGACCGAAACACTGAAATTTCGGTAATTTTGGAGCACCAAAATTTGAATCGGGGTACGTCTCAATATCATCAGAAAAGACCGAAATTTCGCCAAAATTTCGGTAATTTCGGTTTCGATTTCGATAAAATTTCGGAAATATGATGGAAATTTCGGTAAATTTCAGTGAAACTTTGATGTAGGATTTGGTGAAGATGTTTTATTTACATAGTTTCTCTCTACCACCTCCACCATCAATTATTAAGCTAACAAACAAACAATAGGCCTCTTATTTTATGCTTTACTTTTCTCTACCTTCATCATCTATCATATAAACAAACAATAGGCTTTGTACATTATGATTTACTTCTCCCTGCCACCTCCACTCCTCCGTCAATTATCAAGCTCAAACCAATAGGTATGCTTTACATAGATAAATCTTTTGGCTTTCTTACATGCATGTTGAATATTACATTCACTACGCCTGCTACCAAATGTCATGGGAGCAATATCACCAGTTCCAAGATAATATATCAAGAAGTAAAGATCAGCCTCATTGTAATAGTTTTATAGTACGTGTAATTCTGATGTATTATATTCCTTACAACTCTTATGATATATTGTAATGTTAATGTAATGATTATTGTATGTTTCATGAGACTTACCTTAAGTATTCTACAATAATATTTAAGATATTATGTTAATTGACAGCTTAGTGGAATGCAAAACACGCATTCTTCTCCCTTATATATATAAAAGTTAATCCATATGGACAATGTTGCATAGCTTAAGTGTTAAAATTGCATTATTTGTTGATTTTAGAGCCTATAGAAAGTAGAGATATTAATTTATAGGTGTTCTAACATGTTTTTCGTCTTTTTATTTTTTTTTTTTACTGAAATTTCCATCGAAATCGAAACTTTTTCCGAAATTTCCATAAATTTTGGCGACCGAAATTTCAATCGAAACCGAAACTTTGAACCTTGGTCTCTAGACATTGAGCTGCTCGCGGTCTCAGCACCACAACTATCGCTCCACCCATTAGCCGCTGAAGAACCTATGGTAGATATAAATCATCAACTTGAATCCAAAAACCTGCCTCGTGATTAATTAGGACTAAAATAAAATCTGATAAACACTCACCACCTCAACAATGGTTCCCATGGATAATTTGCGGGGAAACAAAGAGACTGCATAAACATAAAATTTAGATTTTTTTATTTATTATTGTCTTTATAAGTCATTTCATAATAAGGTGACAATTGTAATTAAAAATTTTATGAAATTATGGGCGTGAAAATAAGACGAATGAGTGGAACTAACAGCCCCTTTTATAAATTTATCGTGATTGACTATGTTGGGAAGATAAATAATATTAGATTATAGTTTCGGTTGCTATGTATAAATAGTAGTTGGATGTTAAAAGGGTTTAATTAAAAACTCCCTACCGTCAGTAAGTTCATTACTTGCATTCGTGTATAATGTAAGTGTGTGATCTAAGATCTGCGGTAGAAGCCCAGCGCAAAGAATCACGAATAACTAATGTCATCATCTCCGAACTCCAATCTTTTCTAATCCAATCAGTAAGCATGACTTAGTTCACCGAGTTTATCACTCAGTTCTAGTCACTCAAGCCAACATATCGAAATAGATTAATTGCAGCATGTCTGTAGTTGGAGCAAGCATATCCTAAGCGATCCACCCAATTTCCTCAAGAGTCAAAGATTGAATTTCCTATTCAACACGTTCCCTTAAAATATTCATGTGTCTTTCTCTATTCTTTAACAAACAAATGTCCATAAGATAATGTTAAGTCACATATTTGATGTGCATATAATTATCAATATACAACTTCTTTTTACTTATATATATATATATATATATATATGAGCAAATTACAATTACGTACCCTATGATTTGGGTTGAATTCAAAATGATATTTATACTTTTTTTTCTTGCATTTTAGTACCCTACACTTTCAAATCTTTGCAATTGTGTTTCATCTTTCATAGAATAATCAATTTTCAGCTATCCAAAGATGATATGAACTATGTGGGTTTGATTAACTGATGTTTTGGTAAATGGATTGTGTATCTGCAGTAAAAATCATGATGTCAAAACTACTAATAGCCGCATTCTCCAAAGACTCGAACCTACTCGATATACTTTTACCACCCGTTGTAAACCACAGATGACAGAGAATAGTGAACATGTGGGCTCCACAATATCCATGTCATCACTGAACAACAAAAAATTAACGATTCTACAAACCGTGGAACACAATTGCAAGGATTTGAAAATACATGGTACTAAAATGTAAGAAAAAAAATACATGTATTATTTTGAAATTTAACTCAAACTACGGGGTACGAAATTGTAATTTGTTATATATATATATATATATATGAAAATTATGTTGATATGGTATTGATAAATTGTTACCGACCGTATCAGAATTGAATGCTTAAGGACCGGAAGTCCAGACAAGGTTATGTGTATTGAATGAAAGGGGAGGGCATAGGCATTTAGGGCGGCTAAATATATATATATATATATATATATATAGCTAACTGACATCACAAATTGACCTCACATAAGAAATGAGAAAGGAATGGTCCAAAACATTGACCAGAAAACATGGAGGGACGACTTGACAGCACGATCTTGTCCTCGATTGTTCACCAACGTCACCACCACACAACACCTCTTCCCAGTCAATGACATGAGTCCCTCCCTACTATAGTCTGCCCATTCTATTATTAGTAATTGTCATAGAACTAGCTAGTACAATGCCATGGTGGTCCAATTTTGATGAGTTCATTCTCTACAAAATTGCTACAACTTTCAGGACTAACCCAAATGTAGTCACATGAGATTGTATTAAGGCCGCACTAGATATATACCACTTATTGTGCAATGTATGAATTCAATAATGACATTTTCTTGAATTCACACACATATATTGATATTAAGGGCATCACTAATGGAGAGCCCATTTTTGGGCTCTAAAACTGACGGAAGAGTCTCCTTTAGAGCCCATATGCGGGCTTTAAATGAATATGTCTCACAGTGGGAGGGGCTTTACGTATTCGGGCTCTATAGCTTTTTATATGTCGTAACTTGATTATACGCCAATTATATTATGTCTTTAATTTTTCTTAACTAAAATATTAATTATTGTTTTGTTAGTTTTTTTTTATGAATGTATCGACCAAAAAAAATTTGAATTATGACATAAGAAAATTTCTTCGCATAACAGCCGTTGGATTAGATTTGTAAACTTTCTTTACAATTTTGGTTTTTCAGTCTATAAAAGATTGAAAAATTAATTTTAAACATTATAAAAAAATTATTTAATACAAAAGGAAAACCAAAATAAATAGATTTCTATTTTATTAGATTTCCCATCCACAGCCGCTTGGAGGATCAAACAAAACAGCTTCTGGAGATCAATTCTGGGCCACCTTTCCCTTCGTCAATCTCAATTGATTTCGGCCTTCCAATATTTTTAAAATTCCAAATAACTCCGCCACTATCAATCGATTCGATTCCGGCCTTCCGAGATCGGCCAGTTGAGGATTTGGAGGGATTGATGTGCAAAACGAAACCCAGCATCAGAATTCGCAAAGGCATCAACGGCGAAGATGAGTCTGAGTAAAATGTCGGGGCTTTCTTTGGGCGGCCGATTCTGGGTCAAGGGGTGGGGTCGAAGGGTGGTGGTGTTGCTGGTGTTTGTGTTTGTGTTCAGAGAGCATTGTCAAGCATCTTTTTTTTTAGGCTTAATTGTTAAAATGCCCCTCCAAACTCACTTTCGGTAAAAATTCGCCCCCCCAAACTCCGAAATGCCATATTTCGCCCCCCATAACTCCATTCCGTTAATCCGTTGCCCCCTTTGGAGCTTTTCCATCCATTTTTACTGAGGTGGCAGCCACATCCTCAAAAATTGGGACCCACTCTTGTCCAAATAAGCAAAAACTTAAAACTTTAAAAAATTAAATTTAAACCAAAAACAAATTAAAACTTTAAAATCCGTCCGATTTTCGACTCCGAGATCTCGTCGCCACTCCCTCAGATCCACCCTCATTAGCCACCTTATCAAACTCGTCGGCTAGCTTCTTCACAAGCCTCTTCCCCTTGACAACCTTCACATCGAGATCGAGCTCTTCAATCAAACCAAAGCCATCTCCATCAATTTCATCATCTTCATCAATCAAATCTGACAATCTCCGGCGTCGCTTAGTCGGAATCGGGGCCGGCGAGGGCGAATCGGAGGCGGCTTGCTTGCTCCTGGACCCAGTCAGACCCGACCCATTAGAGCAATTCGAGAGCTTTTGCTTCTGTCTCTCGACCTTCTCGCGCTGGGCTCAGAGCTTGCTGACGTTGCCTTCGATCCGGCCTTGGAGGCGGAGGCGCTTAAAGCTGAGGCCGCCTATGGACCAGTGGGCCTTGTTGGCCCAGGAGAGAAGCGGGTCGAGGACTGGAACGGGCGGGTCGACCTGGTGGTTGTTGAACTTGACATCGGAGTAGATCCGAGGGCGGGGGAGGGCGTTGCTCCCGCGGCGGCGAATTCGCAAACCCAATCGCCTTCCATATTCGTACGCAAAGTCAATTTCTCAGGTAACCCAAAAGAATTGAAGTGAAAATAAATACTGGGTTGAATTCAATTTTTGGAAATTTTGAATTTTGAAAATAAATACTCGGCCGCCGAATCTCCTTCAGTTTGTACTGTACCTCGAGCTGCGGCCGAGCTCCGCCGCCGTGGGCGAGGCCGTGGAAATGCGCGGCGGCGATCTTGGAGGCTCGGACCCAGAAGTTTGGGCGGGCTGTGAAGAACAACAAGGTCATCTCCAGAAGTTTGAACGAAAATGGAAGATGGAGATGAAAGCCAGAAAATCGGCTCATTTTTCATTGAGGCTTGTGATGGTTACTGGGTTAGGGTTTATCAACTGTGGTTTTTGACTCGGAGCGCCGGCGGAGATGCTCCTCCGGAATGCCGGAGACCTTTCCGATCTCGCTGGGCATATACTCCGTTCTTGCTTTTGTATTTTTTTTTTAATTTTTGAAATTGATACTTTTTGCTTATTTGGACAAGGGTGGGCCCTATTTTTTGATGATGTGGCTGCCAACTCAGCCAAATTGGACGGAAAAACGCCGGAGGGGGCAACGATTTAACAGAATTGAGTTAGGGGGGGCGAATTATAACATTTCGGAGTTTGGGGGTGCGAATTTTTACCGAAAGTGAGTTTGGAGGAGCATTTTAACAATTAAGCCTTTTTTTTAATTGCAAATCTAGTGGGCCCCCTTGCTTTTTGGGGCTGAAAGACTATAAATTTTCAGCCTCCTCTTTAGCCTGCCCGGCGAGCTCTTCCTTTTGCAGCTCAGCCCTCCGGTGCATTGGTGTTTTGTTTTTTAACAAAATCTGTCAAATTGACAGACCCAAGATCAAACAAGCCCCAAAATGGCTGTGCATTGGTGATGCCCTAACTCTTTTGAACTTTTATGACCATATATCATTAACTAAGTTATCAAACTGGAAGTTATATTCACTCGAGTTTAACTCATTTGTGGGACAATTTCATAAGTCAAATACTTGAAAGCTCAAGCATGGCCTCGACTCTATGCCACTCATTTGTGGGACAATTTCATTAGTCCAATAATTTGTGAACTCACAAACACCAAGTACGATCAACATATTACTCCAATATAGCCCTATGAAGTTTTACAAAAACACCTCAATATTAGGGTGTATCAACGTATTACGCCAATTTAGCCATATTTATTAGGGTGTGTCTTGTCTGCGTCAACTATCAGTAGTTGATGACTTACGAATCCGACGTGGATTACATACATGACTTTAATCAAACGACTTTTTTCACTAGCTTGTAAAGAGCAAACTGTACACAACATGACAAAGAAGACTAGTACTTCTCTTCTTTCACTTTCTTGGTTCACTTTAGCAATGTTCACTGTCCACCATTGTGGCTGAAAACTCAAGTCTTTGTGCTGAGAAGACTGGGGATTCTGTAGATTGTCTTCATTGTAGTTTCATAAGACTTGATTGCACACAACTATTTGCAAATGTCACATCTAAACACTTGCTAACTGACCCAAAATTTCTAGCACAAGTCGCATCAGAAAAACCACAACAAACGGAGAGGCTACTATGAACGAGTCACTCCACAACTCAGGTCAACAAAAGGACAAAAGATTCGACATTTCGATGTATTAACTTGCAATTAAATCTATACAAAAATTTTGATTTTCACAACCAACCCCGAATTTCAATCCCCCATTTGATCATTCCCATTTGAGCTCGAAAAAACCTTGCTCTCCGGCCTGTTTCTGCTCAGCATTCTCTTCAACGAGCACCCCACCATCACCGGCGATGAAGACGAAGATGTCGATTCAGACACTGTACTCATAACCCCAACTTCATCAGCACAATCGTTTTCAACGAACCCGGAATCCGAGACATCGATTACCACCGATTCGTCCTCTCCGGCCACCCGATCCGCCGCCGCATTAGTCCCATTTTTCCCGTTCCCATCAGGAATTGTTGATACCGGAGCTCTGCAAATCGGGCAATTCACGTGAGAACCCAACCACATATCAATGCACTCCACATGAAAACAATGACCACATTTGGGCAGATTTCTCCCCACATCTTTATCTTCAAATGGGCTCAAGCAAATCACACACTCCATCTCCAAAACCCCATTTTTGCAATCTGGGTTCTTCACCTCCTCGGTTTTATACACGAACAGAGGAATTGTGGAGATGGAGGAGGAATCGAGGCCTTTGGAGGATGAGGAGGAGGTTGCGAAAAAGTTGGTTGTGGCCGAGTCCAGATTGAAGGTGTGGAAGCGATTGTGGCGGGAGACGGCGGTGATGGAGGTGCGGCGGCGGCGGTGGGCTTGGGAGAGGAACCATTTGGCGTAGATGTGGAGGAGGAGGACGAAGAGGATGACGAGGAGGAGGGAGACTAAGGCGGCGAGCATGACACTGCCGTCGTAGGAGAAGACGGTAGCGAAGAGTTGCTTGAGGGGGTTGGTGGTGGTGGGTTGGTCTGGTTCCGTGGCGCTGAACATTTTATGGGGGTGGTGAGGAATTGAAGGCTGAAAAGGTTGATATAATTGGTGGGGGTGCTGATGAATAAATGAGTGAGTGAGTAGTGAGTAGTGAGCAGTGAGTAAAGGGAGACTGTACTGCCAGTTACAAACAAAAATGAATAAGGACAATGAATGAATGAATGAAAGATGGATCATGGAAGAGTACATGTAACCATCTCACTCTAGTGGTGTAAGACTATTTACTGTTTTGTAGTTGTGTTTTACCATTACAGAACTGTTACAATTATACATGACCACAACCTATTATGGTTGTCTTGCAATATTAGAGAATCGTTCTGTCTGGCTATCTTTCAACTAGATAACCTTTCGGGCTGTATTTCACCACCAGAGAACTGTTTTGCCTGCTTTGTTGCATCAGAGAACTATCTAGTTGTCCTTCATCTCAATGAAAACCATGGCCATAGAGCCTGTTACAACTAGAAATCCTTTCTTATTGGCTTTCAAAGTACTGTTGAAGTAATATACATGAGCTAATATTATGTTTACTTTCTGATCGAGAATTGTTATTTTTGCAAAGAAGAAAGAGAGATGCAATGATCTTTTTTAATTACAGAACAATCGATTCTTTTCCTCTTTATTTTAAGTGTTCATCATTGAGAACGAGTTTACGTGAAGATGAAGGAAAAGGGGAGTGCTTAGTCGGGATTAAAACGTGGATTTGGGACATTTGTTTGCTGTGCCCCTACATTTGCGTGTAATGGTTGGCAAAAGTCTCAGCGTTTGAGCAGACTAATGCAATATTATACCAATTGTGAAGGAAGTTTCAAGTCAAAGGAAGATCCCAATATTCAAGGGAGAAGGAATGGGAATGGGGAGCCTCAACTTCCTCAAGTCATACATGGTAGACTCGTGAAGGCGACGGCAGCCAAGGAGGTGGTGTGTTATTGGATTCATGTGCTATTTCTTTAATGGTTGTGTTGGCTTGGTTGAAAATTTGAATCCCGAGAACCTTGAGATCTATCGAATCAACCAGATTTTCCTTTCACTTTTTTTAGTGTTTCTCATCTTGTTTGTTTCTTCTATGGAAGTAATATTCTTTTGACTAGACTAAAGTATGGTTAATCGTCTCCAAAGAGAATTGAACTACGCATATAATGTGCAACCAATTGCCAATTATTATGTACATGATGATTGAAATTCACAGTAACAAGTGCCATGGTGGATGAACACACACAACACAATTCCATTCGCCAAGGCACTTTAATTTCGTGTAAGAATCTGAGTCCTATCATGTACCTTTCATAATTCAAAAGAAAAGATAAAGGAGAATGCTTGCACTCTAAGCAAAAGACACTGTTTTATTAGTTTATATACTGTACTCTAGTGTGCTAGGAGGAGAATTGGTCAAGACAAGAAAAACTATAATTAAGAATCTTGATTGATCAAAGACAACTTAAGATAATCTTTACGTAATGCTCTAATAGGTTTCTGATTTCTTTAATTCTCTTTTCCTATGTGGCAGAAGACTGGGAGGGCGACCCAACTTGGCCTTAGGTTCTTTAGTTGTCAATTCTTAGTTCAGGTTCCCCATGTGAAACTAACCAGACTTTTTTCTTCTTGCTCCACAACAAGTACTGCTGGATCATTAATTGCTTCCCCCTTGCCTTACCCTCGTTTGCTGCATGTTTTTGGGCAGCTAATTTTGACCTTTTTGTGGCAAGTCTACTATATAGCCTCTGGCTCGTGACCTCCTGACCTATTTCTCAGCTGCAAGATCATGATTCTGTGAATACAGTTTTTCTTTCTTTCTTCACATCAGATTCTTCATGTAGACCAGGACCCCCACCATTGCAATTGCTAAGTTTTAGGAGTCATAAGCTGAAAAGGTCTAGTCAACTTTTCTCCCTGCTGGAAATACTGGACGTCTAACCAATCAAAAATGACACAGTATTGTTGTACATTGTGACACTATCGATGATATACTGAACATCCAGAGTTTACATACCAAACAATCTATAGAATGTATACAGTCTTTCTTCAGTTCAGAACAGATTTAGAATCCACCAATTTTTTTACCTTGCTACAGTAACTATCTCTACAGTACTTTGCGCTACAGTGATTTTTTTTTGCCTTGCAATTTAGTCTGGTTTTAAACCAGTTCTGAACTGAAGAAAAATTGGAATGCATAAAGTCGACAGACGAAGAGAGAATGCAAAGCACATAAACTTTTTTTAAAAGAACTGTGAGGATAGGAAACAATGGAAACAATGAAAACAATGAAAACAATGACTATGAGAAAGAAATTATATTAATGGAATCAGTAGGTTGATAATACACTGGATTGCTAGTTTATTTTTTTTTGTTAAGTTGGATTGATAGTTTATTCTAGATACAGTTGAGACATGCAATTAATGAAGATTTAAAAGAAATATGAGCGGAAAAATGGGAGTTTTCCAGCAAGTTACAAAGAAAGCTCTCTTGTAAGTATGTTCAATCCATGAGTTTGTATCTTTTCTCCTGGACACCTGTAACTCCCATTTGAATCTCTATTATGGTGTGAAGTGGCATCTGAAAAGTGAAAAAACAGCACTTAGAAAGCAGCTTTATAAGATACATTAGCGTAAACGGCAAAAAATCAACCCATCATTTAATTAATTAATACAATCGTAACTTGAATAACTAACAGAAAACAGGGATTTGGAACTTCTTCTGAAGTTCAAAATGTTTAGAAAAGCAGGGATATAGAATAGAAGAAATACAAGAAACATGAGTAATTGGTCCCTACCTCAATGTGTGGAACCTCTTTCAGAGGCCTATCAGCAAAGTAAGCATATAATGCTCTTAAAACAGCCTACAAGAGTAAGGTGATAAACGAGCTTATTATTGTTAAACCACAACATGACATAAGAGGAAGAAAAGCACAAACTAATGCTATATGTATCACCTGGTGAGATACAACCACCACAGGCGCACGTTGTCGTTCGAGTTCAATGATTACAGGCTCTAACCTGCATTTTGTGGTGGAAGTTAGATTTCGAAAATGCTGGCTTAGGAGAAATTGTACCTGTAAACTACAAACCTTTGGATAACATCTAAATAAGATTCTCCGCGAGGATACCGATATCTCAGTTTGTCTTTCTTTCGTGCCCTGCGTCTAATATATATTAGCAAAACAAAAAGTGTTTTTAAACACAGAAGTTCTCTCCCAGCAAACATTTACAATGTGTATACTACATAATTAATTTCATTCAGTGAAACCGAAACAGAAAGGAACACTCTACATACTCGTACTCCTCTGGCATGTTTTTCTTTATCTCTTCATAGGTCATTCCATCACAGACTCCGGCATATATCTCATCCAGTGCACGCCATTGTATCTAACAAAGTTGTAAAGAACTATAAACCAACTATGCTTAAGCATATTAATATTTCCGGGTTGTGTGGCTTAAGAATAAAACTTGACAAACTAAAAAAGGGGATGACATTCAGTCGATGGACACTAACCTTCGGAAATCCTGCAATTGGATTTGCTGTCAAGATTGTCCTCTCCAGCGTGCTAGTCCAAATCTAAACATCGTTGTATAAAGTATTAAACACTCACGCATTACAATACTCAGTCAAGGGACAAAAGGATAGAAGTTTCAAAACAATTAAACAACTAAATTAGGATTACTAACATCTTCAACTTCGCATTTAACGCCACAACTTATAATTAGTTTCGTGCTTCTGCCAAGTCTACCAAAGATGCACAATTCAGTTCTCAAATTTGGCTTTATGTTGGTTACTCTTAGAAGTAAAGTTTTCTCTTGCTACAAAATTATGGAAGCTAAATAATCAAGTAACAGATATATGCATACTACACGAGATACAAGCATTTACTTCATCTGGAAAGCTACGAAATTAAAACTGCACATTGGATTATACTGAAGCTTACAGAAGCAGCCCGCTCTGATTTCAGTCGCTTCTCAACAAAGTTAGCAAGTTTCTTTGCATAAAGTTCTCCAGTATCACTGAAAGAGTAGTAATATCTTCCATGAGCTTCAATTACAACACAGCACTGACTCTCATAAACAATAAAACTTATGCTGAATGTAAAATGCATCATTATAGAAAGTTGAGGAGATCAAAAGAGAAAGTCTTAGGATCGGGCAAATCCAAACCATGAAATTAACAGAAATTAAACTGTATCAGTTTACAAAAACAGACTTCTAAGCATGAATTGCAGCAAACTTAGAATAATAAGAGATATGTTAACCCAGAAAAAAAGAGTTATGAAAGAATAAAATATAGATCAAATAAGTTTGAGTAGTACTGTACTAAATGCATACTGAAACATGAGTAAACCAGTAAAATTATGTTTTGGAAAAACCTTAAACCATTGTCTCCCCCAATTCTGCCTCTAACATTGTCCTTACTCTCTCCATGCCTAGTCAGTAATATGGGGCGAGGTGTCAGGTGCGTATTCACCTACAACATCATAGAGCAGATACATGAATACATCACAGAACTATGAGGTAAGAGGGGGAATTTTAAATAGGGGAAGTTGGCAAAGAATATAATTATACTGGAAGTGCATTATGAGATTTGTTGGCACAAAGACCAAAGTAATTAATACATATACTTGATCTGTATTAAACCACCAGAATGTACACAACTCCAGATAATATAACATGCCATGAAATTAAAGAAAGTGTATCCTACTGAAGAAAACATGAGGAGACAGAGTTCTTTGATGAAGCCAAAGAACTATTCTTGGGTGTAGCTGAAGAAACTAAGATTAACATTCTACACAAACCCTTAAACCATAGGAGGATACTATTATGACAACACTGAACAACATTCTTCATAGGATAACTTACCAGGAAAAAGACAATTCGTCCAGGAAGATAGCCGCTGATATTGTTTATCTGAAAAAGATAAGAAAGCTCCTGAATGAAGGAATCAAAAGTACAGCTACATGCTTATGGAGATTCATAATGTTCTAGGCCAAGGTTTTTAAAGTGGGGAAGAACTTAATGCCTTTAAACCGAGGACTGTCCTATGATAACAAGGACATATATATGCAGTTGAGGACTGTCCTATGATAACAAAAATGGTTCAAACTTACTTGTATTTGCCCTCCGTTTCCACTGACCATATCAATCATTTTGATGTACGACCCTTCATCCACTGGCTCATAAACCTAGAAACGGGTGCAAAAATGCACATTTCAATATGATGACAAGAACCGTAAAAGATCAAACCTCCTCAAACAATCAATAACAAGGGGAAGTACCTTTTCATAATAAACCAGTCGATTTTTGAAGTCCTGTAATCCAGCCTCATAATCAGGCCTGCATAAGGACAAAAATTAATGCACCTCACAATCCATCAGGATAAGGAACTAATGGTCCAGGGGCAAACCATACTCTTCTGCATAGTCAGGACTTTGTTGAATTTTCAGGCGTATATTTCTTTCTATAATGCGTTCATCATTGCATAATGTTTCCAGAAAAATAATCTGCAAAGGAAGATACCATCATGAAGACACAGAACATGTACCAAAGAGCTTAAGATCAAGTTTTTGCACTATGCCAAGTGGAAACTGTAACTCCATGCAATACTCATGGTACCTTGCATTTTCCTTCAGCCAATTTCATGAGCATATTCCTCCGTTTCCTTGTACTGTTTGTGGCATCAAATATTCCTACCTACAAGCAATTCGATCTGTTAAAAAGAAAGGATTAGGCAAAAGCCACCAAAAATAAGAATGACACACATGAAAGGACCTACCTGGCCACCTTCTTGCATCCACGAAACCATGTCATCAAATGCCAAGGCTGCTACCTAGTTGCACGTGATATATTAAAACTATGTACAAAGAAACAGGTAAATGTTGTGTTAACTTTGCCAATCACCTCATGAAATCCAAGTCACTATAAATAGTACTGTTCTCAAGTACAAACACACAGTAATATGATACCTCTCTCACTGCTAAAAACTTTGTACAAAATTATAAGATCCTGGAGTCAAAAGTTACTAGGCAAGCTAATGGTGCTCAGTATCAAAGTGTTTTCATTTCTTTAAAATCTTCATTGACTACTAGTGTTAGCCTATTCTACTTAATGTTCCTTATAAAAGCTACATCTGTTTCAGTAACATTCATTAAGAATCTAGGAAAAAGAGTCATTAACATTTGTTTTCATCATTGCTTTGAATGATCATGAGGCTCGTCTTGAGAGAGATTAACTTTAAATTGCTAGAGGGGCGGAATTTCAAATTGGGCGAGTTAATTTGCATTCTTCATAAGACTTACTAAATTCTCATCACAGACAAGGCATCATTAAAGCTACTAGCAGACAACAATGATGAACAATGCCTGATAATACACTTCAAAGCAGGAAAATCAAACAGTCGTAATTTATCTACCATTAAAGAAAAGCAATCCAGAGACATTTACCTCATTACGTGCCTCCATGCCTTCAGGGTTGTCAGGTCGGAAAAAATCAGCAGTCTGTATTAATAAATATCTCGTGAGATATTGCAGGGAACTCAAGAAGTATTTTAACAGTGATGAAAAAGAGAGGCGGACAGACAAACTGATTTGCCTTTTGTAGGATCACTCATCAGTCAACAGATAATACAAATGCCTTCAAACGCAGAATGTCTGCCAATTAATCAACCTATTAAACTTTCAAAAAACTCGTTATCACCTGATTTGCCCCATGCTTAAGACGGCGGTACTGCAAAATAAATTACACAGAAAGATCAGGTGGATTCCCATCTTTGTATAATTCAGAGACCATAGGAAAGAGTAGAAATAATTGCCAAGGGCAAGAACACTAGTCACCTTTCCAACGTTGAAGTGTTTGGTATCATGACCCAACCAGCGGAGATACCTTGTCAGTTTAGCTGCTGTAAAAGTTTTTCCACGAGCTGGCAAACCAACCTTGGAGTGCACAATACTTGTTAAAACTGTTTGCTCTCAATTACATTCATGATTAAAAATGTGAAGCAATTTATGCAAAACTGATGAAATTGGTAGGTCCTTTCAGGTTAGCCTACTTAGCAAGTGTCAACTTTAAACGTAAAGCAAAACTTATGAAATTGGTAAGTCGTTCAAGTGAGCCTACTTTTCAATTTTACGATAACAAAACCAATTAAGAAACAACAGGAAAAGAGTGATTAAGTTTATCTTAAGTTATGTGCTGTAGGGTTAATAACTCAGGCAGGACAATACCAGGACAATTGCTAAATGGCTATCTTCCTTTGGTCCGAGCAATTGATCAGCTATGGCCCCAGCTGCAACAGCGCCTGCAGCTTCTGGCATTGAATTCTAACAATGAGCATAGCACGACAGTTTTAGAACAACCACTGCAGGTAGAGGATAATATAACTCTTGGTAATCTTCACAGGCAAGATGCACTTGTATACGAACCTTTCTTTCTTTGTCCAATCTGGGTTCTGTAGAGAAAGTACTTGTACTAGAGGATTTAACTAGCCTAGGAGATCCAACACCCCTATCCACAAAGAGACCCCTGAGACTATCTTGCTTTTGGAAAGGTGAAAATGTTCCCACTGATTTTGATTCAACCATCCCAGAGGGGGAATACAGCTTTGATGAATCTGGAATAACAACCTCCATCTCCTGCATAATCTTAGGATTAGGTGGACCATACGACTGTTATGATGATATGGAACAATCTTCTAAAATTCTCCAGGATCATATACTGTCTCCAATAGAAAATATGCTTGCAGTTTGTTACAAAAAGTTACATTTGCAGTCTGTTACTATAAGTTACATTTTTGACATGCAAATTTGTTCTGATCAAAATTGCAATTGTAAGAAGAGAACCTAAGAATGTATAAATAATAGTGAATACTAGAAGGTCCAGCATAACACCCTCACACCACTAAAGCTTACCAATTTTTAACATTATAAAAACGAAAAAGGAAACAAGAAGATTTTAATTTATAAAAATGGCAGATGGGGTGATCAAATAAACCTTTATAGGTGCATGTGGATCAGCTGAAACAGCACTATCCTTTAAGGTATGGGACATACTGGTAGAGCCATCAGCATTAGAGAAAACCCCAGAATGATCTAACGACCTTGGAGTCTCTGTCATGTTAGCTGCGTAAAGAAGAGCAGAATTGGCTGAAGTCGAAGGAGCTGGAACAAGATAATGTTCGATATCAAGCTCCAAACTAGCTGAAGAGCCATTCTGTGTACAGTAGCAAAAAAGAACCAAAAGCTTCTTAAAATGATGTACAGAAACAAAGTGACAACCTTACTCCAGGTCTGAGCCACATAGGACAGAAATAGTAAAGGATGAATTAATGGGATACAAAAAAGATGAAAAAAATTCATTGGAAAATCTAACCTCGGCATCAGTCTCTGGTACTGAACTTAAACTGACATCAGGAATACCGCGAACAGCAGAAGGCCTCAAGTTCTCCTGATAAGCCCTCCAACTCGCTGCAAGATCAAAAGGCGATACCCTATCCGCCTTGATGAACACTCGGTACTCAAGAACTTCATCATTGCTAAGCCTAAACAGAGCCAGCCTTTGATCCCCTTGCAAGGCCCCGCCTATGAGCTGGCGGTCTGGACCCTCCTCAACTACGCAAGGTACATTGCTGTTCTTTGCCTTCAGCAGGAACTTGAAGTCCAAAGTCTCTATTTCCAACACAAACCAACCGTCTCCAATCAGAAAAGCCGGCGTACAAACCCTTAACTAACACTAGACATTCAGAACTAACACCTCCACCACAGTCCCATTACACTTCAAATTCAAACTCAATCAAGTACACACTAATACAACAATTTAAGGCCAAGAATTAAACTTTCTGAACATAAAGAACCGAAATTCGAAACGTAAGTTACCGTGATTGGGAGGAACAACAAAGCTCAATTCCCACATTGAGGCCGATTCACGCTCCATGGAAAGCTAAAAAACGATCAAAATAACCAAAAGAAATAAAAAATCAGCATCAAAACATACACAAAAATGCAAATCAAAGTGAAGAGCGATTCAAAGTTGCAATCTTTACAGCTTTGGAAGAATCCCAAGAGCCGACGAGAGGCACAGAGCCGAAGACGTGAGGAAAGAGCTCGCCTTTCTTGAGCTTGTAATTGTTCTCCATCTTGAGCGACACGTAGAGCTGCCCGCCTCCCTGGTCCAAACACTCCTCCTCCTCCTCCGGGCCTCCGCCGCCGTGAGAGCCGTCGTGCGCCGCCCTCTTGGACGCCCCCGTCCCCATTTTCCCTCCGCTTCAACTTTGAGTTTTGGGTTTTGCGTTTTGTGGGTGGGTGGGTGGGTTGTTGTTGGTTGGTGTTGTTTGTTGTAATGGGTGCACAAGACTTCTTGTGGTGTGGGTTTTGGGGATTGGATAGAATGCTTTTGAGTTTTTGAGAGATGGAGAATCGATCAAAAGTGAGGGGATTTTTGGATTTTGGTCGAATTTATATGCTGCGCTTGTGTTGCCGGCCCGGGTTTGGATAGCACTTTCTAGTTCGATGATGGGATGGGACCGGCCATGGCAAAGTAAGTAGCCATTAATATGTTATGTTTTCTGCTAATCTTTGAGCTTACTTCACTCGCCCTCCTGTGCTCTCTACCTGTTTTGGATCATCGGGTCGAAATATTTACTAGATTAAAAGTTAGTTTATGAACTTTCTCATTAGTTCTATGCTCGAGGGTGTTGCTTAAACCCAAAACACTTACCCCTCTGTTAGATTTCTTTTGAGCACTTGAACATCGCTATAACATTGAACTTAGGTTGATTAGATATGGAAATGTATGATGTCCTTAAAGCAACAAGAAGTAAGAAATCAGGGACATGTAAAAGTTGGATGTGAAAGAAAATAAGAAGATTGGCCTCCTCAGCTACGAGATTAGTAACAAACGAAGTGAGTTCAGAGATGAATATACTTGAAAGTTGAAATGAAATTCCTTTGTGCATTATAAGCAAATAGAAACATAATATTCTTTGTCAGGATTATCAAAAAAGTATTAGTCTTATTTTAAACATGGTACAATTTATCATAAAATACATAACTATTCATAAATCACCAAAATTGTATCGATATGATATCATTATCAAGATGCCTTGATATCCTTTCAATGGATAATATACGATGTGAAAACACAGATTACTCCTCCATTTTCCTAAATATACTAATGGGCCCGGATTTTTTGCACTTGAAAGCAGCCGAAGTTCGTCTAACCACTTCTCAGGGCCCAAAACCCAGCTAGGGTTTTGTTTATAAACGCTACCAGCCCCCCTCTGCCTCTTTCACTTTCACACACCGCTTTTCCCAAACTTGATCCGCTGGTTCTCACCGGAGCACTCCGAAGAAGAAGAAGCGGCGGCGCTAGGGTTTCAACCTCGCAACGCCACCATGAGGGCCAAGGTAAAACCTAATCAAATCTCCAAACTTTATTAATCGCTTTCATTTCCAGTCCCTCGATTCACTTTTCTCAAAAGTGCTTTTGAATATTGATGTGCTTTTGTTTTGCTTGCCGCAGTGGAAGAAGAAGAGAATGAGGAGGTTGAAGAGGAAGCGCCGAAAGATGAGGCAGAGATCCAAGTGATCGCAGCAGCTGGAGCTTTCTCGCATGGCGTTTTCGGTCGGTCTCTAGGGTTTTTGGGTATTGTCAGAATTTAGTGGGTTTGTTTAGTATTATATGTGAAACGCCCGACGTTCGTATTATTGCTTTGTCTTGGATACATTTTTCCCAATGCTTAAATGAAATTTGACTGCTCCATTTTGATTATGTTATCTGTTTACCTTTTGCTAATTTGATGGAATGTCGGTTCGATTCGCTTTGTTTTACGAATGATTTGATGTTGCATCTGTTCTACATGTTAGGCTGCTTTGTATGCATTGTGGTTTGTTTGAATCAACGCCGATAGTGCATTGTAGTGTCGAATTAGTGAATATAAAACCCCCCGGAATTTTGGGAGAATTATTGAGGATTTCGTAAATGAGAAGTTTAGAGTTTGTTTAGGGAAAGGTTGTAATTGCTTTAGGGATTAGTCACTTTGGGGTCGAACCTATCTCGGATCCTTCCCAAATTCTTCATTCTTACTAAAATCCAGATGTGAGGAAAGTTTACGTACTATACATGTCTATTCCCATGTTCTGAAATCCCAGACTTAACCCCAAGTCAAGTGTTATGATCAAGGTCCTCCAGATCAGTTATGCTGGTGAGCTTAGAGGAGGATTTGAGTTGATTGAAGTAATGCTTATATTGGTATGCTTTCTTATGAGCATGTATACTTATGCATGTATTGGTCAGTTGCTTTCTCATGAGAATAGGGAACAAAACTTTGTTGATTTCATCAGCTACTATCAATTTTTCAGTTGGAGGTACTCTAACACAGCCACTGTTTCCACACATTTTTTTCCGATTTCTCTTAGTCCCTGCATGGGCCTTGCATAGTTCGCTCGGCTCTCGTATCCCATGTTCTATAGAACTGTGTGAGTACATCATTGATTACTCTTTAGGTTCGGATCTTCCATTGATCATCAATGTTATGATCTATGGTGATGAACTAATTCTAATTTCTAGAAGTACATTGTTTTGCGCATCAATATTGGATCATTGCAATTGTGGGTGACTTAAGGACACTCGTTGATCAATGCGAGGATCAAAACTATTAGTTTGAATGGATCGGGTTCATTATGCGATGGGTACGACTAAGGACTCTTTGTAGTCAGTTAATAATACTCATCAATCTATCTATGTTTAGCTTAAATTACTCTGGCATCTAAACTAAATTATGCTGCTACTATTAGTTGCGTGCCTTCTTACTACTTTTAAACTACTTTGGTTTCCCCTAGTTTTTCCACGACCCATATCTGGTCTTACCTCACCACTTCACGAATCCTATACGGTGCAAGTTTTGTGCAACCTAAGACAACTAAGCATGATAGCCACAGGTCAGAAGGAAAAAAATTTTAAAAATTAAGCGCCTTTTCTCATATCAAAACGTGTATGAACGGAATGCCTTTGCAGGTAAGGAAGTAGAAAGGAGCCATCCACATGTTATTTTCTACCGTACTGTCATACTGATACAGCAGAGCAAAGGGTTGCGCTTGCGTGGGTTGAAATCTGAAGGAACGGCACCCTATCTCTCTTTGGAAATCTTACAATCGATTCTAATTAGGGTAGCCGTTAAATCTTTGATCAGATTCAACGACCAAAGCAAAACAGTCGATTTTGCAAACGAGAATGACACTACCTGCTCCTGATCCACACAGTTTTTGTTCATAGTGCCCCCGAGGAAGAAATTTACTCTCTGCATTATGATAACCTTGCTTTTGACATGGCCAGAGAGTTATTTGGGGAGACGTCGATGCCAGAGGTTTTCAATTGGGATTTTGGTTTGGGAGACGGAAAATCTATTGCTCTTTTGCTAAGGCATAGCAGCAGTGAAGATTCTTTTGTTGATATATGGGTGATGAAAGAGTATGGCGTAAATGGGTCATGGTCCAAATTATTCACACTCGATCACCAAGGTCCCAAAAGACATGTAGCTGGACCGTTCTGCTTTGTGAAGAGTGATGGAATCCTGTTGGCGCTTGTTCGAGTTGGAGGCTACAATGGCATGTTCGGTACTATGGATATGGGCAAATACGAATTGGTTTCGCTTGACCTTGTGAGCAAGAAATTGAAACATCTTCTGCATATCATTATTGGTCCAGTTTTAAAGAGAGCCTCCTCTTACTAGACAAGACCGGAAGCTGTTTCCCTGCAATAGAGGAGATTACAGAAGGTGTGAACACAAGAACATCAACTTCATCACCGGAGTGCGCACAAGAAGAATCAAAGAATTTGGGTCTCGAACACGAAGAATATGCAATAGTACAATGCAGTGTAAGCTCTCTGCTTTAGGGATAGCTTGCAATTTCTTGTGCTATACTGCTAGTTTGCTGGTATCCCACTGATCAAAGTGGGGATTCAAGTAAGTTTAGGGTGTGCTAAATCGCGCTGTTTCTGCTACTATTCGTGCTTAGCTTCTTCAGTTCCTCAAATGCAAGTACCGTCTCTGAATCAAAACCACCTGCAAACTGAGTATTTGTGTGTTTGAACTGTTAGTACTTGGTTTAGCGAGTAGGCCTAGAAATTAGGAACCAAATCTGAAGAGCTCACTATACCTGGTGCACACGGAAAGCGAATCGGACTCCTTGCAGCAAAAGGTTCTCTTCTCTTGAGCAGGCACTAGACTGCACTTCTCTAATAATCCTTTTCATGTATTCCTTGGCCAGCCTTAGTGAACTTACCTTCATCTGCAAGTAATCAGGTCCTATCCGGTTACTATTGATGAAGGTTTTGTTGGAAATCAAGAGGTTGTTTTCAAATGCATAGTATGTTTTGGGTCAATTTGGAAATTCTATTAGGTTAGAAGCAATCCCATGATCGTATTGTCATATTGGGGCCTCAAAATGCCGTACTTTTAAGTCTTTTTAGAAGATAAACAAGAATGTTATGTTAGGTTTAGTACATTAATCTTCGCTAAAATAATACCTCAATAAACCTCAATAAAAAGTTACAGAAAACTTCAAGTCCCGACTCAGCCAGTTATAATATTGAAATACCCTCTGTATTCTACTATATAATATATTTCAAGGACCTACTTGTTTGCGCATTATTGTTATCAATTGAAAACTAATCAATTCCTTATCTAAAAATAGGTCGATATCAGTCACCTAAGCTTTAATTTACCCCAAGAGTACAGTTTCAATGGACGTAAAATGCAAATATTTGACTAATTACCTAGAGTGAAAGTTACTGGTAAGCCGTGGTTATCAGGGGCGGGACCTTAAGTGAAGATGGGTAAAACAATAATTCAATTACGAATTGGTCTGTACCTACCTGGCCAATCAAGCCTGTGTCCATCATCCATTCCCATGGGATCTGCAAATCCTTGTATCTTTTGCTGGTATTCTCCCTTGCCCTCTCTGCACTGCTGACACTTCTTTCCAGCCTGCAAATCAATAAACTCCAGTTAAAGTTTTGCGAATTTATGCAGTTTTGATCATAAAATTAATTTGCTCCATGTAATCTAATGATCAAAGTGTACATATATACACTAAAACAGGCTTGCCTGTCTAGTAATGCCTCCATTCTCCTTAGAGCAAGGATCAATGGCTCTTTCGGGTTGTCTTCGAACAATGAGACCTCAGATTTCAGATTCCTGAGGTCTCTGTAGTTGAAAGCAGCTTCCCG
Source organism: Spiraea crenata (assembly GCA_033992175.1). Taxonomy (NCBI): domain Eukaryota; kingdom Viridiplantae; phylum Streptophyta; class Magnoliopsida; order Rosales; family Rosaceae; genus Spiraea; species Spiraea crenata. The sequence continues at coordinate 4,109,575 of JAVBHV010000022.1, forward strand.
CAGTGTGTCCGCCTTTCTTTCGGGCCACTGCAGAAAGTGCTTCAGCACTGCTCTCTCGTCAACTAGAGAAGACAGCTGGCGATCCAGCCAGTTCACAAATGCTTCTACATCAGCAATGTTTGTGAATTTCGCAGACTCGACCTCATTGATCAAGAAACTGATAAATTCGCCTTGTGTTTCCACCTCTGACTTAATCTACAGATGAAATGTGTGCATTCCAATTAGCACAAGGAAATTGGTGTTTGTTATGAAAAGGAAAAATGTTATGTTCTTTGTACTTACTGATAAAAGATATGATGACCGATTTTCGATTTCTCCAATCATGTTTTTCGTGAGTGCAAAAGCATGAACTCCTGCAGGATTGGCTTTATTTTCCATGTTTGCATCTTTTCTTGTAAGTGAACGGTAGAGCTCAATTACTTCTGGGACACGGCGCACTCCTTTTGATCCAAGTGATTTTGAGGGCAGAGGAGGAGGCGGAGGTGCTGGCGCTGATAGGCCTTTATTCTCCTTTGATTCCTTGATTGTATTCGGAAGAGATGGCGGCAGCCGCGGCGGTGGTGGTGCATTGGCTAATAGTCTTGCTGGTTTTTCCTTTGTGGCTTGCGATTCTGGGAAGTCTTTGGGAAAATCTGATTGCTTCTTTTGATCTGCGTCAATGTGATTGTTATCTATAGAATTCTGAAACTTCTTCCAAAGCACAGATTTCCTCTCAATGCTCTGCGCTTTCAGGGAAGATATTTGAGCTTTGAGATGAGCAACTTCTTGTCTCAATTCATGGTTTTCTTTCTCCAGTGAAGAATTCTTTTCGATGGACGATTCGAGTTCTTTTCGGAGGAAGGCAATCTGTGAAACCGAGTCATCTTCATCTTCTTGTGGCATCCTTAGGCTGTTCTGCTTTTACAGTTAAGATGAGACGCAGGGAGATAGGCAGGTGTATGTTTTGCTGGGTTGTTCTCTTATGTTATGGCCTTACTTTTGAAGGAAGGTTGGTGTGTCCCTTCTACGTTGAAACTTGGTCATGGCAGTTCAGGGATTAAGATTCATTACTACTGGATAAAGACCCTTTTGACATACAGCGTACACCTAATCACACATACTTCCCAAACTGCATCTCACAACTAATACATATACAAAAGTACTCCATTTAACCACAAAAGGAAAGGATTATGCACGTTGTCAAGCTGTAATTTATCTGTTCAAAAGAAAAACTCTTTAAATATACATAGCGAAGTATTTTCCTCCGACATTCCCAAGTGGTCATTTGTTCTGTTTTATACAATCATCTAATGTTCTTTTTTTTTTTTTGGTTCAATGCCAATGTAACGTTGCAGGTGAAGACTGTTGTACTAGTTGTTTTAGGCGCAACATTATATTCTTTGGTCCTAGTTCACCATAAAACCCAAATCTTTATTCTTGGAACCAAAATTGCTAACTAACAACCCCCTAATTCAATGCCTATGTGACCAATCTTTGTCATCCAGGTGTAAGGCTAAGACTGGGATGTTGAAATCATTAGGTAAATCTTTGTAAAAGTCGGTTGATGATATTAATGTAGTCCTTGATTAGATTATGAAAAATTGAAATGGAGTTTTGTATTCTTTGCTTGTGAAGCAAACTGAAAGCAGGAAAAAGGGAAGGGGGAAATGAGCAAACAGTGAAGGATGCTGACAGTGCAGAATTAAAGAAAAAAAGTAAAAGCCTTGAGATTTACAGCTTACCAGACTGAGATCTCCCTATTCTTGCTTTATTGTCGTCCCTGGAAAAAAAAAAGTTAAAAAAAAAAAATGAAGAAGGGTGCCAAGTTCTTGTTTCTCCAATTCTCTTCAGGGTAAGCGTCTGGAAGCTTCCATTCGAATAGGTTTTTGTATGATTTTTCGTACTTAGTAATTAGTAGTTATTTTTGAGATTTGAACTCAGAAGAAACATCATTATAGTGCAATGTGTATAAATATTTCTTACTCATCTTTTCATTCAACAATTATCGTATATAAAATTTGAACTTAGAAGACGACGGACTAGTATAATTGGATCTCACTGTAACACTGGTTAAAAATAGTATCATGCTGCAGATGGCAACATTTTCTTCTTCCCAAAATGACTCTAAAAGGACTATCTACAACTGTACAATCATGGTGAAGAACAGTAAAGCACACGTACCTAATGTTGAAAGGTAGCCTCAAATGCTCACCCAGGTGTAAGAATCATATCTTTAAATTTTTCTAAAAGGATTTGTACAAGTCCCCTTCAAATTCAGCTTTAACTTATAGGGGACCCCTACATCTACCTGTTAAGCTCGTAATCAAAATTGCCCTAAAGGCAAGGGAACCATTTAGGAGGGGTCAAAGATGTACAACTTGCTGAAGACTCAAAATCAAAGTGTAGCAGCAAGGGGAAGCATGAATGTGCAGGACCCCATTTGATTTGGGTTAGTAATAAGAAAAAAAATGCTTAACCAAAGAGAAAAGAAGTACAAAACAGATTGAGAAACTAGGTAGTAGGTAGCAATTTATTAGCATGGCACACATGCCCCTATATAAAGGGAATTAAACAGCTGATTTTGTTCTTTAGTTCTTGCCTTTGCCTTTTGGTTTCTTTCTTTCATCAATAGAGTAAAAAACCAACTAATTACCCAAGATTCTGCAGATTTCTCTAGTTTTGATGGGTTGAGTACATGTAGATGTCAAGTAATTCCCAACTGGCTAGTCGATGTAGCGACCTCTCCAAATCCATTACAAAATGGTAGTGGTAGTATCATAGTGAAAGTGACTAGAAACTTTTGGACGGTCATGACTCATGATGAACATTCAGTCAAGCAAATGTGGGCGATAGTCTTAATCGAACCTCTAGACCAAAATTACAGCAAATTATGGGCCAAATCGAGATTATCAAATGTTACTGTTGTATCTAAACAAAAACTGCCTTTATCTCCAACTTGTTCCCAAACCTTCAAATTTAACTCCTAACCATTTATTGTAGTATGCCACTTCTCTATGGCCAAGGTGTGCCACTGACCTTCTGATCTTAGCTACTGCGATAAAAGCCAAGTCTTTGTGCCATTTGGGCCTTAGCAGCATAATTTGCGTGACCAATAAGCAAAAAGTTTCATAACACAGAAATCAAGCAGAAACACACATAAACCAAATTCCAAGTATATTAAACTAGCCAACAATCAGGAATTCAAACATTTGGGTTCACTCGTAAGTAGAAACAAAGAAAATGGTAACTACTAAGATATGTAATTGTGCTCTTATTCTAACTTGAAATCTCGTAAGTCATCTGGAAGGATGGTTTTCTATTGAGGATTCGGCAGGCGACTATTGGCAGAAGAAACCCTCGATCCCCATTCAAGCAGCTCTTTGCTGGTGTCATCCTTGTGAACAATCACTTCTATGAAGCACAAGCAGTCCTTCTTCTCCCCTGTTGCTGTTGCAATGGCTTCTTTCAGGTCCTCTTCAGTACGAACCTGAGACAGACAGAACGTAAACATAAATGCTAAGTCATGGCTTACTTCTTCAATTCACTAGTCGTCTTACAGATCAACAATAATTCTATTCCGAGTTCTGGTTTGCAAGCTCTTTAAATGATTTAATATGGATGTTGAATTGCATAATGACCTTAGTTGTCCAGCAGTTTCCTTCACCATTGTGGATTGCATCCACCAAACCAGTGTAGTTCCAGTTCTTGATCACATTGTAAGGTCCATCATGGATTTCGACTTCAATGGTGTATCCACCATTGTTGATCAGGAATATGATGCTCTTCTGATTGCATCGAATCATTGTAGACACATCTTGTGCAGTCACCTGTCACACAAAACTGTTAGACACATAATCTTCAAGACCAATCACCAACATTTTGCTATGAAATATAGAGTTTGGTTGATCGATGATTGAAATGTTACTCACCTGGAAACTCCCATCACCAATGCAAGCAATGACACGCTTACATGGATCCGACTGCGCATACCCAAGAGTTGCACCAACAGACCACCCAATCGAGCCATACTGCATCTGGAACTCATACCTGCAACACCAACTTTTTTTCTCTAATGATATTGTAACAACCAAAAGCCTGGAAATCAGCAATTACTAAATTCTTACCCGCATCCTTCAGGCAATTTCAGTTTCTGGCAGTTGAACCAAGAGTCTCCAGTCTCAGCAATAACAGCAGTATCACCTGAGAGCATCTTCTGAATGTGCTGGAACAGAATGTTCACCCTCAGAAGCTCATTAGGCTCGCATTTTAAAGGCTGGCCATCGGGGACGAAGATCCTCTTGTAGTTTTCGTAAGCAGTTGTGTTCTTGTTCACCCTCTTTGCAAGTGCTTGTAGAAAGTCCTTCATCAGGACACAACCAAATGTAGGGCCGTGGCCAATGACCACGCGGTCCGGCTGCACAATGATTGCCTTCTCCTTCTTGAGGAGCAGAGAGTACCCAACAGAGCTGTAGTCATTGAAGATTGGGCCAGCAAACAAGTATGCATCTGCTGATTCGACAATCTCACCACAGTAGGCAGTGCTCACGGCTCCCCAGTATGTTCCAATGTAGCGTGGGTGGGTTTCGGGGAAATGCCCTTTGGCTGATGGCATCACAGATACAGCATATCCACTGGCATCAGCAAATTCAACAAGGGCTTCATGAGCCTTTGCCACCCGGAGTTTTGGTCCTCCCACCACCACTGGCTTCACTGCCTTGTTTAAGAAAGCAGCTGCCGCCTCCACTGCGGCTTCTAGCCCCATCTTGTTAGTCATTCTGTATCAAAATACCATGGAATGTACAATGTACATAGTCAGCTAACAATCTATGTAGACTGAAACATTATGTAGTCAAACTATCATCTGTTAATTGCATTGGCAGAATCGAGAACTAAGAAACAAGTTACCTAGGTGAGATGGAGAATTTGATGGGTTCTCTGCTGAATGTTGGATGTGGAATGCCAGGCAAGTTGCAGCTGATGCTAATGTAGACAGGCTTGCTTTCTTTAAGAGCAGTAGAAATGGCTGTATCAATTTGTTCATGTGCATCCTCCAAGTTATTCACCACAGCCTACCATACAGTAGGTCACGCAAAGCACATCAATCACCATATTACACATTAACAATAGGACCCAAAATCTAAAATTTTTGAAAAATCACACACAAAGCATACAATAGAACTGAATCTTTAATAGTGCTAAAGTATAACTCAAAAATCACTTAGTTATTCGTCTAATGATACTTCTCCCCAAATCATTCAAAAACATCTCAAATTCAGTTCCTTTCTCCCAATCCAAACTTTTCAACCAAACCATTTGCATATCAAAACACACTAGTTATTAGTCTAGTAACATTCCTCCCGAATGCGTACGTTCCAAATTCATTTCCTTCCTCCCAATATTATTAGTTATTGGTCTAGCGATATTTCCCCTCATTTCGTTCTAAAACACCCCAAGATTAAAACTTTTAAAAACAGAACAATTTGCAAACTAAAAAACTTGGGCTTACCTGATAGCATGTGACGGTCTGGAAGCACCGGAGTTCCTGGGTGAAATCCGGCAAGCCGATGGTGTGGTGAAGGATTCTGTTGGTCCCATAATCATTGGTGTTGGGCCCACCAACAATACAGATTACTGGAAGATTCTCACTGTACGCCCCTGCAATGGCATTGAGCACACTGAGCCCACCAACTGTAAAAGTGACCACACATGCGCCGACTCCGCGGGCCCGGGCGTACCCGTCGGCTGCGTACCCGGCATTGAGCTCGTTGCAGCAGCCGACGTTGGTGAGCCCGGGCTCGGCAATGAGGTGGTCCAAGAGGGTCAGGTTGAAATCGCCAGGAACAGAGAAGACGTCACCGACGCCGATTTCGACGAGGCGGTGGGCCAGGTGGCGGCCGAGGGTGGAGTCGGCGGCGGTGATGGTCGCCGGATGGTGGGAGTCGGTGCCGTTCTGGGGAGGAGAACCGACGTTGTTGGTGGTAGGTTTGGTGGAGTCTAGTGAGCCAATGCTGGTGGCCATGGTGGAAAAACAGAGAGCGTTTGATGAGAAGATTGGACAAGAAACAAGATTTGGGGACTTGGGTTTTGTGTTTTGACGATCAAATTCAAGGAAAAGAGAGAAAAGATTGGATCTTTGAGTATGTTATGAGAGAAAGATGGGACTATATATAGTGGGTTTTGGACGTGAAATAAGGTGGTGGGGTTTCTTGCGGAAGAGGGAAAAAGACTAATTCTGTATTATGTATTGTTATGGGGTGATTAATCAGTAATTGATTGCATTTCTGTCTTATGTTTCCTTTTGATACTAGCGATTCGTTATTCGGTCGATCTGGATCGTACATCTGCAACAGTGAAGACCTAATTGTTGAATCTCGATTGTTGTATTAGAAAAATTGAGGTGTATGGTATCTGTTCTCCTGGGATCCATATAGAATCTCCATGAATGCTGCAATTAATCGTAAGACCATGATGCACAAGGCATAATAATAAGACCTTGATACACAAGGCATTTCTCTTTTTACAGGATCCGAAAATTTATATGGCAATTGGCAAACCCATTGAAGAACAAGCAACATTATACGCGGTGGCGGACTTAGAATGTTAACTTTAGGTGATCCCATTGTAAGCGTTAAAGAAATTTTTCAATGAAAGTTTTCTAAAAAGTTAATCTATACTATAATATTTGATAATCGAATTGAAGAATTACACTAAAATTGGTACTTTGGTAATTTTAGAATTTAAAAACCAAGATTGGACATTCGAACAAGCATCTGTGGTGTGGCCATTAGTCACAGAAAACTGTGGCTATTTCGATGGTTTAGTGTTAAAAAGAGAAAAGGACATGGAAAAAGGCATTCGTGGCACTAGCCACAGATAAACGTGTCTCTTTGGGTGGTCCTAGTGTTAAAAATGCCGAAATTGACACAAAAAAGGCATATGTGGCCATTAAGCCGCACACATCTATGGCTAGTTTGGGTGGTCTCGGTACCACCAATAACTATCCTTGAATCCGCCAATGATTATACATTAGGCTTTGCTAGGATATATAATTACACCATGGGAATATGTATAACTCATATGCAAAATGATCGCAAATGATAGAGATTTTGACACATTTTGAATTTGTCAAAACCTTAAAAATTTTGATTTTGTCATAATTTTATGACAAAATTTTTGAAGTTCTAATTTTGTCATAAGCTTATAGCAAAAAATTTTAAAATTTTGATTTTGTCATAGCCTTATGACTAAATTTTTGAAGTTTTTATTTTGTCATAATCTTATGACAAAATTTTTAAAAGTTTGATTTTGTCATAATCTTATGACAAAATTTTGAATTTGTCATAATCTTCTAAGTAAATTTTTAATTTGTCATAACCTTATGACGATTTTGTCATAACCTCGTGACAATTTCTTCGTAACCTTATGATAAAAATTTTGAAGTTTAGATTTTGTCATAATCTTATGACAAAGTTATGCGGCTGAGAGATAAAACTTCTTGTTTGATTAATTGTTGTTTGTTCAACTAAATAGTATTTATGCATTCTAAGAAACATCTCTATTTACATTCTCTGATACAAAGTTTAACATATAAACCTGAAATGTCAGTGTTGAGAAATCTGACTGCAAGTGCAAAGTGCAAACCTCTTACTCTTCATGTCATTCTAGATGTTCAGTTCAAATGAAGCACGAACTTACTCTCTCAACTCATCCCAACACCAGGATTAATTCCGCCGTCCTTGATGTTTAGACATAGTAAACCATACCAACTTCGAGCAAAGAAGTAGGCGGCACGTTGAGAACAACATCAGGCTCTCTGCAGTTCTTGCTGAGGAAAGCATAAACGATATCTATAGTGACTTTCTTGAAAAAGGATGACGATTTCTTTGCCTTTGCATATGAGTGTTCAAGAATGTAAGTGACACCAGATTCCTTGGCTTCTAAGATCTGCAGGGACTCATCTTTGCATAGAAATCCTTCCACTTGCCTGATACCAGACTTCATCACTTGAAGATTAAGCACTACTTCATTATTCTTCGAGTCGATGGATGTTTGATCTGGAGCATAAAATGCTTCACATTCTGAATCGGTATACTCTCTGGACCATTCAGTTATTGGTTTCAAAGTACAGTCTTCTTCGGTCTCTACAAATTGCACTATACCAGAGATCAATCCGTTTTCGAAATTACTAGTTTCCTGTTGAAGATCCTTGTAACCATACCTCACAATGCACCGGAACATGCCACACTCCTTCGGGCCTACCCTACTGATGAGCAGCCTTTCCTTTCCTCTAACATGAGGAACTTGAACAGATTTGACACAGACAAAAACTAGCACCTTGTGGAATGCAGGTAGATTAGTAACAAAGTGCCCGAAAACAGCTGGGACCCCAGTCACCAAATTACTGTACACAAGTCCAATTCCAGGGACCCGAACCATGCCAAGGCTAGGTCCCAAACTCACTATTCTGCTAATTGAGACCTTGTTTTCAACATCGAATTGGTGTTTCATTGTTGTTCCATAGTTCCATGTGTACATCAGACCCATAAAGATCAGAGACAGCACAACTGGGATCCATCCACCTTCTGGGATCTTATTGATGGATGCCGAAATGTAAATCAGCTCAATTGATCCAAAGAGCACTAGAAATGCCAATGCATTTATAATCCTTTTTTTCCAGACGATTATCATCACCAGAGCCATCAAACAAGTTGTCACAAACATTACAGCGGTGACTGCCAGCCCTATCAAATCCAATAACACGATCAATATTCATTCGTAAAAATGTACACAAGAGACAGTTCTCCGATTTATACCGTATGCATGACCCATGATGTTTGTGTCCCTCAATCCAATTGTCACTGCTAAACAAAGGCACATTAACATCCAATTGACCTCTGGAATGTATATTTGCCCATATATTTTACTTGAAGTATGAACTATCTTGACTCGGGGAAAGCATTGCAGTGCACTGCACTGGCTTATAATGGAGAAGGTAGCTGAAATGACTGCCTGGCTTCCAACCACAGATGCAAAAGTCGCGACAATGAAAACCGGCCAAAACACAGCGTCTGCAGATCCCATACAGTACAGATATAGTAATGGCATAATTGCCATGAAGCAAAGAATAATTATTAGCCATTCCGATACTTGGATAACTTCTTACCGGGTATGGCTTTATAGAAACTTCTTTGAATGTCTTCATGGTGCTTAGAAAGGAATGCGGCCTCACCCATGTACGCAAGAGCCAGGGAGGGATATACCAGACATGTGAAGGCTAGCTGGGATTCAGTGTCAGAGTGCTTCAACATTAATAATATTGAAATAAACTAGTATTGAAATGCAGATACCTATGTGAAAGTAAAATTTAAAGGCATTAGCATTGAGACAGTGCAACGGCAAATTCACCTTGATTGAGAGCGGAGAGAAATGGCCCAAGTTAGCAAACATAGCCTCTACACCTGAGATGATATCCCAGAGGAAACTAGTTTCCAGTAGGCCTCTTTACCAGCAAGTAAATCACAAGTACTGCATCAGGAGTTTAAAAAGTACCTGTTATTGAGAGAACAACTCCGGCCAATGATGCCCACCCTTCAATGCCTGTATTACTGAGGAACTTGAACATGTAAACTGGGGAAAGGGCATGAAATATACGTTGGTTCCACTGAAATATGTTATATACTCCAATGCCACTAATACATAGAAGCCATGCTGTAACAATCGGAGCAAACATGAAAGCAACCCTGTGTGTCCCGTGATGCTGAAGGGAGAAAAGCCCCACTAGAAGGACACATGAGATTATAACAACATAATCTGAAAGAAAGAAATCAATCTGAAGTTTAATGAATCATGATGTGTGGATGTTCACAAGCCTACTCATTGATACAGGAATGAAATCAGTTAGACTTACTGTCATGGAGTCCTGTGATCTTAAGTTTAACTCCTGATACTGCTGAAAGAACTGAAAGGAGAAACAAACGAATCATTGTTATATTATGGCCTCTTATTATTAGCATACTACTTGAGCAGTATCTAATTCGAATTCAAACAGTCACTTGCCGGGTTTTAGACTCATAATTGAACTATTTCTACAAACAGGTTCCGAGGAAAGGAGAAAGAAACAAGAACTGATGGACTTTGCAACATTGACAATACTTGTGGAACTGCATGTTTGTATAAACAAAATGATCCATGTATATTATTTCTAACTCGTACAGAATTGTCAGCGAATATTTTCTTTCCTACCTTTTCCAGAACCTACTTGACATAATCTAAGATCAAAGACAAACACACAGCCTGCCCAGAAGGTTCTCAAAATGTACATACCACATTAATAGTGAAGCATAGTAAACATAAGGATTACTTGAAAACCAGAATCACCCGGAATCTTCTGATGGAAGTATTTGTATATATTGAATTTCTTTAATATGGCATAGAAATATCAGAAATTAAACGTCTGTTCACATCAGATAAATTTCTTGAGAAGTTAAGATGAGCTAGCCTATCATTTGAAAAAATGCAGGTAAAACTTGTAAGGAATCTAAGATCACAATCTAAGCATCACTGCAGTACATTTCATCAACAGTAATCACCTGATATTGCAGGAGTGAGTACACCATCACCGATAGCCATACAGGTTCCAAATAGAACGAAAACCAATAGCCCTTTACGAAATCTTGGATGCTTGTCAAAGTACAACTTCAGAGCTGAACTCTGCCATGTATCTGTGGTTCCTTCTGTCACATATTCAGACAATTTTTCATCTGTGATTTCTTGATTTGGTAGAATGCTTAATCTTGCATGACGGCAGAGAAGGGAATACAAGGCAAAGGTACCACCTGCACCATGTGCACAACATTGGTATTGAGAAACAGTCTTTCTACCAGGGGCGTGGCTGAGGGGGTGCAACAAGTGCGACCGCACAAGGTCCCCGATTTTTCAGGGCCTCAAAAGTTTTTTGATACAGTGTTATATGTATATAGTTAATGAAGTCTAATGGAGCATGGTTGTTCTTTTAAAGTAATTGGGTTTGCATGTCTTCAATTTATTTTGCAATACGAGTGCAAATTGCCTTACACATATGTTTTTACTATTTTTCACTGTTACTTTTCTTTGTGTCTCCAGACTTCCCGTACTCCTTCACACAAATTCATGATAATTTTTGTGAAACACTTTCTTAAAGGATGTTAAAGATCTCAATTCAATATCGCACGGGACCCCTAAAATCTCAGCCACACCACTGCTTTCTACCAAGTCCAAATCTGCACTTCCAGACCAACTACAGGTTTCCTAAATTTCAAAAGGAAAGTAGAGACAGCAAGAGCTTCTCAATGTTGAAAACAGTGTTGAATATATGTATAGTCAAACCACGCATTAGATAGTACTATTTTGAGCCATAAGAACAATCAGATTACATAGCAGGCAGAAAAAAGGTCCTCGAATGATAACAAAAACATGTACCTTCGCCATTGTCATCAGCCAACATCACAAAGAAGACATACTTGAAGAGAGCAATGAGAGTAAAAGTCCAGAAAATAAAGGAAAGCACGCCGAAAATCTCTTCATCGTCCTCATGAAGGCTCAACTTTCCTGAGAAGGTAGTCTTGTAAACATAAAGAGGGGATGTACTGAGGTCACCATAAATCACTCCCAGACTTTGATAAGCCAATGTGAGCACAGTCGTTCCAGATGCCCTCTGCAAGTTCTGATTCGAGACACAAAATTATAAGCATAAACATGACAACCTCAATAGAAAGGTCTAAGCAAGTCCATCAGTACCAAAAAGCTAACAAAAGTTCATAACACTACAATTCAACAGCCACATTGAAGGCTAATATGTTTCCTTCGAACTTTATGCACAGCTCCGAATTGGGTAAATCCTTGAAAGCCACTCACGCTACTTTCAGCTAAGAAAATGTGTTGACACAACTGTGAAAGATGCTGCATGTTATGCAAAAAATTTCCAAGGAAAAGCTAAAAAGTAAGTACTTTTCTGCAATGATCATGCTATCAGAGCACCATTTCTGTTACAAGGAGTTTGATTTACCCACAAACCAGAAACAACGTGTTCAATAATTCACTGTTCCAATAGCAGCTGCATGCTCCAGATGCTCATTTCATGTATGATGTATCAATAGACAATTCAAAAAATCTCACTCATTTTAAGCAGAAGCATTACTCTAAGAAATCTTTGGTCAAGAACCTTCCCAAAATGCCTGACATTCATAAGCCCGTTAAGCAAACAAGCAAATTCAAAGCGACCCAAGTAAAGATTTTAATGAAATAGTACAAAATGCTTCAGTTTGAGGAGAGAATAAGAAGATTTATACCCGTCCAGACATTCCATGCTCCACTGATTCTTCAGAAGGATTCATGGCGGAGGAAAAGAGATGGGAAGTGCAAAGACAAGTGACTGAAGAAAGGCTGAGAAAGTGTTCATATAAACAGAGAATGTAGGTAGTAAGTAAAGGAGGCAAGTGTTGTGTTTTGAATCCAAACTCCAAAAAAGTTGCAAGAAGGCATTCAATGCTCTTTCACCCCTCTTCAAATTTTGTTCCTTAGCTAGAGCATTATGCTATTTTCGTGTACTAAAACATCTCCTTATTTTAATTAAATTACTCTATTACTATGTTATATATTATCTTCAATATTTTAACCAATGTTAAGTTTGATTTTATCTTCTCGAATGAACACAAAGAATCAAAATAGATCACATAATCAGTACCCAAAACGAACTAAATATAATATTGAGCTCATCTTATTAAAATAGCACATTCATCATTTGGGTTTTAGCTTTTCTATATGAAGGTTTTTTTTTTTTTTTACTGACTATATGAAAGTTAAGTTACCATATTCTTTAGAAAAATTGTTTACAATTATAGGTTGGTCATTGTCGTCAAGCCCATGCACCCTTGATTTGACTGACAAATGGCCATCATAATCTCATGGTCGTAGAGTTTGAGATTAGGTGGGAGGTCTACTTTTCCTACTGATTAATATTTGTTAGTTCATGAAAAGGATGTGAGCGTTCATGTAATTGTTACTTAACATCATCCTCAATTCAGATTTCCAAAAATGAAAGCATAATTAGGTAGAAACAATAAAGCCTTTTCTCACTGCCACATTTTGGTGATTTTTGGTAGAAATACCAAACTAGCTAAACTGTGAAATAGCTAACCTTGCAGAAACAGGGCCCCTTCAATTTTGACTGGCCAAAGATGATCCTAGCAAATTCGGTAGCACGAATTGATATTCTCCAAAGCCACCAAAAAAATCCCAAGAATTATTTGTACATTGTTTAGTAGTTTTCATTTGATGCTAACGGCAAATGGAACAAATATTCATCAATAATGTACACTATTATCTGCCAAATAGTATAAGATGCCATGCCATGATGCTGTTACTTTTCAAAATAGGAAGACAATGAGATATGCTGTCATTCTTCATTCACCAGTAGCTTAATCCAAATTTGACTATTTATAACAAGTGAAGCGTGTGCACTAATAAATGCTCTTAAACACTTAAATCAATTAAGCTACAAGTTCTTTAAAATCATTTTAGAATTTGATCGAGAACTTCAAGATACATAAGTTTGAGCCAAGGTATCTCCACCTAATAACCAAATCCGATGACTTTTGTTCATATTCTTCCCAAATGGCCAAAATTAAATGGAATCCAGCCGTGCAACATCGCACAACATTATGGGCGAAAATGGTTGTTTATGCTTGTGGACTAAATATGAACCATGAGCAAGAATTGAGATTATATCTAGTCGTAGTCTGCAATGCCTTGACTACTCAACAACCATATCTTGTTTGTTTGTTTCTTGCAGCACCATTATTGGGTTCCAACCGTACATCGTCTTGATGATAAATTAGTACATTGCATGCGATTGATGATTGAAATTTTGGTCTTAAAAACAGACCAAATCTGAGTGGGAAAGCAACAAGCATAGTTAGGTATGCTCTCTACATCAGATGTTTATAGCTCTCTTAATTCTTCTCTCATTTTTTGCCTGTCCACAACTGTGATTCGTTCAATTATGCCTAGCCTCTGAAGATTGGTGGGTTCCCACTTTGAAAGAATACTAGATGTATGTTTACTTACATAAAAATTAAAATTAGTATGACTTATCTGATTCTTGAATTCTGATCTGATTCCTGAATTCTGATGCGTTTGCTAACACATTTAGAATTAAACAAAAAAGAGAGCATATATATGGTGCAAAGTGGGAGAAGCAGATCCAATCCTTATTCATTCAGTCCCATGTTCTCATTTTCCCTTATTCCAAGTGAACATGCCATAAACGACTAGCTTTTAATCTCAATGTAGCATCTTTGGCGCCCGGTTACTTCCATGGAGAAAAAAGTAAGCAATTTGCTCCCATTAGTTATGTACTATAATGGTGTCTTAGGGCATCCACATTCCACATTCAATAACAGTCCTAAACGCCTTCACTTCAAGCAGCACTACCGGTGCCCATTCACCGCTCCATAACCGTGTTACTCTGAAACTGCCTTCCTGCGATTTTTTTTGTTGTTAAACCGTGTGCATCCATGGTGCAAATCACTAGGTATATAGGAAGGACACATTTCATTATAAAAAAGACAATGTACTTCACCACCATGAAAATACAACATAGCACTCAAATGCTTCCATCTGAAATAGCAACTATCTGTTGTGGCGCATGTCATGCCAGCAGAACTACACACATATATGCTCATAAATAAATTCAAAACCTTAAACCAAATCAAGAGATTATATCCAAAACAAGAGATCCGTTGTTTGTAATAAGTGATGATTTTCACTGACCTGTAACTTACTCCCAAGTAACCAAATAAGATGGGAAAATTTGTGACAACAAACTAAATAGAGATAAGACACAACCCTCAACCTTCAAACATGACCCAAAAGTCAGACCGACAATACCAATTAGAACTTTGCCGACAACACAGAATGGACACAAGCACAGACCCACAGAAGAACTCCTGATCCTTCATTCTAATCATCTTTCTTCTCCTCAGATGCAGCAGTTGCACTTCCCTCAGCTTTTTCCTCAGCAGGTTCATCTGCCTTTACTGTATCAGTTTTAGTGCACTCATCCTTCTTGGCTGTCTTTTCCTCTGCAATTTTCTTGCTTTCTTCCTTAACAGTCAAATTCTCAAGAAGTCCAGCAGCTGCAGTAGCATCTGGGTTTTCTTCTTCTGCACTTTGGGATTCAGCAACTTCTTGAAACTTTTCCATGAATAATCTGTTGTCTGAGACAGCAAAACAACAAAAATCAATAAGCTATACCAAACATTAACATAGACATGATTATGGCATCTACAATCTAAATCCAACCATAACAAACAATTGTCAAGTAGCCGCTACGGGTCAAAGTGCAGAATGAAAATGATACATACATGGCTGCATACTGGAAGTATAAGAAAATGCAGTACGGTTTATCGGCCCAAAACATTAGTCAGAAGGCTTCACCTTTCCAAAGAAAACACAGAATTCAAATGCCACATTGACTGATCTAAAAACTGCATTTATTCGTGTCTTCATGAAACAGCATGCATGAATAATTCATCAATGAATGGGGAATGCACATTCCACAATCAAGTAAACAATGAACTTCGCTACCATATTGGCTCTTAAAACAGAACATAGCAATCAAATGTGAAAGTTCATTGGAGTGGTACAAGATCCTAGAGTCCATTCTTATGATATCAGTAACAAACTAAACAACATAATCCATGAAAAAACTTAACTCTATCACATGATCAAGACCGGATATGATTTTCAAAGTACCAGTACCATGGCAATCTTGGATATTTAAAATCTTAGAAGGGAGAAGAATTGTAACCAGAAACATCTATGACATTGATCAGTGAGACAACAATTGACATCTAAGCGAGATTCCATGTGGGTTCAATAACTCTCTATTAGTTATATATCCATGTAATATGAACATACAAACACAAAAATAGAATTAAGAAGATAGGATACAGCAAAGGCGGGGCCATGTTTCAGTCAATAAGAATTTCATATCCCAGGCTGCAGGATCCATCCTAGGGTAGATATAAAGAGATATATGTACAGGCCAGATCTGGAGGAAGGAAACATTCAATTCCACAAGAACAGGTCTATATATAATATAAAGGCTGGATCAAGAGGGGACATTGACACTTAAACAGTTTTAAAAAAGGGTTGATATGTGACACAATATATGTACAGGCAGGATCTGGATGGGACGTTCACACTTGAACGGTTACATAAGACTCTGTAAGTGTGTTTTATGTATTATCCTAGTAACTCATTAAAAATGTATTACAATAGAGACCACTCAAGAAGGAAAAAAATATACATACTTATGTCACATTACAAATTCATCCAAACTATAAAAGTGTGGAAATGGACATGCTTATCTTCAGGGTCTTCACAAAATAACCAAAGGAGAAGAAGGATCACGTGATTCTTGCATATAAAAATGAAACCATTTGCAAGGAGCACATATCTAGAAACAAAAGCATACAAATAGCAGGGGGAAAATGAATGCATAGGAATCGAAAATTTCACCCGTTTAAGAAGCTAAGGGCAGTATAAAACACAAATTTCAAATCATTTCAGAGCTAGAGCAAAACTAGCTCCAATTCTACAAGTACACTTGAAATCAAGGGCACTAGTAATTCAAAGGAACACATTTCATAGCATGAGCAGTTTCAAGCAGTATCAGCTAGTTTTCCCATGGAAGCACAGCAACAAACCTTTCCATATTATATATGTATACACGCACATAGACGATGGTACTCTTAATACACTGGCACCATACATACTCATCATACGGAAAACTCTTCCAAAATATAAAAGAGGGAAAGGGGCATTCGAATGAATGATGGTACTCTTAATACACTGGCATCATACATACTCATCATATGGACAACTCTTCCAAAATATATAAGAGGGAAAGGGGCATTAGAATGAATTCCACCAGCAGACAAACTGCAACAAACAAACCAGTTTATCTCTAGAGTGTTCAAATCTAAACCATTGAGGAAGACGATCACACAAGATTCATAACTATGAAATAAAGCTATTCGCGAGGAGCACATATCAAGAAACAAATAGCACAAACACCAAGAAAGAATAAATAATGCATAGGAATCATCAAGGTTAAACATTTCAGTAGCTAGTGCAAAACAAGCTGTAGCTCTACAAATACATTTGAAATCATTGATATCAGTAATTCAAAGAAACAAAAACAATATTTTCTAGGTTTGCCCACAAAAGCACAGCGAAACTGATAAAAGTACGAAACACACTAGCATCACAAGGCAAAGCTCACAGCAAGAATTAATTACGAATACGAAAACGGATCAGAAAAGTTGAACTCACTCTCAATTGAGGCAAATCTAATGCAGAAAAGCTCTTCCTTCAATTCGCCATCTGCGAAATCGGCGGCGTGCCACACACACGACTTCTCGTTCCCAGCATGCTCCTGGACGGTCATCTTCGGCAGAACTGCAACAAAGACACACAAAACTCAAAACCCTAAACCCAGATAATCAATTACACTAATACAAATCAATCACAATAATGCAAATCAGAAGCTTAAAAAATAGAGCGAGAGACAACTGACCGAGGTGATTGGCGCAGATCTTTAGGGTTTTGGACTGGCGCATAACAAGCCTAACCTTGCCGGTCTTGGTGTGCTTCAGAAGCTTCACGGTACCAGCACCACGCTCTTTCCACTGATTGCCGTCTTTATCGAATCGGTAAAGCTTCGACTTCCTGCAAACCAACAGCGAATCGAATCGAAACGAATCAAAAACCCTAATTTTCATCGATGACGAAAAAGAAAAGAAAAACTAGACCGTAGCATTTTGAGCTCTAGACTTACAGATCGAGGATGGCGTCTTCGTCCTCCTCGCCGGTGGTGACGGCGACGGCCTCAAGGCGGACGATCGGAGCGACCTCGGCTCCGGTGTCCTCGTCGTCGCCGGCATGTGGGGCCTCCTCGTCGTCCCTGTGCTCGGCGTCGGCGCTCGACATGTTGAAAATCGAGAGAGTTCGGAAGCGGAGGATTTAGCGAGAGAGAGAGAGAGAGATCAGAGAAGGCCGGTGGTCTGCAAAAGGCTTATTAAAGGGTTTGATGAGGGTTGTAGGGGTTTTTATATGGCGTCCATTTTACGCCCGAAGGCCCAAAATGCCCCAAACCCGACACTGTCAGAAAATTTGAATTTTTTTGGGTTTTTATCTAAAATAGGCCAACCGGCCTAAATCTATTCTAAAATCTACGGGTAGCGAAATTTGTTCCGAAAATAGGCATAAGGATTGCCTAATTGCAAAGGAGAAGTCCCTCCACTATCCGACAAACCTCTTTCCGTTCTCCCCGCCGTCGCTAATTTTCCAGCCACTTTCTCCGTTCGGAACCACCTGGAATAGCTTCCCAACATCCCCGAGTACACTCCCACAAAGTTTCAACCCCAAATCCCAAGTGGTTTGCCGCCGGCGAACTAAAACTTTTTTCTCTGTTTTTTGCCAAAAAACCGTCCGACAAACTTCCCTCCGTTCTCTCTTTTCCGGCCATAGATCGACGACGACCCGAACTACAAAAAGTTCCCTCTCAACCTCAAGAATATATCCCCAAAATTTCAGAGCCAAAGACAGCGTAGAACGCCGCCGGTGAAACCAAACGCAAAACTGAGCTGCCGGAGTTCTCGCCGCCGTCGCTAATTTTCCGGCCACTTTCTCCGTTCGGAAAACCTGGACTAGCTTCCCAACATCCACGCGCACACTCCCACGAAGTTTCAACCCCAAATTCCAAGCGGTTTGCCGCCGGCGAACCAAAACGTTTTGATCTGTTTTTTGCCAAAAACTGTCCGACAAACCTCCCTCCGTTCTACGTTTTCCGGTCACCGATTGACGACAACCCCAACTACAAAAAGTTCCCTCTCGATCTTAAGAATATATCCCCAAAGTTTCAACACTAAATTCCCAGCGGTTTGCCACCAGCAAACGAAAACGTCTTCGATGGAGTTCGGAGAAGAAGCAGAGGGACTATAAGGCACTATGGGTGCACTATAAGGGACTATGAGGCACTATGGGTGCACTATGAGGGACTATGAATGCGTTGATGAATTACAACGATTCTGTATTTGAAAGACTATGAGGCACTATGAGGGACTAAAAGGCACTATGGGTGCACTATGAGAGACTATGAGGCACTATGGCCGCACTATAACCCCAGGGATTTAATTGCAAAGTTACTGTAGCATTTTGCCTACTGAAGAACAGCCCGCTGCCCCTTGCCTATTTTGGAATAGATTTAGGCCGGTTGGCCTATTTTAGATAAAAACCCAATTTTTTTCGATTACATTTTAAAAATCATCTCCACTAAAAATAAAGGACATATTTATATATAAAGAATGTGAAAGGAATGAATGGTAATTGAAGGAGTGGAAATTGTTAGAAATCATTATGTTTTTTTGGTTATTCTGCATTTACTAACCATTTGGAAATCGAAATTTAGTGAACTCTACTCCAAGCGAAAAATCCCCGATTCTTATTCCCAAATTTTATTTCTGATTCACTTTTCTAAATAAACAAGCCCTAAGTATCGAATATCATCTAGTTATTCGATTGATGTCGAACTAGTAAATGGATGAAGTGTCGTCTTTGTTCATACAAGCGGATATTGGAGGTGAGGAAATTTGAATTGTGATATAGCGTTTCTCAGTTTTGTGGTTGCTCTAGGACATTTAACCAAGATCAAGATTTAAGACTCAATTGTGCCATTCGGATCCCTATCATTCTTCTGTTTCGAAGGTACATTGAGTATTCAACACATATCGAACGTGTCCTTACAAATTTGAAAAGCTACTTTCATTGTGAAGGCCACAAAGCACTTGGTACTTGGTTATCAACTAAGATGAAAGATCACAAAGAGTGACTACCATTGATCCGTTTATCGGTTTACCAGTTATATTCAAAGGGCTTCTGGGTTCTTGCAGCTAAAAATTTAATACAAGAAAAAATCGCAAACTGGCTGTTGAATTGCAGTAGGGAAAAAGATTGGTAGTATTCCGTAGTAAAATTTCTCATGTATCAATGGAAGATGTTAGTACAAAATTTTCCCTACTGATCATAAGTTTCTCGACAGTAACAGAACCAAGTCCAAAAAACTACCTATACACGTAGAAGTGTTGGCATCCTAGGTCTCACAGAGATAACTAAAACACCACCTACTGAGCTCAGACTTTACAGCCAGGCCAAAAAGAATGAAAGAATTTCTAAGAAAGACGACCATAAACCTGCACACGTAGATGTACTGGCAAGAAGTGTGAGGAAACTTGGATCAACCCTTCATTTCCCACAAGTATTCGGCGTAACAGGTGGATTCCCATCGTTCTAGCTTTCAGCCTATAGAAGCTGTTAGAACACTCATAGCAACGCTTCAAAGATCAGTAGGAGGGGCCCATTTGTGGCATTCCGAAAGGGGGCATTGAAGGCATTCCCATCCCTCCCATTGGTGGCATTGGTAGTTGTGGCGCATAACCTCCACCCATCCCTGGTGGTGCAGGCAAAGCAGGCAGCAACTGCGCATACATGTTCTGCAGATCGTTCATGAATATGAGTTACTGTTCCTCTATTTGCTAATTATTGATTCTAAAAGAAAGACGATATTAACAAAAGTTGAAAAACCAGCAAAGTTCAAATGTAATGTCAACTAAATAAAATTAGGACAACTTTTAGGTACTTTAAGTTTATCTCCTATATTTCTGTGTATTTCCTAACCATCAAGATATATTTCAAAAGTATTCTATTTCAAAAGAGATAAATCAAAAAGACGCACTAAGATGTTCAGAAGATGGCCCAATGACCAAGCAGTCTTGAAAACAATTCAACATTCATTTGTTGGCGACAGAAAATGTTTAGGGGAGTCTTTCCAAGATACAGGATAAATAAAACAGCAAATACCTGCTGAGCAACCAATTCCTTCTCCTCCTGTTCTTTGGCTTTCACCTCCTTTTGGGCCTCAATCTTGTCCTTGATAAGGTCATCCACCTTGCCCGTGTACTCTCGGATAAACTAAGAAAGAGAGAAAATTCAAGGAAGGAAATTGAAAGGTAATAAAGGGATAAACGACAGAAAAACATAACAAACTTACCTGCAGGAGGTATGGTAGGGCAAAATCAATTATATTGTTCATCCATGCAAGCTCAAGAGCGACGTCTGGCCGGATTAAATCATAGCAAACAAAAAGGCATGCTGCAAAACACTCTTTCTTTCCCTGCACACACATTAGATAAGATGATTACGAAATCACACCTAGCATAATGCTCTACAGCAGAAGACTGAAAAGAAATATGGATTGAACTCCTTCCTTTAACTTAGGGAGCAGAAGAGGAAAGAACACATGATTCTGTTTAAGGTGTGCATGAGATCTTTCTGAAACTAATGCATATAAAGAACACAAACCTGCTCAATGAAATAGATAAGCAGTTCCTCCGAAAGTTCATGATCACCCGACTGCGAGCATGTCTCCATGCAATCTTTGTAGTGATTGTCTTTCTTTGACAATGCAATAGATTGCTTCCATCTTCCCGCTTTCTTATAAATGTATGCAGCAACACGTCTCATCTCAAGCAGCTCATGTTTCTCAAGCTGCATTTGCATGAATAAAAAAAATGAATACAAGTTTCAATCAAACACTTCCAATGAATGAGAAGCTTTAATCTCACCTTTTGAGCAAGACCTATCTGATCAAAGCTGTCATGCAAATCTATTGATTCACGAAGTCTGTCGTAATCTTCCTCCTCCATGTATATTTCATTTAGAGCTTCATTTACAGCAGTCACATTGTTGCTCTGAACTGCAACCATGTATGGCTTGATAAGACGGATGTGACTAGCCTGAAACCCAAAAAAAAAAAATTGAAAATGTAAACAAGACGGAATTCTTTCCAAACCGCGCCAGAAGAAAAATGTGGCAGCAGAGAGCAATGTTTATGACAATATACGAAAGAAGCAAACCTTTCTCATTATATCCACCACTCGCGTGTGATCGACCCGAAGAGCAATCACATTAAGGACATCATTGATAAGATCCGGGTGTTCTTGTAAGTAGAAGTGCACAGCCCTGTAGTAGAGTTCAACACTTGCAACTTTTACTATCACATCTTTGAACTGCATGTGGTCCCATGCCTCTGGGGAATGATTCATTATGGTGGTAGCAGCATTATCAAACTCATCATACTGTATATGTAAATACGTTAACTCTTTCCAGTGCTGTTGTTCATCACAAGCTCGTATAAGTTTGGGAATATTGAGACGGGTAGAGAACAGTTTAATGTGCTCCATAAGCTTCTCAGGACGGTATCTAGCATATAGAACTCCCAACTCTGTAAATATGCCCATATGTGCACGTTCCAATCCTAGTCCACTCTCCATGAGACTAATGAGCTCATTAAAGCGTCCCCGGTTCTGGTAATACTCACTGACCTCTTCCAAGTCATCCACCTAAATAAAACAAAAGCAGGATTCATGGAAGGCAAAAGTAACACCACGAAGACAGGCAAAAGTAAATAAATAGTACTGTTTGCGAGAAAGCTACCTGTATGATAATGTTGAGTCCACAAATCTGAGCTAAGCGGAATTCCTCAGCATCAACGCATGCAAAGCAAACAAACTTCCATGTTTTTGAGCTGTTAGCTTTCCGAGCTGCATCCACGGCACCTTGAAACTGACCTAGCTTCACAAGAGTGCATGCCAGCTTACCCCAGTTAGAAATGAAGGCAAATATGATCTTGGCAGCTTCATACAGAGCTTCATCAAACAAGCGATCCCCAACATTCGGTAGATTGGCAACATTTGGCATAAGAATGAACTCTTCAATATCACCTAGCCGATCAATTTTGGCATATGCATAAATAAGCTCACTGTCAACCTTGGGCTCCTTGGTCTTCTGCCTAACCATCAGAAGGTACCTTACCAAGTCATGATATACATTTCCATCCTCAGCAGCACGTATGACATCCAAAAACTGGGTGGCATCATCTGCACGAATAAATGACTCAATGGCATCACTCACTAGTCCGTCTCGCAGCTGGGCTTTGGCCACCTGGCTCCAGACAGCTTCTTCTTCTACCCTGAAGGCAAACTCTACAGCTCGATCAATGCTCTGAATGTTATCCAATAGAACATTGACAGCATCAACATTTGAGTTGAACTTCTTGAAGATTGCAAATGCTTCCTCATACAATTGAGCTTCAACGGCCATTAATCCAACTGCAGGACCGTCAAAGTTGTCTAACCTATTGATATAATCCATGACTCTGGATGGATCAGCCTTGATGGCAGTCAGAATCAACAGATTCTGCAGATTGAAGTTCCCACTAAAAGCAGAATTTTGGAGCACTATCTTTTCAAGCAGCTCAATCAACTCATGGGGAAGGTCCGCAGTCATAAATGCTTTAACAGCTGCTGAAACTTGCTCAGGACTCTTGCTTTCAGGTAGGGCAGTAGATACAACCTGATCAATTAGCTGCCGTCTATACTCATTCTCAGCATCAAGGACCTTAGCCCAGAGGTCATCATCCATCCTTTCTACAACATATCTGATATGAACAAATCAAGTAAATAAAATTAGAGAGCTGCATAGAGAATCATTATCGAATGACATTATACTAGCAAACAAAAATACGCAAACCTGGCCTGGAGTTTGAACAAGGAATTTTTATTTGTTACATTCACAAGTTCATCATCACATTGCCCTCTGCGGTATGCAACAACAGCGAGAGTAGGATCCCGTTTTTCGCAATATTTACCCACAACTCGAGAATCATAGTATGGGTTAGTTGTGAGGAAATGCTCTGGATTGTTGCCGCTATCTATGATGATTTTTCCCAGAGCATTGTGAACATGCACATCTTGGCTTCCCTCACTCACAAGATGCTCCAAGAATTGAGTAAGCAAGCGAAGACGATTTCTGCAAATAGAAATCAGAGATAGAATAAGAAATTACTGTGATTGATGAAGGCAAAACAGGGTCTTGAGAGTCAAATTTAACCTCATTTCACATTCCTCCACAAGGGGCTCAACTGATAGAAGAGAACGAACTGATAGAATAAGACCTTTGATGAAATCTTCAGGGCATTCATCATCCAATAGCTGCCCTACAACTAAAGGAGCATTTCCTGGATTGACCTATCAGGAAAAATGAGATCTTTAACGCTCCATTTGGACAACCTTGACAAAGTATAAAAAAGTTTATAGCAAACAATAGGGAAAAACGCACTTGAAAAACACAAAGTTCATATAAAGCCTCAAAATGTGAATACCTTTTGGACATAACCTTCAATGTAACGAAGCATATTGTTCGTATATAGGTAATGAGTGAGATCCGGAACAAAGCCAAAACGATCACAGACATTTATCAAAGGGCGTGCGTCAGGAAGCTTTGCTTCCATTAAGAAGTTTTTGGCCTTTTCAGGGTCATAAAAGTTAGATTCACGAGTGACACGCTCCACTTCCTTAATTTGTCCAGTTTTCGCAGCAGCTTCAATGTACTTGAAATGAATATCTGGATCCTCGCTGTCCAGAAATAATGAATTAACGAAGGGACAAAACGGATCTCATAGCACTCATGGAATAAACAGATGACACTTTAAACTTCTCATCCACTGAAAAGTGATTGATACCTGGAGCTCAAGTATGAGCCTAGGAAAAAGTACAACCCCTCATAGGATTTGAACTGCTCAAACAATTTTATGCATTTATCTACACCCAGTTGCTCACAATACTCTTTGGCAGTCTGCACAAAAGTGCATAATTCTCAGCTTTACAAAAATGAAAGAGCTGCTTGTGGTAAATTTAATAATTAAAAAAAGAACAAAGTAATTTACCTGCACAATAATTTGAAGATTGCCCCTTAGATTGACGAGTAGAAGATCTTTCATGCATTCAAGAGCCCATTCTACAGAAAGAGTTCCAAAGAACTCAACCAGAGCCTAAGATAAAATTTGTAGTTAGAAGTATACAACTTTACACAGGGTCGAGCTATAAAGCATTCAAGTACCAACCTGAGGATCAATTGCATGTGTGTTGATGATGACACGTTTGATATCAGGCAACTCAGTGTAATGCTGCACATTGAAACATACTATTAGTCTGGTAAAAAAACAATCATCTTCAAAAGACATTTGTTCATTACAATTCAAGTACCGTACCTGTAGGGCACGCAAATACAAACCAGCTTTTTCACATAGTTGACCAATGCGTGGGCGATCATAATGACTGAACATACCATTGGCCAATATAGCATCCGCAACATTTGGAAAAGTCACAAGATTGATTTCCAAAACCTAAATCGTACCAGCAGATGTGTGAATAAATAGCTGCAAACTGTATGAATTATTATCTAATAAAAGCCAATGTTCGAAAAGGGAACAATACTACGAACCTTTGACTGAAGGTATCCATGCTCAGGCAAATTTGGCTTCAGCACATCTAACAAAAAGGATGTTGCCTCACGGACCAAGTTCCTCTAAGGAATAAGATACAATACAAAATGATAAGAAGACCTGAAGTTCATAAGTTGGTTTAAAACTATGATGAGAACACATAACACCCATATATGCAGACTCAAAATGTTAAACAGGGAACAATGGAAGCCCAAAATATTTATATACTTAAGACAAACAGCAAAACAAAACAAAAAACATCTTTTGGCCTACCTGAAGGAACAGATCAGTAATTGTATTGTAGTCAACTGGGCAACCTCCTTCCATTTGAGACATCATTAGAGCAAAATTAACAGCTCCCTACCGTGAAGATAGTTGTTAGTCATTCCAGTATCAGACATTTAGATCAACTAATAAAAAGAGCAGTTTACAGCTACAGAACCCTTGCAAAGAGAAAAGTGTCTCCCACTTGTATTCTAGATAAATGCATGTACCTGGGGGTCTGACCGCAGAATTGTTTGCAGGAGGAACATATAATCAGGCGTATATCCAACCTACGAAAAACAAAAAGAATCTCAATTAATAAAAAAATCAAGCAAGAGCCATTGGCCTAGTATTAACATCAGAATAACAAACCGACAAAAAACAAAAAAAAAATTATTTAACCTGCTTTGAGTATATTAAAATCTTATCAAATTCCCTTCTCTCAGCAAATGCAGCGACAACTTTTGGAGTTGCCCGGGCTTTGATGTATATTTTCAAAGCAAGGTCGTTGTCCACTGTCTGCATTAGAAATATATTTCAGAATATTAGAATATAGGACAAAATATTTAATTTGAATGTAAGTCGAAAAGAGATAAAGCAACAGAACACTCTATCTTTACGGGTTTGCTAAGTTTTTTTATCGGACCTTCACAAGATCTCCAAGCTCTTCACTACATTCTAGTTTGTCCTCCGCAAGCCAATTCTCCAACAGATTCTTTTTGTTCTGATTAACAACCAAACGTGACAATTCTAATGATTCAAAAGCATTAAGTTTTCCTCTAGTTAACAAAGTTCCAAAGTACTGCAACAACGGTGGGCTTTGGCCGGCTTGCACAGGAACACTCTGCAATAAAGGAACAACTCGAGCAAATTAGATCTTGTCATAGCATGAATGTGACACAGGAGAAATATGAGGAATGTAAATGTATATAGACAAACATATGAATGCAATACTAGAACACCATACCTGAAATTTAGCAACAGTGTCAGGAGTACGGAGTATTCCCATTGGAGATTCGGCAGCAAGTTCTGCAGCCTCCTTATACTTTGTCTGAGAAAACAATTCTTGAAACCGCTGGACCACCTGGGGAAGACAGCCATATAATGTATTGTTAAGATATCACCAAGTGGAAACAGCAAAAAAAAAAAAAAAAAAAAAAGCATCACGGACTTCCCAGGAATTTAAAAGGGATCTCTGTATCCAACATATTGACTGCACTAACCCTCGTATTCACCTCATAGATCAAAGAACAGTCAAGGAGACTAATGAAACCCATTAGAAGAAAAAAGATAGTCTTATTGGTTAAGGATACTCATTAACAATTTATATGTATATCTATTTATAACACTCTTAGAGCTTGAATTCCATTCTACCGAGGAAGACTAAAATTGAACAAATCCATCAACCCGTAAAGTGAAAACAGTAACCATGTCCCACCACATAAAGGATTGACAAGATCAGTGAGCCAATTCTCGTCAAGTTATCAAAAAAGTTTATAAATTAATAAATAAAAGAGAGTCCGCAATCATTACCAGGTCTTCAGCACCAGGAAGGTTTCCTCTCTTCGCAAGATTAACTGCAAGACCCAAATTGTTTAACTGCAAAATCACCAAACAACAGTTTAAGTAACACATTTCATAATTGTCTAGAATAGCGAAAAAATGCAAAAGTACAAAAGCATACCTGACCACTAACAAAAGATACAATTGTTTGTTCATTTACAGAAGCAACTAAGACCTGGCCTCGCCTATTGATTGCATAAAAACCTCCAATAGATGAAGCTTCCGTTGTCAAAAATATAGGGTCTGGACTGATTCTGTTTCTATAAACTGCAGTTGCTGTCTCTAAGTCGTATACAAATAGAAGTCCAAGCTTTGTGATAACATATATCAACCCGTATTTTTCCGATATCTGAAATTCAAAAAAATGCGAAAAAAAAAGGATTGTTCTTTTGATTCATATGAAATATATATGGGATGAATCAAAGGAACCAGAACATATAGTACCTGCATTGACACAGGAAAGTCGTCACCAAAGTCTGGAGGAAAGAAAAGATCAGCTTGCTTCTTGGTAAATGATGGTTTTCCTGATGGCAATTCACAGTAAACAAGATTAATACTCCAGCAGAAGAAAGCATGTAATTGATGCATACAAAACCTTGCTTGCAATTGCAGCAGAGGACTTTCTTATTAGAGCCAACCAGATAATATAGTAAAGCTAACCAACTAAGTGTTAGATCTTCTCTGTACCGAGATATTCTTAATCTTATATATGTTAAAAGAATTCAAGTGAAGAATCAATGTACCGGGCTGGGCACCAAGCTCAATTATGTGCATCTTTGATGTAACTTGTCCAGCATTGGAGGACTTCGACGCAAAGCAAATAAGAGTTGAAGGATTCTCATTCCCTGGAACCTGCATATAACATAGAAATTGGTACGAATCTAAACAGCATATCAGTAAACTGTACATCTATCAGATCTCAAGAAAATATATGATTAAGAAGTAACACCGCACTTTAAATGAGGCAAATGATGCAGCATGTGCTTCAAGAGCCTGACTGCGTTTCTGTTCCACGGAGAAAAGCTGCATGTTTCCTTTGACCAGTTGTGGCCTCTACAATAATTTTATTGAAAAAAGATCAATGTTAGTTGATAATCAAATCTAGTTTATCATCACTGGTTCCTGTCTTGTTGGGCGGATACAATTCTCAATGAATATAAGGTAAATAAAAAAAACTAAACAAATGCTTTTTTTAGATAGAAAAAATGCATGCATTAAGTGCTGGCAGAAAAACGTATCCTTTTAGTGAAAAAAAGGGGAAGAATACTGATGTATAATCAAAAGTAGCACATCTTATCTACGACATCTCCTTAAATCAAAAAGTGCAACACATACTGACTACTCTTTGAAATCTTTTAGCAAATTAATGAAAAATTAAGACTAAAAAGTTTCATGTCATATCCTAACATCTTAACCATCAAAGAAACGAATTTTATTGCAATAGAGGTATGTGGAATTATGGAGGTCCTACATTTCACTCCCTTTGGAAAACTATCAACAGGATTCCACAACAGAACCAGTAGAAAGGCAAAAACTGCAAGCAAGAAGTAACCACTCACCTCAGGTGAACCAGGCGCAATTCCTATTAAGACCAACCACTTTTCAGAAGGATCACAACGGTAGTTGATTATTTGATTATTTGCCAAATTAGCTGTCCGCTCAAAGACCTTCGAAGGCTCGGAATCACCTGGAAGTAAGATCCATTAAGACATGTGCATAAAATAAACATAAACATGATATCCTCACTGAGATTAAAGGATATGTAACAGATTATTACCGTCAATTAACCAATGATATACTGAAGTCTGCGTGACCAGGCCCAGCATTTTTGGAGTGATCCACTTCCAAAAGACAACCTACAAAGAAAGAAAGGAAAAGAGCAGGAAAAAGAAAAGTAGGATTACAATCAGTTACCAAAATAATATCTGTAGTAAAGACTCCAAACAGTGCAAGATCATCACCTGCTCAGGCATCTGATGTGATTTCATCTTTACTTTCTGTTCAATGTTGAATATTTGTAAATGGTCCTGAGTAGTTCCTTGAACTTGAGCTACACAGAAGACATGATGGACATCAAAACTTCAATACAAAATAAGGCAGTTCATATATCATAAAGCCTCATACACACTTCTAATCAACCCAAAAAGAGAATTTGCATCCAATATTCAAACCCGAAAACGAAACATTTATCATAAACATTGCATCACACATAGAAATCCCATCATTGCGTTATTGTCAAAAAGTTGAAATCTTTACCTTTCAAGGCGAGAATTTTGGAATTGGGATTCATCAAAGCCGAGTCAGCGGTAATGGGTCGACGCAACGGCTGCATGGGCATGTTCATGTCGATGATAACGACGCTGTTCTGCGGCGACGTTTCTCTGACGCAAATGTACTTGTCCGATTCCATCGTCACATGCGTAAACGTAATGAATTGGGGATTGATCCCAATACTCGGCAACTACAAAAACCACAAACCAAAATTCAAATCAAAATCGACATTATCACACTCAATAACTCAAATTACACAACAATGAACGCATGATCATGCATAACTCGCAAATGGGTCACTCGAAAATGTAGTGAAATCGCAGTCAAGTGTGAGATCCGGGTGGATCCAATGCGTCATTGGATCAAACGAAGACAACCCAACAACGCATTGGATCGAACGATGAAAACCCAGAATTTTTTTGGATCAAAATCAAAGGTGGCATTACCGTAAGCGCCTCTTTCATGGTCATGGGGGCGTTAGCCGTGGCCATGGCGACCGGGTCGGGTCTTCGGATTGGGGGGGACCCGATAGGCGGAGGAGAATGTGGGCACAGCAAAAGCTTATTGGTTTTTGGGTGATTTGCAGAGAGGAAAGGAGAGAGTCTGCAGATATAAGTATTACGTAGTGTATGGGAAATGAGGGAGTTTCTCCGCGCAAAATCTGTGAACGGATTGCTGGATGTAAAAAAGTAAAAGCAAAATTTTTGGTTTAGTGAAATGGTAAATGTGGATAATTGCAGTATTTTATGGTGTGTTTTAGCTTAACTTCTAAGTAACTTGTATACACCCACTCCTATTCAAACTCGGATATCCTTCAAACTCATAATTTTTATACACACCCATCATTTTTTTTCCCTCATCAAACATTACATTTTTATCTCTGAAACTTCCACAATTACACACACATTATTGAGAAAATTTCATAAGAACTTATTAAATTTATTTTCAAACTCAAACATTATTTTCGTGAATTTGAAAATTAAAATAAAATTGAAAGACAAACAAGCAATTCACAATCAGAAACCCCTCGTCACTAACCTCGCCACCCTACATGTGTCATTCTTGATTTCGGTGAAAACCCATTAAAAAAAAATGCGTCTAACCAAATTGGGATTCCCTCATATCTCCAACTCCCACTAGCTTTATAGCACGGACTCGTCAAGTACTAACGTTTGGGCCTTCCACGTCTTATTGGGCTAATTGTTGAAAACACCATATTTTTGCATCTTTCTGTAGGGACGCAATACCAGCTACTCTATAGTTTGTTTAGTTAATCTACAGCGATAGTCTAAAAACATCAAAATCTGGTGGTCGTCCATTCGACCCCATCATGCTATTTGACTGATGAATATGCAGCGCACCTCGACAAGAAGCTTAACGGCCAAACTACACCAACAAAAAGCTCATTTACTTACGGGGAATGTAAATGGGAGAAATGAGAATCGCTGGAAATCATTCTCATTTCTTCTTGACCTACGTTTACTAAGCCAATTGAGAATCAAAATTTAGTGGGTCGTATTCCAATTTAGGGATAAAAAACACCCCAAAGAATGGAATTCGGAATCCAGAAGGGGGACTTGGGTATCCAATTCTCATTCCCGAATTTTATTTCCCATTTCTGAATGTAAGTAAACGAGCCCTAAAGCGTCTCATATGTCAACAACCAATTATAGTTGTGCTCGAATTTAAAATGAAGTCTTCTGTTCAAATTGCAACGCATCCCCACTTGTTCTATTCTTCTTCAGGCCGATATTTTATCAAATTGTACATCCAAATCGCTTGTCTTCATCTCAATTTTATTATGAAGTCTTGCTCCACTTTGCAACGACTAGCGAACTGAAGTGATCCCATTGCGCTTGACTTCCCTCGTCATCCACCAGCCAAAAGACCGTTCTTATCACGTCTATTCTACTTGCCAAATATTAGCCCCTCCCCTATAGGACATTATAGGACATTCGTTTGGTGTTTGGTGGTGTGGTTGAGATTAGATAGATCTGGACTTAATTTCGTTATGTATCGCACTTTTATTAAGATAAATGAGGTTCGTTTGAATGAACTGGCTTCAAATCAATTCTAAGTGAGGCCTTAGCGCATTGAAATTTGTTATGAACATGAAAAATGTATACCTATTGGATCCATACCGCCATGCCCAAAAAATGAAACATAACCAATTTAACAAACTAAAAGAGAATAATAATTTATTTATGCACATCGCCAAAGAACAAAAGTACAATAAACTCCTCCTCCACAAATTACACAACCTCCTTATTCCTACCCTATCCACCGTCAAATAATCCATTTTCCACCCGCACCAACCGCTGCCCCCAACCCCCTGCCACCGACCCTCACAGTAATTATTGCGCGCCAACTCCACTGAACCACCGCCACCAAAATTTTCACACTCTAAATTTACCCCTAAACAATTCGAATATTCCACACTTATGCTTTCTTCACAATCCGTACTCCTCACCGCCGTCCACCCGTCCGACTCCCAAATTGCCCCTTCGCCCGTTGCCAATTTACCAATCCTGCCCCTCGCAGAGACCTCCAAGTACTCCGCGTCACTCGATTCTTCATCGGAATCGTCGCTTTCTTCGAAATCCGAGTTAACCCAGTCGAGCACGCACCGCGGCGAAGATTCGTCGGCGGCGACGACCCCCACCACATCGGGCGGCCCGGAAGCCAAGAACGGATGCTGAAGCAGCTGATCGCAGCTCCACCGTTCCTTCGGATCTCGCCGGAGACACTTGTCGAGAAAATCGCGACCCGATTCGGACAACCGGGTCGGGAACCGGGGCGACCCGCCCGATAACCCGATTTCGGCTAGCGTGTCGGCGCCGCGGTCCTCCCATGCGGGTTTTCCGGTCACCATTTCGATCACCGTGCAGCCCAAAGACCAGACGTCGGACTCCGGCCCCTGATATTGGCCGTTAATTACCTCCGGTGCCATCCACAGCGGACTTCCTCGCGGAACGATCTTGCCCCTACACGTGTCGTCGGATAGAACGAACGACGATCCGAAATCCGCGAGCTTGGCCTGGTCGAAAGCGGGGCCTACCAAAACATTCCTCGCTTTGACGTCGCAGTGAACAATGCCTCTGGAGTGGATGTACCTGAGCGCCAAAACGACACACCGGGCGCGCGAGCGCAGCGTCGTTTCGTCGACGTCGACGTCGCCGGAGACGGCGCCACCTGGCAAGTACTCCAAGTGGAGGTTACGGAACGACGCCGTCGAGGTGCTGGTCTCGGCCGACACGTCGTCCCGGAGGTACTTCACGACGTGCGGCGAGGACAGCG
Organism: Spiraea crenata; assembly: GCA_033992175.1. Lineage (NCBI taxonomy): Eukaryota > Viridiplantae > Streptophyta > Magnoliopsida > Rosales > Rosaceae > Spiraea > Spiraea crenata. The sequence continues at coordinate 4,142,393 of JAVBHV010000022.1, forward strand.
ACCGGAGAATTCGGATTTCGTTCTCCAGCGCCTCCAGCTGGCCGGGAAGACACGTGGCTTGATCCACCGACTTGACGGCGAATACTTGGCCGTCCGATTTGCTGATTCCGAGGCTAACTGTGCCGAACGAACCTCTTCCGATGCATTTCCCTCTGACCCAAGAAACTGAATTCAGTTTTTCCATTTTCAGAGGTTTGACAATTTTTTTTTTTTTGACGAACGAAAGTCTATGCGTTTTCGTCTGGGTCCAATTGGGTATTTATATGTGCGCGAACCAAGAAAATGTAGCATTTTCGAATTTATTTGCAACCCTTTTTAATGTGTCGGTCTGACCTCTCTAGTGGATAATAAGCGAAAAGGTATGTGATGACGATTACTCTTTTGAGCGTAACTGTCATACTTTGAGCTAATGTTATCAATTAACTTGTTATAAAAGTAATCGAGCAATATTATAAATTAATGTGCTGTAAGAACAATTCGTTATTATACTCACTGTAATACCCGCGTTACTTGCGTGCAAACATAAAATGAATTTAAGAAGATAGAGAAACTCCTTATGTATAAGGTTTTTTTAGTCGGATTGAAATGTAATTTTGGTTAAAGTAGGGTATGTTTAGAAAAGCTATATTCTTCATGTAATATATGATGAATTTAATTGATTGGTTTGTCGAAGTATAATAGTATCCATGATATAGGAGAACATATTTTATTGATAGTTTTTATCTAATGCTAAATGAAATTTTTTTTCATTGGATAAAAATACTCCGTTGCTTTATTACATTTAAAGTTGGTAGCAGTAAAAATTTCAATTTTATATTTCATCTTGTTAATAAAATTCTGTAGTGCGAATTTAAGACCTTTTGCAACATCAATAACAGATTGTTATCTTGTATTATTATCAACACGTAAAGGTGCGATGATTCTATATGAAAGCTGACCATATGATGACGTCAGTCAGTGCACCTCTTGCCTCTTTGGGGTTGGTGTTTGCGTAGTAGATGAATTGGAAAGTGTGGTGGGGGAGGATACCGGGTTTGAGTCTTATCCATTGTCCGAGTTCAAAGTTCTATCGTGACCATCTATTTGGCATGTTTTCACTTGTCTAAATATTAAATTTCGACATGTGGTTGTAATGGTTAATAGCTGCCAACACCGTGCTGCCAACTTGTTTTTCATTTTAATTTTGGAAGGGGAAATTGTCGATGAGGGGGTGGTGGAAGGAAAGCACTGTGGTTTGGTGGGCAACAAGATCCAAACCGTTTGATTCGTTGACTTATTTATATTCCCATGGTCTTGCTGTTGCTCCTCTATTGGTTATTTAAACGAGTACTCTTGGTGAGGCTGCATGGACTTGATTACGACGTGCCACACCAAACGCCATAGGTATAGCGTTGTATCATTGTTACATCATTACGTGACAGGACTTTTTTTATTTTTTGTAGCTATAATAGTACATTATTTTATAATTTCTTTATTCGATGATGCTAAAAGTATAGTTTATGCCAAGTTTGCCAAAAAGAGGTGGAAAATTGGCTGGCAAATATACGTGACGCGGGTGGGAGTGCAACAACAACACACAATGGGTCATGGTCCTCATGGAGACAGGGCCAACTGTTTTGTGTACGTGGGGCCCATTTGAATATTTCCTCGACGTGGCCCGAAATGGTAGGTCCACGTGGTCGAGAGGAGTGGACGGCGAGGGAAGGAAGATGCCATAAATGTCTGGATATACCCACGATGCGTGTGGGTGGCTTCTTCTGAAAGTGAGTGAGAAAGAAAGAAGGAAAAAGGATGAGGAGTCTGGTGATGACGTGTCGTTACTATACTCCATGAACAAGTGGAACTAAAATAACGTGGAATTGGTGTGCTTGTCAAATTGGGTATCTTGGAGGAAAGATGAGGGGACACATTACATGAACACATTGGGACTTTTGCCACTTCACATGTTTCTCCTAACTTTTTGTAAGGACGGTAGACCTGTTTCATGTTTTTATAAGTTGGTGTTAAGCTTTTTATTAAAGATGCGAAGCGCATTGATATTATAAGAGTTATTATATTGATGGTAATTAAATGGAACTATTTGATTTCTCGAAAACAATATAACAGAAGAGTAATTCAATATTTTATACACGATAAAAGGTAATTGGCATGTAAAGTGTTCAAAATGTTCTTGATTGTGTTTGCCTTGTCATGCTAAAATTGTATTCGTCTTTCATCAGCATCTAAAAGATTCAGATTCTGTTCGTGTTAAGCCTTTCAATTCCAGAATTGAGAACATGCATTAAAACCAGATATTTTTAGAAATTGACAGGTAGGGGAAAGCTTCAAAAATTTGACAAAAGGAGGAATCACCGTATACGGAGTTGGGTGTGCAAACTTTTGCCTTTTGGAATTGGATTGATATAAAATTTGATACAGGTGGCATGTTACAAGAAGTTTCTAATATAGAAGTTGAGGTTTGTGGGTTTTGTGCCACGTGGATAAGACACCAAAGTTGCGCTAGTTCAAAGTAAAAGTTGGGAGAATCTTTTACGCAAAGCGCTAGAAAGGGATGGAAAAGAAGTAAGACTTTGTGAAACGAAGAAGCTCTCCGTGTAGGCAAAGCCAAAAAGCTAAAAGGAAGGGGTTGAAATTTGTGCATGTATTTGTACAGTTAAAAGAGAAAGATAAATATGCACGACTCACTGTCATTGTCCTTTTTGCTTAATTATATATGCCCAAAGTATCTAACCAAACAAAACTTACCTAAACAGTTTTCGCAAAGCACGTACGTGCTATTTGTGGTTTCCAACTTTATCATTATTCTCTGCTGATTATAGGTTGTTGTGGATAAGAGTTTGATAATGGTTTGACAATTGTTGTCAGTACCAATAATCAGTTTCTAAATGTGATGCAGTTCATGTAAATAGATTATTATTTTTATCTTGAAAGTTAAATCACGCCACATCATTTAGATAGCAATGTGCTTGTGTCGGCTCATGTGTACCCTTGCATGTTATGTCGAATTGTACTATTCTAGGTAACTTTGTTGATACATCAATATACTTTTATAACCCTCTTATTTACAGGTTATATACAATGAAAAATTAATTAGCCATAAATACTTACGAAACCATGTAATTACGCATGTCACTTATGAATTATGATATTGTAAAACATAGATATCTAATGTTAGCATTAGTTTTCAATTGTTTTGGATTGGTTGATTAATACGAGGTTTAAGTTTAAGACTAACGTTGGTTGTTGGCGATGGTTCGGACCAATGTCGTGGATGTGCAAGGCAAAATAGAAAACGCTTAATCGGAGAGCGGACAATCCAACATGCATGAACCAACTCGTTCCGTATTTTGCGGCTGACATGAAAACCTCACAACTCACACCTTCTTTCATCACCTTTTTATTTTATGAAATCTTTTGATAACTTTCTTTAAGATTCGTGCGCACCAAGGAACGAAATTTCGGCCGAAATTTTTGGAATTTTGGGGTACCGAAACTTGAATCGGGGTACGTATCAATATCAGGGGAAAAATACCGAAATTTTGATAATTTCAATAATTTCGGTAAATTTCGACCCTAAGCTGAAACTTTCCGAAATTACTGAAATTTCGGTAGAATTTTCTTTATGCTTTGAATGAGTTGTTGCCTTCAATAATGCTTCCTTTGAGTTCTTACCTTCAATTATACTTCTTGAATCTTTCCTGACAACTTTCTTTTGGTGCCTTCAACAACTTTCTTTTGGTGTTTTCTTGTTTACCTTCAATAATACTCAATCTGAATATGATTCTATTTATTCAAATTTTGGGATAGTGAGCTTAGAAAATGAATCCATTAACATGTCTAGTGATTTTAGTGCTCATGCCCCTCATTGTTATGGTAGCAATCCTATGGGATCTAGCTCTAATAATACTTGGGGTCTTTTTGATTATATTCACCCCCGAATGTCATATAACGGTCTAAGCACTGATACATATGTTTCATATGATTGGGTGAACCCGGCATATCAAATTTTTGGAGAGACTGTGGGGAGAGATCAAAGTACATACACTAGGCATATTGAATGTTACATTCATTTCGCCAGCCGCCAAATGTCATGGGAGCAATATTGTCAATTCCAGGATAATGTTTTGAGAATGCTATATAGCTTAAATGTTAAATTGCATTATTTTTTTATTTTAGAGCCTAGAGAAAGTAGAGACATTAGTTTATAGGTTTTCTAACATGTTTTTTGTCTTCTTTTTTTTTTAAAAAAAAAAAACCGAAATCGAAATTTTTTCCGAAATTTCCATCGAAACCGAAATTTTGTTCCTTGGTGCACACACGCATTTCCAAAGCTTTTTACTAAGAGAGTTTGAAAGATTTCCTGTATTTTTTCAGTCATTATCAATTATTTTGAAGATGCTATATTTCTAATATGATAGGTATGTGTCATGTGTCCGAAAGGTCACGTGTTCCATGTCCTTGATGGAATCGTATATCGATAACTATTGTCGTAACAATTAAGAATTAGGAAAGTTAATAATATATGGTGAAAAATACATTGGTATGAAATCAGGTACATTCTTGACATGTAACAACTACATTAAAAATGAATTGTACACATCATAGGAACTTTGTTCATGCATTATATTTTCTTTAGAGCATTTCCACCCTTTGCCTCAAGGCAAGAGGCAAAGGGCAAGGAATATACCCAAAAGCCGTAATAGTAATCGCTTCTCGTTTTTTGTTCCACCCGCAAAAGGTAAAGGCAATGACAATTACTATTCATAAATTCATTTTTAATTATTCAATATTGGACTCTATGCGAAGCACTCGACGATACGAGCGTGTCGGCGAAGACGGAATCGGTTTCGAAGTTGGATTGGACTAGTTACGGACGAAAATGTGTTGAGGGATTGTGTAAACTGCCACATGGCAGCGCGTGAATGGGCTGCAAGATTTTTTGCTACAGTACGTGAAAGAGTGAGTGGGCTGCGATACGTGATTCAAAAAAAAAAAAGGGTGTGATACGTGATTAAAAAAAAAAAGGGCAGCAGCGAGTGGGCTGACGTCAGCATGCCCCAAGGCAGGCCGTGAGGCAGGTTTCTGCCCTTTGCTCCGACCTTTGCCCCTTCAATCTCAGCAGTAAAAGACGATGTTTGCACGGGTGGAAACTGCTATTTTTGCAAGGGCAACATTTTCTCTTGCCACTTGCCCATGCCTCTTGCCCTTGAGGCATGGGTGGAAATGCTCTTAGATACCAAAGTACACTGTATGATCTGGCTGCACAAGATCTACATACAACATGCATGTATTTAGGATTATTTTGGTACAAGTGATTGAGAATTTGGTATGATGTTTGGTACAAACACTAAACAAATTAACATGGGATATATCATATTGGAACATGTACAACACTTAGTACTGAATAAGTCCAAAGAAGCCAACTTGGGCAATTTCTAGGAAAGGCAACATCATTAATGATTAAGAACATGCAATTTCTAGGAAAGGCAACATCATACCATATGGAATGTGTGCAAACTCAAAGGCATTTGGTCGGATTCATGTGCAAATTTTTTAGTCCATTTGACAACGGATCATGTTGGTTTGCGTTTCCTCATAGTCTTGTTGTTTAATTTTCTTTCGTTGTTATTATCTGGTTGAGATAATTAAGTGAAGATATATAGAACATATCAAATCTTGGCTTCAATGACAGCCATATACATGAACTGAGGTGGTGGGGGCATAGTAGTTAGGCAGGAAGGTACATCGTTATTTCTTGTGTGGTGGATGCATTGTCTATATGTTATGATGAAGATTTGTGGTGGATTCACTATTTTTTCTATCTTTGGTTTATTTGTTGTCCAATCCTTTTTTTTAATGATGGAGAAACTGATTGGCAGTGTTGGAAGTAAACCCACAATCGCTGAGGACAAAACGAAGGTTAGGTAAGAACAAGCTTCATGTTAATAGGAAGATTTCTTACAGGTCAACATTATTATATATTTTGTTAACTATGGTGTGGATATTTAAAGTGATATGAGACGTTATCAGAAATACAGTTTCTTTTAATGTTTTGAGCCATAGCTTAAGAGGGTAGACTAATCTGGCTCATCTATTGAGCCAGTTTGTATTGATTCCATGTTGGTGTACGAAACGCCGCAGTTTGACAATAAAGTGCACTGGTCGGAATCGTTTATTTTATAACTAATCTATTAAAATTATTTTCTCTACCATATATCATCATAAATGCTACTGTGAAAATTCAAAACATCTAGAGTTAACTATCTTTGGAAGAAAATCTTCATGTTGATGAATTCAATTACATCTGCTGTGAATCATATAAGCTTTACGATTTCTTAATTGATAATACAAAACATAACAACCTGTATTTGTGCTATATTTATATATCAGTTTTCTTTAATCATGATCTTTATAAACTGTAATATTTCTTGCATAAAATTGCTAGCACATGTTCTTTATTCTACAGATAATCCTGATACATCAACCGAGGTTGTTCTTTGATCTTTTCTTTAGGTTTTCATTAGAATTGGAATAGCTAAGCCAAGGCCCTGATACCACATGTTAGTCTATATTAAGCGGAAATAACAAGTTTGAAACACTAATGCTATAACCAGTCACTAACCTGATGCCATTGATTCTGCAAAAAGATGAACTGCAAATTGATCGAAGTCTTCTTGTTTCTACCATCTCCTTACGCGTGCTATAGATGGAATAGCAGGAGTGTAGCGCGTATATCCGAATATCATTCCTCCTTGTACGCCAAGAAACCGACTACAATCCTAAGTCGGATAACAAACTCCTTATCAGATTTGGTAGTCCAAATCCTAAGCAGTTTCCAAAAGCTAAACCAAATAGGTTCCACTCAAAACCTTCTAGAATAGTCACAAACGAATCCATATTGTACATTGTCATTGAGGTCTAAATCAGTTGATTTAATCTTGCATGGAATTGCCTTATTCCGCTTACAGTAAGAACCGCTACAAGTGAAATGGGACAGCCCCATTATACAAGAAATATTAAAAACCCCCTAACACAACTAATTAACCCCCTGGTACTTACTCTTGACAGTAAGACCGGTTTGGTCCATGTACTCACGCGGATCTAGTTTTCAGGACCCAACCCTGACTCGATTCAGACCGATTACACTGATTTGGGACTTGTTTCACCTAGAAATGGTGAACTACCTATTTGACCAGGTGTGCCAAACCCCCCCGTGTGTGTGTCTATATATATATATATATTGAAAACCCCCTAACACAACTAATCAACCCCCTGGTACTTAGTCTTACTTAGTGTTGACAGTAAGACCTAACACTCTTCCTTGTAAACCTGCCGTGCTAGTTGTGAATATCATAAAAACTTCTCGCAAAGAAAGACACACCATTATTACTAAAACAACTAAACAAACTAGGACGGGCCCTGAGAGGTATCAAGTGGCGCGACGGAACAGGGTCCCTTAGATGTAGTTATGGACAAGTGCCTTCTCTACATTCTGCAAGCGTTTTCTGATTTGGTAAAAAATTCATAAAGAAACCTCCAAGCTCATTGTTAAATTCCAATCAATATGAATTCCACTGTGTAAACACTGAATATTGGAAGTATGGATCCCAAATCGATTGTTTGTAGCGCGCCATTTCAGTTTTTGGGTGGCATGGTCCCCTTGGTTGAAATGGATTTTAGTGTCGATTTTAGCTATATAACAAACTGATGAGTTCCCAGTTTTTAGTATGTATTTGTGGTTTCATTAAGGTACAAAAAGCTTTTAACTTGCGGCGGAGAGAAAATAAACAACAGAACAAGTTATTGATATAAATAGCATGATGATTGATAATTGTACGGTAGTATCAGTTGCTCAGGACAAAGCAATTCGACTAGTGGTGAGAGCGATCAGCTGCCTGCCTTACAACTAATTAATCATCGATCCTTCTGACACTTTACATTTGGGAAAAGGTGGCAGAAATAATTATGACGTGATCAAACATGAACGATAATATACAGTCATATAAATGAAGGTTATTCTATAAACATAAATCATATAAATATTATTATATTGGCTCGAAGACAAAATGAATCGTTGATGAACTGAATAGCGTACGACGACACCTTTATACATATCATTAAGTGTGATTTAATTGTCAAAAATACTAATACACTATATATGTCAAGTCCATATATTCTTACAAAATGCATGGCAGGAACTGAATTCCTTCGAGTCCAACAACTGCCCATCGACTATTATCATCAAAGAAATGTGCCCCATTCGTCTTTGCACCCTCAAATGAAGCTCCATGAAGAATTGTGCCACGCCAGTCTGAACCTTCCAAATCAGCACCCCTCAATTCCGCACCCTCAAAACTAGATTTCATGATCTTCGCCCCTCTAAGCTTTGCACCTACCAAAGAAGCTCTATAAAGTATTGTTTCATGTACTTCTGAGCCTTCCAAATTGGCATCGTCAAAGATGACTTCCGTAGCATCAACATTCATCAACTGTGCACCTCTAAGCTTTGCACCCAAGACACGCGCCTTTCTAAAACATGCCCCGTGCAAATGAGCACCGTCAAATATGGCACCCTCGGTGTCAGCCTTTACGAACTGCGCGTCGGTAAGAATTGCACCTGAGAAACGTGTGTGTCTCAAACAAGCTTTGGTGAAGTCGGAATTTGATAAGTCTAAGTTGGAGAGATCAACACCGGAGAGATTGTAACCACGAAAATTCTTTCGCACTTCTGGCGATAAATTTAGTTTCTTAAGAACCTCCTCTCGGGTTAAATCCACCCTCCTGAGAGGATCTTGTATTCCACGTATCAGCCCTATCAATTGGTAGTATTCCGCCTCTCTTAAGAGGTCTCTATATTTCAACTCGTGTAATCTAGGAACCACGCCATCTATTAACCAGTTAAGAATGTGCCTAAAGTGTTTACCATCTCTATCAATAAAGTATTCTCCATTCTCTAGGGGCAAAATAGTGTGACGACCACTAAACATGGCGGCAAACATCGAACCAGGCTCACGAATTGTCAGTGCATCAATAGTGGTGAAAAATTTTTCCCCTCCGACGTTCAAGTGAACCATATTATGGGAGGAATGAGAGGACACTTCCATGCCAAGTGATGACCAACGAGTCGAAAAAAGAAAAGAATTTAGTGTAATGATAGAAGGAAGTATTTGGAAAACACCAATTTCTGTGGCCAAGCCGATATTGATATGAAGATAAACTATGTAGTTTATGCCTTTATATATCTTGCCTGAAATACAAATCCAATTAGGAATAGGTTAGATAATAAATTCAAATCCCTGTAAGAATGGGAAACTCAACACAAATAATTTGTGTTTCCTATTATTATGAGGATTTGAATCTTATGGTTCTTTGGACAATGCTAAGCCAACCCAAACTCAGCTCGCAGCTGTTTGCAGCCGTCCCAACGTAAATAGAAAGTTGGGCACAGAATAAAATAATTACAGATAATTCATGGGTTTGACTTAAATTAGTGTTGGCCTCTACTTGATAGTGTTTGCTTAGCAGCAGCATTGCCATCTTCGGTCATGTAAGTGATTTCTGCCGACCCAAGTAATTTATGTTTCCCATTTTTCCAAGGATTTGAATCTCGTGGTCCTTTTGTACTTAGCTTTCCCATTCCTATTAGGATTTGGATTTGAATTTGTAGCCTATATAATGACATAGCTAGATAGCTTGCTGTCATACAGTACTTTGCTTGAAACCAACTAGAAGTTGAGAGCCTTTCTCTCTTCTCCAATAGGGTATTAGGTGCGCTAGTTTAATTTCATTTCTCATTTTTCCACGATGTCATTAGTTCCGACAAGACAGCATTTCTCTAATTCATCCCGTATGGTTCGCTTGAATGTCCGAGGAAAATGTTTTTGCACTAGTCTTGACACACTGACGCTTCCTGAGCCCGACTCGAGGCTTGCCGCGATGTTCAGAGACAGAGAGGATAGAGAATACTTTATTGATCGGGACGCAAAATACTTTAGGCACATTCTTAACTGGTTGAGAGATGGTGTGGTTCCCACATTGCACGAGGCTAAATATCCAACACTTTTAGGAGAGGCGGAATACTTTGAATTGGCAGGGTTGGTGAATGGAATAAAAGATGTTCTGAAGATGATGCCGCATCTGACTCGAGCGGATATTCTTAAGAAACTTGACAGATCGACAGAAGCGCAAAAGAGTTTTCGTGGTTGCAATCTTTCTGGCGCTGATCTTTCCAGATTAGACTTGTCAAATTCAGACTTCACCGGTGCATATTTGATGAACACTCGCTTCTCAGGTTCAACTCTTATGCACGCACAGTTCACAGATGCTTATGCGGAGGGTGCCATCTTTGACGATGCAGACTTGCAATGTTCAGAATTCTGTGGAGCAAATCTTCTTGGAGCTTCTTTTGTAAGTGCTAATCTCTCTGGTTACTACGATGATGGTACAAATATTCGAGGTGGTTGCGAGTATTCTAAAGGTGCGTACTTCGCTCATGTGGATGCTGAGGGTGCCAATTTCAACAAGGCCTCTTTGCTATATTCAAAATTGCATGAATCAAATTTTCGCGGGGCTTTTTTTGTGCGCACAAGACTTAGAAAAGCGCGGTTTAGAGACATTAATGCTGAGGATGCCATCTTCGACGAAGCTGATTTGGAAGGTTCAGAATGGCACGATTCAAATCTTAGTGGAGCTTCTTTTGTGGGTGCAATGAGGAATACGGCACTTTTCTGGGATGATAATAATCGAGAGGGAGCTATTGGACTCGACGGAGTTCAGTTCCTTCCTAAAGAAATGCCCTTCCTTACAGACGATGAAAACTATCCTTTCTGGGCAGGATCAATGTGAGATTGTGCTGTAAATTTCATAGTGATAGTTCTAGTTCTATTAAAGCTCAGACAGCACTACCAAAGCAAACTGTAAATTATACTTGTAGTGTTTGATTGTTTCTTCCCGAGTGTGGTCGGAATTAAGAATTCTTAGAGGTATTCAATTAGGATTTTAAAGGATTTTTAGGAGATTAAAAAGTTGTAAATTAAAACCTTTTAGTAATTTTTAAAAATCTAAAGGTATTCAATGAATTCTTTTAACAAGTACCCAGCAATCCACTTGTATTCAAATTATGAAGGATCTTATGCAATGATGGATTCTTTGGATCTTTTTAGAGAAAAATGCATAGATCGCACCCCATGAAAAATCCCACCCTCTCCCATCATACTTTTCAATATATTCATGGTAGACTTTTCAATCCAACCCCACGACAACCACTCAACCCCAACACCTTACCTGCAACCCCAATTCCTGAGGGTACCAACCAATCCCACCCAAACTGATGGGTTCCTCGACCTCTAGTCAGGTTCGGACCAAACATGGTTGTCCTCCAATGGGTTTCTAGATGCTGAATTTTCCGGAACCACCGCCGACAGCGGTGTTTGAGAGGAGCTAGGGTTTTGTTAATCCTGCTCTGATACCATGTAGAAAAGTATTTTCCCAAAATGAATTTCCATTGATATAAAATCGGTATACATATACAATGAGTTTCCTTGCTACACAAGGATGCTACAAACTAGGGATTACATATCAAATACAAAGATAGTTTCCTATTACAACTCATAGACTTTCTAACAACTCGTGCCCAGCCTTACTATTTATGATTAATATGTATTGAGTGAATTTTGAAAGGATCATTTCTAAAGTCTATCAATTAGATTTCTCGAGAAGTTATGAAAGTGTTTGCTATGACTTGAAGATCTTTGTTATGGATGCATAAGAACCTTCCTCCCTAGCTTATACAATTATCATGCAAAATAAAGTAAAATTGCACCCTAACACATAATTGTACCAACAAGTTTAACTTACCCATTTTCATCTTCTTGAAGAAGACGAAATATCTCAACCTTGAACTTATTGCTCATTTGCACGAGCTAAAACTGCATCACAAGGGAAAAACACACTATTTTAGCAAGCAAGATTTAGAAATAAAAAGAAAGAGATAGAGACCTGAAGAAGGATATATAACATCTCCTCCAAATTTAAACTAAAGTTACATAATATTTTGATATAGTCATTGGTAAACCAATACTCTGCGATAATAGTGTTGTGAATATAAACTTGTAGAAGTAATTCTTGTCACCATTGAACAAATGCACTTTGCCTATTAATGTATCTACTTTTGCATGCATATTTGTATGGTATGGTATAATAATAATGTGGGGGCTTGGGGTCCGTGGTAATTGTCTATGTGTAATTTGCCACTACAGTGAGTTAGCCACTTCCAAACGCTGTGCTTGTGCCTTGTTTTTTTTTTTTTTTTTTTTTTTTTTTTTTTTCCCCCCCCCCTCCCCTCCCCCTCCCCCCCCGCAACGCCATCTCCCAACAATATATAATATAAAATTTACTCTCCAGTGTGATGTTCATATTCAGACTAATTCACGTTGAATCCCTCATGTTTTAAATTTTTAATCTGGAAGAAGGAATCGTTCAATATATAACTGTAGCAAGGCTTGAATGCAGCCCGAATTACTTATGACTTGTGATACCAATTTCTACCAGATATTCTCTCGATCAAAATGTTTGGGGTTGGTAAGAAATGAATCTAAAGGACATTCATATGAAACAATATGTTTTTAATTTGCTCTAGAATTTAGAAATACAACATTCTTTTGAATTCTACCAAATTAGTTGACAAAGTTGAAAGAAAGCAATACAACATTATTCGAAATTGACAAATTTGAAAGAAACCCAATGGATCACATACTATCATTATGTAAAACGAAAACTTGAATTTGCTCTTCCTTTGTAACAAATTTTAGCTCATTTATATCTTAATTAGGCACCTCTCCCGACCAGTTAAAGTTCAGATTTCTGATTTGGGTATTGGGAAATTATCCAAACTAAGCCCATTCTAACATTTTCTTACCAAATCCTAAGCAATTTATTGTTGATATTTTGCAATTATGCCCTTGACATAAAAGAGTTCTTTTGCAAATTTGTCCGCCCTCTGTCGGAATTGAACTTTGTCGGCAAGAACTCAATCCACCCCGACGGCGCCGTTGCCGTGTCCAATTCCCACGCAACTCGGCAGACCAATCGGCAGACTCCATGCCATTACTACGGCCAAAGTACCTCCCGATGTCTTCGGCAACAAGAGACAGCTATTGGGCATCGGCGGCAAGAGAGAGCTCGCGGGTGTCGACAACAAGAGAGAGCTTGCGGGAGTCCAGCAAATCATCCTCGTCCCTCGTCGTCTTTGTCTTCATCTTCGCGACGGCAGTGGGTATTGGTCGTCGTCTTCGTCTTCGCTACAGAAGTGGGTCGTCATCGTCGTCTTTGTCTTTGTCCTCATCCTCTTCTTGTTCAACGTCAATCGGGTCCATTAGATTCACATGTGATTTCATCAAAATCCCAAAATTGGTAGAGCTTTGTCTTCGGCGTCGTGGTTAGGGTTTTGGGGATCCTCCATGGAAGAGAGACGAGGAGAGGGGTTAGGGAAAAAAAATGAGTGGCGAATATGGTGATTTTGGAAGGGTTCTGCCAGATTCAGCCCTGAAAGAATGAACTATGATGGTTCTATACGGGTACTATGGTTTTATAACAATACTATAATGGTGCAATAATGTACCTATACATTGGAGTATATGCAACTATATGAGAGAGATAAAGTCTTTATAGTACCCATTTAGTATCGTCAGAGTATTGTTATAGTCTACAGGGACCTCGGCCAGCAAATAACAAAAATTGTGCTCAGGCTCATGCCCAAAACGCAACCCAGTTCCCTTGCGAATCCACTAACAAACTTAACGGGGGGATACAATATCGCTTGACGTAATAGATCCAATGAAATCAAGAGGGAGTTAGAAGACGCACGCTTACCCTCTTCTTCTAGTGCGCCCTAATTTTATGAGTGAACAAATTTCATTTCTATCCTGCTGCCGATGATGGTAACTCACCCGTACATTTGGGATTTATGAGTGAACAAACTTGGGTCCTCAAGTTTCTTTGCCGTTGAATCTATACTCCATCGGAGATCCCATGCCGGCGGACAATTGAAAGAAGAATCAAAAGCTGTTTTGTTCCGTCCCTTCCGTTGGATTTCTGCTAATTTGTTCAATTTGGTGATTCTTACATTTGGTTTCGCAGATTCAGCTTTTCAATATGACTAGAAAAACCACTGGTGGTAGCAGAAATGCTCATAACAAAATGACAGTTTACATGAGGGAGAACAGATCGTTGCTAGCACTGTGAAGAAGAAGAGGAGTAACACAGGTTCTTCAAATATGTGTCATCAATGCCAGAGGAATGATAGAGCGGAAGTTGTTAGGTGCACAAAGTGTCCCAAGCGGTATTGTCTGCTTTGTATACAAAGGTATGAAAAACTTACCCAAGAGGACGTTGCCGTGGAATGTCCATTTTGCCGTTTGATTTGCAATTGCAGAGCATGTTTGCGTTTACATGTACTTGTTAAGGATTTTAAGAACTTGGAATTACGTATTGATGGCAATAAAAAAGTTGAGCATGCTAGGTATTTGCTTCATGAACTACTTCCATACTTGAAGAAGATTAATCGTGGTCAAGAGAGTGAGGTGCACTTGGAAATTACGAGACAAAAAGTGTCTTTATCTGAATTGAAGATAGAAAAGTCGAAATTCTCTAGTGAGCGTCAATTTTGCAGCAACTGCCAAACTTCTTTAGTTGACTATCATAGAGGCTGTACTGAATGTGAATATGATCTGTGCCTGAATTGTTGCCAAGAGATTCGAGATGGACACTTTCCAGGAGGTGGGGAGGAACTGGTTATGAAATATGTCTCGGGGGTTAGATTATTTGCATGGTGGAAAAGGGAAAGTTGTGGAGCCGTCCTCTCAAAGCAGGCCCGAAATTCCTAAAAGATCAGAGTTTGTATGGAAGGTAGGTGAGGATGGAAGCATTCCTTGCCCCACAAAGTGCATGAGTGGTTGTGGTAGAGGTACTTTGGAATTGAGATGCATGTTTTCCTCAAAATTACATTAATGAGTTGGTACAGAAAGTAGAGGAAATAGATAGAACTTACAAAGCTATGACTGCAAGTAGTACTGCTGCACAAAGGTGTTCTTGTTTTAACATTGTAGATTCTGTGAACCCGATCTGTCAATAATCAAGGAAAGCAGCTTCTCGAAATGGTTCTGATGACAACTACTTGTACTGTCCAACGGCTAAAGAAATCCAATGTGAGGACTTTGAGCATTTTCGTTGGCATTGGAAGAAGGGTGAGCCTGTCGTGGTGTCCAATGTTATGGAAACTTCATCTGGCTTAAGCTGGAACCCACCGGCCATATTAAGTGCTTGTCGTCAGTCGAAAACTACTAAACTTAATCGGGATGTGAAATTCAAAGTAATTGATTGCTTGGATTTGTGTGAGGTAAGTTCTCTATATATTTACCTCTCAACCCTGTATATAATTATGTTTCTAGTTACTCCCTCGTGGAATGCTTCCATTACATTTGGTTCTATAGAATTCTATGTCTGACAGAAATCAGTCTAAGACCATTCGCTTCTTTAGTCATGGCAATACATTGGAAATTAAGTTTGGGTTATACACTGTGTTTCTGTCAGTCTCTTTGTGCATTTGATAATTAGGAAGTCACTATAATAGTCTTGCAGTTTTCAAAATTTTTATAAGCTGTTTAGGGTCACTTTCGTCATTTATTTCTGCTTTTTAGTAATTATTCTCTCATTCCTAAGTTGAAATAAACGGCTTTTTAAACGTTGTGTTCTGAACAACTTCTGATGAATACAGGCACCTATCAAGATGGCCGCATTTTTTGCTGGTTATGAGAATGGACAGGTTGGTGGCATGGGTTGGCCTCAGATTCTAAAAGTGAAAGATTGGCCTCCATCTGATTGGTTTGAGAATGCTGTCCCTCGTCACCATGACGAGTTTTTATGTTCTTTGCCATTTAAGGAGTACACTCATCCTCGAAGTGGTTGTTTGAACCTTTCTACTAAATTGCCTTCGGACTGTATAAGGCCAGACTTGGGGCCAAAGACATATATTGCTTATGGTTTTTCCCATGAACTTGGACCTGGAGATTCTGTAACTAAGCTTTATTGTGACATGTCTGATGTGGTAAATATAGACCCACACGGCTCAAGTGAATCCTAGTGATGAGCAACTTATTTCTATGGAAAAGTTGAAAAGAAAGCATGTTAAGCAGGATAAGCGAGAGCTTTTTGGAAATCAATATGAGGGGGTTTACAAGTTGGAGAGGTCAGATGCATCTTCGGGAGGTGCTCTATGGGACATTTTCCGGAGAGAGGATGTTCCGAAGCTGGAGGAATATCTCAAGATGCACTTTAGGGAATTTAGGCACTTCCATTGTTGTCCATTGGAGCAGGTTATTCATCCGATACATGATCAAACATTTTATTTGGCTGTGGAGCATAAAAAGAGGCTCAAGAAGGATTACGGGATTGAACCATGGACATTCATCCAAAACCTTGGAGATGCGGTGCTTATTCCTGCAGGTTGCCCACATCAAGTAAGAAATTTGCAGTCATGCTTTAAAGTTGCATTGGACTTTGTCTCACCTGAAAATGTGGGTGAGTGTTTTCGTTTGACGGAGGAATTTCGCAAGCTTCCGAAGCATCACTGGGCTAAGGAGGACAAATTAGAGGTGAAGAAAATGATTGTCCATGCTGTGGACAATGATGTTAAGTTGATCGATTCATTAGCAAGGCTAGTCAATTAGCTTTAAGTTGCTCGAATGTGCTTGTAATTTTATTATCTCTATCTTTTTGGAAATGCTCTGGACTCCTCATCTTATAATGATGTAGCGACAAGTTATAACTCTCTTATTGGTTGTAGTGAAGGATTAGAGCAGCCTCTATAGCAAGCCAATAGTTCCAATTTGATTTTTGTTTGTAGTGAAGGATTAGAGAGCAGCCTCTATAGCTCCACAGTATCTCTTACTGTATGTGTGTTACTTCCTGCGTCTAGGTGTTATGCTATTGTTTCATGATTTATTATGTATGGCTCGCTTTTATAACTAAAATTAGCTGAATTTGGCCCATGTGTTAGCTGGAAGTGAATCGATGGCAACAAATTGAATTCATATTCGAAGATTGAAGAGTTGATGATCGTGCTACTTACTTGGTCATATTGCATAGATATCTGCATTCATATGAGTTAAGCATAAATCTTTTGATTAGAGCATTTCAAACTTTTCAAAACTTAGGTCTTTATGAAAATTTTCATAGACTTATAATCTCAGGTTCTACATGACTGGTCATCTTATCTCACGTGATTTCTTCTGAGTTGACTGCTTTTTCTGCTGATAGTTTTTGGTAGTTAGCTTTTGTCTTCTACTAACAGTCAAACACAGCTGTAATGCACTATTCAGATCTGCTTATATTTTAGGGGGAAATCACATCACATTGTCCACCACACAAATGTTATCCTTTTTGGCCTTTTGGCCTATTTAAGCTAAACCTCTCTTCAACTTTCATTAGGTTTTTAAGCATAAAATTCATTCATCTTTTCAAAAACTTTTGTTGCAACTGTATCTGGTTTCCATCTTCTTCATCTTGAGTGCATAGTTCACTTATATAGATGAGCGGTTAGGATTTGAGCTTTCTTGTATGTTGAACCTTTCTTTCTAAGTTTCGGTTTTCAAAAGACTTCATCCTACCTAAACTTTGAAGAAGCTTCACTTCACTGTTTTGGACTCAAATTGTGTTCACGTATTCATGAGTCAAGATAGTGCTCTGTGCAACCTAAGTCTACCCATGTTCACACATTCTTGTACACAAGGCTGAGTTTTAGGAGTCATTGACTTCGGATTTGCTACGTAGCTTCATAGCTTGCTGCCGTTTTCCCAGTTATGATAGATTTCCTGAACCTTTGTTGCTCTCTGGGAATGTGTCTGTGACAGGTCATATATCATCACAACTTACATTCATAGGTGCCAGGAACTAGGATTACTTGTGTATTGCCTAGAAAGTGTTGACCAAACGTGGATCCACTAGATAAGATTAGTGAAGGAGAAAAGGCCGCACAAGGAAATGTTGCATCTAGTTAGGTACAATTAGATATTGAGCTTGTGCGAATCTTTGTACTGGGCATTTTCTACCATCTCTTAGTGGAAGGCCAATCTTCTGATAGACCCTCAATTTTTAACACTATTTTGGATTTTTTTCGGGTACCAAAACTCTATGTCCATCACTGTGAGTAGTTAACCGTTTGCTTAACTAAAATTGGTTTTATTTATGCACAAACTCGCAAGAACATGAAAATGGAAAATCGCATGACTGGTTATCTTAACTATTTCATTAGAACACTTGATTGAATAAGTTATAGTTGTGAATAGCTCATGGAGTTCTACTTTTCACAGACTCTATTGGGAACCTAAGTTAGCATAACATTTGAATGTGTTTGACAAATTCACAAGCATCAACAAAATTGTTAAGATAATCTCTATCAAGACACGGGTGAGTCAGTTTTCTATCTTGCTGAAGGACAGTCTATTATATATATATTGAAAACCCCCTAACACAACTAATCAACCCCCTGGTACTTAGTCTTGACAGTAAGACCTAACAGTCTCCCTTGTAAACCTGCCATGCTAGTTGTGAATATCATAAAAACTTCTTCCAAAGAAAGACACACCATCTATCTATATTACAAAGCAAATAGCAAAGTTCCACTGTACTTAGGAACAGTCCCCGCGCATGAACAGTGAAATTACTCTTTAGCCCCTCAGTTCTCCCTTCAACACCCCACCAGATACAGTGAACATCCGAAAATACCCCATTCTTTGCTGACTTCCTCTCCTCTGCTTTCGGGCTTCTTCGCGTCTCTTCCATTTGTTCTTTTGGCTGCAGATTTTTCTGGTGGCTCTCCATCTCTCAAGCTCCTCACCCAGCAACTCCAACTTCCAAACAAAATCAAAGTGGATACCAGTACAGCGCTTACCACCGCACCCATCAACATCGGCATACGCATGCTCTTCGTCTGGCCATTCTCCTAATCCTCACCTTCACGCCGCAGCTGTTCAATTTAGGGTTTTCTTCAATCTTCAATTTGGTTGTCTGTCTTTTATCGCTGCTACTCCTGATGTTTGTGGTCTGCAATTCCTACCGTTTGGTTCTTCAATTTTGTCCCTTCGCTATGTCCTGCGTCTGCCCTCGCTAAAGGGCTCTTTTAAATTGTTTATTTGCAGGTGTTGATTCCGTCTGCGCTTTCTGTTCCATCGGTTCTCCCATTTCGATTCCAGCTTCGAAGTTCAGTCGTAATTTCCGTCTTTTAATTTTCTTGCATACCATTTCATGTTTTTCTGAATTTCTTCGATCTTCACATTGAGGTTTGTTTTTAATTAGTTCTTCAATATTATACTTGACTAAGCTGATGGTAGTATTGGTATGCAATAGATTTGTCGAAACGCCTGTTACTGCAACTTTGGGACTTTCTTTTAACTGTTTCCCAAAGTTTTTAACACACTGAAGTTGTATTCTTCCATTTTTAATATTGTTATTTGAAAATTGTTGATTAGTTCTTATGATTTGAATTATACTCTTTTTTCCTTGCATGAATTTCAAATTTGTTTAGTATTCGTTTGTTAGACTGCTGTATTACCATTTGGTTATTCAATGTATACCTGTAATATGTATCAGTTCAAAACAAAATGTTATTATACTAGGTTGTTCACTTATTTTTAACGTTGAAGCACTTAGCACATGTCCATCAGACAATTTCTTTATCTAATTTACACATCTCTGTTCTTCACCAATGATTTACTATAGGCGTTTTGATTGCAGTTATAGCTATAAAGAATTAACTTACTTGCCTCAATAGTCTTATATCTAAGAAAAGATTCACACTTTATCCATTGTTGTTTTTTGTAATTGCCCCATTTATCTCTGTTCTCTATTTGTTGTTTACAGTTGCTGTGTACCTGTGTTTTTCACTTCCATGTTCTGCATCTCAGGTTCTACCAATACAAGGGGTCAGTTTTTTACCACTTTTTCAAACAAATTTATGTACAAAAGTTATAAAAGTAGTATTCCATGTCTGTTTTACTTGCTTTAGTTCTAGGTGTTAATATTGATTAGCTCTCCATTGTTTACCTTATAGCTGTTGTTTGTTTGTTGTTTATAGTTGTAGTGTACCCGCTTTTCCAACTGCCTTTTCTGCATTTCAGCTTCTGTTAATACAAGAGGTCAGTTTTTTACCACTTTTTGTTTTTTTTTTTAAAAAAAAATTAATATGTACAAAAGCAATAATAGTAGTATTGCATGTCTGTTCTACTTTCTTAAGTTATAGGTGTTAGTATTAACTAGCTCTTCATTGTTTACCTTATATCTGTTATCCTTGATGCCCCCATTCTTAGTCTTTAGGATATTCTGTTCCTGCAAATAGGTCTTAGTCTTTAAGATATTTGTTGTCCATCTTCATTTCATAAATATTATGTTCTCTTAAAAGTTAAAACAATTGTTTGGATGGGTGATTCAAATTCAATTTGGTTGCATCAATGGGCTACCTCTGTATGCTGAGCTTTCTGTCTTCATTTCGTATATATCATATTATTTGAACAAACTCCTTTGGCATTGCCTATTTTAGTTTCCTTCCTACTTACCAAATTACAACTTGAGAGTTTTAATGTCTGTACACTCTTATATTTGAAAAGTATGTAACGTCCCTTTGTTGTTGGTTAGATCTTGCTGCTGAAATAAAAGTATGTACCATCTTATGAAGAAGGCAGTGTCGATCAGAAAGCATCTGGAGAGGAATAGGAAAAATAAGAATTGCAAATTTCGGTTGATTTTGGTCAAGAGCAGGATTCACAAGCTTTCTCCTGTTTAGAAATGGTAAGCATTCTCAATTTCTTTTCAACATGTGCATTCCTATGGTTCTACCATGATGGTAACGCTCCTGGGTGTTTTGGTGCTTCCCTTACTTCTTTGCAGATCTGAACGATTTAAATTTAATTCAATAATATGACATGGCGCATGTAAACTTAGCTGTTCAGTTTGTGTTCAACTGCCTTAGTTTGGATTCCCTGCTGTATTGAACAAATCAGGGTTTGGCTTATCAAATACGTCAATTTGTGTCCAGATTCGACTACATTCTTTGCCTATATGACCCACTTCTTTTATGCTGTTATTTCAAATTTGTATGCTTTGGGACTTCTTTTGTGACTGTTTTTGTGTAGCTTTTAGTTAGATTCATGCATATTACACCCTCAAACGCCAAGTTCTTTTATTAAATAAAGGTGTGACTAAAGTTGCTCATTTTTAGATAGAAAGCTTGATTTTCGGTTCCGCCAAGTTTCATTAAGTTAGGATTCATTGGGATTGTAACACTAGAGAATGCTTTAGGAATAGGCTATTGATGATGGTACTAGATTTTCAGCTGGCATGTGGAACACAAACCCTTTTGATGCTTCATCACCTTTTTTTTTTAAAAATTCCTAGATTTTTGAATTTCATCTAGCACACAATTTTAGTATTATCATTGTACTAAATATTTTTTGCATCTCATTATTTGGCCTGAAATATATTTGTTCTTCCTTTTTCCTTCTTTCTTAACCATGTCTCTCTGTGATGTTTTGTAGGTGATTTTTTTGCTGCTTTGGATAACCACTTTTGGGTTGCTGTTTTTAGTTCTGTTAAGCAAGTAATTATACTAAACCAATATAACATGATTCTATCAAGTGACATGATTCTATTAATTGAATTGTCCTCCAACCTCCCCAACGTTCAATTTACTAGAGAATGCTTTAGGAATAGGCTATTGATGATGGTACTAGATTTTCAGCTGGCATGTGGAACACAAACCCTTTTGATGCTTCATCACCTTTTTTTTTTAAAAATTCCTAGATTTTTGAATTTCATCTAGCACACAATTTTAGTATTATCATTGTACTAAATATTTTTTGCATCTCATTATTTGGCCTGAAATATATTTGTTCTTCCTTTTTCCTTCTTTCTTAACCATGTCTCTCTGTGATGTTTTGTAGGTGATTTTTTTGCTGCTTTGGATAACCACTTTTGGGTTGCTGTTTTTAGTTCTGTTAAGCAAGTAATTATACTAAACCAATATAACATGATTCTATCAAGTGACATGATTCTATTAATTGAATTGTCCTCCAACCTCCCCAACGTTCAATTTACTGGGTTCGTTTTGTTTGGTTCTGTACTCTTCTCAATTTGCTTCAATCTGTGCTATTCCTCATCTCTTTCCTCATCAATTCCATATGTCTACTGCAGTTTTCGGTCAAGGAGGAATTGCTTCAAATATTTGGCTTTCAATCTTCAAGAATGCAGCACATTTAGGCCCTTCCTTCCAATTCCAACAACACAGGTGATTTCTTAACCTCAACCAACCGTGAATTCTTTTAGCAAGTGTAATTTCAACGGTAAATTTTGGAGCATATATGACTATAGTCTTCTAATCCCATAACTTAATTATGAAGAAGGTGAAAGATGCTGGTTCTTATTTGTTCTCTGTTTCTCAGGGGCTTATGCTGAAGAAGAATCTGCAGCAAGAGCATATGACTTGGCTGCACTTAAGTATTGGGGAACATCGACTTTCACCAACTTTCCGGTATGCAGCTTACATAACATAGAGTTTTCCCTCATCGAAACTCAAAAGAGTGTATATTTTCAACATGAAAAATCTGATCTTATACCGTAATGATACTGTCTACAGATATTGGAGTATGAGAAAGAAATTGAGATCATGCAAACTGTGACAAAAGAAGAGTACTTGGCCTCATTAAGAAGGTAAGGCCTTTAAAAATCTTTCTTTTGTGTCAAGAATATGCACTTTGATCAGTTTCCTGATCAAAATTGTCTGTTTATATGTTTCAGAAAGAGCTGTGGCTTCTCGAGAGGTGTATCTAAGTACAGAGGTGTAGCAAGGCACCACCATAATGGTACATGGGAAGCAAGAATTGGAAGAGTTTTCAGAAACAAGTACCTCAACCTTGCTACTTACAGTAAGTTATCTCTAATCGAGTTCTATGATTTTTTTATTTGGTTTTGGGTTTTGGGTTTGTTGATCACTATGTTATTGTTATTCTCATTAGTAACGGTCAAGGTTGCCTACAATTGAGTAATTGATCTTCATTTTTTATACTTGATTTCTTTGCTATGTTTGAAAATTCCTTCAGAACCGGATACAGTTAAAAGGAAATGAATTATAGTTATACGCATTCTATGTATATTTGTGCTAATAGCACCATTTTTCCCCTTTTCTTTTGGTTTCTTAGTATCATTATTACAATACTTTTATTCTGATTTTGTTACTTTTAGTTACCGTCAATTTTATTTTCATTTCCGTGCTAAAAAAAAGAGGCTCTCGCACTCGCGTAGCGAGTGCGATGAGGCTAGTTATTACTAAAACAACTAAACGAACTAAGTAACTAGGACGGGCCCTGAGAGGTATCGAGGCGCGAAGGAAGGAACATGGTCCCTTAAATGTACTTATGGACAAGTGCCTTCTCTACATTCTGCTAGTGCTAGTGTTCTCTAATTTGGTAAAAAGTTCATACAGAAACATCCAAGCTCACTGTTAAATTTTAATCACTGAATATTGGAAGTATGGATCCTAAATCGATTGTGTATAGCGCCCCATTTCAGTTTTTGGGCGGCTTGGCAACGTCGTCTTGGTATCATGGTACAAAAAGCTTTTAACTTACAGCGGAGAGAAAATAAACAACAAAACAAGTTATTGATATAAAGAACATGATGATTGATAAGTTGACGATAGTATCAATTTGCTGAGGACAAAGCAATTGGACAAGTGGTGAGAGTGATCAGCTGCCTGCTTACAATTAAACACCTACAACACAATTTTTGTCACATTAAACATCCCTAACTTCAAAATGTCATATTTTGACACCTCAAACTCAATTCTATTATATATTTAACCCATTTAACATTTTTCCGTTAATATTGCTGATGTGTACATATTTTCCTCCAAAAGTGGGACCCACTATGTAAAGTCACCATCCAACTCATCATTTTGAAAAAAAGTAATTCACAAAAACAAAAACAAAAACAAAATCAAAATCAATTCTGGGCATTTTTAGTGCGGCTTTGCGAACAAAATCGAGGGTGGCGAGGGTGGCGTGCGACTTTGCAAACAGAATCGAGTGGTGAGATGGGGAGTTGGTGGGCGGGATCGATTGAAGCAAGCAAAAGTGAGATTGGCGGCTGGAATTGAGTTGAGGGTTTTGGGTTCGTGGCGAATTGGGGATTTAGGGCTTGCAAATTTGGTGGCGGTGAAATTGGTGGTGGTTTCAAGTGGTCAGCTCCAGGATCCGGACCGTGCAGACGGTGGAGCGGCGTCGTATGTGGTTACTCCGCCGCCGATTATGGAGGGTCGGGGGGTTGTTCAACGGTTTGGAAGCAGAGTTCTTGTGGTTCTAATGCACGCAGGTGGTGTGCTTGTCTAGTTATCTCTTTCGTTATGTTTAGTTGTTTTTGAGCTCAAGAGAATTGCTAAAGTAGTAGAATTTCTGGGTTTAATGTCATAGTAAGCTCTTTCGGAATTCGAGGTCATTTTCAAATCATTGTTAGAACTAGTTGCTGATTGGAATCTGGGGGGTTTGATGGTTTGCATTGATTGTTGCCGCCTCGTTTGTCGATATGAAACTGCTGCTGAGGTTGGGAATTGGTTTTCATCTTCTGTTGGGCCTTAGTTTGCAGAAATGGTTATAGGAGGAGGGGGTTTGATTTTTCCGGATTTTGTGTACTGGGAATTTACTTTTTTTCGTCTTTGTGTGTGCAAGAAAGCTTCTGGAAAGTTTTGCTTCAATCGCACGCCACCCAGAATTGATTTTGATTTTGTTTTTGTGAATTTTTTTTTCAAAATGATGAGTTGGATGCTAACTGTATATAGTGGGCCCCATTTTTGGACGGAAATTTGTACACATCAGCAATAATTATCGGAAAAATGTTAAATGGGTCAAATATATAATGAAACTGAGTTTGAGGTGTGAAAATATGACATTTTGAAATTAGGGGTGTTAAATGTGACAAAAATTGAATTGCAGGTGTCATTTGAGATATTGAGCGTACAATTAATTAAGTATCGATCCTTGTTCCTTACAAACGCGGCGGCCAAAAAAGGACACGTCGTCCCATTAAAAACATAACTTGTGTTACAAGATTTGAGCTATGAGGGAAACCTTGTACTATGTTTTATGTTTTATCTCTAATCTAGTCTTTCTTTTATCATGAAAGAAGATAAATTCTAAAAGAATGGAAATAGTGCGTATCATTGAAATCTCGTGCAATATTGCAACGAAACTTGAAATTCTCCTGGTACATCTACATCTTTTCAAATGCTGCAATAATTGACAATACTTTTTTGAAGTTAGCGACTTTGGACACAGCTTGCGCTTCAACCGAACATTATGACTGTCAAAGTTTGCCATTAGACTACTGGTATTCCTAAATGTAACCTAACCCAATCACGCAATCATATTCTTCTGTTCTTTGAATTGTTCTGGCAAAGACATGCACACAATAGGGCGCAAGAAAGAATATTGAAGGGTTCATCATCATCAGGAAATCTCAACGGTTTAAATGTTGATTTTAACCATCGTACGGTTGTGTCGCAGCTAGACTAAGTCTTTCAACAATAGACGAGGTCAGAGCAGAAAATAAGTTTGCGTAGCATTCTGTATATTGTATGTATTGCTTAGAAGCTGATGGAATCGATTAGTTCTAGAAGATAATTATTATAAAGAATGAATTAATCAACAAATTAGGCTACGGTCAATACAATGAATAAAAGACATCAATGACTAAGCTGGATCTATCTACTTCACTTCTATGGATGTTAAAAGAATCGCCGCAAGAATGGTGGTAATTGCAAATGATCGAACAACTGACCATTCCTGCATGTTGGAGCTTCCACTTCGCAATGTTAATTGGCAAATTATAAGTAGGACCTCATTTGGATTACCATCACACTAATATCATCGACAGAGCCGCGTGATTGAGATAGTTCTATCAGCTTTTTACATGCCATCAAAGGTTGCCCGTCAATGCTGCCTAAGCACGAAGGACGAACAGCATCCACTGCTTCCTGGTTACTAACCTGAAATCAAAGTAAATGAATCTAATCTAATTAGTTTCGAGTGAACTTGTTCCAAAAAGGTACTAATTCTAATGCTTCAAAAGAACACATACGATCAGGAGTTTATTATACCTTATCCCATAATCCGTCTGATGCCAAGATTAAGAATTCGTGGTTCGGTTGGATACTGAGAACTTTGGTCTCTGGCTCTGGCGTTACAAACTTTTTAAGGTGCCTATCTCCAATACTTCTAGATACAGCTAGAGATCCTTGAATTCTCCAAGCACCATGGCACAAATCAACATAGCCACCCTACAAAACGAATTAAGAATAAACATCAATCTCAACCCAAATGAAGGCTTCTCTGAATAACTGGTAATGCTAATTCTTTAGAGGAGAACAAGCTAAGTAGTTACTTACCAAGTTCTCAATTCTCAGTTTCTCGTCTTCCCTCGATGGGCGATGATCAGATGTGAGAGCCTCAGCAGCACCTCCTCTGCTCAAGACAGCACGGCAATCTCCAGCATTGGACACAACAAGGTTCCCATTTCTGATCAATGCCGTCACACAGCACGATCCACCACGATAATCCTCTTTTAGAAAATCAGAATCTGTATTTAGGTAACCATGCTTGACTGCCTCCTCAATCTCGTCATCGCCTCGTCTCACAACCTGATCCAAAATGTTCTTTTGCATATTCTCAGATGCAAACTCAGCCGGTTTCGCACCTCCATGCCCATCAAAGATACCGAAAAACGCCTGCAAACAGGATGATTCAGCATATCAAATTCCACTTCTCCACCCACTCATTCAACACACTACAATTAGTATAGTCCATAATATCCTATAACAACTTAAAGTTTAAAACATTGAATTTAAACATAGAAATCAATAGCTACATAGTCATTAGCTAAAACCCCCAAATTGATTTCAAAAAATTTCACAGGTCTAATTTCCCAAAATTCAGCTGCTAAAACACCTCAAATTCATAAAATTAATCAAACCCAGTTCACAAGAATCAAAAAAGATTTCAGCTTTACAAATTATTACCTGTTTGGAATCGCCTTGAAGATTAAGATCAGCTGAGTAACGATCCTCTAGAGCTTCTCTCCGCCCTCTCTTACAACACACAGAGTAGAATCCTTCTATATGCTCCTCCATCACATCTCTTCTCGGCGCCTGCGATGTCGCCGGAGCAGCCTCAAAGGTCGACGGCGCCACCGGAATATAAAGTTTCGCCGGCCTCTTCCTCTTCAATTGCGTCCCCGGTGAAACGGGTCCCGACATCCCGCTCAAGGGCTTAGGTATCCGAAGCCGAAACGGCGACGACGGCGATGACGGAGAAGAGCAGGAAACCACGGCGGCCGACGGCGACGGTAACGGCGCGAGGTTCAGGGTTTCTGGGGGCGGAGAGATCATTGATGATTTGTTGCAGAACATGGACGGCGGCGGCGAAAATACCGGCGAATTCGGAATCGCGACGGAGCACGACATGTCGCTCGTTCCCTCCCCGTTTGATTTTGCCGACGAAAAAAGGGACGTGTTTAAAATTGTGCCGTTTTGTGAATTTTTTTTTTCTTCTCTTTTTCGCGATCACTTCGGTTTGTTCGTTGGTTTGTCTTATAGATTTAAGATGGAGAAAAAAGAGTTTATATAGTGCTGGCCTTTTCCGTGTTTGTGGGCCCACACACCCACATGAGTTGTTTTTATCCTTTGTTTTGACCAGTAAATATCGGGCACTACTTCTGGAATGTCTTATATGCCCCCGCGCTTGGATTTCTTTGACTTGGGAGTCAATAACTTGTAAGGTATTGTTGGTGTGAAGAAAACTTTCGTTTTAAATTGGATTAGATTTATTTATGATTCTTTGATTCAAGGTAGGGGAAAGATTAACAAGCAAACTATAAGCCACTTATGTTATTCACATAAATAACATTAAGAATTATAAACTGCAATATATAAGTACAATGTTGTCAATATGATTCAATAATTATGAATTCTCTTATACAACCTATGGCACAGTGTGCGGATACATATGAGTCGATTGAAGTATAATATTTTAGCAACTCGGCAAATAAGGAATGTTCAATGTTGAAACTTTTCTAGAACGTTACAAAAGGAATCTAATCCAGCCCCGACTTGAAAAGATCAAAATGAATAATGTTTCTAGTTGGTTATGCATGCACGCAAGCCTCTCCTAAAATTTCTCGAACTGCACTCTTTCTTTACTCTTATTGTGAGACCCGCAGAGGGGGCAAAATCGTCCAACAGGGGTACGTGTGAAAAACAGAAAAATGGTTGCGATTCTATGGGGTCAAAACACGTTATAGAAATTCAATACGTTTTCCAAACAAGTGTAGTTTGACTCCCCTTACTCCTTACTCCTTAAGCTTTGGTTGTAGTTGTCATTTAAGCCGCCCAAGTGGGCCCCCATAGTGTAGCCCAATTGCCGGGAAGTTACCGTTGTGAACAGATGGTCCTGACGTGGCACACGTACAGATATTGTTGTTGATTGATTCTCGTTGTTTTTTCGTTCCCACTCGGAGGACTGACTTTCTGACTGATGAGACGACCGTTGGGAAACTTGGCGCCGAGTTCTAACGTCAACGTGCAAATTTATGTAAATTGTGATGCCGCTGGACCAAGATCTTGACACTTGTTTGATTCTTTCCTTCTTAATTTCCCTCTCAATTTCGGTTTGTTCTTCTTCATGTATCTATGCTTTTGAAAAAGTGAGTTCACATTTTTTTTTTCAATTGTTTTAGTGGTATGCGGGAATTTGATTGGATAATACTATAGACATATGTTAGCATGTTGCGAAAATAAAATATTCTCGTTGCGAAAAGTTGAGAAATCTTATAAGAACCTATAACCAATTTCATAATAGAGTGCAAACCTTAAGTTTTTCTTCATAGTAATGTATAGATGTGAATCCGCCAGTTATAACACATCAAAAGTCCATGTTATGGGCAAGTAATTGCTAACTTTTTAAGTACTAACAGAAAGATAAATTATATAGAGATAATTCTCGAGTAAGAAAAAGAAAAGAATTATGTGAGGAACAAGATTTTAAGCCTAGTTTGTAAAGTCTTCTAGAGACGCTCTAATTGCAAAAGCAAACGCCGAAAGGGAGAAGCAATTTGTAATCCTAAAAATGGTTCATCTTTCAGCAAGGAAGTGGTGTTGCTTCATCTTTTAGTGAGGAAATAATCATTTTCTAACCAAAAGTCATGTTAGTGACGGAAAATAACACATAGTTTGGCAAAAAAAAATTAAAAAGGATAATTATATTTGTATATAACTAATGTTGGACTCGACTGGACCATTGCTCTTCAATATGTACGCCTCCCAGTTGCAACTTGCAACCCATCAAAGAAATCTTCTCTCCTGTTGAAGAATGGGTATGAAAGTAGTGCAGTGGCGGAAAGTAAATGAGACACAGAATTTAACGAGGTTCGGCAAGTGTGCCTAGTCCTCGGGGCGGTAGTGCTAGTTTCTCTCATTATATGGAAATACAGGGAAGTATACAATACACGGGGTATCTCACTATTCACTCCCCCTGGTCCTATGCTCAGCTCCTCAGGTGTGTTGAAGAAGGAGGCAATGCTTCCTTTAAATAGGCAACAGATTGGTTATGGTGAGTAGGCTATGAGTAGGATAAAGGATAAACAAATATGGTGGATGGGTGTAGGATGAGTGTGCATCCATATACACCATTATTCTACAACACTCCCCCTTGGATGCTCACGAATCCACATGAATGCTTCTGAATGCTCCCCCTGATGAATATCACCATAGCTTTGCAAGTGATCTGAGAATGTTGAGGTTGAATCTGATCTGGATCCTTGAATCTCACCTTCATCTGAAGAACAAAGGAGAAGCCTGATTGATTCGAGAAGGTCCAGCGTAGGCTTATGCGAACTGTCAAGATTGGAAGCATAGTATAAGATACCTTTGCTTCCAACCTCCATGATATGAGATACCTTTGCTCCTGGAAGGAATGACCGAAGTTGGCTGTTCGGACTATCGACCTCCAAAACATCGTGGTTTGACAGAGGTGCTTCGTCCTCCATCTCTGTAGAAATCTTGCAAGAACAGAGACTGGAGGGGCTTTATGGAATCAACAATAATATTGATCTCTGGGGTATGATATGAGATACTCTTGCTTCTTTAGGCATATGAAAAGCAAATTGTGCATGAAAAGCTGATGAGTGATCATCTAAAGCAAATTGGGGATGCTGAGAGACTTCTTCTACCAAGTGCAGAATGCTGAGGATATATACATGGAGCAGCAGGAGAATAAATGGCTGAGATGCGTTTTCTAGTCATCTCAAGACAGGTAAGGCGCACTTCTTGGGATCCGAGAACGCTTGAAAATATCTCGTGAGTGATTCAACGTCTGTTGAAATTAATCACCCTTGGAACACGTGCGGCCAATCATCTGAAATCAGATCCGAAGTTAATGGGATATGATCTTCAATAAAGTAGGTTTACCTGTCGGATCTCGAAAAGAGAAGATCCATTTTTCTCTACATATCCTCGGTGCAATTCATCTGTGGAAGTCACATCTTTGAAGACTTTCTCTTGCAAACTATCTCAGCTTTAGCCCTCCAATTTTCCTAGCATTTCATACCTTTCTTCCTTTCCAGTAATGGCTTCCTCCTCCAATGTTTCTCCTGATTTGACTCTTGCTCCCCCTAGAGATTCGACGCCAAGTGTTAAGATTTGGCATCCCACTTTTAATTCCAGCACAGGCCCGCTTACTGTCAAGGACTCAGTAATGCGCAATGATGATTGCATCAATAGTGGCCTGGAACATCTCGACTCCAGAGGATGAGATGTTGTTAGCGAAGCGTTCTGACAAAGAAGCCATGACACGTGCTATGGCTTCATGTGTCCAAAGTGCAACACAAGTGTCAAATCTGGCCAAACGACTGGCGGCCCGAAACTATGAGCTAGACGTGCTCAAGAAGGATAACCAATCATTGAGAGAAGAGAACCGACGCTTGCATGCCATATGCAATCGGTACTCAACAGAGATGAAGGACAAACTTGACTGGCTGGAGTCCAGATCCTCTGTTCTACCGCATAAGGATTCTTGATTGCATCCATTCTGGGATAATATCAATTCCAGGGCTTTGTGAAAAACTTTATGTTACAAGCTTTGCCGTATGCCTTGTAATCTTGTTTTTCTCATTTTCTTGTAAAAAGACCCACTTGTAACCGTCATGGTTCACATTGGGCGGGGTTTGACAGACTGGTCCGAATATATTACAAGAAATTCAAATTTGCCTGAATTGCATATTTCAATCATATCTCTATATGTAGATCCCCATAGAGATATCTTGCAATCATATCCATAAGCTGCATATTCAGTTTTTCGGAAACTACCAAACTGATTAGGTAGTGGAGCGTAACAACGTCCATTACGAGAGAATACATCTCATCGTAATCAATGTCAGGGCTAATGAGAGAAGCCTTTTGCCAGAAGGCGTGTCTTTACACTATTTCATTCTCATCATTATGCTTCCTTACGAAATCCCACATGTAATCTACAGGATTCACATTGGGTAGTATGGGAACTTCAGGCCCAAACACTTTTCGCTAAGGAGTCTAAATTGACCTGCATTGTTTCTTTCCATTTTCACCAATTAGTTCAACGTTGTGCTTAATCAACGGAACGCGGTTCGATATCGTCGCACTTTGTGATTCAGTGGCCACTGCATAAGCAAAGATATCATCGATGATTATCTCATTTCGATTCCACAAACTCATCCGGACCGAGATCTCCTTGATCCTCGGGAATTTGAATTTGGGGTATCATCCTGGGACGTCTCCCAGGACACTTCCATAATCTTGCGCAATTTATGAGTTGGATCGGTTGAGATAGCGATAGGATTCAATTGTGCCATAGTTCTCCTCTTCTGGGGAGTGAATCCATCGAACCGAGTCTGTCTCGCTTCTAGCCGAGGACAGAGTATTGGCTAGCCGCCGATGTACCTCGTTCATCATGAACGAAACATCCTACCGGGATGTCTTGTGCGTCCTACAGGACACCTTCATTACAGGCTTGTTTGCAGCTGGTATATGTGATCTCGTCACTTTAGTTAGATCATAGAGGGTGTCTGGCTTATTTACACAACACTCTAAAGATCCGCACTTGCTTATCACATTGTGCGATGCGAGGATCAAGATGAGACATAGCGGGTACATCCATGTCAATTCACGTCGTTCTTCAATCGTTCTTCAGGAACGTTGACGTTCTTTCCTCCCCCTAACGGCGGGAATACTGTCTCATTAAAGTGACTATTCGCAAATTGTGCGACAAAGAGATCGCCTGTCAATGGAAGGGAAATCATAACCGACAAAGATTTCCAAATTGATGACCCATATTGGTACGTTACGGCGGCGCAACTGGCACATAAACTGCACACCCAACATTGCGTAAGTACGGTGAATCATGTCCGTACCCAGTAACCAACTGTAACGCTCAACATGAGTGGGTGGAGATGGGTCTCAAGCGGACCAATATAACTGCATGCAAAATTGCACGGTTCCATGCAGAAGCAAAAAACTTGGTGCTGCACTACCAAGGCCTCGCGATCATTTGAAGGCGTTTTATGAGTGTTTCTGCGAGACTTGTGGGAACATAGGGAAAGACATGTTCAACCACAATCCAAAGGAACGTGCAATAATCATCGAAAGCCTTCGATATAAACTCTCTGGTGTTATCTGGTCTTCTAGACTGCCACAGATAACTAGGGTGGTGAGCCCTCAACTTATGCCAGAAGTTTAGCAAATGCAGTATTAATGTGGACAGTAGTCATGTGACCAGCGAGTCGATACATCAACCAAAACCATAAAATCTTTAAATGGTCCACGTTTTGGTTGGAATTGTCCACAAATTTCCCTTCAATCCGCTGTAGAAAAGAAGGAGTTCATTTAGTATCTTTGCAGGGGAAGGTAGAGCTATACAATATTCCCAACGAGCATGCTTGACAACGTGTATTTAAAAACACGAGATCTCTACAAACATAGGGATGCCCGTTGAAGATACGGGGCATCACATCTTGACCTGGATCCCAACCGGTCATGCCAAAGCAAATAAGTGCTCGAGTTGGTTAGCTTCATGCTACATGGCCTCAATCAAGCAAATGGTTGTGCGATACAACTCATTTGGGAGGCATTCCAACTTCTCCAATATACGCTTACAGCCATATAAGTAGGAGGTAATGCAAAGATTTTCCTTACCATTTTCTTTTAGCGGTATCATCATGGTAATTGTTCAATCGAATATCCTTATAACTCAACAATGTTCTACTCAAATGTGATGAGTATAATGCCTTTGCAGGTCTACATGGAGGTATGAAGTTAGTAATATATCTCCATTCAGGGAGAATATCTTGCGCAGTCGCGCTATCAGCCAGATAACTAACTTCCCACTAGGCATACCTCAACATGGATTAATTGAATCGGTCACATGATAAAGGAAACTGCTAGTTCCAATTGATTCAATTAATTGATATTCGTGAACAAAATCCGGATAAGACTGAAACTTAAATCCGGATGAGAGCAAAATCTGCCTCTCAATTAATCCCAATGACTTTCAGTCTGGATTTGATCAAGGAACTCCAGGTCCGATCTCTTGCATGATATAAAATATCAAATATTTGCAAGACTTTGTTACTTATGATATTGCACTGGCATACAATATCAAATGGGAACTGGTAAAACCGTACCATCATCCCACAACCAGAATTCAAATTACTGAAATTAAATGACAGAATTTAAATTTCCGAAAGTAAATGACATAATTTAAATTGCTGAAAGTAAGTAGCATAATTTAAATTGCTTAAATTAAATATGGAGAGGCGGTACAACCGTCCAACGTCCCACACCTGCAGAATTTAAATTGCAGAAACTAAATAGAGGAATTTAAATTGTAGAAAGTGAATTGCGGAATTTAAATTGCTGAAAGTAAATATGGGATGGGGGGAAATCCGCTCCATTAACCCACAAAGTTAAAAATGTCAGTTTACTAGCAGTAACTTCTGGTTTTGAAACTCTATGTTTCATTCGAAACTTCAGGTTCGAGATATGTTGTGAACATCGGGTTCACTGTACGTGCCAGTACAATATCAGTAACTTCAAGTTCGATTATAATTTCACTTGAAATAATACTGTGGCTAAAAAGCCCACAACCCTGACAAAAGTTTTGGGTACGCTCGAAACTTCGGGTTCGAGGTCTATTATGAACTTCGGGTTCACTATGGGTCCAATTAATTAAAATTGGGAGATCTTTAAAAGCCTCAAAACCCATGAAAATCTGGCCCAAAATGAAGAGCTCAGCCCATTCATTTTCAAGGCCCAAATCGGCGGCCCAATGGCATCAGCCCAGTCACAAGTTCGTTCGGTTGGTGCTTCCGAACAGAGAGTCTGCTGTTCGGTTCAAGCTTCTGAACAGACAACAAAGTCAACGACAACGATCGGCGGCCTGGGAGCTCCGATCCGAGTTCGCCGTCGTGGCGTCATCTCGGCGATGGCGTCTGTGGCGGATCAACTGGATCCGGCGACGTGGGCGGCGACTTCTGTTCGTCAACGACGAGGTCATCATCGGTGACTGCGTGCGGCAGAGGGCTGCTGCAGACACGCCGGCGCCGACGTCTGCTTTTCTGGGCAGACAGCCTAGTGGCTCGGCGCATCTTCGGGTGCGCGGCGGCAGGGACGGCGACTTCTGGTCGTCGTCGTCGTTGTGTGGTGGCGACCTCAACGTCCGAGCTGCAGGCTCTAGGACGGATTGCCGTGGGTCGCCTTGGATCGGCGATGAAGGTGTTCGACAACACCTCCAAATATCACAGCCACCTTACTACCTTTCAATCCCCTGATCTTGTGAAGTTTTGTCAACCGCTCAACCACAACCACAAGAATACAGGGAAAGGCAGTCAAGAAGAAAAATGAGGATTGTTTTGATGCCTTAATCCATCGGCGACTCTTACCTGAAAAATGGAGTGGGAAAAACAGGCCCATCACTGGTTTATCCATAAACAAAAGAAAGCAAACAACTTAACACAAGATCAAGTTTAGATTCATCGCCGTCGGATCATGATGGGTTCGAGTTTTTGAAACCGATCGGATTTGCTTTGGCTCTGCTGGTTTCCTTTGCGCTTTCTGCAAGATTAATTTTTCTGCCTCGCATTTGTGAGAAACAAAATATTAGAGAAAACATTAGTGGGAGAAGTTAGGCCAGAGAGATAGGTGTAAAGCAAAAGTAAAAGACAAATCCCAAGCATTATTCCTTTATCTGTGTCCACCACTTGACAGAGCAGCTCGTGCTGATAACGTGTTGAAGAATGGGTATGAAAGTAGTGCAGTGGCGGAAAGTAAATGAGACACAGAATTTAACGAGGTTCGGCAAGTGTGCCTAGTCCTCGGGGCGGTAGTGCTAGTTTCTCTCATTATATGGAAATACAGGGAAGTATACAATACACGGGGTATCTCACTATTCACTCCCCCTGGTCCTATGCTCAGCTCCTCAGGTGTGTTGAAGAAGGAGGCAATGCTTCCTTTAAATAGGCAACAGATTGGTTATGGTGAGTAGGCTATGAGTAGGATAAAGGATAAACAAATATGGTGGATGGGTGTAGGATGAGTGTGCATCCATATACACCATTATTCTACAACATCTCCTTCATTTTTGGGTGCCCATAAACCGAATATTTGTAGTTTTGATGCACTGTACACATGGTCAATGAACGCTCAATATATATGTAGACTCCGAAATTTCATGGCGCATAACTCGCTAACTCAAAATGAACTTTAAAGATGACTCTAAATTTAATAAAGGGTTAACTACATATAAGCACACAAACTATGAGGTCAATTTCAAGTTGGTACCCAAACTTATAAAACTCTACAAACACATATCCAAACTTTACAAAACCTTACAAATTAAGTCCTCCGTTAGTAAATTCGTCAAAACTGCCATTAATTGCTGACTGGCTATGCCCAGTTGGCAATTTCTTGCTGACATGGACTTTTGACTGACCCCAAAACTTCACTAATCACTTCCTACCATCTCCAGTGGTTGCCTTTGGAGCAAGGAAATGAAGCTTTGGGGTCAGTCAAAAGCCCACGTCAGCAAGAAATTGCCAACTGGGCATAGCCAGTCAGCAATTAACGGCAGTTTTGACGAATTTACTAACGGAGGTACCAACTTGTAAAGTTTGGATATGTGTTTGTAGAGTTTTACAAGTTTGGGTACCAACTTGAAATTGAGCCTATAATTTGTGTGCTTATATGTAATTAACCCTTTATTAAATATATATATATATATATATATATATTCTATTTTGGTTCTAACTTTTACGATTCTACGGTTCTACCATAAAAGTCCTTCTGCATGGTTCGTTTCGTTTTTTTGTGTAACATTTACACGTGGGAAACAATACCTAACTTTCTTTCTTGTCAATCACACTTGTAAATCGGATAAATCATGGTCTAGGATGCCTTCTTCTTCTTTTGTTTTTTTTTAAAAAGCTGAATGCATTAATAAAAAAAAAAAATTGACACACTGCCAAACAAAAGAAGTACAAGAAAAAAGAAAACAAAAGAAAACAAAAAACTAGACACCAACGTATGGTTGGTCTATCTGATAAAATGACCAAGTCGTTTAATTCACAAAGTAATCTTTTATGTAGTATCAGCCTCCAACATTTGATCAGTAGGAATGAGAATTGAGGTCTTCAATCATAAATTTCTTAGACAAAAATGTACTCATAACAAACTAAAAATTACCACATATTTAAATTTTTTTTTTTTTTTCCGCTTAGAGCATATTATTGAAAATAGCACATAAATAATGATTCCTAGCACTACATATACTAAACATGTGAATGAGAGTGAACAAAGGATCTTTGAATTTCATTCCCCTAGAAAAATGCATAGAGGTTGACTTTATTCTGATTTGCCTAATGGGTTGGCCTTGTGGACTTTCTAGGTAGCCGAACATGTGACAATGACCGTGATACCTTTGCAGAATGACGACGATCGTCAGGAGTACTATGAGTGGATGGTTTTGATTTTAGGAGTTAATGGTTTTACACTGATAGTTGCAATATAGAATTATATTTATATTATCGAGCTACGTTTCCATTATCTTTTCAATATTATTTGTACACCTAGAATCACATGTACATTTTCAGTACCTAGTCTACGATTGTAGGACATAGACTTCACGCTTGTCACCTGCACCGAAGACCCCATTTGCTAGCTTTACATTCCAAACTCCACTGCAAGCAATCCTTGCGCGGTCCTAGGGTATTGTGGGTGACACGTGAAGGTAGGTACACGAGGTTTATTATTTATACGTACAAGCATGCCCTGCGCGGTTCCAGGGACCTGTGTGTGATATACTACGTGTACTTACTGTGACATCCCGAATTTTGAGAAGTTACAAGATGATAGTTTTATATTATGTTCTTGTAGTTAAATTGCTTATTTAAAATTACAGAATTGAAAAAAATATATGGTGAAGAAGGTGTCACAATCCGAAATACAATGTGCAAGGCATATTGGGACGACGAATAGATTCAGTAGAGTAAAAATGCAAATAATTGCAAGTGTGACCTATAAAAAATTTTGCAAATGCTACTTGTTCATATTTATAATAAGTGTCCTTTTGAAAGGTCTAGAGGGATAGAAATAAATAAAGAAAAACATGGTTGGGAATGGGGAGTATTTTTCAATGGAGAGGCTGAAGGAAAAAGGGGGAGGGGAGGAAAACATTTGAACTTTTGGGAGAGTTTTTCTAATCAGTTTTGCATGATAGGAAAACACCCAGAAAGAGTTCCCAGATGGAGACGATATCTTCTAAAGAAATGTCCGTAGTAGTGTTCGGTACAACCGTTATAGCTTGTGGAAATCGGATCCAAGTTTCAGCTCGATCCAACCGTTATAGCTTGTGGAAATCGGATCCAAGCGGAGGCAGTTCGTGAGAATCCGAAGTGATTCTGGGTTCACTTTGAGGGATTTGCATGTCAGTTTACATTGGATGGATGAAGATAATTTATTCATCAAAGTTGATTAGTAATCTGTTCTCCTCATCATATCAAAAAACCAGCTCAATCCAACTGTTATAGCTCCTGAAAATCCCGTCAAAGCTGAAGCAGTTCGTGAGAATCCGAAGTGATTCTGGGTTCACTTAAGGGATTTTCATGTCGGACTACAGTGCTCGGATGAAGATGGTTCCTTCATCAAAGTTGATTGAAAATCTGTTCTCCTTACCATATCCAAAGCCCAGCGCAATCCAACCGTTGTAGCTCCGGTTAATCTCTTCCAAGCTTATGCAGTTCTCCTCACCATATCCAAAGCCCAGCGCAATCCAAAGCTTCAGAGCAAGGGATTGTATGTCAGATTACAGTGCTTGGATGAAGATGGTTACTTAACGAAAGTTGATTGAGGATATGTCCTCTACAACATATCTAAATTTTGTAGCAATCCGACCAACCATACATCCAGAATTCGGTAATGATCACTCTCTACTCATATGTGTTGTGAGAATATGGGTACTTAATTATGAGTTGAAGTGCTGTTTTGTTAGAGATTGATTTTCTCATGAGTTTAGAACTGTTTAAATGTAGAACATGTCTGCCAATATGCATTATGGTATAGTGGCATTGCTAAGGCGGGATCAATGCTAAAAGGCTATACTATAATCATACATTTGACCCGATTTGATCTCATTCTGAAATATTGATCTCATGTTTGTTGATAGTAATTTCACATGAAAGTTTTGGTTGGCTACCCCTTGTTCTTTTTAATGTATTCATTCATGACAAATTTGTTAATTCATCAAAAATCCAACAAGAATATGGGGTCGTTCTGCTTATTTAATAAGCTTGTCTTGTTTTCCATGGTTTTCTGCAAAAAAACTTGTTGATTACTTCTATTTGTTGGTTTAATAGATTAGATTGTTAAATGCATATACATGTTGGATTATCAAGTTTATATATACTTGTTGGAATGCTGTAGTCCTCAATTGAATCACATGCACTCCATGTTTTAGCTTACAAATGTATGCTATGGAATCTTTTAGGCATATATATATATATATATAAAAAATTACTGGTGTGCAGTGTGTGATGAGATTCTTGCTTAGCTGCTTGTTGAATTATGCTTCAGCCTTGCTATAGTCTCAAGTACTAGTTTTTGGTCATAGCTAGCATAATCATGACATGTTCATTTGGGGGGAAGGAATTATGAAGTTGGAGGTTATATTTGGCGATTGTGAACGATCTTGTGTTCTATGATTATCTTGTAATCTGAGATAGCATGCTTTTTGTATGAAATAGACCATGTTGGAATAATTTGCAAGCCTTTGCTATTGATTTGTTAAAGAGGTTGAAACCAAGTTTAATGGAGCTAATCATGCAAATAGCAACCTGCATATTTGGTTTTCGGATGTAAAGCTTAAAGAATTTGTTTGGGTTATGTATTGGACTGAGGACTTAGGAAGTAAGATCTGGAATTTTGACCATGAAACTCATGGGTTTCCGCCAGGGACTAATCGCAAGAATTCTGATGTACTGGGGCAGATTCATGACATGACAAGATTTCAGGGGATCATTTTATGAATTCTGTAAATATTCAGGGTTAAGTTCGTGAACTACGAGTGGCTTGATTCCATTATGGATACGTAGGTAGCTCGAGAGCATTTCTCGAGTGCAGCTGCTAACCTAAGCACTGAAATTTTGAGGTTTTTTACTTACCCTGGGTTCTGGGCATTACACTTACCTTGCGCGGCTCTAGGGTATAATGTATATTATCTCTGCACGATCCTAGAGGATATTTTGAGGAGTTGTGCTACAATCTGTTTCCACAGAAGTTAGGTGTACAACATTACGATAATTATTATGTATATTATGGCTTTTACAGAGGGGGTTATATATATTTACAAAAAGAAATTATTTTTCGAAATTTATAATTTTTCCATCCACTCACGTTTTGCTTTGCACCCCCTTCAGGTTTAGCAATGACTTTGGATTGTGCCCATTAAGGCATTGACGTAGAAATACGTGACATGAGACACATGTCAATCCAAAGTTGATAAATTAACAACAAGGGCAAATATAGACACCCTCAACGGAGCGTGTGACCTAATAAGTGTATTAGGGAGGCTCGCGGTCAGGGGCGGATCCACGTGAGGGCGGAGCTACGCGGCCGCCCCTCTGGTGGACAGAAAATCACTGGACTGGGAGCGGGTCCGCCCTGTTGTTCGTGCCCAAAGCCGCACGGAAGAAGAAGGACGATGTCGCTCTCTCGCCGTATGCAATTCTGCCTAGTGCAGCGAGGAAGAAGAAGCAGTGAACGACACCGTTTCCTGTTAGAAGAAACGGCGTCGCTTTGATAAAAGAAATGCGCGTTTTGATTAAAGAAATGGTGCGTTTGGTATTGATGGGGAGCGGCATCGTTTGTGTTCATCCTCCAAGCGGCATGCCGTCGTTTTTTGGGCAGAGGCGTATTTGAACTTGTCTGGGCAGTGGCTGTTTGTTGTTTTGTTTGTCATCAATCTCCCTATTTCAGCCACCACTGCCTCTTCTCTTCCGAGTCCGACGACCTCCTCTGTTCTCCTCCGTTCTCTGCTGTTATTTAGTACAACGGAATATACTGTTATATATGTTGCTAATGGACATGTTAATTTTCTTAGAGCTATCATGTGCGAAATTCTTTTTTGGATGGTTTCAAAGCAAGTTCAAATATCTTTTCTTTGCCACCTCTACGCTTTGGGGAGAGTATTGGAGATGTATATGAAGTAATCTTGGTTTTAAATGATCGTGAGCAATTTGCTACTAGGGGGTCAGTAATTTATGGCTTTTTCTTCTGCTATTTCTTTATCAGATGAAGCTAGTTAAACATACTTTTTGTTTTTTATCTACATCAAAAGAGTCTAAAGTATTTCATTTTAGCATGAAAAATAGTCTGTTCTATTTAGATCATATTGCTCATTGACTATCCGTTTTTCTTAGTTGTGGTTGACAACAGGGCAAGGAGAGGCAAGTCTTCCATCTCCATCCACCCCTATTTCTTATTGCCATTTCTCTCTCAGAGGGTGCATTTATTGACTGTCTCGGCCTTGCCTGATTAGTAGCTTATCTCCTGCATCCCTATCTTATTTATGAAATACGAACAAACAAAAGAGGGAGATTGGGAGGGATGGTTTTAACAGTCATGGCCTAGTGTTTCTCAAAATTGGATGTTGTGCAAACTGTAACTATACTAGTATATGTTAAGCTGGCTGGAATCCCATATACAGCCTTGAACGAACATAGCTTTGCTTCCCTCATCCTTGCCTGATTCCCTATTTTGTCCATAAAAGCTCCTCAATTAAAGGGTGGACATCCTAGTGTCCCAGTTGACTGGGGAAAATGTGATCTCCAGTTTTAGTTCTGATTTATATTGGCTTGATAATAATGTAGCATTTGACGTTAGTTTAGAAATTTGATGAACAAAATTTAAGCATTTGTTGTCTTTCTGAAGAGATTTTAAGAGTGGTTACATAATTGCTGGAATAGATGTCGCGAGAAAAATGTTCGTTAAAAATCCATGTTTTGGTAGTGTTTTGGAAAACCCATGGTCTGAACCTCCATCTTTACATAAAAGTAATTTTGTGCGCATGTTGTATAAAAGTATAAACATATGTTATTGTGTCTACATCATTGCTCTAAACTATTGGGAGATATGGAGGTTTCATAACTGTGTGTTATTTTGTCGATGATAGAGTCTGAAACTCCTGTCGTAATCCATTATTTTGCTGATGTGTACTGAATAGTGATAATGTTGTTTTCTAGACATTTTGTCTTCAAATTTCCGCCCCCTTACTCAACAATTCCTGGATCCGCCACTGCTCGCGGTCGTATGCCAGGGTGAGTCCTAAGAGAACATCAAGTGTAGGGATGGAATCACAAAGAGGTCGTGATTTGAGATACGTGTTCTACTGTCCTCTACTCCTAAGGAACGTTCCTAGCCATAGGATATCCAGCTAGGGCTGTTGGTTATCTGTTAAGGCCAGTTCATATCGTATTTAGTAGTCGATCTTAGACTAAGCATATAGTGATATGAAATAGGCATGAAGGGGCTCGTATATAGATACGAGTTCACTAAACACTGACCAACCACAGAGTGTGCGAATGGAAGTTTATCTGCTATGTCAATCGTACAACGCTCTGGCTAGTTATAGGTGCAAACTAGTTCTTAGACCTGAGGCTTCATCGGATATCTCGTGTTGGGAGACTTGAACTTTGACCCCAATCTCACGGTCCATCAAAGAATGATTTGGGCCAAGTAGGTGAGGATTGGGTGCATGGATTCAAGCATGGAGATTTGTGAATGCGCAAAATGGGATTCGTCACCTTCTAGGTAATTAGTGAAGGTTGATAATCCAAAAGCCCCTTGAAGATCTATCTCTAAGTCTTCGGCCGAAACATATAAGTAAAGAGATACATCACGGCGATCATATCGGCATAATAATGCATTAGGGCTTGACAATAAGTTTCCATGCCCTAAATGATTTGATCGGAATATAGGAGATGAAGGAACCTTATTGCACTGTAACCATAACTAATGGTTCTGCTCGATGTGTGATCAAGAAGTTTGAAACACATTCTTGATAATCTGGGTAGCCGAGAGTCATAACTAGATGTTACTACTCGGTTTGTGAATGCTATAAGGTTGAATATTGGTAATTTTCCATATTCGGAAAAATAAGATTGTTTACTGCTAGCTTTATCGGAACCTACCGAGGTCAGACACACAAGAACGCATGCCTTCGGATAAATTGATGAGGGTATTTAACATAAATCAGTTTATGTTAAATAGAAAATTTATTTAAGTTGGTGATTGAGTTTGAATAAATAAATACGAGTCTTTTGGGTTTGGTATAAATATTAGCCTAATACAATTTAGAATTGATCAATTAAATAAATTAGGATTGATGACATATTAGTGGGCTAAGCCCACTAAGAGGTGCGGCATTATTAGGAACGGCAACTATAGGGTTTCTCCCAGAATTGTCGCACCCTATTCCCTATGAGACAAGGATTGTTGTTTAAATTGTTAAACAAGAGCACATGCCTGTTAGGAAAAGTGTTCTCTATATAAAGGCTTGTTAGGTATTGACCTAAAGAAAAGAGAGAACTCACATATCAGTAAAGAATCTCATGTGTTGAGAATAAATTCTTTACTTAACAAAAAGTCAAAAAAACTGTGTGCCGCAAATCCTCTGAGTTGCCGCAGTTATTGGTGGTGCCCGTCATCGTTCGTCGGAGTTTGGTGTTTCTAGCTGATACATCCTCTCTCTGCCTCATCAACCGAATACAGTTTGTATCGATACTTGTAGAGGATGGACACTTGAACGTTTAGGACTTCATCATCATCATCATGGCAAGCAAAGGTTGGTAACTCTAATCTTCTCTTAGATTAGGGGTGATCTTATTGGTATGCTAAGAATCACATGGTGCATCGATTAGCCATGCACGTGGATTAATTAATATGATTAATGGAATCCAACGTTCCGCCAACTATGTATGTTTACGATTGAATTATAAATTTTATTATTGCATACATGTCACGCTACGCTTCCGCACACGTGGAAATTTGTTCCACAACCCAACAGTGGTAACAGAGCCAGGTTAATCGATATAGGGTTGTTTGTGTTCTCATTGTTGTGATTATGAATATGTATAAATATTGGATATTATGCATATTTGATGAATTGATCATGAACATGTTCTTGATGGCTATGATGATTAATTTAATTGTTGAATTAATAAATAGCAAGAGCATGAATTTTATTTGCTTAGTGATTAATCTTGAAACTTGCAAAACTGTTTTGAAGTTTGATTAATTGTTTTGAATGATTAAACATCCATCGGATTCAAACTTAAGGCTCGAGTTTGGATCCAAAATTAGATAGTCCATGATCATTCCTAGATGGGCCAAGGGATGCGAGTCCCTAC
Organism: Spiraea crenata; assembly: GCA_033992175.1. Taxonomy (NCBI): domain Eukaryota; kingdom Viridiplantae; phylum Streptophyta; class Magnoliopsida; order Rosales; family Rosaceae; genus Spiraea; species Spiraea crenata. The sequence continues at coordinate 4,186,466 of JAVBHV010000022.1, forward strand.
CTCAATGTTTTATTTATCATTTACGAAACTTTAAATTGCCATGAAACCTATAAAGAAAACCTCAAAACTATGAATATTGATTTTGTAAGGGTTGCTTGGAAATTGTTTTTGGGAACCCATGCCTTCCACCGAAACCTACTAATTCTATTACCAGCGTACCCTCTGTGTCTTAGCATGTCATTCGGGGCATTTTGGGCTGCAATGGAAGGGTTAGTAGGACGCAAACATTGGATGTCCGATAATACTAGAACTCACGGTGTCTTAGCATGTCATTCAGGGCATCGGGGTTAAATTTGGTCCCTTATCGGTTCGGTGGGAATTGAATCAACTAATAGATCACTTATCTTAGGTGAGCTCCGAGGTAATTGACTGCTAGAGGCCGAACGTTGGAATGGATGGAATTTGGAATTCCCTTATGGTGGATAACCGATAGAGTCGTTAGCGACACGTGCGGCTTGGTCCTCCTATCATAAGCGTCCAACCCCATTAATGGCGCCACCTTATGTTTGGAACATGAATATGGCACCACAAGTGTGCTAGAGGGTTAAATGCATCTCGATAAAATTAATGGGATCCAATCTTATTCTAAGACCCGAACTAATGGGATCCAATCTTATTAAAATTTGTTTATTTTGTAGCAATGACAAACTCAATCACCAAAAACCTCGACGAGAATCGGCTCACTAGACCTAACTTCCAGGATTGTTTGCGAAATGTTCGCTACCTTCTTATTGTCGAAAGGTTGTCTGTTCATATGGATGAAGAGCCACCTACCGAGCCTCTTTCTGAAGATGCCTCCAAAGCAGATAAGAAGGAGAGAACCAATCTGCTGGAAGGCCATGAGAAGGCGCGGTGCATCATGTTAGCTAACATGAGCTTGGATCTACAACGACAATTTGACAAGGTCAAGACTGTCAAGGAACTCATCGATTAGCTTACGAAGTTGTTTGGTGAAGACAGTCGTACCGCAAGGTTTGACGTAGTCAGAGAGTTCATTAGATGCCGCTGCCCAGAGGGAAGCGATGTGCCGGCTCACGGGCTCAAGATGATTAGCCTCATTGATGAGATCAAGACATCCTCCTTTAGTCCCTACCTGATTCGTTCAGTCAGTTCGTTATGAACTATCATATGAACGATATCAAGTGTACCATATAGACGCTTGTCCAAAAGATCTCTGTTGCATCGAAAGACATTAAGAGGGATACGGCTAGCAAGGCGGTACTATTGGTAGGTGAGTCTTCTAAGCCCAAGGGCAAGAAGAAGAAGAAGGCCAAGTCCAGTGGAGAGAACCTGAAGCCCAAGGGCGACATTGTCAAGAAAGACAAGGCTACCAAGGGTCCCTGCCATCATTGTGGACATATGGGACATAGGAGAAGGAACTGCAGGTAGTACTTGGCTAGCCTTGCCGCCAAACCTTTAGAAGGTATGGAATTCGTGATTCCAAAAATAATTGTGTCTTCTTTCATATTGATGAATATTGGTTAGTATGACTAAACAAAATCTTCATTCCTAATGTAGGAGCGAAGAATAAGAAAGAGGCCGAGTAGAGACTGGCGCATCCATGATGAGTAGTGGGAGTTCTTGTGAAGAACAGAAGATGCCACTCAAGACTATCCAGTTATAGTTAATTTCAATTCAATAAAAACAATTGTTGTTTTTGGTATTGTTTTTTGAGATTTGGTTATGGGTAATTATTTTTGGTATCTTATGAGAATTATGAAAGTATGACTTTATGATTATATCATGAATTATCATTAGTCTTGTACAATGTTATTCAAACCTATATTGTCGACATACATAAAGGAATTGAGAATTCCGAAACCAATAATATTAGATATCAACATCCCAAAGGACAAAGTGTTGTCCAAGATTCTCGTGTTAGTTTTAATTATAGTCAAAGATCCCTCATAGGATCTAAACGTATTCCGTTAAAATAGAATAAACGTATGACTGTAAATTGTACCCAAGCTAGATGGGATTAAAACGCATGGAGAAGCCCTTCGATAGGACAACACAAGAGAAATCACGATGTGATTCTACTCAATTTAATTAGATTTGATCTAAATACCATAATAGAACAAATCATACAATTTGGTATGTTTGGTAATAGAATTGTTCTATAACCAAGAAAATCTCGATAGTCTTTAAAGATGACATCGAGATTGTTCCCTTCTATTTTGGTTGAGGCCTTCATTCGTATCAAGCAATAAGCGGAAGTTTGATTCTAGTATTGAAACATAGTCTCGGAAGAGATTAACTTTATTAATTGATATAAGATCAATAATAAAGGTTCATACTAGTCCACATCATATGTGAATGAATGAATATGTTGAAATTGAACTCAAATGTTGAATTCAATTTATTGCCGAAAATTGAGATCAAGGGATTGAGTGAACATTCAAGTAGTGGGAGCTTGAGTTCATCTGCTTAGTGGGAGTGACAATGTCCAATATGATTGGATTAAAAGGTTTGAGCCAAAAAGAAAGCTATGGTAACAACAAAAGGGGCGCGTTCGATTTGAGGTTGATAATCACAACAATTCGTCAAGATACAGATCTTGAAGATGAACACACGTGGTTTTGAGTCAAGTATGGTACTTGCACTTGGAGTTCCCAAAGTTAGAAGTCTCTATCGAATTTCGGAACAAGATATGGCTAGCTCAATCCTGCATGTAATGCCAGCTAGACCGCCATCTAGATTACCTTGAGCCATAACATGTGACGTTCTATAAGTGTACAAATGTGTTTTGTTGATTATATGATTAATTCAAGGGTTGAATTAATCTGGTTTATTTAAAAGTTATACGTTTGAGATATGAGTGACGCAAGTGTTGCCTCACGCCATTACACACGAGAGTGAAACTCAAAGTGTTTTGTCATGATGAGAGTGCAGGTTTAGAGACTAATGAAGTTCCAAGCGGGGCTGTTTAGAGACTCCATAATTTCATTGTGAGTGAATTTAAGGTTCTGAAACAATCAAGTGAACCATGGATTCCCTTTGACATGGCCTTGATGGGGTGATAGCTCAAGCCACCGGAACAGATAGGCTTCACGGATTCTATCTGAACATTATGCGCATACATATTATAAATACGAGCGTAAGCATTCTCAGTGCAACGATCAAAATAAGCGTAGTGGACCCAAAAGCGATTAAGAGCAATTGATGCATATAGCTGGAACGAGATGCATATGGTATGAATGGACGTGCGCGTCAAGTTGCCTTAGTATGCAAGTGGGAGATTGTTGGATTGTGCCCGTTAAGGCATTGACGTGGCAATACCTGACGGGAGACACATGTCAATCCAAAGTTGAGAAATTAACAACAAGGGCAAATATATACACCCTCGACGAAGAGTGTGACCTAATAAGTGTATTAGGGAGGGCTCGTGGTCGTATGCCAGGGTGAGTCCTAGGAGAACATCGAGTGTAGGGATGGAATAACAAAGAGGTTGTGATTTGAGATGCGTGCTCTACTGTCCTCGACTCCTAAATAACGTTCCTAGCCATAGGATATCCAGCTAGGGCTGTTGGTTATCCGTTAAGGCCGGTTCATGTCGTATTTAGTAGTCGATCTCAGACTAAGCATATAGTGATATGAAATAGGCATGAAGGTGCTCGTATATAGATACGAGTTCACTGAACACTGAGCAACCATAGAGCGTGCAAATAGAAGTTTACCTACTATGTCAATTGTACAACGCTCTGGCTAGTTATGGGTGCAAACTAGTTCTTAGACCTGAGGCTTCACCAGATATCTCGTGTTGGGAGACTTGAACTTTCACCTCAATCTCACAGTCCATCAAAGAATGATTTGGGCCAAGTAGGTAAGGATTGGGTGCATGGATTCAAGCATGGAGATTTGTGAATGCGCAAAATGGGATTCGTCACCTTCTAGGTAATCAGTGAAAGTTGATATTCCAAAAACCCCTTGAAGATCTGTCTGTAAGTCTTCGGCTATAAGTAAAAAGATACATCAAGGCGATCATATCGGCATACTAATGCATTAGGGCTTGACAATAAGTTTCCACGCCCTAAATGATTTGATCGGAATATAGGAGACGAAGGAACCTTATTGCACTGTAACCATAACTAATGGTTCTGCTCGATTTGTGATCAAGAAGTTTGAAACACATTCTTGATAATATGGGTAGCCGAGAGCCATAGCTAGATGTTCTACTTGGTTTGTGAATGATCTTCCCTATAAGGTTGAATATTGGTAATTTTTCATATTCGGAAAAATAAGATTGTTTACTGCCAGCTTTATCGGAACCTACCGAGGTCAGACACACAAGAACGCATGCCTTCGGATAAATTGATGAGGGTATTTAACATAAATCAGTTTATGTTAAATAGAACATTTATTTAAGTTGGTGATTGGGTTTGAATAAATAAATACGAGTCTTTTGGGCTTGGTATTAATATTAGCCCAACAATTTAGAATTGACCAATTAAATAGGATTGATGACATATTACCACTAAGAGGTGCGGCATTATTAGGAACGACAACTCCAGAGTTTCTCCCAGAGTTGCCGCACCCTATTCCTTGTGAGACAAGGATTGTTGTTTAAATTGTTAAACAAGAGCACAGGCCTGTTAGAAAAAGTGTTCCCGATATAAAGGCTTAAAACAAATTGTTAAACAAGAGCACATACCTGTTAGAAAAATTGTTCCCTATATAAAGGCTTGTTAGGTATTGACCTAAAGAAAAGAGAGAACTCACATATCAGTAATGAATCTCATGTGTTGAGAATACATTCTTTACTTAAACAAAAAGTCAGAAAAACTGTTTCTCTAAAACCGTTGTGTGCCGCAAATCCTCTGAGTTGTCGCAGTTGTTGGCGGTGCTCGTCATCGTTCATCGGAGTTTGGTGTTTCTAGCTGATACATCCTCTCTCTACCTCATCAACCGAATACCGTTCGTGTCGATACTTGTAGAGGACGGACACTTGAACGTCTAGGACTTCGGTCAGTTTGCTTTTTCGCGATCACTTTCGCGATCACTTTCGTGAATCAGCTTTCGGAATCAGTCTGGCGTTTGGTACTTCTTCAAACTCTTTGGATTATCCAAAATCAGTTTTAGGTGTTTGGTAACATTTTTAGGAAAGTGCTTGAATGTGTATAATGCTAAAATGGACATATTCTTAACTAACTATCTTATTAAACTATTTGTTAAACATAAAAACATTTTAATTTGTATAATTATCAAGGTTTTTTTTAAAAAAATCATTACTTCATACAAATTTCATATTATTGTGCCATTAATCACGTTTAATCAAATTTTTACTAATAAATTAATCAAATTATTGTGCAAAGATTTTTTTTACTAATAAATTAATCAAATTAATCCAATTTGAAATAGGAAAAGATTTTTTATCTTGAAATTGGCGTGGTGTTCGCCGGCGTCCGACGGTTTGGATGCCGCGTCTTCTGCATCGCCGCCGCGGGTTGTGGGCGCCCGCGCCGCAACGATTGTGAGGCGAGCGGGGCGTCGGCGTCTTCTCTCGCGAAGCGACGGCGACGGCGAGGGGTTGTGGGGCGACGGCGACGGCGAGGGGTTGTGGGCGACGGCGACGGCGAGGAGTTGTGGGCGTTCGGCGGACGATCGCTGGGGTTGGAGGCCGACTGTGTTGGGGGCATTTCAAGTAAATTGAAATGTTCCTCAGAGTTATAATTGGAAAAAAAATATTTCATTAAGAATTTGAAAAATACCGAGCGTGTCCCAAATGAAATCACTTTCGCGAAAGCTACCCCGGACCTGCTTTCGGAAATCAGCTTTCGCGAAATCACTTTAGGCTCGAAATCACTTTCGCGAGAGTTTACCAAACGCCTTTTTGGGCAAAAAACTTTCGCGAAATCACTTTCGCGCCGAAAGTGATTTCGGAAAGCAATGCCAAACGGGGTCTTCATCATCATCATCATTATGGCAAGCAAAGGTGGAACTCCACCCCTCTCTATATATGGGGGATCTTTTTGGTGTAAAGCATGTCGATTAACCATACACGCGGATTAATTAATATGATTAATGGAATCCAACGTTCCGCCAACCATGTATGTTTACAATTGAATTATAAATTTTATTATTGCATACGTGTCACGCCACGCTTCCGCAAACGTGGAAATTTGTTCCACAACCCAACAACGAGTACCACGGCGGCGAGCAGGGTACTTAAGTGACTTTGATTCCATCTTGGTAGAGTCAGCTTCCAATGTGGAATTCTTGGTCATGTTGTATTTTTTCATGTGTTAGATGCTCTGATTACCATGTATGTTGTAGTGTCTTTTTGTAATAACAAGTCGCGACCTGACTCTCTTTTTGTTGTTTTTGGTGGTTTATCTATTGTTTCTTGGTTGTCAAGATTTCGTCATCCTTACAAGTGATGGCCGCACATCCCGAACCCACTTTTTGGGACGTGGTGTGTCGCTTAGCTTTGTCTCTAACATTGAAATACTTCAATTCAATGTGTCTCAAACCTTCAGACCTAAAGAATATAATAGCTGAATTATCATAATACAAAACAATTGGTCTGGAAATTGAGTCAACTATTCGAGCATAAGTGTAACACCCTAAATTTTTAAGAGCTTATTAACGAGAATATTTTCTTATGGCAAAAATGTTTATTTAGAGATTACATGATCAAATTAAAGGTGAAACGAGTTCATCATACTTCTTGCGGTGTTTTTTGGAGTTTGGAAGTAATTTTGATTAAGTAAAGAAATTATAAAATTATAAAATAAATAAATAAAATAAAAGAAAGAGAAAAAGAAAAAGAAAGAGTATGTTGGTGTTAAAGAAAAAAGGGAGGAAGCTCTCCAGATCTTTCCACGGGGGGAAGCCGAGAAAAAGGCAGAGAGAAACGGAAAAGGAAAAAAAAAAAAAAAAGAAAAGAAAATGGGTCAGCCCTGTTCAGAGCACAAAACGCCCTATTTCTGTTGCTCAAATTGAAAAGTTCTCTTCATGAAAGCTGTTCGTGAGGTCGATTCCTATATCATCTCCAAATGTCAGGTCCATTGGACCCCTGTAGCTCTCCCAATCTGAGATAAAATCAGAGACTGTCCTTCCTCCAACCTTGCTTTCCGTCAGCCAGATGGCGCGACCAAAACCACCCAGCTAGAGTTCTCCGATGGTGATGACTCCTTCTGAGAAGATGTTCGTAATCGTGTTGGTTAGAACATATCCAAAAATCAGCCCGATCGGAGTACCCTGGCTTCCTTAAATCGAGTATTAGTGGAAGCTGTTCCTGGATTACCTGACTTGCGGGTCCGACTTTGGAAAGGTTTGTAGGTCAGATTCTATTTGTCCGTTGAAGAGCGTTTCTTGACAAAAGTTGCTGGGAAACCTGTTTTCTACAACATAACCAAAAGTCTACTTAATCCAACGGTTGTAGTTCCTGATAATCGTGTCCAAGATTAGGCAGTTCGGATGAATTGGAAAGTTCTGCGGGTTTCAGTTTGAGGGATGCATGTCCGTTTACAGTTGTTGGATGACGCTGATGTCTTCATCAAAGTTGTTCGAGAATCTTTCCTCTACATCATATCCAAAATCTAGCGCAATCCAACCGTTGTAACGCCGGATAATCTCATCCAAGCATAAGCAGTACGGAGGTATCCAAAGTTCTGCTGGTCTCATTTCGGGGGACTGCATGTCGGTTTACATAGGTCGGATGATGATGTTGCCTTCATGAAAGTTGTTATTAAGCTCGACGTCTATAACATATCCAAAACTCAGATTGATCCGACCACTGTAGCTTCTGCAGTCCAGGTAAAACAGTGGTAATAATATTATGATTCCCATACTTTGGGGCGTGACAGATTCTGTCTTAAATCCAGTTTGTATGGGATGGGTTCTTGAACGAAATCAAAGCTGGTTCTGAATTTAGTGAGTGAGATTGTTGATGCTAAGTAATTATTAACTAATTAAGTTTAAATCTTGTTAGTTGTGGTTGTGTTTGGAGCCCGAATTGATCGGTCGTGTTATTTGGTGATTGTGACTGATTTGTTGTTCTTTCAACCTCTTATGATCTGTGATGTTACGTTGCCTTATATTGAATCACTCGTTTGGGATCATTTCGAGTGTTTTGATGGCTGCGTTGCTCAAATTGATTGGTTTGTTACTTGTTCATACCAAATGGATTAATTACAGAGAATAGGCGAGGAATTTTGGTGTTGGTTCTATCGCTTATATGCAATTAATATGCTTCTGGTCATTCTAATGGTTTGACTTGAAGAGCAGTATACATATATATATATATATATATGGCGGCTGTTTTGAGTGTTTTGAATAGTTTAGTTGTTGTTCTGCTGTTTGAAACTTAATTTCAATCCTGACATGGAACTGGAACTGAATTGGAATACTACAAAACACATACATGTGGGTGTGCGGTATTGGTTAACCATATTACATATATGGTTTAGTTATAAATATATGCTTTAGATACTTTTAAGGCACGTGCAGGTTATATTTGTAAGTATATGCTCGTATGCCGTGGAAATGTGCCAAGCTCTAAGTGCTTTATAAATTCAAGTTATAGTTGTAGTATGTTGGCTGCCTAGAAGATACATTATGTTGTTAAAAGCCTTGGTGCTAAATGTGATGCTCCAAATATAAGTTTTTATGCTGGAGGAGTTGGTAAACTAGTGGTTTCGTTAACTTGGTGCATGGGTCGTCATGGATTAGACATTTGGATTATTGATTAAGCATCAACGCATTATTCATCCTTGGGAGTGGGATAATGAGGTTGGAGTTGAGAAATTACCGGTCAAGCAGCAAACATTAAAAGAGCTGATTAAATAAGTAATTTTATAACTTTGAACTACGATTGGCTTGATTCCTTTATGGATACGTAGGCAGCTCAAAAGTGTTTTCTTGAGTGCAGCCATAAACCCAAACACTTAAATTTTGAGGGTTTTTTTTTACTTACCCCGGGTTTAGGGTGTTACAATAAGGTAAGCGCTTCACATCCTCCTCCTCCTGATCGGTTTTAGGACTCTGATCTTTATTTAACTTATCTTCTTTGGATATTGGTATGTCTCCTAGATTGCATCTGCTCATAGAGAACCTATGCAATACTTTACTGATGTAGTTCTTCTGTGATAAGCCAAGTAGCTTCTTCTATCTACTTTTGTGATCTCAATACCTAACACCTAGAAGACCTATGGTTCTTCTGGATAACAATATGTCATCTACATAAAGAACCAAGAAAATGAAACCAGTGTTGGTGATCTTTTGATAAATACATGGATCATAAGCATTTGGAATGAAACCATTTTTGGTTATAACTGACTCAAACTTTAAATTCCATTGTCTTGAAGCTTGTTTCAGTCCATAGATTGATTTTTTTAGCTTACAGACCAAATGTTCATTCTTTGCCTTCACAAAACCATTAGGCTGCTTCATATAGATTTCCTCATCCCATTCTCCATTCAAAAACACAGTTTTCACTATCATTTGAGGTAACTCTAGATTGAAATGAGCCACAAGTGCCATGATCAATATGAAATTATCTTTAGTTGAAACAGGTGAAAGCGTTTCATTGTAGTTGATTCCTTCCTTTTGTGCGAATCCTTTGGCTACTGATTTGGCCTTAAACTTCTCAATACTTCCATTTGCATGTCTCTTTGTCTTGAAAACCCATTTGTAGTCAATAGCCTTATGAGTTTTAGTTGGTTTGGCAAGCCCCATACACTATTATCATCCATGGACTTCATTTCTGCATTCATTACTTCTAACTATGCCTTGTTTTGTTGACTAGATATAGCTTGAGCAAATAAAGTTAGATCATCATCTTCCCCCAAGTTAAATTCCCCTTCAATACTAAGGCAAGGTCCTAATTAGGTCTAGGAGGTCTACCTGGTCTTTCGAGGCCTTGAAGTTCTGCTAAATCGACTAGATTTTGTTGAGGTTCAATATCTGCATGTGGAACCTCATGAACTTCATCATCAACATGATCATGACTACATTTTTAGGAATTGGATCATGAATGTGAATATCATTTTCAGGAAAATACGCTCAGAAATGGCTTCCACCTGAATTAGATTATCTTGATCCATTATAATTTCATGATTATAAATGGTAGGCAATATGGTAGGCAATTTTGCCGATAGAGTGTCTAAGATGGCGATATGGGGTCCAAAATGGCCGATGCGGGGTCCAAAGTGGTCGATGCAAGTTCAGAATTTGCAGAAACTTCAAAAACAGATTTTCATCTTTGAGTCTTGTTTTAGTTCATTCTTTCCATATCCAATGATAATAATGTGGTTGCAATCCATTTGATCTCTTGACATTGACAGGTATTGTGTGAGTTCTTTGCTTGATTCTTTGGTTAGCCTTATTTTACTTGATTATTCTTACATACTAAGGTAGAGCCAATGCTAATTCACAGTATGCGATTCAAGTACTCATTAAAGATCTCACTAGAACTTGCTCTTCATTATCTATCAAGGCGAAATCTTAGACATTATGCATCTTATACGGAAATGATAAAGGCATAGGATTACCACCATAGCCAAATGAGCCTTGCCCTTACATTATATCCCTAGTTAACCCCGTTGAGCAGTAAATAAGCCTATTTTTCTTTGTTAACCAGACTCTTCTTACTTTGAGCCTAGTTTTAGGTATCCTCTACCCTATTTTCCCGAGAAAGTTCAGTGATAGAAGTTATTTGGTGATATGTGGAGGTGTGCGCTACTTATGAGCTTATTGTGATTTTCTGAATGCGTGGTATGGAGTAATGGTGTTGAATAAGGATTGGAATTGAATTTGTACATGAATGAGAAAAGGTTAAGGTGTGGTGAGTTGTTGTGATCATGGAAAGTTATCATATGATTTGGAAGCAGGGGTATACTTAAACTGGAAGTATGTGAAGACCACTACATGAATATTTGATTGAATATCAGAACAATTGAGCTACATGGAACAACTTCAAAGCTGCAGATTTGGAGTATCATTGGGCAGAAGTACATTTGATCATTGACATGAAGTAATTGAGATAAGTACATTATGGTGTCTAGGTGTGTTTCTGAGATGTTCTGAAAGGAAGGATTACGAGTCCAAAGGAGAAGAAAAAAAAAAGTTCAAAAAAAAACAAAAAACAAAAAGATGAAAAAAAAAAAAAAGAAAGTGAAAGAGAATCGAAAAGAAAAGAGAGATACATTGAGAAAGTCTAATGGTTCAAAAAGCAGCTTATGTGTTCAATTAAAGGAAATGAAAGATTAGAAAGAAGATGAGAAGACTTGGGTGTTTGAAAGAGACAAATTCATGAGGAGTTTGGATGGTTAAGAAACACAAGAGATTCTGGTGCTATGAAAGTAGTTATATCATTGAAACTTCTGTTGTGTTTATGTGGTTATTTGGAGAAAAATCAGTTTATGAGGATCCTTCCCTTTCCCATATCCCTTATCCATTAGTTAATACCCTAGGATCCTTTACAACCTTTTTTCAAAGACCTTTTGATCCTTGATGCGTCTATATAGTGGAGAAGATATAAAGGGTGAGCCTATGGGTTGGTTATACATTAATCATTTAGAGATCTCACTCATATTTTACTTGTTTGCATATACTCATTTGGGTGGCAAGTGTGAATTGGTTATTGAATTGGCCGCCTTATACATAGAATGGTTTTGTAAGATATTGCTAACCCTTGGATCATTTGAAACATTCTTACAATGTTTGTCATGTCGTTGAGTCGTGTCTTATATGCAATCTTTGAGGAAACCTATGTGGAAAGACTAACTTGTGTTTTTGTTTGAGTCTTGGTTTAGTTTTTACCTTTCTTTATTTGTTTTGCTTGAGGACAAGCAAAGTTTAAGTTTGGGGGTGTTTGATATAACCGATTTGGCATGCACTTTTATATCCTTATTCTTAGATTCTTGTTATGTTCTTGAGTGATTTTAGTTTGTTTTAACTTAGTTTTGTTATTTTGTAGGTTTGAAGAGGAAAAGTGATTAAATGAGCAAAAAGGAGCTTTTAAGGTCAAGTGGTGTTTTGCAAGCAGCAGCTCGTGGGAGATTTTGGATATCCTTGGAAGAGAATCAGATAGCAAGTCATATATCCTTGGAAAGATATGGATGTCAGCTTCAAGTAGGACTTTACGGCTTGTCAATCCGAGCAATGTGGAGATTGTTATGACCATTTTCGTACAAGTCGTCGCTGCAGTAATTTTACGCGGGTTTGCAATGAAGTTATGTTCTGAAGCCATGTCTCATTAGGAAAAGAAGCGAAATCAATTCTTCCCACTTCATATTTGGAAAAGTAAAGGGCTTCACCAAGAGCAACTAGGAAACCAAAGGCAGCAGGAGTCTAACTTTCTTAAATTCATATTCAAGAAGGATTAAGAGATCTCTTACCTAGTTGATGAAGGAAAAGAAAGACGCGCCTATATAAAGAGACTAGAAGTCAGATTTCAAGGGGGGTTCGTCGTAGTGTTTGTTCGTAATTTTTAATTGTCTTTCATTATGTTTTATTTGTTTCTTAGTAGTTAAACTATTTTCTAGGGCTAGGATGATTCCCAAGTATGGATGTTTATGATTTCAACGTTAATTGATGGATTGATAGATTCTATTTGATGAATGCTTAATCACTATTATATAATTGTTGCTTTTTGTTTGAGTTCTTTGATTGATCACCTTAGGGCTTTGCATCTAGTAATTGGAAGATGGGTTTGAGGCCTAACCGGCAATATAATTCAATTAGCTTCTTGTGATTGAGTGTGGTAAATTACATTGTTGCTCGACAGAGAATAATGGTTTGCTTGGTTCCCTGTTTTCTTGTTCGTAAAGTAATGAGTCTTACATGTTAAATTTATGCACGATAGTGATAGGTTGCATGTATTAGATATACGACCTCTGTACGACAGTGAGAGAATCATGCACTTAAGGAAAACTATGGTTTAGGTGCACGACAGTGACTTAGATACGGGAATTATCATCTTTAGAATCGAAACACTTCATTAATTGCATTGTGTCATAAACGGAAGTGCTTGTGGTTGATTCTGAACCCTAGGCCTTTACCTTTGTTTTCAACCCCTAAAACTCACAATTTCAAAGTTTGTTTATTTGTTGTTTTACCAAATCCTAAAAACCAAAATCACTTTTCAATTTGTTTGTTTGTGTTTGTTCTAATTAGATTTCAATCTGGTTTTCAATTTCCAAGTTAACTATTTTCTCTGTGGGATCGACCTCGTATTTTGCCTGAGCTATACTATACATTGATTCGTGCACTTGCGAGTTTTTATAATTTGGTTAAATTAATCAACTAAAAAGGGTTAGTTTAATTCACATCAGTTATAACCTGAAAAGAGCCACAAATATCTCTGTAAATGAGCTCTAATAGTTCATTGCTACATATTGAACCTTTCTTCCTTGTTTTGGTCATCTTTCCTTCCCCACCTCAAACAAAAACCCCCTTCAAAAAAAAAAAAAAAACAAAAAAACAAAAAAACAAAAACAAAAAACAACCCCCCCCCCCCCCCAAGAAAAAATCTCATTCTTCTATGTCATAAATCAGTTGAATTCTCATTGAGCCTATCACTTTTATTCCTCCAAAATCGCATTCTCAATAGCAAACACTTTGGATTTTTGGGAGCAATTTAAATTCCAATAATCATGAACTAAAGAAGTTGTGGCAATCAGTTGGGACTTATTATTAAATAACTTCATTGAATCATTGTCTCTACCAAATTCCTCTTAATCAAGGGAATATATAATACATTGTCTAAAACCAAAACTTGTCCAAATTCTGGAACTAATTTGACTTGACCGATCGCCTTCACAGCAACTCTAGCTCCAGTCCCTGCTCCAACATTCTGCTCCTTTTTAGTTGGCGCTCTCTTCCCATGCAATGCATGTAAAGTATTACACATGTGAATTGGTGACACACAAGCAAGCCACTAGGAATTTGGAGCAACACTAATCAAATTTACTTCAATCATATCGCGAATTAGGGGAATTTCTATTGCAGTGCCTTTCTTGGCTAGCCATTCCTTGAAAAACCTACAATTCTTCTTAATGTGACCGATCTTGTCACAATGGAAACACGTATCAGATTTCTTGTCTTGTCTTTATCGTTTCCCTGGAGTTTAGGATTGGGATTAGCCTTGAGGACATGAGCAGCCTTCTTATTAGTTGAGGTACTAGCTTCAGATCCCTTCCTAAACTTTCCTTTGTAGGGTTTCCTATGCTTTTTGAATTTGGACTTATCTATGTTTGTCACCAGATGAACGTCCACTCCTTTCCCTTTCTCCTTCTTAAGTGCTCCTTCATTACTAGCACAGATAGAAATGAGCATGTCAATATCACATTTATCTTTTACAGGTTTGTAAACAGCCTTCAATGGCTTGAATTGAGTAGGAAGAGAGCCCGTAATGTACCAAAACCATATATTTGTCATGAAACTTCATCCCCAACCTATTCAGTTTGGTTGCATAGTCCTTCTTCCTCATAATATAATCCCTACCACCTTCGTTGTGAAGACCCAAATTTTTAAACTAGATTGTTTTAAACTTATTTCTTTTGATTTTTATTGGTTTTCCTTTTAACTTGTATGTACTTGTTTTAACTACTCTTATAGATATCTAATTAATATTAAGTAGATATTTTAGTTATATGTATATTTGCAATTCTACCCGGATGAATTGAAAATCCATTTGACCTCTTTTTACTATCTTGTCTTTGATGCTCTGCAGTTTGGATGATTACAAAACCTGAAGCCTTATCTTCCTGTACTTAATGCCGACGTTTTCTTATCAAACCAATCTTCCTTTTGTTTTTCTTAATGGCTACGTTTTGGGGCTACACCCTTCATCACATATAGGCCATTTGGCCTTGGTTTTGGGCTGGGATGTTTGAGAGCCGAGACAAAAGAAAGAAAGAAAGGAAGGAAGAGAAAATAAAACAGAAAGAGAGAAAGAGAATAAAAGGAGTTAAATAGGTGGGTTGGTAGGGGAAGTCAGAGGAATAGTGAATGGACTATTCGGCCTTGTTTTGGTCTGAAGAAGCATGGAGCCTTGTTTTCTTGTGTTGGTCTGAAGAAGCATGGAGCCGAGAGAAGGAAAGGAAAAGAGAAAGAAAGAGAGAAAGGGAAACGGTTCAAGGTAGGAGGGATTTGTATTGGGGTTGTTCTGCTGATTTGATAAGCTTGTTAGTTTTCTGCAAAACTTGTTGATTACTTGTGCTTGCTAGCTTAATTGATTAGATTGTTAAATACATATACATGTTGGAGTATCAAGTATAAATATATACATGTGGATGTGCTGCCGTTTCTGTCTAAACCATATGCTATATGTGATTTAGTTACAAATGCATGCTTTAGACGCCCTGGATGCATATGCAGGTTGCATGTGTAAGTATATATGCTGGAATGCCACGTACATGAGATTCATGCTTAGTTACTTTAGTTAAATGATTTAGTATATCATGTGTAGGGGGAATTGAATTGGGGTTTTATATTACGTTGATTTATTGTTTCATTGATGGTTATAATTTTTTGGTTGCTTGAGTGGTTATTTGATATTAATTGATAATATGGATGGATTATTGACTGTTATGAGTTTAGTTATTGATTCATGTGTTGTAATCCCTCACGTTAACATGATACCATTGGCATTTCATACATCATGTTAATCATGGGATTTGAGTGAGTGGTGAAATGGAAAGATGTGGCAGATTAGTTGAATGATCTTTTGTTGAGTTTGAATTTAACTTTTAGAAGGTACCAAGATTGAAGGTATGTCCAGAGTGCATTTTGGGTTTCCGGACTGGCGACGAAAAGTTAAATAAGAGAACTAACAAAAGACAGGGGGTTTACTTTATGAGTTTACGTTCACATAACTTAGGGTTTCGGTTGTCCGAGCATGGTATGTGACATGCTGGGAGGACTTGATATGTTATGTGGATGGAGAGAATTGAGGAAGTTCTGCATTGCATTCATGCATGATCATCGTGCCGTAATTGTTTTATGTGTTGTATTGGTTTTAGTTATCTGTTTCTCTGTGGACTGTTTTCTCCCTACTGAGCTCCGGCAGGCTCATCCCTACAACTTTGTGCCGCAGGTTTGGGAATAGAGATGGAGTAGAGGAGAAGATAGGAAATTATCCTTTGTTTCCGTGTAATTTTGTAAACGTTTGGACCTATTTTCAAATAATGAAGTTGTTATTGGTTTTCGTTCCGGTTTTTCGATTTATTATTTAAAATTTTAACTAATCGCGTCCTCGGACCCGCCGTTTCTTCCAGCCCCGGGTCTGGGGCGTGACATTCGTCATCTCCATTATCTCCTCTGGCAGCATATCCATTTTGCCTTTATCAGACTCTACATACTTCTTAGCTATATTTGCCATATAACCAATAACAATATCTGAATTATCAATGCCATCCACAATTGTGTCATCAATCTTGCTCTTCGTGTGTAGCAAGCACATCTTATTGGCGTGTTGCCACTCATTGTGTGCAGTCTTCTGTCTTCTCAGCCTTTGTGGAATTCGCAATGGGTTTTGGAGTCTTAGGATCATTAAAGGCTATGTCAAATTCGTCTAAAGCTAATGCAAACTCAATGTCCTTTTTCATTTCTTAAAATTGGCACCGATCAGAAGAGTAATGTTGGAGACTGAAAACATAAGAAAAGGGTATGCTAAGTGTTTTGTTTTAAAGAAAATTAATGGGAACTGAAATTCTGAATCACTTCGCAAACAAGCAAATAAGGACTTTTATTTTCTTGTATTCTTAATTAATCCCATGACTACATTGTCTTATCTTAGCTAGTCAAAGGCAATTGAATGAGATATCACTTACATAGTATTTGGTTATTTCTGGGATTGTTTCTATTTTGGTTGGTAGATTTGATGAGAGAAAAAAACTTGGTGAGGAAAAAAACTTGTAAAGAGAGGAGGAGAGAGTTCTGTAAATTCTCAGACACACTGATCATGCTTTGTGTGTGTTTGTATATATGAATATTCTTAGCAACTGCTGTGACAACTGCTCATTACACAAGTAGAGCCTATGAGCTCCACGTCTCGTTTGTGGTCCATGAATCCTTATGATCCTATGAGATCATTGGTCCCTATTACAACCTTGTACCAAATTACATAAACCTCTCAAATCCTACCACCTCACTCTATTACAAACTACTCAAGCTATTAACAATAAATCAAATGCTCAGTTAAGAGCTTACAAACCAACATTCCCTTCTAAGGTTTTAACTGAAATTACACCTAGCTTGAGCCTTAAGTAATTGAACCTGTCCTTGGCCAATGGTTTGGTGAAAATATCTGCAAGCTGTTCTTCACTCTTGCAGTATTTTAGCTCTATAGTTCCTTCTTGGATTGCATAGTTCCTTCTTGGATTGCATCTCTGATGAAGTGGAACTTCCTCTTAATATGCTTGGACCTCTGGTGGAACACAGGGTTCTTAGCCATAGCAATAGTTGAGGTATTGTCACACAATAGGGTAGTAGGCTCTATCAACTCTTCTCCAAAATCCTGTAAAATAAACCTAAACCAGATAGCTTGGGTAGTGGCTTTTGCTGCACTCGTATACTCAGCCTCTGTAGTGGAGAGGGCAACACTCTACTGCTTTACTGAAGCCCAAGAGAATGCTCCACTGATAAAGCTGAATGCATACCCTGATGTGGACTTCATATCCTCTTCATCCCCACTCCAGTCACTGTCACAAAAGCCAATGAGTAGAGCAGAATCCCCTTTCCTGTAATGTAAGCCATAGTCAATAGTGCCTTGAATATATCTTAAAACCCTCAATATTGTTCCAAGATGCTTCTATGATGGATTGTGCATGAATCTGGCCAACAAACATGCTGAGAACATGATGTCTGGCCTTGTTGCTGTCAAATACAGTAGGCTTCCAACTATTTTTCTGTATTTCTCTTCATCTACAGCTTCACTCCCATCTTCTCTTCTTAATTTATCAGTAGGGGTTAAGGGTATAGAGACATGTTTGCAGTCTTTCGGTCCAAACTTATCCAATAGGCTCAATGCATATTTTTTTTTTGGTGTAGAAAGATGCTTCCTTCTTTCTGAATCACTCCAATTCCCAGAAAATGGTGAAGTAGCCCTAGATCAAACATCTCATACCTTTTCATCATGTCTGTCTTGAATTCCTCAATCATTTCAGTGGAATTCCCTGTGTATACTATGTCATCAACATAAATGGACTCTATAAGTGTTCCAAACTCTTTTAGTGCTTAACATACAGTGTTGCCTCACTGGGATTTTTCTCAAACTCACAGCTTAGCAGATAGGTGTCAATGTTTGAGTACCAAGCCCTGGGAGCTTGTTTTAAACCATATAGGGCCTTCTTCAATCTGTAAACTTTATCTTCTTCATTTTGAATAAAAAATCCATATGGTTGGTCCACATGCACTTCTTCCTCTAGCACTCCATTTAAGAAAGCTGACTTGACATCAAGTTAAAACAATCTCCATCCTCTCTGTGCTGCAAGGGCAATCAGGGTTCTTATGGTATCCAATCGAGCAACTGGTGCAAAGGTTTCATTGAAATCAACACCAGGTTTCTGTGTATACCCCTTTGCCACTAGCCTTGCCTTCAGTTTCTGTATGGAGCCATCCAGATTTAATTTGGTTTTGAAAACCCATTTAACCCCTATTACTGGCTTATCACTTGGTCGCTTCACCAACTCTTCTCTATCATCTGTATTTCTTCATTCATTGCCACCTTCCATGCTTCATCTTTTGCTGCCTCAGTGTATCTCTCAGGGTCAATTATGCTCATTCTGCAGTGAGCAAATACTTCATATAGGCTCTTCCACTTCTTTGGAGTGTTGTCATAGGTCTCAGAAAGTTTGAGGCCTCCTTCTATTGTACCAGTAGGTCTAGAACTGGTACTTGGAGTGTCTGAATCGACAGTGGGAATTGCTGGAATAACTGCAGTAGTTGCTGGACTAACTGCAGCAGTTTATTCAACCTCAGTGATGTTAGAAGGCTCACTGGACTCAATCCAGGGTACTGGTATCGACTGAGTTTCCATTGTTTCCCAGTTCACCAGTCATCTTTCATCAAATATGACACTCCTTGCAACTGTGATCTTGTTTTTCTTCAAATCAAACATCCTGTAGCCTTTCTCCCTTGTTCCATAACCCATAAACTCCCTTCTAACCAGTTTCATCCAACTTCTGTCTCAACTAAGTTGGAATGTCTATATAGCATACACAAGCAAAGATCCTCATGTGCTTTACACCATTTTTCTTCCACTGAAGGCCTCAAAAGGTGTTTTGTCCTCCAAACTCTTAGTTGGACACCTATTCAGCAAGTACATAGCAGTATTAACTGCTTTTCCCCAGAATTTCAGTGGCAGTTTCTTCTCATATAAGATAGTTCTTGCCATTTCAACTATGGTTCTATTCTTCCTCTCAGCAACCCCATTCTGTTGAGGGGAATAGGCCACAATAAGTTGCTTCTGTATGTCAACATCATCACAGAATTTTTCAAATTCTTGTGATGTATACTCACCTCCTCTATCACTTCTTAATTTCTTCAGTTGAAAACCAAATTGCAGTTGAACCATGGCCTTGTACTTCTTGAATACTCCAAACAGATCCGACTTATTTATGAGAAAATAGACCCAGCACATTCTTGACTTATCATCAATGAATGTGAGAAAGTACTTATTTCCCCCAATAGTTTCTGTCATTGGTCCACATACATCTGTGTGTACCAATTCCAGTAACTTTGATGCTCTCCAGGTCTTCTCTCTGCTGAATGCCTCTCTGTGGGCCTTTCCAGTCGCACACCCTTCACACACATGATCACATTTCGATAAATGAGGCAAGCTATGCACCATTTCCTTGTCTTGAAGCATTTTAAGGCTAGAATAGTTTAAATGACCAAACCTTCTATGCCATTTCCATGCATTTTCAGTGATAGTAGCCCTATTTGCTATCATGTGGTCCACAGATTTGAATTCTAGTGGAAAGCACCTATTACCCTTCATTTTTACTGTAGCTACATGGTCTTGCAGGGCTCTATCAATGAATATACTTGCCATAAAATCCCCAAATAGTAGCCAATAGCCATGTTCTATCATCTGTCCAACACTAAGTAAATTTGCATCAGCCCTGGCACAATCGTCACTTCTGGAATGTGTCTAGTGCCTCTTTTAGTCTCTACAACAAGTATGCCCTTTCCAATTGACTCCACCAGACTCCCATTTCCCATTTCCCATTTTGACTTTGCACTTTACTGTTTTATCAATTTTAACAAGTAATGAGGTATTGCTGGTCATATGGTTGCTGTAGGCATTATCCAGGTACCAAGTACCCGTGTTCTGTTGTAGAGTGGCCTTATCACAAGCATAAAACATCACAGCAGTGTCTGGTTCTTGGTTTGCATAGTTTGCAAGCTGGTTCTTCTTTGGTTGATTGCATTCCCTTGCAATATGGCCAAACTTGCTGCAGTTTCTACATTTAACCTTCCCTTTGAACTAGCATTCTCCATAATGCAGCTTCTCACAGTGTTTGCATTTCTGCTTGTTTCCTTCTGCATTTTCATGCTGCTTCTCACTCTGCTGTGATTTGTTTTCCCACTTCTTAGGCTTACCATTCCAGCCCTTCTTGGGCTTGTTGGAGCTTCCCTGTGAATGAGACTTGTTTTCATTCAAGCTCATGCTGCTGAATGCTTTCTCAGTCTCCTCAGAATGTTGATTCAACCGCTGCTCATAGCATTTCAGAGAACCTACCACTTCTTGCACAGTAACAATATTCATATTCGATGTCCTCTCTATGATTACACATATTGGATCATATATTCTTGACAAACTGATTAATACCATCTGTACTTCTCTTTGATGGGTGAGGTTTTCACCATATGATTTCATTTGGTTGATTAAATCAAATAGTCTAGTCAAGTAGTCAGATAGGGGTTCATTATCCTTCATCCTCATATATTCAAACTCATTACGTAGACTTTGCAACTTAACTGACCTTGCTTGTTCGTCACCTCTGAATTCTTCTTGTAGCAGATCCCAAGCTCCTTTTGCAGTTTCTTGGTTGATCAATCTGGGGAATATCTCCTTTGAAACAGCGCCCTGGATTACGCAGAGTGCTTTGGCATCCTTCATCATCTGCTCTTCCAGGTATTCATCGTACTCATTATCGTCTTCTTCTGATGAAGATGCAGCAGATTCTCCATCAAACTTTATTTTCTTCCTCTTTTCTGGGACTTTGATTGCTTTATCAACAAGCTCCCAAATCCCATACGATTTGAAGATTGTGATCATTCTCACCTTCCAAAACTCAAAATCTGTGCCATCAAACACATGAGTTTTCAGCTCACCACCTCCAGATCCAACCATCTAGCTCAGATCTTCAATCGAGAGTTTTCACGTTGGATTCTCTCTCAAGCTTCACAGATTTGACGCCCAGTTCACAAACGAACGTAGGCTCTAGATACCATGTTAGTTTTTCAGTAGTGAATTTGGTTATTTCTGGGATTGTTTGTATTTTGGTTGGTAGATTTGATGAGAGAAATAAACTTGGTGAGGAAGCAAACTTGTAAAGAGAGGAGGAGAGAGTTCTGTAAATTCTCACACACACACTGATCATGCTTTGTGCGTGTTTGTATATATGAATATTCTCAGCAGCTGCCGTGACAACTGATCATTACACAAGTAGAGCCCATGAGCTCCACGTCTTCTTTGTGGTCCATGAATCCTTATGATCCTATGAGATTATTGGTCCCTATTACAACCTTGTACCAGATTACATAAACCTCTCAAATCCTACCGCCTCACTTTATTACAAACTACTCAAGCTATTAACAATAAATCAAATGCTCAGTTAAGAGCTTACAAACCAACAAAAACACCTGAACACTCAATCATATGTACATTGTGAAACACTTAGGTATAAACACATGCAAATTAGTAAACTACCAAGATCGTTTCAAGTTTGCAACTATGAATAACCTGTTGGAAGTAAAACTGCTGGCATATGAAGGAGTTGATTGGCGCCAAAGTTATTTCAAGATTCAAGTTTGAATTCTGCAGCTGACTTGAAGAACAAGGTGACTCAGCCAACGGTTGTGTGACTCAGTAGATGCAAACAAAGATTTCCAGCAAGGCTTATCAAGAAGTGGTCCTGCAGTTGCTTAGCATAGGTTTTCTGAGATTGAGCCAAATGTATGGCCTTGATGTAATTGAACCGAGTATAAATGCTTTGTTACCCTAGCTAGCAATGTAAGAGGCTGAGTTTTATGATTGAATGAGAAAGGCAGCCATTTACTGCTTCATTGGTCTTTCATTTTTCTGTTCATTCATTTCCAGCTCAAGTACATTACAAAAGATTCAAACTTTATACAGATATAACAAAACACAACCACAACTAAGCTACAAACGTTTGTCTACACTACATAGTGTATGAAAACAGTAAGCTTTACATTGATTTACAACATAACCAATAGCCTGTACTCCCAAGCACCAGAGCATTCTTTGATCTGAGTGCCCGAACCACCACAGACGCCACCATAGAGAAAAATGTAAAAGACAAATACAAAATCCCAAGTGAAATGGTCCCCATGTTGAAGTCTAAGCCTTGATCACATGTTCCTTGCATCTGAAGACAGATGAAGCTGATATGCTTCATCAGATGAAGTTCTGGAAAATTTCCAGAAAGAGCACAACGCAAAGTTTGGCTTAAAATGATGTTGTGCGTTTCAATCATTGTTTGAGTGAGATTCTGTCCTAATTGGAGCTCTGTGATTGGCCGAGTGGTTAGGTGAAATCCTACGGCTAATGGAGTTAGAATAGAATCTAATGGTGTATGTACAAGTTGATTTACAGGCTGTATTTCCGATTTTATGTAATGAGCTGCATTGTTATGTCAATTCAGCAACGCTCTCATGAATCAACACAAGGAAATAGAGAACATTTGCTCTTTTCTTTCTCACCAAGCTTTCCTTACAATTTCTCTGAAATCTGTGAACATTCATATATATTCTTTCATTTTTCCAGTAAACAAATACATACAACTGCACTGCTACTATGAATTCTAACACCCCAAATCATCCTCCTGACCTGAAGATTCATACCCCCAAAAACCATAAGCATCAAATGCCAATCAAATTTTCAAACTATAAACTCACAATCAAAAACTAAGTACTGATTTTCAACTAAAGTTTCAAACTTTAAGATAAAAACTCCCCGTGTTGACACTGATCTCGAGGTTCTGACCGGCGCCGTAAGCAAGGAAGATCAACAAGAAGGCGCAGCTGAGAATGTGAAATCCAATTAAACTCGGAAAATGGGATGAAATTCAAAATACTGCCACTCAACATGATTAACTCGAATCCCAAACACATAAAAGCATAAACATGAAAACACATCAAAATCGAACTCAGCAGCAAGGTAATCGGTGGTTCTGGGTTCTTCTTCTACATACTCAGATAGAGAATAAGAACATTGTGGTTCTTGCTGTCGATGTCAGCGAACCAAGCAGTTGGAAGATCTTCCGCATCCGCCTTCACCAACAAATCACCTCAATCGTCCCCCTTTTTTTCGCCGATGATCGGCGGTGCTTTGACTCGAATCACCTGACGTGGTTTGTCTAGAAAGTCGCTCGATGCTCAATTCGCCGCCTTTGGCCGTCGCCTCGCTCAGTTTTTCTCTAGCGGTTCTCCCGACCACAGGAAAGGTGGAGAAAAACATAGCGAGGTGACGTCCAAAGGCGGCGAAGTGAGCATCGGCCTCACAGCGAGATGGATTGATAGAATCTAGTAGGGTCTAGATCTGAAATTATTTACGGTTTGGGCGAAGGAGGATAATCCAGTGTCGAAATATCAAGAGAGAGACGATGAAGATTGGAGACGACGAAGGTTGAAAGTGGGATTGGAGAAGAGGTGTCGAAAGGATAGGGGAAAGCGATTTTTTCTCTCCGCAGGACCTTAGTGCAGGACTTGTGCAGGACTTCTAATCTCAACCATCAGATCAATATTAAAATTTTAATCTGACGGCTGAGATTAGAAGTCCTGCACAAGTCCTGCACTAAGGTCCTGCAGAGAGCCGGACTGGAGGGGAAAGATGCGGGGGAGAGAGGAGCGTTCAAAAATTAAAAGGGGACACAGAAGGAATTTCTACTTTGTTTTTTAGGTTTATTGCACGACAGAATTCTTTCAAATTGTCCTAGCAATGACTTTCACACGATAGATTTCACTAGGGCTGGGCTCGGTCTGGGTCGGTTGGGAGTGACCCCAAACCCGACTCCCAGACCGGATTCTCGGGTAGAGGAAATCTCAAACCTAGAACCGTACCGGATACTCGGGAACTCGAAATTTCGGTCCGGGACAGGTCGGTCCCAGAGACTCCCGATTGACAACAAGAAGGAGAAGAAGATCCCGATCGGCAACAACAAGAATATCAATTCAACTCAATCCGATCAAGCAATTCACAAGAAATTCACATCAATTCAACTAAATTCACGACCAATTCAACTAAATTAACAACCAATTTAACTCAATACACCATCAATGCAACTAAATTAACAATCAGTTCACAAACAATAGAGGAGATCGATGGAGAAGCAGAATAAAAGGAGGACTGGGTTTCAACATCCTTTTGGATCTGAGCTCTTCGATGTCGATGTTGGCGTGGTTGTGATGGATGATCGGTGTCGATGTCGATGCCGATGTTGTTAGTGACGATGTCGATGTTGTCACTGCTTCCGGGAGACTCTCGATGTCGAAGATGTCGATACAAATCAATTGGAGGCCGGTGAGACAAACGAGAGGAGACGGGTGATGTGAGGGAGTGGAGGCGAGTGAGGCGAGGAGAAGAGGCGATTAGGATTTGGGGATTTCAGGTGAGGCTTGGCAGACACAGAGGATGGAGGCGCTCGGAAGAAAGAAAGAGAATAGAAGGGTTTTTTAGGGTTAATAAATTTAATATATTAAAATTAATTATTTAATTTAATATCCGGTCTGGTCCGGGAGTCCCGCCGCTTCTGCATTTCAAGAACCGGTCCCTACCCAAAAATGGCCGGTTCGGTTCGATTTCGGTCCCGGTTTTGTTGACTTTTTGGTCAATCGGTTATTTTCGGTGCCGGTTCCGTTACGGTTGCGGTACGGCCTGGGGTTTTCGGTCCAAATGCCCACCCCTAAATTTCACTAAAACTAACGTCTAATTAAAGTGTATTCAAATTATGAATTTACCTAAAGTTATCTTTGTAATTCTATCGTGTGACGTCTTTTCTGGCATAGTAATTAGTCCAAATAGTTCATTGTGCAACCGTAGTCTGCCAATGTTCACACAGTTATATAAACAAGGTTGAGTTTTGGGAGTCATTGACTTCAGTATTGTTGTAACTAGTTAGGTACAATTAGATATTGAGGTTATTTGGATATTATATTTGACGTTTGCTACCTCTTACTGGAAGACCAGCCTTCTAATAAGTCTCAGGTTTTAAAATTATTTTTTGGATTTTTCTGGGTACCAGAACTCGGGTCCATCTCTGTGTTTTGTTAAATACTTTCTTAACTAAAATTGGGCTAATTTTATGCACAAACTTTAAAAACATGAAACTAAAAAATCGCATGACTGGTCATCTTAACTATTGCATTAGAACACTGGATTGAATAAGTTGTAGTTGAGGATAACTCATACGATTCCACTTCTCAAAGACTCTATTGGGAACCTAAGTTGGCATAGTATCTTTAATGTTTTTGACAAATTCACAAGCATCCACTATTGATGAAGTGAAGAGTTTCTTCAGCTTCTGTTGCTAAAGTTGAGCGCTTTATGTATATTGCATTAAATAACTAGTCATCTGACTAATCTGTTTGTGCTCAGTGTTCTGTCTGAAGTACTTTTTAGAAATTACCTACTTCCGTGCGAACCTGCAGATTCCTAATGAAAAGCATGAGTAACTCACTATAAGGTTACTAAGGCAAAATGATACAGTGAACCTCCACTAATCCAAGATCAAGACACGGAATGAAATCCTAATATTCATGACTATGAACAAGGCTCGTTCATGAACCCATTCTATTATATTTGTAGGATGAAACATGTAAGTATAATCAACATAATTTCGGGAGATGTTTTCTGTTTTGTTATACATCAACATAATACATAAAAATTCAGCATGAAAGTAATTAGAAAATATAACCAAACCAAGCATGCCAATGAACATATTCAACATCAATCAATCGTCCAAAACATGGCATGCTATTCAGAGCCAGCCAACTTTTTGTAATCTAACAAACCTATGTGCGCCCCCTGAAAGAACGATTTAGCATGTTATCTTGCACAACAGTTCTAAAAAAACTTATATGGCATTAAAACGTATGCTCCATAGCGCAGCAAAAATAAAATTAACCCAAGAATGAGAAAGTACAGTAGACTATACATATCTAAATCCAGAGACAATTTGACCAAAAAAGAGCAATTGTATTGTTTGATAGTTAAAGTTTAGGCCTTCAAAGCATTTAGTTTTATATCCGAGTCTTCAAGATCCACATATTTCCACACAGATATTATCTGTATTTCGGTATAACTAGACCAGAAAACTTGATGTCGAAAAAACTTACTGCTTAATTGATGTCAAAAATCTTTTTTCAATCCTTCATCAAAACCTACTGCTTACTTTCTAATTCAGTGGGATTGACACAGTTGCCTGCGGTTTAAAATCAATCCCTAGTGGTATCCACCAAGCCCCAATCAAATTAGTCTCCCTTCTGTTTCTGATTCTTCTAATCAAACCTTACTTTAGAAGATTTATTCCACAAGTGATTGATCTCCATACGCATGACCCAGTTGTGACTGTAGGGGCATAAAGAAAGTCAGTGTTACTGAAGTACCTCTTCACAGGGGCTAGATCCACTCGAAAAGTAGCAGCTTTTTCAGTTTAGTAATGGTGATATGGTCACCGAAAGCAGCTTTGTGCATCCATCGATTCTAAAGTTTGATGGACACTATGACCATTGGTCTATGTTGATGGAAAATTTCCTTAAAAGGAATATTGGAGTTTAGAGGAAGAATGGACTCCTGCTTCAGCAGAAGGAATGGATCTCTCTTGCAGATCTCAAACTGAAGTTTTTGAAGGCAAAGAACAATCTCTTCCAAGCCATTGATAGATCAATCTTGGAGACCGTATTGAAGCAAGACACAGCCAAGGACATCTGGGACTCCTTGAAGCAGAAATACCAGGGAACAACACGAGCTAAGCATGCATAGTTGCAAGCCCTTCGAACATAATGAGAGGTTCTTCACATGAAGGTGGGTGAGTTTGTGACTGACTATTTTGCTTGAACCCTTACAATTGCCAACAAAAGGAGGATTCATAGTGAGAAGATGGAGGATATTGATGTTATAGAAAAGATCCTAAGATCCATGACTTCAAAATTCAACTATGTAGTTTGCTCGATTGAGGAGTCCAATGATCTACACTCTTATCTATTGATGAATTACAAAGCAGTCTCTCAGTGCATGAGCAGCATATGAATAGTCATGCTTCCTTGGAAGAACAAGCACTGAAAGTCACACATGCGGAGAGTTCAGGCGGAAGAGGATGAGGTCGTGGTGACTTTCGAGGACTAGGTAGAGGATTAGGTAGACAAGGCTATGATAGATCCACTGTTAAATGCTACAATTGCCATGGATTAGGGCATTATCAGTATGAGTGCCCAAAGAAGGAGAAAGAAACGAGCAAAATATGTAGAAACTAATGAAGAAATGTTTTTAATGGCATATGTGGATTAGAAGGAATCTAAAAACTAAGAAATCTGGTTCATTGACTCAGGTTGCAACTACCACATAAGTGCAAGTGATCACTAGAATGGAATTGTAAGGTTCCACATGAATGGAATTGTGCAAGCGATCACTGGAGTGTTTTATGTACCAAATCTAAAGAACAATTTACTAAGCATTGGGCAGCTGCAAGAAAAGGGTCTTGCAATCCTCATACAAGGAGGGAAGTGCAAGATTTATCATCCTGAGAAAGGACTGATCATAGAGACTTCGATGACTTCTAATAGGATGTGCACCCTACTTGTTCAGTCTCAACCAGAGGAAAAAGCTTATTTCAACACCATTGCAAAAGATCATGCGAGGTTATGGCATTGTAAAATAAATAATGATTCTTAACACTACATGTACCAAACATGGAAATAGGAATGGAGAAAGAATCTTTTGACTTCTATTCTCCTGGGAAAATGCATATAAACTAATTCCCAGGAGAACTTTGCAAACCAAACAAGCCATTAGTTCTATGTAGAGCATTCATTACCACAAAATCAGAAAAAGAATATTGTATAGAAGAAAACCCGTGCAGCCTTAATAGATTGAAACAAAAACAAAACTATAGTTTATAATGGGCTTGACAAAATATCCGAAGTTCATCCACAAGATGACAATAGTAATGCCATCATAAGGTTACAACTAGGAATACTAGTACTGTAATGTCAGATCAAACTTTATTTCCATAGAAATCTCACAATAATAATTCATGATATTACTACCATAACTAAATTCTTCATACACTACAAAATTTTATGTCTTTTGCGAAGGCTAACCTTGGTCGGAATAGCCTCTCCGCTGTCGCAAATGATGTTTTACGAGGGCACATGGTCGTCGGACGTCGTCGCAACAAGCCTGGTCAGAAAAAGTTTTTTTCCGACGGCCCGTCAAAAACGAATGTATTTGCGACGGTGCCTGTCTGTCGAAACTATATGTTGACCGTCGGTTAAGATTATTACATGATGTGTTCAATCTTGTTTTTGTGACAGCTTCTGGCCGTCGGAAAAAAGGATATGTTTTTGCGATGACCACTTAGGAGGTCGGAAATATACTTATATTTTCGACGAAGTGTTTTATTTGCGACATTTATTAGCCGTCGCAAATACATAAAAAGTATTATTTGCGACGGTGCCTATCTGTCGAAACTATATGATGATCGTCGGTTAAGATGATTACATTATGTGTTCAATCTTGTTTTTGTGACAGCCTATGGCCGTCAGAAACAAAATATATGTTTTTGTGATGACCAGTTAGGAGGTCGGAAATATACTTATATTTTGAGAAAGTGTTTTTATTTGCGACATTTATTAGCCATTGCATATACATAAAAAGTATTATTTGCGATGAGGTCTGGCTGTCGAAACTATATGATGACCGTCAGCAAAGATAATTACATGATGTGTTCAATCTCGTTTTTGTGACAACATATGGCCGTCGGAAACAAAAAATATGTTTTTGTGATGACCAGTTAGGAGGTCGGAAATATACTTACATATATATATATATAGAACTTGTATTTTCGACAAAGTGTTATTATTTGCGACAATATTATCCAGTGCAAAATACATAAAAAGTTTTTGCCAACAGATTTTGCTCGTCGGATATACATTTTCAAACCACCTATTCATGTCAAACTAGGAAAAGATCACATTTGAACACCTCAAAAGTAAAAAAATTAACTAAAAAATTAATTAAATAATAATTTTAAATGATACGATTGCCACAAACTTGTTTGTCAATTGAAAAGCAAATTGTATCAAAGGAAACACCAAATTTATCAAGTTGACAATTCTACTTAGTTCACAAATTAAACAAAGGCAAAAAAGTCCAAACAAGACGAAAACCACGAAATATTTGTCATAGGAAGCTAATTAGCTGAGAGGTGGGTCTCCTCCACGAGCAGCATCTCCTTTGCCAGCTTCATTCAACCAACTTTCGAAATTATCCTGGTAAGAAAGGATGACATCAATACCTAATGAAATAGTAGCTAACGAAATATATGCATTTGGAGGTCGTACAAGGCGAGAAACAATAAAACATATATCAATTATAAACTTATAGAAAAAAAAAAAAAAAAGACGTACCATAGAAGCTGAAGGCCTTTCATTTTCATAATGTGGTGTGCTTCTACTATTCATTAACTTTTCAACTATTTCTTTAAGAGTACTGACTTCAGCCTGCACACCTACCAATTGATTTTGCAACTGGCTATACCTTTCTTGCAGTTCCTTATTATGGCCTACACGCTCTTGGCACCCACTCCTATGACAGTTTGTGGTAGATGATGAAGGAAACACATCCTTAGCCTTTAGTCCAGCACCTAATCCAAGAATTCGACCATTAGAAGGCACAATCACATCCCTATATATCTCCCAATCATTTACTTCATCATTTTCCATAAGAGCAGCGATTTTTTTGTTCTCCATCTCATACTTCCATGAAAACGTCATCATATGAATATAAGTTATATAACAAACAAGGATCATCAATAAAAAGAATGTCAAAGTGGGAGCAAAGTATGAGACTATACATAAAGTTCTTTAGCCTTTTCGCTTGTCCAGTTTTCTACTTCTCCATCAATGGCCTTGTCCTTGCCCTTATCCTTGTCCTTGCTGTCATGAAACTTTTTAAAGCAATCAATTGGACTGGGTTCAATTCCAATTCGATCATGCTGTTATGATTCAAAAGAAGAAAAACCAAAATTAAATTTAAGATTAAGAACATACTGAAGTCAATGAGTAAAAATCATATATACGTGACATGCTTAAAAGTTGATAGACATAGTTTTTCACCTCCTCTTTTCTATATTTTGCCATGGGAACTGAACCAGTGGTGTGTGCCACTTTTACCTTTTCTCTATTCAATTTATTTCTTGCACGTTTTGCCTGTAGGTATCAATCATGAAGGAACAATATTAAATGGTGGTAGTAGACCAATGTAAACATAACTATGCCAGGAATAATTTTCAAAAAGTAAAACATATATATAACTCAAGCTATACGAAATGGATAATACTTATTTTTCTAAGAGATAAATTCTTACCACAAATTCTGGTTTTAACCATTCATCAACCATTTTATTCCACACTGCACGATCAGGCACATTTGATGGTCGGTTGGCATACCGCTCCCCGGGAGATGTAAATTTGTCAAAAACACTTTGTCTCAATCTATACATCCAATCAGAATAGTTTTGTGCAATAACATTCGTAAACAATTCAAAAAGCCTTTCCTCAGAGCATGTGTAAGTAAATTTAGATCCCTTGAAACGGTCAAACAATGTCTTCAACTCATCACGTGGATACTGATCAAAAGTTATCCAAGCACCTTTAATCTCTTGCTTGAAGAGTGCACCTATGTGTCTTACAACTTCAGTGGTTATGATCCTAAAAAGCTCAAATGAGTTTTGGTTATCGTTTAGCACAATAAAACATTGTATGTAAACTAACTATCTAGTGAATTGGAAACGGTTGGAAACTTGAAAATGGTCATAAACTTTCAGTACCTGCCATCATAAACTTCAATTGGCATTTTTATGTCTTGTCCCTTCTCACCCCTGCCTTGTCCTCTAACTTTCTTTTTCTCTGCAGCTTTTGGGAATGAATTAATTTGAAACCAACACTATGCACCGATTGAACATCTTAGCAGTGCATGTAACAAGTTAGAGACAAATACATAAAAAAAGGTAAGGCACTGATAAATAGATGCAAAATACCTTTTTCATTTGATGGTTCGTTGTCATTACATGATTCATGTCCGTATGAAGAATGGGTAGATGGCTCTGGTATATCGCTGGATATCTTATGCTTCTTACTATTTCTTACCATGACTACCAATTCAAGAAGAGACCCACCAAATTTAAGTAGCAAATTCAAAAATATAGAAGATACCGGTCGTTTGAGAGTCGAACTCGCTTGCCCTTCACTCACTCGCTTGATTGCACTGGTCTCGGTCTTTAGTTTCTTTACTATACATACCCGGTTGGGCTGCTGGGAAGCATACAGATCAACCAATGCGGACTGCAACACAACAACCATCTAAAGTATATAAAGAGTGGTTTGTAAGTCTCAATGAGAGGAATACAAATTAGTTGGAGGAGTTGGGGCTTTCCTTTGTGTTTTGCTTTTTTACTTTTGTTGGCGGGAGGTTTTGTTTTGGAAAGCTGTTTGAATTGGTACCACTAAAGTGAGAGTGGGAGTTTTGTTTTAATAAAATTTTAGAACTTTTAATTTTAAAGACTAATCTAAGTGAGTTTTATTTTAGTTATTTTTTAACTACTTGACCTAACTTAGTCTCATCTCTTTCGTTTCATAAGTAAACCAGCCCGTGCAGCTCCTTATTACTTTCTTCTCGAGGACACAGTTAAAAGAGAAAAGACATAATCATTTCCTTCCAAATGATTAAAGGAGGAATTGATAATTAAAAGAGAAGAGACATAATCATTTCCTTCCAAATGATTAAAGGAGAAATTGATGTGATTTTTATTATTAGAGAGATTTTGGAATCCGATGAGGACTAAGAGGTGCCGATACCACCGACGCCGACGCCTCCATTGTCATCTTCCAGCTCGGTGGTGATTTGGAAACTAACTAGAGTTAATTAGTACTGATGAAGTGAAGCAATATTTATCTCATTAGCTTCAGTAAAGATTATGACATGCCTTCATCGTACTATTAAAGTAAATTCAAAGTATTCTCTTTTTTCTTAAAGAAAAATATATTCCCTTGAATTAGCTCTTAATTTTTGTTTTTCCCTCATCTGGCGTGTTCTGGATTTTTATAGTCGTGTTCCTGCCAAGGCCATAGATGATCTGTAATTTTTTTCATTAACAAAAAGAAAACGTAGAGGAAGATTTGATAGATAGCTTTAATAGGGGGCAAAAGAGTAAAAGTGGTTGATGAGACATGGAGGGAAGCCCAAAAACGTTTGGGTTTTGAGTGGAGGATTTCTCCAATTATTTTAGGGAGATGATTTTGGCACACCCTACACCCTTGTGTGATCTCGGCCGTTGATTCTTCTTTTATAATTCAATCCAACGGTCAAGATTAAAGAGGGGTGTGCAGGGGGTGATTTTGGGTGTGCCAAAATCACAGGGATTAAAATGAATTCTGATGGCTCATTGAATGTATCTGCCACGTGGAGGCGTGTTTGGGAGAACAAACATTTGGAGCGTGTCCCCCTGGCATCCCTCTTGTTGAGGTGTAATACTTCAACGTCTCTTGAAGTTGGAAAACTCTCCTCCTAAGGTCTATCACCTATCGGTGCATTTATTGCGCCTGCTGTACTGGTTTAAATGCAGGTTTGAAAAGGCAAATCTGGGCAAGATTTTCTTGTTTCCTCGTTGGTTGTGAGAGAGCTCTACATGCTTTTTAAAAAAATTATTTATTTATATATATATATATATATATATATATATATATATATATATATATATATATATATATATATATATATATATATTTGGTTCTGATGGTTTTGCTTCCACATCCTCTCCTCATGCTTGCGATTTCCTCTTGCCTTTCTTGGTATCTTCCTCATGGCTTCATCTCCAAACACTCCTCTAGATTTAAGTCTGAAACTTGCTGCAAATTCATCATCATCATCGTACTCTGATCCGCCATCTCCAATGTCAGTTACAATTGCATCCCCACCACCATCAACTGTTGTGCCATCATCAAACTCAACAACAATGCCACCACCTTCCTTGCAGCAAGTGGCGGAGATGTGGGCGTTTAGGGATACGCAAGCTCTAGAAGCAAGTCGAGCAATTGCACAAATGTCCGATGAACAGATCATTCAGTATTACACGCAGTTACTTAAGCAAGCTTCCATTGCCTCTGTAATTCTAGGACAGCGTCTAAGGTCTCGTAGTGAAGAAGTGGAAGGTCTAATAAAAAGTGTGAGATTTAATAAAAATAGCTCAACTGCAGGCCGGGGTAAGGAACCAAAAAAAGGAGGTTAAACGGCGCCATCGATGTGCAGCGAGAGAGGCTTAACTTGACGAGAAAGTATTATCTTCAGTGTGTTTGGTTGTTGTTTTTTTTCATGTGTTGTTTGTGTTCCTTTTTTTTTTTTTTTCCTGCAATGCAATTCCCTTTTTCTCCCGTGTGTTTGGATGGAGGAAAACAAGTCGTCATTTACTTAAAACTCAGGACAAGAGCGGAGAAAAATGAAATTGATGCGTTTGGCAACTCAAAAGTGGAAATTCCAGTTTTCCGTGCGGGAAAAGTTGGAGGAAATTGGGGAGTGGTTTTTCCGGATTCAATTTCCGCCTAGGAAAATCACAATTGACGAAAACAGAGAAAATTTCTTTTCACGGGCAGAAAACATCTTTCGCGCGCCAGAACCATCTTTCCCTGTTCTAATAAAACTCAATTGTTATAGCAGAGGAGAGAGTTGAACTACTTTCATCGTTTAACTGGACAACACGAAAAAGTTGTACATTACCGTACAGTGACTGTACCGAAATTGTACCATACCAATTGGTATGATACGGCACGGTAGGTTTTTGGTATTTCGTACAAAAATTCCACCCCTAGGTTACACGTGTAAGGGTATCATATAATTCATTTTTATGTGATTAATTTAATAGGTTTCTTCAACTGCTTGTATGTATTATTTAGAAAACAAAGTACAGGTACAATACTTTTGTTAAGAAGAAGAACGGTGATATCACTTCTAACAACGATGAAATGTTTACAAAGATGTGTTTATTCAAAACATATCATAAACTACCTGCATTTGCAGTTGTTTAGTGTACAAATTAAAGGTAGATCACTTGGTTATTTATCAAAAGGGGTTTAAGATTCAAATCCTCACACCCCAGTAACTGTATGGAAAAACAGTATTACTAATAATGACAAAAAATATGGGAATGTTAACATCCAAATAAAGCCTTGGTTAAAAGGGACACAACATGGCCACTACTCTCTCTATCCATTTGGTCCATATCAACAGACAATATCAAAATCAATTATAATATATATATATATATATATATATATATATATATATATATATATATATATAGTGGTTCTAGGATACGGACGTCCGCATTTTGCTTATGGTACGGACTCATCCATTTCTTACACTTTTCTTGCAAAACTTGCTGATTTTCTTAATAACTAACAGCAACAATGCATGGTACGTGTTACTGCAGACCTATAAAGCTGCCAACAACTAAAATATAATAAAAAGTTAGAACCTCCATGCTTTTTCTGCTACTAGTCAAAGAAGAGGTGAAAAAGGTATCAATTTGAATTGGATTTTTAATTTGCCTTGTATTGTCAGATGTCAGTGCATTAGTACATTGATCAGAGATACTATCCAACCAATTCTTTGCAGGAAAAGTGTAAGAAATGGGTGAGTCCCTACCATAAGCAAAATGCGGACGTCCGTATCCTAGAACCTCTGTATATATATATATATATATATATATATATATATATATATATATATATATATATATATATATGTTTTTCTAGGGTGCGGAAGCTCGTAAGTTTTATAACATCCGGATGTCTTGGAACTGTCGTCAGATTCATCTGACGAATTTAGTATAAAGCTACAGTAAATATCGGATGTGTCCCAAAGAAGAGTTGGATTTTGCATCATGTAGCTGCAAAAAATGA
The DNA here is from genome assembly GCA_033992175.1 of Spiraea crenata. Taxonomy (NCBI): domain Eukaryota; kingdom Viridiplantae; phylum Streptophyta; class Magnoliopsida; order Rosales; family Rosaceae; genus Spiraea; species Spiraea crenata. Next base: position 4,221,835 of record JAVBHV010000022.1, read on the forward strand.
GTTGGATTTTGCATCATGTAGCTGCAAAAAATTTGAGAGTGCAGGAATTTTATGTAGACATGTTTTGGCATTATTCAATACGATGGGGCTCACTTATTTGCCATCTCAATATATCTTGAAGAGATGGACAAAAACTGGAAAAGAAGAGAGCATTGCTGATAATGATGGTATGGAAATACATGACTATTCTGATAAAGAATTTCTTGTGAGATGCAGTAGACTATCTCAACTTGCTTCAACTGTAATTGATAAGGCTATGACAAATGAAAAGGCAAGTAATATCTTGGCAAAATGTTTGGAAAATGCATTTGAGGAGATCAAACATATAGTAGATTCTGGAAAAAGTGAAGTTCCTGAAAAGCATGCTACACAAGTACAACAGTTGTATGAACCACACCAGGTACGAGCAAAAGGTTGTGGGAGAAGGCTAAAGAAACAGAAAGAAAAGGCAGTCAAGAATATTAAAGGTAGGCGCTGCCATGGATGTGGAAAAAGAGGACAATGACATGATAAAAGAAATTGTCCTGGCCTGCAAAACAACAATCGGTGAGTGTGTCTAATTATTGCACAATTATTTTATTTGAATAGCTTTCACTTGAGATGATATAATTATTGTTCTCCTTTATTTGTATAGATATAGCATTGGGGATAATGAAAATATAGAACTTTCTGATGCAGATGACAACTCTTCCTCAACAGGTAACATTGATATCAATGCACATTTCTTGTAGTGTGTTTACCATAAAATACGTCATGTAGTGATAGTTTGGTTTAATTCTTATACCTAGCAGGTTAAAAGTAATTTGAACATGCAACAATGGAGACTCCAAGCAAGCATAAAGTTGAGATATCTTCCATTCTATTCAGAATGATCAAGAACAGAGGAAACAACTTTTAATTTACAATAGCATTTACTCTTTTTTTGATTATATTTTATCTTGTCAGTGTTAAAAGACTAAGTTGACATGACCGATTTTCATATCTTATATTCTGCAAATTATGCAAGTCTTCCTATTATTCTCAGTTCATATTTTATATCAATGTCCTTTTGTCAGTAAAACAAGATATCATGCCACTTACTATTCGTTTTTTATCAATGCAAAAGTAGAAGAGAACAAAAGAAGCACAGATTGTGTATTTAGAAAATAACTGACGAATTGGCAACATCAGTCTACAAAATCTGGAATTTTTTTAGTGTAGCTACTGTGGTCTTCGCGTGATGATGACTTCAGAGGAAGGCTAGGTAATTAAAAATACTTAATTTAATGGCACTTTGTACTAGGGTACTATTCATTCTTGAAGTAAAAAAAGGGATACCATTTGTACTGGGATTAGATGAGAAATATTAAACAAATAGTTAGTGGGTAAGAAATAAGTAAAAAAATACTTATATAATGAATTTTTCTTTGGCTGATAGTGGGCTTGGTTTGTTTTTATCGGGTGTGAACACATTTTACTGTAGCTTTGTACCAAATTCGTCAGATGAATCTGACAACAGTTCCAAGGCATCCGGATGTTATAAAACTTACGGGCTTCCGCACCCTAGAAAAACTATATATATATATATATGTGTGTGTGTGTGTGTGTAGACATGTACCAAGCTGCCTAGCTTATGTACATAACCAGCCAATATTCTTTACTACTTAAAAAGAATTAGGGTTTCTTAGATGGTGACCCATTTTTTGGTGGCCAATAACCAAATTTAGACTCATTTATGGTCACATGTTGGTTGGTCCCTACAGCTAATATCATGCATCTAATAAGTTGTCCATTTCAAAAATTGATCTTTTGAGGGTTATTCTTATATTGTTCATCATTAGCAGAGGTTTGTTAATGATATTGAGAGACTGGATTCAACTATTAACAATGGAATCCAAGGTCCCAATTAACAATAATTTAGCTAGGTCAATGTTCTGAGGCTATTATGGCAAAAATTAAAAGGTGTGCATGTCGGCCTTTAGAGTTGAGAGACGTCGCATGTGTCCATTTCAAAAATTGATCTTTTGAGGGTTATTCTTATATTGTTCATCATTAGCAGAGGTGTTGTTAATGATATTGAGAGACTGGATTCAACTATTAACAATGGAATCCAAGGTCCCAATTAACAATAATTTAGCTAGGTCAATGTTCTGAGGCTATTATGGAAAAAATTAAAAGGTGTGCATGTCGGCCTTTAGAGTTGAGAGACGTCGCATGTGACGTTGCCACATCAAGATTTCATTACAAAATATTCTGTCTTTTGCAAAGGCTATACACGTACCATTTTTTACTAACTAGGGTTCCTTGGACTTCTCCCACCATTAAATGCAATCGCACCCTCTCAATACGCTCTGCAATTACTCCTCATCCCTGCCTCCCCTTTCTCCTTCCTTCCTTTCCTCCTTCCTCCATCTCCACCGTCTTCTCCAACTCCAAAAACCTCTACTCTTACCACAAATCCTAAATCAATAAACACACCAAAAAAACAACCCTTCATCCTAGATTTTCTTAAATGCCTCCTTAAAATAATAATTAATTAATTAAGGTTTTGTTTTAGACCAAAATTCTTAAAGATCTATGGATATTTATGATGGTGTAGCCAAACATGATGGAAGGTGGACATCTTTTGCACCCACTAGACACATGGCTGCCAACACTTCCGACAGCGACATTGCCCGCGGTCTCTGTGGGGGCGACGACGACGACTTCGACAGTGCCACCAACGCCGGCAGCGACATCCTGGAGGGCGGCTCCGGCGATAACCAAGACCCCCGCGCTCACAAGAAGAAGCGCCACACTCAGCACCAGATCCAAGCATTGGAAGCGTAAGTAAATGTAACATACTAGTGAATTAATTCTCAACATATTAATGAAGCTATTGGAATTAATTTAATATATTTTTTCCGATCTTTCCGGGTTTGATTAGATTCTTCAAGACGTGTCCCCTCCCCAACGACAAGCAGAGGAAGGAGCTGAGCAGGGAGTTAGATTTGGAGCCATTGCAAGTCAAATTTTGGTTCCAAAACAAGCGCAGCCAACTGAGGGTACAATTAATTTCTTCTTAATTTGATTTGCTTGGTTTTAAGTTTTTAAAATTATATTTGTGTGTTTATTAATGATGTAATGCAAGTGCGGAGTCAGGATTTTTTTCAATATATACTAAATATTATTTTTTTTAGTTGGAAATCCAGTGGGAGCTTAGCCACTCCCTGGTGCCTTCTTCGCTCTGCCGCTGATGTAATGTAATTATAATTACAGACTCAGCATGAGCACCATGAGAACACAAAGCTGAGGGACGAAAACAACAAGCTTCGTGTGGATATCATGAGGTACATAGAAGCCCTAGGCAATGTTTCCTGCCCCAACTGCGGCAGCCCCACCGTAATCGGCGAGATGTCCTGCGATCTTAGTGTCGGAAGTTTTGGGGGCCCACCTGGGATGGCCGGATACATGTATGGAGGAGCCGGAGACCTTCTTAGCTCTATGTTCATCAGCGCTCCAAGCGAAGCTGACAAGCCGATGATCATTGAGCTGGCTATTGGAGCCATGGATGAGCTCATCCGAATGGCTCAAGTCGGCGAGCCGCTGTGGATGACTAGCCTTGACGGCAACATCGCCGTGTTCAATGAGGACGAGTACATCAGAACATTCCCTCGTCCGACCGTGGAGCCGAAACCAAGCGGCTTCAAATGCGAGGCTTCTCGCGAGTCGGCTGTCGTCATCATGAATCACACCAGCCTTGTTGGGATCCTCATGGATGTGGTAAGGCTTTAATTCCTTGTTTATTGTAGATCATCTTCAAAAACTACGTCTTTACCAATCCTGATGAATCTTTGTGATGTGTAGAATCAATGGTCGACGGTGTTTTCCGGGATTGTGTCGAGAGCTATGACATTGGAAGTGCTATCAACTGGCGTGGCTGGAAACTACAATGGAGCATTGCAAGTGGTATGTTTTGTTTTTGATTTTTCGGTATGTTATGTGTGTGTTGTGGTTCTGTTTGAATTATGTTTTGATATTTTGTGAATTGTGAAGATGATGGCGGAGTTTCAAGTACCATCACCACTGGTTCCGACTCGGGAGAGTTACTACGTGTGGTACTGTAAGCAGCACACTGAGGGGACTTGGGCTGTGATTGATGTGTCCCTTGACAATCTCCGCCCTAATGCTTTACGAAGAACATACCAAAGAAAGCCCTCTGGATGTCTGATCCAAGAGATGGCTAACGGCTACTCGAAGGTACACATATACCTGACTAAACTATCATGTAAATCATATCTCTAAACTAGAGATTTACATCATATGATGATTTGATTTTGAAAATGTCGGTGAATGAATTAGGTCACGTGGGTTGAGCATGTTGAAGTGGATGAAAGCGGTGTTCATAGCCTTTACAAGCAGCTGGTCAGCTCCGGCCACGCTTTTGGGGCGAAACGATGGGTTGCCACCTTGGACCGCCAGTGCGAGCGTCTTGCTAGTGCCCTGGCTACACACATCCCTACCGGTGATGTTGGCTGTAAGACATTTAATTAGTGATCTATATATACATAGAAAACTAGCATGGCTTGAGATTTTATGTTACATGGGAATATCGATTGATTCAAGAGTTCAGTTAAAAGAATACATGTCTATGTACCGTGACATGAATGCATGTCAGTTTATTACTAATTGAACCTTATATCGAAATCTTGTTTGTTATTCTTTTGTTAATTAGTGATAACAAGCCAAGAGGGGAGGAAAAGTATGCTTAAGCTAGCTGAGAGGATGGTGATGAGCTTCTGTGCTGGAGTGAGTGCGTCGACCAGTCGCACTTGGACAACGCTGTCGGGCACCGGAGCTGATGATGTTCGGATTATGATCCGAAAAAGTGTGGATGACCTCGGCAGGCCTCCCAACATTGTCCTCTGCGCCGCCACATCATTCTGGCTTCCGGTCCCTCCCAAGAGGGTTTTCGAGTTCCTCCGCGACAAGAACTCTCGTAGCGAGGTAGGTCAACCTCTCTCCACCATATACTAATCAGTTTTCCTTTTCCAAATGAATTTACCAAAAGTACTGATTCATGAACTTAATTATTGCACATTCATTGTTTATACATGATAATTTTTTTTTCCCTAATTTATGCATGTATGTATGTTACGATAATGTACCAAACCTAGTACATGAACCATTATTTGTAGCTTCCTTTTGAAAATCTACTTTCCAATTAAAGCTAGCATTTTGGTTGGATTTTATTCTTGGATGGTAATACAATCTTTTACCATCAGCGGACATGCACACGTAGAAACCATCCACATTTCAAGCAATTAGTTTCTCTTATTTTCACATCACACATAATCTCGAAGTTTAAGACGGCGTAATATGATTAAATTTCGTCATGATCACTTTGCAGTGGGACCTTCTGTCAAATGGAGGAATGGTGCAAGAAGTGGCACACATCGCCAACGGCCGCGACACCGGAAACTGTGTCTCTCTACTCCGGGTAAATGTACCTTCATATCTTCTGTATTCACATTATTAAAATTAATTTCCCAAATTAATTTAATTTCTGTTAATTTCTATTAATTTCCTGCTCATTTGTTTAGAGCTCCAACTCAAGCCAGAGCACCATGTTGATCCTGCAAGAGAGCTGCACTGACGCGACGGCGTCGTTTGTGATCTATGCACCGGTTGAATTTGTTGCTATGAACATGGTCTTGAGCGGCAGTGACCCTGACTACGTGGCACTTCTCCCATGCGGGTTCGCCATTCTCCCCGATGGGGTCGACATTGGTGAATCGGGCTCCAGTGGGTCCCTCCTCACCGTGGCGTTCCAGATTTTGGTTGATTCCCTCCCGACAGCTAAGCTCTCTCTCATGTCCTTCCCAACCATCAACAACCTCATCTCCTGCACCATCGAGCGCATCAAGGCCGCACTTTCCAGCAACAATGCGGCATGAGACTCTCTCATGAGAGTACTCATCAAGTAGTTTTATTTATTTCTAGGTATATTGTTTTTGACACATATGTTACGTTTTTATGTCACGTGTCTTTGTGTTACTTATGATGTCATATATTGTTTTGGGTTGTTTGTTTGTGTGTGCAGTGGTGTTTTGAGGTGGAGGAAAGAGACACAGAGTAGAAGTGTGAAGGTGTTTTTGGCTTTCGACAGCGACACATGGAGAGGGGAGAAGTCAGGAGCGCACCCTATCCATATTTTCTCCACTGTCGTCTTCTAGAGTTAAAATACCAATTTTCTTTGTTATCCAAGCTAATCATACTTAACCAAAGGCTCTGTTTTTTTCTTCTGCAATGCAATTCCCATTTTCTCTTATCTTTTATGATCTGTGATTAATTTTGGTAAAGTGCCGAAAGTGAAATCATGATGAAGATTTGACTATGAACGCTTAATAATGATAGGTAATGTTGGGCTTAATATAGGGGATGTAGATGTGCTGTTCAAGACTCAGTCTTCCACTTTTGTGCACTCACACAGCACTACACCGTCCAAATTGATTTAACACTTTTAACCCCTAGTTACTAACAAACACTTTTGTGCACTCACACAGCACTACACCGTCCAAATTAATTTAACACTTTTAACCCCTAGTTACTAACAAATAAAAGTCAGGTCAAAAGTTAGGTCACCAATCATCAATCCTCACTCCCTTTAACCCGTTACTAACAAACAAAATAGGTCAGTACTTATCTCCCCCCTCTTTTCCTCTTTTTTTTATAAAAAAAAAATGATGAGGAAGGATGTTTTTAAATAAAAAAAGAACTGTTTTGTTCACTTCTGCCTTCTTTCTTTCCCTTTCTGAGGCTGCGTGTATAGAAAAATTGAAGGCCGCGGGGGGCCTGGGGAGTTTATAGAAGAAACGAAAGACACGGAAAGAAGGGGAAAAAGAGCAAAAAAAGAAAAATAAAAGGAAATATATAGTATTTTAGAATATAAAAACATATCACAACATGGAGAAAAGAGAACGCTAGGAAAAATGACCCTTTTTTTTTTTTTCACCCTATCACACTAAGGAGGAGGGAACCAAGAAGAACCAATATACTTAATAGTGAGTATATAAGTATATGTTTTAATAAATATATATTAATTAATAAAATACAATAAATATGTAAATTAAAATACAATAAATATGTAAATAAATGGACCTATTCATCTTTCTACATGTTTCTACATGAAATATATGTATGATAATCCACCCTTTATATTATTCATCTTATTAGTTATTATCTTGTTCTTATCTTATAAATTTAATAAAATTTACTAAAGAAAGGGTTTCTTACAAATTTATAGAGAATTCGTTATAATAATTGACCCCCAAAAAAGGATTCTTAGTGGGGTATGATTTTCGGGAGATATAGAAAGATGCAGGACCTTGTTAACTAATTTCACGGAAGAAAGAGAAAGAATTCCCTCTTTTATTTTGTTTAATAGAGATTTCCTGGTCAGTATTAGTAACCAGGAATATCGATAAAAAATGATCCAGATGATTCGTTCTACAATTAAATCTTATGTTACCAAATAAAAAAAAAATTCTTGGATTCCTATAAATTAAATAACTACTTGATACCACCAAAAAAAAAAAAAAAAAAAAAATAAAAATAATTAAAAATATAAACATATAGAATATTAAAAATAGAAAAAAAAGAGAAAAAAAAAAGACGTACCATAGAAGCTGAAGGCCTTTCATTTTCATAATGTGGTGTGCTTCTACTATTCATTAACTTTTCAACTATTTCTTTAAGAGTACTGACTTCATCCTGCACACCTACCAATTGATTTTGCAACTGGCTATACCTTTCTTGCAGTTCCTTATTATGGCCTACACGCTCTTGGCACCCACTCCTATGACAGTTTGTGGTAGATGATGAAGGAAACACATCCTTAGCCTTTAGTCCAGCACCTAATCCAAGAATTCGACCATGAGAAGGCACAATCACATCCCTATATATCTCCCAATCATTTACTTCATCATTTTCCATAAGAGCAGCGATTTTTTTGTTCTCCATCTCATACTTCCTCTCGAATTGGCTCCCCTTCGCCACGCTGCCCGCTCTGCAGTCTATAGAGCCGTCGTCTCTGCCGCTTGAGAGCTTTGGTTCTCACTCATTCCTACTTGCAATTTCTATTAATTTCCAAGCCATGAAATAACTCAAATTTTTATTCTTTGTGACTGGTTTCTTAACTTTGATTATTTTTGCTCCTTTATTGTTGTTTTGTAGTGTTTCATGTCACTGACCCGCATGGAAACAAGCTTTCTGATGATGGAATATCAGAACGTATTCAACAGGTAGATCCGTGAAACCAGTAGCCATTTTTTTTAATTGCAAGGCTTGCTTGATCAATTTTTCTATATATAATTTCAGATGCTATTTTGTTGCTTGGAACTGCTGATCTTTCGCCTGCTGGATAGCTGATTTGCTGGAAAAGCTAAAAAAAATTTTCTTCAGAGAGAAACAGTTTGAGGAAATCAATCATAGTTGTAGGTATTCTATGAATATTTGTCTTAATAGCTTTATTGTTTCTTCCTCTTCTTCTACTTTCTAAGTAGGTATCAGTATATATGGTGTCACTTTTTACATTTCGTGCCACCTTTCCATATCTTTGCTATTTTTGCAACCACAGCATCGCGCCGGCACTCATGCTAGTGATCATTGCAGTGATAAATCCTTCTTATTTGGATATACCATTTTCTGTAGAATATGTTTTTTCTCCATATTAGAAAGGTTAACCTGACTAGGACAATATTAAATAAATGTTATATGATCGTTATTAATTATGTTATAAGCTTGATTCATTTTTAATTCATGTGACCTTCTGTTTGATTTTTTTTTTTTTTGTTGTCTTACTCATTGTAGTCGATATGCCACCTGATAAAAGTTGGATGCAACTGGTGAGGTCAGCAGATAAGTATTTTGATGGAGTCATATATTTTCTTAATTATGCGTACAAGAATTTAAAGTATGACGACCAGAAAATCTATTGCCCTTGCCGGAAGTGTTATAATAGGAACAGGTTAGATCGAAATGAAGTTCATAGCCATCTTATAATTAATGGTATTTCATCTACTTATACTACATGGTATTTACATGGGGAGGAGGATGAGGAGAACGATAGTAATCAAAGTTCCGAAAGTGATGATCATACTGATGGAGATTTGACTAATGAGCAAAAGGATGATATGCAAGGCCTAATAAATGATGTATTTCCAGAAAGTCCAAATAGAGATGCAGAAAATTTTTATAAGTTGTTAGAGGCAGCAGAAAAACCATTATACCAAGGATGTAAGACCTACTCCAACTTGTCTTTTGTTGTCACCTTGATGCACATCAAGTCTACTGGCAAGATGAGCAACAAATCCTTTGATATGCTGCTAGATGTGCTAAGCAAAGCATTTCCTTTTTGTGATAAGTTGCCTACCAGCAATGACCGTGCAAAGAAGATAGTTAAAGATCTTGGTCTTCATTATGAGAAGATTGATGCATGTAAAAATGATTGTGTGATCTATTGTAAGGAGCTTGCAGATGCAACACAATGCCCTACATGTAAGCTTTCAAGATGGAAGTCAAAAGGTAAAGGTGGCAAAAAGAAAGGAAAGCCAGTTCCTTGGAAGATTCTGCGGTATTTCCCACTAGCACCGAGACTTCAAAGATTATTTATGTCATCAAAGACAGCTCCACATATGAGTTGGCATTTTGAAGACCGCATCAAAGATGGTGTGTTGAGGCACCCTGCTGATTCTGAGGCTTGGAATTCCTTCGACCAAATGCATAATTCTTTTAGTTCTGATCCTCGAAATGTGCGACTTGGTTTGGCAACTGATGGAGTTAATCCTTATGGGAATATGAGTAATAGCTATAGTACTTGGCCTGTTCTTCTATTCCCATACAACCTTCCTCCATGGATGTTGATGAAGGAGCCTTATGTTTTCTTGAGTTTACTTATACCAGGACGGTTCGGTCCTGGCCAAAATATTGATGTATACATGAGGCCGTTGATCGACGAATTGCAAGAATTGTGGGAGACTGGTGTTGAAACATATGATGCATCTAAAAAGCAAAATTTTCAACTGAAAGCTACAGTTCTTTGGACCATCAATGACTTTCCTGCCTATGCCTACATGTCGGGTTGGAGTACGCAAGGTAATTTGGCATGCCCTTGTTGTGCATCAGGCACTGCACATGTTAGATTAAGTAACAAAACGTGCTACATGGGTAATCGACAATTTTTACCAATGGATCATCTTTGGCGTGATCAAGCAAAGGAGTTCAACAATAAAAAGGATAGAAGAGATGCACCCAAGCGACCATCTGGTGAAGATGTGGTAAATGAGCTTGGTCAGTTAAGAAAAATAACTTATGGTAAGGGTAAGGAACAGAAAAAGCAAAAGATTCCTGGAGTTGGAAAGGAGCACAATTGGAAGAAGCATAGCATATTCTTCGAGTTGCCTTATTGGAGAACACTTTTGCTGCGCCATAATCTCGATGTTATGCACATAGAGAAAAATATATTTGACAGTATATTTGGTACAATGATGGAGATTGATGGTAAAACCAAAGATACATTCAATGCTCGGTTGGATCTCAAAAATATGGGCATTCGAAATAAACTACATCCTCGAGAAGAGAATGGCAAGAAAGTTTGGGATAAAGCTGATTACACATTGTCAGATGAAGACAAGAAAATTTTGTGTCAATGGTTGCTGAAATTGAAAGTTCCAGATGGCTATTCTTCAAATTTATCTCGGTGTGTTAATGCTGCAGAGAATAAAATTTCAGGGATGAAAACTCATGATTGTCACGTGTTTTTGGAGAGATTACTTCCACTTGTGGTGCGAGAGTTACTGCCAAAGAATGTATGTGAAGCGCTGATTGAGCTCTCTTACTTTTTCAAAGAATTGTGTGCTAAAGTACTGAAAGTAGAGGATTTGGAAATTCTTGAAAAGCATATCGTTCTAATTCTTTGCAAGTTGGAGAAGATTTACCCACCGGCCTTCTTTGATATTATGGTTCATCTACCTATTCACTTAGCATGGGAAGCAAAAGTCGCTGGTCCAGTTCAGTTTAGGTGGATGTATCCAGTTGAACGGTAATACGAATTATTTATCAATATTTTAGATAATTTGAGCTGTCCTTTTCACTAATACTAATTAATTGCTACCTGTAGGTATTTGAAAAAACTGAAAGATTATGTGCGCAATAAGGCTCATCCAGAGGGATCTATGGCGGAAGCTTACTTGGCAGAGGAATGTGTAACATTTTGCTCTCGTTATTTGAATCAAGTTGAAACTAGATTTAATCGACCAGAAAGAAACTATGATGGGGGTCAGCCATCTTTAGATCCTTCTCAGTTATCCATATTTTCAACACACGGTAAGTTCATTGGGAAAGGCGAATTGAATGAGATGAGCTTCGACCTTAAAAAGGCTGCTACGCACTATGTCTTAACCAATTGTGACGAGGCACAACCTTTTGTTCAGTAAGAACTCTTCATCTCATTAATAATTAAATATATAGTATATTTTATAGGTTATAGTAATTATTATAAATCACGTATGCAGGGAACATAAAAACATTTTAGTTCATTCTGGTATTGAAGATGTGGAGGAAGCACACACGATTCAATTTTCGAACTGGTTTGAGGAGAGAGTGAGTATATTTTTTCTATGCTGCAAACTAACAGCTCTTTTATATGTCACTTTTCACTCATGTTATTTTTATTTTTTGCCTTCACATTTAGATCAAACAACTATATAAAGATGGACAAGTGAGTCAACAAATGCTTTCTTTAGCCCATGGTCCTGAAAGGCGAGCAACTTATTATAGTGGGTACATTACAAGTGGGTTTAGGTACCACACATGGAGTCGTGATAGCAGGAGGAAAACACAAAATAGTAGTCTTATGATTGAAGGGGAGAATCAAACTAAAGATGTTCCTTGGTATGGAAATATAAAAGACATAGTTGAGCTCCGTTACACAGAAGGGAATAGAGTTGTATTGTTCAATTGTAATTGGTACGACACAGCTAAAGAAGGAAGAGGTTATAAGAGAGATCGGTACGGAATAATTACCGTTAACACAACACGTAGGTTGAATACTTTGGAGCCATTTGTGTTAGCATTCCAAGCAACTCAAGTATTTTATTCAGCAGGACTAAAAAATAAGATATGGAGTGCTGTGATAGAAACAAAGCCTAGAAATGTTTATGAGATGCATGATGATGAAAGAGAACCATACCAAGAAGAGGAGGTTACACATGTGATTGTGAATCCAAATGACGATGAAGATCATCATGAACTTGGTTCCGGTGAGGATGAGGTTGAACATATGACTATCGAATAGATTTTAATGTATGATTTTGTTGTCTTCACATGAGCATCATTGACATTAATATTATAAATGCTATGTCTTCTTTGATTTTCTGTTTTGGACATTGGCTTCCTCATTGGCTTAAATAATATATCCAAGTTGAGCTTTTGGTTTTGAAATTTTTGGGAGTGCTTAATAATGTCGAAAATTGTAAATTATCATCGACTTTAAACTACACTTGTTGTAAATACCTCAACCACTTCCGACGATAGCTTGTTACCGTCGTAACTACCTCAATCACATCTGATGGCAGTTAGTTACTGTCGTAAGTACCTCAACCACTTCCGACGACAGCAAGTTGCCGTCGTAAATACCTCCACTTCCGACGACAGCTAGTGCCCGTTGTAAATATCTCAATCACATCTGACGACAGTTAGTTACCGTCGTATATGCCTTAATCACATCCGACGACAGTTAGTTACCGTCGTAAATACTTCAACCATTTCCGACGATAGGTGGTTACCGTTGTAAATTCTTCAACCACTTCCGACCATAGCCACTTATTGTCGTAAATAGATTTGGCGCCAACTCTACCCGCCAAACATTGAGTATTTGCGACGGCATTTCAGGCATTTTCGAGGATCTTTTCAGTTGTCGGAATAAAATTTCATTCCAAAGACATATTTGCGACGATCATAGTTTTCGAGTCGCAAAAAGTGATTTTTACGACGGTTTTGATATGTCCTCGAAAAAGTTTGGTCGAAAAAGGCTATTTTTTTTGTAGTGATAACGGACCAGTCTGTAGAACTACGAAGAAGAGCTTGCTAAGACATCAAACATACTAGCAAGAACCACCGCTTGAGGAGCTAGACCCATCAGACCCCGGCATATCAAAGTTCTTAAAAAGTCTAGCTATATAACCACCATGGCATTCAACACCGGGACGAGAACACAGACCACAATGGACTGTAAACCCAGGGGGGGCAGGCTTATAAGGTGGCCATTCTCTCTTCATCGCACACATCCTATAACCATGACCAAGCTCCCCACAAATCTCACAATTATGCTGAGGCCAAAACCTTCGAGCTTGGGGACTGTAGGGGCAATCTAAAAAGGTATGGTCTTGGTTGCCACAGATATCACAGCATGACAGAAACATACCCTGGGGAAAATATTCATTTGCCACATCTGTGCCAAACTCCTGCCCTTTATACTCATGAATCATCTCAGGCGTTTTACACGGCAGTTCATATTTGTCTTCCGTAGGCTGAACACTCTCGTAGGGCTGAACACTCTCGTAGGGATTGACAAATTCATCATAGTACCTGTACTGGCAAATTGAACTCCAGTGGGTTTTGTTCCAACCACAGATATCACATTTCATGCTGCCATCAACGTCAATCTCATCTTTAGGGCACATAGACTTGGAGATATCCTTAACACCTGCCCTGATCAAGATGTCATCCACTATTTGGGGGTCTTCAAAATCTTCACGTGGGTCCCGGGGACCTATGGAGTTGCTTCCTGGCAAGTACATGGGGAGGCATGTGGCACAAATATTTGCCTATTAATTTACTGAAGAGATATATGTGAAGGTTTATAATTGCAATACAAGAAACAAGAGCCTACAGTCCTTTTATAAGGGATGGACATAACTTGAAACCTTGATTACAAGAGTAAAGGCAAATCCTAGTCCTAAACGGTTTGTAATTATTACAAATAAACAACAAACTTACTTTTTTTTCCTTCGAATCCTTCTTATTAGTATCAGATAAATTAGGAGATACAGACCCCAAATTAAACTTACAAGTAATTGGAAACATAGATTTGAGAGTCAGAAAGGGAACTAAAACATGAACACTTCAATCATAATCGTATGCTAAAATACTATTGTACAAGGATTGGATAAATCATCAATCACGAATATCAAAGGAAAAACAAAGAATATCATATGAGCACAAAACATATCATATGAAATCACAAATATCAGAATACCACATGAGCACAAGAAATGTCAAATGAAAAACGAACCTGAGTTGGAGTCTGAAGGACCTATGGAGTCGCTTCCTCGCAAGTACATGTCCAAGGCTGCGGCACAAAATATTTTCCTATTAATTTACTGAAGAGACATATGTGAAGGTTTATAATTGCAGAAGGAACAAGAGCCTGCAGTCCTTTTATAAGCGATGGACATAACTTGAAACCCAGATTACAAAAGGAAAATCAAATCCTAGTCCTAAATGGAAAAGAACAGGACAACAATATTTAAAGTTGTTTTGTTTGTAATTATTACATATAAACAACAAACTTACCCTTTTTGTTCCATCATCCTTCTTATTAGGAACATATAAATAAGGAGGTACGACCCCAAATTCAAATTTCAAGTAATTGGAAACGTGGATTTAAGAGTCAGAAAGAAAACTAAACAATGAACACTTCGATCACAATGGTATGCTGAAAATACTCTTGCAGAAGGATTGGATAAATCATCAATCACAAATATTAAAGGAAATCAAACAAAGAATATCACATGAACACAAGAAATATCAAATGAAATAAAAAATATTAGTATCAAGATTGGAAAACGAACCTGTGCTGGGGTCCCAGGGACCACTGAAGATGCTTTCTGGGTTGTGGGCAAGGGAAGCTGCACAAAAAACTTGCCTGTTATTTTACTGAGGAGATATACGTGAAGGTTTATGATTCCAACATAAGGAACAAGTGCCTACATTCCTTTTATAAGCAATAAACATAACTTGAAACACTGATTAAAAGAGGAAAAGGAAATCCTAGTCCTAAATGGAAAAGAACAGGACAACAATCATTAAAGTTGGTCAGTTTGTACTTATTGCAAATAAACAACAAACTTCACTTTTCTTCTTAGAATCCATCTTATTAAGGAGAGACAGACCCTAATTTCAACTTACAAGCAATCAGAAACGTAGATTTTAGCATCAGAAAGGGAACTAAAATATGAACACTTCAATTATAATCGTATGCTGAAAATACTCTTGTACAAGGATTGGATTAACCATCAATCACATATATCAAAGGAAATCAAACAAAGAATATCACATGAACACAAGAAATATCAAATGAAATCACAAATATCAGAATCAAAATTGGTAATCTAACCTAACTTGGGGTTCCAGAAGCCTCTGAAGTCGTTTCCTGAGGAGTGCATGCTGGGGGCTGTGGCACAAAATACTTGCCTGTTATTTTACTGGGGGATATATATATATATAAGGAACAAAAGCCTTCGACCAAAAATAAAAATAAAAATAAAATCAAGGAACAAGAGCCTACGTTCCTTTTATAACCAATAGAAATAACTTGAAACACTGATTAAAAGAGGAAAAGCAAATCCTAGTCCTAAATGGAAAAGGACAGGACAACAATCATTAAAGCCGTCTAATTTGTAATTATTACAAATAAACAACAAACTTTACTTTTTTCCTTAGAATCCTTCTTGTTAGGATCCGATAAATAAGGAGATACAGACCCTAAATCCAATTTACAGGTAATTGGAAACGTAGATCGTAGACTCAGAACCAGAACCAGAACTAAAACATGAACACTTGAATCATACTCGCATGCTGAAAATAGTCTTATACAAGGATTGCATTATTCATCAATCACAGATATCAAAGGAAATCAAAAAAAGAATATCGCACGAAACACAAGAAATATCAAATAAAATCCCAGACATCAGAATCAAAATTGAAAAACTAACCTAATTTGGGGTCGGAGAGACAACTGGAGATGCGTCCTGTGTCCATGACGAGGGCTGTGGCACAAAATACTTGCGTTTGTTATCAAAGATGCTAACATAATGGAAAAGGTAAAGAACTCTAATTTTCCATGATTATAAAACAGATCTAAATCTTTCTGATTCTAAATCTAGTTTCTAGCACTCACCCTCAAAATCAAGAACCAACTTTTGACAATTTTGCGGAGGACATATATGTGATGGTTTACAATTGCAATACAAGAATAAGACCCTGCAACCTCATAAAAAAGAACAGAAAACATAAAACGAAAGGAGACGCAAGTGCAAAACCGAATTCTAATTTTAATTGGAAAAGAATAGGACAACAATTAATACAACAAACCTAACTCTTTTTCTTAGAATTCTTATTATGATCAGATAAATAAGGAGGCACAGACCCTAAGTTCAACGTAAATCTTAGAGTTAGCGAAGGAACTAAAATATGAACACTTGAATCATAATAGTATGCTGAAAATAGTCGTATATATATGTACAAGAATTGGATTACTCATCAACTACGTGTATACCAATATGCAGGACATTAGAGGATTACAATGATAACCATTACCTTCAAAGCTGCTTTAGTCCGTCTAAGATAACCTAAGATACTCTTTCTTCTATTCTATAAGGCTGCCTTTGCGCTCGTCTCAAATCGAATTTTATCCAAAGCCTAAGAAGAGAAGGCGCACTAGGGCTTGTGAAGAAGACAAGGCGTAGACGAAAATTTAAAAATCTGTGGCACGAAAACAAAACCAAGAACGATTCATGCCCATCAAAACCTGGAAAGAATTCAATCACGAGGGCGGGGTGACCGGAAGAGAAAAGGCAGTTGGCGAGGGTTGGAGAACAACATGAAACAATGATGAAGGGCAATTTTGGGAGATCTGTAAATGGACAAAGAAGACATTCTACTTCTAAGCAACCAGCACCCACGTTGGGGTCTTTACATGTATATATATTTGCCATCAGCCGTTCGTGTTACGGCAAAAGCCGGGCTAGGATAATTTTCATGGATACGGTTATACCCATGCCCATTTACAATTCAATGGGTAAAGAGAATAAGTTTAATATTTTATACCCACAGTTTTTTTTTTTTTTTTCTCTAGACACCATTATTTCTCCCTACACCTATTTACTTGTGACTATGGTGGATGGCGTGATTACGGAAATTCATCGTATGAAGGACAAACAGAGATCAAAATCAATGTAAATAGACACACTCAATTCTCCCTATTGTGAATCACATATTCAATATACATTTATCTGCAAATTCATACTAGCTAGTACGAATGCAGTTGTAGCTGTTAAATTGAACAATTCATTATATGCTACTAGAAGATAGGTTAATCACAATCATTTAGTTGTCTTTGTTTAGTTGCCTTTGTTTCAAATTCAAATTCGTACTTTAGACATAAACATATTTATAAACCTTTAATTGGGGTGATTTTGTTTCGGAAATCAGAAGCCATCACTCTCTCTCTTTTTAAGGAAACAATGAAACTGAGTAGGGCTAGAACCTTTTTGTTGGAAGACTGAGCTAATCATTTGGACCATCAAGTGGCAAAGATTCCAAATTATTGGGAGAACTTGCACTGCTTTGACATGCATTAAGTCAGTGGAAGGGTAATGGTTAAATGTGGACAGTAAACTTGTTCATTAGTGGTTCCGATAATAGGAAGGAGCGCA
This sequence comes from Spiraea crenata, assembly GCA_033992175.1. Classification (NCBI taxonomy): domain Eukaryota; kingdom Viridiplantae; phylum Streptophyta; class Magnoliopsida; order Rosales; family Rosaceae; genus Spiraea; species Spiraea crenata. The sequence goes on from JAVBHV010000022.1 coordinate 4,239,570, forward strand.
CTTTTGTTAATTTCCACGGAAGAGTATAAAGGCCGGCACAGATTGTCAAACTAATTAACATTGCTAGATTACACATATAATTCAACAACCAACAACCAATTGCGTGGGCCAACTGCATCTGATAGTTCCCCCAAGCTTGCCCTCATCAATGTTTGCTCAGGCTGCTATTGACACACGGACAAAGTTTCCTACTCTATTTTTTTTATTCTTCTACTTTTACGATGTTATATCGGAACCATTCATTTTGTAACTTCTCTAGTAAGGATCATTTCCTCAAAAAATTAATTCAGTCGGAGATCATTTAAGGCTCGTTTACTTACAAGAGAGAATCAGAAACAAAGTTTGGGAATAGGAATCGGGAATGGGAATCGGATACCCAAGTCCCCCTTGGGAATCCGATTCTCATTCCTTGAGGTGTTTTTGCCCCTAAATTGCAGTAGGGCTCACTAAATTTTGATTCCCAAGTGGGTTAGTAAACGTAGGGTAACCAAGGAATCGGAATGATTCCCAGTGATTCACATTCTTCCCATTCCCATTCCCTGTAAATAAACGAGCCCTTAGTTATCTAACCGCGTAAAACAATTGAACGGAACAATTAGATGACAAATACACCGTCTATAGGTTTTACTATAGTTATATAAGCAAACGATCTCCGATTTGATTAATTTTTTGAGGAAATGATCTTTACTATAGAAATTACAAAATGGACGGTTCCAATCATTGTATAACATCGTAAAAATAGGAGAATCAAATAAATAGAGTAGGGAAACTTTTCCCTTTACACATATATCAGAAAACCAAACTTCCTACTACGATACTGTTAGGTTGTCATCAAGCTCGGTGCTTATCGGAAGTAAATCCATACCGTATCGGCACACACACATGCAAGGGCTTGATAGCCTCAACACTGAACGAGAAATTGTACGTTGTGAACAACATTACTAGTGCTGTAGCAAGAGACACAACCAAGAAACCAAGAATCATATCCCAGGTTTCCTGAAGATATCCAAAACCAGAGAAATAGTGCATATACGGTATAAAATAAAAAGATGATTTTTATTGTAAATGGGCATGGGTATACCCCAAAGAGTATGATACTCTTTGGTAAATAAAATTATTTTTTAATTGAAGAAAGAAAATCGCTTACCATTGATTCATGTGACTCACACTATCAACAATTATTATTTTACTCAATGAGCATCGCATTCATGAATTCTATAGATGAAACTCAAGAATTAAACTCACTTGTTTGCACTAGCGGAGGTACCAAGGGGCCAGTAGGGTCTGCTGCCCCATCTCAAATTTTTGTTGTTGTTTTTATAGGTATTTTCATGATGTATTTTCTAAAATTATAGGAAATGTACAAGAAACTACTCATTTTATTAGCTAATTCTTAATGTTATTAGATCAATTTTTTTCGTCTCTACGTTAATAGGTGTGGAGTGCGCCCCTCACTATGTTTTCTAGATCTGCCACTGCTTGTATGACACTCATTTTTCCGGCTAATTGGGTGAGTTTGATGCTCATATATGCATATGACACTCATTTATTTCAGCCCGCTGTGGAAAGCCTCATATAGTGACAAAGTGTTTCAGCAACAAGGTCTTAGACAATCGGGCACCCGGTGGTATTTGCAAGATACACTAATTTAAAGGTTAGTAGTTCCAATCAATTTAATGGAGGAGTTGCTAATGACAATGGTACGGCCCTAAATAAAGACGAAGCCCAAATTGGCATTGCCAAAGCCTATATCTCTATCACGTGGTACTATTGAGGAATCGTGAGAAATTTTTCTTTCGCGTGGTAGTATTGTTAAATTATTCACTAATTCAATTAAAGGAGTACATGTTTAATAATGTCCAGAAATACAAGAATGACTAGCTATATTATCAACTATCATCTTGGTAAGGTCAACTGATCGATGCAATGTGACTGTTATTTTGCACTCGAGTTTGGACATGAGTAGGGAAGGGAATTCTCTATTCCACATTTTGTGTGTCATTTTTGTTCCACTTTCATTTTTTTCGACATCTCCGACGATTTATGTTATGATCCAAACCGTTCACTTTTTTTTATTGTCTAGTAAAGATCATCCTTACAAAAAATCATTCAAATCCGTGATTTTTTTAGGTTATATAAAGACTCGGTTATGTTTTACAAAGTCGATTCAGCTATGTTTCATTGTTTGATAACCGAACGATCACGGAATTGAATGATTTTTTGCAAGGATAATCTTTGCTACATAATAAAAAAAAGTGAACGATTTGGATCATAACATAAATCATCGGAGATGTCGAAAAAATGAAAGTTGAACAAAATTGGCACACAAAATATGGAATAGATAATCCTCTTTCCATGAGTAGTTTATATCATCATGATTATGGGATGATAAGTCATCCATCTACTATACCAATTATTAAGATTATCATCATTCGTCCCCATGTTTGTCATCACTTTTTCTGATTGAAGAAGTTATAGGCCCATAAGATGCTAATTTGGTCATTCACTCCTTCTCTTATATTATATTCTTTTTCTCTAGCTAATTTGTTTAATGACTAAACAACTCATTATTGTTTCCGCATAACCACCTTCAAACCTTCCCTGTCTTCTTTGCTTGCCGGTGAAATTCCATCCAATAGCAAAACGCCAAATTCAAATGTGCCCCACTCTCTAATATACTAATCAGATCGTAATTACACTTCTAAAATAATTTAGTCGTTGCTTGTATCCCTCTTGAAATAGAATCCAAAAACAAAAGAGTGAAACTACCCCTTTTTCCTTAGTATATAATTAATTTAGGCTCAAAACCGAGGATAAGATTGTGTTTAACATATTAAATCATCCAACTTGACCATATTATACCTTGCGGATTTGATTTTTGATATAGTTGAAGAACCTCTTACGACGTGTTCAAAAAGCTTAGAAACAACAAAAGAGTTTAAAAATCATACAGCCTTTTTTCTCAACTCGATTTTCTCAACTCGACATGCGTTACTTCTTATCGTTTAATAATGTTTAAAGGTATCAAAGGCTTGATCTGCATATCATAAGAGTACATACATATTTGGTATTTTATAATTATGTAGTTCTACTAAATAATGAAAGTAAATTGATAACATCAACATATGTAAGTGCCAAGTGCTCAAGCATTAAAAGCACGCAACACATTCGTGTAGCCGCACGCCATGGCAAACTGTGAGAATTATTAGATTGAAATTGGAGGTCTCTTTTGCATTTTGGATTAACGAAACTTCAATTATTCTAGATGGTGATGGCCAACCGCTGGTTACATTGTCAATCATTTTCACTAAACAATTAGTGCAATAATTCATAATTTTGTGGTTTCAATTTCAACAATTGGTCCCCACTAAGAGAGTGAATTTAATTTTTGTTTTCTTTTCCAATTATCAACTATAGCTGCAGTGGATTCCTTAGTCCTGTGTGCCACATAATTAACTTGTAGCAAATGACTCATCGCATAATCTCAAATTCTCAACTAGGCACATATATAATTCAGAGTTTTATTTTACGTATTACTTTCATAACTGGTTGACATAGAATACGATAAAATTACGTTAAGATCATAGGTTACCATAAATGATAATCGACCTTACCACATCATGTACGTTTGGAAAAATACGACTATATGAAAAGCTATAGTCAGATGGTAACTGTGATACAAGTGACAAAGTCTTTGAAATATTTCAACCGTTATATAGCGATCTAATGTCCTTTTGCGTGCATTAGATTTCAGAGTTATACACTAACAATTTGTATATTGTTTGGGTAAGATTCTGATTGAGCCTTCGTTTTCAACTTACCAAACCCACATCATTGAATTTAAACAGAGTTCTGTAAGGGAGAATAATTAAGAAAATGTTGTAGGAATCTTTATTTGGGTATGATTGTGTAAACTAGAAGTAGGAAACCCTGATGGACTCTGTATTAGCTAAAGCCCATTCCTATTGGGATTGGTGGAAACCCTAGCTTGTTTCCCTATAAATAAAGGCACTACGAAGGAGGACAAACACACCTCTCTTCTATTCATCTATTCTATTCTCTCTTACTAACGATTCTCTATCTCTAAGGCTTAGCAATTCATTATTACTGCAACACGTTATCAGCACGAAAGTTCTACTGCTGCGCGTTTGGAGATTGACGAATCCCCGTTCGAGAGCTCACGAAATTAAACGTTCATCCAACCGAATCCAATCACCAAGTAAATATGATTTTACCTTTTGAATTTTGTGATTTGATGAATTGATTATGTATTGAAAATTATCAAGTTGGATATGGTTGAATATTATGTTGAACAAAGAAGGAAAAAATCATATTAGAGTTTTGAAACAGTGTTCGGCAGCTCCTGCCGAACGCGGCAGAGCCCAAACCCAGGTTCGGATGAAGCATCCGAACACCTGCACGCGCCTCGCCGTCGCTGCGAGTTGCGCCTTGCACCGTCGCCGTCTTCCGACGACTGGGACCAGCACCGACGACCTGCAGTCGTCACCGAGAGTCGTCGCCCGTCCCTGAAGGACAGTCGCACCTCCCAATCGGCGAAACCCGAAAGCTTCGATCGGGTTTCAATCGCGAAACCGCGACGCCGCCGGCGCCTAAACTCCGATCCAGAGGCGAACGATCCCGGAGCGGAGCTCGGATCGATCATGCGCGTCCCCCGTGACGTCACTGCCTCCATCCTCGTCGGAATCCATCGCCGCCGTTAATGGATTCCCCGATTTCACAATCGGGTTTTCGAGGAACCCGTTCCGCGTCGCCATTGTGGGCCCTGCAGGCCACCACAGGTGTGAAAGGTCGTCGCCTCGTCGAGCCCGTGTTGTTCCGCCGCTCGTTGTCGCCGGAACCGCCGCCGGATCGTCGAAATCCTCACGGTATCCCCATGGTCAGACCGACCGGGCCCAACCCGGTCCAGACCCGGTTCGCCCCTGAACCGGTCCAAGACCCATGGGCTCGACCCATTGGGCCTGATCCATTTGGGCTTTGGCAGCCGCCTTTGGGCTTGACCCCTGGGCTTTGGCAGCGTGGGTTGGGCCTGCCCCAACGGACCTGGGCTTCTGCAGCCAGCAGACCCGGGCCTTGCAGCCCTCTTCCTTTGTTCAGCAATGGGCCTTCACAAGCCCTTGGTCCAGCAGACCTATTGTTTTGATATCCAGTGGGCCAGAAGCCCATATGCTCAGTAAGCATATCAAAACGGATCCTGAAGATCCTAGACCATCAGTTGTTTATGTTTTCTGTTGGAATATTTGTATATATATATGTGTGTGTGTGTGTGTGTGTGTGTGTGTATGCAGGTTTTACATGAACCCGAAGTTCATTAGAAAAACCTCGAACCCGAAGTTTCGAGTATATGTGAAACATGTTGTAACCCGAAGTTAGCATGTTATATTCGAGTTATGTTATAGAACCTGAAGTTCTTGAATTTTACTATTCGTAGATGCTCTTACCTGAAGTTAATAAGCACTACTAACATACTTGGTCCTGCATATCCACACATTGTTTGTTTATTTGTTTCCTTGCATTTCCTTTCGTATATTTGTATTCGTTTGAAATTGCAGGTACAATTGAACCTGAAGTTCATATTAAGTCTCGACCCGAAGTTTCGAGCGTGGACTATCATAGAAACCTGAAGTTTCGAACCTGAAGTTCCTAAAACATCACCACACAAAGTCATAACACAAAGTTATGCGCTATAACTTGATGTTATATGCTATGAATCTACGACTCAATGTTACATGTTCTAAAACCTGAAGTTTGCATGTTACAACCTGAAACCATGTCATAGAACTTGAAGTTCTTAAGTTGTTGAATGTAGATTTTGTCTAAAGCTCTACTAACACAACGTGTTCCCTCCTTACCCGAAGTAAGGACGTTGGAAGCACATATTGATCACCCCGAAGATGATCTACGTACTTGCTTGAAGCAAGACATGATTGGCAAAACTTATGCTCTCATGACCTGAAGTCTATGATTGAGTATAGTTCTAAAGTTTATGGAATCTGATCTTTCCGTTAGCTTTACAAGGATGACTTGACCAAGAATGATCTCCTGCAGAAGATCATGCCTCTAATGTGCTCCTGCAGTAGCAACATAGAGAGCAAAAGGTTACCAAGTCCTTAGATCTGGTTACTACTTTGTTGTTTGCTGAAAAGAATAACATACTTGTATCCACTCGCTCAAAACGCTCCCTTTGCCTGAAGCAAATGCTAAGCGATTTCTGAAGCTCAAACCGCTATCCTTTGGCACATGTCTGATCGGCCGGGCCGACCCGGATCAGACCAAATGCCCTCCCACCATTAGGGGGAGATAGATCATTCCTGAAGAATGAATAATGGCGTGAGTGGACATTAGGGGAAGGCTCAACCTACCCAAAACCAAGATTAGCCAATCATATGCTATCACTATTGTGGTACAACCATTGATCTCGCACGTGTCGTGCCCCCATCAATGTCGTTGATGAGTACCCTTCTGATAGGCAACCAATGAGACATGGAATGGCTCCGTTTAGCCGAAACAACTTGAGAGTATTGATTCCCGTTAGAATCTAAATCCAAGTTTTGGTGTTAGTTTTAGTATGTGAACATCGTTATCGAATATCAATTAATTGAATCAACTGGAACCTGCAGTTTCCTAAATTATGTGACCGATTTCAATTAATTCCCGTTACGGTATGCTTAGTGGGAAGTTAGTAGTCTGGCAGACTGTGCGATCACATATGCACATTATTCTCCCCGAATGGAGATACTCTCTGAATGGAGATATATCCCCGAATGGATATATATTTATAACTTCATACCTAAACGAAGACCTATATTGGCCTTACACTCACATGGTTCCCGAAGAACGTTATGGATTCTTAAGGATATTCGAATGAACGATTACCACACTGAAACCTCTGAAGAGAATGGAAAGGACTATCTTTGCATTAAATCTTTCCTATACGTCAGAAAACGTATATTGGAAAAGTTAGAGCGCCTACCTAATGGATTGTATCGCACAACCATTTGCTCTATGGAAGCACATCTTGTGGCCGGCCTAAAGTCCGCCGAAATTGATGCTTCCTCGCTTTGGCATGACCGTTTGGGATACCCAGGTCACGACATGATGACCCGGATTCTGGAAGAATCACGCGGACATCTCCTAATGTCGAATAAGGTCCAGAACATTAAGACTTTATGCCAAGCATGATCGTGGGAATACTCGACCATCCCCTGCAAAGATACTTTATGCACTCCTTCTTTTCTTCAGCGGATTCAAGGGAATATTTGTGGACCATTCCAACCAATACATGGACCATATAAAGATTTCATGATTTTGGTTGATGTACCGATTCGTTGGTCACACGTCGTTTGTCCACACGAAATGCTGCATTTGCTAAACTCTTGGCCCTGATTGAGGGCTCACCACCCTAGTTATCCGTTGTAGTCTGGAAGACTGGATAACGCCAAAGAGTTTATATCGAAGTTTTTCGATGATTATTGCAGTCCCTTAGGATTGAGATTGAACATGCAGTTCCCTATGTTCATACTCCAAATGGTCTCGCAGAAACACAAGTCAGACTGGCCGGGAAGGCCCGAGTCCGACCATTTCTGTGTGGGACTATGCAATTCTGCATGCAGCTATATTGGTCCGCCTGAGGCCCATCTCCACCCACTCTTGTTAAGCGTTACAGTTGGATACTGGGTACGAGCATGATTCACCGTACTTACGCAATTTTGGGTGTGCAATTTTATGTGCCAGTTGCGCGGCCGCAACTTACCAATATGGGTCCTCAATTGGGAATGGATTCCCATCTATTATGAGCTTTTACGAGCCATTGACAGGCGATCTTTTTCTCGCAACATTTGCGGATAGTCACTTTGATGAGACAGTCTTCCCGCCGTTAGGGGGAGGAAAGAACGTCAACGTTCCTGAAGAACGGCGTGAATTGACGTGGCCTTACCCACTCTGTCTCGTCCTGATCCCTGAAAACAAGTGACAAGATCATACATACCAGCTGCAAACAAGCCTGTAATGAAAGACGTCCCCGTAGGGCGCAAAGTCATCCCCGAAGGATGCAACGTCCTGTATGACGTTCCGTTCCTGATGAACGGAGTTCATCGGCGGCTAGCCAATCATCTGTCTTCGGCCAGAAGCGAGGCAGATTCGGTTCGAAGGATTCACTCCCCGGAAGAGGAGAACTATGGCACAATCGAATCCTATCGCCATCTCAATCGATCCCAACTCATGAATTGCGCAGGATTATGGAAGTGTCCTGGGAGACGTCCCAGGGTGATATCCCAAATCCAAAACTCCCGAGAACCAGAAGATCTCGGTCCGGATGAGGTTATGGAATCGAAATCAGATTATCATCGATGATATCTTTGCTTAAAGCAGTGGCCACTGAATCACAAAGTGCGACGATATCGAACCGTGTTCCGTTGATGAAGCACAACGTTGAACTGATTGGTCAAATGGAAAGAAACAATGCATGTTGAATTATGTTCCTTAGTAAAGAGAAAAGTGTTTGGACCTGTAGTTCCCACACTGCCCAATGTGAACCCAGTAGGTTACATGTGGACTTCGTAAGGAAGCGTAATGAGAAGAATGAAACAGTGCAATGTAATGCACGCCTTCTGGTGAAAGGCTTCTCTCATTCGCCCTTACATTGATTACAAGGAAATATATTCCCGTGCAAAGGACGTTACACGTTCCACTACCTTATCAGTTTGGTAGTTTCCCAAAGAACTGAATATGCAGCTCATGAATGTGGTTACTACATATCTCTATTGGGATCTTGAGATATACATGGAAGTTCCTGAAGAACTTGGGATAACTCGATACTACCTCGGCCTGAAGCTCGAGCATCGAATTGATAGCATCATCGTGCATCAATCGAATCACATCCAGAAGATGTTGCGTCGCTTCATTGGAGATAAAGCGATGCCTTCGAGTACACCCATGGTTGTCCGTTCGCTAGATGCCTAGCATGATCCATACCGTACTATGGAGGATGATGAGCCGATATTGGTGCCCGAAGTCTCATATCGAAGTACAATTGGCGTTTATTGTACGTAGCTCAATGCACTAGGTCGGACATCTCATTTGTGGTGAACGCATTAACTTGGTTAAGCGATGCGTTTACACGCTACCACTGAATTGGTATTAAAGACATCTTTCGCTACCTTAAAGGTACTGCGAATATGGGATCATCTATCCCTACGCATCCCATGATGGATTACCTCTCTTAGATCCACGAAGTGATGCTTGCCTTGTTAGTTATGCTGACGCCGGTTACTTATCAAACCCGCACAAGGCACGTTCCCAAGTTGGTTATGTCTTTACCATAGGGAACACCGCAATATCTTGGAGATCTATGGAATAGACTCTTGTTGCCACCTCTTCAATCCACGCCAAGCCCATTGCTTTACATGAGGCTACGCGTGAAGGTATTTGGCTACGATCTGTTATCGTGCACTTACGGCATACTTGTGCTTTGTCTTCTGTTAGTGGAGTCTCCATGATTCTCCATATAGACACTGCCGCTTGTATTGACCAATTGAAGAAGGGATTTATCAAAGGTGACAATACTAAGCATATTGCCCCGAAGTTCTACTTCATACATCAGCAAAAGCATCAGAAGTTTGAAGTCAAACAGATTTGTTCCCGAAGACAACCTCGCGGATATCTTCACCAAATCTTTATCGAAGTCTACCTTTCCAGAAGCTTCTTCAAGGTATTGGATTGCGTTTACTATTTGATTTACAACGTTTGTAGTCTTCAGGGGGAGCATTGTCGAATTCAGGGGGAGTATCCCGAAGTATACTCACTTGACCTTAATGTACTCTTTTTCCCCTTAGCACAGGACAACTTTTTCCCACTGGGTTTTGTTGCCTGGCAAGGTTTTTAACGAGGCACCCACATCGGGTTGGTCATACCTCTGTACGCTTTTAGTGTCGACAAATGCATGCTCATTTTTTCCCCTTCGCCTTTGGTTTTTTCCATTGGGTTTTCCTTTGGCAAGGTTTTAGTGTTAGCATTCTTCCCATGGATTCCCCGTTAACTCATGTTCCTCCGAGTGCCTGCCGCAACGACTTCATCAACCGCCTACGCTATTCGTCCGAAGATCTGATGCGCCTACTTCTTGAGTTCTCCACACTCAAGGGGGAGTGTTGTAGGAATCTTTATTTGGGTATGATTGTGTAAACTAGAAGTAGGAAACCCTGATGGACTCTGTATTAGCTAAAGCCCATTCCTATTGGGATTGGTGGAAACCCTAGCTTGTTTCCCTATAAATAAAGGCACTACGAAGGAGGACAAACACACCTCTCTTCTATTCATCTATTCTATTCTCTCTTACTAACGATTCTCTGTCTCTAAGGCTTAGCAATTCATTATTACTGCAACAGAAAAATATTTCTCGTCAACCATAATTGTTGAGCATTAAAATGGCTTTAACATTGATTGGGGGCATGAGTGAGTAACTTGAGAGAAAAAGTTAGCACACATTTTATATATACATATTAAGATTGAAATCCCTTGCATGAATATTCTTTGCTTCAATTTCTTGTTTCTATGAAGAATCTCTTAACGTGCTTAATACGATCATTATATTCTTTATTTATCAAAAAAAATGAAGGGGATTTTTAAGTAAGTGAGAATCCTAACATAGAAAGTCTTAAACTAATGACGTGTTTACTAATCAAAAGTGATAAAAAAAAAAGTTAGGAATCAAATTTATGGTGGAACCCACAACAAAATTAGAAATCACATTTCTGGTTTTCAAGGAATGAGATTTCTTGGTGGGAGGTGTATTGTGATTCCTGAAAAATTGATTCTACCATGAATGAAACTTTTATTCATAAATTACCCCATAAATTTAATATTTTCTTCAATTGTACCAAGTCAACAAATTTGTACCCTGTATAGAAAAGAAATCATATTTAGCTATAATGTTATTTCATTTTCTTACAATGTTTTATAAATAATTAAAATTTTAAATTGTATTCGCGTATAAATATTATTAAGTAAGACTTGAAATATAAATTTTTTACCTTTATGTTGACAAAAAAATATAAATTTTATATTTAGGGTATTTTAGGAATTTAATTCATTTCCATTTTGATTCATGAAAAATATTAAACATAATGTCAATCAACTTATTGTTCACTCCCATTCTGGACAATTAGTACACCCTTCAATGGCACTCCGATTTTCTGCTTATTCTGATTCTTACTCATTCTAATTTCTGCTCATTCTAACTAGGGGTGGGTTCGGTTGGCATACCGTACCAAACCTCACATACCATGTACCAACCATATATTGTCATTCTCACGAAATTCAAACCATTATCGTACCAAAGTTTCGGTAACCAACATTTTGGTACGTTATTGGTATGGTTTGGTATCAATACAAACCAAATTCATATTCAACAATTTTATCTATATGTATTTTATAAGATTAAAGTTTCAAATTTCATACTTTCATTTCACCATGTTCAATATAAGTTCAACCTATCAAACTTTAAAAGTGCTACAACCCAACAATATTAATCCTTATGTGGTGACATATATCTTCAACGCTTCATGCATGTGGAGTGTATGCACTTGAACTGCCGGGTTGACTAGAAGAACCGAACCGTCTATTTGCATAGTTACATATAACAAAATATCATTAGAATATGAATTTGGAAGTCACCGGTTGCTATGAAAGTTGTCCAAGAGCGTGAAGAGAATAGAGACCAGGAGTGAGTGATAGTGATTAGGTATTTTGGGTTATAGTTAAGGGTATATATATATATATAACTTTGGTATTTGGTATACCATGGTTTTAGCTAACCTCTACCACAAATCGTACCGAAAATTTTGGTATGGTACATTACCGTACCACATAGTAGTTGTACGGAATTTGTACCAAACCAAAGTGTACCAATCGGTATATTTCGAATAGTTTTCAGTATTCGGTTAGAAAATTCCACCCCTAATTCTAATTATTGCTCTTTTCGACTTTGAATTAGTAACCATAAGTGAACTAGTCAAAGAGAACTAGCAATCATCTTTGTTTCTTCTAAAATATAAATTAATGTGAGATTAGCTCATATTGTTTTCTTGCACGAGTACATAACTATTGTAGATGAATGTGATGTTACATGAAAGGTTTCTTGATTTTCTTGCAATTCCTACTGTTTTACTTAGAATGGATAATTCTCCAAAAATCTGGCAAATGAATGTGGTTGTATACTTGACTTATCTTTACTTAGAATGGATAATTCTCCAAAACTCTGGCAAGTGAATGTGGCCATGTACTTGACTTATCTGGCTAGAAGTATAGAATATAATGATGTCTAGTTTTTAGAAAGATCAGTGTGAATAGTTGGCACGCTTCAAACTTTATCACATAATAAATATGGACACTCGTGATCACCACATGCCCCATTCTCCCCACTCTTATCATGTTTGTACATCCCCACAAGATAGTACAACTATAGTAAGCAGCACAGCAGTACTACTGGTCCTTTGCCCAGGAAATAGTTACTAATTAGTCGCACTAATCATCCACGTGGCTGTATTATACATCGAGCATCTTAAACAATTCTATCGAAAATAAACGAGATAAATATCGATGTAAGTGCACTGTAATTTTGGACTTGGAGTTTACATACTTACGAAGTGCATCTCTCGTAAGAGGATTACAAGCAACCATAATATACCAGCATGTGTAACGCCTGTATACTGGATTTACAGCAATAATTTGGCCAGAAAACAACTAGATATATCATAGGCAACATTATTGGTTTGGTTCTTCGAATGTCCGTTTGCTTTTTGTCTACAAGTAAGAACAGGATAAGGCCTAGTACTCTGTCTGGTACATGATTTTGACCATCTTTCGGCCGCACTTGTTTCGATCGTTCCATTTTCGCCGTTTATTTTAAACATCTCTGCTGATGATTGAATCTTCACATCCCCTTGTCACCAAGGGATTCGCGTGACCTGGTTTTCACGTTCCGCATGCTCATCTCATGTATCAATTAATCACTAGTATCTTATTCATCTAAAAGAGTATTAATGAGTTGTTATAGACACTCCAGTTTAATCACTTGGTATGTCATATGTAACTTATTTCCGCATTTAAGAATGCAAATTAAATTGGTTGTTTTTGGCGTTGCTATTTAAGAGCATCTCTATCCGAACCTTCAATTTCTATGTGGGGTGCTGATAAGGATAGAATTGACGCAATGTATCATCCATTCGAAACTTCAAAAGCCGATGTGGAATAACTTGATGTTATAATTGGCATCATGTCAATTTGCATTGTTCGAAAACTATTTATTGCTATGGTTGTATTCTATTGGTTATGAAAAGTTGTTGGTCTCATGTTTCTTCATTTAATGTTTTCTATTGATTACTATTTTGACATATCAGGTGAAAGAAAATATTAACTAAAATGTCATTATGCCACATCATTACAAAAATGAAAATAATGTTATTTATTTAACATCTCCAATGGAGATGCTCTAAATCTTTATCAAATATCCAAATATTCACAATTGCAATGGAGAATATTGTCGCAAAATACGTCGTATTTCTTTTCCCAGTGATGATATAGCTAGGTTTTTGTTTTTGAGTATCCGACAATTATCTACTTGCTAATGTGATGCCAACCTTGCTTGATCTTTAATTAATGCAATTTTGCCCAACACCCCCAACATGGCTTATATAAAAGGTATGCGAATTATGTATGGGCAACATATACAAGGGGGCAAACAAACAATATCGCTTTCCGTCGAAGAAAACAATACCTTAAAAAGTGAAAAGAAAAACAAAAGAAATCTAAAGATCTAGATTTGGTGAGCAATATGATGTTGTCATCGCGATCATGCGCATAGAAAACATATACTTATGTTTATAACGATTGATGTCATTTGATGATGATGTTAGACATTGTTAATAATAATGCGCATTAATAATAATCTGAATAATCTAACCAATACGATATCAACAAAGCTCATGCTATCGACGTATTGTTTGGCATTTTTTAGGCTTGGCAACAAAACTTAGATATGCGTATTTTTCAATTCACCAAAGAGAGCATTATGCATATTCAACCATGTGCAACCACCAAGTACTTCTCAACGCTCTCAATCTTATCCCAACCTTTGGTGAATTATTGGTTGATTAATGTATTATGTACATGAAAGCCATGGGCCCAAACTTACTTTAGGTCCAGCATTTGGTGTTTTATTTGCTTGATAATCTCTCAAATTTGACTCATAATAATACGACACATATTTATATATAGTATTATAAAGATGATGCATATATAGGTAGAGTGTAACTCTTTTGTAGGTGAAAACAGGATTTGTGTATATGGATTGGAGTGACATAAGCAAGACTAAAATATATGGTTAATCTAAGAAAGGAAAGACATATTCAACCAAAACGTATAGCATTTCGCTTGAAGGCCCTACCATGCTATGAAAAGCCAGTGAATGTTATCTGAAAAAGAAACAAACCGAAGCCGTTTGAGTTTATAAGATTTTACAACTACTTAGAACACCATTGAAGCCATTTCTAACCAGCCAATAAGAAAAACATGGCTTAATCCGTTGTCCAAAAGCCGCAAAGAAAGATCTAAGTGGCCTTTAAACTTACTTCCCGAGAAGCCAATATTGGTAGCTAACGAGTGTGCATTGCACTAAGAATATTTTTCTCACCAAGTTGCTTGTTAAACTATTGTACGATGTTAGGAGCTAGTTTAGGAGTCCTAATGGGATACGCTCGATCGGTGAGTTTACTTGCCCCCAAGAAAAAAGAAGAAAAACCCCACATTGCCATGTAAAATTCGAAATCTAATTACAAAGAGTATTAAAGTTAAAGTATACTTTACAACATATTAATTTTTTGCCTCAAAAGTCATTCAAATAACTATATGTCGATTGTGTTACTCTCACGTGACTACATTTAAGAGCCAAAATTACAATAATCACTTGTTAGTTAGTAGGAATTAATTTACTATTTATGAAACCTCATTACTACTAAAGTTAGTACTAACTAATGCAATTGCTGTTGTATAGGACACCTCACTTGGTAGTTGGAGCCCTTATGAACTAATTTTTGAGGAATTTCATGGATGTATGTGGCCGTAAATTGGGATCAATAAACCCTCTAAGAATTTGGATATTCAACTTTTGAACGAAAGGGACGCTTACGAAAATTGGGCAATAGGTCATCTGTCTTATATACCCCCGCAAGCATGCAAATGCAGGCACGTGACATGTCGATCACACGCCCAATGTCGTTATAATTAGCCAATTATTATTGTAGGCTTCCGTGGTTGGTATTTAGGTATGATTTTTTCGAAACTTAAGGTTCCAAATGATTTTGTAGGAATTGTTATGGACCTAATCATATGCATATTACATTTTGGCCATCGATAAGTCTAAAACAAAAGTCCTTCTCAAAAAAAAAAAAAGTCTAATACAAAAGCACCTTCGTTTTTCTCTTGTCACTCCCCGCTCACACGGTATAATTGTGTGTGTAGATGTCTTCTTGCTTAGCCTAATTAGGTTAAGCTCAATTTTGTATGTTTTGTTCATTATTGGTGCCAAAGTTTACGTTACATCAACTTCTTGTCCCAAAAGCTAATAGTACCCACCTCAATTATTTCTTCTTCTTCTTTGTCATTATCTATTTATGATAGTTCCATCACAAGTTTTGCTGTTCGTAAATAATAATATCAACGCATTATTAGTTTGTTGTCAATTCTATAATGTACACTTTCTTTGGCAACGGAACACGATCTGCGTGAAATGACACAGAACTTGGAAGGCATGGGCCAAAAGGATAAGCTACATTTTTTTTTTTTGGTCAAAAAAGGATAAGCTACATTCGATATTGGATATTGTGCGTGCACAATTTTTCCCATCCCGCTGAGGTGGGACCCCAGAAAGTCAGGGCCAATTTTCCACAATACCTCGCCAATTTTAAAAAATAAAAAATAAAATGAGAAGAAATGTGTTGATGAGGGCCAGTATCCTACTAATAGACACGTGGACGGTTGAAAAAAGCAGTATGATGGGGACTTTGTGGTAAATAAAAAGAAGCTAAAACGTCAAAGCTGACTGTGCAAATTGGAGAGGATAAACCACACCTTCAGAATCGGAGGCTAAAAGTTGCCAAAAAGACCAAATATTAACAACAGCGAACCATGTAATGCCACGCGGCACTCGAAGAGGGGACAGCGCCTATGGGTCCGGGGTACCGAGCTAGACACGATGATGTAAACACTAGACAAAATGTCAAATTGCACAAAATAATCCTCCAAATTTATTAGAGGTAGTACTGTCCTCCCTCCATCCTTTATCCATCAACTAATTATAGTGTCTCCCTATCAATTCAATAAAGAAAATCGAATCGGTCAAATGAGGCAATAATCCTTCTAAAGTTAGTGTCTTTTTGGTTAAGTGGAGGCCAAAAAATTCAAAAACAAAAATAATTACACAAATTTTGGGTATCCAAAGATAACTTAGCACTCAACCAAAAATACAAGGCTACCACTAATTCTTCATCGTGAAATGATCAAGTAGAATATTATGAATCACTGACATCCAATGATAACTTAGCATGCCAAATGACCCTCAACTTAGTTTAGCTTTCCACAAATGAGAATTTTACTCACCTTACAATTTCCGTAATAAGATTCCATTAAATTTGAAAAAAGGTTAAGATTAAACTGCATAATTTAACATATATTGAGTAAAAGATGATTATTATTACACACAAAAAAAAAAAAATTTTCTTTCCCAACCTAGCTACAAATTACTCACAACTCATCTTTCATGGCACAATAAATCAGCAAAGAAGCCTCACATCACCCAATGAGAGAGAAAAATAAAAGGAAAAACAAAACGAATTGACAAGTTGGACTAAAATGAAAACTAAAAAAATGAATAACAGCCAAAAACATTAAAGAAAAACGATGCGTAGACAGAAAATGAAAATCCGAATAATTAGGATATCTTCCGGTAAAATAATATTGGTCTAAAGAGATGATAGGATCAAAGAATTAAAGAATCGTGAGACGGATAAAAACGTCGCCGCTTAGCTGCTTGCGTGAGGGTCCCACGGGCCAAAGCGACGTTCCTTCATTTCCTACTATAAATACGTGGCCCGAGATGCGGAGGAACTTACTCCTTCAACGTACGTGTAGTTTGCTCCTGAGAGACCAAAAACCTCTTCATTCACTTTTTCTCCTTTCCAATTTGTTGGGTGATCTGATTCAAAAAGCCAGACATTAATTAGGCTTCCATTTTTCTTGGAGGGTTGTATTTTCCTGGTGTTTTTTTCTTAGGGTCTCTTTGCTTTCTGGGATTTGCCAATTTTCAGGTTCAATTATTAACTCATCACAACAAAAATGTGTGGAATTCTAGCTGTTCTTGGTTGCTCTGATGACTCTCAGGCCAAGAGGGTCCGAGTTCTTGAGCTTTCCCGCAGGTAATTTCCTTAATCTCAACGTTTCATTTGTTGTTTAATTGTATAGTTTACAACCAATTGTTTAGTTTTGGCTAGCTAATTACCATATGCCCATCTCTCTTAGATTTTGTTTCTGGTTTTATCATATGTGCTTGCCTGAGTGACTTGTACACTAGGCAACATTTACTGAGAAGCTAATCTCCAAAAAATCATCTTTTTATTTGAAAATACAAAATCTTTTTATTTGAAAATACAAAATTTTGATCATCAATATGTGTTTATGTGTGTCTAGTAAGAATATTATTCTGAGATTATGAGCGTCAGTGTTTTCTACGTAAGCAACTCTGTTGACTTATAGGCATCTAATTTGATCGCAAATTTGGCAGCTGTGGTTTGGATTGACAGGAAATTTGTGTTTGTTCATAATTAAACGTTTGATCGCAACCCAAGTGGGATGGTGGTCCCATAAAATTATGTTACCATTTTTTTTCATGAGTGGGGGTTGGGGGGTCCATTTTGTGTAGTACCATGATTGGAGCCCAACTTTGGAAAATTAAGACACAACAATTTGAGCTGAATGGAAATAACAACACTGGAATTATGTTCTGTTTTGTTCCAGATTGAAGCACCGCGGTCCAGATTGGAGTGGTTTGTACCAGCATGGAGATTGTTTCTTGGCTCATCAGAGGCTGGCCATCATTGACCCTGCTTCCGGTGATCAACCTCTCTACAATGAGGACAAGTCAATTGTTGTCACGGTAAAAAAAATTTGTTACTTACTAATCAAGTTCTGAATTTGTGAGGTGAAAACTGAGAAAATGATGGGAAACAGAGTGAAAATTTTTAGTTACTGATAAAGGTTTGATGATAATCATCAGGTGAACGGAGAGATCTACAACCATGAGGAATTGAGGAAGAGTCTTCCGAACCACAAGTTCCGCACTGGCAGCGATTGTGATGTGATTGCTCATCTGGTATGTCACCTTACCATCTATGTGTTTCTGATGATTCATATCAATTTCATAACTAGGAATTGATCGATGTTACGATTCGGTCTTTCGGATGAGTCTTTTCGGTTTGGTCAGACTAGTAGAATGTTGAATATGTTGTATGGTTTGAACATGCACTTGTATGGTCGCACTAGCAGTGTGAATTGATTGTTTTTCTTGATTTGGGTTGAGTAGTATGAAGAGCATGGAGAGAACTTTGTGGATATGTTGGATGGCATGTTTTCGTTTGTGTTGCTGGATACGCGTGACAATAGCTTCATCGTTGCGCGTGATGCCATTGGAATCACATCCCTCTACATCGGCTGGAGTCTTGATGGTAATATTTCTTTAGCAAGCTCTGTTTTCTCTGCAATTAGTCCTTTAGTTTTGGCTCAAATATAGCTAAATTTCCGCAATTTTTGTTGAAATTCAGGCTCAGTTTGGATAGCGTCAGAGCTGAAAGGTTTGAATGATGATTGTGAGCATTTTAAGAGCTTTCCACCTGGTCATATGTACTCAAGCAAAGATGGTGCACTAAAGAGATGGTATAATCCTTCTTGGTTCTCTGAGACCATTCCATCAACGCCATATGATCCGCTTGCTCTGCGAAAAGCTTTTGAGAATGTAAGAATTCATCACTCGCAACCTGATATCGATTAGAATTTGTTTCCATAGAATTGATTTGTGACTATAGCTTATATGTTGAATGTTTCCCGACCTACAGGCTGTGATCAAAAGGCTTATGACTGATGTGCCTTTCGGAGTTCTTCTCTCCGGAGGCCTAGATTCATCCTTGGTCGCCTCTATCACTGCTCGCCACTTGGCAGGCACAAAGGCGGCCAAGCAATGGGGTGCACAGCTTCATTCGTTCTGTGTTGGACTAGAGGTGAGTTGTAACATATTTGGACAAAGATTAAGAAGATAGTTCATCGGAGCTTGTTGTTTTCTAAATTAGTCTTTCCGTACAGGGTTCTCCAGATTTGAAGGCAGCAAAAGAAGTTGCAGACTATTTGGGAACCGTTCACCATGAGTTTCATTTCACTGTTCAGGTATCAATACATAATCATGTTACACCTGAAGAGATTGCTCTGATAAATATCAGTAACCAAATGATTAAATTGTTGCATTTGATATTTGATAGGATGGAATTGACGCGATTGAGGATGTTATATACCACATTGAAACATACGATGTCACTACCATTCGAGCAAGTACCCCAATGTTTCTGATGTCACGTAAGATCAAGTCTTTAGGAGTCAAGATGGTGATGTCTGGTGAGGGAGCTGATGAGATTTTTGGTGGATACTTGTACTTCCACAAGGCACCGAACAAGGAAGAGTTTCACCGTGAAACGTGCAGAAAGGTATTGGATCATTTGTCTGCTTACATTGAAGATAACTTGATGTCCTCATGTTTCTAATGTAAGGAGATTAACTGTGAAGTGATATCTTTTTTTAATTTGGATGCAGATTAAGGCGCTTCACCAGTACGATTGCCTCAGGGCAAACAAATCAACTTCTGCCTGGGGCTTAGAAGCTCGAGTTCCATTCCTGGACAAAGATTTTATTAATGTTGCAATGGATATTGATCCGGAGTATAAACTGGTAAGAAAGAAGACTGTTAAAGTATTGTCATAACTTCAGTTAATAGCAGAACTCAACTTTTGAAGTTCATTACTTATCACTTGTTTTCTGACATATTACCAATTGACTTCAGATCAAGAAGGACCAAGGCAGAATCGAGAAATGGGTCCTCCGAAAGGCCTTTGATGACGAGGAGAAGCCATATCTGCCAAAGGTATATACTGATGCATTATTGCCCCTATCATCAATACCCCCATCGAATTGTAAAGCTAATAAGTTCTGTTTAATGCCTTGCAGCACATTCTGTACAGGCAGAAAGAACAGTTCAGTGACGGGGTTGGCTACAGTTGGATCGATGGACTGAAAGCTCATGCTGCTCTCCATGTACACATCTATCCGAACTTCTTTAATTTTTCTTGTCATTCTACATTTCCATCACAATTTCATAAATGTATGCTCTTGGATGATGATCAATGCTTGATTTCATACATTCAGGTGACTGATAAGATGATGCTGAATGCAACACACATCTTCCCACACAACACTCCTACTACAAAGGAAGGCTACTACTACCGAATGATCTTTGAAAGGTTCTTCCCGCAGGTAATCCAGCTAGAGACTTTCGATTTTATTGAATAGATGTCACTAGACCAAGTAATCATGGGCAATTGTATTGTCTATGTGACAACATAACGGTCCAATCTAACTTGCGAGAATTATATTCCGGCATTGCAGAACTCGGCCAGAAACACGGTACCTGGGGGACCAAGTGTGGCCTGCAGCACAGCCACAGCTGTGGCATGGGATGCCGAATGGTCCAAGAACATGGACCCATCTGGCAGGGCTGCTCTCGGAGTGCACCAAGCTGCTTATGAAAAGCAGCCTGCAGCAGTGACTACTGGGCCGCAGATCATCGACAATGTACCTCAGATGAAAGTCAGTACCGTTGGGGTTGCGATCCGCAGCTAATAAAGAGGCTTTGCAATAAAGTGAGTACCTCTGCAGTTTTTCAGGAGGGTAGGAATCACAGAAGAATTAAGAGACTTTGCAATTGCCTAGATGTATAAAAAGTAAAAGGCAATATGCAAAGTTGAAGCAAAAACCACAACCATGGTGGCTTTGATTCATGTTGTGTTGTTTGTGATATGTTGTACTTTTCTTATACAACACTTTGAAGTGTGCTTTCTTTAATATATTGGACCTGCTTTTAAGATTAGAATATGTGTGTATTTTGCTTTTATGTTTCTCTTCAACTTTTAATAAGACTGGATCTTTCTGTACTTTTCTTGAACCGGGTTTAAAGTGGTTCTTCTACCATCCATCGTATTTTTCTAGAAAATTAGGGATTAGATGAGAAAATCTGGCCAAGACTTTGTTTGAATAAATACAAGGTATAAGAGCTCGTGTACCATTTCAAGATGGAGTTCTGTTTCCCACATGCCACCATGCTTAGTTACTCAACGTCCTCTGTGGACTGCCCTAGCAGTATGTTAGCTTAATTGTAGTTGTTTCCTTGTTTGGAAAATTCTTAAATCAAGAAGATAGTAGAGTTCGGAGGACATAGAAAAAAAGTTACTTTTTTTGCGACTACGGAATATTACTTTAAAGGATGTTTGAAATCATGGAATGTCGTCTCATTAATGGCAAAGCTTTAACAATGATTTCGCTCATCTAGTAGTATTCGTGACTGAATAGTACATAGAGTGAACCATTATTACTAGGGGTGGGATCGGGATGATCCCGATCCCGATTACAAAAATCCCGATCCCGTCCCAATCCCAATTAGAGGCTAAAAATGATCCCGAATCCCGTCCCGATTGAGTCGGGATCCCGACAATAAAATCCCGATTAAGTCGGGATCCCGATCGGGAAACCCGATAAATCCCGACAATTGAATCTCAAGTATAATATGAAATTTTAAATTTTTTTGTGTGCATAAATTTATAATATAAACTAACAAGCACAACTTATACATGATGAAAATAAAACATACTAACATAGTAATACAATAACTTGAGGGTGTGTGTGGCTTCTTCTATTATCATGAAGGCCATGTGGCCATGAAGGTGTGTGTTGGCATGGGGAGAGGGGGAGAAAACCAAAAAAAGAAACAAAAAGTAGAGAATACATAGAACTTGGAAGAAAATAGTTGAACTGTTCAGAGCACGAGAAGACCACTTTACGTTGTTCAAATCAAAATATTTTCTTCTTCAAAGTTGTTCATTAGCTCGATTCCTATAACATACCAAAAAATTAGATTAATCGGATCACTGTAGCTGCTTCAGTTAGGGTAAGAATTAAAACATTAATAAAAACAATTAAATAATATATAGTGTCGGGATGTTCAAAGCCTGAGAAGGCCACTTCCCGTTGTTCAAATCAAAAAGTTTTCTTCTTGAAAGTTGTTCATTACCTCGATTCCTATAACATATCAAAAAATTAGATTAATCGGATAACTGTAGCTGCTTTAGTTAGGGTAAGAATTAAAACATTAATAAAAAATAATTAAATAATATATAGTGTCGGGATGTCGGGATCCCGACTTTTTTCAAAAAAAATCCCGATCCCGTCCCGACTCAGTCGGGATCGGGACAAAATCCCGACTAGTCGGGATCGGGATTTTCGGGATCGGGATCGTCGGGATCGGGATCGGGACGCGGGATTCGGGATTTTTTCCCACCCCTAATTATTACCACAGAAGAAATTGAGGGCCTTACTGAATTTTGAAAGGCTCCTCCAAAATAAACCATAAAAAAACAAAAAGGAAAAGCTATGTGGCTGCTGGGATTCGAGCCCAGGTCTCCACGGCCACAACGTGGAATTCTTACCACTAAACTACAGCCACTATGTTGGTTATCCACGCTTAAACATCTTTATGATACATTAAGTTCTCTTTCAAAGATCCCTTCTGCTTTTGTATGTTGGGTTGCTTTTGTTCAGATTCAACAACAGAAACACAAATCAAATTGCCGAAAACATAAATCTGGTTATCGATCAACAAAAATAATTAAATCGAGGAGACTTCCATTTAATTGGAAAAATAATGAGGAAATAAGAACCTAAGTTCTCCTCACTAACACTAAGAATATAACTTGCATCACTTTACAAATTACAACCTACAGATAGAGCTGCAATTTTGCACCCTCTGATAAAACATATCATCATAACCATTTAAAAATTATAAAGTATACCTATATAACTTGTTAATTAGAGTGCACATAAAATTGGTTAAAAGAGCAAAGTTGTGTAAAACAGTTGGTTCCAAGTGTCTGGCAATCCAGGAAGGCACCAATGGCTACAATCTGCTGATCGGTCCGGCTTGGCTCTCTGCTGGGGGCTCAAGTCTCCGCTGTAAATCGATGGGTGCCCATCTTTCCGAAGCTCCGAGAGCATTGTAATGTCTAGCAAAGCTGCAGGGTTGCGCATGTTCTGTATCACACTGTCCATCACTCTCATTTGGTCTGGATATGTTGTCCCTGGATCTGTTACTCCACTCACTGCCATTGGTGCTGTTTCTCCATAGCAGTTCTTGCTGGTTGTAGAAGTTGCACCCCCATTCCATTCATTTGGGCTGTCAAATTCACATGTTATTAAATTTACCATGTAACAAAACTCATGATCTAAGCATAAATTGTCACTCTAGCATCAAGATTTGATTGTGAAAAATGATCGGCCAATACCCAAATATAGTAAAGATATAGTAAACCTACACTCGCGCATACACCAAATGACTTTTCCTCGTAGGATACATGACACGGTAAGATTTAGTAGTAGACTAGTACTGTAAATTGCTACTCAGGACAAAACAATCTTTTAACCTTTCTCCAGAGTAGCATGCTAATTGCTTTGCAGCCCAACTAGAAACATGTGATGTGTTTTGTGTGCAGTGGCCAAGATTGGAGAAAAGTGGTCCATTCGAGTAGCTTTTGTATTGGAGGCCAGATTGCATTTGTTTGCTGTTCCGTTCTTGTATACTAGAGCCGACAACACAATGCATCTTTTGACACACTGAATATCGCATCTTTTGACAAATTACAATATAAATGGACCCTACTTGTTCTATGATTTTATCTCTTGGGGGTAGTTCCTTCAAAGAGATTTCACCAAGTTGTGAACTGGATCCAAATTTTCAGGATATTAAGCAAGTTAAGGGCAGCAAACCCCAACACAGGTGACATGTTTACTAGCATGTGCACTTGGCTAGAGTTGGACTCCCATTAAGAACTACTTATGTGTTCACTTACTACGTGGAACTTGACAAAAATTAAGCGGGGACCACCAAGTTCGACTTTCAATTTTTGAGAAATTGGACTCTTGGGCGAGGAGTGGTATTCCAATCCCCAATGATGGTGGTATTGGACTCATCACTCGATCACACGGATTAGTAAACATGAGAACAGCTTGAAGCATACACAATTATTGGAGAGAAAAAGGAACGAGAGATACTCACTTGTAGTGTGTGGGGGAAATGGAGAGGAAGAAAACTTGGGTCCTTGTGGTGTCAATGTTGGAGTCAACCCAATTCGCCCATGTTTTCATCCCTTTCTCCAAAGCAGCCAAACGATCCATATCTTGATAATATTTTCCTCCTGATTCCATGTAATCCCACCTACACGTTTCCAAGTCCAAGAAAGAAAGATATAAAGATTGCAATCGCCCATGAGCATCATATCAATAACATTTTAGATACTTGGAAAAAATAACATTTTAGATATATCCAAGAAATGTTAAACTTTAGGCTGCTTTTTATTTACCCAAGAAAAAAAACTTTAGGTTGATTTCTGGTATTAGAAATGCACTTTTAGTGTGGAGAAGTATGTAAGAAGCACTTAATTTTTTAGGTCCTGTCGGCAGTGATTAGGGTCGTAATCACTTCCAATGAAGAAGCTACACCATGTACATCTCTATGAAATCACTTAAAACATGGGGTGAATCATTTTTACGGGATTACTCCCAAACGAGTCCTTAAGTTCAAATGCACTTTTAGCTTCTTCATAAAGCAGAAGAAGTGCGACGTAAACCAGCATTTTTCACTATTTCTACCTACTGCTACGACCAAAATGACTTTCGCTATTTAAAAATGCTTTCAGCACTTTTTAAAGTACTAACATGCCTAATATTCTCATGACAGAAGAGCTGCCATTGACAAATGCGTTACTGCACTATTGAGCACTATCAGTGTGACCATAAAAGTAGAAATGCACAAAGATACTACCATAAGATAAACAAACTATACATGAGTTGCTCACCCTTGGAGACCTCCATTGTGGCTCCACCAGTGACCGGTGTTGAACGAGAGCACATCGGCATTCCGCCACGCCTTGCTGTTCACGGAAATGTCCTCAAGCTTCAGAACTCTCTTTCCTTGTGCCATATCAATGTCCACTAGATATGGAGCACGGTAGAATTGCAATGTCAAACCGTAATCCTGCGTTTAAATTAGCAAAACCCAAATAAGGCCCTGTCATAGGCCATGACTTTTTGTAGACAAAGAACGTGGTGGTGCTATCCTGCTGTCATCCCCAATTGCCCCAAAAGGGTCCCTCAAAACAGTTTCCCTATGTGATTTTCTCGGTCCATTCAAGTTTCACAGCATTGTCAAAAAAATGGAATAAAAATTTATGCTTTAAATAATGAGTCTTTGATTCTTTTGTTCCAACATCAAGAAAAGTGTTCTATTCTTTTTCAAGCAAATAAAGGATCAGGCAAGACTTGCTACTCAGCAGAGAATGCGCCAATTTACACCCACATACATACGAAAGGAATTAGCACGAAAATGTTGTCAATCGAATTGTTCCAAGAAAACCAAATACCAAATCCCAGAAGCAAGCAAGCAAGTTCTTCTTCAGTTGATGCTCCAAAAATCAAAAAAACTTACCAAGAAGCTAAATGTGGAGAGTGGATCTCCTTTGACCATTTGGGTTTGTGTTTGAGGAGCTGCAGAGTAAATCAAGCAAACCAAAGACTCCCATTGATTCCTCCCAAGTGAATCACCCACAAACATCACTGTCTTCCCTTTCATTTTGAGCAGAAACTCAACCCCATTGAACCTGAACCAACAACAACAAACTAAACCAAAAGTCACCACCATTTCAACAAGACAAGCCCAACTCAAAACACAACATTCTGATCCAGAAATTGCTCACCTTGGGAGCTCACAATTGAGGGGCCTCCATCTGTACTTGAGGTAATCGGTGTCGGGGCGGCCGTACATCTGGCAGTTGAACTCAGGGTCTATGATGAGAGGGCACTGGGAAGATTGGTACATTGGGTAGGAATCATCTCGGACCCAAGTGCCTGCAAACAATGCACAACCTGACTGGTTGGTTTGGAACATTGGTGCTGTTCTGTGGTGGTGGTAGCTGTGGTGGTGGTTCCTCATGCTTATTATAAAAGCGGAGCTGCATTTTTGCACCCAAATTAAGCACAGGACAGATAAACTTGAAAACAAAGATGAACCAAAAAGAGCCATCTTTGGAGGTTTATTGGGTAATGAGAATGAAGGAAAGCAAAAGCTGAGAAGAAAAAAACAGAGAACTTAAAATGAAAGTTGAAATATCTTGGGTGGTGGCGAGGTTTTATATATATAAAAAAATAAAAATAAAAGGGTTTGGGTTTATTGGGTTTGTTTTGGCTCACGTGAGATGAAATGTTGCAGTTGATTGGTGATGACCGTGATTTGCTTTCTCCCTGGAGGATCGAGATGAACTGACACTTCTAGCTTTCTTATTCGAAAAATTGGAACCCTTGAGATTGCCTGCAAGTGATTCTGTCCACACATCATCATTGCGGCCTTATTGCATCCAGCGTTCTGTGTGCTGTTTATAAAAGATTGTAATAAGATTCAACAGTGATTTTAATTGGTAACGCTATTTGCTCAGTTTCGCTCTCTACCGGGTCTTGATCACTTTGATACAAATAAATATTGGACTTCTCTTTATTGTTATTGGGGGTCCACTAGAACAATTGAATTGTATTCATAGCTACTAGATCAACCCAATGGTCCTGCAGAAGTCCAATATTTGTTTGTGACCAAGGAGCAAAAGACCAATTCTGAAAAACGTTGTGCAATCTTGAAATTGTAAATCCGAGCATTTCCACCCTTGTGGCAGAGGCAAGAGTTAAGGGAAAAAAAACATGGGAAAATTTTGCCTTTGCCACAAATTGTGTTTTCACCCTTACTAAAGTTGTCATTTACTTTAGAGATGGGAGAGGCAAGAGGCGGGGCAAAAGGCAATAACTTGTCTGCCTCCCTGCCTTCAGGCAAGTTGACGTCAACGTCACGTGGCAAAATCTGGGGTGTCCATTTTACATCCAATGGCTATAAATATTCCGAGTAGAAAATTGATTTTTTTTATAAATACTCAATCCAATTTTTACATTTCCCACATCAAAACATCACAAATTCTTTCTAAAAAAAACTATTTTGTCAGTGCAAATTATCTTAGTTCATAAAAAAACTAAAAATGAATTTCGTAAATAGTAATTGCCCATTGCCCTTGCCCTTTTGCAATAGAACAAAAAACAATGGACAATTACTATTATGATCATATGTAAATAGTACCTGCCTTTTGATATTTTCTTGCCCTTGCCCTTACCTCTTGCATCATGGGTGAAAACGCTTTTATATGTAAAATAGTAGCAATCCCATTATAATGTCTGCTAAACGAGATTGTGATGTCTGTCACAATCCCGCTGTCTAACCTCCCTGATTTTGTTCCTCCACAGGGCAATGCATTGAAGCCACTAAACAAGTAAACGACAATAAACAGTATTTGTAGATCAGAAAGACTAACTCCTATTTCTTATGTAATAATCTCACGGCATGTTATTTTCTCACTTTGATGTATAATACGAAGACTTGCTAATGTATGCTTATAATTTGAGTGAATTCGGTACATCCTGTCATGCATAACTAAACTAAAATATAGGTTTGGAACCAAGTGGCCAGTGTTGTGTGCTAAGGTCCAGAGCCATTACTCTGTCCCTTTTTTGTAAATAGATTATAGGCAGGAAGGCAATGTTGGGGTGACTTGATGTCAACTTGGTGCCAATGGGCCTCCTCTCTGTGCTGTTTATCTTAAGGCGCCTCAAAAGTTGGATTCTTATCTCCCATTTATTACGAAAGGATGGCAGAGGAAAGAAATCTAGGTCAGCACCTTTCTAGTGAAAGAAGGGCAACTTCAATTTAGAAATCAAATTGTTCTTTGCTTTGCTTACCAATGCATCCTTAGAACCTCATATTCTTTGTCTTTGCTTTTCTTTATGGAAAATTTACGTGCAAGTCTCTTTGCAACATCGCCATCCAAATCACGTTTAATGCTAGATCTGTTCACAAGTTTGACAGTGTATTCTTCTGATCTTAACCGAGAGAAGAGAAATAAAGTGATTAAGACTAAATTTGCTTTATAATTTCCAAAAATGTCACCCTCATAGTGCGTACTTTTGGTAGATGATCCATGTCCTTTTCTGACAGCTGCATTCGCAGATTCTTTACATTTTGTGATGGATGACTATATCACATTTTGAATGTGAATGACTCAGTTTTTAAAGAGAAATGAGTTGGGAATCTTTGCCTTTAATTGTAGTGAGGTTTTCTCCTCTTCTCCAAGTTTATGAAAGCACTAGTTTAGTTTCCATTGCTCAAGAAGTAAGAATTGGTTCCATGGATCCCGGATCAATTTTCAAATTTGAGTAACGAATTAAGACAAGAATAAAATTTAGTCCTGTTAGTATTGTAATTTGTAACATATAACATGTTTCAAGTTCGAAGATCTCAAAAAATTAACTGAATAGCATTCATCCGATCCACTTTCGAGGGCCACAAACCAGCCCTCCCAAAGAAACCTGAGTTGAAACATGAGTTATGATCTTCAAGAATGTGACATATGGGTTTGGGCAGGGAACTTGCAACTTGCAAGTGTGTCGACAGCAGAATGGGCAGCCGACAACCAGAATTGAAGAATTTCATATCATTCATTCATATCCAATAAAGATAAAGGCTATTGGTAACAATGCTAGGGCGTCGACATAACGAAGGTGGGTCAACTCTGCTAGTAGACTACGTGAAATAAAATCATATTTTCGGCTTTCGGGGTAAAATGTGTCAGCAATTATCAGTTAAGTCGGTAATTTGAAAATTTAATCATATTAGGGGGGCACAAGAGCAAATAAACATGTACTTTATAATATTAAGGGAATTGTTATTCCCACTCCAATTTTTTCAAAGTGCACTCTACTTTCTCTTTAATTTGTACACATAGATAGAATGCATAATGAAAAAAGTGGAGTGTCAATAACAGTTCCCAGTATTAAAGGTATTTTTGTAGTTTGAACCTATCTAGGGCTTCAAAGTCACACAATTAAAAAGTTTTGTATCTTGCAAACTTAAGTGTAGCCAATAAACAATGTGTTTTCTTCTCTGTATCTAAATCAAAATTCCTCCTCATTTGAGTATTGAGGGGATTTGTACTTCAATCTTCTAGCCATAATTTTTTGCATAACGTACCAGTAGAGTGGATTCAACATCTGCGTGATTGGAATCTATTGTTCTCATGTTCTTTTAATTTTCTTGTCACCCTCATTCCTATATAAATTTATTGATCACTTAATCGTGTGGTGTGCTTGGTCATGATTTGTTTCTCTTTACTTCTGTTGACGAGGAAACACCTCACAAAGGAACTATTGGATCCACTTAACTTATGTGCTTATATTTTCAAGTTGACTATCAGAATAACCCGCTACCATGACCTCTTACTTAAATCTTCATCTGATCCTAGGAGGAATCAAATCCATGCCTTTTACAAAACATACACCTCTCTTAGGGGTCCTGTTGGATTGTGCCCATTAAGACATTGACGTGGCAATACGTGACGGGACACACGTGTCAATCCAACGTTGAGAAATCAACAACAAGGGCAAATATAGACACCCTCGACAGAGCGTATGACGTAATGAATCTATTAGAGAGGCTCGCGGTCGAATGCCAGGGTGAATCCTAGGAGAACATTGAGTGTAGGGACGGAATCACAAAGAGGTTGTGATTTGAGATGCATGCCCTATTGTCCTCGACTCCTAAAGAATGTTCCTAGCTAGAGGATATCCAGCTAGGGCTGTTGGATATCCGTTAAGGCCGGTTCATGTCGTATTTAGTAGTCGATCTCAAACTAAGCATATGGTGATATGAAATAGGCATGAAGGTGCTCGTATATAGATACGAATTCATTGAACACTAACCAACCACAGATCGTACGAATGGAAGTTTACCTACTATGTCAATCTGACTAGTTATGGGTGCAAACTAATTTTTAGATCTGAGACTTCACCGGATATCTCGTGTTGGAAGACTTGAACTTTGACCTCAATCTCACGGTTTTAGGCCAAGCAGGTGAGGATTGGGTGCATGGATTCAAGCATAGAGATTTGTGAATGTGAAAAATGGGATTCGTCACCTTCTATGTAATCAGTGAAGGTTGATATTCCAAGAGCCCTTTGAGGATCTATCTCTAAGTCTTCGGCCGAAGCATATAAGTAAAGAGATACATCAGGGCGATCATATCGGCATACTAATGCATTAGGGCTTGACAATGAGTTTCCATGCCCTAAATGATTTGATCGGAATATAGGAGACAAAGGAACCTTATTACACTATCACCATAACTAATGGTTATGCTCGATGTGTGATGAGGAAGTTTGAAACACATTCTTCATAATCTGGGTAGCCGAGAGCCATAGCTAGATGTTACTACTCGGTTTGTGAATGATCTTCCCTATAAAGTTGAATATTAGTAATTTCCATATTCGAAAAGATAAGATTATTTATTGTCAGGTTTATCGGAACTTACCGAGTCATACGCACAAAAACGCATGCCTTCAGGTTAATTGATGAGGGTATTTAATATAAATTAATTTATGTTAAATAGCAAATTTATTTAAGTTGGTGATTGGGTTTGAATAAATAAATACAAGTCTTTTGGGCTTGGTGTTAATATTAGCCCAATACAATTTGAAATTGACCAATTAAATCAATCAGGATTGATGACATATTAGTGAGCTAAGCCCACTAAGATGTGCGGCATCATTAGGAAACGGCAACTCCAGGGTTTCTCCCAGAGTTGCCGCACCCTATACCTTGTGAGACAAGGATTGTTTTTTAATTATTAAACAAGAGTCCAAGCATGTTAGTAAAAGGTTCTCTATATAAAGGCTTGTTAGTTATTGACCTAAACACTCACCTATCAGTAAAGAATCTCATGTGCTGAGAATACATTCTATACTAAAATACAAAGTGAGAAAAATTGTTTCTCTGAAACCCTTGTGTGCCGCAAGTACTTGAGTTGCCACAACTATTGGTGGTGCTCGTCATCGTCTTCGGAGTTTGGTGCTTTAACCGAATACCGTTCGTATCGAACAGACACTCACCTAAACGTCTAGGACTTCATCATCATCATCATGGCAAGTAAAGGTTGGTAACTCTAATCTTCTTTTAGATTAGGAGTGATCTTATTGGTATGCTAAGAATCACATGGCACGCCGATTAACCATGCACGCGGATTAATTAACATGATTAATAGAATTCAACATTCCGCCAACCATGTATGTTTACGATTGAATTATAAATTTATTATTGCATACATGTCACGCCACGCTTCTGCACGCATGGAAATTTGTTCTACAACCCAATTGTTCCCTCATCTGGGATCCCTAAAGAAGAGGATCAAGACATAAGTTCGTTTTAACCACCGGGCTACACAAAAGTGGGTGATTACTAGGCTTTTATTATCCTTGCGTGTATTACAAGGTCTTCATTGATTGTGTGCTTAATGACCAATGTGACATTAGATACACATCTACCAATTCTATGTGTTTTTGTTCTGGTCGTGCTCATGGGTTTATCCGGAGGCGTTGGCGGCGCGGCTAGGGTATTGGGTATGGGTATTTTGGTTGGAAGGTTGTTTGGTTTTTGCTAATGGGTTGGGCATGTTGTTCCTTATTTGGTTTCGATTTGGTGTGTTTTGGGCTTGTTTGCTACTTTGAAAAGGTTTGGGCCCTCTTATGGGCCTTATATATTAATGAAGTTAATCACAATACTCAATAAAAATAGCGGCGGATTAGTAGGCTTTTACTCGTCTTGCAGGGTCTTCATTGAGTCTTGAGAGTAATTGCCTGGGGAGACGCGGTATAGACTGCAAGTATCTCACACCAGAAACTTGAATTTTGATTTGATCCCCACAATAATTGAACTTATGTCACAGACATAAGTCTGTCCTAACCGCTTGGTTCGCTCTAGCCACTGGGCTAAGGACATGGTAATAGGTTGTTGCGTTAGTCTTCTCATGAGTTAGGCGACATGATTAGATCATGGGGCGTCCTTCGTTGCCAAAAAGCTCTCTGGTACGTTGTATTTGTATATTTTACAAGTTCAACGAGTCCACACTCGCCTTTATAGGAACTCTAATGTATCACTTCCTACACATACAAGGTATGCACATTGCAATCCTAGTGCTCATGCCTCTACTCGTTCTACAATCTACACATACAAATGACTGAGCGTCGTAAGACACGATAATGGCGTGCCTTAAAACTTTGATAGACTTTCCCCTTGTTTCTCTAGCGCAGGAGACCAATATCATCTCATGAGCTTTATGAGAATTTTGCATCTGTAACTAAGGACTGCTCCATACAAAGCTCCGACTGAATCGATGGTCGTATAAGCTCTAGCGTCTACGCCAAACATTTGGATATATAGCATACTTATATGGTAACCTTGATCATGATCCACTACTTTGAACCAAAGGTACATTTTCCAAACTACAAATCTTTTCTACACCTTCTCGTTACAAGCACTAGCATAACCAACTGAGGTCTACGAATCTCATTCCCATGTTAGAAAGTAATTTTGAATTGGCTTATATATTTTTTGTTACTCTTTCGTCATGATTTTCATATAGTACTAGCATAAATCAAGGTGAATCATGGTCTGTATGATAGATGGATTATCTTTTGGGACAAATTGTATAATAGATGGATTAAAGTCCAACTGTTTAACCATTCTTCAACTGCCAGTTTAACTTCTCTACCAAATTAGCACAGAAATGGCTGTGCAACTTTCTCCAAGTTTTATAAACATGGAAAGGGTCAACCTTCTCCAATTTTTATAGACATGATAAACATACATGATAATACATTTCGACGTTCTTCTGGACAAAAAGGAAACGCATTCTCTGACCCTTATAACTTCTAGTTTTAGATGGGTAGATCTCACCGTCTAATATAATTTTGATACGGTGAGATGCAAAAAAGGAAAGTGGTTTGCTATGAACCCAAGAACAAGCTACTCCTGTTCTCCGATGTTTGATGTACACAACAATGACTTCCTACGTCTTCCTAAGCAAAAATTCGGTTTTCTACAGCAACTAACGAAACACCACTGCTGGTTAATTATACTTCAGTCGATCACGAACATGCCGTGTGAAGATAATAACTTAACTTACATTGGCTGATATCCTTCTCCGCTTGTAGTAGAACTTGTAGCAGCCATCTTTACTATTCACAGATGCTCTCTTGTAATTGGAATCTTCCAAAGCAGAAAATTCTGGACTGCTTTCACCAACGCATGGTCTACTTTTATCACCTGCAACGTCTCTGTTCAAAAAATAGGACAGTACACACATGAGGTATGCCACTTGGAAAATCTCTAAAATGAGAGAATACCAGTTAACTATTAACCGTTTTCTTTGACTAACTTGAAGTAAACAAAACCAAGATGGTATGTGCTATTGGGTGATTTTTCCAATTTCTGGAGATCAGTTTTATCCAAAATGCTTTGACGCTTTCACCAGTCCATGCATCAATCATCTTCATGACATTAATGCCATGAGTATTCTAGTTTTCATTTCAGTTTGTAGAAAATAATGTAGTTAGAGCTAAGACATACTCAGTAGCATGGTGCATAATTCCGCCATCCTCAATTTGTCCGGCGTGATCTACTTCTGAGACAGCACTGGACCCATCAAAATCAGTATTATCACACCTTCTACAGATATCACCATGAAGATGAAGCTGGGTTCCTGCAAAATGTGATATAAGAAAACGGATGCCAGTTAGTATGGATGGTTCTTTTTTATCAAACCATATTGGGGGTCTTGATGGATTACAAAAAGAAAAGAGTTGAAGAATATAAAAGATACTTTCTAATGGGCGCCCCTCAGCTGGACGGTTCTTCTTTAACAGTTTCTGGCACAGAATGGTACCCTGAAAATCGAGGAAAGTATAATCCAGAAACTTTAGCCTCTCAGGAGCATTCATTCCTGAGAACCCAAATGAAGTCGTCCATGTGTTTAGTACGCTGGGGATAGCGGGCAAAACCAACCTCTCCACACCAGATTCCTTAAGCATCTGAAAGAATAAAAAACGTGGATACAATAATGAGAAATTGACAAAACATCTACCATCTTGACCAAAAAAAAAGACAAAACATCTACCACTGCAACAGGTTCAGCAGGTACAATCCTTCCTAAATAATCATCCAGCGGGAAATGAGTAGATTTTCTTTACATACAGGTTTACAACAAACTGCAGGAATATGATTGATTACCTTTTCAAGTTCATTCATTAATATACGGCACATGCCTAGTCGACGATATCGAAATCTAGTAGCAACAAGAGGTACTTCTGCCACCTTCTCTCCAAAGATCCTGTGAACAAAAAATTAGCAATTTAGAGACAAATTAATTCAACTAACAAGAAATGATCAGGCACAAAAATTACAGGAAAAGTTACAGATTCATTAAACTATTTAATAACCTAACAGATAGAATATCAAAACCTTAATACAGTATAAGACATTTCATCCTGAACCCAAAGAAACCTCTAAAACAAAGATAACTAACCTTGTGATACAAAAGCAAAGGTAAACTAAAATAGAAACTTTATCATAATTTCGTTTATTCAATTGCTTGATCATTTCTTCAGCAATTCAGGATACGCTGATAAAACTGAAGCTTCCATAACAGTAACAGTAATACAAAATATATACTAGTAACTTGGTTCTTAACCAAAAACATAGTGACCCCAGCCCTCTCTCAACAGTTGATGAATACAAAAATCTATCGCACCATGAAACACACAAATGTTTGACAAGAAACTGATAAAACCCCACCTTACGGTAGCAACAGTGATTAACTCGTCCTTTCTCTCCAAAAGCACAGTATAGAACCCTCGAAAGTTCAGGCGATTTAGATCCGACCTGCAAAATTCCAGAAAGTGGTGTTAGACAGTCTACAACAAACTAATGAAATTATCACTACAAAGTGTTAGACAATAAACAAAAGTTTGTGAGTGATATTTAACATTTGCCTCATACACCGAGCTCAAATGTTAGCAGCATTTTAGCAAAGTGACGCACTGACACCCATGAAACAAGATAAGACAATGAGAGTACGAATTTCTCACCCTCTACTGAAGATGACATCTTCTACTAGATCTCTCTTCGTAAGAGGTTCCTCAACGGGCTGAAAGCACTCGTGCATCACATCAAGAGCTACATTAAGTCTGATGTAACTCTCAGTGGTATCATTATCAGGTTTATCCGGGTCATGAATATGATCCTTATTGAACCTCAATAGGGTCCAAGTGAGATTGCCATCATCCACTGGTATCTGTTTCCCAAGAATCTTGTGGAGACCTAGAAATATCTGAAAATTTAAAACAGTCATATCCCTGATTATTTATATGGAAGGAAAAATGGAATAGACAAGCGCTCGCTCATATAACTTTAGAAACAGTAAATTCACTCACTCACACTAAAAAATATGATACTGTTTTGTAACTGAATGAAGAAAAGGTAAACCTGATGATACAATACCAAATAAAGAAAATGAATAAAAGCTTGAAATCAGAGCCTCTTATCATCTTTATGTGATAATACCACAATAGCAAGTTCTTAAACGCCTGTAATTTAGACTAGGTATGCAACCAGATCACTTCCATAACTCAACTCAAAGCAACGATCACAGCAAAACCGAAAAGAAAAACCTCTATGGTTTTACTTGTGTTTTCATTTTTAAACTTCCTCTGAAGACTCATGAAAGAAGAAGTCCATCTTCAAGTTCGCTCAAATTGAAGTGGAGAAACAAATTGCAATGCACTTTACACCCATTCCCAGAAGAAAAAACTTGTGCAGTTTTTCAGAATGTCACAAAATGCATTAACCTTCAGCTATAAGAAAAAAAATTAACTAACAGAGGTTCACCCAATAACAATGCAAGTCAATTTACCAAGGTTTACAAGAGACTTATTGACATGGGCGAAAAGGCCCTAGATTTTTTCTCAGACCAGGCTAAGAAAAGAAGCAAGTTCTACAGAGTGAAAAACAGCATACTGATGGCATGTTTGAAATACCTTTCTACAATTTTTCGTGCAAAACCAATTTCCTTTTGGATCGCTTTCTGAATTATCTGCACCTCTTTTTCTCAAGCAACCTTTGTGATCTACAAAAAATCCGCGAAACCAAATTACAAACTTTTTAATGTGTGACTCATGCACAAAGTTCACAGGCATGCATTTTCTGTAGAAGATAAAGCAGATAAAATAAGCTTACATTTATGCTCACATTGCCCACAGGTGAGAACACTACTATCATCCATGACAGGCTCTTCATCTTCTTCGAAGTTGATTTGGCCACAAAGTCCACAACGACAAGATGCACAGAACCAGTCGCCATCTGGAACATCCTACGTACAGAATCAAAACAACTTGAGACCAACACAATACGTCGAGAAGCTCAAAATTTTCTCAGGGGTGGATAGTTTAACAATGAAATGAACAAAATACGAAACAACAGGGATCTTATAGGTATTAGAGAGACTCAAAACAAACTACCATCAGTCCAAGGCAAGTCTGGTGAAATGATGACGGGCATTGGTCACATAAGATTAAATCACCACCATAGTGACACACAGTACAAATGTAATCATTCTCGCCTCGACGCCACTTGTCCTTCACCCTATGACGTGGTTGTTTGCGTGAGCTCCTCTTTCCTCTTTCATGCATAACATGCATCTGGCAATCCAAGAGAGACCTGCCATCTTTTTTCAGAAAAATATTGGCAGAAGGTGTTCTGTAACTGCTGCCAGCATGGCTCTGAAAGCAACTAAGAGTATACACCTCTTCGCAACAGCTGCACCTGATACCCTCCCGAGTTATTCTCCCTTCTTTGATTGGATGACTATCCCTTGTGCCTCCGTAATATACTTTTTCCCTCGGCAAAACCACATTGTTATCTATCAACCACGATAAAACAGTGCGAGGATGGTTGTGTGAGGAAGTTAGACTTACTACTTCTTGCACCCTTTTGCTTGACCTGAGTACACGAGTCGATCTGCCTTTTCCACCACGTAAAGCAGGCTTTCTTTGTTTAAAGTGTGGTACATGGTCTGATACATTATCATTTTCGCTCCTTCGGCGTTTTCTACTACCTCGAGCTTTCACATTACTACGCTCCACATAATCCCTAAACCCCTTTTTGGACCTAGTTTCCAGTGGTGCAGAGCATAGTTTATTTTTAGTCAATTGGCCCTTCTCTTCCTCAACAACATACATGCAATAAGCAGGCCTGCTTTCAGAATCTCCATCCATGCAGGCTTTGCATGCAGCAGAAAGTGTATAAATCAGCTTTCCTCTGGGTGACCTGAAGCATATGCTGTTCCTCGAGTACCAGAAGAGCCACCCCACAGCTGAGAGGTGCTTCTTTGCTTTTGATCTTATCTTTCGTTGATTCTTCTTGACTGTATCATGCATATGGTAGCACTCCTTAACTGCTTGCGGGCAATAGTAGGGTTTGAAAATAAAAAACTTGGAGCCAGGAGACCCTGCCACCTGAGGACAAACATTAGGATTCTGAGTGCCTTGTTGTTGCTCAATCAGAAGAGGTTGTCCTGCTGAATCAGGAAAACCCTGATAAGTATCTTCAGAGATTGAAAATGGTGTATCTTCATTTCGTTTCTTCAACTTCCTACCCACGTCATTAGGATTCTGATTGTCTTTTTGTTGTTCAATGAGAAGAGGTTGTCCACGTGAATCAGGCAAACCCTGGTGTGTATCTTCAGAGACTGAAAATGTTGTGTCTTCATTGAGTTTCTTCAACTTCCTACACACGCTAAGAAGAGAATGGTCGCATTTTCCACAAGGCGACATGTATCGTAGTCTGATTCTGTTTGTATCATCTACTGCAGATTCCACTTTCCAGCCTAGATATGAGAGATGCTGCCTAACATCCATGTGTGTGAATTTCCGAGTCTTTCCACTAACCCGAACTGCATATTCATCCACAGCATCAGGGCAAAACTGAGCTGGAGTGTCAACAGGTTGCCAATTTAGTTTGAATTTCGAAGGAGGAGTGAAAAACTTGAAGCCAGGAGACCCTGTCACCTGAAGACAATCATTAGCACTCTGATTG
This sequence comes from Spiraea crenata, assembly GCA_033992175.1. NCBI lineage: Eukaryota > Viridiplantae > Streptophyta > Magnoliopsida > Rosales > Rosaceae > Spiraea > Spiraea crenata. The sequence goes on from JAVBHV010000022.1 coordinate 4,278,061, forward strand.
TCTTTTTGATGTTCAATGAGAAGAGGTTGTCCACGTGAAACAGGCAAACCCTGGTGTGTATCTTCAGAGACTGAAAATGGTGTGTCTTCATTGAGTTTCTTCAACTTCCTACACACGCTAAGAAGAGACTGATCCCATTTTCCATCAGGCGACACGTATCGTAGTCTGATTCTGTTTGTATCATCTACAGCAGATTCCACTTTCCAGCCTAGATATGAGAGATGCTGCCTAACATCCATGTGTGTGAATTTCCTAGTCTTTCCACTAACCCGAACTGCATATTCATCCACAGCATCAGGGCAAAACTGAGCTGGAGTGTCCACAGGTTGCCAATTTAGTTTGAATTTCAAAGGAGGAGTGAAAAACTTGGAGCCAGGAGACCCTGTCACCTGAGGACAATCATTAGGACGCTGATTGTCTTTTTGTTGTTCAATGAGAAGAGGTTGTCCGTGTGAATCAGGCAAACCCTGTCGTGTATCTTCAGAGACTGAAAATGGTACGTCTTCATTGTGTTTCTTCAAATTCCTACACACGCTAAGAAGAGAGTGATCCCATTTTCCATCAGGCGACACGAACCGTAGTCTGATTCTGTTTTTATCATCTACTGCAGATTCCACTTTCCAGCCTAAATATGAGAGATGCTGCCTAACATCTGTATGTGTGAATTTCCGAGTCTTTCCACTAATCCAAACTGCATATTCATCCACAGCATCAGGGCAAAACTGAGCTGGGGTGTCCACAGGTTGCCAATTTAGTTTGAATTTCGGAGGAAGAGCCGATGAAACCTGAAGTGGCACAGGCGCCTTATTTGTCTGGCAGGAAATATTTGGTCGTTCATCCCCTGCCACAGAAATCCTTTGGTCCATATAAGATTTCTTTGCAGTATCTTCATGATCAGCTAGCAAACCAGTACTTAATTGGTTGTCAACAGGTATAATACAGTCCACCACAGTTTCTTTAGGATCTACACTAACATAAGAATCAAAATGAGCCGACTCTAATTCTCCCCATTTTTCTTGTGACAAGCATCCTGACCTGTCTACCACACCAACTAGTTCATCAACGGTAATGCTTAAGTTATCATCAATGGCTTCCAACACCAGCTCTTCCCACATATGTCTCATTGAATTAGTCCACTCCTTGACCTTCACAAAGCCCTTTTTTTCTCGCACATCAAACCAAATTTGCTTCTTGGAAACAGCAATGTACCTCTCACGCTCATATTCCTCCAACAACTCAAGAAATATCCAAGTCGAACGTCGCTCCCATTTTTCTGTAACCTCGTCCCAGTCATGAGTAATTCGCAATGTGCCAATCCGGGCCTTTAGTTCATCACCCAAATCAGGAAAGAAGATCCTTCGCTCATCCGAGCCATCTTCAAGATCAAAGACCACACCTTCCCACCAAGCCTCTTGATGATACACATCAACGGAGAGTCCATAAGGAAGGTCCCATTTCCCAGGCTGAATGTGAGGGGGTTCCGGCCTTATACGCCCGCGATAGTGAGCCCCTTCCTCAGTGACTGAACCAATGCCATCCAATATGGGTGAAACGGAAATTACATCAACTAGATTATCAGACCCATCATCACAAAGAAGATTGTCATATCGAACGTGACGACATTGCTTGTCACATGCAGTGACAATCCCAGGGTGCCATGACCCCTGAAACCCATCTTCTACACTTCTCACCTGAAAAATCCCAAATCTTTCACTCATAAAGATCAAAACTTGACATTCCAAATTAACAATATTTCCATAACACTGCTGAATCCCTCAATACTAATACATGAAAACAAACCACACAAACATTGAACCCAAAATCAATCCATCCATATATGGCAACACAAACCCATATAAGCATACAGTGTCAATAGTAATGAGAGAAACGTCACTGGGAAGGCCGCCAAAAATCAAACTTTGGAGAATTTGGCTTGAGCCCAGAAGCTAAAAGAAGCAATAAAATCAAAAAAATCACGGTAAAAAGTCTCAATCAAAAAAGACTTGAAGTAAAAAGTGAAAAACCAACCCAAACTAAAGAAAATTATTAACCCAAAAACGCACATGCAGACAAAACCCAACAAAAAACACTTTTTTTCCAGAAATTGAAGCCCAAGAACTCTTTTTTTTCCAGAAATTCAAACCCAAGAAGACATTTTTACCACAGAATCAAGCACAAGAAAGCTGAAAAGAGCCGGCATTACCTCAACTTTGGCATCGACGAGAAGCTTTCTTCGATTTTGAGACGTTCTGCGCTTCCTCTTCTTCAGACCAGCAATTGGGTGGTCGAGGTCACCCATGTCCGCCATTGAAACAGAGCTCGAGAGCAGCCGACTTAAAGGGTTTTGAGTTCGGAGGCTTCTGTTGTTGGGTTTGTCAAGAGTTTGGAAAAGTGCGAGAATTTTGGTCTGTGAAATTCAATGTGCATTGTTGGGCTCACTATTAATCGTCTTTTCAAATTACTTTCCTAAAAAAAAAAAATATTTCAACTTACTTTGTCCCCAAGTAAGAGACTGAGCATAAAGTAATTGTGAGTTTTGCAGGTGTTTCCTCAATGTTCAATAAAACCAAGTAAAAGTCTCTTGAGAATAGAGTAGCTGCAAGCATTAAGCTTCCAAGAGTGTCTGTTTGACAAGTATTTATTTTGTGTCAAAAGCGATTTTGATATTAGAGAAGTATTTGTCAAACGAGTTCTTAAATACTATCGTAATTAAGAATTCGTTTGAAAGTTATTTTAAAATATCTGAAAATATTTTTATTGTAAGCACTAAAGGGTGCATTGCTAACCCGATCAAAAACCTTATAAAAAATCACATGTACATTTTTTTTATGAAATAAAACTTCATTAAAGAAAAAAGCCTCTAGGGCATCCACTGTTGACAATTTCAAAAAGAAAAGCATTCCTACCAACAGAAAAAATTGAATTGTGTCAAACATACATATTCTCCACCGAAACATGTTTATTTTGATTTAGTGTTAATTCTATACAGAACGTAATTTAACTTTGCCATGTCATCACAGAAGGGACAAAGCAGTAACATGGCAGTTTCATTGGAAAAGTGTGACGGTGGAGAGTCAATTTGGCCCGTTGATGTTGGAGTCTTAGGGATTTGTGAAGGCCTAGTGGGTTTTTTCGCCGTTGGATTGGTTTGTACGGTCAGGGTAAAGAAAGGAGAATATAAAAGGGGAGTTTTGAAAAGGAAATTAACATCTGGGCAGCAGACCCGCATGCGTTAAGTTTCACAAAATTAAATCTGTTTACGAATTGAGCTTTTTTTGGACGTGCCACTTGCCAGCTATTCAATCATTTACAGCATGAGACCCGTTAATTTATCGACATTCCCTCCTCATTTTAGAAATTAGGATTTATGGTTCAATGTCAAACAAAAAATTTTAGCAAACCACAAATAGCATGCAATGCAAATGAAATAGGTTGTGAAATTTGTACTCATAAAATGAGCGTGTGATCATCAAGATAGTCTGTTGGTGGAGGCTTCTTCTTCGAAAGTGGTGGCGGCGGCGGATAGCTTCACTCAAGTAAATATTATTAATAAGTTACGCTACAAATGTAAAAAAAAATCGTGTAAATGTTACTGCCATGCTTAATCCTGATTTGGAAATCTGTTTTAGCATGGTTTCTTCTATTTTTCATTTTATCTACGTAAGATCAACATAAACGGCAAGTAAATTTTATTAAGACGAAGAACATGAAAGAGTATGGAGGAAAAAGTGATGTCCAAACTCTTCTGCTCTTGGTCAGAAAAATGATGCTCAAATTTATGAACTCAATTTGTAATGTCTATATATGAATATCATAATGCGAGTGATGCCTATCAGGTAGGTCCTATTGTAAAAAAAATTTTTATGGACACTAAACTTAGGTCACCTAAGTTCAATTTATTGGTATCAAATTCTTGGACCAACTGTGGAACAAATATCGAAGACCTTATCGCCGGGGAGTTAGCCTTGTTGCGCGTGAATAGGGATGCTAGATAAATCATGAGTTACCTGACGTACAAGCGTACAAACTAAGTAGGATAAGTAACCTTTTGAAGTGCCCAAAATCTCGAGATGCTAGACGGTGGAATCTAACAGGTGCTATTGAATTGACCAACAAAGGTGGCTCAGCATTTACTCTCTCGGTGCTAATTGACTACTTATCAGTAAAACTTACTCGATTAACAGACGCGCTAATGTTAAGGAAGATACGAAGACAATGGAGACAGATATTAGGATGGATTCATATGAATACAGAGTCTTCTACAGACAGACATGGTTTAAAATCTTTAGATTTTTTGGTAAAATGGAGAGCCAAAATTCAACTATTACTACATAACCATACAGCTGTGGATGTAGTCTTGAAAACAGCAGGAAACTATAATCGAGACCCAACTATAATAGAGCCCATAGTAATTTGTTTTGCTGTGGGTAGCCCAAAAATACATTGTTAAGGCTCACTAAGGTTTGAACCTCTCAAGCCCAACCTTATACCCAAGAGCCTTTATGTCTTGCTGCACTTGCCTCTGAAAATCACTATAAGTGAAAGGCTTGTACTTTGAGCTCCGAATAACACTGCTTTCGCCGGGGAACACAAAGTAGCATATCGAAATCCGCTCTTTGTTTTCATTCACCTTCACCCGATGCTCCGCGCTCTTGTACTTGTCGTCGCTTATAGCCTGAGACACACCATCAGAACAAATTCGTATCATAAAATGCATCAACAGCTAAAAGTCACTGAGAATTTAATTAAGCGGTACCTGCATCATATCTCCGAGGTTGACAATTAAGGTGTCAGGAATCGGCTTTATGGTAAACCACTCATTGCCTTTGAGAACTTCTAACCCACCAACTTCATCCTGGCTCAATATTGATAGGACAGAGCTGTCAGTGTGGACGTCCAGGCCCACTGCAGATTTGGAGCTTGAACACTGTGGGTAGCGGTAAACGCGTACTAAGCCAGAAGAATTTGATAGGTTGGACATCGATTCAATGGGGTCCAAACCAAGGCTCTTGGACATAGCTTCAAATAGTGTAGTGGCAAGCCTAGCTAGGTGCTTTTCATATTCTTCTAGCACAAGGCTTAGATGCACAAAGAAAATGTATACACTTCGTTAGAACAAACAAAAGGCTTTACATGTAAAAGTCACTTTTCGTTTCGGCGTACAATTTTGACAATAGATGTAGAACATATAAGAACAATCACAAGCCCTTCAGAACAATCACAAGCATTTACGTCAGCCCCTGGCAAAAAAGAGCTTTTGGGTGAGTCATAAAAGTGCTGTGGAGAAGTGCATATTCAGGATCATCACTTTCAGGTGGTTTTTCATAAAGCATTTCGACATCGTTTCTAAATGATTGCTCTTTTGGCAAAAGTGCTTTCAAGAGAGACGGTTCTAAACGGACGCACCATCAAGGAGGAATTGAACTCATTACATGTAAAGAGATCTCAGCAGTGTTCTTAATCAAAGTAGTGAAAAGATTGTTCTAAAGGGAGAAAATTTGGACTTGTTTTTCTGATTGTTTGCCTTTTGCCAAACCCATCAATTCAAAACAATCAAACTTCGAAACCAAACTGAATGGATACAAAACTCTATTCCCAAAAACCTAATAAGAAGTTGGTACCTGAAAGAAGCAATTATGGGATTGTCAGCTTGGAACTGATTGAGCTGAGCTAAAGGCACATTCACCCCTTCAACCAGATTGACATTCTGAAGGGCACCACTACTGCCCTTTGTTGATAAAGCTGCTCCAGATGGAGTGAGGGCAGGGGTGCCCCAGAAGTAGGACAGGGGACTTGTGATTAGGCTCTGTTTGGACTCAAAAGACATTGAAAAAACCGCGTTCGCACCATCTTGAAGCTGCTTCAAAAGTGTTGCAGGGACCCCATGGTTCACCAGACGAAAAATTCCCCATCTTTCACAGGCCTCTCCAAGCTGCTTGCCATCAACTTCTAGGGTCTGAAGATCCACCAGAGGAACCCAATCCTCTGAATCGTCCACAGGGTTGTTGGTATAATCCGATTCTGCGATTTGGGTCGGGTCGAACAGAGCACGAAACTGAGGCGGGTAGGACTCAGAACCCATTTTTGCGCTCAACAATGGCGTTCATCTTCTTGTTTATATAGAAGTCAGAGAGTGTGACGGTTCTACCATTTTTCAGTGAGTGCCAAAGAGACTATTGTTTATTTTGGTAGTGGGGCCCAGCGTGGGTGTCTTTATGCCTGGATGAACGACACCTGTCCTAGGGCCCCTTTTTGGTGTGTCCTATCTTCCGTAACCTCCTCATGTCCCTAGCAATCTACAACATGATTGTTGGACATAGTGGCTTTTAGTACATCAAGGACCATGTGGTTTTGTCCTTGCCCCAGCATTAAAACATATGAAAGTTTCTTACTCTTTACGTTTTAACTGTAATCTAGCTCCGTCACCCACTACTAATCACGAATTACAATTATGACATAAGCGGTGACAAAAGGTGAGACTTGGGCCTTCATATCTTCCAATGTAATACATACCTATGGAACAAAATATATGAAGGATAATACCGCGATATGGAGTGCATTTTTTGCTCATCACTCACACTATATTAAATGCATTTTTATTTACCATTAAAAGGTCACAGTGAGTATTACCGCCACATTATGCATTCTTAGATGAGTTTTTGATTTTTCAGGATACGTAAAGTGATCAAGTTTATTCTAAAAAACATAATGTAATAGTAATAGTGGTGAGCAAAATAAATTTCGCTAATACAAATCATCTTCGATCGTTTATTGATCTATGTTTGACAAGAATACCTTAGTGTTCATTGATAAGAGCCAGACAACTGTAGTAGAGGCACTCGCTTTAAGCAACATACTACACAAATTAACAAGATTGTAAACTATGACTATCAAATAATTTTCTTTTTCTGCTGTAGCCTGCCGGATGGACGGTTATTCAAAGAGTAAGTAAGCTTTAAAATTGTTGATTGATTCTTTCAACATATCAATTAGTATCATTTTGGACAAATGTCTTGAAACTATTATTAATATCTAATTGGCACTTCCACTTGGGACCCATGATCAATTTTTTTAAAAGTTAATGAAAGATCCACTTTTGGTACGATAGATTTGCTTTTACGTCAAATTTTAAGACAATAACTTTGTCCTGTCTTAAAACATACAAATAATTTAAAAAATGAACATCTACACGTAATATGGCTTTCACATTCTTTGTCCCCGGTTGAGTATTCAAGTTTGAATTGCTCCCCCTTAAACTTTTTTCTGTTCTAAGTTATACAGTCAGATGGATTATTGCATCATTTGGACCGACATAAATATTTTTATTGGCTAATTCTTGGTAGAATTTAAGATTTCACGTCTATATAGACTCACTCAGAGGACTAGAGTGCCTGTGAGTTTCGTGCTTTTGCTTGATAACAATCAAATATGTGAGTCTTCTCATTCAAATTGCAGTTTTGGTATTCTTGTTCTCGGTAATAGAGGCTTGTCAAAGTCTTTTTAATTATTATTTTCTGCTACGTTACTAATAGTTAGATCAGATGGTCAACCATAATCCTGATTTAATTATGTGCAGGAAGGAGTTGAGGAGTGCGATCGGACCGCTATGCGAGAAGTGCAATCGCAAGTGTGTAATCTGCGACTCGTACATGGCGCACGTGCCACCAAACACACTCGTGTGAGCTTGACGAATGCAACTACGAAGGCTGCGGTGTTCTATGAATTAATGGTACAAGTAAGGAGGTTAACTGAATATAATAGGACTTAGTTTCTAGAATTAATGGTACAACCTTTTGGATAGTTTATAAACTCCAAATTACTCTTATAATTTACCATGTATTCTGTTGTTACTAGGCCAGTGTGCGTCTCTACTCTACTATAGGCAGTACACAAGACACGATTAGTTCGACCCTATAACTCCTTTCCTTCGTTCCATCAATCTTTGGTGGATATGCAAAGAACTTGTAACTCTATCTCAAATTCAAATTTCTCCATTATGCCCTCATTTATACTCAATAGTCTCTCACTTTTTTTTTGGTTCCACATCAAAATTTCAATTGAGTACATCCACATTGTGATATCTTTCCTAAATTATCACTTTTGAATCAGAGAAGTCGTATATAGCTTCCTTTTGTAGTAAAGGAAACAATCAAAAGCAACACCGTTGACATGGAAAAACAAGCGACATCTTCAGATTCACTCACACACGAGGTCGACTTTGTTCATTCATGTATGCGAACGTGACAGCCATGAACAAGTTAGCTGCTGCAGGTCAACTCCTAAATTCCTATAGTTATACGCACACGTATCCAATCACATCGTGCCACGTATTAGATGTTCTTCCAAAGCCACACTACTATTCAACCTATAAATAGATCAATGTTGGTCCCATGGCTTGATCAAATAGAGAAAGATGGGATTTGGAGGTACTCGGCTGTGCTTGTGTCTCTTGCTTGCCTTTGCTTTACTCCGCTCTTCCTCTGCCCGCAACACCCCTCTGTTTTCAGGTATGCATATCTTCATTCCTTCTCTACCTATGTATAGGAAAAAATTTCAGCAGCGGAGCCTGGATTCCAGGACGACATGTCGTCTCAATTCCTGCAAAACGAGATTCCGGTCATGAAGACTCACTAGGAGTTTGTGTAAAGAACTAGCTAGAAACACAGTTGCTTTCGTTTAAAATAACTCTCGCATTACGATGTACAAGATGACTCTTGATATTGATTATTCATTGAGCACCGACAGGCATCCGTTGTTTTTGTTGAATATTTATTTAGTTGTTTATTTGGTAGTGCTGCTTAGGGACAAATTTACAGGCTTGCAGCCTAATTGAGACTTTCTTTGGTTATGCAAAATGAACTCATACAACCCCATATGGACTGTTTCACTAGGCTGTCCGACAACGTAAAGTTGATGTCGGTAGTGTTTCACAAGAAAACTATGAATTACATTTTGAATCATGTACAATTCAAATTCATTGTTGTTGAAATATATATGGACTAACATATATTATATTAGTATTGTGACAATTAAATCATATTAAGGATTATAGTATTGAGTTCTATCAATAGCCTAAGTCGGATTACTTGTGCGTTAAGTAACCCTAACACACAAGGAATGACACCTTATCAAGTTAACTTTAACTATACCTCAATGTACAAATACTATAGAGATTAGGATTGATTAAGAGTCCTTTATGGGAGGAACTTGGTCTACCTAAGTCACTATATATTAAGGCTAATATAGGTCCCTACTTGCACTACAACATACAACATAACTCGCCCCATAGAGAGTGTAGACCTTAGTGCAAAGTAGAAGATCTGTGCTGCGGTTTACTATTGAAGGACGTACACTGTTCACGATACACTATTCATCATGTCTAAGAGCGCTCATCCGGGTTAGTACATTACGTGTTTATGTTTCACATGTATGATCTTGGTAATATGTGATTGTATTGATCTTGTTAATCACATATATTTGTTTCTAACAATTGTTACATAATATAACTAACTACGACAGAGTAGTAAAGATTACCTTTTCATATATCCTTGTTGTATTCTCATGTGTTGTACTATTCATCACGAAATGGAGGCTAACTAATGTTTCTTTCTTTTGCCTTGGTGTTTTTGGTATTAATTGTTACATTACATTGTAGATGATGATGAGGTGGTAGTGGCCATGGAGGGCAGGTCTCTGAAGGTGAGGACCGACGACTATGGTGACCCAACTGCAAACCGTGCCCACGATCCCCCCTCCAGGGCGCCGGCCAAGGCTAAGGCTAGCAAGAAAACCGGCCGGAAAGGCTAGCTAGTATTATACTGCTCAGTTGTTGAAAAGGCTAACGTAATATTGGCTGATACTTTTCAAAGATTTTGGTTGGGTGAACTAAATTGTACTTACCGACTTGTTTTACCTCTACATTCTATGTGAGCTTGTATTATGCGTCTACATATACTATTCCTTTGCAAAAGATGTACTTGTTGAAGGTGGTGCTTTTATGCCTCTCACTCTATGCTGGAGATTTTAAGTCAAACTCAATAGTATGTCAAAAAAGAAAAGAGCCAAATTCGATAGCATGCTGAAAATTTTGAGTCAAATATAGGTGAGTTCGACATTGAGTGAATTTGATTTGTATATAAGAGAATGATAGGGACTCGCCCTTTTTTTCAATATTATTACCTGAAATATCGTTGAAATCAAACATACTCTAATATTCTTTATTAGCAATTTTGAAAGACCATATGAAAATAAGAATAAAGTCATTGAGTCGTCATACAATTATATAGTATTACCAATGTAATAGTTATATGATACTATCAACACATTATACGTAAATAATGGGGAGTAAGTTTGATATTTCGTGATATAATATCAAAAAAAAAAATAAAGGCCCAGTTTGGCATTGCTGTGCTTTCGCGAAATCACTTTCGTGAAATCAGCTTTCGGGGAAATCAGTTTGGCGTTTGGTAAACATTCTGTCAAAACTGCTTTGGGTGATCAAAAATCAGTTTTAGGTGTTTGGTAAACATTTTGAGGAAAGTGCTGTGAGATGTATAAAATGACCAAAACAGACATATTCTTAAATGATTATTTTACTAAACTATTTATTAAAAAGAAAAAACATGTAAAATTTTATACAATTATTTTGTATAATCATTTTTTTATAAAAAAAATTATATAATAGTTGTTATGTTAAACTCCTAAACTCCTCATATATCATAATTTATATAATCATTCTATTGTATAAGTACAATTGAATCTATAAACTCTCAAATTTACCCGAAAATTGAAATACTCTCATTTATTACAGCAAACGGTTCTTCCTCACAACGCACAAATTTATACCAAAGTTACATAATTATATTGCACTAAACTTTAATCAATGAAGAAGAACCAAGTAAATGGGGCAAATCAAGGAAGCAAATTTCTCATTGAAGATCTGCAAATCAACAGCAACAAATCAATCAACTTGTATGCAAATTCAATGTCTTAACCACAGGAAAATCTGCAAACCATTGAAGATGAGGGTCACAGCCAGTTGCCTTCAACTGTACATTGATAACCCGGCAAAGAATCTTCGATGGAAGATTATACAACGGCATCTGTTGTTCAGCCACCTGATTGGTCGACGCCTCCACCTAATTCAAGACCCATAAAACACCACCATTTCTGAACCATTTCTCACCACATGAGCATGAATTTGCTTCCCCCAATCAAGAGCTCTTAGCTGTGTAATTGAAGAAATTGCAGGAATTTCAGTAAACAAGTCGCCTCTAACCCCTGATCTTCCCATCCATTTTAACAGCACCAGTCATTCCTCAGGATACCGATTTCGCGAATAACCCGAAATTATTACATTCCAAATCACAGTGTCCTTCGGAGGCATTTGATCAAATACCACTGAAATCAATAACAGTAACCACCAAAATCATACGCATCAAAACCACAAAAGCATCCATGCATATCAACAATAGCAGCACCCACAAAATCATACGCATCAAAACCAAATTTCACCACATGCCCATGAATTGGTAATCAATGAACCCAAACAAGTAATCAAATTAAAAGAAACATAACAAATTGGTAATGATTAACATAAACATAAACCCAGATTTTCAAAATTTCACGAAATTGAACACACTGACCAAGCGTAGCGGCGGTGGTCTCGTCGTCGTCGGCGGCGGCGTGGGCTCCTCGTCTCGCTAGAGGCATGGGCTGGTCCAGACGAAACAGAATAAGAGCAGAGGTAGAGCGGCGGCGGACAGGGTTCTGGGCTTTCGGCGGGTTCTGGGTTCGGCGACGGCGACGTCTTCTGGGCTTGGGCGATGGCGACGTCTTCTGGTCAGCGACGACGGCGCGAGGTGGGGGTCGGAGGCGAGGTCGCCGCCGTCGTCGTCGTCTTGGTCGGAGAAGGAGAAGTGGGAGCTGAGCCGAGAGGTTGAACGTTTTGGGAGTTTTAAGGATGAATGGCAAAATAATGTAAATCGAAATGTTAGAGAAGGCTAAAATTGGAAAAAAAAATTTCATTAAGAATTGCAAAAATTCCCAGCGTGTCCCAAAGAAATCACTTTCACGAAAGCTACTCCTGGCCTGCTTTCGGAAATCAGCTTTTGCGAAAGTGATTTGGCCTCGAAAGTGATTTCGTTGGGGTTTACCAAACGCTTTTTTGGGCCAAAAACTTTCGCGAAATCACTTTCGCGCCGAAAGTGATTTCGGAAAGCAATGTCAAACGGGGCCAAAGTGCTAGTGACATTTTGCGAGACAGCACATCAAGGAAGAATTTTCATCCCGGGAAAAAGGAAGTGGCAAATCATGCATGAACCAAAGTCTTTAACAACTAGCTATCCTCTAGTGGAGGACCTCCACACAAATGAAACGCTACAAACCGCCGTGACCAGTAGAATCATCCGAAACGTTGGGGTCAAGAAATTCAATTTTGACAACGACACTTGTCACACGTGGATAGCCGCCACGTCACCATAGCCACCCCGTCGACACCTAAATTGTCGGAATCGTCTTCAGAAGAAGCGGCAGCAGAGCTAGTCACGACTAGTACTACCACCCATTCCGTCTAAACGACACCGTTAAACGGAAATGTCTTGGTTCAGAAGCCTCATCCAAATCTCATCCGCCACCGCCCGGTCATCGTCGGCCTCGACCCGGCCCAGAATCTCCGACCCGTTTTCCTACACTCTGCTCTCGCGCTTCAGCTCCGATGCGGCGGGCCCGAACCCGAATCCGACCCACGAAACCCGGCCTCCTCCCGAGCCGCCGACCCGGTCCTCGGGCCTGGGTCCCACCAAGCCCAACGAGAAGCCGCGGGTGGTGGTGCTGGGCTCGGGCTGGGCCGGGTGCCGGCTGATGAAGGGCCTCGACTCGAATCTATACGACATCGTCTGCGTGTCGCCGAGGAACCACATGGTCTTCACGCCGCTGCTGGCGTCGACCTGCGTCGGGACGCTGGAGTTCCGGTCCGTCGCCGAGCCCATTGCGAGGATCCAACCCGCAATTTCGCGGGAAACCGGGTCGTACTTCTTCCTTTCGAATTGCATTGGCCTCGATCCCGCTAAGCATGTGGTAAGTCATCTAAGTTTAGTTTTGTGAATTGGGTATTCTGAGATTTGATCAATTTCTGTGTAAAGTTTGAATCTTTTGCATAAACTACGACTTGGGTAATTGTTACTTTAGCTGAACTTTTTCTTTACTGTAATGAAAATTGCACTGTTAATCTTAGCAAGTTACTTCATTTTGAGGTAAAGAGGGATGGAAAAGTGCCAACAATAGTGGTAGATTCTGGATTGACATGATTATCATTTTCTTGGTGGCCAACTGTTTGGATTTGACAATGCCTTTTTTGACAAGAAATTCCGGTTTTGGGAAATGAAGGTGGAATGTGAGACTGTAACTGAAGGAGTTGATAACTTGAAGCCATGGAAATTTGAAATTTCTTATGACAAGTTGGTAATTGCTCTGGGAGCAGCGCCGACCACTTTCGGAATACGTGGTGTAGAAGAACATGCGATTTTTCTTCGTGAAGTCCACCATGCTCAGGAAATCCGAAGGAAGCTGCTCCTGAACTTGATGCTGTCAGATGTTCCTGGTATGCTTCTGTTAATTGCTTGAGAGTAACAATTGTATGATATGAGCTTTTTTGTTGGATTTTCACTCTTGGATTTTTGGTTGGGGGCAGGTGTTTCTGAGGAAGAGAAAAGCAGGCTCCTGCACTGTGTTGTAGTAGGAGGTGGTCCCACGGGAGTTGAGTTCAGCGGTGAACTTAGTGACTTTATTCAGAGAGACGTTCGTGAAAGATATTCCCATGTGAAAAATTACATTCATGTTACCTTGATTGAGGTTTGTCCATTGAGTCCTTGCTATGAATTCAACCATGTTGTATACTTCTGCAAAATAAAGATATATATGAGATCCATGCAAAAACGTAAGCTGTCAACTTTTCTTGTGATGAACTGTTGATTAGCTATTGAAACTTAGAAAATACGTTTGCGTAATGTTTCCTTCGCAGGCAAATGAGATATTGTCATCTTTCGATGATCGCCTGCGGCGCTATGCTACAAAACAGCTGACAAAGGTAAGAGCATTGTCCCTAAAAGAACCTATGCCTATTGACTGTCAGTAACCTTGTTCTAGCATTCGATAGTGCCTCCCTGTTCTCATACTGGAAAGTCTTTAGATTGCAGGGCTTTCTTAAGTGACCTTACTAATTAGTACCTACCCCTATTTGTACTGTTTGTGCGGAAATCTTCTCCCTACTTTAGATGGAGCAGGCATTTCAGTTTCTTAGCGATACTTATAATAATTGATCTTATGGCGTTTTTAAATGTTAAATGTGGTGTTTGAATGATTGATAAAGTCAGTTTCCCATTGACTGTCTGGACTGTGGATTTGTTAATGGATCATTTGATTGTTTCTCTCAGTCAGGAGTTCGTCTTGTCCGTGGGATCGTCAAGGATGTCCAAGCTCAGAAGATAATTCTTAATGATGGCACAGAGGTTCCTTATGGGTTGTTGGTGTGGTCTACTGGTGTTGGTCCATCACCTTTGGTGAAATCCATGCCACTTCCAAAATCACCTGGTGGAAGGTAGTTCTATGAATTGCTTCTATCTTCCTCCTCGCAATCACTGAAGTTCCTAACAAATCTTAACTTATGGTGATAATTCTGTTTGTCATCTTAACTTTTCAAAAATTTTCCTAAATTTTGGTACTTCCTTGTGACCTTTTTCACTTCTCTTTTTACCTTATATATTCAGCTTCTGATTGTACCATTTGCCTCCTCTGCATCATTTATCTCTCATGTCAACATGTATATTTCTTTGTCATATCATCGGGTTTCAGTTGTGTTTACTTCATGTTTCCCATTTTTCCTCCGCATGAATGCAGTAAAAATTACATGCTATGCTAGAGTATTAACAAAAGGTTTCTTTACCTAAAATGAAGGATTGGCATTGACGAATGGATGCGTGTTCCTTCCGTTCAAGATGTGTTTTCAATTGGGGACTGCAGCGGTTTTGTTGAAAGTACTGGAAGGCCCGTCCTTCCAGCCTTGGCCCAGGTTAGTAATTGCTTAAGGACTAACTTGTTGCAACTGCTAATCTAGTCCAGTGAACTGTTTTAGACTTCTAGACCCCTTCTTTGCAGAAGTCCATGGCCTTTGAACTAAGGTAGCAAGTAGGGTAAACAAAAGTGTTATTTTCGCTAACAGACAGATAGGAGCTTCAATAGGGTTCTTGTTTAGTAAAATGTTGTTTGAGATTTCATAAACCGCTGTTAACTGGTGAGTATTGGTGATACAGTGTTTTTCGTTTAATTGCTGCACTTTTGCTCATCTCTGTTCAAATACTTGAAGGTGGCAGAGAGGCAAGGGAAATATCTAGCAAGTTTATTGAACAAAATGGGCGAAGCTGGTGCTGGACGTGCCAACAGTGCAGAAGGGTATAAATATGAAGCTCCATTTGTGTACAAGCACTTAGGAAGCATGGCAACTCTTGGGAGATACAAGGCTCTTGTGGACCTTAGACAGAGCAAGGTGAATTTGAATTCACTTCTCAGCCTTTCCTCTTAAGATTTAAGCTAAGATAGCTAAGTTGTGTAGTACATACACTTGCAGGAAGGTAAAGGCATAGCTCTAGCTGGGTTCACCAGTTGGTTTATATGGCGCTCGGCATATTTAACGCGAGTCGTAAGCTGGAGGAACAGATTCTATGTGGCGATTAACTGGCTTACAACTTTTATCTTTGGGCGTGATATAAGCAGAATCTAGATTTGACCAGTAAAAGATTCATCGCAGCATGAATAATACTACCATGTGATAGTGGCGGCACTATGGCGATGACCGAACTGTGGTGGCATGATGATGTGGCAGCGGTGATAGTGCTGTGATGGTGAAGGGTTTGAATTGAAGAGAGGCTTGGTGGCGCGGGGGTGGGGAGGTTGGTATGGATTGACTTGCCTTTGCAATGTCAGTCGGTTCCTAAAAGTTGCGATGTTGCTTGGTACTTTGTAGTCATGTCTAAGATCAAACGTACTATATTCGTGTCTATCGTCCATCTGTAGATTCTTTACATGCCTCCCTGTGATAGAATAACGGGTTTGGACAGTATTTCTTGTGGAAGTTCATAGGGACAGTGCACTTGGGTTCCAATTTCGGGTACAGGTTTTAAATGTATGAAACACATGTATTACATTCTCCGCACACCACTTTGTTTCTCAGATGAAAATTGCATCTATGATGTTTCTCCTCATCGAGTAGTTACTTTCAATCCAAAGTTGCAGTTAGGTCCAAAGAGTTTGTTACAATCCACAAAGCCAAGCGCTGAGCATGTTCAATTGCCGGATAAAGTTATTTTTAAGTTCCATTTGATAACGATTTCATTTGTAGACGTATTTTCTTTGCTAGATACAGGAGTATAATATAGATGAGAGAAAGCAGAGATGCATAAGGATGGTGGGTGGAAGGAAGATGAACCAGAATTGAGTCATGAAATGAAGAACTGTATTGGCAAAGCTTAATAGAGTCAAAAAACTGTTCTAAACCCAACCAATGACAATCTTGCATAGAATGCACAATTACCAGATAGTGGCTCAACCTATTAACGTTTGTACTTTGTATAACATTGATGGGTAATTCATGACAACTCCGAGCTTGAAGCCTTGAAGCCTTGATCCTATTATGCGGGTGTCTGGGTACAATGTAAGTTTGCAGCTCCAATCGGACACATTCGAACCCAAGCTCATAGACTAGGACCACAAGGATGGTTCTCCAAGGCCATCTATCATTCTTGATTTACCCAACCTGGCGAAGATGGCATCTCTTAGTTCTAGCTCTCCAGGAAATCTTCCCTCTTTCAGCTTCGAGAAAACCTGCAATGTAGACGAGCACAGAAGATATACTAAATCACACCTACCATTAAAACTTTATGTGGTACAAACAAGGACAACCCATTAATCACCCACCAATTCATCGTTGAGGAAAACTTCAAAAGCCCCGGTTCCTTGGAGGTAGGACTGCAAAGCATTGCCAAGAAGCCAAGCCGATGCAATGGTCCCGAACCTATTTGCACGGAGAGAAAAGTACCAGGCAGGCGGTGTCGCAATCCCCAACATCGGGAAAATGTGCTCACCCGCCATTATAATCCCGAAAACTCCGACCTGAGCAACCGGAACCAACTTGCTGAGCACACGCTTTGGAAGGGCTGGAGGATGATTCACAAGAACAACTTCGATTCCAGGAAAAGAAGACTCCAGCATTTTCGCTATTGTCACCGCATTACCCCTACCAAAAACCAAATTCTCTTCATAAGTAAACATAGCTCAATTCCGACAATACAATCCAACACGGTCATGGCAAAACAAGTACCAATTCTAGTATCGAATTTCGATCACTAACCGGAAGCTAGCATATAAAATCAAAAGCATTTTACGTGCTGGGAGTGCAAACAAAACCAAAGTACAGATTAACATTCCAATTGCTTATAAATAGCTGATCAAATTGATTATCCATCATCTCATATCATAATCATCAAAGACTCAAATAATCAAAAAAGCGGGAAAAATGCATACTTGTAAGAACAGGAGGTGCAAAAACTAATCTTGACAGTACTGCCGACGCCGATTGCTCCAATGCCGTTCGGTTTCTGATATTCATAAGACAAGCTAAATTACCATATGACCACAAATTGCTATAAATTACAGCTGAATTGGGAATTAAAAGTGGAGATTAGTCAAATTACCTGCACAGGGAAGTCTAGGGTTTCTTTGACGACTGGTGGCGGTTGGTGGTGGAGGTGGTGGTGGTGGTGCGGGGGCTTATGCGGCGGAGGTGGAGGCGGAGCGAAGAGGTTGAGGATGTCCGTGCAGAACAAGAGGATTGGTAACCCTAGCAGAAGAAGCTGTGCGCGATCCATCGCTTCGGTGTTGAAGACTACACAGAGAGATCCCTGGAGACGAAGGTGACTTCCTTGTGTTTACTGGTGGTGCAGATAAAATAAAATAGACTTTTGTGCATTTTGACAATTTGGGCTCGGTTCATTGAGGGAGAGGCCCAAATGATTTCGGGCTTTACCGGCTAGTTATCTAGATGCGCCGAAAGATTTTGTATCTCTATTGGTTAATAATATTCATCTATACGCTTGATATCTTATGAACAAGACAATTGATTTATGCTTTAACATCCGTTGAACATCATAGTGGATGCTTCTAGTAGTCATGGAATGCTTCTATTTCTTTGTTAAAACAGATAAGGCGATGCTCCATTAATAAAGGGCCTCGTTAAAATCTTAATAATCGATAGGATGAGTGCTCCCACCTAGGGAGATCGTTAGAGACGAGAATGGCTTCTGCTGTTAAGTCTACTTGAGTCACATGGTAGATAAAGGTTTGTGTTGAGTTGAGATAGAACTTAGAAGGATTTAGGCATGGAAGGGCCTCCTGCCCCCAGGAGAAGCCGAAATAGTCTGGGCCTTGATATGCTTCATGTCTCGTAATTGAAAATTATAGATTTATTGAAAAAATTTTTTCCCCTGAAAACAAACAAAAAAAAATAATGCGCGTCCGCCTAAACAAAACAACCTAAAAAAAAAAAAAAATCCCTATCTATAATTTTGCTATTTACTTAAATCTTAAATAATTTTACTGGAATATTGGAGGAATCCCTTGGATGGGTAGAAAGAATAAGTACAATTTTGAATGTTTTCCTTATGTACAAAGTAACAAGTAGTATAATTGGATCGTTCGATCATTTTTCAGTCATTCATTGAATGATAAATCACTACAAGTGAAGGAGATACACGATTTAAATAACGAAAGATCCAATATTTAAAAATTGTATCTAAAATGACTGGAAAAGTAGAAACAAGACTGATGTAAGTGCTTAGCGCAAATGGTTTTGTAGATACAGAGGGTAAACAACATTCATCATCTACGCATCTGAATGTTGTGAATGTTTTCATCTACTCCTCCCCCAATGCATCCAAAGAATGATAACAAAATAGATGAACATAAGAATGCTGTCAACAAGAGATGGATGTGCGTTGGTAGCAAGCTGTAGTTTAACAGCATAGAGAACTCTAAATGTCGCAACTTACTCCACTTCCATTTTAACATTAAGGACATATTTGGAAATCATTTTGTTTTCTTAGTTGCCATACAATTCATTTAGAAATTAAAATTTAATGAGTTTTACTTTAATTTACTGTTCGATTCCAATTATTTATTCTCATTCTCCTTTAGATATTCGATTCTCCTTCTCAATTCTCTTTTTTAATTCTATTTCCGATTTTTTTTATACGTAAATATATCCTAAAGACTCTTTTGAGATTTTCTTCGAAGGGGATATTTTGTATCCATTCTCGCACAAACTCTAGCACAATTGCATGGGTACTAATAATGCATCGTAGTTCCTTGAATTGTCCTTATCCTAAGCAAGTGGCAAACAAACATATAAACACGACCGTAAAAAGTTTCCAAAACTGGTCTTTGGCGCCTCGTATTCTCTGCTGGCTGGTAGTTGACTTGAATCTTCAACTAAATTCTGCAACTTGAAGAATCTCGCAAACCGAAAAACCGAAAAAGGCGGGTAAACTTGAAACCGCCGCCGGATCGGAACTTGAAGCCTCCAACTTTTTCGGTCCACTTGAAAGCCCACTGCAGCGTGGACTCCCCCAACCCAACTGCTCATTTTCAGTCAACTCTCCAAAACTTTCACTTTCGCTCCAATTTTTTTCACCACAACTCCAAAAACGCGGCAAAGCCAATCAATGCGATGACGTCATCCTCCTCGGCCACGACGGCGGCGATGGACTCCATCACCGCCTCCCTCGCCGAGCTCTCCTCCCCGGACTACCACAACTCCCCATTCGACCTCCCCCGCCGCTTCAGTGGCTTCGCCTGCCGCCTCCAGCTGTCCCTCACCCACCTCGCCCGCGCCACGCCGTCGCTCGACTCCCTGCCGCCCGCAGTCCACACCGCCCTCAAGGGAATCGCCGCCGAGCTCGCCACCGCGCTCGAGACGCTGTCGTTTTACAGAACCAAGGGGAAAATCTCCGTCCTCATCAACTGCCTCTCCCTGTGCGCCGCCGTCAACGACCGCACCGTCGCCATCGCCGGCTGGCTCGCCCTCCTCGAGGCCGCGATTCTCGACCTCAACCTCCCCGACCTCCGCAAGAAGATCGCCGATCTCTCCAGGGACATGAAGCAAGCTCAATTCAAAGTAAGCACCCGAAAAATTGCGAGCTTCTGAATTTTGAACTACGAAATTATTGAGAATTTGAATTGATTTTTTAGGTTACGGAGAAGGAGGAGAGAGTTCACCAGACGCTGCAGAAAGAAGGCCAAACGGCTCGGTCGAAGACGAGCAAAGCCGTCGAGAGCGCGATCATCATGGACCTGGGCCGGGCCCTCGGGGTCGACCCGGAAAACCACGACGAGCTGTCCAAACAGATCAAAATCTTCAAAAACGACGTCGTCGCCGGGGGGTCCGATAATTCGGCCCCTGAGCGGCGGATTCTGGTGTCCCTGGAGCGGATTCTGGACAACTGGGCGGCCCAGCCCAGCTTCTCGGCCTGGAAGACCGGGTTGGGGTTCGAAGACGACGAGGTCCACATTTCGCCGTTCAAGAACTTTCTCTGTCCGTTGACCAAGGATGTGATGAGAGACCCGGTGGTGGTGCTGCAGTCGTCGCAGACGTACGAGCGGACGGCGATAAACTACTGGTTCGAGCGGTGTTTGGAGGACGGGCGTGACCCGACTTGCCCCGTGACGGGTCAGGTTCTCGGGTCGCTGGACGTGAAGCCCAACATTGGACTATCGGGGGCTATTGAGGAGTGGGTCAATAGGAATGTGGACATTGTGGTGAAGATGTCGGTTCAGCAGCTTGGGACAGAGCCTATTGTGGTGGAGTGCGTGGAGGGAGTGCTGGATCATGTGTATAACATCTCCGAAGAGTATCCGAATTGTCGGTATCAGTTGAGGAATGCTGGGATTCTTGTGCTGATTGTGAAGATGCTCAAGAACAGTGCTAAGAGTATTGGGACGAGTTTGAGGAGCAAAGCTCTCATGGCTTTGCTTAGCATGGCTAAAGACGAAGAAAGCAAGGTGAGTTTTTCAAGTTTTTATCATTTTGCTTCCTGTAAGATTCTTAAGACTCATGTGAACGTCAATGTAGATTATACTTGCTTTTGATCTATCAATAGTTGGTGAGAGGAGGAGGTGAAAGTAGAAGGAACCAAAAGTTTAAACTTTTCATTGTGATTTTATTTCTTGTTTGCTTGTTTTTCGACAAAGTCAGAGTTGTCAGGGTAAAGTTCTCGCTTTAATATGCCTGGAAAAAGTTAAACTCAGAATTTATAGCTTATGGTGATAGTGTATTGCACTTAAAGATTTTCTAGAAGTTTAGCATATAGCCTTTTTTAGTTTCATTTGATAGGGGGATTGTATTTAGTAAGCTTCTGTGGTTTCTTAGATTTTTAGTAGTGTTTGATAGAATGTTGTGATCGTTTCTAGAAAATCATGCTTCAAGAGGGTATTACTAGACTGGCCATACATAGTCTTATCGGGAACTCAGAGAAAGAGCGAGAGAATGCTGTGAAATTGTTACTTGAGTTCTCTAGTGATGAAGATTGCTGCATTAAAATTGCAACAGAAAAAGGTGCGCTGGTTCTTCTCTCAGGCATGGCAGGAAATCTTGAGCATCCTGGTTTATCCAATCTAGCCGAGGAGGTATTGAAACAGATGGAGAAGGTGGAGAGCAACATCCACCATTTGGCTGCGGCAGGGAGATTCGAACCCTTGCTTACTCGACTTTGTGAAGGTATGCCTTCTGCTAGGTTTTACTTTCCATCAGAAAGTCAATCCATTGTCATGGACTAAATATGGAAACCAGTCTGATTTTCGTGTACTAGACTTAGCATGGGAGAGCTGGAGAGACGCACCTTTTTTCTTTCTATAGACTGCACATTGTATGGCGCAGTTTTATATGCACTTCTTGTTGTGAAATCTAAAGTCTTTTGGGCAAACAGGTTCTGACGATACCAAAATTGAAATGGCATCCATGGTGGGAAGTATGACCTTGACAAATAGCAGCAAGGAACAAATAGCAAGACAAAGTGCTAAAATTCTAATTGAGATGGTATCTAAGCCGGAAGGTAGAGCAGCAAGCCTGCAAGCATTGTACAACTTGTCAGGTCTAGATGACAATGCCACCATCCTTGTAGATTCTGCTATACTTCCAGCTCTTACAGATGTCCTCTTCACAAACCAGCATACTTCACCAGAATTGAAAGAATTGGCTGCATCAACAATTGCAAATATAGTATCAATTCCTGGGCACTGGGAATTGGCATCTGCTGACAAAGAAGGCCATTTTATGCAGTCAGAATCATTTATACATAGTCTGTTGGCGCTTTTACCGCTTGCATCCCCTCAGTGTCAAATTTCTGTTCTCCATATCATATACGGAATCGAATCCTCTCCGCAGGCATCAGGTAATTAATCATTAAGTCTATGCTGTAAGATCTTCCATAACATAGAACCTATGCAGTAATATATCATTTCCGTAGCATGGAACCGTGCTTTACTATTTGTGCATCTCTTCATATTGATCTCTAATTACTACCTCATATAATCAGACTTGCCTGCATTTAATTTGTATATACTGGTCAGTGAGTACGTGCATTTCATTTTCATGCGTATTATTTGTTTGAGATAGAATCGGGAAAAAATGTAGTTGATGCAGTTCTACAGACCCTCTTATAGTCTGGGTTGTACATCTTCTTTCATAAGAAAGGCCAAATCCAGCATATTCACGGAGAGTTGGTTATCTATTTGATGAAGAAAGAACAAAGTGATTTTGATACAGAGGATTCCAGAATAATTTGGAAAAAAGGACCTAAACTTTTCTGCTGCAATAGCAGGAATGGAACTCAAGTGAAGGATCAATAATTAACCCTTCATGGCAGTGTTTACCTTTGTTCCTATCTTCCTCTATCTGGTAGCGTCACAATCTTTAATACTATTTTAAGAATCTAATTATCTCACTATTTTAGTGATTGTTGTGCCTTGCTCTTCTTGATCATATGTACATGTGTGGACTTGCTGCGGATGTAATCTTAGATTGCAACGCTAAAAGGGCCAGAAAAAGTAAGCCATTGTAGGCAAAAGTATTGCTGAGAAATGGTTTCCATTTTTTGTTGCATTTTATTTGTGAATTCATATCTTTCTAAAAGTGGAAGTTTAGATAATTACCATGTTCTAACCAGAGACTGTTTATTGTTTCTGTTTGCAGAGTCGGTCGCTTGTCATATAATTTCAGGGAAAGGGATTGAAACCATTTTACCATTCCTGGAACACTCTGATGTTGAACACAGAATTCATGCTTTTAAGCTTACAAGATTACTCTCGGAAAGGTATGGTGAAGATATAGCGCAACAGCTAAGGCTTTTGAACAGGCTTCCCTTGTTCAGAGACAAATTATTAGACCACCAATCGACAGATAGTGAGAGATCCGATGCCGCCTGCATACTTGCTAACCTTTCACTCTCGGAAGATGAAGTAAAATCTCTTCTAGGAGTTAGTTTTGTAAAATGGGCAATTACAGCTCTGAAAAGCCAACGCCAAAATTCAAATGGGAGGATTTCTCGACCTGCAACGAGCATGTTGGAAGGTCTTCTTGGTCTTTTACTTCACATAACAAGGAACCTTGACCCCCATACTCTTGCAACATTCAAAGAGCATAGCCTGATTAGCATTTTCCATGATCAGCTTGTTTATCCTTCAAACCCAAGAGTGAAACAACTAGCTGCCCTCGGATTGAAAAACTTGTCCGAATATGGAAGGTCACTAGCTACTACTGAATCGAAGCCACCGCCTCGTCGTGGATTCTGTTCTTATTTGGTCATCATGTGTGGAAACTCTTCTCCAAAACCTTTGACATGTCCAATACATAATGCTCCATGTGATGAACAGAGTCAAATGTGCTTGCTAAAGAGTAACTCCATCAAACCCCTCGTTGAGCTACTAAAGGATGAGGACACTAGTGTTCAGATTGCTGCAGTGGAGGCGCTGTCCACTCTCGTAATAGACACTTCTAGCAGCTTCAAAAGAGGAGTTGATGAGCTTGAAAACTTAGGTGTGATTGATGCCGTGATTTCTCTTTTCACAGAAGTGCGCCCGGGCGAGCTTCAGGAGAGAACAACTTGGATTATAGACAGAATACTGAGAGTTGAAAACCATAGACATTCACTAGATCAGGCTCTGGTTTGGGCATTAGTGGAAGCCTTCAAGCATGGCAATGCCAACACAAAGAGGCAGGCTCAGGATGCCCTTACTAATCTGAAGCAGTTATCGGCGGTTAGCGGAAAATCCTCGTATCAAACTCGGGCGCAAATGTAAGATCACAGTGTCAGTGGCAGAATTTTTGTTGTCATTCTTACTGAGATCTCTCAAAACCTGTATATTGATGTATAGTGTACCAACATTGTGTAACTTGTATCAAACTGGTAAGAAATCGAAAGGGTTTTGGGCCTTTGGCAATTTGCCGCTTAACTTGAGCTCGCTTTTTCCATTACATTGCTCATAATTCAGGTTTATTTGTATTTCTTACATTGGGCTCTACAAGCAAATGTTGTACTTCCCCAGCTCAATTGTTATCTATAATTGAAGAGATTCAAGTTGTTCCAAGTTGTTGAAAATGACACGAGAATAAAAAATCAAGTGTTTTTGCATTTTGGTTTAGCAGTACATATAATGAATAAAACCAAATTACAAAGCAACCCCAAAAAGGAAAAAACCAAAGCCTTGCCGCCTTTGTTGACAGCTTGAATAGTTAGATATGCTCCTTTAATAAAGCTCTCTACTGAAAAAAGAAAGAATAAATCATCTATGAGGGAGACACCAAATTGAAGAATGAATAAATAAATAAATATCATCTTTTATAATTTATGGATTTTTGGCATCTAGTACAAGACATTGTTCTGTTACACAGTAAATGAGACTAGAATATAGTTTTTCCATAACTTATATCAAATTTTCTACATGTTTCTTTTCAAAGGCACTGCCAGGAATTTAAAATGAAGATGGAATTCTTTTGCTAGTGCTGCTAGAGATATTTTTGTAAGCAATTGGTCTTTCTAGTAATAGATCTACCTGAGTTTTGGGGTCAATACCTTGTAAGAGCATCTCCAATGGAGATGTCAAATTTTTTAAGTCAATTTTAAAATTGATGGCTGATGTGGCAAATTGACATTTTATGAAGTTTTGAGCTCCATCCGACATGTCAAAATATATTAATATTTTATTATAATTATAAATTATATGCAATATTTATTTATCAAATTTAAAATAGAAAAATAATCAAAATAAGAATTATATTAAGAACACTTAATTAAGAACAACAACCGTACATTAAGAATAGCAACCATTTGAACATCAAAAATTATTAAGAACACTACATTACAACAAAAAAGCTCTACAAAATACACAGATTAAGTTCCTCCTTATCACTTGGTGGTGAGAAAGCACTACAAAAGCTCTATGTTAACACGATCAAAGACACACTTCACATGTACTCAGATTTTTGGACAACGATAAACTAATTAGTGTGTATCCAACAGGACCTCATCCTGCACTTTCGTCAAGCTTTTGGACGATTGAGAACATGAGAAATTACATGTATTCACTTGTTGCGCCTCTAGTGATAGAAACTAAACAATTCACATATACAATAGTTTCAACATAATATGGATTCTGACAAAAATTGCCGGGAAGATTCTTTCAAAAATGTAAGATACAATGTCTCTATCCAAGTTAACCATAAGAACCTCATCACTCTTCCAAAATTGCAGCACCAAATCAATCCCCACTAAGGACTCAAGACTCTAATGCTTCGACTAACTGAAGCCCGCATCCAACACCCATAATCCATATGCTTCGGACAAATCACCAACACGATACAACCCGAAAAGAGCAACACTCATTCCGCAACATTATGTTCACAACAACATATCCACCATAATATTGCTCATACAAAGCACTTGGAAACAACACATTATGAAATACCTCATCGCTTGTATAGAATAGAAACATCTGAGTCTTTGGCTCGTCCGACATTGTATCTTACATAGAATAGAAACATCATCTGGAAGCTTTTGATTCCAGATTTCAAATGTACCAAGGAACACAAACAAGTTTTGATTCCAAAAAGATATGTTTACATACTTGAACAGCTAATTGGAAGATTAATTAACACAAATTAAGGATCATATTACCAGAAATCAACCAAATCATCAAATGCCCAACATCCCAAATCACAAAATTGACCAAAAAAATTCATACCCAACAATTAAATCATCAAAACCCAGCAGTTTAAACAAAAATTCTCAAGGAGAGTAAGTACGTACCTGTGATTCGGTGACGGAAACGAGAATGTTGGGGGTGGCGGGGAACGTCGGTGATGGAGGGCGGCGGTGAACGTCGGTGATGGACGACGGCGGCGGGGACTGACTTTTGGGTGTCGACGTTGACGGCGATGGTTTGGAGGTCGCGAAGGCAAGAGAGGAGATGTGCAAAAAGAAAGACGTGTTTTCCCTCAACATCTGCAAAAAGAAAGGAGAGAGGAGATGTGGGTTCAATAAAAAATATTAAATAAATAAATTGACTGTGCTGTCAAATAAAAAAGAGAGAAAAAGAACTTTATACCACAAGCGGGTGATTTTCTTTTTTATTTTTTTTTATATTTTTTTTTTTTTTTTTTTTTTTATTTTTTTTTCGTAGAACGACCCACATCGACCCCACATACACGACTCACCACCCTACCTCCCCAAAAAAAAAAAAATACTTGACTTTTTTCCTTTTTCCACACCCCTCCGGCCATCGACCCGTTTGCAAATATATATATATATATATATATATATATATATATATATATATATATATATATATATATATATATTTGGGTTAGGGTCATGGAACACGCTATTTTGACACATCATTTGAAACATCCCTCCTTGTCCATTGATCCCTTGAACCGGACCCATATATATGGGTTAGGATTATGAAACACACTATTTTGACACACCATTTGAAACATCTCTTCTTGTCCATTGATTTTGCAATTTTTTGTGGGACCCATTGATAATAGATCCAATCCAATGGACAAGAAAGGGATGTTCAAATGGTGTCAAAATAGTGTGTTTCTTGAACCGAACCCCATATATATATATATATATAGATTTTAAATTTCAAAGACTAGTGAATAGTACTAGTACGGACTTTCTTGATTACATACTCTCGATGAGAAATCTCACAATTATTTGGGCAACTTGGATTGGAGCATTGATATTTCGGTCGCTTTAGTACGAAAATAAAAATCTGCAAGGAATGCCAACGAAGCAGCTTCTTTCGGTTCAATCAAGTTGAATACCTGTTAAAAGTCAAAAGGGGACTTGGGAAGGTTATATAAACCGTTCTTTAAAGTTGATATTAGTGATTAACCCATTTTGCCTAAACAAAATCTTGCTATAGCACACATATTTTGATTAAAAAAATCGCATCTTTAATTTTGAAAGATTAATTCATAGTGTTAGAACGTCTCACGTATCCCTTTTAAGGAATATCACAAAAGTTTAGGCACTGGGGCCTCAGAAATTCATACTTTTCGGTCTTTTTAATAGAAATATAAAATATGTAAGGAATAAAAACGTATGAATACAACATAGCATAGAATGATTATTCCAGTGTGACAATAACAATTCTGCAAGTGACTTTAACAATTTTAGATACGCCATAAACATGATACATATATTGCCGATGCTTTATATAAATGCGGTCATGTAATTTGCAATTTGACTGTTGGAGGAAATCCATGAGCAGTAACTTATGGAGGTTTCCCCTTCCACATATCCAGTGAACCAAATGATATCAATAAACTTTCCAGAGATATTTTCGACGGGTATTTAGCCAATTTGCCCCCTCAACTTGTACCCTACTTTTGATTTGCCCCCTTAACTTGCATTTTGGAAAATTAACCCCCTTAACTTGTATTTTTAACCAATTTGCCCCCTTCCGTCTAAATTGACTGACGGAGCCTTCAAAAAAACACACGTGACCTGCACGTGATGGGCATTTTCGTCAAAATGCTGCTTTTTTTTTCTTTCTTTTTTTTTTTTTTTGGTACAACCTGCTTCCCCTTTTGTTCCTTCTGTTTCTCGCAAAAAATGGGGGCGAATTGGATTTCCGCCGCACTGTTCAAGTCATCACCGATTCCAATCGGGCTTCGTCACTGTACAAAAACTCTATAATGCTAAGTAAAGTACTCAACTTTATGCCAATATCAGTTGACTGCTAATCAATTCAACACATTTCATCCAAAAATTCCACAAAACCAAAACATAAACCATGAAAACAGCCATGAATCATAACAAAACACAAAACCCAGTTCACCATGTATAATAATTTTCATTTCTTCAATTGAAAACGAACTAATTTTCAGCTCCCAAGCAAAACCCAGAAACTAATTCGCGCCAAAAACCATAAAGTAACAAACTTTAATTAAAAAAAGGAAGAACAAGGAACCTGATAAAACGACAGGACGTCGGAGCGGAACCTGGTACGCTCGCCTTTATCGCACCTGATGGAGGTGGAGACATCGGGCACCACCGCCCCGCCAGGAATCACGAGGTCCGGGTTGGGTCGGGTCGAGCTCGATCATCATCGACTTGCATGAGTTCAACCGGACGTCGTTGTAGAGGTCGTACCGGACCTGATGATCCCGACGGCCTTCTGGGCGGCGAATCAGGGGTCGCAGCGGAACGAATAGAGAGCCATCGATTGCGAAACACCCAATCAGACGGCGGAGAATCGTCGGCAGCTACAGAGAGCTCAGGAGGATTGGAAGTGTTGGATGATGGGTTTGGTTGATGAAGAAGAAGGCGAAGACCCATTTGGAGTTTTTTCGGGTCGTCTCTCTGGTTTATGGAGCTTTTTCAATTCAACGAAGACAAAAGGTGATCGGGTGTGCGGCGGAAATCCAATTCGCCCCCATTTTTTGCGAGAAACAGAAGGAACAAAAAAGGGGAAGCAGGTTGTACCAAAAAAAAACATAAAGAAAAAAAAAGTAGCATTTTGACGAAAATGCCCATCACGTGCAGGTCACGTGTGTTTTTTTGAAGGCTCCGTCAGTCAATTTAGACGGAAGGGGGCAAATTGGTTAAAAATGCAAGTTAAGGGGGTTAATTTTCCAAAATGCAAGTTAAGGGGGCAAATCAAAAGTAGGGTACAAGTTGAGGGGGCAAATTGGCTAAATACCCTATTTTCGACATGTTGATTACAAGACACTATGTCTTGTGTTTGCTTTGCAATTTTACCTTACAGTTTAATCATGATGTCTCTCCAAGACTAAACTCATATCCAACACACTTGACATGTATGTTCATTATTTTTACAACATGTTCATGAAAACTCGAAAGAATGTCGCGATTGCCATCATCTAAGTTCGAAATTATGGGCAAAATCACTTAAAGCAGCTTAAGCATGCTGCTCATTAGCCTAACACAACAACGAGAATCGTCTCCTTTATTATGTTGAATACTGTAACGTCCCAAATTAGAATTTTAACCAAATGCTATATTATATAACTTTGTGAGAGTTCGATTTCGCCCTCACTTTCTACGTGGGAATCATGTAGAAGCACTTGATCTAAAAGGACGAGCATTGGTTAAGTACCAACCGACCAAATTAAATGACCAGAGTTGAAAGCCAGTAAATTTGCAGTTATAATCAGTCATCATGTCAATTCTAGTCATCCATGTGAAAAATGCCTTTAGATTTTCATTTTCATTCACTATTTGAGTTTGAGACTAGCTTAGCCACCTAGTTCAACCTTGTTAGTCTTAGTTGGAACTCAAGGTAGGGATAATGATTTCGTTATGAATCTTTTAATAGGTAATGAATTTTTTTTCTTCAGATAATTGAAACACTATCATGTAATATTATCACATAATATATATTTGTATATATATATATATAAGTGTTACAATCACCCAACCTTAAAAGTTGTGATCTTCATAAAAAGTAGGACGCCCTAAAAAGTATGAGGTCCCAATAACATGGGGGTGCAATTAAGAGAGGGATGTGACATGGGAAGGCCACTCTCTCCACAACTCAGAAAAGGAGTGAGAGAGCCCACTTGCTCAAACAGTCTTATGACACATTCATTAATTTGGTATTGGAATAGAGAAGAGTTAGAATGAGTATCGCTTAACCAAAAAAAAAGTCAGAATGAGTATGAATGAATCATAGTGAATATGAATAGGAATGAGTAGAAATCGGAATGAAGTACTCTCATTAAACCATTTATTAATTTTTCAGAATTGGAATAGAAATTAATTAAATTACTAAAATACCTCAATATAAAATTTATATTTTTTTGTCAAAATAAAGGTGAAAAATTTTAAATTTCAATTTTCAAGTTTACTTAATAAAATTTATATGCAAGTACAATTTAAATTCTTAACTGTTAAGAAAGCAAAATGAAATAATATTAGAGCTAGTAGAATTTCTTTCCTATATATGGGTACAACTTTTTTGCCTGAATACAATTTAAGAAAATATTAAATTCATGAGGGTAATTTAAGTATAAAAATTTCATTCCTAGTTAAATTAATTTTTAGGAATCACAATACCACTTTTCACCAAGGAATCTCATTTCTTGAAAATCAGGAATGTGATTCCTGATTTTATTATAAGTCCCACCAATTTGATCTCTAAATTTAAGTAAACACAATAATCACTTAAAGTGAAAATGACTTTCAATATTTTCATTCACACTTACATAAATAACTGTCGGGCTTTTCTCCCAGCAATTAGGTTAGTAAATGTCTTTTAAAGTGGGGTTGCACTTTTGAGCCTCAATATTAGGGAACACTAAAATGACAGGTTCCATATCATTAGGCTAGGATTGGACGTGAAGGTACATTGATTTGGAATTTGTAGTATTTAATTAATCACGTGAACATGGTCTCTTTATAAGTTTGCTTTTCTATTTTTTGATATCATGAACATAACATGATATCAAAGCACGCTTATGCCAGGGATGAGCCAAGCTAGTCTCTATAGTTCTGTGTGCACGAGGATTGTTGAGTAACTTTGGCCTGGCTTTTTATAGTAGGCCGAAAAATGTGATATTCAAATTCATTTTTCAATATCACTCTTTCACATTTGATCAAAAAATATAATATTCAGATATAAGAGTTCTATTTGTGATATTTATTTTCAAATATCAGGAGTGTAATGTCCATATAGTGAGATCCACCATAAAAAAATAAAGTAAAACATTGAAAAAATGGAACTCATATCTCATCTTATTTTTTTGTCGTAGTTTTTGCTCATGCCTGCTGCTAGGCTTTATGGTTCTGCTTCATTGCTATGGAATTAATATTACGACTTGTATTTTTATTTTTCATGTATTGTCCTTATAATTTTTTATCATATTTTTATGTCTCTCAAAAGGATCCCTCTAAACAACAAGTAGTGAAAAATCATGTGTTGGAAATTTTTATTTGGATACAAAAACATAAATAGTTGAAAGATAGTAAATATTAGACTCATAATGAAGAACTCATTGAAAGAAATTCAATGGTGCAATTTAAGTAAATAGTGAATCAATAAAAACTTAATTTAATGGTCATCTAATTGAAATTAGGTAAAATTTAATATAGTAAATATTATGTCTCTCACAATGTATTGAACTCATACAACTGCAGAAAAATTGTTATAAACATCAAACTTAAACCACCTAAATTATATTTATAGGTATCAAACTCACCTGAACAACTGTGTAAGACCTTAGAGTTCATAGTGAGTGGTAATTCTCAATGTTGCTTGAATACATTTAGAACTTATGATATAAAATTTATGACCTGTCTATCGTGGTTCAAATCACAATTTAATTACACTAAAGAGTTGATATTTTCTACACTAATTTCGTTAACCGACATAAGCCAGTATCACAATACAAAATACAGTATATACAGTTTAACAATCTAAAAC
Organism: Spiraea crenata; assembly: GCA_033992175.1. Classification (NCBI taxonomy): domain Eukaryota; kingdom Viridiplantae; phylum Streptophyta; class Magnoliopsida; order Rosales; family Rosaceae; genus Spiraea; species Spiraea crenata. The sequence goes on from JAVBHV010000022.1 coordinate 4,310,113, forward strand.
ATAAAAGTAGTTATGAGCCGGTAATTTGGGCAAAAGGGAGCATTTTTTCTGCAATCCCATTTTCCAAAAGAAATAAATAATCCCAACGTGAGCACTGCACTCTATTTGTCAGGCTCCTGACTCATCCTTATTTTATCAATATTTTTTTTCTCTGTTTTCCGTCTTTTTCTTTTTCTGGGAATTGGTGCACAGTGCACACCTCACATATATTTTCTCTCTTGTTTTATCAGCTGTCCTTTATTCGCTTGATTCAGTTCACTTGTGATTCCTTTTCCAATTCAGATATTTGGACAGAGTTTTTGTCATTAGGGAAAAAATATAAACAGAAAACGCTCTGAAGGACCGATACCATAGAAATATATTGTGACAGGTAGCTTTAGATATTAGAAGTACTTGACCAAAAAAAAAGATATTAGAAGTACACTCTACAAACACCCATCTTCATTTTTGCGACAAAACAGTTCTATTATACTCTTTAGTAAAATAATAGAGATTCAAACTTGATTGCGGTAAGCTTGTAGTCATCCGTCCAACTTATAATGTAATTTCTTCATAGATTTTATTAATTCAATTCAGCGTTTAATTCACAAACTAGTATGTGAGGAAATAATAAGTGTAAGAAATCAGTTCCTTCGGAATATTGCATCAAATATCAAAGATATGCCTTTTCGTTATGTAATTTGCGCAGTATCTATGCCTGAAACAATTTATAGGAAAAGACAAACTATGTATCCCATGGCATAAAAATATTGATTATGCTGTGTATGAACACTTTATAATTATATACTTTTTCTACCCTTTTTAATTAGTATTCTTCTTTCATATGTGACAAAACCAAGCATGCTTATATATATGTGTGTGTGCAAGTTGTATGCTTTAATCATTTTTTTTCCTCAGCAAAATTTTGGATCTCAATTCTTGCATTCATAGTCTAATTAATATCATGTCATAGTTAGTCGTTGAGCACATTACGTAACAACTATAAACTTTCTTTCTTAAAAAAAAAGACACGCATAAGAACTTTTGATGATTCAAACTGGTTAGTTTTTACAAGCTAAAGTTCGTGACATTAAATTACGGTAACATGTATATATTAATATTAAATAAGGAAAACACATAACCGTTAATATAAATATACTATATGGTGGGTAGGTCAATTTTCTAAGATTTTTAAGTAACTTTCGGATGCGTCGGTTAGCCATCCACTAATTGCCAAAGCGGATTTTGTATGATGTCTGAAAAACAGGGCATAACCGCAGGCCAAGGCTGCCATGAGTCATGCAATCTTGAAGCTGTAAGGCATGTCCAAGTTCCCATACCTCTCCACCTTCAAAAGACGCAATAAAAAAAAGAGTTCTTTCCAACCAAATATCTTATGGATTTCTGTCTTTTTACGGCATGAAACCAACGTTGCTTAGAGCAACTTCAATTCGAGTATATAAAATTGAGAATGTGAAAGTAAATTTTACAAATTTGGTGGCATCTTAATAGAATATTGTAACATGTAAAATTAATTTGCTCCAGTAAGAAAGTTGTAAAATATTGAGATTAGAGTTTACATTTCATCTTGAAATTTACATTCTCTCATTGGAGAATGAACTCTCAAAATATAAGTTCGTTTTTCATACTAATAATTTACATTCTCTCACTGGAACGTTTTTTTTTTTGTTAATAATCTTCATGGATTGAATAAAAATGTATTAAATAAAGTATACTTTAACAATAATGAGACCCATTTTGAAGATGTAAAAAAAAAAATTTCTATATTTTTGTGTGTGTGTGTGTTTTTTTTTTTTTTTTTTACATTTTCTAGCCAGATAGACAATTTACATTTCACTTTTCTGACCCATTGGAGTAGAAATTTAGTTTTAATGATATAAATTTGACATTTCGGTAAATTTGCATTTTCCCATTGGAGTTGCACTTATGGTTAGACCAAGCAACACCAACGTTACTCGTTCCGTTTTCTTACCCTACTCATCCATACAGAAAATCTGGTCTTTTAAAATCAAATATTGTTCATTCAAGTATCATTCTTGTCGACTTGTGGAGAAAAGTTGTACATACTGCATTGTATATATGTATAGTAAGAACTATTTATTTTCGTACAAAGAATTTTCAACATCCAGACCCCGTGAAAATTGGCATTTTGTGGACAGACCCTATTTCATTGAAATGCTCCATTCTTTTGTAGTATTTGCCATTCCAGAGCATTTTTGCTCATCACATAAATTTTGTGTAATAAGCTTATTATACACCTATTCACCCTTAGATGAGCACAAATCTCAAAAATTAAAGTTGACTTTTGCTTATTCAATGGTTGATAAGTGTGTATGAGCGAAAATGATCCATTTCTCATTGAGAGGAAGAACAAAAATCGGATGAGAAAAAGAAAAAATATTTTAACTTTCATGACCATTTAGGGAATATGGGAAGGCACTTTTTACGGTCCGTCAGGTGGATTGGTCCACCTACTTATTTTTTTGTTTAAAAATATCATGTGTCTTGCACATGTTTTCCCCAAATTACTCTTAAATGTAGAATTTTCCAATATGGGAATGTAAAAGCAATTAAATGGTTCTGAGCTGTAGTACATATATGGGTCCTCTGATTGGCTACACCATTGTTAGCTAAATGTACAAGTACTAGGGTCACTGGACCAAAGCAGTGGGCAGAGTATGGACAAGCCTTCCACAGCTGGCCTTCTCAGGCTTGGTGGAGAATTGCACATGATGGATTCTCAATTTTGGGGGTAATATTTTGCCAAAACGAACGCCACTCCTTCTGATCAAAGGTCATGCTAATTTGCTGCTTTGAGATGACATGATGAGTGATGCCCATTTCCCCTATCTTTCTTTCATCTGTCTTGCTTTTTTATTTCTTTTCCAACTAACTTGATGTCACACAAAATGAATTCATGGCCAAGGGGAGGGTTTCTCGTTTTTATGTTTTTCAGGTCTGTACGCTTTGAGTCGAAATAAATTGCAGCAACTCGCTATGAGTTTGTCTTATTTTTTGTGGCCGGAAAATATATGACGTTTTTCCTTATATTGTTCTATCTTCAGGGAATATAATATCTTTTATTTGGATATTTTCCTTTCTTGTTATCATACAATCAAAGCCATCTCATTTCTAGACTACCTACTAAATATGAAGTCTAGCAATTGCTCCTTGAATGCCACTTCTTTGACTCAACAACATTGCATTATGATGAAAATCAGATATTTCTAATTATGAAATAACATTTTGATTTATTGGCGAAAAGTTAACATTCTGATTTAGATTATTATTTTATTTTTTTTGCAAAAAAGATTTATAAATAGTGCGTTAGGCATCAGAAACTTCCGTTTTGAACAACAATCCATGACAATCATAAAACAAATAGACATTGTTGAAAGGAAAATACGATAGCATTTCTCTAATTTAGAAACTCAAATTTCTATTGTAATTGTTAAGAAAGGGGAAAAAAGAAGAAAATACAGAGAGACTTTTGAGATTATAAATATTAACTTTCAAATCTAAACCATTCTAATCCCACCATTTTCTCATTTCCTTACGCACCAAATATGAAACGGAATTAGAACATAATTCTCATTCTCATACTCCAATTTGGTCAAGCAAAGTATTAGCTTTACGTGTGAGGTGGGGTGCAAACGATGCAGTCTATACCGTGCACACATCATTGCCTACTCTCTCTCTCCCTCTGCTTTGTTGAGCTTATAAATATTAAGTTTCTAACCTCAAACTCACTGCCTGTAGCAGCCCTCTTGTCCGCTCCTCAGTGGATACAGAGACCATTTTTAACCAGTGCTTTCCGCTCCTCCTCCTCCATTCAATCCATCAACTTCAAGTTCTTCAAGCTACAGCAATGGTGGAGAAGCAGAGCAAGCACACCAATGACATCGATGGGATCTACGAAGACGATTCTGATTTCGACCCAAGTGCGCCGCCGCCGTTCAAGATTGCCGAGATCCGAGCCGCCATTCCCCCACACTGCTGGGTCAAGAATCCATGGAGGTCCATGAGCTATGTCTTCAGGGATTTGCTTGTAATAGCTGCAATGGCGGCTGTTGCCCTCTATGTGGAAAGTTGGTATCTTTGGCCTCTTTACTGGGCTGCTCAAGGGACCATGTTCTGGGCTCTCTTTGTTCTTGGCCATGATTGGTACTTTCTCCATTCTTGTATTGCTCTGCATGTTATAGTTTTTCTCTGTTTTTGGTCTTTTTTCCAGATTGTGTATTCATTTCCTCTCTTTTTGCTAATGTGGTTGGTTGTTTGGATTGAATAGTGGCCATGGAAGCTTTTCGGACAGCAAAACGCTCAACAGCGTTGTGGGGCATATTTTGCATTCTGCAATTCTTGTACCGTTCAATGGATGGTGGGTTTCTCGTCGTATAAACTTCTTTGCTTCAACTCATACTTCAGATGAAACTGATTTGTTTGAACTTATGTATCTCGAGCGTTTACTTTGAAAGTGTTTTTTTGTTTGATGTGATTGAAATTTGAGCCGTATTTGTTATGATTTCTACAGGAGAATCAGCCACAGAACTCACCATCAGAACCATGGACATGTTGAAAATGATGAATCCTGGGTTCCTGTATGTGCTTCTCTTTGTCCACACTACTGTTTTTTGTTTGATTTCGTATGCAAATAGTTACAAATCCAGAACATTTATACATGAGCATTGATTTCCTTTGCTCCTCCCACAGTATCAATTTGTGCTACTCTTAGATAACAGTTTTTTTGTATAACTCAAGTAGTCACAAATCACAATGCTCTTGATATTTTGATTAATTTTTCAATTTGTGATTAATCTGTGTGTCACAATCTTTGTCAGCTGACAGAGAAGGTTTATTCAAGTTTGGATGAAAGCACAAAAAACTTCAGATTCAGGGTGCCTTACCCCATCTTTGCATATCCTTTCTATCTGGTGAGAAAAAACCCATCTTTCAGGGACCACATGCATTCATTTTTAAGTTCAAAGTTATGTCTTTTTTATGGTTCATGAACTCTAAAATTTTGCATTTTCTGCTGGGTTGCTTTCAGTGGACTAGAAGTCCAGGAAAAAAGGGCTCTCATTTCAATCCTTACAGTGATTTGTTTGCCCCAAATGAAAGGAAAGAGATCATAACTTCAACTGCTTGCTGGGTTTCCATGGTTGCCCTGCTCCTGTGTCTGTCCTTTGTAGTAGGCCCTGTCCAAATCTTCAAGCTCTATGGTGTCCCTTACTGGGTAAGGAAATCAAGCTTTCCACCTTGATAACTTACAGTTCCTGTAGAATTTCATGTCTTTCCTAATTCTTATGTATTTTACTCCAGATTTTCGTAATGTGGTTGGACATGGTCACATATTTGCATCACCATGGTTATGACAAGAAACTTCCATGGTACCGTGGCAAGGTAAAGCGATAAATCAACCCGGTTACATAGATGCTTGGATGTTAACTTCCATGCTGCAAGTTAGGGACTTTATTACTCAAAAGTTGAAGATTTGACAGTCTCATGATTTCCATTATGCAGGAATGGAGTTATCTACGAGGAGGCCTCACAACAGTTGATCGCGATTATGGAGTGTTTAACAACATCCACCATGACATTGGCACCCATGTTATACATCATCTCTTCCCTCAGATCCCACACTACCACCTAGTCGAAGCTGTATGTTCTTCCTCACTTAATAGATTAATCATCTTTTCACACTACAATTGCAGTCTATTAGCAATACTTTGATCGTGCTAATGGTGGCAATGACATAATTGTTTTGCAGACCAAGGCAGCAAAGCATGTTCTAGGGAAGTACTACCGGGAGCCGAAGAAATCCGGACCATTTCCTATTCACTTGATTGATAATCTGGTGGCAAGCATGAGCAATGACCACTATGTTAGTGACACTGGAGACATTGTATTCTACCAGACTGACCCCAAGCTTTTCAAAAGTCTCAAGGGCAAGTCCTGTTGATTTTTTCCTCCTTTTGGTTAGCTCAATTGAGATGGCAGATATGAATTGTTTTCTGTATTGCATCATCTGCTGAAAAACCTTGAGAAGGGATAGTTGTACTTGATGATTTGTTAGTTTCTAGCAAATAAACAATGCTTTTAATCAAGTTTTGTTTTGAGTATTTTGTTCTGGATCGTTAGGTTGTTATCTAAGAGTAGATGAATATGCTGAGAATATTATTTGGTGCATATGGGTTTAAGTACTCATTGGACTGAGGTGAAATTAAGCCCACATCACGCCCATATGGAGAAAAAACTTAGATTCAACTTGGATTTGAAAATATGATCAATGAAGACAATCCAAATTCTCATGTAAATTCTTGAGCTTATCCAATTAGACGTTTACCTTTTACTTGTATAACTGTACGTAATCACAATTCGATGACTTGATATTGATATATACGCAATCTTTACATGAAAGTAGTTGATTTAATGACTACAATTGCATCAACATGCAACACAAATTCGTAGAATGAAAACAGCTCGTACCATAAAAGGCAAAAACGTGCATCCCCAAGTTACTATTAGTACTATGGTTTAGTGACGCGTGAAAATTAAGCTTAAAAAGTTCACAAGAGCATTGAGGTAGCCCAAATTGAAAGGCATTTCACTCGATGAGGATTAACATAGCTAGGGTCATTCCGTGGGTTCTTAATCCTCTTAAGTTCAATGAACAAGATAGAAAATGATATCAAACTAAGAACAAAAGTGAAGAACTTGAAACTAATCACAGTTTTCGTATTACCAAACTAGGTAATCATCATTTGATTTCGATCTGTTCGTACTCAAAGCATATTAGCCAGGAAAACACAACAAGCAAACACAAACAGAAAATTGGGTTTTGGTTCATAATTTGGGGCAAGAAAACCCAAATGTCGATTCGGATTCATGCTCAAAGTCAATCTTCCAAGTTTATAGATGCATGCACGTATCAAAGTAACCAAGCCGCATAATGCAGGCTTAGCACTTTGACAAACTACATGTTTGTGCAATACACCAAAACAGTCCTCATGCATTCCTTATCTTTCCATGAAATCTCTTTTACAACACCAACAATAGCTATCGAAGAAACTCAACTCAAAGCTTTTTATCCATGTAGTTTCGTTTCTGGGCTACCAATGAGATAGGCTTAATTAGGCTTGTTGCATGGCTTAACTGGTTTTGATTCATCAGTAAATGCTTATAATTAAGTGAGCCCCTTACTGTAAAAACTTACAGTATATTTACATATGTTCTATCATTTTTGTTGACACATGAAAATGGTCGTCAACGGTCAACTGAAAAGATGGTGATGTGAAGCGGACGAGGAGGCAGGGGGCTCCACGTGTGAAGCTACTCTTCGGCGAAGAGTTTAGCAGCAGCTTCGGAGATAGGCTTCAGTAGTCCCCTACCATGGGAACACTTTACGAGGTTCGTGGGCACCACATGAAACATTATGTGACATAGCGAGTGGGTCCCACGAGATCACCTCGAGGCGGTCTCCGCACAGAGCCGCTTACCCGCTTCACGCGAAGAGCGGTGCACTCTGTACGAGGTCCTAAACATGCGATGAACACTATATTAAAAGTGTAATTAATATGGGCATTTAGTCCCACATTGGAAGTGAGACCAACCAAAGTCAACCACCTCCCCTCGATAAAAGGGAACTCACTCAAAAGGTCAAAGGTAATCAACATTTACTGTTTCAATTACTATTTACTACTGATTATCCAAACCCTGAAGCCACTGTCACTTTTACTGACTTAAGCATCGGAGCCCCTTTGACCAGTACCACACCGGTACACCGATACTCATCTTTGGCTTTCTTATAGACGGTAGCCAAGATCCGTTGCCTCCCAGCTGACGCCTCAAATCTGTGGCTTCCCCGAAGTCGCCTCAGTTAAACCATGTGGAAGCCCTCACTTCCACGTCCTCATTATTATTTCACAAGTGTTGATCCCCAATTTTTAACATCAACAATTTTAATCCTATGAGTTATTTCAAATATGGTTAGAATGGCCATTCTTATTCTTTGACTGTTATAATATCTAACCTTTGATCTCTTAATTCATAAAAACTAGATTTTGGGAAACTAAATAGAGATCTGTTCGTATTCATTTATCTTGGTAAAAATTCATTGTTTTCATCGCATAAGTAAGCTCAAATTAGGAGCCTAATTAAACACATACAATTATCCAACCCCAATCACCATCACATGTGACATGTCAACCGGTCAAGATACCAGTCCCAAGTGTCCTCGACTTCCTGTTGTAATTATTCTCTGCTATTTCCTCTGTTTTACTTGTTTTTGGAACTTGAACTCGTAGATTCCCAGCACCAATTTTTCTTATTCTCACTTAAATTCCCTTCATTGCATAAATACCCTTCATTGCTGCCAATCGTTCTCACTTGATTCAGAGGCAAAATGGAGGAGACCATTGTGACCAAAAACCAGTCTGATTTCGACCCAAGTGATCCTCCACCGTTCAAAATATCTGAGATCAGAGATGCAATCCCCAAACACTGCTGGGTCAAGAATCCATGGAGGTCATTGAGCTATGCCTTTTGGGATGTCTTTGTGATCTTGGCATTGGCATTTTTGGCCAAAACATTCTCAAGCATTTGGTGGGTTTGGCCATTTTACTGGGTTGCTCAAGGCACAATGTTTTGGGCTATTTTTGTGCTTGGCCATGATTGTGGCCATGGAAGCTTTTCGGATTCTCGATTGCTCAATAGCTTTGTTGGACACATTCTGCACTCTGCAATTCTTGTACCATTTCACGGCTGGTGAGTTCTTGATATTATGCATTCTTGTAGCTTGAGCATCAATCAATATCTCAGTTATGTGTGTGTGGACAACTCATAATCGCCACGCATGAGGCCCACAACGCATTAAACGTTTAGAGTAACAAAATTTAACGAAGAAAACCTTCCGAGTTTCTAAACGTTTAGAGTATAACGCCACCTCTGTACGACCACATTGCAAATCACATGTCTACTGCGGTTTATAATGTGATTTATGATGTATATCCATCATAGATACTGGAGTGATTGGTATCATATAGATTCTTTTACTAACTATATATTAACATCAAATTGCATGTGACTTTTATAGGAGAATTAGCCACAGAACTCATCATCAAAACCATGGCAATGTTGAGAAAGATGAGTCTTGGGTTCCAGTAAGTGCCTTCTTTTAATTCTACTTTGCTTCCGTTTTGCGTTGATGTCTAATTTCCACTTCCTTAACGTAGTTGTTTGTTTGATTTTTAATTTTTTTCAGATGACTGAGAGTTTATACAAAAGTTTGCCGAGCAGCACAAAAACCCTGAGATTCACAGTGCCATTTCCATTCTTCTCCTACCCTATTTATCTGGTGTGACATAGTTCAATTAACAAAAGTGAACATTTGTAATTCTATTTAATTATCTGCTAATTTTTGCTTTTGTGCTGCCTAATGAAGTTGTATCGATCCCCTGGTAAAGAAGGCAGTCACTTCCACCCTAGCAGCGAGCTTTTTTCTCCTAATGAGCGTTTTGATGTTATAACGTCAACGATTTCCTGGGCACTTGTAGCTGCTGTGCTAGTCTATTTGTCTATTGTGATCGGTCCTGTTCAAATGCTCAAGTTATATTTTGTTCCATTATGGGTGAGTAATATGATTGATCATATATAATTAGTACCATGGTTTTCGAAATAGTGTTTATTAAATGTCCGTCTTTCCTTGATCATGGCCTAATTGTCACAGATTTTCGTAATGTGGTTGGACATTGTCACATACTTGCATCACCATGGTTACGAGAAAAAACTCCCTTGGTACCGCGGCAAGGTTAATTTTTCATTTCTGATTACAGAGGAAACATGTTTGATACTGTGCTTATGTGAAAAAGAATGGTGTTATTCTGATTATGATTAAGTGGTTTCTGTAGGAGTGGAGTTACCTGCGAGGAGGACTTACAACTGTTGATCGTGACTATGGATTGTTTAACAAGATCCATCATGATATTGGAACTCATGTTATCCATCATCTGTTCCCTCAGATCCCACACTATCACCTTGAGGAAGCAGTATGTTCTGCATTTACTTTACACAACTAAATTGAGTTACTGTTGCTTCATGTTTGTGTTTATAACTAATGATTTGAATACTAATCTCGTAGACCAAGGCAGCTAAACATGTGCTTGGGAAATACTATCGCGAGCCGGAGAAATCTGGACCAATTCCAGTTCATTTGGTGAAGAACTTAACTAAAAGTATAAGTGAAGATCACTTTGTCAGTGACACTGGAGACATTGTTTATTATCAGACTGATCCGCAGCTTCTTAGAGGTTCTAAGAAGAAGGAATGAATGGCATGGACTAGTTGTTTGTTGTATTGAATTTCAAAAATTGGCAAAGTTTATGATCTAGTTTTTCTGTACTCGTGCCAATTCCCATGTACTATTATGCATATTGAAACCGAAATAAAACAAATTTACAATAAAAATTACAAGTTCTTAATGGTGAATATTGGCAGGTAAATTGTTTCAGTAAGCAGAGAAATGACCAGTAAACAATGGAAAGCTGTTCACAAACAGGCGCGATTAGGCTATTGACAAAGAATACTACCTAATCAGAAACACTGACTATTCACGAACAAAGCCATACTGTTGTGTTTATGCAACTTTGAATTTCATCCCCTTTTGATTGTGGTGTGCGGTTCCTAGAATGCCAAGTCCAAATAGTAGTTGTGATGTAAATGGGGACCAACGGCGAAGATTGTTGACAAATGAGTAAGAGTTGGTCGGGGGAACATTGCAATTTACCATGTAGCCCAAATCTGCAATGTTTCTTCTGCTTTGATGCTCTCTAAAGTTAACTCTGTTTGAACAAACCAGTGAAAGGTCAGCACTTTGGCCGGCCTGCAAATCCCAAAAAGAATTCCTCAATTAAGCCGCTGGTCATACCAAATATCCCACTGCCACAACACACAATCATCCCCTTGTCCCAAACCCAAATGGTAAAAGACATAATGACTGCAAAAATTTGGCCAGCCAATATCACCTTTGGTTATCTGCGCAGTTGATACATCAAACAGACATTAGCAATTTCATTCTAATTCTAGTTAGTTCATGTTTAGGACAAATGCATGACTTAATCTTTGAGACAAATACATGATTACTGATAATGTAACATCCCAACATTAGTCCATATAAAGTTCAAATTCATAATAAAGATATTTTATAAGACGTGAATTAGTAATAACTGTACTGTCTTTTTGTCCAGAGGGAAAAACCATTCCAAACCTACAAGGTGAGACAGCATATTGTACAAAATTGACTTTACAATGCGCGTGGTAACATATCCCTTTACAACCTGCCATATTCAAATGCAGAGCCCGCCAGTTTTCTTCCTCCCCACACTGTCTTCCCCACTTTTGCATTTAGCTACTACAAAACAAATTTGAATCTCTCCTCTTTTCTGCTCGGCCACTGCTTTTTTCCTTGACTGCTGCTCTTTCTTTTTCACTTTTTTCCCGACTTGAAAGTTGAAAAACTCCACTAACCTAACCCAACTCAAATCATTCACTCACTTTCAAAAATGAAGTTTTCAAATTCTTCTCCTTCTTTTTCTTCTTGCTCCTCATCATTATCCACCATTAGCTGCAGCAGCAGCACCACCACTGTTGCTTCTGATGTACCTTTGTGCACTTCGAAAAGCGCCACAGCCGGGTGTCTCACCGGCATTTTTCGCAGAATTCTCCGGTACGGTAGCTCCCCTACATACCCTTCTGATCATATCACAGAAGGAGCAAGAGAATCGAATTGTGTGGAGTCTTGCAAGGATCAAGATTTTAAGTCCAATGAGAAAACAGAGGATGAAGCAGAGACCATAGCCAACCCAGGCATTGTAGCAAGGCTAATGGGATTGGAATCAATTCCAAACTCAATTTCAAGAAGCAAATCCATGGATTTTGTGGACCGATTTGCCGGAGTTGATGATCCAATGCAGGTACAGCATCGGAGGGTCAAGTCGACTCATTCGTTTAGAGAAATGCCAACATTTCTTAAGCTGGAAAGTGAAGAAAACTTCTTTGTACTGAGCTTTGAAAATGGGACTAAAAACAAGGAATTCAGATCAAAGGAGAGGAATTCGGAAAAGAGTTGTGGAGAACTAAAGCCGAAAAGGGGAGGGAAGCGCGAAACGAATGATAACAAAGCAGCAGAGAAGAAAAGGAAGAAGCAAGTCGAAGAAGAAAAAATTACAAGGGTTTTGAAAGATTTGAATGGGAGGGAGATGCTGAGGAGTAAAATTAGCTCAGCTAACGGCATTGTTAAAGATTCAACAAGTACTTTGATTCCGAAAAAGGAGATCAGGAGGAAGAAGAAGACCATATGTGATGTGCTTAAGAGTGTGGAACTTGAGTGCAGCTCAGAGGATTTGAGCCCGGTTTCTGTTCTTGACTTTGATCAATTCCTGGTTGATCCAGAGGTTCCTACATCAGGTTTGTCCCCTAAATTTAAGATTGAATAAATAGTTCTCATTCATGGACGAAGCATGATTGTGATCACGGTAGTTTGAGTGAAGTTTCATTGTTGAACTCATGTAGTTCATTGCAATTAGTAAACTGCATGAGTTAAATATTGACAACTGAAATTAGGAAAGTTCAGAAACACTGCAAGGACCAAATTTGCAACGTGGTCTATATTCAACTACCAATTATAGTATGGTTTAATTGATTTGAATCTTTTGTTTAACAGATCAAGAAGATTCAGGCTTGCCTCGTGAAAGAAGAACAAAGACGACAAGAAAAAGCAAATGTCTTGGATCAAGGAAGAAATTATGTAAAAGTGCAGAGCACATTGAGATGTGGAGTGGGATTTGTAGGCTAACTGAAGAAGAATTGGTTGGCTCAAATTGGATCGCACAACACAACAAAGGCATGTGGGATAATAGTCAACAAGGTTCTGCTTCTGCAGCCATTGGTGCAGATTTTGAGTCTCGAATTCTTGGTCAGTTGTTAGATGAGTTGGTAGATCAATTTTCGGCCTTTTACTCATGAAATTCAAAACATGTAAAAGCATTAGAGTTTATAGTCTTTGTAAAGTTGGCATTAAAATAGCTAACATGTTGTGACAGTTCTTTTACTGTACTAACTAATACAATTCAAACTTTAGACAAATCTAAATAACTTGTGTGTCTAACCAAATATCATAGCTTTTTGAAATACGAATACAATCGTAACAGTTTGGCCGTGTTCATATTCAAACTTCAAAACAATGACGGCCAACTTCTGAATTTGTTAAACGGAGTGATACACAGGGTCATGATTGAACAACTCTCCCATTTAAAAAGCATTAGGTTCCACTCTTTCCGCTCAACTTTTGCTTTTATAGGCCTTTAAATTGTGAACTGCAGATTCAACATTCAAAACTTATAGCACTATAATATTTATAATTGTTGTTGAAATCACATACATGTCACAACCAAGTTACCAAGTAGTTTAAAAAGATAGTGACACTTTCCCTAAAAAAAATGAGGTTTTTTGGCCTACCCATTACCTAGTAAAGTAGTTAGTTCAACATATAACTGAAAGACTACAACAATACTTAGTTCGTGAAAACACTTATTTATCCATTTGCCTCCTGCCACTCTACTTCAGTCTCAGTTTGCCTCCTGTAACTCCAGTTGTCTCAATTTGTCTCCTGCCACTCTACTTCAGTCTCAGTTTGCCTCATGCAACTCCAATTGTCTCAATTTGCCTCCTGCCACTCTATTTCAGTCTCAGTTTGCCTTAACATTAGTTAATTATGACTTAACAGATTTGGGTTGCAGGAGGCAAATTGAAATTGAAATAAAGTGGCAGGAGGCAAATTGAGACAAAAATGGAGTGGCATGAGGCAAATTGAGACTGAAATAGAGTGGCTGGAGGCAAATTGAGACAAGCTGAGTTACAGGAGGCGGCTGAGACTGAAGTAGAGTGGCAGGAGGCAAATTGATATATAAGTGTTGTGAAAAAGTTGCAATGTGTTTTCAGTGGGTAGATAGAACTAATGAATATTAGCTTACTAAGGTTAGGGATGGTGTTTAAGATAGGCAAAAGGCATCTCTAGCTGGTGAAGCCACTATCTTCCTTTTTTAAGTGCTTATCCCACCACAATCACCGAACTAGTAAAGTGGATTGAAACAAGAAGAAAGCAGTGCTGGTAGGTCTGCCTTTTTCTCTTGTGCTCAGCAAATATTTACCATATGGGACACAGATGACATAACCAATGGAATTCACCTTTCAAAAGCCGAAAATATGCAGATTTGAGATCAAGATAATAACTCCCATACCAGTAAGAGAAAATGAAAGCAAAAGGATGCGAGCTTTGAAGTTCCACAATAATCTTAATGGAAAAATTGCTTGGTATATTTCTTCTGAACAGTAAAGTTACATAACAGATTAAACATGAGAACATAAAGCTTAATAAGTAATGATCTCATTGAGTGAAAGGCCGATCTCAAGCTCAGCATCTTTCTGCTTGAGATTCACATGGAAGCTTACAATGAAGACGGGACAAATTAAAAGAAAAACGGTATGAGCAGAACTTACATTCTACTCGACTTATCTTCTCTCCCTCGGGTTATTTTCCCCCTTCTCCGGATCCTTGAACCTAATTATGATGAATACAATAACAATTTAAAAAATGAAAATAAATAAACATATAGTTAAAGGTTAAACAGCGGAGCGATCCTGGGATTGAACGTAGGTTTAAGCCACCATCTGCTCCTGCTCCAAGTACAGCTGCTCCACCCAAGCAGGGAGCACGTCCGAACCTCCATTGTTAGGGTAGCACTGCTGCTGCTGCTGCTGCTGCTGGTGGTCCTCAAACCCATACTGCCCGTGTTGTGAGTGTGGCGGTGCATCCTTGACAAGAGATTGAACCCAAGATACATCAGGCTCATTCACAGGTTCTGGCATCATGGCTGTTGAAAAACTGCTCCCATTGCTTCGGAATCCAAAAGAAGCAGATTTCCTCAGCTTGTTCAGCTCTTCTCCTTGGATGCCCCAGTCTAGTTTGCCACCAGGAGAGCCCCAATTTGAAAGATTAGAGGGCTTCAAATTTCCAGAATCGGCAGATGGTGAAAATCCAGCATTACGGTTGCTAGCACTACGCTCAATGAAGCTCTGACTCCTCTTCGCAAATGCAGCTGACCTTGAACTAAAAACAGCAGCTGCACTAGATGCATCAACTCCAAAACGAGAAGGCCTTACAGGAGATGATGAGAGGCTGGCAGAGTAGCTGGGACGGGGCTGCAGGTTCATATTTTGGCGCATCTGGATCCCAGTTGGAGAATGTAATTGGGCGGCTGTGGCATCCAGTGAAAGGCCATTAAATTGAGGCAAAACTGAAGGATCAAGAGATCCGAAAATATCATCAAGGTTAGTAGGGTTGACTCCTCCGATCCTATTCAAATCTCCTGTTCGATTCCCAGAGGGAGAAAACGGCGAAGGAGAAGATAAGCCATTGTTCCAGCTGGTTGGGGAACTGGACATCTCATCGATCAAGCGCTGCTGCTGCCTACGGCGATGACTTTCCAGGCTAAGTAACTCCATGTCCAAGTCCATGTCTCTAGCACTCAGAGTAGATTTCAACCTGCTACCTGGAAGCTGCAAGGTGGGGGGAGCAATGTTTGGCTGGTTTTGCCACATGTTTCCATTCATTGGGGACGAGGCTCCAGTAGGAGTCATGGGTGGAGTTGAAGATGGAGGAATCAACATAGAAGGGGAGTTCAGGGATAGTGGGCTAATGGACCCCATATCCAGAGCTGAAGCATTGGCTGAGAAAGATCTCGGAGAAGGCACAGCAGAACCTGTTGAAGCATACAAGGGACGGAGCTCTTCTGGCTTGTGAGCAAAGAAGCAAACCCTTCTTGTGCATCCAGTCTCATCCTTACAAAGACGGGTACGGTACTGGGCAGGGTGAAGCCAACATTCAAAAATACCATGTGCATACTCACAAGCATCTCCCTGCCTACAGGTCCCCTTTCGGAACTCAGGGCAAGGAACACAGCTATAATGATACTTCCTTGGATCACGCCGCCTTGCATTTTCTCCTGGGTGGACAAATGGACACTCTGTCCAGTCATGTGAGTAAGCCCTTGAGCAAGGCTTGACCTTGAAAGTGTACATTCTAAACTCATCTGTGCTATAAATCCCATTCTTGATGTCTGGAAGCGACAGATCAATCGGATACTCTTTCTTCTCAGTGCCATCCTTTGCAGCGCGGGGAGTTGTAACCTCCTGCTGTTCTTGCCCTTCTGTTTCATTAACCATTTGCTCGGAAAAGTCAAAAGGCTCGTCTATACTGGGAACACCCTTCAGCATGACCTCCAAAGCTTTCTTCGTTGAATTGAAAGACAAACTATAAGGAGGCGTAATCAAGTCAGCTGCTTGGTTTCCATTAGCATCAAGAGAACTTTCATCAGCTGAAGCAGCAAGCAAGAGCTTGACAACCTCAGCTGAAGCAGCAGAGCCACCGGCAACAGCACAGTGAAGAGCCGTGGCTCTATCGGAACCGCATGATCTATTCACATCAACACGACCTGTTTGAAGGATATACTTCAACACGTTCTTGCTACCAAACATAGCGGCGATCATGAGGGGTGTCCTCTCTTCAAACCCAATCTTCTTCGAGCCGATTAGCCTCCCATACCAATAGCTTGCCTCATCAATGTCATGCCCCTCTTCTTCTACAGCTCTTTTGAAACCGTGAAGATCATCGCAGGCTGATAATTCAAGCAAAATCGAAAAGCTGTACCGCATCCCTTGCTGTTTCTCACGCTCCATGATTATTTCAGCAGCAGAAGGTTTCTTCTTGGAACCACTACACATGGAAATCTCCCTTCCCAGATGGGGAGACAACTCTTCCTACAAAAACATAACAGAACACCAATTCAAGACCGAATCTCTCAGAGATCGCAAGTATGGGCACTTTATGGAAGGAAAAAGAAACACCAACAGAGAGAACAAAAAATTTCAACTATGTAAAAGGCATACAAACAATATTCATATATATGTATTCAGGAAGATGTACTAGACATAAGATTACAACAAAAATATCCAAACTTTGGTGTCATTCTTACCAATATGTCAACACATATGTTACCCAATTTCAAGCAAAACTGAAACAGAAATCTGTTACAAAACCCCAACAAACACAACCCTCATAACAAACACACCCACTTGTTTGGTTGCCAGGAAACTGGGAAAAAGAACAGCATAGACATACATACCCTTCTAGTTCACCACCCAAATTCAACTCGACACAACTCTTCTACTTCCTCCAACTCTAAAGTCCCCAACAAAAAACAAACCCATCAAAATAAGACCAAACTACTTACAACTCTTTAACTCTTGTCACTTTCTCCCAAGAAATCAAACCAAAACTCCAACAAAACTTCCAGAAACCAAAAAACCCCAGTAGAATGATTGAATAAACCACAGAGAAAACAAAAAAGACCAAGCTTTTGTCAAAAAACCCAAGTAGAATCAAACACAAAATCCAACAGAACTCCCACAAGGAAAAAAACCCAAGTGGGATTCAACCTAGAATCATTCAATAAACTTCAAAAAGATATGAAAATTTTCAAAACTGAAGCAGGGTTGCATACCTTGAGTGCAGAGAAATGGTGGAAAAAGCAGCAGAAACCAGAGCTACCCAGAAGCCCAAATCTCCTCAACTTTAAACTTGACGACCAAACTATTGCAAAGATTGAGACTTTCGTTTTTTCCTTCCCTTCAATTTATTTTTGTGGGATTTCGAGTCAAAAAAGAAGAGCCTTTGAAAGCAACCTCCTCCCTCTTCATGCCTTTTCTTTCTTTATTTCTTTTTCCTATTTTTTTTCCCCGGAAAAACCCAAATTCTTTTTTTAAAATTTCAGTGGGCCCCGGGGGTTGCTTAATATCTAGCGCCTTCGAATAACGGACCGCCACGTGTGTGATCCTGTGCAGCCGCCCTCACCCTAGTGATGTATCATGATTCCGGATTTTCACACTTCTAAAGCGATTTTGTCTTGTTGAGGATGACGTGGACGCACCGCGGCCCTTGGTGAGTCGAAGGTGAAAAGGAACCAATTCGCTACTGATCGTGATATTTTTCACTTGGGGTGACTCAATGATTCGTGACTAGCAATGACAAGTCGGCGACATTTCCGTACAAATCATGCTATTCATCTTATTCTTTGAGGATTATTTTTCAAAATACCACAAGTAAATGTTAGTCATTGGATCATCATTTTTAATTGACCGAATCAGTAAATGATGGAGATTTTTAACTTAAAACTATGGCGTATGTATTCTGAAATTTTTGCTTCTCCACTGAAATTATAGTTATGAATTCTATTTGCACTTTTTGCAGTGCAATATTTCGATGTTACCATTTATAAATCAACTGCAAAAACAACTAAAGCAAGGATTGTTTGGCAATCAATAATCGTCTATTGTCCTAATTTGGATGTTTACTTGAAACCATTGCCTAAATTTTAGTTGATTGTAGGAAGTAGTTAATTTTTGCATAGGTGGTTTTTAACAGTGTCCCAGAACATAGATGTTTTCGTTCGTCAATTACACTAGAAAGAGAAAGGAGGAAATTTTTACCTAATAGGAATGTTCAAAAGAGAAAGTAATTAGCATTTCCTTGGATAACTAGTACCGCGGAAATTCGTTTTTTTAAAATGTTTGGTCGACGTTGGTTTGTCTGTCAGTGGTAGGGCTTGGAGGACGCGTGTGAGGTTATCATTTTTGAGATTGACGTTGGTGCGCATTACGCACTCTGGACTTCTTGAAGCCATCGGGGAATTTTGGGAGAGCGTTCGATGCTTTCTAGAAGTCTCGCTTTCGTTGCGCCTGCAAAGAAATTGGAATTTGTGGTGCGATTAATGACGCAATAAAAACTATACACATTTTTGGCAAACGCAAAAAAGTCTACTTGCACCAGTTGACAAAAAAAAAAAAAAAAAACTCTACTTGCACAAGGCGTGAGGGGTGCACTGATTTTATTCTTTCTTCTTTTTTCTGCCCAATTTGTTTTCACAATTTTCTATCTATAATAAGATTCCTTTTACATATTTCTAAGAAAAATTGCCACAATGATTATTTTGTTAATGTCAATTATCTATATCATTGTCACACTTGCATCAAGCCTTTTATCTTGTCCACCAGCCTGATAATGCCTCAATCTTCTCCTATAATTATTTGTTTTTGTTGCCCTATCATTATTCTTGTAATTCGTTTCTTAATGGCTGTCGAATATGAAAAATAACAAACACATTTTAAATGCGACTACCTACACACCACGCAATTGTAAGTGCTTCAATCATCATGGTCGTGAGATTAAACTTGTAGATTATATGTCATTGACCAATCCAACAAACCATTACCATAATATCAGTCCTCCCATGTAATCGAATGCCGAACTAGGAAAGATAATATGGCGTGTAATGTTATCATTGCACTTAACACTTTCGTGGATGCAAACAAATGGTCCTAAAAAAATTTTAATTCGTAAAATAAGATGCACCCAAGGAACAAAGTTTCGCCGAAATCTCCGAAATTTCGGAAAATCGGGTGTCCGAAGTTTGAACCAAGGGATGTTTCGATATCACCGGAAAAATCCGAAATTTCGGCGAAATTTCGATGTTTTCGGTGATTTCGGTGGAGTTTCGGTGAAATTCCGATAGTTTTGAACGAATTTCCGAAGCTTACCACGGCCGAAGTTGGTTGGAATTAGGATCGGAAAGCTCGGCTTTCCGTTGACCATCGACGGCGGTTATTCACGGCCGTCTTTCGAGCTGGAAATTCATGGGGACGATCTCTCTGGGCTGCGAGGAATCGATTGGTGGTGACGGCGTCGTCGATCAGTGGCCGGAACGGCGAGAACATCGGCGAGACTCCACGGCTTCGCGTCTTCTGTTTTGGTTCGTCGGGGCCGCCTTCCACACCGATTCTGAGGCTGCAACATCGGGGATGAGTCGCCGAGGACGAGACGAGCACGGTGCAGGTGGTCGGCGAGCCGATTTGTGGTCGGCGATGGTGACTCGATGGTGAGGTGAGTTGACTCGCTTTTGGACGAGTTCGAACATGTGCGAATTATGCTCTCTCTCATTTCCTCGTTAATGCTGGTTCAACATAGTTAATAAAACCCCAATATTTGCTGTCAAACATTTGATTACTACACATGGACCACTCCCTGCACGACACATGTCACTTGTCCCCACTCTTTAATCCCCTTTTTGTCCGTAACAGCTTCACTGTAACTCGAAATCCAAATCCGGCTTCGCAGACGCGATCGCATCGTCGAGATCTTCGCATGAAGTCCAATATTGAACACAAAAGGTTGTATTTTTCGCATGAGATAAGAAAAATAAAGTTGTATTTATAATTTTATTTCTTATTATTAAGTTTAGTAGCATGCATAATGTCAATTTTTATAGTTTTCGAGTATACAAAAGGTTGAGGTATATCTTATTTGTTAATTGAGTACACTACTACTTGATTTTAGAGCCTAGAAAAAGTAGAGATATTAATTTGTAGGGTTTCTAATATGTTTTTCGTTTTTTTTTTCAAACCGAAATTTACCGAAATTTTAACCGAAATCGAAATTTTAACCGAAATTTCCATAAATTTTGACGACCGAAATTTCCATCGAAACCGAAATTTTGTTCCTTGGATGCACCATAGTTGAACAGAAGTTTGCCCGTGAGAAGAGTTGGAAAAATGATTGGTTGAAGTTGAGCTATCTTATGGAGGTTTTGCAAGCAAACAATGCAAATAGAGCCGGTCCCCAACTACAGTATTTCAGTTAATAGATTTGCTCTGCACTAGAGAAGAAATATAGGTAATTTCTATTACTCGAATAATTCTAAAACTGGTGTAAAGAAAAAGCAATACCCTAAATAATATTACGCCCTACTTATATGTGATATAATCAGAGTAACACAACATAGTAGAACGTATAAGTGAATCGATATTATTTGAAATTTAATCACATATCATGCACAGTTTCTGTATAAAGTATTTCTTTATAAAGGTTTGACTGTATAGAGAATCCGCTGAAGTTTTTATTATCAAAATTTACATCAATTTAACTTAGAAATTAATTTAGAAGATCTATGTAGATAATCTTCATTCGTTCCCAACCTTAGTGAGTATTGTCAAGGATAGAGTATGTCACGAAATCGAATTGCATATCCCACGAATGATCAAAAGTAAAACAAAAGCAAATCAATAATTGCTTGACTAAGAAGTAAATAGACTTGCCCATTGAAGAGTTCTTAGGTTGATTTTATGTTAAAGAGCAATATAATATGAAATTGAGCTCTCGACAAGAACAAAGGGACAGTTCATGACTAATTCGATGGATAAGCAGCAAGACCTAGCTCTGGGGCACTACTTTTCAAGAGGAAATAAATTTCCAACTTCAGCACAACGACAATCTGACGGTCATCATTTATCCACAAAGTACAATCAACGGTTCACAGTGTCTTCCCCCAAAGGCAAAGCCAAATTTGACTATGAAAGCTTAAAAGTCAATGTAGTGTGTTCAAATACGACCCCACCAGGGTGGAAACGACATTAAAGATTGCATGGAGGATAAGAGAAAGTGGGGGATCGAGATGTAATTTGGGCAACATGGTCAGTGTCATTTGGTGTCGTTTTCTCATAGTGGAAGAGACATTTTATGTGTGTGTCACACTAGTTCCATTCTATCAGTATCAAAAGTTGTAGATTCTCAGTTGGTGTCGAGACAGAGGACGGTTCTTGTTTACGTTCAATTTGGCTCCTTTGTGTTATTTTAACTTTTTAGTTGTCAAATTTCTATTTTCATTACCCTGCACGCACGGAAAAGAAATAAAAAAGAATAAAGAATCGGAACAACGCTTTTATTAATTTTTTTAATATTTAAGTGGTGAGAATAAATGCACCAAAATACAAGTGAGGTACCTATTTTTAGATGGTAACAAGGAAAAGGCGTGTTTAGAAGATTCAATTCCCTTTCTATGAGCTCTTTCAAAGAAAACAAGAAATCATCCAACCAAAGCGAGCTGAATTCTTCTTCTTTTTCCAGAGAGTGGAAATACAATCACTTTCTGTCCAAAATTTCAATTCTTGGTTCCTTTTACATAAAGTAGGAATATAATCCATGGGAAAGTTGGATGACAAATAATGCACAATTGTAATGTGGTGGATGGTGGGAAGGAGTGGCAAATGTAAACTTTTGTTCTTTGTTTTTCATGAATTGATTTGCCAAAAACGAACTAGGCAACATCAACATGTGAAGGAATGAAAAACTAAATCTTGGGCCCAAGAGCTTCATGGACCAGCAAAACAAGCAGAAATGAAGCAAAGAGGCCCATTGGCAAATGGACTCCATGTCTCGAGTTTGGTCGTTCAAAGCTTTGGAGAGCTATCAATGTCATTCCAAAATTGTCATGTTGGAGATTTGACCCGAGTTTGCGTTTTTTCTTCCACATTTGCTGGAGAGAAGGGGTATTAAACTTGCCGCCATTTATCTTTCAACTAACATTCAAAAGAATGGACAAGCACTTCACAGCTTACCTTCGCATATGAATAAAAACTCGATGTCCGTAAATTAGAGTCAAGAAATAGGCAATACATAGTACAAGTTACAAAACTAACTGTTGCAGATCAACAAGAACATGTACATTCTTACAAATAGGTCAATACAGCACAAAATCATTACCCAAAAAATCACAAGCTGAGTGGAAAAGGCTTTTCTAGCGCCAGATGCTAAATGCTATAAAACCTACAGTATACATGTACTTACAGAAAGCACAGTGAACCGAAAGTTAGTTCAGACTAATTCTAGCAGGAAGGCAAAGGCCGGGAATCTGTTCTTCCGGGGAAAGGGCTTCACCAGCAACCAATTTTATTACAGAACGAGGAGCGAGGTGGTACTTATGACGTGCTTCGACGAAACTTCTGCAGAGAACCCTTCCGACCCACTCCTCCACTGCTTTCTTCCTTTCTGATAACCAACCAGCTGCGAGTATATGCACCATGACTCCAAAATCAATTTCCAGCTGAACCTCATTTCCGAAGATTTTCTTGAATTCTTGATTTATTTCCTTTAAGGTTTTCTCAGCAAGTGCATCAAAATCAAATGGCTTCAAAACCACTTTTTCGTCCACTCGAGCAACAAATTCTTCCAACCAAACTTCTGAGTTTTCTGATATGGAGTCGCTGTCTACATCTCCACAATCCAGGCTCTCCTCTGTCTCTTCTACTGGCAGATTCAAGTCCAGAAAGGACCTTGATGCCTTACTCGACCGTTTCTGGAATTCTGAGGCTTGCTCCATTAAGGCATTGGTGTCAGTCAGCTTTCTTTTATGTACAGCTGATGATGGGTTTGAGGTTCCTTCTTTCCTGAAACTCGTGCCAAGACTTTGGCTGGCAACCCCAAGATTCAGTATTTTCATTTGACATTTCTTGGCAGCAAGTATTATCTCCTCGGAAAACTTATGGTGTCCATGCTCTGAGTAGTGATTTTTGCTGCCCTTGATGATGGCTGATGAGGTTGTCACAAAGATTATGTTGTTAATGCTGACTTGTCTCCCATGAGAGTCCGGAAACTTTCCTGTCCTTATGGCCTGGGTCAAGTTACTTTGGGCCGGAAAGTCTGCCTTATCTATATTTTCAAGGAAGACCACTGAATGAGGTCTCCTGCTTAACTCCCCTGCTACATAATCGACAACCGTCTTTCCCCTAAACTTAACATCATAATCATCTAGGCCTTCGGATTGAAAAACCGAGTTTGATTGGTAACCCCCATCTTGGCCTGCCAGATCAACAGAGATTAGGCTTTCTTTGGTGCCAAACAATACCTCAGCAAGTGCTAAAGCAATTTTCTTCTTGCCGATTCTGTCAGGTCCAATTAGTGTCAACCAGATATCACTTCTGAGTTTTGAACCACGATTTTGTCCGGAACCTGATCTGCAACGTGACACAGCTTGACTAATACTGCATATGGCTTCATCTTGCCAGCCAACCTTGTCTGTAAGCACTCTCCTAAGTGATTTGATATCGCTTGGATCAATTTTCCCTCCAAAATCTGATGAGCAGGAAGAGGACTGTGCTGCTCGGTGCGAAGTGTTGTCACTTGAAGCATCCACTTCAGCAGAAATAGAACCAGAGAGGTGTGGCAAATTCTCTCTACAATCTTGTAATCTAGGACCTTTTGGTCCCATATTAGCTGATGCATATAATGTCCCCAATCCCAAATCTGTAGTCACAGAAGTGAGAGACGAAGATGATGTCCGGTCAGTTGGAAGATTCATATCTTGGATAGGATAAGGAGACGGAAAGGGGCTCCCAAATTGTAGTTGCTGAACATTTGAGTCTTTTACCAATTGCTTCGACTGGAGACTAGAATTGTCAGCATCAGAAACCACTTGCATCAGCAAGTTCTGTTTTGACATAGAATTACTTTGTACTTCCACAGGTGCGCTGTGATGTATACTCAAAGATGGGCTTTCATTTAGAGAGGAAGCTTCATCGCTGTTTTCTTTTCTATCCGCAACAGCACGAGAGCTCTCAGCACATGCAACCTGAGACCTTTCTAAATAAATGTTTGCTTTCGGAAATGGTTGTGCATGATGATTTTGTCGGCATATATCATCCCACTTCTTCTGCAGTGCTGATTGCATAGCATTCAATGTTGTTTTACCACCATTGGCCTGCACTGAATATGATGCACACTCTTACACAAATGATGTCAATACTTATTTAAGGAAAAAAATGCCAACGGAATAAAATCCAACAACTGTCAAACTCCATGTCTAGGTGTGTTAAGAGTCATGGTTGTGATCACAAACTTTATGCCAGCTTGAGAATTGAACTTTGAAAAGGTTACATACCTTCGCTATATTGACTCCCTTGCTAGCGTCAAGCTCGGCCTTTTGCAACCAAGAAGGCAAGCCTTCCGAGCACTGATCAGCTACTGAAACACTTGACCCTGCTTCCGGCATAGAAGCAACTTCTTGCTCATACTTCTCTGTGCACTGACGACAACGCCTAAAAGATGGATTCGTGCTGCTCAACGGACTTCGAAAACTAGACGACTCGGGAAAGAACCCCCCGAGCGGGACGAATGACCCCAGCAAGCTGTAAGTATATCATGAGCATGCAACTGTGAGATCCAACCCGTACACAACAGTCAGACACTACAGTACATTGTATTCCTTCAAACACAACACAACACAACACAACTTACATGCACAATCTTTTCAAATGCAAATTTTAGAAATCCAAAAACAGCATCAAACTAATCAAATTCAGACAAACATCAAATCTCAAATCAACATATAAGCATACTGAGCATTGACACTAACAAGTCGAGTTGGATTAATAACCTTGACTTAGAGTAAACTCCTTCTACTGAAGCTTTCGATGAAGTAATGGCAAGTAGATGCAAATCCCAATCTTTCTCAATCGTCGGAAATCGACCCAAAAGCTTCGTATAAACTTCGTGGCTCGCCGCCGCGCCGATTAGCCGCAACTTCCCGCCATGAATCTCCAGCAAGCTCTTGAGCTGCACCACCACGAAGTTCACAGCTTCACCCACTACTCCCTCCCCAACAAAGCCCTTCAAGTCCCCGAAATTTACGATGACGCCATCCCCAGCCGCCATTTGAGCCACCTCCTCGAGCTTGAACCGCATCTTCTCTTCACTCCCGCCGTCGACAACGAACTCCGAAATCTCCTTCTCGATGCAAACGACGCCGAAGCACGCGATTTCCGCCGGAATGGCCCCGGGTTTGCCTCCCTGCGCAGCGGCGACGAAGCTCTCGAGGGCTACGCCGGCGCAGACGCCGATCAGCAGCGGGTTTTTCCCGCTCCTTCTGACCAACACCTCGCCGATTCTTCTCGAATTCTCGTCCCGGTCTTCGGGCCGGAAGCTGAATCCGGGTCGGGCCGGGTCCGAATCCGTTAAGTTGCATAGGAAAATGGGCGGGCACCGGGTCCGGGGGAACCGGGGGGATTGAGACGTCACCGGCGGGTGAAGAATCGCGACCTTAATGTCGGAGCTCCGGAACCCGGCCTCGCCGAAGACCCGACTCACAATCGGGTCGTCTAGGATTGATAAAATGAAGTGCTTGAGCTCGACCTTCAAAAGCGACGCCGTTTGCTGCTGGTTGAAAATCTGGTGGAGGTGGAAGCTCTCCGGGTGGCGCCGCTGGTTCGCCTGAGACCGCTTGATCGCCGCCATGAGCGAGTTCGACACCGGCGGCTCCTCCTGCGCCTTCGCCGACGGTTGCCGGTCCAGCGAGACCCCGACGGAGAGGTCCAGCGCCCGGAATTGTAGTCGCGGCGAGTACGCGTACGCGCCGCCGCGAGCGCGTGAGCAGGCGTCGCGGAGGGTGGAGGACGGCAGGGCCAGCAGCGCCGAGACGATGTGGAGCGACGTCGTCTGAGCGTGACCCCGCCGCCTGGCGACAGCCACCGCGTCGTCGAGCGCACGCGCCGCCTCATCCGTCAAACATTGCCTCGCTACGCTCACCGGCGTCGGCATCGCCGGCTAGCGCTGTTGGTATATTAAAATAATATGATGCGCACGCGCACAGAGAAGTCGCACCAGCACCAGCCTCCGTCGCCCGCTACGTGTCTTCGTCTCGTCGAATTTGGAAGGCTTCTTCTTAGCGGACAAATTTAAATATAGAAAAATATTGAGCGAAAAGGTTTGGGAATACGATTTACGCAAATCAGGAGGATTTAGAGACAAGACGAGGAGTATAAAAAGAGCGATTTTGGTGGTGAAAGCTGAAAGTTGGTGTTGGTGCGCTTGATGAATGCTGCGCCTGTAGCAACAGTTTTGTTTGTTTGCTCCTAGTATGCTATCATCAGCGAGTGTTTTTGGAGGGTGGGGCCTTCTTTTGGGCATTAACACAAACACGAGGTCAGCAGCATAGCATCTATTCCTTCTCTTTCTCTTTAATAGCTAGTGCGATAGTCTGTCTAAAAGATAATTAAGCGAATAAAACTACATATCGGGTTAATTCTTCCGAATTTTCCCTTCTCTTTAATAGCGAGAGCAATAATCTAAATGAAAATTAAGCGGATATAACTATGCACCGAATTAATTCAGTCGAATTTTAAAAAATACTCTATATTACTTTGATAAAGGTCATTTATTTTTATAATATTGTATACATTAATAAATTATATCACGTGATTATAGATTATCAAATCAAAGTTGACATGGAATAAGATTAGATTTGGGGTTCTTTCTTTCTACCATTAACAACGCTTTGTTAAATCCTCTTGCTTTGATTAGGGGTTTTAGGTTTGAACATTATTTTGGTGTTTGTGCTTTTGGGTTTGGGGAGGGGATTGATACAGATGCCGTGGCCACTGTCCAAGCGATACAAGTGGGCCAACAGGATGATATTAGCCGTCGATGTCAAGCTTTTGAGCCCCATAGAAATGTGCTTTTTTAATGTTGATAAGAAATTGCTCAAATTGTCCCGCTTTTGTTTTATTCAAATAAAGGTTATTGGAGTAATGAGAATTTTTTTCACACATGGGATGTCTCTTTTACTTAGTCAATGCTTTTCTTAATGTAATAGCATTATGTTTTCACTCTATGACAATGAAATAGTGTCATACAGATCTTTGCATGAATCAACGATCAAGATGTAACTAAGCGGGCATGTGAAGTGTCTCTAGCTTTGCGATGGGTGTCCGACGTTGATCTACAAGGAAACAAAAGTTTGAGTGTTAAAGATCGATGCCGACTTCAAAAAAAAGAAGAACATATGATGCTTTAGTTATGTATACAAGGCGAGATGGTAGTTTAGTAAAGTTTTATTTTTGTTTGATATGAGTATCTGATATGAGTACCTTCTAAAGTGGATAGTAAGTTCAATAAGGATGTAAGAAGAATGACCTCTATTTTACGTAGTATTCTAAGAGCGCAAACTGTTTAAACGATACGCGTTATTCGCTAAATGGACCACGTAAAATGATAGTGAAGTCTTCTTTTTGTTATTGCCCATTGGGATTCCATCATCATGCATCTCGAATGAGTACGACGCATATGCTGCCGCATCAGCTGCAACGTAATTATCCAATGATGATTCATTTTTGAAACCTGTACATTGAGGTGGTGTTATGTTTACTGTCATTACTCACCATTTTGTTAAATACAGGTCGACCATGTAGTACAAACAAAATCAATTACTGTTGGAAATTTATACCGTCATTACTCTCCATTTGTTAAATACAGGTCGACCATGCCGTACAAACAAACCCCCCGCCGCCGCCGGCCCCTTGGCTTGCCTTGGGGTCGGCCAGCCACCCTTCCTCCTCTTTCTAGATCTGATATCCTTCTCCCTTGGTTTAACCCTCTTTGTGGGGTGAGTCGCGGGGGAGTGTAGTTTTTTTTTTTTTTTCATGTTTTTGCTTTTATGTATTTTGCAAGCTTCTCGTTTGAATAAAGGTGTGCAAATCATTGTCTTGCACAAGGCGAATAATGGATGATCTAAGTTCGGTTTTAACTTATTTGGTCAGTTGTGATGGATTCCATCTAGTGGCGGCGGGTGTAATTTTGTTTCCGATTGTTTTGATAGGCATCGAATCTCGATATTTGCCTTGCTTGGCCGGTGTTTTTTAGGTTTTGGGTTCAGGAGTTGTTTTATAGTCTCACTCGTCCTAGTTGCCGCTTGTGCAGTGGGTGAGATCTAGTGGCGGCTTGTGCGTTTGGGTCTTCCCTTCCCATGCTTGGCCGGTTTTGTTTGCTTAATCCGAGCTAGTGGCGGCTTGTGCAATCCAATTTGCAAACTCCTTGAAGGGCTTCGGGATAAGGGACATCGCCATGGGGACTATGCTAGTTAGTTGTTAAGTTGATTTAGTGGTTTAGTTGTCTTGAAATAGATGTAGTTAATCGGTCAAGTTTATCTTTTCGGGTTTCCATGATGCCTTCTCTAGCGAGTTGGCTTACCTATTAGCATGGAAGAGTTGTTAGGAGTATAGCATTCCTTTCGGCAAGGGCCATTGTACTCATTTCTTTGGTTTCGCCAAACGCTTCTATAATATATTTCTATTGATCTAAAAAAAAATCAATTACTGTTGGAAACTATAGTTGGTGGTACCATATATGTTTTGTTCGTTTGTTGCTTTTTCGACAAGAAATGGTTTCTCCATTATTTTACCGTGTGCGTATAACATTGTAGTCAAAGAAGTGTTATTCCAACTATATAAAGAGAAGCCCCAATTAGGACACGTGTTTCTCAAAACTCAAAATTTGTCAATTCTAGTGACTAATTGAACGTGATTATCCATTTAATGACACATCTATCAGTTGATTAAGCAAGTTCATGTGCACACACAAAGTTTAGATAAGTAGATAAAGTTCTTGAAGTAGAAAGCAACCTCAACTTGTAAATGACACCACTAATAAAAGAGACGAAAAAGTAATTAGATAGACATTAGCAAGCAAATCCGTGTCAACAAAAGTTTATGAGGCTGTGTGAGGTGGGTGATCCAACAACACCAAAGGGTCATCTTCTCAAAGCAAAACCCTACTTGACACTAAAGGCCTATGGCCCCCCTATAGGAATTGGAGTCAAGTCATGGACTTTCCTGAATTCTTCAGCTCACTTCTCTAAAATTTGCGAAGCTATTCGGAAAAAGGGTTTTTTTTTTAATATTAAAATTTGTTAATTCTAATTAGGGTAATTATTATGAATGGTGCCTGAAGTTTCGTTGACCGGACTTCATGGTACCTGAACTTTAAAAGTGATCAATTTAGTACCCAAACTTTAAAAAACAAGATTTTATAGTGCCTAAACTTTAAAAGTGATCAATTTGGTACCCAGACTTTAAAAAAGATGACTATTTAGTACCTTAGTCAATTTTTTTTTATCAAAATTCCATTAAAATGAGGGATAAAATGGTCTTTTGACATTAATTTTCATGCAAAATACTATTTTTACCTCTCAACCTCTATATAAATGTGTACTATGATGTTTCGAAAAAATAAAAATGTGCATATAGCTATTTTCGAATAATAAATAAATTGATTAACAAAAATATACTCGAACGGTAGATTTTTTTTCTACTACTCAACTTATGTTAAAAATATTTTTTTTATGTTCGAGTATATTTTTATTTATCAATTTATCTATTGTTTTGCAATATCTATATGCATATATATTTTTTGAAACACCATAATACACATTTATATAGAGGTTGAGAGGTAAAAAATAGTATTTTACATGAAAATTAATGTCAAAAGACCATTTTATCTCTTATTTTAACGGAATTTTGACAAAAAATTGAAGGAGGTACCACATAGTCTCTTTTTGAAAGTCTGGGTACCAAATTGATCACTTTTAAAGTTCAAGCACTATAAAGTCCGGTTTTTGAAAGTCTATGTACCAAATTGATCAATTTTAAAGTTCAGAAACCATTTATGATAAAAACCCTTCTAATTATTAAAAAATTGATATACAATGAATTTATGATAATTTTTATTTCGGCTTATGCCAAAAAACTACTATACTACCTTTATTATATCCAAAAATAATACCCCAACAATTTTATTACCATATCATACTACTTTTTCAAAGGCCCACTGAAAACTCATTCTCCCACTAATTCCCTCTCATCAATATCCTTCCCCTACTATTGGCAACCAAACGTCACTTTTCCCAACTTCCAAAAACTGTACGTCTTTCTCTCTGCCTCACTCTCTTTGTAGAAGACCACCAATTGCCACCATCTCTCACCGTTGCCGCCTTTAAGAGAACCAACTCCACCGCCGACGATGTCCCCCAGTCTGAACGCGAGAAGTAGCGATACCGAAAAACCACTCGCTTCGGTCGCTGCCATAAAAAGGAAATGCCAGAACCTTCAAATTCGCCGTCGCCGACTCAAAATCACTGTCGACTCTGCAAAATTGAAGGAACACCTGCAAATTTGAAAGAACACAAATTTTCTTGCAAATTTGAAGGAACACCTGCAAAGTTGAAGGAACATCTCTTTCAATTTTGAAGGAACGCCTGCAAATTTGAAGGAATGGCTCTTTCACATTCGAAGGCGTTCTTTCAAATTTTTAAAGTGTTCCTTCAAATTGAAGAATTTGTTCTTTCAAATTGAAGAAGCTGTTCCTTCAAATTTGAAGAAGGTGTTCCTTCAAATTTGTAGGTGTTTCTACATGTAGCAAAATCCATGACTGAAAAGTCGTGTTGATTCAAAATCGAATATCAAGAAACACAAAACGATTCTAAATCTTCGATCACGAAGAACAAGCAAACGATCGAGAATAAAAAAATCGCAGAAAAGAAAAAATGACAAATTGACTTACAGCTACAATTTGATCGCCCACGCGATGAACATGCACTCGGACGAGCTTAATATCACCAGAATTCTCAAACTTTCTCTCTAAAATCGCCGAAAAATCCAACGAGGTGGCTGGAGGTCGCTCGCAGTTTTTTTTCATTTTTTGAAATCTAGAGGAAGCAAATGAGCTGTGGGTGAAGAACGACGTGCTTTTATACCACCCACCACAATCGGCCGTTAGTTAACGACATTAATGAGTTAAAAGGTTTTGATAAATTAAATCATGTCATGTGTCAAGATAATACCATTTTGTAATGTTTAGCCGCCTCTCTCTCTCAAAAAACCCCAAAACCAAAAACCTCCCGCCGCTGTCGGCCCCTTAGCTTGTCTTGGGGTCGGCCGGCCACCCTTCCTCCTCTTTCTAGATCTGATATCCTTCTCCCCTGGTTTAACCCTCTTTGTGGGGTGAGTCGCGAGGGATTGTAGTTTTTTTTTTTTCATGTTTTTGCTTTTATGTATTTTGCAGGCTTCTTGTTTGAATAAAGGTGTGCAAATCATTGTCTTGCACAAGGCGAATAATGGAAGATCTAAGTTCGGTTTTAACTTATTTGGTCTGTTGTGATGGATTCCATCTAGTGGCGGCGGGTGTAATTTTATTTCCGATTGTTTTGATAGGCATCGAATCTCGATATTTGCCTTGCTTGGCCGGTGTTTTTTCAGATTTTGGGTTTAGCAGGTGTTAGATCTCACTCGTCCTAGTTGCCGCTTGTGCAGTGGGTGAGATCTAGTGGCGGCTTGTGCAGTTTCGGGTTTCCCTTCTACCAGGCTTGGCCGGTTTTGTTTGCTTAATCCGAGCTAGTGGCGGCTTGTGCAATTGTTAGATTCAGACTTGAAGGGCTTCGGGATTCAGGTTCACCATGCTTTGCCGGTTTAGTTGTTAAGTTGATTTAGTGGTTTAGTTGTCCTGTAATAGATGTAGTT
Organism: Spiraea crenata; assembly: GCA_033992175.1. Lineage (NCBI taxonomy): Eukaryota > Viridiplantae > Streptophyta > Magnoliopsida > Rosales > Rosaceae > Spiraea > Spiraea crenata. The sequence continues at coordinate 4,342,393 of JAVBHV010000022.1, forward strand.
AATCGGTCAAGTTTATTTTTTCCGGTTGTACTGATGCCTTCTCTAGCGAGTTGGCTTGCTCCTGCTGCCTAGTTGCAGTGAAGTTATGGGTCCTGTTAGGAGTATAGGCATTCCTTTTGGTCGATGTCTGATTTGTACTCCTTTGTTTGGTTTCGCCAAACGCTTCTATAATATATTTCTATTGATCTAAAAAAAAAAAAAAAAAAAAAAAAACTTGCTATAAAAAAAAAAAAAAAAAAAAAAAAAAAAATAAAAAAAAAAAAAAAAAAAAAAAAACAAAAAAAAAAAAAAAAAAAAAAAAAAAAAAAGTGCCAAGTGTCTCTCCTGGTAAAAAACCATAAATTACTGTTTAGCCGCTCTCTCTCAAAAAGCCCCAAAATCGCAAACCCCCCCGCCTCGCCTCCGTCGGGCCCTTGGCTTGCCTTGGGGTCGGTCGGCCACTCTTCTTCCCCTTTCTCCCTTGGTTTTGATCCTCTTCGCCGCCGCCGATGCCTAGAGTCCTTGGGGTTGTAGCTTTCCGGTTTCTTTTTTGCTTTCTTATTTTTCTGTTTTGCAGGCTTTCCAATTGGTATGTTGTGATGGGGACCATCTAGTAGCGGCTGGTGTAATTTTCTGTTTTTCGATTGCTTGATGGGCATCGGGTCTCGATTCTGCCTTGTTTGGCCGGTGTTTTTTCAGGTCTCGAGTTCAACGGGTTCAGATCTCAACAGATCTAGTGGCGGCGAGTGCAGATTTCCGATTCCGCTTGCTTGGTGGGATTCGGGTTTTCGATTCTGCCATTCTTGGCCGGGTGTGTCTACTTAATCCGAGCTAGTGGCGGCTTGTGCAGTTGTCAGGTTTAGATTGCTTGATGGGCTTCGGGAATCAGTTTTCGCCATGCTTGGCCGGTTTGTCTGTTTCGATCCGATTTAGTGGCGGTTAGTGCAGTTTTCAGATTTGGATTGCTTGATGTGCTTCGGGTTTCGATTCTGCTTGGCTTGGCAGGCTTTGTCTATTTGGGGGTTTGCTGGTTTGATGTTTGTTTTTGTTTGCTTTGGAATAAGGATTGTTGGCTTGGCCGCCCCGTGCTGGTGTTCCAGTTGCAGTTGGTTTAGTTGCATAGTTGAATCTCTTTATAATTGGTTCTCTATAGTTGTCACTGTAAAAATTGTGGTTAATCGGTCAAGTTGATCTTTTCCGGTTGTACTGATGTCTTCTCTAACGAGTTGACTTGTTTTCTGCTGCCTAGTTGCAGTGAAGTTTGGTCCTGTAGAAGTATTAGGTATTCCTTGTTCAATCGATGTCTGATTTGTACTCTTTTATTTAACTTGCCAAACACTCTTATAATATATTTTCGTTACTAAAAAAGTCTCTCCGAGTCTCAAGTCACCAATTAAGGAGGGGGTAGTGGAGATGTGCCCAAAAAGGTATTTGATTTGACAGGTTCTTTTGGTTGTTTGTACTTTTGTATAAATTCACAAAATTTTGGGCTCCGTTTATTGAGAATGTGTAAAAAATTCATTTTATATTGACTAATGAATGGTTCTTGTTACTGGTTATAAAAAGAGTATGTTATTTCTTTTTATTGCTAATTGATTTTTGGCTGATATATCAATCACTTTTATGATAGTATTGGGTGGATTTATCCACGTGTTTGTGAATTTCTTACAGTACATGTTTCATGTTCCCACTTAATTCTATAGTGTAGGACGTAATAATGAAGACACACTTAAAAGGGGCGTGTTGAAAATATGAAAGAAATTTGTTGCATAATGTCTAGTGATAGGTATTGCTAGTGCTTATAAAAAACTATGGTACTCCTTATTACTAATTGTGGTGGAATCTCAACTATCTTTATTATTTTTTAAATTTAAAATTCAATATTTTTCATTCATAAAAAAGTATCTGCATAAGCGCTTTACTTATTTTGGACCTACCTTCCAAAGAAAAAAAAAATTGTCCAGATTTTAAACCTGTACACCCCTTCAACTCTTGTTTTGTTGCTTGTTGTGCTGCCTTTCTACACTTATCTTAGTCTGACGATGTGCTAGATTCCCAAATCTACAGAAAAGGATGTGTGCACAGAATGTAAATGAACACTACTACTGACAACAAGGAGTGTCGTAAGATTTGAGTTGGATATGCAAATCCCACTTTGAATAGTATATTTTCATACTACATCGATGCTAACGTAAAGAAATACATATATTTTAATATATTACATTAGTAACAATCATATGACAATGGTGTGACTAGCTTATTAATAGTTTTTGCTATATTCAAATACGGGCAAACTACTTTTTAGAGTATTACTGACAAATTAAATAAGACACAACAGGTGGAAATTAAATTGGGTACACAAGTTTGGTATTCCTATCATTATTGGAAGTTGAGTATTGAACACAACATATCTTGTCGATACAAGTTATTGCTTGTTTACCAAGTCATGAGAATTTACCTTTGAAGAAAATGTTTGTTTGAAGAATATGTTAAAAGTTGAATTACCTTCTATCTGACTAAAAGAACTAAGAGTTAAACTTCAATTTCACAGTCCATGTCCAAGACCATTGCCCAAAGAAGTTGCACAATTGTGATTGAAAACTAATTGGAAGATTAAAATAAAGACTTGAGGTTTTATGATTGAGTTGAGGGTCGTGGACGAAGAAATAGAGAAGAAAAAGAAACTAAAACTGCCGAATAGACAAGGGCCTTCGACGTATAAGTCCTTTACATTATTGTTTTTTATGCAAAAGTATAATATCAATTTTAAAGAGTTTGAGAATAATATTTGAAAACACATAATAAGATGGACTATAATATAGTTTTCTAGATAAGTGATAGTAAAAAGAAAAGGAGACTTGTCAAGGTGAAAATATAAAAAATTTAATTTTAAACGGGTCTCAATCTTATACAATATTACTCAATATTACTACTATATTTATGGCGAGTTTACTAACCATGAGTGAGAATGAAAGTATTGAGAGTGAGTGTATTTACTAAATTTGGAAATCAAATTTATAGTGGAACCCCACAACAAAATTAGAAATCACATTCTTGATTTTCAGGAAATGAGATTCCTTGATGGGAGGTGGTATTGTGATTCATGAAAGTTGATTCCACAAAGAATGAAACTTTTATGCCTTAATTACCCTCATAAATTTAATGTTTTCTTCAATTGTACCCAGGTAAAAAAGTTGTACATGTGTATAAGAAAGAAATCATAATAGCTCTAATATTCTTTCATCTTTTTACAATGATTTCTGAATAATTAAAACATAAATTGTACTCGTGTATAAATACTATTAAGTAAAAATTAAAATTTTAAATGTTTCAGCTTTATGTTTACAAAATCATAAATTTTATATTGAGGGTATTTTAGTAATTTAATTAATTTTTCACTCTGATTCATGAAAATTAGTAGATAATTTAATGACAATCAACTTGATTTTCACTTCGATTATAGACAACTAGTAAATGACTCAATGGTAGTGTTTCACTCCGATTCCCACCTATTCCAATTCCTATCTGGGCTTATGCCCAAAAACTACTATACCACCCTTTATTATACCCAAAACACTACCCCATCAATTTTATCAATAATACTAGGATGACCATGTTTTTGTAAACCATGTCTTAAACCATCTTATGTGGCAAGTGATGATTGTATCTGATTTAATTAATAGATTTCATACTAAATATTGAATGGTTGGATGTATTGCCACATAAGATGGTTTAAAAGTTGGTTCAAAAGAATGTGGTCATCCTAGCATTACTCCAATTTTATTACCATATCATACTCCTTTTTAAAGCCCACGAAAAACTCATTCTCCCACAGCTCCAGTTAGCAACCAAACGTCACTTTCAAATTTGAAGTAACAACTCCTTCAAATTTGAAAAGTGTTCTTTCAATTTGAAGGACATGTTCCTTCAAATTGAATGATACGTTCCTTCAAATGTGAGGATCTGTTCCTTCACATTGAAGGATTTGTTCTTTAAAATTTGAAGGAACAAAGAGGTGTTCCTTCAAATTGACTTACCGATACATTTTGATCGCCCGCGCGATGAACATGCACTCCAATGAGCTTAATATCGCCAGAATTCTCAAACTTTCTCTCTAAAATCACCAGAAATTCCAACAAGGCGACTGGAGGTGGCTCGCGATTTTTTCGTTTTTTGAAATCCAGAGAAAGCAAATGAGCTGTGGGTGAAGAACGACGTGCTTTTATACCATCCACTAGAGCTGGCCGTTAATTAACAGCGTTAATGAGTTAAAATGTTTTGACTAATTAAATCATATTATGTATCAAGATAGTACTATTTTGTGATATTTAATTTGCCATAAATTTTTTGAGCAATTTATTTCTTAAGTAATATTATTTTGTAATTATCTTATAAACATATTAGAAAGGTTACAAAAAATAAAAAAATTTAAGAGGGGCCCCCAGTCCTTTGAATTTGAGGTCCATTTTTGCATTATATACATATGCCGACCCTAGAAGCAACTGAATCCCTTGGAGCCTTTGATACACAATAATAAACCGTGTGAACATAATCTCCCCATCAAAATCAATATCTTTATATTCGTATCAACCTTCATTCTCCTTCTCTCTCTCTCTCACCTATAATGTTGGAGTTGATGTTTATGGATCCTAGTGCGACTCTTTAGACATATCACTTTCCTCTTCTATTTTACCCTTTCAATACCAAAAGAGCCACCCGTACCCCCACAAAAAAGCTTTGCTTGTGACAGCTGCTTTGGCCTTACATGAACCAACTGGCACACCCTAGCTACCTCTAGAATTCCAACACTACCCCTCGTGTCAATGGGTAAGTGGGGAAGTGAATATTCTCAATTAGAAATACAAAAGATAATAAATGAGATTTGAATTTAAGTTCAACGAAATATTTGATCTTTACCAGTGGCGGATTCAGTTTATTTTTTAGTGCGGCGACGCATAAAAGATTTAATAAAAATTTTAACTCTTATTTTATACTATGATAGAATTATTATATATAAATTTTGTACAAAATATATTTTTAAATTCTTTAAAATAACATCTTCCCTTGTTTAGCTTTTATTAGCTATATTGCAAAAGGACTGATAAAAAATGAAATAGCACAACAAATAGAAAAGAGATAGAAAAGACAGATGAACTAAAAGATTTTTAATCAAAATAAAGGTTTTTGAAATCAAAAGAAAACATGAAAAATTCATACAATTAAAGGCGTTTTAAGCCAAAAGAAAAGGAAAAAAATGGCTGCACATCGTGTGGATCAAACTTGGGTGCAGCATCAAGTTTACCAGCAACCAAACAAATCGGACCGCCTCGCTCATCTTATTAAATATGAATACATTCATCTATTTATTCACTTTTAGAATGACAATTATGGCTTATTGAAGGTCAGAATTTTACTTCAATAAAGAATTTTCTTAACTTTACGAGGTCGGCCGACCTCGTCCAACTCCGCTGGATCCGCCAGTGATCTTTATATTTGAAATTTAAGTGATTTCATTTCTACCAGGAAATGAACATGTTTTATCGGCATACTTATGGTTCATTCTCACTTGTCTCGAATCACGTTCTAATGGAAGCTTTTAGTTATTTGGGCGAGTGGGGATGCATTTGCATTTGCCATGCATTTAAATGGGTTTTTGTTGGTGGCGACAATAATGGAGGAGGAGTGTCTTTTTTTGAGAGAGACTTCGGGTCATGAATCTCACTTTCTGTATAAAGTGACTTTTTGCTTCATTTGGAATTACGTGCATTTGTGCCGCTTTCAGCTCAAGCTCAATTCCGTGGTTTCTCTTCTATTTTTGAGTACAGAGCAGACCACCAGACATCAAACCACATGGTGTTTTCTTGCCAATTTCTGCATCATCCATGGGACTAGCTCTCTACTCTAGCAATTTTCCACATTCTATTAATTTGCTACTTTCTATCTTACTTTATGAGTTTTTTTTAGTTTAAGGGAAAACAAAAACAAAAGGAGAATGAAAATCGCCCCTTAACCTTTTTATCTTTCTGTAATCTTTTTCTTTCTTTACATCAGAAAGAGCATAATGAAGTTTTGGGTATCGTATTCATCAGATTTTTTTGATCTCGTAAAAAGATCTAGTTACGACGCTATTGGAAGACCCAGATGGTTTGGTTGGTTAAACAATGGTATTTTGGATAGCTGGTAGTTTAAAGTCACAATAAAGAACCGATTAATTGACACAATAGGTCTGGGGTTGCAAAGTGGGGATGCTGACTTTTTTGGGACTTTTTACACACAAACTATTGAATTGATCACAAAGATCATGGAATGGGAATCATCATACTAGGCATTGATACTTTCTTGGATACAGGCCACCAGAATCAAGCCAAGTGGTGTTGTTGAATAACAAAATATCCTGCCAGGTGCCAAACCTTATTCTTATCTAATAAGTAATAGATTTGACCCAAAAAAGGCGATCGAAAGTACTGTAATAACAAAACCAATCAGACATGATCAGATTAGTTAATACGATCAAAACTAGACGATAATTAAGGTCAACCTTTAATTATAATTAGTATGAAGTGCATGAAAAGCTGGTTTGGCTTTGTAGCGGGAGAGGAAAAATTCGAATTTAAAATTGCTTTCAACAATTATATACACAATAATGCTCTTCAATATGATTCACAAACGCGTATTGCAAGAAAGATATATACAAACCAAGTGCTTCAGATAATAATGCAAGCTTACCTAATTATTCAATCGTGTCATTGTTGGGGGGGTTATTTTCATGCAATGCGGTCGAACTTTGACGAGCCAAACACGGTGAATAATTCCTTAACCATTAAAGTTCAATCAAATGTTTGGTGTTTCTGTCATTAGGGTATCCCGAAATTGATCTGTAAGATTGGGTTTTGATCATGATTTGACACCATTGTGGGCGTTGTCCATACAAAAATGACACGAACGGTGATCTTACTAGTGGGGAAGAAAATAATGAAAGATCTAAATTGGGCAGTGTGTGTTGTGTTTTGAGGGGGGGACCAAACCCTATTTTCAGACTTGAGAAAGATAGAACAGAGGGTCCCTAAATTTATGACAGATTTCCAAAATTATGTAAAAAGATTCTTGATGAACATATTCAACCTTCCACTCACTTTGAGGCTGAAAACTACTTAGCACCATTTGGCCTTTTACCCTTTTGCCTGACCCCAACTCCATTCTATTTCTATTACCAATTTAGGGATGTACATCATTAGGGTTGGTAGCGATAGTTTTTTCCCTAAAATAGTAAACCAATGGCTTTAACATATAATTCAAGTTTATCAGATGTTATATTACTAGATTGTCTTCGTAGCAACTTTACTTTATATTAGATGTTTTCATTTTTATCAACCATACTGTAGTAGTACTATTATGATAATAATTCGAACACATAACTGATGTACATGGTGGTAACGACTTGGTATTAGCAGCAAATCAATAGTCCAGAAATTATAGTTTTCAAACTTTATTATCTAGTCATATTTAATATCTGATACCACAATATAGTATACTATATTCAGTGGCAAAACAGTACTTTCGAATTATGCATATGCATCACAGAGGAGACCAAAACCTAGGGCTCCCATCATTTCGTTATCGACGTGCCTCTTTTTATTAAAGTTGTATGTGTCATTTCATTTGCCATTTGGTTTGGCTTCTTGCTTGTGGTCTCACGTACTTTTCTTCCTCTTTAGAATGCTTCTTTTTGTTTGCTAAAAAGTGGGCATAACTTTGATGTAAGGCCCAATTCCAAGAATGGGCCTTTTTTACAAGCCCAACAAATATTCAATTTGCAGCAGATGCCCAAAAGGCCCAATTGGCGGCAATTGCTCAATGCCCTAGAGAAAATCACGCACCTGAGCTCGCACTCCTCATCTTCCTCCTTTCATCTCGTGATCGCCAGTTGCTTCAGGTACTGATTAAAGTTTTTATTTTTATGAACTGGGTTAGTAATTTATCATCATATTTTGTTAAATTTTGCATCTGAAATCGCTTTTGCTTCTGTTTAGCTTAATGGGTATTTGTGAATTGTTCATTTCATTTACATTTTGGGGATTTTATTCATCTGCTTGCTTGTTCAATTAGTGGCCACCATTGATTTAGGTATGAAAATGGGATAAAGTTCGTTTCTTGGTACTTTGTGTGCATTGTTTTGAGTTGCCGAGCTGGTTTTAAAGTTGAAGTTAATTCATTGGAGTTCTTAGTTTCTAGTTTTGATGTGCAGTTGGTTGAGTTTGATTCTGTCGATGTTTTTGGCAATTCCCGACGTTTAATTGTTCCGTAACTTTGACTTTTGGTAGAAATGAAGCTTGTTCGATTTGCGTTGGGGTCCTTCAATAATGGTTTATCACGCCGAGTTCATCAGCCATGTATGAGAACCATTTTCACAAATGGAACACCAGGTACTTTTCGTATTCCGTGCTGTAATTCTCTTAGTTGGTACCATTTTACATGTTCCTGTGGTAATATATAACTTTAAGGTTTTGCTTGAATCTCCATGGATAGTATGGAAATGGATTTGTTTTTGTTTCCAAGCATTACTTAATGTAAACATTGAAAGAGAAAGCTTAAGGAATGGTTCGAATGTGAATATATCTACGTTTGCATTTTTCTCTGCAAGGTGGTGGAATGGATGATAACAGGAATACTAACTCCTTTGAGTCTCCTGATGATTTTGAACGGCGGATTTTTGGTGAAACTTCCGGAGATAACTCCAAACCAGAGTCCTTTTATGAAAAGCTTGATAGGCTTGGGAAATCTCGAGATGGACGTAGTTCGAATCTGGCTGAAGGAATTGGAATTGGAAATGGTTCCCATGCACTTGATGGCTTAGATGAAAGTTTTACCACATTATCAGATGGAATGGATGAAAAATTAGAGGAAGCAGCTACCTACTTTGAAATGGATGACGAGGAGATAGAGAAAGAAGATTATACTTTTAGACCAGATGTGAATTTTGAGGATGGAATGACTTATGACATTAAGGTATGTTATGGAGCAACTGCCCTTTCTTTTCTGCCTTTTCACTTTCTAGTTATTATTATCGTCTCTGCTGGTCCTTATTTTGTGTAGTTATAAATTTATTACCTGCATTTGAGCTCAAAGTGGCAAATTTATGCAAGCGAGACAGTCCTGGTTTGCCAGGGAACTATTTATCCTTTGTTGTAGTGTCTTTATGACTGTTTTGTCCTCAAACATCCCTTTCTCAAGTAATAACTATGTGGATCTCTGTAGGATCTTGATCTTACTAAACGCGGAGTTTGGAGGGATGGTCCCCCCAAAAGGGAGGAGTTTGAAGTAACTACAAAGGAAGTTCTTAGAAAAGCTGATTTCAGGGTATGTTCATTTCTCTCAGTCTCTTCAGTATATTCTTTTTCTGAGAATTACATGACAAAAAGCATGTATATAGGCTCCCTGCTGCTTCGAAGATGTTTCTCTGTTTGGTCAAATCTAGAGCATTGTTTATACAGTTGATGTCCTTAACCGTTATCCCTGTTGCACATTAGTAGAAGTCGAGAACAACAATTATGCAAAGTAGATCCATCCAAATCATTTCTAAGGGATAGTCTAATCTTGATAGAGCTCGGGTTTCAGAATCGAATATCTAAATCTAGATATAGAGATTATAATGTTGAATCATGCTGGCTCATTGGTTTGGAATGAACTGCATAATGGTGGTTTATCGCAGCCGATTGCCTTAGGTTTCTTAGGTGATTGTCAGAGTACTCAATTTTCTTCATTACATTCATCAACTGCAACTAGTTTAGAGTATTTTTTTTTCCGACTGGTCTGCTACTAGTCATTTGTTCAAATGTAATTTTGAGCTCTCCTTTTTTGTTCCACGCGTTCACTGAGATCTGAAATCTTGTTTCACTGGTTTTACATGTGTGCTTGTTTATGTTAATAAAGCTTCAAATGCACATGTCAAATCAGGTTGTCTTTCCTTATTATTTCTGATGCTTTGGATGTTTTATTACGCTTAATGCTCCTATCCTGATACGTTAAAGGGCTAATGTATAACAAAACTTTCATGTGTTGATTGTGCAGAATGTGAGATTCCTTGCAAATTTCATAACGGAGGCTGGAATTCTTCAGAAAAGAAGCAAGGTAAAAATAATCAAATTTTGAGTGACTTGAACTTTGTTAAACTTGCTTGGAAATTTGTTGCTTACCCCTTCTATGTTCCCTCCCTCTTGTGTAGTTTGGGATAAGTGCCAAGGCCCAGAGGAAGATCGCTAGGGAAATCAAGACAGCTCGAGCTTTTGGTTTAATGCCTTTCACGACAATGGGGACAAAATCATTTATTTTTGGGAGAACTATGGAGTCTCTAGACCAAGATTATGAATATGAGAGTTATGACAACCCTACAGATGATCCCTATGGAAAAGACCCTTTGGAACCCTAGAAGCTTGTAGCAGGGCATCTTTAATCTGTAGAATTGGTACGTACGTTCTTTGCTTTTAATCTTTTGTAGTTTGTACAACTCACTGTAATAACAGCCAGTCTTTTGCGTTGGTCTTTCACGCCTTTCGGGTTTTTGGTTTCTTGTTCCGCTAGTACTGTTCACGGTGCACTTTGCCAATTTGCTGATGAACTAAGGATTAATATTTTGCTAGTTTTGTTACATTTAAAATTGATCGTAGCCAATGAAAACTTCTTTGGATGGTTAGAGGTTGTTTTCGTGGTTGTATTTATCATAAACGACGCGCAGCATCATCCTTTTTTTAAGAAAGAAACTTGGACCATAAAGTAGTAAGCAAAGTTTGTTGTTAATCTCTCAACATCCTTCAACGAATTTAAGATTGGAATCTCTAATTTGATTGAAAGAGTCCTAATTTCTACCAATGACAGAATTCAAATTTACACCCGTGAAAATCGTGTGGAAACATTCTCTCTTCAGAGAGTCTCATAGACTTTAATGCGTGGCTGGACGTTTAAAGGACAAATTTACATGATGAGTGATGTGTGTATCCAGAATCGAAGGTAAGCAAACTAGTAAAGCAGGGGAAACCTGGAAAGTTCTGTCCCTTTTCTGCCAACTGTGATATTACAGCATACCAACTTATAAAACTGGTCTAGCGTGTCTTTCCCTGCTTTTAACATTGAAATTGAAAAGCTTTATTTTTCATAGGTTGCAACATTTCTTTGCCTGCCATCTTTACCAAATGCATGAACCATGGTTATTGTCTCTGTACAAGAAACTCGATTTTAAGAATAGTGAAGTAGTGCCAGTGATATTCTAATGATATCATTTTAAAGACGGTACGATAATGTTTTGATATCATTGTTAATAATATAAATGCACATATCAATAAAACGTAAAGAGCAAAGTCTAAGAGAAAATTGGAAATCTTAGCGAGTTTTGTACCTAACGGCATGAACCATAGTAGTTCAATAATTTTTTCTCTCCTTCATCCTTGTAACTACTGCAGTGAAGGGACCACATGATCCACAGTCCTTTTCTATATAGTCAACCTTCTCCCACAACCCAAATTATCCTCCCTCTTCCAATGAAGAAGAAAAAAACCCAGAAGCCTCCATTTTTCCATCACCCAAAATTTTCTTAAATGAGGCTTTCACAAGTACCCTTTCCTCTTGTTTTCACCGTCATCTTCACAACCTTCATAGCTTCCTTGACACAACAAAATTGGGTGGTCAATGGCCTTGGTTTAGCCTCCACCATAGCCATCGCCTATGGCAGTCCAACTGTTTGTGGCATTTCTGCTGACAACTCGACACAGACAGTAAAATGTTACCATAACAAACAGACCATTTCAGTCCAACCCAATGCTTCTTTTGAAGCCATCTCTGGAGGAAAGAGCTTTGTTTGTGGCCTCAGGTCTGGCGGTTTTCGCCTTCTCTGTTGGGACATCGGCTCTTCTGGCTCGGAAAGATTTCGAGCTAAACGCATATATCACGATGACAATGCAGCTTTGACTGATCTAGCTGTTGGTGGTGACCAAGTGTGCGCCAGAGAAGTCAAATCTAGAAGAGTCAGGTGCTGGAGAGGAGGAGGGGAAAATCCACCAGGGTCTTTGTGTCCTGGGGAGGCATTGGAATTCAAGACACTCACATCTGGAGAGGGGTTTACATGTGGGATTTTGATGAATCACAGCAGGGTGTTGTGTTGGGGTAACAATGCTGCTGGAGCTGAGATTCAAGCCGGCTTTGAGAACGTGTCAATGCGGAGTTTAGTTGCTGGAGAGAATCATGCTTGTGGGATGAGTGTGAATGGAAATTTGGTCTGTAAAGGGAACAACAATTTCGGGCAGTTGAATGCACCTTTAAGTACTCCGACTTTTGAGTTTTCAGGCCTTGCATTGGGAGCAAATTTTACTTGCGTGATTTGTCGAAGGAATGGACTTGTTGTGTGCTGGGGAGGAAGAACCGGGTTTGAATATGATAGTGACGTGATTAAAAATGTTTCATTTGAATTGATTGCTGCAGGTTTGGATTTCGTATGCGGATTAACAACAAGTAATTTATCTTTGGTTTGTTGGGGACCAGGGTGGTCTAATTCACATAATGATCTTCCATTGGGAATGGTTATTCCTGGTCCATGTTTACAAGGTCCATGTAGTCGCTGTGGTGTGTACCCGAATTCGGAGACTCTTTGTGGGGGTTCTGGGAAGATATGCAGAATATGCAGCCAGATTGAACTTCCATTTGCAGTGCCATTGCCTCCAATAAATCCGCCACCAGCACCAATATCTTCAAAGCCGGTTTCCTCATCATCTATAGCCAGAAATAGGCTTTTGGTTGCATTTTTGATAGTTGGATCAGTTGGGGCCGTTGCAGGAATCTGCACTATTATCTTTTGCCTGTGGACTGGAGTAGGCAGTTCTTGGATTAATTGTCATCGTTCTCTGGAACCCGCAAGCACTGTTAACCCTAATGCAGGTGCTGCTGTTGCCCCCACTTCAAGGTCAAGTTCTGCCAAAGGTTACGGAAATTGTTCTTCGTCAAAACATGGAGAAAAGACCGAGTCATTTAGTTTAGTAGCCCTTTCTGCTGCTACTAACTATTTCTCATCAGATAACAAGCTTGGTTCTGGCAGCTTCGGCACTGTCTACAAAGGCAAGCTTCCAGATGGTCGAGAAGTTGCCATCAAGAGGGGGCATACTAGTATCAAGACCAAGAAATTTCAGGAGAAAGAAAGTGCATTTGATTCCGAACTAGCGTTGCTGTCCCGGCTTCACCACAAGCACCTGGTGAAGCTAGTGGGATCCTGTGAAGAAAACGATGAAAGGCTTCTGGTTTACGAGTACATGAGCATTGGATCGCTTCACGATCACTTGCATAACAAGAACAACGTCGAGAAAAGTAGCAGCATTGTGAATTCATGGAAAATGAGGATCAGAATTGCACTAGATGCAGCCAGGGGTATTGAGTATCTTCACAATTATGCAGTGCCAACAATCATTCACAGGGACATTAAGTCATCAAACATTCTTTTGGATGCAAATTGGTCTGCAAAAGTATCCGACTTTGGCCTGTCATTATTGGGGCCGAAAAATGACCAAGAAATCTTGTCATCTAAGGCGGTTGGGACAGTTGGGTACATTGATCCTGAGTACTTTGTGTCAAATTTTTTGACAAAGAAGAGTGATGTCTATGGGTTTGGAGTTGTGTTATTGGAGCTCTTGACAGGGAAGAGGGCTGTGTTCAGAAGTAGTGAAGAAGGAACAGGTCCACTAGGGATTGTGGAATATGCAGCACCGCCAATAACATCAGGGGAGCTGCAGAGCATATTGGATCAAAGGGTGGGGCAGCCGGATCAGAACGAAGGTGAAGCGGTTGAGCTGGTGGCTTATACTGCCTTGCATTGTGTGAACTTGGAAGGGAAGGAAAGGCCCAGTATGACTGACATTGTTGCCACTTTGGAGAGAGCACTTGCTCTTTGTGAAGCTGACCCTGCTAGCTTCTCTTCCACCTCAAATTCCCTCCCTTCATTGTGAAATTTCATCCAAAAATTGTATTCATTTTATTTACTCATTAATTTCACACCAATTTTTTCCCCTCATTTCCGATTTGTTTTCCGATTCCTAGATGATTGCAAGGAGAAAGTGTTCTAATCTACAAGAAGTGCATATGTTTTCCTCGTATAATTATTTTTACAATCATTTCATCACATCAAATGAGCAGCACGCAATGAATTATATTTTTTTGGGGTATGTCAAATAATTGAGAAGAAGAATATATTTTCTTTTTGATCAACAGAAATATATTATAAAAGCGTTTCACAAAACCAAACAAAGGAGTACAAATCAGACATCGACCGAACAAGGAATGCTTATACTCCTAACAGGACCCATAACTTCACTGCAACTAGGCAGCAGAAACAAGCCAACTCGTTAGAGAATGCATCAGTACAACCGGAAAAGATCAACTTGACCGATTAACTGCAACTTTTACAAGAACAACTTAACTATTAAACCAACTTAACAACTAAACCGGCAAAGCATGGTGAACTTGAATCCCGAAGCCCTTCAAGGAATCTGAATCTGACAACTGCACAAGCCGCCACTAACTCGAATTAAGCAGACAAACCGGCCAAGCATGGCAGAAAGGAAACCCAAAACTGCACAAGTCGCCACTAGATCTCATCCACTGCACAAGCTGCCACTGAATCGGGTGAGAAGAAGAATATATGATTGTTAACCCTGAAATTATTGCTACCTGTAACATACCCAGTTGGCTATTGGTCACTTGACATGATGGGTAGTTTTTTATTTCAGGTTTTTATGGTAGCTGTTCTTTTTTTGCTCTTGAATGTTGGAGCAGTTAAGGAAAACTTTGTTGGTCTAGAAGACATGAAGATTTATTTTGATATTCCAATCAAATCCATTATCCCTGCATGGTGGGATCTTTGATCACAATGTATTGTAGTCTTATTCGGAAGAAAGTGTTCAGTAGATACTGGTCTCATTGCATACTCGCGATTCGTCTCCTTAAGAACATTATTATGAATCATAAATTTGATGGAGCAATCTTGCTCTGTTAATTGTGAAGAAGTATTAAATTTCCACTCTAAATCATCACTTATAACATGTGAATCAGTAATATATATTATTACAATTTTGTATTTTGTATTTAGCTCATGTACTTTAGATCATTTTTAAAAGAAGAGTTAGCAAAGTTATGACTTTTTTTGTGTGGCTTTTTTTGACTTTTGAGTCCCATACTAGTTGAAAAACCGGGACCCGCGGCGGCTGCACTGTTCGGCTGATTCACCACAGGCTGTACAAAAGGTGCTGATCATGACGGAGTTGATGAACGTGGGATTATAGAATATTAACTTGTGATTAGTAGTTAATAATTAAGTTAAATTAAGAAACAGAAGTTCAGAGTGTTGACTTAAGAACCAACGTGATCAAATATCAAGTCCAACCATAAGTCGTGTTTGGTTGCTTGGTCATATGAAAATTCAGAGCCACCACATGGTGCTCTGTGGACTCATAAAACATAGAAAAACTTGTACACATGAATATTTTTTCAGCTTGAGTCATGACGGTAACACATAAAAATAAATGAGTAGTACAACATATCATCACATAATGTCATAAATTCATGTGTTATATGGTATACAATGAAAAATTATCAAAGAGATATTGCGGAATAGAGAAATGTCCTACATAGGAAATTTAAGTGACGCATAAGCTTTTAAGGTAGTTTGGCTATACCCGTACTATTACAAATTGGTCTTGAGGTCAAAGCTCGCTTTCCTACATGGTATCAAAGTAGGTTTGTCATATGTAGGGGTGGGCATACTGACCCGATTTCCCTGAAAACCCGAACAAACCGATCTAATGGAAACCTGATCAAATGGGTAGTTAATCAAATTTCAATCAAATAGGTCCCAAATCAGACCGAATTGGTCTAATTTGGGTTGGGTTCGGGTCTTGAAAAACCCGTGAGTACCCGGACCGAATCGAACCTAATAAATTATATATTTTTAAATATATTTTTTTTAAAACCCAAACCCAAAACCCCCAACCCAAACTTCCCAAGCCCAACTAAAATCCTAACCCCTTTTTCCTTATTTGAAGCCCAAAACCCCAACCTTTTATTTTCCTCTTCCCATCAGCCGCCATCGAAGGCGACGATGAGATCACCGAAATTAGCTCTGTTTTGGCCACGAAATGTCCAGAGGCAGAAACGCCGCTTCTCCGCACCTCAAAACTGAAAGTACGGAGGCTATGTACTCCGCGTAATGGCCACAAGTGCTCCACACCGCTCAATTTGTGTTAGTTAAATGTACCACGCAAGACATGAAGTGTGTTCCCCAGTTTGTGTCGAATTGGTCTTGGTAATCTTTCTTCAATGGAGGCACGATATAATAAGATGAATGAAAGATTAACACCAGTTTCTTCTTTATAAAGATTTCAATATTTGGGAAATGTCTTATTTAACATAGATTTATGGAGGCAGATGTGATTCCTCACACTTGATTTACTCCTCAAATTCAAATCTCATCAAAAGCCGCGTATTTTTATACTTCTGACCCCTTTTATCATACAAGGGAACGGCTCTAATCCCAGTTCTTAGCTCTGGAACTGGGAGGGCTGTTTGGCCACCGAAGTCAGGTTTCGCAGAAGTGTCATATTCTTTAGCTTCAACTCTAAGCACAGCCAATTCTGGCACACTCAATGGGAAGCTGAACTCCTTGTTCCACACTGGCACCCACTGGTCCTCCAGAACTTGTGTTTCCATCATTTTCGTGTCCTTTGGAACTCCCGCGATTCCAACCTACATACACGACAATTAGTCTCATTTCACTGATACATATCATGAGCACCAACTCGTATCCTAACTTCTTAAGTCAGTCGATTTGTTATCAAGATGTCAAAATATTTGGCAAGAGAAGGTTTCCCACTAACTGCATACCGGGGATGTGTACACAATTTTTTTTTTTTTTTTTGGGTCAAGAGGGATGTGTACATGTAAATGAACGCATTGTTGTCATACCCTCACATAGAAGTCCGGTGGAGAATATTTATCAAAGTGAGTGTGGCGGAAATCTAAATTCCATCCTTCACCCATGTATACTTTTACCTGCTCATTGTAAACGAGAAAGGTTAATGGAGGTACTTCATCTGTGGAAATTATACATCAAAATGATAAAAGTTACTGGGATGGTTCAAACTTTTAACAATTATTAGACACACCTTCAAATGTGTCTTAACTGGTAAGGTTTGATTAGGGTCAAAAACCTCATTGTGTGGGCCAACACTGAGTAAAAATTCGGGTTTTTTCACATAACCACAGCCTCCATTGGCTCTGAACATTCCTTGCATAATCCAAAGGTGCTTTTCATGTCCCTTTTTGAAATGCACAGATTGTAAGATAAGAATTCCCAGTAATTTATGAAAGTAATCTAGTTATGGCAGAATCAAGCTAAAAATTACAAAAGAAGTCTGAGTAATTGCCTGCATATTGAATGCCACCATTTGAGCTCCATGAGTCCATCCAAGCATAGGATTATAGTTAGATGAGTCCAAACGCGCACCTTTTGGATAAACCCTCAACAAATTCCTCTGTGTAAACCTAGGGAAAGAAGATTCAAGTTGATCATTTAGATGGTAAAAAAGAGAATGAAAACCAGAACTTCTTATACATGCTGAATGCTAGACCACAATGTAAGATGACCTGACAATGTCGGATCCACGAGTTCTTGCTGCATTTTCTAGTTCTTGCTCGCTCAAGCTAAGACGTCTGACCTTAATTGGATCGATATACCACATATCTTTTCCACCTTTCGGCTTCCCTGCATGAATTGCAATTAACTCCTTGTATTGTGGAATAGCATGCTCCTCTTCGTCTTCATCATCTTGATCGTCTGGTACAGTGTCCTGCTTTCAAGTGTGTATTGATATATATCAAACCGGTACATGAGATTTTGGTGCACTAAGCATATGTATCAACACAATGTACCATATTATTGGTGGCTCTTTCCGTAGGTCTGAGAGATTCATCATACTCCGGTGGCTTGGTCGAAATCAATATCCTTCCCTTCAACGATTCAGGTGAGGGAAATTCCATTATGTATTCGGAATGCGGGCTGTACAGCATGCCTCCAAATGTTTCACTGACCATCTACTATCATTACTTTTATGTCAAATGACTCGAACCACAAACTGGTACAAAAAAACTCATGGGAAAACCGAATGTAAGGTATGAATTTCTATTCACCTTGGCAACTTTGGCTTGAAGATCTGCAGTAAGGTGATCTTCAAATGTTATGACAACGGGGTATTCAGAAGCAACAAAAGCATTGTCCTTGATAGCACGTAAACATTTGATGAGCTCCACGGGACTAGTAAGCGTCCTTAAGGTTCAGAAATCAGATTCCATAACCAAATGCTATTAGTAATTATCTTGGATAAAGCGCTAATGGGACTCAGTACTCGAAATTAAATTCATACATACCCACCGTGGCGAACCTCCACTCCATTTTTCTTAGGATTCGGCCACAAGTCTAGTTCAATAACCCGAACACCTAGTAGCAGGGCGTTGATAATCGGGCGAACACTGCTTTTGCTGCTGACTTGATTTCCAGTCAAGTAAGAGTTGTGGCCGGTAAATAGGAAGTAATGAGCCATTGGAGCATTCATGTCATGGTTCACCTGAATCAAAACACATTGTTCAATCAAATTAAACCAGATCATGCAGTCTTCAGATAGAACTAGCCAGTACACATGTATTAAGACGCAGAAACTATACATTAACCATCATTAGTCACATTAATATGTAGATGAACTTTTCGAAGTTGGCTGAAATTACCTTTGAATAGTGAGGAGGATTAAGATCACCAAGGAGGTAACGAAAGAAGGCATCAAGATGAAGACCCGTTCTTTGGAAGATGTTGAGATGCTTGAGGCTGTTGAAAATGGCCTGAGCATCCTCCTTGGTGGCATTTGGTTCTCCTTGAAACTCAATCAGAAAATTTTGAAGGTTGGCAATGGTCATGGTGCCATTTTCGGCGTACGTATCAAACACCTCCTTTATGTCTTCGGGAGGCTCTGCCACCTTGAGGTGAAATTTTTTCTCGAAGCAGAAGCAGACCTTGAAATACTGCTTATTAGACATCTTTAAAATAAAAAGTTTCTGCAGCCAATTTAGTTTCTCTAGAATCTGCTTCTATATATGAGACAGAAAGGAGGAACTTTACTTTGCTTTCGAAAGCCAGACTGCGCATTTACAACTCACTGCATCAACGGCTGATAAGCGTTTAGAATCTCCTGAAAAGGAGTTAACTGGAATGAAATTCTTTGGACTGGCTTTGCCGCGAAGTCAGAATCTGTGCTGATGCCAACTTCAATTGGCAACACTCCACATTCCTATTCTTTCTGTAATGATGTCAGATACAAGCTGTTGTATGAGAATTCCAATCTCAATCCTACTTTTCCTTGGTCCAGAAATAAAGTAAATTTTCTAAGGGTGCTGCTTGGCTGCTGAAGCCTTCAGCACCTTTGGGTGCTGAAATCGTAAATTGAAACCTTCCACATTAACTCAAATTATGATATGAACCGTTCACGTTATTTATTACTTAGTAAAGATCATCTCTGCAAAAAATCACTTCAATCGGAGATCGTTCGGGTTATCAAAATGTATCAAACGATCTCCAAGGGCATTTAAGTCTTTTTCAATAATAATATATTTCATTATTGAATTAATTTTAAATTAGTGGGTGGGGAAAGAGTATTGGTGGGTGGAAATAACAGCCCCCTTAATAAAAGATAGACTACAAATACCAAAAGCCCAAAAATAGATAGAACTATCGCTCAGGATAAAAGCTGGTCAGTGTGATACCGTCTCCTAGACGCATATTTATAGGGAAGCTAATTTTGTTGCTGATGCTATTGCTAACTATGGTTATGTTCTCGCCAATATGTATGTTTGGCAGCATGCGGTGCCCCTGTCAGCCCGCCCTGCCCTTTTGTTTGACTCTGTAGCTTCACATTCCTGCTCTTTCTTGAATTGATGTTACCTACAAGCTTAAAACTTTTGTTAGTATTTTATGGCAATTACTATCTCAACCCCTACATTTTCTCTCGTCTCGGCAAAGTGGCTAAACAAATCACATCGGGCGCAGAATAGCTGAAGTAGAACTCACCGAAAAGTTAATAAATTGTAATGGAAACTGATCCACGATTCCACAAAACAGAAAGTGAATTTTCTTTTACTGAACTACATGATTCATTACGCATTTTGTACCGGGTTATGTGATTGACAGTTCAAAATTTTCGTCTTCAATCTGAAGATTCTGAACAGCTCTTTTTCGAGTTGTACCGGAAGTGGAAGCATCCCTCCGTGATTCTACAGAACGAAAAAGGAGAAAAGGAAACGACCAAAATGGCAGTCATTGAGAGCATCCACTTCCAGAAAGAGAAATGAAATGAAAGAGATATATTTGGGCTTTTAGCCTTCCTTTGTACCAGAAAAAAAAATGAAAGAGATCTATCACAGAGAGAACTTACACTGCAAGAAGTGGAAGTATACTAAATATTAATAAATGTTTTACAATAAGCACAAGTAAGTAAAAAATTGTTGCAGGATTAGAGGGGGCAACAGAACAAAAATGAAATTTACAAAGAATAAATTATCGGAACCAAATGCTCAGATGAACTCAAATCGCATCAGAAGCCTAACGGAGTTGTATTTCATTCCTTTACGGTCAAATAGAGGGACTGCGCGAATTCCTTGTTTTAATTCAGAGACGGGCAAACAAGTTTGGCCACCAAAGTCATCCTTCTCAGACATGTCATACTCATGTACCTCAACTCGAAGCAAAGCCAGTTCGGGAACAGTCAATGGAAATGTGAATTCCTCCTCCCATACAGGTGTCCAGTTGTCCTCTATTTTCTTGGTTTTCTTCATTGCTTCATCAGCTGGCACTCCCGCTATCCCAACCTGCCTCACCGATTAACTTATAAACAGAAGACATAACAAGTCTACATCTCTACATAAATGTGAATCAAGCATTTAAAAACATACAACCGATGCAGACCATCTTACCCTGGTGTAGAAATCTGGAGGGGAATATAGATCAAAGTGTGTGCGTTTGAAGTCAAAATGCCATCCATCTCCCATGTACACTTTCACCTGTTGAAAAATATAACTGAGCCTCGTAAAGAAGGGATAAAAACAGTTCTGGTTTTGCAATTAGCCTACTTCCAACTTTGCATCCAGAAGAATGGAACAGAAAATGTGCTAACCTTTAAAGTCTTCTTTACAGGCAGTTTCGCTTTAGGATTAAAAACCTGATTATCCGAATTCCTCATAACAAAATCAGGCTTCTTCACATAACCACAATTCCCATTGGCTCTAAACATCCCATGCATCAACCAAAGAGATCTACCATATCCCTGCCGTTGAACCAGCAAATATCAGTCAGATGGTGACTCTTTGGAGGAATAGTACAAAATGGGAGAGAACAAAACTTGTTTTTTCTCTTTTCGACTGAAAGAAAAGAGATTTAAACAACCTGCATATTAAATGCAACCATTTGAGCACCATGCATCCAACCAACAAGCGGCTTGTAGTTGGAGGAGTTGAACCGAGTGCCTTTTGGGTACACCCTTAGAATATTTTTCTGAGTAAATCTATCAATGAAGTATAAAGTTGATTAGTTGGGAAACAGATCAAATAGAGAGAAGAAGAAGATAATGATCATAATTGATTGTGCATACTATTAACTTATTGCAGAAAAGAAAAGAGAAGTACCTAACAACATCAGTTCCATGAGATTTAGCTGCTTTTTCAAGTGCTTCTTCACTCAAGCTAAGGCGTCTTACTTTATCAAGTTCAACTTTCAGTGCCTCCTTTAAACCACCCTTGGGTTTTCCGGCATGAATAGCAATTAGACGTTTATACTCATGTTCTGCTGACGAGAACGATCCATGATTACTGTGGCTGTTATCCTCACTTGAATCACTATCACTCTGTAGGCCAATAGAGAAAATTCTAAACAGATAAGAGGCAGGGCATTAAGCGCAATTGGTGTTAACATTTTGTAAAATCATTTCTCAAACACACCGTTTCATCATCTTCGTGTTCAGCTGTAAGCTCTGATGGTTCCTTCCCCCATAAATCTTCGTCACTCTTATGTGAGTCATCTCCACTTTCGTTAGCACTTTTAGCCGTATCATATTTTTCAGGAGGTTTGGTCGAAATAATGATTCGATGTTTGAGTTCGTCTGGTGATGGTAACTCTTTCAAACAATCAGATTCAGGGTAAAACAACATCTTTCCAAATGTCTGAATAAGCATCTGGAAAAGAACAATCAATAATTCAATATATTGATTCTAGTAAGAATGCAATTTTGTTACTCTTAGAAGAAAAGACGAATTACCTTTGCTACTATAGCTTGGAGCTCAGGCGTAAGATGGTCTTCAAGAGTTATGATGACAGGATATGGGGACTTAGAAAAGGCATGCTCTTTAATCGATCTCAAGCATTTAAGAAGTTCCACTGGGGTTGTCAAGGTCCTGGATTCACAAATACACTCTTTGGATATTGATCTCGTAACTTTGAAGTTGGAAGATAACGCTTTTACAGAACCATGAAATATATAGGCGGAGAATAGAATTTCATTGATGGTTCAATTGTAAGTTCATGCTTCTCATTCTAGGACAAATTCTGATGGAAACATGTTCTATTTACTGTTAATGATCACAAAAGAGTATGAGAAAACAGAATTGGTGTTCAGAGATAATAAAGACATGCCACAATTGGAAGCTTGATTTTAATTAGAATGTACCTTCCATGAAGAACATTAACACCGTCATTGGTCGAATTCGGCCAAATATCAAGCTCCACCACTCTTACACCTCTCTCCAATGCCCTTATGATCGGAACATCACTACAGGCACTACTGAGTTGATTTCCGGTGAGGTATGAATTATGACCAGTGTATATGTAATAATGGGACAACGGAGCTGTCATATCCTGATGGACCTGAAAGCAAATATCCAAAGCACAAAAATTCGAAACTTCTTTCAATCAAAAGTTCTAAGTTCATAACAGCATCCGAATCAACAATGCATAGGATCAATAAAGTATGACCCTTGTTTAAATCAATGC
The DNA here is from genome assembly GCA_033992175.1 of Spiraea crenata. NCBI lineage: Eukaryota > Viridiplantae > Streptophyta > Magnoliopsida > Rosales > Rosaceae > Spiraea > Spiraea crenata. The sequence continues at coordinate 4,365,479 of JAVBHV010000022.1, forward strand.
CAAAGATGCAGTATAGAGTTAATCAAGAAGACAGAGCCACAGATTTGCAAATCAGTCCAAGTAAAGTATGACCCAATCTCTTTTCTTCAATTGCTAGATTATGAGCTATCTATGATACAACTAGCTTACATTAATTTAGGACTCGTCAAGACAACACTCAAGCACATTTGTTAGACTGTAATTTGCCTGTCTAGCGGAATGGCGAATTACGCTAACGATTAGTAATTTCCACTGAAAATGCATAAGCTTTTTCACAATCCCTATCAAGCTGGTTAACAGAGTTTCAAGTCAACTTTTTTGGTCAACTACAGCTGTTCATTTCCTACATTTTCTCAGTAACCAAACAGAACTCTGAAACTCAAAATAAAACCCAATTAAGCTAAAAATGTATAAATCAATTAAACTTAACCAAAGCACCTGATCTCGAATCGGAGGATTATTAAGATCGGGACAGAACAAGTAATGGTGGAAATCATCGACGGTGAGGGTCCGCCTGTTGATCAGCTTGGCAATGTGGTGCCTCTTCTGCAGCACCTGATCCACGATCCGGCCGGCGGCGTCTGTTGCCGACACGCCGCCGCCGTCCTCCACCACCTGGCCTTGAACTTCCTCCAAAAACCTCCGCAGCTGCTCTGCCGTCATGTGGGTCCCACCGTCGGCGTACTTGTTAAAAGCCTCCTTCACGTCACGCGGCGGCTCCGCCTCCGTCACCCGGAACTTCCGAATGAAGCACACGCACATCCGATAACTACCCATTTTTGGTAACAGAACACAAGGAGATCAGAGCTTGCAGCAATGGCGGACACTTGAATGGAAAGGGACTCTGCTTTGGGGAAGTTAGCGTAGCAGAGTCTTTTTATATTCTCTCTGTGTTTAACTATTTACTGTTTTATTTAATTTGGCGCCTTTTTGTTTTCTTGTTATAAAGAATTATTACGTATCGGTTATGATGCGGATGATGATGTAATATCAGTCTAGTGCTGCACTCTGACCATTATAGTTAAGTTCATATTTGTCTATTTTTCTATTCACACTCAAATAATTGCTTGATACAATATAGGTTTTATGAACAAAACGAGTTCAGTGATACGTTTACATATGTGACTTGTCAAGAGGCTACTAAGCACAAATATCTGAAATGCCAAACTTGTTATTGGTCGTTGAGTGATACATTTGACTTATCAAATGACGCAACATCATTTAATTGATCTTTTCAAGCCCTTTTGTATTGAGTATGTGTTTATGACTTAACTTTCGTTAAAGATTTTTACAAGTTGAACCCATTTAGCAATGTAGGTGAGTGAGTCTTGTATTTGAGTGGGCTCTAATGTGAGACTGCACCCACATTAAGAATTGGAATCCATGCACTTGCGTGAGCGTCTATCCGAACATGTTAACAAAATCATCCAGAAACATAGTGTAAAAGCAAGGACTAGATGTGGACAAAATTCTTTGGTCAATATTAGGGGGGGTCCATGTGCATTGAGAAAACGAAATGTAAACATGGAGATTAGATTTCTTATTATCGGAGACTCATCTCGATCAGCATACAATATTAAGTAAACAAATAAGTGACAGCAGGGCAAGATGCCTAACCTAGTGTCAAACCCATATATATATATAATTTTTTTTCTTAATCCTGGCAATTCAGCATTGATCAGGTACCTGCTTGATATATTAGACTATGAACTGTTGACTGATAGAGGACATAAGCATCCTTATACCTCTAGGCCAGCGAAGCTTATGGATAATCGTGAGGAATTGGTTGTAAATGATGCACTAGATTTGGATTAGCTTAGTAAATAGAAGCTGTAATTATAGTCACATGTAATTAGAGTGCTAGTATCAATAGCTGGCAGTTATTTTCAATTGTAATTATCATACTCATTTGCTTCAATTGTACGCCCTTTTTACAGAAATATGCGACATCCGAATCCTAGTTTGCAAATCCCCAAGGAAGCATTAGCTTAGACCAAACTATATATATAAAAAGGTAAACCAATAAATACATAGATGATCAAATCGTGTAAGAAGTGAGGAAAATGAAATGAACCAATTAACACTACAAGTTCCAAGTTCTAACTCAAAAAGTTCCCAAGGAAGACTTCATTAATTGTCTGCAGCTGCTCCACTCTAATTTTAGATCCGCTAATACCGATTAGCAACTTATCTCATTGAAGGTAATGCAACTGTCATAGGGATAGATTCGTCGATTCTAATAGCTTTGCTAAATCCAGTTTTTACTCCAGTCACTCAATATGTTTCACACGTACTAACCAGGAAAGGACTATTTCATTCATTGACTAATCTTTGGAACCTCATTCTCTATGGAATTAAGCACATAGGAACACATTAAGAAATATAACATGGATGATCCAACGCAGAGAACAGGAGACAAAAAATTAGCTTTATGGAAAAAAGATAGGAGAACAAATTGCGAGGTAGAACCAGAGAGAAGGAAGACCTCTCTAGTCTGAAAAATGCAAACAGGGAAGGGGCACAAAAACGCATAAGCATACATTTTGTTACATGCTTGTCCACTTTCTGTATAACAATATGCAGACAGAGAGTTGTAATTCTGTGAATTTAGCCCTTTCCATTGCATGAACTCTCATTTCGGTATTCTCAGCGGATAACCATATAGCACATAAGAATATCAGATGCTTCCAAAATTCTTTCCTCAGGAGGAACAACTTCACAATTGACAACCTCAACTGTCCCATATTCAGAGGTAAAAAGAATCCGTAAACTGGCACAGAAGAGAACATAGTATTTTATTTTTGTTATATATGGATTCTTCCCGCCCAAATGTTGTGCAACAAAAGCTATATTCTTTACACCAACAACAGAAATGAAAAACCATGTAGGGTACAGAAGTTACAAGTATACAAAAACCGCAGTGTTGCTCATGTGATTACTCGAGCATAAGAATCGTCCCAACTCAGCTAGTAAGCGAATAGGCTGCTGCAGAGCCTGCTGCAAGTGGCCATTCTAACACTATCACCAACTAAAAAGCTACAAAATTATATTCGTCTCCGTACTTTTGGATTCATATCCACTACAGCCTGCATTGTTTCCTTCTTTTCCTGCGTCCATCTGTTGATGAGCTTAATATCAGCAGTCTGGAGAGTGCATGGGGGGTTCGGAGAAGGGAATGCGGTTGACTTTTTCAGAAATTGCTTCTGTTTTGGATCAGCAAGACAAAGCAGGGATTCTGTACATACTTCCATAGCAGAATCTGGAGGAACTGGCTTGAAGTCCAGCAGCTTCGAGTACTCCGTGATGAGATGAAACATGTAATCATAGACTCGATCCATGCTCAGATTTTCCATAAAATCTTGCCCTCTTTGTCCCATTGCCTTAGCCTGGGTTGTACCACATTGATGCAACTTATTACTTAATGCAAGAACAACATCATAATGCAGAATACTACTGACAACCAATACAAACATACCTCGGATTGGTGTCCATGCGCCCATTCGACAGCAGACTTTATGGACGGGCAGATGGCATTTGGAGAGATGGGCCAGTAATTTTTCTTAGGAATGAGACCGCGGCTGAAGAAATCCTCGTATTGCGGGGTTATTATTAGTGTAAGAGAACCACATGATACAATATATTTCAAGCTCACAGACCAAGCATAGCCTTCTGCATAGATTTTATATCTACAGTAGGAAAAGATCAGTAAGTTGCAGGATCATAGCCACATACCAATGAGATAGCAAGAGATGAATCCAATATATAAACTGCCATTCATCAATCAACAAGAAAGAGGAGGACCAAACAATTTCTGGTTTGCAATAGTCAAGGTCCAGAGAGATAAGAAGATAACATGCCAATTAGAGAGTCAAAGTCCTGATCAAAAGCTAAAGGTTGCATCCGAATCAGAGTTTCAGAACTTTAAACCTATAATCTTCAAGTGGCATCAGATTTATATATAGGGGAAATTGACCTCGATAAACAATAGCAAAAGAACAGATATCTAAGGACTACATAGAGAGTCAAGAACCAGGGTAACAATATTAATTGATTTTGCTAACACATATTGATCAAGCTGCCTGATGATAGGCCACCACTTTCGGAAGATGTACTCACCGATGATTACACTGTTTAGATAGTTTGGACTGCTCATAACCAGCTCTTGCTTCCGCTTCCCAATCCTATAATGCATATTAGAATTAGGCCTACCGATTCCACACTAGGCAAGTAAAATAGACATCAAGTTTGGAAATTTTAACTCAACCTGACGCATAATTTGTGCTCTCCACATCTTAGTGTCGTTACAGTTAAGTAACTCTGCGCGAATTGGGGAAGCAACATCTGGATTCCCTTTCCAATATGCAAAAGGCTCCTTCTTTCTCCAAGTTCTTTCCTGCGAACCCCGCTTGATATCTTGGAACTGCTCATTCCATGGATATATATTCAGCTCCGGCCTGTGCAGTAATCATAAGCTATAAAGCCAATCAGCACAAATAAAATCACAACAGGGGCATTCCAAGCTCAAGTAAGTACAATGCTTTCATTTCACACTGATCAGTAAACATGATTAATCCACCCGAAATCGGGCCAACATAAAATCAAACCAAGCACAAATATTTGCTTCTACAATTCCAACTTTTTACAGCAATTCAAGCATTCATCAAGGAATACTAAATCTAGGTTCTTTCCCATTGAGTCATTAATCATAATGTATATAAAACAAGCATAAGTAATTAACCAAAATCAAAAGATTAAAAAAGGCTATAAACTCAAAAAGACAACAATAATTAATGACATGAGAATGAAGATTCTTACCAACCCCAGAAAGACCAATCTGGAAATGGGATATCAAAATGATCGGCATCGGTACAGTACCGAAAAAGCGGCAACGGCATGGAACGATGCTCGGTTCGGTTGATAATGGGCTTGTCCATACAATCGAACATGATATCTACATCCGGGACCCGACCCGGGTACTTCGCAAGAAGCTGAAGAAACCCCCAAATGGTGAACATCGCGCGGCTCTGCACACAGGCCCAGTACAAGTCCACGTACAGCTTCCCGCCGGAGACCACCACCCGGAACGCCGCGTACTGCTTCGCCGCCTCCAGGTGGGCCTCGGAGATCCGGGTCTTGGCCCACGGCTGCAGATCGCGGTGGATCCACCGGAAGAACTCGGGGCATTCTGGGGATCTCGCCTCCTTGGACGGCGGCGGATGGCGGCGGAGGCCGTCGTTGACGGTGGCGGTGGTGCCGTAGCGGCAGGCAAGGTAGGAGCATTGGATGAGCTTGTAAGCTCGGTCTTGGAGGGTCTCGTCGGAGAAGGTTTTTGGCGGGAAAAGATGCCACGGCGTCGGCTCGAGGTTGTGTCCGGCCAATGTTTTCGTCTGAGTCGCGAAGTCCTCCACCTGCTCGACGAAATGCCCGAAAGAAAATCAAGATAAACAAAATTGATTGGTTGATTGATTAAAATGATGAAACGCGGCGTTTTGATGTTGTGTGGAGGCCTACTGACCTTGTAGATGGCGAGGAGGAGAGAGAGGACGGAGAGGGTGATGATGGAGCGGAGGATGCAGGAGGGGCGGCGGGCGGCGGCGAGTTTCGGAGGCATGGTGGAGTGCGGTGGCGGAGGATGAGTTGCGATGGTGATGATGATGCTGGTGCATTGTGCGATTTTGTCGACTTTTTAATTTGGCGTGAGCTTGAGCTCCAAGCTTTTGGTTTGGGTTGGGGCCCACGAGGCCCGAGTTTTCGCCACGTGGGTAGATTTTTGACGGCTGTTGACCCGTTTCCTTCTCGTTTGGACTTTTCGCGCGGAAAATGGACGGTGTTTTGGGACTCTTTTGCCGGAGAAATTGGAGGCACCCTTGGTCATTATGGTTTCTGACGATTTTCTTGTTTTTGGTCTTTCATTTTGCATGTATTTTGATAGTCTTTCTACCGTACAATGTTGCAAATTTTGACATTGATTTAGGATTTTGAAGTTCGGAATCTTCGAACCAATAACATACGATAGTTAAAATAATTAAATTCTCATGCATTATTATTACTAGTCTCACCGCACACGCTACGTGTGTGCGAGAGGCTTTTTTTGCATCTCGGGCGCTGAGCGCCACATTTCACCCTTCTTGGTATTCGTCTCGGACAGTGCAAGCATTTCTTTTTACTTACAGTATCTAAGGACAAAGAATTTGAACGCTTGCACTGCCCGAGCTGAATACCAAGAAGGGTGAAATGTGGCGCGAAGCGCCCGTGATGTGGCGCGCAGCGCCCGTGATGCAAAAAAAGCCTCTCGCACACGCGTAGCGTGTGCGGTGAGGCTAGTTATCGATTATTGATTCTCATCACTTGTCGTGTTGTAGCGAAGGGCTGGATCAAATAGCCCTGACATAAATGTTCATATGGAAGCAAGAACTTCTTTGAATACCATATAATGGGTATGTACAAGAAATGTGGTATTTGACATTATATGGTATTCACATTTGAAGTTCTGTACATACCCATTATCTTAATTTGCTTCCATATGAACATTTATGTCAGGGTTATTTGATCCAGCCCTTCGCTACAACACGACAAGTGATGAGAATCAATAATCGATAACTAGCCTCACCGCACACGCTACGCGTGTGCGAGAGGTTTTTTTTGCATCATGGGCGTTGCGCCCCACATCACGGGCGCTTCGCGCCACATTTCACCCTTCTTGGTATTCAGCTCGGGCAGTGCAAGCGTTCAAATTCTTTGTCCTTAGATACTGTAAGTAAAAAGAAATGCTTGCATTGTTCGAGACGAATACCAAGAAGGGTGAAATGTGGCGCTCAGCGCCCGAGATGCAAAAAAAGCCTCTCGCACACGCGTTAGCGTGTGCGGTGAGGCTAGTATGATTCCAAAAGGAGTACAGGCCGACCTAAATTCTTACATTCGTATAATGTCGTGCCATGTATTTGTTGGGAAATGAAGGGTCTTCTCATTTGTATTATTGTTAAGTTGGATTAGTTTGGTTCATGATTTCAGAAAATTACGAATTATTGATTCCCATCACTTGATGCGTTGTAGATAGGTGCTGGAGCAAATTAGCCTAATATAAATGGCCATATAAACAAGGCAAATACATAGTTGAAAGAGTATGTCAAATGGAACTGTGGATACCTATTTGGAATCAGTTCATTAGTTGGAATGAAGTAGAACTTCTTTGAATACCACATTTCTTGTGAATACGCCCTCGTGACCCACTATTGAGCCGTTTTTCACCAAGACTTTTGTTGTTTGTTTTGATACCCCTCTAGATAAAGCCACATATAATTGCCCATGGCTGAAAACATGATCTGGAAGTTAAATCCCGACATTTGGTATTGTTTGACTTTGAGATTTGTTAATCGTCAAGGAAAAGCTCAATTTCACCGGTGTGGCTATCAATTCTGAATTTCTTATTTAACTAATCTGTAAATAAGAAGCTAACAACAAATTAACTGTGCACTCTCGAAACCATGCGTTCGAGTCCGAGTCTCCTCAATAGAAAGAAAAAAGTTTGAAGCTTAGGGGCTACAAACTAAATTATATAACTTGAGTAGTTGTTGTATGAACGCATTACTTACATTTTCAATTATACACAATCAAATCTAGTTCATATGAAGAACTTACACTTCTGTAATCTATTCACATCTGCATAATCAAGCTACTACGTATTGATAAACACAGAGAAAAAAAAATCCCAAACCTCAAATTAAATTGCTGATAACCTTCATGACTTCATGTGGAAACCTCAAGAATTGTACACAAGAAAAATAAATTATCCCTACCGTCGTTGGACATTGCTTCCATTGTAGCTTTTTCGCCTACATTAGTCATGACTCGAACCGTCCATTTTCTTCATTATCTAGCAAAAATCATTATGCAAAACATAAATCAAATCTGAGATCGTTTGATTATGGAAATGCAATAGGTAGACATATATTTCTACCATTTCCCGAAATTAGATACCAACAAATAAGAGGTTTTGAAACAAAATTTTAGATGAAGACTAGAATAGAGAGTTAAAAATTTTGTAAGATTATGAAAAAACTACAAAGTTCAAAATTTTGTCATAAGATTATGACAAAATAAAAAAATTCAAATTGTTTTTAATAAGGTCATGGTAAAATCAAAAAAATTCAAAATTTTTTCATAAGGTTATGATAATATAAAAAATTTTATCATAAGGTTATGAAAAAATAAAAAGATTTAAAATTTTTTATAAAGTTATGACGAAATCAAAAAATTCAAAAATTTTAGCTTAAGGTTATGAAAAAATAAAAAAAATTAAAATTTTGTCATAAGGTTATGACAAAACCAAAAAATTCAAAATTTTGACATAAGATTATGACAAAATTTTTCAATTTTGTAGCAATTTCTGGCCCCATATTCTGGGTGTGCCATGGGGGAATATTTCCGCGATAATGGAATGCACGCATTAATAATCTATGATGATCTTAGTAAACAGGTCACAAGGTTATGACAAAATAAAAAAATTCAAAATTTTATAATAAAGTTATGACAAAATAAAAAATTCAAAAATTTTGTCATAAGGTAATGAAAAAATCAAAAAGTTCAAAATTTTGTCTTAAGGTCATGATAAAATCAAAATTTTAAAATTTTGTTATAAAATTTTGATAAAATCAAGGGTTATGCGCAAAACTACTATATCACTTTTATTATATTCAAATACACTACCCCATCAATTTTATTACAATATCATACTACTTTTTCAAAAGCCCACTAAAAACCCATTCTCATCAGTACCTTACCCCTCCACTAAAGACGACTGAATACGACGTTGTTTGCATTGCCCGGAATTGTTTTCCGAATGACAACGTTGTAAGCCATTGAAGGAAGTGTTCACTGTTCAGTGAAGCTTTTCAAAGACACAAAGAAAATGGTGGCGAACATTTGATTTCAAGTTTCTTCTCATAACATTTGTCAGCCGGGAGTCTTTTAAGACAATTGGGTTTTTTTAGGTTTTTTTAGGGATTTAAGAATATGCTCAAACCTAGCTACTTGAACTCTCCGCTATTGGCATAAGACACACAACCAATCCATGCTCCATCAATGTAAATGTTAAGATACATTGATATCTAGCATATTAGCTTTGAAGTCTTTCTCGTAATCTTGAAGTTTGAAGGCATCAGAATATCCTCGAAGGACTCTTCTTATAGGACTATCGGTACTCCTCTAAGTTCTTCATTTCCTTTTTGAATTCTGTCAACTTTGCAGCTACTTTTTGCAGGTTTTTTTCCTTTTGCTTAACAAATTCTCCCGCTGCACGAAGGCATAATCTAGCTCTTGTACTCTGCAACGTCACAAGAAAGTTATCAGAACATGCTATAGACAAAGTGAACTGGAAATTGCAACATAGTCTTAACTGTTTCAAAACACAAAAGATAAGAAAAAGTGCTTACCAAGACAAGGTCATCCAAGCAGCCATCTGAGGCTAATGCCACCGTTTCTAACCGGTCAACATAAGTGACACTCTGCATCTCTAAGCTACCTTTCAGTTCCTCTTCGTAGGCCAAATGCTCTTGTAAGCATTTATGTGCAATCGCTCCCATTTCATCTTTGGTGTTTAATTAATTGACAAGAGTAAAAACAGCAGTTGTAGCACAGCTTCAGGGTTCTTCAAGACAACTAGGGTCCCATTCCCAGTACAGAAAATGTAAGTCCCAAAAGGCTTGTAAGGGCTAGCTTAACGAAATTCGATACAGTCACCAGTAGTTGGTTTCCATTCCCCATTACCTTGTGTTGAAATTGGTCATAGCTGTAGTCACTCAGCATTTATGTTGTGTTGTGAAGCTCTGTCCACTAGGTGCCTTGGAATACATAAGGTCTTCTTGTGTACAGAACTTTAATGAGTTTGTTGGCTGAGATGCTTGTGTATGTACAAGGAGTACCTTCTCCTAGTTTCTCATAATAATACTACCTCTCTTTCTCCTGTGGATGTAGGTAGACTGACCATCTGACCGAACCACGTTAATTTACTTGTTCATATTTGTTTTAGTTTTTCTACATGGTATCAGAGCAGGTATTGTAAGGGGTTATCTGCTGTGTTGTTGTTTTTTTCGTCTACTCATCTTACATGGGAGATCCAAAAGACCCTGCAGATTCAATTACTTGTATGGTTACCGAATCTGACGGTAATCCAAATCAGCGGCTTTGCTCTATTCTTTTGAATGGATTCAACTATCTTTCTTGGTCAAGGGCTGTGACTTTAGCTCTAGGAGCGAGATCAAAGCTTGGATTTATTAATCGTAAAAGCCAAGCACCTGATGTTGATGATCCAAAGCTTGAGGAATGGCTCTCGAAAGATCAACTTGGCACGCGTGTGCTCTTTTAAGAATTTTTTTTTGGTATATTAACTGTTTCCCCAAAAGCTCCTCCTGCATTTTCCAAGCGGATTCCCGATTTCAAGCGATACGTCTAAACTATCAGAATCTTGGTTCCCCACGAGATAATCACAGATCAACCATGGTTCCCCACGAGATAACGGTTTCCCCAAAAGCACCTTCTTCGTATATTAACTCGGCACACGCGTGCTCTTTTAAGAATTTTTTTCGGTATATTAATTGTTTCCCCAAAAGCTCCTCCTGCATTTTCCAAGCGGATTCCCGATTTCAGGCGATGCCATTAGTCTAAACTATCAAAATATAAGAGATTCTTCATTGTTTGTTAAAAGAGTTTCATCGGGAACAGCCGTTGTCTTAGTATATGTTGATGACATTGTCATCTCAGGGAATTGCATGAAAGAGATCAGATTGTTGAAGTCCCTACTTCATGAGAAGCTTGCCATCAAAGACTTGGGTACCAAGATAATTTACTTGTTCTTATTTGTTTTAGTTTACTTGATCTTAACGAGTAAATTAACTCACGGGTTGGCTTCATCAGATTGTTGAAGTCCCTACTTCATGAGAAGTCCCTGCAGATATATTCACTCACGGGTTGGCTTCACAGAAATTTCATGACATTGTGAAAAATCTTGGCTCCATTGACATCTTTGCCAAGCTTGAGGGGGAGTGTTGAAATTGGTTATAGCTGTAGTCACTCAGCATTTATGTTGTGTTGTGAAGCTCTGTCCACTAGGTGCCTTGGAATACATAAGGTCTTCTTGTGTATAGAATTTTAATGAGTTTGTTGGCTGAGATGCTTGTATATGTACACGGAGTATCCTCTCCTAGTTTCTCATAATAATAATACCTCTCTTTCTCCTGTGGATGTAGGCAGACTGACCATCTGATCAAACCATGTTAATTTACTTGTTCTGATTTGTTTTAGTTTTTCTACAGCTTGGAAGCAGCATTGCTTGCAGCAGACGCTGCATTCGTCATCACATTTGCATAGAATTCCAAGGCTTCTGATGCTTTTCCAAGGTCCTCACTTGTGTAATAGGGGGACTTTGGGTTGAAGAATGCGAGGATCTTCTCCAATGCAGGTTCAATGGATTTGAGAGGAGCAAGCGAAACTCGAGGAACAATGTCATATCTCATGACAAAATGTATGAAGTGTTGGGACCAGTATTCTCTCCCTAGAGCATGAGAAATGATATGGTCACCAATAAGGGGGGATCCAAAGGTCACGCAAAAGGGACGTTGTACTTCCCAGTACTTTTCCAAGAACCAGATTGTGACAAGTGCAGCAATTGCACCACCGGCAGAGTGCCCTATAAATATTATAGTCTTCCCTACCTCGTTTGCCTTGTACACCTGCAAAAATTATGCACCGCATATTAACTCAACACGGGCGTGCTCTTTTAAGAATTTTTTTTCGGTATTAAGTATTTGACTGTTTTGCCTCTTCTATTAGAATTGTCCTTTTTTAAATCAAGGTTATAAATAGAAATCATAAATTTAATCTTGGCTATACACTAAACATACTTAAGAGTCTCCTTTATTAATAGAGATGACAGTGTATAAATAATAACTAGCATTGGTATGGTCAATCAACTATGGTTGGTAGCTCTTTGTCATATTTCAAACATTTTAAAGTATAGCAATTTGCAAATGTACACCATTTTTTTACATAACATACCTCTTCTCCAAGATGGGAACTTAGAAGTAATTGTTCAAACTTTTGCAGAAAAGCTTGGTTCACATGTGCAATTGCAAAGTCTTTATCCCTAGGTTTTTCTGCATTTGGATCATGATTGTTTATACCTTTCATAGACCGAAAAGTATCTGCATGTTTGATAACTGTTTCCCCAAAAGCGTCTTTTTCGTATATTAACTCGGCACGCGCGTGCTCTTTTAAGAATTTTTTTCGGTATATTAACTGTTTCCCCAAAAGCTCCTTCTGCATTTTCCAAGCGGATTCCCGATTTCAGGCGATACCATTGGTCTAAACTATCAGAATCTTGGTTCCCCACGAGATAATCACAGATCAACCGTGGTTCCCCACGAGATAACGGTTCTCCCAAAAGCACCTTCTTCGTATATTAACTCGGCAAGCGCGTTCTCTTTTAAGAATTTTTTCAGTATAATCGATGAAAGTTGGCAATGCTCTGGACCTAGTGTGAACGTTGGCCACGATATTCAGGTTTTCATACGGCACTTCAACTTTTGGGACTTCGATTCTGTTTATACCATGCCCCACCCTTGACACATAGGATCCACAACCAGAGCGCCACATGGCACCTCGTAGGTCCCTTACGCCACATGGCAAGACAACCTAATACCCCATGGGTAATTCCGTGAGTCCCACAAGCACGTTTTACGAGATACGTGGCCCCCACACGAAACGTCGTACGACGGCCCAAACACACCTCGTAGAGTCGCCTCGCGGCGGGCTCCGCACAGAACCGCTAACCTCGTTCATACGACAAGCGGTGGGCCCTGCACGGGGGGCCCAAAGTCACAAAGATAACACTATGAAGGTGCACTCTATCCCACATTGGATAAAAGAAAGTATGACTCCTTCACCTCCTCTATAAAAGGGAGTCTACCCCCAAGGGTCAAAGGTAATTAATCTTGACTAATCACTTGACTATTTACTACCACAGTAACTCTTTCTGACTTAAGCATCGGAGCCCATTCGGCCGGCACCACACCGGTGCTCCGAGCTTTACACTTAGTCCATTTTTACAGGATATTCGAAGAAGCTCCAGCCTTCCGAAAAGACGCCTCAAACACCTTGCTTCCCCGAAACACTTCAAACTCACACCCAACGTGGAAGCCCCCGCTTCCACGTCCCCTTTACTGTGACGTGTCAAGATCCCCAGATTTTGACACAAACAGATTCCAACTCTTTAATTCAATTCACAAGGCAAAACAGAGAAAGTGAACAAAATTAGTAACCATATAAAGAAATAAAGAAATGCATCTCAAAACATTCCCATGCCTCAAATGTATGGATTAAGAAATGTGATCAATAATGCAAAGTTTCAATCTTTATAGTAAATTCATACAAGAACACTAGAAAATTACTTGTACAAAAGATAGAAAAATTTCAGTTTCTGAGTTACGAACACCAAATTAGATGTAATTTTCTCAAACACAATGGTTCTTTGAAAAGGAAGAATCTATAAATTAATTATCAAGCTAATTATAGAGAGATTAATTAAGAAAAAATCACATTCACAACTGAGATCAATCAAACGGCCATACTTACTTATCAAGGTATTCTTTGACGGCTGTGTGTCCTCGAGCTCTTTGACGAAATGCCCACAAGAAAAATCAAGATAAGCAAAATTGGTTAATTAATTAGAATGAAACGCGGCGTTTTGATGTTGTGTGGAGGCCTACTGACCTTGTAGACAATGGCGGAACCAGGAAATTTTTTCCGGATGGGCTACTTAAAACAATTAGCTTGAACCTTAAAGATCATATTTTTTTTTTTATGTATATCAATATTTCCTATAATCTTCATAGAATATGACTTCTAATTATATTATTAATTAGAATATTTCCCAGAGCCTTGTGCACTGGGTACGACCTTTTTCATAAAATATAACATCTAATTATAATTTTTGAATATTCACTACTAAATTTCCTACACCCTTCAACATCATATATATATATATAAGGAAGAAAATGTAATAATCGAATACACATTTGACAAAAAATGAATCTAAATCAGAAGAACTCCGAGTATACCTATTCATGTGGTTTCCTCCGATCCTTTAGAGAATAGAAATCTTTTGCTACTTCATTTGAATCAAGTTCCTTCAAAGTAAACGATCATAACATCTGTTATAAAATCATTCTCCATTAGATTGCGAGCCATTGTTTTCATGAGCTTCATTGCTGAAAAAGATCGTTCAATAGTTATCGTAGAAATAGGAAGAGTAAATACAAGGTAAATCAACCTATCAATCAGATAGTAACTTTGCAATTTCTTTGTTTCTACCAATCCCCGACATAATTTAGAGAGAACAAATCTGTTTTGAAAATGAGGATGGTGAAGTACATCTGCCTCATAAATTATCAACTAACATCTCAAAATATGCAACTTTTTTTGAGTGAAATCTCCAGGATAAAACTTCTCTGTAAGAGTGCAAATTTTATCAATGTTAAATGATCTAAAAGCATCACTAGAATCCCAAGCTGAACTAAGAGTAAGAAGTTCCATTCCCCCATCACTAAACCTACTAATTAGCTCTGTCAACTGAAAATCTATTGTTTCAATGAACATATCAACAAGGTATATAATGATAATCAAAAGTAGCATGATCGTTCAGCTGCTAAGGTGAGTTATTTTTTATTTGGATAAAAAGTTGGCGTTATATTATATATGATATATTTAAAATTTTTTACTACACTAAATTAAAAATATAGAGGATTAAAGGGTAAATTTAATTAAATGTTCACTGGGCTACAGCCAGGGGCGGCTCTCTCCTTGGGCAAGCAACTCCCAAAAGTTGGGCCCCCAGTTGGAAAGGGCCACCAAAATTATTTTGGGAAATTGTCTAAAATGGCCAAAGTGGCAAAACTCTGTTCTAAAATGGCCCAGCGGGCAGCAGGTAACTCAACAGTAGATAAAATACTATTACACTTTGCAATTGAATTCCTCGGTATATAGTGCGGCCATAGTGCGACCATAGTGCCTCATAGTCCCTCATAGTCACTCATAGTCTTTCGAGTATAAATTAGTTGTAATTCATCAATGCGTTCATAGTCCTTCATAGTGCGCCCATAGGGCGGCCATAGTCCATCATAGTCTCTCATAGTCTTTCGAGTACAGATTAGTTATACTTCATCAGCACGTTCATAGTCCCTCATAGTGCGTCTATAGTGCGGCCATAGTCCCTCATAGTCCTCCATAGTCTCTTATAGTATGTCCATAGTCTCTTATGGCTTGTTCCCAGATCCAATTTTCATAACTTCTTCAATTCTCAACCAAATTCGACGAATTTTATGTCAAAATCTATCTACGCAATCCAACGAATTCAATGGTACAAGTTTTGGGACTTACTTTGGCCTGAGTTGGCCGGAATTTGCTTCCAAAGGTTCGGCTTTCTGTTTTGCTTCGCCGGCGACCATCCACGGCGAGTTTGGAGCTGAAACTTCGTGGGGGTGAGCTGGGGAACTGTGGGAAGCTGGTGCAGGTGGTGGAGTTCGGAGAAAGTTGCCGGAAAAAGAGCGACGGCAACGAGAGCTTCCAAAGGTTCGGCTTTCCATTTTGCTTCGTCGGCGACCATCCAAGGCGATTTTGGAGCTGAAACTTCGCGACGGTGAGCTGGGGAACGTTGGGAAGCCAGTGCAGGTGGTGGCTTTCGAAGAAAGTTGCCGGAAAAAGAGCGACGGCGGCGAGAGCTTCCAAAGGTTCGGCTGCCTTGTTTTGAGGTGGAGGGGCTTCATGTGCAATTATCCAACAATTTTGACATTTTGGAATTGATTTTGCTGCCCAGACAAATTGGAACACAAGTTGGCCACTTGGGCCATTTTAGACAATTTCCCAATTTTTTTTAGCCTTATATATACGCAGAAGACCAACAAAAAAATTTACCCTTATATATACAAAATCTTGTTCCAAAAGGCTCCAAAATATTTTTTTGATTTGGGCCTCAAATTAGACATGGGCGGCCGTAGCTATAACCCACTTTAGTATTGTGAGTAGTTCCACCATTGCTTCTAGATGACGAGGAGGAGAGAGGACAGAGGGTGATGACGGAGCGGAGGATGAAGGAGGGGCGGCGGGAGTTTCGGAGGCATGGTGAAGTGCGGTGGCGGAGGATGAGTTGCGGTGGTGATGATCCTGCAGCTGCATTGTGGGATTTTGTCGACGTTTTAATTTGGGTTGAGCTTGAGCTCCAAGCTTTTGGTTTGGGTTGGGGCCCACGAGGCCCGAGTTTTCGCCACATGGGTGGATTTTTGACGGCTGTTGACCCGTTTTCTTCTCGTTTGGACTTTTCGCGCGGAAAATGGACGGTGTTTTGGGACTCTTTTGCCAGAGAAAATGGACGCATGTATCTTGATTTTAGGGGGGATTTCAATCTTGGTCCTTGTAGTTTCTGACGATTTCCTTGTACAATGTTGCAAATTTAACATTGATTTAGAATTTTGAAGTCCGGAAAATGTGAACCAATAACATATGAAAGTTAAAAGAGTTCAGGTATCTACAATAAAATTTGTATTGATTCAGCCTTCTTTTGAGTTTCTTGTTTAACTATTCTGTAAACAAGAAATTAAAAACAAATTAACTCTGCACTCTCAAAACCATGCGTTCGAGTCCGAGTCTCCCTCAATAGAAAGAAAAAAGTTTGAAGCTTAGGGGCTACAAACTAAATGATATAACTAGAGTCGTTGTTGTATGAATGCGTTACTTACATTTTCAATTATACACAATCAAATCTAGCTCATATGAAGAACTTACACTTTTGTAATCTATTCACATCTGCATAATCATGCTACTACGTATTGATATACACAGAGAAAAAAATCCCAAACCTCAAATCAATTGCTGATAACCTTCATGACTTCATGTGGAAACCTCAAGAATTGTACACAAGAAAAATAAATTATCTCCATAAGTACAATACAAACCAGAACTTCATCTGTTAGGAAATTTAAACAAGTTTGGAGCTCCGGCAAAAACTTTTGGCTCACATATATACACAGCTCAAACTGTAAAAATCTTCCTCACTTTCTTCATCCTTCTACGGCATATGGGACAGGCACCGGCCTCTTCGGCAATCCTGCACAGCAAATCCGCTTAGAATCTGACTCTTCTTTGATTTTGTAGAACATACAGCGATTTTAACACAGTCCAAGTCTAGATTATGCTTAATTATTCGGAGTGATTAATGTGCGCCTAGCATGTTATGTGAATTTTGTGACTTGGAAACTAAGCGATTAGGCCTAACATCTTTGTGTACAGTTACACTGCACAAGAGCAAGATAAAGATCTATGTACCTTGTTCCGCAAGTAAAACAGGCAGCACAGTGGCCACAGGGAAGAAAGAAACAATCTCTTGGACCATCATAGCAAATGACACAAAGACGCCGACTATTATTGCTTTCCCCTTCACTTGTTGTGCCTTCAAGGGAACTGACTGCTGCAAGCAGGCTCTCGTCCAAATCTTCCTCATTGTTTGAAACGGATTCATAAGATGAACCCCAACTCAAAACATCATCATCTTTGGGTGAAAGCAATGAGGTCCGGTCTGATTCCACCTCCCCTACTTGAAATTCTGTTCTGTTTTCCCCAAATCTTTGGAAAAAGTTGCAAAACCGAAAAACCATTAAGAGGAGCACAGTCATCACACCTATATGCAGAAGGCAGATGTAAATATAACCTTTTGTTTTGATTCTCCAGTGCTAATGGACTTATGAGAAGAAACTAAGGCAATCAAAAAGTAACCTGATCCAAGAAAATACATGGCCCATCGAGGTCCATAGGAAAGTCCTACGTACCAGACATCATTGGGGGCACTCTACAAGATCATGACAGAACATTAAAGATTTATGTGGAATGTGAAGAATGTTTATCATGGCAAAGCAATGGAAACTGTATTGATGGTCTACAAGAAGAAAAGTAACTAAAAGATGATGAGAGTTGTTTACAGTACCTCTTTAGGACCTGGAGAAGTTATGACAGCAAAAGTCGACCCCAAGAGGGATATCTTTAAGCTGCATAACCGGTTATATAACGAGCATTTGTAGTACGCCTCAGTTGTGTTATAAAGAACAGACTTTATGTTGAACTCCAACTCCACCTGTGTAATTCAGCAACTTTAGAAGCTCAAGAAAGTTGTAAATGATGGTTAGGTGTAAATCATAAGCATTTGTATACCTACCTCAGCGTCCTCGGGGTTCAAGTTCCCTACTGCAATATAATACATAGAAGACTTTGGAATTTCCTGCTGGATCTTACCACTAGCTGTGAAGAAACCACAGGTTGATTAAGAACAGGTCTTTGGGGTGCCAAAAGGCAGCATGTATAGAACTTCAAGAGATGGTTTCTCACCGTAAATTATATTCCAAGACATTGTCGCATTACCATATGATGGATCCTCTAGCCACTCAGCAAGGCTTTCACTACCTGCAGATTCAAAGCCAAATTTAGTACAGGAAATGCAGTAGATTTCTAACCAGAAAACTAGAAACGGCCTCGGAACATATTACAAAGTAGTGCATTCAAACAGAAGTACCATTTGATTTTGTCACTGGTACTCTATGAACTTCAACCTAAAACAAGAATCTTTTGACTAGATCTGAAGCATCTGGGAGTTACCTTGAGCGATTACAAGGGTCAAAGGCAATGAGCTTGCAGGCTTTACATGGTAAATGATATCTATCCTAGAGCCTTTGTTTAGAAAGTAATTCCAGTCCTGTTGCATTTAAAAGAAATGAAATTGTCATTCCATCAATCAAGAAGATATGATGGAAAATTTTGAGTGAAGATGAGAAAAGTAAAACAGAAGAGATTACACGTAAGTGGAGAAGATCTTGCCTTGTGATAATCAGCTGGAACACGTGTATTGTGTGTTTCAGTCCAAGCTGTCTCGACATCCAGAGGAGGAGGTTTGTTGAATCCATATAAAATTGGACCAGGTTTTGGCGCATCAAGTTCCTCTGCCTGTTTATAGACAAAAAAGAGTTTACTACCTACTAACAGCTTCCAAAGAAGGAAAAAAGGCGAAAAACAACAAGATTAAAATCAAAGAGAGTCACCTTAATATACTGCACAAAGAACTGATTAGTTTGAATGAGCCGTGAGCAATTAGGCCCCAGTTGTACGTTTGCAGATCCATAGAAACCAAGAATCAGAGTCATTGATGCTGAGGAACATCAATACCAAACGCAATCCGAGCAAATCAAGTCAATCAGATGCTCAAGTCATAACAATTGAGTTCAACATGTAACAACAGATTGAGAAACTCAATACAAGATAGCAATTATAACTCAGATCAGTCAATTTTCAAAATCTTGTAAAGTGAGTGCCCTCTAGACCTTAAGTTTCTCTATAAAATCAATCATAAAGGAGCCTTTAAAGGGTCCATTTGATTTCATGAAACAATTATAGATTTTTGACACAATAAATGCAGGAATGCTAGCAATTCATGAGGAGGAGGGAAACTAACCAAAGAACCAAAATGTAACAAGCACAACAAGGCAAGACCAAAGATCATCCTTCATCTGGGATTCGGCTACATCAGACATCAACAAGTTCACATGATAAGTAAAAGTCCTAGAAGTCCTCCGCAGTGGTGGGTGCTGCTCCTCTTCAACATGATTTTCTTCGCTCTGTTCATCAGAATCAATGTCCCCATTTTCAAGCCCGTCACTTTCTTCCTCTTGGACTTGTGATGAGCTCGATGGCAACAAAGACGACGAAGATGGAAATGATTCATCTTGCCTACGCTCATGTTCTCGACTTTCCATCCTGGGAACAGAACACAATCAAATTTGACAATAAGCCATGATAGATTATTTTAAAGCGTCAATAACAGCTCGTTATATATGTACATCGCTTTCTAAGACTTACCTGGATGATGGTGGTGGTGGTGGAAATGTGGAAGTCAGCAGCCATTGAAGATGCAAAGGCGGTGGTGAAGAAGGGGCTGAGGCATTCTCACCAAGAAGTCTTAACTGTTTTCCTGGTTCCTTTGGTTGGGTTTCCTCTCAATTGGAATGGTAGTTGGTTTGTCAGGTTAATTAGTTTAGTTCAATTGTTTGCTTTGCCTTCAGTTTTTGAATGTTGGTTTGGTGGTCCATCCCATTGGCTCCAGTCAACGAGTTTTGAAATGATAATTGATGGTGATTTTTGGTATTGGAATTTGGATTTGGAAACTCTTTGCATACTCATGTCAAGATTTTTGTGAATCGTCTTTTGTCATGTTTTTTTGTATTGATATATGCAATTATGCTATTTTTTTTTTATTTTTATTTTTTTTGACAAAAGCAATTATGCTATTTGATCATGCATCCAAAGTTATGAATTTGACTATTAAAATCTCTGATATTGTACGTTAAAAAATAAAAAACAAGAAAATGAGTTTCCATACTTTACATAACGGAGCCATTCCATATCCACATATTTTCCTTAGGCCCAATCCAAATACATCTCGGCATTAGGCCCAATTCCACTCAAATCCAAAACCATCATGAGACCGTCGACGGCAACGCTGGGCGGCTCAACCAGTAGAAACCTGCCAAAACACCAAAATTTCATACGTGTCAATCGCCTATTGGCCGGAGTTCTAAGCCCTAGGACTCGTATATATTAATTAATGTCTATTTTTTCATCATCAAATCAACGAATCCGAGAAAGAATTACAGTGATACTGAGACTTCGCAGAGCTGAAGATCGAGAGATGGCCAGAACGACGTCGTTGTTGCTCTGTTCTCTGGTCCTCCTCGGAGCCCTAGCTCTCATTGAGGTGACAATTTCAGCTTTAATCTGATCCAAACTTCACAATCTTGGTTTCCTTTTTTTTTTGTTTGGGTAATTATTTTCAATTTTTGAATGAATATATCTGATTGAAATTAGCGATTTATTTATGGGTTGTATTGTAATTCAGGCAAAGAAATCGAAGGAGGATCTGAAGGAAGTGACCCACAAGGTTTTCTTTGATGTTGAGATTGCTGGAAAGCCTGCTGGTATGCTTTTGTATGCGATCCGTTTGTTAATTGTGAAGCGAATTTGACCCATGACTTATGATTCAATGTTGTTAAATGCGATATACGAGCCGAATTGGGAGCTGAAATGTGATCAAGTGTGTAGAGATGTGTATGTGTTTATGCGCAATGAGAGTTGTCTATGTGCAAAGAGTGTTGGAAATGAAAAATTTGATTGTTTGTTTTCGTTTTGGCGAATGGATATTGATAATGTTTCGATTACTGGGTTTTAGGTCGTGTTGTGATCGGTCTCTTTGGGAAGGCGGTTCCTAAGACTGCAGGTATGTAGTAAATACGGTGCTAATGTTGGTGGTTTCTGTTTATGTTTCATTAATTTTCAGGACATCACTAACTTACTCCTTTGGTTTTTTCAGAAAACTTTCGGGCTCTCTGCACAGGTAACCTCGTCTTCATTTCCTTGTGTTCACCTTATTAGTTATTATGTAGTATCTACTTTTGGGGGGTTCATAATCAGCAATGTGTATGTATTAGACTATATTTTGTTGCGTTCTTAAAGCTCAATGATGACTGAATATTTCGAAGTGAAAGGATGTAGTCTGTATTCTACATTGCACAATCATAGAAATTAGAGTAAATAGAGGAATGCTTTCTGGAACTTATTCCATTAGGAAATGTTATTGGTGATGGAAGATGAATTAATCTCTTTTCCTTGTATTTGTCTTCCGTATCGTTTCAGGGGAGAAAGGCACTGGAAAGAGTGGGAAACCTCTCCATTTCAAGGGTAGCAAATTCCATAGGATCATCCCCAGTTTCATGATTCAGGGAGGTGATTTCACACTTGGTGATGGAAGAGGTGGAGAATCAATTTACGGAGAGAAGTTTGCTGATGAGAACTTCAAGCTGAAGCACACTGGCCCAGGTAGACAGATAACCTACCCTTGCTGCTGCCCTTGTTTGCTCCTCGAGCTTCATGGACAGTTGCACCCAGTATAATCTTGATGTTTGAATTGAACCTATCTTAAGATGTAAACAAAACTCACTCTACTCTTTGTGTACAGGGGTTCTGTCCATGGCAAATGCTGGTCCCGACACCAACGGTTCACAATTCTTCATCACCACCGTGACGACTAGCTGGTAACTTTCATGTGCACTCACTCATGCACACTTCTGCTGCTTGATGCATTGTATCTATAAACTCAAATGTTTGCATCTCTGTTCTCATTTAAATTGCGATTCAACAACTAAATGGTGCATAGAGTTGGTAAGGCTAAAGTTTCTTAACTAATATTTCAATTCATATGTATTCATATAGGTTGGATGGCAGACATGTTGTATTTGGAAAGGTGCTGTCTGGAATGGATGTCGTTTACAAGGTCGAAGCTGAAGGAAACCAGAGTGGCACACCCAAGAGCAAAGTCATCATTGCCGACAGTGGTGAGCTTCCTCTCTAGATATGTTCCCATCTTGCCGCATATATAGTGAGTGATAATAACTGTAACTGCGTTCTTCTCCTCCTCAATTCTCCATGTGTAAGACTGATGAAGATGTTTTAGCTCATGTAATAGATTTCTTAAACATTATATTGCAATCTCAAGATCTCGTTTTTTGTTTAAGTTCGTAGGGCATCAGCATAAGATTACTTTCCTCTTAACTGTATTGCCGATTTTGATTTATTAATTTTTTGTGTCTACTAAACAGAAAAGGAAAGTAGAAAATTGGTAAGTTTCTGTAATATTGGATGAAAATTAGAAAGTTCACTTAAAAGACCTACCTGAACTGGGTATTGTGAGACTTGAAAATCACGTATCCGTTGGATGGGAATCCTATATAAAACCATTGTACGTGAGAATTTAGGCATACGCTACAGCCTATAGTCACTGTTCACCAAATTCGAGCCTCCTTCAATATTACCTTTTTTTGGTTACATAAACAAATTCAAAGATACAGAAACAAAACGATATCTGGAGCAGCTAACAATGGAGAACCATGGAGGCCATGGTGATGCGCTGCCGGGTTTTCCTGGGTTTCGGTTCAACCCCACGGATCAAGAACTTGTTTGCTTTCTATACAACAAAGTGGTGACCGGAGACCCAGCAATGGCAACATACAATGGTATTCTTCATGAGTGCAATCTCTGGGGGAAAATAGAGCCTTGGGTAATTTGGGACCAGTTTGGAGGACGTTATCTTGTCGATCAGGACTTGTACTTCTTCTCCGAGCTCAGGAACTTTAGCAAGGGGGGTTCCCGAATCAAGCGCAAGCTTGAGTCCGGTGGGACTTGGAGCGAGGCCTCCTCGAAGAAAGTTAAAGATTGTGACGGAAACATAATAGGGAGAAAACGACACTTTCGATATGAGAGGGAAGAGCTTGATGAACATGAGCATCACGGAAAGTGGTTATTAGAGGAATATAGTCTTTGGAGCGAGTATGATCGACAAGCCCCCAAGACTGTGCTCTGCAAGCTTAAAAAGAGCCCAAGGTGTGGGAAAAAGGGAAGCAATCAAAAGGGAAGCAATCCAACCCCAGAATCCAAGGAGCAACCTTCGAAGAAAAAGGCGACAAAGGAACGACAACCCTCCAAGAACAAGGCGCAAAAGGCAGAAAACACAAATGTTGATGATGAAAAACCGCAAGGACATAGCTCCTCAGGTCTTACAAGTAGGAGTAGCCCCGTGGTCGTTGACGGGAGGATTAGTGACGCTAATCTGGGGTTGATTAGTGGCACTAACACCGGTAATTCTTCTGTTGATGATCATGGTAATGTTAAGTCCATCATACCCACTGATATCAGTTATAATCCGGCATGCTTTAACGATCAGGAGTTGATGAGTACCTTTACCTACAGAGGAATGGTGAGCAACTATTCTATGTATGCATATGGTAGTACTAGTATCCCCATCGTGGCCAGTGATACTGGTTTTGATCCGAGTCCCTTCGATCTTTTCACCGTGGGTGATTTGCTTGGGCCAGAAGTAGAGCCACCATCATCGGAGAAGCTGCCGCTGCAGACTGTTGAAAACCAAGCGTCTATGCCGACTTCTGTTAAGCTTGGTGGTGGAGTAACTGCAGCTGGGAACTCAAGTTGCTTAGAGAATATGTCCTACCAAACAGACGATGATTATTGGCACAACTGCTTATGGTTGAACTGATTGGCCATGGAGCATACTTAACATATGAATTCGTAGAGTAGATATGACTGATATGTAAGATCAGGGCACAAAACAGGCTGATTAGTTTTCACTGAGTACCTGTTGAATTTTGTAACACGTTTTGACAACTTGTGATTTTCTTGTTAGACATAAGCTTTTTGTTTCTTATTCACGTTTAATTTAATGTCTACAAACGAGTTCATTAATTCTAAGTACAGCTATGTTATGAGCTCTTTAACAACAAAGTACCACAAATTATGTAAGACATCAGCTAATATGAAGCCAACTGTAATGTACTTAGTTGCTGCATCACTCAGCACGAGCCTTCAGTAATGCTGCATCTTGGGATGAAAATATATACATCTCTGTTTCCATGATTCGAAAATGGGAGCACGGTTAGAAGTTTCTCTATACGATTCGTATCGCTGCACCAAGGTGCATTCTCTCCTGCTGCATGGGAAAGACAAGTATGCTCAACATATTTGCAATGTTATTAGGGAGGTAGAACCAACAGATCACTTGTAGTCTGAACCATTATACGCATGAAGCATCACATTTTACACCTGTAGTAACAAGAACGCACATACCACGGCTAGTTGCCAGTCATAACCCAGTAAGCTATCTACCTCTGCTCGAGCACTGCAAGAGTCATCGATACAACCCTATGCCTCGAAAGTAGCGAACACTAGGTTGAGCAAGGCACTTGTAGTCTTGCAGAGTTCCCATAGAAAAACAGCATGAGTTGTTCTAAACCTTACTCCCTTTGTGTAAGCGATTTCCGATAGAAGGAGGATTAAGGGGATGCAACACTGTCAGTCTCAGAGCATAGATTACAGGATAGCAGATTTCACCTAAGTGAGCAATATCTCTCATGTCCACGAATCAACTCCTACCAGATTTCAAACTGAACTTGTTCTGTGCAACCGAAAACAAACGAACCAAAAAGTGATGCTTCAACAACGGACAAGCATGACTTCCCCATGTTTTGAAACCTTTTCATAGACCAAATGGGCTATGAAAACAATTCATAGCACAACATGTAGCGCTTTCTTTCATATCCTAGCAGTAAAAGCATAAGCCTGGCCGCTTTATTTCTACCAAAAGTAGTCGGAAGCACTACATTTGATGTGATCTATACGGACACTAAGTTCGTATCAGTCCTCCCTAGTAGCACATAACATAGCAATCCAAATGCAAAATATTATGCTTATCTGTCTTTCTCTCTAAACAGAGAATTTCACTATCGGATCAAAATTAACATGAAGAACTGACGAATTCGAGGGAGAAGGACAACATAAACTAATATCGGACAAATATGCAACTCGAGTTATAGATTATCATCCAAAGACAATTGCAACAAGAACATCAAAAAGATTGATACAAGACTAAACTATATGCAGCAGATGCAAATGCAACTTTTTACATGGCTTTCAAACACTGAAACTTGAGGAACAAGGCAACAAGGCCAGAGGGAATTTTAACAAACACTTTGTAGGCAACTCATAATACACAAGCACAAGACTCACATTGCGATCGGAATTACTCCGATTCATCTCCAGATTTTGATTTCCAATTTCCACCGTCGCCGTGTTCCTCGTTGTTGCAATCTCCGGAGGGAATGGTGGCGCGGCGCCGGCGAACTATGCTCGATAAATTGGCCGATAAATTAGAGTAAACGGAGAGGGCCTCTGAGATGTTGGAGTTGATCTCGCATATTACGGCGACGTTTTGGGTGAGGTTATCGGGGACTCCGGAGCGGTGGTTGTCGTTGGCCTGCTCGATCAAGGCGCGGTTCTGATCCAGTACGGACTGGACCTGCCGAATGCTTTTGTTCAGCCTCTCCCAGAAATCCACGTCGCAATCCTCCTCTTCGTCCCGACCGTCGTTGTCGTGTTTGCTCTGTTCGTGAGCTCCGGTGAAGTGGTGGCGCTTCTGCCTTTTGTGGTAGTTGGTGTGGGCGGTGTCGTCCATTGTCGTCGATTTACTCAACTGAAGACGACGGTTAAAGGGTGGTCGTTTTGTTTTAAGACAAACTGATAAGTGAACTGTAAACACATGTTACACATGGTTGTCTTCGGTTTTTTTCTTCTTCTTTTTTTTTTTCCCTCTCTTTTTTTGTGCGCGCTTTCCCCCCAGCCCAAGGCCCCCCCCTCCTCTCTTTTTCCCTCCAGGGAGAAAGGAAAAAAAAAAAAAAAAGGAAAAAATTTTTAATTTCAAAAAAAAAAACACAAAAGAAGAAGAGAAAATATTTTTAGAAAAAAAAAAAAGGGGGGGAGACACCCTTACTTTAAAAAAAAAAAAAAAAAAAAAAAAAAAAAAAAAAAAAAAAAAAAAAAAAAAAAAAAAAAAAAAAAAAAAAAAAAAAAAAAAAAAAAAAAAAAAAGAAAAACAAAAAAAACAAAAAAAAGGAAAGAAAGAAAAAAAGGAAGAGAAAAAAAAAAAAAAAAGAGAGAGTATAGGAAGGGGACGGAGATTAACTCTGTTGACCCTAATTTCCACGTAAGGAAATCTTACTTTCTTGAATGCGCGGGCGTGCCACTAATAGCACCGCAATGGTCTATTGGACTTGTAATTGAGGAACTGCGCGTCCTTGACTTCTTATCAAACGATTGTGCTAGACAGGGGACATGCAATAGTAAGTCTAGACAAAGGTTCTTTTTTGCCTTTGGGTGATAAAGGACTTTATAAATAATTCCAAGTGCTACAATGATAATCAAGGACGAAATCCTTGTTAAAAATAAAGAACAGGAGCGGTAAAATAAAGATAGATACAACCGGGATGCGCGTCGGCTGCTTGTAAAAGAGAACTAGATCGGCCTAGTCTCTGCGTCGTTGTGAAAGCGCGATACTCGTGATCGGCTTCTGCGTCCGGAAGCGATGTTCGTGATCGTCCCTTGGAAGTCCGGTACTCGTGACCTTTCTTCTGCGTCGGTGCCTTGCGGCGAAATCTGGGTGCCTTGCGGCGAAATCTGGTGCCTTTCGGCTAAATCTTTTTAGGGATTTGTGTTTGAGGGATCGGGGATCCTTTCCTTGATGCAGGACCCTTGCTTATATAGTGAACACTTCGTGGACCGGGCTCTGACTTGGGCGGCAAGCAATCCTTCTCCTAGTTGAAGAAGTCTTCTTCCTTCTGCCGAAATCCTCCCTAAGTTGGGTTTCTTGAGAATCCTCCTTGATTTGAACTTGATCTCCTTCGGCCCATGGGAAATACTTTCCCAATCTCTTATCAAAACCCTAGCTGCCGAAATCAAGCTGATCTCCTTCCAAACATGGGATTCTTTCATCATCAATCCGCCTCCTACTGGGCTTTGGCCATTAGAAGGCCCTACATTAATTACTGCACTCAGGCCCAATAATATACTTGGTCCAATTGGCACAAATCGGGCCCAAACAATGCCCCCTAAGTTACATCGGTTCGGCCAGAGGCCCAGAACCGATGGGACTTAAACTGTTCGCCTACTGCCAGCGTGTAACTCGCGCGTTGCTCGCGTGTGATTCGCGCACTTTCCTCCAAAATCGGCTGCATGGGCGACACCTCAGCCCATGTCTCTTGGATAACTGTGCCTGATTTAGTGGGAGAGTGGGAAAACTCTTCCACTTTTACATGATTACTCGGTTCTTCCGAGACAAAAAGCACTTTTTCCATACTTCTCGCCCGTTTGACGTTTCGCCTTCACGTCGCATTAATTGTCACTGCGCCAAAATCCTCTTTAAATATCTTCCTTTTCAGAAATTTGTCCTTACTGCTTTCAAACCTTCAAAGATTTCTTCCGCTCTCATAATCAAAAGAACTCCCTTCTTCTTCTCAAAAAACCTTCCCAGAAAAACCTGCCTCTCGACAATGTCTTCCATTCCAGCTTCGTTCACCTCTGCTGCCGGAGTCACCACCCTTTACCAGTTCCCCAGGGGAATCCGCTCCTTTGATGTCTCTCACACCGACGCCGACACCATGTACAAATATCACAACACCCGGAAGGAAATTCTGATTCGTGACGGCACCGTCGTTGACGAAGATCGGCTCGTTGAGCTCCCTAACGGTGAATGGTCACTGGGCCCATCTTTCACCGGGCCGATACCTGAATCTCTCCGTCCATTCTGCGACTGGCCGGCGCAAGCAGAATACGGCTATCTCCAACGCTCCCTCTCCTTCGGCGACTGGTCGGTTTCCCTTCCTGGGTGGCCTAACTCTCGACGACGAATGGCAATCCTGATCGTTCGCCTTGAGCCCATCTTCGGTAACAGATGGAAAACTTCTGGCATCTGGGATCTTATCCAGATGTCTAAAAATAAAATCGTGAAGGACGATGGTCTGGTGGCGGCGGCTCTCTGCTTCTGGAATTCGGCGACCAACACCCTCGACCTTCCGGTGGGTCCCATGTCCATCACTCTTCTGGACATGGCCGCTATCTTCGGCCTTCGGCCACACGGCATCGATATCCGGGCCAACATGCGGGTTGAACTTGAGGACGGTTCGGAAGAAGTTCCTTTCGATCCATCTAGCATCGTCGTTCGTAATTGGACGACGTTGAAATATTCTGGGATGAGGCCGA
Source organism: Spiraea crenata (assembly GCA_033992175.1). Classification (NCBI taxonomy): domain Eukaryota; kingdom Viridiplantae; phylum Streptophyta; class Magnoliopsida; order Rosales; family Rosaceae; genus Spiraea; species Spiraea crenata. The sequence goes on from JAVBHV010000022.1 coordinate 4,394,195, forward strand.
TTCTGCCGGCCGACGAGATGCCATCCTTGGGCGTCAAATATACCGGCCCAATGGAGTTCGAATACGAAGCACCAGGAGACCATGAGCACATGAGTTTCCTGCTCTACTTCATCTCCAAGTTTCTTCTCTGCTGCAGCCAGAAGAAACCGACGAAAGAATGGATTCCCTTGGCGCGGATGCTGCACAACGGTGACAACTTAGCGCTGGGGCAACTAGTGCTGGCCTATTTGTATCGCGGCCTGCATACCATGACCTCCACCAACCCCATCAAGTGGGTCTGCACTGGGCCAGCTTGGATGTTCCAGACTTGGCTGCGAGTCTACTTCCCCCCAGTTCAGCCCTCAGCGATCCCAGTCGGATCAATCCCAGCGCTGCAATGGGACTCGGTCTCTCCCACCTCGCCGTCAGTCAAGCGCTCAAGAATGCTTGGCCTATTTTTCCACGCTCACCCATCTCCCTCACGATCGGTGGATGGTAACTGTAAAACGCCACTATCCATTCTTCACCCCCAGCACCATCTTCTGCGGTGCGGAGCCAGCCGACAGCAAGGAGGCAAAGGTCTGGCGGCAGATTAGAGCCAGCTGCATTTCTACCAGGGATCTCCCCTGGGGAATCCAAAATCGCGGCCACGTCACCTACCACAGTGGGGTTGAGGTATACTCCCCCAATCTTTTTGCACGCCAGTTTGGGTTAGTGCAATGCCTTGCCGCGCCCTTCTTCCACAGCCTCAACTTCTTGTCGTCCTGGCGTCGGCTGGACAAGGATGACGACGAATTTTCTGCCACTAAAGCTTTGTCTAAGGTGGCCAAGGCGAGCAGGAAGCTAAAACGGTCGGTGCGCCTTCCTGAAGGTTTTGTGGTAAGCTCGTCGGCCACAAGGGAGTTCTCTACTTGGTGGAATCCCAAGGCTGCATATATCTTTGCTCGGAAGTGGGACAGAGCGTATACGCGAATCTTCAAAGACTGTCGCTTTCCTCTACCGATCATGGACGATGCGGACAAAGACTCCTACTCGATGAAGGAGGCTAGGATGAGTAAGTCTTCCACTGTACTAAATGTTTGCTTTCTTTCCTCTTTAAGTGGTTTCTGTACTCATATCCTTGTGTTCCTTTGCAGATTTTGGCCCTGATGGACACCCCCCTTCTCCCACTACAGCAGAAAGCTCTCAGCCGGTTCTCACAGGGAGCGTCCCCTACTGCTGCTGAAGAAGAAACATTTGAGGAGGTGGTGTTTGATATCCCTCCTCTGGCCACAATTTTGCCGGATGAAGCGCCTGTTGGAGATGCTCCTGCTGCGGCGACGGCGGAGGCTACTGGCTCCTCTGCTCCGGTGCGGCCTGGCATGCGCAGTAAGTATTACTTCCCTGTTTCTTGCTTCTACCAGAATTAGAACATCTTCTGATACTAACATATCTTGTACATCTTTGGTCAGGGAAAGCTGTGGCCAACAGGAGGTGGCCAGGCCTTAGGAGAAGGCGTGCCTCTGATGGGGAAGATGAAGCTGGTCCTTCCAAACGGCCGTGTCCGACGGATGCTGAATCCCCACCAGTCGTCGTTGTGGACGATGATGATGAGGTGAGTATTCCAACTTTTCACTTTTTATTCTTTTCTTCCAGTATCTTGATGAACTCTTGTAAACTTCTTTTACTTACATTCACAGGATGAAACTGGAAGTGGTGGAGACGGAAAACAAGAGGGTGATCATGAAGTGGAAGATGGAACTGAAGAAGAAGAAGGCCACGAAGAGGCCGCTGGTCAGCCCTGGGTACCGTCCAACTCTTCTCCTTCTGCTGAGGTTAGTTCTTCTAATTATTTTAATAGAAAATCTACCTCCTCTCTTTATTCCTGTTTCTGAGAAAAACTGGGTGATAGTTTCAGTTTGTGGATGTGGTTGATGAACCAATGGTGGAGGAAGTAGCCACTGAGGAGGCTGGAAACGCTGAAACCACCCAACCGTTTGAGGCCGAAGAGGTGATCTATCTTCCTACCCCTATTCGCACATTTCCTTCTGGAATTTGAACACCTTCAGCTAAACTTCTTTTATCCAGGTTGTTGGCGTGGATCCTCCTGAAGATGTGGCCTCGCCAACTGGTGCAGCTCCCCAAGCGGCTATGGATGCAGATCTACCTGTGTCTTCTGCTGCTCAGGTACTAACTTTCGTTGTTTCAATCTGTTGTGGCCATATGACATGCTGGGAAATTGGTTGAGTTTAACCCTTGGTTCTATCTTTGACAGGTTGAGATCCCAGCTGGCCCATCCTGCTTCTTCCTTCGCCAGCCTGTTGGCGAATTTGCAGCCGTCATCTTCTACTACTCCTGCGCCCCTATCCCCTTCTGTTGCGAACGAGCTAAGATATCTTCAGGGGTGGGCGCGTTCTGGCATGATTGATGAAGCTTCACTCAGAGTCTCTAGCCAGCCCTGGAGCAGCTGTCCGACCGACACCTTATTGACGCTACCTTCGCCACGTGCTTTCAGGAGTGTATTGCCACCTCTTTCCACGGCCTAGAAAGGACTGCTCGTCTCTTCCAGGATGTGGAACATGATCGTGCAGAACTTTCGGCTCTTCAGAACAACAGGTCTCTCCTGGCGCAGAAAATCCAGCAAGGTCAGGACTTGGAGGCGCGTCTGGCTGCAAAACAAAAAGAGATCAACGCCCTAGAGCAACAATTGTCGGCTAAACGTCGTGAGTACGACTTGCTTGTGGCGGAGAAATCTCAGCAACTGTCCGATGCCTGTGCATTGAAATCGTCCATCTCTGATCAAGAAGCCAGGCGAGACCGTTTTGAGTACAAGGAGTGGAAGTTGTGGCAAGCCCAGCAGCAGAATGAAGTCAACCGTCTCTTCCTTATTAGCTTAATCGACCAAATCAAATTGTAAAAGAAATATGAACTTGTACTTTTAAGCATCTTAATGACCAACTTTTGCAACCACTGTTCTGGCTTTTATATTGATCATTACTTTGTACAACTTTGCATCTTCCTTATGCCACTGAATGGCCTCGAAACTTCAATCATTCGTTCATCGGATCGGCCGGAGGCCCGGAGCCGATGAACGATTGCTTTGGCCAATGCATTGGCCTTTTACACTTGAAAATTCCTATCTAAACATGCGTTTCTGCCACTAAATGGCTGAACTTTTGAACTTTTCTACAAGGTTGGGGGCCACTAACTGGCCATTCTACTTGAAGTCTTTCCTGGTTCACTCGTTTCCGTCGGCGACCCCCGTAGTGATAGAGATTCCAGTAGCGTCCCATAGAGTCGGGTAGAATTTTTTAAGCCATTTGCCGTTGATGGGTAGTTCATGGAGGTCTCCGTCGCGATCTTTTAATCTGTACGCGCCTTTCCCCAACACTTTGTGAACTACAAACGGTCCTTCCCATGTTGGGCTCCACTTTCCATACCCTGGAACATGTGATCCGAGTGGTAGCAATACTCTCCAAACTAGTTCTCCCTCTTGGAATGCTTTATCCCGGACTCTCTTATTGTATGCTCGCACTACTGCGTGCTTCCCGGCCATCGTTCGGTTCAGAGCTTCCATCCGGATGTCGTCTAGGTCTTCCACTTCTTGCATCATCGCCTCAGTGTACTCGTCGGTATATAAACCATGCTGCCGCGCGAGTCTCAACGACCTTACGTTGATTTCCATTGGAAGAACTGCGTCGTGGCCGAATACTAGAGCATAGGGCGATGTTCCAGTCGCGGTTCTCTTGGAAGTTCGATATGCCCAAAGTACCTCAGACAACTTTTCATGCCATTCTCTCGGGTTGTCTTCCAGGTGTTTCTTCACCATGTTGATGATTACTTTATTGCTGGCCTCGGCTTGGCCATTTGCTTGTGGGAAATACGGGGTGGATTGCAACATCTTGATTTTATACGCATCGCCCAGGCGTTGTACTTCGTCTGACACGAACGAAGTTCCATTGTCTGTAGTGATAGTCTCTGGGACACCGAATCGGTGGATGATGTTGCTTTTGAGAAAATGGACGACCTCCTCTGAGGCGATGCTCTTGAGAGGTGCGGCTTCCACCCATTTGGTGAAGTAGTCAGTTGCTATGATAATGAATGTATGTCTCTTGGAAGAGGGTGGTGAAATCTTCCCAACAAAATCAATCGCCCATCCTCTGAATGGCCATGGCTTCACCACCGGATTTAACGGTACCGCTGGTGCTTGCTGTACGTTGCCATGCTTCTGGCAGGCCTCGCATCCTTTGGCATACCGCAAACAATCGGGCACTATAGTTGGCCAATGGTAACCATATCTCCTGAGTAACCAGCGCATCTTTTTCCCTGCTTGGTGTGCTCCGCACGTCCCTTCGTGCACTTCAGCCATCACCCTCATTTGTTCGTTCTTCCCTAAACAGCGTAGAAGAATTTCATCTCCTGTCCTTCTGAATAGCTCGTCGTTCCAAAGGACGTAGTTGGTGGCCACTGCTCTAAGTTTACGGTCGGTGGGAATACCGGGATTGGATAAGTAGTTTATTATTGGCGTTCGCCAATCGTCTTCTTCTAGTTCGGTCGACATAATTTCCAGGTCCATTCCTCTATCCAATATTGATGGTAACGCCTTGCGTCGGATCAAGATGATGCGTTCGTCTTCCTCATCGAGTAGCTGGATTCCGGTTGCAACCTGGGCCATTTCGTTGGCCGCCCAATTCTCATCTCGGGGAATGTATTCTGCCCCCACGTCCTCGAAGTCTTCGATGAGGTTCCTGGCTGCCACAAAGTAGGCTGCCATGTTCGGGTCTCTGCACTTGTATTCCCCAAGGATCTGCTTGATTACTAGCTGGGAATCGCCTTTGACTTCAACATGCTTGACTCCCATCTCTAATAGCATCTCGAGGCCGATGATGAGAGCTTCGTATTCTGCCCGATTGTTTGTGCTCTCAAAATCTAGTTGGAAAGAGAATGCATGCCTTGCTCCGTGTGGGTCAATGAGGACGACTCCCGCTCCAGCGGCCTGGTCAGTGCGCGAGCCATCGAAGTACAGTTGCCATGGAGTGAAAGATATGGTCGCGATTTTCGAATTTTGCCCCCTAGGGGTGACCTCAAGTTGGTTGATCTGCTGTCGCATCGCCTTGTTCCATATCGGCCACTTTTCCTCCCAATATTCGCGCTTATCCAGCGGTGTTCTCCCTGTTCCGAACTGCAAGCCGTGAGGAGTTATTTCTACTTGCGCCACGTCGGCCTCTGCTGTTTCGTTTACCTCTATCTCCAACGATGGGTGATCTGCCAGGAAATCGGCCACTGCCTGGCCTTTGACTGATTTCTGTGGAACATACTTCAGCGAAAACTCTGAAAGTCCTAGCATCCATTTCCCTAGTCGGCCCCTCAAGACAGGCCTTGATAACATGTATTTTATCAAGTCTGTTTTGGATATAACTAGGACATCGTTTGGAAGTAAGTAGTGTCGTAGTTTAACGGCGGCAAAATACAGAGCTAAGCAGTGTTTCTCGATTGGTGTGTAGCGTATCTCCACTGGGGTGAGTCGGCGACTGAGGTAGTAGATGGCCTGCTCTTTTGCTTGTTCGTTGTCTTGAGCAAGTAAGACGCCGATTGATGCTTCTGCAGCCGATACATATAACTTGAGTGGGATGCCCTTCCGCGGCGGCATCAATGCCGGAGGATTGGTGAGGTATTGCTTGATGGCGACAAACGCCTGTTGATGTTCTGTCTCCCACCTGAATTCCTCGTCTGCTTTGAGCTTTAACAACGTGGAGAAAGGTTGGAGCTTTCCCGCCGAGTTGGGCACAAAACGCCGAAGGAAATTGATTTTTCCTAAAAAGCTTTGGAGCTGTTTCTTGTTCTTCGATGGTGGGGCCTCGATGATGGCCTTTGCTCGGTTTTGGCTGATCTCAATGCCTCTGTGGTGTATCAGGAAGCCTAAGAAACTTCCTGCTTGCACTCCAAACGCACACTTCTTGGGGTTCATCTTCAAACCATGCCGTTTCATTCTCTCAAATGCTTGCCGCAGATCGGCTATGTGAGAATCTTTCTGTTTGGACTTGATGACTACGTCGTCGATGTAGACTTCGAGATTGTGCCCGATCATGTCATGGAAGATATGGTTCATTGCCCTTTGGTATGTTGCACCTGCATTTTTCAATCCAAACGGCATCACTACGTACTCAAAGGCGCCTGTGTGGCCAGGGCAACGGAAAGCCGTTTTGTGCGTGTCTTCTTCGGCGAGTAGTATCTGATTGTAACCGGCGTTTCCGTCCATGAATGACATGATCTGGTGTTTGGCCGCCCCGTCTATTAACATATCAGCCATAGGCATCGGGTACTCATCTTTTGGGGTAGCCTCGTTGAGATTCCTGTAGTCGATGCAAACTCGGACGGCCCCTGTGTCTTTTTTAGCCACTGGAACGATACTGGACAACCATTCCACGTATCTGGCTGGTCGGATGAATCCGGCTGTGTGTAACCGCTCTATTTCTTCCTTGACTTTGAACTCCGTTTCCCTTGTCATTCTCCGCGGTGCCTGCTGCACAGGCCGATATCCTTCTTTGATAGGTAGACGATGTTCTACTAGCCGTCTGTCGAGTCCTGGCATTTCAGAATAATGCCATGCAAAACAAGTGCGGTACTCTTGAAGAACCTCGATGATTTGTGAACGCAAAGGTTCACCCAATAAGCCACTGATGAATGTTGGCCGCGGGTCTTCTGGTGTACCCAGGTTGATTTCTTCAAGCGGATCCCGCACTTCGGGAGGTGAATCTTCGAGTTCTCTTGGCTCGAATTCTAAGTCTTCTTCAGTTGCTTCCGGAATCTCATCTTCTGGCCAGTCTGATTCATGTATAAATTCTGCCATATTGATAGCCATTGATTGGCCTATGACCTTTTTTTCGCTCCAATACCTCGCGGTCGGGTGATGAGAGACCTTATGACTGCTGAGTGGTTCGCCACTTCGGGTGGCGTGTTATCCATGGGTTCTTTGTCGTTTGAGCAAGAATGGCCGATCAAGGTCATCCTCACTCCCCAACAATCCTGTGGCGATGAGTCTCCGGGCCGTCTCCCCTATGGGGCGGCCGTTCTGGTCAAACTCTGACACGATGAAAGGTTTAGTATTGTCATCCAAGTAGTAATGTGCATCGACGTGGTCGGCTGATGGTAAGAATGGCCGTGCATCGGCCGCTACCAACTCCCAACGTTCCTGAATTTCGTCCCAGATGGCGAGTTGTTGATGGAGAGTGGAAGGTACGCACAAATTCTGGTGGATCCAATCTCTTCCCAACAATGCGGAATATGAAGACTTGGTGTCGACCACAAAGAAAGCCACAGTGATGGTTTTGCTGCCGATGGTCACGTCCAGGGTGATGATGCCCTGTGTAGCGGTTATGCCCCCTGCGAAGTTGGACACCGTGTATTCCGTCTTGTACAGGGTCCTTGGCGGTCTTTCCGAGGCGTTTGAGCTGCTTGGATGGTAGGATGTTGACCGCCGCTCCGCCGTCTACCATGACCTTGGCAAATGGGACCCCTTGGATATGAGCGAGGACATAAAGTGGCCGCAAGTGATCGGCCATATCCCTTGTTGGAATGTCGAAAAGCTGATTGCCTGTTGGGGGAAACTGAATGATCTCGGAGCTGGTATTGGGCCCCTGGTCCTTGTCAGCGATCCGAATGACTGGCTCTTCTTCTTGGAAACACTTCTTCTACATGGTTGACTACCTGCGAATTCGTGTTCCTCTGGACAGACGATAGCAAATGTACCATGTTTACCTGGAAAGACCCTAGTGTGAAGGGTTCTTCATCACTCTCGGTTTCTGACCAATCTCTGTCGTCTATCGCTTTCTGACCTTTGGACATGACATGGATTGGGCCTGGCCCCTTGCTTTCGTTGATTGGTTCGGAATTATCCTCCATGGGCGCATCGCTCGTCTGAGTAGTGGAAGATCCTGCCTCTTTGTCGTGGCTGCCAGCACAGAGTTCCTGGAATGTGTCGTTTTCATCTTCGTCCACTGGTTCTGGCTGAATGACTTCCTTCCCTTTGCTTGTGGAAATCGTTACCGTTTCTCTCTGACTAGCCTCGACCTTGCCGACGGTTCCTGGATGATGATTCCGGGAGCTTTACCTGCTGCTGACCTTCGTTTCCATTGAAACAATTCTACTGCATTGACCGGTTGGTCAAGTGTTGAGGTGTTTTCCGTTGCATCTGACGTATGCCCCTTTTTTGGTGTCGGACTTTCCGCCATTCTTTTGGCTATGGCGTACTGTCGCTGGAGTCTTCTGCGCTGGGAACTAGTCACCTTTCCTGCTGGCTTCCCATTCTTTCCAACGAAATACCATTGGCCGTCTTTAATGACTGTCGGCCTTATTTCTTCCAAAGTTGGATCTCTTCTGGGTCTCTTGACCATCGGCGGTGGAGCTTTGGCCGTGTCGGCCACATCTTCTGGCAATTTTTCTTTAGGTCTCCAGACTTTTCTTTCTCCAGACGTTCCTTACTCGGCGATGAACTGCATGGTCTTTCTCTCTTTATGCCCCCAAGCCTGTGGAAGATAGCTTTCTTGGGGGATGAGTCCCTTATTGGCCTGCCTGGTGATCTGGCCCCTGGTCTCGCTGACGTTTCTTTGCGAGGACTCTTCTGCAGTTCTCCTAACCTCTTGAACACATTGCTTTTTGGTGGAGGATTTCTCGGACTATGTGGCCCATAGTGTTTCGGAGACGACTTGAGCGCTTCCTTCGTGCGGTCTTCCTCCTCCTTCACAATTTGTTCATCCAGAACAGTGGCCGATTCGGGGAACTCTAAATCACATTTGCATTTACATCGGCTACAGAGGACCACTCCAGCCACAATCGAGGCTTTCGGTCTTGATGTTTCCGCCATCCGGGAGGTTTCTCTTTGCATTGTATCTCGTGCATTATTGTAGCCGACATCAATGGTAAGTCGCCGTTGAGTCTTTCCAACACCCTGCACTCCCACGTGATTGACCGGAAACGGCTGTGAATCAACTTTCATGACCGGTTTGTCCCACATGACCTTCCCTTGAGCGATCTGCTCCATGACATATTCCCTGAAACCGTTGCAGTTGTTGGTCGAATGGCTCCAGGAATTGTGGAATTTACAATATGCCTTGCCCTTTAAGTCTTCTGGTTTAGGCAAGTTGATTCCATCTTTGTATTCGAACGCTCCGGATGCTAACAGCTCGTCGAACATCTGATCACTGTGGGAGATATCGAACGGATACTCCTTTGGTGCGTAGGGTTTGTTGTAAGCCATGCCCCCAGTTGGTGCTGCAGGTCGCTGATTTCGGTTGGCTCTCACCATAGATTTCAAAACTATAGGCTTCTTGATGGGAACCATCTCGGCAGCGGCCACCTCAAAGTATGGCGTTTCTTCCTCAGTGTAGCTCTCGAGCTCCAACTGGCTCACTTTAGCTGTGGGCGGCTTGATAAGATTGCCACGACTCGAAGCTTTCTCTTCTGCCAGCATCTTCTCATACCTCGTGCCTCTATGCACAATATCTTGCAAATCAAGGAATTCGACCTCGCTGAAGTGGGTCTTCAGCGGGTATCGCAATGCTTTCTTCGCCATGTCGATGGCGTATTTCTCCTCCATGGGCATGCGACACTTCATTCGTAGTTTCCTGAATCGCGCAATGAAGTCTTCGGTGGATTCGGTCTCCTTCTGTTTGCACTCAGAAAGATCTGTGATGGTGACTTCTTGCTCCACTCGGTAAAACTGTTTGTGGAATTCTTCTTCCATCATGTCCCATGAGGTGATAGATCCTGGCTCCAGATTGGAGTACCATGTAAACGCTGATCCGGATAGTGAGCTTCCGAATAAACGTAACTTCAAATTTTCATATGGACCTTCCAGGAGCAAGCATTGGCTGGTGAATCGGCCAATGTGTTCCACGGTTGAAGCCCTTTTCTCTTCCCCTGAGAACAGTGAAAAAGATGGGACTTTGAACCCTTTAGGGAACTCCAAAGCATCTATATAGTCAGGGTACGGTTTGCGATACTTTGGTCGGCCACCGGTTGGCCTTGGTTTCCCTGTTGTTGTGTAGAATTCGTTTTCTACTTTCTGCATGCGTTCTTCCCACACCCTTGCTTGTTGTGCAGCTCTTTCGTCGACTCGTCTCTTGACTTCGTCCTCAAGGTTAATGTGGGAGACGGCTCCATCAGATGTGGAAGATTTCGATGCGGACATCTGTGGTGGATCGATCTTTGGGCCATTGCTGCTGGCCCCTTTGGTGTTCCACTTATCCCAATCAGGTGTCTGCTCCAGCCGTTTAATTGGATGGTACGGCATCTTTCCTGACTGAGTCTCGATAAGTGGTTTGACAGGCGTTTGATGGTCGTAGGTGACCTCATGTTGAAGAGTATGCCTTGTCGCCGATGTGCTTCCTGTGGCCCCTAATTTGTTCTGGGCCGATGAAAGTATACCGAATGATGGTTTAGCCATCGAGCCGAACGTGAGGTTGGGCATGGCTTCTTTATCGCCGACCTTTGTTTTCCCATTATCGGTATTGGGAGGTGGGCGATCTTCGCCTACTTGGGAAGCAGCGGCCATTCCTTTAGCTTTCTCCAGCTGTTGTGCAAGTCGGTCAGAAACCTTGCTTTCCATCTCTGTGAATCCTTCCTTCATGGATCTCTCAAAGTCCTTCTTGTTCCCTGAGAGAGATAGCAACAGGAGCTCGATGGATCGGTTCTGATTCTCGATGTTTTTCTGACTCTCCATGAAGAGAGCTTGCGCAGCTTCGGCTTGGTTTGTACTGTACTGCAACGTCTGGTTCAAGCTTTGTCTGAAGTCGTCTTGTGTCTGGGCCATATTGCTGATGGCCGTCATCAACTCGTCGCGCGTAGCCGATGATGGTGATGCAGGAGATCGACTTCGGGATCTTCCAGAAGCATTGGATCCAGCGGGGGTATGCTCCTGATTCGCCATGGAGGAGGCGTAGCACTTTTGTCCCACTGGGCGTGCCAATTATGTTGACCCTAATTTCCACGTAAGGAAATCTTACTTTCTTGAATGCGCGGGCGTGCCACCAATAGCACCGCAATGGTCTATTGGACTTGTAATTGAGGAACTGCGCGTCCTTGACTTCTTATCAAACGATTGTGCTAGACAGGGGACATGCAATAGTAAGTCTAGACAAAGGTTCTTTTTTGCCTTTGGGCGATAAAGGACTTTATAAATAATTCCAAGTGCTACAATGATAATCAAGGACGAAATCCTTGTTAAAAATAAAGAACAGGAGCGGTAAAATAAAGATAGATACAACCGGGATGCGCGTCGGCTGCTTGTAAAAGAGAACTAGATCGGCCTAGTCTCTGCGTCGTTGTGAAAGCGCGATACTCGTGATCGGCTTCTGCGTCCGGAAGCGATGTTCGTGATCGTCCCTTGGAAGTCCGGTACTCGTGACCTTTCTTCTGCGTCGGTGCCTTGCGGCGAAATCTGGGTGCCTTGCGGCGAAATCTGGTGCCTTTCGGCTAAATCTTTTTAGGGATTTGTGTTTGAGGGATCGGGGATCCTTTCCTTGATGCAGGACCCTTGCTTATATAGTGAACACTTCGTGGACCGGGCTCTGACTTGGGCGGCAAGCAATCCTTCTCCTAGTTGAAGAAGTCTTCTTCCTTCTGCCGAAATCCTCCCTAAGTTGGGTTTCTTGAGAATCCTCCTTGATTTGAACTTGATCTCCTTCGGCCCATGGGAAATACTTTCCCAATCTCTTATCAAAACCCTAGCTGCCGAAATCAAGCTGATCTCCTTCCAAACATGGGATTCTTTCATCATCAATCCGCCTCCTACTGGGCTTTGGCCATTAGAAGGCCCTACATTAATTACTGCACTCAGGCCCAATAATATACTTGGTCCAATTGGCACAAATCGGGCCCAAACAACTTCTTACATTTTGAACTTTCTTTTAGGCATTGAGCTTTACTTTGCTCGTAAATCAAAATCGATCATGTGGATTGTAGTGAACGGACGATGGAGAGTGGAAGTCTTAAGTTTTTATTCTAGTTTTGTTAATCACATGGAATACTGGATATACGTTAGGGAAAATGTAGGCAAGTTGTAAGAAATAGGAAAGACTTTGCACAGTGCAGAGCATTTGCATGGAATTATAAGCACAATGTTTACTTAGTCCGTAGCCTCTCAAATAGCTACTATTTTAATCTCAGGACGTTAATTCAGGTAATTTTCCTATTAACCCTAGGAGATAAGAATTTGCGGATTACGTTTTATATTCCCTAAATACAAAAGGAAAGGAGAAAATAGGAAATTCAAGTAATAGAGCCGTTGTGTGACTTGAAGCTCAAGCTCAAGCGCTTGCATCCGTCCGATTAGACTAATTCCAACGGTAGCCTATATAAGGGAGGCGCCGCTGTACAATCTTTCCCTACTTTTTCCAATTTTGCTTCAATCTCCCTCTCGCTCTCTTTCCACTCTCTTGAAGCAAAAACTCAACAAAGAAATTCGATAGGTTTTGACAATGGCAAATCACATCGGGTACGTCGACGTGGTTCCAAGCTCGACAGGCTTTCGATTTAACCCGACAGATCAAGAATTGGTTTCTTTCCTCTACCGGAAAGTGGTGACCTGCGATCCGGTGATGGCTTCGTTCTCCATGTACGACCTTTGGGGAAACAAATAGTCAAGGGAGTTGTGGAAAATGAGTTTGGAGGCGATTACCTAATTGATCAAGACTTGTACTTCTTCTCGCCACTGAAGAAGGTGAACGAGGGCGAATCAACCGGAAAATTGAGTCCGGCGGGACTTTTAGCACGGTCACCGCCAAGAAGATTCAAGATTGTGAAGGAAATGTGCTCGGACAGAAACGAAACTTTCGATATGAAAATGAAAAAGACGAGGGTGACGACAAGCATCATGGACAGTGGTTGTTGGAGGAGTACAGTCTTGGTGGTACAAACTATGATCGTCAACAATCCAACGGCAAGATTGTGATTTGTCGACTTAAAAAGAGCTCTAGGCTTGTGTGCAAAACAAGAGAGGCAATCCAAACCCAACCCTAGAATCTAAGGTGCAACCCTCCAAGAAAAGGGCGAGAAAGGAACCCCAACCCCAAAAAAAAAGGGGGAAAAAGAGAACAACAACCAACAACAACAAGAAGGAGGAAGGAGGAGAAGCCGCCCTGCGGACCACCACGTGTGGTAAGAGAGAGTGGTTGAGCCCAAACAACACCACAAAAAGACGGTGGTCCTCACGAAAAAAAAAACAATATTCCTTTATAGAAAAAAAAAAAAAAAAAATGGAAGTATAAGGGGGAAGAGAGAGGGAATATAACCAAAAAAAGAAAGCAGACACAGCACAAGCGAAGAAAAAAAAAAAATCACTACTGAGGAGCACAAGAAAAAAAAACCACCACCACACACAAGAGGGGAGGTAGAAACCAAACACAAAGCAAAAACAACCCAACAGCGAGAAAGGAGGAAAAAAAAAAAAATGTTAGGAAATGATGGAATGTTAGCTGATGGATATTATGGTCATTTAGCAGTAAGTAGTTAGTTAGATTGCTAACAGCTGTATTACTCTTAGCTTAAGTATAAAGCTGAAATCATCTAGCTGGTTTTGTTAAGCAATTCATTCTGTAACTTTTACCAGAAATATAAGCTCTCTATTTTCTCTCCTTTCTTTCGTTTTCTCTTAGTTTCTCAGTCTCCAAACACTTCTCTTTGATGCTCTAGCTTTGTTAACATGGTATCCAGAGGTAGGAGCAGGAAGGCTTACGCCTTGCCCTCGCTTCGACCTCAACTCCCGCGCACTCCGGCGTCTTCTTCCGACGGTCGTTTCGTCGGAATCCGCCGCAACCTCTGGTGTTTTCCGATCACCTCGTCGGAACTTGCTCAATTTTCTTAGGGATTTGCTCGCGCTCGTCTTCTGAGTGCAAATCTGTAAGTCTTTTGGAAATCTGAGCTGTTTTTGAGCAGTTCTTGAAGATTTCTCTTTATTTTCCATCAAGATTGTAGAATTTGAGAAGCCGAAGCTTCGAGAGTTGTCTGGTTATTGTTGTTGTTGAGTAGATTGATCAGGAGAGCCGAAGCTCTATTTTCTTCTTGTTGTTTGATGAAGCCGAAGCTTCTTTTGCCGTTCGGTTGGGTAAAGTTGATTGTTTGGTTGAGTACAGTTGCTAGTGAGTATGGAATTCTGTTTTCGGGTTCAATTCCTGTTTGGGTTTGTTAATTCTGTCCAAGATTTCGCCAATTGTGCATTTTTGAGTTGAAGAGCCGAAGCTCATATCTTTGTTCGTATGTTGTTTGAGATTTCTGTGGAAAGCCGAAGCTTTTTGTGTTGATTTGGGTGCCGAAGCATCAATCTTGGAGTTTGTGTTGCATTACGGTGCCGAAGCATCTGTTTTCTGAGCCGAAGCTCATATCTTTGTTTGTCTAATTTCTGGAGAATTGTTCAGTTCTTCCGTTTCTGAAGCCGAAGCTTCTGTTGGTTTGTTGGTGAAATACATTTAGTTGTTCCAGTGGTGGTTCGAGTTTTCTGTATACTGTTTGTTGAAGATTAAAGGCAATTTGAAGTCCGTTACTTGTTTTGGGTTCAGTGATATTTGAGTGAAAGCTTCTGGTCTGAGGTTAGAACCATTTGAAGAAAAGGTTGTTTACAAGGAAAGATGGTTATTTTGTTTTCAAAGATTGAAGAACTGCTTGGTTGTATCCCTATCAGGTTAAAGTGATTTCAATTATTTGGAATGGTCTCTGCATTTTAAATCTGTTCTTAAAGCACAAGACCTATTTGGGTACTTTGATGGCTCTATTACCTGTCCAGCAAAATATGTGATTTCTGATTCTCATGGGGTCACCAAGGAGCTTACAGTAGAGTATAAAACTTGGTTCAGAAATGATAGGGCATTATTGAGTCTCCTAATGGCCACTATGTCAGATCTTGCAATTGCTTGTATTGTGGGATGTGATTCCTCTACTGCAGCTTGGCAAATTTTAAGGAAGGAATTTGCATATGACGATCTGATAGATTTGGAAGGCATTGATTTGAAAGAATACAGGGATTATGAGAGCAAACAAATCTCGGTTGAAGAAGAGTCTTCTGAATCATTGTTTTCGCTATCGATCGATTCCAGGAAACAATATTGTGATGCCAAAGCAGATGAGAAGGAGGAGGTCAGTAGTTCAATGCCAAAGCAGAAAGTTAAGTCAGTTGGGTCAAGTTATTGTCAATCAGTTGAGCATGTTGATTCTGGGATTTCTGATCATGCTTTAATGGATATGGCACATAGCTCTAAGGATGATGTAGTTGGTCAAAACTATCTTCCAGATATTATCTGTGGTGTATGTGACATGAAGGATTATGACCATGTTCTGTTATTCAATGAGCTTACATGCATCAATGTTAGCTTTGGTATGGTTGAACTGAAAGGACATCAAGTTGTCTCTGTTAAACAAGAGCAGCAGAAGCAAGAAAATGTCAGTGATTTGGAATCTCCTGGTATTTCGATTGTTGCAGTCCATTCCAGTAATGACTTGAGCTACCACCTGCCTATTAGTGACAAAGGAGGAGGGTGTACTGATTTTGGCATGAATTCGAAGGGGTTTGGACACTTATGGTGTTCAAATTTGATAGTTTCTATTGTAAATACAAGAAAGGCTACACTGGAAGAACAAATGGAGCAGGTTGTCTCTCTACAGCAACTTGTAGATACAAGAAAGCAAGAGCATGTAGATGTTGTTTCTGAATTGGACTTGAGCTATCATATGGACAATCAAGATAGAGGTGGCACTCTAGTTCAGATTATACAAGAAAGGAGTAATGATGCAGTGATACTTATACAAGAAAGAAGTAATGATGCAGTGATACTTGATCTTGGCAGGAGACTAACTGCTTATCATGTGGAAGCAAGAATATGTCCAAATACTTTTACATTGTCCAGTAAATTTGAAACTTGTGCTGGTCTGCGGCTCAGGAAATTGGGCAGACAACTGCATTCTTTCTTGCAGCAGGGGTACAGAGAATCGGATTCTGAATTGGCTCATCTCCTAGGAATTCGAGACAAAGGAGGAACTAGACAGAAGCCCAAGTGTTTACATGAAGTTGCAGTGAGGTTCATGTGGTCTGATTCTTGTTACTTGTTAGCCGAAATAATGACTTGGCAAAATTTCTGGTACACTGCTCGTTCACATCATGACATACACTTTAGGAAAGGAGAAGGGTAGAGAAGGGTAGCAGAGCTCCCCAGCTGGGTTTAAGGGGGGAGTGTTAGGAAATGATGGAATGTTAGCTGATGGATATTATGGTCATTTAGCAGTAAGTAGTTAGTTAGATTGCTAACAGCTGTATTACTCTTAGCTTAAGTATAAAGCTGAAATCATCTAGCTGGTTTTGTTAAGCAATTCATTCTGTAACTTTTACCAGAAATATAAGCTCTCTATTTTCTCTCCTTTCTTTCGTTTTCTCTTAGTTTCTCAGTCTCCAAACACTTCTCTTTGATGCTCTAGCTTTGTTAACAATGGAAACGCATGGAGAGCAACATTGTCTCAGGAGCTGCCTGAAAACCAACCGCATATGGCATACTTTATAGATGATGAGCCAAGGAATACATCAGAGCAGTTCCCGCTTCCGATTGAGGAGTTCACTGATGCAGTTGGTGGTTATAAAGATCCCAATTTCATGGATGCATTTCTTGGAATACAGCAGCCGCCATCGTTCGGGGAGCTTCCTCACACTGCTGCACTTGGTGCTGACCAATATTATCAATCATTCAGCAACGGGGATTTAACCGACACTTAATGGCAATATTGAATCAGACTTGGCATGTGGATTCACAGAGTAGATACAGCTTATACATAAGATGTAAATGTAATTTAACAGAAAAGGCTGGCTACTTCTCACTGCCTGCCAGTTTTGTAACAATCTTTTACTAATGGTGATTTCCTTTCTTGTTACACACTCTTTTAATAAATCTCTGCAAGCAAATTTGTCATCACTGTCAAAGTAAAGCATGACAGATCAACACATAGAGCAAAAACAAATCGTAATAATGAATTTGTTTGAGCCCGTTTTGTGCAAGCTCTATTCTGACGCGGGCTTGGCTGAATTTTATGCCAAACGGTGGCAAATCAAGTTAAATCCTAATGGTTATCTCATCAGTGGAGAATTATTTGGAGATGCGATCAAGTATGTAGAAATCAAGGCAATCACTACTTAATTGCAATTGGCGTGGAAGATATTCATCATGGTGTCCAATAGGAAAGAAAGGCCAAGCAGTGGCCTAATTAAATAATGAATCCAAGTAGTGACTTTAATTGGAGAAGGATTCCTTTATATCAAAGCCTTTCCGTGGCTTGTCTTAAAGAAGTCAAGGTCAATTTGGTCTTCAATGCAAGTCAATTGCAATATTCTATCAAAAGCCAAGCGGTGGCTTTGAATGAAGATGTCTTGATTGAATTCTACAAAGAGAAGGAATCTACGCAAGTCATAAATATCAAGGCCTTATTCAAGTAGGAGAAGACTTAACTTTCCCTTTTGTTGTTAGCCAACCGGGGCTTCAAAAGGGGATAGTGGTTTCATTAAACAAATAAAGGATTTGTGCTGCTTGTCTTTCAAGGGAATTAATCTCCTTTGTTTATTAAAGCCAATCATGTGGCTATCTTAGAAGACGTGGCTTTATTGTCTTTATGTCATTAATGGCATTGAATACTAGTCCAACTTGGACTCAATTAGTCAAGCTGCCATGCAGAAGATATTCCAGATTCGCAAGATTTCAAGAAGATCAGGACAAGGATTTCAAGGAAGCTGAGTTTGGAAAGGATTTGAAGTGGCATTAAATATTGGATTCAGAATCAAGATCTTCTACATCAATTAGGAATCAATCTTCCTTACTTGCCGTCCAAGGAAAAGCCCAAGGTCCATGAAGCGTCGTCTATATAAAGAAGAGCTCATGCAACAAGTCAAGGATCCCCGATCCCCTCAACACAAATCCCTAAAAAGATTTAGCCGCAAGGCGCCAGATTTCGCCGCAAGGCAACCAGATTTCGCCGCAAGGCACCGACGCAGAAGACGGTCACGAGCACCGAACTTCCAAGGGATGATCACGAGCATCGCTTCCGGACACAGCCGATCACGAGTATCGCGCTTTTACGACGACGCAGAGACTAGGCCGATCTAGTTCTCCTTCACCCGCAGCCGACGCGCATCCCGGTTGTATTTATCTTTACTTTTATTGCTTTGTTCGTCAATTCAATAAGGATTCCATCCTAAACTATCATTGTAGCACTTATAAATTTTAATAAAGTCATTTATCGCCCAAAGGCAAAAAAGAACCTTTGTCTAGACTTACTCTTTGCATGTCCCCTGTCTAGCACAATCGTTTGGTGAGAAGTCGAAGACGCGCATTCATCCAATCAACTCCAAGTCCAATAGACCGCAACGGTGCTATTGGTGGCACGCCCGCGCAATCTCAAGATAAAGTAAGATTTCCTTACGTGGAAATTAGGGTCAACATAATTGGCACGCCCGGTGGGACATAAGCGCTACGCCTCCTACATGGCGAATCAGGAGATAACCCCCTGCTGGATCAGACACATCTGGAAGATCTAGGAGCAGATCTTCCACAACACCACCATCAGTTATGCACGACGAACTGATGACGGCCATCAACAACATGGCCCAAATCCAAGAAGATTTCAGACAGAGCTTGAACCAGAAGCTGCAATACAGTACGAGCCAAGTCGAAGATGCGCAAGCCATCTTCCTGGAAAGGCAGAAGAACATCAAGAACCAGAATAGGTCCATCGAATCGCTCTTACTTTCACTCTCAGGAAATAAGAGAGATCTCAGGAAATCTATGAATGATGGTTTCTATAAGTTGGAAGGCAAAGTATCCGACAGGCTCACGCAACAATGTGAAAAAGCTAGAGGAATGGCCGCTGCTTCTCAAATAGGCGAAGATCGCCCATCTCCCACAACCGATAATGGGAAAGCAAAGGTCGGCGATAAAGAAGCCATGTCCAACGTCCTGTTTGGTTCTATGGCTAAACCACTATTCGGTATGCCCTCACCGGCCCAAAAAACACTAGGGACCAACGGGAGCAACCCGACAGCAAGGCATGTCCATCAGCATGAGGTCATCTCCGACCTAAAGGTGCCTGTCAAGCCAAACGTCGAAACTCAATCAGTTCGGATAAGGCCGCATCTTCCACATAAGCGGCCGGAGCAGACACCTGACTGGGATAAATGGAAGACAAAAGAGGCCAGCAATAGTGGCCTGAAAATTGATCAACTTCAAATGTCTGCGCGCAAATCTTCCACATTCGAAAGAGCTGTCTCCCACATCAATCTCGAAGATCAAGTCAAAAGGAGGGTGGAAGAAACAGCTGCACATGCAGCAACAGCTTTGGAGGAGAATCGCAAGAAGTTAGCGAAAGCTGCTGAAGATTATCGTAAGAGTACAGCATAGCTAGTGGAACTTCTTGAAAGAAGCAAGAGAAGGCCAAAGGCGCAAGGAAGTAAAGTCCAAGTGCCCAATGGCCATCCACAAGTGGCCACTACACCTTCAATTCCCAATGCTGGAGGAGACTTCCAACTGGAGGGCCAACATGTAGACATGAAAATAGACACAGAAAAAGTTAACAATCATGTTGATGTACCAGCCAGGAAGATATCCGTCACAAAGGAGAACCATGATGATATTGTCAATGGCGACTTTCGTGAGCTCCATGGAGAGAGTGGTTATGAAGGAAATTATCAATTCTTGATGAAGAAAGAAATTCTGAAAGAAGACCAAACAGTGGTCCTAAACAAAATTTTGAGGATTGATTTCATTGTTGGTGACAAGGCCGATATGTTCAAGCCGCTACCGGCTGAATTGGAGCTTTCGATCTTGATTCGACAACTCACCACGCTTGGGGGGCTTGAATTTTCATCCTACATGAGGACCGACGAACATCCAAGCTCTCAATATCATCTCCTTGCAATACTCCGTGATCTAATGAAGTATGGCATTCTCAACGAAAGGATTACACGGTCAAGGTTAGGTGTGAAACACGGTTGGCCACCTCCTCTGGATGGATCAACAGTCAACCATAGCCAACGCGTGGCCCGTATCGAAAACGAGATGAAAATAGATGTGGTGCTTGGTAATCACATTGATGTGCCAGCCGGAAAGTTTCTCATCACCAAAGAAGACCAAGCTAAGAAACACAGTGGTAATTATTGTATATTCTATGATAAGGAGGGAAAAGGCAAGGAGTTTCTAGCAATTGGTGATTCCATGCATGTGCAAGGCCAAGATGTGGTCCCCATTGAAAATTCTTCCTTGATCAAGGAACATAATATTGAAGAAAGCCATGGCAAGCTCCATTATCAAGAAGACTTGGTAAATAAAAATCCTAGGAGAATGGGAGCTCCTGAAGAAATTGCCATATTTTGTGAAGCTTTAGGCAAGACGAAGACATCTCTGTCCTAAACGTCAAAAGAGATGCAAGGTGAGGCCTCACAAGATCAGTGGATTTTAAATGATGACGCACGGTTGGAAAAGAGGAAACATGATGGATGGCTCATCACCAAAGTCAAATACAACTCATTCAACAGTAAAGAGAATGGCCAAACAGTGGTCCAAAGAGAAACTTTTATGGTTGACTTCATCGTGGGAGATAAAGTTGACTTATTCAAGCCACCATCAACTAGATTGCAACTTGTGATCATGATTGGTCAAATCACCATGCTTGGGGGGACTTGGATCCTCATTATATGAGAAGCCCAAAGGATATATGAGCTCTCATCCTCAACCTGCTGCTGCACTACTTCATTGTCAAATGAGGTATGATTTTCAAGATGAAAGGAGCAAACGATCAAGGTTGGGAGTAAAGCACCGCTGGCCACCTCCGAAAATTCATGTTGGTAATTTTCTTTTAGTTTGAGTTCTTCATTTTTCCAAAAAAACAAAAGAAAAAAAAAGAAAAAAAAAATATATATTTAGCATCGGTCAAATACGTGGCCCAAATTCGAGAAGCCCCATCAGAAGCTTTCTTTGCATCCAAGCCAATCAGTGGCTCCTCATATTCATTATACTGGGGGCTCATTACTTTATGAGGATCAAATATTTGCATGTTGAGGCCAGTAAGTGGCATTCTCCATCTTCTTCAAATAAAAGTTTTTAAAGCTAGTGGTGGCTCTTAAAGTCTTAAATGTCAGATGGTGGGGAAAAGTTTGGAGTTGATGGGTCCAGACATCCATCACACTTTACAAGGGAACAGTAAATGCCAAAGTTAAGTGGCAGACAAGATGTTCTTCCATCAAGGCCAATATGTGGCCTACCAAGAAGTGAAAGTAGCATGTGGGCAAATGAAGACAATTTTGCGCAGATGGAGCATTGACCAAGAAGCAGTGGCAGGTAGTCCAGATTCAACTCATCAACTTTAGTACTCAGAGCAATCACATCACATGACACCTACTAAGCTACTAACGGCTAGCATATGGTGTGAGGGAGTAGACCCAGGCAAGAAGACAGTGGATTTCTTATTCTTGAATGACTTCTGGCACATGATTATCAATCGGGCTCGTGCGATGAGTTAATGGTTTATGCCTTTAGTTTCATGAATTTTTCCTCAAATTATTCGTGAAGACTAGGGGGCTATAACAGGCCAAATTAGTGGCCTAATACATCAAGTTGATTTCTCATTTCAAGTCAGACAAGAAGCTTTCAGGGGTTATCTGTACTAATTACCCCTACATCATATGAAATACTTCTCTCTCTCTGGTGAAGTACATGTACCTACTGAGGAGAAGTAAGTTGTCTCAACAAGCTTTTCTCAAGATAGGCCCCGATACAAAGATAGAAGACTTCATGAAGATAGGGGGCTTTGGTGACAGGATTTGTTTTCGTTTGACTGTGCTTTACACCTGATTTGCCACCTGAAAGGGAAAATAGAGTACATAGGCCAATCTCGTGGCTTAGCATTCATCTCCATGTTGAAACCAGTCACAGATTGGTTGAGAACTTGCACTTCAGTGACGATTATTGAAGTTTTGTCTACAACAGACACTTGCTTTGAGATTGAGTAGCGAATGCCGGTGTAAAATTGCAGACTCTTTTGCCAGACATAACTCACACAGCCAAATTCAGAAGGTTTGTTTGCATCTTATTCAACGATTTTTCAGTTTGGTTATGCAGAAGGCGCCTGTTCGTGGCTATCTAGTTTCCATGCTTCTCTCAATCCATGAAAACTAGGGGGCTAATGTGGCGATATGCAGTATAATGTTTTCTATCGGACAATAAAATTTTTTCTTGAGAATTGAAGCTCAAGGATATTCATCCGAGATATGTCATGAAGGAAGAATTCTGTTCTCAACAAATTGTAGAAGACATTGCATGTGCAAAGAATGGATAAGCAGAAAAACATGTTTCCCAAAGGGGCTAACTTTTCGCAACTTAACGTCCTGAATATGATGGTGCATGAAGAACCAAGTATCCAAGAATCAGTCGCAAACAAGTTGGGTCACTTTTATGAAGCTAAATGCCAGTATGTGGCAATTTCCTTCTTGGATCACATTATTTGCTTCGTCATAAATCAGTGAAGAGAAGGGATTGACAGATTGGTTTAGTGCGCAAATTTTCACAAATCCTTTTAACGGAGTTACTCTCATCATTCCAATGGCGAGATGTATGAGCCCAAGCTAAGCAGCATAGAGTGGCCTATTTCTTTTTAGAGTTGGTACATTATTCAGCAATAGACTTCCAGATGGATTCATTATCTCAATATGATATTCAAGCTAAGTGTCAAGCATCATGCCAGTAAGGTCAGAGCCAATTTATGGTTTTTTACACTGCAGTATATTTAAAAGGCTTTGCACGTGGTGGCTTGAGTGTGATTACATCAATGATTTTTATTGAAATGGGCATATTAATTAACAATGCTTCATTGCTGGCCAAATGACACGTCATGGAGCATGAAGTGTCAATCATGCAAGGCCATTATATGGCCAACCGTGTGGTGACAGTATGTAGCCAATTCATGTGGCTTTCAATGTGTCCATCATAAGGCCTTCCATGTGTCCTCCTATGTGGTCTGTTCATGCGCCCAGGTGGTCGATTATTGTGACCTCATAATCATGACAATATTCTTTGAAGCCAACATTACAAGTTTTTTTAGACTGCCTGCTGAATTTGAAGTGGAAGATCTGCAGTGGACGATTTGAAGTGGAAGATTTGCCAGTGGCCTACAGCTGCAGACCAGAAACAACTTAGGGTGGCCTACTTGAGTTGGATTTCCTCAGTCTAATCTGCCGCAGTAATTCAGACTCTAAGATGCTTCTTCAAGACTCTGTTTTCCGTGATCATATCAGAAATCTTCCACTTCAGCTTGCGTTTCTCTGTCAGGACAAGAGTTGCAAACTTTGACATCTCTTTTGTTCTCAGCTCATGATGGTATTCTGCATTAAATAAGGTGAGATTTCACACAAGGTCTGCGTTAAACCAGTAGCCTCTAGTGGCTGATCGTGATTAAACTTCCATTATGAGTCCTATGACAACTAGTCTCGCATCAAAGGCCTCCAGTGGCCGATTGTGGCTATTACTTTCAAAGTCCTCACCTTGTTCATCGGAGCAATTCGACTGCTACTCAAAGAAGCTCGTTTGTGACTATAGTTCCCATAAATTTCACTCAATTCATGGAAACTAGGGGGCTATGTTTGAGCCCGTTTTGTGCAAACTCTATTTAGACGCGGGCTTGAATGGATTTTATGCCAAGCGGTGGCAAATCAAGTAAAATCCCAATCAGTGAAGAATTATTTGGAGATGCGATCAAGAATGTAGAAATCAAGGCAATTATTACTTAATAGCAATTGGCGTGGAAGATATTCATCATGGTGTCCAATAGGAAAGAAAGGCCAAGCAGTGGCCTAATTAAATAATGAGTCCAACAAGTGACTTTAATTGGAGAAGGATGCCTTTATCTCAAAGCCTTCCTGTGGCTTTTCTTAAAGAAGTCAAGGTCAATTTGGTCTTCAATGCAAGTCAATTGCAATATTCTATCAAAAGCCAAGCGGTGGCTTTGAATGAAGATATCTTGTTTGAATTCTACAAAGAGAAGGAATCTACGCAAGTCATAAATATCAAGGCCTTATTCAAGTAGGAGAAGACTTAACTTTCCCTTTTGTTGTTAGCCAACCGTGGCTTCAAAAGGGGATAGTGGTTTCATTAAACAAATAAAGGATTTGTGTTGCTTATCTTTTAAGGGAATTAATCTCCTTTGTTTATTAAAGCCAATCATGTGGCTATCTTAGAAGACGTGGCTTTATTGCCTTTATGTCCTTAATGGCATTGAATACTAGTCCAACTTGGACTCAATTAGTCAAGCTGCCATGCAGAAGATATTCCAGATTCGCAAGATTTCAAGAAGATCAGGACAAGGATTTCAAGGAAGCTGAGTTTGGAAAGGATTTGAAGTGGCATTAAATATTGGATTCAGAATCAAGATCTTCTACATCAATTAGGAATCAATCTTCCTTACTTGACGTCCAAGGAAAAGCCCAAGGTCCATGAAGTGTCGCCTATATAAAGAAGAGCTCATGCAACAAGTCAAGGATTCCCGATCCCCGATCCCCTCAATACAAATCCCTAAAAAGATTTAGCCGCAAGGCACCCAGATTTCGCCGAAAGGCACCGACGCAGAAGACGGTCACGAGCACCGAACTTCCAAGGGACGATCACGAGCATCGCTTCCGGACGCAGCCGATCACGAGTATCGTGCTTTCACGACGACGCAGAGACTAGGCCGATCTAGTTTCTCCTTTACCCGCAGCCGACGCGCATTCCGGTCGTATTTATCTTACTTTTATTGCTCTTGTTGTTTAAATTCAATAAGGATTTATTCCTTAACTATCCGTGTAGCACTTTGAATATTATTGAAGTCCTTTATCGCCCAAAGGCAAAAAAGAACCTTTGTCTAGACTTACTCGTTGCATGTCCCCTGTCTAGCACAATCGTTTGATAAGGAGTCAAAGACGCGCATTCATTCAAATACAAGTCCAATAGGCCGTAACAGTGCTATTGGTGGCACGCTCGCGCATTCAAGAAAGTAAGGTTTCATTACGTGGAAATTAGGGTCAACATAATTACTTCCAAAGACCTTGTTCAGTTAAGTTCCAAACCAAAGATTCATAGACCTTATTTTCTACATCATTCAACGCAGGCTTCCGTCAATGCTAGGTCTTGGGATATAAATGTATACATCTCGGCAACTCTCTTTGCAGAAAGGCTGTTTCCCTGATTTGAAAACGAGAGCATGAAGTGTCTTTAGAGGATCACCAGTATTGAAGAAAATTGAACTTCCCAATTCTCCTTCCACAGATATACCTCCAACCAACTTACCCACAAGTGACCACCATTTGTTTCCTAATCTAACAATACTAAAAAATATGGTGATGACCTGCAAGGCTGCTGAGGCCATCAACATGATCAAGAGTTCATCCTCCTTTCAGAAACCCCAACTCAGACGCATGAAGCACCACATTTACACCTGTAGCTTCAAGAACGTACACAGCCCACGGCTAGTTAACCGTCAAAACCTAGTCCACTATCTACCGCTGCTCAAGCACTGCAAGAATCATCAAGACATCCTTATCCCCCAAAAGTAACCAGCACAAGGTTGATCAGGACACTCATAGTCTTGTGGAGTTCCCATGGTAAACATTATGATCGAGTTATCAATGAACAGAAGTCGGTAAAACAGCAGGAGTTGTTCTGGGACCTTAGTCCATTTGTATGATCCACTGTTCCCATACAAAGGAAGATTAGGAGATGCAGCACTCTCAATATCAAAGCATAGATATAGAAGCGAAACTTCTAAGAGTTTAAACTTGTGACTTGTCATCGCTAGCTATCTCTTCCACCATAACGCCTCTGCCTCTGCTGAAATGAAATCAAGGCCTTAATAAACTCAGTTCTCCCAAAATCAGGCCAAAGAGTCGATGAAAAGAAAAGTTCTGTGTAAGCCAACTGCCATAATAAGAAATTGCTGACTCTGATTTCGCCACTAGTTCGTATCAGTAGGTCAGGGTAGGGAAATGCAGTACAGTTAGTTTCCAGTTCTTGTTCAATGAGGCTTTCATTGATATCGCCAACTTCAATAATGCCATCTTTCACCTTCTGAGAAATACTTCTGCATGCTTGCACGACATCATACTTTCCACTGTAGCTAGCTGCCACGATTAGATGGAGTCTAAAGTTGTCTTTTGTTCTCTCTTCTGCATCACTTATTAGTTTCTGCAAAGAATCAGGCAGCTTTGACGAATCCCCGATGACAGATATTCGAATGCCTTCCCTGCCCAAGCAAAAGCATAATAACAATGAGATCTTATTCCAGTATGAGAAATTACTTCAACATTTAGCTTAAGAATACGTAGATACGGCATTGGGGGGGAAAATATGAAATTCCATATTCATCTCTACATCAACTAGATCAACATCTGAAACAACTCTTTGCTTTCAGACCAATTTCCTGAAAATACATTTATGAACTACTAAAACCTACATCAAGAGATTTTGGAACCAGTTCAGATAAGGAGTTTTAGTTCACAGTTTACCATTCACAAATACATCACTGAGCAAAGAAATTGTGTACAAATCTTTGCAGATAAACTTGAGATACCAGAGCACACAGTCAAAACATTGAAACAGGTAATACAATCAAACAGGCCCCGAAATTTGTGCATTCTTCTGAATTCCACAATCCAATTAATCGCTTCTACAGTTACAAAAGTGGCAGAATTTGCACATTCTTCTCTATCCCACAAGTAGACCAAAACGAAATTGGAATAGTCAATTAAAAATTTACAAAAGACTTATCTGGGAAAAAGTTTGAAAGCACAAATTCATAGACCTTTTAGATCCGTATGGAAAAAAAGACATCAACTTACTCCTACATCATTCTATACATATATACTTGCTCTTGGTATGGAAATTTATATATCTCCTACACCAATTCAGCCACATATGACCACCATGGTCGTGAGATAACAACACTGAGAAAACTCTTGATGACCTGCAAGGCTGTTGAGGCCACCAACATGAAGAGCCCAACCATCCTCCATTTCAAAACCCCAACTTCAGACTCCCTACCATAACCTATTCCACTATTAACATCTGCTGAAGCACTGCCATGACCTTCTTACAGAGTTCATAGTAAAAAATATTATAGATTTATCAACTAATACACAATAGAAAACAGCATGAGTTGTTTAGTCCATTTGAAATATACAGACAAGGGAGGATTTAGGAGATGCAATAGTCTCTAAATACAAATCAAAGGATAGCTGATTTCACTTAAAAGGAGCAAAATCTCAAATCACACTAGTAGGCTGTACCAAAAGTATTCTGAATCACCACATATGATGAAATCTATACTGAGCTTAAAGTTCATATCAATCCTCCCTAGTAGCAAAACATGAATGAGGCCACCTATCGCTCAATCGCCAATAACGCAGTTGGCATAACAGAGGAATCCAAATACAAAACATTATAGTTATCTCTTTCTCTCCAGACAGAGAATTTTGCTTTCGGATCAAACTTAACATGAAAAACTTACAGCCGGATTTGTATTTACATCAACTACACCAAAATCTGAACAACTCTTTGCTTTCTGGTCAATTTCCAGAAAATATATTTATGAACTACTAAAACCTACATCAAGACATTTACGAATAAGGGTCACTCGAACCAGTTCAGATACGGAGTTTTACTTCACAGTTTACCATTCACAATTGCATCACTGAGCAAAGAAAGTGTGCAAAAGAACACAATGCAACACCCAATGCCGATTTTCCTCTTCCTCATTTAGAGACAACTTTCCATTTCCAGCATAAATGTGCAGAAACCATGATGAATAAAAACAAGCAACGATATTTACTACCTTGAAAAATCGTCGATTTCGGAGTTGACCACCTTCTCAAACAAACTCATCAGAGAATCAACCTCCACCTGCACTATAACCAAAACAAATCACCACATTGTTCCATAATAACTCACAAAAGCACACTATAATCACTTAAATTCGAACACCTGACCTTGGGCCGCATCCAATTGTCATACGAAAACGCGAAAACTGTAAGAACCCTAATCCCCCAATTCCAGCAAAGCCCAACTAGCTCCCTCAGGGCCCGCCCACCCGCCTCGTGACCGGACCCGGCCGGCAGCCCTCTCTGCCTCTCCCACCTCACGTTGCCGTCCATGATCACCGCCACGTGCCTCGGCATCAGCTCTCGCCGGAGCCCCGCCGGCAACGGCTCGTTCTCCGGCGGGAATCGCGAAATCGAGGCTAATCGGTCGCTCTCCTTGAGAACGACGCCGTTTGCGGTTGCTGGCGGAAGAGCGAGTGAGGTGAAGAAATGGCGCGGGTGATGAATTTGGATTGAGGGTGTTTGGAAGCGCGAATTTGTGAAGCTGTCGATTGGAATAGGGAAGCGAAGGGATTGCATCGTCCGGGCTTAGTTGGTGCTGTTGATTAGATTGAGTAGCTCGGCGGCGCCGCCGTCGTATGGGCCGGCGATTTGGAGTAAACAGTAATGACACTGAGCTGCCGTATTCGAAAGACGCAAATAGACAAATATGCGCCAAGTTTGAAATTGACCCTGTAGGACTAATGTCTTCATGTGTTTATGTAGGAAGGCTTATTGACTAATTCTTCTTTGTTCGAGCATCAACTGAAAATGAATTATCAATGCACGACTTTTTCCATTTACTACAACACATGTGGTATTTATAGTTACACCCGAAGCATCATCGATGTATATTTAATGTGGATTTATTTATAAATATTTGTATCTATATAATATCGATGCACCTATCAATAATGATATCGATACAATATCAATAACATCTAAATAATCTGTCAGTTCTAATTTGCTTTTTTAGAAAACACCCAATAGTCTAAAGCACTTCTAGGTGTTAGTACTAAAGTTGAATTTAATAATCTTAAAAGTGTTTCATAAGTGTTTTCAAAAGTGTTCTCAAATTATTTGGGCAAATAAACTTTATTTTTGTTAAAAGTTTCAAATAAAATAACTAAGCTACCAAATTTTGGAGAGTGGTCATAACCTTAACATAAAGATCTGCTACTTTCATTGCAATTTGTTTGGCAATTTAACTACGCATGAGCCTAACTATGCGCCTTTTTGAATATTTAAATTTTGTACCTTGTACTTATGCCATTGTTTCTGTTTCATTTAATTGCATTCTACAAAGGTTAATGTCAAGTTGTCTAGTTTCTAACCAAAGAGTTTTCAAATATGCGACGACTAGCTCTTTGTAGCGCGAGAACAAATGGAAAAGAAAAGAGCAAAACTTTCTGTTTGTGGGTAAACCATGCTTTTTTTTTCTTTTTTTTTCCAAAGGGTAAACCATGCTTCTACGACATCGTTTCGGCCTCCTTTTTTGTTCCCCCCTGGTAAACATGACACCACACGTGCGAGAAAACCAAGCGGCGGAAAGCGATACACGTCTTCTCCCGCCACGCTCTAAATCTGTAATTTCCGATATACCCCTCCTTTTGAATCCCAATTCCAGTCTAATTATTTTTTTTTGCTCTTTGCTCATTAAAGGACATTTCCGTAATGTAGTTACTTTCCCGTTCTTCGAAGTTGAGGTCGGTTTCTGTTTCTTCGTCTTCCTCTTGACCCTCTCTGCGATCACTTTCTTCAATTCCACCCCAGAATCCTTGCCTTCACAATTTCCTAAATTCCCGAAAATGCCCCCACAAACCAGAAGAGCGGCGTTCCCGAAGGTCGTTATCGAGAGGGAATCGGATTCCGAGGAAAGCTCATCGGAAGAAGAGGAAGACCAAGAGCTTGAAGAAGAAGACGAAGAAGAAAAAGAGTTGCAGAGCGAAAATGTTGGGAAATCCGAGGGGGGTTTGGATGAAAAGAAGAAAGGGAAAGCACCCATTACGATTAGCCTCAAGAAAGTCTGCAAAGTATGCTCCTTTACCATTTTCAATTTCAAAGTTTGAAACTTTACATTGTGGGTTGTCTGAGTTTGTGTTTTTTTTTCGATTAATTTTTGTTGGGTTTTTGGGTTTAATTAGGTGTGCAAGAAGCCTGGGCATGAAGCTGGATTCAGAGGGGCTACTTACATTGATTGCCCAATGAAACCCTGCTTTCTTTGCAAATTGCCCGGTAGGTGTTTGATGTTTTTACTGAATTGGGTTTCTCTTGTTTTATCTTTTGCTCTATGAGTGTTTGTACTGATGTTAGGGGTTTAATTATGTGATTTTCTATGTGGGTTTTTTGTGAATTGAAGGCCACACTACGGTGACATGCCCGCACCGGGTGGCTACTGAGTTTGGGGTTGTCCCAGCACCCCATAAGCACACCCGTAATGCATTGGAGTATATGTTTGAACGCCAGATTAGGCCTCGTGTTGCTCCGGTAAGGCTTCATTGTTTGGCTTGTGTCCTGACGGATGTCTTAGCTGAAGTTTTACTGGTTTTATATTTGAGGCATACTAGTATTGTCCTGGGAATTGCGTTAGGTGATCGTGTTATATGCCACATTGTCTCCTATGCGACACTCTAAATGCCATCTGATGATATTAGCTTGCTGTAATGCATGAAAGGTTCTTGGTGCCTTGTTAGTAGTTTTCCCTGTTAAATAATACCATTCAACTTTCATTCAGTTGTGTGGGGGCATGTTCTTTTGTATTTGTATTTGATTTCATGATCAAGTAGATTTGTTATGCGGAATCTCTATGTTTTGACCCTTATGTATGTGCGAGTCTGTATAGTGGGATAGTGCTATATTGCATTGTTTTGGAGGTTCTTTGTTGCCTTTGGTATGAATTTCTGTTTTTATCTCGTCTTATGATAGATCAAGCCAGCATACGTGATCCCAGATCAAGTAAATTGTGCAGTAATCAGGTATCACAGCAGACGGGTAACTAGCTTGGAATTCCATCCAACGAAGAACAACATTCTATTATCTGGAGATAAGGTAAGTCTCATATGTATTTTTTGTTGTGACTTGGTTTGGGTTTATGTTCCTCAAGAGCTTTACTGGTTGATGATTGTTTGATGATATCTTTCTTCTACGTCCATTGTGAAGAAAGGACAACTTGGAGTCTGGGATTTTGTCAAAGTACATGAAAAGATTGTTTATGGAAATGTTCACTCATGTATACTCAACAACATGAAGTAAGTGCTGTGCTTGGGGTTTGATGTTATTGAACTTATATATGCACATACGTAGTGTAGTTCATCTCTTTGCACACATATGCATGTACCTAATCGATGCTGCTCTTACTGCTTCTGTTATGAAAAAACTTATACATCAAAATTTTGGCAGGTTTAAACCTGCAAGTGATGATACTGTATATGCTGCATCGTCAGATGGAACCATTAGTTGCACTGACTTAGAGACTGGAATTTCAGAGTCTCTGATGAACCTTAACCCTGGGGGATGGCAGGTAATCATATTCCTGAAACTTTTTTTTGCTGCTGACCAAGAGGATGCCACCGTAGTTGAAAGTTGCAATACTTTATCCTTTATTTTGTGGTTCATTCTCCATCCATTTCTAGCCTTTGGGTATATATACAACACACCCTCAATTAACTTGCTTTTGTCCCAGTTGTTGCATGTTCTACCTGTAGTTATGTTTATTGTGGTTAGTATTGACTGTATTATTAGAGCAATTGTTGTGTATGCAGCACTAGGATGATCTTGAAGTACTGTTTTTGGTAAACATGGAAAATTAATTTGCTTTTGCATCAAGTGGTTCATGTAGAATGTGAGTTATATTAGCATTTTTCTTGCAGGGGCCAAGCAGCTGGAGGATGCTTTATGGCATGGATATCAATGCAGAAAAAGGTGTTGTGCTTGTCGCTGATAACTTTGGTTTTCTGTACCTGTAAGTGTGGTTTGCCTGTTTTTGTACACTGTTTAGTCAGTTGGTTTTGTGCAGAATGTTTAGCACTTGCTTCTACTCTTTGTCTAGTCCCTGTCGAAAGTTGTCATATTTTTCCAGCTATCATACTAGTAACATTGGTATTGTATCACACTGGTACGATATGAGGTTCTTCTTTTGCTTTCTTTCAAGGGGCGGTTAATTTGTGGTTTCTTTTATGATATAGAGTCGATACTCGCTCTAATGAAACAACTGGAAAGCCAATTTTGATCCACAAGAAAGGTAGCAAAGTTGTTGGACTCCACTGCAATCCTGTTCAACCAGACCTTCTTCTGAGTTGTGGAAATGATCACTTCGTAAGCTTCCTGATTGCACTAGGTGTTTTGAGCTATCATTTCTTGGCTGTCTACCCTTTCTATCTGGCTAAATGCCTGCCTGCCCCATCTGTTTTCTTCTATATTGTAAAGTACCTAATTTTAATGACATGAATTCTACTCCTTAGGCTCGTATATGGGACATTCGTCGTATTGAAGCTGGTTCTTCCATTTATGACCTTGCACACAGCCGTGTTGTTAACTCTGCATACTTCTCCCCTGCATCTGGCACCAAGATTCTTACCACTTCACAGGACAACCGGATTCGTATATGGGACTCTATATTTGGCAATATGGATTCTCCTAGCCGAGAGATTGTACACAGTCATGATTTCAATCGCCATCTGACTGCTTTCAAGGCTGAATGGGATCCAAAGGTTGTAGTTTTGCTTGAAGCATTCCTCTTATGTTTCCTCTTTGGAAGTCTAATATGCTGTTCTGGTTCAGGATCCATCAGAGTCCCTTGCAGTTATTGGTCGTTACATAAGCGAAAACTATAATGGAGCTGCCCTGCATCCCATTGATTTCATAGACATCAGCTCAGGGCAACTAGTTGCTGAGGTCATGGATCCAAACATCACTACTATTAGCCCTGTGAACAAGCTACATCCGCGTGATGATGTTTTGGCAACTGGTAGTTCCAGGTTTGGGCACCCCTCATCCTCCAATTGAATTTACAGTTTGATCTGTTTGATAAATTTTGAATCGCCTACATGGGTATATGATGTCTTCTAACTTCCGTACTGAGTTTTTCAGGTCACTTTTCATTTGGCGTCCTAGGGAGAAGTGCGAGCCTGTAGAACAGAACGATGAAAGAAAGATTGTTATCTGTGCCAGCACCGAGAAGAAGCGGAATAGGAAGTCTGGCAATGAAAGCGATGGTTCAGATGATGACAAGTTTCCCCCAAAGGGCAAGAATTTAAAGTCCAAAAACTCTAAGCAGAAAGCAAGTCCTTATACTATTAAGGTCAAGCGCTGATCTTGCAAACCTAACAGCTTGGAGTGGACGTAATCTGATATTCAACATGCGGAGGAACTGGTTTTGGTTGGAAGTTCAGCGTCTGGCAAGCCTGTACAGTGAAACCTACATATTCACCCCTTGTTTATCATTGCGGGTGAATGCTTTTTGATGTAGAATACTAGTGCTTAACATCTCACCGCTTCTTTTTTCAACGCCTAGAAGGTGGATGTCTGCCAGAGTAGTTCTTTGATTGGGGCATGTCTTGTGCGAGACTTCTACTACTGCACCATGCAGTAATAGGGGTTCGTGTAGGACATGCTCCACACAAGAACTTTTCTTGCGGGAGGATCTTCATTAGATCACTTTACCGTTTTGCAGTTCAACATCCTTTTGGGTTGGATTATTAGGGCAAGTAGTATAGTATTTTACTTTTGATGTGTGTACTCTAGTTTCTTCAATTTGAGATATGTTTTTTTGATGCTCAATCCACCTGGCAATGAGGTGTCAGTTGTTGTAAAATAGTATTTCCTTTTGTCTTATGTGGTAAATAATAGGTGTGAATCTTCGTAATCATATCTTACATATTAGTTCTTGTAGTTTGGGTGAAATTTTGTGCCGCTACAATGTCACATATGTCACCTTCGAAAACCTTCGATTTACTTTTACACATGCTCCTCGACTGCTTATCGGTGGCGGAAAATGAGATACCATAGGCATTCTATTAAACAAGTCCAGATAGAAAGGTGTTCTGATTATAGGCAAGCCTACAATAGTATGACCGACAATAATGACATACCCTATAGTATGAATTTATACTAATCTCGACATACCGACGACTACTTCATAATGAATTCATACTAAACTCATGTAGACATAATATGCATGGTCACGCCGAAAACTTCTCCATCTCAAAACAGAGCAATAGAAATAGTTTCGTCATGCTTTATCTATTTCGGAAACAAAAATTAATTGTTTAGGAAATTACAAAGTTTACAACTACGAACACATAAATGGTGTCCTCAATTTAGTAATTCTGTCACAAAAAAGTTGCATCGGCTCTATTCTTTCTTGCTAATGCAGCATAAAAATGTAATCTTGTCCTATTACTTACTCTTAACTCTCGTAGGGGACCACAGGAGATGGGCGGTGAACTCAACACAGCTGATTGTGAACTGTGTTAGTACTTAGTATATATGATGGTGACTATTTCCTGCTAAAGCGTCGTCGTCTTCACTCATCCACGCTGAAGATCTACAAAAATGCTATGGTGATTTTATCCACACCCATCAATTTGATCTTTACACCCATCACTTATTTTATTTATTAAATTATAATTTTACCCTAATACAAAATTACACTAAAAGACATAAAATAAAATAACAAATTTATCATTACACCCAACATCATCAACATAATCCTAATCCTAATCGTCGCTCCAAGAAGATCAATTTGTTAAGTAGCACAACAAAAATGTTTGGGATATCATCAAAGCTTGATTCCACAGCACTCATTTGGTTAAGCACAATGAAATTGACAGGTATTAGTAAACATGACAATGAGCCTCTTTGAGGTTAATTCACACATGAATGAGAATGGAATTACCTGAGTTTGCACTGCACTTAACATGGCTGGGCCAATCTGCTCACAAACTAATCTACCGCTCAAGAGACTTTCAATGACATCAGTCTGCATAATTTACAAGAAAACAAGAATTACCAATTTCTAATGGGATTTGCTACTCAATCCAAGCTTGCAGATCAAAATCATCAATCACCAATCCTAAAGAACAAACATTTGGAATATTTCCATCTAACAATATAAAATGATGGGGT
Organism: Spiraea crenata; assembly: GCA_033992175.1. NCBI lineage: Eukaryota > Viridiplantae > Streptophyta > Magnoliopsida > Rosales > Rosaceae > Spiraea > Spiraea crenata. The sequence continues at coordinate 4,429,173 of JAVBHV010000022.1, forward strand.
CTCTAAGCTTGATTGCTCACCAAGTACAAGAGACACCCAATTCCGGATTCATCCGATTGCCAAAGAATAAGGGAAGATTCAAACAATTCAATGGAGAAGACAGCTCCTGATATTGCTCCAACTGCAGCTCCTCTCACGAATCTACTCTCTGTCTCTTGGCCTATCAAAGCTTCAGTCATAGCTAGCTCCTAATAAGGTTCCAACTGCACACCAAAGATTGCATTTTAATTAGTGAGATTCTTGAGCTAAAAAACAACAGTTCCCAATTACCAAAACTCTCAAATCACCCAAGAATCTAGACATATTTTCATAAGAGGTTATATGGATTAATGATGGGTGTAAAAATCAAAATCAATTTTAAGTAAGGGGTATTTTTGGAACATAAAATGGGTGTAATGATAAAATTTAAACTAGCTAAAATTGATAATGGGTTTTAAAATAAAATTGGGTGTAAAGATCAAATTGATGAGTGTGGATAAAATCACTCAAATGCTATGAAGCATATACATCTTTCATACGAAATTAAGAAGAGAAAAACTAATTATTCACCATGTAACCGTTCTGCCCTACAAAATTTGACATAAGAGTATCCTTTACCAATCTACGCCCTCTAAAAGCTAAGTTTTCCCGCTATTTCTTGGGAAATTTAAGATCTTCCCGATGTCGAAATTTGTTACTATTTGGGCCTGAAATATGCAAAAGGACTGAAAGGGAGTGCACTAGGCTGATGTGCAAAGAGTGAAACCCAATAGCGGCTAACAAAAGGAAGAATCTGGAAGGATATGGACAAATCCCACGATGAGCAGGAAAGCAATACAATCCTTGCGGACCAAGTGATTTTGGCTGAAGATTAAGAAAGTATCTCCCATGTGGTGACGGAGATCGAGTCAAAAGTTGAAGGAGATTATGTGCAAACCCAATTTAGGAAGGGTTTCGGAATTTAGGAAAGGATATATCGATTAGAGCATTTCCACCGGACGGGCTAAACGGCAGGCAGGCGGTCCGGCTAGCCTGCCGCCGCCACTGTTCACGCCACACCGGGAGGAAACAACCCAGGCGAGCTGCGGGCGAGAGGCTGGGAGGCGGGCGGGCCGGCGAGCGTCGCTCGCGCCCGCGACCGCGGGCGGTGAGGGGAAGTGGGCTCCAGCTGACGCGGAATCGCACTATTTTTTTTTTTATTCTGGCGCGTGCATTGCACGCGCGCGTGAGGGAGAGTGGGTGGGTGGGGTGTTTGGTAGTGGAGTCCGAACGGGGGTGTTGGGCTGCTTTGTGTGTTCGGCAGCCACTGCCGAACACTCCGAAACTTTTTTTTTTAATATAAAATCAACATTTTCTTTTACAATTTTGATGTTTTCTATAAAAAATTTACAATTTTTTTATATCAAATTTTTCAAGTATGTAATATTAAATTGTAAGCACAAAAATAATTTAACATATGATAATTCTACATGTTTTTTATAATAATTATTTGTATGTCAAATTTATTTGACAACAAAAGGGAATATTTAATAATGTTGGTGATAATTTTTATCCATGTTTTTGAAAAAAAATATTTTAAATGGTGATGATAATTATTATACATGTGATCCATCTTCAATCATGTTGATTTGATTACTCATTCAAGTTCATCTTCACTTTAAATTGGTTTCGGAAATTTAGATGTCTAAATTTTATGTGTAGATTACTTGAATATAATGTTGGTGTGATTCTTATAAATGTTTTTGAAGAAAAAAAAAATTAAAAAAAGTTATCGCCTGCGCCTGCTCCTACGCCTACATGGGTGTGCGCTGTTTTTTTGACGGAAGGCTTGCCCGATCACTATTCATCGCCTGCTCGCCTGAGGAAGGCAACAACCCACTTCGCGCCTGCGCCTGGGCCTGCATGGGTGGAAATGCTCTTAAGAGATCTTCCTACTTGCCGCCCAAGTCAAAGACCATGAAATGCATATATAAAGGGGTGTCGCTCATCAAGTTAGAGACACATCTCTCCAACATAAACACCCAGATATCTCTAAACAGATTTCGCCGAAAGGCAGACTAGATTTTATTACGAAGACGACAATCATGTTCACGACGATGACAGATTAGGATGATCCTAGTTTTACTATCTGCAACCGACCCGATATCCCGGTTGTATTGTTTTTCGTTTCATTCATCTATCAGTAAAGGTATCGTTCTTTGTTGTTTTCGTTTAGCACTGTGAAATATTGAAGTCCTTTGTCAACCAAAGTCAAAAAAGAACTTTGTCTAGGCTTACTCGACGTGTTCCCTATGTAGCACGATCGTTTGGTTAGAAGTCAGCACGCATACATTCAGTTTCAAGTCTAATAGACCTCAACGGTGCTACTGGTGGCATGCCCTGCATATAACAAAGTAAGATTTCCCCTACGAGGAAATTAGGGTCAACAATTATGTTCAATTTGGTTAAGCCTCATTGTAACACTGAGTGGGTTTCAAAAAGCCCTTAAGTTCAATAAACTAAACCACTATGTTGTATGCGTACCAAAACTAAAACGTATGCAATTCCTTATTTCCATCCGTTTTCTTAGTTTTGTTTCTAGAAGGAAAAAACTTCTAGCAAAAACACCTGTAAAACAAATTTGTAAATCTATATCTATGGTAACTTATTCAATTATAATAGTGATGATATACCTTAAAAGCTTTTCTATAAATAAAAACGTTATGCAAGTGATGATCACATATTGACATCAATCGCCATTCACCAAATCTTTATTGCCATAATTATTGTATACCACATTATCAACACGCTTTTAGGGTGCGTTTGTGGAGTTTAGAGGATTTAGTTATGGATGAATTTTCCCAACCCGAAGTTTGACAACAATACCTAGACAAGAAAACAAACTTTCATTAGGATGAAAAAAAGGGTCAAGGGCAATATCGGAAATTGGAACTTTGGTTCAAAACTGGCGGGGATTTTAGCTCCAAAATTTTCAGCTGAATTGACAATTATGGCCCCAACCCCCTAATTTCTCTCCAATTCTATTAGCATTGCTTCACTGTCATAAAAAAAAAATTAAATAAAAAAAACAGAAAGAAAAAAACAAACTCTCTCCACTAATTCACCAATAGGCTGGGATAGGCTATAAGAGCGTGTGACGGTGGTGTTAGAAAGTCTCTGGTCTTAGTTAGGAAAGTAAATATGTATTTGATTACGTGTTGATTACCTTCCTTTGTTGTACTTTCCAATGCAAGAATAAACCTTGTATTTGTATCCTAGTCCGCATAATGGAAGATTCATTCTGGCATATCATTCATTTCTACAGGTGCCAGTTGCGACAATGGCTGCAGCGTCGAATGGGAGCGAGTACTTGGAGATCGAGGCCGGCAACGAGTCGTTCTCCCGGCCGTCGAACGCCGAATCATTGGCAGAGGACGAGGACGAGCTGATGTGGGCGGCGATCGCCAGGTTGCCGTCGCAGCAGCGGTCGAAAACGGCTATTCTCCGGCAACGGCCGTCCAATGCCTCGAAGGGGGAGATAGTCGACGTACGGAAGCTCGACCGGACGAACCGAGAGCTCGTCGTCAAAAAAGCCTTGGCCACCAACGATCAAGATAACTACCTTTTGCTCACCGCCGTCAAAGAACGCCTTGATAAGTACGGCCGTTTGATTGCTCTCAGTTTTGAATGTGATTTTCTTAATTAATCACTCTACAATTTCCAGATTCTTCTTTTTCAAAAAACCAATGTGTTTGAGAAAAGTATATTCAATCTGGTGTTCGTAACTCAGAAACTAAAATTTTTCTTTCTGTAAAGATTGAAACTTTACTCGAATTACTACGGTTATTAAGTTTGTTCGCTTTCTGTGTTTTGCCTTGTGGATTGAATTGAAGAGTTGGAATCGAAGTCCCAAAAGTTGAAGTGCGGTATGAAAACCTGGAAATCGTGGCCAGCGTTCAAATTGGGTCCAGAGCGTTGCCGACGCTCATCAATTATACGCGTAATGCTATAGAGGTATGCAATTGATTGATCGATTGATCAATTTTAGGACATGTAATTAATTCAAAATTAACCCGGTTATTCGTGGATGAAGGGTATTTTAACCGGTTTGAGGATATTTCGACCCAATTTACACTCTTTAACCATTTTGAACAACGTCAATGGCGTTCTCAAACCAGGAAGGTAAATCGAAATGTACATAATTGAAAAGAATGTTACTTTTAATTAGTCATATCAACTTTTTGTCAGCTATATAAGTAGGAGCGACATGTGAAACATTCATCAATTTCACGTGTTGTGTAACGAGAAATCGGCATTTTTATATAATACATTTTTTTTATCTTTCCAGGATGACTTTGCTTTTAGGACCTCCAGGTTCTGGGAAATCAACTTTGCTCTTGGCACTTGCAGGAAAACTTGACCCCAACTTAAAGGTCAGTAGTTGGTGTGGGAATCTTCTCCTCTTTTGGAAAATATTATTGATCACACACTTTTAGTTGCTAGCTATTGAGTGATCATCTTTCCTTTTTAGTTTCGATTTGCTCCCGTGTTCCATTTGGTTTGAGATTATGTTTTCCATATCTGTCCAATCTGGCTGGTTTCGTTCAGATAATTTGCTTACAATTCATTAAAGTTTCTCCTGATATTGAAACTAGATCAGACTATAATAATCATCGTGTTAGCATAGCGAATTTGTTTTGAGTTAGATACTCAAATCTCCACGTGATTTTAGAGCAAACAAAGTTCATGTGTTGCGCAAAGTTTTTGGTCACATGCGCTTGACAATACTATAAGTCAGGCACGCAGTTTTTAGCCTTGCGTTTCTTTCCTCTCATGCATTGCCCCTTCATGGTTTGTAGTTTTAGTACTGCTGACTGCGTATGGTGCTTGGTTCTTGGATTGAACATAAAACGAGTTTGGCTTCCCAAAATGATCATATGACCACTTTAAAACTTTAAGATGAATGAGGAGAATAATTAGTCAGGTTGATTTTGCAAAAATAACATGCTGATTCATAGTCGGGTCTAAAAATCCAGATCTTGTTAACAGAACATTGGTATTGGTATTATCTTTTCAGACATCTGGTACAATTACCTACAATGGCCATAAGCTTAACGAGTTTAGTGTTCAAAGAACTGCTGCCTACATCAGCCAAACAGATAATCACATTGCAGAACTGACTGTGAGAGAAACCTTGGACTTTGCAGCTAGATGCCAAGGTTCAAGTGACGGCTATGGAGGTTTGTTCCCATTAACTTATCATTCACATAAATTCGAATTTTGTTGCATGGATATGTATATTTCAGCAATGTATTTAGAAGTTGAGAGTTATTTGTATTCTTCACTTATTTTTCTCCATCGCTTTTGCTTGTAGCATACATAAACGATTTGGAACAGTTAGAAAAGGAAAGGAACATAAGGCCAGATCCAGAGATTGATGCGTATATGAAGGTTGTCATTTCAATTTAGCTTTGAACCAAGAAGAGAAAGGATTTTTTTTCCGTCAACAGAAACAGAAAGGATTAAATCTTGGGTTCTGTTATTGAAATACGCTTCTTTTACTTTTACTGATGGCTGATGTGTGGTTTGTGCTGATTTGAATCTGCAGGCATCATCTGTTGGTGGTAAAAAGCACAGTATCGCGACAGATTATGTTCTGAAAGTGTTAGGTCTTGATATCTGTTCAGAGACAATTGTTGGCAGTGACATGCTAAGGGGCGTATCCGGTGGACAAAGGAAAAGGGTCACAACAGGTCTCTCTCTATCGTGAATTCAAAACTAGTACTTTAACTATTACAAATGATTAGTAAAGATTAAAATATGATACTAATTACTACATCAACTTGGAATGAACGCCAAAGACGTTTGCATGTTCCAGTTGGAATTATAGGAATCTAAGTACTAATCAGATTATCATAATTGTGCTAATGGAATTTGCAGGGGAAATGGCTGCTGGCCCAAGAAAAGCTCTTTTTATGGATGAAATTTCTACTGGACTTGATAGCTCCACTACATTCCAAATTGTAAAATGCATGAGCAATTTTGTTCATCTAATGGATGCTACGGTACTGCTGGCTCTTCTTCAGCCTGCCCCTGAGACTTTTGAACTGTTTGATGATCTGGTACTGCTTTCAGAAGGGCATGTGGTGTACCAAGGCCCTCGAGCCCAAGCGTTGGACTTCTTTGAGTCATTAGGCTTTCGACTACCACCCCGAAAGGGAGTTGCAGATTTTCTTCAAGAGGTATGCGAACATGTGAAAACAGGTTGATGATTTCATCTTTTTTCAAGCTGTTTGTACAAATATAACTTGGTTTAATTCCAGGTGACTTCTAGAAAGGATCAATCTCAGTACTGGGCTGATAAGTCAAAACCATACAAGTACCTTTCTGTTCCAGAAATTGTTGAAGCCTTCAAACAGTCCAAGTATGGAATGTCTGTGGTGTCCAATCTTTCTGAGCCATATGATAAATCAAGTAGCCATCCTTCAGCTTTATCAAAATCAAAATATGCAGTGTCAAGATGGGAGCTTTGTAAAGCATGCTTTTCACGAGAAATCCTGTTGATCAGCAGGCATAGATTTCTTTATATATTTAGGACATGCCAGGTAAAACCTTACTCTGCCATTCTTTGTCTACAAATTAGCCTCGTACTAGTTGATCACAAATTGATTGTCTACCTGCTCAGTCTTAGTTGTCGGAACTGAAATGTTTTGCTTCTGTAGGGACTTGACTTGATACAATTTTCTTTAAAAAGCATAACTGCTGCTATTTTGCAATTTGAAATTTTCTTTTCTAATATCTGTAACTCATCTTTTAAAGGTCACATTTGTTGGATTTGTCACCTGTACAATGTTCCTGCGAACTACACTACACCTGACAGATGAGAGACAAGGCGAACTATATCTTTCTTGCTTGTTTTTCGGGTTGGTGCACATGATGTTCAATGGATTTTCTGAGCTGCCTCTTATGATATCTCGGCTCCCAGTCTTTTACAAGCAAAGGGACAATTTGTTTCATCCTGCCTGGGCATGGTCTCTTGTTAATTGGCTTCTGCGTGTACCATACTCCGTTATTGAAGCTGTCGTGTGGTCTTGTGTCGTATATTACACTGTTGGCTTAGCTCCTGGTGCTGGAAGGTATCTTCTGGTTACTTTTATGCCCGAAGATATTCTAATTGCTACAACTACTCTATACTCATCATTTTCTTTCTGGCAATGTTTCAGGTTTTTCCGTTTCGTGCTTCTACTATTCTCAGTGCACCAGATGGCTTTAGGTCTCTTTCGAACGATGGCATCTATCGCACGAGATATGGTGATTGCAAATACATTTGGATCAGCTGCATTGCTAATTATATTTTTACTGGGTGGATTCATCATTCCAAAGGGTATTACATATATTTTTTCTGAGTTGGAAATTAGTTATTGTTAGTGAGTTAACTTGCTTAGAACATCAAACAAAAGACCATGTTTGGTAATTTGTTTTTTCTTTTTTTCTTTTTAATTCAGCAAGCATTAAGCCTTGGTGGGTTTGGGCCTTTTGGGTATCACCACTATCTTATGGCCAACGTGCTATTTCCGTCAATGAATTTTCGGCTACAAGGTGGCTGACGGTATGCTCTTCAGGCTTGTGAATAGATTTGGGTCAATTTTGAGTACGAATTCATGATAAAGAATTAAAATATCCATTATTGCCTTACTTTGTTCAGGGCCGTATGCATTGATTTACTTGTTCTGGACTATTACCTTGCAGGAATCTACTATTGGTTATAACACAATCGGGCACAATGTTCTCCAAGCACACAGCTTACCAACCGGTGATCATTGGTACTGGATTGGAGTTGGTGTTTTACTTGCTTATGCAGTTCTTTTCAATGCCATTGTCACTATGGCTTTGCTCTACCTAGACCGTAAGTTTGAAAGAAGATTTTTGCGTGTTTCTGTTATTCATGTATTACACTTTAAGTAGTTAAATAAAAAATAGTGTTCTGTATTCATATCAATTGATATTTCATCTCTGAAATGTTCTTCTTCACAGCTCTTAGGAAAAACCAGTCAGTGGTTCTAGTCGACCAAGGGAATCCTGCAGATGGTCAGTATTCAGAGGCTCCTGCTGGCTTGTAACAATTACAGTACCGCAGAAATATTTCTAACAAATCTATCTGTCATGCAGTGGTCAGTGGTGATGAATCAAACCAAACTTCAGATGGAGATAACAGCGTCAAAAAAGGAATGATTTTACCGTTTCAGCCCTTAACAATGACTTTCCACAATGTCAATTACTATGTTGACATGCCAAAGGTGTGCTGCCTTAGTCCTTTTGATTTCCTTTAAATTTTTATACCATATATGCTTAAACTTTGGTGTTGTAGCTTATGCAAACTGTCAAACTGGTATCTTTGAGATTCCAGGAAATGAAGTCACAAGGTATACCAGAAACTAGGTTGCAACTCTTGTCGAATGTGAGCGGAGTATTCTCACCAGGCGTTCTTACTGCTTTAGTTGGGTCTAGTGGAGCTGGGAAGACCACTTTGATGGACGTCCTTGCTGGTAGGAAAACTGGTGGATACATAGAAGGAGACATAAGAATATCTGGTTACCCAAAAGAGCAACGGACTTTCGCTAGAATATCTGGATACGTTGAGCAAAATGACATACATTCTCCTCAAGTTACAGTTGAGGAATCTCTAATGTTTTCTTCTGCTCTTCGCCTTCCCAAGGAAGTCAGTAAAGAGAAAAGACATGTGAGCTGCTGCTGATGACTTTAGATAATTATATTCCTTGTCTTTCCCCGGTCTTTCCCCGGTCTTTTAATTTTATTTTGACATAATTTTGCTACTTTTCACTTCAGGAATTTGTTGAAGAAGTAATGAGATTAGTAGAGCTTGATACTCTAAGGCGGGCTTTGGTTGGTTTGCCTGGCAGTTCAGGCTTATCAACCGAGCAGAGAAAACGCTTAACAATAGCTGTGGAGCTTGTTGCCAATCCTTCAATTATCTTTATGGATGAACCTACATCTGGACTGGATGCAAGAGCAGCTGCCATTGTGATGCGGACTGTTCGTAATACTGTTGATACAGGTAGAACGGTGGTCTGCACTATACATCAGCCAAGTATTGATATTTTCGAGGCATTTGATGAGGTTAGTTAGATCATTTTGTTACAGCAGACAGAAATCTCATATGAGAACCAAATTTGATGATTCTTCTAATTATGAATTTGATTGTGCGCACAGCTTCTTCTTATGAAACGAGGTGGGCAAGTGATATATGGTGGAAAGCTTGGTTTGCACTCACAGACAATGATAAACTATTTTGAGGTAATACTCAGAAATAACCTATTTGTATTGCATAATGTACTGCATTTGTCTACGTAAGAGAAGTTTATCCTCAGGATTCTTTTTCTTCTCCAGGAACTTAATGGAATCCCTCCAATCCGAAGCGGGTACAACCCAGCAACTTGGATGCTTGAAGTTACAACACCTGCTTGTGAAGAGAGACTCGGTGAAGACTTTGCTAGCGTTTACAGAAATTCAACACAGTATAGGTACTTTTGTTTCAACTGGTGTTTACTGATAAAAAAAAGTTTCAACTTGTGTTTGTTAGTGTTAAAAGACCTTTGCTGACTCGTGTACTTCATCCTTTACTGTTAATGGAATTGATAGTCACTTTTTTATGAAATTGCTTGCTGAATTTCTTTACATCCTTGTTGCAGGGAGGTGGAAGAGTCCATCAAGCAATATAGTACACCCCCACGCAACTCAGAACCGTTGAAGTTTTCTTCTATGTATTCACAGAACACATTGTTTCAGTTCTGTATCTGCTTATGGAAACAAAATCTTGTCTACTGGAGAAGTCCACAGTATAATGCTATGAGGTTAATTTTCACTACAATCGCTGCATTGATACTTGGTTCTGTGTTTTGGAATATCGGTACAAAAAGGTATATTTCATGTCTACTAGTAATTCGTGAAAGTTCATTACATTTGAGCTCACTTTGGTGTAAACTGCGTATTGTTCACTGGCTCGTAGAGTGGCATTTTTGGTTTCCCATAGTTTTCAAGTCTCTTCATTCTGAGAGTCGAAAACATTATGAATGACCAATCTGTAACTATTCTATAGGGACACACCTCAAGCACTGATGACAGTTATGGGAGCTCTTTATGCTGCCTGCTTGTTTCTTGGGGTCAATAACGCTTCTTCAGTGCAACCAATCGTTTCAATTGAGAGGACATTATTCTACCGAGAGAAGGCAGCCGGAATGTATTCTCCATTAGCTTATGCAGCAGCCCAGGTCAGTGCCACTGTACTGAAAATATTAGCCAGTTGTATTCAAGGAAAGAACCGGGTGATAAACTTGTCCTTTGCCTTCCTGACATGCAGGGCCTTATAGAGATTCCATGCATCGCTGTACAGACAATAGTATATGGCGTAATCACTTACTTCATGATTCATTTTGAGAGAACACTTCGTAAGAATTCTGACATCATCATAATACTTTTTTCCTAAATCCGAAAAACCTCAAAGTCCAAATACCATTGCTAAGACGATTCTGTTATATGGTGCAGGAAAATTTGTGCTCTATATAGTGTTTATGTTCCTCACGTTCACCTACTTTACCTTCTATGGTATGGCGGCTGTTGGTCTAACGCCATCTCAACACCTGGCCGCGGTCATCTCTTCTGCTTTCTACTCTTTGTGGAATCTCCTCTCTGGTTTTCTCGTCCCAAAGCCTGTAAGTATATGCCTTTTTGTCATGGAATGAATGTATATACTTAAAACCTTCAGAAGGGATAATTAATTATTAGTCACCATTAGGAAAGTGTATAATTCAGTTGAAGTTGTCCGATTTCCTACCTCTATTTTAACATTCCTATAAGCTTCTGTTCACTCATTGTTTTAATGCATATGTCATTTCAGAACATCCCAGGTTGGTGGATTTGGTTCTACTACATTTCTCCTGTTGCGTGGACACTTCGAGGCATCATCACCTCACAACTTGGTGATGTGGAGACGAAGATGATAGGACCGACCTTCCAGGGCACCGTGAATGAGTACTTGGAAATTAATCTTGGCTATGGCCCTGGGATGATTGGAGTTTCAGCAGCTGTGCTTGTTGCTTTTTGTCTCCTTTTCTTTAGTGTCTTCGCATTTTCGGTCAAACTGCTCAACTTTCAGAAAAGATGAGTGGAGAAAGGGTTCACTTATATCAACTTCATGACCCTCTGGCATCATGCAATGCAATCTCAAAAGAGCGGTCCACATAGGAACAAAGAGACTACATTATGTCAATTTTTTTTTTTTTTTGCAGAAACCGAAGCTCAAGCGCAAATCAAATTTTTTGCAGCAAGTGAACTATTAACATGATATAGGACTGTAAACTTTACATTCGCTATTGATGAATGTCACTCCTCATATAGTTTAATAACAAAGAAGTAGATGTTATAAGGTTTCCATGGAGCTTCTTTCTCTTCACTCCTTTGTCCTTTATTGGGGAATCTGGGAAACGTTGCATCTGGTTAAATTATATGCAGGTTGCATTGCATGAATTGGTCAATGTTGGCGTTAGATGAACTTTCCTAGCACTCATAATAAGAATTCGCCCCTCGTTTATCATAGCGGGTGAATGCTTTTTGATGTAGAACACTAGTGCTTAACATCTCACCGCTTGTTTTGTCAACCCGTAGAAGGTGGATGTCTGCCAGAGTAGTTCTTTGGTTGGGGCATGTCTTGTGCGAGCTTTTTACTACTGCACCTTGTCGGGGTCGCATGCCTTGTGCGAGAGCCTTTTACAGCTGCACCTTGCAGTAATAGGGGCAGCGTAGGACATGCTCCACACAAGAACTTTTCTTGCTGGAGGAACTTCATTAGATCACTTTACCGTTTTGCAGCTCAACACCTCCTTTTGGGTTGTATTATTAGGGCAAGTAGTATAGTATTTTACTTTTGATGTGTAAAATAGTATTTCCATTTGTCTTATGTGCTAAGTAATAGGAGTGAATCATCTATAATCATATCCCACAGTTGTTCAAGTGAGTTTGATGCCTATAAATGGAACTCAGGTGACCTAAGTTTGACGTCTATAATAATAATCCTACAGTAGTATAAGTTCAATACATGTGATGCCATAATATTTACTATATTAAATTTTACCTAATTTCAATTAGATGCCCACTTAATTAAATTTTTATTGATTCACTATTTACCAAAATTGCACCATTGAATTTCTTTCAATGAGTTCTTCATTATGAGTCTAATATTGACTATCTTTCTACTATTTTTGTTTTTGTATCAAAATAAAAAAAATTTCAACACATGATTTTCACTTGTTTTTTTAAAGGGATCCTTTGAGAGACATAAAAATATGATAAAAAATTATAAAGACAATACGTGCAAAATAAAAATACAAGTCATAATATTAGTTACATAGCAATGAAGCAGAAGCATAAAGAAACATAAAGCCTAGCACCAGGCATGAGCAAAAACTATGACAAATAAATAAAATTAACGCAAAGGAGCCAGCACCATGCATATTGCTACCGAAAAGAGCCATTGGTGTATTGGAAATTATGATGAGATATGGGTTCCATTTTTCCAATGTTTTTTTTTTTTTTTATGGTGGATCCCATGGTATGAAGATCACACTCATAATGTCCAAAAATGGACATCACAAATAGAGCTTATGGTTTGAACATCATAGTTTCCGGTCAAATAGTGATGTTCAAAACTGGGTTTGAACATCACATTTTTCGACCTACTGTGGAAGGCCGTACATATTAGTCCTTGTAGTTTGGGTGAAATTTTGTGTCGCTACAATGTCATATGTCACCTTCGAAAACCTTCGATTTACTTTTACATATGCTCCTCGGCTGTTTATCGGTGGCATTAAATGAGATGCTTACCATAGGCATTCTATTATACAAGTCTAGATAAAACCAGTGTTCTGATTATAGGCAAGCCTACAATATTATCATCGACAATAATAACATAGCTGCTAGTATGAATATATACAAATCTCGACATACGTACCTAGGTAGTATGACTTCATAATGAATTCATACTAAACTCATGTAGACATAATATGAATGGTCACGCCGAAAACTTCTCCATCTCAAAACAGAGCAATGGAAATAGTTTCGCCATGCCTTATCTACTTCGGAAAAAATAATAATAATAATAATTGTTTAGGAAAACTACGAATTTATGATGTCCTCAATTTAGTAATTCTGTCACAAAAGAGTTGCATTGGCTCTATTCTTGCTTTTTTTTGGTCGTAGCTCTATTCTTGCTTGCTAGTTGAAGGGAATGCAGCTTAGAAATGTCATCTTGTCCTATTAATTACTTTTTTACTCTCCAAGGGGACCACAGAAGATAGGCGGTGAACTCAACACAGCTGATTGTGAACTGTGTTAGTAATAATATATGATGGCGACTGTTTCCTGCTAAAGCGTCGTCGTCTTCACTCATCCACGTTGAAGGTCTACAAAAATACTATGAAGCATATACATCTTTCATACGAAATTAGGAAGAGGAAAAGTAATAATGATTCACCATGTAGCGATTCTGCCCTACAAAACTTGATATAATAAGAGTATCACTTTACCAATCTACGCCCTTTAAAAGCTAAGTTGTCCCGCTATTTCTTGGAAAATTTAAGATCTTTCCGATGTCGAAGTTTGTTACATTCAATTTATTTGGTTAATCCTCATTGTAACTAAGGATTAAAATTTCGGTTTCTATGGAAATTTCGATAGCTAAAATTTATAGAAATTTCGGAAAAAATTTCAATTTCGATAAAAAAAAAAGGTGAAAAACATGTTAGCAAATCAATAATAGGCTCTAAAATCAACAAAAAAAATGCAATTAAACATTTAAGCTATGTAATATTGTCCATATGGATTAACTTTTGTATACATAAGGGAAAAGAATTTGTATTTTGTATTCCACTAAATTATCAATTAGCACAATATCTTAAAGTGAGGCTCGTGAAACATACACTAAGTATTACATTAACATTACAATATAAGATAAAAGTTCAAAGGAATATAATACATCATACTTACACACACACATACTATTCTAATACATCAAACTATTACAATGAAGCTCATGTTTACTTCTTGAAACATTATCTTGGAACTCACAATATTGCTCCCATGACATTTGGCGGCTGGCAAAATGAATGTAACATTCAACATGCCTACTGTACGTGCTTTGATCTCTCCCTATAGTCTCTCCAAAAATTATATATGCCGAGTTCACCCAATGATATGAATCGTATGTATCAGTGCTTGGACCGCTATATGACATTCGGGGTTGAATATAATTAAAGAGACCCCAAATATTATTGTTCAACGTAAGAAGATTGAATTAAAGTAACAAAAAACAAAAGATTCAATTGAATTGAAGTGACAAAAAGCAACATCTTCACCAAAGACTACATCGAAATTTCACCGAAATTTTACCGAAATTTCGATATTGGTCATTTGCAAGAGCCTCAGCCCGAAATTACCGAAATTTTACTGAAACTATCGAAATTATCAAAATTTTGGTCTTTTTCCGATGATATAGATATGTAACCCGATTCAAGTTTCAAACCTCCAAAATTTGTGAAATTTCGATGTTTCGATCGAAATTTTGATCCTTCATTGTAACATCTAAAGACGAGAGGTGTTATTTTTGAGATAATTAAGGATATACGTGACTTGAAATAAGATGTACCAAAACTAAAACAAGTGTACTTCCTTATTTCCATCCGTTTATCATAATATATTGTTTCTAGAAGGAAAAAACTTCTTGCGAAAACACATGTAAAACAAATTTGTATATCTAAACATGTTGTAAACTTATTCAATTATGATAGTATAAGTTAGAAGTATATGAATATAATTTGAATTCTTCTTTACTGTTCTTGTATGAATTTACTGTAAAGATTGAAACTTTACTTGAATTACTAAATGGAACTACTTTGCATTATTGATCACATTTCTTAATCCATACATTTGATGCATTTTTTCTTTATATGGTAACTAAATTTGTTCACTTTCTCTGTTTTGCCATGTGAATTGAATAAAAGAGTTGGAATCTAAGTCCCAAAAGTTGAAGTGCGGTATGAAAACCTGAAAATTGTGGCCAACGTTCAAACTGGGTCCAGAGCGTTGCCTACTCTCATCAATTATACTCGTAATGCTATAGAGGTATGCAATTCGATTGATTGATCAATTTTAAAAAGTGTAATTAATACTGACATGGTCTCCAAATCCATTCCTCTGTCCAGTATTGAGGGTAGAGCTTTGTGTCGTACGAGGATTACCCTCTCGTCCTCTTCATCGAGTAACTGCACCCTAAATCTCTTCAAGGGAAGAAATCCTTCGAAAGATTATGCACGGACATGCCACCAATAGTACGGGCGATGGTCTATCCAAAGACCCCAAGTATTATTGTTGAACGTAAGAAGATTGAATTAAAGTAACAAAAAACAAAAGATTCAATTGAATTGAAGTGACAAAAAGCAACATCTTCGCCAAAGGCAACATCAAAATTTTGATATTGGTGATTTTCAAGAGCCTCAGCCCGAAATTACCGAAATTTTACTAAAAATATCAAAATTGTCGAAATTTCGGTCTTTTTCCGATGATATAGGTATGTACCCCGATTCAAGTTTCAAACCTCCAAAATTTGCGAAATTTCAATGTTTCGATCAAAATTTTGATCATTGATTGTAACATCTAAAGACGAGAGGTGTAATTTTTGAGATAATTAAGGATATAACTTGAAATATGCTATACCAAAACAAAAACAAGTGTACTTCCTTATTTCCATCCGTTTTTCATAATATATTGTTTCTAGAAGGAAAAAACTTCTAGCAAAAACACCTGTAAAACAAATTTGTATATCTAAACATGTTGTAAACTTATTCAATTATGATAGTATGAATTAAAAGTATATGAATATAATTTGAATTTTTCTTTACTGTTCTTGTATGAATTTACTGTAAAGATTGAAAATTTACTTGAATTACTAAATGGAACTACTTTGCATTATTGATCACATTTCTTAATCCATACATTTGATGCATTTCTTTCTTTATATGGTAACTAAATTTGTTCACTTTCTCTGTTTTGCCTTGTGAATTGAATAAAAGAGTTGGAATCGAAGTCCCAAAAGTTGAAGTGCGGTATGAAAACCAAAAAATTGTGTCCAATGTTCAAACTGGGTCCAGAGCATTGCCTACTCTCATCAATTATACTCATAATGCTATAGAGGTATGCAATTCAATTGATTGATCAATTTTAAAAAGTGTAATTAATACTGACATGATCTCCAAATCCATTCCTCTGTCCAGTTTTGAGGGCAGAGCTATGCGTCCTACGAGGATTACCCTCCCGTCCTCTTCATCCGAAGCGGGTACAACCCAGCAACTTGGATGCTTGAAGTTACAACACCTGCTTGTGAAGAGAGACTCGGTGAAGACTTTGCTAGCGTTTACAGAAATTCAGCACAGTATAGGTACTTTTGTTTTAACTGGTGTTTACTGATCAAAAAAAGTTTCAACTTGTGTTATTAGTGTTAAAAGACCTTTGCTGACTCGTGTACTTCATCCTTTACTGTTAATGGAATTGATACTCACTTTTGTTATTAAATTCTTGCTGAATTTCTATACATCCTTGTTGCAGGGAGGTAGAAGAGTCCATCAAGCAATATAGTACACCCACACGCAACTCAGAACCGTTGAAGTTTTCTTCTACGTATTCACAAAACACATTGTCTCAGTTCTGTATCTGCTTATGGAAACAAAATCTTGTCTACTGGAGAAGTCCACAGTATAATGCTATGAGGTTAATTTTCACTATAATCGCTGCATTGATACTTGGTTCTGTGTTTTGGAATATCGGTACAAAAAGGTACATTTCATGTCTGCTAGTAATTTGTGAAAGTTCATTACATTTGAGCTCACTTTGGTGTAAATTGCGTATTGTTCACTGGCTCGTAGAGTGGCAATTTTGGTTTCCCATAGTTTTCAAGTCTCTTCATTCTGAGAGTCCAAAACATTATGAATGACCAATCTGCAGCTATTCTGTAGGGACACACCTCAAGCACTGATGACAGTTATGGGAGCTCTTTATGCCGCCTGCTTGTTTCTTGGGGTCAATAACGCTTCTTCAGTGCAACCCATCGTTTCAATTGAGAGGACAGTATTCTACCGAGAGAAGGCAGCTGGAATGTATTCTCCATTAGCTTATGCAGCAGCACAGGTCAGTGCCACTGTACTGAAAATATTACCCAATTGTATTCAAGGAAAGAACCGGGTGATAAACTTGTCCTTTGCCTTCCTGACATGCAGGGCCTTATAGAGATTCCATACATCGCTATACAGACAATAGTATATGGCGTAATCACTTACTTCATGATTCATTTTGAGAGGACACTTCGTAAGAATTCTGACATCATCATAATGCTTTTTTTCCTAAATCCGAAAAACCTCAAAGTCCAAATACCATTGCTAAGACGATTCTGTTATATGGTGCAGGAAAATTTGTGCGGTATGAAAACCTGAAAATTGTGGAACTACTTTGCATTATTGATCACATTTCTTAATCCATACATTTGATGCATTTCTTTCTTTATATGGTAAGTAAATTTGTTCACTTTCTCTGTTTTGCCTTGTGTATTGAATAAAAGAGTTGGAATCGAAGTCCCAAAAGTTGAAGTGCGGTATGAATACCTGAAAATTGCGGCCAATGTTCAAATTGGGTCCAGAGCGTTGCCTACTCTCATCAATTATACTCATAATGCTATAGAGGTATGCAATTCGATTGATTGATCAATTTTAAAAAGTGTAATTAATACTGACATGATCTCCAAATCCATTCCTCTGTCCAGTTTTGAGGGCAGAGCTTTGCGTCCTACGAGGATTACCCTCTCGTCCTCTTCATCGAGTAACTGCACCCTAAATCTCTTTAAGGGAAGAAATCCTTCAAAAGATTATGCACGGACGTGCCACCAATAGTACTGACGATGGTTTATTGGATTTGTGAGTTGAGAGATTGCGCAGGTACTATTGGTGGCACGTCCGTGCACAATCTCTCAAGATTTGGCACGTCCGTGCACAATCTCTCAAGATTTGGCACATCCGTGCACAATCGCTCAAGATTGAGCACGTTTAAGATAATAGACACAATGATATTATACATGAGAACATGACTGTATATTACCTTTAAAAGCAGTCATGGTTGGACGAAGTAGCAAAGGTCTTCTACGTAGCTATCACCTCAAGTTCTCTTCTCTACGGGGCAAAGATGTAGAAAATGGCGTAGTCTGCAGTGACCTTAGCATCATATATATAGGATTCAATTAGGTCAGTTATAGTCGTCTCATAAAAGACTATAGGGGAAATTAGCTTGCAGTCCTCGATGATAATTTTTTTTAATTAAAAATTTTGTAAAATAGATTAAAGGACGAACTGCTTTGTCCATGTCAGCAGTATGCAATATTTGTACCCATCTTTTATTTATTACAAAAGAATGATAGTCCGATCTTGACTAAAATACCCTTTAGGTTGAAATTGATTGAGAAACCAAGACCATTCCTGATTTCTTCTCTCTTGGCTTCAGTTTTTATTTTGAAGCTTCAAGGTCACCCCAAATTTCATCCTCAATATCCCTTCGTAATTGTTGTGGATTGATTGCAGATGATAATGCTGTATTGTACCCAAGACAAACACTTTCAAAACAGATTTTCCATTGGGAAACGCTGCCCAAAGAGAGCTATTGAACGGCAATATCGGGAAACAAGTTCTAATCAATGACAAGTCATTCATTTTTTTGGGTAAATTTGAGGGTTTATAGATTTAGTACATTTTGTACCCATACATTATAGAATGATTATATAAATTTGAGGGTACAATTTGGTTGTGCGGATGGTTTTGCTTTTGTTAACCATGGGTACAATTTGGTTTCGCTAACCATGGGTACAATCTGGGTACAATTTTCCTTTTGTACCAATATCAGACGAGTGTAAAGCTGTTCGAAGGTCCCCAAACGCAAAGCATTTCAGATCTTTATTGTAGCACTTCAGTATTTTAACAATATCTTTGTCAAACTTTCTGCAAAACTCCATGGTAACCTGCCCTTCACGGTAAGCTTTAAATAAACTCCAAAATGGTGTTTTCTCATCTCTTCTTCGTGTTTCGGTTGACTAAAATCTTTAATTTTTGAATGCAACTTTGTGAAATGGAGAAGGCTTGAACGATAGTTCAAGTAACCTCATTGTTCGCATGAATCCATTGTTTGCTATACCTATCAAAGAATGTAAATGTACCCATCACCAAATATATATGTCATGAAACGAGAATGTACTCATCACCGAATATATATATATCATGAAATGAGAATGTACCCATGAACATAGAACATGCTCAAATTGATACAAGTAAACTAGAATGTACCGAATGACCCTAAAACGTACACTAATGGACATAATGTACCCATGAGTGAGAAAGTACCAAATGGACAGAATGTACCCAATCACCAAGTATATATATGTCATGAAACGAGAATGTACCCATGAACATAGAACGTGCCCAAATTGGTACCATTAAACTAGAATGTACCCATTAAACTATGTACCCAATAAGCCAATGCCTTATTGTCAGCAAAATGTAATGGACACATAATGGACATAATATACCCACGATATGTTTTACCACAAGGAACATAAGAAAAGCAGCACAATCCGCACAAGAATACAATATGAATAAGAAATATCACACTATTGTACGTCTAAGATTCGAAAGTGGTCCAATCGAATACAAAATTGACCCCAATTAGTTGCTATCAGCTTACATTTGAACACAAAAACATACCAAAAGGACTCTGTATAGCACAATTTATACTACCCAGAAATTGATTAGCAAAATCTAAGAACTGCATATAGAGATAAGCTACCCAGAAATTAAGAACAAACATAATATATATCAATTACCAAAATCTGAAGCTCGTGGGGTACAAAAGACACTAATCAACTTAAGAAAAAAAAATTAAAACTTACACAGAAGTTTCGCCGCTTCGGAATTGTTTGGCGATATCTCCGTAAGTTGCTGCCGCTCCAGAATTGTATGGTGATATCTCCGTTCAGTTTCAATATCGTTTTGACGATGCTCGAATCTTGAATGGCCTTGTTGAATGGCAAATTTGTTTTGAATTTGAAATTGGTCATCCTCCATTATTACCGAAGATCGATTTTTCAATATTGAACAAGAAACTTTGGGAAGGGGATGAAAATTTGGGAGCGTTTCAGATGGGGAACTTGGGAGCGTTTTAGATGGGGAAGATGATATCACTCTTCACAAAGAGTTCGGTGGCATGACTGGTAATAAAGGGGTACATGTTGGACCAATTGAAAATTTTGTGGCGGATGAAAGTTAATATTGTCCGTTAGTTAAACTTTTCAAATGTATAAAGTATTAATCTATGTAGAAAGCTGACCAAGGACCGAATACAAAGTTCCCCAAGACTGTAATGCCCTAATTGCCTAACTTGTGCCTTAAGTAAAGTTCCAATAGGACAAGGAATGAATCCGGCCTACAAACAATGTGACCCTCATTGTAATCAACTCAGATACTCAATTGATTAAATCATAACTAAGACAAGACAGATTATAACTCAATAACTTGATCCATAAGTAACATACTTAATTACTGTCACATTATGTGTATAAAATCCATATCTTACATTAACTATTTCGGAAAAAAAAATTAATTAATTGTTTAGGAAACTACGAAGTTATGATGTCCTCAATTTAGTAATTCTGTCACAAAAAAGTTGCTTTGGCTCTTTTCTTGCTTGCTAGTTTTAGGGAATGCAGCGTAGAAATGCATATACATCTGGTTACTTTTTTGACTCTCGTAGGGGAAGATGGGCGGTGAACTCAACACAGCTGATTGTGAACTGTGTTAGTAATAATATATGATGGCGACTGTTTCCTGCTAAAGCGTCGTCGTCTTCACTCATCCACGTTGAAGGTCTACAAAAATGCTATGAAGCATATACATCTTTCATACGAAATTAGGAAGAGGAAAACTAATGATTCCCCATGTAGCCATTCTGCCCTACAAAACTTGATATAATAAGAGTATCGCTTTACCAATCTACGCCCTCTACAAGCTTAGTTGTCTCGCTAGTTCTTGGGGAGGAGTTAAGATCCTCCCGACATCGAAGTTTGTTACATTCAACTTGGGTAAGCGGCTATTTCTTGGAAAATTTAAGATCTTTCCCGATGTTTGACAACAATACCCAGACAAGAAAACAAACTTTCATCACAATAAAAACAAAACGTCAAGGGCAATATCGGAAATTCGAACTTTGCTTCAAAATTCGCGGGGATTTTAGCACCAAAATTTTCGGCTAAATTGACGATTATGCCCCAACCCCCTAATTTCTCTCCAGTTCTGTTAGCATCGCTCCACTGTCATCAAAAAACAAACTCTCTCAACCAATTCACGAATATAAAATCAAAACCAAAGTCTTTGAAATTTCTATTCTTTCTCGAAATCGATCCTCAGCGGCGGCGATAGGCGGAGAGTGTGTGACGGTGGCGGTGGCGACAATGGCGGCAGCGTCGAATGGGAGCGAGTACTTCGAGATCGAGGCCGGGAACGAGTCGTTCGCCCGGCCGTCGAACGCAGACTCGTTGGCGGAGGACGAGGACGAGCTGATGTGGGCGGCGATCGCGAGGCTGCCGTCGCAGCAGAGGTCGAACACGGCGATTCTCCGGCAACGGCCATCCAATGCCTCGAAGGGGGAGATAGTCGACGTACGGAAGCTCGACCGGACGAATCGAGAGCTCGTCGTCAAGAAAGCCTTGGCCACCAACGATCAAGATAACTATCTTTTGCTCACCGCCGTGAAAGAACGCCTTGATAAGTACGTACGGCCGTTTGATTGATCTCCGTTTTGAATGTGATTTTCTCTTAATTAATCTCTCAATAATTAGCTTAATAATTAATTTCCAGATCCTTCTTTTTCAAATAACCAATGTGTTTGAGAAAATTACATCGAATTTGGTGTTCGTAACTCAGAAACTGAAATTTTTCTTTCTGTACAAGTAATTTTCTAGCGATGAAATTTTTCTACTGTACAAATAACCAATGTGTATGAATTTACTGTAAAGATTGAAACTTTACTCAGTTTGTTCACTTTCTCTGTTTTGCCTTGTGAATTGAATTACAGAGTTGGAATCGAAGTCCCAAAAGTTGAAGTGCGGTATGAAAACCTGAAAATCGTGGCCAACGTTCAAACTGGGTCCAGAGCATTGCCTACTCTCATCAATTATACTCGTAATGCTATAGAGGTATGCAATTGATTGATTGATTGATCGATCTTAGGACGTGTAATTAAAACGGAATTAACCCAGTTATTCTTGGATGCAGGGCATTTTAACCGGCTTGAGGATATTTCGACCCAATTTACACTCTTTAACCATTTTGAACAACGTCAATGGTGTTCTCAAACCAGGAAGGTAAATTGAAATGTACATAATTGAAAAGAATGTTGCTTTCAATTAGTCATTATCAACTTTTTGTTAGCTATATACGTAGGAGCGAC
This sequence comes from Spiraea crenata, assembly GCA_033992175.1. Classification (NCBI taxonomy): domain Eukaryota; kingdom Viridiplantae; phylum Streptophyta; class Magnoliopsida; order Rosales; family Rosaceae; genus Spiraea; species Spiraea crenata. The sequence goes on from JAVBHV010000022.1 coordinate 4,451,730, forward strand.
ATGTGAAACATTCATCAATTTCACGTGTTGTGTAACGAGAAATCAGCATTTTTATTTAATGCATCCTTTTTTTTTCCCTTTCCAGGATGACTTTGCTTTTAGGACCTCCAGGTTCTGGGAAATCAACTTTGCTCTTGGCACTTGCAGGAAAACTTGACCCCAACTTAAAGGTCAGTAGTTGGTGTGGGAATCTCCTCTTTTGGAAAATATTATTGATCACACGCTTTTAGTTGCTAGCTGTTGAGTGATCATCTTTCCTTTTTAGTTTCTATTTGCTCCCGTGTTCCATTTGGTTTGAGATTATGTTTTCCATATCTGTCCAATCTGGCTGGTTTCGTTCAGATAATTTGCTTACAGTTCATTAAAGTTGCTCCTGATCAGACTATAATGATCAACGTGTTAGCATTGCAAATTGCTCTAATTTCCATGTGATTTTAGAGCAATTAGAGCAAACAAAGTTCATGTGTTACGCAAAGTTTTTGGTCGTATGACAATACTATAAGTCAGGCATGCAGTTTAAGTTCAGTGTTGGGATTACTTGCCTTGCATTTCTTAACTCTCATACATTGCCCCTTTAGTTTGTAGTTTTAGTACTGCTGACTGCGTATGGTGCTTGGTTCTTGAATTGAACATAAAACGAGTTTGGCTTCCCAAAATGATCATATGACCACTCTAACCTTTAAGATGAATGAGACTAATTAGATTTTGCAAAAATAACATGCTAATTCATAGTCGGGTCTAAGAATCCAGACCTTGTTAACAGAACAATGGTATTATCTTTTCAGACATCTGGTACAATTACCTACAATGGCCATAAGCTTAACGAGTTTAGTGTTCAAAGAACTGCTGCCTACATCAGCCAAACAGACAATCACATTGCGGAGCTGACTGTGAGAGAAACCTTGGACTTTGCAGCTAGATGCCAAGGTTCAAGCGACGGCTATGGAGGTTTGTTCCCATTAACTTATCATTCACATAAATTAGAATTGTGTTGCATGGATATGTATATTTCAGCAATGTATTTAGAAGTTGAGAGTTAATTGTATTCTTCACTTATTTTTCTCCATCGCTTTTGCTTGTAGCATACATAAAAGATTTGGAACGGTTAGAAAAGGAAAGGAACATAAGGCCAGATCCAGAGATTGATGCGTATATGAAGGTTGTCATTTCAATTTAGCTTTGCCCCAAGAAGAGAAAGGATTTTTTTTCCGTCAACAGAAAGAGAAAGGATTAAATCTTGGGTTCTGTTATTGAAATAGGCTTCTTTTACTTTTACTGATGGCTGATGTGTGGTTTGTGCTGATTTGAATCTGCAGGCATCATCTGTTGGTGGTAAAAAGCACAGTATCGCGACAGATTATGTTCTGAAAGTGTTAGGTCTTGATATCTGTTCAGAGACAATTGTTGGCAGTGACATGCTAAGGGGCGTCTCCGGTGGACAAAGGAAAAGGGTCACAACAGGTCTCTCTCTATCATGAATTCAAAACTATTACTTTAACTATTACTACATCAACTTGGAGTGCACGCAAAAGATGTTTACATGTTCCAGTTGGAATCATAGGAATCTAAGTTGATTTGGGTGCCTTGGTAACATCACTAATCAGATTATCATAATTGTGCTAATGGACTTTGCAGGGGAAATGGCTGTTGGCCCAAGAAAAGCTCTTTTCATGGATGAAATTTCTACTGGACTTGATAGCTCCACTACATTCCAAATTGTAAAATGCATGAGCAATTTTGTTCATCTAATGGATGCTACGGTACTGATGGCTCTTCTTCAGCCTGCCCCTGAGACTTTTGAACTGTTTGATGATCTGGTGCTGCTTTCAGAAGGACATGTGGTGTACCAAGGTCCTCGAGCCCAAGCGTTGGACTTCTTTGAGTCATTAGGCTTTCAACTGCCACCTCGAAAGGGAGTTGCAGATTTTCTTCAAGAGGTATGCGAACATGTGAAAACAGTTTGATGATTCCATCTTTTTCAAGCTTTTTGTACAAATATAACTTGATTTAATTCCAGGTGACATCTAGAAAGGATCAATCTCAGTACTGGGCTGATAAATCAAAACCATACAAGTACCTTTCTGTTCCAGAAATTGCTGAAGCCTTCAAACAGTCAAAGTATGGAATGTCTGTGGTGTCCAATCTTTCTGAGCCATATGATAAATCAAGTAGCCATCCTTCAGCTTTATCAAAATCAAAATATGCAGTGTCAAGATGGGAACTTTGTAAAGCATGCTTTTCACGAGAAATCCTGTTGATCAGTAGGCATAGATTTCTTTATATATTTAGGACATGCCAGGTAAAGCCTTACTCTGCCATTCTTTGTCTGCAAATTAGCCTCATACTGTTGATCACAAAATGGTATTCTACCTGCCTATTCTTGAGTTGTAGGAACTGAACTGTTTTGCTTCTGAAGGGAATTGACTTGATACAATTTTCTTTAAAAAGCATAACTGCTGCTATTTTGCAATTTGAAGTTTTCTTTTCTAATATCAGTAACTCATATTTTAAAGGTCGCATTTGTTGGATTTGTCACCTGTACAATGTTCCTGCGAACTACACTACACCCGACAAATGAGAGACAAGGCGAACTATATCTTTCTTGCTTGTTTTTCGGGTTGGTGCACATGATGTTCAATGGATTTTCTGAGCTGCCTCTTATGATATCTCGGCTCCCAGTCTTTTACAAGCAAAGGGACAATTTGTTTCATCCTGCCTGGACATGGTCTGTTGTTAGTTGGCTTCTGCGTGTACCATACTCCGTTATTGAAGCTGTAGTGTGGTCTTGTGTCGTATATTACACTGTTGGCTTAGCTCCTGGTGCTGGAAGGTATCTTCTGGTTACTTGTATGCCCGAAGATATTCTAATTGCTACAACTATTCTATACTCATTACTTTCTTTCTCGCCATGTTTCAGGTTTTTCCGTTTCATGCTTTTACTGTTCTCAGTGCACCAGATGGCTTTAGGTCTCTTTCGAACCATGGCATCTATCACACGAGATATGGTGATTGCAAATACATTTGGATCAGCTGCATTGCTAATTATATTTTTGTTGGGTGGATTCATCATTCCAAAGGGTATTACATTTTTTTTCTTTCTGAGTTGGAGATATTATTAGTGAGTTAACTGGTTAGAACATGAAGGAATAGACTATGTTTGGTAATTTGCTTTCTTTTTTTATCCAGCAAGCATTAAGCCTTGGTGGGTTTGGGCCTTTTGGGTATCACCACTATCTTATGGCCAACGTGCTATTTCCGTCAATGAATTTTCAGCGCCAAGGTGGATGAAGGTATGCTGTTCAGGCTTGTGAATAAATTTGGGTCAATTTTGAGTACGACTTCATGATAAAGAATTAAAATATCCATTATTACGTTACTTTTGTTCTGGACCGTATGCATTGATTTACTAGTTCTGGACTCTTACTTTGTAGGAATCTGCTATTGGTTATAACACAATCGGGCACAATGTTCTCCAAGCACACAGCTTACCAACCGGTGATCATTGGTACTGGATTGGAGTTGGTGTTTTACTTGCTTATGCAGTTCTTTTCAATGCCCTTGTCACTATGGCCTTGCTCTACCTAGACCGTAAGTTTGAAAGAAGATTTTTGCGTGTTTCTGTTATTCATCTATTATATTTTAAGTAGTTAAATAAAAAATAGTGTTCTGTATTCATATTAATTGATATTTCATCTCTGAAATGTTCTTCTTCACAGCTCTTAGGAAAAACCAGTCAGTGGTTCCAGTCGACCAAGGGAATCGTACAGACGGTCAGTATTCAGAGGCTCCTGGCTTGTATCAATTACAGTACTGCAGAAATATTTCTAACAAATCTATCTGTCATGCAGCGGTCAGTTGTGATGAATCAAACCAAACTTTAGATGGAGATAACAGCGTCAAAAAAGGAATGATCTTACCATTTCAGCCCTTAACAATGACTTTCCACAATGTCAATTACTATGTTGACATGCCAAAGGTGTGCTTCCCTAGTCCTTTTGATTTCCTTTAGTTTCCTATACCATATATGCTGAGACTATGGTGTTGTAGCTTATGCAAATTGTCAAACTGGTATCTTTGATATTTCAGGAAATGAAGTCGCAAGGTATACCAGAAACTAGGTTGCAACTCCTGTCGAATGTGAGTGGAGTATTCTCACCAGGTGTTCTTACTGCTTTAGTTGGGTCTAGTGGAGCTGGGAAGACCACTTTGATGGACGTCCTTGCTGGTAGGAAAACTGGAGGATACATAGAAGGAGACATAAGAATATCTGGTTACCCAAAAGAGCAACGGACTTTCGCTAGAATATCAGGATACGTTGAGCAAAATGACATACATTCTCCTCAAGTTACAGTTGAGGAATCTCTAATGTTTTCTTCTGCTCTTCGCCTTCCCAAGGAAGTCAGTAAAGAGAAAAGACATGTGAGCTGCTGCTTATGACTTTAGATAATTTTATTCATTGTCTTTCCCGGTCTTTTAATTTTAATTTGACATAATTTTGCCACTTTTCATTTCAGGAATTTGTTGAAGAAGTAATGAGATTAGTAGAGCTTGATACTCTAAGGGGAGCTTTGGTTGGTTTGCCAGGCAGTTCAGGCTTATCAACAGAGCAGAGAAAACGCTTAACAATAGCTGTGGAGCTTGTTGCCAATCCTTCAATTATCTTTATGGATGAACCTACATCTGGACTGGATGCAAGAGCAGCTGCCATTGTGATGCGGACTGTTCGTAATACTGTTGATACAGGTAGAACGGTGGTCTGCACTATACATCAGCCAAGTATTGATATTTTCGAGGCATTTGATGAGGTTAGTTAGATCATTTTGTTACAGCAGATAGAAAGCTCATATGAGAACAAAATCTGATGATTGTTGTTCTAATTGTGAATTCGATTGTGCGCACAGCTTCTTCTTATGAAACGAGGTGGGCAAGTGATATACGGTGGAAAGCTTGGTTTGCACTCACAGACAATGACAAAATATTTTGAGGTAATACTGCAGCAATAACCCATTTGTATTGCATAATCTACTGCATTGTCTACGTAAAAGAAGTTTACCTTCACGATTCTTTTTTTTTCTGCAGGAACTTAATGGAATCCCTCCAATCCGAAGCGGGTACAACCCAGCAACTTGGATGCTTGAAGTTACAACACCTGCTTGTGAAGAGAGACTCGGTGAAGACTTTGCTAGCATTTACAGAAATTCAGCGCAATATAGGTACTTTCAACTGGTGTTTACTGATCCAAAAAAGTTTCAACTTGTGTTTGTTAGTGTTAACAGACCTTTGCTGATTTCATGTACTTCATCCTTTACTGTTAATGGAATTGATACTCACTCTTCTTACGAACTTGCTTACTGAATTTCTTTACATCCTTGTTGCAGGGAGGTGGAAGAGTCCATCAAGCAATATAGTACACCCCCACGCAACTCAGAACCGTTGAAGTTTTCTTCTACATATTCGCAGAACTCATTGTCTCAGTTCTGTATCTGCTTATGGAAACAAAATCTTGTCTACTGGAGAAGTCCACAGTATAATGCCATGAGGTTAATTTTCACTACAATCGCTGCATTGATACTTGGTTCCGTGTTTTGGAATATCGGTACAAAAAGGTACATTTCATGTCTGCTAGTAATTCTTGAAAGTTTGATTACATTTGAGCTCACTTTGGTGTAAATTGCTTATTGCTCACTGGCTTGTAAAGTGACAGTTTTCGTTTCCCATAGTTTTCAAGTCTCTACATTCTGAGAGTCCAAAATATTATGAATCTGAGAGTCCAAACATTATGAATGACCAATCAGTCACTATTCTGTAGGGACACACCTCAGGCACTGATGACAGTTATGGGAGCTCTTTATGCTGCCTGCTTGTTTCTTGGGGTAAATAACGCTTCTTCAGTGCAACCAATTGTTTCAATTGAGAGAACAGTATTCTACCGAGAGAAGGCAGCTGGAATGTATTCTCCATTAGCTTATGCAGCAGCCCAGGTCAGTGCCACTGTACTGAAAATATTAGCCAATTGTATTCAAGGAAAGAACTGGGTGATAAACTTGTCCTTTGCCTTCCTGACATGCAGGGCCTTATAGAGATTCCATACATCGCTGTACAGACAATAGTATATGGCGTAATCACTTACTTCATGATTAATTTTGAGAGGACACTTCGTAAGAATTCTGGCATCATCATAATACTTGTTTCCTGAATCCGAAAAGCCTCAAAGTCCAAATACCATTGCTAAGACGATTCTGTTATGTGGTACAGGAAAATTTGTGCTCTATATAGTGTTCATGTTCCTCACGTTCACCTACTTTACCTTCTATGGTATGGCGGCTGTTGGTCTAACGCCATCTCAACACCTGGCCGCTGTCATCTCTTCTGCTTTCTACTCTTTGTGGAATCTCCTCTCTGGTTTTCTTGTCCCAAAGCCTGTAAGTATATGCCTTTTTGCCATGGAATGAACGTATATAATTAAAACCTTCAGAAGGGATAATTAATTATTGATCACCATTGGGGAAGTGTATAATTCCGTTGAAGTTGTCCGATTTCCTACCTCTGTTTCAACATACCTATAAGCTTCTGTTCACTCATTGTTTTAATGCAAATGTCATTTCAGAACATCCCAGGATGGTGGATTTGGTTCTACTACATTTCTCCAGTTGCGTGGACACTTCGAGGTATCATCACCTCACAACTTGGTGACGTGGAGACGAAGATGATAGGACCGACCTTCCATGGCACCGTGAATGAGTACTTGGAAATTAATCTTGGCTATGGCCCCGGAATGATTGGAGTTTCAGCAGCTGTGCTTGTTGCTTTTTGCCTCCTTTTCTTTAGTGTCTTCGCCTTCTCGGTCAAATTGCTCAACTTTCAGAAAAGATGAGTGGAGAAAGGGTTCAGTTATATCAACTTCATGACCCTGTGGCATCATGCAATGCAATCTCAAAAGAGCGGTCCATATAGTGACAAAGAGACTACATTGCATGTCAATTGTTTTTGCACAAACAGCGCAAATCAAATTTTTTGCAGCAAGTAAACTATTAACATAGTATATAGAACTGTAAACTGTACATTCGCCATTGATGAATGTCACTCCTCATATAGTTTAACAGCAAATAAATAGATGTTATAAAGGAGCTTCTCTCTCTATTCACTCCATTTTCTTTTATGGGGAGATCTGGGAAATGTAGCATATGGTTAATTATATGCAGGTTGCATTGCATGAATTGGTCAATTCCATGATGAAGACAAAAACAGAACCAGACCAGATGTATATCTACCTAAAGAATCTTAGCCTAACTGTGAGCACAAAATTAAGATATTGACAAATATACTAAAAACATGTACTATATTTTATACTTTGCCCTGTGTCTGGTTCCATAGTTTAAACTGGTATTGCATAGATTTGAATACTGTTCTGGAATGTGCTGTCGGCAGACTAATAGTAATTGAACATGTGCCTAATATACTAAAGGATGAACAAATAGGCAGTGCAGCACCCCTAGATACCATGCGCAGTTAAACTGAGGCCAGGAAGCATCGATATAGGCGAAGTTTTGGCTGATCTCAAAGACAAGATGAGTAAAAGGAGGAGACAGTTTTGAAGAAAACAATGCATCTGTATTATTGAACTGCGCAAAACAACCTGTATGATCATAAAATAAGGAAGCAGAACAATCACGTAGTCAACCACAAACATGTTTAGGAGAGAGTTTCTTGAATAATGAGTTTGTGCTGCTCCACATTCACCAAAATGGATCAAATTTAAACCAAGTCATTAAAAGCTGCATGCTTTAAGGTATTAACTTTTCACCTCTCATGTAATCTATCCAGTACATGAGTGAATCCAAGGTCTTATACCTCACTGTAAAACCAAGATGATCAGCCTTCTTTCGGGTTCCCAGTAACTTAAACGGGCAACGGAATAAGACATCCAAGAACTCCCAATTAGCCAAATCTTGCATCTCAGTTTGCACCAGTCCTTCCTTTGCTACAATTTCTTCCCAAACTTGCTTCTTGTCAGCCATGGCTTTCGAATACCAGAACTCCTCCGAAAATGCATCTTCGTGTACTACTTTTAGTCCAAACTTTTCTCCAACCGCTATCCAGATCTCCTTCCATGTAAAACTCGGGCCGTTGATTGAATTGAAGGATATGCCATCAGTGGAATGAGAATGTGGATCATCATTTTTGGCTGCCCAAATGTGCTGTTCTGCTACTAGCCTTGCATCCGAACCGTCAATGCAGGTCTCTTCCCAACACCTTTTTGTCCCACCAAACACAAAGGGGAGATTCAAATGCTTACAGATTGTTCCGTAAACACATAAACTTCCCATGAAATTATACAAAGTCCTGGAAGAACTGCCAATTAACAAACCAGGCCTGTGCACAGACCAAGCTACTTTTTCATCCAGCTTCTCCTTAAGCAAATCTTCTAGTACATAGTAGAAATTGCACCCTTCATTCACTCTTGGGCAATCTTCGCTGTAGAATCGCACTTCATCTTCATCAAAAGGCCCCTGCAATGACACATAATGCTTCATCCCTGTCTGTAGAGAAACATGCTTCAATCCCCTGGCAATGGGAACAATGGCACTCAAGGCGTTGGACAACATGGCCTTGTTCTGCTCACAACACTCAATGCTATCCAATTGGTATTGGCTTGCCCAAGTGACCCAAAACATATGTGTCACATCTTGTAACAACGTGAGCCTATTTCGGGTTTCCGAAGGGTTTTGCAAATCACATTGGATGAAATGAAAGTTTGGACCTTGCAGAGGTGTGATCTCTGGATTTCGAGCTATGCCATAGACCTTCCATTTGGGTTTTGAGATTAGCTCTCTGGCCAGCACCTTCCCAACTAGCCCGGTGACCCCGAAAATGGCTGCAACATGTTCAGTTGCAGCCTCTGGACAGCTAGCTTCTTCAGTTTCCATCAACACAGAATTTGGGTGCTCTGCATCAAGCTTAAGCTTTTAACTTATTATATAGTATGCATGTATTTATCGAACGATACGCTATACTTTGAAGTTTGACCTCACTGTTTTTGAAAAAGTCCAATGCTAATAGTTAAAATCAACTAGAGAGGATTCATGACCTCAAATTCTTCCATCTTACGCCATAGGAATGCAGTGCTTGATAACTACTTTCGATCACCAATAACAACTCCCGAGAATACAACTAAGGGATCCCTACAACTAAATTATAATAAGATGCTAGGTGTAAACATGTCATGAAGATGAGCAACATGCTTATTAAAATGGCTCCCTTATGGTGGCTATTTGTATAGTTTATCTTTTGGCTTTTAATAGATCACAATTGGTAGATGCCAATTCCTTGCGGCGTCAAAGCCTATTATATGGAAACTCTGCCGGCAGAATGTGACTCTTGCCGTTGCATTGCTGGTTTTTGGGTTACAATTTTTGCTGGTTTTTGGGTTACAATAAATTTTTGAAATACTAAATTGAGTGGTTTCATGATGTCTTCTCATAAATTTTGGGGTGATAAACGTTGGCGTTAGATGAACTTTCCTAACACTCATAATAAGAATTCGACTTTCGCACTTTCTGTTCCTCTTAAGTCATAGAATTAGATAATTAAGTCTGTTCATTTGGGGGTTACCATGTACTTCAATGTAGCTTCAAGAACCAAAATGTGCCTCAAGGATTTGGCAAGTGAGTGTGTTGAGCTAAATCCCCTAGCAAACAGAAGAAAGAAGCAAAACTGGCAAATGCAAGCACTTAATTAAGTTGTCTAGAGCAGTTAGCTCCCCTCCTCCGTGCAGTGTGCACTCGAGTTTGAACTCACCTCCCCATAACTTGGATTAGAACAGACTGTTTCAGTCTTTGTTGGGAAGCAATGTATACTTTCTTTAAATGTCAGCAAGGTTAGAGCAAGCATTATGCGAATAATTTTCTCAATATTAGTTTGTTGTTATGGTAATGGTGTCATATAAAACAGAATATGTAATGGCAGTTTGTCAAACCTCTGGCGTTTTATAATATTCATATCAAAACGTAGAGTTAAACTCCAATCAAAGGGTTGTTTTATTTCATGAAGATTATTAAAACAAAAAAAAAACAGCTGCTTTTCCTCTACAAAACAGCTAGAATTTGCCACGAGTTCAATCAAAATGAAGCAATTCAACCCAAAACCTTATTGAATTGACATGAAAGCAGAAGTTATCTACAAATATCTTCAGAGGGGAACTCCCATTCATGTCCAAATTAACAAATTCAACCAAAATGGAGACGAAACCTTCTTCAAATGGAGGAGCAGAGTGGCCAGGCTATCAGGCAAACAAGACCCCAGAGGATGAGTCAAGTAAAGTTGCCAAATTAGCCCCGGTCGCTTCATCTGTCACGAAAATACATCAAATCCTAATCAGTATGGAAGAATTTAGAACATCGACTGCACAAGGGAATTAATTAGGTAACCACTTACTCATGGGAGTTTTGTCAAAAAAGAAGCAAGCAGCAATGACAATGTAGCATAGGAAAAGAATGACTCCTTTCATGTAATGTGAAGTTCCATCCTGGGAAATAACAGAACAAGTAAATTTGATCAGCCAAAAAAAGTACCAGGAGTAAAAAGTGAAAAAAAGTGACAGAAGGCCAGAAAATTACCTGTAATGTGAAGGCTGTGATGATTATGGAGAAAGCAAGAGAGCCAGTTTCAAGGAGACTAAAATCAAGGTCCATTTGGACGCCCATTATCCAGGCAACAATCACGCTTAAAGGAACCTGAAACAATACAATAGGCCATCAGGTTTTCGCTGGAGAGAAATTCGATTTCTCAATGTTTTATGTCTTGGTTATCTATCTTACCACAAACATAGAAATTTGAGATGCTGAACCTAGAGCCACACCCAGAGATATGTCCTGCATCAGAATCGTAAGTTAGCATTTAGATGCAAATTCAAGATAGGTCAAGGGTTCAATGCTTTTGATTGCAACCGACAAAAGGAGAAGAGTATATTGAACATACCAATTTGTTCTTCAGAGCAAAAATGATTGATCCAGCATGTTCTGCAGCATTCCCCACAATTGGTAGCAAGATAATGCTGATGAAGCTCACAGAAATGCCCCAAGAATACGATGCAGCCTTGATCGAGGAAGATTATGATGAGCAAAATTAGGTACTTTCTGATGAACTATTGCTTCAATGTCATTAATTATCAAGGATTGTAACAAAAGTTCGAAAACCTAGTCATATATACCTCGATTGTGCCAACAACATACTCGGACAACAGAGCTATGATAATCGTCATGCCAACAAGCCAACTGAATGCACTCCAAAATCCGATCACTGCCTTTTCTTCATCTTCATCTTCATCTTCCTGTGGATTTTGTTGTAACCAGTTAGTCACTAGAACAAATTACAACACTAAACCTCGACAGATATATGAAGTAAAGCTGCCTTGTTCTAGAAGAAAAGTTATTAAAGTTGTGAAGTGTAGCTTCAGTCTGAAAGCTGCATTATGCAAGAGAGGATAATTGTGCAATTGATCATTCAATTTTGGAGCTTTACGTTCGTATACATGATGTGTCATTGTAAGAATTTGATACGAAGAACATGATAAGATGATTGTGAGAGGAATGTGTACGTTCTTTTCCATCTTTCTTCATCAATGGATCGTAACTCATATATAGTCTTAAATTATTATTTTTTCGTTCTTTACATTTCAGAGTAGTAGCAATTATCACCTCTTGTGCTTCAAAGAACTGCCGGTGGGTTTTTAGCTGGAAGAAGATATAGGCAACATATGCAATAAGCATGAAAATGCTGCTTGTTCTTGACAACTGAAGAGTGTGGGTGGCCAAGTGACTGTCCAACCCAGAGGCATATCTGAACATCAATGGCAACATGTGACATAGCAGCCCCAGCAGCAGAAGCAGTGAGTTCACATCAGCTTGTTTCTGTTCAAAATCCACAGAAACAAAATGAGATTGCCAAAAACTCAGTGAAGTGCATAGGACGAAAGCATTCACCCTTAATCCGAAAAGGACAGAGGATTTACTCTGTCGTATCTTTGTTCTTTTTTGATGTTGGCAAGGCCTCCACAGAAGAGAGAGGTACCAAGCACAAGGAGGAGGTTTGAAATAATGGAACCCAAGAGGGAGTACTTCACAACATTTATTTTGTTTTGGCGCAGAGCAAATAGTGCTATTATCATCTCTGTTGCATTCCCACATGTTGCATTCAAAAGTCCACCAACTGCAAATTAAAATCAAAATCACCCCAACGATTGAGTTCCCAAAAAACATTATTACATACTGATTAGTTGAAGATTCAAGTTTTGGAAGTGAGAATGTACCTGTTGGACCAGTGAAGTAAGCAATTTGTCTGAAATTTGTTGGGTACACAAAATAGGAAACAACAATGTCAGAAGAATTTGTACATTGATCATATTTGTGCATACAGAAATTCTCCAATGCGGTTAAGTGAAAATAAAGTGCAATTGATCTGTGAATAGGGCCCCCCGGTGGATGTGTTGTCGAACCTATGTGCATCACCACATTGATTTATGAACCATTTTGACCATATATTCACTGGTGAAGTACACTTCACTCGGTTTTCGTTAACCGCAATGTTGGAGAACTGTAAATGATGCATCAGATATGGCTATGACTACTACATAGAAAATGCTTACTCAGTGAGGAAGCTAACACGTTCAGCAAGTGGAGTGAGTCCCATCAAACTCAAAGCGAAAATCCACGGCTACAAAATTGAATAAGATCAATCAAGTAATCATTCACACAGATCAACAATTGATCAACATCCTTATCAAACCTAGCTACACTTACTCTTCCAAAGTGGTAATAGTCAGCCGCAATTGCAAGTGGAATGGCAGGGAAGAGCAGGGCAAGCTTGGTGCCAAGAACCACTTCTTGCAAATTGTTAAGAACATTTCTGAGCATCCGAAACCGAACATTGGGAACCAAAATTGGGTCTGATTTCTTCCTGACAATGGATGCAGACATGTTTTGTGGTGTTCTTGATACTCCATTAACCATCTTATTAATGCTTAATCCCTTGTGATTATGATCGCCACTGATCTCATTCTCCATGTTGTTCAAGGCCTGCTGTGATTCTTGATCCATAACTTTGTGGTCCAATTTCCAGTTTGATGAATGGAAAATTGGATGAACAAAGGGCATGAGCACAGAGTTTCTGTCAATATATGTGTTTATATAGATATTTAGAAGTGCAGGAGTCGGGTTTTTCGGGCAATTTCCTGGAATTTTCTTGCTTTTGGTTGTTTGCTTGCATGAGCTTCCACGTACAGGATGGACTGAAGTCTTATGTGTTACACAAGCGGTGAAGGCAGCTGGGTTGGCAGCGGAGGAGTGAGCAGTTAGAATATGGCACTTGTTTTTAAGCACGCAATGCATATACTGCCAGAAAGACTTACGTTACGACTATAAGAAAGTTGAGTTACCATCCCAAGATTAACAGACAATGGGGCGGGAGTGATCCAACTCTCACCTCACCTTGCAAGGTTTTCTCGACTTTCTGATTTGGATGATCGTTCACATTCTCATATACACCTCCTCTTCACTAGTTGGCAATTTTTAACTTGAGCTTGACATAGACAATGCTTGATTAATTGTTAGAGAAGTTCAGGTTCCCTCATCAAAATTTATTGGCAATGGAACGAGTCACAAGTTCTTAAAAGACACCACGGCATGCAAAGTTTCGTAATATACCAAAATAAGATAATTTTTCACATCCTCACACAAACAAATTACTAAAAAACCGTATGCACGCATAAAACGTAAAAGAAGACGGTCTATCGTGACCCAATGTGCAACAACTCTGGATACATCCACCTCCTTATAATGATGGCGACCATTGATTTTCTATATCACAATTTCATCCCCAATATATGTATCTTTTACTGAAGCTACTTTCTTGATGAAATGGTGATGCGTGTGTTTTGGGTACTTTTTGCAACGCTCAATATGTGTCGAGTAATTAGCCCCAAAACTCAAGAACTTTCCTGGAATTTTCAAGCCTTGCTCGAAGAGAATCAGAACGGTTGCCCTTGACATATATACGATATTGGTCTGGTCACATATAAAATCCAAGTTTTCGACAAGAAAAGAACATATTGTGCGAAATTTCCTCAGCCACACTCTACAGTAGACTTTTTCATCCTTACACTCCAATGGATCTTGTAAATTCTTGCCATGTTAACTTAGGACAAGTTGAACACTTTTCGATTAACTTACGCATTATAACTTATAATAGATTACTTCCTGTTAGACGCCCAAACAAACTCTACAAACAATATTATATTTGAATATTTTCGAGAGCACAATTTGTTATTAGGAGCTAAATTTGGCACACATCTCTAACATGCCTCTTCTTCAATCCTAATTGTTAGATTGAATGATTAAAGCGACATCAACATGTGTATAGTTAAAGAAAAAAGGGCATGCCAGAGGTAAAAACTGGGGTGTAAAAATCACTTCCTTTTGTCATTTAATTAGCTATGCTGCTCAAGGAATATAGTTAAGAATCTCCAACTATCGCTTCTTAGAAGCTTCAAGAATCAAAGCGCGCGCACGGAGGACCCAAAACGCAGCGCAGAACCCAAACCCTAGCTGACGAAATGGCCGAGAAATTGGCTCCCGAGGTGCGCCACAGCTTCATCCACAACGGTAAATCTTTCTCCTTTCACAGATTTTCATTCGATTTTGGTTTGAAATTACTGAAATTTGTGTTCGGATTCGAATTTTAGGTCAGAAGGTGTTCGAATGGGACCAAACCCTAGAGGAGGTGAACATGTACATAAATCTGCCCCCAAATGTTCATTCAAAGCTATTCTATTGCAAAATTGAGTCCAAGCACATCGAGCTCGGCATTAAAGGCAATCCTCCGTACCTCAATGTAAGCAAATTTCAGTTTAATTTGATTCATTTTCTCGAAAAATCGGAGTTTATCGATAGGTTGATTGAGACTGTGCGTGTTGTTTTTGGCTTGTACAGCATGATCTTACTTCCCCAGTGAAGACGGATTGTTCTTTCTGGACACTAGGTTGGGCTTTTTGGGATTTGATTTTGTGTGAATTTTTCAGTTTTTTTGTGTTTTTGATATGTTAGGCTGATTTTAGATTTGGTGATATGTGTAGAGGATGATATAATGCACATAACACTGCAAAAGAGGGACAAAGGTCAGACATGGGATTCGGTGATAGTGGGTAAGGGTCAGCTCGATCCTTACTCCACGGATCTTGAAAAGCAGCGCCTTATGCTTCAGAGGTTTCAAGAAGAGGTGAGTTACGCATCTTATTGTCGTTTTATCTGTGTATGGTACTAGAGTTTGAATTTGTGATATGGCAATGAAGCTAATTTATTGTCTGTGTTACCCATGGTGTGATATACTGTAGAGAGTGTTTCCTTTCATATTAGGGAGATTGATTGTGAAAAAGGAGCGGTTTCTTAGAGCCACGTGGTTATTATCGACATCCGTAGAACTGTATAGACAGTAGTTGGTCTGCGCTTCTAGCAAGCTTCACCATTCTTTAAGCAAATGTATAACAGTTAAATCGGATAAATGGAGCTACTGGAGGTTATTGCTACTACAGAGTTTCTCCGACTATCTATGGTTATTTTAGTGTCAATTATTCCCAAAATTCCACGTATGTAGGTTGCATATTAGTATATTACTCTCTGTATACAGTAGTCTTGACTAACAAGATAAGTTCAAAGTTAGTCTTCTGATTTTCTCTTAGTATGAAATTCTTAAAGGAAAGGGTGTTTACATTTGATGTAATTATTTGTTCTTGACATTTTCCATTTGGTTGTTGCTGTTTGGGCTTCAAGTTAAGGTTTCTTCTAGTTACCAGGTGAAGGGGCTGTATGTCATACAAATGAATTTGCACTCTTCAAATGCACATTAACCAAAGTTTCTCCTTGATACTTGATGCTGTTTTTGTTGTTGGGTGTCTTCTGCAGAACCCAGGCTTTGACTTTTCACAAGCCCAGTTCACTGGAGTCTGCCCGGATCCAAAGACCTTTATGGGTGGTATCCGCTCTGATTGACAAGCTTGATATGCCGCATTACTTGCCTGCATTAGACCTGGTATAAATCCTGACCAACATTAGTAAATAAGACAGTTCGATTATCTGTTCAACTTGGCTTTATGCGACCTCTGTAATAACTTTAATGTTACTTGCTACCGATTTTCTGGTTGCATTGTCTTGCTTATATTGTCAATGTAAAGTATCTAGATTTTATGCAATTCTTCTTCCAGTCTGCTTCCTCACTTTCCTGCAGTGCATCGAGATACTGCCAAATCAATCTCTTTTCGTGTTATAATTTCAATCGATAAAGGGCTAGATAACTATGCTCTAAGGAACGTAATTTGTGATTTGTGGCTGGCATCATGTATGAATTAGATAATTGCATTGATAAACATGTTGTCAGTATTAGGTTAGCTTCCGTTTGCTTAATTTGTTGGGAAATTAATATTTATGCTGACTACTCTTAGGAGCTAGAATATGATTTATGTCAGTAGATATCAACAAGTTTTATCATATAGTAAATGACCCCACCCTCATTCTTTGTGGAAAAATGAAGTAAGAACATGGGGATCCTTGACATTGAATCAATGCTCTAAACAAATTAAGTTTTTTTTTTTTGAAGCATCAAATTAAGTTCATTTGGAAGGCTCCCAAATGAAGATGATACTGTCATGTATAAAATGCTAGTACTTTTTGAAAAACTTTCTCACGTTACAGAGATCGTCTGAGGACTCTGGGGTCCAAATTTTCCTTGTTTTAGACTGGAGCTGGAATAAGAATCGTATACTAAAGTATTGAAATTTGTTGAGGGGCATTTCAGAGGGTTGAAAATGGAGTGGAATCACATTCCCAGGTACAACCTGTTGGATAGTAGCTATGCTGCTGAGTGTGTAGAAACGCAGCAGGTACCTGATGGAGATATTATCATGCCAATTGCTTTATTCTCTACTTGTTAGCACTTTAGCACCTGAAGTTTTTGTTTTTCACCGGAAGCAACCTTTCTTTGCAAGACGAGTACTGTATAGACTTGGCAATAGAGAAGGCATTGCCTTTTCTTAACTGTCCCAGATACCCATGACACACATATGTTGTGCCTAGGAATGGGCATTTTAGCCAATTGGGAAAACCCGCGGGTATTTTACCCACCCCTCAAATTCAGAACCCGCGGGTATTTTACCTGTGTAACCCCATACCCGCATATACCCATACCCGTTAAATTACTTGTCAGAAATTTTTTTAAAAAAAAAAATTATGTAATTTTAAGAAAATTTTTGTTGAATTCTTATGTCTTTGCTTTCCACATGTGCCTGCTCTGGTAGAAATAGCTTCCAAAACACAAAACCAACTTGTAAGGAAAAACTATCCAAGAACTCATATATACTACACCAAGAAACTCTGTTTTCCAACATGGGATGTTAAAATTGGGGAATGCTCTTCCGTTTTGAGCTATTATATTCCATCATACATGGTAACCGCTTTTGAGAACTGAATCTCAGATGTAGGAGAAAATGCGATTATCATTTTCGGTCCCTTGTGTTTGTGGGACTTGGTGTGTGTACCGTACTGAGCCCATGTTTTTTTCATTTTTTTTTACTGATTTAAGTTGGAAGTAGCGATCAACTTTGATTCAGATGGGTCCCTATAAAATTTGCTCTCAGTGCTTCATTTCCCTCGCTTTCATTTCTGCTGCTGCGTCTTCTTCCTCTCGACACCTGCTCACAGAAAAACCAAGAACCCAAAAACTGTTTGTCTTCTTTCTCAGTGTGCTTACGTCATCCTCCAATCGCATCCCTCCATGGCAGCACCACCTCTGAAACCCTAAGACAATTCTTCCCCTCGTCTCAACCCATGATCCCAAAGCCCACCCGCGGATCCCAGTTTCGAATCCCAACATGGGCCGAGACCGGAGCCAGCCCAATTCGCCTCCCCGGGTCCTAATCGCCGGCAACTACTGCCACGACGTCCTCATCAAAGACGGCGTCGTACTGGCCGAGACTCTCGGCGGCGCCGCCTCCTTCATCTCCAACGTCTTCGATGGCCTCTCGGTCCCTTACAACCTGGTCTCCAAAGTCGGGTCGGATTTCGCCTACCCGGTCCCCCGAGACCCGATTGTGGTGCCCAATTGTAGAACCACCCTCTTCCACGCGCATTTCGATTCGGGTATCGACGGCGGCGAGGCCCACCAAGACCGGGTTTTGAAACGGGTCGCCGCATGCGACCCGATCAAGCCGTCGGATCTTCCGGAAACGAAGTTCGATTTCGGAATGGCGGTCGGTGTCGGCGGCGAGATCACCGCCGACACCGTCGAGAAGCTTCTGGAGACTTGCAAGACGGTGTTTGTGGACGTTCAGGCGCTGATTAGGGCTTTCGATGGTGGTGGGGCGGTGAATCTGGTGGGTTTGAAAGAGAGCGGGTTTTATCACCTGTTGCCGAGAATTGGGTTTTTGAAGGCATCGGCGGAGGAGGCGGTGTTTATGGAGGTGGAGGAGGTGAGGAAGATGTGCTGTGTTGTGGTGACCAATGGGAAAAATGGGTGTAGGGTTTATTGGGGTGATGGGGAGGTTGAAGTTGGGCCGTTTCCGACCAACCAGGTTGATCCGACTGGGGCTGGAGATAGTTTTCTTGGTGGGTTTGTTGCTGGGCTTGTTAATGGATTGACTGTGCCGGATGCTGCATTGCTTGGGAACTTGTTTGGGTCTTTAACTGTTGGGCAGATTGGACTCCCCAGGTTCGATTCCAAGTTGTTACAGGTTAGTCTCATTAGTTTCGATTGGTCGAGCTTTCAAGAGTTTCGTATACTGATGGTAGTCAGATGATAGAATTGGTATCCTTTGCTCAGCAGTGTAGACTATTGATTTGAAATTGCCATAACAATGCATGTGGAATTTGATGTCTAGTTTCTGAGATGCGGATGAGATGTTTAGCTCAGTTATTCATCAAACTTTGTTGCATTAGGGAGTATTGTATTATATGGGGAGTATTGTATTATATGTGGATCAGATGTGTTGGCACAATTTTCGGGTATGGAAAATGGTTTGAATTAGCTCTCAACATTGTAGTAGATGATTGTGTGGGAGATGTTACTTTTGAATCCTTATAAACAGTCTTGAAGTATATGTTCTTCCGTAGGAGTCCCAAAGAAAAGATTTTGCGGAAAATTCTATCAGTAGTTCATAAGATTGAGAGTGCTTTTACATGTTATGCAAGCATATTTGTTCTTCTGTTGGTGATATCTTGATCAAAATTCCATTAGGTTTGCAGAAGCTGATTTGTAGCCTTGTCTTAGTTCAAAGTTATTGAGACACATGAGACTAGACGCCGCTCTAGCAAAAGAAACATTGGTTAATTTAGGCAGTAGAGGTGAAGAATATTTGTTGTAAAGGCTGATTGTGGGGTTGTATTTGATTCCGCACTTAGTGAGTTGTCCTAGTTCTGATGCCATATACTGTATAAAGATTAGCTGACTGTCTTCCATAGCGAGCCGAGAATTTTTTGTTTTACTAACATCTCATTGTATTCGCTCTTGCAGAGAGTTCGGGAAGATGTGCAGAGGAGAAAGATGCACTGTGGTAGCGGCCATGAAAGGAAAGATGACAAGTTTAGGTTTGTAAACGTAGATGGACACAATCAGTTTCATGCATCTCTTGGAGCCGCTAAACAAACAAGGTACCTTCCTCAGGAACCTCTGCTAAGTTCTCTTCAGTGCACAACAGAGTCTAAATCGTTAACTGACTCTGTCTATGAAGAGGCAGTTCACGCTGTCGACGTTGCCAGTAAACCATGAATCTTGTTAGTGCAGTAGCAAATTTCCTCTCCCGTCTATGTTGTACCAAATAATGTGTAATGTAGAAATCAATTTGCTTAAGGTAGGCTACCACTGCATCATGTCGGTACCGGATGCCTTTATCTTTATGTCGTTGTAGAATAGTAAAGATTTTGCTTTACCACTTACCACTAATTTCTCTTTTCCTTTTAAAATCCTTCCACTGAGAGGAAGAAGTTTTGACTGTTCGGCTGTGGCAACAAAACTATGTTCTTTCTTTTTGAACCCCCATCTGGTTGCCATGAGGGTGGTTTCTGCATGTTTTCAGCGAGGATCAAAAGAAAAGTTGAATTATTCTGAGCGAATGTGTTAATTGCGCTGGACCGGTCAAACGTGGGTTGCAGTTGGTTTATTCGACTGTGGCCCAACCTCGCATTTCCACTGCACGATTAAGAAAGCTCCGGCGCATCAAGCTGTACTCAGTTATCTATAAAAAAACAAAGCTATACTCAATTACTTCCAAAAAAATGTCTGAGAAATTTGAATTTATGACGAATATGAGGTGCGCTATGTAATGGATGACTTAACGGTGTTGTTTTGGAAGCTTTATCCAAAAATGATTACTTCCTAAAAGTGACGGTGTAATGGATGACTCAATGGTGTTGTTTTGGAGGCTTTATCCAAAGTAGATTACTTTCTGAAAGTAGTCTTGATGAGATCTAAGTGAACACATGATCAGTTGGTTTATCAGCATTCCTCTCCACTGTGGTGGAAGAGGGCTCAGGTTCAACTAACAGCGGTGGCGAAAATAAGATATGTTTTCACTGAGGTCGATCTTTCAGTTATGGAAGTCTCAAGTTCGACTCACAGTGGTGGCGAGATCAAAGATATTTTCAGTGATATCGATATTACATTGTGAGTCATTAGGACATGTTATGGGTAGACTATACACTTGTTATACATCATTGTAAATTATAAATTATAAATATTCTATATTTGACCCAAAAAAGAATATGAGATCTAACTGAAATAACAAATGAAATGTTACAATTACCAACTAAACTTATCTTTGTTATTTGTAGTTCTAATTGAAATTGGTATTGCATATCTTCGTTTTGATTTATCAACTTATGATCCTCTAAACTATTTTAAATCACGCCAACAGAATTTTTTAGTAATTTTTTGAGAACTAATTTTGGTATTCATTGTTAATTTTGACAGTTAAAATTAAACAGAATAAATAGATATATTCAATGAAAAGTGGCTAAAAAATATCTGTAAAAGTTCAACAGTGTATTTATTCCGCTACTTTTTATTGAATATATCTATTTATTTCGTTTTAATTATTCAATTTAACCATGAATACCAAAAAGTTAATTGATTTTGGAATTTAACTTTTGGTCAACGAAGGTAGAGCGCCAAATCAAACAGACGAGAGAACAGAGGGAAACCGAATCAAAAACAGAAAATCCTCATCAATTCAAACCACTTGATTAGACATCTATGTCGCCACGTGGATACAATCAAGCGGCTCACGCGTATTAGCCGCCAATAATTAGCGATTTTTATCTCACACTGGGCCCCCACCTACTTTCCCATCTTCCAAACGGACGAGCCAAATTCTTCGTCTGCTTTATTTGTTTCGCGAGTCCAAAAAAATCAGCCCCAGAAAAGCATGAATCCTTGTCAACCGCACAGCAACCACCACCACCAGCACAACCTCCACCTCCTCCTCCTCCACCTCCCGTTATTTTCGCAAACCCCCAAATTAGCAAAATCCCCTTCTCAAATCCTCCCTTCTCTTCCTCAATCTCCAATTTAGGGTTTCTGATCTCAATTTCCCCGTTGTCCTCGATCTCAGAAACCCTAATCGTCACCGGATTTAATCGCTAGGGTTTTATTCTCCAACCACGACCGCCGTCACCGGTTCCGTCAGCTCCGTCAAACCGCTTTCAGAAATGAAGCACACGAAGAGGCGAAGGAGGAAGAAGGCCGGCGGAGCCTCCGCAGATCCGCCGGAAGAAGACGAGAGCCAGAAGGTGATCCGTACGCTGACGGAGCTGTTTACGTCAGCCTCGATCGACGATGCCACGTCGGCGTACAGGGAGGCCGGCGGCGACGCGAACAAGGCGGCGGAGATTCTGGAGCGAGCGGTGGTGGCCGAGAACTCCGACGAGCCGTTGTTCACGAGCTCGGCGACGACGAGCGGCGTCTCCGGATCCGAAACGGGTTCGAGCTCGGGCTCTTCCAGCTCGGGTTCGGGCTCGTCGGACGGGTTCGAGTCGGGTTGTATTCAGAACTTGGTGGGCGAGAAAGGGTTTAGGGGTAAGCAGAAGAGGGTCGTGGCGGCCGCCGGGACGGTGTCGACGGTGCTGGGCAAAGAGTACGTGAGCTCGATGAATAGGAAGGGTCCGGCCACGTGGCCGGCGATGACGAAGTTCAAGGGTAGTTTTGGTAATGGAGTTAATGGTGGATCAGAGGAGGCCGAGCAGTTTCTTTGCTCTATGCTTGGGGATGAGTCTGAGCTGAGCTTGGCTGTTATTAGAGACGTCCTTTGTGAGTATATTGAAATTTTCGGTTGTGGGTTCGGTTTGGTTTGTGTTAAATTTGTAGGCTATTCGATTTTTAGTGTGCGGTGTTGTATGAACTATGGTTTGGATAGTACATATAAACTCACTGAAACGAATAGTTAAGAAAGAAATGTTCTTTTGGGTTTGTTTGGTGATGTGGGTCGATGAGCATCCTATTTGTTTGCTGTTGCATGACCTGAGAGTTTGTTTTTGCAGGTCAGTGTGATTACAATGTTGAAAAGGTACTAAGAGCATTCTGAATTTGTAACTTAAGGTTTTTATGTGGTTGCGTATGTGAATCGAAGATGAGTTAGTTGGGGCCATTGTATGGCGTTTTGTGTCATGTTTCACTCAGAGGTTAAGATGAATATGGAGCATTCACCAGGTGTAATGGGCCTTTTTTGCAATTTGTTCAGGGCCAGAGTAGAACTATTATTGGAATTTATTACTTGTTGATGTTATATTTGACTCATTGTATGCTTCTCCAGGCCTTGGATGCATTGCTTGAAGTTTCATCCTCATATGAACAGTCCAGTAGTTGTTCTAGCAATAGTTTGAATTTTAAAGATGATGGTAGATATCCCTTTGAACAGTTTGACAATGTAAGTACTAAATCTTGATTTTATATATTTGTTGAAAAGATTATTGTGAAATTATAGATGTCTGCTTTTGGTTGCTTTCTCTCGATTATATTGTGTCACTTTGCCATTCTCAGTGGTTTTCTAATATTTCTTGTCATAGTTTTACTTCACTTGTTGATGACGGGGTTTTGTGACAGCTGACAGACAGGGCATCTGATTGCACTTCTCAGTCATCTGAGTACGATCTCCAGGATAGTATATGGGGATATACTTGCCGGTACATTATTCTAATTGTAGACCTCTGTTTACATGTTCTTTACCAATGAAGTACATAGTGACTTGTGTTAACTGCTGAGGCCATAATTCATCCCCAACTGAGCCATTTTCTTTTTTGTAATGGAAAGATTCCGTCTTTATTGTACTTTGTCCGAGGAGCTTACAACTTTGCTGGAGCTTGTTCTTCCTGCTTTTCTTTTCTTTTTATTACGTGGCATCTATTATTGTGTGATCATGTAGGATTTTGATGGTTGGGCACAATCTTCTATATGTTAGCTAGCCATCTTGCACTTCAGGTGGTAGGTGGTACTGTGTAAACCCTATTCAGACTTGCTTAAAGAGCTTATGCATGTAGTTAGCATATGTTATACTAGTTCATCATAAGGAGTAGCTTTTGTCAAACAGAGCATGTTATCAGTCCTTACGCATATGAGTTTCCAGGATATAGGAATTGACATTTGTCTGAAACCAGATTTGGCGATTGCCTCTCCAGAGTTTTGCATGAACATGTCATGCCAATCTGAATGGTCATAATTTGTTTTAGGTAAATTCATTAGGTTTGTCCTACTTATGGTCGTAGGTATTTCGTACACTCTTTACATATGCCATGATACAGAGCTTCTCCCTTTAATTGATTCCAGATTTTGATTTAAATTTCCTTGATTCCCGCTCTTGAGGAAGCTATAGTTGTGGAACCTGATCCTGCAAGCTAAGTTGTTTTATTCATTGTAGGAATTATGCGAAGGCCCTTACTAGCTCTGTAGCTCAGTCTTCTGGTAGCTCGGAAAGTACTCCAGAAGATCTCTCTCAAAAGGTTTTAGAATCTTTGTTTAACATTTCCAAGGCTCCTGAATATGAACCAAATACCATGAATTGGAAGAATGTTGCCAATAAATTGCAGTCATTGGCACCTGGGTCTGTTTGTAGTTCTAACTCTACAGAAGCACAGCAAGAAACTTTTGGTATTGAACTTTGATATCCTGATGCTTCTTTTGCAATTCAATCTTTTCTTTTTTCCAATTTTTCCCATCGTTTCCTTTATTATCAAACTGTTAGCTGCCCAACTGCAGTTGTGCATATAAGTTTATTCTTCTTTGTTTCGTTTCCTTTGGTGATGTAGCTGAAGGAGATGAATATAATGCATTCAGAGGAACTGCGAGAGAGCACTGGGACTCTGTGAAGTCCTACTATCAGAAAGTAAGATGGTTGTATGACCTTCATTTTTATGGTGGTTTTAGTAAAGTACTGATGGTGGCACATTTTTATCCAGGCTGCAACGTCATATTCAAAGGGAGCACGTGAATATGCAGGTTACCTCGCTGACCAGGTCTGTGCTTCCTTAAGAACATGATTGTTTGTGTTGTTTGGGAGGTGTGCTTTAGTTGTATTGTTTGAGAATGTGCTCTGAGGTATGCATGTTGGAGTAGTTCGTGCAATGTACTTTCTAGACTTTTGGACTTGCTAACTGAAAAAGCATCAGTATCAAATACTTGAAAATACCTTAAATTTGCTCTGGTCACTCATCTATTTTGCATTTTAAGTTGCTTATCTGCCAAAATGTCTAGGATAAGGCCTTGTATAAATTCAATGAATCCGTTCAAGGCCCTCTAGTGGGGGTGATTTAAATTTGGTTAAGCTTCTATTCTCAATAGGATTAAGTCTTAAAGAGGTGACTCATTTATAGTTTATTTGATGATTTTGTTAACAAAGTAGTTAATTCATGTTGAGATATTAGCCTGACGTCTAATCTTGCATTTTTCTAGGGGAAGGTACACACTAAATTAGCACGAGTGGCTGATGAGAAGGCAAGCAAGGATATTTTCAAAGCTAGGTTGGTGCAATCCTAGGGTACCGTGAATATATATAAATATGTGTGTGTGTGTGTGTGTGTGTGTGTTTCAACATTTACCTTTAGTGATTGTAGATAAACTAAGATAATACATCCTGCAGAAACAAGGGCATAGAAAATGTAATAACGATTGATTTGCATGGGCAACATGTCAAACAAGCGATGAAGCTATTGAAAATCCACCTCCTATTTGGAACATATGCTCAGTGTAAGTGTTTGACCTTTTCTTTGTCTTTTCCTTTGCACAAATTTGTTATGCAATTTTTTTTTTATTGTTAATTTAATTACTTGCTCTTCTCCAGCGGTTCAATTCCTGAGAGTTATCACAGGGTGTGGGTCACATGGTTTGGGAAGGTCAAAGCTGAAGGAATCGGTATGGGATTTATCTTATCTGCATGAATCTTTTTTGATTAAATACTGAGTTAGAAGTAAAAGGTTGGGTTTCCATGTTGTAAATTGGCTTGGATGGTTCTTGGTAATGCATATAAAAATTGTCAAACTCGTGTCTACATTTTTGCTGGTACAAAAAAATGTGTATCCTAACACTTGATGGTCCCGTGTTATATATATAGGGTAGTGTAGTGTGGTTTTTGGTGTAAATTGCATATTGATTAAGGATGCGTTTTGTGACTTTTGAAAGCCAACAGGCATTAGGTTGACTTATGAAAAAGTTTTGAGTTGATTAATAATTCCTGGCGACTGGTTGAAGTAGCATCACTTCTATTGCAAGAAAGTGCTTAATTGATGGATTTGATTAGGGCGAGAATAACCATTGAATTTTCTGGATATTGGCTTTAGGTACATATACCCATGTTCCTTTGCATTGATAAATCTCAGAACTGTCTTCAGTATAGTGGTTTTTTTAATTGGTGTGCTTGATGTTCAACTATAGAGGACTAAATGGTTCATATGATTATGCAATAACCTTGCTCTTTGTTTTGTCCAGGTTGTCAAACTTGTTGAGAATGAAGGCATTAAATGGAGTGAAGAAAATCGAGGAACAGTATTAATCAAGCTAGGTGAACAGAGGGAGTTCAGCTTCCTGGAAGCAGAGAGTGATCCTGAGTAAACCCTTTTTAGCCTGGTTACCCGGGATTATTCCTTACCAGAACAGGTGAGTATGTTGTAACGAAAACTAGGTTGGAAAACCCTCCACAGATTGTGCTTCTGGTTGATGTTGTTGTAGTTGCTAGGGAGTCACCCTTTAGTGCAATTGCCTTAATGTCGTAGTTGAGGCCAGGTCAGGTTTCAGATGTTCATATTCATCACTTTTGGTAGGTTGCTAAATTATTCAGACACCTTCGTTCAAAAGACTAGCTAAGCTCAAGTTGCTCCTTGTACTTACTGCGTGTAGGGCATGTACATAACTTGAGAGAACCATGTAATTTAACTTAGTTGTCAATGTCTCCTGATACAGTCAATCGCAGCAATCTTACATTGATCGAAGTAGTTTGTTGTTTGAAAACAAACGTGCCTTCCTAAATTGCTTTTTATTTATTTTTTATTTTTTATTTTTTTATATTTTGAAAGCACTCCTCTATATGCTAAACTGGAAATTGCAATCTCTCAAAATTGTGTTGGTAACGTATTCAAGTATCCTGCTTTCTTCAGTTAAGGGTTGAATGAAAAACATGAAACCAATAGATATGGGACTGAGGCCCAAACATTTAATTTGATTTTAGTTTTCTTCCAACTTTTTTGTTTTTTTGAGGAGTATGTTTTCTTCTAACTTAAGTAATTAGATCTTACAAACATTATAGAAGTAGATGATGTCTTCTTTGGATGATATCTTTGATTGAAGATTGGATGTTGTAATTGATGGATCTGGAAGATTTGGGGGCAAGGATGTTAGGGCACCAGTAAAAGCAAAGTCCTATTCACACCAAGATCTTCGTTTCACGCTTTGGTACTCCCATGAGTAAACGTCAAGTAGGTTGTGATTAGAATGCTTTTCCTTCTCAATGCAACGTGCAGATCCATCAGTCTCAGCATGATCTCTATATCCTGTTTCTGTTTTTGTAGTTGGTCCCATCCAGCTCTTACATTCGCTCGCCACTTTATTGCAAGTGTATCGGGCCGAGTTCAGAGATTTGAGTTGGATTCGGAGAATTAGTACCCAATGGGTATGGAGACAGGGAATCCCCAAAAATACCCAAACTGGGAATTGGGCAGGGGATGAGACGAGGTTGGGGATGAGAATTGAAGATCAGGCTAGGGATAGGATTTTCACCCCCTTGTGATAAAATTGATTTGTCGCAACCTTGTAATAAATTTGATTTGGTCACAATGTTGTGATAAAAAAAATTCTAGATTTTTTATTTTGTTACAAAACCATGACAAAATTCTAGATTTTTTCATAATTTGTCTTAAGATTATGAGAACATTTTTAAATCATTTGATTTTGTCATAAGGTTATTACAAAATTTTGAATTTTTTCATAAAATTATGATAAAATTATAATTTTTAATATTTTTTTCAAAAAATTATGATAATTTATCGTTGGGATTTCTAATTTTTATTTTTTTTTCTTTTCTGAAATGCAATGCAATTTCAAATGGGCCACTCAATGATGTCCGGCTCCTCCAGCCGTTGGATCTCTCCGGCCGGATTTTGGAAAATTCCTCCTCCTGTTTTTGGGAAATTCCTCTTTGGGTGCTTTTGCTATATATGCATTGTAGCACCAGCTGATTTCGTTCCTCTTTGAGTACTTATTTCAGTAAAAGTCCTGTCACTTTTAACAAAATTCCAAAATTTATAAATTTTTGTTAACCTGTCTTCCATGTAAGCAAACTTTCTTTTTTCGAAGTAGATAACTTTTTTCAATAAAAATTTTCTATTTTCTTACATTCATGTTTCACCCTTTCATAACTACAAAGTGCTGAGTGCAAAGTATTGTTGCACAAAATTCATCTATCGGTGGTCTCAAATGGTACGCATTTTACAATCTACTCTCTGTGTTTACTTCTGCAAGTTTATAAATTGGTGTTTGATGGGAGTAGAACTCAAATGGGCAATAAGAGACCCATATCTTTGAAAACTTTCATAAAACGACTCCAACTTTAAACAACATGATATTATTCTCTCTTAGATGGATTTTTGCAGTCTTCTCCAAGACGACTTTTTGAATGCATTTGTATATACTCATGTTTGATATCAAACACAAACTGTTGTCCTGTATATTGTGCGTTTTGTTTTGCCACTGTGGTGGTACATAGTTTGCTAGCATATTAAAGTAATCATTATATATGAGTAAATTTAACAATACTAATTTAATTTGGTTTCATAGCATGAGCATGTATGGTTCTGGACTCACAAAAGATTGACAATGTATACTTGAAAGAGATCAAAGAAAAATTTCACATGATGACACATTTATTTGGCTTCTCATCGCTATGATAGTCTTGCTGTGAGAGCATGTTGCTCGCCGGCTGTTGAGAATATCCATGTTGTGGGTAAATCTCTTGTTGCGGGTATCCCCCTGACATCTGTTCTGGATATTTGATTATACCTCCATGAAGCCTTAGACTGATACTCAGTTCTGTAGCCCAAGTGACCTCTTTTATGTAAAAAGTGAAACAAGTTCTTCATCATGTCGGGGAAAAAGATATCAACGTTGTTGTAATGCGAATTGTCTTCAAGACAGAAGAATGCATCTTTTGCAAACAAAAGTGCTCCATATGCATTTGGCTGGTACTTTCCAGGTTTAGCGTCATGGTAAAGCTTGGCGAAGCTCCTCGTAGCGTCATCAGAGATACTATCAACATCCTCCTTGCGACCAAACATCCGAGCAAAATCCACATTTTTGGTCCGACCGTAACTCTTAGTCAAATTAAGACTCCGAAGGTCTTGTACGCCAAGGGACCGAAATTGCCATCTCTGTATTACAAGCAAAGGATGATGAATCAATTGCCTAAATTCTTGCCCAGTAGTAGTGGAGTTTGAGATATCATTGAGAGTCCGAAGGAAGTCCACGCGCTCCAACTCTAAATGACCAGATGGGATTGCCGTCTTCTTAAGTATTTTCGGTGCCATCTCTATCAATTCTTGTCTGTAAGTTGGGGTTTTGGCAGACGGTTTCGGTACGACTTCGATGATATGACCATCAGTGGAGAGAGTGTTATTGTTCAAGTATCCTTTTGTGTATCCTGCTTCCTCCAATTCAGCAATATTCAGAATAAGTCTCGTAAAGAATATCTTGTAATCTTCTGCAAGAGTATGGCCCTCATCCCATACATTTACACCTCTTAAGATTTGGTCCAACGTAAGCATCGTAGGATTTTTCAAGAACAGCAAATGAAAGATTATATAGGGGTTTTAGAAGATAGATGGGAGGTAAGAGATTATTCAAAGAGATACAATTGCACTCAAGTATCCCGTAAGTGTGAATTATAGTCCACAGAGGATGCGTTTATATAAGGACATGGTCTTCCTACAAGAACTGGGAAATAAAGCTTTTTTCTTGGTTATACTAGGAAAAGGAGATATACAATCAATTACAGGAAAAGGACATGTTTCCTATCTAATCCTACGGATTTGGGGAATATAGTTTCCTACCAGAAACAGGTTTAATCAGATGGTTGTTTGGATGCGTGATGATTTCGTATTTAGTTTCCTACATATTCCTAACCTAGACAGGAATGTCAAAACCTAGACAGGAATGTCAAATCCAATGAATGAAGTCAACCACATGAATGACTCTCTTAACACTAAAAAGTATAAGCGTGTTGTTGTGGGGAAGTGTGGTTAGCAAAAGCCATATCAGTTTTAACAAAAATCCCGAAATTTATAAACCTACCTTACTTAGGAACATTACTAGGCCCATTTACTTAACAGCCCAATATTAACCCATCATGTAATGCGGTTGTTAGCTTAGCCGCCCCAGATTAAGGTAATGTTAATCATAGGTTATATTAGAATAATGCATTGACTTTGTATTTGATTCCTTCCGCCTGGTTAGGTATTTTGTACATTAATGATCCCCCTATCCTTTTCTTAATTAGCAGGACACTTTTAAGCTTTTAATCCTTACTGGAAGGACCTAATTTGGCTTTGATGTTGTCTTATTCTAGCAACTTGGTAGGAGAAAAAATTTCCTACACTAAGTTTTTTTTTGTAACACCCACTGAGAAATCGACATTTGATTAACTTATGATAATTTTTACTTGTATAGCGTTTCTTATTTACTTGAGATAATGATTTAGCAATACAAATTGAAGTCAATCTTAATTGATGGATATTCTCAAATGATGATGATAGGCTTCTCCGTAATTTATGAACCTTCTTTGATAGTAGGTACTCAAAAAGCTTATCATTTTCTTAAGCACATAAAAAAAAGCTTATCATTTCTATTAAAAAAAGTGTGCATAAATAAAAATTATAGTATATCTCTAGTTGCATATACGTCGCCCCTCAAAATCAAGTTTATGGGCACCCTTAAGTTTGATCTCACCGTAAAAGGTTGAATTGTCGCATGTTGACTCATATAAGTCATGATGTTGACTCTCAAAGGATAAAATTGAGCATGTGTTGAGAGAAAATTTGCCTTAGAAATGGACCTTTTTACCTCGTGAAAGCAAAGGGGGGAAAACGTACCAAAGTAGCAAAGGCCACATTCGCCGAAATTGTTCATTAATGATCCAACCACTGCAACACAACACTGACATTTTCCTCTACTTTTTTAAAGTCTATCATATTTGGTGTGTTCTGGCATTGTCCCATACAATGTAAGACGCTTCTCAATAGTTCCAACGTGGGCCATGTTTTTATCCCTTATCCGAACTCTAATCATATTAATTACATTAACTTAACCCCACATTGGGAATAAAATTTAACTTTCCATTAGCCATGATCTCCACTTAATTATACAAAAGTACTCAAGCTAATCATACTTAAGCAAATTACACGTCATGGTTGGCCTCTGGTCTTTGGAAAAATCGTCCTTTTTTGTTCTTTTTCCTAACAAAACTTGGTGCCGCACCGTCCCACTGCGCCTACTGGTTTTGGCTTTCCCCATTACTCCAACACCCAATCAAACCTCGCCACCTCAAGATATTGACCTCCCCCTCCAATCAAAACTACATGGCGGATAATCACTCGCCGCTGAAAATTTGAAGCCAAGTCCTCGCCGTAGAGAATCTCCATAAAATTTATTTATAAATTCATCAAAATAAATAAAGATTTCGATGATAAAAGAATTTAAAAATCGGTCCTTTTTGTTTGTTCGAGAAGTTGGAGAGAGCGGACACTGCAGTGGTGGCGGTCGGAGCTCGTGGCTGGTTTTGTTGTTGTTTTCTCAAAAGCCGAGGGGACTAGTAAAGGTCGGAACTTTGGGGTTTTTGTCTCTCTTTAAAAACTGTTAATTTTCTCTGATTTTCTGTTTGGTTGACCGGAAAAAGTTTTCCCGGGAAAACACCGGCCATGAGAAAATCGTTCAAGGACTCTCTTAAAGCGCTTGAAGCTGATATTCAGCACGCCAATACTCTGTAAGTCTCATCATTTTTCACTTCAATCGAATTACCCAGTAAATTTAGCAGCTTTAAATTTTTATTTTTATTTTTTTCAATTTCGGTGCTTTAAGTCAGTTTTGAATTTTGGGTTTTTTCTTAGAAGCATCTAGTTTCTGAAGTTGTACGGTAGATTCAGTTGAATGTCTATGTTTGAGTGCATGAATCAATTTTGCAAATTTCAGAAAATAAAATTTGTGATTAATCTGATGATTATATAGAAAGATGGTATGAATTTCAAGATTATTGGCATAAAAAGAGGGACCCTTATTTGCAACTCTGGAGTGACCCCATCATTTTGATTGTTAACATAGTGACAATGTTGAAGTTCTAGTTCATGGGTTTTGCCTTATGCAGTGTATAACTCGATTTCGCTTATGTTGTAATGATGTGGGTTCTACTTGCAGTGTGCATTTGGTGATTTCGGTAAGATAATGTTAATAAGTGTTGGATGTTTTGTTGATCAAATGCTGTGGTTGGTTACTGTTTTCTAGGGCCTTAGATTATCCAAGGGAGAAAGATGGAGCTCGTCTTCAGATGAGACTATCGTACTGTCCAGCGGCGAACTTTTTTCTATTTCTTGTCCAATGGACTGACTGTCATCTTGCTGGGGCGCTTGGCTTGCTCAGAATTCTTATTTATATGGTATGTTCTTTATACTGAATGTGTGTGATTAAAGATGGAGATGAGAGAGCTGAGAGAAAGATAATGGATAGTAAATGGGATGGTTTTAATATAAAATTAGCAAGAAGTTGAAATGGTATTTAGTTTAAGTTCAGCACATGCTAGCTATTTCCTTCTCTCTTTGATTATTCTAAGCAGGTCTTTTTTCGTCTGGCATACTTCTTAGTTTCATCATCCAGTTTTAGAATTTGAAATTGTATCATGTTATACATTCTTTTGTTTTAAGATATTAGCTTCAGGAAATCGATTTGTTTTTGTGACTTCTTATATATTGGTTTTGTGCAGACCTATCCAGATGGAAAAACCACAATGTCGGTTTATGAAAGGAAAGCTAGCTTAAGAGAATTTTATGGTGAGTGTGATTCAGTAGATGAACTTTACTAATGCTGTAATAAAAATTCGGCAAATGCTTAATGCTCAAGTTCATCTTTTTGCGAGGCTGAGAAGTTCCTTGATACCTATGGAGGTAACTTGTTCTCTTTTCATGGACAGGTGTGATTTTTCCTTCTTTGTTGCAACTTCAAAGAGGCATCACGGATTTGGAGGATAGAAAACAGAAAGAAATTTGCACTGTTAGATTCAAAAGAAAGGATGATTTGGACAAGGGAAAACTGTCTGAAACTGACATTGAAAGAGAAGAAGAGTGTGGAATTTGCTTGGAGTTAAACAGAAAAGTTGTGTTGCCTAATTGCAGTCACACTTTGTGTTTGAAGTGCTACCGGGACTGGTAAGCCTGACTCTATAAAAAGTTTTGTTATGCACAAAAGAATTTTGATTGGTATTACGTGAGAGCTCATGAGAGATTTGTGCTTGATGCTTGCTATGGTGCATACCACAAATTAAGAGAGTTGAGTTTGAACCCTCGAACAAGTGATAACTATCTTTCATTTGGTCATATTTTTTATTTTTTGGGACTCTCTCAAGCATTGAGATGACCATTGTTTTCTCCTAGTTTTGTAATAATCTTCTATTGTACATTGCGTTTCTGTATGTATTTATCCCTGTAAATAGAAGCATGGTTTTCAGAAACCTCAGTACCCTTTCTGTCACTAAGTTGTTTGGTTACCTTAATAGATAAGATACTTAATGGGTAAAGCTGGCATTTGCATTTCAAAATCTTCATGACTTGTTTTTATTGCCTTTTTTCTTGTTTAAATGTTTTTGCCATTCTGATATGGGCAGAAACCTGATGTTCCTCCTTCTGCTGTTTGTGACAGGCGTGGGCGGTCTCAGTCATGCCCCTTTTGTCGTGATAGTCTCAAAAGAGTCGACTCAGGTGACCTTTGGATCTACACAGAAAAATGTGATGTTGTCGATTTATCATCAATCTTAAGAGAAGACCGCAAGCGACTGTTCATGTACGTCGAGAGATTACCTCTTATTGTTCCAGATCCGGTATTTCTACCCTATGATTCTCATGTGCGGTGAGGTGAGGCTCATATACAACTTCTAAGAGCTATATGTACAGATAACAAGCGTGGCTGTTGTAATTTGGAACCTCTTGAAATGTAAATGCGCTGATTGGCTCAAGAGTGATGAAAATAGACCATGGTTCATGTACTAGTATACGTTTGCTCTTTCCTTTTGAAATGTATTGGCAATTTCAAAATAGATTGATCAAATTTGAATCACTTTACAGACTGCTGAAAGACCAAGAAGAACCAGAACGTAGCAATATGATTTGGTTGATCACGACTGGTTATCGTCTATACGCACATAGTCCGCATAAAAGCGAGGATGGTTTTCTTCTGTATGAACATAGGCTCGCCCTCCATGACTTGAAACGTCCAGACCTGCAACTTCATCATCAGCGGAGATCCTCAAAATCTTAAGCTTGTTAAGGGAGTAGAATAGAGGGCCCATCGTCAAGCTGACCCAGCCAACAATAACCAAAACCTCAACCACTTGTGCTCCAAGCAAACTCCAGCCGCCACCCATTATCAGACCGTACGGCCGTACCGTTCCGACGGCACCGGCATTGTAGGCTTGGACCACAAACTCCTCTTTTGCAAACAGCCCTGTGAATATCAAACCCCAAGCACCACACCCACCATGCATTTGGGCTGCCTCCAACGGATCATCGAAATGCAGTTTTAGGGCCAAGATATTCAACCCGATTAGGACCCAAGCTGCAAAGAACCCACAAACAACCGCAGCCCAAGGCTCAACCACCGCGCATCCAGATGTAATTGCCACAAATCCGCCAAGCACTCCGTTGCAAACATCCAACGCATCCCAGTGGCCCACGAGCAAGCGTCGGCCGAATAGGGTTACAATCCCTGCTGTAGACCCAGCTAATGTGGTGACAACCGCTGTCCGGCCCACGGCAGTCCAGTTTCCCTGATCACTGGTATCTGGATATGCCACGAGAAGCTTATCGAATGAGCCCGGGTTAAACCCAAACCAACCAAACCATAACAAGAACGTCCCGAGCACTACGAGAGTCGCATTGTGGCCTCTGATGCGTATTGCCTTTCCGAAAGCGTCAAAACGGCCCACTCTGGGGCCTTCGATGAAAGAGCCCCAGAGCCCGGCAATCCCACCCACCAAATGGACCACACCGCTCCCGGCGAAATCAATGGCACCCGAACCGAACAGCAAGTCAGCCGAATTCGGGCTGAGCCAGCCACTATTAGACCAAACCCAATGAGCCACCACAGGGTACACAAACCCAGATAGAAAACAAGAGAAAATAAGGTAAGCACTGAACTGGGTTCGCTCAGCAATAGAACCACTAGTAATACCAGCCACAGCAATAGCAAAAGCCCATTGGAAAAGGAAGAAGCTGTAGTCATAGTCATAAGCGGAGTCGGGAATGTCCTTGAGAGCAAAGTAACTTGTACCAATGAAAGGATTGGCATTTGAGCCTTCTCCAAAGGCAAACGCAAAACCAAAGAGGTAGTAGGAGAGGCTACCTACCACGGCGTCGACGACGTTGGTGAGCATAATGTTCATGGCATTCTTGGCCCGAACAGAGCCCGCGCAGAGCATTGCAAAGCCGAGCTGCATGACGAAGACGAGGTAGGCCGAGAAGAGGAGGTAAATAGTGTTGATGGAGTATTCGACGCTTTCCTCCCATGAAGCCGCCATCAAGGGAGGCAGAGATGGTTGGTGGTGAGTTGTGAGAGATGTTGAAGATGTGAGTTGTGGTGTGAAATGAGAGGTTTTGAAGTTTGAAACTTTGAAGGGTAGATGAATACTGGCGGGTCGTTCGTTTTAATTCAAGCATTGGTGTGTGTGTGTGAGTGTGGGGGCATATTACTTTTCGATCACTTGTGGCGATTGGGCAGATAGCCCACCAACTCGGCCGTTCCGACTCAGATTCTTGGTTTTGATATTTTGTAGGGATTTTGGAACTTAGTGGTGATTCTTAAGGTGAAAGAGATATTCCTACAGACCTGGTTGAGCTAAAAGCCTAAACATGTATTTCTGGCTTGTTTTGACTGGGATGTGCCACATGCTCCAAGATTTGAGGAGCGTGTATTTCATAAGCTAATTGTGAAGCAATGTGCCAGCTGTCAACCATTATAATATTTGACCTAATCTGTTCTATTCTAGCCAATTTGGATGTGCTACGTCCAACTCTTTGTGGGAATCTAGCTATTAGTAGAAACACATTAACATGGTTTTAGCCTTTTAGGTATAACTTAAAAGGCAAGAAGGTTTAATTACTTGAAATAACTTATCCGAAGGTATTACGATAGCAATAAATTGTGGAAGGCTTCAGGCCATTTTCTCACAGTTTAATTACTTATATCTATATGATGTACTTTACTCTATTTACAGCTGGCATTTTTGAAGGATATACAAATCACTGAGTTTCTAGGTAGAGCTATGACCTTGCACATTAACTCGGCTAGTAAGGGACGGTCTCATAGTAACAATTGCAGACTCGTTTGCTCCCGCTTTAAGAGCAGCTCTTCCAGCTTCCAGGAACCTCTTCACAGCATCTTCTGCATAGCTGTTGGCTTCACCAACTGTCATGCTTTCGCCGATGTATGGGTAAGTGCTAAGAACGTGATCACCATTGAGCTGGGATGCAAGCTGGATCATCTCAACTTGGAATTCTGTGAGGCGCACATCTTCTCTTGTTCCCCCCGGCCTCAGTGATTTTGTCACCTCTGGAAGAGTTTCTGTAACAGCAATATGGATTAACTTTGAATGACTGACACGAGAAACTTAAAAACAACTATTCCAAAGAGAAATAACGCAATACATACCTGGACAGTCATCACGAGGAGTGCTGCGGAGGTTAAAGTAACTCTCAAAAGTGCCAGCCCATGCATCTCTCTTTGTCAGGAAGTTTGATTTCAAATTGAAGAGCTTCTTTACAGTTGCAGGGATAGAAGAATGCTCAAAATGCGAAGTAGGTGTCGGCCCTGTTGGCTCATGGATCACTACACCGAAATACCATAGGTTAATCATAGGATAGAGTCCCCAATTTCTAATACAAGCATAGCAAGTGCATGCAACATATATATTTGTGGAATTAAGATCTCGGATTTTTATACAAGATTTGCATCAACAATTTGGAAACAATATTAATCCAATTGGAGTTCAGGATAAATAACTGATGCGCATTCCTCCAGTCTAGATCAAGTTGTGGTATAATCCCTTTCTTTCATGTCCGAACCCAATATTTGAGGAGTTGAGGTCAGCAGATAAGGTTAGCAAAGTGACATTACTACAAAGTTGAAGCTTGGTTAGCCCATTGGGGTTTCCACTAAGTTCAAATGCATGAATATCCATTCCTACTGAATCATGGCCAGAAATCCCTGCTTGCTAAATGATGCATCGGAATGATTACCCCCTTTGTTAATCAAATAGTACACAGGCAATAAGGACAATGTGTGCAGACACCAAAAAACATTGTCTCGATGCCCTGTTATAACAGCTTAACTAGGTACCCGTCACAGAACCTTAAACATAAAATTGAAAAATCCATTGCAAAAGAACCGAAAAGACTTGAGCGTCCATTGCATTTTCAGAAAATAGAGCATCCCCCACATACTAAATTCCAACTAAAACATCATCTACCAGACTCAACACTTCATTATTTTCCTCAATTAATCATATCACAAGGAACAACTTCTGACCCAACTGCTTTACTGAATATCCACGCTACTAAGAGAACAATCAATCTATCGACTACCACTCATTAATCAAGAATTAAAGTAAACTACCACTCATTAATCAGAATTCAACCATAGCCCCACTCATTCACCAGCAATTCAACTACCAGCTATCCAACTAAAATAGCATTATAGTACTCATTCATAATCAGCATTTCAAGTTATTCAACTATAGTACCACTAACACCACTCATTTTCATCAGCAATTTAACTACAAAAGCACTCATTAATTAACCAGCTGTCTAACCATAATGCCACTCATTTATCAGAAATTTACACTAAAGAACTACCGAGCTTAAACAGAAAACCCCAACAAATATTAAACCAAATGGGAATGAAAAACTCACCGGTGCCCTTTTCGATCCACGGAGAGATGAGTATGGTCGGCACCCGAACTCCCAACCGGTCAAACCGGAAGTACCACGGGTCGGGCCCGATAATCCCATCCGGGTTGGGCACGCCCGAAACCGGCGTGGGCACGTGGTCATAAAACCCCCCGTGCTCATCGTAAGTAATCAGCAACGCCATTTCTTTCCACTGCGGGCTGGCCCTCAGCGTCTCGTACACCTCCTTCACGAACCTCTGCCCGCGCGCCACGTCATGCGACGGGTGGTCGTCATTCGCCGGCAGCTCTTTCACGTCGAAGTACCGCTGCTCGATCACCGCGTAATTCGGGAGCCTACCGAGCTTAGCGTGGAGCTTGAACATCGGATTGTAGCTGTGGAATTTCAGCACGTGCTTCAACTTCCTCAGGCTCCGGAAGAAGAGCGTGGCCGGGATGTTCTGGTAATAAATCCCAAAGTTGAGGGCACTTTCGTCCAACGAGTCGAAGATTGTTTTCTGAGGGAAGCCGTTGACGAGGTCCTTCCGGACGTTGCTGGAGGCGCCGTGGGAGGTGGCGGAGTGGACGTAGAATCGGTTCGGTTGGGTCGACGCCGGAACCGACGCGAACCACCGGTCGAACACGGCGAACTCGTTCGCTAACTCGGTGTAGACCGGCAACACCCCTGGTTTGAACCCGCTCATGACGGTTTTGGAAAACCCCTCCTCCATGCTCTCGGCCTGCTGGGCGAACCCGTTCATCGGGGCCGGGTCCGCGGTGGTGATATTCGACCCGAATATCTGCTCCCGGATGGCCTGGATTGAGTGGCCCGGGTCGGAGTCGACGAAGAAGGCGTCGCTGGAGACGGTGACCCGGGGGGAGTCCGGGTCGGAGGCGTTGAGCGGGTTCGATTCGGTTCCGGTGAGGCCGTCGATTTCGGGTCGGGTTGACTTGAGCCAGCCGAGGATGTGGTCAAAGGAGCGGTTTTCCATGACCACGACGACCACCGTCTTGATGGGTCCTTGGATTTTGGGGGTTCTGCGCGCCGTAATCGTGATTGACGATTGGGTGGAGACCAGCAGGAGGTAGAAGACGAGAGTCCAGGCGGTGGGTACTCGCCGGAAAGCCATCTCCGGTCGAAGAAAGTGGGCACCGC
This sequence comes from Spiraea crenata, assembly GCA_033992175.1. Classification (NCBI taxonomy): domain Eukaryota; kingdom Viridiplantae; phylum Streptophyta; class Magnoliopsida; order Rosales; family Rosaceae; genus Spiraea; species Spiraea crenata. The sequence goes on from JAVBHV010000022.1 coordinate 4,490,588, forward strand.
CGGCTGTGGTCCACAGAGTAAAGCGAAAGGCTCTAGCTTTGAACTTTGAAACTTTGAATCTTTTGAAGGGTGAAGTATTTGTTGTATCCGTAGAGAGAAAATGGTATAAAAGTATATGCTTTTTGTTTTTGTGGAAAAATTGGAAAATGTTGTTTGTTTCTTAAATTCAACACCTAATCGGAGATGAAAGAGAGTGATGAAGAGGGTAAGGCCAAAATCGAAGTAAACAAACAAATAAGTAGTCCTTAAACTCCTACGTGGAAATTCATGGCCCAGGTGATTTTGGCAGAATGAGCGCTTTAAGATTTGTTCTTTATTCAATAAATACTCAATGCTTTGCTTGCTTGCTAGCAGCTGGTATTGAAATAGGGAATCGTCCTGCCGGATTGTTGCATTGTAAGATGTAAACTATTGTACCAAATGCTGGTGAGATCGAACTTAGATTTCTAGTGTTAAATTATTTTGGAAAGACGTTCAAGTTCGAATCATACATAAATCATTCTTTTGAGAATGTAATTTTCGAGTCCTCCTTATTCTGCGAAAGGGATTTAAGCGGTTATAATTTATTCTTTTTCTTATGTATCGGGATTACATAACGAATGAGATAAACGCAAACTAATGAATGATATTACTTTTTCTCTGTTCCGGTGAAGAGAATAAGAGATATTAGGTGTTCCGTGACTATCATTCAGCACACAAGATTTTCTTCGTTGGTATTCGAAAATGTGCAATGACTATTGAATTGAAGAGTGGTACATAACCGAACCGTGACGTGTCTTTCATTGTTGCCGGATGACTTAAAAGATAAGATGCGTGGTTGTGACTTCTTCTTCTGTCACTAAAGAAAAAAGTCATTTGGTTGTATTGGATACAAAAATCCAAAGCGATGAAAGAAACCATAGTGAACAGGAAAGTTCAAGGAAATCCCATTTTTGGCCAAATACAATCAAGCGATTCTCAATTTCGTCAATACTTGGTACTACTACAGTAGGAGGAGAGCTAGCAAACGATATTGAATCTTGTCAAATTGCCAAAAGTTCAAATTACAGCTTTCCTTGCAGAATTACACACCACACACATGTGGAGAAAAAACTTAGTAATAACACATGAGATCATTTGGATTTGTAAAATTCCCGGTGACATTTCTGTCGTAGAATATTTTTCATTAGAAAAGATGAAGTGCCATCTTGACCTTGTTTTGTTTCCATTTTGGAAGCTTATAGAAGTCCCTTTTGGTCATTCCAAAATGCACTTGGAACTCATCATCAGATAGATATGCCTAAAGCCACCAGAAGAAGTCTGATCAGTGATTACTAGACTAACTGTACTGCATGATATTTCAATTGCATGCTAGCCAAAAAGATTTAGCAAAGAGTACTAGATATTTGACAGAAACTGCAGTCAAAGAAGTGAAGCTGAATGTCACAGCATTGGCAAGGGAAATCTATTTCTCTAGATGAGTGCAAAAGGGTTACCTCCCGTTTGGTGATGTCTATGCCGGTTATTGGGTCTGTAGAAACCACTTTTAATCGTTCATATGGGTGTATTGTTAAGTGTATGTCAGCCTCAGTAGGCTCGCTTCCATTAGCCCGAGTATCATGCAGATAAGCAGGTAATTTTGGCTCTGCTACTGGAGAACCTGCAGGAAGCAATGACTCATCTGCCAAAAGTCATTAACAGCGTGATAATACTAACGAACTAGGTATTGGAAAACAAGAAGAGAAAGAGGTAAGATAGATATGGTGGTTTTATAAAACTAATGAAACATCCTTCATTACCAGGACTATTATGAGGAGAGGATCCCAAGGAGCGTGTCCTGTTAATTGAAGTTGCGCTGGGCCAAATGTAATTGTTTGAAGACTTGACAGTTGAAATTGAAGCACCAGGTGAAGGAGAAGCACTTCTCCGGCCATTGGAACTCATGGAATTACTTCTCAAACCATTCGGGGTTGTCTCCCTGGAGTGCGCTTTCCATGAATTTCTAATTGGTGCCTAAATAATTCAATCAAAGATGCATGAATTGAATGAATTAGCTCACTTCTAATTGAAATTTGAAACAAATACAACTGACACGAATTTAACCATCATGCCATTACTTACTTCTAATTGTTGTGATTTTCCCTTTAAAATAGCAAGCTTCCGCTCAAATGAGTTTCCATGCAACTACAAGGGCAGCAGTTTAGTTGAATAACCTCATGGCACAGTGAAATGGTTCACAAGAAATCAAGGAAACGTATGCTTTGGATGATCTTACATTTGACTTAGAGGAATCCCATTCAAAGAAACGAGTAAAAAATGGTGGTTCATGCCCTTCACTAACAACATATGTAGGAGTCTCCATAGATTTCCCTTCAAAAAGTACATCTATCTCAAGAAATTTCTGCAAGAGGCCCAGAACCAAGTCAACTTATACAGACATAAGTGCATAAATAAAGTTGAGGAGAATCAAGTAGAAAAAGATACTAACATAAATCTAGCGTTCCACTGGTGAAAAGGACAATATTGTGACCATGAAACCAGAAATGGAATAATGAATTAATATGTAGTGAAAGTTTTCTTTGCCTTTAGATAGTTAAAATACCTGAACTTTGTTATCGTCTAGTCTATCTGATGAAACAATCTATGGATGAACTAAACAGTTGTGATGTAATGTCTCATGGTGGACAATTTACCAGGCCAAGAGTAAGGGCTTGTTGCTTTGACATAACATCTGAGTGGCATCCAACCCAAACATATATCTCTGTATGGCAGTCGAGGACTAACACATCTTCAGTAGTTAAATCGTCCTGGGTGAAATTGTATATTTCCTTCACCTGAAACATACAAATTTATTCAGATGCATTATGTCCTGAGCTCAAAGAAACCTATACAAGATTGATCATCTCTATCAGTGGCTACTAATCACCGCAACTCCATTTAAACTGTTCTAGGTTAAGCCTCAGTTAAGTGCCTAACATCTTAAGGAAACAAGTGCGTAGTGTATGCCTTGGAATTTGAAATAGAAGAATAGTACTGATATAATCATAGGTTCTGCAATATGCTTTATCTTTGTTAGAACTATCTGCAGCTAAATTGCTTACTGGATTCAGCTTTCCTCCTTATCATAACCTCAAACTCTCGAACTTTTCATAGAATCTGTTTGTGTGTGGAATATTGCCGGAGAATTAATTAAGAGTAGGGCTTTGGTGTTCCAAATGTGTGTAATACACTGAAAGCTGGACTAATTATCAAAATGTATGCATGCTTATAGAAATGTATGTGAAAGTATACCTGGAAATCACCTGAATGGGAATTCGGATCAAGTTGCAAAAGAAAACACCCATTGTTAGCACGTTTTTACAGTAATGTAAAGTTAGGATGATTCTGAACCAATAAAAACGCATTATTTTTTGAGAGACAATTTAAGATCAATATTTGGTGTACCTTCAGTTGTGCTCAACATGAACAAATGTGGGTCTTCTGTGTGTCCTTTTACTTCTTTTGCCCTTGAATACTCTGTCTTTCCACCAAGTGCATCCCAGAAAGTATCGGATTCACTCCCTTCCCTCACTGATACAGCTTGCCATGCTGGCTGATTGGTATCAAGAGAAATAACATACTTATATACTTTTTAGAAGTGAAGTAGAATTTGTGGTATCTTATCAAAGTCCAGGGGTTGAGATTACATTAACTAGTTCCAGCATTCTGTCAAGCAGTTCATGGTCTCTGGTTGACGATAGGTTCCCAATCCAAGTGAAAGCAGATGTACCAGTTTGCAGGATGTAACAATAGGAAGAGTTCAAAGAGCCTGAAACCTGCAACAGTATCAATTCATACTCAATTGTATAATCATATGCAATTGAAATACTGGAAGACAGGAACCAATAAACACAGAATTTTGTTGACTGAATATAGTGTGACCTCAATATTCTTTTCATGGGTAAAGACCTCTACAAAAATGAACAATGAGACAGACAAATGTTTCCATTATAAAATAATTCTCCTGACAAGATAGCCTAGATGTTTCAAAATTAAGGGATCCTGACTCTCAAGCTTACCGGATCAACTTGGATGGCCTGCATATTGTTGAGACTTGTCCCTTGCACACGAAAAAGAGCTATCTTTCTTTCATCATAAGTTTCATCAGATATTTCTTTTTCAGATATGAACTTCTTGTATCGTGTACTCACGCCTCCCTAAAACAAAGGAAAAATCAATACCGAGAAATGATGCCCAATGATCAATATCAGATTATCTTGAAACAAATAAAATATTTGAGTACTACAGAAAATTCGGACAGAGAGGTATGAACCTTGAAAATAACTAACGTCTGGAAAATTAAGAAAAACTCAGGTGGCTCCTTGTTCTCTACAACTTGAGCCTGAACTTGAAATAAATGAGGTAAGTCAGTGAAAACTAATCTACCTCAGTGGTAAGTTAAGAAGTCAATTAAATAGATGTGAATAACATGAAAAATGTGTTCTAAAGGAACAAGTAAGGCACGATTGTGTAGAACGCAGCTACTATCTTAATTGCACTGCAAAAGATCACGCATAGGAGAAAGCAGCTCAGAAGTTACCAAAGCAGGGTTTCCCTTGGTTGAATCAACTATAGCATTCATATGTGTGATAACATCCCTTCTATCTTCCTGCTTGTAGAATAGAAATAATAATATTAAATCTCTACCAGGGGCAACTAAATATCCATAATTCAAGGAAAGTAAGCCATGGTTACCACTTACCGGTACACTCCCACAGCCAAGCCAAGCATAAAATAGGTTCTCACCCCTTTCTTTGCCAGGATAAGTATATTGCACAACATAGCAATCCCCAGTGAAAAGTTTTCTCTGTTGTGAAGCTGGAATAAGGGACAATTTGTCACCGTCTACCCGCCAAACCTGACATTATAGATTTCATTAACATAAAGGAGTAATCAAACACAAATCTCAGAAAAAACTTCTGGAGGAAGCAAGAAGCTACTTTCAATGTGCCTGTGCCATCTATGAATGGCTGGATGCCTTCTTCATCAGGAATCTCTTTCACCTCATAACCCTGTTGCTTGAACATTGCTGGTGCAGAGTATATATTATCAGAACTACAATGAACAAAATCCTGATATATCTACAGCGCTAGCACTTACACCGCCCATAGTACAAACTTTCCTACAAAGTTGGTATTTGGTATAGGCACTAAACCTGCTACTTTTCCTCGACCTTCTTCGTAGAGCTTTACTTCGATTGTTTGAGGCCAGTTATCGAAGTATGACCTAAACTTAGCAGTTTCTAATCCCTCCGTTATAAAAGTCAAATGAGTCCCAGCTGCCCTGCCTTGGTTTCTGAGGAAATTCTGCAACAGAGTAATCGATCATCACTTAGAAATAAATTTCATGTGCCTCATTTCTTAATTACTCATGAGCTTTAGCTGTAATGTTTTACTTTCTTTATTGACTAGGTTTTTAGTATGCTGTGGTATATTTATATGGTACAGGATGAAAAATTCTTACTTCAGTTGCTGAGATTGATGTTTTCCTTTCTGTAACTGAGGTATGTTTTCCCATCCAAACAAACATCTCCGAATCACAGTCTAACATATAGCACTTGTCCTTCTCAAGCATTTCTTTCTTCAACGAGTCAGTTGGACAGGGACATAGTTTACCCTGCGTTGATATCCTATGAAGAGAATGTCAAAGCACACTTTAACTGACAAATATCCACATTTGAAGAAAGACCAGAGGGAAAAAAAAAAAGCTTATAAATTATTATCATTCCCAATCTGGGGATATAAATGAGTTCTCATAATAAAACTCACACTCACCATGATAGTTTCACAGATGGTATCTCAGGTTCTTTCTTGACAGAAGGTGGATCCTGGGGAATCGGAGCATAACCACCAAATAAGCTCCAGAACTCACCCACTTCAGGATCACCAACAAGCTTTCCATCATCTGCAGCACTTTCACAATCAACAATTGCTTTATGGTTTCCTTCAAGGGAAAGTAGAGAGGTCAGAAAATTGCCAACCTACAGTTGCCACCTCACAATTTGCGTGATGCTTATTCTCTTTGATGTACTGAACAACCTCCAAAGCCTTAGCCCTTTCTTGTATACTAGAGTTGCACCCACTAAAAAGGAAAATTTTCGATGCAGTGTCGAGTATGAACACATCATTGTGGTTGAGTGATGACCGAGAAAAAGGAACCTGGTAAACATGCAGAGTGCAGACCAGACAAACAAAACAGTTAACCATGGATAGAGAATAGAATCAGTAGCTGGTATCTTTTAAACAGGAGTGACATATACAACTAATGGCCATGGTAACCGTATTAGAAACTCAAGATTCGAGACTTAGGAGTATAGGAATTGATTATGAAAAGTAACTAAATGGCAGGCATTAATAGGGATATGCAAAGCATGTAAGACACAATGCACTAAACCACTGTAGGAACAACTTATATCAAAAGTTTATGGAGATGATAAAGTAATGTTTAAATGATGTACTCACTATTTAAGCCATGTTTATAGCTTCATTCAAAGGAGACGTCCAAAACAATGATTTAGTGACAAATCTTATAGACAGTAGCAGTAATGCCTCAAAATTTTATTCAAAGCTTACTTCTTTAACATGAACGACATGGTCCCCTTTGCAAGCTAAGAGGCTAACTTTATATGTTTCACCATTTAAGTGCTCCTTTCGTGATGTATATACTCCTTCAATGGGTATAATACAGGGTTTGAAGTATGATAAAAACTTCTCCGTCTCTTGGCCTTGAAGTTCCCTATATTGCACGGTGCAGGACCCTAGGGCTGCATCTAGTTCTAGTGCTTTATCTGAGGCCAAAGCTGAATCCACCTGCCAATATCACATTAATTAGTTTTTGAAAACCCTTGCAATAAATCCCAGTAAATTATTTTCCAGATTCTTTGTAGGATGAACACCATGAATAGACATACAGAAAACATGAACATTCTAACAACCAAATCTTGATAGTTTCCTGTCACCAATTTCCTAGGTAAAAATGTCGTTGTAGAACCAAAGAATTATACACCGTGGTTATCTGAAAGGGAATCCTTCTTATCCCCCACACACTCTGTCCCCTTTCCTTTTGTGTTTACGGCTAAAGGTAGCTGATACATAAAAATGTTTTGAATTCCTTACAAAGCACAAATTGTATTATCTGGAATATTTAGCTCTACAGGATACGCTTATTATCTTGCACAACAAAACAAATTCCGTTAAAGTTGTGAACTTGTATTGCTAGACTGCAAATGTAACAAGCAAAAATTGAAAACCTTGTTTGAATCACTTCCAAGCCAATAGTGTATGTCATGCTGAGGAAGCCCACTTTTTGGCAGGAAGGTCTGTCACAATAAACAAGTGGAATAGTCAAACTAATTGCACATCCAGATAAAAAGCTATACTAGATGACACAGATGATCCAGCAGTACAGTAGAAAGAGTCGAAGATGATGACATTGTACTGAGATCAACTTGAATTCTGTAGATAGATACTGTTTTGTAAAGAAGTACTGAGACAAGTTGTCAAGAGAAGTTGAGTTGCATTCCATGCACGGTTAAGATGACACTAAATGGTGATACAATGAGCAGGATTTGCCAATAGCTTACATTTAAAATCACATATGCACTTCCAGAATAGAATCTCCGATGTGAAGATTTTGGAACAGAAACCAGTTTTTGGTTCTCAACACACCAAATTTCCAAACCACTAGCATGAGAAGGGTTAAGGGTAAAGCAATGAATTTGAAGACTAGATTATGAAATATCAAGGAACAAAGTCCCTTGGTAGATTGCCTGCTGAACAGGATTGTTGGTGTCCATTAGTTGCTGCTAGATTGCAAAGTCAGTGGATTGTTTAGTCTACCAATTTGTAGTTAGCAGTTGTAAATAGAAAAGGACCATAGGTATTATATGCATGATCCCAACAGTCTAAACCATCAAATTCCACACATTTCTTTTGCTAAAAATTGTGTGTGCATTGATTACGAAAACCAAGTTCCCAATTTTCTGGTAGTTGAAATGCAATTTGTGCTGGTTAAGCCAAATACTTCAAACTTGTCAAGATGGCTATATTGAACTGAAATCAAGGATACAGCTTTGCTCCTGCAGCCTGGAATGCCGGATCTACGTCTTTAGCATAGATAGACATTGTCACTCATGTCCTTGATCATCCAAAAAAAAACCACCACAGTAATTTCTGCATAAGTTATAGTTTCTCAGTAACTCTAACACTAAACACCATGTAAACTAAAGCATCAGACTAAAAGAGTTCATCCCAGAGATCAATCTTGAAATCTTGCTCTTGCATTGATAAAAAGTAATTACAATAAATAAACACAGATAAGAGAATCAATCTATACATACATACTTTCACACGATTTCGAAATGTACATCATCATGTTCAATGAAGTAAAAAGTAAATAGAAACCCAAGATTGAAAGACTAATTCTAATGACATACCCGCTTTGATTTCTTTGCAGAACTTTGGGTTTTTGGAGGATCCAGTGAACTGGGTAGTTCTCAGTTATGTTCTTGTTGACAGAGAAAAAACCAGAAGAAAACAGCAGGAGTATATTCCCACTAATGCTTTGATTTTGACCCTTGAAAAGAATGATGATTTAATAATGAAAGTTGAAAACTTGGGAAGTAAATAAAGTGTGGTGGGGGAGTTTGGTGGCGGAGGCAATTGTTGTTCGTATAGGTAGGGGACCCAACGTCCAGCATGTGCTGGGCCCATGCTTAGAGATCTATGGAAAAAGATGATTGAAAGGCTGGTGGGCGTTGTCTGAGTGTCGTTGTTATGCATGACATGTGAGAGCTAGAGAGCAAGGATGTGTTTCCCGCTCTTCACCTTCAAAGGCTGTTGTTGTGAGTTGGGAAACTAACTTGAAGTTGAAGATTTAGGTGGCCACTCTTGACGGTAACATAAAAACTAGTCAATCAAATTGAGGATTTTTGGTTCGAACCATGTAAAACCTTTACATCTTGCAAATTTAGACTTACGGTCATTATAGGTTAGTTCAAATGTAACCAGTTAGTTTCTTTGCCTTTTAAGATTTAGGTTAGGTGCTTGCGTGGGTTTTAGGAATTGGGGCAGAGGTTTTGGTTTTCTTTGTTTCAGTTTCAGGTCTCTTTATGGTGGTTGCTGTTTTATCAGGTTTGTCTAGGTCTTTGCTGTTTTGTTTATTTGCTTTTGTAGGTCTTGGGTTTTTGAGCTTTTAAAATTTCTTAACTCTTTGGTTTTCAGGTTTGGAGTAGGGGTTATAGCTTGTAGATTTTGCTTGTTTGTCGGAAGTAGTCGGTTTTGTATTATTGAGCAGTTTCTTAGAGGTTTTGTTTTCATTTAGTTAACAAGGTCAGTTCTGTTCTTTAGCTTTGTTTAGTTTTGGTTTGGTTTGGTTTTGCTTTGGTCCTGGTCTGTGTTGGTTTCAAGTCTTCTTTCGTTTTGACTTTGCTTTCCGTCTTGTTTGAAGGATTTCAATGTCGTTGTTACTAGATGTCACACCCCAAAACCTTGGCAATGTGAAGGAGATATCAAGTCATCTTAGTTTCACCTCCCGAACGCCACCGCACTTACCCTGAAATGGTAAAGATAGGGTGAGCTTCATTAAGTCCCGTAGGAACAACAAAGCAACTTATCATAACAAAAATTCCAACAGAATACAAATAGCATAATCGATCATTAAATCATATTAGGCTCCCAGCACTGCGTTTGCGAGCTCTAATCGTCGGACACGGCAACCACTTCAGAATTAGGGTCTGAGTACACCCCGCTTTCACGGACCCTGATCAGGTTTGGGGTCTTTCACTCTAGGGAATACAAACCCTCCTTATTCATTCAACATCCTGGGCACCTAGTCAAGCTCTCAAATCAACAAATACAAGCTCATTCACCAACTCGATATCAATAAGCCAAATTAAAGTCAAGCTCAATGAATGAAACATATATTCATAATTCATACCAAATGCATATTAATATCAGAATATAAATTATAATAATTACATTGTTGTCCCTACCTCAATTCCAAAACTATTAGGAAACTCCACCACAGACAAAGCACCTATTTTCTCCTCCTCTCTCCTTCTCTTTTGCTTCTCCATCTCTCCCGTATTCTTTTCTGTTCTTGCCGGCCTCCCCCCTTATTTCTCTTTTCTTCTCGTGGCTCTCTTTCTCTCGCTCTTCAGGTTCTAACTAAACACCAGGAACAAACTAAACTAAGACTAACGGCCAAAGCCTTATATTATATACACAATAGAAATAAGATAGTGGGGAAGTAACGTGGCAATAGACAGGGATGATGAGTCATCCAAAGGGACGGGCAGGTTTCATCAAAAAAAAGGGACGGGCAGGTTATGTACCAAAAGTAAGGGTTCAGTTAATTAATAAATATGAATAGTAAGTAATAAATAGTATAGTAAATCAATAATGGTAAATAGTATTTGCTAAATGGTAAATAGTATAAAAAGTGGTATTTTCATGACATGTCACAAGAAGCCGAGTGGACTTCTTGGGTATGGCCCATCATGTTTGCAAATGACTAGATCAGATTTTGAAAATTAGTTTTAGACGTTATCTACAACTAGAAATTTGTACCTTTATTGACAGTATTGCTTGTGATTATCGTAAGGTAGTGGATCTTTAGTAAGATTTAGCTTTTATTTTGAGCGATAATTTTATTCAATTTGGGTTGATGATGTTTGGCATTTGTCATCAACCTTTTCTAATAAAGCTACCACATTCTCATAAGGAAAAAAAAAATGTAACCAGTTAGTTGAGATATGTATCTTGATTCTAGATAAATGATTGGAGAATAAACCTTACGGTTATGGTGTGTTTTAGCTTCATGGGATATTTAGTGTGATCGTAACATCATCACAACAAGGTGTGTATATAAAAATTTATCGTGTGTGTTTCGTACTTCACAAATTTATAAAATTTCCATGTATATCTCATGAATCTTTTCATTGTTACAAAACTCTCAATCTCAAACCCCTCCTTATTGATAAAAGGATGTTGCATGACTTTATTCTCATCAACTTATATTCGATATCTATTTTTTGCTTGAACAACCGAGATCGTGGACATGAGAAATTGAACTTGGGGATTCGTGTACTCAGGGTTTGCCTTGTCTAATTTGGGACCCAAAGCAAGAAAAAATTTAGCCATATTGGAACAAAATTTTGCATGATTATTTATTTGGGCAATGTAGTATAATAGAAATCTGAACTTCTATATATATATATATATTGGGGGCCCAACGCCTGCGAGTTGCTTGCCAAAACAGAGGGCCGGCCTTGCGTGTACTTACGGTTTGACATTTCATAATTATAGAATGGCATTTTGGGTAAGTGGAGAGGAAATGAGCGATCAGGAATCACATCAACTAGTCTCCCCTTCATGAGGTGATTCCCAAGTTTGAGGGAATGTAATTCTCAATTTTGAAGTAAGACCCACTTGATTTAATTTCATTATCCAAGTAAACATAAGCGGAAAATTGATTAAAAATCAGAATCGTTCATATAGTATCTCAATTATAATTTATATCAAAATCAATAACTCTTTTAATATATTGAGAATTGAATAAAATTATTTAAAATTTCAATTGAATACACCAATAATTGAATAAAGTCACTTAAGATTTTATTTGAATAGACTGTAATTTCTAAATTCTTTTTAAATTCTCCTAAAATCTTAATCCGATACACCGAGTTCCAAGCTAAATTCAAAGCAGCACATAAAGAAGGCCAAGGCACGGGCTGAAATTGGACCGACATTCCAAGCCCACTAAGACGACGTTCCACTAAGACCATCTTCAGATTCCCCATTTTCAAAAGAAAGCTTATTGCAGAAAATAATAAATAGGGTTTAAGAACTTCAAACCCAGAACGAAGAAGCGAGAAAGGAAGCACGCGAATTGGTGTGGTGGAATCTCAATCAAATCAGCGCGATGAATCCGCTAACCCTAGTGAAGCGCATTCAGAGCATCAATTCCAAAGAAGCCCAGTTAGGGATTTCGGAGGGCGCTTCGTGGCACGCCAAGTACAAAGACTCCGCTTACGTCTTCGCCGGCGGCATTCCTTTCGATCTCACCGAAGGCGATCTCCTCGCCGTCTTCGCACAGTAAGCCCGCAATCTTCAAAATCCCTCTTCAATTTGATTCAATTTGGCACAATTTAATATAAAGTTTCAATCTTTTTTGATGTTTCAGATATGGCGAAATCGTGGATGTCAATCTTGTTAGGGATAAAGCGACCGGAAAGTCGAAAGGGTTCGCGTTCGTTGCGTATGAGGACCAGAGGAGCACGGTGCTTGCTGTGGACAATTTGAATGGAGCTCAGATTTTGGGGAGGACAATTAGGGTTGATCATGTGTCCAAGTACAAGAAGAAGGAGGAGGAAGACGAAGAGGAGGAGCAGAGGAAGCGGGAGGAGCGCGGCGTATGCCGTGCTTTTCAGAGAGGTGATTGTACTCGTGGAGCTTCGTGCAAGTTTTCGCACAATGAGCAAGTAAGGTCTCCATTATCTGCATTGTGATTGAGTATGGCATTTTTTTTTATGTATTGTTTTCGAGACGATGGCTAATGTTAATGAATGATTGATGTAATGGAATACAATAGTAGTAGTGATTGTTGCTTATTCAAATGCAGATGAGTTGTTAACTTTTGTGATGGGAGTTTCATAAGGTTGGAATTTGGGTGAAATTGAGTTTGATTTAATCTTCTCGTGTTTTTGTTCTTGTTTTGAAAAAATGGATATCTATGTGCATATATAGAGGTGCTTATGTGTGCTTTGGTTCGGTTTATTCCCAGAGAGCTGCAAACACAGGTTGGGGTGAGCAGGACACAAAATGGGGGCGTGACAAGTATGATGGCCCTAGAAAGCCAGAGGAAGATGGAGAGGAACAGCAGAGGCGGCGAGAGGAACGTGGGGTTTGCCGAGCTTTCCAGAGAGGTGATTGTACTCGTGGAGCTACGTGCAAATTTTCTCACAATGAGCAAGTAAGGTCTCTATTATTTGAATTTTGTGATCCAGTTCTCCCCAATGACGCACACTGGTTTTTTTTAGGCATCTCTTGATATATTGTTTTGGAGATTGAGGATGTTATGTGAATAATTAAGAATGGAATTCAATGTCAGTACTAAGTAGTGATTATTGGTTATTGAAATGCAGATGAGTTTTATTTTATTTATGGAATTGTTATCGGGTGGGCATTTGGGGGTTATTCTGTTTGATTCATTGTTCTTGTTGTCGATAATAATTATCAATCTGCATATTTAGGTGCTTATATGTGTTTTTCTGTGTTTATTCAGAGAGCTGCGAACACTGGTTGGGGTGAGCAGGACACTAAATGGGGGCGTAACAACTATGATGGCCCAAGAATGGGTGAGAACAGATCTACCAGTATAAGATCCAGTCGCGGTCTAGAGCCTAAAGTTCCAGAAGAAGATATCAGTTTAGGTGATAACTCCAGGGGAAAGGGCTTCGGGAGGGCCTTTGAAAGTCACCCTAGGCGAAGTGATGGGGGGGAGGAAAAGAGATTGGGAAGAGACAGGGATGTTGATGAAAAGTCTGAGCTCAGATCGAGAGATCATGATAGGGGGCAAGAGAATAGATCTGGGAGACGCAGTGAGGAGGACTTGGGGCCGAATGCAAGAGAAGGTAATGGTAGGAGGGAAGAGCAAAGATCAAGAAGGCATTATGATCATGAGGTTCAGCCAAAGGTAAGAGAAGATCATGATAAAAGGGAAGATGGGAGATCCAGAAGACGGGGAGATGATGATGAATTTGAGCCAAAGCCAAAGTTTACTGAAGATCTTGATAGGAAGGATAGTACTAGAAAGGAAGAGAAGAGACCAAGTGGTCGTGGTGATAATAATGGTTTGGATCCAAAATCTAGAGAAGACCGTGATAGAAAGGAATATGGTACGAGGGCAGAGGGGAGTAGGGGGGATACAAGACTGAGAGGGCGTGGTGGTGATAATGGATTTGATTCAAAGCCTAGAGAAGACCGTGATAGAAGGGAATATGGTAGGAGGGCAGAGGATAGTAGGGAGGATACAAGACTGAGAGAGCCTGTTGGTGATGAAGAATTAGATCTTAAATCTAGAGAAGATCGTGACAGGACAGGAAAGAGATCTAGAAGTTACAACGATAAGGAATATCAACCAAAGTCCAGAGGAGATCCTGATAGGAGTGAAGGGAAGAGGTCTAGACATAATGATGATGAGTCAGAGTCGAAGTCAAGAGCAGGTCTGGATAAGAGGGAAGGAGAAAGACTCAGAAGGCATGAAGATGATCAGGTTCAGCGAAAGTCCAGAGAAGTTCGTTATAGGAGTGAAAAGGATGATTAACAAGGATGTTGATGATCAAGCAAGCGAAGATGTCAGTTCATTGTAAGGGGTGAAGAGAAAAGTACAGTCCTATTCGTATGAGTATTGATACAAAATAGAGGGCAGATTGATTTGACTCATGGGTAGGTTTCTAGCACCAATCATCAAATGGAGATAGATAATGGTGAAAAACACACATCGATGCATTCTGCAACTTTGGTATGTCTTGTTTGCAATAATATCATTCCTGTTATGCAATGTACTAGTTGTTTCTTTTGGGTTGTCTGAGTATTGCAGATCCTAATTTTGTTGTTTTGGATGTGGTTCTTTTGTATTTATTGGCTTGATTTTGGTGGAATAGACGTGGTCTGCATTTGACTATTGATTCTTGGTGCAGCTCAACATAAAGTATCAGATTTGAGTTGTTTCTGTTAGGTTGTTGGATTTATCCGTTCTTCTACTTCTGTCTGTTTTCCTCCGACATTTTGTTGATTGTCATAAATATCATGGTTGAAGTTGTCTTTATAAATACAAAGTTGTATGTATTTGCTGAGCATGTAGGTTAACCTGGAAATTGAGTTATATTTGCATGCTAATATCTTAATGCCATAATGGTTTTTCTGTATTAGACTGGTGCAAAGTTCTCAAAGAAAACAGTTGTAAAAGTTAATTTGGGCTGAAATTTGCAGGTGATGAAACCATGATTTAGATTTTGGGAATATGGCTTTGCACACTGTAAGAAGAATCGTCTTGGACAGATGGAACATGTGGGTAGCAATGTCGCATATATGGAACTGCTTTTAGGATTACACTTCAACATTTGCCTATTTCGCCTCCTGCATGACGTTTACATTCGACACTGTTTGTTACTTCCCGGTTTGGAGACAATCATTGATGACAATGTTCTTTTTTCTTTTTTTTTTTCCAAATTGATGACAATGTTCAAAGTGGTGTCTGTCAGTCCGAGCTGTCACTAATCTATTCTAATCTGATATGGTTAATCAGTTGCATGAGATTATTGGTACTAAATTATTAAGATCCTTTATTCATTACTCACAAGGTGGTCAGGGACGAAGAGACACTCGCATGTACCAGGATGTGTTTTTGTGTACTGAGGACGCGTGGGGATATACATTCTGTTGCAGGAAAGTTCTAGCCATGAGGTATAGGTATACACTAAGATTTCTCTAACCTCGTATTGTTCAAATGGAACAAAATCTTAAGAATTTTCACCAAGCCGCTAGAAATAGGTGACAAGCAAACCGAAAATACCTTCTTAAAAGAAAGAGGGGCAAATTACAATTTAGTACCCTGTGGTTTGGGTCAAGTTTCAAAATGATACCCAAACTTTTTTTTCTTGCAATTTAGTTCCCTATGGTTTCAATAAGTTTCATTCTTGCTCTTCCGTCACTATTCTGTTATGTTCTCCGTTAAGAGCCGGGTGGACAAAAAAAAAAAGAAAAAAAAAAGGGCTGAACACCATCCATCCTTTCCGTTCACCTCCTTCACTCTATCTTTCTTTAATTTGAAGCAAATTTGATTTTACAGAATGCCCAACAGTTGTGGCAAATCGATGCAAGAAATGGGCTTTGATTCCCTCACGAACCGGTTCCGCGAATCAAAACAACCACAACAAGCAGCCCGATTCCAAGCAACTCGATCTGGGTTTGCCCTTCCATTATGACCCAGAGCTAGCCAATGGAGGCGGTGCTCAGGGAGGTGGGGCAGCGGCGACCACTTCCAGCTGCAGCTCATGTACTTCTTCCGACTCGGTTTCCAGCAAAACCAGCAATGCCCAGCTGGGTGGTTGGAGATTGGACGGCAACCCCAGCAACCACTCCTTAAAGCATCCATACAATTAAGCCAGTAACCAATTCTTTTACAAATCTCTAAGTCTGAAGTTTAAACACACAATTCTAAGTTCAAACACCCACGACTTGCAAAAGCAATTCCAAATTTCTATCATATAAAGTTTTATCTAACTATACCAAAATCAATGAATCAGCCGCAAACAAGTTCAATTCAAACCAACAAGAAGTTCAATACATTTCTCTCTAAAACCCTTAATTCACAAAATACACGGACAAAGTATTTGGGGTGTTGTGAATTGCGTTCTACGCACTATCTGTCTAAGAAGGTATTTGTAAAACTTTCGACCCCGATTTTTCTAGATTTGCAGTCAACACCAAGCATCCTCCATCCAGGGGCAGCTCTTCTCCAGGCACCATGAGTCGCCGCCGCCGACACCACCATAACCACCTCCACCGTCTCCTCCCCCACCAGGGGTGTCGCAATCGCGAGCCCAGTTCCAGATTTCCTGCACTTGAAACACGAATCGCTGCGAGAGCGTCGCGTTCCTGACCGCGCCAATCGACTCTTCCTCTGAGAATCCGCTGCGCGAGGCGGGAGCTCATCCGGCTTCCTTTGAGCGCGGCAGGAGAGGCCGCCATCGCCGAGTGGTAGCCGTCTTTGCGATTCAGGAGGGAATTGGAACAACGTCGCGTTTTGGGAGGGCGGGATTGTTGGCGAGGGCTTGGGTCTCCCGCCTCCATTGGGAGTGAAGGGAGGTGAACAGAAAGGATTGAAACAATTTTTTGCTTTTATTTTTTTTGCACCCGGCTCTTAACGGAGAACATAACAGAATAGTGACGGAAGAGCAAGAATGAAACTTATTGAAACCATAGGGAACTAAATTGCAGAAAAAAGTTTGGGTATCATTTTGAAACTTGACCCAAACCACAGGGTACTAAATTGTAATTTGCCCAAGAAAGAGACAGTCAACCAAAAAGCTGAAAGCCATATTCACAATTACATAGCCGGCTTTTACAGTCCCTAAATGAAACTGAATCAAAAAGGAAGAAAACACACTTCATTCAGCAAGAATGTCTTCGGTGGAATCAAACCCAATTGAGCCACCAGTAGTCATCTGTCTTCCGAGTTCTTTCGGTAGTGCTTCAGAAGACATTGAATCTCTTAAGTCATTGGATAGTGCTTCTTTAGAAGCCCATAATTGTCCAAGTTCTTTTGGAAATGCTTGATTAGAAGTCATTGATCTTCCAAGTTCTTTCGGAATTGATTGTTGAGAAGTAGTTGATTTTCTAAGTTCTTTGGGTAGTCTCTTCATAGGTTTTCCAAGTTCTGTGGGCAATGCTGCTTCAGAAGACATTGATCTTCTAGGTTTAGGTAATACTGCTTCGGAAGACATTGATCTTCCAAGTCCTCGGATTTCTTGTTGGGCAGTCATCAATTTTCCAATTTCTTTTGGAATTGCTTGTTGAGAAATAGTTGTCCAAGTTCTTTTGGTAGTGTTTCTGCAGAAGACAGGGTTTTTGTTGTTCTAGGGTAATTCTTCTCCATTAGAAACCCCTTCTTGGATTGGAAGTAAACCAGGCACTAGAACAAAACCTCCTTCATAAGTAGGCAAGGTCTCTTCATCTTCATTGTCCACGCTGACAGGAGCTCTCCTGCTTCTTGGTGTTGTCCTCATTACAGCTTCCTCTTTCATGGTGCAATTACCATTGTCTGAAACGCGCAGTTCTTTTCTTATACCAAGCAAAGTCCCATCTCCTGATTGGATAGCCTTCTGTTCAAAAACGAACTTGCTCTTGCTGCTAAATGGTGGCTTGTCATCTGCAGAGGCAGTATTTTCTGAAAACTTTGCACCATCCTTGTTCTTATTGAACGTAATTTTCTCTTCTGGATGAACCACATTCCCGGGAACAATTGGTCCCAATCCCAATCCGGGATTTACAAGTATCCCCTCACTTTGATTCGCACTTTGCACTTCACTTATCTTCTGAAGCTCACAATCGTTCCAATCTTCAGTAATGGCTATAGTGTTCTTGGTATTCCAGGTGTGAAGAATTCGATCCAGACCAGGTTGCCACAACAGATCTCCTGTGTCTTTTTTCAGTATAAACTTGTATTGGACTGCTCTGTCAACTGGTATGTCCTATTTAATTCAGAAAACCGCACTTAAATTTGTAGGATTGACATCATTGATGAATAAATTTGCATTACTAAAATCACTAAGAAGTTCTTACCAGCTCAACAGTCCATATATTTCCATCTGACCAGTTGAGTGGTATGGCAATTGAAGGGTTCCACTGTCCCAAGACAGGTTCATTCCCCACAACCAGAAAACTGTCACCATATTTGCAGTCCTTGTGCAATTGGAATTGAACATGAACAGTTTTTGATGGCACTGAGATGCAGGGAATGATTGCAACGTGATATCAGCTAGCGGAAAATCATTGTTTAATATGCTTTACCAGAAGATTGAATATCGTAAATTTACCTGCTGTCTGTATCCCGATTCCTGCTGTCTCTGCGGTTGTTATAACCTGAACATGAACTTTACAGGATGAAGAAATTTCGTATTGTAAAATTACCTACAGTTTGCAATGATGAAACATAGTCACTGAAACATAAAAAGAGTCAAGGTGACTATAGTACCTCTTTTTGAGAAGGAGCAACCGATCGAAGAGCTTTTTGCCGGAGCAGTAAAGTAGGATGAACATGTACATTGGAGTTCAAAGACCTCAAAAGGCAAAAATCGGATCGAACCAGAAGAGATTTGGAGGGAGACACAGGTTTTCTGATACTAGCCTTTGCAAACAAGGTGGTCGAGGATCTTGCAAAGGCTTCCATTTGGCTCTGGTTTTCCAGAAAGAGAGGCAGACTTACTATCTGCTAGAAATGATGCACATATGTACAGGGACGAAACTGAGACGGGTTAGGATCTGATATCAGTTGGGAATTCCACATGTGGCGAAAAAACTAGGTTGGATTGGTGGTGTTGTACTCTGCTGTTGTGCATAATTACAGATTTGATGCCTCAACTGAATGAGCAATTTGGGGCCTATCTTTGTGCGGATTTTAATTTTTGCTTTTATACTAACGTTTGAAGTCTTCAATCCGTTTTTGCAGACGAAAGAAAAACCCTATTCTGAAGTCAAGAATCTGGACAAAGGAAAAAGAGAAATCAAAGCATAATAATATATTAAGCTCTTAGGGACAATTTCAGTACTTCTGTTCGATTTCCGGGAAGTCTGTACAAATACAACAGGAAAAGGGGAAACAAGAATATTTAAGAGTTTAGACTATGGTTTGTTGAAACTATACAATGACTATATCCTTCGTTATCGGATTATATAACAAAAATGAAGTTTATAAGTAGTGGGGATTTGAGATTTAGGGTCTGGCAAAAACCTGCATTTTCACCAGTAATCATTACATGAGCAGTGTCCATCTCTGAAATGATGAAACCGATATCGATCTCTCAGCAATATCTCCCTATTGTAAAACCTAGATATAAGCTTAGCAACTGAGTGGCAGTCTCCACAAACTCGAAGATTCTTCACAACCTGAATTGGTTGAGATGGATTCAAGCTAATAAGCCCAAAGGCAATCGCTAATTTCTCACTGTGAAGGATTAGGGCGTGCTCCTTCATGTCTTCTTCCTCAACACATTGCAGTAGATGTGATTTGTTTGGCACATAGCCGACTGACTTCAATCGTCCTGCTATTTCATCCAACTTTGAATAGATATCTTTGCATAGTGGGTGAGAGTTATCACCAACAAGAAACTCGTGAACACTACCGTTGACTTCAATCGAGCTACAACCTGGCTCTTTCTTTATTCCCGAATCTCGCATAAGCTTCCTTAACCCTGAAACTTCTTCCCATTTCCCTGTTTTGGCATATATATTTGACAAGAGTATATAGGCTCCATGGTTTCTGGGATCCAACTGGAGCATATGGCTACAAGCCTTTTCAGCAAGCTCAACATTCCCATGAAGTCCACAGGCCCCAAGCAAAGCTCCCCAAACAGAAGTAGTAGGAGGTATCGGCATTTTCTCTATCAGTTCTACAGCTTCCTCCAGATTGCCCGACCGACCAAGAATATCAACCATGCAAGCATAGTGCTTTACTCCCGGCACAACCCCGTAAGCTGGCTCCATGTGATAGAAAAATGTTCGTCCCTCGTCCACCAAACCTGCGTGGCTACAAGCGCATAAGACATTCGTAAAAGTCACAGCATTGGGCCTCACCTTAGCTTCAAGCATTTTTGAGAAATAATTCAATGCATCCCTTCCTTGCCCATGCATTGCCAAACCAGCAATCATCGCACTCCAGACAAATACATCTCTCCTCTCCACATAATTAAATACCTCAAGTGCCTTATCTAGATCCCCACACTTTGCATACATGTCAATAAGCGATGTTGTGAGATGACAATTCATCTTAATCCCCTGCTTCTTTATGTAGACATGTATCCACCCACCAAGATCAATCGCACCCAGTTGAGCACAAGCTGCCAGAGTACTAACTAGAGTGACTTCATCAGGTTCCGGACTCTTTCTTTTTTGCAACTCATTAAAAACGCCCAGAGCCTCCTTAGGCCTACCACTTTGTTCATAAGACGAAATGAGTACATTCCAAGCAGCAATGTCTTGACTAGGCATTGCGGCAAAAACCCGCCGAGCCTCTTCGTAATTCCCTAACTGAGCATACCCATCAATCATAGTAGTCCATGAGACAACATCCTTCTCCGGCATTCTATCAAACAATCTTTTCGCATCTTCAACGCTCCCGCATTTCACATACATATCAAGCATAGCATTGCTCAAAGTCAACTTCCCTGCAATGTCATTCTTTTCAATATACGAACAAACCCATCTCCCAAACTCCAAGTCCACCTTCTTCCCACATGCTGACAACACGCTCACCATCGTCACATCATTCGGCTCCACATTCTCGGCCTCCATTTCCTTAAACAACTCCAATGCCTCCTCGGGACAATCACCCTGCACAAAAGCAGTGATCATAGAGTTCCAAGACACAACATCCTTTTTCGGAGTCGTCACAAAAACCTGTCGTGCCAAATCCAAATCCCCGCACGTTCCATAAAAGTGAACAAGCGAATTAAGAACATAAATATCCGAACCAAGATCGGCCTTTATAACCATGCCATGAAATCCTCTCCCAACATGCAAATCCTTCAGCTCCGAAGCCGCCTTGATCACAAAAGGGTAAGTATACTTATTCGGACACTCAAAACACCTATTAAGCATTTCCAAAAACACCACAATGCTCTCATTCGGGGTTTCGCTCGATGCATAAGCCCGAATGAGGGTGTTCCAAGAGTAGAGATTTGGGTCGGGAATTTCATCGAACACTTGGCGGGCATAGTCGAGGCTCGAGAAGGAGGAAAGGGCGGCGACGGCGATGAGCTTGCTGGCGGAGTAGGGGTCCGAGAGGAGGCCCGTGCGGAGCATTTGGGCCTGGACTTGCTTCAGCTGCTTTAAGCTGGCGCATTGGTCTAGGAATGGAAGAATTGGCGCGGTTGCTGGGGGACGAAGGTCGTTATTGACCGTTGGGGACGAAGGGTTTGGGTGACGTGGAAGAGAGATGAGTGGGGTGCTTGGAGTTGCCATCTCTTCTGTGGACACTCACACACTATGCCACATAACATCCACTAAAGAAGGTTTAAACGACGTCCTCATCAGGGGCACCATTTTGCTTATTATAAATGTCAATCTGTAGTTAGTTGGTGAGAAACGGAATTGTTATTGATATTCGAGAAGAAAACAATTTACCATTTCTTTCGTATTTACAAAAAATGAGGAATAGATATAGGGTGATAATTTTACTTAATCCCCGAAAATCCCTCCAAGGTCCGATCCAATTGGGCTGAAAATGCGATTACTATCCCATACCTGTTTCCATATTGAATTCTCGAATTAGCAAATAACATGACTAAACATATGTATTATGTATAATGTTTAGTTTGTCTACTTAATGCATATTTTATATTATAAAGTTATATCTAATTTCTAACTTTAATGATAGAATCAAATAATTAATGTTGCACTACATAAATTAATGTATATTTCTCATTTTCCCCAGGAATATATCATGATTTTTGAAAACTATTTTATTAAAAAACTATATTTTCGAGAATCCAATACCTGACGAGTATCTCCAAAATTCAAAATTTATGAGATGGGAAAGCCATCCTCCGACCTGGCACGTTTTATTGTCCAGAACAATTATTAAAAAAAGACTTAAGTGTAATTAGATCTACTGCTAATCATTGATTTCCGACATAAAGTATTCCTCGTACTTTAATATGAAGTCACCTTTCTTTCTTGTTCCCAACTAATGCATTCCTTTTGATCAAAAAACTAGTTGCAAGTTACAATCGCTTTATTGACTTCAGTCTTTAGTTTGTTAAAAGGTAATGTATCATGACACTTTTCCGCGTTATGCTGCTAAGCATTCGTCATACTTCAGTATAGCATCACCTTTCTTTCTTTTATTTTTTCGAAAGAAAAAATGTTATTAGGCCTAATTTGTATGCATATATGGTTAGATAGATCGGAGTGTGCGTCCCCAACTACAAGAGTGCGATAGCAGTGATGTATGTATGGGCCGCCATTTAATAATGAATTAACTCAATTCAATCCCAAATAGCACTTCATTAGTTTTATCTGATAGAAAATGCAAGCCAATACCAATTTTTCAACAGGGCACTTTCTTCCACCCAATCCGATGAATTGTGACCACGCAAACTGGAGTTTCGCATTTCCAAGAAAATGCAAAAGTGAAAATATGACTGTCTCTATATACATGTGATGGGGTATGCAAAGAAAGTAGAGGACCAGAGCGAAAGACCATCACTTAAGATGAAGAAAGTAAAGCTTATCTTCATTCCAGCTCCAGGTTCTGGCCACCTTGTATCAACATTCCAATTCGCGAAGCGTCTAATCGATAGGGACAGCAGATTCTCAATCACCATTCTTCCAATCCAATCACCATTCCCTTACTCTTTGAATTCATACACAAAATCCATTGCAGCCTCAGAGGCTCGAATCGAATTCATTGATGTTCCTCAACCTCAACAAGACCAACCTTCAACAGAGGCTTCTTCTAAGTCAACAGCAAAATCTTTCTTTCATTACATCGAAACCCACCTCCCCAATGTCAAGAAAATCATCACTAACCTTGTTTTATCAACCCATGCTAACGACAGTTCAGATTCCAGTCGTGTTGTTGCATTGGTTGTTGATTTCTTATGTGTATCCATGATTGATGTGGCGAAAGAACTCAATCTTCCTTCCTATCTTTTCATGACGAGCAATGCTGGATATCTGGCTCTCATGTTCCACCTTCCTTCCTATGATAAGGACAATGGTGTTGAGCCCAAAGACTCTGATCCCGAATGGTTAATCCCAGGTATGCTGCATAAACTTCAAGGCATGTTGTAGCAACGCTAATTTTTCAGACTTTGTTTTAAATACTGAAAATCTTGACAAAAATTTCATCCAGGTATTGCCCACCCGGTTCCTCCAAGGGTTCTGCCGGTGGCTTTGCAAGATGGCAGCTATTCCGCTTATGTTAAGCTTGCTTCACGTTTTAGAGAGACTAGAGGCATTATAGCAAACACTTTTGTTGAGATGGAGACATACGCCGTCAACTCCTTTTCCAATGACCCCAAAACCCCTCCGGTGTACCCGGTTGGACCAGTGATCGATCCAGAAGACGGCCAGGCTCATTCCAATCTAGAGCAGGCACAACATGACAAGATCATCAAATGGCTAGATGATCAGCCTCAGTCATCTGTTGTGTTCTTGTGCTTTGGGAGCATGGGCAGTTTTGTTGCAGAGCAAGTGAAGGAGATAGCAGTGGGGCTTGAGAATAGTAGTCAGAGGTTCCTGTGGGCACTGCGCATGCCTCCACCGAAAGACAATAATCCAAGTGAATGCACTAACCTTGAGGAAGTTTTGCCGGATGGGTTCTTGGAGAGAACCAAAGGGAAGGGGATGATCTGCGGGTGGGCCCCACAGGTGGAGGTGCTCGCCCACAAGGCGACCGGCGGGTTTGTGTCTCACTGCGGGTGGAACTCAATCCTGGAGAGCTTGTGGCATGGTGTGCCTACTGTGACCTGGCCTATGTATGCAGAACAGCAGCTGAATGCGTTTAGGATGGTGAGAGAATTGGGGTTGGCAGAGGAGTTGAGGTTGGACTATAAGAAAGCCAGTGGCGAGGTTGTGATGGCTGATGAGGTGGAGAAAGCGGTGGTCCGTGTCATGGACATGGATGGTGACGTGAGGAAGAAGGTGAGAGAGATGGGAGAAATGGCCAGAAAAGCTGTGAAGAATGGTGGGTCTTCTTATGCTTCTGTGGGTAGATTTATTGAGGATGTGATTGGGAATAGTACTCCCAATTAACATGGGTTGGAGCTTTTGTAACTAGTTGAAGAACTTAATTAATGCACTATTTCCTCATGTTCCTGTATCTAGTTTCGAGCCCTAGAAAGATTAAAAGAAACTATTTTCTGAACCATACCATCTTCTGTAATTCACAATGTTTAATCATGTTTCGCTTAATATTCGATTTTCAGAGACATGCATATAAGTTGTTTGCCAGTTACTAAGTTAACTATAAGGAAAGACAAGGGCAGGCCATATCACTTGCTAAGGTATTATTGACTCATGAAAACCAACAATCTATAGCGAGGATGATTGAGCAGGAGGTAGGCAATAGATAAGAAAAGGCTCAAACCTACGTATGGCTCCAGAAGATTAGGGACTCAGACGAACATAAACTGGATCATATCTACGTATGACTCCAGAAAGACAGAAGGGCTGCCCTAATAACGTGTTAGGATGCCGACAACAACTTAAACTGGAATGATCAAACTACCATGTTCGTCTCCGATATCACCAAGCAGCCAGGAAAGAATATCCACCACCCACGGGCAAGGTAGGTTTCCTGCACATGTATTCCATCTACCCTATTCACCGGCTCGCTATAAACATCCAGAACACATCTCACTGCTACCCAATCCTGTCAGCCATATGTTTTCTCAATCACTCATCATCTCCTTCACTCTTATATTCACTGCTAATCCCAAATCCATGCCCCTATTTAAGTTGAGTAATTGTTCTGCAGATATAGGCCTAACGGCTCCAACTATAAAGAAACCATCTCTCAAAAACTCACTACATAATTAATTAAAGCCGCAACTGTCACTACCATGTCCAAATCTGCTCCTCTGAATTCACTAATCCAAACCTAACCCACGTGAACTGTAACCATGACCCTAGTTGGTAACAAAGATCACAAAAATAGGCCAAGCCCCCAAATCTAGACAAGCTTGGTTACCTCCCACCTCAAGAAGTTCACACAACTACAGAACACTACTCAAAGAATTTGGACGTTCACAAGGTTGATTCAATTCCAAGAATTAACAATGTTCGAATAAAGCTTTGAAATTCGAAAACTATACTAGAATAACATTGAGTGAATAAACTTCACTTATTTTCTGAAGCTCACAATCATTCCAGTCTTCAGCAATGGCTATACGTTCTTGGTATTCCAGGTGTGAAGAATTCGATATGGACCAGGTTGCCACAACAGTCTCCTCTGTCTTTTTTTTCGTATAAACTTGTATTAGACTTCTGTGTCAACAGGTGTATCCTATTTAATTCAGAAAACCACACCTACGTTTGTAGGAACATCATTGATGTGTAATGTTAGTAATTTACAGTACCTCAGGCACTTTAATATTTAATGTAGATTGCAGAATTAATTATGTATTCAGTAAAGGGTTACCATGCAGCTTTCTACTGAAGAATTGACGAATTGAAGAATTTGGGTTGCTCTCTTCTCAGCCATGAAAGGCCTCTGCATTGATCTTTACAGGAATTTCAGGTAATCACACTCTTCTTTCTACTCTCAGTTATTCCTCACTACTGTTATTCAAATTAATGTAAGTGCTGGTATAATTTTATCGAATTGCTTAACTGAACAGCCAGATAAACAATGAAGAATGTGAACTAGACAGAAAATATGTTGCACCTTTTTCTTTCTTTTGGCAAATAGCTAGGATGAAGCAATTTCTGGACATGTTCCTGCAACACGACCGGGGTCTGGTCATCAAACATCCGTTGTAACTTGTATATTCATCTACAACAACACAAGCTAATACCAGTGCAGTACATTCAACACACAACAAACAACTAATTAAACCATGCAATCACATACCAAGAAGCAGTGAAAGCACTCTACTTTGCCACAGAAACTCTTTACTCACTCCCCCAGTACTCCCTCCTTTAGTCCTGTCCTGAGACGACTAAAAATGGAACGGAAGAATTGAGTAGTAACTATCAGACATCGATCTCCCACTGATTGTTAGCACATACCTTGATCTTCGAATGGATAGCTCCATTTCTATTTCACTAATTAAATTTCATAGCAATCATATTAGTGGAAGACTTGTTAAGATTTGAGAACTTCACAAGACTAATTCACTTGTAATTAGAATTGAGAAAGAGTGAATGAAATTAAACACAATTCAAGCCAAGTATTGCTTTTGATTTAAACTAAGAACTCAGAGGTATATAAACTTGTTTCTCTAGCTTAAGAAATTGAAATGAAAGTGTTCAAGTTGTTTTCTGCTACAGACTGCAGAAGATATAAATAGCAAAAGCAAAAAGCTTGAGCCAAAATATCCGGAAATGTGAAAGTCGATTTCAAGGATATTTTCTCAAACCAGATCTTTCTCATAAAGGTGAAAACATATGTTTTCCACCTTCTATCTTATCTAAACTGACATAGCTATTACAAAATATCAATCTAGAGTTATCTTAAATAAGTTAACCTTATTGTGACAAGGATTTACAAAAACAGCTGTAACTGTTCTTTACAGAACAGCTTTGTAAGCTGAAACTGTGCTTTACAGAACAGTCTTGTAACTTGAGTTGAAAAAAAACTTGTTCTTCCAAATTTCCAAGACTCGACTTGTTGGACCATTCCATCTTCATGCAGCAGGAGTACTTATTTCAACAAGACTTATACCAATATGCCAATTTGCTTACTCGAGTAACTTGATTGTAATGGAACCAGTTTGACGGCTACTGGGAGCAGCAGAGCTTTTACTCACGGGTTCCAGAGAACCACCTATCGCACACATATGTCCTCCCCCAAACTTACATTCTCTTCCTACTCGTAAGATTTCTTTTCGTCCATAGACACACGAAGTTCGTTAAAATATATCATTCATACTTTCTTAAGTTTCATATCTTATATGATTTTTGTTCTGCTTTTAGCACTAAAACTTCTTTTGCAACTCTATCCGCTGTAACTGCAGAGGTGGAAGAAAAACAAACATTCGATGCAGACAAAGCTAATTTGCTAGTTAAGGAGATGCGAAAGAGGTCCAACTTGGGAAGGACCAAAAGCTATGAGTGGAGAATGTCACAATTGGAGAACATTGCAAAGATGCTTGAAGAAAAAGAGAAAGAGATTACTGAAGCACTTTATAAGGATCTCTCAAAGCCTGAGCTTGAAGCATTTATATCTTAAGTCTCATTCTTTTCCTTTGGTTCTTTCTGATTGAATAATTTCTGCTGCCTTCCGTTCTTCCTTTAATTATTTTATATATAATAAATAGTCTTGGTGTGCTTTTAGTTCTTGTTCATGTCATGCATTGTATAAGCTAGAGGGAATGTAGCGCTAATAGAGGAAATGATAATAATGATACTAATAGATCCCTGACGGTTGCAGATTGTTTCGGCAAAATCATCATGTAATGAGGCACTGAAAGAATTAAAACACTGGATGATTCCACAAAAGGTGATTAGAGTAAATATTATTCGGTCATCAACACTTTTTGTCAACCAGTTTATCTTCGAATATGTACTATAATACATATATGTCCTGAAGTAGATTTGTCAATGCACTTTTCAGGTCAGCACTTCAATTACAACATATCCATCGTCAGCAGAAATTGTGCCAGAACCTCTAGGAGTTGTGTTGGTCATCTCAACATGGAATTTTCCTTTCTGTGTGTTAGTATGATTTGTTTCTGCAAATTCATGCATACATCTCAGTCGAGTCAGTTCAAATCCCTTCAGATTATTATAAGTATAAGTATGCACAAACGAAAGAGATTTATGATGATACTTAGCATTATGTGAACCTGGAGACAACTGCATTTATGTCTTGTAGGCTATATGAATCTGTTACCTTGTTTTGAACAGTTAACATTTTGTAGGCCACAACTGCATTGTTTATGTCTTGCGGTCAAATATGCTTCTCTTATAAAGTAAAACTATTTTCTAAGCATAGCTTTCTTATGAGAATAGTCAGATTTCCCTGCCAAAGCTTTCCTTATTAAACAATGTCATCAATTGAGAGATATTTTGAATAACAGATGCTATTATATTTTCCAGTGTTATCTCTTGATCCAGTCATTGGAGCTATTTCAGCAGGCAATGCTGCTGTGCTAAAACCTTCAGAAATTGCTCCAGCTACGTCTTCACTTCTTGCACAGTTAGTAGAGGAGTATTTAGACAACTCAGCTGTAAAAGTTGTTGAGGGGGCTATTCCCGAAACAACTGCATTACTGGAACAGAAGTGGGATAAGATACTCTACACAGGTTATAAGTCCCAGTTATCATCTTTCTCAATTTTATACGAGTTCCTTTTCGGATTGGTTTCATACAACAATAGATAATACAAACATGCCCTTCATTCCATCCTAGCTACCTAGCAAATTAGCAATGACTAGCTAGTATTCGTAATTTTTGCTGGTAGTGCAAGAGTAGGGCGCATTGTGATGGCTGCTGCTGCAAAACACCTCACGCCTGTCATTCTAGAACTAGGTGGAAAGTCCCCGGCTGTTGTTGACTCAGATGTTAACTTGCAAGTAATATGTTCTTTTCCGTCATTATTACATTCCTCTAAACTCTTTGGCAAGGCTAGTTTAACTGTTTCTGTTTAAACCTCTAAGGTTGCTGTTAGGAGGATAATAGCAGGCAAATGGGCAATGAACAATGGACAAGCCTGCATTGGCGTTGATTACATTATCACTACTAAAGACTTTTCTCCGAAGTTGGTATGTGAGATAACCTCCTTGGAAAACTTAAGCACAAATATACTTAGCCTCTTCATCATGTTTCAAGTTACTTTTTTATGAAACACTGTCTACTAAACAGATAGAATCTCTGAAAATTGAACTTGAGGAATTCTTTGGGAAAGATCCAATGAACACAAAGGATATATCCCGGATAGTGAGCTCAGCCCAGTTTACTCGTTTGGCAAAGTTGTTGGATGAGGACAAGGTCTCTGATAAGATTGTCCTCGGAAGACAAAGGGATGAGAACCAACTGTGAGTAGGACAGTGACTCTCCTTGGTTTTCATGGAATGCTACAAGATTATCCGTGCAAATTGATTGTACAATGAATATTCTTCTAAGAATTATCCTTATACTATCATTATTCGATGCAGGAAAATAGCTCCAACTCTCGTGTTGGATGTTCCAGAAGACTCTCAGAATATGCAGGAAGAGATATTTGGCCCGTTGATGCCTATTGTGAGGGTGATCAGTACTCATATTGCATCGTTACTTAAGAGAATTGAGCAACGCTGAACTGTTCCCATCTCATGAGTAGCCCAATCCTTTATGAATACCACCAAGCTACCTTCACTAGTCAATGTGAGACTTTTATCACACCACATTCTCAACACGCCCCCTCACGCGTGGCGACTCTTGAGCCAACCCATGAACAACACACACTGGGGATGCACACCACATTCTCAACACGCCCCCTCAAGCTTGGCAACTTTCAAGCTAATGCGTGAACAACACACACTGGGGAAGCGGAGCACGTGCGGCCGTTACGCCAACACGTGAGCAACCTGGCTCTGATCTGATACCATGAAGGAAATTGAGGTTCCACCTCAAAACTAATTGGCAATGGGAGAGTAGCCCAATCCTTTATGAATACCACCAAAGTCCCTTCACTAACCAATGTGGGATTTATCACACCACATTCTCAACATTAGTCTACACTTTTTTTTTTTTCCGTTTGTCATAGGTTGAGAAGATTGAAGACAGCTTTGATGTGAAGAATGCAAAGCCAAAACCTCTTGCAGTATATGTCTTTACAGAAAACGAGCAGTTGAAGAAGGCCTTTGTGGAAAACGTATCATCAGGAGGAATGCTAATCAACGACACCATCCTAGACGTGAGTCTGCATCTCAGAAAACCAAAATGACGATGACCTTAATTATCATCAATCAACTTCTGCTTATTGGCATGCACTACAAAATCGGCTATACATGCAGGTTAGCGTAAGCGGTTTACCTTTCGGAGGAGTTGGAGAGAGTGGAATGGGTTCATACCACGGAAAATTCTCCTTTGATGGTTTTAGCCACAAGAAGGCAGTTCTCTATAGAAGTTTTAGTGAAGATTCATCTTTGAGGTACCCGCCTTACAGACCTGAAAAGCAAAAATTGCTCAAGGCTGTCCTCAGCGGCAACATATTCAGCATAATCAGGGCTTTGCTTGGGTGGTAACAATGAAATCACAGGTGTAGAAAGATTTCTTGAGTACAACGTTTGTCCTTATTTCTTTCGGTATGTGCAATTGGCTTAGATTAGTCGAAATTAGACATAATTAGACGTCTTGCACTTGCAAATTGCGATAAGTACCTATAATTGCTCTTCTGGTTACAATGCCCATACTGTTTTCTCCTTCAAATTCCAGAAAGTAGCCTACAAAATTGACTATTTATGTCTCTTCAAGGATCACAGAAAAGTAGCCTATTGAATGTTAAGCAAGGGCTTTCCAAAGGTGAAGTCGGATGAGTACTTTTAGTTTGAAAGATAAAGAAGATCACTAGAGTTGCCTCAAATTTGCAGTGTAGCGTACTGGGTTATTTTTCCACATTAAATGTACAATATATGTGTATCTACAGCACAAGTGGAATTATTCTGCTCCTATACTTAGAGCAACACCAAAGAATATAATTTGTATCTTACAGCAGGATATTGTTCGGACACCACGAGCATATAAAACAGGGAAGTCTGAAACTTATGACGCATCACCAAAAGCTGAAACTTCTAAAATTGGGTAGTTGATCACAGTTTCCAGGAGCCCATCCAATCATTTGCTTCTCATTGTCATAAATCACCATCTTATCTTGCATTGAAATGTCTACAAAAGTAAAGCCAAAGATCAATCAATATTGTGCCTTTACGGAATTCATGGTTCATAAGTTAGCAAACTCTTACCTCCAATGATTGAATTTTGCAGCCCGGCTTCAGTACCGTTTAGAATTCCCAAGCAAACATTTCCCTCGGACTAGCAGCAGACATATAATTAGTTTTCAGACGCAAAGTACTCGTCTATTTGCAATGGAAATCAAAATCAATAGGGAAATAATCGAAGGTCGAATTTACCGATATTATTAGATAAGCTTCAGGGGGCAAGTCAAATTGAGTTACATCTTTTCTACCACTGGAGAATCTTAGTGCTAGGGGTTTGAAGTATTTTTTGACATCTCGTATGTTTT
The DNA here is from genome assembly GCA_033992175.1 of Spiraea crenata. Taxonomy (NCBI): domain Eukaryota; kingdom Viridiplantae; phylum Streptophyta; class Magnoliopsida; order Rosales; family Rosaceae; genus Spiraea; species Spiraea crenata. The sequence goes on from JAVBHV010000022.1 coordinate 4,522,280, forward strand.
TAAATGGCTTTTGCCCTTTCCAACAGAGTGGGAGAGTCTTGTCATCTAGAGCTTCTTTCAAAGGCTTTCCAGTTAGTTCTCTTTTCAACTACAATATGACAAGAACAGAATGAATCAGCCACTATTCAAACAGTATAAACATTAAAATAAAGCAAAGTTCTAAAAATTTTATTGAATAGATTCGGTAGAGACAAGCAATAGTATTGAAGAAGATGGAAAAGTTTATGATATTCGAAAGAATTCAGTAATTGGAAGGGGAAAGGGATATCAAACTTCAAAAATATTTCTGGTACTGCTAATGCAAAAGTCTGGCTACTTGGACAAAGCTTCTGACTTACCCATGATGTCAAAAAATTATACACCTGAGAATTCAGATAAGTGTAAGAAGTTCCACTGTCAAAAACCATCATTAGGTTTCTAAATCCAGTAGATTTTCCCCCAATTACGAGCTCCGCAAGTCCAGGAGAGTAATGTTGTCTGCCATAAAACAACAAGGAGGATAATTATTGAAGGAAAAGATGGTCATGATTCAAGGTTTTTTAGAGTTATGTTAAAAAGCAAAAGCAAAAATGTGTGCGAGATGAAACATAAGGTTCAAGCAAGGTTCCTTACGAATAATCAAGTGACATTGGAGTCCAAACTATTCGAGAATAATAATAAAAGTCATCCCCAAAGATGAAAAACCCTCCACCTCGGCTACTTAAGCAGTGACCAATGACATTTCGCACCAGACCCTGACTACTAAGTTGTGAAATGATGCTGGATTTTCCCTTGCCGAGTCCAAGGACTCCATCTATGGGATGATAATATGATCCAGGAAGTTGATCATATCCACACCTGTAGACAAGGAACAGTAAACAATTAAATGACCACAAGTGAATATGTAAGCAACTTTGGGAAATGTTGGTTAGTGGTGACTAAGTGTAATCTAAATGCTGTGTGTATGTTCTACATCATATTTTGAACTCAGATTCTATATTCATCCCAGATCATCATAACTGGCATCACTGCATTGTCAACTATTTTCTGAGAAGTTTGATTGCATTAATTCTCCTCACTAAGATCTAGATAATATAACTTTCATAACCTGAGTAATATGCCAATTTATGCGTCTATCTGTAGCTATTTACTGGAAGTTGTAAACTGATATTAGTTTAAAAAGTTTCTCAGAAAGAAAAACAACAAGAGAAAGAAAGCACTACATTGCAAGAAACAGACAGAAATGTTAGCATGCTGGCCACATATCAAATAACTAATTTCGTAAGGATATAAAGTTAAATAGTGCTATGGCAATCTCTTTCATTGGCATGATGTGATGAGATGATTGTGGAGGGGATATAAAAGAAAAAGCACAAAGGAAAGATAAAAATATGCTCTGGCCTTGCTCTGTTTCAAGAAACATATAAATAAATCTTACACCATGTAGGCAAACAAAGTTACCAACCCGAGAGCGAGGTAAGGTCGTAGCTGGAATCCATTTGTAAAGTTAAGAGGAAAAGCATCCCTTACAAGTACACCGAGAGATGAACCATCATCTGCGTACTCAACCTCATAGTCACATTGCTTTGGATTTTCACATTTGTAGCCAGGTGGGTGCAAGGATGCACAGAGGGGGTCTTTACAGACCACTAGATCATTATTGTGCTGGTAATATGGATGAGGAGCCTGCATAGAGAACAGACGAATATATACATTAAGACTCTTTTTCCATAACAATCCTTTAGCATTCAGGACAAAGATTCAGAAATCAGGAAATGAGCTGAAACAAATCATGCAAATGACGTAGAACAATTAATCACAGAGAGAAAATCAGTCAGAAGCCGAAGCTATAGATGTAGATGGCCCAAGCAGGACAAGTACTGGCATTTGAGTATTGCATGCCAAATTTTCCATGATGCAGTTTCTGTTCTCGTATCTAACTATAGTTAATAGTACTAGAAGCAACTTATGACTTTATAGAAGAAAAGAGTTGAGATAATTTGAGATTATCAAACAGCATTCTGATGATGTAATCACCTCGGTGCATCTGGCGCCAGGAACATCGCATTGGAGCCATGTGAGATCACTACCGGTGTCCGGATCAAGAAAGTAAGGCTTCGGAGGCTGACCAATGTAGAGGGTGACATTATAGGACCTGCAAAAACAAACCACCAATGACTTGAGTCGGAAGTATGAAATTGAGCACAAAAGCAAAACACACTATTATTAGCTTTGCCTTGCTCAACACTATATACCCAATAGGATACACGCTTCCATGAACGGGTAACACAACCGAGGAAGGCGGGCGGTTGGGCACCAAGGACGACGTCGCTTCGTCCGGCACCGTATATTTCCTTCTCCCCTGGTGGTACTGATCACCAAAAGAAGCTGATGACAAAGTTGCAGACCAACTGATTACCACCACCAGCACCGCTATGAACACCAGCAGCCACCCAGGCTTCCCTTCCATTTCTCAATCAATCCTCTTGTTTACCCAGTAAGCAAATTGCAGTGCTAAAAGGATGAAAAGTGGTAGTTTGTCTTATTCTGTGGAGGGCTGCACCAAGTGTTCGATAAATTGCCTGAAAGAATGGAATATATTCCAATGAAGGAGTTGGGTGATTGCAATGACGTCCATTCATGTGTATTTGCTTGTTTCGTTGGATTTCTGCTAAATTGATTACCTTTCTTCTTCCCTTCAATTTAGTTGAGCAAGAATCCTTGTAATCTCTGCTACTTGAGCCTTCGTTATTCTTTTCTTCCTTTGAGCCTTTGACATTGGAAGGATTTTGCATATGTCGCTTCTTGCTTCGTTGGGTTTTGTAGCAGAATTAGAGCACTTCCACCAGGAGGGCTAAACGGAAGGCGAAGGCGAAGGCGAGGGATTGCCTTCTGCCGGTCCTGTTCATCCTCTAGCGGTGAGGAATTCGGCGGGCGAGTGGCGGGTGAGAGGGCCGAAGGCGTGTGTCGCCTGTGCCTGCACTTGCAGCCGAGGTGGTCCCGTGACGTCAGCAGCGCACTGCGCTTTTTTTTAAAAAAATTCCGGGCGCGTGCAGTGCACCCATGCGTGGGGGCAGTTGAAGCAACTGACGTCAGCTCCAACGGATCTTTTTTTTTTAACGTTGCTGCCTGCCACGTGGCAGCCTCTTGGCTGTCCAATTGAACTAGCCATTGGAAATCTGACACAGTCCAGAAGCTGCCACGTGTATTAATCGTTTGAAAAAAAAATTTTAATCCGAATTTTTTTTATTTTTTTCCCTATAAATACTATCCTTTCTCTCATTTTTCATACACCAAAATCATTTTCCACTCCATCATTCATCTATTTTGCCACTTTCATTACCAATTTCAACAACAACAAAGCCTTTTCCCACTAGGTGGGGTTGGCTGAATGAATCCGTAAACGCCATTGCGCTCGATCATGTGTAGCATCTTCTGTTACCCCTAGGTACTCCACATCTCTTCTTAGGGTATCCTTCTAGGTCTTCTTTGGTCTCCCTCTTCCTCTTTTTCCCTGAACTTCTATCTCAGGGACACCTCTTCTAACATCGGTCTTCTATTCACATCCCCATTTTTCTCTCAAATGTCCTCGTTTCTAATCTTGTCCATCCTCGTGTGCCCACACATCCACCGCAACATCTTCATCTCCGCTACGCTCATTTTGTGTTCATGTTGATGTTTGACTGCTCAACATTCCGTGCCATACAGTAGTGCTGGTCTTACTGTTGTCCTATAGAATTTTCCCTTGAGCTTTAGTGGTATCCAGCTATCGTACAGGACACCCGATGCACTCCTCCACTTCATCCATCATGCTTGTATCTGATGGTTGAGATCCCTATCTAGATCTCCGTTCTTTTGTAGGATCGATCCAAGGTAGCGAAAACATTCGCTCTTTGGTATTTCCTGATCTCCAATCTTCACTCCAACTTCAGCTGAACCCCCCCTCTCACCGAACTTGCACTCCATGTATTCTGTCTTAGATCTACTTAGACGTAGCCCCTTCGCTTCCAATGCTTCCTGCCAAAGGTTGGGCTTCGCGTTTACTCCCTCCTAGGTCTCATCTATCAGCACTATATCGTCCGCAAACAGCATGCACCAGGGGATATCCCCTTGGATATGTCTCGTCAACTCATCCATTACCAATGCGAAAAGATATGGGCTTAGTGATGAACCTTGGTGTAACCCTACAGTGATGGGAAAACTCTTCGTTTTTGCATATCTCTATATCTTTCCATTGTTCTCCGCACGATATGAATGGCTTCCATGTTTGAGCGCCCTGGCATGAACCCGAATTGATTGTCTGACACCCTTGTCTCCTTCCTCAATCTGTACTCAATTACTCTCTCCCAAAGCTTCATTGTATGACTCATTAGCTTAATACCTCTATATTTCATGCAATTTTGTATGTCCCCCTTATTCTTGTAAATGGGCACTAAAGTGCTTTGCCGCCATTCATTTGGCATCTTCTTTGTTTTCAAGATCTCGTTGAAAAGCTTTGTGAGCCACATTATACCCTTCTCCCCTAGCACCTTCCATACTTCGATTGGTATATGATCGGGGTCCACTGCTTTCCTTTGCTTCATCTTTTTCAAAGCTTCACCAACTTCTTCCTTGCTGATTCGGCGGTAAAAGAAGTAGTTTATGCACTCTTCTGAGTTGCTCAACTCTCCCAAGGTGACGCCTCTCTTGTGTCCTTCATTGAAAAGGTTATGAAAATAAGCTCTCCATCTATCTTTAACCTCTTTCTCCCTAACTAGCATATTCCCGTTCTCATCCTTGATGCACCTCACTTGATTCAGGCCCCTTGTCTTTCTTTCTCTGGCCCTGGCTAGTTTATAGATACCCAGTTCTCCTTCTTTGGTATCTAACCGCTTATACAAATCATCGAAAGCCGCTTTCTTCGCTTCACTCACGGCTTGCTTCACCTCCTTCTTCGCTATTCTATATCTTTCCATGTTTTCGTTTGTTCTATCCTTATAAACCGCCTTACAACAGTCCTTTTTTGCCCTAACCTTCTCCCGATCCTCTGCTTGACGGTGTTCAAACCCAAGGACCCCAAAACGACCGTCGATTCCGTCGTTCTGAAAGACCTTTCTGTCGGCCTCAGTTTTACGGCGGGCGTGATGGTGAACGTCAAACATCAAAACAAAAACCCAATTCAATAAGAGCCATGATTTCTCAAAAAAATCATATCTTTTTGGGGTATTAGCCAATTTACCCCCTCAACTTGGGCCTTAGTTTTGATTTGCCCCTTGAACTTGTACTTTGGAAAATTAACCCCCTTAACTTGCATTTTTGGCCAATTTCCCCCCTCGCAGTCAAAATTAACATACTCTCATCTAGGGCTGGGCATATGGACCGAAAAACCCGAACCGTCCCGAAAAAAACCGGTTGACTTTTTGGTCAACGGAACCGGTACCGAAACCGGACCGAACCAGCTATTTCCGGGTCGGGACCGGTTCCTGAACCTGACTCCCGCCGGGTACCCGGACCGAACCGGGTATACTTAATTTATATACATATTATTTTAATAAAACATTTTATATTACCCAAAAGAAACCCTAATGTCTTTCATTCCCTCACGCCTCCCTCTTCAATTTTGTTAGCCGTCACTCTCTCACTCTCTCACGCTCACTCTCACCTGCAAATCATCACTCTCACTCTCATCTCTTCAAAAAAACCCCATAATCCTCATGGCCTCCTCTCCAAAAGCTGCATAGTCCTCACCGTCATTGATAAATAACTTCGAGATCGGCGGCACCAAAATGAAAGCAACCTTCTGCGGCGTCGGCGTCATCTGAAGCTCCTCTCCCTTCACCTTCTGCGGCGTCGACGGCACCAAAATGGGTGGAACCTTGTCCAAATGGAGATCTGAAGCACCACTCTGTCCGCCGTAGCTCAGCCCCCTCTCTGCAAGTGAACGCCACAACTGATTACGGTTGAAGGTAAGTCCCTGCCCCTGATTACAGTTTAGCGTTTATGTCTTTGATTGATAGCACCTGCCGACGTTTATGCCTCTGATTATGTTGTTATATTTGAGTGAAACTGTGCTACTAAGATGATAATGTGCTGTATTAAACAATTATGTTCTCTGTATTAGATTGATTCTGTGCTAATGATGAAAATGTGCTCTATTAATAAAGTTGGCTGCATTAATCTGTGCTGCATTAATCTTTGCTGTTATTGGCTGAGATGCTTTAGTTTTGTGTGTGTATGTTGATTTAGTGTTTATGGTTTGTGTTGGTTTGGGGTTAGTTGGCTGAATTGCGTATGGGTTTATTACTTTGATTTAGCATTTAGGAGATTGGTGAATTATGGATACTTCTGCTAGCTCCACTCCAGTTGTAAGTTCAATGGGTACAACTCCAACTCCAAGTCCGGTTCCTGGTTTAGTTGGTTCAAGCTCCAATTCTCCAGCTTCCGGCAATGTTCCTGCCTTTGTCCCCTCAGGATCCGTCTCTCCAGATGACGGACCAGCTCCTGGTCTGCCCCCACTCCCTCCACCTTCGAAGAAAAGAAAAGCTGACTGTTGGGGGCATTTTACCAAGAAACTTCTTCCTGAGGGTTCACATCCGCTTGCTGTTTGTAATTACTGCCGGACTGAAATCAAGTGCCATTCCACAAAGAATGGTACTTCTGGCATGAAGAAGCATTTAGAGAACTCTTGCACCGGTGGTTCACCATTGAGGGTCAATTACAAAGGCCAGCCTAGTCTTACATTTGACAACAAGGTTGGAACTCTTGTTGCGCATACATACAGCAAGGAGAGAACTAGGCTTGCTTGTGTTAAGATGATTATACTTGATGAGCTACCTTTTAGGTTTGTGGAAAACATTGGGTTTAAGCTGTTTGTTAAGGAGGCTCAGCCTAGGTTCGAGATTCCTTCTCGAAGAACAATTGCTAGGGATGTGTGGGACCTTTATCAAGATCACAAGGCCAAGATCAAGAGCGTTCTATGTCTCAATTCACAGCGAGTCTCCCTCACCACCGACACTTGGACTTCGATCCAAAATGTCAATTACATGGCTCTCACAGCCCACTTTATTGATGATGGATGGAATTTGCATAAAAGGGTCATCAATTTCTGTCAAATTACCAATCATAAGGGCGAGTCTATTGGGAAGCTTGTGGAGAAGTGTTTGAGTGAACTATCAAAAGTTTTTGCAATCACACTTGACAATGCTTCCGCTAATGATGGTGTCATTCGGTATATGAAAAGGCAATTGGGGCATTGGAATACTCTCTTATTGGATGGTGATCTTTTGCATATGCGGTGTTGTGCTCACATCACCAATTTGATTGTGTGTGATGGGATGAGTGAATTGCATGTTTCTATTAAGAAGATTCGCAAAGCTTGCAAGTATACACGGTCTTCGCCATCTCGGTTAGAGAAGTTTAGGGCTTGTCTATTCTTAGAAAAGATTGATAGCAAAGGATTACTGCCTATGGAATGCAAAACAAGGTGGAATTCCACATATTTGATGCTAGAGGCCGCCTTGAAATTGCAAAGAGGATTTGAGAGGTTGGAAGAAGAGGATAGAGACTTTAGAGAGTACTTTGAGGTTGTTGATGAGGAAGAAATTAAGAAGAAGAAAAGGAAGGTTGAAGACAAGATAAAATTGAAACCTCCAAAAAAGGAAGATTGGGCTTATGCAAGGGCCCTTGTCACATTTTTGGAGAAGTTCTATCAAGCTACTTTGAAATTTAGCTCTTACAAGACCGTCACCTCCAATGTTCCATTTCATGAGATGGGTGCCATTGTACAAACTTTGAATAGGATGATGGAAATTGGAGATGATTATATGAAAAAGGTGGCAATCTCGATGAAGATGAAGTATGACAAGTATTGGGGGGATGTTGGTGAGTATAACCAACTTGTGATTCTTGGGGTGATTCTTGATCCTCGGTACAAGCTTGATTATGTGCAATATGGCTTTGAAGGGTTGGGGATTGATAGCTTCCGGGTTGATGACTTAGTCCAAAAGGCGAGGAATCTTCTTATGAGGGTTTTTGAAGTGTACAAGGTTGATAATGGTGGGAATGAATCCGTTGGGGCTGGTCAAGAGAGCATTGCTGTCCAAGCTGCTACTCCTATTGATCCTTGGTTAGAAAGCTTTCTTAGAAGAAGAAAGGAGAAGGGAAGTGCACAAATTCGGAATGAAGTTGACAAGTACTTAATGGAAGCTTCCGAGGATCCGCAAGACCAATCGTTCACTTTGTTGGGATGGTGGAAGGAAAATTCTAGTAGATTGCCGATTCTTTCAAAGATGGCTAAGGATGTGTTCGCCGTTCCGGTGTCAAGTGTCCCTTCCGAAGCTGCATTTAGTGCGGGGAATCGAGTGGTTAATCCATTTCGAGCATCTTTGACTCCCAAAACCGTTGAAGCCCTTATTTGCACCAATGATTGGCTTAGATCAGCGGTGTTTGACTTCGAAAAAGTGCCTACTGACAATGAATTGGATTTATATCAAGCATTGGAGCAAATGGAGAAAGGTAACGATTATTATCTTGTTCTTATTATAATGTTTGTTATGTTTTGAGTTGTTATATCTCAATATTTGTTTTGTTTTGTTTATATATATATAGAGATTGAAAGTATGAACATTGCTGGATGTGTTGCTCGTTAGTACGAATGTCTATTGGATCAAGGTTAGTTCTTTATTCGGCTTTAATATATTTCTTGTCCAAGTGATTGCAATCTGCCAAATTATTACAAATCTGCCAACATTTTGCAAATCTGCCAATTTGTTGCAAATCTGCCAATTTGTTGCAAATCTGCAGTGGTTGCAGATTTGCTTCCGAAACTTGTTATAGATTTGCTTCTTAAACTTGTAGTATGTTTTGGCCTTGATTTGATGCATATTTGCTTCCGAAACTTGTTGCTACTTTGACCTAATGCTCGATTTTCAATTTGTAGGTTTGGTGGAGTGCTTCTTTTGGGAAATGTCCCTTCTTTTGTGATCTTCAAGAGACACCAAATCGATTAGTTGTTTGTATTGCTTAGTTTTTGTTCGTTCCAGACTTCGGTTTGTGTTTGTATTTGTATTTTAATAACTTTGGTTTGTATTTTAATTTGTGAGACTTCAGTTTGTATTTTAATTTGTAAGACTAATGTATGTGGGTTGTATTTGTAAGACTAATTTGGATATGTTTGGATAATGGGCCTTGCCTTTAAATTCTGATTTGGGCCCTAAATGATTGGTGTTTATTTTGGAATTCTGGGCCCAGAAAAGGGGATTTTATTTTCGGTCCTAGTCCCGGAACCGGCCCGTCCCGACCCGAAAAGTCGGGTTCCCGAAAGTCCGGGTTCCCGACTTGGCCGGTTCGGTTCTGGTAGCCATTTCCTCTTACCCGAATGTTCGGTCCGGGACTCGGGTTTGGGGTCACTCCCGACCGACCCGGACCGAGCCCCGCCCTACTCTCATCCAATTTTCCGTTAAATACACTCACGTGACTTGCACGTGAAGAGCTTTTTTCGTCATTTACCATCATCGAGACATTTATGTGCTATCGATTGGGCTGGAGTTCGTTGACAACATTGATGGCGTTGACGGTCTTAAGAAGAAGATGACGAAGAAGAAGAGAAAGAAACACGACAAGATGCCCATCACGTATAGGTTATGTAAGATGCCCATCACGTATAGGTTATGTAACTCAATTTGATAGAATTAGGTTAATTTTGGACGGAAATGGGGGAAATTAGCCAAAAATATAAGTTAAGGGGGTTAATTTTCCAAAGTGCAAGTTGATGAGGCAAATCAAAAGTAAGGTATAAGTTAAGGGGGTAAATTGGCTAATTCCCCTATCTTTTTAGCATCTGATTATACCCAATTCATACATTCGTACACAACACCTCACAGATCTCTACTCAAATACAGAGATCCAGTGAAAACTAATACCCAACTACGAAATTAACACAACTTCACACTAACACCAGCATACTAATTTACTGATCAATCTCGCAGTAAACACAAACAAATCGGAGCTCAAAGCAAACCCAATTTCACAAATTCTCAATCGTAATTCAAGATACTTTAATCCATAATCAACAAAAGCACACTAAAAGACAGAGCAGCGTAAAAAGTTTTTACCTTTAGAGAGAGAAAGTTGGGATCAGGAGTTGAAGTGGAAGATTCAAAGAAAGGCGGGGACGACACAGACGCGACAAGACTCGTCCGTCTATCTAATGTATAAACGGAGATGATTGTGCCGGACCAAGTCGACTTGTGTCGATGGCTTTGGGGAGGTGTCAGATTAACACCTCCGTGCTCCGGCGTTTTTTGGTTAGAAATTCGCCGGGACAAAAAACGGAGACCCAAATTAACGATTTCTGCAGTTGGGTGGACCCCACATATAGCCACATCAGCACTAACAGATAAATTAACGATTTTTCTGACGGTGGAACACTTTTGCAACTTTTTGAAAGCATAAGGTACGAAAATGCAAAAAAAAAAAATATAAGTATCATTTTGAAATTTGACCAAACTACAGGATACGAAATTGTAATTTACCCAATATTAATTGTTCTGGTTTATCTATTGTTGTAGTGGGCTAAGGAAAGTCAATTGAATGTTGTAGAAGTCGTGGGCAGTGCAGTAGTTTCTTGGTGTTGCATTTTGCCTTTATATCTCTTTGGTACTCGTGTACTGGTGCGTAGTGAGGTATCCTTACTCTGTTTATGATGAATAAGAATATCAAAATCACTTCCGAGGAGTAGGTCAATTACCGAACCTCGTTAAAACCTTGTGTTCTTTTTGCCTTGAATTTCTTCATGGACAGAGAAAAGGACAGGAAACTAGGAAGAATAAGGAGATGGAGACAGGAAAAACAAGAAAAAAAGAGATGTTTGGTGTGTTCCAGAGGAATTAGATCTGTAAATCGAAGAACAGTTTTTGTTTACATAAAAGTCAATAGACTGAATTAAAGAGTGCCAGCTGTACCAAAACCATTAGTACAATTGAAGACGTGATGGACAAAAGAGAGGAGTGGAAAAAGAAAATAGCTGAGGGAAAGGAGCAAAACCATTAGGCCTAATTTGTTTGCATATACAATGGTTAGATAGAGTGGAGTGTGCGTCCCCAGCTGCAAGAGTAAGCAGTGATGTATGGGTGGTTGCCATTTAATATTAACTCAATTCAAACCCACGAGCACGTAATTAGTTTAATATGCTAGAAAATGCAAGCAAATACCAACTTTCTTCCATCCAATCCAATGAATTGTCATTTTGACCACGCAAACTGGAGTTTCGCATTTCCTAGAAAATGCAAAATTGAAAATATGACTATCTATATATACACGTGATGGGATATGCAAAGAATGTAGAGGACCAGAGCGAAATATCATCACTTAAAGATGAAGAAAGTCCACCTAATCTTCATTCCAGCACCAGGTTCCGGCCACCTTGTATCAACAGTCCAATTCGCAAAGCGTCTGATCGATCGGGACAGCAGATTCTCAATCACCATTCTTCCAATCCAATCACCCATCTCTTCTTCTTTGAATTCATACACAAAATCCATGGCAGCCTCAGAGGCTCGAATCGAATTCATTGATGTCCCTCAACCTCAACAAGAGCAACCTTCAACGGAGTCTTCTTCTAAGTCACCAGCAAAATCTTTCTCTCATTACATCGAAACCCACATCCCCAATGTCAAGAAAATCATCACTAGCCTTGTTTTATCTGCCCATGCTAACGACAGTTCAGATTCGAGTCGTGTTGTTGCATTGGTTTTTGATTTCTTTTGTATATCCATGATTGATGTGGCCAGAGAACTCAATCTTCCTTCCTATCTTTTCTTGACGAGCAATGCTGGATATCTAGCTTTCATGCTCCACCTTCCTGCCTATGATAAGCACAATGGTGTTGAGCTTGCAGACTCTGATCCCGAATGGTTAATCCCAGGTATGCTGCATAAACTTCAAGGCATTTTGTAGCAACGCTTATTTTTCAGATTTTGTTTTGAATACTGAAAATCTTGAAAAAAATTTCATCAAGGTATTGCCCACCCGGTTCCTCCAAGAGTTCTGCCGGTGGCTTTGACAGATGGCAGCTACTCCGCTTATGTTAAGCTTGCTTCACGATTTAGAGATACTAGAGGCATTATAGTAAACACTTTTGTTGAGATGGAGACATACGCCGTCAACTCCTTTTCCAATGACCCCAAAACCCCTCCGGTGTACCCGGTTGGACCAGTGATCGATCTAGAAGACGGCCAAGCTCATTCCAATCTAGAGCAGGCACAACATGACAAGATCATCAAATGGCTAGATGATCAGCCTCAGTCATCTGTTGTGTTCTTGTGCTTTGGGAGCATGGGCAGTTTTGTTGCAGAGCAAGTGAAGGAGATAGCAGTGGGGCTTGAGAATAGTAGTCAGAGGTTCCTGTGGGCACTGCGCATGCTGTCACCGAAAGGTAATAATCCCAGTGAATGCACTAACCTTGAGGAAATTTTGCCAGATGGGTTCTTGGAGAGAACCAAAGGGAAGGGGATGATTTGTGGGTGGGCCCCGCAGGTGGAGGTGCTCGCCCACAAGGCGACCGGCGGGTTTGTGTCTCACTGCGGGTGGAACTCGATCCTGGAGAGCTTGTGGCATGGTGTGCCTACTGTGACCTGGCCTATGTCTGCAGAACAGCAGCTGAATGCATTTAGGATGGTGAGAGAATTAGGGTTGGCAGAGGAAATGAGGTTGGACTATAGGAAACGCAGTGGGGAGGTTGTGATGGCTGATGAGGTGGAGAGAGCGGTGGTCCGTGTCATGGACATGGATGGTGAGGTGAGGAAGAAGGTGAGAGAGATGGGAGAAATGGCCAGAAAAGCTGTGAAGAATGGTGGGTCTTCTTTTGCTTCTGTGGGTAGATTTATTGAGGATGTGATTGGGAATAACTCTGGTAGTACTCCCATTTAACATGGGTTGATGCTTTTGTAACAAGTTGAAGGACTTAAAGCGCTCTTTCCTCCTGTTCTTGCATCTAGTTTAGAACCGTAGGAAGATTAAAAGAAACTATTTTCTGAACCATACCATCTTCTGTAATTCACAATGTTCAATCATGTTTCGCTTAAATTTTCAGAGACATGCATATAATTGCTAGCTACTCCGTTAACTATAAGCAAAGACAAGGGTAGGCCATATCACTTGCGAAGATGTTATTGACTCATGAAAACCAACAATCTATAGCAAGGATGATGGAGTAGGAGGTAGGCAATAGATAAAAAAAAGGTTCAAACCCTACTTATGGCTCCAGAAGATTAGGTGCTTAGACGAGCATAAACTGGATCATATCTACGTAGGGCTCCAGAAAGACATAATGGCTGCCATAATAACGTGTTAAGATGCCAACGTTAACACAAATTGGAGCAACTAAACTACCATGTTCGTCTCCCATATCACGAGGCAGTCAGGAAAGAATATCCACCATCCACGGGCAAGGAAGGGTTCCACTGTCCAAATACAGGTTCATTCCCCACAATCAGAAAATTCTCCATATTTGCAGTAGAGATTTGGGTCGGGAATTTCATCGAACACTTGGCGGGCATAGTCGAGGCTCGAGAAGGAGGAGAGGGCGACGATGGCGACGAGCTTGCTGGCGGAGTAAGGGTCGAAGAGGATGCCCATGCGGAGTATTTGGGCCTGGACTTGCTTCAGCTGCTTTAAGCTGGCGCATTGGTCTAGTAATGGACGAACTGGCGCGGTTGTTGCGGGACGAAGGTCGTTATTGACCGTTGGAATAAGGGCTTGGGTGACGTGGGAGAGAGAGGAGTTGGGTGTTTAGAGAGTTGCCATCTATGCCCCATTACATCCACTTAAGAAGGGTTAAAACGACATCAGGGGCACAATTTGCTCATTGTTTTTTTTTTCTTTGGTCAATTAAGAAAGAAAATTGCTATTGAGGAAAAATAATAATAATAATAATCATTTGGCCCTTCTGTTTAATACCTGAAATTATAGAAAATTCGTATAAAGAAGTTTATAAGGATGTTTTTCTAATAGTATATAATCGAACCGTTCCTGAAAGACCCCATTCTTCAAGTAACTTCCATTACATCGCATCCGTAAATGATAGCATCCTTCATACTTGTGTACAGCATGTCATCATCACCTTTCTTTCCTTGTTCCGAACCTTGAGTAGTCGTTCACGACAAGTTTGACCCATTAGCATTCGTTCACACTTTGTTAGAGCATCTCCACCGGGGCTGTTTTCGGACTGGCGATTGTGAGATCGCCTGCGAAATCGGACTTCCGCGCGAGAGATGGCTTCCACCGGGGCACAAATCGGACTCGTGAGAGCGGCGAAGACGCAGGCGATGTCGTCGATCGACTTCGGACGAGACTGCTGACGAGGACGAGGACTTCCGACAAACGCTGCTGGGCGGCTAACAAACCCAGCCTTTTTTAAAAAAAAAATTGTAAGTGCGTGCTGACGTCAGCACGCACTAGCGCCGAGGGTTGTGAGCCGTTGGATTGATCTGCCGAGCATATCTAGACCGTTGATTTGGGGGTCATTTTGTAATTGTTTTATTTTTTGGGTTTGTTTTGTAAATCTGATTTGGGGTAATTTTATAATTTTTGGGGCTGTTTTGCAATTATTTTTTGGGTTGCTTTGTAATTATTTTTTAAAAAAATTTCAGAAAAATACCCTAAATTTTATTTTTCCTATAAATACCAAAATATTTCTAATATACTATAACAAAAAATTAAAAATTGCAAGGAAAAATTTAACACATAAACAAAATGCAATTCCTTACCCTCCAAATTGCCTTCAAATTGCCTTTGTTGGGTGGAAACAACAAAGACAATTTGTTGGCCTCCAAATTGCCCTTAGACTAAGGCAATCCACCCAACATGGGTGGAGATGCTCTTACAAGTGTAGGAGTTCAAATTTCACCAACGAAAATTATTGAATTACGAAACCGAGAAAAGGACATCCTTGATTTAGTTTATCAATCTGGTTAAAATATTCCAGAGAGTGATGTAGGCAGTGATGTAGTAGGGGCTTGCAATGTAATATTAGGACAGCTTGACATCTCACTGCAATTCCAATTCTTTATACTACACTAATTTAGTTTGCTAGCGACCTAAAGCAATCCTAATTGAGCACGCAAACTGGAGTGCTCGTATTATCTTAGATTGGAAGATCATCAGTGGAGATGAAGAAAGCAAGCTTAGTGTTCATCCCAGCACCAGCTTCCGGCCACCTCGTATCAACCTTCCAATTCGCAAAGCGTCTGATCGATCAAGACGATAGAATCTCAATCACCATTCTTGCAATCCAATCACCCATCCCTTCCTCTTTGAATTCGTACACACAATCCATTGCAGCCTCGGAACCTCGGATCGAATTCATTGATGTCCCTCAACCTCAAGAAGACCAAAAACCTTCAACAGAGCCTTTTAAGTCACAAGGAAAAACTCTCTCTCGTTGCATTGAAACCCACGTCCCCAATGTTAAGAAAATCATGACTGACCTAGTTTTCTCCCATGCTCATAAACCCGGCTCAATTCGTGTCGGTGCATTGGTCGTTGATTTCTTATCTGTATCCATGATTGATGTGGGCAAAGAACTCCATATTCCTTCCTATCTTTTCATGACAAGCAATGCAGGTTATCTAGCTCTCATGCTCCACATTCCAGTCTATCATAAGCACAACGGTGTTGAGCCTAGAGACTCCGATCCTGAATGGTTAATCCCAGGTATTTTGTAATTATACTTGTCCATAACCCGAATTGGTGCTTCATTTCAAATACTGAAATCTTGAAAAAAATTCTTCAACAAGGTATTGCCCAGCCAGTTCCTCCAACAGTTCTGCCAGCGGCCTTGAGAGATGGTGGTTACTCTGCTTACGTTAAGATTGCTTCGAGATTTAGAGAGACTAGAGGCATTATAGCAAACACATTTCTTGAGTTGGAGGAGGACGCCATCACCTCGTTTTCCCATGATGGAATTCTGGTGTACCCAGTTGGACCGGTGATCGATGTCAAAGATGGCCAAGCTCATTCATTTCTAGAGCAGGCACAGCGTGACAAAATCATCCAATGGCTCGATGATCAGCCCCAATCTTCCGTTGTGTTTTTGTGTTTTGGAAGCATGGGGAGTTTTCTTGCTGAGCAGGTGAAGGAGATAGCAGTGGGGCTTGAGAATAGTGGGCAGAGGTTCTTATGGGCATTGCGGATGACGCCACCAGAAGGCATTCCTCCAAGCGAATGCTCAAACCTTGAGGAAGTTTTGCCAGACGGATTCTTGGAGAGAACCAATGGGAAGGGGATGATATGCGGATGGGCACCACAAGTGGAGGTTCTGAACCACCAGGCGACGGGTGGTTTTGTGTCTCACTGTGGGTGGAACTCGGTCCTCGAGAGCTTGTGGCATGGTGTGCCTATTGTGACCTGGCCTATTTATGCAGAGCAGCGGCTCAATGCGTTTAGGTTGGTGAAGGAATTAGGGTTGGCAGAGGAGTTGAGGTTGGACTGCAGGAAAGGTGGGGGCGAGATTGTGATGGCAGATGAGATTGAGAGAGTCGTGGTTCGCATCATAGACATGGATAGTGAGGTGAGGAAGAAGGTGAAAAGGATGGCAGAAATGGCCAGGAAAGCTGTGAAGCATGGTGGGTCTTCCTTTGCTTCTGTTGGAAGATTCATTGAGGATGTGATTGGGAATAATTTTGGTACTTCTAGTTGACATAGGTTGATGCTTTTGTAACTTGTGGTTGAAAAACCTAATGTACTAATCCCTCGGGTTCTTCAATCTTGCTTTGAATACTAGGAAGGTAGCTAGAAACTATTTTCTGAACCACCGTCTTCTGTTATTTACAATGTTCATATTCTATCTCTATGTTCGATCTCTTGCTCACACATGCATATATGCTGTTTGCAACATAATCAAAGACAGAAGGGCTTTCTTTCTAAGATGCTAATTGACTTGCGAAAATGAACAATCTATGGCGATGGTGATCGAACAGGAGGTAGGCAATAGATAAGATTAGGGACTCAGAACAGATTATGGAAAGAATACCCACCTTCCATGGGCAAGGCAAGCTTCCTGCACATGTATCCCATCTCTTTCACACCTCTTCCCTGGCTCACCATAACCGTCCATTACTATTGGATCCTGTTGGCCTCACGTTATCTCCATGACTCATGCAACCCACTCTCATCTTCATGGCTAATCCCAAATCCCAGGCCATCCTAAATGGATTGAGTAATAGCAGATAATCCAACTCTGAGAAACCATCTTTCAACGAACCACTACATAATCGAATCATGCCGCAACTATTGGAGCACCTACAGCTTGTACGTCCTGGGATGTAGGGTTCTACAACTTTAAAACTCGATTCAAAACTCGATTCTAGTGAATTCTACCCATGATCCTAGATGGTAACAAACATAACAAGAATGTATTAGGCTAATCCCCCAAATCCTTATGAGCACATTTGACAAGATCCAAACAAGCTTGGTTAGGCCCCCACACCTCAAGAAGTTCACCCAACCACAGACAACTACTCAAATAAGTTGTTCATTTACAAGGTTGATTCAATTCCAAGAAATCAATAATCTTCGAACAAAGCATCGAAATTCGAAAACTAAACCAGAACAATCGAGTGAATACACTTGCACACAATCCCAATTCACAGAAAATGCATACTTGAGAAAATCAAAAGGGTGTTTCCACTTTTCTAAGAACCAAGATTCAATATCTTCACAAGTTATACAGCAAAAGTTCAACCTATCACAAAATTGAGCCTAAATTGACGAAATTCAATACCAAAAAACAAGAAAAGCTCCAATTTTGATCAATTAAGAGACATATTACATCACGCAAACTATGATTTGGATTAAGCAAAAAAGCACAAAATGTAAAGCAATTATACTAACACTGTAGCCACGTGAATCGAGTGATCACTGTCGGCGGCTATCGTAATCGACGACCTCGGCATCGGCGAGCGATCGCGAGTGCTGGACTATGGAGCGTCCGATCGAGTTGATCCACTCCTCCTTCTCCTTCTCGGAATCGGCGATGAAGTACATGACGTCATGGTTGGTGGTGGAGAGCTCGAAGGCGCAGGGCTTGTGGACCACGTCCTCGGCCCCCTTGACCGTCAGGCACGTGCCGACGGCGATGACGCCGCGGGGCGTCGACGAGCGGGTCACGTGACTGTCCTTGAACCAGAAGAGCTTCCCTTGCTTGAGCACGAACCAGCGGCGCCGCCACGTCTTGATGTACTCGCCCTGCTTCATCAGCCACGTGGCGCGCTCGGGGTTGGACCAGTACTCGATTCCGGTGTAGTCCTCTGGGCTCGGGTCTTGGCCCGTCGCGGCCCGCCACAGGCCCTCCATGATTTTGGTTTGATCGGCGATGAGGATTTTTAGAAAGCGTGTGGGTTTTGTCGATCAGATTCGGAAACAGAAATCGGTTTTCGCTTTGTCTAATTTCGGGATTCGCGATGGATCGCCAGCTAATTGTAATTGATATTCGCGACGCTGTCGTTCCAACTTCCTACTAAATGGATGTGGGACTGGATCGCCAACTAACTTCAATATCTGTCTGTCGTTTATATGTTTTATATAGGTATGACAAATAAATATTTTATATCAAGATAGATTATAATATAAATTAAAGGGTCCGGTTCAAGGGATATTTTTTTTTCTTTAATGTTATTTCTCATCCGTTTGATCGGATCCTAAATTAAATTGACATTCTACTTTATAAAATGAGCAATTCAAATTATGAAAGTTTAACAAAGTTGGTCACGAAGCGGTAGACAAAAGTAGTTACTTGTATACATGGTTTCACTTGAAAGGGAAAATTAGGCCACATTCGGCATGGTAAGAATGGTAAAAAAAAAAAAGAAGAGAAAATTCTACCTATTCAACCCCTGGTTGGTCGGCAGACATGATTTCTTTTACGAGCATGTTCTTCATTGTGGTGTTGAGTCCGGCATGCATATCCATACCAGCAATTTTCCCGGTTTACTGCATCCGGCGGTAGAAGATGTTTAGGAATGGACAGCCGAAACCAGTACAAGAGGAACGAGATTAGCTTCTCATAACAGTAACTGCAGGTATGTGTCCCGGAAGTTATCATCTCAGCATGATTCAGCGGCATCCTTGATCGATCAATTTCTCGGTTGTTAAACTTCCCAATCCACTCTGCAATAACATCCTGCAATGTTCTTCCCAACTGTGCAATACACCTCTCGGTGATAGCTTGTTCATGCCTGTTGTTTTCATGTGCTGAAGTAGGAATTCTAGAGATGGAGCGTTCTGAGACTGTTTTAAAAATCTCGCCATTGCACATGCGGTGAGTATTACTTTGTGGAACCCTTTGCGCTTGCCAGTATGCACCGCAAAATGCCTTATCACATCCTAAACAGAGCTGAGGTACATTACTATTGGGTCGAGAAGGCATCATTCCTCCACATTCTTGACATTGCAGATGGATAGTGGTTTGATTGCAGCGAAACCCACCAAATTCAGTACCACATTGAGGACATGGAAGCGGTATGGCTTCATCATCCACTTGTGAGCGTGCCCTTTTCCCACGGGGATGTTTTCCAGAGTTTACAACAAGATTTGATCGAATCGTTGCATAGGAATCCAAAGTTGCCACTTCTTCATCGGAGCGTTTTAGCGAAGAATCCGCTTTTAGCATTTCCTCTGCAACGGTAAGCAAGAAGTGGTTTCTTCCTACAAATTGTACAACTGCTCTACACTGGGGACAAAGTACACTTGAACGTTTCTCCTGTGATCTCCTTAACCACTCTGAGAAGCATCCATTGCAGAAGTTATGGAAGCAAGGAGCAACGGTAACAACATCATGCCATATGTTTAAACAAATGCAGCACTTTGCATGCTCAACATCCATTGAAATTTTTAACTCCTTCTGACAAGTTTCAGGACTACGCAGTACATTGAATCTGTAGCTTAAGTACCCTTCTCGGTCAGGACCTGAAATAATTTCACTTCCGCATCTGATAGCAACACTGTCTTCAGCTTGAATTACAGTCCCATCGACAAGTATTGCATTTGAACTTTTATTTCGTATTGTGGCAGAGGACTGGTCTGAATTCCTTGTTACTCTGCACCACTTGCATTTGTCGACAGACGAGTACAAGATCTCTGAGCAAATCAAAGTGTCATCTGAACCAATCTCAACATCCGGATATCTTGAGTCTGATGGAACAAGCTTAGCCCAGATTTCGCAAGAGGGTTTTGCACCTGAGCTTTCTCCAACTTCTGACATCCCTTGCCTGTATTAACAAGGGAATCTCAAACCTTTAATCTTAAAACTCATAGGATAGCAACTAAACATTCTTATTCTACCTAAGCAGGCCCAAAATTATTACATCTATTGAACTATTTGCCATTCAACAACAGATAACAAACAAGTCAGTCAAAGTGCCAACTCCAAGAAACATCCCTATAGGCTATAGCATCCACACCAAATAGCACAAACGTTAGAAAGACAAAAGAAAAACCTACCAATTGAAGCATACTGCCAAATTACCACAAAAGCTCTTAACTCTGAACAACCACACACAAAAAAAGTTCATGGAAGAAAATGTCAATGAATTCAGAGTGAAAAGGCTTGATATTGCACAGTTATCTCTCTATACTTAAGAACTTCCATGCGAGAAGAGGAAGAAACAAGTATATGCCCCGCTACATGCCATTC
Organism: Spiraea crenata; assembly: GCA_033992175.1. NCBI lineage: Eukaryota > Viridiplantae > Streptophyta > Magnoliopsida > Rosales > Rosaceae > Spiraea > Spiraea crenata. Next base: position 4,542,927 of record JAVBHV010000022.1, read on the forward strand.
AACTCGTGGGGAAGGGTCCCCATCAGGGGCATGAGTTCTGATGGGAACTGGTTCATTTGAAATAATATTTCTCATATGCAGAACACAGAGAAACTGGTATCTAGGATTGTGTAATTCGTGCACTGGTAGAGCCAGGAGAGTCACTCTAAGAAGCCACTTTTTCGGATTTTGAATTGAAATTCCAAAGAAATTGGCAATTCATCCAGAAACGTATATCTAGAACCACGTGTACGTGCTTATCAAATTTTCTTCATGGAATTAGTTTGAATTTCTCCCTAAAGATGCCTTTTTCCCTGCAATCTCATTGTTGTTCTTTTTCTCCTATATGGCCTAATTTACATATCCCTACACATAAACTTATGGAACCATCTATAAGTTTATCAATAATTGATTGGTTCTACTTAGTAAAATTGAATAATAAAAAAAAAACCGAAATTTTACACTGATAACAGAAAATGGAAAAGAAACAAAAAAAGTTTGAAACTTTCAGCCAAAGTTTGATCCTTGACCCCTCTGCAACTAGCATTTCGACCAATGGAATCAGAAGTTAAACCTATTTTCCTAAAAAATGAACAAAAGTTGGCAACTTTACCCAAAGCTTGATCCTTTAATCCTATCCAACCAGCATTATGAACCCATTCAACCAGAAATGAATACAATGTCTACAGAATACAACTTGGGAACATGAATTTCTACAATTTTGTACCCAAACATAGGAACCAAAACCCCAACCATTTAAAGAAATTGGATATAAATAACATGCATCAACACACAACACCACAAAAAAAAGGATCAGTGGAAAGAGAAATACCTGTTGGGAGAGACAAGAGGCTGAAAGATGAGATGGGTTTTTGTGGGAATGAGCGAAACTGTCACTTTCGGAACCCCAACAACAACTGATTGAAGGAAGACGTTTTCTTCTTCAGCAAAAAGTGCCGAGGAAGCAAAGCCTCTCTGTGTTTATTTAAAATACAAAAGGAAGAGAGAACTGAAGACGGGGATACTGATACTGACTAGCCTACTGGGCCTGCTGTTGTTTCCACTTTTAGTGGGCTTGCGAAAAGTTTTGTCCTTGACGGCAGTGAATAAGTGAGTTCAAATGCACTTGTTTTTGAAGGTTTTTTATTTTGGGAAATTGTCTAAAATGGCCCAAGAGGCCTAATTGTGTTCTAAAATGGCCCAACGGGCAGTGGGCAACTCAATAGTGGATAAAATACTATTACATTTTGCAATTGAATCCCTCGGTATAGCCATAGTGTGACTATAGTGCCTTATAGTCCCTCATAGTCACTGATAGTCTTTCGAGTATAAATTAGTTGTAATTCATCAATGCGTTCATAGTCCTTCATAGTGCGCCCATAGGGCGGCCATAGTCCCTCATAATGCGACCATAGTGCCTCACAGTCCCTCATAGTTACTCATAGGGCGCCATAGTCACTCATAGGGAGGCCATAGAGCAGCCATAGGGCGGCCATAGTCACCCATAGGGTGACCATAGTCACCCATAGGGTGACCATAGTCTCTCATAGTCTTTCGAGCACAGATAAGTTATAATTCATCAGCACGTTCATAGTCCCTTATAGTGCGTCTATAGTGCGGCCATAGTCCCTCATAGTCCATCATAGTATGTCCATAGTCTCTCATAGTATTCATATTGTTCATGGCAATTTCACGCCATTTTTCCCGGTAACTTCACGCCATTCTACCAATCTCATCAAAACAATACCAACCCAGATTCAGAATGAACTTGAATTCCCAAACTTCAGCCCAAATTACTCAAATCTAAAAACACAAATTCCAAGCAAAAACCCACAAAAAAAAACCCAAATTGTGGTGCTCTCCGTCAAAACCCTCCGGATTCGCCCCGCTTCGAATCTCAGTCCAGGACCCCAGCCCACTCCCCAAAGGTCTAACCCGGCCCACATCAGCAAAACCCCAAAAAACTCCGTCCCCATCCCCTTCCCAATCCAGGCAATCCCCGACCCGATCCAAGAAGCCCCAAGTTAAGCCGCCCGATCTGATTCTCTCGACGCCTCCCTCGACAACTCGGATCTCCGCCCGTTCCTGCTCAAGCTCGCCAGGGACACCATCGCCTCGGCGAAGGCCTGGACAAGGCGTTGGAGTACGCCATCCAGGCGGCCAAGTCGTTGGAGCGGTGCGCGCGCAGAGGGCGAGCCGAGCACCTCAACAAAGACCTTCGCTTCGCCGATGGTCGCGCGGGGAGCTTCGCCGAAGGGTTGCGGGGATTTGTTTTCACGCAAAGAACAGAGAAAGCAACGCCTTCGATGGAGAGCCGATGGGCTTCTCGTGCAATTAGCAGGAGGGGCTTTTGCGCAAATAGGTAACAATTTGGACATTTTGGAATGAATTTGATTGCCCCAACATTTTGGAACAAATGTTTCCCCATTGGGTCATTTTAGACAATTTCCCTTTTATTTTTGCTCCGGCACCCGAAGGATGAGACTAATCTGAATCGGAATTTAAAGAAGGCTAGTTATGAATTACATAGTATCCTTAATCAACATCAAACCGATTAGTTTCCATCATATGTAGAACCTGAGACTTCCTTTTTAGAGAACCGACTCTCGCATTTTTCTACTAAACTAACTTGTGTTGGTTAAAATGAATGTAAGTTCTACGTCACAATTCTGCAATTCAAAAGCGGTAGGCAATCTCGTACAACCACGTCTTTTACTTGTAGAGTTTTCAATGAATTTCTTACACATTCTATTTATAAATTAACAGACGTCGATATTTCCACATTATCGATGTGTCAACAGTTACATACAAGCACGAAAATATGTGGTGTGGTCCGTCTGTGAAATGGTGCGCAAACAATCTCTTACCAGATGGTGATGAGGATGAATAATGCACCAGCAAGGAGAAGAAGAGAAAATCATGATAAGGCTTTCTTTTGACACGTTGTCTTGTTTCTTTTTGGACAAGTACAACTGACATCACTCTTGTTGTCCATTCTTCAAATCTCAACAACTACAAAGTTGTCCATGACTTTTCTCACCATCTGCTTTCGCCTACCTCCAGTTCCGTGTTTTTCGAGGTAATCCATGCATCTCTGATTAGCTCCTTTTGTTCTCCTTCTTTAGATTTCCAATTTTGCAAGTTCATGTATGTTTGGTGTGTGTGATATGATATGGATTGGTTGTGTGTGTCTTATTCTTAAGGGCCATGATCACTTTTGGGAGAGGCGAAATGATTTTTAACTAGGTCCATGGAGAAGTGATTCTGGAATCACTCCGAAATGAGCCCAGTTGTAATTCGACTGAAACAAGTGCAAGAAAGAACATTTTGTTCAATTTTCTTGTACAGCAGGTATACATATGAAAGTGTGATCTTTTGATCAGCTTATTGCTTCCCATTAGTTTGCATTGAATTTGGGCTTGATTGTAGAGCAGGGTATTGCACAGTTTCTCCTTTTCATAATGAAAATTTATTAGAATGGATTACTTGTTATAATGGAAGGTATACGTATAGGTCCGTTTTCGATCTTCAATCTTCGTTTCATACAATTATAATGTCTGCAAACTTTGCCATGACAGCAGCGTGGTGGTGTGAGAAGAATTCATGTTTTGGCTTTGTCATTCGAGACTGGATTACTTGTAACTCTTCCACTCTACATCGTACTTTGATGTTCTTAACAGCTCTGGATATTTCACAAACTAGTGAGGCCGGCTTGTTTGGCAAACACTTTTGCAAGTTGTTCATATGTTTTCTGGTGATTTTAAGTTTTCAATGACTTGTTCCTTGAAGGGATCATGTGTGCCCTCTGATCGGAAACCGTTGCAGGAGTAGTCATTGATTCTACCGTCTTTTTACGCCATTTCTTTGTACTTTTATTTGCCCTATTGCATTAAATTAGAAGTAGCATGTGTGATTGTTGGTTTTCACTAGAATCTGAGTCAGGTTACCCGGTATTACGTGAACTCCAGATAATCTTAGGAGACACTATCCTAATTATATATTCACTACATGGTTTAAACTTTCACTAGAAATGCTTTTGGCCTGTTTGTTTATGAACTGAATCAGAAAAGAAAGGCTATGTCATTATAGTAGTTTAGGTTGGGAAACCGTGCTTAGGCGCTGTTAACCAATGGAATTTCTATCTGTACAGTATTTAACAGTTTGCTCACACATGCATCATGCTGGTTGCATTTGTCAGGGGCGAGATTGCACTAGTAGACATGCTCAAGTAGTTGGGAAATCAGGATCAAACTCAGATCTAATTCTGCAGCTATGGCTACCACCAAGATCTACGTAGTGTATATATCTCCATCCCTCTTTCTTAATTTCTGGTGCATATTCATTGTTTGGAGGTGTTGATGCAACGTCATAGCACGAACTGAGTATCCATGTGGACTTGCAGTTACTACTCCTTGCATGGACATGTAGAGACTATGGCACGCGAAATACAGCGAGGAGTTAATGCAGTTGAAGGTGTTGAAGCAACACTTTGGCAGGTAAACCTCTTTGATTTGATTATAATTAACAAGAGACACCGATGCCTGTAAGGAAGTGACGCTTTAACATTCTGAGTAGAGCTTTGGTTGACTTGATTAGAATGGAGCAGGTACCTGAGACACTTTCTGATGTCATTTTGCAAAAGATGAAAGCCCTTCCCAAGGCAGATGATGTCCCAGAAATAAGGCCAGAGCAACTCGTAGACGCTGATGGTTTTCTCTTCGGGTTTCCTTCTCGTTTTGGTGTTATGGCAGCACAATGCAAGGCATTCTTTGATGCCACTGGGGAGATATGGAAAAAGCAAGCACTTGCTGGCAAACCTGCTGGAATCTTCTGGAGTACTGGATTTCATGGTGGAGGGCAGGAGCTTACGGCGTGAGTTTCCTCCTCCTTCCGTATGTCAATTTACAAAATTCAAATTTTACTGGTGCAATGCAAATTCTTAAAGCATCCTATTTCCCATGGTCAAATGTTTGCAGATTAACAGCGGTAACACAGTTGGCACATCATGGTATGCTATTTGTTCCTCTTGGATACACCTTTGGAAGTGGCATGTTAGAAATGAATGAGGTAAAGGGCGGATCGGCTTATGGTGCTGGAACTTTTGCAGCAGATGGATCTCGTGAACCGACGGAGCTAGAACTCCAACAAGCTTTTCACCAGGGTAAATATGTGGCTCAAATTGCGAAGAAGCTCAAAAGTTGAGCTTCTTCTGCATTAGAAATAGGCTTGATTGCAAAAATGCTGTTTACTTGTATGGCTGAATGGCCTCACATTAAAAAGTATAAATATAAATAACTATTTGTTCATGAATGAAGAGGTTCTTGTAAGTTCATCATTCAGCTCATCGTATTGCTCCTCGATGCTGCATTTTGTTTAAAGTTTAATTTCTGTACGGGTAGAGCTTTATTAAAATCACTTATACTTCTTAATTTGCTTTAACTCTGTCAGCGAGAACATTTTAGAAGCATACTTTGAATGGTTACATAGCTCATTCCTGAAATAAAGGTGGACAAACTTTGTTTAAAGAAACTTTATTTTTGGTTAAACAGTAAGGTACATTCTGATATAAACTGACATATTTTACAATTCCTGACTTCAGATATTTTACTTTTATCAAACTCATAATATCCATCCAGAAAAGACCCTCACATGAACTCTTTTGAGTAACGCTGGAATTGCTGAAAAATGATTACGAAAAAAGATTCTCTAGGTGAAAAAAGCCTTATTCATTTACCAAGAAACGAGGATTCGGCAAGATCAATAGCACGCGCAAGACCAGCAGCTTTGTTTTCACATTCTCTCTGCTCATCAGCTGGATCACTGTCAGCCACGATCCCTGCCCCAGCTTGGAGATGAGCTACCCACTCCCGGCGCTTGTTTGCATCCTTGTATGAATACATTGTATCATACCGGAAGCTAGTTGGGAAAACAATTGTTCTCAGAGCGAGGGCGATGTCCATGTTGCCAGAAAATGAAATTCCTCCGAAACCACCACTGTATGGACCACGCCTAGTCACTTCCAACTTATCAATTAGCTCCATGGCTTTTACCTGCATTGCAACAGAGCTCCTTTCAAGAACGAATTTTACGCAAGTCTATCAAAATAGATTAGGAAATCATGATATCAGGGTCCATATATCTACCAATCAAATATACCAACAACGGTGTGATAAACCCAATCAACTAATTAGGTTATAACCCTCTTCAACACTTCAAGGTCTTGCACGATTACCCAGGTTAATCAGCTCTTAGATTAAATGGGTGAAAAATCAGCCAATTAACTAGAAATGAAACAAAAATTCAAGAAAATATGGACAAGGGCTCATGATGAAAACCTTTGGTGCTCCACTGACAGTCCCAACCGGCAATGCACTGCGCAGAACATCCCAGCTAGTTAAATCATCAAGTAGCTCTCCAGTGACCTACAATGTCAATTGTAAACTTCAAATTTTAACTTGAATCAGCTGTTGAATACAGCACACTCATGAAATAGCATAGGAGTATATAATATTCTCCTCATAATCCCCAGACATTAGACATTATATCCATCAGACCAAATTCTGCCGGTAGCGTAGATATGTGGATGTCTTAGTTACCAATCACATTAAGATAGTCATTATGAGTATCACAAAAGGAGATTCTTACTGTAGAACTAATGTGCATGACATGTGAATAACGTTCAATGTTCATGAGCTTCTCAACCTTGACAGAACCAGGTTTCGAGACCTGTACAAACAAATTAGAATAAGCATAATAAACTAGAAAAAAACATATATGCTTTACACTCTGGAGAAAAACTTCAACTTGCACAAAATGTGAATAATTAGATATGTAGCATAAAGGAAGGAGTATAAACCTTCCCGACATCATTCCTCCCCAGGTCTACAAGCATAATGTGCTCTGCACATTGCTTTTCATCGTTCAAAAGCTGCTTTTCCAACATTAGATCTTCTGTAGGTGTTTTGCCTCTTCTAACGGTCCCAGCAAGAGGCCGATTGGTGATCGTTTTCTATTCACACACAAAAAACATAATGCACACTTGAGAATAGTTATAATGAAAATGACACCACCAATGAAAGAAAGCAAAAGGGAACAAAGTAAATATAAAATGTAGGACATCTAGTGGTTACCATCAATGGTCAAGTAATATAGGGACTAGCATAATAAGAGACTTAAAGGATAAAAGAAAAACAAAAGAAAAACTTATATGCTGAAATGTTTTGGACTTCTAGTACTTACATGCTTGACACGTGTAAGAATTTCTGGACTTGAAGCAACCAGTATGCAGCCTCTGGCCTGATGATGGAAGCATATAGAGAATACAATCTCAGAATTACAAGAACAAGAAAATAACAAAGAATGGTTCACTGAAACAGAGGGAAACCTGTAAATACGTCATATAAGGACTTGGATTAACTATCCTCAATGCTCGGTAGATCTCAAATGGGTCTGCAAATGTTCGCCTCTCGAAACGCTGGCTTAATACAATCTGAAATATATCCCCAGCTAGGATGTGTTCTTTAGCTTCCAAAACTGCCTTCTTGTACTCCTCACTTGTCAAGCTTGAATTCTCCAATTTAGGACCAAAAAGTTGAGAGTCTAAATCTATTGAGCCTGCGGGCAACCTTGGGCTGAAATTGACAGTTGATGAATACATACATCAACCCTTTGTTTGAAAAAGAAAATATAATGAAAAGTATGGAAACCTAATTTTCCTGCATTGACTGTTGAAATTTTTGTTCCTTCAAGTAACTTCACAAAAGGATAATATTGCATAATGGTTGTATTTACAAGGCTGGAATGAGTAGAATGTAGAACAGGAATAGAAAATAGTAAACAGAAAAATATAAAATAAACATGAAAGAAAAGAGTTGATTACTCACGTGACAATGTCATGCACTCTAGATACCAATGTTTCCAATCTATTTATTCCATCATTGAAGGCCTCCTCAACAGAAGAATATTGATCTAATTGCACCCAGTGAATTACATGTGCTTTCTATAGTAGACACAATAAAGAAAAATAACTGTTATACTCACAAAAGGTAGCATCCTATTTTTCCGAATCAAATTTAAAACCAAAGATTTAATTCCATAATTCTGTTAGTTCTACATATGTAGTAGGATGGAAATATTTTGTTTCTTTATGGACGGAAAAGCAAACAAGGAACTCTGAAGCAAGAAAACAAAAGAGTATAAGCAATAGACTACAGGGAGAAAACCTTAATGCTAACTTTTTGTTTCTCTCTCGATCTAAAAATACAGGACCATTATTGTGATACTTTTCAAATTCACAGAGGCATGCTAAACCACCTCTACTTTTCTTCTTCTATTATTCAATATATTTCTAAACAGAACCAAGGTTTCTTGAGAAGAAACTTACAATAAGTATGTGAATAAAATTAGAAGAACGAATGTGATGCATGGAAAAGAATCCTATTTGCAGTCCCAACTTCCACATTGCTACTCTTTCTAAATAAATTAGTATACGGAACTGACTTAACAAATAACTTCTCTCTGGAATGACCTGGGATCACGGGACGTCAGCTGAACTTTCCTGCCGACAAGCGTACTTGGAAGAAAGAAATTGTTTTAAGAAAATAAAATAGATGTGTAAATGTTTGCATGCATTTGAAATTAACTGTCGCAGTCTATTTATTACTTCAGCACATCTCGCAGGAAAAGTAACTACCTTCTCCACATGATCAAACACTATTACATCATCATAAAGGCCAAGATGAACATCAGGAAGATTTCTGTCATCTGGCGGTGCACTTGGAAACGGCAACTTTTTCTTCTCAACGTAGCGAACTGTATCATAAGAGAAGTAACCAACCCATCCACCTGATTGAAGAAGTCAATATTATTAAAAATCAACTAGTAACTTCAAACCCCCACCCATTATTCTCGGAATAAATTATACAATAATGAGAACAAATGTAGAGTCCAGAATACCAAGCAATACATAGAATTTGTATCAGCACAATACACAAGCATCTTAATTTAATGTACAGGAACAATGGGAGCAATAAGTCTACAAAACTTTGACACAAACTAAGAGGGTAAATTAAGCAAGTCACGATCTCTTTTCCAGAATAAATTCACTGCAAATTCATGAATCTAAGCTGTATAAGCATTATGAACAACATATAAGGAGTTGTGGTTCAATTTGAACTGAGAAGGGATAGGTGTACAGGTACAGGTAATAGAAGGAGATATAAAATATGTAACTTGTGCACTAATCATACCACAAAAAAATTCTGGAAGTTCATCAAGAAGTTGTGGTGTCCATCCCTCCATGAATCTACGAGGAACAGTCATTGGATCCTCCACGATCTCCTCTGTCCGACACCCTGCCCTGTGGTCCATAACAGTAACCATGTTCTCTTTCGCTACAATTTCAATGGACGGTTGCGCTCCAACAGCACTGTACCGCCCCTAACAAAAGATTCGAAAACAACATTTGAAAGTGATCCACTATTTTCTAAGGATACATCCAAACCAATACAAGTGTTTAAGAAGACTGAAGTGACTTACAACGTTGGAGTCCTTGGAACCAGGCTCAACTGACTCAAACAGAAAACTTGGAGCATCTCTATCGTCCTCCTTAACCAGGCACCGGTAAGCCAGCACCGGAGTTAAGTGATCCGAAAATATGCTTCGGTATAGAGGGATCAAATTCCCCTTCCTTGAAGCCTCCACAAACTTCTCTGATTGGTCAGCTGGAAGAAATGAGTAATACAAATCAAAACCCATATCAAAATTTATTGCATTTCACAACCAGACGCATTAGTCATGTGCTTGATTCACTACAGATAAAAGAGTCTTTATTTCGCCATTCAATCCAAAATCGATTCTTTCTTAGTTATAAAACTTTCAATTTAAGATCAGTTGTAAAGTTCATCAATTTACAAACTTTCTACAAATCCAGAATTTCAATTTACAAACTTTCCACGAAGAATAATCCTCACTCAGTATTGGTTTTACATTTCAAGTAATTCTTACATTTACTCGGATACCAAACAAATCCGAGAAACTCAATTCAGATTACTCCACATTTGAAATTCTATTAAGAAGATGATGAGAAAAGTTTACCTAATGAAGGAGATGAGAGGGCGGAGCATCTCAATGTGCGGACACGCGGAGTGGCGCGAAGCAGAGCTACGGAGCTGGAGGCTCTGCCGCGGAAGTTAACGGATACGCTTGACGGCGACGCAAGAGTTGACGGAAGTTGGCGGGAGCCAACGGCTAGGGTTTCCATGGCGGACAGAACCAGTAAAGAATGCTTTGAAATTTCTGTTTCGGCGTCGGTTGAAATTTGAACAGAAAGCTTTTGCCTAAGTGAGGTTTTGACTCTGGTCAGTCCTGATTTGCTTGATACTGGAGGAAAGAATTGAGGCTAATTGGGCTTTCGACTTGGGGGCCTCCTAAATAACCCAATTCAGCCGCGAGTCCTGATCATGGGGAGTAGTAGTCTAACTCCTTATAAACATTTACGTCCCTTTACTTTTTCAATATATGATAAACATACATTCTCAACAAACCCCTTCAAGGATGGCTTCTTTTTTCTACACTTGAGAATTTGGTTTTATCCTTTTTAGTGTGACGTGGAGTGTGGGCATTTTGTCTCTACATGTGGGCAAGATCGCTCTGATATCATGATAAGACTGATTAAGGTTCCACTCCAAAATCAATTGGTAATTGCGGGAGTAGCCCAATTCCTTGTAAGCACTTGCAAGATCATTTACTTTCCCGTAATGGAATAAACATCCACATTCTCAACAAATCTTTTTTTTTTTTTTAGATCAATAGAAATATATTATAGAAGCGTTTGGCGAAACCAAACAAAGGAGTACAAATCAGACATCGACCGAAAGGAATGCCTATACTCCTAACAGGACCCATAACTTCACTGCAACTAGGCAGCAGGAGCAAGCCAACTCGCTAGAGAAGGCATCAGTACAACCGGAAAAGATAAACTTGACCGATTAACTACATCTATTACAGGACAACTAAACCACTAAATCAACTTAACAACTAACCGGCAAAGCATGGTGAACCTGAATCCCGAAGCCCTTCAAGGAGTCTGAATCTGACAATTGCACAAGCCGCCACTGGCTCGGATTAAGCAAACAAAACCGGCCAAGCCTGGTAGAAGGGAAACCCGAAACTCACAAGCCGCCACTAGATCTCACCCACTGCACAAGCGGCAACTAGGACGAGTGAGATCTGAACCTGCTAAATCCAAAACCTGAAAAAACACCGGCCAAGCAAGGCAAATATCGAGATTCGATGCCTATCATAACAATCGGAAATAAAATTACACCCGCCGCCACTAGATGGAATCCATCACAACAGACCAAATAAGTTAAAACCGAACTTAGATCTTCCATTATTCGCCTTGTGCAAGACAATGATTTGCACACCTTTATTCAAACGAGAAGCCTGCAAAATACATAAAAGCAAAAACATGAACAAAAACTACAATCCCCCGCGACTCACCTCACAAAGAGGGTTAACCCAGGGGAGAAGGATATCAGATCTAGAAGGAGGAGGAAGGGTGGCCGGCCAACCCCAAGGCAAGCCAAGGGGCCGGCGGCGGCGGGGGGTTTTGGTTTTGGGGTTTTTTGAGAGAGAGCGGCGACGGCTAGGTTTTGGTTTTTTTGTATAGACTCCCTTGATTGATGACTCACTTTTTACATTCTCAACAAATCATTGGGGTAAGAGAAGTACATTATTGCATACCTAAATTTTATAGACCTTTCCGTTGGATATTGATCTCTTTACTCAATTTTGGACAGTTTTTATTATTTGATTTTAGGTGTTTAATTCCATGATTATTCAGTTACGTTACAAGAGTATATGAAAGGCCAAAACTCCTGTAATGCAATCATCTAGTGCTAGTAGTAGTACTGCGCTTTCTTATTTCTATATCTCCTAACCTTACCATGGAGCAACTCATCAGAGATTCGGAGTTTCATGTAAGGAGGCTACCAAAGTTTTAGGACGTTTCGACATCGTTAAGTTTTGCATTTTGGCAACTCATCTGTTGTTATTAATTCTCCTTCACAAGACAAACTAAAAAATGAATCATTATATAAATTATGTTTTCACAAAGAATGTTTTACAACCAGAAAGGGTAAAATCTAAGTTACATGTTTATATGTAACAGATGTTACATTCGGTATGTTTCTGTATAGTATCAACTCTCTGAAAATTTATGAAAAAATGGCAACTACAACTCTATTCTGACTACAAGCCTCCCTTGATACAACAACATATCCAGGACTCTTGAGGAAACCTGTCTGAAATCAGATATTTCTCATCATTCCTAATCTGCATTCAGGCAAAAAGTACGGAAACTATAAGATAAGCATCAAACGAGAAGCGAAAAAGGAAGATAAAGGTAAAAATCCAACATTCTTAGCTCAAAAATCAGCAGACTGGTTTTCCCAGGACACAGATCTCGCTATTTTTTATTTTAACTGTGTTACCAGCATGCTACTTTTTATTAACCCTATGTTACTCACAATTGCCTTATTCAGTGCAATAAATTTATGCATGAGTAAGGTTGCTAACCTTGTGTTTGAATTTTAGCAGATAGAAAAGGGGAGCCACCAATGTCAAGCATAACGGGGTGTTCTGGACATGACTACTGGAGACAGTTCCGAAAGAATCGAATTCCCTGTTCCAACATAAATAGGCAAGGATCATCAAGCTAATTATATTACAGGTATACAACAACATAACTGAAAAGCACACAGTATGAGAGATCCTCACCTGCAATGCGAAAGTGATGTCTGCTTCATCTACATTCAGGGTCACTCTTTTACATTTTTCATCTCGAAAATTTCCACCTAGCTTTAGGAGCCCCTGCAGTTAGAATGACACCACAGTAAGTAACTCGTTTCTCCTTTTTCTAGTTTGTAAATTATATTAAATCTAAATTGTCTAGTGCCACAGAACCGTAGTACAAGGCATGTAATAGTAACAACTGTCTTGTCTTACCTGGTCACTTAACACTCTGCACATACTTGAAAATTCAAAAATTCCAACGGGTGGAATTTGTGTTGATTTGCAGATGTCTAAGTAAGATTTATTTAGCTGCAAATGTGTGACATGTTCAGAAATCAGTAACATAATATTTACATGCATCCATTATTTATCGTCAAACAATGAAAGGAATCATACGTCTGTTATAGTTGTATCCTTCTTTTTCCCACGGAAAAACTTAGCAGCAGAGCAAAGTATAATCTGTTGAGGAATAGGACACGATCAGTTAGAATAATGAAATGAGATAGAGGAGAGAAAATATAGGATTTATTTGAATTTAGTTCTCAGTTCTTAATATCAAAGCTAAACTGCTTATTGATAGAAGCCAGTTATTTAAAGGAAAATTGCTGCGTTAACCAAAATAATGACCAATAGCCTATAGGATGCCAATCTATGTTTATTATCTGGCTTGAAAATTGGGAAAATATTTCTGAAGAGTGGAAATACTCTAAGCTCCAGACCAATATAAAAGAAGTACAAGTAGTATAACTGCAAATCACATAGAAAACTACCTGTTGATGTTGCGGAAGACATTGTATGGTATCCACTACTGGCGACTTGAATGTCTTAGACAAAGCAGCAGCCATATGACCGATTTTCACCTGCAGTACACATAATAAAAAATTGTAAGCATATACGGTAAAAGAATGTGAGTATGCAAAGTGAACTTAGAAGTTTTCTCGTTGAGAGCTTTTAAAAATAAAAATCAAAGATAAAGGTCATGGAGTTGGAAAAACATGAGCTGAGTAAAAGATACTGTATCAAGAGAAATAAAACGATCTTAACTGATTCGAATAAGTTCATAAGGTTTGTGGATACCAATGGTGATTACTTACAACATCAATTTCCTGTTTTTTCACAGCGGGAGCTGGAGCAGGAGCCGTCTGCTGCTCAAAGAATGTATCCTCTATTGGCAATGAATTCAAGTTTTCCGTAGGTTCTTTCAACTCGGCTTCCATAATTTCAATTGCACTCCTGGAAGAAAGTTAGCAAAAGTTAAGTCTCATAATCCCACAAAAGCTCCTACAGTACAATTGAAGTTACCAGCCCTAATGACAGTTAATGATGTTAAGATGACTCATCTCCTAAGGAGTTTACATTTTCTGATACACTCATGAATCCAAAGGGCTTTTTCCTCTATCATACCTTTTAAATTGCACAGGCCAGGGCTATTCAAACTAACCAGAATGGTAAAATTAACCTTTTGAACAATTTATCATGCGACTCAACCAAACTAACCTGCAAATACAAAGAGCTTTCCTCATATCTCCAGATGCAGCAGCAACTTTCTGCCATTATCACAACCGATAATCAGCTATAGAGGTTCTTAGAATATAATGAACCGTAGTCTTTAAATCCACTGAGGAAAAGAATGAAAAACTCACTCTGGCACAGAGTTCCAATGCTTGTGGTTGAAAGGCAATGTAAGGTAGTGTCTGTTGCAACAGAATAACAGAGATTGCTCAGTAACACTAGATACCACAAATACACTTTAATGTCTTGTCATAGTTGGAGAATTACGAGAGAACAAGAATGATTGTCATTACACTCAATTTGAAACAAACATTCCTAATTCATGCTCATAATGACAATACTTTCACAATCTACATGTATACTAATGAAAAACAACAGAGTGGCAGAAACTTACCATTAGCCTTTCTTGAAGAATCCTGAGAATCTGTTCCACCTTGTAAGCCCGAAAAGTTAAAACCATAGGCTTGCCTACCACATGAACAGAATATCACAAACACCAGTAAGTACAACAGCCGAAATACATAGCAGATTCTTACGGCACACAAAGGGTTTCAAAAGATCAGGCATTGAACTCACAATTTAATGACTGAAGTCTTGGAAGAAAACGATCAGCTAGGTCAATGGCATTTGCCACTCCTGAAAACATATACAATATGAGGACTACACACAGCAACCAGAAATGTGCAATGGAGTCCAAGTAACTTATCATTTAGTACCTATGAGAATACATCTTGAAAACGAGTACGTTGTAAGCATGAAAAGATCATGAAGCACCGCCCGGTCTTTAGTAATCAAGAAATCCAACTCATCAGCTATTATCAGCCTGAGAAAACAGCAACAATTTTAGTATAACCTCACTCTTGAGCACACATCAAAACAGTTAAAGATGGAGAACTAAGCCTTGAATGTTACAAAGACATTCTGCTCATATCAATAATCCAAGGACCAATGTGGATTTACGTGAGGATAAAATGCTTACGTCATCTTCGTTCTGGATGACTGAGGCTTTTGGGAGTACAAGTTCTGCAGAAGCTGTAAGGATGAGATAGTGCTTTTAACTTTCTTGGGTGGTTGGTCTTTACCAAGTATCTGCCAATGCAAACCAAATATAAGCACATTTTCTACTATAACTTCATATCGAATAATCGAACAAGCCTTAAGTTTCATTACCTTGCTGAAAATATCAGAAGTCTTTGTTAGAGAAGAACAATTCAAAGCCAACACATCCGGTTCCTCAAATCCAGCCTAGTGCCAACAATCCACAATGTCAACACATTGCTCCAAAATAAACACATTATAGTACAACCAAATGAATCAAACATTGTATCTAACAAGCTTACCTCTCCTGCCCAATCAACCAAAGCCTGTTTCACTTTCTCAATCGACAACGATTTTCCGGTACCTGGACACCCGCATACATACAAACTCCCAGCCTTCTCTTGCTCTACGCAGGCCTTGCAGAACTCCAAAACCCTCTTCTGCTCGTCTTCACGGCATGAAACAGTAGACGGCACTGTTGACACGTGTAATGCCTCCTTGGCCGCACTGATTTGCTTAGAATCTACAATTTCCGAAATATTAGCCCAAACAAACACAATTCCCCGGAAAATTTAAAATCGATTTTACCCAAAAAAATTCATACCTTTGGGATTCCATTTCGGTTTTTCGATCGGTTTGCTAAAAGTTTGAACCTTCTTTTGGGTGAAATACCTCTCAATTCCCTGCAAATAATGACAAATCAAGTCTATTATTTCACAAATCTCGTAAAATTAGTTCGCGTTTTAAGCTAGTCAAGTGTTGAAGTGAAGCTCACATTTGCCGGAGCGTCGGCGCAAGCGCTGAGTCGTCGTCGGCGAGGCGATCCCAATTTCATGGGCTTGGAGATCGGGCTCAGCTTCATCGGCGACGAGCCAGATCTGAGCTTCCGCTTCTGGGGAGTTGAATCTCCGGCGGATCGGACGGCGTCGGGGGTCTGGTCCGGGTCGGTGGCCATGGCTGCGGAGGCGTCGTCGGCGTTGAGGTCGAGGCTGCGTTTGGCAATGGCAGGCATTGGGCTTGGCAGGAAACGAAGAACGGAAATTGTGTGGAGGCGCGGGAAGAAACGGGTGGGGAGGGGTTGATAAAGGTCATTTTTAGCGGGAATGAAATTTCATTTGGCGCGCTGTTGGGCGTGACAACGGAGTTAACGCCAAATCTAGTCAACCCTTTAAATGGTTGTTACAGGCTACAGCTAATTAATACACAAATCTTTGTAGGGGCCTGTGCTCTAGTAGCACATTCATAGCACATAGGCTGAATAATATTTGGTAAGTATGTTATGGACTTTAGACGAACATTTGGCGTGCTTGGAACTCGACAATATTAAAATTGAGTCTAAATCAGTTCTTGCGAGTACTCTTTGAATTTATAAGATATAATATGTTAGAGAATTATTCAGTTTAGTTGTTTTTGAGTCTTGACTCAACATTTATGGGTTTACTGAACAACGGCTTTGACATTAGTCTAATTTATGTTTATTACCTAATGAACCGGATACATTATACCTCTTAAATCTAATTTGATTATACATAAATCTCCTCTCGATGCATATAACCAAACTTATTAAGTGCAAAGAAATTTAGTCAATGAATAGAGAAAAATATTGGGACAGCGCTTGAGCTAATGAACCGAACTCAATGAGGTCATGGTTCTCCAACACGTCGATAGACATTCTCAACGAGCTCTTTTAGCTAATAACCATGATTTCATTGAGTTCAGTTCTAGCAATTGTGATTGTAGAGACTACATTAGCAAATAACAAATATTTAGTTTCAGACAGTGCATTGAAATAAGAAGCGAGGGATTGGTGATGAGAAGTGAGAACAAGGTTGTGGGAATTTGGGAACTATACAATAGAAGAACATCCAATTTGGCGGGAAAACAAATAAGATTTAAACCTTGATGACGTATGAAGCCCAAACTGACTTTATATCAAAACATTGGGCTTATAGACGGCCCATCTGATGACGTCTTATTGATCGTCCTCTTTCTCTCGTCACCGTCGTACAAGTTACGATTGTGACCTAGACATAAATAATTGAACGTAACATCATGTATAAAGTTGTAGGGTAGGCATGTACAAAGTGGTCCGCATTTACTTAAAAGGTATTTGGTTGACAGCATATGACATATGGTAGAAGATGCTAATTTACATCTCTTTAATGGGTCTATACTATAGTAATGACCACGGGGATATTGATAGTCTTTAGTGTATACTTTATGTGGTTATAATTGCGCACTCAATTTAAGTCTTGTGGTGTTTGGAGTTATATATGACCAAGTATTGTTAAGAGGCTTAGAGCTAGGCTAACGAAAATGTCTGATAATTTGTCAAGGGAATCCCATATTCCAAAACTTGTATACTGATAATGATATGGAAAATTTTGATCTTTCGAATCAAGTTATTAATGAGTTATGAATTAATTTTTACATGGTATCAGAGTAAATAGTCATAATATCCATGTAATTGCGAGAGATATTTTGGTTCATTTCATGTATATATATCTCTTTGAGCATAGCTTGTTTCCTTGGGTGTTTTTCACGCTTAGGGCTAGGTTGGTAGGCTCCATTCATGCAATATCACCCATCAATATGTTTGTCCCAACTATAACATTTGTAATGCAAATTGAAAGCAATGAAAATCACAAACTAGCTAGAAGAACGATTCCATTTTGAGAAAACCTGGTGATATTAGACCCACTGAATTAACTTATTATAGAAAGTAAGAACGTAGCCGCTTGGTCAGAAGACCGATCTGGATTTCGTTCGTGCAAATCCAATCAGAACCAAAGAACCCTAGATCTTGTGATCCACAGGCCACATTCCCATATCTCGATTGGTCCCTTTCCCTTTGCATTTATTAATCAATAGTTTAACAAGAGATTTTGTGATATATGTATGTATTTTGTATGGACTTGAATGGTTCGTTGCAATTAAAGGGCTCGATGGGGCTCGCTCTCGAGGCGGTCTGGAAAATCATTTGAATGATCGAACTTCAAAATGGCCCCTCCTTAGTGACACTGGTCGGCGAAAGCGACCACTTGAATATACATCGAAAGGGACCACTTAGCAACAACTTAGATTTTTCTTCTACACGTGCATCACAAATATCCTCTCCTCCTTCATATAATCAGAATGGTCTGTTTGTTTCGATCAATCTATTACCATCTAAAGATTCATATCTGGGAAAACTATACCATGTCATTAACGAAATTATGTGCTTGTTATGGTTTCACACCTTATCCAGGAATATGTTAGTTCATGTCCTACTTCGAAACTAACCCTATTATTATGTCAACTTTTATCGAACTTTTTGGGAACATTGTGGATCCACACGTCCTTGATAAGCGTCTTTCCTTTTTTGGGGTTGAATAGATAAGACTACATTTTCTCTATTTAGCAAGTCATTTTTCGGCAGCTCATCGAAAATATATCCTGCAACAATATTGTATGAACCAAAAACACAATTGAATTGCTCAATGGATATGGGCTGAGATGAACTTTTTCATGATAAAAGACGTTGCTAATTTGGGTTGGAAACAAAAACCATGAAAGGGAGATGAGGTGGAACTATCAAAGCCTTTTTTTGGGTGGGGGAGGTGGCAAGAAACTAGATGAGGAGATAAGAAGATTGCCGTGACATTCGCCTCTACATGTCTTTGTCCCAAATTAGAAGACCATGTGGGATTGCAAATCTCTCAAGCTATTCTTGTAATCGCAACCAATCAAGTCCCGATCTCGACGAAGATCTATGTATACCTTCTGCTTTGGGTCTTTCCAAAGGTCGTGAATATGAATGAAGAGATACAACTAGTACGTGAAAATCAGTTCTCATTTGATATATTATGCAACGTTTTGTACGTTCTTGCAACGTGTTCCATGCAAGCACAAAACACATGGGTACGAATCATTAGGATATATCGATTTTCAACCGATTATCATTTCGTTTGGTCCACTCTACGCTTCTACAGTTGAATGCACTTGTAAGCATTCAATTGTTCATACACAACAATTATTTTTCCCTTTTTTTAAGAAAAATAAAACACGGTGAAAATTCCATAACTTAATTGACTACGAACTTCCATACCCATACATGGAATAATGCGGATACTAAAAGTATGTTTACTTATTAGGTAGATCAATAGAATGGATGAAAATCATTGAGAATCATTATGTTTCTTGATTCTTTTACGTTTACTAACTCCCTTAAGAATCAAAATTTAATAGATCATACTCCAATTTAAGAACACGCTCTAAAACAACCTAATAAAATACTCTTATCTATGCATCTAAAGTTCCATTCCTTTAGTCTAGCTAGTTCCTTTGAGAATATACCAAAAGCACAACCAAAATAAAAATGATCACCTTAATTCATTAGTGCCATTTGGTAGGCATTGTAGCTAGCACCACGTACACTTGCTAGTTAAGCACCAAAACATATCACATGCACCATGTGGACTCTATAGTTAGCCCTCTCCTTAATCTGGCAGTACATTCTGAATGTTTCTTAGGTACAAATTAAGCACCCCCCGGTAACTAGGCATATGATAATTGCTATTATTGGTCCACACCAAACATGGCAAAAGGTCTACACGACGCGTGGATCATAGCAAGCACTCTTCATGTGACCATGGCCCATGCATGCACTTTTTATCTTGCTCGTGATAACCGAAAACTGTTACCATCGTACATATATGTATAGTTGATATGTCATTATTATGATGTGTTGTTTCGTACATGCATGATTGGGGAGGTTGTGCAAGCATACAACATGTTTTGGGTCATTGCAAAACTAGTTAGTTAGGCCAAAACCCCAAAATTTGAGGATAGTTAGCAATGAATAATGTATCGAAAAACACTAATCAAATGTTGTGAGTAACATATGTTATGCTTTAACTGCATGTGGCAAGGAAGTAATGCAATTTCAGGTCGAACTGATCATATGTAATCATGTGTGCGTGTCTATGAAGCAAATTTTGGTGCACTTTTATATATCGTTATCAATATTATTACGTCATTTTACTATATTGTGCAAGCTGTGGTCCTGTCTTGCAAAATGTGTGTGTGCTCTTTCCCATCGTTGTGAATTTGGTTTCTGTTTTATACAAGGTGTTGGAAAAGTTGGCTTTCAAATTGCTTACCTTGTTATCTAATTTCTTTAAATCCAAGATACCATGCGTTCTTCTTGTGGTTGTATAAAATTATAACCTTTTTTGTTGTTCATGACAACATTTTTTCACTGTGGACCAACTTGGCAGACACATTCCACGGTCACCCACATGAACAATCTATTATTTCCAAGTTCACCAAACTATACGTGACTTCCCATCTTCAATAAATTCCATTTATGTGCTAGTTGATCGATTTCTCCCAACTAATGTGTGATAGTATTTGGTTTTTTCTTTACACCAATGTTCCATAATAAGCATCTAAATTGGCGTTTTGTATTTGCAAGCAGTCTTTTTTGCTTGGCTTGATGCACATTGTCTTGGTGTAAGCCCTTGTTATGTGCCTCACTTTTTCTTGACAATAAGTTATGGAACTTGATCAGGTGCATTTAGGTTCAGACTGACCTGCCCACCTGCTGTATAGCTTGAAAAGGTGGTTAAGGCATGGGCTCTATAACTGATTGGAATGAAACTTGTCGTATTATTCTATTTTATGGTACGGATACGTTCACTTATTGTCAAATCATGTTATCTTGGCATATTAGTTTTTCTGTAATTCATGTAGTTCGTTAAAATATTAATTTTTCCTTTAGAGAACTTTTACCCAACTGATTGGTCTTCCTTTATTAATGTGATTTACGAACGAGATTTCTACTCTCTTTTTTTTGGTCCATTGAGATTTCATTAAATATCCGATCGAAATGGAACAAAGTTTATGGGGTTTAGGGATGTCCGATCGAGAAGGTTTCTAGTTTAGCTAGACATTATCTGATCAAGGTCTTGTCACATATCATGCCGCGCTAGGTGAAAATAAACCATTACATATTCTATATATACAAATATTTCAGCAAGTGTTGGTAGAGTGTGCCAGCTTTCCTGAAAAGGAAAGGTTTGGAGGTAGCTAGTTGTATCTTTCTCAAAATGAAAGCAATGCGCGTTTTGGTTTCATATGGTTTGTTTTCTTCTCGAGTCTTGGTTGTCCATATCCGTATAGTCATTACTCTACTGTTGACTATGTATACAAAGCTGTTAAAGTTGGCATAGTGGGAGCTCAACCTTCTTTTTTCTTTCCTCTTTCCTCAAAGAAGTGATCAGTTGAACTTTATCATGTCAGAATTTCTTTCTTTCATCAAAAAAAATGTCAGAATTTCTCGAATGTGCATTGCAAATAATTCACATTTTTCTCCATTCATGATAAAAAGAAATAAACCTACAAGATAAAAGTCAATTTACTGTATCCCCTTATCATGGACAAAGAGATAAAGATGAAATGATTGTGAAAGGGAGGAGACCAAAGAAAATTGATCAGTGGTTAGACAATAATTTTTTGATTAAAAAAGGGGATAAATACTTACAAATTTTTTATTTTAATCTTATATTTTTTCATTGAATAGGTTTCCTGACTAAGCATTGAAATCAACTACTTTATATATATAGAGATTTTATAATCTTTAGCTTTCTAAAACACCCCTATCAAATTAACTAATAGAATTTGTTAGAATTATTGACCAATATATGAAAACATGAAATAGTCCATCAATTGAAATCAACTAAATCAAGAGATTAGAACAATCTAATGACTCCATTTGAGAAATTCCACCAAATATCCCAAACACTTGAACATATGCACTTGAAATTGGAAAACATCTTATTATATCAACCTAAAATTGGAAAACACCTGAATATTTTCCACCTGAAATTGAAAAACACATGAACATATGCACTCGAAATTGAAAACACATGAACATGTCCATGTGAAATTGAAATAGAAATACACACCAAATATTCTCAAAAACCTAAATATATGCACTTGAAATTGTTCTAAATAACCTAATATTGTTCCCTACATATTAAACCATTGTAACTTTATAATGTAAACCATTAAAAAGGTCTAGGTGAATAATCCTAACTCAAATTTAAAAATATTATTAACTTTGGAGGTAATTAAGATTTGTAACTGATGAATAAGAATCCACCATACTCACCATCATCATATAGCATTAAGTTTTGCAAGTTGTAACATCATTTTGTGTATTTTTATTATTACAAAAGATCATTAGTTGTAATAGGAATGATAAATGGCAGATAAGTGAATAATTTTAACTAATAAGTTAATTATACATAATATATAGCAGGACTATTAAAGTATGAATTTTATTATGCAAGAAAAATGTACCTGAATATGAATTTAATAAGTAAAAATATATTTAATTTATATTTAATTCACCCTAATTTGATTACCTAGAGTAAAGTGTGCTGTCTATTTAAGTGTGTACTCCTGTTCTATAAGATTTCCCATTGGAATATTCTATATCCAAAAGAAATAAAAAGGTAGAAAGTGGAACCTTTTGGTGTAAAAAAGCTAGATGGTGCTTATAAATTCACAGCTAGCTACCGAATATCCATTCCATACAATTTCATCTCCGTACAATTTTTATTTCTTTAATGTGGAAGCAACCAAAATTTGACTGGTTTTCTTGGAGCAAGTTGAGCTATGCATATTCAAAATAATTCGGATGTGCTGAACCCCGGCAATTGGGATGCTATAGCAACTTCATGAGATTTTTAATTGGTTATGAAAATAACATTTAATTATGCAAATGCTTTTTGTCATTTTAGTTTTGTCTCATTTTAAATTGATTGATTTTGCACTTTGTCACTTAAATTGATATCTCACGTTACCGTTCCGTTCGAAGCTCCATTAGTTTGGTTACGAAAATAATTGCATTTGGGTGCACTGTGTATTGTTTGAGTTATGGTGGGTGAAGACTTGGATGAAGACGTTGGCTGAGTAAAATATCTCACACCACCAATATAGTTCACATCTAATAGACGGTCGAGAACTTCGTATAATGAATATGGACATGTACACGATTTTTAGTAGGCGAAACTAGGAATTTTCATTCTCGCACTATAATAAACTAAATTACACATCGTAGCATTGTCCTATTCATCATTATGCTGCTGGCAAGTTGAGTCACTTTGAAACTAGAGCCTTCTTCACTAACTAATACGAAACAAAATTTTAACTTGTGCCATTGAAATTGACATGAGGGAGGGGGTGAAGAAGATAAGGTTCATACTAACTCGCATGGATATTTTTGGCCTTTTGGCAAATTCTATCTTCCCTTTCTTTTATCAATATATATTATCATTATCTCTAGTAATCTTAGCCTATTAGATAACTAGTGTGTTGATTTCTTTTGACTATGCATACCATTGTGTATGAAGTTGAATGGTTGTTTAATTCTTCTGAAAGTTACAATTATAAAAGTTGCACTTAATTAATCATCCAATTCATATCCAAATAGTACTGTTTGTACAACTAGGCCTTCTAGTCCGGGCTTAATTCCCTCTGATGGTTAGCCCGTAAGGAGGTCGACTAGATTCTCATTTTGTTTTCCGGATGGCTTTGCTATAATAGGGGCGGGTTTCGGATCAGACGTTATATTCATGTCTACTTATTTGAATGCTTTTGTTTATTGTAGGAGTACCGAACGCTTTTTTCCTCGTACACCGCGAGGTTTTTACCGAGGCCCCTAGATGTTGAACCTTTATTATTTTCCATGTACTTCTTTGTTTGGCACAATGCCAAACCATAATTATAAATAAAGCACATAAAAAAAACACTCTTACACTTAATATTTTAACTAACCTCTTAGCACCCGCTTAAGTAAGTGCCAATTTGCTTTTTCGATTTATGTTTTTATTGTTTATTGTATTAAATCTTCTATTTTAAACGTAAAATTCTACAAATTTACCCTTAGTTAATAGGAGTAAGTTAACATTTTTATTATATATAAGGGTAAATTTGGAAAATTCAAATTTAAATCATGGGTGTACTTTTTTTTTTTTTTTTTTATAGATAATTCTATTGAGCAAAGAAACAAAGTCTCCAAAGCAACGCCGGACGTTAACCTCAATTCCAAACATCAGGAACTAAGTGCATTTATCATAAGAAGATGCACTTAATCTTAGGTACACCAAAAACTTCTCTTTATTAATATTAATATAGATAACTTAGAGGTCCTTATCCCTTAGCTTAATGATATTTGATTAATTTCTCGAGCCATATACCGCGCGTAGTGTTGCACTATATGATTGGAACCATAAAAAGGAGACATAATTGTTCTAGGAGCAATCGCAGTCGTCATAAAGATCTGAAAACAATGATAATGTGCTGGGTTGTTGAAATATGGTGTCACCATCTCACCAATTGGCAATTGCTCCGAACCAATTGGCCTGTACTTTCTCCTCTCCTGATGGCAACATCATCAAGCAACTTGGCTTACAACTTACTCTGAGCTTGCATTTTGGACCGCAGGTTCCTCTCACCCCACCACTAGATACTTATTTTTTATTATTTCTTGTACATCTTAGGACAAAATAAATTGTTATAGAAACTTCTTTCAAAAAAAAAGTTATAAAAATAGGGAAAACAACAGCTCCTGGGAAATAGAAAAAGGGGGAATAAATTGCAGAAAAAGATGAACAAAGATATTATAATTAAATAATCTACGGAGATGGGCGCACGAGGTCCCGCATAGGAATTTTGATTAACAATTGGCTGCTACTCTTGATCCAATGTTGCACATGTCGTTTCTGTACCTAAAATCACCAAGATCACCATAAAGTATATGAATACATATAGATAATCCTTTTTTTTTTTTTTTTTTTCCTATAAGTACGGTGGGGGATGTCGGACGTCTTTATTTATTTCCAACAAGGAAAAATGTGAATGAAAGATTTTTATCCATACTTACTGGTTTATCTTTGAATATTTTTTCAGGTTTATCTTTGAATATTTTTTCAGCTCTAGTTAAAGTTCATTATGGTGAATTGTCGGTAGGTGCATTCCAAATCCAAATTGTTCAAGTAGTGAACGGTCATAAACGCCAAAGAAGCCCTAGCAATGACAAGTAAAAAAAAATACGAAGACTCTACTAGGTCACAAAATATATGATAATTTCAAACTAAATAATGAGTATACGTATTTACTTATGTAGAACAAAAAAATAGTGAAAGAAGATTTTTATCCATATACATTGGTTTATCTTTGAAGATTTTTTTTTAGCACTTGCTAAAGTCAATCAGCATGAATCATTTGGTACGGACGTAGGTACTTTCCTAATCCAAATTGAGTTTTGAACTAGCATTGGCATTATGTGTTATATAGACAATTCTGAATCTTTAATTACGTAACGTTACTTACTTCCATGTTATCCTTTCTTAATGTAACTACATTAGTCTCATTACCCAATTTGGTGGCAATGACTATTTCCTATCTTTTTACCTATTTGGAGCAAAGTTAATAGACCAAACACCTATCATGGGATAAATGGGTCATGTGGCATATAATATCATCAGTACCCAAATTTGCTACAGCCACTTGGTTTCTTAATTACATAATGTTTTCATACGAGGGAGAAATTTGTCTTTTGAATAAGTTGCTTAAACCAAATTGTTTGCATAGAGAGGTGGTCTACGGTTGGAGTAGTGTGACCAATCAATTTTGTTACAGTTCTGTTTATGAAGGTGAGAAGGGGATAGTAGCAAGTTGGGTCTTAATAAAAGCAAACATATGATCTGTTGGCATATTAAATCGTTGTAGTAATTGCCACAAAATGCGAGGGCATTTCTGAGATTACATTTATTTAAAGTGGACAACTTGCACTTTCGAAAGATTTGTTAACCAATTAAGCTCCAGTATCATGCAGTGCAATCACAGAAAATCCAAAGGTTTACTTGCGTTAGTTAAAGTCGTGAAAGTGTTAATATGGTAGGGTATGTACATACTTTGGGTTAGTTTATGTATTAATTCACTTTCTCTGCGTACTTTGAAGATTTGAGAGTTACTACTCGAATGCGACCGAATTAACTTTACTATCTGTTTGCTTATCATTGCACTCGTGATCATCAAATAATGGGATTGAGTCGATTGACATGTGCAGGATAAAAAATGTTATTCTCACACCAAATCACGAATAGACGTGTGTCACCTAAGGTAAAAGAGTAATGTTAGAATGGTCATCTTATTTTGAACCGTCTTCCAAAGCATCTTATGTGTCAATCAATCTAATCATTCAACATTTAATGAGATAATAATCAATTAAAATCTTATACAACCATCATTTGCTACCTAAGATGATTTAAGAGATAGTTTAAAAAAATATAGTCATTTTAGCATTATTGAAAGTAAAACCAGAGGTGGTAGGAGTATATAGAAGGGGATCATACAGAAGCAAAGATAGTTATTAATGTGGATTAACTATTTGAAACTGAAAAGTTTTGATTTCACCAAAAAAAAAATTGAAAATGTTTGCATACATACAAATAGTGGATCGGTGAGTTAGTGTACAGAGTCCTCCCAATCTAAAATCGGTTTAGGCTAGTCTTCTTTTAATAGTTTTGGGGAATGTAGTCTTCTTATTAGTAGAAGTCGTGAACAAATCATACATACGTTTTAGGATAAATCCATATTCTCTTTTGACGAAGGAGGATTCCCATTTTAATCTTCATCTCTACCATAGTATAACACTTGTAATATTAGTTTGAATTTTAATTGTTGCATACCAACCAAATTAATGACAAATTTGAAGGAGATTAGCTTCATGGCACATGTCTACGTGCGTGCGAGAAGTTTTTTTTATCTGAAGTTTTACGCTATATTTCAATGTTGTCGATTTTTGTTTCAAGCTTGGCGTCGGTTTGGTTTTAGCATGGTAATGATTTTTTTTTGTTTCACATGATAGAGTAATGAATTTGTAATTTTACAAATTTATCCCTATTTTAAAAATAGAAAATGTGACTTTAGTCCTTGAATTATAGTAACTTTAAGTAAAAGTCCTAATATTTTAGTAAAACCCCTTTTACTAAAATTCACATAGGCAATTTTTTTTCTTTAATCTGATTATCAATTTCTAATAATTTTCTATGCCTATTTCGCCCTTAATAAATGTTGTTGATTGCTAGTTAAATGTTTACTTTTTACTATTTGTCATTAATCACATAATTGACTATATTCTCCATTTAAATTAACAGAAATTGTACTTTAACATCGTCATTCTTGTTATATCTCTCACATAATGGAGGAAAAGATATGATTCTACACATCAGGTTGAATAAATTTTTTTGATATATATATTAGGTAAGATAATTTTTGGTAAATATGTTTTTAATCTATACATTAGGTAAGATTAATTTGGTAGATCGATTTGATAATTATTTTCCTAACCTATACATTAGGTGGAATAAATTTTTGAGATTATATTGTTAACTTATATATCAAGTGATAAATTTTGGTATTATATTATAACCTATAGATTAGGCAATTAACTTTGATGATTAGCTACCTAAGGAACAGGTAGCCATGACCTGGGACGCATCCATCACCCGTGAAGCTCATGGAAATCCCAACCCTCTTCTCTCCCATCATCCCATTTTCCATTTGAAAAAGGCACGGGTGCTTGGCCAGAATATTTTGCCATTTATTTGGCTTACTCATCATTTTAGCTAATATGGATTTTGAAGCCACCTATGCAAACCACTAAAGACTCCTTCCCTTCCTCCCCACCCTCGTCGTCTATTTCCCCAACCCCCAATTTTCTTTGTCCCGAACTCACCTGACGAAGCATCACTCCCCCCATCTTTATACATAATCTACCTGACGATGAGAACCACTCCAACCCATCACCAATTGGCGAGGCCCCCTCCCCCCTCCCCCTCCCCCACAAATTCCGTTCTTGTTCTGGCTTCCACAAGATACTATTTATAGAAGGCTGCACCCATTTAGTAGTCAATTTGAATTGAAACCGGTCGGCAGTAATTATAGCCAAGAATTGAAACGGTCCCCGGAAACTCCTTCGGCAGTTTTGGGCTTTTTTCAATGGCAAGTATGTAATTATCTCAAAAAATGATGGGCCTAATTACAGTAATATTCATACATTGTGTATTATATATAATACTAAAATAGATTAATATTTATAATTTACAAAAAGGGCTGAACGTAAAAATGATGTTGAGTGAAGGGCTAATATCACAATGCCCCTTTTAAAAAATTATGATTTTTGTTTTATCCTTAAAAATCAAGAACAATTTTAATATTTTAGAATATTTTACTATTTAATAATCGCCCAAACTCCATCTTCGTAATATATTTAGATGTTAAATGAAAACTTTAAACAAACAAGTGTTGAGTATTGTACTAAGCTTCCTCTTGGAACTAAACCAAAACTTTACAAGCTAGTTTTTATAATCAAATGCAAATTGATAATGTGAAACATCAACTACCGTATAATTTAGTTAGCTAGAAATATGAACTGCGTAGCATTTGTTACAATTCACTGTCATTTAGCAGTAAACGCCACTTGGCAATTTTTGTTTCCTTTTAACAACTGACCGACGTACTTTCCTTTAACAAATGAGCGACGCACACGTGTCCCTCGAGTCGCATAATAGGGCGGTAGGAGATCATAGTTTCACCGAAAGCAACTCGATGGGTGGACGGTGCGGACACGTGGCACATGCCCAGCTGTCAGATCGGATCAACGCCGCATAAGTAGCCGCGGGACCGAAAGAGTTGAGCAGCTTCCTCTCGCCTGAAAACCCCGCATCTGAGAAGCCAAGATGAAGGGGGACTTGTTTATTTGTTGGGAATTTCGAGAGGTTGGGAACCCTGGTGGCCAAATTGCCAGCTGACTCGGCCCCACCCCCGGATGTAAAGTAAAAAAAAAATATCAAAAGAAATATCTCAGTAACTAATCAGTCACCAGACCTCCATTCGAATCTACACCGTATATATATACGGCCTCGCTATCTCTATACACCCGTGAGATGTTTTTTCAGGTGGAACAGTCAAAACAGAGCTCGTGTGTGCGGGTATATAAAAAGGGCCACAAGCGTATCTCCAATGCTCTGAAGCTTAACTCCCTCGTGAGCTTCGCTGCCGTGAGCGACTCGCCGAGAATTCTCTCACTTTCTTCGGAGCTTTTACCGGAAAAGTCATCGGAAAACTTATCGGAGTCCGTTCAGAAATCGTAAGTGCCTAGGGATCTGATTTTCTCGTGGTTTTGGGTGGGAGCAATCGAGTGGCTTTTTGGGACTCGTCTTCGCGATCCGAAATTCCGGGGAAATACAGTTGGGCGGCCAATTCGCGTTTCCCGGGAAAATCGGGGGAATTTTCTCACGTGCTTGGCTGATTTCATTTCTTTTGCAGGTTTATTAAGAGTAAAGCGGAAGCGAAGAAGGCAAAAGGGCGAGACTTTTTTTTGCAGATCCGAATAAAGAAAGGAAATTCAACTTTATATATAAAAAAAGAGAGAATCGAAGCTTTCAGAATCTAAAATTCGGGAGAAAATGGTAGTGAAAGTAGCCTCGACGTGCTTGCAGTGGTCGCAGCCGATCACGCCTCACTCGACGCCGTCGTCGCAATCCCTAATTTCCACAATTTCATCGCCGCCTTCGTCAAAACGCCGTAACCGCTGCGGCGGAAGCGACGGAGGAGCTGTCCTCTCCCTCTACGCCAGCAGCTTGAACCGATCGGCTCTGTTCGGAGCTCCGTCGACGAAGCTCCAACGGTCCCGGTCCTGCGAGTACCACCACCACCAGAAGCCGAGATCCCGGCCAATCAAACGAGCCTGCTCCGCCAGCCTCGACGCCTTCTCCGACGAAGAGTTTGCGAAGAAGATTCAGGAGCTCGCACTCAGATTCCAGCTCTCCGACGGCGAAGACGACGGAGCGGCCACCGATTCTGAACCGGAGGAGTCCAACTCCGGTTCCGACAGCCACATCGACAATGAGCCTTGTTCGAGAGTGAGATTTGAGCAGGATCATATCCGGTTCGATCTGGAGCTGCCGTGGCCGTCGTCGGATTGGCGGCGGCGGCAGGAGACCGTCCACGACACGAGCATCATCGAGCGGAAGGCGAACAGCGTCGATCTCCCGCTGTCGCTCCGGATGATCAAGCGGAAGATGCGGTGGCAGGAAGGTTTCCGAGAAGCGGGGGAGTCGGCGTGTTGTTCGGTGAAGAAGGCCTTCTCGTCGATGGTGTTCATCATCCGAGAGCTCCACAGCTACACCTTGCAGATGCGAGAACTTCTCTACTACGAAGATTTGCAGGGGATTTTGAGCCGGGTTCAGCAGGAGATGAACGCTTCTTTCGTCTGGCTTTTCCAGCAGGTCTTTTCTCAGACGCCGACCCTGATGGTGTATGTTATGATTCTGATGGCGAATTTTACGGTCTATTCGTTGGGCCACAACGCGGCAATCGCGGCGCCTCCGCCGCTTGCCGCGGATTCTGTATCGTTTGAGGAGGTGCAGATTCTGGAGGAGAAGTTGGATAACCCGAACCCCCTATTTGATTCCTCTGCCAGCAAGTCTTTTTCCGTGGTGGGCGGGAACAATGGCGGTGGGGGGAAGGTCCGACCCGTGGGGAGCGGGACGGACGGCGACGGGCGGTTCGACGGTTCGGATCAGTACCGGACAATTGTCCCCGACGGGGCGTCGCAGCTGTCGTCTGTCGGGACGACGAGGGAAACAGAGTCGGTGTCCGGGGAAGAAGTGAGAGAGGAGGAGGTGGCGCTGTGGAATTCGGTGGTGGAAGAAGTTCAAGAAATGCGGGGGAGAGAGGCTCTGGACCACGAGACGGTGCGGAGGTTTGTTGCGCCGGTGACGGCGAATATGGAGGCCGATGACTACGAGGATTATTTCAGAACGGAGATTCTGTACCAATCGGGGCTGTCCAGGGAGCCCAGCAACGCTCTGCTTCTGGCCAATTACGCCCAGTTCCTCTACCAAGTTGCTCACGATTACGACAGGTAACGCGCTGAATTAGCTTTCAATTTCAATTTTTCCTGTTTATTAATTTCTTGGGTAAGTTCGGTTGTGGAAATTAAACTGGTCAGTGGTCCAGTACTAAAAGTCAACAAGACAGGAGAAAAAATCTTTGGGTTCATAGTTTCTAGTTTTGTCTGTTGTTTTGCTCAATTTTGGAGATAATTTCATCAGGAAACGTGCGGTGATGATGTGTTTAACGCCCCTCACTAGATAGTTTGAGGGCTCGTTTTCTTATAAGAGGTAATTGAAAATAAAATTTGGGAATGGAAATTAGGAATTTGGGTATTCAATTCTCATTCATTGCTGTGTTTTTATTTATAAATAAAAATATAATATATTAAATTTTGATTTTCAAGTGAAATAGTAAATATATGATAACAAAAAAATATATATAATGATTCATTTTTTATATGTAAACATGTCAAGAAAGTTCTTCTGTGGAAAGTTCTTGTGTGGATTGATAAGGGATCACTTTTGCCTAGAAGACTAAAAACACCTAGTTTGACTTTGATTTGTTGTGTCATAGATATCTAGAGTTTGAGTGTATCATACGAAACCATTGAATAGAAGACTACGTGTTTGCTTTAACGTGAGAAGATTATAAAGAAATGGTTATTAGATTCGTGGCTATGTACTTGTTACTTAAATTAAGCTGAGCTCAAAGTGCAAAACATCTGGTTGACTTTGGATTTGGGTGCTAATTAATTAACTTTTGTTTACTGCTTGAAACAGAGCGGAGGATTTCTTCAAGAAGGCAATTCAAGTGGATCAGCCGGACGCGGAGGCGTACAACAAGTACGCGACGTTCCTGTGGCGGGTTCGGAACGACTTGTGGGCGGCGGAGGAGACGTTCTTGGAAGCCATTTCAGCGGACCCGAGCAACTCCTACTACGCCGCAAACTACGCGCATTTCCTGTGGAACACCGGGGCTGAGGACACGTGTTTCCCCCTCACCTCACCTGACCCCGATGCCACTGCCGAAGAAGCTTAGTAAATAAATAAACCAAAAATAAAGAAAATAGAGAAAAACCCCCAATACAGAACAGGAAATTGATAGAACCCGCCACCTTCCGTTTATTTTTCCCAATTTTAATCGGAATTTGGTATTAGAAAAATCCAAAAATGAAAAAAGAAAAGAATGGAGAGTTCTTTTTTTTTTTAAAATATATTTTTGGTTTGTTTTCTTTTTGGGCCTTTCTTTTTTTTGTTCCTTAAGCTTCGGTGGGCGGTGGCAAATATGGGCTTGGGTAGGTGGTGCGTTTGGAACAGAGGGAAGCACGTGACCCTGGTACGTGCTCGCGTGCACAGATAATCAGTGGTTTCTTTTAGCTTTTTTTTTTTCGTTGTTGACAAACAAACAAATCCCGTGGCAAAGTGTAATTAGCCTCCTTGTTAATATATGCCATTTTTCTGAAGTTTACTTTCATGTTACGAACATGTTGACTATAAATTTGCAAAAAGAGCATGTGTTTCTCGTTTATTTTGCTTTCTAGCTATTGGGTCCTGTTTGATGATAATGCTTTGGAAATTTCAAATGTTCACTCGAAATTTAGTTAGTGGCTTGGTGGGGTAGAATGTCTGAACTTTTATTCCTTATTTGTTATAGTCCAAGCAACAAAGATGGCAATTATGGCCCAAATATCCCATATGATGTTAAATACTCCTAAATGTGTGGATGTATTGAAAAGCTTTGCGCACCTTTTACCTAATGACAGTTTAACTATGTGAGAGATTAAACCATGATGGAACATGTGCTTGCAAGTTGCAACTTGGGTCGGGTTGTGACCTCATGATGGAGAAAGACTCTGTTTATGACAAGATAAGTTTTTCTCTTCACTAGAGACACTACATACCATTATGAATTTATGACTAATGGGATGAAGAAATTGGCAGCCATGGTTTTTTTCCTGGGAGATTTCAAAGTGTTCTGAGATCTTGTTCTTCTCCCAACTGTCAACTACTTCATCGATTTTGTCTTTCTGGGTAAACTGAAATCAACATTGGTAAGCGTCCTGTAATAAGAGGAGTAGTTATGCAGTAGCAAACAAAAAATATCTAGGATTTTTATCTAAAATAGGCCAATCAACACAAATCTATTCTAAAATAGATGGGCAGCCAAATCTGTTCCAAAAATAGGCCAAAGTTTTGCCTATTTGCACGCCAAGCCCTTTCACAATAGCCAAACTTTCTTGCCACCTTTTCTCCATTTTCCGGCCATAGATCGGTGACGACTCCAACAGAAAAAAGTTTTCCCTCGACCTCAAGAGTGTACTCCCAAAATTCCGAAGCCAAGGGCGATGTGGAACGCCGCCGGTGAAGCAAAACGTGAAAACTTGACAGCCGAGCTTCTCGCCACCGTCGCTCTTTTTCCGGCCACCTTCTCCAAAAGCCGCTGCCACCAGAGCATTCCTGACATTTGAGAGAACATCCCCACAAAGTTTCAGCCCGAAAAACGGGCCGGAGAGCCGCCGGAAACGCCGACAACAAGCTTGACGGAATCTGAGCTTTTCCGGTGCTTTTTCCTGCCAAACCAGTCATCGGCGAGTCCTGAAAACCTGGTTTTTGAATTCCTCTCATTCCGTAGATGCGTTTTGATATAAAGATTGCTTGATTTGGTTGAGAATTGAGGAAGATAGGGGTTTGAGTAATCGGGGTGATTGTTTCCTTTTTTTTTTGGTTTTTTTTTTTTGGATTGGGAATTGATTGGTTGATGAAATGAGATGTGAAAATGGTTTGTTCAAGACGTCGATGGTGGAGCTCATGAGCTGGTGTGGTTGGGGAGATGACGGCGACGGAGTTTGGAGGAGAAGAATGGTATGAAGTTGCCGAGTGATAGAGAAGCACTATACGACACTATTGCGTACTATAAAAGAGTATGTACACACTATAAGGGACTATGTGCACATAGTGAATAGTATTTTATTTTTAGAAATTGACTATGAACACACTATGATGAACTATGATCACACTATGTCGAACTATATCTATACTACGGTGAACTACAATCACACTAGGGGTGGGATCGGGATGATCCCGATCCCGATTATGAAAATCCCGATCCCGATCCCGTCCCGATCCCGATTAGAAGCTAAAAATGATCCTAACCCGTCCCATTAGTCGGGATCCCGACAAAAAATCCCATTAAGTCGGATCCCAACGGAAACCCATAAATCCCGACAATTGAATCTCAAGTATAATATGAAATTTTAAACTTTTTTGTATTTATAATATAAACTAACAAGTACAATTTATACATGATGAAAATAAAACATACTAACATAGTAACACAATAACTTGAGGGTGTGTGTGGCTTCTTCTATTATCATGAAGGCCATGTGGCCATGAAGGTGTAAGTTGGCGTGGGGAGAGAGGGAGAAAACCGAAAAAAGAAACAAAAAGTAGAGAATACGTAGAACTTGGAAGAAAATGATTGAACTGTTCATAACCCGAAAAGACCACTTTACATTGTTCAAATCAAAAAATTTTCTTCTTGAAAATTGTTCATTAGCTCGATTCCTATAATATACCAAAAAATCAGATTAATTGGATCACTGTAGCTACTTCAGTAAGGGTAAGAATTAAAACATTAATAAAAAAATATATACTGTCGGATGTCGGGATCCCGACTTTTTCAAAAATCTCGATCCCGTCCCGACTAAGTCGGGATCGGGATTGTCGGGATCGGGATTTTTCGGGATCGGGATCGGGACGCGGGATTCGGGATTTTTTTCCCACCCCTAAATCACACTATGGTGAACTGTGGCCACACTTTGGGTACACAGGGATTAAATTGCAAATTGTAAATAGTAATTTGTTTTCCAGAAATGGACTACGACCACACTATGGTGGACTATGACGGACTATAATGGACTGTAGTGTACTACAACGGTTTTAAGTACAAAGGGGTTATGTGCAAATTCACTATGCAAATTTGCCTACTGAAGAATAGCCCGCTGCCCCTTGCCTATTTTGGAATAAAATTAGGCCGGTTGGCCTATTTTATAAAAACCTAAATATCTATTCTATTTCTAGAACTATCATTAGCTATTGTTATTCGGCCCATTTGTTTCTGATGGGCTTACTAAAGACGTGGAGCTCAATTGTAAATAAACTCATTTTTTAATTACATAAAACCAATTTGAAAACCAAAATCTCGGGTTTATAATTGGACGTTTGGCCACCAAATGCTAGATTTGAGTTTCTTGGTTGCTTGAGAGACAATCACAAAATTAATGAATAGTTAATCACCCTTTTCAATCGAGCTAAGCTATGAAGACATGAAACAAATCACAAACTCTTCTCCTCAACCTTATGAACAGTTCATAGTCAATCTGAAATTTCACTAACATAATGGAAACTAGACATAAACATAAATACAAAAAATAATATAATACTAATAACTTCCCTACAATATATAACGCAACACAGCGTTCATCATGGATCACTTTTTTTCAAAGTTTGAAGCTGACTGGTGATCACATCTCCAATGCTCACGTAGATCTTCACCACTTTGTTTCTGGCAGAGATTGATCGAAGATGAACTCCTTCGTAAAGCAACGCCTCTTCGCATTGACGGACATTATCACCGGCGGTGAGGATGCAATAGCTAGCGCCCATAACATTCTGCATAGTTCGCTCCTTTGCATTCAACTCGCGCATCGCGATTTGGAATTCCAATGCCACTTGTTTGTACCAAAAGTGACATTGTCTGATTGGCTCACTATCATTGCGCTTAAGCATGTGTTCCATAAAGGTTGCGCTAGCATCTGCATTCGCTAGTGCAATACGAAGAGCTATTGGAGCCAGATCTTCGAGATTGGATGCAGAGATGGCTCTATTATCAGATTGAAGAGCTTTGAGGCACTTGGCGTGGTTTATGGTACTCTTGCAAACACCTTCGAGTAGAGGTGTTGATGCTGAGACTGGAGTAGAAAAATAAAGGAATGAAAGCAACGTAGCAAAGAACCAAGTTCTCATGTAAAACCGCAGGGATGCCATTTGATTTAGATGCAAGTAGAAAAAACTCAACGAATCCGCAAATTCTCTCAATCACTAAGCTGTCAAGCGCCACTCTAATTTCTCTGTAAGTTGTTATGGAGAAACCAAGGATCTAAAGCGGCTTATATAAGCTCAAATGAAAGGCCAATTTAGAATAGGACAAGGAACGAAATGCATATTGGAAATAAAAACCAACTAGAAGAAAGAAATACATACCAATTAGAAGAAGGAAATACATACCAATTAGAAGAAGGAAAATAGCTGGGATTAAGTTTACACAAATCCTTGTAGGTCACGGAAAACCAAAACATTCCCGAAATACAAATGAGGAGGTTAACCCAAAGCCTTAATTTAATATCTACGACGGTGATAATTTTGAGTTGCTTGGTTGCTTGAGGACAAGGAAAAAGGCCGACAAACCAAAAGTTTATTTTGTCAATGGAATAATTCCTGGAAATAGTGGAAACAAAACACACCTTTTGTTCATAGTCTCCTGCTACATTGGTAAATTTCCGATATCCAAATACTGCAACAAGAAAAACAATACCCGGCTTTAACATTTCTAATGTGAACCCACAAATTAATCCTTATTCCTAATAGTTCTTCAAAAAGAACCATGCATGCACTAGGTAGTATGTTAAAACCTCATCATCAGAAAAACCATGCGCTTTGAGCAAATTGAGAAGAAGAAACCATCTCAATCAAATCCATCTCCCGTTTTTCGCTCGAAGAAACAGCTTGATCTTGACGGTGATGAACATCGTGTGACTCCGAAAACTCCATATTCGGGTTGTACAAACTACCTAAGTAGTGGTGAAGCACTTGATCAGTGGAAGTATAAGAAGGCGATGAACTTGAAGTGGTCGTAGCCCCCCCATTCAAGAGGTATGAGAGGTAAAGGTCAGAATGGAGATGGGTAGTAGTCGTGGGCTCACTAGTGGGATTTTGTGTGGGCTCCACTGGAGGAATACTAGTAACAACATTTTGGCCCACATTGTTGTTGGTGAAGAAGTTTTGCATGAAAACAAGCTCTTCATCATCATTGTCCAAAGCGTCAACCAAGTTCAAAGGGGAGTACTCACCGCAATTGCTAGTGGTTGACTGGTCAGAAGGTTCGTTGACCAAAATGCTGACGTGGGGTTTTGATGGGTCGTCACGGGACAGAGTGGAAGAGCTTGTAGTGGTACTAGTGGTAATATTGGAGATACTGGAGGGTGAGTTGTTGAGGTTCTTGCTCTTGATGTAGTTTTGGAGGATGGAGGATTGATGAGGCTTATTAGTGTTTGTGTTGTTTCCATTTTTGTCACTGTTGGTTTGCTTGTGCTTTCTCCTTGAGTTCTGCCGCCTCTTCGTGGCGTTCCAATGGTTCTTGATAGCGTTTTCCGTCCTCCCCGGAATGCGCTTTGCAATCTCGGCCCACCGGTTTCCGACCTCGGCATGAGCGTCTACAAGGATCGTCTCTTCCTCCTCCGTCCAGCTATCCTTCTGGAAAGTACAAAGCCACCAAAAGAAGAAAATATGGGCACATTGAACTTACAAAAAAAGTACATGCATTAGTTTTTGCCAAAAATAAATATTCCCTTTTCATTCACAAAATTAAAATTCAATCATGTATATTTGTATGTGTATTCAGTCGAATAGAAACGTTAACATTAATTAGTAGCCAAACGGAGTTTTGCAAATGAGATTTGACTTACCCAAACGGAAAGAGGGGAAATCTAAGAGTTGCTAAATTACATCCTTTCACAAGCTAAGATTTGCATCTTTGACTTTTCTGTTTGAGTAATATCATATCTATAGCCATAGATCACACAACCCAACCCTTTGACCAAAAAAAAGAGATCACAATCCATACCCAAATACGAACTTGTAGTTCTAAGCTTAATTAACCATACCAAATCTAAGGCAAATATTTAGTTCTTGTCCTTCCTCACGCATCAAAAGATTAGTTCTTAAGGATTTAATTAAGATGAAATTAAGATGAATTAACAAACCTTAATGTCAGGGCGCAAATGATTGTGCCATCTTTCTCTACACTGCTTTCCAGCCCTCCCCACCAGCTTCTCACTTATCTGTGCCCATTTCCTCACTCCATATTGCTTCACCAACCTTATCAGCTTCCTGCAAAAACCCAAAAAACGAAGACCGAAAAACAAGAAAAGAAAACCATTAATCTCGAATAAATCGAAAAAGAAAAAAAAAAAAAACATGAAGGATCATATGTTTGTACACGTTTTTTGTACCTATCTTCTTCATCAGTCCACTGTCCCTTTATTAAAGCAACAGGATTTAGTCCTTTTTTCTGTCTTTTTCCCATGCCTTTACAACTCCTTTCCGGATCCTTCGCTTGAACTCCCCCGAGTTAGGGTTTTGGTTCTGCTGATCTTGAGTAGTACTCCAACTCATCAGATTCAAGGCTTGATGATCATGATCATGATCACCATGGTCAACGAAAAGTCCATCCACAAAGCTTGTTATTGCCTCTTGGGGTTGGGAATACAATAATGGATGAGTACTTGTTGCACCACCAAAATTGTTCGAAAAATCGCGCAACTGATTCGATGATGATGATGAAGAGGAATAATTTACCACTTTGTTGTTGCTTGCATTGCTTCCCCATAAGAACCGCTCTATGGCCGTCAAGGGCGGTCCATGACGGTACATGTTAGGGTGGTGGCGGTGGTGCTGAACAGTGTTTCTGAACCCATAATTACCACCGTACTGACCATAACCACCACTACCGCCTCCGCCTTCCATGGAAGAAGACGTATGTAGCTCGAAGAGGAGATTAAGATCGATGAAAAACAAAAGAGAGAGATTAGGGAATGTTTGGGGTTTCAGTTTTTGTATCTGAACTAGTGCCCCTAGCTAGGCAATTAGCTTGTACTAAGCCTTGTAACGAGCCACATGGCGTAATGGCCGTTGATCAGGAGATGCATCTGACGGTGGAGAGTTGTCTATAGTTGTAACTCCTGAGCTTCCGCTCTTGTGCAAAAGTAGAAAGAGCTGAGGTGGTGCGTTCGTTATTGAATTCACAATTATTAATTCTTTTTCATTACACATTATTTTAAGTACATTCTGTGCTGGTGTGGTGATTAGGGCATCTACCAAAATGTTGATCAATTTTGGCGCCATGATGGTTGAAAGACAATTTTACCCCCTTCGACATTATCGTCTGTCAAAAGAAATGAGGGTATTTTCGCCCATTGAAGCCCATTAGGATTGTTAATTCTGAAATTAAATATAATTTATTAGGATGAGGAATTTTGGCAGAATTATAAGCCCCATTGTTATTGCTTGTATGGCTACTAAATGCTTAGCCAATTGTACGTATTCCAATTTCTTGCGAATTAAGCTCTCTTCTTTGGTCTTAATTTTAGTTTTGTTTTAGTTTTTAAAATTGACTTTTAGGAATAAGATGTATGCATGTATGACCAGTTTGACTAAGAGAGATGATTCTTTTAGGACATCGGAGACTACTGTTTTCCGTTACAACTGAGTAAATAAAGAGGTTATAATTTGGAAATGAAATGTTTAATGCTAGTTAATCATTTGAGTAATTGCCCAAGAGAATTGAAAGGTCAGCCGATGGTAAAATACAAACCATTTTGGGGGTAGTTTGGTGGATGAATTCAATCACATTACCTCGGTCCTTAGATACGCAAGTGCAAATACTCTTTACAACTTAAGTTACAAGCCCTTTGCGATTTACCTTGAGATAGAAGAGACGGATTATCCAGATGCATATCGAATGCACTTTAAGAGAGACATGGACACAAATATGACTACTGGTAAAGCAAACAATGGCCATTTGGCTAGAAAAAATGATACTATCTCGTCAACAAAATTAGCTTTTAGTAGTATTACATGTTTGAAAACAAATGAAACCTCATCACAAAATTTAATTGGAATTTTGTGTTCCTTTCTTTCACAAAATGAAATCTCTTTAACAGTACTATCCCTCACTTGTGGTTTATTTTCTTGGCTAGTTAGCTTCGCCTACTATAACCAATGAGTAAATGTAATTAGAGCTGCGATTCGTAACTCACTTCCTTTGCCTTCCAACAAAAAAGAATTTGCAGTATCGACTCCTTGATGGTCAGGAAAGTGAGTCTGCAGCCAGTTTCTTTTATCCGAGCATGAGTCACTTTGTTTGTCGCAATTCTGAAGTTAATGTGCAGATCAGGACATTTTGGCCGTGGCAAAGAATATTCCAGCAAATAAACCTGAGAGAAATGAATTCCATTATAACGACAGTAAACGAATGGCAATGGTATTCATTGTACTCAGAGTTGATTATGTTGACTACCAAATAGTATGCTGAAGAGGTTTGGCAGGCTTAGAGGCACCCTGAAGAGGACTAGACCAGCAAGAGAGATCGGAACCTTGTTTAAAGAACCCACCAGACTGTAAAGCAATATAGCATCAGAAGTTTGTATGCAGAAAACGACTAGCAGTTTCTTTCCAGGTTAATTGTTCAGGAATACCTGTAGGTGGTGGGGCCAGTTTGCTGCAAAAACCACATGGAGGTGAAGCTGATGGCAAGTCCAAGCAATCCACTAGCGGTTGCAATGACCCAAAACATCGGCAATTTGATTACATCCCTGCATACCAAAGCCAAAACGGAATAAACAAAATGTGCATATTAGAAGAAAGGAGCATGAAGTTATGTTGAACTTAAAGTAGAAACAGAAGCTTACACGTTCAGTACATATTCCCATTCATCAAACAAAATAATCAAGAAAGCAGCAAAAGGTAGAGATAACAAATTATTAAGCAAGACCATCGAAACTTCATTGAGTGACCCAGATCTTGTGTATTTTTTAGCTTCATCCATGACTCGCCGTAAAGTGAGCTGTTACAAAGACAGTATTTGGAAAAAACCATGAAAATGACCTGCGGAAGAGCTATAAATCACGAACTTCCAAAAATTAATAACTACTACTTACTGAGTAGCTTGCTGTTAGTACGCAATTTGAAAGCTGCCAAGCGTAACCTACTGTATCAAAGGAGATATCTGTAATACCACTGCAAATAGCAGAGATAATCTGCAATAGATAAGGGTCAATACAACTCATTAAGCTTCTTTGAGAAAAAGTTGTCAGTCTGCCGAAGAGTTAAGTGAATATATATATCATTTATGGATCAAGTAACATGATATCAGAAGCAAAAGTTCCTGTAACACAGTGATCAACGGGTTAATTACCATAAAAAACATTGCAGTCCACACTTTCTGACTCTGACGTTTCTGGAACAAATATAATTCTCCAATTGCTGTTAAAATATTTGTCACATTCTTCAGAATGGTCACCATTGCAATATTTACATATTTCAAACTGAAAGAACAACAAAAAATGAACCACAAGATATTAACTTTTACATGTAATGTTAGTCTCAGAAAAAAATCATTTAGTTATAACCATATAGAGCATCCAATGGAGTGTATGATAGATTGTGGACCTTCTCATAATATTATCCTCAAATTTGTTGTAATTCCCTTCACTCTCAACCAAGACCAATAAGCTCCAAATCTAAAAGGATAACAAACTACAAATGGAGAGGATGCAGTTCGACAACGTACCTATACATGCCTGATACAAGCATGCCAATGAATATTATATTGACAGGGATCCAGACCCTAATCAATTTCCAATTAAGCTTTTCCACAGTGACCAACCCAGAGATGCCCAAGATCAGGACAATTATGGTACTTATCAAATTCTGCAAAGAATAATATAGAATAAATAAGATCTCATTATGTCTGTCTAAACTTTCGGGATTGCATAAGAGATGACCATCCAACCTAGGGACAAGGGCTCAACTATCAGTCCAAACAAGAAGAACCATAACAGGAAGAAATGAAACATAGAGGAATTAATCTTGTATACTGCCAACATTCAACAAATTACATCCATATTTTGCCAGACCCTAAATCTAAACCGTACACTTAGGTAATAGTCCACATGATCTGTGCTCAAGAATCACAGTCTACATTACTGAAAGCAAGATAAAGACTCATGTCAATCTGAAGAGGCAAATGGGAGCACTGCAATGGAAAAAAAATGGTCTGAAGGGAGTGTCGTACCTGATAAAACATCAACGATATTCCTGCATTGAAGTTGTAACTGGACAGAACAACTTTATTCAGCATTATCATGCTACAAGAAGAAATGCAATAAGCTGTCCCAGACAAGAGAGGGCCTGATTTCTTTGCTGACCCATGCCCACGCTTTTCACCTCCATCATTTGTAATAGAGACAATCTCTCCATGTGCTGCTCGACTGCCTCTGAACAATCTGCTTTAACAAAGTAAAAACAATAAAACAACACAAAAAAACAAGCAAACATGCCAAATTAACGAACCAATCAGCCATTTTGTCCACTCAGCTTAGATCACAACAGCTCATCTAATCACGCGGTGAACTCCCATTCAACATCAGAAATGTAACATATACATAAAGCCAGAAATTGTCATCATTCTCGTAAGGTATGTTTGAAAGGTGAACACCATTAACAGAAATTGACAGTGATCACAAAAGTTACTATCTTTCTACTCCCAGTTCAAATTTTTCAATTAAAATACGTAATGAAAGGATCCCGATTTGGGCCTTCAATTAGCAAAAGGAAGAGGAGCTGACGACTATACCTGCCACTCAAAGTCAAAGCTCCACGTTCTGTAAAAATTTGGTGCACTCCTCCTCCTCCTCCTCCTCCTCCTCCTCCATTGAGAGAGCCAACTTCTGGATCCTCACTATCATGCCCTTTAACTGCATCTAACTTGAAATCAGATGACATATCACTCACCTGCATAATCAAAAATCCAATTTCAACCTCAACCCAAATTTCCATTTCCTGGAGCTCATCTAAAAATCAAATAAAATCCCAATTTCACACTAAACCCAAAATTTCATTTTCCTTGAAGCTCATGCAAAATCAAACGAAACCCCAATTTCACATTAAACCCAAAATTTCCATTTTCTGAAGCTGAAATCACATCAATGTGTATTCTGAAGTTGTAGAAGCTGTTACCAGTTAAATCTTTGTACCCTTTCCGATTAGACCTTTCAAACTCCCCAAAAACGGAAATGAGCAGCTGAATCAACCCACAAAGAAAGTGAGGTGCATTGATATAATCAATCAAACGCCAGGGCAATGAAATCCATGCAGAGAACGTGAATGCAGGAATGAATGAATGCCCATCTTTTTGAAGAGCACGCAAAGGCGATTGATTGATTAGGTGCGGGAGATCTGAGCCAACACAGAGTGAGCATTAAGAAAGGAAGCAGCATAGTGGGGAAGCCGAGATTACAGCGGAGGAGAGAGGCGACGGCCATTGAATTTTGAGTATTATTTTAGAGTTCTTCAGGAACACTTCCCGAGGTTTCCAAAGTCAAACTCTGCTGAGAATCACAACCTTCCGTTTCCTTTCTGTTTATTCTCTATTCGCTTCTCCCGACAAATGGGTCGTGTCGGCGTTTCGTTTCGTGTCTCTTAATTAGCTTCTGCGGATCGAA
Organism: Spiraea crenata; assembly: GCA_033992175.1. Classification (NCBI taxonomy): domain Eukaryota; kingdom Viridiplantae; phylum Streptophyta; class Magnoliopsida; order Rosales; family Rosaceae; genus Spiraea; species Spiraea crenata. Next base: position 4,586,764 of record JAVBHV010000022.1, read on the forward strand.
CCTGGGACGACGGAACCGTGGAATTTGCGAAGCAGGGATTTTGGGATTGTGCCTGGAATTTTGAAACGGGGGTTTGCATTTTGCGCGGAAATGGTGGAAGTATTGGGCTGATGGATTGGGTTGTACTGTATAAGATGCTGCTGGGTTGAAAATATTAGCCCATTGTTTACAACTAGGGTTGTTATGCAATGGCCCGTTAAGGAGTAGCGACCATAATCATGAAGTGAGAGGGAGAAGTCACGAGTCAGGAAATGATTTCTAATTTGAAATTCAACCCTTGCGATCCATGCAAACCGCTTGGGATTTGGGGTTGAAACTTCGTGGGAGTGTACTCGGGGATGTTGGGAAGCTAGTACAGGTGGTTCCGAACGGAGTAAGTGGCCGGAAAATTAGCGACGGCGGCGAGAACTCCGCGGCTCAGTTTTGCGTTTGGTTTCACTTGCGGCTTTTCACGCCTTTTTTTACTCGAAACTTTGGGGATATATTCTTGAGGTCGAGAGGGAACTTTTTGTAGTTGGATTCGTCGTCAATCGGTGACGGAAAAGGAGATTGGATGAAAAATCAGACGAGGTGGTGTTTTTAAATGTCACAAAAGTTCAGTGTGAATTGTAAAAAAAAAAAAAAAACTACTCCCCCAGATTTTAAACCCACATATGCATGCCTTTTGTTCTATAGTGGATACATAAAACTAAGAACAGTTCAATCTCCCCTCATTCTTATTCTTATGCACATCGAGATCGTGGTATTTTGAAGGGTATTGAGATTTGTGATGCACAGCTTGTTAAGTTTAGCTATCCTGGAGGTGTGTTTGACTTACTCCTTAGTAATACATCGTTTCTCATTGAAGTAAGCATCGAAATTTTGGTAAAATATTGCTTTGACACAAAAGAGTATGATGTGTATCTTAACATAGTGAGCCTCCATCACCCAAAACCAATTGGCAATGGAAGGAGAAACCCACCTATAGTTAAACACTACAGGCTAGCCTTCCATCTCCAACGTGGGATATTCTCAACACGCCCCCTCACGCGTGGCATCATTGCGTCCTACGCGTGATCAATTTAATTAGATGACGTGGAGCACATGGGACCGTGAGGCCTCCTACGTGGATAACCATAGCTCTGATATCATCTTAACATAATGTGCCTCCATCACCCAAAACCAATTGGCAATGGGAGGAGAAGCCCAACTATATTTAAACATTACAAGCTAGGCTTCCATCTCCAATGTGAGATATTCTCAACACGAATGTGGTTGTTTAACCCACATTGGAAACCTTCATCATGGTATCAGAGCGGGTTCACCCACGTGTGGAGCCTGAAGGCCCACACGTGCTCCATGCCACCCCAAAATGGCCAAAGCCAAATTCTCAAGCGTAGCACGCCAAAGCTCCACGCTTGAGGGCGCGTGTTGAGAATGTAGATGTTTATCCCACATTGGAAAAGTAAGAGACTTTGCAAGTGCTTATAAGGAGTTGGGCTACTCCCCTCATTGCCAATTGGTTTTGGGGTAGAACCTCAACCACCTTCATCAGTATATGTACCCAATTGGAACTTTCAGGCTGTCTTTCTTAGCTCCAAAGTCTCAAGTTGGATGTCACGGCATTGGAGTACGATGAGAATGGTGTGCTTCCGCTGGTGAAAGATTTGAAATTACATCGAATTGTAAATTGAACGTCGTGTATTATTGATATATTAGTATTCTTGGAAATCAACTTTTGATATATTAGTATTCTTGGAAATCAAGCCAACAATTGGCTGACGAAAGACGAGTTCATCCTTTGCCATGTACAGATTCTTGTAACATTTTGTAATGTAGAATTTAGCAGATTAGAAAACTTCTTCTACACTCCTATATCTATGTCATGTGAACTAAAAGTGCAAGCGCGGGCTTCCCACTTATTTGAACCTCTTTAGACATGAAGGCAATTATTGGTACAACTTTTAGTACTTGAACCACAATTTTAGTTCTACACAACACGTTTATATGGAGTGCTAGCAGTAGGGACTTCTCTTTGTCAATAAGCGAGTAGTTGTTACAAAACGTCTCTACTAACTCGCATTCCTACATGTGTATGTTCAACGAAACTAATATGTTCAAAGAAACTAATACTAATTAGAAACCCACATAGATAAAGATGGCCAAAGAAGAAGATAGTTTAGTGATACCGATGCATCCAACTATTGATCCACATTACAAAAAATTAATGGGACGAAATCAAATGAAGATCAACTGGCCAAAAACCTGGCATAAACCTAGAAAGTTTATCTTAACATAAAAATATGCAAATACTGTAGTACTATACATGGCAGCAGGCAACCAATACAACCAATGGCACTGCTCCATGTATCAAACTATATATACAATGAAGTAGACAAATCGACAAGACCCACAAGGGCTTGTGTCTCAGCCTTCAGTCCGCGCTAATTCAGGGATCATCATCCCACTCCCACCGACAAATAGACACCAAATCATAATGGCCAAATGTGGATTGAAACTGTAACATATTTTTCGGTCACAGCTTAGTCAAAAACCTTGTAGTGAATCACCATCATCACCACCACATATTACAAACGATTAGTCAACTAAAAATAACCACTACAACTTTTGTGTTTACATAAACCAAAACACTGATTGATACCCGTTCACACTATCATATCACGCGGTATATAATCACAAAGCAAGGCAGCACGGCCCTCGGATTAAACACCAAAAGCTCCTCCTCGTCGACCCTCGTGTGGGCCCCGCCGCCTCCTCTTCCCACCACCGAGTCAAACCCGCCGTTCTCCTTGTCCACGTCGTCCAAATCCTCCTCCGAGTCGCACCCGACCCGACCCGCCACGACCCGGCAGACGAGCATGGCCCGCTTCACGTTCATGAACCCGAACTCCTCCTCGATATCCTCCGGGACCGCCACGTGTGCCTTGGAGCTACTCGACAGCGTGGATATTCCGTCCAACTTGGGCGAGAATCCCGACTTGATGATCCCGCAAATGCTGCAGTACTCGCGATTACATATCCCGGAATTCCCGTTGAGTCCCAAGTCGCACGCGAAAGTCGAGCAGTGGAATCGGAGGAGCTCGTTCCCGTCGGCGATGCACCGCTCGTCCCGCCGCCGTCCCCCGCCGTGTCTCGCCGCCTTGGCCTTCACGAACTCCCTGTACTCCTCGAACCTCGACAGGATTTTCCCGCTGTTGTGGATCTTCAAAATCCGGTGAATTTCGGGTGGGCCGGTATTTCGGGCGGCGGTCCAGCCGGTTTTGAATATGATCCGGACAATGTTCTTGCCCGAATCTCCTTCGTGGAGCTCCGAAACGGCGTGGTGGATCGCCTGGTGGTTGTCAAGGGAGTCAGGTCTCGGGAAGATTTCGCCGCAGGTGGTGCAGGGGAAGATATCGTTTCGGAGAGGGCGCGAACCGACCGAAATATCGGAATCGGGGAAGTATGTGGCCGGGTCCGGGTCGGGTAAGGATAGGGTGGCGATGGAGTGGTGGGAGGACCGAGGCGAGGTGGAGATGTGGGATTGGATAATGTTGGTGCAGGTGATTTTGCAGGATTTGGAAGTGAAGATGTTCTTGAGATAGGACCATGAGGTGGAAAGGGCTTTTTGGGGTTTTGTTATGGTGGGTTTGGAGAGGAGGGAGGAGAGTTTGCGGCGGTGGGATTTCGTTGGGGCGTCGGCGGCGGTGGTGGCGGTGAAGGGGAAGAAGCAGCCGAGGTGGAGGAGGAGGAGGAAGAGGGAGAGGAACTTGTGGAAGACGGTTGATATTTTGGCCATTAGGAAATGTAGTAGTATGCTATTGGGGAGGCATGAAAGAATTGATATGGAGAAGAAGTGATCAATTGACTTAGAGAAGTGAAAATGAAGGTGATGGGAGATTGAGGAGGGGTCAGAAGGGGTGGTGGTGGGGCAAATTATGGGATGACGAGCAGTGGAAGAAGAAGAATAAAGGTAAAAGAGAGTAAGAGTGGGTGGAAGGCAACTTCATGGTATTTCTTTGTCTGCTGATTGGAGGGGAGATGCTTTTTGGGTTTTTACTGTATCTATATGTAATGATGAACAGGACGGTTAATATTGTTGCTTATTACTTTTTGACCGATCACGGATCATGCAACTAGTTCAGCTACGTACACCAAGTTCGATTAGATATTTATAAGGACTTGTCTGTCTATTGATAAAATGTCGGATTACTAATGTTGTCAATCAATTTACAGAACACTGTTCTAATGACTACTACTGCAGTAACACACAAACTGCATATTTACATATCCAACATCTTTAGCATATAGATGAGTCTTTTCATATATGTACAATGGATCCCACTTGGGTGTCATAAAGACTCTAGTCACAATCCTTCTCTAACTCTATTATAGAAGAGATGTTATAATGTGACAAGATATATAGTAATAGTATGCTTCTCTGAAAATGTTATATGATTGCAGTCTCTACTTGATCCAGTAAATATCAAATATTGAAGGAAGATTTCACTGGTATAATTAATATATATTTTCCTGTACTTTCTAATTTGGTTCATTAAATGAAGCATATGCTTTTGTGTTTTGGCGAACATGGTGCATCTCATGCATTGCACTTGAACACACCCACGGCTAATCACATGGATCTTGCCTTTTCTTTCACAAACTTTAACCATAATTAGAGCTTATCTTACAATTAGCTAGCCTCTATTTTTTTTTTTTTTCATTTTTCTGGCAAATATAACAATTAAATACATTAATCTTATGATCACAACAAATAATTCAGGGCAACTTGGCCAAAGTGGAATTCCTTAAGCTTATCTTAATTAGTACCTGCTAGATCTGTGATTCTATTTGTTTGTAGACGTGGTTCAAGGTTTCTTAAGCCCCAAAATTCATCAAACAAATTTTCCGAATCGCAAAAAATCCTTTGAAAAAGAAAGAACATAGAAGAACAAACAATGGGAAATAATTTATATTAGATTCAACATGCACTGTCATTTCATCAAAAGAATCCAAAGCTCTGCATCTTCTGTTTACTTTGCTCCACCATTTTATTTAGTTTTTAATTTGTTTTTTCCCTTTGAAAGATATAAAAACCAATGAGTTGACACATGATTTTTGTCTAATTGCAGGTTTTTTAATTAAAACGACAAAAAGTCCACATATCTAGGATAAAAGATCGCAACAGTACGTGCATGAAACAAATTTAATTGTGAGAGTATATAGGCAGAGCAATTTCGAGGAATATTGATTTCAGTGCTTCACAGAATCGATTCTACTTGCATTTTGGAGACAAATGCCTCTGGTTTACCTTTTTGTTCAGGAATCAATATCTCTACTTGTATATTACAAAGTATATTTCTTTCAATTGAATTGATTTTGAGGGTAGGAACATGAACTTGGGACTTCTACTATAAACGGCTAACATTTGGATTACTAGATAAGTAACTCACTAATTATATATCTTTTGATTCATGCAGCACATGCTACTAAGAGGGCTTACAAACATAAATCTTAAAGAATATATAATGGTTCTGAAATCCACTAGCAAATATGATAGAAACCTCAATTTTATTACTCAACTCTTGAACACTACCAAATGACCTAACTCAATTCTGAGCGGATAATAAAGCCCAAACTTAGATAAATCAAAAATAAACGATTAAGTTCAAAGCTAACTAGTAAAAATCTGTTTTTAAAGCCTCCAATGTATTATATATATAAGACCCGAACGGAGTTCGGACACCAAGTCTATAACTCAACCTCAAATGTATTGTACTCTTTCCCTAACTGAACCCTAATTGCGTGCAGCCAGTGAATGTCCGCTTTGTTTTCCGCCTTTAATTTTAGTTAAAACTAATCAATCAATGAAAAGCAATGCTTGCTCACTTCTCTATCACCCATCCACTCAACTTTATGCAAAAAATAATCATACGTTTATTCGTGCCAATACTTTGACAAGGATATATTGTTAGCGTGCATGCTCTTATTATTGGTAGTTGTGGCCAGTCATATATATTATGTATAATATATATATGGATGAAGCTTCGTTGTGGTATTGTTACTGACTGAAGAAAACGAAAAGAAACCGACAATTTTGGTGGATTCGTAAACAAAGTATAGTGGTCTCTAAATCTACTTTGTTTCGTCATATATTGGTGTGCCAGTATGATCACTATGCCCCACAGTGCCTCATTATTTGATTGTGGGCTCTAGCCTGTACAATAGTTAACTGTGAGCCCTGTAGCCCACTTATTGAACAAGTCTGAAGACTAGCTTTCATTCTTGGTAGGCCAACATATATGACTCATACCTGGCAGTAAGAGATATTATTATGCAGAAATTTTCCTGTCGTCCATCGTGATCAGCCCTACATCTATCTTAAACTATGAGGTGCTGATGGTACATGACTACCTGAGAGGATCTCCACCGGTTGGAAGTGGATTGCCTTTAGTTTAAGAGCAATTTGTGCAAATTGCCCTTAAACAATTTGCACAAATTGCCCTAGGGTAATTTGGAGGCCACCAAATTACTTTTGTTGTTTCCACCCAACAAAGTCAATTTGGAGGATCAATCCAAAAAATCAGAATTGCAAAACAAACCCCCAAATCAGAATTACAAAGCAAACCCAAAAAATAAAACAATTACAAAATGACCCCCCAAATCAGCGGTCCAGATTTGCTCGGCAGATCAATCCAACGGCCCATAACAACCCCCGGTGAGTGCGCTGACGTCAACAGCGCACTCACAATTTTTTTTTTTTTTTTTTTAAAAGGCTTCCTCGTCAGCTTTTGCAGGTGGGCTGTCGGCGGTCGAGCGCGAGTCCGAAGACCGAGTTTGAGGGCGGCGATCGACATCGCCAGAGATCTCGCTCCTCTCGCGCGTCCGATTTGTGCCCCGGTGGAAGACGATTCTCGCGATCACCCGTCCGAAAAGCTCCCCGGTAGAGATGATCTCGCAATCGCCAGTCCGAAAAGCTCCCCGGTAGAGATGCTCTTAATAGGAAATGGCAGAATGTATGTACCGTACTAATTCGTCAAATTTTTAGGGTAGTTTCGGAAACTCAATAACTTCATGGACCAGATCATTCACGGTTCTTTCTATATCTTCATGTGGGAACTGATAAGTTGCATTTTCTTTTTGGTCGTTCCTTTTTCTTTTCTTTATTTGAAGGACCAATTGGTTTTGTTGATTTGTGCTAACTCCTAAGTAACACATGTTCAATCGAGTGAGGTGAATTAATCCGGTATCTCTACTCTAGTATAATAGCGTGCATGAACGCTGTTTTAACGACTACAACTATATTTGTACATGATGTATATATTATGTTCCTTGAAATGAAGCATGCGTTGGCGTTTGGCTAGAACATGGCATGCACTTGAACACTCCCAATGATACCACATGGATCTTGGGTTTTTCTATGTTCTATGTGTTATCCTGACTTAAACCATAATTTGAGTACTTCTAATGAAGCTTTGAGTAATGAGGTTTAGTTGAATGTTCTAGTTAAACTATGATGTACTGATGGTACATAACTAGCCAAATGACCCTACAATTATATATAGGAAGACAGTGACAAAATGCGCCTTACTAATTCGTCAATTTTAGGGTAGTTTCAAAAACTCAATATTAATTAATCCTCTTGATTGGTCATGTTTAACCAAATGGTGCGCAAAATTCCATCTGATTCGATGGATTATAAGAAATGAAAAACCATGTACCACGGTTTTGATTTGGCCTTCATAATTAAGCGACATATATAGATTTCAGGCTATTTTACTATAGTTCTCGTTAGGATGGGATGTGATATCACGTCCAACTTTTGACACTTTCTCTTTGGAAGCAGAGGTTAAATCATGAGCTTGATTGACTTGGACAATATTGCTATAACTAATGAGTAATGAGGAAGAAAGCTCCATAAAGCTTGATAAAGCTTTTTCGACATTGACCATGTAGTTTCTTACTCTTTTACGACTGTCCCCAGTCCAGGAGAAAGCTGCCGACAATTGTGCTGCTTTTGGACTAGTGGGTGTGTATGGTGTCCATTCTCCCTACTTTTATAGAATTGGTTTTATACTCATGTCTTGCGCCATGGGTTAGAATTGAGGAACATTGCTAATGATCTTCCACTAGAAAAATTCCTGTCTTTGCTTTTGGTTTTAGTCATTTGTTGTGCAGTCCTGAAAAGGTCTAAAATTCTTGTCATTTGAAAGCTGAATGAGCGTTGAACAATAGTGAGTTTCCAGTTTCTACAGCAAAAGTGAAGGCATCCAACTGTTATGCATGCCAATTGCTCATTCAGTAAAAGTGTGCCATTAGGTGCCTTAACTACGAAGTAAAAGAGGAGCTTTGACGACATGTCACGTGTGTCGTACTTCTCCCACCAAGACCAAGGCGTGCAATCCTCATTTACGGCATACACATACATAGCACGACTTTTACGACATGGGCTTTTCACATCTTTCCATCCTCTACTATATAAAAAGAGGTGAAACACAAGCAACAAAGGACACAAAAGAAAGTTTCAGTAATATTGGACATCTATATGAAGAATGTTGTGAATGATCTTAGCAGAATGTTGTTCGCCTTACAGCCACTGCTAAAACGCAAAGGCAACAACAACTTCGAGTTCGAAAAGAGCAAGCATTTGGCTTCGGAGACTGGAATCGCCGTCGACGTTCTCTTTCGACAGTCTTCAGTTTGTTTCCACAACTTGTTTTGCTTCGAAGGTAAAATCAATGGAGGCCTGTGCTTCTCGTTCGATATTCTCAAGAGACAAGTTCTAATGTTCCCGAGTCCAACCAATACGATCCAAGTTCCGACGAGTGATTCGATGTCGGAAGGTACGGCATGGGATTTGATGATACAACCAACGCCCACAAGATTGTTCGAGTTTGCGCAACCAATTGTTTGGAGATGGCGGGCCAAGTTCTTGTACTAGGCGCACAACCAATTGTTCATTGTGCTCATTTGCAGAGACCTCAGTTCGAAGATTGAGTAGGACTGTGAGGCTTTACCATATGTTGACGGAACTATTTGGAAGTATCCGTACATATTAACATGCGGGTACATTTCTTCTATGGGAATCATTACACATTTGAAGGCAGATACATTTGTTGTCACGGCTATCTCCTAGACACATTAGGGCAAGTACATCATTTCTTGCCAGTTTCCTTGCACGTTTGGGGCGGATACATCGGTTGTGGCGGGTATCGCCGATATCCTTTCACTTGGGGGGATCCATCCCTTGTGGCGGGTATTCCCTCGACATACTTTCAGGCATAAAAACACTTTCTTACACTACTTTTTTTTGTCCTTGTCAATAAGAAATTGACACATAATGAACTTATGATAACTGTATATATAATAATTTTTAATTAATTTGGTACATTTATGTGATTATAAACTGAGTTCAATGTAAGTGTTTCTCCAGATTGAGCTGACTACGTATTAGTATTACCTCCTCGAAACTCGAGGTTGACAACTTGACATTTGTCTTTCGTAGTATAGGCCAAAGCCAATATTTACCCCAGGCTTTGTAATTCCGATTTCGTTAATCACCCGCCAACTATACTACCGTTAGCAATCCAACCACCACCTTCCACGTGTCATAACCACAGCCAGTCCACATAAATATCGCTCCCTTCTTCTCTCTCGAAATCTTACCCGGAACTTCAAAATCAACCGTCTCGCTACAGAGCTCTGCACAACGCCGAGCTGGCGAGTGAGCGACTCGGTGACTCAGTTTCATGCTCTGCAAGCCATGAACGCCAGAGCTCTTCTTTACTCCTTTTCCCCGAAACCCAACTCCCCACCCGATATTTCGCCCCCCAAGAGAAATTTCGGCTGCCACGATTCCAGGCCCTCCCGGAGCCCGTTTCGGTTTCGGGCATGGACTCGGAACCGGGAACGCTACTTCTTGGTTCGGGTTTCCGGCCGTAACTCCGGCGGTAGTGATCGGAGAGGCGGGAAAGTGTTTGCGGATGTTAAGTCGGAGGCGTACGATATATCGGAATCGGTCGATAAGTTTGGGAAAGGGGTAAACGATGCCGTTTCTGGGAAGGATGATGTGGCAGAGGCGTCCCCGGCGGAGGCTTCGTGGTTGGAGGAGTTTCCGAAACGATGGGTCATCGTCATTTTGTGCTTTTCGGCTTTCCTTCTTTGCAACATGGACAGAGTAAGCTTAAAACACTGCGTGCATAGACATTTATTTAATGATTCAAAATTGAGTAGTTTTGTATGGTAGGAATTCATACTTAGTGCGCGAAAGAATTACGGGTAAGATTGTGTTCGTACTAAGTATGACTTGCTACTAAAAGAAAACAGAATTTAATGCGCAACATGACTTACATAATGTAACAACGTAACATGTCCGATTGTCTGAGTACTATCACTGTTGTGTGGCAGGTAAATATGAGCATTGCCATACTTCCCATGTCAGCAGAGTACAATTGGAACCCATCAACTGTGGGTGTGATTCAGTCATCATTTTTCTGGGGCTACCTCCTCACTCAGGTTAGTGCCAATTGCCAATAGTCCTCAGGTTATTTGAACGATTGTTCTTAAACGGTAATTGTCAATGTAGGTTGCTGGTGGAATATGGGCAGACACAGTGGGTGGGAAGCAGGTCCTGGCATTTGGAGTCATGTGGTGGTCTGTTGCTACTATCCTCACTCCTGTTGCTGCTAAAATTGGACTGCCTTTCCTACTTGTTGTTCGTGCTTTCATGGGGATCGGTGAGGTTGGACTTCTAAATCTATCCAAATTAAATGGGAATAGTTTATTGATGAGTAATTACTGTGACTATTTGTTGCTTGGAAAGCAAGACACTGATAATGTGGACTTACTTGGTCTCATTTCCTTTTCAGGGTGTTGCTATGCCTGCTATGAACAATATTCTGTCAAAGTGGATTCCGGTGGCAGAAAGAAGTAGATCTTTGGCTCTGGTTTACAGTGGAATGTACCTTGGATCAGTCACTGGTTTAGCCTTTTCACCATTCTTAATACACCAATTTGGATGGCCATCAGTCTTCTACTCTTTCGGTTCTCTTGGGACGGTCTGGTTTACTGTCTGGATAACTAAGGTGAGTGAATTCTATTGTCCTGTTTGAGTTCATATGGTTTTACCTGAAACACGTTACTGTGCCACCTTAGTTGAAAATTTGTCATCCTAGGATGGGTTATGTTCAAGCTATGTGATCAATGAACTTTTCATCTACTGATGTTCATATTTTATATTTGATGTTTCTTGCGGGGGCTGTTGTTGTAGGCATACAGTTCACCTCTCGACGATCCTGAGCTGCGACCTGCAGAGAAGAAGCTGATTCTTGCCAGTAGTGTTTCCAAAGAACCTGTTAAAGATATTCCTTGGAAATTAATTTTGTCGAAAGCACCTGTTTGGGCACTGATAGTATCTCACTTCTGTCACAACTGGGGAACATTTATTCTTCTTACATGGATGCCAACATACTATAACCAAGTAAGTCATTGTTAGGTGCATTGCCGTCCCTAATTTGATCCTGCTTAGTATTCTTTATTCAGTATTTGAAAGAAGTATCTCGTGGCTTGTCAAAAGAGATGATCCTAGGAAATGGGTTAATAACTTTATGCTTATGAATTAGTGGCAAATTGTTCAATCATTGCTGAAATTGCATGTTGAATACTGATTACATTAGGTGCTGAAGTTCAATCTTACCGAATCAGGGCTTTTCTCTGTCCTGCCCTGGCTCACAATGGCATTTTCTGCAAATCTAGGAGGTTGGATTGCAGACACACTTGTGAGTAAGGGGTTTTCTGTGACGAAGGTTCGAAAGGTACTATTACTCATTCTTTAACATCAATGTGATTTGAAAACTATACCAAGACCGAAATCAGATTTTTCTAACTCAAGTGTCTATGTTGCTAATTTATAAAGTTCCTTGCAGATTATGCAAACAATTGGGTTTCTTGGCCCTGCGTTCTTCCTTACTCAGTTGAGCCATATTCATTCTCCTGCAATGGCTGTTGCGTGTATGGCATGCAGTCAGGTCTGTTTTCTAATTGTACACGGGAAGGAAATATTCTCATTTTTTCCCATTCCTTCTTACAAAAGATGTGTAAAACTGCTTAGTATTCTGTTGTTCATTCTCTTGTTTGATGCCTTTTGTCTAACTGGTTTGCATTTCATTTGCTTCAATAGGGAACTGATGCATTCTCACAATCTGGTCTATATTCCAACCATCAAGATATTGCTCCGCGATATTCTGTAAGTATTGGCTTTAGTTTCTGATTTGGCCCAGCGTTTAGCAACTTCTTGTTTGTAGACCATGAGATCGGGCATCCTACCCGCCAACCAATCACTTTCCAATGCATGCCTTCATAGTACATGAATCTCGAGATTCTGTCACAAATGTAGTACTGTATGATTAAATGAAGACAAGGACAAACAATGGTTCTGATCAGCTTGTTCCGATTGTTTCTCAGGGAGTACTGCTCGGTCTGTCGAATACTGCTGGGGTGCTAGCAGGTGTCTTTGGAACGGCATCGACTGGCTACATCTTACAACATGGTGAGTTTTACATCAACAGATGTCTTTGCAAAGTTTACTTTCAGAACCAATTACTGAGGCCAAGTAACTAAAGACTCAAAGCACTGTTCTTGTTCTGCAGCAATTAGAAATTGATAAGGCCGATTTAGAACTGTTATGCTTATCATGCATTGCCTAGAATAAGGAATAGGAAATCTCTTTTTCTTCTAATTACAGACTTTCAAAGCATAGTACTCTTTCAAACTTGGTTTGCATGATTTGCTCCTATTTCTCATACAAATTTGGCTCCTATTTGCTCCTATTTCATTTTCGTGCTATAAGTGGATATCAAAATTGGCCCTATCTGCTTTGGTTTCTATGGACATCACCATCAAGTTGTAATCTTTAGGCCAACAAGATGGTTCTAATAATTTTCTATGTCTCCACATTGACAATTTTCAGGTTCTTGGGATGACGTTTTCAAGGTTTCAGTAGGCCTTTATCTAGTGGGAACTGTTGTTTGGAATGTATGGTCAACCGGTGAAAAGATCATTGATTAGTTTGTAGATAACTTGATCCTTAATAGTTGCCCGGCACTTCAATCCTGAACGAATATAGAAGAGCGTTACGTTGGAGGAGAGAAGTACCAAAACGCCAAGAAATTCAATTCGAGAAGGAAAACAGCATCATTGACAATCTTGGACTTGAAGGTCTGTTCAAGGATTTTGACACAGAACAAGGAGCTCCAAATTGGAAGAGGTAGTGCTTCCCTCCAGCATTTGAGGTCGGTAAATAGGTTGCATTTCATACCATTTGGATACATGATGAATACAATAGCCAAAATGACCTCAACACAACCACTGTAAAGATGTAATATCGTATACTAACACTTCAAATAGATTGTATGCATATGTGCATTGTTCATTAATACACAGTTTTTGACTGCTGAATCATTTCTATAAGAAGTGATTCAGGGTGTAAAGAAATAGTTCTAAAATCTATCAAAAGCATAGGTTGCTTAGCTACTACATATATAAGAATAGGATAAAAAAAAAGTATACATTTTTAATTTTATTGAAAAGTATTAAGAAAGAACCCATATCAAACTGATATGGAATACAATTAACAACACAAAAGACATCAGATTCTTCAAACTTAGCTGAGCAACCACTGCTCAAATTCAACCTCCACTAAAACCCAACTCACCCAACAAACCAAACAACAAAGTTTAAACTTAAAGTTTTTAACGTATACAAAGGTAAAAACAAATTCAATGAACTTTTTCACTTTTACCCCGCACATGAGCGCAGTTTTTCACCTCCCCCTCCTTTACCGCTCCACTATGCAGACGTGGCAGCGACCAGGCCAGGCCCATCGAGCTTACGTGGATGCAAATACACTTGAAGTCCATTCTTCATAAAAAGCGTCAGCGACATTTTCTGTTGGGCCCGGAAACCGGGAACCAGGGACAGCCGGTAGCGGAGGAGCACGGCGGAGGCCACCGATTTCATCTGCAGGTAAGCCAAGTCCTTCCCCAAGCAAGTCCTCGGTCCGGCATTGAACGCAACGAACTTGTAACCGTCTTTAGGCGGTTCGAACCGGTCTCCGTCGGCCGAGATCCACCGGTCCGGTTTAAACTCCATGCAATCTTCCCCCCAAATGCTCTTCATCCGCCCCACCGAGTAAATCGAATACGTCACCGTCGATCCGGCGGGGACAAAAGTTCCGTCTGGCAAAACGTCGTCGTTCACGACGTACTTGAAGTCCTCGGGGACGGAGGGGTACAATCGTAAAGTCTCCGCCAGCGCCGCCTTCAGGTAGACCAATTTGTCGGCCTCGTCGAACACCAGGGGCTCATCGACCCAGCGGCACGGATCGTCGCCGCGTGTAGATTTGAGGACCGTCGAGATCTCGGCGATGATTTTGGCCTCGATTTGGGGGTTGGTCATCACGAGGTAGAAGAACCAGCTGAGGGCGACGGAGGAGGTGTCGCGGCCGGCGAGGACGAAGTTGAGGGCGATGCGCTGGAGGACGGCGGAGGGGAAGGTGTTGCCGTCGACGTCGCGCTTGTTCATGAACCGGGAGATGAGGTCGTCGGACGGCGCCGATTTCCGGGCGACGATGGCGTCGTTCATGTAGTCGCCGACGATCTTTAGGCTCCTCTCGAGCTGGCGCTCGGCGCCGAGGCCGAAGATCTTCTGGAGCCGCCATAGGAATGCGGGGTAGAGGAGGCGCTGGAGTGTGGCTTCGGTGGCGTTGTCGAACGCCTTCGAAAACGGGTTGTCGGGTAGATCCGGTGACAGTGTTTCCGGGTCCTTACCTGTTGAATAAACATTATTATTTTTGGTGAGGAATCCATACTACGGCGACTATAAAGTATATATTACTGTCACGTTGTATAATAACGAACAAATTTTTTAAATAAAATTATTAATTATATTGTTCATTCACTGCCCGGGCTCATTAGACCATTATGTGACTTAAGATTCTGAGTAGAGTAGTGCCGTAATCCACAAAGTATTTCGAAAAATGTAATGCTAATTAATCATTAATAGTGGCTACCTTAGTTCATTAGCAAGTTAGTAACTTGGTAAATTGAAGATTACGTGAGGTGAGCCCACAAATAGGTAATCCACCAAGTATTTGAAAATGTAATGCTAATTAATCATTAATATTGGCTACCTAATTAATTAATCAGCAAGTTGGTAACTTGGTAAGTGGAAGATAACGTACCAAAGGTGAGCCCACAAATGTTGTCGAAAGTCAAGCGGAGCAAAAGATCCTGCAAGTCCACAGGGGTGTGGTCTCTCGCCGCCTTATCTAAAATGAACCAAAGCCGGTTTTTTATTGTCCGGTTCACCCACCGTGCCATGGCCTGCCTTAACGTCCGCGTCGTGAACTCCAACGCCGCCGTCTTCCGCTGTATCAGCCACGTCTCCCCATCGCTATTGAATATCCCTTCCCCCAAAAGATCGTGAAAGGCCGCCTGCCACGTGGGCCCCTTGGGATAATTGTCGAACCGGGTTCGGAGGATGTGCTCGATGTTTTTGGGGTTGCACGTGACCGTGAACAGCCCTTGCCTGCGCGCCACAAAAGGGAGCACGAGCGTACATGTTTGGTACGTGGCGGCAAATCCCGTGGCGCGAAGGTTGCTGGTTATCCAGTCGTGAATCCTGTTCCTGTTCGAGAAGAGGAACGGGAGGCTGCCCACGATTGGCCAAACGGTTGGGCCGGTGAGTTTCCGAGCTAGGAGGTAGAACCAGAAGAGATATAAAACTGTGGCAGCAAAGAAGGTAGAGAAAATGGGAAGGGTTTCCATATTGGTGTAGAATATGGGATGTGAATTAATGGTACTAATTAGAGAAAGAGAATTGAGAAGATGTATATAATGAGAAAGATGATGAGAAAGTTTGTGTAGGAAAAGTTGTTGGGAATTTTGCGTCATATCATGCATGCAAGTCGCTACCAAGTTGATAGGAATTTGACTCCATACGTGGAAGTGTATACACAAAATTAACAGTATTCTAGTCGACTGAGTTAGGTCCAAATGGAAGATACTGAACAAGACATAATCTTGGTATGGGGAGAGATTGATTAACCAAAGTAGAATGCTTAGTATGGTACTGACTATAGTTAGTCATTAGGTGTAGTTTAGAGGAGGACATTCAAAGTATATCAATCCGTACATAGAAATTGTACTGACTATGTAACAAAAGAAATAAACGTATGTTTATAATAAAGATATGTAAAATCGTACAGAGTATAGGAAAGGAAAGTCCGAAATTTGAAGTGTAAAGTAGGAAAGCCAATATCTTGTACATCCCAAACACTGAAATTCGTAAAGATGACAAGTAAGGTGCCTTTTCCATGGCAGTTGGGACTAGAGTCAGAGACAAATGAATTCTAGTTTTCTTATTAAAATGATTTTTCCTGCCAAATAGTGGAATTCCAAATTGATGTACAAATCGAACACTCAAAACAGCATACAACTATATATTCCTGTGTGTGTTTCGCAAGTATCGTCTTGTCTTATAATAAGAGAACTGCTATGTACACACTGATTTATTCTGTGGACATTCGTATTTGTTTGTACACCCATTTAAAAATTTTAAACATTCTTTGGGCGCCTAAATTATATACTGAACTTTCAAATATACCCCTCATTTAACTTTATTCGATAAATATACTTATAACATGCCTCTATCACTAAAACCACAAATTCTCATCGCGGCGGCAGTTAAAATAGAAGGAGCTGGCGGTGGAAGGGTTGGTTGCGGCCACCATTCCATGTTTTGCAGGGTTGCAAAGAATTTTTTTTAGTGTTTGTATTGTATATAAGTTAAAGCTAATTACAAAATAAATAATAAGAAATTAATCATATTTTTTATAGGTCATTTGATATAAATTTACATGTAGGTATAAAAATAATTTTATTTTAGAAAAAATAGCAGAATATTCAGAAAAAAAAAATATAATGTACATAATAGCTTTATATAATAATTCAGTTCCATATATTTGCACATTTTGGTTAGTTTCCTTGGCATTCTTACAGGCCAAGACAGCCCAGCTGTATTTGTGAATACGAGAAGAGAAGAGGCCCGGTTGGTCGGAGGCGGTTGACCGGATAAGAGAAAATGTTGGTTAAAATGTGGGGTAAGGTCCATGGAAAAAGGACCAATATGTGAAACAACGACTGAAAACCTGTGGGATGAACTGAATTGACTTTTCTTTGTGTAGAACAGAAGATGGCATGGAGAAGAAAGTTGTCACTTTTTCCATTTCTTGAGGCAATCAATTGATACCCAGCTCGCAATCTTGTAGTTATCAACATTCACTTTTCTAAAATCTGACATTACATAAACAAGGCCGGCTCTGAGAGAAGCGGGGTGAGACGGTCGTCTCGGGCCCCCGAAAAAAAAAATTATATATGTTATATATATATATATATATATATATATATATATATATATTATATAAATAGTTGTATTTCCTACACTTACATTGGAAGTTTCATGGTGTAGTGGTAAGTTATGTATGTCACTTTCATGACCCAAATTCAATTCTTTTTGGAGCAATTTTCTAGTTTTTTTTTTTTTTTCAAACTTTCTATTTTCAGAGTTCTTTTGAGAGTTCGTCTTCGGCCCCCGAATTCTCAGGGCCGATCCTGTACATAAGCAATCTAAAAATTAAACATTTAGAAAATTATCGGACGATTAAACTACTACAGTATGGATGAACGACATACTTATTTAATGCTTTATGAATTTAGAATATTATGTTTTAACATGACTAGATCATTAATGCCAAGTATATGTACAAGTGACAATTATACCTTAAGGACTACATATGGTAAAACATTAGTCAGGTATGCCAATGTAGAACAATAGGTTAACTAGGTGAGGTTGGTCATCTAGCAAAAATGGTATGTGGTTCTAATATCTTTTTATTTGACTAAATATGATTCTTTTGAACATTTATTATATGGGCTTCAAGTTATCTTTCCCCTAGTTTGTTTACACTAAACTTCCCTGAACCAAGTTGAGTTCAATTCATCTCACTTGAACAAAGCTGCAGAGGTTATAATTATGCCACGTGTCCTCCTCACAACCATGTCCACTCAGAATGAATCCTCATCTTACAAACCAGTTCAATTCCCTTTTTCTTCATTGTACAATTTACAGACACCAAAAGAAAATTGAAGGAAAGAGGATAAGACACTTGTGGAGAGCTTGTGCTACAAACACTTCCATTCAAATCTAAGTCACCAAACAAACCCATCCAATGGTTCACATTCACTTTAACAACACCTTCGAGGATATATTATCCCACTCACTTTGCCTCCCTCCTCTTATTCACTTCAAACTTTTTTCCAAAAACTGTCATACCATTTTCCTCTAGAGCTAGATTCTTATAGCCACCAATCTAAAATGGCTTCCTTCACAATGGTCTTTGCTCCGGCGGCGACTTTCAGAACTACCGGCCAAGTGTTCGCGGCGACATCCGCCAAGGGAGGAAAAGAAGAGAAGAGCTTGCTTGATTGGGTTCTTGGGGGACTAGCAAAGGAGGACCAGCTGCTGGAAGTTGACCCCATCCTCAAGAAGGTTGAGGGTAAGAATGGGACCGTTGGCGGCCGGCCAGGCACTGTGGTGGTGCCCCCCAAGAAGAAGGGTGGCTTTGGAGGTCTTTTTGCCAAGTGAAAAAGGAGTGTACTCCTCTGATTTGAGCAATACTATTCTGTAACTATTTACTTTGATTACTCATTGATCATTGTGCAACATTTACGCTGTGTTAAATTCTTCATCTCTCTCTCTGCAGCTAAGCAATTTCACTTCAATTCATTTTTGATCAGCTATATGATATGCTTTTGGAATAGTTTGTTGCTAGATGCGGATCTGATTTGATGAACTGGATAACTAATCATGTCGCCATAATCTGCAAAAGTTACTTTCGTTTTTGTCATGATCCTAGGGAATTGAACGCTAGACCTATCTGAATCTTAATTTCCTGCAAAGTTAGTTTCATAGAGAGATGTTGTGCCTTGTTTCGGGAACTAGAGTGCTAAATTGCCCTTCTAGCTCGTGCCATTAAGAACAAGACATAAGAAAACAGGGAAAACATTGCACGCAACTGAAACCAGAAAGTATGGAGTGGAGTAGAAAATAGGTAGACCAATGGCTAACTACAACAATCTACCTAAATACTTCACAAAGCCTTTGAGCTCCTGCAATCTTCTTCATCTCTTGCTTTTCACGCACATTATAACTTGATGGTCTGAAACTTCAACCACACTGTTACGAACTTACCTCCGAGGATCATTTTTCTGTGTTGTTACAAGATAAACCAGTTCATCATCTATTCACCTTGTACAAGCTACAAGAACTTAGTAAAAGCTTAGAAGAAGAGAGATCCTACAGTCTAATCCACCACAATTGTACCATAATAGCACACCATATTACTGATAATAACTATACGCATAGCAGTCCTAGTCGGTGCTTGAAACTTCTGTACACAACACTACAATGAAGTCCGCAGTTCTTTTGGTACAAAACTACCGGTCAACCGATGTAACAAAAATAACCAGAACAGGATTTCAGCGGTTTGAAGAAGACCTAAGGAGAATGTTTGGCTATAGAAGTGGATCTTGAAAGAGAAGAAGAAGAGTTAATGAACTCGATGCAATCTTCTATGGCATCTTCTCTATGAGAGTCACCAGGAGCCACGAAAGGCATCGATCTTCTAGATGAAGAATCCTTTCGAGAAGGTCTTACCCTCACAGATGCCATACCCAGACACAGAGTTCCTGCCACTTTGTCAGCAAGATTTTTGAGAAGTCTCATAGGTAAGAATCCTGAAAATGCAGGAAACCTGAATCTAAAGTTATCAGCAGGCATCCGGTCTTGCGAAATACTCTTAGTGGAAGTTTGTTTGAAATAAAAAGGCGTCTTGGTACTCACATTGTTTCTGTGTCTCGCCTGAGTATTTGCTCTTGTTGCCATATTGAAATAGGAAGTTCAAAATGCAACACAAGGACACATTGGAAAGATATACGAGATGGATTTATAAGGAGCCTGCAGGGTAGAATCTTTTTAGTGGGTGCACATAAGTGGAGAGTGTAAAGAACAAATATGGACATGGACTCAGAGTGCCAAAAAGAGATGCCAAAAGAGATCTAAAGCAATAACCAAAAGCATGATCTCTGCCTCCCCACTAATCCAAATATATCCTTGGACAACGTGAGGCACTTTGCATAAGAAAATGACCCTTCCAAAGATCAAAATACCAAAAATAATTAGAAAGGACGGAAAGTATATTCAGGCACATTCACACCAGTAATTCTCTGCATTCATACAATGATCTCATAATAAAACGGAACTTATTGGAATCAATTCAGACAGTTATTGACTGATTTGTATAATGCACAAAATCTATCTGCACCACCTTCAAAACTCTTTTGAGTTCCAAATCCGATACTGGACTACTAGTGAACTCTTGGTGATAATGAAGCTGTTGTCCACTACAGAGGATTTAATGGGTCTATGGTCTATAGAATGCCTTCAACCCGGAAAAGAAATAATATGAAATCTACGCCCCAGGTCCATATATAATTATGGAGGTGGTGGTGGTGAGAAATGGAAAACATTATAGGACCCAGTTTTACTAAATTAACAGATCTTTCTTTCTTCAGTGAGGTGTGTGTTGATGAGAGGGAGGTCCGGGGATGCTATAGGGGGTTTTGATTTTCATTTTGTCTCTTTAATTAGAACAAGTTTTCTATCCAATAACATTTTCAGACAGGTCAACGAGACTTTGTAGTATTTAGGATTTAGCTATCAGACCACCCACAACACCCCCACCCCAACAAAGCTAATTGATCGAGAAGAAACCGAAAGGAGAAAGAATCTCTTTTGAAGAAGCAAAGAAGAAGACACAAGCAAGCAACCAGCAACTGTGCCCTGCTTTGGAGGGATTTTTTTGGGAGTCAGTTAATGCTTTTAGAGTTCTTTTAATTTATCAATAGGATCTCTAAAGCAATCCGTCCATCAAAAGAAATTAGGGAAAACAGGTGGAAGTGGGGTACCAAAGTTAGAATGTGATATTTCACAGGTGAAACAAGGGTTTCAATGTGCAAGAATCAACAGAAACCATAACACAACATGCAATGGCACTCTTGTCAACTTTTCAGCACACAGATAACATGGTGTACCAACCAAACTACCTCAAGATGCAAATTTTCAAAATTACTGGTTCAATATTCTAAGATCCTGAAACAGCTAATCATCAAATTTCCAATACGAACACACAATAATATTTTCATTAGGTCCAGGCACATGATCCACATTCATATCAAACCAAAAGCAGATCTTTTACCTAATAATACAAACTCACCTCAGAAAAAGAGAAAACATCAACGGCCAACATATCAAGGTCAACTGAGAAGACTCTTCATCAACCTATTCATTCCTACATTACCTCCAAAACCTTAAGCAATGAAACAGACTCACGCAGAAGGAGCAAGGAAAAAGAAAAAAATCTCGTTCTTCTATAGCAGATTGTAAAGCAAGTTTGTTACAAGAAGAGGTAATATACAGACATTTGGACGTTCTATCAGGTAACTTGAATTCAATGAAAGAAAATAATTATTTATTATTCATAATGAGCAAAGTCTCTCCACCATTCTCAATGATGCAATCTAAGAATTCTCTTACTTTATCAGTATCTTCAAATGCCTGCGGAGAAACAAGATCACTATCCAAATTGTACCAAACCCCATCAATCTTCCTCAATGCAATCCAGTGCCTGCTCTTCCAAATCCCGGCAAACATTCTCACCGGAACATTAAGCAAAATACCCATCAAAGTATCTTCAGGCCCGTCTAGATCAATTGAAGATGCTCCATTTCTGCGATCATGCCAAACCACAGTCTTTCCCCTATCTTCTATAGCAGCAATTAGCACATTTATGTCGTAGTTTCCAGTCAGTGCATTATGATGGGGTTTAAAGAGTAGAGATAACGGTGTCCATCTTTCTTTGGTGGGTTCTTCAAGCACAAGTTTTTCCGCAATCTCGTTCAAGCTCAATTTAGTAAATGCATCTTTTTTCTGTTCCATAAGATTGTTTGGATAAGCAGCAATCCCCTTTATATCATACAAATCAATAGCATCAAACAAAACACGCTAAAAATATATAAATCATACAAAACGCAGAATTAAAGCACAGAGGTATTTTTTTTTAGGCATAATTACTAGTGGATTTCTCTTCTTTAACCCCTTACATCTAAGCAGCAAACCAAAGTTCAGCAAAAAGTAGCTTAATTGCTGCAATGTCATTCAATCTTAATCGAGTAACTGCATCACAACATTGTTCTGATAAGTAGCAATTTGAATCAAATCATAAACCCACTAAAAAGATATCAAATTTCCAAGAACTGAAGCAGAATGGTCGCTTTTTTGGATGCAAATTACTACTGGGGTTTCTTCTATTACTCCTCCTCATCTAAAAAGCAATAAGGCAAATTTATGCAACAAGTAATTTAAAAAGAAGGGAAAAACCAAGAGATGGGTTTTGAAAAGCACGACCTGAAAGAGATTGTTGAGCGAGTGCAAGAGGCAAAACTGAAGCCTCTGCCGCTCGTGGTAGATCTGGGTGTTATCCTCCGTCGGCGTCGCCATCTTCAATTTCAGAGGTCCAGAGTTGTTGAACGCAAAGGACAGCAGGGTTGAAAAGAACGCAATTTTAGACAAGTCGACGATTGTGAAGCAGCCGACAATGAATAATTCGATATAGGTGCAGCCGACAATGAATAATTCGAATATCAAGGTTGTAACTTTTGGTGTGCAGAAAACTGAACTTGTGTGATGCGTCTGCGGAGTGCGAACAACGTTGAAACTTGTTAGAAAAACTGACACGTCAGACAAAGAGAGTGCGGATGATCCTCTAAGGTCGTTTAAGGAGGTGGTCCGTCGTTTTCTTGAGGTTTTGGTAATAGCCCATGGTAATCTAATCTCGTTTGGGGCAAATTGTGTTTCCTTTCCTCTGCCCACCTTAACCAATTTGTTTTGTTTCTGTCCCAATAACAATTTGTATTTTTGACCGATTCAAGTTTCTCTCAATCGGGAACATATCACAGTTGAAGGGGTTGCTTGCTTTTACAATGAGATGAAATATATGTTCATCTTTTTTTCGTTTAAGTTCTAAGTTATTGCATAAACTTAGTATGTTCTTAACATGTGATAAATAATTATGATAGAGAAAGTAAAATTCACTACCAATTTCCTTCTGATCCTCAACATATCAGTTGGACGGTTGCATTCCAAATAGAAATAAAATCAAGTTTTTCTTGCTTAACTTGAATGTCTATCAATTTGGATAATTTGTAATTTGGATTCAATAATTTTGTAGTCTAAGATATTCAATTTGCAGTTTTGATTAGAACTTGGAGGGGAGATAGTATATTAGGGTAGTGGGGTGGCGGTGATGATTGTTCACAATTAGCTGGAAGGAAATTTTGAATAATTAAATATATGGGTAGAATTTATACTTGAGGAAAAGAATTCAATGTAGAGTGAGTTCATTAATTTTTAGGGTGTAAATAAAATTTTTCAAAAAAAACATTTGAGATAAGAAAATAGTGAAATTAGTAGGTGTAAAAAACGACATGTCGTTCAACCCAAACGGATAGGCAGTGTGGATAACAAATTGAAAATTGGACACATCACTCACCAGTCATACAGGCTTCACTCAACAATGGCGACCTCTGCAACTCCCTTATCTCTCTCCTTCTTCGCCTCCTCGCTCTTCCTCTCCTCCTCCTCCTCCGCCCACAAACCCCTCTCTGCCGCCGCCGTACCCGCCACTTCCCTCAAAACCTCCAAACCCCTAACCGTCTCCGCCGAGCTCGCCCCCCTTCCGGTCCTCTCCTTCTCCGGCGACAAGGTCGGCGAGACCTTCCTCGACCTCAAGTCCGCCCTCCCCGACACCGCCCGCGCCGTCGTCCACCGCGCCATCATCCACGACCTCCAGAACAAGCGCCGCGGCACCGCCTCCACCCTCACCCGCGCCCAGGTCCGCGGCGGAGGCCGCAAGCCCTACCCGCAGAAGAAAACGGGCCGGGCCCGCCAGGGTTCCACCCGGACCCCGCTTCGCCCCGGCGGAGGCGTCGTCTTCGGCCCAAAGCCCAGAGACTGGACCATCAAGATCAACCGGAAGGAGAAGCAGTTGGCGATCTCCACGGCGGTGGCGAGCGCCAAGGAGAACACGATTGTGGTGGAGGACTTCAGCGACGAGTTTGAGAAGCCGCGGACGAAGGACTTCATTGAGGCGATGAGGCGGTGGGGCTTGGACCCGAACGAGAAGACGACGTTTCTGATGAGGGAGGTGGCGGACAATGTGCGGCTTTCTAGCCGGAATATCGGGACGTTGAAGATGCTGACGCCGAGGACTTTGAATCTGTTTGATATTTTGAATGCGGACAAGCTGATTCTGACGCCGGAGATTGTGGATTATCTCAATGCGAGGTATGGGGAGGATTACGAAGGCGAAACGGAGGACGATGAAGACGAAGAAGAAGATGAAGAGGAGGAAGAAGAAGGAGAAGTGCAAGGTTAAGTCTTTTATGCCAATTTTGTGTTTTTTAAGCTGTGCTTTTGTGTTGCCTTTGTAATGGAGTAGTTTCGATTCGAAATGCTAATCTACGAAAAATGATAGAGATTTGGAAGAACTCGCAAGAATTAGTTATGTATTACTCTGGCTAACAAGTAGTCATGGATGTTTGTGTGTAATGTTGACTTGAAGCTGCTGCTTGTTGCTGTTTTAAATCTCTGTTTGGTGATATGTTCTCATTTTTCGGTTTTGGAATTGCAGGGACTGAGGCAGATGAGAGTTCCACAGAGTGAAGAGTTTTCGTAACCACTTTTTTGCGGCCTCTCCTAATATTAACTTAGGATTCATTCGAATTCATCGCGGATAAGGTCTGTGCCTGTGCCTTTCTTGATTGTAACCAGTTCATATTGGAGGCTGGTTTGGCAAATCTTTTGTGCATCTGTGTTTTTGTTGTAAAATTTGCAGATGAAGTTCAATATAAATGTATCTACTTGTCCAACATACAATGTGGTATCATTAGAATGTTACTTTCTGCTTGAGCTTTACTTCTGGTGAAGTAAAGTTTTTTGGATTGGTATATCGATTCATGCTTGTTGCGCATATTGTACTTGGGCATCATAGTGCTTTCTTTCCTGTATAGGTTATGTATCTGTGAGAAAACGCCAAGTTCATCTTTCATGTCCTCCAAAATCATACTTGTACGATTTGAAAACGATAGAAATACCAGAATCCAGTTAGATGAAGTTGAGTTCATTGGGTTTATGTCAGATGAACATGGCGTCTGGCTAATAGAAACGTTGGTGTCCATATCCTGTTAAGACGGTAAGCAAAGAAGCCATGAATCTGTTGTGTTTCCTCCATATCTTCATTTTATTTAACAAACTGAACCCTTGTTTCTTTTTCTCCAAAGACGACTTTCGAGTTTGTAATACCAAGAGCTTTTTTTGTTTGCAAGGTTCAGAATTAGAGCTGAATGATAGCTTACTATCGGTTTAATCCAGTTCAACAGAGTTTTGAACAAAGTGAATTTAGAAACTGAAACTTAAGGAAGAGTACATATTGGACTGGACAGGTGAAAACTAAAGAATTAGGTTCAGGATATTACAATATATGACAAGTTCATGGAGTTGTAGGCATTATTGGCCAACGTTTTTTTTAAAAGCACATCATCATAGAATTGCCACTCAGTACTCCCAGAAATGCAGACTGTCCGGCTTGGCCATCATGCTATCAGCTAGCCCGGACCATGGACGAAAGCTCTATCGTCCTGTGCAAGCACAGAAAAAATAAGGGAATGCACACTCCCTACGCAGGAATTAACCTGTTCAGGTTCAAAGGGACTATCTCAGCCTGACCTGCTCACATCATAGCCAAAAGGCCAGTGCTGGAGCAGATACAGGCACCCCTGGTGCGTCCTTTATGTCAATAGAATGCAAAAAATATAAACACAATCTCGCTGTAATATGAAATGAAAGCAGAAAGCATCTTATTGCGGAGAAACACAAGCTCAAGCGTAAGTCTTAAAAATGTACTTCAGACACCAAACTATGTTATATACCATAGCATGAAAATGAAACCCTAAGATCTCCGTTGCTGATAAGCCAATCATGAACGAAAGCCTGCAGGGTTGTCAAACTGCTTCTGCTTATTCATGTGATCCTGCAAATGTTCCCGTTGTAAAACAGAAGAATAGAGAAATGAGAATGGTATAGATTAGAACAATCAGTTTAACATGAAATGCAGGATAGTAAATTTTCTTCATCAATTTGTCAATTGCATGCTGCTAAGATAGAAGCCCTACAATTATATTCACTTTACAGATGCTGTACTAAATGCTCAAGAAAACTGACTTCATCCTACTACATATAATGTTTAAACCACATCTAGGATAGGCCATATGCCCTAGAGTTGATTGACATGTCCCTTAAAACCACATCTCAACTCTTTTCAGGCACCGATTATAGAGCTCAAGACTAGATGCAGATTTTTATCCTTGGTTTGTGATATTAGCAGATTGCAACTGTTCTGTTACACCATCACTTGTATTCAAAGTTCAAGTTTTCCGAACATTTTTTTAATGCAAGGATATCAGAATCAGCTCACTATAAGGAAAAGTAAATCCACAAATAATTACTAACCTTCACCTCTCTGCAGACTTTACATAACTTTCTGGCAAGTAAATTTCCCCTCCAACTTCACCATGTTGTTCTCCACTGACAGTTTTCTTCGCAGCAAGAAACTCAGCACTCATAGCATCCATACCACGAATCACAGCTTCTTCAGCACTCCCATAACCATGCTCTTCAGCATACTTCCTCACATCCTCAGTTATCTTCATAGAACAGAATTTTGGACCGCACATGGAGCAAAAATGGGCCACCTTGGCACCGTCTGCTGGCAGGGTTTCATCATGGAAGGACATAGCGGTCATAGGGTCCAATGACAAAGCAAACTGGTCCATCCACCGGAACTCAAATCTCGCCTTGCTTAATGCATCATCCCATTCTTGAGCATGTGGGTGACCTTTGGCTAGATCGGCTGCATGAGCAGCTATCTTATATGCTATCACTCCAGCCTTCACATCATCTCGATTTGGCAAACCAAGGTGCTCTTTTGGGGTTACATAACACAAAAGGGCAGTGCCTAGAGCTCCAATGTTGGCAGCACCGATGGCAGAGGTGATGTGATCATATCCAGGAGCAATATCAGTTGTTAAAGGACCAAGAGTGTAGAAAGGCGCTTCATTACACCATTCAAGCTGTTTTTTCATGTTCTCAGGAATCTTGTGCATTGGAACATGTCCAGGTCCTTCATTCATTACCTGCACATCCTTTTCCCATGCCCTACGGGTCAATTCTCCTTGGAGTTAAGAGCTCTGCGAACTGTGCAGTGTCGTTGGCATCATATATGGAACCAGGTCTCAGCCCATCTCCTATTGACAGGGCCACATCATATTGGTTGCAGATGTCAAGGATGTCATCCCAGTGCTCATAAGCAAAATTCTCTTTGTGATAAGCTAAGCACCACTTAGCATGAATGGATCCTCCTCGTGAAACAATTCCTGTCATACGCTTAGCAGTAAGTGGGATGTACCGAAGTAGAACCCCAGCATGGATAGTGAAGTAATCTACACCCTGCTCAGCTTGCTCAATAAGAGTTTCTCTGAACACTTCCCAGTTAAGATTTTCTGCAATTCCATCTACCTTTTCAAGAGCTTGATAAATGGGTACAGTCCCTACTGGCACAGGGGAGTTACGTAGGATCCATTCACGGGTCTCATGGATGTGGCGTCCAGTGGAGAGATCCATAATAGTGTCAGCACCCCACATAGTTGCCCACTGGACCTTGTAAACTTCCTCCTCAATAGAGCTGGCAACAGCAGAGTTCCCTATGTTGGCGTTAACTTTGACCAGAAACTTTCTACCAACAATCATTGGCTCCAGCTCCAAATGCTTCTTATTGGAAGGGATGATCGCCCGCCCGCGAGCCACTTCTGATCTCACAAACTCTGGGTCAAGCTTCTCGCGAGTGGCACAGTACAGCATTTCCTCAGTTATAATTCCCTGCTTGGCATAGTACATCTGAGTGTATCTTGGTCCACCCAATTTATTTCGCCTTTCAATCCAATCTTTCCGCAGTTGAGGTAGCCCTGTGTATTGATATCAAGCAAGAAAATGGATGAATAATGCTAATTTACGCCCAGAACAGAAAACATTGAACCATACATTATTCTATTTGAAAATTGGAGAACACAGTATAACTTTCTCAGTTAAATGTTTCAATGCCTTGTTGAAAGGGTGAGGAAGTATCCATGCAAACAAAATCAACAGTAACAACGTGTGAAGTTAGATATGTAAACAGAAGTTTAACACTCTCTTGAACTAAGGTTGACTACCAACAAAAAAGACGCTAAAATAAACTATTTTTGCTTACCAACACGTGGGCTAATGTTTTGCGGACCACTGGTATCATAGTTGTCAAATGGTGGTTCATCTCCAGCCAGGTGGACTCGTCGAAAGGGAACTTTGAGCACATGACCAGTTTCTTCATGAGTAACTTCCCTGCAGGACAGATTGTGTATCAGTACAACACAACTCAATTTTAATTGCACCTTGTGGCTTGTGAGTGATATAAGGATTTGACAAGTAAAATATTTCAAAAGGAAGAATTCATATCAAGCAACAACAACGAAGAGAACGAGACTCACTTTTGTTCTTTTGTGCTCTTTGGAAAACATTGTTCAAAGGATGGAAGAGGCAAGAAATCAGGAGAAGCGGGATCAACTGTATGCCTTGGTAGTTTGGTTTTCTCTGAATTGGTTGCTGGGGGATCAAAGGTTAACGTGGCTTTAGGACCTGAGCTCAGGGAGTTCAGGCATATTTCCTTCCTATACGGACTTGGAACACGCCCCACAGCATCAAACCCGGGCAAGAAGGTAGTAGTCGGGAACTTTGCTGCAGAAGAATGACTGCCATTCTTGCACACAACTGATGTCAAGGCACTATGCACCGATGCCATTTCTGAGTTAAGCAAAGAATTGAGACATTAAACTTCAATCCACAAGAAACTAAAACTAGCTAAACACAGTGTACAGCTAGTCACAGTGTACAGCCAACAGAGATATTCAGTGCCTCAGAAAATTATACATAATTCGGGGTAAGAAACCCGGCAATGTGAATTAACCGTTTTTTCTATCCTAGGACATGTAATAAGTATCCAATGACAAATTTTCTCCAAGCTCCAAGCCTCAAGCCCCAGCACTTGTTGGCAAGATATGAAATTTATAGGAAAGTGAGAACAAAAATAATCCAAAGGTATCTGATTTATGAAAGTTCTATCTGTATACCTGCATCTACCAGTTCATATCTGTACAGGATATCAAATTATACATGATCCGGATTAATATCGGATTAATAACAAAGCAAAACGAAAACACGTTAGAATGGACAGTCCAAGTACCACATGCAAAAAACACATAAGATGATAAACACACTTTATATACGCGACATTAGGGGTGGGGTTTGAACTTACCCAACTAAGCAACATGCCTCTTGTGACTCATCATAAACACTCAAAACAGTAGAACATTGAAAAAAAAGCGAAGCGAACAATACCCAACAACACAGATTAATAGATCATCTACTGACTAGACTAGTTGATGTCACATTTTTCCAATTTCAACACCGAAACCATTACAAACAAGAAAATTGACAATTTGGCCTCATTTCCACAAGTACTTCACAGAAAATTAAGAACCAAAATACGCTGCTATACTTATTCACATCCATGCACATAACAAACAAGAAAATTGACAATCTGGTCTCATTTCACAAGTACCTTAAACTTTCAAACAGAACACTAAGAACAACCTAAGTAAGCTAAGAGGCTGCTCAAAATGAAGAATCAAAATGTTGGGTTTTGACGAGAGAGAAAAAAGAGGCAGAAGAAGAACCTGGAACCTGCGGCTGGAGCTTCTCTCACAGTCTTATCTTGTCCACGCACACACTTTCTCTTGAAAATATCAATGGCAGTTCTGAGCACACAGCCTAAGATTACGTTGTAGCATTTTATAGGCGGTTAAAAAGCAAGCGAGTCCACCACCACACCAGTGTGCTCAGAAAAGGTTACCAAAAAAGCGTATTTCTTACGTGGCTGCCATGCCATGATTCCCCAATTGGATATTTTCCGTAATTCTCCTCATTGGATGGATATTCTTAATTAATTGGGTGCTTTGCAGTTTGTTCATCAGGTGTGCGTGACTGTCCACCAATATCATGTGAAAACGGACGTGCCCTTTGGCTTTACCATTCATATACGTTGAGACATTGCAATACTAAGCTGCTCTTATAACGATACGGTTACTAATGAAATTGTAGTGAGCATGAGAATATCAGTAAATAAGGACCGCTTGTTAATTCTCATTTTAGTTTAATAAATATATCATAAAAATAATTTTATACACAAGCCAATACCTGAGTGACCTTGAATTTACTATGGACACATCATTTCATAAAATTTAGCTAAAGATGAATAGAGGAGCTAGACCTCCTTTTAACGTATGAAATTTGGTATTGATTCTAAACTTTTCGATTCTAAGAAAGGGCAACATAATAGCATTGATAGAAGGGTTATTATCATGAGTAGTGCCTAAACTTTTGCAAACCGGACTATGTGGTACCTGAATTTTAAAAGTGATCAATTTCATACCTGAACTTACCAAAAGAAGACAAAATGGTACCCGGTTAATTTTTCAGTTAAATCTCCGTTAGAAACGAGGACAAAATAGTCATTTCCTACTATGTTCTCCTCTCTGTCGTCCTGTGAAACAGTAGTGCTTCCACGAACTCAGCGACTGATGCGGCGGCGTTTAGTTCGATCCTTCCGGTGGAAATCTACTCCATAACTTCCCTTTCGGATCGAAATCTCTGGGCTTAAGGGCCCTAACAATCGAAGCATGCTTCCCAATTGAATAGCTACACAAAAACAATCACCCAAAAACACCAAAAACCAAACAGCAAAAAAAAATTAAAAAAATCTTGAGAAATGATGATTGAACATCAAATCGTTACTATTGTGCCCTTTCGAAATAGTCTGCCCAGGCTTCTGGGCTCGCCGGAAAAGCAACAAGGGCTCCGCTGTAACTTGGCGAACCCGTAGTCGCCGTCGAAACCGGTGCCGTCTTGATAGAACATGGACGCATCAGTACAGATACAGTGTATCGATTGATTGATGATCATGTAGGAAACCAACAGAGAGACAAGGAGCAAACAAAAATGAGTGTTTCGTTGACTGTGATGACCTTGAATCTTCATGAAGATCAGACGGAAGACAGCCCTTACTCTTGGGAAAAGAGGAGAGATTTGTGCATAAGCGTCATCACTAGCTACTCTCCGATCATTCTCTGTACTCAACAAGGTCTTATTTTTAACTCTCTCTGCTTGATTTCATAGCTGCGATTGTTTTGCTTGCATATGGGTTTGTGTTCTTTTAGCTTGGTTTCCACAATTGAATGAGTTCTCTGGGTATAAAGCTTGTTATTTTTCTTGGTCGACGGCGAGGCCGATTAATTTCTCTCCGATTGAGTAGCCGAGTCGATGATGATGCGGTGGGGGTTTGGTTTCAAAGAAGAAGTCACACAGGCGGCTGAGGTTGGGTTTGGGTTAAGAGAAGACGACACAGAGAAGGTTAAAAAAAAAAATAGTGGGAAATGACTATTTTGTCCTCGTTTCTAACGGAGGTTTAACTGAAAAATTAACCGGGTACCATTTTGTCTTCTTTTTGTAAATTCAGGTATGAAATTGATCACTTTTAAAGTTCAGGTACCACATAGTCCGGTTTGCAAAAGTTCAGGCACCACTCATGATAATAACCCTTGATAGAAATATGATTGTGGAGAATAATGAGGACAAATACAGAAGGCAAGTCAAGCGATTGGATTAATTTTAGATTTGGCTTATGCCATGATTTAGTTTCAACCCAAAAGTGGAAGAATTGCCATTATAGGCAAGCAATTTCCAGCAAACCCATGCTATGTCCACTAGCATGTTCTATTTAGTCTTTGATTACTCTTAAAAAAAAACATTCTTGCTTATAGATTTGATTTGACTCTTGAATGAAAAAGAATACATCTTGTTCACTTGGAAACCGATATGTATGGTTTTAAATGGTCAATCTATGGCAGCTGATAGCTAGGGAAGATATTACAAATCATGTAAAATGGTATACCAATATTACGGTTGTTAGTAGATCATCTCTCTTTTTCCTTGTACTAAAAGGACAAAGATGTTCATCTATTCATTTCCTATCGAAAAGGTTCACGTGTACTTCCATACCCACCTCACCTCCACTCCACTAGTCCACTGTATTGCTCATGCTAATTCATGAAGTGATTGCTAGGAGGAAAAAGGTTTTCAGCTGAATGAATAGGACATTGTGATTACAGAACGAAACAGAACCAATGGGACTGTGGTCCTGGCAGGTTAAGTTTTTGCTACTCATCTTTGGCCAAACCCTAAAATCCAAAAGGCCAACGTTGCTTTCAGAAAGGGACTTTGATATTTTGGAGTGCATAAAGATAAATATCAAATGATTGACAGTATTTGATTTTGATCTCAAAGAAATTTAAGTGGACACAAGATGCTCCAAGTTCTTAATTTCTACCTTCTTTTGGTGAAAACAAGCGATACATGGAAAGTGATGATCTGACCTCCAACTTTAGATCCATGGAGAACAGATATTCTTGCCAATCACACACATAAATTACTATCTTTTTGATTCATTTACAAAATTTTTTTTTCTTCCCAAAGCACATGTCTCTTCAATTCGTCATATCTGATCCACAATGCAGAAACCAAACTAGCAGACAAGGGAGAAACAATGTCCAAAACCTACGTTAGACTGGTTAAGTTGGATGAGCCTCAATTCTAATTCCATAAACAATGCTGGTAGGTGATGAACATATGATCAACCCCAATTGAAAATGGTCACTTCTACAAAATATGCCGCTGAAAATTGAAAAGTGCAATATGCAGAGACAGTATTTTTCTGAATTTTTTTCAACCCATATAACAGAAATACTGTGTATATATTTCGTATAATAAATACAATATACAGCTTGAGAACAATTACAATTGCAGATAGGCAGATAACACGTAATTGAGTGACAGACAGTCAATGTACAACAGTTTCAGATACCAACCCTGTTGTGCCGAAGTTAGCATGCGTAACGCACTCGAGAAGGCCATTGTAGATATTATTCTCCGCCTTCTTTCCCATCTTACTGGCCGGGCAACTTGGGCTTGTAAAATGTGAGTTAAAACGCTGGCACTTGTTAAAAACTGAACCCAAGACATACAGAGTTGTAAGGGCGAGATGGTGCCAATCAAGAGGATGAATTCACTGACATGCTAATAGCAAAAGGAGCAAAAAGATACTCCGACATTCACTTCACTGAGGAGCAGTAGCAAGATAGGTATTTGAGGAGCAGTAGCAAGATAGGTATTAACTAGAGCCGGTCTGCAATGACAATGGCAATGGAAGAAGTGACTCTTTCTTGCCACTAATGAAGATTGCCAATTCTGTTGGTGCAACCACCATTTTTAACCACTCTTGTAGATCTTCACCTTCTACCTTTTCTTTTTCTGAACAACAAGCACTATTAGAACAACATGACAACGGCATAGAGTTGCTTTAATCTCTTAGTGATTAAACAGCATATGTCCACACACCCTAAGCTTAAGAATTTCCAAAAAAGAGAAAGAGGTCTACTATTACAATGTTACCTACGAGCCGCACCCTCAGTAATTCAAGCAATCTCACTTGAGTAGGAAATCCAAAATCTAACAAATAGAACTATGAAAAATGCATCTTTCATTGATAAGGCCTTTGGTAACGACACTATACAAGCCACAGACAGAGGACGAATTTGCAGTACATATTTAGAGATTTTACAGCTAATTCAGCACGCCACCATTCCCAAAAGACCCATATCAAACATTCAGAGCACTTCCGTTCAAAGATAAAAACATCAAGAGAACTGAGATAGAACTTCAATTCATTCAAAGGTTGACTTTTTCAAAAGAAGCCTATTCCAGACAAGTTAAACCGTCTCCACCACCTTTTTTTATTTTTTATTTTTTTAAATTTTTTATAAGAGCGTCCCCCTTATTAAGATTTCTGTCATGCAGGGTTTCTACCAATTCGAAACTACCACAGATTTACAAGAGCACTATAAGTTACTACCAAAAAGCATCAAACTACCTGAAAACTTTACAACACATGAAACACTGGCCGGCAGAAAAAAAAAAAGTTACCTTCTAAATAAGCACCAAGACCCTCCAAAACAGTAGGATTAGCTCGCACAACACAAAGGGCTACATCCAAGGCAGACTGTAGCAATGCTTTAACCTCTCCTTGAACAAGATCAACAAGCCGCCCCTGTTGTCATCACTCTAGTGTCAGTATAAACATCAAATAATTTAACAAGGGCCAAAATGGAGATAGACAGGACCTGATCCCTTCCCCAAAGAGCACCTCCTCCTGAATCATCCATCCCACCAGCAGAAAGTGTTGCTATAGACACTGGGCCGATTGTCTGATTAAGACCATACTCTGCTACTGCTTTGTATGCCATGTCAGTTGCTCGTCGTATATCATCAAGTGCACCCGTTGATACACGACCTGAATATGCAAATTCTTCTGCTGCACGTCCTCCAAGAAGTGTAGCCAAACGTCCACGTAACTCATCAATGAAGAGTAAATATCTATCTTCGGTTGCTGGAGGAGTATAAGTAAAGCCCAATGCCCCTCCTGACCGTGGCAATATGCTCAGTTTCTGATAACACAAAAATAGAATAATTAAATATATCGAAGTATTTCGGGTTTAGATATTTCCATGTAAAATAGATGTTAATAAGAGAGCTATTGCATGACCAGGACTTCAATTATTCACAATTTCTCATATTATGTTTTTTAATTACTTCATTTTTATTTGCATATTAGTAATATAGACACGAACAATTTTCCATATTAATCTCTAATAATTCACCTCAACACGTGGCTGCCCTGGAAGAAGACTTGCAACAGCAGTCCCTACTACTGCATGACCAGCTTCATGCCGTGCAACTACACCCTTCTCACTTCCCTGCAACTTGGCAGTCTTCTTCTCTATGCCCTACACAAGTAATTGGTTAAGTTTCTCTACTAGTTAATCAGAAATCAATAACTTGGTTTTAAAAATGTTGTTACTCAACATTATGCAACATAAAGATACAGAAAACCGTAAGGTACCAACAATATAGACCAGCTGAAGAAATCAAGAATAGAATCCCCTAACCTCAGAAAAAAGGGTATGCACATGAAAGAGAAAAGGTTCAAAAACAATCCATATGATTATTACTGTTTTTATCCTAATTCAGGAAAATTACTATTTGAATATGTTTATGTGCATGGTCTGTGAATGAGAGACTTACAGCTATTGATCTCTCCACAGCATGAATGAAATCAATTTTTTCCACAAGTACTTTGCTTTGTCTTCCTGCCAATAACGCAGCTTCATTCACCAAATTTGCAAGATCCGCGCTGCAAAATATATAATAAGAAACATCACTCCCAGTGTATCAGTCATAATCACTACACTTAAATCAGTCGTTTAATTATTTATTGTTCAATGAATATTCTAAACAGCCTGAAGAAAGAGCAAGGTTATACCCAGTAAAGCCAGTGGTCATAGAAGCAATATCACCAAGGTAAACATCTTTTGCCAAAGGAAGTTCCTTTTTACAAGCATGCACCTTCAGAATCGCTTCTCTTCCATTCTTATCAGGTGTCTCCACCTATTGAAAAAGGGAAAAGCTCCGATAAGATCTAATATTTTATACGTATACATATATACATATATGAAACAATTATTCCCACATTCCCAACTGAAACTCGCTTTCATATCATGTTTGGCACTGGGAGAAGTAAGGTATCATAATACAAACCATAACTACACGATCAAATCTCCCTGGTCGGCGAAGTGCTGGGTCTAATACATCTGAGCGATTAGTTGCTCCAAGAACAATAACAGCAGAGTTACTGTCAAACCCATCCATCTCCTGCAATGAGAATTCAAATGCATCAATGTCACTGTAATGTATCCAAAGTTACAAATGCCCAAAACCAAGTTACAAAGCTTACAGTGAGCAACTGATTCAAGGTTTGCTCTCGCTCATCATTGCTAACTATACGGAATTTTCCATCACGACTTTTTGCTACAGCATCTATCTGCACAAAAGAAGATATATTAAAACTAAACTACAGAGGTCAGGAATTAAGGTAGTCACACAACACAGTTGCGTATCCATATCCACACCTCATCAATAAAAATTATTGAAGGTGCCTCCTTTTTTGCCCGTGCAAATAGATCCCTTACACGAGAGGCACCCATGCCAACATACAACTCCACAAACTCGCTGGCAGAGCAACTTATAAAGGGCACTTCAGCTTCCCCAGCTACAGCCTTGGCAAGAAGAGTCTTGCCTGTCCCAGGAAGACCCACCTGTAATTAGATACAGAACATAAACGTCTTCCACAAAGCTCCAAACAGATAATGGCATATAAGTAGTGGATCCAATGGTACCATCCAATGGTAGATAACAAAAATCTTCAAGAGGAAAGACATATCCAATGGTGAGTACTCAAACAGTTCAACCAATTCCAAATGAAAGTACTTGTCAGTGGACAGCACCCTATACCAATAATATGTGGCATGGAAAAACTCCAAGAGATTGGCCTAGCTTACTTAAAAAATCAAGGTATCCATTAATGCTAAAATTTGAATATACGTCATTATGAGTTCTACCTCTGGTTTATGATGAGGCATTCCACATTAGTTTAAGGTAAGACTTACCAGGAGTACTCCGCGTGGAGGTCGAGCACCAAGTCGTACATATTTTTCTGGATTGCGGAGAAATTCCTGGCCAGTAAACATCTCCACCAGTAAGAAAGTACATAGAAACATAAAAAAGCCTATAGAATTCTTTATAACACTGTGTTTGTCCATTAGTTATATCAAAGTACACTGAAATGTGTTTGACATACCACGATTTCTTCTAGCTCCTCTTTGGCCTCATCAACACCAGCAACATCAGCGAAGGTTATTACTTCCCCTTGTTCAGACGATTTAGAACTGCCCGAGCCCCCAGATTTTCGGTTCCTAATCTGACCAGCTGTGCTCTGCACACAAGCATGTATTCACTGAGAACCATGTACCACCAGTTTCAAATCACGAAATTAAAGAGACAAAATGTTGAAAAGAGAAAGGACCACTGACTTTCACCTGAGAAAAGTTTACAGGGAACCGGTGAAGAAGCCCTGCAAGCACAGCAACGTAAAACAGAGCAATCTGCACAGGGAAAAGCCAAATTCAGTAGAATGAAACTCCTTTGTATGAAATATCATAAACTTTCGTCTTAACACACAGCATGAAGAATAAAACGAAACTTCTCCAGAATACCAAATTCATGTTAAGATAACTCATAGTCTCCAGTTAACTTAACACCCCTATTCAGGTGTTCTACACCACATAATAAAGTTTTACCCATCATCTATAATTCCGAAAACCATAACAGATAACCAAAAACACATTCTTAAGCACCTCACTCATTTCATCAACTTTTTCTAACTGACCAACTAAAGCCTAGGTTCACAAGATGTCCACTTTATCATAAAGACCTTATCTTTACATCTTAACAACTCACTATCTTTACCCAAATAACAAGTAACTCACCATTGCAGAGTTGAAGAAGCCACCGGACCGCTTATCAGGCGACCCGAACTCCACCTCATTCTCCAGCATCTTCTCATACGGCGTCTTTATATCCGTCGGCCTCGTGGTCGTGTAAACCACCCTCTTCGTCGGCGCCGCCGTCCTCATCACCGCCTCCGACTCCTGAAACTTGCTGGTCACTTCACTCTCCAGCTCAGCATTCTCAGACTTAAGCTTGAACATCACGTGGACCCCATCAACCTCAACCTTCTGCACCTGGTTCCCATTAACCTTGCTCAAAAAATCGCTGTACGGCACGCTGATGAACGTCGTCGGAGTCCGGGGCTCCGACCCGGGTAACGGAATTCCGGGCCGGAGCAACCGCATGACGAAGATAACAATACCCAACTGCAATAGCAGGATTCCGATTTCTTGGGCCTGAACTATGGGCTGCCACCGCCATTTCCCGCCTTTCGACCACCACCAATTCTCCTTCTTCTGGCCCTCCCGCCGCCGATTCGACGCCGGCGAGCTCGAATTCGGCGGGCTGTTGTTCACCGCCTGCCCCTCCGTGGCCTTCGCCTCTCTCTTCTCGCCGGAATCGCTGTCCTGGCCGTTCGCCGAAACCCTAACCGTCCGAAACCCGCCATGGCTGCTGCCCCGCCAGAGAGCTCGGCCCTGTCCGTACAAAGTCACCGGCGGGAACGATGCAACATTCAAAACGCACCGTTTAGCGTCCCGGTTGAAAGCCCTAGCTTGGCATCGGAATATTCCCAATTGATAAGCTTTCGAATTCGAACGAAACCTACTGTGGATTGTGGGGCGAAAATACTCGACCGACGACATCCCCGAATAAAAAACCCTAGAAAATCAAAACCCCCAATCTTCAAAATTCAAAATTGTATATATTTATATACATGATAATATTATCTGGGTTCGTATATAAAATTCGAAAAATTGAATTTTTCAGCTTCGTCAATGGTGGTGGAGCTTCGAGCAAAGGTTGGAACTTTGGACACAGACGAGAGAGAAAGTAGTAGATTATACAAGAGGCAGGTTCAACTTGGAATGTGAGCCGTTGGATGAAGAAGGAGATGGAAATCTTAACCGTCAACTTTCCATTTTCGGCACAACTGTTAATTCCGGGCCTTGTTTGTTATCGTTATCCAGTGTGAGGAGACAACAGTTGCAGACAGGAGTTTGGGGGAGGATTTTCTGTTTAGCGGCGCAGGATACGATGTGGTCTGCGGTTAGTTAGGGTGACACGTGTCCGTTATCAAGAGTAGAATTCGTGGGGTGTTGGGCCGTGCCACGACGGCACTTGCTGATTGGTGGGCTTGGGGACGGCGGGCCTGGGCTGGGCCTTCGAGTTGAGTAACGCGCAAGTCAATCACAACCGCCATACCTGTTTTCTGTTTTGTCTTTCTTATGTTCTTTTTGGGTGCAGGAGGGAAACACAGGAGGAGAAAAAGTCCTGAATTTCAGGATCTTGCAAAGGCCTTCAGCCAAGCAAAAGAATTGAAAAGCAAGAAGGGATTGCTAAATTTGGAACAATCTCAACTCAATGAACAAACCAAAGATTGTGTACTTCATTTTGTGGGCAAAGTTTGACCCTTCTGTGCCTCCCATTTCTTATGGTTTTCTTGAAGAGTTTTGAATCAAAAACACTGCCCACCTCCAAGTTCTGAACTTTTTTTCTTCAACGAAACCAATTTTCGATTTCCAAGTTCTGAACTTTTGTATAGCAAAATCCGATTTTCGCTCTTATTAAAATGTGGGTTGCCTTTTGTTTCTGCATTTCTCAAGTCCTAGCACTACTTTCATAATTGTGATAGGTTTGAATTGAATGTAAATGTTATAGGATTTTTCTCGAGGCAGGTTGCAGAAGTTTTTCCAAAGAGATAGATATGGCTGTGGGTGCAGAGGCCATGTTAGTTTGTGTATGGAGATTTCTTCATTTTTCCATAAGGACTAGTAGCATATGTGTACAGAGGCATCCATTTGTTTCAGCCATTCTGTTCTTGTTATACATCGTGTATGCATTTTTCAATCTTTTCGTCTTCTGGTTTCCTTTCCTTGTCTGCATTGCTGTCCTTCTTAGATTTTTTTGGACTTCTGATGGACTCACAATCGTCGAGGACAAGAGAGATGAGAAACGAAACGATGATCGAATTACACATAAGAAACCAAAGCCTGCTCAAGATCATCATGATGTTGTCAGTCGAGATGCGTGCTCCTCATTATCTAAGCAGAAAAGCAGACGAACAAATGTTAGGAGAAGGATCAACGAAGGGGATGCTCAATCTTGTAAGCATGCAGATGATTTGTCTATACCGACAACTTTGAATGATAGTTTGATTGGCGGAACTGTCTTGATTGCGAAAATCAAAGAGGCTGTCTTGGAGGATAAAGAGGCTAACAGTCTTGATCATGCAGAGAGTTCCACTGCTAAAGCACCAGCTACTGAAAATATTCAAGTTTTTGATGAGCAGCAGCTGCAGCACCATTCTGTCCTGGACTCTGACCTTTCGGATTCTAATCTCTTGTCGTCTGATGACTCAGATGAACAGCCTGACAGATTTGATGGTCCCGAGGATGATGGAAAAGTGTCACAGGAGGATGGAAACAAGGCGGTGCAGTGGACAGACGATGATCAGAGGAATCTTATGGATCTTGGCCTTTCGGAGATTGAACGAAACAAAAGGCTGGAAAGTTTGATTGCCAGAAGAAGAGCAAGAAAGCTATTTAAAATGCAGGTTGAGAAAGGTCTAATTGACTTGGACACAATTATTCCAGGTCAAATGGCTCCCATCTTTGTTGCAAGAAACACTCCTATAGATTTTCTGAAAGGTTCTAATGACATGGACACGCCGGGTTCAGCCCCTTCGATTTTGTTACCAATGCAAAATCCATTTGATCTTCCATATGATCCACTCGAAGAGAAGCCGAACCTAATGACAGATAGTTTCCAACAAGAATTTGCAACAGCTCACCAAAAGGACATGCTATTCTGTAGGCATGAGAGCTTCTCTTTAGGGGCTTCTGCTTTCCCATTCGAAGTCAAGAAGAAAGTAGTGGATGGACATGGGTTCTCCAGATTTAAACAGCAATCAGGTAAGAGAAACTTTTGCCCTTTTCCCTGTTTCATAAAGTCATTGTTATGTGGTATAGTTCTTACTTTCTTCAGCTGATGAAAAGCAAAATGTAGTGACTTATGACTCTTAGCTGCATCCATGTTTCTTTTGTCCCTGCAGAGACAGGAGCTCACGACAAGCATATTGAAAGAATGTTGTCGGGGAAGTATGATGAGGTTATTGACGCTATGTTGTCAAGAGCGCGGGAGAGCATGCCCGGCATTGACAGCAATGCTGATAATGGCGAGAACCAAGTTGAATCCCCGATGCAGCAG
The DNA here is from genome assembly GCA_033992175.1 of Spiraea crenata. Classification (NCBI taxonomy): domain Eukaryota; kingdom Viridiplantae; phylum Streptophyta; class Magnoliopsida; order Rosales; family Rosaceae; genus Spiraea; species Spiraea crenata. The sequence goes on from JAVBHV010000022.1 coordinate 4,628,005, forward strand.
GCAACAAACTCAGTGGAACTAAAAGACGGAGGCAGCAGAGAAACTCAAAGCGTGACAAATGTGAACAAAATGAACAAGACGGAAAACACAAATGAAGTTCAGATGGAGCCACAGGTCACTGATGACAGCAATGATGAATCAACCTCAGAATCATCTTCCGAAGAAGATGAACAAACCTTTCGTGCTAGTGGATCTGGAATCTCTGCAAATGCCGTATTAAAATCGAGACGTGTTCCACCAAAGCCCTTAGCAATTCCTAAGCCTGCTAAGGAGCCTTTATATGATTCTAGTCCATCTTCGCATGAAAGGAACAGATTGGAAGAACGATTGCTCTTTGCAGAAAGAGGTACTTGCCATACTCCTACATACTCTATAGCTTCTGACCTGCAGGTGGAGGTCTCCGAGGTTGATTCACCTCCAATGACAGTTGACGGGGCCAACTCACCCAGAGATAGAGAATCCTTGAACTTAGATGGTGACTTTGAAAGAGAGTATATGTGGGCAGCCTCATCTCTATCATCAAGAACACAAGGATATGGATCAAGATTGAGGGGGGTACGGAGTGAGCAGGACCTTGCAGGCATGAGGTTTTCAGGATGCAATAAGAACTCTAAGGATGTTGCCGAATCATCCATGTCTTCGCAAAAGCCAGACGAGCTAGATGACGTGTGTTCATTGCCATCTTCAATAACAGAAATATACGGTGACGGTCAAGCCAATTCGATGAGTTCTGATGCAAAGGGCTTTATCAGGCTAGCGGTGGAAGAAGTTGGGAATTTAAAGACTTCTAGCTCATCGAGTGCACTTTCACCTGAAAATCAAGAGGAAATAATGAAATCCACGGAGAAGAGGGTAGCTCATCCTTCGGTAAATCCAGAGGTCAGTTGTTCTATGAAGCATATCATAGTAACATATGGTTGAAAAATAAGTGAAGCAGAATATCTATAGTACTCATTCCGATTTTCACCAAGTTAGGTAACTTTGTAGTAAAGAAACAATCATTCTTCTGTCCATCTATCAGAAGACAATATATTAATCTTATATATGTTGAACCCTCTCTCTTTCTCTGATCTTTCCCGGCACTAAACAGGAACCGTTGAATCCTCCTGGTGAGACAACAAAGAATGTGAATGTTCCAGCAGCCGATGCGATTGATAAGTCGAAAGATGAGAAAAAGATAACAGACCGAGACGGGGGAGCCCCTATACTAGTTAAGCAAGAGTATGTCGGAAAGCTGTCAAAACCAAATGAGGAAACTAACTCAGAATCTAGCAAGCACTTGGAGAAAAATTCTCTGAATCCTGCTGAACCAAAACCAAATTATAGTGAAGGAAATCTTCAGAAGGTAACTGAAGATGAAGGCAACAAAGAACTCAATGCTAAAAAGGGCTCGAACCCAATTCAAAGCAGTAAAGATGAGAAAAGTACTGCAGAAAGGGGACAAAATCAAATGTTCATTGATCCCTTTTCTAGTAATTTATCAGCAGGCATGCTTTCAAATGACAGTACTCTATTGATACATCAAACTGGAATGCTTTTGTCGGAGGATTCAACAAGTGATTCTGAAAACTCACAGGTTCGTAGCTAGTTACCAACTGAAGATGCATTACTAGATAGAAATTAAATCACTTATTGGTGCTACTGAGCTTTGATTTATTGGTTAGCCTAGAACAAAAATTAGTGTTAACTAGGTCCAACTTTTCTTAATCCTTATATTTGCTATACAATCTGACATATAACCTCAGTTCAAGTAACTGTCCTCTTTCCTACGGTTATAGTTTACTCCCAGCATGAGATACATGCTTTTGATTACATTTCATGATTTGATGTTTCTTATCTCATATTGTCTCGGATTAACTTCCTAATTGGAATTACTCTGGTTGGATTCATGCTTACATCTCACATTGAACAGGAACTATGTAAGCCTCCAGAGAAGTCGACCGAGGAAGCCAAAATCATATTTAAACAAGCTGAAGACATTGGAAAGTTATTCCAAAGAGCAACCGAAGCTGCTGCAGAACTCAGAAGAAAAGCCGAGGAAATTGCAAGAGAATCACAAAAGGCAGCAGAAGCTGCTGTAGAATTGAAAAACCCAGCTGAAGAAATTGGAAGTGCATCACCAAAACCAAGGGAGGTTCTTGCTGAGGTGAAAAACGCAGCTGAAGATGTTACAAATGTATCAGAAAAGGCAAGAGAAATTGTTGCAGAACTGAAAAAACCAGCTGAAGGAATTACAAGTAGTGCATCACAAAAAGTGACAGAGGCTGCTGGCCAATCGAAAAAACCAGACGATGAAAATGAAGATGTGTCACAGAAAGCAACAGAGGATGCGTCCCAACTGATAAAACAAGCTGAAAAGACTAAGGTCGATACAGAATTCAAGAAACCAGCAGAAGAGATTGGAAATGTATCACAAAAAGCAACTGAGCCTATTTCAGATTTGAAAACACCAGCTGAACAAAGAGGGACCGTACTGCATGGACCAATAGAAGCTATTTCAGAATTGAGAAAACCAGGTGATGAAACTGGAAGTGGGTCAACAACGCAAACAAATGTTATTGCAGAGTTGAAAAAACCACCTGAAGATTTTGGAAGTGCATCACAAAAAGCAAGAGAGGCTCTACTTGACTTGGAAAAATCAGCTGAAGAAATAGGATGCGGATCACAAACAACAACAGAGGCTGCTCCAGAATCCAATAAAGCAGCTGGAATATTTGAAATTGTATCAGGTTCAACAACAGATGAAGAAATTGAAAATTCTTCTCCTAATGTAATTGACGTTTCTGTAGAACTCAAAAGACCAGATGAAGAAATTGGAAGTGACTCATCAAAAACAACAAGCAATGCTCGAGAATTGAAAAGTCCAGCTGAAGATATTAGAAGTGTATCACAAAAAGCAATAGATGTTCTTCTAGAGATGAGATATCCAACTGAGCAAACAGGAAAGGCATCACAGAAAGAATCAAATGTTGGTCCTGATTTGACAAAACCAGGTCAAGAGTTTGGAGTTCTATCTCAAAAGGCAGATAGAGAAATTGGAAGTGGCTCACCACAAGCAACAAAGGCTGCTGCAGAATTGAAAAGTTCAGCTGAAGATACTAGAAGTGCATCACAAAAAGCAACAGATGCTTTTCTAGAGCTAAGAGATCCAATTGAAAAAATACGAAACACATCACAGAAAGCATCAGATGGTGGTCTAGATTTGACACAACCAGGTCGAGACATTGGAAATCCTTCTCGAGAAGCAGATGAAGAAATTGGAAATGGCTCACCAAAAGCAACAAAGGCAGCTGGAGAATTAAAAAGTTCAGCAGAAGATATTAGAAGTGCATCACAAAGAGCAACAGATGCTTTGCTAGAGCTAAGAAATCCAACTGAAGAAACAGGAAGCGCATCACAGAAAGCATCAACTGCTTGTCCAGAATTGACACAACCAGGTCAACAGATTGGAAATCCATCTCAAGAAGCAGATGAAGAAATTGGAAATGGCTCATCAAAAGCAACAAATGCAGCTGGAAAATTGAAAAGTTCAGCAGAAGATATTAGAACTGCATCACAAAGAGCAACAGATGCTTTGCTAGAGCTAAGAAATCCAACTGAAGAAACAGGAAGCGCATCACAGAAAGCATCAACTGCTTGTCCAGGATTGACACAACCAGGTCAACAGATTGGATATCTATCAGAAAGAATATCAGACCCTTCCGCAGAATTAAAAAGACAAACAGAAGAATTTGAAAAAGTATTGGGAAGAACAACAGAGGCTACTGCAGAATCGAAAAAACCAGCTGCGGAAACTGGAAATGATTCCCAAAAGGGAAAGGAGGCTACTACAGAATTATTAAAACTAGCTGACGAAACTGGAAGTGGATCCCAGAAAACAATAGAGGCTGCTGCCGAATTGAGAAAGGCATCTGAAGAAACTCGAAGTATGCCACAAAAAGAAACAGAAGGTTGTGTTGAGTTGAAGAAACTATCGGAAGAAATAGGAAATGTGTCAGGAAAAGCACTAGAGGCAGCTGCAGGATCAAAGGAACCAACTGAGAAGGTTGAACATGTGCTAGGAAAAGCACCAGAGACAAGTGCTTCACAAAATGCGACCAAAGCTTATGCAGATGAAAACACTGGAAAACAAGCACAAAAAACAATAGAGGCAGCTCCAAAACTGAAAAGGCCAGTTGAAGAAATTGCATGTGCGTCAGAGAAGGCAACAGAAGCTCCTCTTGAGTTGAACAAACCAACACAGGCTGCTCCAGAATCGAAAAGGCCAGAAGAAATCAAAACTTAACAATGACTCCGTTGAAGATACCGGAAATCACATATCACGAGAAACCACCAAGGTAAACAAAATATTTAACTAGTTTTTTTTTTCTTTTCCGTTTGATTAAGCTTATATATTTCGTTATCAACAGCATAAGCAAACACTATTTATAACTTACATTTCACAAGACTGCTTTTAGTTTTGAGGTTTTACACACACAAAGAAAGAAACATATAAAGTCACCAAGTAGGAGACGAATGAGATTAACATTAACCTGTGTTAAATTGAACAGGAACCAGAAGATTCTCCAAGTAAGACTCACGAGCAAGTAATGAACAAAGTGGGTGATGATCGAAGAAGTAGTGCATTGAAGGAGGTGAAGGTGGACTTCATCAAAGCCAGCTGATGCCAGAGGCAACTAGGAAGCCATTAAGGATGGAATGTCAACATTGATTGATCAAGCCGATGTGGAGTAAAAAGTAGTATAACGATCCGTGCCAATGTGGTAGAAGGATCTCCAAAAGAATAGAGTAGTTAGAGTGTTTAAAGTATTTGTGACATGTTAATTTCTCGTCTTTCCCTTTCGGGGAATTAAATGTGAATATCTACTTTGTTGGACTAAGAATGTATGCCGTATATATTCTATCAAATACCAGCTAAGAAGGCTGAATTTATGCTTGAGGAACTCAACTCAATGAATGAACACATAATCTGAAATTCTAAATGTAAGTTGTGTTTTTTAACAGTTACTCGAGAGTGATTCGAGGTCACTTCTTTTTAAAAGTGATTATGGCTCCCAGAAAATCATTCCCAACAGGCCCCGTCACTCAGTTTTTTTCTAGGTACTATAACCTCTGTATGATGGAACGGATGATGCCCAAACTACCCTTGTAATTTGTTGACAAACAATTGACTTAACTAACCAGCAACTAGAAACTACTAAAGTGAAGTAGCATCCATCCACAACCACAGGAAAGTTAGATTTGACAAAGCAAGAAAGTAGATTGCCAATGTTGTATATAGTAAACTGATGCCATTCAACTTTCTTGTCAAACTTACAAGAAAACTCAAAGTTCCACACCTGGGTTGCTGATTCTTCATTCAACTGAAGCTGAGCTGAGAATGAAGAAAGCAAACGACTTTGACTGCGTATACAAAAACCCAAATGAACCCATTGAAGCTCGGGTGAAGGACCTCCTTTCCCGCATGACTTTGAAAGAGAAGGTCGGCCAGATGACGCAAATCGAGCGCCGGGTCTCCACCCCAGACGCCATTAGAGATTTCTCCGTTGGTACCCATTTCGATTGCTCTTTCACGCATTTTGTCGAACACTTGGAGGGCTGTAGTCTTATATTCGTGTGTGTGTTTGCAGGGAGTATACTTAGTGCTGGAGGCAGCGTGCCATTTGAGAAGGCCTTGTCGTCGGACTGGGCCGATATGGTGGACGGTTTTCAGAGGTCGGCACTCGAAACCCGACTCGGTATACCGATGATATATGGGATTGATGCGGTTCATGGGAATAATAGTGTCTATGGTGCCACTATCTTTCCTCACAATGTTGGTCTTGGAGCCACCAGGTTAGCTTTCTTCACTTGGTGTTGATGATCCATATAATTTCTTCATTGTTTGTTGTTGATCCTTTGTTTGGTTGCCAAGAAAATGTTGGAAAAGGAATTGGACTTGTGTTTTGCATGTCAATTGTTAGAAATTAAATACAGGAATTGGAATTGTGTTTTGTATTTCATCTTTTATGAACAATATTTTCATGTCATACATTTATATTGCTGCTCAAGTGATTGATTCGTAGGGTTACTGTATTTGGTTCCAGTTTTTGGTGGGAATTAAATACAGGGAGATGAGTCTTGTTAGTCATCCATTTCCTTCCTCTAATGAGTTTACTATGTGACAGAGATGCGGATTTGGTTGAAAGGATTGGTGCTGCAACTGCTCTTGAAGTCAGGGCTAGTGGCATTCACTATAATTTTGCTCCCTGCGTGGCTGTAAGTCGTTATGAATGTAATCAGGCACTTAAGTAATCATGATCTGCTCTTAACTCAAGAATACAGTTAGTCAGATTACAAATTCTATGGCCTACAAGGTGGAACTTATGGAACTATATAATATGGTTCATCAGTCCGCGGCATATCAATTGACTTGAATGGGTTCTGACAGGTGTGCAGAGATCCCAGATGGGGAAGATGCTATGAAAGTTACAGTGAAGACACTGAAATTGTAAGAAAGATGACGTCCATTGTTACAGGCTTGCAGGGCAAGCCACCCCAAGGACATGAAAAGGGCTACCCTTTTGTACTGGGAAGGTAGGTAGAAGTCGTTAGTTGATACATTTCTGTGTGTAATTCCTTCATCGACCATATCACATCATGTTTGCATCTTGGAGTTAATACATGCATGACTTTAATCATCGTTGTTTCAAAGAAAATTGAATTGTCCTTTCGAAATACTACTTGATGGTAATTGGAAGAGAAAAATGAATAACACTACTTTCTGGAGAAACACTCTGATGAGATTTTCTTTGATATTGTCCTATTCTTAGATAATTATAATATTACACAAGTGGGCAACTTCTGCACTCACTTCATACCTTGACCTTGTACTAAATACTAAATCATATATGACTTGTTCTTAACATTATTAATTACTTCTAAGGTCCATTTTCTTTTCATTCCAGAAACAACACTATTGCATGTGCCAAGCATTTTGTTGGAGATGGGGGTACCCATAAAGGTATAAATGAAGGGAATACCATTTCATCTTATGATGACTTAGAGAGGATTCATATGGCACCTTATCTGGACTGTTTTTCTGAGGGAGTCTCCACTGTTATGGCATCATACTCTAGCTGGAACGGAAGTAAACTACATGCTGACCATTTTCTCCTGACAGAAATCTTAAAAGATAATTTAGGTTTTAAGGTAAAGATCCCAGATAATGTGTTCTTTTTTCTCTGTGAGCAGAATGAACCCAGGATCCAGCCTTGCCCTCCCTGTTCATTTCCCTATTAAGTTAAGCACAAGTACAAGAAGATATCTCTGTTAGCCTATTCTGGATATGGTTCTTGTTCCCCTTGGAAGTACAATTTTAGTGGTATTTAATGGTTTTCTACCAAATAACAGAGCTATACTCCTAGGTTCACCACATTTTGATTGATTATTGCTAGTGTAAATGCATAATTCCTCGTGTTTTGACCCGTCAATATCCAATGAACTTAATTCCAAAATTTATGTGTCTACAGCTAGATTTCTAGGCTCTGGATATGTATCGTATTGATCAACTTGACCCACTTTTTCTAACATTAGAGTCATATAGTGAATTTCTTCTTCTGCATAAAAACCCTAACAGTGATATTCAAATTAATAAATAGAGAAACATTTGTGCTGGTATTAGATAGGAGTTTCATAGACTTTGTTGGTTTAATTATACAGTCTAACCATTGAAAGCTGTTTATAGGAAATAATATCAGGGTTTGCTCTGCTGCAGGGTTTTGTAATTTCTGACTGGGAAGCACTTGACCGACTTTGCGAACCTCAAGGTTCAGACTACCGTTTCTGCATTTCATCTGCCATTAATGCAGGCATTGACATGGTAATAATTAACTGCCAAATTTGAAAGCCGAAGTTATTTGTTGTTATTCTTGACTTTTACCCCTTTGCCTAACTCACAAGGTATGCAGGTGATGGTACCTTTCCGATACGAACAATTTGTGGAGGAATTGGTATATCTGGTGGAACATGGGAAGGTCTCAGTGTCGAGAATAGATGATGCTGTTGAAAGAATTTTAAGAGTGAAGTTTGTTGCTGGTCTTTTTGAGCATCCCTTCTCTGATAGATCGTTGCTGGACATGGTTGGTTGCAAGGTAAGTTCACGGAGTCATCATGCCTTATATTCACCTCATTCAGTAAGACATGCTAAGCATATTACATAGAAAGTTGCTTATTGAGCTGATTCTGTTTCATAAATATTTCCCCTAGTTTTGAGGCTGGTCGACCTTTTCAAGCTTTAAATGTGTCAATAGTTGTACAGAAAGTCCTCAATCAAATGAATACCTGAGATGGAGTTTATACTGTCTTTATTTATTGACAGCTGCATAGAGATCTAGCACGCGAAGCAGTTCGGAAGTCCTTGGTTCTGTTGAAGAATGGGAAGGCCCCAAAGAAACCTTTTCTTCCATTAGACAGAAAAGCTAAAAGAATACTTGTTACTGGAACACATGCTGATGATCTTGGATATCAATGTGGAGGGTGGACAGCTACTTGGGATGGTTGCAGTGGCCGGATAACAATTGGTATGTAATTTCATATTTGCCAGGATTTAATAATTGAAAAAGCTATACATTGATTGTAATAACCAATATGCCCCCACATCATTCATAACCTCAAAAGATAATGTCCACAAATTTTTAGCTTTAGTACACATGATTTCCAATTAGTGGCCTGTTTGAGTAATTGTATCAAAGTCTACTTTTGAAAACCGGTACAACAAAGAGATTAATACTTCTTGCTTTTTGCCAAATGTGTTATTCATTAGTTCAGTGTAGGCTCCCGCACCAAGGTTTTTTCTTTGGGGATGAAAATAGTCAAACAAGGATAGCTGTCGTCAACACCATATTAAGCCTAATGCTGCAATTTTGTAGTGAATAAGGAATTCATATTTATCTTTTAAGCTCGGCTGGATTGGACTGGCACACTTAACTTATTGGTTGTTTACCTTTGAAGGGACAACCATCTTAGAAGCTATCAAGAAGTCAGTTGGAGACGAAACAGAAATAATATATGAACTATACCCATCAACAGAAACCTTAGCACGCGGAGATATTTCTTTTGCAATTGTAGCTGTTGGTGAAGGCCCATATGCGGAATTCAGGGGTGACAATTCAGAGCTTGTGATCCCCTTCAATGGAACTGATGTAATAAGCTCAGTTGCTGACAGATTTCCCACATTGGTGGTTCTGATATCTGGAAGACCCTTAACTTTAGAGCCAAGACTGTTGGAAAAGATGGATGCTCTAATAGCTGCTTGGTTGCCTGGCAGCGAAGGCGAGGGAATTACAGATGTTATCTTCGGAGATTATGATTTTGAAGGCCAACTACCAGTTTCATGGTTTAAAACCGTGGAACAGCTGCCAATGAATTTCGGGGACAGCTCATATGACCCTTTATATCCTATTGGCTTTGGGTTGACTTACTAGAAGTGAAAACTCCTCGGACTGAAAGCATTTCTCATGTCCTGAGTAGATTGAATTTCTGTAACCTGTTTAAGCAAAGTGGATGGTCCTCTTCATGAACGAATTGCCCCCCTTGGCATCCAATGTCTCTGTACTTTATTGAATGTATGAGTTCACCTGACACTTCTTATGTCACCTTATTCTATTGTTGCCAGTTCCTTGTCATAATTGTCAGCTGGCATGAAGGATCTAAACGTGCTTTGTATCTTACGCTGTACTATGGTTTCTTTAATGTGGATAATCAGTTTGGCCATGATCAGGTGGATATATATGGTGATGTTTGTTGCGAAAGGATAATGATCACATCAATGTACAATGTCAACTTGCATTTTAGTTTCATGACAAAAAAGAGAAAGCAGTTCCAGGATTTTGATCTCATCTCATATGTACAACTAGAGCTTCGGATCTCCACTGATACTATTAACAACAGGTATGTCTTATTTTCTGTTATACTGTTTTTCTTTCCCTGATGTCCATAACTTGTATTGTCTTACTTTTGCTCTGATTCCACGAAATCTTTAAGGTATGCTTGCATTTAATTAATGTTATTCCGATATGATGCATCTTCTGCTTTCCGACCTTCCATTCTTTTTGGTGATATGTATAACTAGAACCCCTGAGCGATTATTCCAAGATCTCCATGGGCCATGCACATAGACCCCTACTGAACTTCATCTGACTAGGAATTAGAGATTTACATATAGTTCTGGTTGCACTTAGCTAATAGCGTGTCGAGAGATAAGAATCAGAATTTAGTACTAAGAACAGAAGAGGAAACAAGATGACCGAAAGTAGAATTTTTGAGTGGTTGTGTGTGTGTGGTTACAAGTAGTTTTATGGTAATAATCAAACTAGGAATAAAGTGTATAGGGTTCTTTTCTTGCAGAAAGTCTTTTGACAAAGATGGTGATTAGTTTTGTCATTTACTGTAGAAAACCTGATTGTAATTACGATACTGCCCGTTGTGGTATGGATTCCTTAATAATGGGGGGGACTGAATAAACAGGATCCCAGCTAGCAAATAAGAAAAACAATAGTGAAAAGGTGGAAAAATAGAAAACATGAAATCAACCCAGTACCAACTTGAGCACTGTGTTCCTTGTTTGGCATTTTGCTTGACTAACATGCTCTGAAATAGTGAGATTCCTTCCACAACATCATGTTGGAAGATGTTCTCAGTTCGAATAGTTCCTTCCCATTGAGGAAGAACATCATTCATCACTTCCCTTGACATAAGTAATTGCATAGCTCATGAACAAAAGGTATCAAAGATAACAGTTTGTCATATGGTCATGAAGACACTGGATGTTCAAGTAGGGTAATAGAATGCCGCTGACAGGAAACCTATATCGAATAGAAATGAGTTTGATGCAATGTTTATAAGGTTCGGTGAATAGGATCACCTGACATGTTAGTCTTTTCGGTTAATAGATCATTAATTCAATGCTGCAAACAAAGCTTCATGACGATTCTATGTACTCTGGGTGGGGTTTTAATTTGGCTAGTTATCTACTGGTTTTTTAGCTGTTAGCTAGTTAAGGATTCATCTTTGTATGTAGGTGCTTGTTCTCCTCCTGTTGGTTTCGAGTTTATTAATATAACATCTCTATTGTTTACCTTAAAAAAAATCTATAACTTGCAAAAGTGTGTTTGGAGGAATGTCATTAAACTTTTAATGGTAGCAGGTAATCATTGTTAACTTGTCTTACTAGATGACATATCACTAATCACTGATTCAAAGTAGCACTTAATCAGGGGGAAGATTCTTGTTCCAGATAAACAAAAGAAGGAAGGAAAGGAAATAAGTCAATGATATTCCCACCGAGAGAATCCCAAAGCATTTGTAGAAATATGAAATTATAATATACACTGACTAAGTAAAAGCTAAACACTTTCTGCTAATCTTATTTGTCTCCTATATCGGTATCACGAGTTTAGTCTAGATTTTCTTAGAGAAGAAAATAAAATCTTCTAACATTTTATTTAGTTGGTAGGTGCCGTACATTTGGGACCAGAAAACCATTATGCTCAGAACACCAAATCGAGGAGAGAGAAATGATTGCAGCCAAATTGCAAAATGAACCACAAGTTTGAAATACAAAAACCACTGTAATCTGATCTAAATCTTCGTGCTTATAGATAATTACTAATTAAGTAGTTAATCATCACTCGGGATCTTCTTTCTAATTATAAGAGGATCTCATAGAAGCAAGCCAGAAGAGTGGTTGCAGAGCATAAGATGCTTGAGTTAGTGCAAGAAGAGTCAGCATTTTTTCAAGGTTTGAAGTTTCAAGGTCTTCTTTAGTCAACTTGGCCATGGAATTCCAGGTTCAGTGAGAGAGTCTAAAAGAGTTAAAAATAGGCAGTCTTGCCATGGAATTCCAGGTTCAGTGCTCCATGGGCTGATATGAAACCCAGGCATCTAATGCCTATTTTGTCTTTGTCGGTCGAAAGCAACAGGTCTAACTGCGTAGTAAATTTCAAAGAAAGCTCAGGGATCTCGATTCGTATTAAGTTAATCGTGATTAAGTTACTTGGCTATATCACAAACAGAAAGGGTCACAAGATCCATGACCCTCGTTGCATCAATGAATATTTACATGCAGGTGATGCCTCATACGTAGTATGCTTTGACCATTTGATTGAAGATGATTATCTGGATTAATTGTTCATTATCCGGTCGAACTTGGAATGTTTGTCTGCTACCGGATGCGTTATCTCCTTCTGCACTGCCTTCTTAGCTCTTAAGGTATCATCAGTTAAAGGGCAGTCAACTATTGATAGGCACTGAAAAGTAAAACCATTATCTCTCATTATACATGTTCGTGTTCATTTTAGATGCCTTGTGCAATAATTCACCACTCCCTTATCACATAACAGAATATGAAATCCCATATGAGAGGCAGAATATAGATTTCATATTCGAAATTCCAAGAAGAACTTTGATCATGTTCCCCTCAGATACTATTTTCTTTGTTTTTTAATACAGGCGACATTGGGGGTGCAGGGAATCGAACTCCGGAAGGTTAAGCACTCTTCGGCTAACTCAAAGTTCTGAATGACATTTTCACATGAACCCACGAAAAAGAAAAAGATCAAATACAACTATACTAATGAAAGGCCACAGTGGCGCATGAAGTTGCATACAGATTGAGAAGACCTAATAGATCAACCGTGTGGGTAGTACTGTGCGGATTGCATCTGAAAGACCAAATTTTGAGGTCCGTAGTAAGAGTCATTAGCAGCACCTTTTTGCAGACCTTGACCCTGCATTTTAAGGCCATATGAATGGGGCATGAACATATTTCCATGACCTTGATTGAAAGCCATGTTTGCTCCACCGCCTTGCGTCTGATGCCACTGAAACGGAGACCTTGCAGTGGCAACGGAACTTGGCTGCTGAGACACAGCAGAGCGTTCTTGGGGAAAAGGCCTTTTATTTTCTGGAGACGGAGTTCTCATGTCGTTAAGATTGACAGTTGTTATGTCATGGATGCTGGCTCTTCGCTTATCCTTCCCCCCGGAGAGCTGCCTGATGAAGTACTTCTGCGCATGGCTTGCCACTTGAGTCGGTGTTCGAGTCACCACAAAATTCCGGGAAATGTTCCTCCAGTCCCCTTTGCCATACTTCTTCAGTCCCATCAGAAACAGCCTATTGCACAACAATAAAACCATTATGTCAAACAAATGTCCAAGAAAAACAACGTTAGTTCTGCTTTAGCAGCTCAAGTTCTGCACGGACCAACCAACAACATTACATTTCTCAAAATCGTAAATGAAGAAGAACACGAACTTAGATTGCGAAAAAAACGTACTTGTGTTCTTCCTCAGTCCATGGAACTCCTTTCTTTCTTTCTTGGTCGGCAGGCCTAGTTGATGTAGATCTCTTCCCACCAATCCCACAAGTCTGTTTGAACCCATCATAGCCATGCCTATTCACCCACTCCAATGTGAATGGAGATGTACAATACCCCGGAATAGGAACTAGTCCAGCTTCTATTTTGCCAATATCAACCTCCAACTCCTCATAGTGCTTCATCACGTCCCTCACCGTCTTCCCCGGTATCATCGCCGCCACCTTGTACCACCGGTCTGGCGTGTCCTTGTCGTACAGGGCCAAGGCGTTTTCGAACACCTTGTTCTCCGCCTGAGTCCATCTTGCGCTCTTGCTTTCTTCAAGAAGCCAATTAGAAGTCGAAAAATAAGAGGACGGCGATAAGATTTCCATTTCCAACTTCATGGCATCCAATTCAAAACAGAGCAGAGGAAATGGAGAGAGTTGGAGGTGTGGATTTCAGAATGATAATTTGAGTGTTAAATCAAGGGGCATTCTGAAAGGAATCAGAATACCTTTTTCTCCAATAAGCATACCCCTGAGGAATCTTAAAAGAACCCACCTTTCCAAAAATTCAATAAAGAAAAAGAAAATAAACTAACTGTTTAGCTCCTCCAAAACCCCCAAAACCACTTAATTGGATCTGAACCCATTAGAGTATCAGAGAGATGATTAACAAAGAACAGGACTTGTAGCTTAGTTGGTTAACAACATTCTCCCTGATTTCCAAGGTCAGTGTATCAAAGAACAGATTGAAATTATCTTGATGAGAAATTTTTTTTTTTTTTAAAAAAAACAAGGGAAAGCTTCCAAGTGAGAAGTTAATCAAACACTTGTATCTGCAGCTTCATCCAACTGAAAATGAATCTGAAAGAAAATTCCAAAAGGCTGCAAATGGGGAGAACCCAATTGGCTATGAATTCAGAGGGAAAAAAAAAGGTTGGGAAAGATTTCTTCTTTTCTACTTTTCTCCTTGAGGCTTCTGAGCCTACAAAGAAAAGAGAAGAAAGTGTGTGTATTTGCGATGCGGTTGGACAGAGAGAAATTATAGAAGCTCTGAGAAAAAGCAGAGGAAGCGAGGTTGAAGAAATGAATCTAAATTTTTGCTAATCTTGGGTGGGATTAGAGAGAGAGAGAGAGAGAGAGAGAGAGGGAAAAGGAGAAAGCAGAGTTTGAAGGTGGGTGGCTGTGATTGGATGTCAAGATGTTTGTAGATACTGCAAAACTATGAAAAAGCTCCCTCTTATTAATAATGTAATGCACTCCCTTCTTTTCCATATGTGGAACTTAGAATGTTCTAAGAGCATCTCCAATTCTAAGAGCATCTCCAACAAAATTAGTCATTTTTTTGCTATTTTAATATAAAAAAATGACTTTAAAGTTATTTTAGTTAGTCACTATATAACTCTAACTCTAACAACACTAGTTATTTTAATATTTTTTTAAATATTTTATTATTTTTTCTCTTCATTCTAAATATTATATTACATCACTCACCTTCTCTCTTCCAACCTTCTTTCTTCCTAAATATTATATCATTTACAACAATACTATTTTATATTTAGCTAGCAGTCATTTTCTCTTTCCTTCTAGCTAAATTTAGCTAGGACCTGCAGCAAAAACTAATTTGGCTAGCCATTGGAAGAACAAAATGGTGACTTTTTGGTTAAAATAGCTAAAAGTAGATGTTTAGCTAGTCTCTTGGAGTTGCTCTAAATTACTGTAAATGAAGTCAATTAACTGAGTTATAGATTATCTATTATTTTGTTAATTTATTTACTTTTTAAGTGCATTTTTATTGAATTATTATCGTATCATCCATCGTTGAATGAATGAAATTTTTAAAATTTGTAAAATTATCTCACTCATTTAGTGTAATAGTGAACAAAAAAGAATTCTCACTTTTTTTACAATTAGAGCATTTGCACCCATGAGGCAAGGGGCAAGAGGCAAGGGCAAAGGAATAATTACAAGTGAATACTATTCACGTATAACCCACCATAATAGTGATTGTCTTTTGTTATTAGTTCCACCGCAAAAGGGTAAAGGTAAGGGTCGATTACTATTCATTGATAAAAAAAATTGTCTCAAATATCCTAAAAGTTTTCGCCGACATATATCTCCAAATTGTCCACCAAAATTTCCAAATTTTTCTATAATTTTTTTGGCAAAAATTCTTGTTCGTTGGATGTGGAAAAGGATGCCCAGGATCATGTAACGTGGCTCAAAAAGAGACGTTTTTCTTTTCCCCCGGCTGGGTTTACGTGCCCCCTTGGCGCGTGTTGTACATGCGCCCGAATAAAAAAATAAAAGGTTGCGCTAAGTGCGTTGACGTCACTCGCCTGGAGGCAGGGAGGCAAGCAAAAACTTGCCTTTTGACCTGCCCGTTGCCCTCTCAATCTCTGCAGTAAAAGGCATTTGTTGCACCAGTGGAAACCCCTTTTTTGGAAAAGGTGAAATTTTGCCATGGTTTTTGCTCTTGCCTCTTGTCTCTTGCCTTTGCCATAAGGATGGAAATGCTCTGATGTAATAATAATACAGTCCAGTAAACTGTTATTCTTGCCTCTTGTCTCTTTCCTTTGCCTTAAGGGTTGATGTCTGATTTATACTCATTTGTTTGGCTTGCCAAATGCTCGTATAATATAGGGAAATTGTCTAAAATGGCCCAAGTGGGCAAATTCTATTCCAAAATGTGGGGGCAGCAAAATCAATTCCAAAATGTCAAAATTGTTGGGTAATTGCAAATGAAGTCCTTCACATTTCACCGTCCTCAAGCCATCGAACCCCGAAGACAGAGCAAACCGGCAAAACCCCGAAGATGGATTCGGGGAGGCAGGTGTTCACTCGTCGGCGATTCCCTTCCAGACGGCGACGATGAGGCCCCCACCGTAGATCTCGTCCTCACCAACCTGGCCTAATGCTCACCGCGTGATCTCCAGACCTTCACCATCCCCGACACCAAGCTCAACCTCGCCTACGTCTCCGGCTTGTTAATGGGTCTGGGTATTGCACAACGCTCATTTTCGCTTACTATGTGAGATCAATTTTGGACGGAGATGGAGAAATTGGGTGGTGAATTTTGATTCTTGAAGTTTTGATTTTCTGGTTGTTTAATGATTTATTGGGTTAAGAGAGAATAAATGTTGAGTTTTTGAGCCGTCGGTGGTCGTGATGGAGAAGGCAGAACAAAGGGACATAGTGCAAAGGCTGCCATTGTTCTTGTTTGGTTTCACGCAGACGACATCGGCGACGATGACGGAGTTTAGAGGAGAAAAATGGTGTGAAATTGCCAAATTACAGAGGGATTATGAGGGACTATGGCCGCCTTATGAGTGACTATGAGTGACTATGAGGCACTATGGTCGCACTATGAGGGACTATGGCCGCCCTATGGGCGCACTATAAAGGACTATGAACGCATTGATGAATTACAACTAATTTATACTCGAAAGACTATGAGTGACTATGAGAGACTATAAGGCACTATAGTCGCACTATGGCCGCTCTATATACTGAGGGATTCAATTGCAAAGTGTAATAGTATTTTATCCACTATTGAGTTGCCCGCTGCCCGTTGCCCGTTGCCCGTTGGGCCATTTTGGAACACATTTTGGCCTCTTGGGCCATTTTAGACAATTTTCCTATAATATATTTCCGTTACCAAAAAAAAAAAAATTATGAGGAAACAGTGGGCTGACAGCTCATTATGATTGATGAAAGACCTTTCCAACCGTTTGATTAAGATCAACCTAATGACACCTGATTAGATTTGATAGTAAATATTGGTGAGATCAGAAAACCTTTTCAAACTCTTTTACAGTTGCAACTTGCAACTTGAGGAGGTGGGCCGCTCACCAATGTCTGTAGCAAGATTCTTATTGGGCAGCCTCCCACATAATTGCATAAGCAATCATCTGACGCGGGTGGGTCCATCAGAAGAATCCATATTCTGTTGCTGTGTTACCTGCAATTTGCAGAAGCTCCACTACGGATTACCAATTTGACACATACAAAAGGGTGAAACAATAATAACAACCTCCTTCTGTCCAAGCTTCTTGAGATCCGAATCGAGCTACTCCAAAGCCACTATTTAAAGATCATCTCAGTGAAGATTGGTTGAACTAGATATCATTTTAGTCGTGAACATTTGTCTAATCAACATATGAACTGGTCTTTGGTTAAACACAAGACAATGCTAATCAAACAATAAAATGATCCTTAGTTTTGGTTTTCTACATAGTTGATTCTTAAACTGTCACCAAGAAAATTGGGATTTCTACACTTTGTAAGAGGAGTTTTTATGTCCGACTCATGCTGGTGCAAGCATAGTATATGAGTCGAGACAAACTAAGTGTGTAAGAGTTGTATTGCTTTTTAAAAGTTCAATTACCGACAAATTGTAATAGTATGGTTGTACATAGTTGTGCAACGGAGAAAACTGAAATAATGTGCCCGAGTGTACACGATCCGCTACGCATAATTACAGCAATTAGCCAACTACCTCCTCTTAAAATGTTGGCTAGTTTAGTGGCATTCAGTAGCAAAACGAAGCTATTTTCCAACTCTCATATTTGCACGTGGATTTCACTCTTGAACCAATCTGTTGACCCACGGGAGAAATGAACCAATCTGTTGACCGCGTGCATGGACGCTTGCGCTAGGCAAATATTTACTTAATTGTTTAGTTGCTTCATGATACAACCAACACAACCAAGCCGTCACCTTCAGATGTGACCAACTGCTCCACTGCTTTGGCATTCTTCTCTTTGATCTTTCTCTCCATAGTTGAATTATGTTAGATAGTATTTCCTTATGGTCAACTTTTGATAGATGTAATTTTAACATCATCGTTGATTTCAGTATATTATTCAACATTATTGTCCAAAAAAAAATATCATTCAGATGCATATTGAATTTAGAATTACTCATATTTCTTAAAAGTAAGAATTACTCCTTTAATGGGTAATGAATTAATATGACTACATGGCATGCGACTCAAATGCAAACGGAATAAATCTCACAAAGAATGAGCTTAATCACTAACCTACATGTGGATGTCACATATTTATTTTAGGGTTATTATCACGAATGGTGCCTGAACTTTCATTAACAGGACTTCATGGTGCCTGAACTTTAAAAGTGATCAATTTGGTACCCAAACTTTTAAAAACCGGACTTCATAGTGCCTGAACTTTAAAAGTGATCAATTTGGTACCCAAACTTTAAAAAAGAGGACTATGTGGTACCTAGACTTTCAAAAAGAGGACTATGTGGTATTTTAGTCAATTTTTTGTAATCAAATTCCGTTAAAATGAAGGATAAAATGGTCTTTTAACATTAATTTTTATGTAAAATATTTTTTTTACCTCTCAACTTCTATAAATATGTTTTATGGTGTTTTGAAAAAAATGAAAATGTCATATAGCTATTTTAGATAAATAAACAAATTGATTAATGAAAATATAGTTGAACGGTAGATTTTTTCTATCTCTTAATTTCTATTAGAAATAATTTTTAATGTTCGAGTATATTTTTATTTATCAATTTATCTATTACTTTTCAATAGTCATATGCATAAATGTTTTTTGAAACATCGTAAAACATATTTATATAGTGGTTGAGAAGTAAAAAAAAACTATTTTATGGTGTTTTGAAAAAATGAAAAATGTGCATATAACTATTTTAGAACAATAAATTAATTAATTAACGAAAATATTCTTGAACGGTAGACTTTTTCTAGTACTCAATTTCTATTAGAAATAATTTTTAATGTTCAGGTATATTTTTATTTATCAATTTATCTATTATTTTGCAATAGTTATATGTATAAATGTTTTTTTGAAACATCATAAATCATATTTGTATAGAGGTTGAGAGGTATAGTATTTTTGAAACATCATAAATCATATTTAAAAATCCTTTTTTATATTAATTTTCATGTAAAATACTATACCTCTCAACCTCTATATAAATATGATTTATGATGTTTCAAAAAAAATTAATGAATAAAAATATACCTGAACATTAAAAATTATTTCTAATAGAAATTAAGTGATAGAAATAATCTACCGTTCAACTATATTTTCATTAATCAATTTATTTATTGTCCTAAAATAGCTATATGACATTTTCATTTTTTTCAAAACACCATAAAACATATTTATAGAAGTTGAGAGGTAAAAAAAATATTTTACATAAAAATTAATGTTAAAAGACCATTTTATCCTTCATTTTAACGGAATTTGATTAGAAAAATTGACTAAAATACCACATAGTCCTCTTTTTGAAAGTTTGGGTACCACATAGTCCTCTTTTTAAAGCCTGGGTACCAAATTGATCACTTTTAAAGTTCAGGCACTATGAAGTCCGGTTTTTAAAAGTCTGGGTACCAAATTGATCACTTTTAAAGTTCAGGCACCATGAAGTCCTGTTAATGAAAGTTCAGGCACCATTCATGATAATAACCCTTTATTTTACTAATGATGAAGGTGGTTGAAGTTCCACCTCAAAACTAATTGGTAATGGGGGGAGTAACTCAACTCCTTATAAGAACTTGCAAGGTCATTTACTTTTCCAATATGGGATAAACATCCACATTCTCAACACGCCCCCCTCAAGCGTGGCGCTTTGGCGTCCTACGCTTGAGAATTTGGCTTTGGCCTTTTTTTGGGTGACGTAGAGCACGTGTGGGTCTTCGAGCTCCACACATAGGCGAACCCGCTCTGATACCATGATGAAGGTGGTTGAAGTTCCACCCAAAAACCAATTGGCACTGGAGGGAGTAGCCCAACTACTTATAAGCACTTGCAAGATCCCTTACTTTTCCAATGTAGGATAAACATTCACATTCTCAACAACTAAATAACCGTACGCATTCGAACGCACATTGTAACCAAGCGTTCAACATGTGTACAACCAGTCATCCAAAGAAAGTTTTTAGTCATTTGCAATCATTATTCACCTTCTAACTCTTGTGAATCACTCCTGTTTTTATCTAAGAAAATTCAATTGACATCATAATGCAAGACAGTCTAGTCTTATCACGCAATGTTGACACGTTGAAGGAGAGGCTCGTACTGTAAACTTGAATGTGATGCACAGGGCTAAGGTTTCGTAGAAAAGAAGGTTGGTGTTTATGTGGTCCTTCACATGGAGAATCGTACCTTTAACTATTATTTACGTGACATGAGTTAAAAGGCTAATCACAGTCAGTTCCTATTCTTGTGTATGGGCTAAATGCCTAGGACGTACCTTGCGAAATGTTTGTTCCCTATGCAATCCAGTAAAGTAGAAGAGAATCTCTAGGTCTCGTTAGTACGAAATCGTTAGCAGCAAAGCCGGTTATGGAAATTAATTAAGCGTTGTTAATCATCTCTAATCCTTTGGGCCCTAATTAATCTACAAATTGGACTGGGCTAGCCACCCAAGAGAGAAGGTGCTTTTGTTGTCCCATATGCGACATGTTTTTTATTGGTGGAAACATGTTGTCATGTTGACTTTTGTAGGGCCCACCATCATCTTTAAGAACACCTCGAACCTCGCACCTCCATTAATATAGGAACCAAGATCTCTATCTCCACATCTCACTTCCCATAACTTTGGTGTCTATTGTCAATGAAAAATCTGTGTCCGATCATTATCGCGAGACGAGACATGTAGATTCTTAACCATCGGTAAGAGCATTTCCTCCGGACGGTTGAGGCAGCAGGCGGGCGGTCCAGCTAGCCTGTCGCCGTCACTGTTCACGCCACACCGGGAGGAAACGAGCTCGGCGAGCTGCGGGCGAGAGGAACCCAGGCGGGCGGGCCGGCGAGCATCGCTCGCGCCCGCGACCGCGGGCTGTGAGGGGAAGTGGGCCCCAACTGACGCGGAATCGCACCCATTTTTTTTTTTATTCCGGCGCGTGCATTGCACGCGCGCGTGGGAGCGAGTGAGTGGGAGGTTGTTCGGTAGTGGAGTCCGAACGGGGGGAGAGTGGGCTGAGGTTTGTGTTCGGCAGCCACTGCCGAACACCAAAAAAAGCCCTAACGGCTATTTTTTTTTTTAAGTTTGCTAACTGCCACGTGGCAGCATCTGGTGCGTCCGCCAGATGTAGCCGTTGGCAATCAACGGTCCAGATGCTGCCACGTGTACTGACCGTTTGAATTTTTTTTTTTTTAATCCGAATTTTTTTTTCCCTATAAATACAATCCTTCATATCATTTCTCATACACCAAACTAAATTTCCACTCCATCATTTTGGTTTATTTTGCTACTTTCTTTGTCAATTTGCATACAAAATTTCCTCATCTTTTTCCAATCAAAATGTCTCGTTTCTCCAGAGCTAATGCAGCAATCCCGGGCAGTGTATGGATTGAAGCAGAAGTTATCCAGTTGTGCAAATCTTGGAAATTTGTATGTCATTGCCCGATCGCCGGTACTGAAATGCGTGCATCCCAAATGCGGAAAAAAATTACCCAACACTATATTGCTCATATGCCCGGTACGGTTCGAAATGAAGGAGCTCTACAAAGTCACTGGAGGAATTTGAACAAAGAATTCAAAACATGGAGGGATGCATTGAACAAAGGATCGCAAAATACCGGGAGCGGCTATGCTTTGGACGACGAGGTAAACATTTCAGAAATTTTGTTTTTTTAACATTATATTTTGGTATATAATTTTAATAATTTTGATGATAATTTTAATAGATAAGACATGCGCAACTATGGTATCAATCTGAAATGAAAGGGGCTAGTTTCGGACAATGGGGTGGTTGGGACATTGTCAAGGATTGTCAGTGGTATGTACAAGTCTACATACCGGTCCCAACCCCTTCTCCATATGATTTCACAGGTGAAGGTTCATCAATGGGAGCGTCATCGGGAGGAACCCCAATGGGAGCGTCATCGGGAGCAACCCCAATGGAAGTGAATTTAGCCGATGATGTTGACACTATTGCAACACCTAGTTCATCGACTCGTCCTACAGGAAGAAAAGCTGCAAAAAAAGCAAGGAATCAGCCCCCCAGTCTCTCCAAAAATTTGTGCGAAGAATTTGCGAGGAATTCCGCACTTCGTGTTGAAGAAGCAAGAAGAAGGGAAGAGGTCCGACAAGCAGAACGAGCAAGAGAAAATGAGTTACTGCAACAGGAAAATGAATATAAAGTTATGGCAATGGATTGCAGTTATATGACTCCAAATGCAAAAGCCTATTGGGCGGAGGAAAGACAAGCAATTACTCGTAGACGGAGGCTTTTTAGGGAGGCCCAAGAGGCTGAGGCTCAAGAGTGATTTGATTTGATGATGTTTTTATTTTATTTTATTAGCATGTAATATTCATGTTTTATTTTATTAGTATGTAATGTTAAATTTCAAATTTAAATAAAATTTGTTTTATTCATGTATAAATAAAATAGTTGTATGAATAAAATTTGTATGAATAAATTTTATGTGTAGATTACTTGAATATAATATTGGTGATAATTTTTATACATGTTTTTGAAAAAAAAATTAAAAAAAGTTATCGCCTGCGCCTACGCCTATATGGGTGTGCGCTGTTTTTTTGACGGAAAGTTTGTCCGATCACTATTCATTGTCTGCTCGCCTGAGGAGGGCAACAACCCACTTCGCGCCTGCATGGGTGGAAATGCTCTAATAGAACAAAAGAAAGCTTCAGTTTTGAAGTAGAATTAGAAATCGATGTTTTTACCCCTATAAGAAGTTTTGTAGTGAACAATTGTATAACTTTCTTTTTTAACCGAATTTGTATAGGAAGTTTTGTTTAGCTTTTTTCGGTATACATTTTTCACAAGTTGTGCAACTGTCACATTATTCTCCGCGCATGCAAATTATTAGTGGCATACACACCAAGCGTGGGGAAAACATTTACGAGATTGTTTTTAGTTGTGAAAGTTAGGGCTAGGCATAAGCCGTTCATATTTAAATTAAGTAAAATCAATGGACAAGATCTCAATGTTCGCATTTCCACATCCCAATAAATAGTAATTACCATTGGACCAAAACAATTTTACACTTTACAATATTAAGATGCCATTGAAATTGTAAAAATTTCAATTACATCCTTATTTTTACATTCTTGCACTAAAGTTGCGCTGAGTACATCAACTATGGTGAAAAGAAAGAAAATACAAACATATATTCTCATCCGATCAACACTTTTAGCAAGCTGTGTTACCTTACCAAAAGCACGGACTGCCTCTCCTGAAAAAATGAATGGTAATTACCTTTGGTCAGACAAATCAATCAAATCTGAGACTGTTCGGTTATCAAATTTTTTGAAAAAAATATGAGTTGTACAATTAGATGTCAAATGAACCGTATATATATTTGGTGCAGTTCAATAATCCAAATATTCTCATATTTGATTAAATTTTTACACGAATAATCTTTATTAGATAAGAAATAAAATAAATGGTTCCATCATAATATGTATCAAGAAGGAAGCAAAAAATCATTGAAGCAAGCAGCCATGAGAGCATCTCCAACCGAGATGTCAAATACTCCACCTCAACACTAACGGTAAGAAAAGGCAGATGTAGTCTTCTCCATCCGAAATGCTATAGCTGACGTGGTCCAACGTGGAAAGACGCCTTCGTACGCTGCTGCCAGAATTGACGGCACCCACCACGACGCCAATTGTGTGGAAAACTGTGCAATCTTGGCGGGAGGTGACATCGATGGTACGGTCGCGGAGGCGGGGGAGGTAGTTTGGTGGTGGGGTGTGATTGGATTCCGATTCGATCAAGCGGGTGAAGATAGCGGCATCGCACTATGGGGATTGAATGACGGAAACTACGGAGTTGGGAGCGTCGTGGGAAGAGGAGGAAGAGGAAACGACATTGGTGCTGTTGTAATTCTGCTCTTACTCACGTGACCACCCTATGCGTGTCTTTGTTGGCTTCTTTTTTTTATATAAGGGTCTTTGTTGGCTTTTCTTTACTACTACTTTTGTGTGTTTATTAATCAATTTATTGGTATATATTGTTTTTTATCTTAATTTCAGTAAATGAGAACTTCCAAAATTATTAATAAAAAAATGAAATAAAGAAAAAGTAATAAAATAATATTTAAATTTGACATTTCGGATGTGGAGTATATTTTGACAATATGTCAATTTGCCAACACAGCCATCAAATTCAAATTTAGTGTTTGAAATTTGGCATCTCGGTTGGAGATGCTCTGAGGTGCCTCTCGCTGAACTTTCCATTTTGAAGCCCTTTTTTGGTGTGAGTTTTGATTTGAAGCCCTTTTGATTGGTAGGAAGATTGTTATAGGAAATTATGGGGTCAAATGAAATAATTACTCCAAGGGGGCTGCCATTAACGGAAATATTTCTTCTTTTCATATGTTCATCCTCATGTGTCCTTTCTCATCTTTAGGTGAAATACGAATGTTGGCTTATTTAAACCAACGATTGAGGGGGAAGACTGACTTCGGTGCATTACATGTAGTTTTAGTTGTAAAGAGTAGGAAATTAGAAACATATCATCAACGTTTCAGTTTGGAAAGTTGCAGGCCTGTTCCGAATAGGCATCTTCAAATCAAATGTCCTGACCTTTTGTTTTAAATTGGGTTTTCAATCAGAACTGAGTGTGTATGTAAAGACGCATCTGTTCTAATTCAAAACCATGTCTTACAACTCTTCACAAATGGTCATATCTATTGGTTCAAATGTCTATATAAAGAGACATGTGGCAGATTCAATTCATTAGAAAACTAACTTACAATCATGTCTTATTCAAAGTCATCTTCAGAACAAGATTAGTTTGTGGAAGTTATATTCTTCAGTCACATATTTTTCATATGAGAGTTTTTGAGAAAAAACACTTAGTAGATTGTCGGACTTCGAGGAACAAGTGCTCGACCTTGAAGCATAGATAGTTGTATCATGACTTGATAGCGTCTATCGAACCACAAGTACACAAGTGGGGACAAATTTCTGGTTAAGGACATTGCATAGCAAGCCTCTATCTACATCAAGTTAGAATTTACTTTCGTATTTATTTCAATTTGAGTTCTTTTAATTATTTTTATATCTTTCTAATACATTCGTTATTCAATGAAAGAAGTAGCTTCTATTGATTTGTGATTGGTTTCCGCCAATATTTCAATCCCCTTGCAAGATATAAAGTTGGCTTATTAGCCTTATTGTGCCTTGCAACTCAGTTTTAATAGAAATTTTGTCCCTTATAATTTTATTTGTCTCATCTGCCCACTCTAACTCTATTTGAGGATAGTTTTCTTTTTTCCATCAAAGTTAACTTTTTCCATTAAGTTTTTGATGTGGACAATCTACGTCAACAAGCAAAACAAAAAGGGTTCGTCGGACAATTTCGGCCATTACTAAAATCAAGGAGTATATCCCTCTCCCTTAGTGTCTTTCCACTTCCGTGGTTTAGGAACAAGCACTTCGCCTAATTCTTTTGAATCCCGGCCTGGTTTTTCCCCGCTACCCAATTACATTACGACAAAAGTGGATCCCCCATTTTTCCACATCAGTAAAAAAGTTAAAAAAAAATTAGAGAAAGTTTTTGTCTTTGTTTTTTGCTTTAGAGAATTTCCACCCATGTAGGTGAAGGCGAAGGCAATTGAGGGTGGTTTCGCCTTAAGGTGATGAATAGTGATCGCCATCACCGTCCGTCGCAAATGCAGCTTCCACCCAGGGAAGGCGAAGGCGAGGGCGAAACACTACATTTGATGTAAAAAATTTGTCAAATAAATTTTATTTATGCATAAAATTAAAGATTACATACTAAAAAAATTTTGATTTTTTAGATGTTCGGCAGCCATTGCCGAACACACCTACTCCAAACTGTGTTCGGAGGATGATGCCGAACACGCCAACTCACACCAAACAAAGTTCGGAGGACGCCACCGAACAAGCCACCGCGCCTCACCCCCATCGCCGCCGCCGATACCGCCAATCCAAGGGCAATCGCCCGTCGTCGCCCACAGACTACGTCAGCCACAATTGGAAGAAGAAAGATTAAAAAACGCGTCGGAGTGCCTTGTGACGTCACAGCTCCGTCTTCACCTGCAGGTGCGGGCAAGCCTCGCCTTTGCCTTTGTCCATCTAGCCCGCCGATCGCCCGCCTGTTTCCTCCCCACTGGAGCATCAATAGGAGCAGGCAGGCCCTCGCCTTCGCCTGGATTTTTGTCTTCCCGCTGCCAATGCTCTTAGTTTTTGTTTCACATCTTCAATTGAAGAAGTTAATGATAGCTTTATGTGCAATTGAATTCGGGTAAAATTTTGACTGAATTTTGTTCAAAAAACCTACAAATTTAACTTGTATATCAGTTAATGATCACAAATCTGCATATTAAATTAGATTTTTATCAGGATACAATTTTCTCTTATATTTTTAAATTTTTTTTGTTGATTGGAAAACGGTGTACCAAATCCATGTCAACAAATCGGATGAAAAAAGTTAATCCACATCAGCAAACTTGATGGAAAAAGTTAAATTTGACCAAAAAATAGACAAAATTTCCTTCAAATTGAGTTACAATGAGCAATAAGACTAATAAGTGCAAGTTATATATGTATCATATTAATGCATACAATAATATGACTTACATCTTTAGCATAAATTCAAACAAATACAAGTCCAATGTAGCAAAAAATGTTTAACCTACATCCCTTATTGGAGAAGAATAAATTCGTTGATCTAATAGTTGCATGTCTCATAAAATGGGGGCCTAAAACGAGAGTAGTCCTTATAGCTTAAAACGATTGATGATGACACCCCAAAACAAAGCCCAAACAAGAGATACTGTAATGCTATTGCCTGCTGGCCTAGTTTCTGACTTGTGCTAATTAAGCCAAGTTTCACAGCGGTTGACAACAATCGTTGGTGGTGACGGGTGAAGATGACACAAATAACAAGACAATGAGTTCAAATGACTTGATGCATACAAGAATAGTCAATCCGGTTTACATTGTCCTAAAGTTCTGAAAGTCTTATTCAAAAATCGTAGCTGAATATAGCTTTTGAACTCTTTCATATCGTAGATCTTTGCAACGTATTTCCCAGTTCCAATATAGGGTTCAACGTATGACATAGAATCTTGTATTTATGGAAGGAAAAAAAAAACAGAGAAGGTATTTATCTTTCCATACAAAAAGATTCTGTGCACAATTACATAGATACAACAAAATACAACCCTTCAGGAAAAAAGACCCAACTAGTCTTGAAAAAGTTCAATTCCTTCTTATTCACTATGAGTAGCAGCTTCTTTTCAGCTTGCTATGCAAAGAATTCCTCCTCCGTAGTTTTTGTGGCCAAACCTTCCTAGGAACAACTGGTGGTGGAAATCTTTATGAACTAACACTTTGGAAGATCACTTGGCGGTGGTAGAAGAGATTCATTTGGGCCTTTGCCATTGTCCACCACAAATGCCATCTTTAGCCCCCATGTTGTGTGCACTTCAAGATGACAATGCATAAACCAAACCCCTGCATACAAATGAAAAGTTAATATCATCACGTGGTTAAATTGCCAATCTGTGTCACGAGTGTCTCACAATATTACATCAGGACGATGATTTTACCTGGATTATCAGCTCTGAATCTGATAGCAGTCCAACCACCGGATGGCACTCCTATTGTGTTCCTCTCAACAGGGTCAACAAGATTAAATCTTTTCGGATCCGTCTTTCCGTTGAAGTTCCCTAATCCTCTTCCAACCTCAAAGAAATTAAACCCATGAAGATGTACAGGATGGTTTTCAGGGGCAATCATCCCTGTGTCTTGCAATACCAGCTGCACTGTAGAGTTGTAGGCAAGTCTATAGAGCCTAGTCCCCTTCTTGGTCTGCAAATTTTTCGGCTGTGTCCCCGTGTAATTATAAGGATTCAAAGGGTTTCCAGGAAAATCATCTTTGAAAACTCCACTTATATTGAAGAAATGTGCATTAAGAAGTGAAATTGTGGGCATCTCAAATGTGACATTGTTGATATTTGCCACCACTCTGTTGCCACCAGAACATGAAGCACAAGTGTGAAGGCCTAGCCCAACTGTGAACAAAAGGGAGTGATCAATTTTCAATGGAACTCTAGCCGGAAATCGGATTGAATTCAGGCTTCTGAGGGAATTTGTAAACTTTGTTGCTACTTTTGTGGCATTTTGGGGAGGTGGGGACGTGAGAATGGTGCTAGTGCTTTTTAGTGTGCCCGTATAGTGCAACGTCGCGGTGGCGGTCTTGTTGTCTACTAGGATGGTGGGATTGTCCATAAAAGGTGAGGCTGCAACCAAGTACTTGCCCGTGCCACGGTTCATCGTTACAAGAACGTTTGTGGTTTGCCCCGGGGCTATGAGGATGGTGTCGGTTTTGAATGGCTTTGTGTACACAGCATCAACTTCAACTACTGTTAGTATGTGGTTAGCAATCTTGAAAAAGAGCTCTTCATTCAGTGCAGCATTGATGATTCTTAGCATGTATGTCTTGCCAGGCCTTGCTGGTAATTTGAATCCTCCTGCACATACATACATCATGCACAAATTCATTGAAGACGGAGGAAAATGGGTCATTTGTGCGTATTGATTGATGCACATAATAAGTACACATCAACTGTCGTATCACGTGATCAGATTAGTGAGATGTTATACCTTGTGTGGGACAACTTGCGATAGGTCCGGTGTGGCCATTAATTGTGTGAGCATCAGAGACATTTGGGGCTAAACCAGATTTCAAAGCCTCTCTGATAACAGATTCCACATCTGACTTCCACCATTCACCTGCAAGATTGAACAATAATAAGCAATCTTACTGTGCTACTTGAAATGATCTGTGAGAGATTGGAAGGGGCTTATGATATTGGGCTCACCTAAAATTACAACAACTTCCTTTTGGGGTGCAGGAAATGGGTATGGAACCCCAAACTTAGGCAAAATGACCAAAGCACCATGGACTGTAGCCCTCAGCCAGAGGATGTGCGCATGCCACCAAAGTGTACCCCTCTGGCCTGTGATGGTGAAGTTATAGACATAGTTCTGGCCCGGCTGAATTGGGCACTGCGTTATGTACGCCGGACCATCGGCCCATCCCGTTCGCAGTTGTCGGACCCCATGCCTATTCATGCAAACATAATTAATAATATAACATCATTGATCGTATTATCGATCACATCTCTATGAAACTCATGCCTATTCATGTAAACATAACCAATAATATTACATCATTGATCATATTATCGATCACATCTCTATGAAACGTTATGTTAATGATGGTTAGAAGTTCAGAATGTGAGATATTACCAATGGATGCTGACATTGTACTTGACGTGGTTGACCACCTTGATGAGCACAGTGTCATCTTCCCTAGCATAAATGGTGGGCCCGGGGTACCTACCGTTAACAGTGACAATGGGCTTGCTTGAGCACAGTCTCGAGGTTTTCTTCTGCACCACCTGTTATACGAAACGACATCCCGTTAGTTCGCAGTGGAAGTCGTTATTAGTCAATTGTTTGGTGTCGTTTCTCAACCACAACGCTCCACTTTTCTGTCTGATTCATTGATCACCTTGTTCTACATCATAGGTGGAACTAAACAGAAATTGGCATGCACCTGTTATGCAAAACTTTGTACGTCTTGTACGTTGACCAGTCAGCAGTCACCTTAACTGTCGATTAATTAAGCTAGGATTTATTTAGCATGAAACAAAGCGACAAAAACATGCATACGAAGGCAGCATGTAATAATTATAGGGGAGGCCAACCGTATTGCTCCTTGAACAAGCCACAAATTTCTTGTGCAAGTAGCTTATAATGGATGATGTATTATGTACTCTCTACCTATACATCATATTTAAAGGATGAACACGCTCATTATACAACATTCATCTGTCATCTAATTGAACTAGCTGGCAAGATAAGACACCAATCCTCAAGTTTCAAGCTTTCTAAATCGCTTGAGCTTTGAAGGCAATCAAAAATGGAAACCAAACACCAAATACTACTTTAGTATTAAGATGCATTAAGAGGTTGATGTATAAAACTTCCCCCCTACTAATTTCCTTACAAAAGAGTTCATGCATTTTCCAGCTATAAACCACATAACCAATCATGCTTATTGTTTTGATGTCATGATTTTGCGATCTTTTTCTCGTTTGAACAAATTTTTAACACTAACATGGTAGTATATGAGGGCCATAAACATTTTATAGCTTTAGTAGTAGAACATTTATCTAGATAATTATGAACTATTTTGGTCCTCATGAAAAATGTACTTACATTAAACTTGTAATGTCGAACCATGCATTCAACGGATGCCGGAAACAACAAGCAAGCCACCACAAGCAAGGCGCGAATTGCCGGCACCATCTCCATTTTTCTCTTGATCCTCAGCTCTCGATCGAGGTCTCTCTCTTTTCTTCTTAAGTTTCCTTTTCCGTGTACTTGTGTACTACAATTAGAAACTTTGACCAAGCCAAACTTATAAAGACATGGAGAAAACCTCCGCTGCCATGTCGTTTTTGCTTAAGTTTGGTATAGCGCTAGAGATGAATAAAAATCCTTGAGCACCAAAGCTCTACGTATAAATTAAGCATCAATGGTGGCAGGCCAAAGAAACTTCTCTTAGTTTCGATTATATATTGTTTATAACACAAAAGTAGTTAGTTATCTATTGTCAACTAAAACACTGACGTCTTTGAAGCTACTATAAGAAAATATCATTTCTCAGCTACTTAATATCTTATTTATGTGTCATATCTCTACTATTATAAAACAACTAGAGAAATTTGGTAGTTATCAAAATTGACCAAAAAACCTTGCAAAGCAATGCAATTTCAAGTAAACCTAGTTCCAAAAATCTTTAATGCAAAAAATAAAAATATATATATATATATATATATATATATATATATATATATATATATATATATATATATCTGGGTAATTTAGTCCAACCAAAAAAACTGCATTAAACACTAGACAAAAACGCCCCTAAACCAAAATAAACTGACAACTGAACTAAAATATTTTCTTTCTTTTCCCCATGGATAATATGGTACTTTGAAGAAAGCCACGTCTCAACCACAATTTCTTTTGAATTCAACTGTCATTAGGCTTCAAGTTGCCCCTTAGGCCTTCCACAGTAGGCCAGAAAATGTGATGTTCAAACCCATTTTTGAACATCACTCTTCCACACTTAGCCGAAAAATATGATGTACAAATGCATGAGTTTTATTGGTGATGTCCATTTTTGGACATCAGGTGTCCATACAATGGGACCCACCATAAAAAAATTATGACTTTTATTTTTATTTTGCACATAGTATCTTTATAAATTTTTATCACATTTTTATGTCTCTCAAAAAAAGTGATAATCATGTGTTGAGAAATTTTTGTTTAGATACCAAAACAAAAATAGTTGAAAGACAATCAATATTAGACTCATAATGAAGAACTCATCGAAAGAAATTCAATGGTGCAATTTGGTAAATAGTGAATTAATAAAAATTTAATTAAGTGGTCATCTAATTGAAATTAGGTAAAATTTAATATAGTAAATATTATGGCTCTCACATGTATTAAACTCATACTACTGTAGGAAAATTATTATAAACATCAAACTCAGGCTACCTAAGTTCCATTTATAGGCATCAAACTCACATACAACTGTGGAAGACCTTGGAGCCTGTGGATTTTTACTCACGTTTGAGATGAAGACCAACAACGATAAATTAAAGCACGAAGTGTCTATAATGTGGCGCGCAACGCCTATGAATTAAAAAAAACGTCTCGCACTCGCGTTAGCGGGTGCTAAGCGGTTTGTATAGTTACTCTTCTTTTTTTTCATAATTAAATGGAATAAATATATATCACGTGCAACGTTTTCTAATTGATGGAGCTAGAAGGGATTTGTCAATTTTTGGGAAATTGGCTAAGGTGGTCCAGCGACCGGGTTTGGTGAATCCGTGTTGGGTAAAGTACACCCAAACCCCAGCTAACGATACCAAAAAGAGGATAACGATTGATCGATCGATTGCTGTTTCAACCAATTTATGAAAGGGAGCTAAGCTTCATCTAGAATTGGTCAAGGGAGAAGGAGAACAACTACGCTCAATGTCAAAAAAATGATGATATAGAGAATAACTAAGCTCAACAGAATTTACCCACTTTTATTTCTTCATGATTCTTTAATTTGAGTTTATGTAATAAGATCTATCCACTTACTTTTACGCACAAATATATTAAATGTTTGGACACAGCGAGATCTACCACAAACATTACACAACTTTTTTCTTCATTGAGTTAGACTTCAGACATCCTCCTTTATTTTCATAGATCATCGGAAAAAAAATATATGAATTAATGTGAAACATACAGGGATGTTAACAGAAATCAATTCTCTTATAGTTGAGAGATAGTTTTCATTGGATTGCACCAAATCGGTCGGAAAACTCTGTTTCCTGAAAGCTAAAGATTTAACAGCTCATCAAACCCATTGCATGAGGTCATTTTCACACACATATGTTTGTTGTCGCCATCGCCTATATTAAAATTGGATCTTAAGTTTCTCTTTCCACACTAAAACAACAGCTAGATCTTAAAAAGACGTGAAATATGTATACCTTAAAGTTCTAAAGCATATCTACTAATTCCAAGTTTTCTTCGAAAATAGTATTGTACGAGCATTAAAGGGGGATTATTTGATGATGGAGAATTAATCAAAGGGAGTGGGATACTCATCACCTCATGTTTAGGTTCAATTAATCATAACTTAAGCCATTCGGGTTAGTAAGAACACTTCCACCCATGAGGGTGAGCAGGGGCGGAGGTACCTTGGTACCATATGCCACTTGGGCATGCCCTCAAATATTTTTTTTGGTTTAAGTATATGTAGTAGTTTGAGCCAAACAATGAGCCAAAGGTCATACACTTTCACTATAAACAACAAATAGCCCACTTGACTCCACCGACTCCAACAATAAGCCAAAGAATAACACATATAAAGGCTAAAAGTGACAAACTTATGACCACAAAAATTAACCCACCGACTCCATCGGACTGACAAAGAAGAAGGTGAAGATCAGTGACTGACCAAAAGCTTCAAACTTGTTTTCTGCAGTGACACAGCAACAACCTAAATGCTTTAAACCCAAAGCTGAGGTTGGTATTTCCTCCGAATGGGTGATGAATGGATGAATGGTTGCTTAGCTGCATACATTGAGAAAAGAGTTTTTGACAGTATAGATGACGAGGATATCATACAAACATTTCAGAACATGAAAAGTCGTCGGATGAAGAGCTTGCAATTTGGCAACCCCTGGTTAGCATTCCTGGCTCCGCCACTGAGGGCGAGGGCGAGGGCGAAATGGAGTGTTTTCGCCCTTGGATGATGAATAGTATTTCATCCTTGCCACTATTTGCCTTCGAAGCTTCTACCCATGGAGGGCGAAGGCGTGGGTGAAATACTATTTACAATATTTTATTATATATTTTATTTTTGAAGAAAATGTAAAATAATTATTCTACGGTTAAGATCAATCTATATTCAATTACTCTGATTGTGCCACGAGTCCATATCGGTTAAAAATCTCATGTAAGGATTTTGAAAAGATTTTCAACCAATCTTGTGGTGACATACGTCGACCTCTTATCAAAGGCGGCGCGTGACTACGAAGGCGACACGTGGCTTATCTTATCTCCAAAATTTAATCAAATCCTCCATAAATACCACTTCGGTTTGCATCGACATCTGCTCACAATTCAATCATCATCTACCTCAACCTCATATTTGTCATATTTCAACTATAGATCACCTATATTTTTTTTTTCCAATGTATTACATAAGGAGTTTGTTGGCAAGGAGGATGAAGGACGCTGAAGAGCATCAGATCAATGATGCCATGGAAGATGAGGAGATGGAAGAAGAAGAAACTCAACTTGTTGTAGTGGCTGTTCTGATGGAGCAAGAAAGCCAAGGGAGGCATGGTTCATAGCTAGGTCGTACTTCGAATCTCGACAGAAGAAGGCATGCTTGAGGTGCAAATCTCATGGAGGATTACTTTATGCCATCTTCGGCATACCCAAAGCCTTTTTTTAGTGTGCGGTATAGAGTGCAACGTCATGTATTCGATCTCATTATGAAGGATCTTTGCAACCACAACAATTGCTTCATGCAGAAACTCGATGCTTGTGATGTCATGGATTTACTACCAGAGCATAAGATAACAACGGTCCTATGTATGCTTGCATATGGAGCAGCTGATGATCAAGTGGATGAGATAACTAGGTTAGGCAAATCTACTGCACTATAGGCTTTTGAATATTTATGTGATGGGATCATGAAAGTTTATGGAAAGGAGTACCTGCGCCGCCCAACAAGGGCCGACTTATACAAACTTCTCGAAAGAGGTGAGCGAATGGGCTTTCCATGCATCATTGGGAACATTGACTGCATGCACTGGTAGTGGAAGAACTGTCTCACCACTTGGCATGGCACGTACAAGAAACTGGAAGGGGAAAAGGATTGTAATTCTCGAGGCTATGGAATCGTTTGATACTTGGATCTGGCATGCGTTCTTCGGATGTCTCGAATCCCATAATAACATCAATGTTCTTCATCAATCTGATGTCTTTGACCCAGTGGTGAATGGAAATGCTCATAAATTTAATTATATTGTCCACAAAAAAAACTTTTAGGTCCATATTATTTAGCTGACAGGATTTACCCTTAGTGGGCAACATTTGTGAAATCAATATTAAGGCCTAGTTCTGCCAAGAAACAACTCTTTGCTACCAAACAAGAGGTGTACATGAAGGATATGGAGAGGTGTTTTGGTATCCTACAAGCTCGTTGGGGAATTATCAGAGGGCTTGTGCGGATGTATGATAAGAAAATAATTTGGAAGATCATGATAACTTGCATAATCCTTCACAACATGATTGTGGAGGATGAGTATGACTACGATGCAACAAAGATTCTTGAAAAGGACTCATTCAATACATCAACAATAAGAGTCTATGAAGCTCCCATTGTGAACGGACAACTTCTACAACACCCTCCTCCACGAAGAGATTGGAATGATCTAAAACTATGTATCAATAGGTATGCTGGTTTTAAAGACCCCTTTCTTTATAGGTTACGTCAAAAAGAATTGATGGAGCATGTTTGAAATATGGAAAATGAAGGTTGATGAGGTACACTTATCCATGCTCTCAATAAGTGGCAAGAATATTTGGCCATGTTTTTTTGTTTTATGCGATTTCAATTATAATCTAGGTAAGTATTATTGTGTGTTATTTTTTTTTTATGTATGTGTGTTTATCAAGGAACAAAATTTCGGTTTCGGTGGAAATTTCGGTAGTCAAAATTTATGGAAATTTCGGAAAAAATTTCGATTTCGGTGGAAATTTCGGTAAAAAAATGCAAATAAGGAATAATATGCTAGCAAACTTATAAATTAATGTCTATATCTTCTATAGCTCTAAAATCAACTAAAAAGGCACATACTTTAGATATAAACTATGTAACAATGTTTACTCATGTAGATGAAATTCATAGATACAATATCAAGTTACCTCTTATTTTTGTCTCTTCGGTTAAATAGAATACCATGGAAATACTCATTCCAAAAAAGATAAAGGAACACCAATCCTTATGTATTTGGTATGCCAATTAATGGTTTGTGTACTACTATCAATTAATTTTTTACAAAAAATGTTAAACCATAACACACTATTTTGTAAGAAGATAAAAATAAACTTAAGTACCAAATCACCAAAATGTCTAACTGTTGGAGTAAATTACAGAATTATCTTCTTCTTCATCCCACCCGACTTTGGCCGCCGCACTGCAAAACAAACTTCAAGTTTTCTCAATTTCAACCTTTTCATCAAAATTTGTTGAAAATGTACAAAATTTCACCCCTCATCACCGAGAAATGAACCAAGATGTCTGAAGTTTCGTCGAAACTCACAGAGTCGCCGCTCGATTGTAACGAATCTCACGGATTTGGACCAAATTTTGTCGAAATTTGACCGAAGTTCAACCGAAACGGCTGAAATCATCGAAATTTCGATGATATTTCGGTAAATCTCTGATGATATTGAACATCCCTCAGTTCAAATTTCGGATGCCCCAATTTCAGAGATTTCGAACCGAAATTTCAAAAATTTCGCCAAAATTTAGTTCCCTGGTGTTTATCCATGTATTGCTTGGCTAGTAATGGATAATTTTAAGCATTTTTTCCCTTTTTTTTATAAAAAAAAAAATCAACGACTTGTACACATGGCACAATCTGAACCGTCCAATTGTAAAATCGGACAGCTCAGAAAGCGCCATGTGTAAAAGTCATTGGGTTAAAAAAATTTATATTGGTGCTGATCATGTTGACATCATAGATCACCTATGCTCCCTTCCTAGCAAGTGCAACATGCCCGCATTAAAAAAAAAGTGTGTTATGATGTCATGCTGACATCAGCGCCTGCGGGCAGAGGCTAAGGCGAAGCTCGGCATCGCCACCACCTTCGTCCCTCTCACCCTCCGATCGCCCCCCTCGATTTTTGCAGGTGGAACTCGTTTCTTGGATTGGAGGGCAACAAACCCACTACGTCTCCTGATTGCCGGCCTCCAGTGAAACTGCTCTAAGGCACCCCAATCTTGGAGTTAGTAGAGGGTAAACCCACTTTTAGAGCAAAAATAATGTTGCTCCATAAACCCAAAAACCTATCCTAAAAACCTAAATGTTCACTTAAATCTCAAATAATGTTGGAGGGATAAGGTGTATAAACCTAAATTTGAGGGGGAAAAATGTAAGTTTGGGTGTAAATATACACCCATTTTTTAAGTTTTCCCCTTAATAGTAGGCACCACCATCTTTTCTCTTTCTTTGACACTTGGAAAGATGAATGGTTAAGATGAGTTGAATTTTTATACCCAATTTTTCCCTCTCATTTCCCCCCTTCACATTAGAAAATCATATATTTTTTCATTTCAACTTTTTTCACTCTACCTTTTTCCCCCTATTTTTTTTCCCTCACATTGTTTTTGCTCTTAAAGTCAACAATTGATTTTTTTTTTAGTTTCCTGTATATTCAATTAATTGTTCAAGCCATATTCCATATTAAAATATTCGACAGCAAGGAACAACTCATTTTCTAGAGAGAAAGGTTGTGATAAGGGCCTACTGAAAACCTTAAAGTAAGAGATTTATTGTTAAATACAAATTAACAGTGAAATTGAGCGATCTAATGGCTGTAATTGAATTTGGGGGGTGTATTACAGGTAAACAACTCCAAATCGCGTGCTCATATCCTCTGTCGAACAATTGAACTCAACAACAAGTAAAGAATGAAGTTTTGAGTTCAATCATCTGATTGAGAACGGAGAGGCCTTGGTTTGTAGTTGTTTACACATAATACACTCTCCAAAGTCACTCACAATCCTCAGATTGATCAGTTTGACTATTAATTTGTATCTAATAGTAAAATTTCTTACTTTAAGTTCTTATAATATGTCCTTATTACATTATTTGTGTTTTCTAAAGGGCAAAATATTGGGCCAAATCTCACAAGCCCAACTTATTTCGTCCCTGTCCAAGTTCAGTTCGAAAAGAAATCGAAACGTTGACCTTATCCAAATATCATTAACACAATAACTGTAAATTGAGGTTAAGCCAGTTGCCAGAAATTTTCATGGTTCTTGAATTTAGAAGGTCCTTTTTGTTAATGAACAACAAATCACGTGCTTATATCCTCTGTCGGACAATTGAACTCAACAAGAAGTAAAGAATGAAGTTTTGAGTTCAATCATCTAACGGAGAACGGAGAGGCCTTGGTTTGTGGTTGTTTAGACATAATACACTCTCCAAAGTCACTCACAGTCTTCAGATTGATCAGTTTGGCTATTAATTTGTATATAATAGTAAATTTCTTACTTTAAGTTTTTATAATATGTCCTTACATTATTTGTGTTTTCTAAAGGGCAAAATATTGGGCCAAATCTCACAAGCCCAACCCAACCTATTTCGTCCCAGTTCAGTTCAAAAAGAAATCGAAAGGTTGAGCTTATCCTAATATCATTAACACAATATCTGTCAAATGAGGGAATGAGGTCAAGCCAGTTGCCAAATGTTCATGGTTCTTGAATTGAGAAGGTCCTTTTTGTTAATGAACAACAAACAAATCAAAAGTCAATTCCAAAAGATTACATGTACAAATGGCTCGACCATTTTGTCAAGTCACATTAGTGAACCCTTTCAAAAAAAGATTGTCCCATACTAGGTTCTGTCAAACACATCGTGCATACACAGGCTTACAGCTATAACACCAGCCCCTAAGAGCAGCGCTTTGATCTAAAATTGTGTTTGCCTTATTTTGTGCCTCTTCCATCGCCATCCTCTCCATGCACACGCACCGCGTTGGTATCATGCGCTTGCCTACATTTTTCATTTCTTCAAGAAAACCCGCGTCCTCCCACACCATGCTTCCAAATAACGCACATTAACTATGTTAGAGGAGATGATATTATTTTTCTTATCGATAAGAAACAATGTTTAAAAAAACAATGTTAAACAAAATGACGTTGTAACATTGTTAATTACTAATTTGAAACAATGAAACAATGTATCAAGTACTATGTCATTATTTTGTTTGTACCTCTAAAAAACATTACATAAACTTTCTTACCGATAAGAAACAATTTCAGCCCAAAAAAAAAAAGTTTGATGCCTAAGGAGCAATGAGTATATAAAACCAACAAATATTTGCTCACTGGAATCGACCACCGATTAAAGAGAATATATGGTACACATCTTGAAAACCTAGTGCTGCAAGCAAGGAGGACCAAACAAAGTGTAGGTAAAAAACACCTTTAGCCCCTTTGACCATTATGTATCAAATTTGTCATTTTGGACTAGATTTCAACGTAACAAAAAATCCAAAGTTGGCTATTCCTTTGTCCAATGTTCACACTTCATTTTGGAATTTCAACTCTTTCAATAACTATCTAGTCCACTACTTTATTGTTTCTATTTGTGGAATATGATCTCATGGAAGCTTAAGATTACGTACGCAATCTTGTGGTTGAAAAGTCCTATGTAAAGAACTATTCCGTTGTGGATCTTAAAATATGAATTTTCATTTAAATTGGCCTGAGTGGCCGTTTGTGCCATTTTATTACAAAATTCGTGAACCAAACGTCACGACGTAATCCGTTTGATTTGGTTAACGGGTTTGATAGAATTGTTTGATACGGTTCGGCACAATAATTAAGTATTAAAATATAAAAACTAAAAGTCTGCCCCATAATCATGAACAAGAAGAAATTGAGTTCACATTGACTTCAACGATTCACTCTCCAACTTCTCAAAATCAAACTATGGTCCAATTTGTAGAATTACAATAAATTAAAAAGTGTAAAAGTGATTTCCAATAGACTTCATAAATTAATAAAGCTACAACTTTCAAAAAAAAAAAAGACTTTATAAATTTACTCTTTGAATTCAAAATTTTATGAACTACTTTATAAATTTAAAATTTTGTGGAGTAATCCATGAATTTTATTATTATTATTAATAGGATCCCAAAAAAAAAAAAAAAAACTTTTTATGTGTCAAATTGATCCCACATGCCTAGTACGTATTCTTCTACGGAGGCGCGGATCGAAGTCAGGGAGTTCCGAATCGCTGCCGTGAGCATCCATTGTCTATTGCTGACCGCCTCCATCGTCTGTTGCTGACCGCATCCATCATGACGGTTCCAACGCCGTTGTCAATGTGGTTAAGGGGATTAGAGGCAAGTGTGCGAGGAATTGTGCTCTAACAACACACAATTTCCGATTATGGTTTCAATTTCAACAAGGTAATTTTCTTGTTATGTGGTTGGCTTTCCTTCGTGTTGGTTTGCTGCATAACTTCCGTGTTTTGTCTGGATGAGTTTTGTTCTGTTTTCTTTGTTGGATTGACTTTTCTTTTAGCACGATTGATTAACAAATCAAAGTTACTCTTATCAATTTGGATTAAGAAAGGAAATGGGTTTGAATCTTGTGTACAATTTGATATTGATACGGATTATCTCTGTCCTCCACCCTTTGTTTGACTTTTCAAACGTGGGTAGAGCGGTTTTGATATTGATACGGATTATCTCTGTGGGCGTATTATCTGGTGTTGATAGATCGTGGGGAAACCCCTTTTAATCTCTGGGTTTCTTATGGTCATTATAGTTTTCTTTTCTCTAATGATGATGGTCACTAGATAGTTAGATCACTAGATTTGAAGGCGTTGTCCTTCCAAAGGAGATTTCAACATGAAGAGGAACTTGAAATTAAAGAATGAAGGTGTATTTTGTCCCACTACTGGTGGTGCGCTTTGAGTCCGACGTTGGCTTCCGACCAAACTTTGGCCGTCAATCTAACCAGCGGTTATTCACAGTTGAGATTTTCTTTCTATAACTGTTTTAGATAGTTTGTTTTAAATTTTAAATTTTAAATTTAGTTAACCGTTTTGAGATAAATTCAACTTGTTTTGTTTGTCTTTTTTCGCAGTGTCAGGAAATGGGGGTTTACATAGTAGTACCTTTGTTTGGTGGATTATTGTATTTTTCTATTTATTTCCTTCTTTTTTCATGTTCACAGATATTACTTGTTCCTAATTCTCATGTTCACGTTCTTTATATGATCTGCTTGTTGAGATTTAATTGCTCTATTGGATCTATGAATGTTATAATTTTCACTATTCAAATTGTTTCGAGGTTTTTCTGGTTTTAATTTTGAATAATTGAATTGATCTGGTGAGTTCTCGTCCGGGTTTTGCCGTTTTGTTGGTCTGGCTTTTGCCGAGTTATTGGTTTGGCGTTTGCCTCATTGTTGGCCTATCATGGTTGTGTTTTTCTGACATTAGGCATTGTTGCGGTTTTGTTTCTTTGACCTATATCTTCTCTGTTTGTTGTGAAATTTCGTTGGTTTGGGCTACTAGTGGAAGTGCAGGTACACCGAAGTGGTTAATGATGTGGACGAGACGATTGGGTTTCGGCTGGGATCAAGTGGCGGTTTTTTGATTGTTTGATTTTGCAATCCCTATCTTTCTCCACCTAACCGCATTTACCTTTCACACACTTACACATTTTTTTATTTTATTTTTTATTTTTTCGTTCTGTTTTCTTTAGTTTTCTCTTCTTTTTTTTTCTTTTTTTTTTTTTTTTTTCGTTGTTGGGGCTTTCCTCTTACTCTTTGGGTCAGCTCTAGGCTTTTAGGGTAGTCTTTTTGTTTGGTTTGCTTCTCTGTGCAGGTTCGGGCTTTGTGAATTTGCGGGATCGAATCATGGAGATGTCAAGAATTGTTGTTTCTCGATGCTGTTTTACTTGAAGATTTGTTGTCTAGCTCAGATTTTGGTTATTCTCGCCTTGTTTTAAGGTTGTTTTGCTTGAGTTGTTTCTCCCCGTGATTGGCAGGCAGGGGATCTTTATTTTTAAGATCCTACTTTAGTTCCTGACTTCATGTTTGAGTTTTGGTTTGGTTACTCTGACCATCCATGTAATCTGTTATGTATTTCTGTCTTATTAATAAAGATCTTTCACAGCAAAAAAAAAAAAAAAAAAAAGGATCCCAAAATCAAATCAAAGGCCACCATAAAATTTAAAATTTAGATAATAAATTAACAATAAAACAATAAATTTGTAGAGTATCTTGGAGAACAAATTTTGATTTACAAAGTGCCACATAAGTCCTTGAACATGAATTTATAGACTCACATTTATGGAGTCTCTTAGAGATGCTCTAACATAATTAAAGTGCAGAGTCGTGATATAGGAAAATATGAGATAGGAAAATTATGAGACTATTGCAACAATCATATAAACACAAAACACAAACATATATATACATTGATAGACCAGACTTATGATAATGTGAACAACCTTTGAGTTTGTTAAGTTAGTTTTACCATATTCTAATGTTTAGGATATCAAAAGTTATCACACTTGTGATGTGAGCGCCGATCGATGGTTTATCAACAAAAGTCTAAAACTATGAACCCACGCCTTCTAAGTGTAGATTTAGTTGTTTGGTCGTGTAGGGTTTAGTTCTTTTCAAGTTGTGCGATTTATTAAGGACGATCATTCACAAGCACCTGAGAATGATTATGATGCATAGATTTTTTTTATATTTTTTTTATATATAATAAAAAAAGCAGTAGGGGGTCCAAAATGGGCGCCAAATACATTAAAGTTTTCAATCAATGCTCATAGTATTTATTAAGCCAAAACATAGCTTTCTAAATAAAGCCTTATTAAAAAATGACGTTGAATTTCTCTTTGTATGTGTCAATAAACATGGCATTAACTAAAGAGTTCGAAGAACCTAACCACAGAATCTGTACTAATTAACAATTGTCAGTTATTCATACCAAACAGTTATGATTCATAATAACCTATTCCCATATTTGAAGTGCCACACTGAAAACTGTAATCCGTTAACACGCTCCAATGATTGTTTTCTTAACATAGTAAAATATTACAAACGGCCGTGGAAAACTCGGAATCTCCACCAACAGCTGTTGCGTGACAACACAACACATCATCAAGGAATCTGTCCGGGAGCCAAACCTCAGACGGAATATTTTACAATTTCTGGGCCAGATACAGTCAAGCAATACTGTAGGACCCACAAACAAGACACTATATTTGAAGGTGAAGTCATTGCAAAACTGGCAAGAATCATAACAAAATCTTTCTCTTTCAGCTATGGGCCATCTTTGCTTTCTCCTCTAGCTTTTCTTTGTCCAGCAGCAAAGTTGCATTTATATTGAATTTTGAATCTTCCAATTTTGCAGCTCTGCAGTTCTGCACATCTGGTATGCATTTGGATGTAAGCAAAAACTCTGCTCTAATTAACTATGCACTCTTTAACTTTGTTTGATGCAATTTCAAAATTGGAAATTGGCAGTGCGTTTGTAGCTGAATTTGGAGTTTTTGCTGCAATTTAGGCTCTTTTGAGTGAACCCTCAAAAGGGTCAAAGCTGTAGAGAGACTAGAAGCCATGGGAGGAGAAGATTTGCAGGTCACCAAGGTTGCAGAAGAAGATGTGTACACCAAAGATGGGACTCTGGATTACAGAGGAAACCCAGCTAAGAGAAATGTCACAGGAACCTGGAAAGCCTGCCCCTTTATTCTAGGTACTGTTGTTGTTGTTGTTGTTGTTGTTGTTGTTTCTCGAGCTTAGGAACTCAAATAACCAACTGAACTATAGGCCCTCGCTTTGCATTCTAGGCACTGTTTCAGATTATGCATGTTAGAAAGTCGGAATTCATGGAGTTTTCCAATTTTTTTCCTGGAAATATGAGATGGTTTTTCAAGATACTGATTGTCTCTTCATTTTTGTTTTATTGTTTTGATTTCGGGTTTGGTTATTTGTGAGTAGGAAATGAATGTTGTGAAAGATTGGCATACTATGGGATGAGCTCCAATCTGGTGATTTATTTCAAGACACAGCTGGACCAGACCAGTGCTGTTGCTGCTAAAAATAACTCCAATTGGAGTGGAACATGTTACCTCACTCCCTTGCTTGGAGCTTTTCTGGCTGATGCCTATTTGGGACGATACAAGACCATTGCCTCCTTTTCCATTATCTATGTCATTGTAAGTCCACTTTCCTTTGAATTCGTACTAAATTACATACTTTGATAAAGCTAAATGATTATCTTTGAACACCCAATTGATTCTCATGTTCCCCCTTAACTCAAATCATAACTTATGGCACGCTTGTTACTTGGCAAGGGGGGAAGCATGAATTGGTTCTATTTGCTTACATAATATGAGGTTCTTAATTTCTCCAAGAAGATGATCCTAGTTGTTTGGATTTTGCCTTATCTTCCCAGCAATAGAAACTTATTGATTCTGTATAATTTGCGTAGGGGATGACACTCTTGACTATGTCAGCATCGGTCCCCGGAATGAAACCAACATGTGAAAGCAAAGATAATTGCCATGCAAATACTGGACAAACTGCAGCAACTTTCTTAGCACTTTACCTGATAGCACTGGGGACTGGTGGAATTAAGCCTTGTGTTTCATCCTACGGAGCAGACCAGTTTGATGATGATGATGAAGTTGAGAAGAAGCACAAGGGCTCTTTCTTCAATTGGTTCTATTTTTCCATCAATGTTGGTGCTCTGATTGCTAGCTCTGTGTTGGTCTGGATACAAGAAAACGTCGGTTGGGGATGGGGTTTTGGTGTTCCAGCAGTTGCCATGGCATTTGCTGTAGTGAGTTTCTTTTCGGGTACTAAGTTGTATAGGAATCAGAAGCCTGGAGGAAGCCCTTTCACGCGCATAATTCAGGTGATTGTAGCATCCTTGAGGAAGTACAAGGTCAAAGTACCCGAAGACAAATCCCTTTTGTATGAGACTGCAGATGCAGAATCCTCCATCCAAGGAAGCCGCAAGCTTGATCACACAAACGAATTCAGGTGAATCTTGAAACTGAAAGCGTTTGATTGTCATAAATGTTTTTCTATACAAGATCGGATGGTGAATAAAATGCATAAACATGCGTATGGTAGCTACCAAACCATTTTGGATATACACGATTCATGTAAATTACCCCGATTGAGATAAAGGTTTAGTTGAGTAATCACGCAAAAAGATTAAAATTTCTCTTGTACAGATATCTAAGAAACAAAAACAATGTCCT
The DNA here is from genome assembly GCA_033992175.1 of Spiraea crenata. Taxonomy (NCBI): domain Eukaryota; kingdom Viridiplantae; phylum Streptophyta; class Magnoliopsida; order Rosales; family Rosaceae; genus Spiraea; species Spiraea crenata. The sequence continues at coordinate 4,672,975 of JAVBHV010000022.1, forward strand.
AGGTAGTTTCACTTGCTGTTTCTGTTCTTTTGACTTGTGATCTTACTGTTCAGGTTCTTTGACAAAGCTGCAGTGGAGGAACAATCTGACCATGTAAAGGACGCGAAAAGCCCATGGAGACTTAGCACAGTTACCCAAGTGGAGGAGCTGAAATCAATCATACGGCTGCTTCCAATATGGGCCACTGGTATCATCTTTGCTGCAGTCTACAATCAGATGAGCAACTTCTTTGTGTTGCAAGGCACCCTTATGGACATTCATGTTGGAGGCTCTAGCTTCGAAATCCCAGCAGCGTCTCTTTCCGTCTTTGACACCCTTAGTGTCATCTTCTGGGTGCCTGTCTATGATCGATTCATTGTCCCGCTAGCTAGAAAATACACCGGTCACAAGAATGGCCTAACTACACTCCAGAGGATGGGCATTGGCCTAGTAATCTCCATATTCTCCATGATAGCTGCTGCAGTTTTGGAACTCATCAGGCTGCGAAGTGTTAGGGAGCACAACTATTACGACTATGAGCACATGCCCATGTCGGTTTTCTGGCAAGTGCCTCAGTATTTCCTCATAGGTGCTGCTGAGGTTTTCACATTCATAGGACAGCTGGAGTTTTTCTATGATCAAGCACCTGATGCCATGAGGAGCCTGTGTTCTGCCCTCTCACTCTCCACCGTCGCTCTAGGAAACTACTTCAACTCTATCCTCGTGACCATCGTTACCAATGCCACTACAAAGAACAACAAACTTGGATGGATACCGAACAATTTGAACTACGGACACCTTGATTATTTCTTCTGGCTTCTGGCAGTGCTGAGTGTTCTGAACTTGGGAGCATATCTCGTGATTTCCAGGTGGTATACGTATAAAAAGACTGTCGGAACTCTTCGTTGATAGCCAAAGAGGTTATTTGACATACAAGAAGCTGTTTCTGCAATATGTTCTGGTGTTTTTATAGCATATTTTTACTTTTGTTGGTGAAACACTTGTATATACTCCCTTCTTCGTGTGCGCATTTATGATTAAGAAAGAAATGAACAGAATTCCACAAATTAGTTAAAGTCAAATATTTGTCTTTGCAAATCTTCAATGTTCTTCTGACTAGCTCAACAAGTTTCAGTTCATTCTTAGCAAATGACTGACATTCTTAAACAAGCAACAGAAAATTAGCTTCAGTTTTGAGCTGCTGGTAATTTAGGCATACCCCGCCCAACATAAATATAAACCTAGCTAATAAGCAATTTCAACTCTCACATTGGATCAGCAGGTGTTCTAAACGTCTTCATTGGGTGGCACTGGTTGTATGTAATGCGACTCAAAACACAACACCAATATATCAAACGCTCACATCAACCTTTAAATTGACAGGAACACAACACGAATATAAAGAGTTGAAACTGAACACAACTCATCGTAACCTCTACTTCAACTTAGCATGCCATAGTTAGACCAGTTAGCTCTTATGTTCTTCTAAATGTCACAAGTTCGAATCTCTATTCGGCAGTAGGGGCGAGCATTCTTTGTTTATTGCTCTTCTTCCTTGGGCTTCTTTCTTGGTGAATGTGAATATAAGCCCAAGTTCAATTGTCAGAAATAAGCTGCAAAGCCTAGCCCACGCTCTATATGACTACCACGTGGAATCTCCTCCGTAGGGAAACGTAGTTTCGATTCAGAAGAGGATCACTGAAGATTGTCTCTTCTCTTCGCACAATCCGATCGCAAATGGTTCGCAAACGGTATCAAGATGCTAAATCAGGTAAAATTCAAAACGAATACTTTCCAACTATTCTTTTGATCATGCAATTTTCACAATTTGTTTGTGTTTTATTTTGCGTTCACTCATCAACTTGTTGGAATGAACACCAACTGTTCGATGTAATGCTTCAATGAATGCCTTCACTTGAAGTGTTTGATGATGACACGCTTCAATGCCATATCTTGAGCTTTAATTCTCTTTATGTAACTCGCATTTCAGGTTACGAGTTGGCGAAATCGTTCAATTACGAAAAGTACTTGAAGAAGATTGGGTTGGGCAAAGAAGACTACCACTTCTGGAAACAAACGGGCAAGGCATTGCTATGCACATACACGCTGTTCGGGGCGGCGTGGCTCTACAACGAGACGTCACCGCTCGGCTGGTGGACGCTGAAGCCGAGGCCCAAGGAAGAGAGGGAGCTGGCACATTTGTACGAGCGTCGGCAGTTCCCATACCCGGGGGATGAAGAAGCCATGGAAGAGTTTGTGGCCAAGGGAGGCATGATCGGGACGACAATCGGGCCGAAAGGGTTTGTTGAGACGGATAAAGATGCGTTTAATTATCAGAAGGAGTTGCAGAAGAAGAAGCTGGAGCAGGAAGCTCAGAAGCTGTGGGTGAGGATGAAGAATGAGGTCATTTCGGAGCTTCATGAGAAGGGCTACGTTGTCGATGCTGAGTGAAATGTGAGCTAGGATTCGAAGAGCAGAATCAATAACAGAATCTGAATTTCGAATATGTTCATATGCTTTTAGATGATTACCGAGCATAAGTCATGAGTGTGTATTGGTGTCTGGCATTCTGTATTCAAACATTTGAAGTTCTAAATGTGCATTTCGTAATATACCTTTTCTTGCCTTTTTTGTTGAATCTGTTCTAGTTGGAGTCTGGACATTTGATTCAAATGGGGTCGGATTTGATCGTTCTTGTCGATCTTCCTGGTGCAGGTAGATCCATTTGAGCAACTACTGTCGCCAACAGATCCACAGAAACCTTTATCTTCGGTACTTGCGTATGTACATATTAAGGAAATATGGAAGTGGCAAATCTTCATCACATTCTTTGTCACCAGCAGATCCACACGTATGTCGAGAAATTGATGTCAATCACTCACGTTTAATTTAGTCTCAATCAATTTGATTGAAAACATGAACTAATCCAATCTTAGAGCAACTCCAATGGGAAGATGCAAACTGGCCGGAATGTCAAATTTACATCCTTAAAACTGAATTTCTACTCCAATGGGTCAGAAAAGTGAAATATAAATTATCCATCTGACCAGAAAATGTTAAAAAAAAAAAAACAAATATAGAATTTTTTTACATCTTCAAAATGGGTCTCACCATTTTTATTTAACCAATGAAGATTATTAACCAAAAAAATATTCCAGTGAGAAAATGTAAATTTGAAGATGAAATGTAAACTTCTAATATCAATATTTTACAACTTTCTCACTGGAGCAAATTAATTTTACATGCTAGAATATTATATTAAGATGTCACCGGATTTGTAAATTTACATTTACATTCTCAATTTTACATATTTCCATTAGAGCATCTCCACGGACGGGCGGAGTGCGGGCTGCCCGGCTTAGCCCGTCCGGGCTCCTGTTCACGCCACACCGGCGAATTGGAGAAGGGGCGAGCGGCGGGCTCGACGGAAGAAGGCGGGCGGGCCGGCGACGCTCGCTCGCGCCCGCGACAGCGGGCGGTGAGGGGAGTGGGCCCCAGCTCGGCGAGGGCGCACCGAGTTTTTTTTTTTATTCGAGCGCGTGCATTGCACGCGCGAGTGAGGGAGCGTGAGAGCCTTTAGCGTTCGGTAGTGGGTGCCGAACAGGGGTTTTGGGCTGATTTTTGTGTTCGGCGGGCTGCCGAACACTTCAAAACTTTTTTTTAAAATTTTTTTATATAAAATCAACATTTTCTTTTACAAAAAAATCACAATTTTTTTTATATACAATTTTTTTTATATCAAATGTAGTTTTTTGAGAATGTAATATTAAATTTTAAGCACAAATAAAGTTTAACATGTGATGTCCAAATTTATGTGTCGGAAATGTAGATGTCCAAATTTTATGTGTCGATTACTTGAATATAATGTTGGTGTAATTCTTATACATGTTTTTGAAAAAAAAAAATGAAAATTAGTTATCGCCTGCGCCTACGCCTACATGGGTGTGCGCTGTTTTTTTGACGGAAGGCTTGCCCGATCACTATTCATCGCCTGCTCGCCTGAGGAGGGCAACACCCCACTTCGCGCCCGCGCCTGGGCCTGCATGGGTGGAAATGCTCTTAGAGTTGCTCTTACAAAGCATTAAGGCATGTTCGTAGTAGCATTTCAGTAAAAGGACAATGAAGAAACAGTGAATATTAGGCTCTCAAATTCTTCTAATTAAATAAGTCATGCTAATTAAAATCAAAAACGAAACGACCAGAGTGTACCCTATGAGTGGATAGTTCAAGGAAAATTCAACAAAAAAAGAAAATTGAAATATCACAAAAAGAATTGGGGATGTGTATCAGGTACTGTCCTATCTTTCTTTCGACCGTTGGAAACCAACGATGGAGATTTGCGCGAACACTTACAGAAGATGATCATCCGGCGATGGCCATTCCCTGATTCGTCCACGTGTCCCAAAATTTCAAAATTAAAGTCGGTCTCCTTTTCGATTTAGGAAAGCCTGTGTTCACACTTGGAAACCGCCTCGATACTCTTACTATAAAAGAGAAGGTGCTGCTTCATTCTCCGCTTCACTTTACTTGCTCTCTCCACTCTCGTCCGAATCCTTGAGTTGAGAGCTTCTAGAAAAATACACACAAAATTTCAAGAAGGCCTCTCAATTTCACGCGATGCCGGCGTACTCCGTTTCACAGTTTTTCCGCCCAACCGACCAAGAAATCGTGGGGCTCATCCTCCACGATCTGCTAGTGGAGAATAAGCCGTTGGCGCCGCCGCTGGACTCCATCGTCCGCCGGTTCAATCCGTTCGGGTCCAAACTCGAACCCGCCCAGATCTGGAAAAGGAACGGCGGAGATGAACTTGTGGATCAAGATCTGTACTTTTTGGCGGATATCAAGGCTAAGAATCGTTCGCGGATCAACCGCAAGGTTGGATCCAACGGCACATGGAGCCAAGGCGAAGTCTTCAAACTGGTAGAGTTGGCCGGAAACCCTATCGGATTGAAGAGAAAATTCAGATTCGAGGAGAAAAAATCAAACAAGTCCAAAGAAGACGGGGCTTGGTTTATTGACGAGTATAGTCTGTTTGATGGTCCCAAGAATTACAAGGCCGACAAAAATTACGACTTCGATTTGGTGATTTGTCGTATGAGGAAGAACGGTCGGGTTCCTGATGATCCTAATACCCGAAAGCGTAAATCATCGTCATCAAAACCTCAATCAAAAAATAAGAAATTGAATCAAAGGAAAAAGATGAAGAAAGATTATGAATCTGAAACTGATGATGATGAATCTGAATCCGAAGATGATGATGATCAATCTGATGGTGATGATCAAGTGATGAATAAGGTCACATCAGATGAGGACCAACAGATGAGCAATTTGGCCAGTTCTGGTATTGATGAATATGCTACTTCTGATGTTGTCGATTCGACGACATTGGTTCAAGGCATTAGTATGGATGATCTGCTAAATCCTGAATCATTTGACGACTATGTTCCTAATACAACATTCGATGTGGACGAATTCTTGGCGACATTGCCAAATTCCGACATCGGGGATGAACAAGTGAATGCTGATGATGATCTGCTCAAGAGCATTGTTCCTTATGGCATTGATCCCGATTCATTTGACAACTTCATTCCTAATACTGCTGCTTTTTTCGACATCGGCGAATTATTGGCTGATATCTGACCTAGTGCAACTCATATTTTAAGCGTGTGTACCACGATTTTGATTGGATCTAGGTTCATCTTTTAGTCAGCAGTGCACATTTGATGATGATTCTTCAATTAAACTGGCAGTGATCATGTGAATTGTATAGAATCTGTTATTCCACTGTTACTCAACTTGTAACTTGTTATTTTGACCAACATTGATTGAAGCTGCCTTCTTTTGAATTCTTCTTGCTAATTTTTATCCGTGTTAAGCAACTTGGTAATACGATTGCCTTTAGTTTCTTTTTCTTAGCACATGTAATTTTGTTACTCTGTCTGTTCAGTAAACTCAAGTGGATTAGATATTAATCGGAACTGCTTTCCTAGATTGTCTCTTCCAATTTTTGTATGCACTGTGTAATTTGCGCCAAAAGTAAAAACAGGGGCGTAGCTAGATTGTTAAGGAGACACGTGTGGGAGGTAATTGACTGAACAGTCTTAATATGAGTTGCAGTCTTAAAGGAAGAAAGTAAACCTGAGACAAAATGTCAACTAGGGAGGTCGGTCAAACCACTTCTTAAAGACAAAATGTAAAAGCAGGGCACTCAGCTTGATCACAGTAACAGAGTATTTGAAATTGAAATACAAGATGAGAAAAGAAGTAGCTAGAAGAGATCTTTATTTCACATACAAGATTATAAGATGACAATAATTCCTCTTAAATATACATAGTCGATCGAACAATATAATAATATTCGAACATAGGCTTGTTTATTTGAAGTAGACATGTACACCATTCTATAACTGGATGAAATTGGGAGACTTGGCCAAGTCAATAATAACCCAAGGAAAACCTTAAAACTCTACCCTTCTTGCTTCATGAACCACTTATGCATAGGGTTGCTGGAGTCTTCAAATCGATTCGCTCGTCTCCACTCGGTCTGAGCTAATGTGAGGTAAAACAAGTCAAAATAGCAGTGGCACATAGACTCCACTGGATTTTTTAGGCCAGAAACTTTACCAGGTGTGGTGGTTTGTACAGACCTGGATGAAGTGCATAAAAGTTGGGGGAACATTACTTCAGAACGTTATTCCCAAGATGCTTTTATTCAATACAAAACAGTTAATTACCAGAACACAACTTAAGAACAGAACTCAACCTGAGCCGCAAGGTGTTCCCTTTTCTATGTACAGATTTTAACATGAAAACAAGGGCTTAGAGTTTGCTAGCATGTCTACCGAACAATGAATGTCGGCCTTCGGCAATAACCTCCCCAGTTGCTTTGTTTCTCATAAGCACTATTGTACCTGAATAACCACCTCTTTGTCCTAATACCCTTGAGGTGATCTCTAACTCATCCTGCAAATTGACATCAGGAGAGCACCTATATATTATATCCTGTACCATCCACATGCACATCATATAGCCTCATACATAGACAAGTAAGGTAAACTCATCAATCAAGACATAAGTTAGTAGCAAAAACCAAAACCTGGCATTACTTTAGAGAAGTGTGAGGTGAAATTTTGCAAACAGTAGTAGGAAAGCAAATATTTCTTCTTTTTTCTTTTGGTCAACGAAAGCAAATATTTCTCATAAACTGAAACCAAGTTTAAAGTGGAAAAGTTGCTTTACATCATTACATATAAAACAGGTTGCTTTAAGATTTGGGGACATAATTCCAAGCCTCCTCTTGGTCCTAACACATTAACACCCTTCAGGTCATCTCTCTAACTCATCTTGCAATTTCAAATCAGGAGAGAGCAAGTATTATAGCCAAAAACATCGACTATAATTGAAGAAAACCCCCACTAATAGGAAAACTAAGGTAAAAGTACCCACAATTCACAACATAAAGTAGGAGAAAACCCCAAACCTAGTCTAGCCAAAAATTGGAAGAAAATTTCCAACACTAGTCTTTATTCTCATGTTATATGCAGGTGAAATGCTCCCATTATACTTCTTCTTCAAACCAAATTATGCAAACCTTACTTTAGAAGCAAACATTTTAGAAATTTGGAAGTGGGTTTTACTTTTACCAGCCAAAGGTGGTTTTGTACACATATACAAGTCGCTTCAAGTTCAAGATTCGGGGCACTGAACTTCAAACGTAGGCAAATGGCAATATTGCCAACATCGGTAAAAACGAACAAATTTTAACTAAAAGCACGACCAATTCAAAGAGAAATGAGAATATTTCCGTTGTAATAAAGGTCTGCTTACATGAAGCTTCGCAGTAGAAATGTACGAGATGGACATGTCCACTGAAACATTCATAGGGAGACCCTCCACATAAACCACTGCACCACCAACCTCATCAACAAGGTTTGCAATTGCACCATTAGCCAACCTTCCATTTCTATCCTGAAATTCAAAAATTTGCAAACAATTTCAGCCACTCCAGAATTACAGTAGAAAATTTGATACCTTGCAATCATAACAACAGCACAAATAATTCCCACCTCGAAATTAACAAAAAAAACAAACAGAATGTGAACAATTTGCAAAGATGAACAAAATTTAGAATGATAGCCGAAATTAGCCTATTTCCCTTATCTTGATGCCTTGAAATCAAAATTAGCACAAAACGATTCAAACTAAGTTGGACAAATTCATGGAACCAAAACCAGGAAACTTACGCTGAGGCGGCGAGGGACCTTGAAAGTGCAGACGACGAGTCCGGGTTCGACTCGGTCGACTCGGATGCCGCGAAGAGCGAAATACTCGTAGAAGCTCGGCCCGGCGCCGGCTTGGTGAGCTGGAACGATGAGCCGGGACACGGCCAGTGACCCGTCCTCCGTCAGCTGCAGAGACTGCTTCGCCTCCTCCATTTTACTCTTAGGGCCTTGCCTGAAATGGTCTCTACCTTCGTTTTCCAAGCCCAGTTTGGTCTCTTTCGTCTGGGAACTCAATCTTAACTGGACTGGTTCAATTAAGTTAACGTTGTCTGATGGACTTAACTAGACTTAAGTCAACAGTCCAAAGGACATTAATTACAAAGTTAAGTAGACTTATTAAATTGGGTAACTATCAAATGTTACGGCAACCTTTGGTATGTTAATTTGGGGTTACAAGTCATCGAAATTAAGCGGAGTGCAACCGTTATAAATTTGGGTGTACTAGTAACTTCTAGATAAAATCTCAGGTTAAATAGGTTTTGAGGTGTCTTGTGTATTTTATACAATAAAGTTAGTAGGACCACGTTATTCACAAATGTGAGACATACTGTACAATGGTTACATGTTTCTCCAAGAAACATCATTAGCTCCTCCAACTTGGAAAATGTTAGCTCCAAGTGACTTTTTTTTGGAAGGTGAATTGTGCAGACAAACAAGAAACATTTGGCAAGTATTTCAAGAATGAATACACTAGAAACCAAAGATTCTTGCGCTCTCATTGCCTTAATCGCTTTCTGTATTTTAAAGCACATTTGCTTTGGGAATGCACCATCATTGAGGGTTTCCATGCCCAATAGTGGTGTCTTTTGTGGAGTTGACCTAAAAAATTTTGTGCACGCCCGCAAAGAGGAGGTTGGGTTTTGCTTTCTGTGTCAGTTTGTTGTAGCCATTTTGCGGAGGAAAACCAAAGTCCAAGAAACCTGGATTAATGTGTTGGGCATTCTGTAGGCCAAAAAGCTGTTAGTGGTTTCCAATTGATCTTCATCGTCACACTGATTTCTTGCCTTTTCTTCTTTGGTTCCAAGCAACACTCAAAACTCAATTGAAAAACAAGTTTCGTTCGAGATAATTATGAGATGGTTGATGGTTTAGCTTCGAAACAAGATCTGATGATTAACTTCAACTCGTTCAGTCCCCAAAATTTATCCATGTATTGATACTTTGTATTTACTTGATTAGGATATCTCATAATTAATATTCAACTAACATATTCTCCTACAAATTGAAAATTTGTTACACCGTGCTAGACTATTTGGTTGTATGAAAATAATCGATATGCTTCAGATATTATTCACGATCAAAAAAACAATTCCCGAACATTCATTATTATGTGTCGTTGAATTCATTTGAAAATGCTTTTCGGATACTCAAAAGCGTTTTTTTATTTAAACGAAACATATCATAAAATGTTTTTAAGATTCCGAAAATCATTTTCAGGCTATCACCCAATAGGATAGAACATAAATCTACAAGAGTCTATTTTTCTCTATTAAAAGAATTTCAGATTCTATACATAAAAACAATATTTGAGAGCTGCCAAAATGCCATAAATGCCTCTACATAGGATTCTTTTGTCCTTTTTTTGTGTGTGCAGAAATTAGATCCTGCATCTCCATGTTTAATTGTTTAGAGCAAAATTACAGACTTCACGGACCTTAAAATCCCAAAAAGGGGGTTTATCCGGGGTTTCCATTTTTATCAAATCCCCACTTCCTCCTTCTAACATGCACCAACGGTCACTCACCGCGACCTCCACCGCCGCCTAAAAGCCATGACTCTCCACCGCCAAGCCCAAGCCCAAGCCCAAGCCCAGGCCCACCGTATCTCCACCTGTCACCGCCACCCCACCAAACCCGTCACCGGCTTCTGCGCCCCATGTCTCAGCGAACGCCTCGCCGGCCTCGAATCCTCCGCCGTGGACCCGGCAATCTCGGGAGCTTCTGGGTCGGAGCTCCGGCGTAGCAAGTCGTGCTCCGGACACAGACCCGAGTCTTCGACTTCCGACCAGACCCGGCGCAAGTCGTGCGACGTTCGGGCTCGGAGCACGCTGTGTGAGCTCTTTAACATCGACGACGACGGCAAAGGCCTGCCGAGAAAGTTCGAGGTCGAAGTGAGAGGAGAGGGAAAGGACGAAAATGGCCGCGGAGACGAAGCTAGGGTTTCGGATTTGGATTCCGATGCGGAGCTGAAGACAATGAAGGAGTTTATAGATCTCGAATTGGAGAAAAAGAAGGGCTCCGGTCGAGATTTGAAGGAAATCGCAGGGACATTTTGGGAAACGGCGTCGGAATTGAGTAGGAAGGTGACGCAATGGCGGTGTAAGCAGAAGGCGAAGAAAACCGGCGGCGAGGGTTTCGTGGGTCGGAAGCGGAGGGAGACCCAATCGGAGGTCGGAGAGTACGCATTGGGGCGGAGATCGTGCGATACGGAACCGGATCCGGCTCCGGGTCGGATGTCGCTGGACGAGCCTCATCGGGCTTCTTGGGACGGGTATATGGGCCCGAGAGCCCACAACCCGAGGCTGACCCGGATGGTTTCGGTGGTGGAAGAGAGCTGGGAGAGGAGTCCTGGCGGGTCAGCTCAGACCAAAGATTATTACTATTCACAGCGGCGGCGGAGTTTCGATCGACCATCGGCGGCGGTGGCGGCGCAAGTTGATGAAATGAAGTCGGTGGCGAACGCCAGAGTGTCCCCTGCGACTACAGAGTTGTTCTATGGAGCCAAGTTGCTGATTACTGAGAAAGAACTGATGGGTTCAATCCGTTCGAATTCGAAGTCGAAATCTACTGAAGAGGAGTGTGTGGAGAGTGGTGTTAGGATGTGCACACAATCTGTTTGTGAAAATGCCGCACCGGAATCCACCAATGGGGTGGTTGATCATCATCAGAAGCCGAATAGGAGGCACAAAAAATGGAGTCTTTGGGGTTTAATGCAGAGGAGAAGCGAGAAGAAATGTGTAGACGAAGATAGTGCAGAGTCATGGCAAAAGCTGAGGAGGATTGGTAATGTAGAAGAAGCCAATGGCTCTGTTAGCCAGAAGCTGATTCGGAGTTACAGCGTCAGCTGCCGAAACTCGTGCAAAATGGTTGGTTTGTTTAGCAATGTGAGTGATGTTGGCGTTGAAAGCAAAGCCACTGGGTTGAAGAGTAGTCATCTGCAGAGGAACAAGAGTGCTCGGTATTCGCCGAGCAATCTTGATCATGGCTTGCTGCGGTTCTACTTGACACCATTGAGGAGCTACCGGAGGAGCGATTCAGGAAAGGGTAGGCCGAAACAAGCGTGATGACAACCTTGGGGCTTCTGTTAAGGTTCTTTTATGGATGTATTGCTATGTTGTAAAGCCATATATAGATGCTTATTTTCTTTATTAAGGACACACTCCCTAACATGTTTTTCCTAACAATGCCAGATTGCCAATAAGGCAATAAGTCAGAATCACACCGTGTTCCTATTTTCTGAGTTAGTGTGTAATACTACATTGTAATCTTTACATTTGAAATTATCAGTTGGTCACTTAATGTCGTAGCCTTGTTGAATATCCATGAGATAACTATGAATTGATTATCGAGTAAAGAAGAATTTACTCTGCTACCCTGATATGAAGGCCAAACCTGCATCTGGTACCTCCCAAACTTCCCTGGTCTTCTTAATTTTGCTGTCAACTTTTTCAACCAGTATAGAATAACCAGATAAGCATCAACATTCTTTCCATCTGAATCTTTGGATTTGAAGACTTTGTTTTCTTTTAGAATTGGATCTATATGTGATCCCCGTTTCAAGGTTTGTATATTTGGGTAATGTTGAACCAGATTTACAGTGGGCTCGCGGCCACAGCTGCAAATAAGGCAGCACAGAAGGTGAAACAGTGCGAGGTTCTCGGAAACAAAGCTGAAAGCATTCATAGGTGATGGTCTTATGCATCTATGGTTTCCAAACTAGTTTCTGCTGTCCAGGTCTCTTCATTTCTTCTCTTTCTAGAATGACTTATGTGTATGCCTGAATGCTTTTATGTAGTCAGTTTAGGCTTTCAATAATGGGGTTGGCTTGTCAGTAAGATTACACTATATTAAATCCTTTGAGGCCTTGTCGCTATGATAAGTTTTTGCTTTCAAATTTCTCGGATTTGTTCACTTATCAGCTTGAACATCACTGTAAACTTCTTTACAACCCAGTGCTCGAAGCTGCTGGTTGTCCATGCCTGGCAAAAGAGATGAAGGTTAAAGTTTGCCCCATGGTTGAGCTTCCTTCCTGCACCAAAGTATCTGATGACCTTTTCTGAAAATGAAGGTGAGAGGTGCAGTGAGAGGAAATGTGATGAGGAAACATTATCAGACATTAGGGATTTTATTGGTTGGAACGATATCTTCATCGTATATACTGCAGGTGATGACAAGCAGAACGATATTTTAAACAGAAGTAATGAAGTATATAGATGCGATAGAAATGGCGAAGATTTGTGGTGCAGTGAAAATGAATGTGATGAGGCTATGAGCCAAGGTACAATACATGAAGAAAATATGTCAGCTTTTATAGTTCATGATTCAGAAGATGACCAGCAGGATGATGCTGGCAAGATCACTAATGAAGTATAGATTGGCATGGATCTGCCGGTAACAGTAATGCTATATTGACTTGACTAGAATGGAACAATTGGCAACTGATGCAGAGGACGCTCAGTTGCCTTCAAGAAGCTAAGATCTAGCTGTGTGGAGATGATTCAATCGATCTGAAGACTCCAGCATCTGTATACAGAAGTGGTTTGTGGCAAGAAGGGTAGAGTTGTGAGGTTTTCCTTGGTTTATTATTGACTCGACCATGTCTCCCAATTTCATCCAGATATAGAATGTTGTACATGCTTACTTATGTTCGAAATATTAATACATTCTTCGATCGAGTATGCATACTTCCGAGGAATTATTGTTATCTGGTAGTCTTGTAGTACGAAATAGATACATCATTTCACTCAGCATCGACGACGTAGCCCTTCTCATGAAGCTCCGAGATGACCTCATTCTTCATCCTCGCCCACAGCTTCTGAGCCTCCTGCTCCAGCTTCTTCTTCTGCAACTCCTTCTGATAATTAAACGCATCTTTATCCGTCTCAACAAACCCTTTCGGCCCGATTGTCGTCCCGATCATGCCTCCCTTGGCCACAAACTCTTCCATGGCTTCTTCATCCCCCGGGTATGGGAACTGCCGACGCTCGTACAAATGTGCTAGCTCCCTCTCTTCCTTGGGCCTCGGCTTTAGCGTCCACCAGCCGAGCGGTGATGTCTCGTTGTAGAGCCACGCCGCCCCGAACAGCGTGTATGTGCATAGCAATGCCTTGCCTGTTTGTTTCCAGAAGTGGTAGTCTTCTTTGCCCAACCCAATCTTCTTCAAGTACTTTTCGTAATTGAACGATTTCGCCCACTCGTAACCTGAAATGCATGTTACACAAAGAGAATTAAAGCTCAAGATACGGCATTGAAGCATTTTATCATCGAACAGATCGAGTTAAGGCATTCATTGAAGCACTAAACCGAATAATTCGAGTGAAGTTAAAGAAAGAAAATTGGGGCTCAAGCTATGGCATTGAAGCACTTCATCATCAAACAGTTCCGAGTCAAGGCATTCATTGAAGCATTTCATCAAACAGTTGTTCATTTCTACGAGTTGGGGATTTAACGAACAAGCATAAACAAATTGGGAAAACTAAACGATCAAACAACAAGGATGGAATCTATTTGTTTTGATTTTGACCTGATTTAGCATCTTGATATCGTTTGCGAATCATTTGCGATCGGATTGTGCGAAGAGAAGAGACAATCTTCAGTGATCCTCTTCGGATTGTGGTAGTCATATAGGCTTTGTTACTTGTTTCTGACAATTGAACTTGGGCTTATATTCATATTCACCAAGAAAGAAGCCCAACGAAGAGGAACAATAAACAAAGAATGCTTGCCACTACTGCCGAATAGATATTCAAAATTTCGGTAAATTTCATGGACCGAAGCTACGAAATTTACCGAAATTTACCGAAATTTTCATCGAAATTTTAGCTACCGAAATTTTCATCGAAACCGAAACTTTAATCCTTGATTCAAACTTATGACATCTAGAAGAGCGTAAGAGCTGATTGGTCTATCTATGGCATGCTACGTTGAAGTAGAGGTTACGATGAGTTGTGTCCAGTTTCAACTCTTTATATTCATGTAGTGTGTATGTTAATTTCAAAGTTGATGTGAGCGTCTGATATATTGGTTTTGATTTTGAGTCTTGTTACATACTGCCACCCCTGAAAGACGTTTAGAACACCTGCTTTTCCAATATGAGAGCTGAAATTGCTTATAGCTAAGTTTATATTTATGTAGGGTGGGGTATGCCTAAATTACCAGAAACTCAAAACTGAACCTAATTTTCTGTTGCTTGTTTAAGAATGCCAGTCATTTGCTAAGAATGAACTGAAACTTGTTGAGCTAGTCAGAACATTCTATACAAATACCAGAACATATTTGACTTAACTAATTTGTGGAATTCTGTTCACTTTTTTCTTAATCATTATTGCATATACAAGTGTTTCACCCACCAAAGTACAAATATGCTATAAAAACACCAGAACATATTGCAGAAACAGCTTCTTATATGTCAAATAACCTCTTTGGCTATCAACGAAGAGTTCCGACAGTCTTTTTATACGTATACCACCTGGCAACCATGAGATATGCTCCCAAGTTCAGAACACTTAGCACTGCCAAAAGCCAGAAGAAATAATCAAGGTGTCCGTAGTTCAAATTGTTCGGTATCCATCCAAGTTTGTTATTCTTTGTAGTGGCATTGGTAACGATGGTCACGAGGATAGAGTTGAAGTAGTTTCCTAGCGAGATATTGGCGAGTGAGCGGGAAGACCACAGGCTCCTCATGGCATCAGGTGCTTCATCATAGAAAAACTCCAGCTGTCCTATGAATGTGAAAACCTCTGCAGCACCTATGAGGAAATACTGAGGCACTTGCCAGAAAACCGACAGGGGCATGTGCTCATATTCGTAATAGTTGTGCTCCCTAACACGTCGCAGCCTGATGAGTTCCAAAACTGCAGCAGCTATCATGGAGAATATGGAGATTACTAGGCCAATGCCCATCCTCTGGAGTGTAGTTAGGCCATTGTTGTGACCGGTGTATTTTCTAGCTAGCGGGACAATGACTCGATCATAGACAGGCACCCAAAAGATGACACTAAGGGTGTCAAAGACGGAAAGAGACGCTGCTGGGATTTCGAAGCTAGAGCCTCCAACATGAATGTCCATAAGGGTGCCTTGCAACACAAAGAAGTTGCTCATCTGATTGTAGACTGCAGCAAAGATGATACCAGTGGCCCATATTGGAAGCAGTCGTATGATTAATTTCAGCTCCTCCACTTGGGTAACTGTGCTAAGTCTCCATGGGCTTTTTGCGTCCTTTACATGGTCAGATTGTTCCTCCACTGCAGCTTTGTCAAAGAACCTGGACAGTAAGATCACAAGTCAAAAGAACAGAAACAAGAAGTGAGTTTACCTAGGACATTGTTTTTGTTTCTTAGATATCTGTACAAGAGATATTTTAATCTTTTGCTTGATTACTCAGCTAAACTTTTATCTCAATCGGGGTAATTTACATGAATTTTGTATATCCAAAATGGTTTGGTAGCTACCATACGCATTTTATGCATTTTATTCACCAACCAATCTTGTATAGAAAAACATTTATAACAATCAAACGATTTCAGTTTCAAAATTCACCTGAATTCGTTTGTGTGATCAAGCTTGCGGCTTCCTTGGATGGAGGATTCTGCATCTGCAGTTTCATACAAAAGGGATTTGTCTTCGGGTACTTTGACCTTGTACTTCCTCAAGGATGCTACAATCACCTGAATTATGCGCGTGAAAGGGCTACCTCCAGGCTTCTGATTCCTATACAACTTTGTACCCAAAAAGAAACTCACCACAGCAAATGCCATGGCAACTGCTGGAACACCGAAACCCCATCCCCAACCGACGTTTTCTTGTATCCAGACCAACACAGAGCTAGCAATCAGAGCACCAACATTGATGGAAAAATAGAACCAATTGAAGAAAGAGCCCTTGTGCTTCTTCTCAACCTCATCATCATCATCAAACTGGTCTGCTCCGTAGGATGAAACACAAGGCTTAATTCCACCAGTCCCCAGTGCTATCAGGTAAAGTGCTAAGAACGTTGCTGCAGTTTGTCCAGTATTTGCAAGGCAATTATCTTTGCCTTCACAGGTTGGTTTCATTCCCGGGACCGATGCTGACATAGTCAAGAGTGTCATCCCCTACGCAAATTATACTAAATCAATAAGTTTCTATTGCTGGGAAGATAAGGCAAACTCCAAACTAGGATCATCTTCTTGGAGAAATTAAGAACCTCATATTATGTAAGCCAATAGAACCAATTCATGCTTTCCCCGTTCCCAAGTAACAAGCGTGCCATAAGTTATAATTTAAGAGGGAACATGAGAATCGATTGGGTGCTCAAAGATAATCATTTACCTTTATCAAGGTATATAATTTAGTACGAATTCAAAGGAAAGTGGACTTACAATGACATAGATAATGGAAAAGGAGGCAATGGTCTTGTATCGTCCCAAATAGGCGTCAGCCAGAAAAGCTCCAAGCAAGGGAGTGAGGTAACATGTTCCACTCCAGTTTGAGTTATTTTTAGCCCCTTGTATAGTGCATGTATTTATAGTGGAGGATTCCCAGGGTTTACTAACCCTAATAGGAATGGGCCTCATTAATACATAGAGTCCATATAGTATTCCTACTTCTAGGTTTACACAGTCATACTGGAATACAGTTTATAACACTCCCCCTTGAATGTGTAGAACTCAAGAAGTAGTCGCATCAGATCTTCGTAGGCTATGTGATGAAGTCAATGGAGTAGGCACTCGGGAATACGTATGTCCAAAAGGGATCCATTCAGGGATATGCTAACACCAAAACCTTGCTAAGGAAAACCCAGTGGGAAAAAGCCAAAGTGAAGGGAAAAAGGTGAGCATGCGTATGTCGACACTTAACCAGTCCGAGGTATGACCAACCCAACGCGGGTGCCTTGTTAAAAACCTTGCCAGGCAACGAAACCCAGTGGGAAAAAGTTGACCTGTGCTAAGGGGAAAAAGAGTACATTAAGGTCAAGTGAGTATACTTTCGAATACTCCCCCTGAAGACAACATACGTGTCAAATCTGACAATCGACGCAATCCAATTCCACGAACGAGCTTCTGGAAAGTAGCCTTCGGCAGAGACTTGGTGAACAAATTTGCAAGGTTGTCTTGCGATCGGATTTGCTTGACTTCAATCTTCTGATGCTCTTGTTGCTGATGTGAGAAGAAAAACTTCGGCGCGATGTTCTAGATGTTGTCTCCTTTGATGTATCCTTTCTTAATCTGGTCGATATAGGGGCATTGTCTTCATAGATAGTTGTCGGGACATTACTAACAAACGACAATCCGCTAGTCTGCCGAATATGCTCAATAACGGCTTGCAGTCAAACACACTCACGTGTGGCTTCATGAAGGGCGATGAGCTCGGCAAGAAGTCACAACTAAGGTCTTCTTCGTAGACCTCCAAGATATCGCGGTATTCTCAATGCTAAAGACATAACCAGTTTGGGAACGTGCCTTATGCAGGTCTGATAAGTAACCGGCGTCAGCATAACTAACAAGGCAAGCATCATTCCGATGATCAAGGGGGAATGATCCATCCGGAGACGCATAGGGATAGAATAAGCCCATATCCGTCATACCCTAAGGTAGCGGAAAATGTCTTTAAAACCATTCCAATGGCGGCGTGTTGGCGCAACTACATCGAGCTAACAAATTCACAGCAAAAGAGATGTCCGGCCTAGTGCATTGAGCTAAGTACAATAAAGCGTTGATTGCACGTGGGTATGAAACTTCTAGTTCCAATAACTCTTCATCATCCTCTTTAGGATGGCATGAGTCTCGTTTAGCATCTAGCGTTTGGATGACCATGGGTGTACTCGAAGGCTTCGCTTTATCCTCACTAAAGCATCGCAACACCTTGTGGGTGTAGTTGGACTGATGAACCAGAACACCATCAGTGCAGTGCTCAAGCTCAAGGCCGAGACATAATCGAGTATTCCCTAGGTCCTTCATCTCAAATTCCGATTTCAAGTGCGAGGCAGTAATCTCAAGCTCTTCTAGAGTACCAATGAGATTTATGTCATCGACGTAGACTGCAACTATCGCAAATCCGGAATGTGATTTCTAGATAAACACGCAGGGGTATAGATCGTTATTCATATATCCCTTGCTGATCAAATATTCACTAGGACGGCTATACCACATCCGCCCGGATTGATTCAATCTATAAAGTGAACGCCTCAATCGAATCGAGAGGGTGTTCTGTGGTTCAGAACTATTTGACTCAGATTAAGTCCTTCTAAGACTCTCATCAATATCTCTGTATCGAGATCCCCATAAAAATAAACTATAACCACATTCATAAGTTGCATATTCAGTTCTTGGGAAACTACCGAACTGACAAGGTAGTGGAACGTCATTACGTCCATTACGAGAGAATACGTCTCATTGTAATCAATGTCAGGGCTAATGAGAGAAGCCTTGCGCCATTAGGCGTGCCTTACTTTGCACTATTTCATTCTTCTCATTACGCTTCCTTACGAATACCCACATGTAACCTACATGGTTCACATTGGGAGGTATGGATACTACTGGTCCCAACACCTTTCACTTTGGTAAGGAATCTACTTCGACCTGCATTGTTTATTTCCATTTTGACCAATCAGTTCTACGTCGACATTCATCAACGGAACACGGTTCGATATTCTCGCATTTTGTTGTATGAGTGGCCACTGCATATGCGAATGTATCATCGATGATTATCTCACTCTAATTCCACAACTCATCCAAAACTAGTATAATGGACCGAGATCTCCTGATTCTCGGGAGTAGGATCTGGGGTCTCCCCTGGGACGTCTCCCAGGACACTTCCATAATCCTCATCAATTTCATGAGTTGGATCGGTTGAGATAGCGATAGGATTCGGTTGTGCCATACTTCTCCTCTTCTAGGGAGTGAATCCTTCAAACCGATTAATCTGCCTCGCCTCTGGCTGACGAGAGATGATTGACTAGCCGCCGTGTATGCTGTCTCTCTAGGACAACACATCATTCTTACAGGCATGTTTGCAACTGGTATATATGATCTCGTCACTTTAGCTAGATCAGAGCGGGCATCTGGCATGCATGTGCAACACTCTGAAGATCTAGAATACATTGCACTTGCTTATCATACTGTGCGGTACGGGGATCTGGATGAGACAGAGTGGGTATAATCCACGTTAATTCACGTCGTTCATCATGAACGTTGACGTTCTTATCTCCCCCTAACGGCGGGAATACTGTCTCATCAAAGTGACAATCCGCAAATATGCGAGAAAGAGATCACCTATAAATGGCTTTCAAAAGGCCATAATGGAGGGGGATTTGTAACCGACAGAGATTCCCAACCTCCGTTGAGGACCCAATTTGGTACATTGCGGTGGCACAATTGGCACATAAACTACACACCCAAAATGCGTAAATACGATATCCAAATTCGTACCCAGTAATGCCAAAAAGGGTTGGGTGGAGGTGGGCCTCAAGCTGACCAATATGGCTATATGCAGAATTGCATATTCCCACGCAGAAGTAGGAAGCTTGGTATGCATCACCAAGGTCCTTACGATCAACTAAAAACACTTTATGAACGCTTCCGCGAGACTTGTGGGAACATAGGGGGTCATGATGTTCAACCACAATCACAAGGGACGTGCAATAATTATCGAAAAACCTTCGATATAAACTCTTCGGCGTTATCCAGTCTTCTAGACTTCAAGGGATAACCGAGGTGGTGAGTCCGCAATATGGGCCAAGAGTTTAGCAAAGTAGCATTCCAGGTGGACTATAGACATGTGACCAGCGAGCCGGTGCATCAACCAAAACCATAAAATCTTTAAATGGTCCGCAGATTGGTTGGATTTGTCCACAAACTTCCCCTTAAATACACTGAAGAAAAGAAGGAGAACATTAAGTATCTTTGCAGGGTAGAGTATACCACATTCCCAACGAGCATGCTTGGCACAGTGTATTTAAATACACAAGATCTTTATGAACATGGGGGTGCCCGTTGAGGATACGGCGCATCCACTTCGACCAGGATGTCCCAAACGGTCGTGCCAAAGCAAATAAGTGCTCGAGTTGGCTGAGCTTCATGCTAGCTACATGGTGTGACCTAGCTTCATGCTAGCGACGCGATGCGCCTCAATCGAGCGAATGATTGTGCAATACAACTCATGCGAAAGGCGTTCCATTCTCTCTAATATACGCCTATGGCCGTATAATTAGGAGGTAGTGCAAAGATATTCCTTACCATTTTCTTCAACTGATTCATCATGGTAATTGTTCAATCAAATATCCTTATAGCTTAATAATATTCTTCCAGAATAGGGTGAGTATAAGGCCTTTGTAGGTCTATATGGAGGTATGAAGTTAGATTTACATCTCCAGGCAGGGAGAATATCATGCGCAGTCGCGCTGTCAGCCAGACATCCAACTTCCCACTAGACATACCTCAACATGAACTAATTGAATCGGTCACATGATTAAGGAAACTTCTAGTTCCAATTGATTCAATTAATTGATATTCGAGAACAATATACTAGTACTAAAACAAGCACCAAATACTGAACTAAATCCGAATGAGAGAGCAAAATCTCAGTTTGCTACATAATCATCGACCAACAAGGCCGTTCCATGTCTCTCTTGGTTGCATATCGGAGTTGTACTCATAATCAACATTAGTAGGGGCGCTCTGAGTGCGCAACTAATGGATGTACCACTGCCACGATAGCATATGATTGGCTATTTTGTGATTGGGAAGGATGAACATTTCCCTATCTCTTGAAGTTTGGTGCCAAAGAATCGCGGTTTGAGCTCCCAGGAATGCTTATGCTTCTCTAGGCAAAGGAGCGGTTCGAGCTAATGAGACGCGAGCTGTTGTACTTTTCAGCAAACAACAAAGCACTAATCGGATCCAGGGACTTGATGAACTTGCACTCTCTATTTTGCTGCTTCATGAGCTCATTAGAAGCATAGATAGTCAAGAAGGTCTCCTACAAGAGATCATTTTAGGTCAAGTCCGGCTTGCAAAGCCCAAAGAGGGATCAAATTCTACAAACTTCAAACGTATGTTTATTCACACACTTCGAGTCTTGAAACATAGGTTTTGCCAATCATGTCTTACTTTCGGAAAGTAGATAAAGAGATCATGCTTCTCGTGATCTCCCAACAAGAGACGAGCGTCAGTTTTGTTCATAAACAAAACAACTGACAATACTGGCATCGACGGCGCCAATGGGGGAAACCATTTGGTGGGCGTGGTCTCAAAGGTCTTAGCTGAGTGCTCAACGTCCTTACTGCCATGAATCCGGCGAGATTAAAATCTCTGCGACGGAAGTTTTCTCTCGGATTTAGGCATGGAAACTTCAAGTTTCACCATACGTGGTGAGTTTTAGGAAACATCACGTTTCTATACTCGAAACTTCAAGTCGAGACTTTTGTATGAACTTACAGTTCAATAATGTTTGTGTGCTCAAACGCATTGGCAAAGTGCGCGAGTCAAACGCAAAATGCATGCAAACTCGTCTTTTGGACGTGCATGGATTGTGGAGCCATTCGGGCTTAAATTGGAATGAAGTCCAATTGAATGAATGGGGGGGCAATGAAGCCTTAAGCCCAATTTAAAAATTGGCCTAAGTCAATAATGGAAGCCCAGCCCAACGAGGACTCAAATTGTCCAAAAAGGAAGGCATGCCGGCCCAATGGCCCAATTTTTGAAAAAATTGGCCTAAAGAAAAAAAAAAAGGGGGAGCCCAGGTTGCTTCGGCCCAATGAAACAGAGGCCCAAAAGCGGGCAGCCCAGTTGGCGTGTTCGGATAGGTTCTCCGAACAAAACATTGGCCTCTTGCCAGCGTGTTCGGATAGGATCTCCGAACGCGCGAGGGAACTGCCATAGTGGCGTTCGGTCAGGGTTTCCGAACAAACCCCTGAGCCAGCCAATGGTATGTTCGGTTGGGCCTTCCGAACCAGCTTTGAAAGCCCAATTTGGGGTAGGTCCAACCCGCCCAATGTTCAGGCAATCTTTCCGAACAAATGGAACCAATTCGGTTTGGTTCCACCGAATATCGCTCGCCATCGTCACGTGATATTCAGTGATCGGCGGTGGCGACGGCTGTACAAGCCCATCGACGGCACAGACGCAGCGAGCCAGGCGACTCCACTGACACGGCAAGCTCGGCGGCTCCGAAACCGGCGAGTTTTAACTCGCGGTTTTGGTCCAACGCCGGCGGCTCTTCCGATGTGGTTCGAGCGGTTCCGGAAACCAAACGCCTAGCCCACTCGTGAACGGTGGGGTTCGTGCGCTCGGTTTTATAACCCGAAGGCAACCGGAAAGAAGGAAGCTTGGCGAGATCGGCCGGCGGTGGCAGTTGGAGAAGACGACCCAAAACGGCGTCGT
Source organism: Spiraea crenata (assembly GCA_033992175.1). Lineage (NCBI taxonomy): Eukaryota > Viridiplantae > Streptophyta > Magnoliopsida > Rosales > Rosaceae > Spiraea > Spiraea crenata. The sequence goes on from JAVBHV010000022.1 coordinate 4,695,814, forward strand.
TTGGGCGTGCTGTGCGTGCAACCTTGAGCCACGGCTGGGCGGCTAGCGTGGCTGAGTCGGCCGGCTCGGCTGGCTCGGCTCCACGCAGAAAACAGAAACAAAGTTTCTTTTTCTTTTTTTTGTCTTTTCGTTTCTCCTTTATTTCGGCGACGGATCGCGGTGTGTTTCAAGATTCTGGAAAACAAGACACCTAGCCCAATCGCGAACGTTGGGGTTCGTGTGTTTTGTTTTTATGTCCGGAAGGCAACCGGAAAATAATACACAACGGATCGTCTGCGGCGATTTAGAGGAGACGATCCTTCAAAACCCCTTAAGCTCAAGGCAAAAAAAAAAAAAAAAAAAAGAAAAACCCCCCCCACAAAAAAAAAAAAACACAACCCCCAACACCACCCAACCACAAAAAAAAAAAAAAAAAAAAAACCCCCCCCCACCCCAATCTCCGTGTCTCCTTCCTTCCGATGAAGTGCAAATTCAAAGTCATTTGTTATTTGTATCAAACCAATTTCAAAATTAATACAATTTAGTTTGCAATTGCAAAAGAATGGAAGAGGCTTATCAAATAATTTGATTCCGCCTATGCATAATTTCGATTGGAATCTATATGTTAAACTTTATTCCGCCATCGTCGATGCTTGAATTGGATTTTGTGTTGGAAATTGGAGAAGACTGGGCCCTCTAGTTTCACAGAAGACTCATATTTTCTCAAGTAATCAACATCAAAAAGAAATTTCTTTTCACTTGATTCCGCCATCGTCGATGCTTGAATTGGATTTTGTGTTGGAAATTGGAGAAGACTGGGCCCTCTAGTTTCACAGAAGACTCATATTTTCTCAAGTAATCAACATCAAAAAGAAATTTCTTTTCACTTGATTCCGCCATCGTCGATGCTTGAATTGGATTTTGTCTTGATTCCGCCATCGTCGATGCTTGAATTGGATTTTGTGTTGGAAATTGGAGAAGACTGGGCTCTCTAGTTTCACAGAAGACTCATATTTTCTCAAGTAATCAACATCAAAAAGAAATTTCTTTTCACTTGATTCCGCCATTGTCGATGCTTGAATTGGATTTTGTGTTGGAAATTGGAGAAGACTGGGCCCTCTAGTTTCATAGAAGACTCATTTTCTCAAGTAATCAACATCAAAAAGAAATTTCTCTTCACTTGATTCCGCCATCGTCGATGCTTGAATTGGATTTTGTGTTGGAAATTGGAGAAGACTGAGCCCTCTAGTTTCACAAAAGACTCATATTTTCTCAAGTAATCAACATCAAAAAGAAATTTCTTTTCATCAGGATGGAAGAAAAGTATGGAATTGTGAATTCACTACCAAAAAAAAGGGCTATGGCATCGGACATTCTCCACAGCCTTTTCCTCCAAGCTGCCGAGGTTTTGGGCGGTGATGCCTAAAGTGGTAAGAAAAGGCATCGTTTTTTCACCGATGCTATTTACCACATACAACAACGCTTTTTATATATAAACCGATGCCTTTAGGGCATTTAATCTTGACTTTATTGGTATTTTCGTTGACTTCTGATGCCTAAACATATTTTTGGCATCGCTTGTTATAAATGTACTGATGCTAGAAGTAGGAATTAGCATCGGACTTTATGATCTAAAGCGAGGTGTACTTACATTACTAGCATTGATTTCTTACTAGTTAACGATACTTAATGTATCTTTAAGCATCGTTTTTTTCCTTCATAGACATCAGTTTTTTAGGCACAAAATATTGCATCAATACACAATGGAACAAAATACACTTATAATTCCACAAAGCCATATATCATTGATACCAAAAATGAACTTACACGAGTTTAAGTTATAACCTTATCATCCCAAAAACATATACAATATATGTACTTCAAAAGTATATATGAAATGGAAGTTACAAATTTTACAAAGAGCACATAACTAAGCTTTAAACACATAGAGAGTTGCTTAATTCTTAGTTCCCTCTCGTAAAACCTAAAAATATATGAAACTTAGATATGATAATATGAGCACATACTCTCCGGTAAGCACTTATTGGGGCTTCATCTGCTTCCCTTGGCGTTAATTCAGACCCACGGCCTTCACTCATCATGGTTGAAGCCAAGTCAATCATAGCAAGTGTTTCAGGAAGAGTTGCTCTGTATTCCCTATCACTTCTTGGGGCCTGTCATATTTATTGGAAATATGGCCAAAAATTCATGTAAGAGTGCATGTAGATTACAATTACTGAACGTTTCCGCATGGACGAATAATCACTTTCACATTAATCATCAAACACCAAATGAAGACAGCTTAACATTATGCAGTGATAACACAAGTTAGAATACAAAACGATCTTTGTGTTGAATTTGAAAGCAAATCCCTCTACCAGCATATTTCAATCACTAGTTTAGAACAATCACTGACTGAAGTTAACCAGAAATAGAAGTGGAAATGAACTTTAAACCCAAAACAATAAGCTAAAGATGCAACACCAAATACAATATTGATCATCGCTAATAAATGCCACACAAACATCAACTATCAGGGCAATCTCTGAAACCACCCAAACAAAACAAGAAAAAAAAAAAAAAAGATGAGAGGAAAAAAAAAAAAAAAGAAGAACAAAATGGAAAACAACAAGGGGGGGGGACAGGTGGGGCGGGGGAAAAGAAGAAGAGAAGCCTAAACTGAAGACCCGACACCACCCCACCCAACAAAACAAAACAAATCAACCCCAACCCCACACACACAAATCCCCCCCCCACCAAAGGGACAGACATCAACACACGCCCCCCCCCCCCCCCCTTCTACACACACCCCCCCCCCTTTTTTTTTTACATAAAAAAAAAAAAAAACACATTCTTTTTTTTTTTGTGGATAATGGAACTGCAAAGCAACTTATCCAAATGAAATAATAAACCTTCATATCTCAAGAGATTACAAAATAAGCTTCATCATTTTCTATAGTAACGTGACAGCACTTGCTAAGCTAAAGCTTCAAAAACAGATACCTTAAGATCAACATTAGAACGCAGATGCAAGATAGAACTGAACTCTGGATCGCTAAGTATTGTGCGCCATTTGCCTGCCCCGTGTTTAAGTACTCCAGCTTTAAGGGCTGCTTCTTCTTCTGCAGTCCACTTCTGCTTAGGAGCACCCATCAACCAAACTCCAAAACTAACAAAATCTGCCTGGTGAAATCCTGCACTCTGTCAGCTCTTCATACTTCGTAAATGATCAAATGCGCATTAGTGAATACCTTAAACCACTATATAGGAGCTTACAAAACCAGTTTTACCACAACGAATCCAATTCATCCACTACATTACGTTCCATTTTTCGAAAAGCACCGCAAATCCAAGCTAAAACTATAACTAGATACTAAATGGCATGCATTGCTTTCATTTTCAAACCGGGCTTTAACGTGGAGACTGTCTAACAAATTCCAGCCATAAATCACTCAACATGCATCCCACGCTCGCAAATAGAAGCACAATCTCCAACTGGGTTTTCGATAAAATCTCACTTACAAGCTTAAAATCCAACTATCTCAAGCAAATACTCAACCTTTTTCTCCTAATTTTGCCTAAATCAGCTGAAAGTATGAAGCTTTTAACATGACGCTGAATTTCAAGCCTCGAAACTCACCTGGGCAAATTCACATCAATTGCAAGAAATCAAAATGGCAATGCATACCGGCAATTCCTGCACCCAAAAAACAAAACAAAAAAAAACCCCCCCACCCCCCCCCCCCCACCCCCCCAACTCCTTCTGATAATTAAACGCATCTTTATCCGTCTCAACAAACCCTTTCGGCCCGATTGTCGTCCCGATCATGCCTCCCTTGGCCACAAACTCTTCCATGGCTTCTTCATCCCCGGGGTATGGGAACTGCCGACGCTCGTACAAATGTGCCAGCTCCCTGTCTTCCTTGGGCCTCGGCTTCAGCGTCCACCAGCCGAGCGGTGACGTCTCGTTGTAGAGCCACGCCGGCCCGAACAGCGTGTATGTGCACAGCAATGCCTTTGCTGTTTGTTTCCAGAAGTGGTAGTCTTCTTTGCCCAACCCAATCTTCTCCAAGTACTTTTCGTAATTGAACGATTTCGCCAACTCGTAACCTGAAATGCAAGTTACATAAAGAGAATTAAAGCTCAAGATATGGCATTGAAGCATGTCATCATCAAACACTTCAAGTGAAGGCATTCATTGAAGCATTACATCGAACAGTTGGTGTTCATTCCAACAAGTTGATGAGTGAACGCAAAATAAAACACAAACAAATTGTGAAAATTGCATGATCAAAAGAATAGTTGGAAAGTATTCGTTTTGATTTTTACCTGATTTAACATCTTGATACCGTTTGCGAACCATTTGCGATCGGATTGTGTGAAGATAAGAGACTATCTTCAGTAGGGCTGGACTCGGTCCGGGTCGGTCGGGAGTGACCCCAAACCCGACTCCCTGACCGAACTCTCGGGTATTGGAAACCTGAAGCCTATAACCGGAACCGTAAACTCAGGAATCCGAATTTTCGGGACTGTCCCGGGAGTTTCCCGATTTATGGAGGATGGCAAACCCGACGGCGACGACAAGAAGGACAATTGAAAAACCCAGAACAATTGAAAAACATCACACAGAGATCAACAACCCAGAATGAAAAACATCATCTAAACCCAAAATTGACAACATCATCATCACAGAACCATCATCTAAACATCATCATCACAGAACCATCATCTAAACCCAAAATTGACAACCCAGATTTCATCTAAACCCCTACCACAAAATTCATCTAAACCTCGATACCGATGTTGCCGTGGCGGTGATGATCTTGGACATCCTAGCAGTGATTGGCGAACTCATCGATGTCGATGTTGGCGGTGATGGATGACCGGTGTCGATTTTGATGCCGATGTGGATGTTGTCGGTGATGATGTCGATGATGTCGATGCTTCCGGGAGACAACTGATGTCGATGATGTTGATGTGAGGGAGTGGAGGCGGGTGGAGGCGACGCCAAGAGATGATTGGGATTTGCGTTTTCGGGTGAGGTTTGGCAGACACAGAGGATGGAGGCGCGGGCAGACGAAGAGAAAGGAAGAAAGATCTAATTTTTTAGGGTTAATATATTAAATATATTAAAAATTAATTATAAAATTAAATACTCGGTCCGGTCCGGTCCGGTCCTCTCGTCGGTTCTTCATTCCAAGAACCGGTCCCGACCCGAAAATGACCGGTTTCGGTCTGGTTCAATCCCGGTTTGCTGACTTTTTGGTCAACCGGTATTTTTTGGTACGGTTGCGGTACGGTCCGGGGTTTTCGGTCCAAATGCCCACCCCTAATCTTCAGTGATCCTCTTCTGAATCAAAACTACGTTTCCCTACGGAGGAGATTCCACGTGGTAGTCATATAGAGCGTGGGCTAGGCTTTGCTGCTTATTTCTGACAATTGAACTTGGGCTTATATTCACATTCACCAAGAAAGAAGCCCAAGGAAGAAGAGCAATAAACAAAGAATGCTTGCCCCTAGAGATTCGAACTTGTGACATTTAGAAGAACATAAGAGCTAACTGGTCTAACTATGGCATGCTAAGTTGAAGTAGAGGTTACAATGAGTTGTGTTCAGTTTCAACTCTTTATATTCATGTTGTGTTCCTGTCAATTTAAAGGTTGATGTGAGCGTCTGATATATTGGTGTTGTGTTTTGAGTCGCATTACATACAGCCAGTGCCACCCAATGAAGACGTTTAGAACACCTGCTGATCCAATATGAGAGTTGAAATTGCTTATTAGCTATGTAACACCCCAGGAAAATTTCACCTTTTAGGGCATTACTACTGTACAACTTACGCCCATTTTAAGAAACAAAAACTTATTTTTAATAAAGCATTGAACCACTTTCATTAATGTGGAACAACTTTAAGTCAGACACTCGTTCTTAACATCTTTAGAAGGGGATTGTTTGACCAAAATCTTTTGCAGTGGAAAGTTAAATAATAAACAATTAATATGAAAGGACTCTATCACTTGAGTGGGGGTCTGCTGTAGCTTGTCCAATGCCCGTTGCCATCGCCTACTCCTCATTCTTACTTGAAACTCACAAACTAAACTACGTGAGCAAAGCTCAGTAAGTGACTATCGAACAATCACAATACATTCGAGAAAGCATTCAACTAACTATCACGATGATGCAACTACCCATATGCGATGCAATGTCATGTACCAACGTATGCCTTTTAGAAAATTCTTTTAAAAAGAAATCAGTCATCTTTTCTTTTCATCCGGATTCCTTTCTTTTCCCTTCGGGTACATACCTGGGAGGCAGCTTCGTGGCTATTACGGGGGCGCCTTCCCTAAAAGCAAAACCTTTTCATCAGACACCACCTCTCGGGAGTCTGTAACCTTTTAATAGACCCCACCTCTCGAGTCCATTAAAAGGCTCCTTTCAATAGACCCCACCTCTCGAGTCTATTAAAAAGATCCTTTTACTGTCAACATTCAATAGACCTCACCTCTCGAGTCTATTGAGTCTTCCTTCATCACTACCTCCCTAGGTGTTTCCCCTTCGAAAACCTTTCTTTCATTTAAAACATCTCCTTCAAAACATTTTCATATGATAACATGCCATCATGCAATATGCTTAACAATTTTATACATAACCAATCATGATACCAATATGTACATGCACATCCATTATTTCATCAAAACAATGAGTCACTCAATAAAACCATTCCATACATGTAAATCATAAAACAATCAATAACTGTAACACAAGCCAAACCATCCCGTTTGTCGTTTCAATCAAACAAGCAATCACATAGTCACTTAACTTGAGCCTCTTGTATTTCACCTTCTATTCCAGCACCAAAAAGATTAAGCATTACTTTCAAATCAAATACCATAGCTGCACGTTAAAACAAAGACTCAATAAACGATTAAACCCCTTGACACCATTTCTGTCTTATGACCTAAGTGGCTTGTAACTTCTGTAACTAATGTTATATTTTGTAGAAAAATATACTGAGCACACTCCTAGATCCAAGAGACATAATCCTACAACTTCTCTTCAGTACACGAAAGGAAATTAAGAGCTTTAATAGTCCTAAAACTCATTACAAGATAGTCCTTCCGAATCTGTCCTGAAAACGCCCAGTCTTATTACTCAGTTTCAATGGGGTACCAAACGATGTCCGTTTTCTATAAACTTTCTACAGTAGGTCTATTAACATGTTATATAATTCCTGTCAAAATTTCAAATCAAAAGGAGGCCTCTAGGTTTGGTTTTTTGTCTTTACTACATAAGCCAACGAATCTGTCCGAGAAGCAGAAAACAGACCTAATCACTTAGTTTCTTCTGGGAAACATGGGACAGCATCCTTACCTCAAAATTCTTACGGAAGGCACTCCTCTTCTCCCTCCAAATGTGCACGTAGGTCCATGGATCCCTCTTTATTTGATAACAATATCTCTTTCACTCTTTCTCTTTCGAATGGATGTATGATAGGAATGGTTGTGGATGAGAGTTTTCAACTGCCAAACCTTCATACTCACTTCCACCAAAACGTTTTCCCCTTCTGCAGCCCATCATCACCCTTAAATAGTCCAAAGCTAGCACCCATCATTCCTCCCAAATGTCCCCATGCAGCCCCCCTCTTAATCATTGTTTAATTCCCTCATTTAATCACAAAGTCTAACATTATCACACCACCAACCCGAAACAGTCCACAAACTCCCCCTATATTAAAAGTGATGTAAACCCCTTATTTAAATCTAAATGCTCCACTACCCCAATCCGTCTCCAAATGCCTCCCCTCTTAAGATGATTCAAATCCCTCATTAAAACCCACTTATGATTGATGTAAACTCTACTTTAATTTTTTTTTTCCACCACTTACCCAAACACTTCCTATTCCAATCCGCCCCTATTCACTCCCCACTTTAAAATGATATAATTCTTCATCAATTACATTCACACTACCATCTCACACCATCCCCATTCACCTCCTCGTTCTGAAGAGTGATTTAAAACTCTTACTTGACACCCACGTTGGAATCAAAGGGTGTCCCCTTTTTTTAATACACATGCAACTTTTACTTATGAGACAAACTCAAAAGACAAACCACCATACTATTTGGACCTTTTATTTAGTCTAAACATATTAACTCACTTGTAGCATAACACTATAGGCCCAAACATTGTACACTAAATATTAATGACCACTAAAATATTTTATTCAACCCGGGGTATTACAAGCTAGGTTTATATTTATGTTGGGCGGGGTATGCCTAAATTACCAGCAACTGAAGCTAATTGTCTGTTGCTTGTTTAAGAATGTCAGTCATTTGCTAAGAATGAACTCAAACTTGTTGAGCTAGTCAGAAGAACATTGAAGATTTGCAAAGACAAATATTTGACTTTAACTAATTTGTGGAATTCTGTTCATTTCTTTCTTAATCATAAATGCGCACACGAAGAAGGGAGTATATACAAGTGTTTCACCAACCAAAGTAAAAATATGCTATAAAAACACCAGAACATATTGCAGAAACAGCTTCTTATATGGCAAATAACCTCTTTAGCTATCAACGAAGAGTTCCAATAATCTTTTTATACGTATACCACCTGGCAATCATGAGATATGCTCCCAAGTTCAGAACACTTAGCACTGCCAGAAGCCAGAAGAAATAATCAAGGTGTCCGTAGTTCAAATTGTTCGGTATCCATCCAAGTTTGTTGTTCTTTGTAGTGGCATTGGTAACAATGGTCACGAGGATAGAGTTGAAGTAGTTTCCTAGAGCGACGGTGGAGAGTGCGAGGGCAGAACACAGGCTCCTCATGGCATCAGGTGCTTGATCATAGAAAAACTCCAGCTTTCCTATGAATGTGAAAACCTCAGCAGCACCTATGAGGAAATACTGAGGCACTTGCCAGAAAACCGACATGGGCATGTGCTCATAGTGGTAATAGTTGTGCTCCCTAACACTTCGCAGCCTGATGAGTTCCAAAACTGCAGCAGCTATCGTGGAGAATATGGAGATTACTAGGCCAATGCCCATCCTCTGGAGTGTAGTTAGGCCATTCTTGTGACCGGTGTATTTTCTAGCTAGCGGGACAATGAATCGATCATAGACAGGCACCCAGAAGATGACACTAAGGGCTCGTTTGGTTCACGGAATAGAATTGATGGGAATGGGAATATGATAGGAATGGGAATATGATGGGAATGGGAATATGATGGGAATGAGAAAAAGAAATTCATTACGTTGTTTGGTTATGTTGAGTGGGAATAGGAAAATAGATGGGAATGTGTATTGAGATACGAAATAAAATAGTATAATTTTACCATTATATCCCTACTTTCTAAAAATATATATACAATTTTGAGGGTAAAATGGTAAAAGAGTCTCCAATTTTGTGATTCCGTGGGCCCAGGATTCCCATTCCCATCTCCAAGGCCGGGTTTCATTTTTCATTCCCATTCCGTGGGTCCCACCATTTTTTGGTGGGCCCGGGAATGGTTTTTTTATCCCCATTCCTTCTCTTTGTTTGCCAAACATGGGAATGGGAATGTCATTCCCATTCCCCCCACTCCTTTCCGGGAACCAAACGCCCCCTAAGGGTGTCAAAGACGGAAAGAGACGCTGCTGGGATTTCGAAGCTAGAGCCTCCAACATGAATGTCCATAAGGGTGCCTTGCAACACAAAGAAGTTGCTCATCTGATTGTAGACTGCAGCAAAGATGATACCAGTGGCCCAATTGGAAGCAGCCGTATGATTGATTTCAGCTCCTCCACTTGGGTAACTGTGCTTAGTCTCCATGGGCTTTTCGCGTCCTTTACATGGTCAGATTGTTCCTCCACTGCAGCTTTGTCAAAGAACCTGAACAGTAAGATCACAAGTCAAAAGAACAGAAACAACAAGTGAAACTACCTAGGACATTGTTTTTGTTTCTTAGATATCTGTACAAGAGAAATTTTAATCTTTTTGCTTGATTACTCAACTAAACCTTTATCTCAATCGGGGTAATTTACATGAATCCTGTATATCCAAAATGGTTCGGTAGCTACCATACGCATGTTTATGCATTTTATTCACCATCCGATCTTGTATAGAAAAACATTTATGACAATCAAACGCTTTCAGTTTCAAGATTCACCTGAATTCGTTTGTGTGATCAAGCTTGCGGCTTCCTTTGATGGAGGATTCTGCATCTGCAGTCTCATACAAAAGGGATTTGTCTTCGGGTACTTTGACCTTGTACTTCCTCAAGGATGCTACAATCACCTGAATTATGCGCGTGAAAGGGCTTCCTCCAGGCTTCTGATTCCTATACAACTTAGTACCCGAAAAGAAACTCACCACAGCAAATGCCATGGCAACTGCTGGAACACCGAAACCCCATCCCCAACCGACGTTTTCTTGTATCCAGACCAACACAGAGCTAGCAATCAGAGCACCAACATTGATGGAAAAATAGAACCAACTGAAGAAAGAGCCCTTGTGCTTCTTCTCAACCTCATCATCATCATCATCAAACTGGTCTGCTCCGTAGGATGAAACACAAGACTTAATTCCACCAGTCCCCAGTGCTATCAGGTAAAGTGCTAAGAAAGTTGCTGCAGTTTGTCCAGTATTTGCATGGCAATTATCTTTACCTTCACAGGTTGGTTTCATTCCCGGGACCGATGCTGACATAGTCAAGAGTGTCATCCCCTACGCAAATTATACTGAATCAATAAGTTTCTATTGCTGGGAAGATAAGGCAAACTCCAAACTAGGATCATCTTCTTGGAGAAATTAAGAACCTCATATTATGTAAGCCAATAGAACCAATTCATGCTTTCCCCGTTCCCAAGTAACAAGCGTGCCATAAGTTATGATTTAAGAGGGAACATGAGAATCGATTGGGTGCTCAAAGATAATCATTTACCTTTATCAAGGTATATAATTTAGTACGAATTCAAAAGAAAGTGGACTTACAATGACATAGATAATGGAAAAGGAGGCAATGGTCTTGTATCGTCCCAAATAGGCGTCAGCCAGAAAAGCTCCAAGCAAGGGAGTGAGGTAACATGTTCCACTCCAGTTTGAGTTATTTTTAGCAGCAACAGCACTGGTCTGGTCCATCTGTGTCTTGAAATAAATCACCAGATTGGAGCTCATCCCATAGTATGCCAATCTTTCACAACATTCATTTCCTACTCACAAATAACCAAACCCGAAAACAAAAATGAATAGACAATCAGTATCTTGGAAAACCATCTCATATTTCCAGGAAAAAAATTGGAAAACTCCATGAATTCTGACATTCTAACATGCCGAATTTTCTCCGCGCCGGACTTGTTAGCGTCGGACCGCGTCGGACCGCGCATCTCAGCCGTCAGATCAAGACTTAAATCTTGATCTGACGGCTGAGAACACAAGTCCGACGCGGTCCGACGCTAACGGGTCCGGCAGAGAGAAAAACCCTCTAACATGCATAATTTGAAAACAGTACCTAGAATAAAGGGGCAGGCTTTCCAGGTTCCTGTGACATTTCTCTTAGCTGGGTTTCCTCTGTAATCCACAGTCCCATCTTTGGTGTATACATCTTCTTTTGCAACCTTGGTGAGCTGCAAGTCTTCTCCTCTCATGGCTTCTAGTCACTCTATTGATGGGGAACAATCAAGTAGATAGGCAATTCACACTATATATATATATATATAGTTTTTCTATAATACAAACGACCAGATTTTGTTAAAGTTCAGGACCTAACTTTTACACTGTCAGATTCATCTGACATAATCTGACGTACTAAATTGCTTTCCTGCTACCCCTAATAAAGTACGGGCAATGCAAAAGAATTCTTAGTTTAAAATTAAAAACTTAATATTTAACTATTTATTTCTCATCGTGTTCCTCCCAACCCCAATCTCAGTGTCTCCTTCCTTCCGGTGAAGTGCAAATTCAAAGTCATTTGTTATTTGTATCAAACCAATTTCAAAATTAATACAATTTAGTTTGCAATTGCAAAAGAATGGAAGAGGCTTATCAAATAATTTGATTCCGCCTAAGCATAATTTCGATTGGAATCTATATGTTAAACTTTATTCCGCCATCGTCGATGCTTGAATTGGATTTTGTGTTGGAAATTGGAGAAGACTGGGCCCTCTAGTTTCACAGAAGACTCATATTTTCTCAAGTAATCAACATCAAAAAGAAATTTCTTTTCACTTGATTCCGCCATCGTCGATGCTTGAATTGGATTTTGTGTTGGAAATTGGAGAAGACTGGGCCCTCTAGTTTCACAGAAGACTCATATTTTCTCAAGTAATCAACATCAAAAAGAAATTTCTTTTCATCAGGATGGAAGAAAAGTATGGAATTGTGAATTAGTTGTTGACGGGATGAATTGTGAAATTTCTCTCTCTCTCTCTCTCTCTCTCTCTCTCTCTCTCTCTCTCTCTCTCTCTCCTCTCTCTCTCTCTCTCTCTCTCTCTCTCTCTCTCCATTCATCTCGTCAACAACTAATTCACAACTCCATACTTTTCTTCCATCCTGATGAAAATAATTTTCTTTTTGATGTTGATTACTTGAGAAAATATGAGTCTTCTGTGAAACTAGAGGGATGCCCAGTCTTCTCCAATTTCCAACACAAAATCCAATTCAAGCATTGACGATGGCGGAATCAAGTTTAATATATAGATTCCAATCGAAATTATGCGTAGGTGGAAAGCAATTTAGTACGTCAGATTATGTCAGATGAATTTGATAGTGTAAAAGTTAGGTCCGGAACTTTAACAAAATCCGGTCGTCCGTATTATAAAAAAACTATATATAAATATATATATATATGAAAGGGTAAACAGAGTGACTGATAAGAAAATGATGCATGCGGAAGACATAATAATATGAATGAAATTACTTGAATGAAAATAATGATAATGAAAATAATGATAATGCAATTGATAAAATAAATTACTTGAAATTAACAATTCTGAAATTTGAATTTATTGATAACTGGTAATCAGTTCTTACTTTGGGTACAAAGGTTTACTGGGGATAGAGAGATATATCGAAAGAGATAGGATACATGAATATCACAATAATTTTTGATATCTCAAGTATGCTAAAACTATCTTTTAATCTCGACTTTGAGGGAAATGAAGCTGGGTTTACTAAACTTTGAATTGAGCTTAGAATTTAGCCTGCCTTGATGAATGACTTGGAGGCTGCTTATATAGAAGCTGTGAGAGAGATATTCATTATTGATCACCGAAAGTGCGGGAATTGCGGTGACTGTTCATGAATAGTGACTTGTCAGGAACTTTTACTGTTGGTGAATAGTGACTTGTCTGGTGACTGTAGAATTACATGATTTTGACTGTTTCCTTTAGCCGGCCATGTCGTAAGGATCGATGTCGGCATAGGGATCTTGGGCGTCTTGGAAATTCTGGTAACTTTGGCGGTCGTCGTCTTCTTCTGGGTAATCTGCCCATCGCAATGGTTTAGCTGGGCTAGATGCCGGTGTTACTGCTGCTGTAGAAGAGGATGAATCTTCTTCCTTATTGACTTTATCTTCTTCTTCTTTGCCATCCTTTTGGCTGGCAAGGAGGAGCAATTGACTTGCCATTTCTTTCAATTCGGCTTTTGACTTTCCTTCAATGCTGAGGGAGGAGGTGGATGACTGTGATACTGAAGGCTTGACTTCTTTTGGTTGGATTGTTGGGAATTCTTCTTTGACTTGTGAGATGATCCTTTGGTGCTTGAATTTATCCCACCATTTGACTGAAATTAATCGACTGAGAATACCTGAATTAACTGTGAATTGCCATTTCATGATCCATGGCAACTTATATTTAGATACAAAAAGTAATAACTGCGGAAATCTGGCATTTTGTTGACTGGGCTTGTGACGAACTGAGAAATACTTGACTGATTCTTGAAGCTCTTCTGGGAGGAGTTCAAAAGTAGGTCCGAACATGGCCCACCATTTCTGGAACCAAAGTGGGAGTTGACATTTGAATTTACTATCGAAGCAGATGAACCAAGAGTGACTGAATGCTTCATTCTGGTGCAGGAATATTTTGAACCAAGCTTCCATGTAGTCGTAGTAGTTGTATACTACTCCTTCAGAGAGGGTCTTGGGCTTGAATGGCTGACTGTCCCATTGTTCTTGGGTAATAATTCTGAGAATGTAAATTGAATGATAAAGTAACTTGGGCTGGTCACTATTATCATAAATAGGTTTGATTGTGACTGACTGGGTAGAGAACAAGATATCTCTGAAATAGGCAAGTGTTTTACTGGGATGAAGTGGGGCATAGTGGAATCCTGGGGGAAAGTAAGCCTTGGCTAACTGACCAGGGATCTTGATATGACTGAGGCAATCTTCAATGTAAAATAAAGGATGACTGGGAGTCTTTGGGAAGTATGGTGATGACTTTTTGAAGATAGTTGAAGGCTGACCATGAGACGTGACTGGGTAATTGACTGGAAAGGGTCATACTGGGTAACTAAGGCTGACTGATAATTAGGGCGGATTTGCCCAATAGTTGTGAATCTGTTTGAAATTGCAATGGGGGAGGATTGACTATAAGGTACTAGACCTTGGGATGGTGACTCCGGTTTGACTGTTTTTTGGGAGGAGGACTCCTGTTTGGCTGATCTCAGGGGATACCTAGATCCCATCTTGCTTTCCCTGTAAAAACTCTCTGGTTAGGAAATCAGCGATAGAATTTTGACTGCCTTTGATGTATTCAATTTCAAAATCAAAGATACTAAGTATAGTTTGCCATCGTGCAAAAATCTGTTTTGATGCAATATTTTGAACATCTTTTTCCAAAACATGCTTTGCACTTTTGCAATCTACTCTGACTAAAAACTTTTGATTTAGTAAATCATCTTGGAATTTTGAGATACATAATACAATAGATAAAATTTCTTTTTAAATAGTACTATAATTACTCTGTGCATGATTCCAAGTGCCAGAATGGAAGCGAACTATTTGTTCTGGATAGGATTTACTGATTTTTTGCTTGAGAATGCCGCCATAACCAAGTTCTGAGGCATCTGTTTCAACAATTTTGAAAGAGTTGACTGTAGGAATACCAAGACATGGGAGAGATTTGACAAATGTCTTGATTTCTTTGACTATTGAAGTATGAGTATCAGTCCAGGGAGGGGGATTGTTCTGGAGCCGATCAAATAAAGGTTTGCATTTGACTCGAAGACTTTGGTAGAATTCTGCAACATAATTGAGTGATCCTAGGAACCTCTGCAACTGGGTTTTGTCTAGGATTTTGTCTGGGAATTTTTCTGCAAACTGGATGACTCTGTCTATGGGAACAACGGTTGACTGGTGAATGTGATAACCAAGAAATCTGACTTTGGTTTGAAATAGCTTGATCTTCGGAGCTGAAACAACTAAACCATTAGTTTTGACTGCATGAAAGAATGACTTAAGATGCTTCCAATGTTCTTCTAAGGAATTAGAAAATATGAGGACATCATCTATGTAAACAATTGAAAAATGACTGAAAGGGTTAAATATTTCATTCATAATATTCTGGAATTCACTAGGTGCATTCTTCAGGCCAAATGGCATAACATTCCATTCGTAATGACCAAATGGTGTGACAAATGCTGTTTTGTACTTATCTTGTTCATGAAGTTGAATTTGCCAAAATCCACTCTTCATGTCGAATTTGGAGAAGATGACTGCTTGACTAAGTCTGCTAATGAGATCTTTTTTATTGGGAATGGGGTATCTAATCCATTCTAAGACATTGTTGAGAGGTTTGTAGTTGATGACTAACCTGGGGGCTCCTCTTTCTATCTCAGCGTTTTTCTGGACATAAAAGGCTGCACAAGACCAAGGAGATTTACTCTTTCTAATGATACCTTTGTTAACTAGATCTGCAATTTCTTGTTTGCAGAATTCCATGAGTTCATGGTTCATCTGTATTGGACGTGCTTTGGTAGGAATGTTCCTTTCATCAAATTCTTTGATGTAGGGAAGCTTGACTGTGTGTCTCTTTCTGTTCCAGAAAGCATTGGGAAGATCAGAACATACTTCAGTTCTGAGTTGTTCTTCAAATGAAAGGAGCTTTTGTTTGAAGTTACTATGAAGTAATTGTTCTTCAATTCTTCTGAACTTGATTTCTGACTGAAGATGACTAATTTGTCTGGTTTTGCTGTCAAGAAGACTGACTGACTTGGAGATGGAATCTTCCTGCAAGGCATGAATTTCTTTAAGCTCTGGATGACTAAGGAATTTGAACTTGACTTTTTCACCCATTGGATAGGTTGTAATTCCATCGTTTTCTGTTGTGAAAGGATACAACAGAGCAATGAAAGGAAGACCTAAGATGACTTGATCTGTCATATTCTTGACTAGAACGAATGAAGTTTTAAAACAGACTTGACTTTGGCAGATATGAGCTTTGGAAATTTCATAATTAATTTCCATTCTACTACCATTGGCTGACTTGAGAGACTCTTTGGTTTTTGAATAAAATTGGGTAGGGATTAATCCTTCCTGGATGCAATTTAGATCTGCACCAGAATCGATTAAGGCCCGGATTTCAAGTTTGAAATCATTGATGACTATGGTTATTCTGGAATACCATTTTCGAATTTGAATTCGTTCGAGGTAGGACAAAACATGTTCGTAACTGTTTTTCTCTTCTTCAGTTGGTGTTTTCTGAGGAAGTTTTAACTTGAATGTTTCTAAATCTTGAATGATTAAATGTTGACCTGTTTTCAATTCTTGATTTTGTTGTTTGAGGATTCTGACTTCTGTTTTGAGGTGGTTGACTTCAGAATGGAGGTCTTGGAGGGTTGGTAATTTATCTTTTCTCTTGCTGAATTTTTCTAATGTGGTGCTAAGACAGATTTTTGTTTCTGGAGTCTTAGGTTGGGCATCTTCTGACTGGAGCATGACTTTCTTTAACTTCTTCAAATACTCTGTTTTGAGTTCTGGGTTTTCTAGTTTACTGATAAGATCAATTAAAAGCTCTTCCTGTTCTTCTTGTTTTGTAAGAACATTTACTGATTTACAGCAAGTGTCTTTACAACCAAAATTGATGTCAGGAGAACTAGAACTTGATTTATCAGAGGCTGACTCTGTGTCTGACTCAGGGTTTGACTCTAGGTTGTCGTCACTGGTTTCTCTGATCTGTAGGATTTTGAGAAGTTCTTCTTTCTCTTGATCTGAGATTTTTAATTGACTGATGGTTTTCTTGACTCTGCAATCTTTGGCATAGTGACCTTTCTTCTGACATTTGAAGCAAGTAATATTGCTTTTGTCTTTGCTTTGGTATTTTTGACTTGGTTTTGTATTCTTCTTCCAATGTCGTTTTGACCTAGGTTTGGAGTAGAATACATCATTGGCTGGTTTGTTTTTCTCATATCTTTTGTATTTGTAGTGTCTTTTGTGACTAGGGTATTTTTCTCTGGACTTGGTATTTCTGGAAGGGGCTATTGGGGGTAGACCGTATTGTTCACAGAAATTACCCATTTCGTATTTGGCTATTTTTCTGTCACTGTTGACTTGTTTACTGATTTTCATATCAATACACATTTTCAAACCTTCTTGTTGAATTGTATTGATAATGTTACCGTAGGTGAGGCAGTCGTAGGGAATGACATTGTTCTCATTACTGAGGACTTGTCTGATTTTGTGTGCGAATAGATTTGGAAGACCATTAATGAACTTTTCTTTCCAGAAAGGCTGATTACTGTCTTCACGGAGCATGACTCTGGATATAAAGACATCTTTATACCATCTGAAATCACTGAGAGTTGGACATCGAAGGTTACTGAGTTGGTCATGGATTCTGGAAGTGATGTTACTGGGAGTACCTATGAAATGCTCTATGATTGTGAATAGAAGTGTATTGATGGGATCTGGAATACCTTGTCCGATGGTTTCATCGAAGATTGGTAGTCCATCTTCATCTTGTTTGACTGCTTGTCGAATGGCTTGTTTGGAATCAGGAGTGAGATGTTTTTCCCACCAAGATAGCAGAATGCCGGTAAAACCGGTGACTAGTAAATCAAGGATTTGAGTTTGACTAAGATTATGAGTAGTGGAGTAGGTGTTGGCCACCATTGACATATGTTGGAGCTTGTTCAACAATTCTTGTTCTGACAGACCATCTATGTTCCATTCATAAAGCTTGTCTGCAGAAACTGCGAATTGGTTTTGGAACACTCTCTCTTCAAACTGCATGTCAGGAGGTGTTGGCCTTGGATACCAGTTTTTTGTAAGACTGGTAGGATTGACTCGGGTTTTGTTAGTGATTCGTTTGACTTCGAGATTTCTGAACGCATTTTCAATTTGGCTGATGTTGTCTGATTCCGGATCTGAAGAATCGGACTGCTGACTGGTTTGGGAGACGTTTATCATGTTGACTGAAGAACTTGTTTTGGTTGGTGTTAAATCTTTTAACATTTGTTCGATTTTGACTAGTGTGGAGTCTTTGGTTTTTAGGCTTGGGCCTGGTTTGGACTCAAACTTGACTAATGGGCTTTCTTTTTTGGAAGAACTGGGCTGACTGAGAAGTTGGTCAGTATTGGTTTCTATTTTGTCTAACTGTTTTCCAATAGTGATGAGGCATTGGTTGGTGTAATTATTTTGTTCGATGACTTTTTTGGTTTCGGAATCTTTGTCAGGGATTTTGAATGGGGAGGCAATAATGGATGTTTCTAAGTGTGGAATGACTATTGTTTCGGCTGGAGGATGACTGGCAGACGCATGTGATTTGTCTGGCTTTATCCAGCTTTGTTTGGTGACTACATTGATATTACTGTGTGACTCATCAATGAAATCCAGAAAGAAGATTTCTTTTTGGCTTTCAATCATCGTGTTTTTCCATTGACTAAACAGTTCCTTTTTCTCTGACTCAGAGAATTGTTGGCGAAACTGGTTTCGTCTTTGGATGTTTTGTTCGTGTGTAAAATGCTTATCAAGCATTTTCCAATTGATTTTGAATTCTTTGGAAAGGGTGAGAAGTTGGGAATTAATGGGAGGAGTGACTTCGAAATCTGTTGCTGTGGGTGACTGTTTGTCTGACTCGGAATCTTCATTGTTTGCATAACAAGGATGGGTGACTTGGGAAGTGGTTTGGACTTCTTTTAACTTAAGTTTTTTAAATTCTTTGTCGATATCTTGATCGCGTCAGAGAACTCCTTCGGTTGTTGCTGATTCTGCAAAGGAATGTCTTGGCGGCAAGATTTGGTTTGTTTGACTCGGAACAGTTCGGATACTGATTGGTTTTGGGTCAGAAGAAGAAGGTTGACCTCTGAAGTTTATTTTGACTGTACCATCTAGGTATTGTTGGATATAATCAAGAGATGACTGGGTATTCTGGATGTCTGTTGGTTGGTTTTCATTGACTAGTAACCAATCGGTAGGGAGGTTGATTTCTGACCATCTGAGTGTTTGGGGAATTCGAATATTGGCATTGCTTTGGTTACTTTGGATGAGAAGTGTTTGGTCTTTGGGACTTTTGTTGACTGCTTGGACATTCAGATTGGTACCAGTACATTTATAGTAAATTCTATAAATGAGTGATAGAGAATGAACTCCGTTGAGGACTTTGTATCCGGCTGTCTTAATATTTAACGTTAAAGTTTTTAAGACATGAGGATCATTAATGCTGACTGTGAAATCAGGATAACAGTCAAAATGAATTGGACCGTTATACAGACTGGATTCAATAACTCCAAGGATACTATCATTGAAGTCTGTGAATCTGGCATCTCTGAGACACAAGAGGACTGAATTGTTTAGACCTCGTCTGGTTAGGGGTTTGACTGCAACTTGAACACAACCAATATGAATATAGTTGTATCCTTCTTTTTTGTGGGTTTTGATTGACTCTTGGCTAAGTAACTGGCAAGTTTCATGTTCTTTACTGATGGCATAGACTTGTTCTACGGTTTTGACTTGGTGTGAACTTTTGAAAGCATTGAAAGACCATTTCTTTCGGTATATGCTTTCTTTTGGAATTTTGGGTATATTCCAACCCGTGAAATCAATGTTTTCATCTGACTGGTATTCAATGTGTTCTTCGTTTACTATGTCTGGGATTTGACCAAGGTTAGATCTAGAACTGACTGAAGAATTGGATCGAAAGAGCCGACTCATCTTGACAAATGGAAGGAAATCTAAAGATTGAATGACTCACTATTCATCATCGTTTTTCTACCTATGTGTACCTGGTAACCTTAGAAGTCGTCTTCGCCGCTCATGCCCTCCGCTCACGCCTCTCCTCGGGACTTATTGTTTGGACCTGGCCTTACTGTTTGGTGTGGGAAGACTTCTAATGCAGAAGATAAACAAAGATAGATAGACAGATAGATAAATAGCAAATAACTCAACAGATAGATAACCAGCCACTTGGGCGGAATGAGTTGACTGAATCGAAAGAAAACTTCAGAAAGATAACTGGATCACAACACTTATGGCTCTGATACCAAAAGGAAATAAAAGGAAAAAAAAAATATAAAAAAAAAAAAAAAAAAAAAAAAAAAAAAAAAAAAAAAAAAAAAAAAAAAAAAAAAAAAAAAAAAAAAAAAAAAAAAAAAAAAAAAAAAAAAAAAAAAAAAAAAAATAAAAAAGAGAAAAAGAGAGAAAAAAAAATAAAAACAACGATCTAAAAACCCCCCCCCCCCCCTTTCTTTTTCTCTTTTCTTTATTTTTAAAAACAATCCCCCCCCCCCCCCCCCCCACCGGCCGACCGAGGGGGGGGTTTTTTTCCCCCCCCCCCCCAACAAAAAAAAAAACCCCAACATTCAAAAGGCATATGAGGCGTATGCCTCAGGAAACTTTTTCTTTTTCTCTTTTTAGGGTTTAGGGGAAAATTTTCATTGAATATACAAGGGTCAATTATAAAGAAACTGACAGAACAACAACCCCAAAGAGTTTTGGGTGTGACAATTTAGGTTTAGTAGATTTAAAAGATGGTATCTCTGATGTTTAACATTGAATTCTTGATGAAATAATTATTGTGATATTATCTTGAATTTTATTAAGTATTGATGAAGGGATTTGATTTCTTTGTTGAATAATTGTAGTATTATCTTGAAGTTTATTATATATGGATGATATTAGATAATATTTCTCTATAATATTATTTTTAATAATATTTTATATTTACGCCTCACTCGGTCCCGTAAGGCTCACACCTCCAGACGTTGAGGCTTACAGTGAGAGTTTTCTTCTATAGAGTATTGTTTATGGGTCTTAGAGAACTGCTTGGCTGTATCTGGCATTGAAACTGTAAGATATTTCATCTAAGGTTTGGCTCCCCGACAGATTCCGCCAATTCGTAACCTGGAATGCATGTTAAACAAAGAAAATTAAAGCTCACGATATGGCATTGAAGCATTAATTCATCATCAAACATATTGAGTTAATGTTAATTTTGGCTCAGAATTGAACTTGAAGGAAATTGAGGTTCCACCTCAAAACCAATTGGCAATGAGGGAAGTAGCTCAATCCTTTATGAATACCACCAAGGTCCCTTCACTAGCCAATGTGAGACTTTTATCACATCACATTCTCAACACGCCCCATCAAGCGTGGCGACTCTCAAGCTAAAACGTGAACAACACACATTGGGGAAGCGGAGCACGTGCGGCTGTTACACCAACACGTGAACAACCTTGCTTTGATATCATGGAGGAAATTGAGGTACCATGAAGAAAATTGAGGTTCCACCCTAAAACCAATTGGCAATGGGGGGAGTAGCTCAATCCTTTATGAATATCACTAAGGTACCTTCACTAGCCAGTGTGGGACTTTTATCACACTACATTCTCAACACGCCCCCTCACGCGTGGCGACTCTCAAACCAATGCTTGAACAACACACACTGGGGACGCTGAGCACATGCAGCCGTTACACCAACTCATGAGCAACCTTGCTCTGATTTCATTTGTAAAATTTGTTGATTGCTCTTTTGAGAATTGGGAGACGACAAGAGAGTGTTATACTTCGAGAATAGTTAAATTTGAGCCAAGGTGGAAATTGTTAATTTTGGCTCATATATGAACCAAACTTGTGGAGAAATGTCAACAAGTAGGAGTTGGTTTTGTCCAGCCAAGTAGGAAGCTATTTAGTAGCTTTGTTGACCTTTGTGTGGAGTGGCTGCATTTGTTGACATTTGTGTGGACATTCATCAAAACATAATCCATAGAGCAATAAAATTTCATCCCAAATCTTACAAAATAACTAGGTTTGCAATTGGATAGAAAACAAATTATAAAGTACTATAAATTATATAATAATAATTAATTAATTAAATTATATACTTTCGGGCCGGGTTTGGGGATGAGGATTAAAATCTCATCCCAACCCAAACCTAATGGAATAAATTCGGGTTTTAGGGATCCCTATACTTGAACCCAATTGGGCCGGGGAATTCAAGGTTTAGGGTTTAGGGGCTGCCCATTTTGTTTGCTTTAGGAGAGAAAGTCTCTCTTTCTTTGGGAGCAACACGGCAAGCAGAGTAGAGAGAAGAAAGAAGGGAAGCTTTCTAATATCTTTATATCAAGACTCAATTATAAGAAACTTCATACCTTCAGTTATTCTTCTTCTTCTTGTAAACTTGAGTAAGTGAATTTGGGTTATTTGGGGCTAAGGGTTTGTGAGTGTAAACACTGTTATAATTGTTTTCATTGATTATAGAGTGTAATACTTGTCGTCTCTAAATTGGAATAGGCTCGTTACAGAGACCAAACTAGTATAAATCTTGGTGTTCTTATTGTTATTTGTGGTGTTCTTATTGTTATTTGTTTGTTTACCTTACCACTTGTCATATTTGTAATTTCAATACGTATTCGGTTGATATTTTCGCACAACAGTTAAGGTATTCATTGAAGCATTTCATCAAACAGTTGGTGTTCATTTCTACAAGTTGGGGAGTGAACGAAAAAACACAAACAAATTGTGAAAATAGCATGATCAAAAGAATAGTTGGAAACTATTCGTTTTGATGCGAATCATTTGCGATCAGCTGTGCTGCCAAGACAATCAGCCCTCCCTTCTGTGATCGTCTTATGGGTAAATCCCACGTGCTAGTCAATAGTCGCTATAGCGTCGCGTGCGCACGGGCTTACACAAACAGGCCCAAAATTAAATTATGCAGACTTGGAGCCCAACCCAGATCTTGTCGTGAATTTTCCTCTGACATTTTGACTCTCTCGAGATCTTGACACAAAGGCGTGGTGGTGGTTGGTGGGGAACACAATGCAAACGAACCTGGAGAGCGCGAAGAAGGCTCTGGAGTTGACTCGGGACGAGTTAGAGGCCGATTCGCGACTCGTCGTTCCGGAATTCCGGCCCAGTCTCCCGTCGTACGTCTACGATCATTTTGCTGCCACCGGAATCCGCGTCGACCGAGTCGAACCCGGGTTCGTCCTCTGTACTTTCAAGGTCCCTCCTCGCCTCACCGTGAGTTATTTTCAACCCCGAGTTCGTTTTACTTTTTACTGTGCTGTTACTTTTTCACTGCGTGTTAATTGAAATTTAACTTGGATTTCTTTCCATTGTCATCTGAACTGGTTAAACACTGATCAAAAATCAAAATACATTTCCTTAGGCGACTAGGATATCTACATTTAAACGTAGATTTCCTTAAATGTGATTGTTTTCGGAATTGTGTTTGTGTGTTGTTTCTTTGCAGGATAGAAGTGGAAGCCTCGCTAATGGTGCAATTGCAGCCCTTGTTGATGTTGTTGGTGCTTCTACAGCTTATGTTCCGGGTGTGCGCATGAATGTCTCAGTGGACATGTCAATCTCGGTTATGTCAAAGGCGAAGCTTGATGTACGTATGTTTTCCACTCGAACTAGTCTCCTTATTTCTTTCACATTTATGCCATTATGTGTCCCATACTTGGTCTTCTGGTACTCTCTTGATTGAATGCGAGTTTAATACTTCTTCGTTGTCCCTTGCGAGTTTAATACTTCGTCGTTGTCCCAATTTTGAAGGATATTGTTGGATCATTCCTATCATAGTTGAGGTTTTAATCTGTGCATATGGTATGCTATTAGAACTTGCATGTCTGGATCATTCTATTTTTATCAAATGTCTTCAGAGGTGCCTATCTATAAGATACCATCGCTCTTGCTGTCAAATTGCAGGATGAGTTAGAGATCACCTCGAAAAGGATAGGACAAAGAGGAGGTTATTCTGGAACATTGGTACTTCTGAGAAACAAAGCAACTGGGGAGGTTATTGCTGAAGGTCGGCATTCGCTGTTTCGTTCACCTGCTCCAAGCAAGCTCTAAGTTCTTTCCATCGAAGTTCATAGTACAAGTTATAAGAGTTTCCCTTGTACTTAATGATGTGTGTAATGGAGATTCAGATTCTAGCAAATGCTACAAAGAGGTCAATTTACCTGGCCCAGTTTCTGATCTCAGAATGACCAATTGGTATTGCTTTGAATCCTATAGACTCTGCGAGAGAAACTCATTGTCAATAATTTGTCAATAACAGCCTGTATTATCTTCATACATTATCAATACAAAATCCTTTTATTAAAAGACAGCGAGGTGTACTCAAGGATTCTGGGTTGGTTTTGATATGTGATCAAAAGACCAATTTGCACTTACTTTGATAGGAAAAGGTGGAATTATTTGAATAATGAGACTGAATCCATACCACTTAGCTGTTGAATTGTAAACAATAAACAAAGCAAAGTCCTACTTCTCGATTTCAACGGTCAGAGACTTTGAGTTCACCATGGCGGGTTGACTCAACTGGGTCAAGGTAGTTGGGAAAGTTGATAAGGATCCAAATGAAAGTTTGGTGGAAAAGTTGTCATGGAGAAGAGGACGAAGAGGTTTCTGGACCTGACGGAGGAGGAGTCAGAGGCAGTGTCGCAACTCGCCATTCCACCACTCCGATACGGTGAGTCCAGCTTCTATGATGCCTTTGCTCTCAGAGGCATCCAAGTCGACCGAATCGAACCCGGATTCGTCCAATGTACTTTCAAGGTCCCTCCCCGCCTCACCGTCAGTCATCTAAACTGCCTCCTCATTGATACTAAGTAACTTCTCTAACAAATCAAATTTCTTGAAATGAATCTGGACGCTCCCATACAGTTGGAATTTGTGATACTTATTGGAAAAGTCGGGTTTTCTTGCTTTAGGAACGATTTAGAGTTGGAAATGGGAGATTTTTGAATGTTTGTTTGATCTGTTTGCAGGATAGAGGTGGGAATTTGGCTAATGGTGCAATTGCAAACCTTGTGGACATAGTTGGTGGTGCCGTAGCTTATGTTGCAGGTCTCCCTATCAGTGTGTCAGTCGATATTTCCATCTCGTATATGTCAACCGCCAAGGTTCATGTAAGCAATCTTTCCTCTCCAATCCTCATTCCTACAGATTGATCAAACGTAATTCCTTTTCGTTACTAGATTTGCAGAAATTGGCTGTTGTTTTTGGAATTGTCCCCATGAATATAGCATCTCTATGATGTAGGAATTCTGTGCAGTTTTCTGTTATAGCATTGGCTTGAGCTAACTCCAAGGGCTTGAGAATCTTGTATTCCTGTAGACGTACTTTGTATCGAAAGACTGTTCCAATTTTATCGGATGTCCCAATGTTACCGGCTGTAACATGTGATCTGGTTTGATGTCAAATTGCAGGATGAGTTACAGATTAGTTCAACAATGTTAGGACGCAGAGGAGGTTATTCTGGAACAGTGGTAACCTTCAGAAACAAAGCAACTGGGAAGATTATCGCCCAAGGTCGACATTCCTTGTTTCGTTCCAGTACTGCTCCAATTGCCAAACTCTGAGTCACTTACATATATTGAACTTATGGACTATGCATCAAGGACTGGAGAAAATGGCATCGGTTGGATTGCAAAAAAGAGTTTGCACTCTTTGTAATTAGTAATTTACTATTGATTAAATGCAGTATTAAGGACACAAACCAATTAGTTATTTGGCCTTTCTGTGGCTTGATGCCAAATTTTGTAGTCCACGTTCCATTATTTCAAATGAAATGTTATTTGAATGGATCTATTGACTTTATGAACCTTTCATAGCTGCTATCATCATTCCATGTATTCACACAAGAGAGGCGCCAGACAACTCAAACGGTATCCAATTACAGAGCTCCAGCAAGATCGAACTGGTAATTGGAAAGAAGATCTTTTAAGAATCTTATATCATACAAGTCAATCAGTAAATGTTGCCAAACCACAGGAGGAAAAATTGCTCAACCAAATACAAGATCTTCACTTACTGATTACAACTCCAATTATAATCAAGCAGACAAGTTCTTGTTTCATGTGAAACAGCGTCCTATTAGGTGTGCGATGCCAGAAATTTTGTCTGCACACCCTTGTGCCAGTTATTATTATTCAATCAATTTGGGGAATTAGTCATATGCATGAGGTTCACGATGCAACCTTAGCTTCCATTTTAAAATCCAATGCCAAACACATGGTAATTAGTCCCTTTTTGATATATAAAGAGGGAGGATGGGAAATGAGGAAAGCCAATATGGAGAAGAAGGTGAAGGAGTGTCTGGAACTCACCACGGACGAGTCAGAGGCCGTGTCACAACTCGTATTTCCAGCTTATCAAGATGGATCGGGGCCGAGCTTATACGAATATTTTGCAACAACAGGCATCGAAGTGGACAAGGTGGAACCTGGACTCGTGGTCTGTACTCTTAAGGTCCCTCCCCGCCTCACCGTGAGTACTCTAAACTCATTTGGTAACAGCTAGCTCTTAACAAATATATGGTGCGAACTCCTACTATCACGATGTTATGTACTAATCGACTCATTCATAATGCCTGAATTGGTAACACGTGGCAAAATTATAATGTGATGTTCTCACTGAAAAATTTCTCATCCATCTAACCAACTTACTTTTGATATTTATTTTGCTTGAAGGATAGAGGAGGAAACATGGCTAATGGTGCAATTGCAAACCTTGTTGACGTGGTTGGTGCTTCAGTAGCTTACATTGACGGTCTTCCTTTGAATCTTTCGGTCAACATATGCATCTCCTATCTCTCAGCTGCCAAGCTTCATGTAAGCAACCTTTCCCGAAAACTTTTTTGCATGACCATTACTAGGTCTTATTAATTAAACGCACTATAGTATGAATAAACGGCATAGTTAATAAGCACAAACCTTACATAATAATATCTTGGATGTCAACTAAATTGCAGGATGAGTTAGAGATAACTTCAAGAGTCTTGGGACGGATAGGAGGCACTATTTCTGGAACATTGGTAACTCTAAGGAACAAAGCAACTGGGGAGATCATTGCTGAAGGTCGACATACATTGTTCCCACATTTTCCCCCCAAACTCTAGCTGCTTTTCACATGTAAACAAACATTATTGTGGGTATTGGAATATAAGTAGGTATGGAATCAACTACAGCTAGAAGTTGATTCTCCAATTATTCATTTTCCCCTCAATTTCCAACTTTTTTTGTTTCTGATTTCTCTCATCTAAATAAATAAACAAACTATAAATATTGCAGAAGATTCAAGTTTTTTTTTTTTTTTTCTTGTTGGGTAATATGGCCCATGAACGAGTTCAGAAATGTCCAAGCCCAATGTAACTATTGTTGGACTTAAACAAACAATAGGCCCAATCATTCCACAAAAACGAAACGAGCTGGAGGAGCTGTCCCACTTCGATTGGTTTGGGTGAAATTACGTACGGCTTTTTGGAGCCAGCATGCTTCAATTACTCCATGGCCGGTGCTAATAATATACCAAAATGGAGAGGGCGAAGAAGCACCTGCAGCTGAGTCGCGACGAGTCAGACGCCGTGTCGCGACTCGCCGTTCCGGAACAACAATTGGGCGAAGGGAGGAGCTTCTACGATGCTTTCGCTCTCGCCGGCAACCGAGTCGTCCGAGTGGAACCGGGACTCATCGTCTGCTCTTTCAAGGTCCCTGCCCGCCTCACCGTAAGCCATCTGAGCCCGTACCTCGATCGTTTGTTTAAAATTTCCAGTGAATTTGATGATACATTTGTTGAAAATCGAAATTTGGATCCGTGATCAGCACCAAAAATCTAATTAGGTTCTTTAATATCAGTCCCAATTTTGAGAAATGAACAAAAAAAATTGATTTGTGATTAAAATAAACGTTCTTAATCAACTGAAGTTACAAGTTTGCGGTAGCTTTTAATCGTAATAATAATTTTTTAATTCTATATGGACTCCTGAAAGTTGGACCTTTACCAATTTCTGCCCACATTTTCAATTAATAGGCTAAAAAAATAATTGAGATTTGTTCACCTAATGAGGTACCTAGTGCTATGCTTAAATATTAAAAATTCTTTCCTACTTGTGCATTTGAACAGTCATTTCTCCTTTCAATTTGTGCCCAACTGCAAATTTACAATTTAAACTACGGAAAATCAAAACTGGATACTAATTTCCACATTACTAATTGTGATTTGTCCATATCAGCTTCAGGAGAAATTGTTCTTTGTGGTGAACAGTTTTTGAAGTCAGTGAAGCTTTTGCATTGCCTATTCGAATATGAAACTGATGTTGGTCATCTTATTGTGGTGGTTATTAGACCTCTCCACCTGACAATGTGATCATCTTATGTTGTTGGTTGTTTGGTAACATTGGCATCGGTCGTATGTATTTCTCGAAAAAATAACTTCCTTATGGTAGAGAAATGTTAGCGTCATATTGTCTGATTTGTTTCTTTTGTTCGCAGGATAGAACAGGAAAGCTGGCCAATGGTGCAATTGCAAACCTTATTGACGTCATTGGTATTTCCCTAGTCGAGGATTGTCTCCCTATGACTGTTTCAATCGACATGTCTGTCTCGTATCTCTCGACAGCCAAGCTTAATGTAAGCAAATGTGTGAACTTGTGTGCCCGTAAATTTCATGAAATTTAGCTTCGTTTGATGGGAAATATGCCCTTGCTCCGTACTTTTATTTGAAGTATATGATTGTTACAATGATTACCAGTTCAAACAAATCTCATTTCATGTATCGAATGCGATCTCTAGGCATCAGAATCCTGCTTGCCAACTTGGCTATTCTTTTTTGTTGAACTTATGGTGTTGAATTACCATGTCATGTGTTTTTTCGGCATACGATCTGCACTTGAATATTTCCCGCCATAAAGTTTGATCTTTTGAAATTTTTCCTATATCGGATGTCCTCCGAAAAGCCTGCAACTTATGTGTTCTCGCTCTTGATGTCGAATTGCAGGATGAGTTAGAGATCACCTCAAGAATGCTAGGACAAAGAGGAGGTCATACTGGAACTTTGGTACTTCTGAAAAACAAGGAAACAGGGGAGATGATTGCTGAAGGTCGACTTTCAGTGTTCCGTCCACAAGCTTCAAGCAAATTTTGAGTCTTCTTCACGCACCGAATATGAACTATATCTGAAAGGAACTCCGTAGAGACCCAGGTTGAATCATCATTTACGGTTGCTTTATTCTTATAATTCACTATTTTTGATTGATTAAGATTTGGATTAATCATAGACCAAATGGCTGATTGGTTATTGACATCGTATTTGTTATTCATGCTTCTTTTTTGGTTCAAATGTGTTAATTCATGTTTGGCCTTCTATGGGCTCTTACACAATATATTAAATTTAAAATATTGATTTTGCTTATTTTTCATAATAACATGGCTTTATCTATATATATATTTAAACAAATATTTGGGTATACTTAAGGCTAAGTGTACCCAAGGAGATGAAACAAGTAATTTCCATTTGTACTCTTAATAAATAAGAAATAAACCATTTTTAAGTGAGGGTATTGCCATCTTTGCTGTGTTTTAATATTCAATTTCATATAATACTACATTTAAAATACAGATTTCCGCGTGTGCTAAGATGCTAGTATGAATTAAAAGTGTGTCATATACAATATAATACTTGTTACTTCAACTTATCTACATATTCTTTTGAATGGATCAATTTTTAATGACTAAACAAATAAACTATTATTATCAAAATACATATTTACTTTATAAACTTATTCTAGAGTCCTTCAAGATAATAATTACTGGTGCCCGTGATGGTAATTACGAGAAAACGACCGGGAGGATAATCCCGATTTCAAAAACGACAACCATCCACATTTCCACTATCACCCTCGAAACTTCTCCAAATTTACAGACCAATTCCACTGACTTCAGCCAAAACTCGAGGTTAGTCCCCGTCATTTCGCCAGTACGAATCTAAGCTCAAATTTCAGCCGTCACTTTGGCGACTGTGAGGAAGAACTTCTGAGCCCGCCACCATGAACTCCGCAATCCGCACTTCTTATCTCTCTCTCTCCCGAGACCGAAGCATCCCGAAACCCGAACAACCGAAGTTCCTCCTTCCTCCGCGTTTCGCCGACTCGCCCCTCCGAAATCTCCGACACGTTTCGTCGCTCGGAATTCGACTCCGGCATGACTCGGCTGAGCTCCGCCCCGCTCTTTTCCGGCGCCGCCGAGTTGGAGTCTCTTCCAATAACGCTCAGCTCGGCTCGTTCCCGGACGATACGGAAGCTCAGGCGCCGAGTTTCGGCGAGTTCATCACCTCCGAGAGGGTCAAAGTGGTGGCGATGCTCGCTTTGGCCTTGGCGCTCTGTAACGCCGACCGGGTTGTGATGTCGGTGGCGATCGTGCCGTTATCGCTATCTAACGGCTGGAGCCGATCGTTCGCTGGTATTGTTCAGGTTGGTTTTCCGACTTCTTTTTTGAATTTTGATTGGATTAGTTTTTATTTGAGCAGAAAAGATTCGAACTTTGCAATAAAGTTAATGCTAAATTAGTGCTTTGATTAAATTAAAAAAAAAAAGAAGAATCAGTACTAAGTAATTGGTGATTGTATTTAGGAGTGTTCAATCTACCCAACTAGCCCAAGTATCTAAAGTTTCAATCTTTGGAATCAATGTGTTGTGATGAGTATATTTGTATTCACGGGTTTATGGATGATTGTACATTATTAAAGGAGTTGAAACTGATGGGATGAACATTTTTGGCAGTCATCTTTCCTGTGGGGGTACCTGATATCTCCTATAGCTGGAGGGACTCTAGTTGATTATTATGGTGGTAAAGTAGTCATGGCATGGGGAGTGGCTTTATGGTCTTTAGCTACATTTCTTACGCCCTGGGCTGCAGAGACTTCTCTATGGGCTCTCCTTGCTATGCGAGCTCTCCTCGGCATTGCTGAAGGAGTGGCTCTTCCTTCCATGAACAACATGGTTGCGAGGTGAGGATGGTCTAACGACTTCCTTTTTTCCATTAAAAGTTGCATCAAGTTAGTTTACATTGGTGTGGTTTTGAAGATGTTATTTCTCTGTCAGTATTTGGTGAAGATAAAATGCTACTTAAGATTAGAACTTTTTGCTTCAGGTGGTTTCCCAAAACAGAACGAGCCAGGGCGGTTGGAATTGCAATGGCTGGATTTCAGCTTGGAAGTGCAGTTGGACTCATGCTTTCTCCAATCCTCATGTCGCAAGGTGGTATATTCGGACCATTTGTGATTTTTGGTTTGTCTGGATTTCTATGGGTTTTGGTATGGTTGTCTGCAACATCAAGTACTCCTGACCGCAATCCTCAGATATCCAAGTATGAATTGGATCTATTGAACGAGAGACAGAAATCCCTTTTGGTGGAGAAAAAACCTAAGACGAACAAAGTGATCCCTCCTTTCAAGCGCTTGCTTTCTAAAATGCCAACCTGGTCCCTCATCGTTGCAAATGCCATGCATAGCTGGGTAATGCATATACATCTCATGCCAGGTTATTGTACTCTGAGAATCATGTTCTGAATGTCCTTAAAGTGTGTTGAATATATCATCGTCCAGCTGCTATTGGGGGGGTGGGGGAATGCCTGTATATTGTTCTTGTAGCCTTTCATGTTTACTTTATACCCTTGGATTGAAACCTTATATTTAACGTGGACTCATTATCTTTATTTCCTGTTCAAATTGTGCAGGGGTTTTTCATCTTTCTTTCCTGGATGCCCATTTATTTCAACTCTGTGAGTCTTAATATTAAGCTATGGCTCATCTTCTTGCTTTCTAATCTGACGGCTATGTAGCTTATGCATGATCGTTTACTACAGGTGTATCATGTTGACCTCAGACAAGCAGCTTGGTTTAGTGCTGTTCCATGGAGTGTCATGGCAGTCATGGGATATGTTGGGGGTTTGTGGTCTGACATATTGATACGAAATGGTATGACTATCACTTTGACTCGGAAGATCATGCAGGTATGTCAACGAAATAATGTTCTGTATACTAGAGCCCTTGAAATAAAAGATGGCTAATATATAATCTGAAGGTTCTCTCTTCAATATGATTGTGTAATCAATTGAAATCTGAAGGTTCTCTCTTCAATATGATTGTGTAATCAATTGAAAATATGGTAGAATTTTTTCTACTTTCAGCTTATTGGCAGAAGTTATACTGTATACTTGCACTCCGTTGAAGTTTAGTATAATCAAAATATTCTCATATTGGAGATGTTTATGATAGTGAGGGAGAGAGAGAGAAAAAAAACAGAAAGTGGCCCTGCAGGAATAGATCTTCTTTTAAGAGGAATTGTTTACCATTATGATTTGATGTGAAATGCGTTTCTTTCTGCAGTCAATCGGTTTCCTTGGTCCTGGAATAGCTCTTGTGGGTTTAACTTCAGCAAGAAGTCCATCAGTTGCTTCTGCTTGGCTTACTTTAGCAGTTGGACTTAAATCTTTTAGTCACTCTGGTTTTCTTGTGAATCTTCAGGTTGACATAGTGACTATATACAAGTCATATATTTATTGGTGACTTCGAATTAATTCTTCATCTCTTCCTGTGACTAAATTAGTTCTTTCTTTAACCAGGAGATCGCTCCACAATACTCTGGTGTTTTGCATGGTACGGGGAAACAGAATAATCTTTTGAATATATGAAATGATCCCTCATAGAGTCAATTATTGAAGTCCTAGGCTAGTATAAATGAACTTCTAAGTTTGGTGCATTATGATATCTCTGTTTTTTGTGTTAGGAATTTCAAATACTGCTGGAACATTGGCTGCCATTTTGGGAACGGTTGGAGCGGGTTACTTTGTTGAACTTGTGGGTTCTTTCCAAGGATTTCTGTTGCTTACTTCACTCCTATACATCCTTGCTGCCCTTTTCTACAATTTCTTTTCTACTGGAGAGAGAGTAAATTTTGATGAACCTGGTGAGTATCATTCTGCTGATTCTTTGAAATAGATATTTCCATCCTACTGCCCCTCCTTTGTGGGGTTCTAAACTTTCTTTAGTCAGATCTTGTGGGATATGATGTCTGGTATGAAGTTATTATGTGATGATGTCTTTGCAAAAAAACCACCCGTCTAGTCTCCATTCCTCAATGGTCAAATCCATTTTGTGGAGTTTCAAAATATGCACGATCAATTGGTTACTGATTTGTTATACCTTCGAGCATTAGACAATTGTTCATAGTCCTAAAGCAGTGCACTAATTATTTTTGACAGCTCATGAATGATATTTTAAGACTTCTGGTGGGGCCATCAGCTGATAATGATAATGCATGTGCAATTGTACCTAGTGGAGGCGTCTTAGGATTCAACGTTTGGAATGCGGACTTGAGGAGTGGTACAGAACGTCGAAAGTCATCTCTTCTATTGATAAATAAGCTTTTTGTCCTTTGTATGAATCTGGAGTCTGTACAGTGGGGTTTTAGTGTTCATCTTCCTCAGGCATCAACAGTTAGTTTCAGGTGCATAAGCGGATTCTGATTACCAAATTTTGTAAGAGATGTGTAAATGTGTTTCAAAGAGGTATGATGTCAGATTCGTTCTTCATTTGTTTCGAAGATGTGTTTGGAAAAGAGTTGTGCTATGCACAGTAGCCCATGCATCTGTGCCGGCGAGTTTGAGTCGTCCATAATTGTAGATTTCATAATGGGGTTAATACAGATCTAAAACTAACAAATAACAACACTATGTGGTGAGCCTCGGTGAGGCTATCATCCGACGATTCGTCTTACGCTTTGACATTTTGAAACATTGGTGGTGTACACATAAGTTAGTTGCAAAAGCAACATTATGTGGTGTCAACAACACTGTAATAAGGTGTCAACAACACTATGTGGTGTCCATTCACTCGCGTGCAAGGGCAAGTCTTGCAATTTGCGGAGTGTTCAAGCTTGGTCCCCTCTGCTTAGACTGTACTTTTTGTTACTTACCTCGTGGATTGAAGGAGTCGATTAATTCATGTGTTTTCTGTTCTAACTCAGCCTTGCCCCTAGAACGTGCCACCTTTTGAATATTCTAATATTTGACCAGAACACAAAATTCTTCTTTTTTTGTTGGTTAACAGATAAAAATTAAATATTCCCAGTTGTATCCCTGGTCTAAACTTCTTCAATTGACCGAATCCTCATATTTGAAAATTTCAATTACTGTTGTTGAGTTGTCCTCTTTCAAACTTGACTAATTGCTTGAATTAGTCTTACAAAGCACAAACATTAACCAAGGTTTAATACTTTAATAAACACCAGCATTCCTGTCATAATAATAAATTTATAGTAGGTACGGTTCATAAATACAAGAAGTCTAAAGTACACATCAGAGGCCATTTTGTCTTTAATTTCGACATTAGATATGATCAAAAATCATATCAGTCGGCAGAAAACCCCGTAACTCCTGGAAATGAAGAAAGCACAAAAGTCCTCAAAACCAGCTGCAATCAAGCAGAAGAAAGCAAAGCTCCAGTTTTCAGCATCAAGATGATGCTTCCAGCAATAACAAAACCAAGCAACAAAGTTTCAGTGGCATCAGGCATATCAAGGCTGCAGTGAAGAAAGTTGCTGGGATTTTCTCAAATCTCTTTTTTGGACAAAGAAAGGCCACATCGAAGGGAGCTCCTACAAATGAACCAAGAAGAAGTAGTTCTCAAGTCCGAGGGATTTCGTGTAAGTTTTATCCCTTATGTCGAATCTGCAAAAACCTTATATGATCATTTATATTGGAGTAGGTAGATACTATACAAGATGGAATGCGTAGCTGCAAAAGTCAAATTCTGTCAAAAGTCAAATATCATGTGTTGAGAACTGATGTTGTTTTGGATATTCTGCAGCTTCAACTGATCGTTCCACGGGGAGTGACACTAGGTCTAAGAGCTCAAAGCTTAAGCTGTCCTTGTCCAGTAGTTCTTCTAGTGCTGTGAGTGGATTAATTGGAACAGCGAATTTCTCTTACGAACAGATTTGTAGAGCAACCCAGAAGTTTTCTACGGCAAATAAGATCGGTGAAGGTGCATTTGGAACAGTGTACAAGGGAAGCCTAGGGGATGGATCTCTTGTTGCTGTAAAGCGTGCCAGGAAGGTAAATACAATAACTGTAATAGTACCTTATGCAGATCGTTCGATT
The DNA here is from genome assembly GCA_033992175.1 of Spiraea crenata. Taxonomy (NCBI): domain Eukaryota; kingdom Viridiplantae; phylum Streptophyta; class Magnoliopsida; order Rosales; family Rosaceae; genus Spiraea; species Spiraea crenata. Next base: position 4,731,154 of record JAVBHV010000022.1, read on the forward strand.
AGGGCATGATATATTGCATTAGTTTCCCTCTATTCAAAAAATGACAGTCTTATAGTTATAGGAAAGTAAGTACAATAGAGAACCGTTTGGAATTTTTCTGGCATTATTAAAACTGTAGTGAATCTTATTTGCTTGTAGTGTGTATCATGACTTGGAATTTTGTGCAGGCAACTTATGACAAGCTCTTAGCATCGGAGTTCAAGAATGAAATACTTACCTTGTCGATGATTGAGCATCTGAACTTGGTAAGGTTATATGGGTATCTGGAGCATGAAGACGAGCGAATTATTGTGGTTGAGTATGTTGGCAATGGAACCCTTCGGGAACATCTGGATGGTGAGTCTTGCAAAAGTTAGTTATGAAACTCTATATTATCTTAGTAATAGAAGCTGGAAAGCAGAACTAAAAGTAACTGAGACTCTGGTAGACATAAGTTGAGGTAGAATATTTCACTGAGAACTGGAAATCTAGACATTAAGTAGCAAACAGAGTCTTCAAATTAGAACCAGAACTGATGTATGATTCTTCGATAAACAAATGAGCAGTTGGTTTATATATCCACTTCTGCTTGCCATGACTGGTGAAGGATCAATGAGACTCAACAGTGTTCTGGTTCCTTAATTCTCCAGTTGAAAAAAAGAGTAGCTTTTTCAACTGTCTGAGGAGGTCAGAAGAGTTTTCCTACAGTTGGAAGCTCTGTACTTTTCTCCTCTATAAAGCTGGGGAAAGTTCTAAACGTGATATGGTTCAGAAATAATATTGATAAAAACAGTCTTCTCTTTATGAAGGTAAACTGGGAGATGGACTGGAAACCGGAGAGCGTTTGGACATTGCTATTGATGTGGCTCACGCAGTTACCTATCTTCACATGTATTCAGGTATGTACTTCAGTTCAGTCCAGAGTACTTGGACTAAATTATCCTCCAAAAAGTTGATAGGCAGCTCCATATGTGATGCATGGCATCCAGTTCATAATAGATGTAAAGGGCTTTTCATTTTGCTCCCGAACTGGGATCCATTGCAGATGCCAATATAGTACTGGTTTCCTCTTGTTATATTATGAAACAAAAATTAAGTACAAGGCAGGTCGTTTTTAACATTCATACATCTTAGTCAACAACACAACTTGTGATAATTTTCGTTGTAATAAAGCAGCATTTGGCAACCTAAAATGTCTCATGTATTTGACAGATCCTCCCATCATCCACAGAGACATAAAATCATTAAACATCCTCATCACAGAGAAACTTCGGGCTAAAGTGGCGGACTTTGGGTTTGCACGGTTGTCAGCAGACCCTGATGCAACTCACATTTCAACTCAAATCAAAGGAACAGCAGGATACTTGGACCCCGAGTACCTGAAAACTTATCAACTCACTGAAAAGAGCGATGTTTACTCCTTTGGCGTGTTGCTTGTAGAGCTGATGACAGGAAGACGTCCCATCGAAACACAGAAGCCAGACAATGAAAGATTAACAACAAGATGGGTAAGAAGCCAAGTATTTAAGCACCTTCAAAATAATTTAACAGACTGATCAAGTTAATATAGCACATGTGTTGATTCTGTAGAGCATCAAGACTGATCACACCGTACACTAACCATGTTCTTCTGTTGCATTTGCACATGAAACATTATCAAATGAAACCACCATAGTTGCAGTGGCCTGTTCGGTCTTCTTCTTCAGATGTCATGTTCCCATGTGTTGTAGACAAATATTAGGTATCAAAAGTGTTACGAACCAAGCATTAGCCTAACCATGTTGAGCACATATTGGATTGCTGAAAGGACATTCTGAAAATAGAGGCAGAACAAATGATATATGCTAATCACAACCAGGAGGAATGTAGGTACAGAGACGTAAAAAATCCATGTGTTGTTTAGCTTCAAATGCATCAGACCATCCACTAGTTTTTACCTTGTATTGCATAATCTTTTGATGAATTACCTTGAATTAATTAAGCTTCTAATCATTAGAGTATGGACACTAAATGAAGTTTTATCTGTAGGCAATGCAAATGCTGAAACGAGGAGATGCCATACTTGTCATGGATCCAAGGCTACGGAGAAATCCGGCATCAACCATGGCATTAAATAAAGTTCTATTGCTAGCTCAGCAATGCCTTGCACCTCTAAGACAATCAAGACCCTCCATGAAGAACTGTGCCGAAACCTTATGGGGAATTCGAAAAGACTTCAGAGAAATTGCCCTGCCTTCTTCTGCCTCTCGCTATTCTGCCAATTTTCCTGTGCGAGATCCGAGGAGGACTCGGCAGACATCTTTTGGGATAGAAGATGGTGAAAGCTATAAATTCATCTCTGCCTAACTTCTAAGAACTTGAGAAAGTTATTTGCTTACACATTGTTTTCTTCTTTTGGTCATGATGGATTAGTACATCTAAACTGTAAAGTCTTGTGTAAAACCCAATATTCATTATTCAATTTGAAAGGCAATCAGATTTTGCATTTTCTGCATCTTTTTCTATTTCAAGAGCATATCCTAAACAGAAACAGACCAATCTGTTCTGCATCATAACTAATTTAGAAAATCCATGTTCTTTGATATACAACGGTTGGTATCGTATCAAAAATATGAATGACTATTGGAGACTAATCTCTATTTATGCTTTTAATGATAAAAGCAAGGGAGATGGATCATTAGGCTAACATAATTACACATCATGGCTTAGTGATTGGCTTACCAAAACAGCCTCCCCCTCTTAAAAAATGATTAGATAACACTTGACCTCGGTAGGGATGCCTGTGAACTTGGTCCTAAAAACTACTGATGCACCCGTGAATGACATACTGCAACAAAACCCTCCCCCTCCCTCCAAACGACCATGCTATATCGAGCTGTGCTTCATTATGATATCCACATGCATACACGATTACAAATAAAATTACGATTAAAAATAAAACTTATATACACGCGAATAACTAACTTCATATGAATTTTACTCCCTATCTTAATGGAAATGTTCTTACATTCATGTGACCCAGTGATTAAATGCAGCCACACGTAACGCATCGCTCGAAGTTTCGAACTCCAAAAAGTGACTGAAAATATCAAAAAGTCTGATCCCCAAAAGAAGCAAAGTGCACCTCTCACTCCACTCCCACAGTGAGTGAGTCCACCTCCTCTTTTGGCTCCATTTTCATGTGATCGTTCACGTTCACGTTCACTTCACTCCAACCAAAATCATTAAGATCAAAAATCAACCAATCTCAACCTCCAATCACCTTCTTCCTCCTCCTCCTCATTCTTCAATCCCCCTGATATTTTCACCAAGTCTCTCTTTTTCCCTTGTCTTCTTCCCCACCTCAAAATATCTCCTCAGCATCCTTGTTATTAAATTCCTTTATGCTCAGAATTCGCGGCTGATTAAACCACTCCGCAACTCCACACCGTACAGCAAAAAAGCACCAAACCCCACTTCGAAAAAGATGTAATCTTTCTTCACCTCTCTCTGTTTCGATTTCTGGGTTTCATTTCGTTTACAGTTTTGATCAACAATTTGCTTGCTTTTTTGGGTTTGCTTCAGATAACTGAGAACCTCGTGCGAGCTTAGCCATGCCGCCTGCCGGAAAATCCGACTGCAAAAGCATCACCGACGCCGGAATCTCATCCAAAGTTCCGGCCACCGCCTATCCATTATCCGACGAGCCGTCGCAGATTGCGTCCAACATCAACTACCACGCCAAATTCACCCCTCACTTCTCGCCGTTCAAGTTCGAGCCGGAGCAAGCCTACTACGCCACCGCCGACAGCGTCCGCGACCGTCTGATCCAAGTACTCTACTCTACTCCGTCTGATCCTTTATCTGCATTGGATTCGGTTCATGACCGACTTTTCGGTTTTTTTTGAATTTGATTGGTTGTTTTTGTAGCAATGGAATGAGACGTACCTGCATTTCCACAAGAAGAATCCAAAGCAGACGTACTACTTGTCAATGGAGTATCTTCAAGGACGAGCTTTGACCAATGCCATTGGGAATTTGAACGTCCAGAAGGCTTATGCTGACGCTTTGAATAAGCTCGGGCATGAGCTCGAGGCCATCACTGAGCAGGTATAATAATCTCCGAAATCTTTAGCCTCTAAGAGTTTTGGATTGTGTAAAGATTGAGTTTTTGTTATTGCACATGGTTAAAATGTTGTGTGTATAGTTTTTACTGTTAGTAAAATGAATTGTATTGGTTTACTTCATGAGGTGTTTGTTAATCATTTGATGAAATGGGTCTTAACTGGTTTTCGTTATTTGAATTTGGGGTGCAATCTGTTGGTAGATGATTGCTAGAAATGAATATTTGTAGGAGAAAGATGCAGCACTTGGAAATGGTGGCCTGGGAAGGCTTGCCTCCTGCTTCCTTGACTCCATGGCAACGTTGAATTTGCCTGCATGGGGGTACGGTTTGAGGTACCGATACGGGCTGTTCAAGCAAAGGATCAGCAAGGATGGTCAGGAAGAAACAGCTGAGGATTGGCTAGAGGTTCTGTATCACCCTCATAATTTGTTGAATTTTGTGTATTTCATGAATTCTTACTGATACTTGGTGGATGAAACTCATGCAGAAGTTTAGTCCTTGGGAAATTGTCAGACATGATGTTGTCTACCCTGTCAGATTCTTTGGTCGGGTTCACGTCAATCCTGATGGATCGTAAGTGTCAAATGAATATTTCATTTGTATTTTAAAAATGAAGTTATTGCAAAGTAAAACTTTATCAAATTATCATCTTCTCGTGTGCAAGATGAGAACTTGGTTGGTTTCTTTAATTTCTCATGTATCAACTTAGCAATAATTGTTTTATGATTGTATTGCAGCCGAAAGTGGGTTGAGGGAGAGGTTATGCAAGCTCTGGCATATGATGTGCCAATTCCAGGATACAAAACCAAGAACACTATTAGTCTTCGTCTATGGGAAGCCAAAGCATCTGCTGCGGATTTTAACCTATTTCAATTTAATGATGGACAGTATGAATCTGCTGCGCTGCTTCATTCTCGTGCTCAACAGGTTGGTTATTTGATATCCTAAAGGCAAGGTAGTCTTCGAAGCACTTGCCATTCTTCTATAGAACATAGTTGAACTATTTATACCATTTGAACTATTTATATCATTGTTAATCTCCTTTTCAATAATGGACCACATCTACATAAAACAACATTGTATGAACTTGTGCAGATATGTGCTGTTTTATATCCTGGAGATGCCACAGAGGAAGGGAAACTTTTAAGGCTGAAACAACAGTTCTTCCTGTGCAGTGCATCTCTTCAGGTAGATTAATCATCCTCTTAGCCATCAACTTTCTTTTTTCCTATGGCCTCTCAATTCAATAAAGTAGAGAAGGTGAAAGGAATCCTGCACATTTTCAGAATCCATGACTGCCTCTCTGGTGTTTTCCTTTACAATTGTTGTTGGCTCAGAATTTCTGATTTTCATTTTTGAGATGTAAATGTACATATCGAGTCTTCTGGTTAAGGGCATTTTCAATTTCTAGCTTGCCCTTCTGTTAAGAAACTCTGATCATCGATCTTGCATTCTTGATCTCACAGGATATTATTTTTAGATTCAAGGAGAGAACAGACTCATTTAAATGGTCAGAGTTTCCGAAAAAGGTTGCTGTCCAATTGAACGATACTCATCCTACACTTTCAATTCCTGAGCTAATGCGGTTGCTATTAGATGAGGAAGGACTTGGGTGGGATGAAGCCTGGGATGTGACAACAAAGTGAGTTATTTCATGTTTTAGAGTTTCCTCCGTTCAAGTGTTGCCATATTTTGTCTTTGCTGATAGACTGCTCATCTATTTGGAGTGCTTTTTGACAAGGAGCTAAAAATAAGTAAAGTACTAACTCTGAATAATTGAACCAGGACAATTGCTTATACTAATCACACAGTCCTTCCTGAAGCACTTGAGAAATGGTCACAACCTGTAATGTGGAAGCTTCTACCCCGCCATATGGAAATAATAGAAGAAATTGACAAAAGAGTAACATTACTCACCTTTTTTCTTTACTGTCTTTAGACTTCAACTTTTAACTTTCTAAACACTAAAACTTGCATCCTTGCAGTTCATTGCTACGGTAAAGTCTACAAAAGCTGATCTTGCTAACAAGATCTCTAGCTTGTGCATATTGGATAACAATCCCCAAAAGCCCGTTGTGCGAATGGCAAACTTATGTGTGGTGTCTGCACATACGGTAAGCTATTCCATTTGGGAAATTTAGTAGTATCTCCTCTATACTTCACTTGCTCTTTTAGCTGTCTTCTATATTAAGATATGGTATGCTGATATGGTTTTAAGAAAGCTTCCAGCTTCTTTCAATAAACTTTAAAAAGAAAAGGAAATTATTCCCTTTTTTCCCAAAAAACTGGGTAAGGAGGACATGCAATCTCCTGGGAAGAGCTTAGTCTCTAGGGTATGCTCCACCATGTTCATTGGTAAAGACGTGAACTCTGGATCTGAACTAGGGAAGCAAGTTCTCACCACCCAAAGTTGTGGTCTGCATACTTTGATTATTCTGTGGTATCTCAGGTTCCTGTCTTCAGGAAAGTGTTAAGAATGGAGAATTTGGAGTGTTTAGATACCATATCTTAGAGAATTTAGTACAGTTTATTGTCAGATCCTCTCTCATTTTTGCTAAGCAAAAATTTGGTAACCTTTAACTATAATGCAAAACTTCAAGAGGCATGACACTTACATTTTCCGTTTTCCTTTTCTTTTTCCCTCCTATGATCCAAGAAACCATTAATTCCTAATTCGAGCTGTTGGTTGTTAATTATAACTTCAAAAACTTATATTACGGCCCATGTCATTGTAGGTCAATGGTGTTGCCCAATTACACAGTGATATTTTAAAGAACGAGTTATTTGTAGACTATGTCTCTATATGGCCATCAAAATTTCAGAACAAGACCAATGGAATCACCCCTCGGAGGTGGCTCAAATTTTGCAGTCCTGAGCTCAGTAACATAATCACCAAATGGTTAAAAACAGACCAATGGGTTACCAACCTGGACCTACTTGTAGGTCTTCGAAAGGTATGTATTATATTCTCTAACATATTCAAAATACAATTGTTTGTTCTTGTAGGAGAACTTCCACATTTCAAATATTATAGTTCAGCATGTTTTCTCTTATAGTTTGCCGATGATGGAAAATTACAAGAAGAATGGGCGTCTGCCAAGATGGCTAATAAGAAGCGTTTGGCCCAGTACATAGAAAAAGTGGCAGGCGTCAAGATTGACCCAAACAGTCTATTTGACATACAAGTGAAGCGTATCCATGAATATAAGAGACAATTGATGAATATTCTGGGTGCAGTTTATCGATATAAGAAGTTAAAGGTATAAAAGCATCTCCTGTTATTTGACTATTTAGTTATATGATACTATCAACCTTGCTTAGTGATGCTAATGCTACCCATTATATGAACCTGCATAATCTTCCATGTTTGTCAACTATTCGTAATAGTTTTGGACCTGCTAATTATACTAATGTAGTTCATGGCCAAATGTTGTCCCATAAATCTCATGGTTGCCAAATAAATATATATCTTTGATAAAGTGGGTTTTTTTTTTTGGTTGTCATTTCTCAAGCATTTGAAGAATATTGGGTAAGCAGTGTTCAGTAGATGCTGTGAGGTTGTCTACAAGCTTTCCTTAAATTTATGCCTGGTTTCTGAATAGTTTCCTGGAACTGAAATGTGGCAGGAGATGAGTGCTGCAGAGAGGAAGACAACAACTCCACGCACAATCATGATTGGAGGAAAAGCTTTTGCGACATATACAAATGCGAAAAGAATAGTCAAGCTGGTGGACGATGTCGGTGCTGTGGTCAACAATGATCCCGAGGTCAATAGCTACTTGAAGGTCAGTAACATTTTCCAGGGGTGCTTCATATGTTATATTTGGTTGCATGGGTGCTGGACCTCTAGTAAAGTTTCATTACCCATTAGCCATAAAATAAATTTCATATATATAGGATTAGGATATCTAAGATACTGATACTGGGACCCTTGATTGATTTGTTCTAATTACGCTAATTCTTCAGGTTGTATTTGTTCCAAATTACAATGTATCTGTGGCTGAGATACTTATCCCAGGAAGTGAGCTGTCACAACATATCAGCACTGCAGGCATGGAGGCTAGTGGCACAAGCAACATGAAGTTTTCTCTGAATGGTTGCCTCATAATAGGAACACTGGATGGGGCTAATGTGGAAATCCGTGAGGAAATTGGAGAAGATAACTTTTTCCTCTTTGGTGCAACAGCAGATGAAGTCCCTAAGTTGCGCAAGGACAGAGAGAATGGACTGGTATGGAGTTTCAATTTCTGTATATTGTATTATAGTTTCTTACTTCGATCAAGCAAGTTGTCCAAAAGCTCTGCACTCACTATCCTTAGAAGAATGTCTTCTTATCTTATGAAATGGTAGAGACATCATGAAGCTTTCATGCCTGTAGAACTCACCAAAGCCTGATCTATGTTAATTGGAGCAACTCGTCATAAGGTTAACAAAAGAAATTACGACGAGTTTCAAAAATCAGTGGTTACAGAACAAATTGATGGCTGGCCCTTTCTAACCAGCATGTCCAATGTGACAATTACTACATCTTCCGGAAAGGAATTCCTTAGAATAATGAATGATGGGATATCCTACATCTATCAGAGGAATGGAATTTGATTTTATTGATTTTTTAATGCATTCTGGTGAGCAAGCACAACTCTTTCTTATCTGACTTCTCTTCTTTTAAATCGCTCAGTTCAAACCAGATCCTCGGTTTGAAGAAGCCAAGCAGTATGTTAGGGGTGGAGCATTTGGTAGCTATGATTACAATCCACTTCTTGAGTCTCTGGAGGGGAACACTGGTTATGGTCGTGGTGATTATTTTCTTGTTGGCCATGACTTCCCATACTATATGGATGCTCAGGCAAAAGTAGATGAAGCTTACAAGTAAGATCTCATACCTCCTAACTTGACTGTTGTAGACACTTTTCCTGATCACCATTGCCCTATCACACTTTTTCTATTAACCTGCAAAGATTCATAGAGGGTATTTGCCTATATAACTATTTCCACTGGCTTTTGACGTGGGGTACCATTTCATCTGCAGGGATAAGAAAAAGTGGCTGAAGATGTCCATACTAAGCACTGCAGGGTCTGGAAAGTTCAGCAGCGACCGAACAATTGCTCAGTATGCCAAGGAAATCTGGAACATAGAGGAGTGCCGCGTACCATAGATTCACCCACTATACTAGTTCTCATGCTTATGTTAATAGTATTTATGTTTATGGCACAAGAAGGTTCTGGTGAAGAATAAAAGGAGGCAACAGACGTAGCAATCGTTAACATCACCAGTTCTCAGTTGGATTCATTCACATGTTTGATATACGAACAATTTTGGAGCTTGCATCTCTGTAACTTCTGCTAATAGAAGTTTCAAATAAGGAAAAATAATAATTTCTGAGATGACTTGTGCATACTTTGTTCTTACTTATTTGTTCTTACTTGTGTTATACTACCACCTGACAAGTCTACGATCACTTTGTAAACTCTCTTTTAGTCGAAAAGCATTTTCCGACGCATCTACAGCATTGGTATATTAAAAGGGAAGGTTTTCTCATTGATTTTGCAGAAGCAAATCGGAATGTGGAAAGATCATTCCGCGTACCAGCACAACAACATATCGTTACTTTGCAGAGCAGAACAGTATCCCGCACACCGTTGTCGTGGGTCAAGGACCTTTTGTTTAGATATCTTCTAACACCCTCTCACAACAACACTAGCACTAGACCTCTAACCAATTAGTTAATACCGGTGACGACCAGACAAATACGAAGTCGGCACGGTTGTCTCCCGACCAGTGAGTCACGATGTGTATACTATTTATGAGTTTAAAACCCAAGAGTATCATACCATCAACAACGTAAAACATCAAGTCATTTGAGCAGACTCATGACTACCTCCTGATCATTATAATGCATAGGAAACAAGACAACACAGAAGTACAGAATCAAACAACTCCATAATTTACAGTAATAATACACGACAATACCGCATTTAAAGAGCAGAAATACAATATCCCCACATAATTGTCCAGCGCTACCAACAGCAAGTTATAAACCCCTACATAGCTAATACGGTAACAAACATCCTTCATGATGAAGGTGAAGTAGAGCTAGGAGTAGCAGACCTTGACATATATCTGGAACTTGCACTCACACTTGCACTCCTTTCCCTAGAGTAGCTTCTCCTGGATGAACCCCTGTAAGATTTTGAGCTTCTACGTCTAGGAGATGCACTGCCCAAGTAACTCCTAGAACTCTTCCTTTTTGATTCAGGAGAAACACTAGGGGAGTAACTCTTCCTAGAACTCTTCCTTTTTGGTTCAGGAGAAATACTAGGGGAGTAGCTCCTTTGAGGGCTGGGCGAAGGTCTAGGGGGGTAACTCCTCCTGGAAGTTCTTCTCGGCCTGGGAGAAGGACTAGGCGAGCTCCTCCTGTAAGTCCTCCTCGGCATTGAAGAGACACTGGGAGAGTAGCTCCTCCTTGAACTTCTTGCCCTAGGGGAGAGACTAGGCGAGACGGAACGATGACGATGCCTCCTTTCGTAGTAAGAGTCATCCGGTGAATAATCCCTGTGCCGATGCTTTTTTCCATAGTAAGAGTCATCTGGAGAATACTCCCTGTGCCGATACCTCCTTCCATAGTATGAGTCATCAGGAGAATACTCCCTGTGCCGATACCTCCTTCCATAGTATGAGTCATCTGGTGAATACTCCCTGCGGCGATATCTCCTTCCATAGTAAGAGTCATCTGGCGAATAATCCCTGGAATAAGCCCGGTCACGGCGTCTCACAGGTGACCACCTCCTTCCATAGTAAGAGTCATCCGGCGAATAAGCCCGGTCACGGCGTCTCACAGGTGACCTGCTGTACGGGGAGCGAGACCGAGAGTAAGATCTACGCCTGTCAGGAGAGTACGGCCTCCTCCTATAGGGTGGAGAGTATGACCTGCTCCTACTCCTGTCAGATGAAAGAGATGACCGGCTATAGCTACTTCGGTAAGGAGAGTAGGTAGGAGACCTGCGAGAAGGAGAGCCACTTGGGGTTCGTCTACGCACTAGAACAAAATAACAGAAGATTAGAGGCTAGTAACAAGGTATTCGTGTAATAACACCGACAAGGTCTTAAAATCAACTTACCACGAACTGTCCGTAGCCCAAGATACCTTCCTGGAGTAGGAGTTCGCCCTCTTCGCCTTCTAGCCTGAGATAGATGAAGAGGAATAAGATCATGGAAAAAAAAAAACTAATTGGGGTGCAGTAAATGAAATAAATAACCATTTTTAAACAAAATTATCAACCAATAAATGGAAAATAACTGAACATCACAGTACATTAATATATAAAAAGAGAGAAATGCAGGGCATACAACCCCAATGATCTGACACTTGTTGAATTTGATTTGTTTGTTATGTGGAATTTGATGAAGAGCTGCTTCAAACAGCTAACCTGCTCAAACACTTCAAGTGGAAAGAAGCAAACAACTTTCAAACTCAAATAACTAATAGCAAAGTAAAGTAGGAACCTCATGAAGTGCTAATGTATTGCAGAATCAACCAACCAAGATTGAGTAAAGTTACTATCAATCATCAAAATTATAAAGAATACACACTTACCCTCTCCACTGTAATGACACGGCCTTCAAGTACAGACCGATTTAAGTACTTAATACAACGCTCAGCTACATCAACATTTTCCATTGTAACAAACCCAAATCCACGAGATTCTCTTGTCCATGGATCGATCACAAGATGGACATCAACGACCTAGAAGCCAAAAGTAGCGAAATTAAAAGCACTGAATCTACATCAAACTAAACTGAACTAGTCAAACCAAGCCACTATCAATTGGAATAAAAATAATCATTGGAAAGAAATATCATACCTTCCCCTCAGATTCAAAGTGCTTCTGGAGTTCTCTCTTTGAAATCCGAGGAGACAATCCTGTCACATACAAATTGTTTCCAGGATTGTCCACATCAGCAGATGGGCTTCTGCAAGCCAAGTTAAAACCCACAATCAGAATACTCCCACATCTTACCAAAGATTCAATATAATAGTGCATACGAAAAGCATCTTGGTTGAAGGCACAAACCTTGACCTCGACCTCGAAACAGACCTCGAAAGAGACCTACTGTACCTACTGTATCGCTTCGGGGAAGGAGAGTAAGAATACCTAGCCAGAGGAAATGATACTCAATTATAACAACAACATAGCTAATCATAAAATAAAATAAAAATGAAAGATGAACAAGAAATTCTTCTGAAAAGAACGTACCTTGACCTTCTGGAGTACGACATCTTTTGGGCAAAAGAGCAACAACAAACAAGAACCCAACATTAGCATACAAACAGCAGGAATAAGAATACGAAAAACAAAATCAACATAACACAAATAAATTTCGCATCGAAATATCGAACCTTTACAGTTTTTACATATCCCATTCATCCAAAGAACCCATTTTTCCCACATGCCATCACAGATTCACGAAGATAATGTCTAAAAAATCCTCAAAATCTCAAAAATTACACATTCATTTGTTCTCACTTTCAAATTCAAAATGAAACCAACATAATCGGATCACATTGATTATACACGGATCATCAAAATTGAGATGTAAATACACTATCAAACCCTCAGATGAAGAAAATTACCGTCTAAAATTTCACAAACATGGATTTTCAACAGTAAACGTCGGTTTTCAAATCTAAAAGAACCCTAGAACCTTAATCTAGCAGTAGATCAGTGAAGATGAAAAAGCGCTAACCTTGGAAATTGGTGGCGGAGAAGCCCCGCTTTCGGTTTCGAAATTGAAGATCGGTCGATCGATCGGTACGGATCGGTATGGGGCTGGCTTATCAGAGAATTGATTGTGGCTGATACGCGAGGATTTGAATAGCGAACGGTTTATATAAGCACCAAGGCAGGGGAAGGTTCTGGATGCCCGGACGCCAAACCACATTATAATACAATTAACTTTTCGTGGGGTAGAGAAGTTTGCGGCATCAACCTATGCCACGTGGTGACGCGAGATGGTTTTGGTTAAAAATGGCTTTTGCAACTTTCGGAAATTTCATGGGATATTTTTACGCTGCTCAAGGGTGAGCAGCCAAAGCTGCTCAACTCCCCATTTTCACACTTTCTCGCAATTTTTTTTTATGATCGGAACCGTTCACTTTATTTATTAATATGTCAAGATCATTCCTACAAAATTTCAATCAAAACGGAGATCGTTTGATTATCTAAATATATGAACTATATGAACGATATAATTAGGCATTAAATGAACCGTCGATATGTTTTACAAAGTTAAATAACCAAACGATCTCCGTTTTGATTGAAATTTTATAGGAATGATCTTGACATGTTAATGAATAAAGTGAACGGTTCCGATCATGAAAAAAATTTGCGAGAAAGTATGAAAATGGGGAGTTGAGCAGCGTAAAAATATCCAATTTTATGATAACCTTGGGAAAAATTGTCTAACCAAAAAAAAACCTCACAATAGAAATTTCACTCGGATTGCAATTGTAGCTAATAGATGCGTAAGGATACAAGTTGAATTGAAAATTTTGATTTCGAACACAAAAAATTTGATCTAATATTTGAAGATTCCAAAAATAGTTATAAGGAAATTAGAACATATTATTCTAATATGAAGGTTATTGACTTTTCGATTTCCAAAAATTTTGAATTTAGAAAGAAAACTTCATTCCTAAATTTTTTAGAACTGAAGTTGGAACACTTTGTTTTTGATTTGATCCGTCCGAAAATCACTTCTAAAAGTTGGTGAAGTTGAAGTGGGAAAAAGAATATGATGAAGAAGGTAGTGTGATTCTTTGCTAAATTATTCAATGAATTGATTTTGTATTGATAATTTATACTTCTTGTACCGTTGTAACAAATCGAGGACTCGGAAATTGTAACACATTGTCATGTAGAAAACAACTCCCATTTTGTAGACACTAAAACTCACACTATCATACAAATAGTACGACAGTTATAACTCGTAACTATGCTCCTCATCCCACCTTTTTGAGAGGTGATGTGGTTAATACGTTAGTCTTCACTCTACATTCTAAAAAAAATATCATTAGGACAATCTCGTAAGGAAAGAAAAACAGAACTATGAGTTAGTGTTTATATAGATTGGTAATAATAACAGATGTTGTATGGTGAAAATTCACTTGGTACTACGTTAGTCTTCACCTGATGACCTGCTATACCCCAAAAAGAAGCAAGTTGCTCCTATTATGATTTTTATGTTCAAAAACAGGAGAGAATGGCACAAAAGTTGCCACCGCCAAACAAATTAACAGAGGCAGCGCCTCTTTTGGTTGTTTTTCTTTGGAAATCTTGATAAAAGAGAAATGAGAGCAAATAGGTGTTCATATCGAGTTTGAACAAAACCTCGCTAGATTTGGCGAAGTTGAGCGAGAAAATAGCTAGCTCGCTAAACTTTTTAAATATTATTTCAAGTTCGTCTTCCACGCTCGCTGTCGTTTAAGGGCCGATTTTGATGGTTGATTTTGATTTGGATTTGGATTTTCTGGGTTTCTTGCGGTGGTTTTTTGTTGTTGTTGTTGTTGTTGTTGTTGCTGATAACCATCATGGCTTGGTTTTTTTGGGTTTCTGGGTTCTGTGTTGTTGTTGTTGCTGATAACCCACTAAGTGTTCGATGAATGTCCAAAAGAAGAACCTCCCTCTATTCTACCTTTTTCGGTCACCGATTGACGACGACTCCAACTACAAAAAGTTCCCTTTCGACCTCAAGAATATATCCCCAAAGTTTCGGAGTAAAAAACGACGTGAAATGCCGCCGGTGAAACCAAACGCAAAACTGAACCGCCGGAGTTGTCGCCGCCGTCGCTAATTTTCCGGCCACTTTCTCCATTCGGAACCACCTGGACTAGCTTCCCAACATCTCCGAGTACACTCCCACAAAGTTTCAACCCCAAATCCCAAGCGGTTTGCCGCCGGCGAACTAAAACGTTTTGATTTGTTTTTTGCCAAAAACCATCCGACAAACCTCCCTCCGTTCTACCTTTTCCGGTCACCGATTGACAACGACCCCAACTACAAAAATTCCCTCTCGACCTCAAGAATATATCCCCAAAGTTTCAACCCCAAATTCCAAGTGGTTTGCCGCCGGCGAACGAAAAAGTCTTCGGTGGGTCTCCAACGAGTAAATTGAATTTAAGGTTTTTAAAATGAACAAAAGCCCAATTATGATTTTGTATATAAGTGGCGGAGAGGTAGTCGATGAGGACGGAGATCTGCCCCGTGGTTCGTTTTGAGCGCAGCGATGTGGAAGACGATGGATTGAGGTGGGGAAGACGATGAAGTGGCGTTACAGTGGTCAACAGAAAACATTTTTTAAGTGTGGATACACATGAAAGATCACGTGTGCCTTCAAATTGGTTACTGGCAACAGGCTAATCCCCTTAACACAATCTTTAAATTTAAATCTATCTATACTATTATTTAAGCAAACCCACTTTTACTGTTTTCGTACTGTTCATGCACAGTAAAATGACCACTCTGCACTTCTTAACTTTAGAAAATTTTAAAAATCTGATTAATACATAAGGGTTATTCGGTAAATTGGCAGCGCTGTACTGTTTCAGTTACTGTTTACGAACAGTACCAGGGGTACTGTTCTTGGCACTATTCACCTTTTTTTTTTTTTTTTTTTTTAAATTACTCTTTCACATCACATAAAATACGGTCTCTTATCGCACCCGCATAGCGGGTGTGCAATTTTCTAGTATCTATCTATGTTAATAAAGGAAACACATGTAAAACAGTTGAAAAGGGGTAGATTAATGGAAACCCGACACTACCCTTAAGTGCAAAGACAAATGTAAAGAGCAGTTTCGGGGCACAATTGTCAATGACCTGCACCCCTCCTTTTTCTCCTACATTCCAGCCCGCTACCACCCAAGGACTTCGAGACAGCCTCAATGCTGGGGAAAATAATGCAGGTACATATCTTCACATTATTACCTTACTATTTATTTTCATTAGAAGTCCATACTAAGAAAATGGCTTTCAATTAGATAATGTTGGACGTAGAATGGTTCTGCCCTCATCGTTCGTTGGGAGTCCACGTGATAAGTACCAACGTTATCAAGACGCAATGGTGTTGGTTCAACAATATGGTAGACCAGATCCTTTCATCACCATGACATGCAACCCAAATTGGGAAGAGATTAGGAGAGAATTACTCCCTGGACAAACACCGCAAGATCGCCCAGACTTACTGTGTAGAATTTTCCATGCAAAACTTGAGGAATTAAAGGCGGATATCATTGAAAAAGGGGTATTAGGGACAGTTGTTGCATATGCGTACGTTATTGAATTTCAAAAGCGGGGGTCTTCCACATGTGCATATGTTGGTGATGTTAGCTGAAAGTGACAAGTTGAATAGCTCAGAAAATTATGACCTGATTGTGGCAGCTGAAATACCATGCAAAAATGAAGAACCACAACTCCACAATGCTGTACTAAAGCATATGATTCATGGTCCATGTGGAAGGTATAATCCACATTGTCCCTGTATGAAAAATGGGAGTTGTAAAAGAAAGTACCCTAAAGCATTTGCACCTGCCACTGTTCAAGGGAATGATTCTTATCCAATTTATAGGAGACGAGCAAACCAATTTCCTGTGCCACTTGACCGACAAGGAGATGTAGTTGTCGATAACGGTTGGGTCATTCCCTATAATCCATGGTTGCTCCTACGTTACGACTGCCACATCAATGTTGAAATATGTAGTAGCATAAAAAGCGTCAAATACCTATACAAGTATGTATACAAAGGTCCAGATAGAGTCGCTCTAGAAGTTGAACGAGATCCAGTTTGTGATGAAATCAAACAATTTGTGGATGCAAGATGGGTTTGTGCACCTGAGGCATTCTGGAGAATATTCAAATTTACAAATTACCGAATATATCCATCAGTTCACCGGCTGCAAATACATCTCCCAGATATGCAACAAATTCGATTTGAAGCAGGTCACACTATAAGTCACATTTTGGAGGATGTGAGGCAGACAAATACAATGTTAACTGAGTTTTTCACTCTCAATTCTGCAAAAGCGGAAGCTAGACGATATTTGTATAGAGAAATACCAGTACATTACAGATGGGTTCACAAAGACCGAGCTTGGAAGAAACGAAAAAATCGGCAAATGGTTATTGGGCGTGTATATACAGTGTCACCGACTGAAGGTGAAAAATTTTACTTGCGCATCCTCCTAAATCATGTTAGCGGACCAACATCCTTTCAAGATTTAATGACATTTGAAGGTGTAGTCCACACAACTTATAAGGAAGCAGCAGAGACTCGCGGATTGTTAGAAAGAGATGACAGTATTCGTCAATGCTTACAAGAGGCTTCTACAATCCGAATGCCAATGGCTTTACGAAGATTGTTCGTGAATATTTTGGTATATTGTCAACCTACTGGTGTCCGTGCATTATGGGATGACTTTCACCCTTTCATGCTTGAAGATTATGCATCGGCAAACATCTCAACAAATATTGTTCCTATCAACAGACTGTTAAGGGAATTGAGTGGCCTTTTAATGCAATTTAATAAGAGTATTAGAGAGTTTGATTTGCCTCAAATGACCGTCGATGGACCGTCACCAGTGCCGCGATGCGTTGAGGATGAACTCTCCATCATTGTTAGAGAAGAAGACCTTCAAGGTATCAACCGCCTAAACGAAGACCAAAGGTTGGCATACAACACTATAATGGGAGCAATTGAAAGAGCTGACAACTCGATATTCTTCGTGGATGGTCCAGGTGGAACTGGAAAAACTTACTTATATCGTGTTCTCTTAGCAAACTTAAGAATATTGGGACACATTGCTTTAGCAACAGCAACATCTGGAATAGCAGCTACGATTTTACCTGGGGGACTGACAGCTCATGCAAGGTTTAAGATTCCGCTCACTCCAGATGCATCATCAACCTGTTCCATTGGTAAACAATCTGATCTAGCAAAACTTATAGATAAGGCAAAGGCGATCATTTGGGACGAAGCCACAATGGCGCATCGTCATGCCATTGAATCATTGGATCGAACTTTCAGAGACCTCACATATATTGATTTACCGTTTGGGGGAAAAATAATGATCTTTGGAGGAGACTTTCGACAAGTTTTGCCTGTCATCCCGAAGGGCACCAAGTCTCAATTAATCCAGGCGAGTATAGTGAAAGCACCATTTTGGTCCCAGACCAAAATCTTGAAACTTAGACAAAATATGAGATCCCTCAATGATCAAGAATTCTCAGAATATTTGCTTCGCGTTGGTGATGGGGAGGAACCAGTTGTTCTGGACGAAATGATAAAGATACCAAACTGCATGGTTGTAGCATGGGAGCATGAGCAATCCATAGATCAATTTATAGGTGAAGTTTTCCCTAATTTGGATGCGCATGTAAATGATGCAAGATACATGGTGGAAAGAGCAGTCATAACTCCTACAAATGAAGATGTTGACAAGTTGAATGAAAAAATAATAAGCATATTTCCCGGTTATGAAGAAACGATGTATTCATTCGATTCAGTGGACGATGACACAAGAAATTTGTATCAGCCACAATTCTTAAACTCAATCTCGATTGGTGGTTTGCCTCCGCACAAGCTGACATTGAAGAGAGGTGCTCCTATCATGCTATTGAGAAATATTGATCCGAAATTGGGATTGTGTAATGGCACGAGATTACCGTGTCTTGGATGTCACCGAAATATTATTGATGCTGAAATTCTTACTGGACAAGGTGCAGGAACGAGGGTGTTTATACCAAGAATCCCGCTAAAGAGTACCGAGACTGCAGGACTCCCATTTGTACTTACCAGGAAGCAATTTCCTGTGAAATTGAGCTTCTCACTCACTATTAACAAATCTCAAGGTCAAACAATACCAAATGTTGGGATTTACCTTCCAGATCATGTTTTCAGCCATAGGCAATTATATGTGGCTTTATCTAGAGGAGTATCAAAAGAAACAACAAAAGTCTTGGTGAAAAAAGGCTCAATAGTGGGTGAGGAAGGCGTATTCACAAGAAATGTGGTATTCAAAGAAGTTTTGCTTCATTCCAACTAATGAAGTCATTCTCGATAGGTATCTCTATAGTTTCATTCAACACTCTCTTTTATCTATGTATCTGCCATTGGACTATTAATACCATCTTGCTTTAAGTTGTTTGCTTCCATATGGAGATTTATGTCAGGGCTATTTGATGCAACCCTTCGCTACAACACGACAAGTGATGAGAATCAATAATTGATAACTAGCCTCACCGCACACGCTACGCGTGTGCGAGAGGCTTTTTTTGCATCACGGGCGCTGCGCGCCACATCACGGGCGCTTCGCGCTACATTTCAATGCTCTGGGTATTCATCTAGCGTACGCTCGGCGTATCTTTCCTAGAGTGTGGTAGAGGCAAATTGAAAATTTAAAAGATACGCCGAGCAAACGCTAGATGAATATCCAGACCATTGAAATGTGGCGCGCAATGCCCGTGATGTGGCGCGCAGCGCCCGTGATGCAAAAAAAGCCTCTCGCACAGCTAGTGTATATAAAGGAATTGGTGAAGGTACTCCGTGCATGTATGTATTGAAGAAAATTTGGTTAAACTCGGTATTTTGTTTGTACACCACCTTCCGTTCCATCGAACAGTACCCGCGAAAAATTGAAACCCTTTCGTGTTCAGAATCAGAATCAAACGCAGGAGTGCGAGGGTTTTGAACCCCCAAAACACTCAACCCTGGAAAATCAAATATGGATCCGATAGAGGCCACAAACGGGTTCTCATTCCGGGTCGGGTTCTCCGGCCACAGTGGCCACCTCAGGCTCCAGCCCCTCTCTACCGTCGAGCGCTCCGACCCCGTCAAGTCACTCCCCGATTTCATTCTGGTCAGTCTTTTTTTCCACTTCCGCAATTCCTCTGCAAGTTGATTGGGATTCTAGGTTTTGCTTAGCTTTAATTGTGCTTTTTTGATTATCGGTTTTACGTGTTTATTTAAGTTAATTGGCTTTGATTATGTTTAAGTGCATTTCAAAGCTTAGTTGTATTGTGAAGATTGTCAAATTAATCAAATTGAACCCTTGGAGAAGCAAAAACACTTGTTTACTGGATAGAGGAGAATGAATTGAATATACTAAACAAGACTGTAAATTTGTTAATTCTAGTATTAATATTGGCATTATCTTGTGTGTATCAGCCGCCGGCATTTGCTAAGGAAACTCCTGAATCGATAAAAGAGTATATAGAGGAGGAGTATCTCTTGCCGAGACTGGACGATGAAGTATTTGCACCCGAAAAGGTTGGGAGGCAGTGGGACTTTGACTGGTTTGATAAGGCAAATGTACCCTTGGAGCCGTCATTGCCACGCTCAGTTGTGGTTCCTAAGTGGGAATTGCCATTTAGGCGCCAGAAGAATGTGTCCTTGTCGGGAGGTCAATGGGAACCGAAATCTGTGCAGGTTTGGTGTTCATTAACTGGTTGTTCTTTACATGCTATTGTAATCTAAATCATCTGAGCTTTTTCATTTTTGGGATTCTGCTCGCATTTTAGTGCTACATTGTTACCCATATGCTTCTAAATGAGGTTTAGAGTTTGCTTGTTATATTATTTTAGGTGGATGTATCAGAACGTACAGTAGCAGCTCAAGAGTCTGGTTCATTGCCGCGTATGGCTGGACCAGCTAAGGATTATGTACGGGGAAGTATCAACAACCGACCTTTCCGTCCAGGAGGGTTGGATGATTCCCAATCTCTAGATAGAGTTGTTCCTGATGGGGCATCCAATGGCGAATGGGTACACGAACTTCTGAGTGGTGGTTCTGCTCAGGCTTTACCTCCAAGCTTTAAGCAAGGATTGGACCTTGGCGATCTCAAGGTAAATTTTGTTATCATCTAGATTGAAAGTTTCAACAATTTAGATATTATAGAAGACATGACATTAATGAAAGGGCTTTTCTTGAAGGCCTATCCATGCACGTGGAATGTATTCAAAAGCCAAAGTTCAGTGAAGAGCACGCCAGATGCAAAATTGGTTAGTTTTGCTTTCTTATGGTTCTGATTTCTCTCTCTGTCTTTCTTTTAAATGATATTAACCTGTAAAATCTACTTATTTAATATCTTCTTAGCCGAGACACCCTTTCCCACCCCTATCAACCAACTACCTAAAACAAACAAATGAGTTGCCTTGCTATCAAATTGCTTACTTCTTTCTTAACTTCTCATGTTTTTTTTCCTATATTTATTGTCTTTATTGGAACTTGGTGGTTAGTGTTTACTGATTCATGAGGTGCATGAGTTAATCACTCGGTGGTTCTTGCAATATACTTGTACATATGTATGTGCAGTAGTTGTGTCAATCAAATATTTTCTGCATTATAATTGCTCAATTTTGTTTTTGTTTTTGTTTTCTAGAATTCGCAGAGTGAGTTATCTGTACAGTTTGATGACTTGTTCAAGAAGGCTTGGGAAGCAGACGTTGTTGATGAAGGAGATGGTATGTATAATCTGCAAATCTGAAGTAAATAAAAAGTTGTGTCTTAATTCTGTTTTGCATTCGTTATTCTTTGGCTAATGAGGGTTCCATCACCAAAGGTCAATCTTCAGGATCAGAATCCGTTAAGTCAGAGGATGAAGCAGATGAGGTTGTGGCTGAGGTTCAAGTTGCCGGAAATCCTTGTGAGCCTGAATTATCTGTGTTAGATGAGATTTTATCAAATGAAAGAGGAGTGAATTCAAACTCTAATGGAGCGGGTGATGGTAGTGAAGTAAACCCAAAGGAGGTAATTATTTGTGGAGTGGCAGTTGACAGAAACTTCTCAAGCATGCATTTTTTTTAGGGTTTTCAGTCAATGTTGCTCGCTGCTTTATTTTATCTTTAACTAGTTCTCTACTGGCAGGCTTGGGCTATTAGTGGAGGTACTGAATGGATTGCAGAGAATTTTCATGATCTTGTCCCTGACAAGGCACTTGATTTTCCTTTTGAATTGGATAAATTCCAGAAGGAGGTATCAGTCAATTCAAACTCTCTTCTAATCTGTTTCCATTAGTAGATTGATTTTTTCTTTGGGCCAAAAGTAATAGATTGATTAACAAGATGTGAAGACAGTAGAGCTAGATCTTTACTCAATTGTTCGTTTAGAGATATAATTTTCACCTATATTTTGAGTTTAAGTATAGCTTTCCTTGGCTTGTACTTTCACTGAATACCTTTAACTGAAAAAATCTATTAATTGATGAAAAATAACAATTGTATTTTGTTACAGTGCTGTGGTGTACAAAGCATTTTTTTTTGAAAATAAACGATTTTCATTGCATTAAACAATAAAAATGAAGGAGTGGACATGGAAGTCCACAGCCTAAAACAACAATCAGAGCTTAAAACATAGCCAACTAAGCACCCTCCTCCCACACCTTCCCCAACTAACTAACAGCAGCTTTCCAGTCTAACCAAATAAGGGAAAGAGAAATATTTTTGAACTCAGTAGTAACTGATGCCCATAAAGATGACCACATACGAACTTTCACCCATAAGTCCTCCCTCCATCTAACTACGTAATCCTCAAAATCAACTTATTCCTCGCCAACCATACTGTCCATAAGATTGCTGCACCTGCACATCGCCACAACACCATAGGTTTCTTCCCAGTCCCTGGTACACTATGAAACTCTGCCATAAAAGAGGCCACATCCTTAGCAACAACCGAGGTGATCCCAAACTCCCTAAACACTTTCTGCCACAGCCCCAAAGCCACCGGGCAGTGAAGGAAAAGATGATTCACTGTCTCACGGTCATTTTTGCATAGAATGCACCATTGAGGTTGAAGGCAGTACAGGGGTCTTCTTCTTTGACGCATATCACATGTATTCACTTTCCCATGAGCCACTAACCACAGCAGAATTTTGACTTTGGGAGGAATCTTAGCCTTCCATACCAACCTGTATGCATCAAAAGCCCGATCACCATTGTTCTTGAGCAAGAATTTAACATAAGATTTAACCGAAAACAGACCCGTCGGGTCAATATGCCACCTCCTTGAATCCTCCCTTGAGAAATGAAAACGAACCTGATCCACTCTAGCAAGAAGAGAGAAAAGTTCATCTAACTCCACATCCCTTATACTCCTCCGAAACCCGAAGTCCCAATTTACAGACTCTGCAGAAATGCTTCCCATAGAGGATATTACCTTATTATGGTAACTGGATACATTGTATAGCCTTGGGAAAGATATATGAAGGGAACAATCACCCAGCCAAACGTCTTCCCAGAAACGTATACCGCCCCCATTCCGAATGACTAGACGACAACATTCCAGAAAGCTTGTGTATCCTTGGGAAATATCCTTCCAGGGGCTACGATAAGTTCCATTCTGAACAGTATTCAAGTCCATGCTGTTCGCATTAAGCCCGTACTTGCTTCTAATCACCTTGTGCCATAATGCCTCCCTCTCCAGGGCCTGAGATGATTTTTGGGGCAGCTTATTCTATGAAAGTTCTGTTCTCTCTGCCTAAATAACCTTTCCTTTGTGATGTGTGCTGTGAACAGGCTATTTATTATCTTGAAAAGGGGGATTCAGTCTTTGTGGCTGCTCACACGTCGGCTGGAAAGACAGTTGTTGCAGAGTATGCATTTGCTTTGGCGTCAAAAGTACTACCTAAATCCTTGAAATGGTGGTTACCTTACTTTATACATTTGATCATTTATTAATTATTTCCCTTGTGTTAATGTCGTGCAGCACTGCACCAGAGCTGTCTACACTGCACCTATAAAAACCATTAGCAACCAAAAATATAGAGATTTGTGTGGAAAGTTTGATGTCGGACTTCTCACTGGTGATGTTAGCTTGAGGCCAGAGGCTTCTTGTCTCATTATGACTACTGAAATATTAAGGTCAATGCTTTATCGTGGCGCTGACATAATACGTGATATAGAATGGGTAAAGAGACTCACTTTCTGTTATGTACTTTATACAGTAATTTTCCTCCTTTTATAGGTTTAAGCTGTTTCGGTATATTTGTTTCGCTTTTTCGCTTCAGTAAATAACTAAAATAATTTTGTTCCTGTTTCTGCTAGGTTATCTTTGATGAGGTGCACTATGTCAATGATGTTGAAAGAGGTGTTGTTTGGGAAGAAGTTATTATAATGCTTCCAAGACACATAAATATTGTCCTCCTGTCAGCCACGGTATGCAATTTTGCCGGAGTAGTATTGACAATGCCAATATGAAACAAATTATGCAAGTATGGAATATGATTGTGATTACTATATCGATATTAAAAATAAATGGATTTGAATTTGTTGGATAGTAGCTTAGGATTTTGTTTTCTTTGACAAAATCTAGGTGTGGGAAACACAAAAACGAATTTCTCCAAAGTTATAGAAGATATTCTAACCAGCTACTAAAGTTGGTGTTTTCATGCAAGAGCATACTAACTTTATTTTTCCATGCAAGTGCAAAGGGCAATGTCCATTATCGCTGTTGGTTTCCCATGTTTTTTTTGCTGTGGTGTGGGATTTGTAGGGTACTGTAACTCTATGCTAGGGGTTGGAAGTACTTACTTGTTATCGAAACTTTGGTAACAAGTTGAATATCTTGTTTACCTTGCTATTGAACCTGCTACCTGGTCTGTAGCTTTAAAATGCGTTGTTTGTGCCTTGAAAACTATGCAGTAAAGACCATTAATTATTCTGTTGCTAATTTCTGCTTTCTGAGCTAAGCTCTTTTGCATTTGATTTGTAGGCAGTTGCTCTCTGTTTTCCTCTGCCTCCTTTAATTTAATTTCTCTTAGCAGCAGCAGATGCATTAGTTGTTCATTGTGAATGTGTAGGTACCAAACAAAGTTGAGTTTGCTGACTGGATTGGGCGTACAAAGCAAAAGCAAATCCGTGTTACTGGGTAATCATGAATGGGTTGTTAGTATATGGATCTAGTTTTATTTCTTGTTCTTTTCTTTGGCTCTTTTGAGACAATTGAAATCACTTCAACCTTAAAACTATCTTAATATGTATATATCGGTTCTTACTCTTCATTTTTTTAAGAATGTGGATGAAAGGGTGTTTTTTGGTACTTTACTGTGGTTACATTATATTCTTATTCGAGGGCATAATTTAATATCAGGACTACCAAAAGACCAGTCCCTTTGGAGCACTGCCTATTTTACTCGGGAGAATTATACAAAATATGTGAAAGTGAGAGCTTTATTCCCCAGGGGTTCAAAGCTGCTAAAGATGCATTCAAGAAAAAGAATACAAGTGCAGCAACTGGTGGTAGTGGATCTCATGCTCCAGCTTCAGCTTCAGCTTCTCATGATGGGGCTCGATCTCAAAAACAAAGTTCTAACTGGGGAAAACAGAAGAAGCAATCCGGTTCCCATAATTCAGGGAATTTCTCCAAATCTGGTGGACAAAACAATGCAAATGGAATGAACAATTGGGGTTTAAGAAGATCAGATGCTTCTTTATGGTTGTCTCTTATCAACAATCTCTCAAAGAAGTCACTGCTACCTGTATGTACATTTGATTCTGCACATGTTTGTTGGTTTAAGTTCATTTGATTCTGGCCATATATGGAAATCTCACTACAACCATCTGGAAGGAAGAAGTTGTAGTTTTCTTCATTTGTTTTGTGAAACAAAATGGAAAAGAAAAAGTTAAAATTTTTCAATGAAAATAGAGAGACCATTTCAGACAAATAAGGGGGAGGCACCAAAAAAGGTGTGTTCTATATTTAACAGGGAAATAACTTTGTTTTCTATCATTTCTTCAGCTCTGGTATCTACAGAGCTGTTGTAAATAGTTCATGCAAAGACTGGAATTTGTTATGTATAGGTCAAGAGAGTTGCTGAATTGTCTTATAAATGTCCTGTGCAAGTATTATATTCTGTTGTAATGATTGTATAATTCTGACTTCAAGTCATTGACTTGTGTGCCTAGGTGGTTATATTTTGCTTCTCAAAGAATCGTTGTGATAGGTCAGCTGATAGTATGTATGGGACTGACCTCACAAGTAGCTCTGAGAAAAGTGAGATTCGTGTTTTCTGTGATAAAGCATTTTCGCGACTGAAGGGATCTGACAGGAATTTACCGCAGGTTCGTTTGCATGCAAAATCTTTCCTTTTCATCAACAGAAAAAGTCTGAGCCTTAGACATAGTGTGATTTGACATACAGGTTGTCAGAGTTCAAAGCCTTCTTCATAGAGGGATTGGTGTCCATCATGCTGGACTGCTTCCAATTGTTAAGGAAGTCGTTGAAATGCTTTTTTGTCGTGGTGTGATTAAGGTATTTTACTTCTGCATTATGTCTGTCATGAAATCCATGTTTTGTTTTCGAGTGATACTCCAGCTATCTTTTCATGATAAAAATTTATGTGTGTTAATGACCATTATGTTGAATTTTCATCACCTTTATTTTCACATGTGATTGAGTTTTACTGTCATTTTGGATCTCTAATTTTTTACTGCTTCTCTCTGTTACAATTGTAGGTTTTGTTCTCAACAGAGACCTTTGCAATGGGGGTTAATGCACCAGCTAGAACGGTGAGTCCTGTCAGGCTATTTTGCCAAAAATGGGAATAAATAATCTACTACAGTATCAAGAATTTAGGTGTTTTTAAACATATAGTATCTGGTATATAGAATCGGAGTTCTTGTGTTTAACTAATTTTTCAAATGAACTTATAAACGCCAATCAGTCTTACAAAATTTTAAGAAGATTATTCTTGTTTGTGCTAGTATCTCAAAATTTGTTGATTGAAGCAATACTTTTCATAAGTTGAGGCTACTCCTGTAAGAGCTGCTGCTATTTAGGCATCTTATAACATGCCTGTAAGAGCTGCTGCTATTTAGGCATCTTATAACATGGCCATGTAGAGCTTAATTAATTTAATTCTCTCATTGAATTGATTTGATGATGGTTTTGACTTCAAATGCAGTTGTATGTTTCATTGCATCACTACAATTAGAAAATAGATGGTCTATAACACCGAATATGTTATATTTTTCTTTGAAACCACTTCATGTCCTGTGCTAGTTTGTGTTTGTTTATATTGACGAAAATGTTGACAAAAACTTCTGGTGGCTACTCATCCTATAAATTAACAGATGGTTTAGAGACAGTTATGCATCTTCTTATCTGTTTTCTATGCTTTAGTTGCAGATACAGCATTATTAATTTATTATCATAATTCATTTTGCAGGTTGTTTTTGACACACTAAGGAAATTTGATGGCAAGGAATTTAGACAATTACTGCCAGGAGAATACACTCAAATGGCAGGGCGTGCAGGCAGAAGAGGACTGGATAAAATTGGGACAGTTGTTGTAATGTGCCGTGATGAGATCCTGGAAGAGAGGGATCTGAGGCATGTCATAGGTGGAAGTGCAACTAGGCTTGAATCTCAGTTTCGGCTAACCTATATTATGATCCTGCATCTCCTTCGTGTTGAGGAACTGAAGGTAGCTGGTTACTTCATTTCAACTCCATTCATAAAAATAGAGGGGAAAGGAAAAACGATTGGAGATCACTATTTTAATTTAAGAGCTAACCAGAAATTGTATAGCTTTCTACATGTCGGCTTGGACACACATAACTTCTGTAGCTTTTGGGAGCTAAACGAGTACACCTTTTGCTATTTCAGATAAATTTGTTAATTTTAGATAACCACTGCAGAAATTACATCCTCTTTTGGGGTAGATGAATATGTCATTTAGACTCACTCGGAAAGGAAACTGCACCCCTTGGGTGTTACTCAGAGTGCATTGAAAGTAATGATTGTCGTGGTTCCATTGAGTGAAGGAAGGAGTTTTGTGTTTTAAGCTCATTCAAACAGTACTATATCCACAAAGTCGTATTTTAGTAGAATTGTGTTTTGGTTGTTCCTTTTAATGAATTCTTTCTATGTTATGAAGAATAGAAGTCTGCTTTTCATAGGTTTTAGTTTTGCAAGAGTCCATTTTACTAAAGTTGCTTGGGACTGTCACCGTAGGTAGAGGACATGCTGAAAAGGAGTTTTGCTGAGTTCCATACTCAGAAGGATTTACCAGAACAGCAGAAACTTCTGATGCGAAAGCTTGCTCAACCTACAAAAGTTATCGAGTAAGTCCGCTGTCAAGATTATTTCTTTTCTGTATAATCCTTACGTGTTCTTTTGTATGTCAAGACATGTCATTTTTACGTTGTATTTATACAAGGCAATGGTAACCTACTATATGTGGTTGTAGGTCTTGATCTGGCATGCAAGCTTTAAAAGATTAAAATACTGCAGCTAATTGATATGTGGAATTGTTTTTCTTTTTATCATGCTTGCTTTGCCTTATGCTTATATATCATCCGCTCATTATGAGAAAATTTTCTGCTATAAGTAGGCATGTTGATATAACAATGCAAATTTAACAATGCAAATTTCATGTGTAGCACTATGAACTTATATACTCGTGAATTCGCTTTTTTTCTGGGCAAAAATTTAACGTTTTGAATGATATAAGAGAATGAGTTTTTCTAACTGCCTGGGTTGTCCTCGTTTTATTAGTTTAGTTGACGTGTGAGGTTGATGCCTCTCTGTGACAAATTAATTTTGAGTGCTACAATAATTTAATCTTATGTTTTGTCTTTCATTGCATTTGAATCCTTTACGAAGCATGTTTGTTTGCATGTAGATGTATAAAAGGTGAACCAGCTATTGAGGAGTATTATGACCTGTACTCAGAAGCTGAGATGCATAGCAATGAAGTGTTGGAAGCAGTTATGCAGTCCTCTGCTGCCCAAAAATTTCTT
Organism: Spiraea crenata; assembly: GCA_033992175.1. Lineage (NCBI taxonomy): Eukaryota > Viridiplantae > Streptophyta > Magnoliopsida > Rosales > Rosaceae > Spiraea > Spiraea crenata. The sequence continues at coordinate 4,760,027 of JAVBHV010000022.1, forward strand.
ACACCTGGGAGAGTTGTAGTCATGAAATCACAGTCGGTGAGCCCCTTGCACAGTTTACACATTTAGTCCAATTATATCTCAATTTGTCTGCTTATTTGCTTTTCCGTCTGTTTTCCCCTCATCTGCTTGTGGTACTGCTCTTATGAGTATTGTTGATAAGCATGAAGCATGAGCTAGCACTCTCTGCTACTAGATATGATTGTTTCCTGCATGGCATTTTGTGGTTCTTTAATTTTGCCTGATATTTAAAGAAACTCATGATGTATCTGATGTACACCTTAAAAAAAAAGGATGGTCGGTTGGTTGGAGATATATTAAAAATAATGAAATACTGTAACTCGATTAGGATTTACACTTCATTATATTCTATCCCTAAGCTATAATTGAGCCCTGATTTCAAGTAATTACCCAGCTTAGTTCCCATGAATGTCCCATAGCTGGAGTCTTCACTGACGGTGGAAGAGTCAGGACTCAGGGACATGATCATATACAGGGAAGATCAGCATAAAATTGTATGGAATTTCATTTTTCGATTCCGGGAGCCTAAAGATAAAGCTAGTCAGCAATTCTAATGAAAAACATATGATTCCAGAACTTGTCATCTTTACTTTGGAAACGATTAAAAGACAAATTTCATTAACTTCTAGAGCCAATTGAGATGTTTCCCTTTGGCATCTGACTCCATCCTCCCTGCCCCCTAGAAAGTTTGAAACTCAAGTTTTAAGGATATGTTGGTATCTGTATCTATTGTGGTGTTTCTGTTCCTCACTTTAATCTGTACTGATAAGTTCTTCCATCTTTGAATTGAGTTTTTGTTTTTTTATCTGATTCTTTGTTAGAGTAGTTAGGGATATGCTAAATCTGTATATCCTTGCCAACAGGGCCAGGATCACTTGCTTGGAGTCGTTGTCAGATCACCGTCTTCTAGTAATAAACAATACATTGTTTTAGTGCTGAAACCGGAATTATCGCCACAGACACCCCTGGCTAGTGGTAACTTGCAGGATAACAAAAGCACTGATTTTCCACAAGGTTATTTGTTGGTACCCAAATCTAAACGTGCTCTTGATGAAGATTATTTTTCTGGTTCCTCTTCTCGCAAGGGATCGGGTGCCATCAACATAAAGTTACCACACGAGGGTTCTGCCGCTGGGGTGAGATTTGAGGTTAGAGGAGTCGATAACAAAGATTTTCTATACATATGTAGTTGCAAGATAAAGATTGACCAAGTTGGGATTCTTGAAGTCGGAAGTAGTGGTGCTTACTCCAAAGCAGTTCAAGAGCTGTTGGTCACAAAAACTGATGGAAAGTACCCTTCAGCTTTAGATCCATTAAAAGGTATACTGTTGATTCAAACTTGGAATTCAAATTCCCGACTATCTCTCCTTGATTCAGTATTCATTTGTTACTTTCTGTTTTCTGTTCGATTCTTTCTTTTAAGGTTTAAGAATTTCATTGTTGAGAAAGCCTACTAGCATATTAGGTTACACGTGCACATTATTTGTTAATATGTAACTTGGAATTTTGTAGAATTAGAGTTTAACTCACTGTTGAAGCTGACCTTCAAAGTCTGGTACAGATCTCAAGTTAACAGACATGAATCTTGTGGGAACATACTACAAGTGGACAAACTTATTGCAAAAGATGGCAAAGAATAAGTGCCATGGCTGTTCAAAGTTGGAGGAGCATCTTAAGTTAGCAAAAGAAATAAAGAGACACAGTGAGGAAGTTGATGCTCTGAAGTTTCAAATGTCAGACAAAGCACTTCAACAGATGCCAGACTTTCAAGGCCGGGTACATTTTCTTAATATGCATATTCTTTTCTTAGCCACGGTGGCTGATATTAATGTTGATACTTATGAGTCCTCAATGTATTTGCAGATAGATGTTCTGAAACAAATTGGATGTATAGATGCTGACCTTGTGGTTCAAATAAAAGGCCGTGTTGCATGCGAAATGAATTCTGGGGAGGAGTTGATATCAACAGAGTGTTTGTTTGAGAACCAACTGGATCACCTGGAACCAGAAGAAGCGGTGGCATTAATGTCTGCCTTTGTTTTTCAGCAGAAGAATACTTCTGAACCTTCTCTTACTCCAAAACTATCTCAGGCCAAAAAGAGGTTATTCCCCCACATCTTCTGCATACAAATCTTCCTTCTGTGTCAAATTCCATGCTTTAGTATCTTTTCATACAAAATATATTCACAGGATTTATGTAGTATACTTTTTGCTTACTTTCAGAGGCTACAAATGATTATTTGGACTGGTCGAATTAGTCAATCAGATTTTATTGTGTATAATTTTCACTTCCTAGTGTCTGCTGTTTTTGCATGGGTACTGATTTTTAAATCTTCTTCTGATGAATGGGTATACTTGCCACTACAATTTTGTGCATTTGTGCTCTTTATCAAACTCATTGCTCTTTATCAAACTCATCACAGTATAATTTTACACGTGCACAAAGTCAGAAATTATGAAACATCTGTTTCTTTGCTCGAATAAACTCATTTTGGATATATTTCAGACTGTATGATACAGCAATAAGACTGGGTGAGCTTCAAGCCTTCTTCAAAGTTCAAATAAATCCGGAGGAGTACGCCAGAGAGAATCTCAAGTTTGGTCTTGTTGAAGTCGTTTATGAGTGGGCAAAGGTATTCATCTAGACTTACATCAATCATTTGTTCCTATTACTTTTGGAGCGGTTGGGTCTTACATGCCACTGTTATCGCAGGGCACTCCATTTGCAGATATTTGTGAACTTACAGATGTTCCTGAAGGCATGATTGTGCGGACAATTGTCAGACTTGATGAAACGTGTCGCGAGTTCAAAAACGCTGCATCTATAATGGGCAATTCTGCTCTGTACAAGAAGATGGAAACAGCTTCAAATGCGATAAAGCGTGACATTGTATTTGCAGCTAGCTTATACGTCACCGGAGTTTAACTGCTTCACAACTAGAAGCTAAAGCTCTCCAATCATTCGTGTAAGTAGTCAAAGGGAGGATCTGGAGAAGCATTCATAACCGTGTGTTGTACGTTAGTTTACCTCCTGTCACATGTGCTCAATTTCTGCGTAGTTCTGTGTTTGGTCATATGTTTTAGCATTTATACAGTATCGTGATGATAACAATTTTAGATGGTGTAGAACTACAGAAGAATATTAATATGTAATTTTAGTCCAGAAACAGAAAGCTAACAAATGAGATTTTCTTTCCCTCTCATGCTAGCCGGGTGAGAAGCTTGTTGCTGTTTACAAATACCATTAGCATTGAACGCTGTTGCCTTGGTGTTTTAGATTTACCACAATTTGCTTTATCCCTGGTGTTGTTTTATGAGATTTGAACAGAGAACTTCCTTTGATTAAGTAAACAATGTGCAGCAGAGATGGAACTCCCTTATAAAAGCAGCATAATAGGCTACATGACACATTTTCTTGAACCTCTTAAATGGAAGGTAAACAAATGATTAAGCAAACACTTACTGGCAACATTGAAAACTTCATTGCAGAATTACAATAATATGCAGACAAAAATCAGCAAAATTAGCTTTTGATTTGAGGTAATGGAGATCCAAACTCCACAACCCTATTTCTCACTCCTGCCTGGCTTGCCTGAAGCAATAGCCACCTGCAATAAAACCAATCACAAAATATTAATTTTGACCACTAATCCCAAAAAACCAATGAGCAGAAATACAACATTGAACAGGAGCATTGGGTTAGATTTGATTTACTGTGTCAGCAGCAGCAGGAATCCAGTCATTAGTTGCTGGATTACCCTGGCAAGAGCCATGAAAGTCACTGGTGTCGGTATCAGGTGCTAAGTTGTAATCTTTGTCACTTGTGTTGTGCATTTTGATGAATCCAGTCCCTGTTGTGTGGTGTTGCTTGTCAATGCAGTTGAGGTCCTTGTAGTAGTCTGTCTCCACAAATTCCTCCCCCACCTCACCTCCCTCCACAACTATTTTCTGCAAAAGATAACCCACAGTTAAATTCAGAAATGTAGCCCGCAGTAACAACAAAGCGTTTGTAGTCCAACGGTTAGGATAATTGCCTTCCAAGCAATAGACCCGGGTTCGACTCCCGGCAAACGCAAACCAAAATTTCTTTTTGGGTGGTGTGCACATAAAAATGAGTGAACTTATGGTGACGAACACAAATGAAACTCGAATTGAAAACCAACCTGGGAATCGTGTTCGAGGCGCTGGAACTCAACAAGTTCAGGAATGAAATCGTCATTCTTGGTATTCGGGTTAGAATCAACATACTGAGTCGAGTATTCGCTTCGTTGAGGCTTCGAATGGCGCTTGGGAGTCACTTCATCGAAGTACTCTCTTGTTTTCGACTCAATTTCTGCCTCTTCCTCCCTGGACAAGTGGACATCACTCCTGTTTGGCCTCCCACCACAACACGCCATTTTTTTCCCTCTCTTCTGTTTTTGCCTCTCCAAATCCTCCTTTGCTACAAATTTTTCTTGCAAAACCTCTAATTTATACGAAAGTACGTGGTTTGGTTTGGGAAGAGAGATTTTTTTGCTTTACATAATTGCATTATTATCTGGTTGGCAAAGTTGATGTGGCAGGAATTTTGGGACCCAAAAACCAAAAGTTCCAACTTTCTGAAGAGAAAATATCTTATTGATCTTATCTGGTTTTGTCTGCTGATATGGCTTTGTGTGGCAAGTGCAAGTTGTGGCTTCTTCAATTGAGGTCCCATTCTTTAATTTCAGAGACCTACTTTTCAACTGCTCATCACGTTAGTATATTGGCTATTGCTAAATATTTGGGGGGGTTGGTGTTGACACGCGAGTCAAGTGTTCAAAGTCTGAACCATGGACTTTGAGTGGTAGGAATTTTTTGCTGGTGACAAGTAGATTGATGAAACTAGAACTGAAAGCTATGTAATTTCGAATGCACTCGTTTAGACCGTTTTGACTGTTTCAGTGTAATCCGTGAGCACCAAATTGTCGCTTGGTACTTTCCCCACAGGCATCCACAACTTGGAAGTGTGGCAGCATGTCCATGACTTGTCAAAGACAACCGATGTTAGGTGTAGTAGTCAGTCAGTACTTAATTGTTTACCATTAGATGAGTAAAGTTTATATTCTAACTACTTAAAAATCTCGAGAATCAAACTCACCATCTAATAGTAGATAATGTCGAACGAATCAAAAGAGTCAAGACATTTGAGGTGAAATCTGATTGTATTCAACTCTTGGGTGAGAACCCGTAAATATACAAGAACCCTATAGTACTACTAATTGCATAAGGTGAAAGCAACCAAATCTCAAATCAGACAACAAAATTCATAAAGGGATTGTACTACTGCTTTAAAGTCATTAAGAGAGTCTATTAGTATGCTAGATTCAATTTTAGTGAGAAAAATATGAGAGAAAAAATAACACTAATATTTGTTTGTGTTCAGTTATAGAACTGTAAGATAAAATAAAGAAAAAAGAACTTGATATTGAAGGCCTAACAAGAATTAGGATTTCTTAAGTGCAAATCGAGAGTTCATTCTGTAATGACATGAAAAAAAAATATTTAAAACCTGATTAGTTTGAGTGTCTTTCTTGGCTTTTTAATAGTTCTTTAATTTGTAGGAAAATCTATCGTATAACTCATCTCATGCTTTGTTTAGAGTTTTCAAATTTGGTTTTTGAAAGTTCGCATGGATATGTCAACCGAATACCAATATTCTAAATACAATAAGTTCAAACCAATGGCTTTCCTTAGACAAAAACAATAATTAAAAAACATCACTCCAGTTACAAAGAAAGTATGTACATCGGTGGATTGGTTAAGAGAACATCTCCAACGTGATTCTATATAATCATGGTTAAGCAGCTTAGGTGTGGTAAATGGTTATATATATCAATTGAAGAAATCAAGCCTTAGACTCCACATCTTTGCTATAATGATCACTATGGATTTAGCATGTTTAATTGAAATCAATCTTTTAAAAATGTGAAGAGGAACTCATTTTGATGGTTTGTGTGTGTAGCAATTTCGTCTTCGCCTGAGTTTTTCTAGGATCACTCAATACACAAAGGAAAAACGGCTCTTACAGTAGAACCCAAAGCTCCAGAGTTCACAACTTTGGGTGTATGTCTAATTTGATTTTGATTTATGTTTTCATATATGTAATTTTCTTTTATTGTTCCATTTCTTTAACTCATTATGGATTCTCCTTTTCTTGAAGGATTCCAATGTATAAGGAAACATTGCATATGTAATTTGATTTTAATGTATGTGTAATCAATTTTTTTCTTGGATCGTTCTCTTTACTCTGATTAGTTTTCTGTGATTCTTCTTTCGATTATATGACAACCGCAACCTTGTGTTCGGCTTAGTTTTTTTTTTATCGTTGTTTTTGTTGTGATTTGAAATCGATTGTAGGCATTTAAAAAAAATTGGTTATTTTATTGGATAGTTTTTTGTTTCCTTTTTTTTTTTTTTTTGCATGTTGGAATTGTTCATGATTAACTTTATATGAGTTATTTAAGCAGATATATGTGCACTTTTTAAACTTGAATTATGTTGGTGATCTTTTTACATTTTTATATTTTTTTTCCTATTTCATTTCATAGTTCTAAGGGAACCTAATTTATCAATTTACCAATTTTACCTTTTGATGTATATAACTATTTACCAATTTTGTCACAAGATTTTTACAAAACCAAATTTGTGATAAGATTGTTATAAATCTAATTTTGTTACAAATTTGTGACAAATTCGTTTTAGCATAACCTTGTGATAAAATTTGATTTATCATAACCTTGTGACAAAATTAGATTTGTCATAAATTTATTACAAATTTGGTTTGTCACAATATTGTGACAAAATTTTATTTGTTACAAATTTGTGATATATTTAGTTTTGTCACAATTTCGTATAAAATTTGGTTTTCTCACAACTTTTTGACAAAATTTAGTTTTTTGTCACGACTTCGTGACAAAATTTGATTTGTCACAACTTTGTAACAAAATTAGTTTTGTCACAACTTTGTGACAATATTAGTTTGGTCATAACTTTGTGACAAATTTGATTTTGTCACAACTTTGTAACAAAATTGGTTTTGTCATAAATTCGTGACAAAATTTGGGTTGTCATAACTTTGTGACAAAATTTGGATTGTCACAACTTTGTAACAAAATTAGTTTTGTCATAACTTTGTGAAAAAAATTAGTTTTGTCACAATTTTGTGACAATATTTCACAACTTTGTGAGAAAATTGGTTTTGTCCCAACTTTGTGGTAAAATTTAGTTTTTCTCACAACATTGGGACAAAATTTAGTTTTTCTCACAACCTTGTGAAAAATTTAGTTTTTATCAAACCCTTGTAACAAAATTTAGTTTGTCACAATCTTATGATAAAATTTAATTTGTCACCACTTTATGACAAAATTTAGTTTTATCATAAGTTAGTGTCAAAATTTAATTTGTGACAAATTAATCTTTAAACAGAGATATCGTCTTGACAAAAAAAAACACCGCATATGAAAAGGAGAAACACACACATCTAATTTTAGCTTAAGAATCCTATATTTAATCTTATTTAGTGTTTTAATTAATTTAGTTAAGTAAAAAGTAACAATGGCAATTTTAGCCGATCCCTGGAATCCCATCAAGGCCCGACCTGATTCGACTAGGGATGGGATCGCTATCCCCATACACGTCCTCAGTCCAAATTTTTGAATGATCTAAAAATATGTATAATATTTAATTTTTTAAATAATTCATACTTTGTAGTACAAAGTTATAGAATCAGATGATTACGTTGTATTATAGATTAATGCATGTTTTCATTTTTCTAACAATGTCATGAGTTTTTATATCCATTTCATTGAAAAAATATATCAAACAATATAATTTTGGGGGCCTGAATACCCTACGGGTATCTCTCAAATTTTTGGGGATGGGAAAGCCATCCCCGGGCCTGGCCTGGCCCATTGCTATCCCTAGCAAAAACTATGTGTAATGAACTTTAAGCATAAAAGTAAATAAAACCATTATTCGTATATGTACATCAAAGGATCAATAATGTAAACCTAATCGTAGTTTTAGGAATGGTGCCCTTGCGATGCTGCGGATTTGAAAACAACAAAAAATATAAAGAATGTTGTAAAATTATACATCAAAAGTAATAGCATTTAAAGATTTATATAATATGGAAATCTAACTAGTGGTACCATATTTTGTTCAGCTAAAGATTGACAGTTTAGAAGTGCTCAGTGTTCAAAGGATGGTGAATATGCACATATAAATATGGTATTGGCTGTGGAAGATTGTCCTTATGTATCTTGATTTGTTGGCTATGTTGGAGAATTGGTTTGTCTTCTTCTCTTTTTTGTTTAGATTCTTCAGTCTGTTGGCACATATTTGGAAATAAGAGGTGTCAATGTACACTGTACAATAAATGTCAAAATTCCTTAAAAAACAATAGAGAATTTCTGCAGTTTTTCCTGAACTTCTAAAGTGCACCTTCCTTTATTTTATGAAAGTATTTAGAAAATTACAATAGAATTAAATCAAACACGCATAATAGAATCAAACAATAAGCAAGTTCGTTATATATGCATTAGATTGACATATGCAGAACACAAGTAAAAGGAATATGTAGACATTTATAACCAAAGTCGATATATGTATTGCCAATTATAGATAAATTTGTTATTTAATGGAGAAATTAACCTATAAAACCAAAAATAATCTATAAGGTGATGGTAAAAACTTTACCATCAACTGAAGATTTCTTCAATATATCCAATATGGATAGGCCAATACCAAAATTGTTAATCACAAATCTACAGTCATGTAATCTTATTAGACCATAACACAATTATATAACATTATACAAAATCGATATCAGCTCTAACCAAACTAGTATAAACATCAGAATAATATAATTTCAATGTTAGTTGCTGCGCAATTACGTACAATTCAATTTGGGTATTAGAACAACACCAAATTCTCATTTGGGCAATCCCCTAAAAAGGATCAAAAGCTGACCCTAACCCTATGCAATACGTTGATGATATTGTAGATCGACCGTCTCTCAACATCTGAAAATCGAGAAATCCTTAGATGTAGCAAAAAGAACGATCAGAGAAAGAAAAGTCACATATAAGAGATGAGGGAGAGGATAGAAAGGAAAGAAAACTTATCTCAACAGTGGGGCGCAACGTTTGCAGAAGATGATCGACAAAGCCTTCCAAACTGCAAAGGAATAACTACAAATCATAAAGAAAAGGACAGGGTTAAGTAAAGCCAGGTTAACATTTCACGCACCAAACCCACAACTAGAAAACCTGAAACACCAAATATGAGAGTAGAGAAACACAAAGAGAGGAAAAAAGAAGAAGAAGTTATCTGAAAGAGGGCACAAAACTATGTGATGAACATGACAAGAAATGAGGATGAAAGATGCGGAGAAAGCCAACGCAAAAGGAAACAGTAATCCTACCTCCTCCAAAGAATTTATTTGTCTCTCGTTTCAATCAATCACCAACTCTGATTTTCATTCTCTATCGCAAAACCATACCGAACCCAACCCAAGCACTATAGTCCAACGAAGCCAATTGATTTCTCTGAAGAAAAATAAACAAAATGCACAACAAATGAGAGCAAAAGCGGAAGGTCATTGTGAGATACAAAAGGGATGCGATTGAAGAAGAGACAAGAATATGAGCACACTACTACAAAACTACTGTACTCCAAACCGCGTTTTAGCATACATATAATTTCCAGTCTCTTTGACATTGTCAACCATCACTTCACAGCTTATCCGTACACGTGCCCTTGAAGATGTCTTAACACACGTGTAGGCTAAAGGAACACATCCCTATATCCAATCTCTTTCTCCACACTTCACATGCACATGCCCTCCTCTGCTATCCACCCACAGTGGCACTGACTCCCGTTCTAATAACTTAATTTGTGAAACAATAACGCTCTATACATGTAAACAATGTCAATGAGATGGACAAACTTAGAACATGTTTATGTCAATCAGTTAATATCATTAGCACGCAACAACGATATAGGCACACATTAATAACGCTATTTACAATAACAACATATTATCTAAACAAGATGGATGAACCACGTCAATAATTATCAAATTCTGGTTGGATTGGAATGTTATTTAATTACGATGTAATAATAATTATTCATAAAAAATGCGGGAGCTCTGGGATGGGTTAAATGTGCTAGCGTACACGGTGGGGTAGTTGCATTCCTTATCCTGCGCACCCTTTCCTTCCGCCACAAACACTGCTCTGCTACTGAAAAAACACTCCCTGATCTGTTTGTGTGCGCTTTGCAATTGTTGGTTTTCCAGAGGCGAGAAAGAAAGACAAGGAAATGGCGGGAAAGGTTTCGAATTTCTCGGATCTGATTCAGCGGGTTACCGCTTCTTGCTTGCTCCACCCGCTCGCCGCCGGCCGCAACAATCTCGGCGGCGATTCTCCCGACCATCGGAGCTCCGGCGACGAGGAGGACGAATCGTACGAGCAAGAGGCCAAGTACGAAGAAGAGGTTGGCAATGGCGGATTGGGGTTTGGGGCTGCGGCGGAGGCGAAATCGACGGCGGAGGAGAAGAAGGAGGTGGTGGAGATGGAGACGGCAATGCGGGAGGTCTTCGACGCCGTCTCGGCGATGAAGAAGGCGTACGTCAGCCTCCAGGAGGCCCACAGCCCGTGGGACCCCGAGAAGATGAGGGCCGCTGACGCTGCGGTGGTGGGAGAGCTGAGGAAAATCGGGGTGCTGAGAGAAAGATTCCGAAGGAGATGCTCCGTCCGCGGCGGCGGAGGCGGTGGAGGACTAACGGGGGCCACCACGGCGAGCACATTGAGAGAGGTGGTGGCGCCGTACGAGGCGGCGGTGGAGGAGCTGAAGAGAGAAGTCAAGTGCAGAGAGGTGGAGATCCAAAACCTCAAGGAGAAGCTAAACGGCGTCGTTGCGCCTCCCAACTCCAAGAAGGGAAGGTCCGTGTCCAGGAGGAAGGTCGGTTGCAGCACTCCAGTCCAAGGTCTAACAACAAACTTTGTCTTATTACTACATTCTCTGAATTTACAACTATACCCTCCCTGAACAACTTTTTCCGATTGCAGTTAAGGCGTTGCCGGCGCCGGAGCTGTTCGAGGCGACGATGAGCCAGGTGAGAGAGGCGTCGAAGTCGTTCACGTCGCTGCTGCTCTCCCTCATGCGCGGCGCCAACTGGGACATCGCCGCCGCCGTCAGGTCGATCGAGTCCGCCACCGCCACCGTCGACGGCGGCGGGTTCACGTTCCACACGCCGCAGTCGATCGTCACGACGCAATCCGGCAACGCCAAGTACGCGCTGCAGTCGTACATTTCTAGAAAGATCTTCCAAGGGTTCGATCACGAGACGTTTTACATGGACGGAAGCTTGACGTCGCTGTTAAATCCGGAGCAGCACCGCCGCGATTGTTTTGCCCGGTACATGGATTTCAAGGCCATGGACCCCACCGAGCTGCTCGGAATCCTGCCCACGTGTCAGTTCGGGAAGTTCTGCTCGGCCAAGTACCTGGCCATTGTGCACCCCAAGATGGAGGAGTCGTTGTTTGGGGACTTGGAGCAGAGACGACATGTCGTAGACGGCGGGCACCCGAGGAGTGAGTTTTACGGCGAGTTTTTGGCGGTGGCGAAGGCGGTTTGGATGCTGCATTTGCTGGCATTTTCGCTCGATCCGCCGCCGAGTCAGTTTGAGGCCAGTAGAGGGGCTGAGTTTCATCCGGGTTATATGGAGAGTGTAGTTAAGTACGCCGGCGGGCGTGTTCCGGCGGGGCAGATTGTCGGGTTTCCGGTGAGTCCGGGGTTTAAGCTTGGGAATGGATCGGTAATTAAGGCCAGGGTTTATCTGGTAAACAAGAATTAGAGAGATGATAATGTATTAGGTTGCAAGTGAGTAGTGTGCCTAATGTAGTATGTCTACTGGACTTGTAGTTCTCTTAAGTTAGAGCAGTTATCGCAATCCCGATAATACATTTTCGGTTCATATCATATTTACTGATCACATTCTACTTCATATCGTTAGCCAGCATGGACTTAATTAATGTAGTTTTAGGCAATGAAATTGGCACGACTCCTACTATTACGTGTATCTATTGGAATGGGAATGTAATAATCACAAATAACATTATGTCATTGCCCCCATTATAGAAGGGAAGTAGCTTCCCAGAGGGTGGTAAATCATATGTTAACTTCTAGATGAATCTCCATTTCCAATTCTCTCGAGTGATACAAAGATATAAATAGTAAATACTATGCATAAAATGTAAAAAAGAATGAATTTTAAAACTTGACCGGGCAATTCCCAAGCAGAAACTGTCTTCATGCTTCGTGGTAACTAAAAATCAAGGGAAGGGGTTTATACCCTGAAAACATTTTTCGCCTGAAACAGGAACAAAAAGAGTAGGTTATGCAAGTCGACCAAAAAAACGTAGGTTAAGCAAAGGCGATCTGGAAATGCCTATCTGCAAACTCACAAAAATGATTCAACTACAAATATAGATGCACTCTTACTTGCTCTAGCATTAGAAACATTAGCACATTCCATGATCCTAGCCGACCAAAGTTTGGGAGGAAACCTTTATAAAAGGCCAAAAATCCCTGCAGTATATCGTTTGGAATGAGTACAAATTATTTGACAAAGCTGGTGACACAATTCATGTCGATTCTGGCATCTTGAAGGGTAGTGACTACAAGTTGCAAAATCAGAGTGGAAGTATGGATTAAAACTGAATTGAATCAACATACCTCATACTTCAACGTTTTGATGAAGCAATCAAATGTGTTCTTGTAAGTTGAGTCTCCCATCGTTCTGGATTTCACCTGGAACATAACAAGCAGGCCATCCAAGCCAACATTGCCTTACTAGCTCATCCTCACAAACTATATAAAATTGTTTCGTATACAGTTAAGAAAATGTCATCACAATCTTTCACTAGCCCACCCTTTGTTACAGCCTGCACCGAATAATTCGCAGGTTATGCTACCATTGCAAACCATTCAGTGACGTTTCAAAATTTGAGAACAAACATGCAGAGATCAAGCATCCAATTACCAACAGCACATAACCAAATGATTTTAAAAATTACAATTCCATTTTTACCAAATGATTAAAAAAATTACAATTCCATTTTTAGGCTTTATAAGACAGAGAAAGATATAGCATCTCAAAACTTCCGTTTTATGTATACACTCAGGTCGTAGTTTCCACATGTTGCAATAGTTTCTTACAACTATTTGCAAAGTTCCAGAAAGCTAAGGTCAACAAAGCCGTTGTGATTAAAATGCTGATGATCTATGTTGATGAATTAGAAGAACAAGTCATATTTATTTGGTTAATCATATCTCTACAGTTTCCATATTTTAGGCAACACTGCATTTTCAATTCAAACTAATGTACTTATATAGCTTTATGCAAGATAAATTAGAGTACCAAAATTAATTTTATGCCTATTTGGTTGTAGCATTCATACCACATCAACAGGAGAGCCAATACAAACTGCAAAGAAACCGGCCCCAAGACCAGCTAGGAGATGAGTGAAAATATTGTCCACAAACCCTGGAATTTGCAAAATCGTCTGCATAAGTATGGAGAATCAGTATTCACTGGATTAAAAGCCTACATATATAAAATAACAAATGACCTGAAAGTTATAAAAATAAATTGAACTTAAGAGAGGGGAGGCTATGAAAGTACCTCCTTGACTTGGTCATAACTGGCTAGTTCAGCAGCATTTATGATAGCATTTCGTGCTATATTTGGTCCCAGTCCAGTCCATAGGGCTCCTAACCCTTCCTAAATTTTTGACAGATTGGAAATAAACCAATAAACTGATATGCAAACAACATTTTTATAAAAAGAACCAGGGAAAAAGGACAAAAAGCTTTCTACTTTAAGAAACCACCTGTCTAACTATAGTGGAATAAGCATCTAAGGCTCCAGAATAGCGCCTAGGAACTCCAGCTGGCAATTTTCCTTCAGCTTGAAGTCGAACTTTCACAAGGTCAGTTGGATTGGCGATTACAATTGCAAGAGCACCTGTCAATATAGGAGTTATTTTATAATAACAGATACTATTAGACCTGTTCAAAAAGCGAAAACGACATTGACAATAGTTCCACATGGGGAAACCAGTGAGGAGTGCTAGTTGCATACAAGTTAGTCTAGTAAGATAGTTGCAAAATACACTAACCAGTTAATAGAGCAGCAAGTATTTTGTGGAATATAGAAACGTCTCCAACAAAAGCACTGCCAACAAGGAAAATTTTCACCTGTTCAACATACAGTTTATTGATATACAGAAAATTGTCATAAAGAAGCATACAACAGATAATTCATAATTGCATTTGTGTAAAAAAACCATATTTGGAACTCACAGGATCGTATAACCCGATTCTTAGGCCTCCATAAATACATTGGCGTTGTAATCCTGGAATTATGCCAGTCCAAAGTGCTGCTAAACCTTCTTCCCTAGCAATGGTAGCCATAGTACCCAACAAGCCCCTATACTTTTGGGAGCCAGCTTCATCCCCCACAGCTGCCTTTTTCTGGAGCTGGAGCCTGACTTTAGCGGTGTCCAAGGGAATGGTACAGAACTGCACAACATCCATGCAGACACGAACATCTTAATTCTATGATACACTAATCTTGAACTACTATCACAACACACGCACACACACACACGTGAAGTTGAGACCTATGTCTTTCAATTTGGTAAGTTGTCTGTTTTTTTTCAACTAACCGACATTACAATTCCCTGGAGCATATTATGAAGGCCCAGTAACGAGAACAAAAGAGCAGCAGCTACCGCTCATATTAACTTCATAATTCCAGATTCATTCCAACAAAATTGGAAACCCAATTTAGGATTGAGCTCACTACAGCACTAGCAAACCCCAAGTAAAGGATCATTAGGCAGCTGACCCAGTTGAGCAAATTTCATAACTTTGAAGTAAATCCACTGAAATCTACCCTTTAATTTCCACAACATTGGAGACCAATTAATGTTGAGCTCAATACAAAACTGGCCTAAACCAAGTAAATATACACACTAATTGAGCTCAAAGAAGACAACTTTTAAGTTAAATGATGATCAAACCGCCGACCCATTTAAGCAAATTTCACGATTTTGAACTGGAACTAACAAAATCATCTGAAATGTAGAGAGATGCATTGACCCAAATAGAATAAATCATCGATTACCTCAGCGAAGCAGGCAGCGAAAGCACTGCACAAGAAAGTCTGCAGGAACGAGATCTCAGACCGGGGGCTGAGATCCGCCATTGAAATGTGCAAAACGGAAGCTCCAAAATCAAGGATTTTGAGAAAAACGGGTCTGCAAATTCTGGGTTCAGTAGAAAATGAGGGATCGGCGTCGAGGTTATAAAGAAAGTGGTTTAATGAGTGATTATGAAGGAAAGGTACATCTGGATGGAAACAAGAGTTGTTTGCAAATGCAGACCAGAAATTCCTAACTCGTTCGCTATTTGTGCTATCTTGTCGTCGTCATCTTTTCTGTTACAATTTAATTAGTTAGTGTACAGTGTATGACTTAAATTGGATTTGTTGGCGTTTGAGTGTACATATGGTACCTACATAATGTATGATGTTATTGCCATGTTGCAATGATCTCTCTCAAACAAAATATTACGAAAGGACTACGAGGTCACTACGAAGGGACTATAAAAAGTCAAAATTGTTGAGCTTTCAAGATTTTGGCCTATGTTTGAGGTAATTTCCTTGGGTGTATAATCGTATAATTCAGAATATAAGATATCTTTATGTAGTATTTATCACGTAATGATTTTATGTTTGGTTTATTATGTTATGCTATATCGTCTAATAATTGTGTCAGAAAATAATAATTGTGAGGTAAGGTGGTTCATTTCTTAGATGCACATAATAAAACCTCAATCGTGAATGGTTCCAGGATTATGGAATATAGTCAATCTGGAGCTTTTTGTGAACTTTTAACATTCCATCCATTCATGAACATCATGCGCCTGTCATGTGTAATCCTTCTCTTACTGATGAAACTGATGAAACTGGCCAAACCTAATGCATTTTGTCCAACTTTTCATGGGTTTGGGTCAGTGGTTTTGTGCATTCAAAGCAAAAAAAAGAAAAAAAAAAAAAAAAACAGAGTATCACCAATAACCAGTTCATGGTTTGTTTTGGGAACACATTGAAGTAAGACGAAATGTGAAAAACTTGAAAGTAAGCCAATGACCAGTTTGTTTTTCTTTTGTTTGATATAAAGTAAGATGAAATGTTAAAATTTTGACTGTTTGACAAACTAAAAGAGAACTGCTATGTATACCAAAAATTTATCTCCAGACGTAATTGAATTTATCTCTTTAAAAAATGACTAAAAAAGTCATCTATTTTATCTTTAAAAATAAAAAATTTGTGAAACTAAAAAATAAAATAGAAATCAAAAGATGGCATCATAGCTCTATTACCCACCTCCCCCCACTCCACGCCAACCTCCACTTTCACCTCCACCCAAAATAGGGGTTTTGATGTTGATAAAATTAGGGGCTTTGACGTTGATATGATAAGCATTGTTGATCCATATACCGTTTTCATTCAAAGCTACATTTGACATCAATATTGAGAACCTTAATTTGATTGATTTAAAAACCTTGTAAGTTCTTTGTAGAATAAAAGATAATTAATGATGGAGAAGAATATAAAGGCAAGGTTGCCGGCTGCATCGAAACAAAGAATGATGGAGAGAAGTATAACAGTAAGGTTTCCGGCTGCAATGGAGATGCAGCCATGGATATCGACAGAGGCAGTAAGAGGTTGTAATTGATTGAACTTCTTTTCCTTTTATAGTATTTTTTTAAGTTAATTATTCAAAAAGTAATATAAACAATAGATGAAATAATACAAGTGTTCAAAAATCTTTCAAAAACTTAATAGTGGTGTATAAAGAAATACGGTGGGTTAACATAGCAGTTCTCAAATCCCAAATCCCAAATCCCAAAATTAAGTCTGTATAAAACGCCAGTGTACCAAATGAAAATTCTTAAAAGATTAGAAAAGGACTGAAGGTGCATGAAATGTTACATTGCACCCTGAAGCAGGCCATGAATCCCCCCAAGTCGTGCGCGGGAACACAATCCCACGAAATCCCGCCAATTGAACCCCAAAATTCCCAAACACGCTTCAATTTCCCCCCTCACTATATAAAACCCCAAACCCCCAATCCAATTTCTCAGTCCCCTCAAAAATCTTCCCCCCAAAAACAACCCTAACCCTAATTCCACAGCCCGAACATCTCAACCCGACCCGACCCGACCCGATCCGATCCGCCGGAAAAAACGATGTTGGAGCTCCGCCTTGTCCAAGGGTCGCTGCTGAAGAAGGTCCTGGAGGCCATCAAGGACCTGGTGACCGCCGCCAACTTCGACTGCTCCTCCTCGGGCTTCTCGCTCCAGGCCATGGATTCCAGCCACGTGGCGCTGGTGGCGCTGCTCCTCCGATCGGAGGGCTTCGAGCACTACCGCTGCGACCGCAACCTCTCCATGGGCATGAGCCTCCCCAACATGGCCAAGATGCTCAAGTGCGCCGGAAATGATGACATCATCACCATCAAGGCCGATGACGGCAGCGACACCGTCACCTTCATGTTCGAAAGCCCCAGTACGCTTTCATTTCTCTTTTTAGTGTTTCTTTTTTGTTGTTGTTGTGATTTTGTTGTTTAAATTGATGTTGGATTTGATAGAAATTTGGTTTGAAAGTTATAGCGTGCTAGTGTTAATTGGAAATGATGGTTTTATTTGGGCAAAAGATTGCATCTTTAGAAGTGACATAATTAATTGGTCTGAAAATTATAGCTTGCAAGTGTTTGATTGGAAATGATGGTTCACATGTACGGAATATTGTAGCGATTCGTTACAAGGATCGATATCGAGAGAAATTAACTTGCAGATGATGAAATTCTTAATGAAGGGTAGAGATTTAACTTGTTACCGTGCTTGAATGTTAGTCTGCCGATTGATTCATGTTTTGTTTCCAATGGATCACAGCACAAGATAAGATTTCTGATTTCGAGATGAAGCTGATGGACATTGATAGTGAGCACCTTGGAATTCCGGAGTCTGAATACCATGCTATTGTGAAGATGCCTTCCGCTGAGTTTTCTAGGATATGCAAAGACCTCAGCGGCATTGGTGATACCCGTACGGTTAACTCTTTTCCTCTTTGGTGATTCGTGGTTCTCCACATTTTGTGTGTTTCTGTTTTGAGTTGATGAGTAATGGGTTGATGTTGATGGCAGTTGTGATATCTGTGACCAAGGAAGGTGTGAAGTTCTCTACCAAAGGGGATATCGGCACTGCCAACATTGTCTGTAGGCAGAACACTACTGTTGACAAGGTAATGCTGCTGTATCTCTTTAATTAAGTAATATCACTCTTGCAGACAGTAACTTTGATGCTCCATGGTTATTGATAAGGCAATGCAATGTCCTGACTTTTTTCTAATTTTTTGGTAATGGTAGCCTGAAGAAGCGACTGTTATAGATATGAATGAGCCAGTCTCGTTGACGTTTTCTCTGAGGTACATGAATTCCTTTACAAAGGCAACCACACTGTCAAACCAAGTTACAATCAGCCTGTCTTCGGAACTTCCAGTTGTGGTTGAGTACAAGATTGCAGAGATGGGATACATTAGGTTCTACTTGGCTCCTAAGGTAGAAGAAGATGAAGATGAGACAAAGCCTGAAGTTTGAGTGGCATGCCACAACACAGGCATACTCTTCGGTGACTTGAACTTCGCTGCTTAATAGTCCATGTAGAGGATTATCTTGTACACTTCTATTTGAGGTTTTTCCTGCTTTCTGGTTGACTATGAGTTCGCAAATCTTTAGTGTAGGAGTCTTCAAATTGGTAGTATGGTGTTCTAGGTTTTTGATTGAAAACAATGCTAATCTTGTTTCCTTACCATGAGTTCTTGGTTGATTTGCGGTTTTATAATCTAGCGAATTCTGGTAATGTTCTTTAATCTGCGGTCTCTAGTATATTTCTGTTTTATTTTTTGAAGAACCAAATACCAAGCTGCAGTTTTCTTCTTATGCTTCCATTGAGATTCATCCTTTACTGTGCTGAATTGGTTGTAGAAAGGAACGGTTCTTGAGTTAATTGTCAAAATTGAAGATTAGTACACAAGATTATAATTTGAAACCTGATTAAGGGCTATGTAAAGAAAAATTCAAAATCTGTCAACTCCCCTAAGTCTGAACTGACAAAGCAATTAGAACACTTTGTTTGCTATAGACTAATAGTTGTACTTTCTGATTGAGTAGAGAAGCCCTTTTCCTCCCTTTTGCATCAAAATTTTGGAGGGCGCAACTCAAAACGTCTGCTGCGTGAACTGTGGGTTCAGAGGCTGCTGCTGATCGATATTATTATCTACCTCGTTTCTTGGCTTCACTGTAGAGGATGACTCCTGTCACTGTGAGACCGTAACCGAGCATTCCGGTCACTGATACAGGGTTTCTGAATATCAAAATTGAAACCACCACAGCAACAGCTCCTTTTGCATTTCCCAGAACCTGCGAGATTCAGAATTTCATGAAAAATGTCGGAACTTGGCAACATTGTGTAACAAACAAGCCCTCCCATTTGGCCAGCTCTGAGTTTTTTTTGGATAGGGTTGTGTCCTCTTAACGGATAGTCTGTCAGCATGACAAACTGGAAACCTGAAAGACTGATCAAAGTTGGACTTTCGCCTAATTCTTGTATGAAGGCGTGGTTCAGATTACAGTGTCGCAACAAAAGCATGTCGGACAGGAGAAACATATTCACGGAACACAACAACACTAGATTGATTCTTGATATTCTGTTGCGTTAGAATTCAATATTGTGATGAAGTGGGTTGATGTTTTTACCTGGAGAGTCAAGGCACTGGTGTGTTTGGTTACCAAGAAATTGGTCAGATTGACAAAATAGGCCAGAGCAGAATTGAACAGTAGATACCATACGATGGAAACATCATCTCTTGCAAGTGCAATTGTGATCCCAACCACATCCTCTTCAATCCAAAGTGATGCAGGTAGAAGGATCACAACAGCTACAGGTCCCATGTACATTAGCAGATTCATAGAATTAAGCTTTTCCCTGATAATCAAAACGAACAATGTCGGTATCAACTGATCAACCAGAAGATCAAATCATTTCTTAAAAGTTTTCGAATTGTATCAACTAGTTGGTAACTAATTACCCTTCAGACGAGAGCAATATCCCTTGAAGCACTGACTTGAGTGCCCTTGCTGCCGTAGCACCAACACACATTATAAATCCAAACAGATGAAAACTTGGTTCTCCCTTCAGGCCATGAAATGAGGCAAAATGAATACTTAGTAGTCATTTACACCACCAAATCTCAAAACAAAAAATGATCACCTAGTACTAAGCTCTAAAATGTTTATGGTACACAATGTTCCTCTCAGAATAACGTTTCTAGGCAAGCTCATAAAATAAATTCAACCAACCAATCCAAAATGAAAAAAAAAAAAAAAGAATTAAGGAGCTTAATGTTATAAGGTCTTACCCCACTGGCAATGATGACACCAGTGACAACTGGAACAAGAGTTACATATGTGAGCAATCCTTCCTTCTTGAGGGTCATAAAATATGCAAACACCGCGGTGAAAAATGGCGTGGTGGCTCCAACGGCCTGGTTAAACGACACAGCGAGATACCGAAGAGAAATGTTGCCCCCTACTACGGATAAACAGAAGATGAAGCCGAGGGAGGAAATCTTCATGAACTGGACACGTGACTTGATGCTCTGCATGGGGACAACCTTGATCCATGAAATGGCAATGTAGCTGAGCAGAGAGCATGCCATCATGTGGCAAAGGGTCAGGAAAATCGGGTACTTGAATCCATAATTGCTCAGAAGGTACTTGTTCAACAACAAGACACCGATGTTTGATGAGTACCATGCTGTTATCAATCCGATTGTGAAAAACCTGGACATTTTGTTCAGGGTTTCGTGGATCCTTCTGAGTTTTGTTCACAATGTGATAGGCAATGTAGGAGGAAGGAGTACATGAATCGTGAATGATGTTGTAGAGACAAAGATTTGTCTCCAAATGGGGTGTAGGAATGGAGGAGATCGATGTAATGGATCTGAGGAAGGAGATGAGTTTTCAAGCTTTAAAGTCGGAGGAGAGTTTTGTTCCTCAAATTGTTTTCAATTTCAATGTTTTTTTATGTCTTTGGTTTTATTTTATCTAATGTTACACTGTAAATTTAACTGATAAATATGGATGCATATTATGTTTCATGTTGATAAACGGTTGGCGTTCATCCAAGTCCATGAAATATTACTAATGCAAATTTCAGAGTGATCAACGGTTATTAGTCATTCACGAGCTACTAAATCAAATCAACCATTATCTTAACAAATATTGCACAACCAAAACCCCAAATTGGAATTGTTAACTAGAATCGTAGACATTGTGGATTTAAGAGATTGTGATTGGGCTATCTCTCAATCTCGCCTATCAACTCCTCTCTACCTCAATCTTACAGGCCTTGGATGAGAGCATCAAAGAGGATGTTGAGATGGGATGGTGGGGGATGGAGGAGGTGGGACGAAGATGGAGATGGAGGAAGTGATTGAGTAGTCCTAATCCTAGAGAGATTTGAGAGATAGAGGAGGCTTCGCTTCTCTTTCGATGCCGATGGTATCGAAAAAGAGGCAGTGAATGTGACCAAAACAAACAAGTGAGTTAAAAAAGTGAAACAAAAATGGCAAAAGAAAGACAAGTTTTGTTTAGGAGATAGTGATTGCGTGTGCTAGAGTTTACAATAGTATTGTACATTGGAAATTATAGCGAATATATGAAGGACACATGTGTATTTCTTCAATAACAAGGACAAAAGGGACGGTTCAGGATGAAATTATGTAGAACCAGTACCGTCTCGGTTCAAACTGGTTTGAGACCAAAGTTATTACGCTCCATTCGGGTTTTCCATTTTCCGACATGGCACCATACTTGTCCGGAATGGTATTATTGCCCACCCCTACATGGTGTTCTAAAAGACATTAGGTGTTTTATAAGGTGTTCTATAAGGTATTTTTCAAAGTATTCTACAAAGTATTAGGTGTTCTACATGATGTTCAATAAGCTATTCTACAAAGTATTCTATATAGTGTTCTACATAACAAAAATTCATAAGCTCCATTCGGGTTTTCCATTTTCCGATATGGCACCATACTTGTTCGGAACATTATTCTTGCCCACCCCTACATGGTGTTCTAAAAGGTATTAAGCATTATATAAGGTGTTTTACAAAGTGTTCTACAATGTGTTCTTCAAGGTATTCTACATGGTGTTCTATATGGTATTCTCCAAGGTATTAGGTGTTCTATAAGGTGTTCTACATGGTATTCTCCAAGGTATTATATATACATGATATTCTACAAGGTATTAGATGTTTTATGAGGTGTTCTACATGATGTTCAACAAGATATGCTACGAGGTATTATGTTTTACATGGTGTTCAACAAGATATTTTGCAAGGTATTGTGTTCTACATTACATGGTATTCAACAAGATATTCTACACGGTATTGTGCTCTACATGATGATCTACAAAGTGCTCGACATAATATTCTATAAGATGTGTATTCTACAAGGTGTTTTGCATTATGTTCCAAAATATTATACATGGCTTCATACATTATGTGTTCTACAATATATTCTAAGGTATTCTACATAGTGTTTTATAAAATACTCTACATAGAACCAAACTCTATTGCACACTGATTTGTCTATAAAGTGAAATTGTTGGTGCTGCACCAGCCCTTGCCCACTAATGCAATAAACTTCAAACCCTGCAGGTACGTTATTGTATAATAATCTCTTATAAGACGCCAAATGAATGCCTGATGACAGGCAGCTACATGTTGATAGGCAAGATAAGAAACTAAGTAAATTTACTCAACCATTCATTTTCCTCAATATGTAATTGAAAATTGCATCAGGCTAATGGCCCATGTCTAAACCTTCAGCAAACCTAATTACACATCCCTTTCTATTCATCATAGACAAACTATAGAAAAGAACCACTCAATAACAAGGACAATGAAGCATAAGAACAACTGGTGAACGGTGGATTGCAGAATACTAAAAATTTCAAAATTTATCATATGGTTATGACAAAATCAAAAAGGTTATTGACATTTTATCATAAGGTTATGACAAAATCAATAAATTTCAAAATTTTGTCATAAGGTTATGACAAAATTATAATTTCATAAAATTTTGTCTTAAGGTTAAGACAAAATCAAAATTTCATAAAATTTTATCATATCATAAAGTTATGACAAAATAAAAAAATTTAACATTTTGTCATATGGTTATGACAAAATTAAAAAAAATCAAAATTTTGTCATAAAGTTATGACAAAATCAAATTTTATAAAATGTTGTCATAAGATTATGACAAAATCAAAAAATTTAAGGGGCTTTGTGATTTTAGCCCACTGCTAAACACAACTTTTATGAAATAACCCAAATTAATTTTTTAATTAATTAATATTGCATTTCTTATTTGTTTGACAATTCTACCCTTTAGGTAAGTTATATAAATTGATTGGAAAGCTTAATCTATGCATCTTTTATGTTGGATTTGAAATTTAAATTTTAAAATCCAAATTGTAAATTCAAAAACCCAAAATAGGTAAGGTATGCAGTGAAAAAAAATTAACTTTAAAATAGGAAAAATAATAAAAATTACATATCTACCTTCGAAAGAGGAAGAACAAGAATTACATATCTAGTATACCTTCACAATAGGAAAAATAATGGAAAAAGGAAAAAAATACCTTTGATAGAGGAAGAATAACAAAATAAGTCAAACATGTAGCATACCTTTGAGAGAGGAATAAGAATAAAAATGCCAAAAAATCATTTACAAGAGAGGTATCTACCGTTTGAAAGAGGAAGCACAAGAATTACATATCTAGAATTAATACCTTCATAGTAGGAAGAAATGGGAAAATGGAGAAGAAATATATATCTTTGAAAGAGGGAAGAAGAAAGAAATAAGTCAACATGTAGCACACCTTTAGAGAGGAATAAGGATGAAAATGAAAAGTGATACTAAAATGACAAATATGAAATCTGAAATTTTGATACAATTGTATATTCAATGAGACTATAAACTCAAATGGTTAGAGAGATTAACAAAGTTGAGAACAAAACATGAAGAGGAAGAAGAGAAGAGTGAGGAAGATAATTACATGAATTACTTACATTAAGAAAGAGAATGAAAAGATACAATGTCCACCTTCATCAAAGATCTTAAAAGGTAAAGAAAAATAACAAAGATGATATAAACTTTCCAAAATAACACCAAATGGGAGAAATTTAATTCCCCATTAAGTGAGAAAGGGCAAAGTTGGAGTTTTAATTATATGGAATTATTGTAAAAAAATTTAATTAAAAAACTATTAAGAAAAAGGGTTGTTTCTAAAATAATAGGGTTGATATTAAAATGTGCAATATTGGTGGGCTATTATCACATTTTCTAAAAATTTAAAGTTTTGTCATATGATTATGACAAAATTCAAAAAATTCATAATTTTGTCATAAAATTTTGACAAAACAAAAAATTCAAAATTTGTAAAAATAAAAAAGGAAGTTTTATTTACCCTTCATAAATTAATGAATTCGTCCCATTATCAATTGATTCTCTCCAAATACCTGTTATGCCCTTAACAAATTAAGAAGTATATTCAAAAGAAGTTAACCATAAGGCCCGAACTGTACCGCCACCGCCACTGCCACCGCCACCACCACCACCACCACCACCCTATCCTCTCGTAGGGATACAATCGTAAGATAGGGCATCATGTTTTTGGCTCAGGTTCGAGCCAAACTGGTAACCGAACTAATAGGAGCGGATTGGGATTAGTTGATCGCATTTTCTCCCATGCAATTAAAAAACCCAACACACCCAACCCATTTGCAGGCTGGTCAGGTTAGGCGGGTTCAGCGATTTTGGGAAGCCACAAAATCGTGATAGAGAGCTTCGGAAGCGTGTGCTGCAGTGGTCATAATATCGCCTCCGACCAAGGTTTGAATTGAATAAGCCAAAGACCCAAAAAGAGAAGAGGACAAATACTACTTCCTTTTCATTTGTTCACTTGAATCATCAATTGTTTGGAACTTTTCAAGAATTGATTAAATCTATAGAGAAGAAAGGCGGACGATGAGAAGAGAAAAATGCCAAGAAATCTGGAGTCCAACACCACTGCATCATGTGGGTCCAAACTTTTGAATTCCGGAAATTTGTAAATTGAAATTGGTGAAGCGCTATGGATTATGAATGCCTGATGACAAGCAGGCTACATCTTGATAGACAAGATAAGAAACTGAGAAAATTTACTCAAAAATGTACCATTCATTTTCCTCAATATGTATCTGAAAAATTGCACCAGGCTAATGGCCCATGTCTAAACCTTTGGCAAACCTAATTACACACCCCTTTCTATTCATCTTAGACAAGCTATAGAAAAGAACCACTCAATAACAAGGACAATGAAGCATAAGAACAACCGGTGAGCGGTGGACCATGTTAATACTTGTGAACAGTACAAACCCTAAATTATGAGTGAAGGATATAAGGAGGAGACAATTGTGTGGACAGCTAAGCAATATGATCAGGGCGATTGTCTCCAATCTTCACCAGCATAGAATGCGTTGTCCCCAAGTTCTTCCTCAATTCGAAGCAACTGCAAGAAACTTTGGCATGTCAGTTTCATATCATGGCTTCCTTTGTACCAAGATTTCAGCAACTATTATGTTTTACTAAAACAACTCGAACATTTTCTTAGATCATGTGTTAAATAACGCAGTAGGGAGTATATAGATTTCATCAGAAGATAGGTTTACTGAATCAGTTCCAAAGCTTGGACTATTCCAATCCCATTTCTAAGCTACGAATAAATGAAATCGGCATATGGAGTATGGAACTGCAAAGTAGTTCATGCACTTTGCATGCAGAACTTGCATCATAAGAGCTGATACCAAGAAGGCAAGAACTTGTTATGCAGCTGATAAGCACAGTAATTGTAGACATGGTATGTGAATATATATGTTTACCTGATTATACTTAGCCAGCCGCTCGCCTCTGCAAGGAGCACCAGCTTTGATCTGGCCTGTTGAGAGACCAACCGACAAGTCGGCTATGAAGGAATCTTCCGTTTCACCACATCTATGGGATGTCACCACTCCCCAGTGGGCATCCTTTGCCATCTTCACCACTTCAATGGCTTCAGTCACCGTGCCAATCTGGTTTATCTGATTTTCAACCATAAAATTATTGGTTGCCTCTATCTTTATCATTGGAAAGAACCATATCAAGGAAAGTAGCAGAGTAACACTACCAAAACTTGAATTTCCACGTATAAGTTAAATACCTTTACAAGCAGAGCATTACAAGTGGACTCCTCTATTGCTCTCTGAATACGTTTCGGATTTGACATTATCAAATCATCTCCAACTACCTGCAAAACCATACAGTCTTCATGATAAAACATCTAGCGGTATCTCAGGTGTAAAGTACAAAGATCCTAGGGGTATCTGAAAGAAAACTAACAAATATGTGTACGGGAGATCTAAATTGCTCAGCCCCAGTAATATGCAATGCCACTAAATAATTGTTTAGAAGTCATTGTTTTAGGAACTCTATGATATATCCAACAGAATGAGTACTTTATTACTACCTTAAAGATTCACAATGATCTAAATTAAGAACAGTTACAAGCCTTCATAAAAGTTACTTACTACATAGTTCTCTGTAAGGAGGTATCTGATCAATGCTAATTTGGTTAAGGACTGCAAGGATCGGAAATAAATATTTTACCGAAAGAAAACACAAACAAACCTGACAAATCCCAAGACTAGAAAAATGTTTGGTGTGTTCCCAGTCCTCCTTATCAAATGGATCTTCAATTGATACAATCGGGTATGCTAAACAGGTACAGGGATAGAAGGTTAAGTTTCATCCAAGAAGCTAACTCCAAAACATTGATAAACATAAAAGGAGATTCATGTACCACTACAAAGTTCTTCATACATCCCAATCATATCTTCAGCTGACTTGAAATTATGTCCTGACTTATTCGATAATTTGTAGTCCAGGTCATACTTTGTACCTGTACACCATAGGAAACAAAAAGGAATCATCAGCATTAAACTGTAGATGAACTCATGTTGAAAGGTAAACTCTACTCATTACTACATTGTAATATTAGTCCTTGCCTCTCCCCCAAGAATGCATAAAACGTAGTTATTCTCACAATCTACTAATTTTACACAAAGACCAATTTTCAAGAAAGAACAATCACCTATGCAAAAGTCAGAAGCAGCAACATCAATCGCTAGTTTTATTTGCTCATTATAACCTGTTCTGCTGACCGCCTCTTTTACAAGATCCAAGACTTCTTTAAAACTGCAAAGGGATATATGAAATAATAATAATAATAATAATAATAATAATAGGAAGAAGAATAAAAGGCATATTCTATAATTTTTTAGTAAATTTCAAACTTTTCTCATAGGCCACAAAGTAGTAGCAGTCATTGCAATTAGTTTAGCGAAAGTAAAACAATGTTTGATGCACTTTTTTTTGCAACTATGTTTGATGCACTTTAAGAGCTTGCAAGATGATTTTCCTCTAGGAAATATGTTTGTTTCATTTATGGAAGGCAGGTTGAGGAAGATTCGCATAAGGTAAAGAAATTGAAAAAGACTGCAGATCATCAATAAAACTTGCCTGCTGACGTTGGGAGCGAAACCACCATCTTCACCAACATTACATCCATGTGCACCATACTTTTCTGTAATAACATCCTGCTCTTTTCGTAAACAATAATCAACTATCAATAATCACTGGACATGGTGTCATCTCCTTGCTCACATGTACATGGAAAAATCCATTTAAAACGCTTACACACATACAAAATCGAATGCTGAACTGTTGACAGATATGAAGAATCACTAAGGCGCAAACCACTTGATATTTCAATGACTTTTCATGTTCATTGCTCTGTCATCAATTACGCCAAAATGTGCTGGAAAATAAACCTTACAGGAAACACTTGATCAATAAAGTCGTGAAACTTATCATTTTTTGCAGTGATCTAGGTTATTAAATATGCTCTAAGTCTACGGTTATCAATGCCTCGGAAGAGAATGTAGAAACAAAAGCAACTTGGGATTTTACCCATAAACTAAGTGATGAAAGTAACAGCAAGATTTCGGTCACATTACAGCTTAACAAAATTTCAAGAGGAAAAAGCTCTCAGTCAGGTCCACTACATTTGAAAACCTCACCATATACAGTGAACTTTGCCACATACAATAAGGATGATTACTTGTAACAAATGAGCACAGAAAATTCACGCTACTAGCAATACTGTGAATTTAGTCTGACAAGATAAACAGTTGGGATGAAAAGCATACCTTCAAGTGATGATAGGTTTCAGATCCCATTTGCAATGCCTCCTCAAACCTGGTAGCTCCAATTGGGAGAATCATAACATCCTGAAATTTTTATGTCAAGTTTAATTGAAAGAACATACAACGCACTTGAATGTTTTTATGTTCAGAATAATATATACATTATAATCTGCATCACTAAACATCCTCAGCAGGCATAAAAACAATGTTACTGGATGGAGAACAGTAAGCAGTGATTTCTGAAATATCACAATCATGCAGTAGAAGTATCTATAACTATTAACCAGTGAATTCCACTGTAGTTAGACACCAAGAACCCAATGGTGTTAAACATTTAACTTTTTCACCTCATTGTAAGCTAAAACATTTAAAAGTCCTAATACCAACAACAGCATAAATAGTCCAAATCTTGAAACCCCATCTTCCCACATTAATCACAACCCAAAGCAGAAGACTAGAGAGAACACGTATCTAAAAAGTAAGCTTACCAGAGCATACCTGAATGACCAGATTATTCCCAGCACGCTTTCCGCCACTTATAACAGTGAAAGCAGGGACGGGCAGGGTCAGCTGGGATTTACCAGAGAGGTCGGCAATATGTTTATACAGTGGAACCTGATATGTATCTTTTATCAGAAACTTTTGGGGGATAAATTTATCCAATTATCAACGATATTTAGAAATTAGTTATAGAGAATTAGTCTTGCCTCCTTTTGTGCAGCTCCAGCTTTGCAAGCAGCTATAGACACAGCTAATATGGCATTTACTCCAAGGTCACTCTGAAAGATGATTTGAGAAGAATTATAACTACAACTAGAAAGAAAGAAAGAAAGACAGATGAAAACCAAAGCAGTCTCTTTATTCACTGCATTAGATAAAGGACACAAACTAGGAGCGTATGCCATGCCATGGGCAACATGGATAATAATTTCCAAATCAACTAGATTCAAGATTAAGATCACAAATGCTTGATACAGTTAACCATTCAGGGTTCTAGAAGTATGCGAAATTCATAATAGAGAGAAGCCTATTATTGATGATCTTTAATAGCGTAAGTCCAGACACATCAGACCAGAGATGCATTTCCAAGCAAGCACCAACATATTCACATAATATAAATCACAATCAGCAAACAGCAGAATTACATCGAGTCACACTGAAAAATGAAGCAAGTACCTTCTTTTCTGATTTATCCAGGTCTATCATTGCCTGATCAATCTGTGACTGAAGTGTAGGATCCATGCCGATTAATGCTTCAGATATTTTCTCATTGACATTCCTAACAGCTTTAGTCACACTATTTCCAAGATACGTTCCCTTGTCCCCATCTCGCAATTCAACAGCCTCATACCTGGTTTCATAAGTCGAAATTATCAATGGAACGGATCTCGAATAACAAATCCTAAGAA
Source organism: Spiraea crenata (assembly GCA_033992175.1). NCBI lineage: Eukaryota > Viridiplantae > Streptophyta > Magnoliopsida > Rosales > Rosaceae > Spiraea > Spiraea crenata. The sequence continues at coordinate 4,789,960 of JAVBHV010000022.1, forward strand.
ACATAACTTATATAGAACCTTCTTGCGCTCAAATAGTATATCATATATGTAATCTTATCAGTAACGTTCTTAATCAAACAAAACATTTCGAAAACGCAATAACATTCAAATTCCTCAAAACATTGAAAGCAATTCATACATATTGAGCCAATGATTGAAACATACACTGAAGTCCCAAAAGAGAAGCTTACATTCCGGAAAGATCGGAACTCGGAGACGAAGCACGAAACACTCCTTTGTTAGTGTGGAGATCAACTTCGACAGTTGGAATCCCTCTGCTATCTAAGATCTGCCGCGCTTTGACCTTGGTTATCACTGACGGCACCGCCTTCTTCATATGATTCGACTGCACCACTCAATTTCACACGAAACCAAATCAACACAAACTAATCTAGAAACTTCCAATTCCTTTCTTTTCCCGCATTTTCATTTTCCGAGGAACCAAACAGAAACACGGAAGAGGAGGAAGGGAGAAACGACTTACGATGAAGAGGACGGGATCAGTGGCCTTGGCCCTGACGGCGGCGTTGACGGCGTCTTCGATTTTCCGGGAGAGCATGTGTTTATCGAGGTAATCTTGGACCGACATTTTCTTCTTCTTGTTCGCTGAGCTCCGGGAAGAAGCTATAGCCCTAATCGGTTCGAATATTCTGTTTTGAATTTCGAGTGCCTTCCGCTTATTTTCTTTTTATATATCAGCTGCTCTCAGGAGGCTTCAGAGCTACTGTATTGTCAACTGAGCTCGGGCAAGCATCAATCGGCAAATTGCAACAAAACGGCAGCGTCTCGTCTGTGCTAATCCAGTTTGCTCTTCGTTTTCATGTTTTAATACTCAACATAATGTACGCCGTTTATTCATAATGGTTTTAATTATTCTCCTATACTTTAGTATATTTCCTGTACTACATAAATTAGGTAGGATTTACTAATAAAGTCGGAGATGATATAACAAATTTTCATTACCAAAGTGACATATAGAGTTGATAAATTTCACTCTTTAAATTGGGTTTTGTTAACCCATGTGGCAATTTGTTGAATGAATTTGTATTATTGGGTTTTGTCGCCTCCAATAAATTCTTCAAAATATATTATAGTTTGTAGAGTAGTCCGCAAATTTTCAAGTTTGAAGAGTGGTCTACAAAATTTTAGGTTTGAAGAGTGTGTTGGTAAATTTTATTGCATGTGACTCTTCAAACTGAACCCCAATTTGTTATTGTAGATTTTATTAAAGATGCTCTTGGACCATCTCCTGCTTAGTAGTGAATCCTTTGGTTAGTTTGACAATTGAAACCTAACTTAAAGCAGTAGTTCTTTTGTCTTTCTAGGTTTCATAATTTCATTTCATCTTTGTTTGCTATTCTGGTTCCCTTTTCGCTTAGAGGAAGCAACAGGAAGGCCAGCGTGCCCACAAGGGAGAAATTTTTCAGTTCGTATATTTAGGATAATTGGATCAACCAATTGTGTAGATTGGTATAACATGTATAGTATATATGCCAAGTGATTACACTGCTGGGACAAAGGAAGGAATATCTTATACACGCTAGATAGAAACCCGTGGTAAGTTCGTAAAGTCTTAAATCTAGGACAAAATGCTAACAATACCTTGTATACAAAAGTTACCAAATACTATAATCCATCTTATGCTACCACGAAGGCACTAGATGAACCTGTAAAGTGACGAATCGTTCCCAAGAGACTCTTTGAGGCACCGAAATGTCTTATTCTGTACACGCCTGGAGTTGCAGACTGAGGAATTCTCCATTCTACGGTTGCACGACTTCTAGGGCTGAGTTTGGAAGGTCTTGACCACTTAAACCGCAAGCAGAAATCATCATCATCATAAGCTGGAACCCAATTGCTGTTTCCATGGAGAATTTCCACAAGGGCGAACGTGCCTTCAGTCATAAGGTCATTACGAGGACAAGCCGACCAGAAGGTGACTGTCACCATGTCATGGCCTCTCTTGAAGGTGGAGTTTTGAGGAACATCAGAGCTGCAGTCCCCGAAACTAACACCGGCAGGGGTTGCGTCCATCACGACTGGTCTAAGTAAGCTTATCTGTCTATCAAGGAGATCCGGGGGTTGTGGACCTGGTGCAACAGCTTTGCCACTCGTAAGAGCAGTGGCAAGCTTCTTGAACTCCTGAATGTAGGCACTGAGCGTGTGTGGTCCATACAGAGTCGAGGCACCCTTGGAAGCACAACAGTAGAGAATGAATATAGATAGAAATACAAAATTTCTACGGAAAATGTATAATCATACTAGACGTACTTATTATTGAACTTCGATTCGTAACACTACAGTTGAGAAAGTTACATAACCAAAATTACAGGAAGAAACGGAAAATAGGTGAAATTTAGTTTCTCTTCAAAGAGAGGCTGGTTGATTATGGCATGCATTTTCTTACTAGTAGGACAGACGTTTACTCTGGAAACCGCATCCTAGCTCTCACAAAGTAAGTATATTCTGTTTATGAACCAACATTCTGAATTTTAGTACGCTACCCATATGCAACTATTCCTGGTGCATTGTATTGTCTTCGAAGTTATGAAATCACATTAGCTTCTAACCACTTTCTTTAGAGTCCATGGCTAATCCTTTTTCCAATAGAACCAAGGGATTCTCAAATTACTATGACAGAATGTATTAGCAGTTTATTTGTTCTGGGAACTGACCTCATATCTCTGCACCTGATACTCTTCAAAGGTAGTGATATATTGTGAATAAGTATTAGTCAATCCTGCTAAAACAACGTGAACATTTGCACTATTACCGCCACTAGTCAGTACTGTCTTCACAGCATCACGGAGACGCCTACCAGCCATAGTTGTAAATTCTGCGTGAAACAAAAGCATAAAGAAAGTTAGAAGCAATACAAAGAGTTGAGCAATTTAAAGGTACTGGATGGGCTCTACTCTTCTAGATCTAGAAGATGCTTTAACTTATGAAGAAGGATAGTAGTGTGACTAGAAGCAAAATGGGTTTGTCAGACAGTTACTGCAAAGCCACAATACTTCTCCATCATTCAACCGCTGTACAATTTTCTCAACATATTTCTAGATTGCCTAAACAAAAACACGGAATTAAAAAAACATTAGGAAGTTCGAGTTTACAGGCAGTATGCACTGTAAAAGTTAAGTATTAGTTCCTGGTATATATTTTACAAAAGAAGGGCAAAATAATACCTCCAGGTACACTAAGAATGGCAAGCTGCCCTATTCGGAGGATCTGAATTGGAAGTATCGAAGGCTGCAGAAAACATGGTGAAAAATTCAGGCTAATATCATCCAGAAGACATCTACCAAACATATGGCCATAGCTCATAGAGAAAACAACTCAAATGTCTGCAACCTCATGCCCACAAAATAAAGATAATTTGAAATTAAGTTGGCTATGTAGATGATTAAGCTATGCAGTTACACAGAGTTTCAAATCATTGGAAGGAGTTACTATGTGATCCAATCATATAAGTAATCCAAATAAAGCTACAAATTCGTCAAATGAAATGTTTAACAAAAATGCAACCTACCGCCCAGTCATATGGTTCCTTCATTTCACCCGTATCAAGCAAGATTGGCTTTGGACTCTGGCAATCTACTTGTTCCTTGCCTGGTGTTTTAAGGACATTGCGCACCAGCTTCCAGAAGGGATTTCCCTGATATACCACAATAACCAAGAAAATAGTCAGTTAGAAATTAGAGAGCTGAAACATGCCTTACACATGAAACTGCATTAGTCTGTTACCTTATCATCGCCTTGCTTAAAATCAAAAGCTCCAGGTCCATCTGTGGTACCAGCAGCAAAACCAAACCCCATTGCAGCAGGACATGTTTTTACCACCCGGGATCCTCCTTCGCTTTTGGGAATAGTAACTTCAAGTTGGGAAAAGTCTATATAAGTGTGACGATAGTCCACCTTCCCCTTCAATTGCTCAGATGCTTTGTTGAAAAGATCCACAGCTTTTGTGAGTTGCCTCTCACCAATAATGCGTGTACTTTCAAACTCATCTGGGTAACTGTAATGGCATGACCAAGATACGATTAGTAACACAGGTATCATAGACCATAATCATATGTATACATGTCAGTATTAATACAACTGTAGTGGTCAGAGATTTATACCCAGGTCCGCGGCCATAACACAATTCATTTTTCCCACCACAGGTGCTGTGATTGAAATCACAAGGTAGCCCAGTGTCTGTACAGAAAGCACCTAGAACATTCGGGCTTACATCACCACAGTTAGACTGACAAAATGCAGAAACAAACTGCGGCTTGTCAGCCTGTCTCAGTGCACCCCTGACACGCCTTGCAACACTCAAGGTCCTGGTTGCTGGCTTACCAGGAGGAGACTGAAAGGATGCTGCAAGCTCTAGTAACTCATGGTCTGAATCAGAGAAAGAATAAAGTAAATCATTAATACTCCTTTATTATTCTCATATGACACAATGCAACCTAGTGTGCAACCAAACCAATATTACTTCTACATCTGTGGTAGTAAGTTTCATCTTAGTCAATTTTGACAATACATCTATTCTTGGGTTATGAATATAGCTCCATTTCTTGCATAAGATTCCTCGACAAATATTCCAGGCCAAACGCATAGTTTTCAATGCAGAATGTAACCCAACTTATAATATGCAAATGCACCAAATTCTCCTTCAGATTGTATGACATACTTTTACTTGACGCATAAATCAATTACGATCAATGTAGAGTGTTGAAAGTAATGAAAACCTACTAATAAGCTATACTTCAAAAAATATCAGAATGAATTTCGGAATACTTGGCTTTGTTTTGAAAAATCTTCTTGCAGCACACAAAACTTAAGTTCATTGGTTCCCCTCAATCATAAACAAGAAAACATTCACAGGAAGAATAGCCATGCTTAAGCAGTAAAACAATTTCAGTACTGTGTGCATAGTATATGAACAGACATAAGTTGGGCATCATTGGAGCATCACCATGTACAACACTAACTCATAAACCAAAGAAGTCAAAAGCAATATTAACACCCTAGACATTCAGTGTATACAGATATATCATACGCAGGCCCATCTACAACACGGTATCCCAATCCCTGACAGAGGTGTAGCTTTTGCTAAGACAGACACAATCACAGATTAGAATGGGTATTGGCATGCATATGCTGTAGCTGCATGGTGTAAGTATGACGACTTCTTCCTGTCCTAAAATTCTAGCCGGTGACCAAATTCAGCTAATTCTTAAAATTTTAAACCTTTATTATATGAATGTGCAGGAAATAACTGAAAGTTGTGATAAACTTACGTTTATCATGCCTGTCAGAAAATATATTTGAGACTCTACGAGGGACTCCATCAGCACCAAATTCATCAGAATATGCACTTCTAAGATCATTCTCCTCAAACCAGTCTTCCATAAATCGTGCAGCAGCACCCTTGTTGTCCCCACTAATCAATGAGTTTGTCCGACTCATAGAAGTTCCATGAGTCGCAAACCAATTGAAGCTTCCCACTGGACCCCATTTGCCATCAACAAACTTCAGAAGAGTCATTTCTTTATCAACATCATACTTGTATTTGCTGCGCTCGGTTGCAGGGTTATTTAGATAAGCACTAGGACTGCGATTAACACCAGCATCTAAAATTTCCCCTGTAAGTAACCAAACCAACATGAGGAACATAATAACTAATATTTGAAAGGAAAGAGAAAATAACCAGAACTCTCCCGCTTACCATTGTTAACAAAAACTGATCCTGGAGCGAGATTCTCATGAGCTTGAGTAATACTTTTCTCGATTCCATCAACAAGGACATCAAATGACTGACGCACAAATCCAAGAGATGTTACAAGATACACAACATATTGGAGATAACCCCCAGGGCCAGCATGGGTGTGAATTCCACTAATAGCTACATTCTTTTCAGTGTATAGGTCCCCATACCTGCCAAATAACGACACAAAGTAGGATCACCGAAGATATCCTTGATACCATACTGCAACATATTCTATGGGTAGAAACATATAAAGTTCATAAATAACAAACACGATAAGATTACCAAGAAATTAATAGAAATGAAATTTGGAAACTTTTTTAATTTGAGATAATTGCAGCCAAAAGAGTCATCAAATTCTTACCTTGCCTTTAACCTCTCCACCACTTTCAATTTCACAAGCTGTGAAGCCATGCAAGCATCAAGGTTCACAAACACTACCCGGTTCCCCTCCGGCTCGGCCACAATGAACGACCGAGCTCTCAACCTGAAGTGAACCCCAGATGCAACCTGCTCTGTGTTAGCATACCCCATCATATTGACATCAGCAGCAGGCCCTGTGATGTCGTAGCTCCCGAGCCCAACCAAATAGTTCGAATCGGACCGCACTCCTCCAAAATTACATATAAAAAGTAGAGTTGCGATTTTAAACCACACAGCTCCATAGGCTTTCCAAACCTTGTTATTGCTGAAACCCAAAAACTCCATGCCAGCTCTTCCAAAAACAACAATTATGGCTTAATCATTCCTTCCATTGATGAAAGACACAAAGTCAGCAACTTCTTAATGATGAACACTCAACCAATTTAGACAATTACAGACGAACCCTAATTCAAATATCCTCAGGAATGAGCGCCACATGCATTATTTGGTACCATAATCGAAGTAGACACAAATTTGATTACTATAGCTTAACCATTTCCTTCCATTCAAGAGAGACATAACTATTTACTGACCAAAAACTCAACATAATTAGACAATTACAGACAACCCCACTTCAAATACTCATAGAAACGAGCTGCCACATGCATTATCAACCGTATTATACACAATTTGATTAATATAGCTCAATCATTTCTTTCCATTGAAGAAAGACAGTACTTTTCACAAAAAAATTCAATAAAATCAGAATTATAACCAAACCCAGTTCGAATATTTCCTGAACTAATCTCTGACATGCATTATTTGGTACCTCAATTGAAGAAAGACACAAACTTGATCATCATAACTTAACCATTTCAAAATTCTTCAACTTTTTTTTTTTTTGGTTTAGTGGAAAATTCATCAACTCTTTAGTGACAAAAACTCAACAAGATCAGATGATCGCAGACAAACCCACTTCAAATTTTAACTGGAATTAGCTATCGAATGCATAATTTGGGTACCTTGAGAGCAGTTTTCGCTGATTGTGGGCAGAGAGAGGTGAGCTCGAGAGCACACCTGCGCTTGAATTTGTAAAGGAGTCAAAGCGAAGAAATAGAGACCGGTAGAGGAGAAGTGAAGCCACGCATGCTTAAATATGATTTTTCTCGCTTGTTGTTTTCAAGGAGATTTTTTTAAAATTTTCAACTTTCTGATTTGACGTGGCGGGCAGGGTCCTTGGGTGCACCGAATGTTCGTGCAACGGATTGTAGATAGGGAAATATACTCGGATTTAAAATTCTTTTTATTATGTGACAATATTGATGCACGAGTGATAAAACATTCAACATAAAACACGCATTCATTTTAGAAATGTGAAATTCTCATGAAGAATGCTCTAATTAGATTGTACTATTACTGAGCACTTTTTTTATGTAGTAAAAATGATCTTACATAATTTTTTATCTAATTTATTTGTTTGGAATCCATTTGTAATAGTCTTAACTAAACAATCATGCCTTATCATCCCTCCATAGATAGTAATGTGCATGAAGTAGACATAACACTATTGTCACAATTTGAGAAAAAGAACATGGAATTCTTATCATTTTCAATCTATGCTTTTCTGGTGATATATCACACAACTATTATATTTTGTGTACAATTATCAAGCCCACCACGGCACGGCAAAATCCAGGCCTTCTTCACACTTCATCAAAAGCAACATAAGTTGTGAAAGGAACCCCTGGATTATGCCAAAAATGTACTGGATTGAGGAAAGATCTTTGAAACTTCATTAGGGCCCTCTTGAAGATGAAGGTTTCCCATCATCAGAAAACCCCAAACAAGTCCTCTTTACGTAATTGAGGCATCTTCCATTTCTTGTGCTAAAAGTCACAAAAAACAGTGTAACCAAAGTACTCAATGTGATTCTCAGTTAGGCACACCAGAAACGACCAAGTAGCTATTCGTCCCAATGCCAGGAAGCAAGCGTATTATCAAACGAAATACTGCAAATTTAGTCAAAATTGGTTTTGTTCTCCTTCACAGCCATGGCGCTCATGGTTGAAAGGTCTCAAGTAGTTCCTAATGAAGATTGGACTGTGAATAGAGAAGAAAAAAATCATAAGCTAAGATAGGGATGTAACAAAAAGCATTGCACGTGTACTACAAAAAACGGGCCGAACATGATCAAATCAAAGCCATAGATTGTTCAGAGTGCATCTCTTTTAGCAAAAATGGCCACATTCTATGCAGGTCATACCATGGAAAGACAACACAGAAGTTAATCTCAAACCAATAGCATACTGGAATTCCCACGTGAGAGCAGGAAGAGCATTTTTGTATAACCAAAAGCCTTCCTCATGGCTCTTGCTTTGGCTTCCTGAGATTCTTAAGGAAGGATCGCCCGCAGGCGAGACGGCCCCCCCCCCCCCCCCCCCCCCCCCCCCCCCCCCCCCCCCCCCCCTTCCCCCCCCATTGGTCAGAGCCCGGACGAGGCTCGCCCTCGCCCGCGGCTGATAAGCCACAATCGCCGGTCCCATTCGGTCTGCGGTGGAGGTGCCCTTAAGGAAGGCATTGGTCAGAGCGGTGCCGCCAACAAACGAAGCAACCAAGAGACGCAAAGCCTGCAATAGTTCAAGGGTCAAGAGTTTAAACAATTAAGATAACTAATATTTATACATCAACAGAAACCAGAGGTGATCACTTAAACTTCAGGACAAACAGTGTAGGATGTAAGATGACGGGTGACTACGAAGCTGATAAGATAATTTGTGTTACAGATAAACATCAACGTGCCTGTACTAGAATACTGTAAACCATTCTGAATTAATGTCGGCAACTTTTCAAGACTATGATTCCGATGGACCACAGGCTCAACTGAGAGATCTAATCTATTTAAAAATCATAGACGTGAACCTGGACTGGTATACGAGTAGTATTCAAGAAAGATTAATGGAAACTTATAATGACAGCTCACCTCCTTCTTGCCCACATGCACGATTTGATCCTCAACGTCTGTGAAGGGCACCTTTAATTCTTCAAGAACAGACATTGCAAAGATTGGAGATATCGGTCTTACAACAAGATTGTCAGTCACTATGAAACGAGCAGGTCCTTTAAAAAACCCATGAGCACTGTTATCTTTGTCCTCTAGAGATTTGGGATCAACAACTTCAAGTTTAACTGAGTCCGCTGAGATTTTAGATTCATCAGTAGTTATCTTGCCGGCCACATTATAAAATGAGGCCTCCTGGATGCCTAAAGGAAGGTTCTCATCGAGAAAGCAAGGCGCAAGCTTTGGATTCACCAGTAATTCCTTATGGTAATTTGACTTCAAGTATTCCTCATCAAGACCTTGTACACTCTTGTACAGCTGATCAATGCATCCTTCCCACGAACAGTTCTGCATCTTTTCTAATATAAACCCAAGTGGAAGAGCCAAGAAACTGCAGAGTAAATTAACAAAATCCTCCCGTGTTTCTGCATAGCAAACCATCTTCTTAGACTTACTGGCAATCAACTTAACAGCAATGGTTTTTTCTTCCTCATTGGTCATGTCCCCAGACATGAGAGAATCAAGAAATATTCCTTGATTAGAATAGACATCTCCCAAATTCAGTATTGGTTTATGCTTCAGCAGAGCTTCAGTCAAAGGTGTCTTTGATAACAAGGAATTCATAAGCAAGTTCGAAACCTGGAAGAGGAGATCAAGTTGGAAACTCCACTTCAGTCACGCAAAAAAAATATTAAAGATAGTAAAAGAAAATAGGCCTAATCAAGAACTACCTCTGCAACACCAATATCGAAAGTCAACTCCTCAGTAGCTTTCTTACTAGAGACTCCAAGCTTTGAAAACAAGGACATGCTTGCTGCACCTGCTGGGGGTATGACTTGTAAATCATCAGTAATTATAAGTCTGG